>CAXKWD010000004.1:42891369-47691369 GCA_964059195.1 Ectobius pallidus | reverse complement strand
AATCATTTTATAACAAAAAAATTGGCACAATTTTCACAACAGCTTTAAGGATACATAAAACGTTCATCATGCTAGCTACTATCTCTAATATATTCATGCAGGCATAGGGTCGACATAATATAAATGCAGACATTGAAAAATCCAAAAAATAACATAGAATTTCCTCCCTTTCAGTAATAAACAACTGAAAAAATATGTAGTTTATAGCATGGGCGTACGGTAAGAGGGGGTTCAGGGGGTTGAAACCCCTCCCGAAATATCTGCAATATTTTGAAGAATATAAATCATGGAATGAAATTAAAAGAAAAAAAATCTGATTTGAATTTCATTATTTAAGATTTATCGTAATTTATTTAATATTCAAATGTCAAAACCACGTGGTGTTGATAACTTTTCAGCTTAATAACAGTGATGTATTACTAGTAAACAAAAATCCCTTTGGAATTTGTCAAACGACAACTCGAACACTCCCGCTGAAATCTATTAACCTGTTTGTAAAGACAACAGTAATCACGAGCTCATCACAAAATTATCATGAAGTAATAGGCATTAATCGGGCTTTTTCACCGGTGGATTTACAGATGACTTTAAAAACGTGCCCTATGCACCATACAGTACTATGATCATTTTTCAAAAGAAAGTTTTTATTTATAGACTCTAGCTTAAACGAGAAATGGATAGAAATCTCAAGAAAAACAGTTTCCAAGACTGAGCTGCACATTAATTTATTACAGTGTATTAATTATCACAATACAACTGTTTAGTAATTTAAAAAAGTAATAATTCACAATGTGCTTAAGGACATGGAGCTGAGACGACTTTACATTGAACCCCTCCCGAACAAAATTTCACCGTACGCCCATGGTTTATAGAAACCTGAAATGTAAACGTAAATATTTCTTAATTATTTATATTATATTTACTGCTATTGTCTGTATAAGAGCAGAGTGCGGATGAAGGAAGTATTCTGTAAATCTATAGCAATGGTAAATCTTCTTTGGTCTATTTGTCATACAAATAAATTCAAATTAAGTATCTAATTAGGTTCTCATGGTCAGCAATTGAAGAGTTCAACATTTTCAGGCTAATGGGTCATGGTATATCACATGTATGTCTTGGTGTTTTATCATGGGAGCCTGTCCTCTTCTATGATTGGTCTATTTCTATCAATGGGTTTGGTTTGTACATCTGCATTTTGTTTTTTGTTATTGCCAGAACAAAGTACAGGGACCCTTTATAACATTTCTTTTCTACTGAAGTTGCTGGTAAGAAATCTTCCAATAGCCCATGGTCGATAAGCCCAGAAATGTTTAACTCAACAAATTCAACTTCTCTCCCCATTCTTCAATACCTGTGAAACTGATCTTTGAAGACTTGTAGCTGATGAATCTGATGTCTTACGTCTACTTGCTGACCGAGAACTATTTGAATGGATTGACGGTGTAGGAGATTCTGGACATGTAGGCTGAAAAAGATCAAGTTAGTTAAACAGTTTCTACACTTTTGCAATACAGGAACCATATTACATAATGTATACTATGAGAACTATTTGAATGGATTGTCGGTGTAGGAGATTCTGGACATGTGGGCTGAAAAAGATCAAACAGTTAAAAGATCAAACACTTTTGCAATACAGGAACCATCTTATATAATGTATACTATATTAAATGAACTTCAAGATGTGTGTATGTACGCTTGCTTACTCCTCCAAGGCCCCTTGACCTAGAGGTCTGAAATTTTCACCATATGTTTTCTATGGCCTGGGGAGTGTTTATCTAAAATATCATTTTGACAACACAGTCGGTTCAGTCAAAATTTAATTTTCTACTTTGGTTAAGGAAGCAACCGCTGGCGTGGTCTTGTGGTTAGCATCGCTGACTACATATCCGTCTGCCCGGGTTCGATCCCCGGTACGTCCTCAGATTTTTCTGAGGTAGGGAGGTCTGGTAGGGGAGCACTCAGCCTCGTGATTCAAATTGAGGAGCTACTTGATAGAGAAGTAGCGGCTCCAGTCATGGAAACCACCATTAACGGCCATGGGTGTCGGCATGCTGACCACATGCCCCCCAATCCTGCCATCTGCCTATAGGTAGATGACGCAGCGGTCGGGTGGTAGGCCTTGTTCCTTCGGGGATGTCGCGCCACGGAGTTTAGTTTAAGGAAGCAATATAATTATACCAGACCATCAATTCATATGTGGAATTCCTGCATCCTTAGCAGAGCTTCAACTGAAACCTTCCAGATCAAGGGTTGGTGATGGGAGTGTACAGTCGGTCAAATAAAAAACGTCGGGCGGTATTTGATTAAGTATCACGAACGAGCATATGCGCATGTACAGGAAGACTTAAGGTTAGGTTCACACACGCCTCTTGTCTATCCATGTATTTTCTTGATTATTTAGTCAGTTTTGTTCCAAAACAAACATGTATAGAAGGCTGTGGCTATATGCCTCAAATCCGCCATATTCTTGGTTGCAAATTTTTATAATATTAATAATCAATAGATTCGCGAGGAATATGTTTATTCAAGGAGCATTTTTTTTAGATTTTATTTTATAATACCGGTACTTGTAGTGCAAAATCAATAACTTACGCTCAGCATCTGCAACCAATCTTAGCATCGAAATACGCGTCCGGCCAGATCAACGTTTGCTATGAAAACTTCCGGTCGCATTATAGTAACGTTCCCACCTCTGAGCTTCTTTTCATAAATATGGAACCTTCTCGCTGCTTCAGAGACCGAAAAATGCAGGTCAATTACAGCCCTAACCACACTTTCTCTCACGTTAGCATTTGTATGTGGCGATGACACAAAGCAAAATGAATTATGACAATGCATTAAGTTGAATATCGTGTGTTGCGATTTCCGCGATGTTCATTTTTTCCCTCCTTGTTCATATTTTCCCTCCTGCCGCATGGCCTCATATGTTCCGAAAATGACCTGTATTTTGTGTTTTTTATAGGAAACTTGTGAACTAATGCGTCAAAACTTTAATTTTAGCAGCATACGAGTCCCGACGTTTTTTATTTGACCGACTGTACTGTGGCAGGCATGCGAGGAGGATTGGTGAAAGGGTTAGGTTTAAATGTGAGATAATGTGTAGAATTTGAAATTGAGTTGGTTATTTAAAACTAATGTTGGATGTTCAAAATTTCAATATTTGTTATAATATTTTAGCCTCTTTGAATAATTGTAAAATTGTAAAACTCAGACGGTTTGAATTTATATAGAATAATGACTCGGAATGTTCTGGAAAAGGAGCTGTCATAAGAGAGCTTTATTTTCTAACAATAAATCATAGAATCTCCAAAGATTTAATTAAATAAAAATAGATGGAAAAGGACTATCTGCAATTTTGTGAATGTTCTTTTCTCACGGAAATTTATACTGGCACTGAGGCACTGGCAAGTCAAAATTTGGCATTTCGTTTTGTGGTCTGCCGGATTATATTGTTGTTTATAGAGGGTAAACAGTAGTTTCCACTCTCAAATCCAAGCAGGTGGCAGACTCTGGTGCCAAGTCAATCTAATAACAATAGTAATATAATACAAAATTTTGGCGTTTCTTTGACTCTCATTTGCGACTGAGACATGACAACACTTTAAAATGCTGAATTTTTCCTTCTTGCATTAAGCAAACAACACTTCCAAGACATAACCGCTAGCGATGAAAAAAAAGTTAATACACTCAATGTAAATACAAGAAAATTACTAAATAAGGAAGCAAATGAAATGAAAATGAAAAAATAATGACCTAAAATTGAAATAAATGCCCAATAAAATTGCATAAGATGACAAAAAAAATGACCTAATAAAAATGTATTTCTATAATCTAGAGGCCATGATTAGGATTTATCTACAAGTTGGCAATGTCTATGCAGCATTAATGAAAAGATGCCATGTCATTAGAATTAGATTTTAATGATAGGAAGAGTTAAATTTTAATAGAAGGGAATTAATTTGTATAGTTGTTTTAATAAATAAATGGTTGTACCATTATTGATATTGTGATTAAGAAAAGGATTAGGGATTAAGGGATTTTGTCACCTATGTATTGGAATATCAGATAAATACATAGGCCAACCAAGCAGATATCGTATTTTATGGACTATAGGATGCTCCGGGTCTGGACCATAAGACGCACCTTGATTTTAGCATGTAAATTTAAAGGAAATTTAATGTGATTCTAAACAAAACATTTTGCAAGGGAATAAACAAATTATAACCTTGTACAATGGAATCAGTGTAAATCATTTCTAACTTAAAACCTGCGTTGCACGAAAATCTCTTCTGTACAAGTAGCATCGCATAAATTTTAACAACTTGAAATGATTTCTAATGGAAGATTGAAAATATTTTTACACTCTCTAACCCTTAATTCAGCCACCTCGCTTGCTTTAATGGTCTAGTTTGATAAGCTTATGTAAAGGAATATGTGGGTAGTGTTAATTGTCATAGCTAACCATATTGCAACTTCCAAAGTCTTATATGACCACTGTAAAACAATATGTTGTCATGAGAACTGATTTGCATTTGATAAATTCTTTCTAATATACTACCGGTACCGGTCAACCGATTTGGTCCAATATCAATAGGGCTCTTTCCATGGACGTTATAAATGCGTATACAAAGTTTCATGAAAATCCGATAAAGTGTATTTGAGTTATCGTGCATAAAGACACATGGACAGACAGACAGACATTTTCCCATCTCCCACATTATCTCATAGCTACCACGCAAATCATCTGTAGCTGCCTTTAGATTGGCGACAGGCCATGACTGCTTAGCGAAACATCTGCATAGAATTGGAATATTTCAGTCCCCAAACTGTCCACTGTGCAATTCAAATCAAGAAATGAACTCAGAACATCTCAAAACATGTACCTCAGTGGCTAACTATGAGAATATCTGCAAAAAAATATTGGAGTGCAAGAGGACAAATGACTTTGTTGTCAAACGTCCGAATTAGAAAACAACAACAACATCATTTTCTCATAGGTACTTAATAATGACAATGGATGGAGTGTGTTGTTTGTGTATGTTTCTATAATAACACTGCCTAACCAACAATAACTACAAAAACTTGAAGTTTTAAGAAAGAATTTTCCTTGCAAATAAAACCACTTTAATGATCTTTAACTACTTCTATAATAGTAACAATGCATAATTAACAAAGTTGTTGACTCACTTTTCCTTACATTTTTGCAGGTCGTGCGTTTCATGGGCTTTGCCCACATTTTCAACTGCTTGTCAACTGTCTATTTTCTGCTTGGAGAACACTGGCGCCTTCTGTGAGGCCTAGAGTGTTTAATAGTCAACAACTTTGTTAATTACATAACTTTGTTGCTTCACTGTATTAAGTTCCATTATCTCTTGAGTCCTCATAATGCAAAATAGGCTTATTACGATGGTAAAAATATCAAGATATGCCAACTGAAAGGTTTGTTTAATACATACCATACTCTTGGACCGAGGCAACTCTTCCCCATCTCCCTGCCTTATATTACAGTCGCTTGCTGAGCTCTGCTGAGAGGCTGGAGGAGCAGGCTGTTGTAGGAGAGGAGTCTCATTTGGAGACACGCCATTCACTGTAGCTGCGGCAGTCAGTTCACATAACTGATGTACTGAAGGGTGGGCTGATTCTTTCTCAGTCATCTGTCCAATACCTGTAATTTATTGATTTTGTTGTGGTAAAAACACAATCTACATAAACAGCCAAATGTTTTTTGAACATGCGCTCAAACAGGTATGCAGAATTTTAGAATACAGTTGAACCTCCACATAACGATGACCGATATAACGATTAAGCGATATTTTTTTATGGTCCTGGCAAATTTCCTATCTTAATAACGTTATTTGTCCCTTGTTATAAGATATTTCATGAACATCCTTTGACAACGATACATATGTTGAAGTGAAATTGCCTTTCTAAACCAGCAACTTAGCACTGGAGATGGTAGCAGGTAGCAAATTAGTGTCCTTCCCAGCTAGTGTGAACCTTTTAGCCACCTTTAGAGATTCCAGAAGTAGCTGTGTCATCTGCCCTAGGATCTTCTGTTAAGAATCGGCAGAATGGCAACATTGAACGTGCATTTATATATATGCCTTTCTTGCCTGCAAAACTTATACCGTGTTAACTTCGTTAACCCAAGTGATACAAATAGATGATTACTCAAGAACTCATGCTCACTTCATGCTTCTCCTAGCATTAAATCAATCGAATGATCATTCAAATACTTTTTATATGATTCTTGATATCTTTCAAGAATTAAATAATTCCAATATTTTCAATTGAGAACTCCCATTACTAGTACAGACACAAGCTGGCCCTACTGGTTGATACAGATATCACTTCATACACTTAAATATATTTAAATAAATTCTTCATTTATCATGTTAGAATTTTTGCCTATTCCTGGTATAGCAGCCTGGATTAAATCGTAACTTACCTGGGGTGTCTGGAAGAGTAGCTTTCAAAGTGCCAGGTTCAGCAGGTAAAGCAGGACGAGAACCTTCCATGCTGGGTAACTCCCCAATGTTTTCTGTAGATGTTGTGCTTGGCAAATGTTTCCTTGTACGCTTTGTAAGAGATTTTGCAATAGTGCCATAATCACAAGGAAGATTGGCTAAAGAGTGGAATACCTGTCTCTTACGGATTATGGTATACACCAAGTTTGAATTCCCTGCAGACAAAACATAATTACTTAAAATGACAATAGATTATTCATTCACGAAATAGCCTCAAGATGTCAATATGACCAAATCAGCAAGGTTTGCAAAATCAAAAAATAAATTTTGTTGTACTCACATCACAAAATTTTTCTTTTACAGAGTATTCTTTTTCTCTTTCAAACAAAGGGGGTTTTCAGTATGCCAATCAGCTTTTCCCAGTCAAAACAATAAGTGTAGTATTACCTTATATATCTGCGAAATAGACACGCTTTTTTCCCAGATTTTTATAACAAATACTAAAGTGCATGTTTTATGCAAGGAAAAAATGTTACTGAAAAAAGAAAAACACATATCAAAAGATGCACCAGCTAATGACTGAATGATATAGCAGCTACGACTAATTTATATATAGACTGTTTCCTAAATATTACGATTGATAGTTAGAACTTGCATAAATAGATGAGAAACACGCACATTACATTCAGAGACTGTAAATTCTTATGCAGCACAGCTTAAAACTCACTGTACAACTTGAATATTTTGGTCAGTTCTTATCCGTTGTCAAAACACAAGTTCATCAACACAACTGTCTACTGCAGATGTCCTAAGAATATTGCGATAATAATCAACAATCATTGAGCATATTTTGTGCATTAATAAGAACCTATCACGATTACTGCTTCCAAGCACTGTTGTTTAAATACTTGAATTTAAAGATAAGCAGGTCATCCAATCTTACAACTTCAGATATTAAAACAATTTTTTGTTGAAACTGAGATGCAACTATTATGTGGATTTTTTAACATGAAAAGTGAGGTTTGTCCATTATGCGGGAGCATCCATTACGCATACGGTACTCCTTAACAATTTCAACTGTGGAAGGAAGTGAATAAAGCTACAAATAGATATCATTCCAAAATTACATTTTTTTCTGTTTTTTTTTGCATGCAAGTTAAAAAAAAAATCAGAGGACTTTTTAAATAACTGACGGAAGTCCAACCAATGGAGATGTAAGAACAATGAATCTAGAGAATTACAAAAGTATGAGTTGTTATTATGATAAGCATTTCACAAATAAAATGTGATAAACATAGAATGAAATGTTAAAGAGTGTACAAATGGCCTGATTTATATATTACTTTGGCATTGAAAGCTGAAAGCACCTGACATTTTGTAAGAATCCATTCAAGAAAGAATCAATATCGATTCATGTTCCTGAAAAGCATTTTTCTGTTATACTTTTCATCATAATGAAGACAATATTTTTGATCCTCCTTCATGTGACTCAATTATTATGAACACACAGATTCTGAAATGGTTATCGGTTTCCTATAATAAATTATTAAAGTACAATGCTTGTAGATTTTGTTTTGTGGTTGAGTCTGTGAACTATTTTGCTTGGCACATTTACAACCAATCAGTAAAAATGAAGGTGACAGCAGCTCAATGATAACAGGTGTAGATTGCTACAAACAGAGCAACGTGACTGGCTGGTTTGAATTAATTTTAACGTATTACTGGTCCCAATCAAAATCATGGCATATGAGTGAAATAATAATTGGTAATACCATGAGGGTCTCGGAATTTATCTTGAGAAAATCCGGACCTCAAATTATATTTATTATAGCTATTTAGCGAATACACACAGAGTTAAGCATGTAAAGAATAACGAAAATAAATCACGGAATTTAATAAAACTACGCTATTTCCGTAATTCTGGTGTTATTGTAAGCGAAATAGCCAATGGCGACATTTTATATATTATAGCATATTGATCATTGTGCCATCATCTATAGTTGTACTTCATGCAACTTCTCATCAGCTGCGAGATACTGTATCTTTCAGATTAACATTATTGCTAAAATAATATCATTTAATTAATATTTTATTTATTATTATAGAAGATTTAAAATGCTTCACCAAACACACAAATAATTACACTATTTTTATATCTTCTTTTGCTCATAAGCAGCTTATATATACCCAATCATTGTGTTCAATGAATATTTATTTTTTATCAAAGAAGCTATAGATATGAAGCATGGGTGTCCGCAGAAATTTTGTCAAGGGGGGGCAATGAACAAATTACTGCCACCACCACCACCATCACTATGGTACTATTACTTAAATTATTATTATTATTATTACTATTCATATTATTATTGCTATTATTATTACTATTCACATTATTGCTGCTATTATTATTACCATTCACATTATTGCTGCTAATATTATTATTATATAATCATTAAATTATGACGTTAGACACTTGCGATTGGCACTGAATTTCTACATATTCTTATAACCTAATGGATTGGTCATTGATTCATGAGCTAAACGGTCATAATTACATACTTTCTTGCATACCATTTAAATGAAAGGAAAATATTATATATCTTGTACAATTGCCAAGACATATTACTTACCATCAAACTGATACTGTATTATGTTGTTGAAGATTTCCAGCAAAAAGAAAACTAGATGATGGTTGGTGGGTGAAGAGAAGAGAAACCATGGAGTACTGAAAGCTTCCAGTAAATGCAGAAGCTTGGTACTGGCAACCATTGAAAGAGTTTTCAAATAAGGAGATACTGTTGACACATGAAGAAACATTCTGTTTAGTTATTTCATTGCTCTGTAGACTTAATGTGCCTAAAAGCCTCTATACAAATACTAACCATTTACTAAGATTGTCAACAGACAATCAAACAATGGCTGCAATCGTTGGTGGCCAGTTGTGATTATTTTATGGAAAACAGTAATTAGAAGATCAGCATGAGTTCCTGAAAAACAACAAAATAAATTAAAAGAATAAAAAGTTAAAATTAAGTATTGAATTTAGGGATGTACTTATGTTTACAGAAGTGGGTAACAATTTTAAAGAATTTCATATTGACCAATGAGGGATTAATATAACTTACAGATGTAAAAATCCATTTTATACCCTCATAAAATAGAATTATGTTCCACATAAGAAGGCTAGGGACTGATAATATAACAGTAAATAGATAGCCAGGTAATGAAAATTATTTCTAGTTTTCTAGCTTATTTAGCTTTCATCACATAAATAAACTACAAATAATTTTCATTGCCTGGCTATCTGTTTAATCTGTATTATCACCCCTAGACTTCTTAGGTGGAACGTAATTTTGTATTGATGAGGGTATAAGGTGGGGTTTTTTAAATCTGTAAGTTATAATTTTAAAGTTTCTTTTTAATTCAAGAAATTCTGTGAGTACAACTGAAACTTATTCAAGAATAACATCTCATTTCCCATGCCTTTCCTTAGCAATAATTTAAGTATCATGCATATTAATTTGCAATCAACTAAAAACAAAAGTTCTAAATCTTTCTAGCAGGCTTACCTTTTGTTACAGTAATTAATTGATAATGTACCTGGTTTACCATGACAAGAATCGTTCATATATACTTCCGAATACAGAGTAGGGGTTATACGGGTAATTATATTGCAAAACTTGAAATCGCAATTCAGTATTGTAGATGCAAATCAAATTGAAGCTTAATACAGTAGTATCAAATACACAGGGAATCAAATAATAATGTATTTTCAATATCTTAAAGATCTTCACAACAAAGCAAACAAGAAGTCTGTCCACTTACACTTTAAATCTTTCAAAGTAGGTTCAAAATTTACCGTGTCTTAGAGGGAAACTATAATTTATACTTTTCCAGGAAATAAGGTATTCTTGATTCTAAAATTTAACAATGTTCTGAATAATCAAATCGTTTTTTTCTGAAACTGCACTCGTCACTTTTTTTGCAAAATGGAGTTATGGTCAGGAACATGCTTATTAAGTGTGGAGGTGTCATTTTCAGATGAAAGTACTTGTTAATGTATTTCTCACATGTCTGCCTATACCCGCTGAATGCAGCTTAAGGGAGAAACTCCTTTATATAATGGCTTTAAATAGTTAAGTTTGAATATCTCAAAACTCTGTTTTTTCTGAAATGTGCTATTTTAGAAAAAATCGATTCAATTAGCTAAAAAGGTGCTGTAAAATTTATAATTTCTTGGATCAGTCTAACCTAATATTATTATATTATTAAAAAAAAACACCAACCAGTAAAAACTGGAATGTCCATCGGGATGGTAGCAGTATAAGGTTTATTGAGACGAACTCCAAAGTTCCTTTCTCCACTTAAAAGGAGGAGTATAAATACTCCGATGTGCATAAGACCAACTCGAGCTGAAATAATGTTTGGAATTAGTAATTACCTATCTGGTGTCATCACAAATATCACAGCAACAAAGACTGTCTCTCATAAAATACTACATAAGAACAAACATTCTTCACTTACATTGGTCTGCACGGGAATCATTAAGATGAAATAAGATTGGAACCAAGATCTCCAAAACGTCACTGCTTTTTAGAACATAGTACAGGAACTTCTGAAATGTCGAAAGGACAAAAAAAGTAGTACTTTACTCTTTGATTTGTTCTCCCCCAGTAGCTCTAAGATTGTTAGCTACATTTTCCAGTTCTACTTGTCATAAGTATGAAACCACTTTCTGAGAAAGGGCAGCTTGTAAATGCGGCTATGGGTTATAATTACAAAATAACATAACAACAAGGTTTTCTAAAATAAATGTGAAGTTTTGAGCTAAATTATTAAGTAATTCTTATTCTTTGGTAGCAGTAAAATAAAATAAAAACGTCATTTATAAACAGAACTATATTGTAGAGTAAATAAATTTGTACTCATTTGGAACACGTAGACCTACATACCACAAAGCATAAAAAAATTGGTGAAACAAGAGCTCCAATCATTTAAACTGAGACAATTTAAAACATACCATCACTAATTTCTTTTAAACTAAAACACACAGGAAAATAATTAATTGTCAAACTGTTTTGTACACTGCTGGCAAATTCTCAAATTAAGTAATTTTATATTTTATAAATAGGGAGACAATGCCCCTCATTTCAAAAAGTAAATAAATAAGTAAATAAATATTGATGTATATTTCACAGGTAGAGGATTAAAGGATTGTTCCATTAAATAAAATAAAAATAAATACATAAAGCAATTAAGCTCCAGGTACTGTTATGTAGCTTCAGCACCCCATAAAAAAATCCTTGTTGTAAAGCGGAAGGGGTGTAATTTTAATCTTATATTGCTGAAAAGAAATTAAATGAAATGGAAAATAAATTAATATGTAAATTACCATACCTTGTTATAGTCACACATTTTCCAGAAGAAGACTAATAGCTCTTGATGAAATTGTACTTTCTTTGTCGAGTTTGGTAAGTAAGTCTGGACTAGCGGATTATTCAGCAGTTTTGTAAACCCACGAAGTACAAAATGGAAGTCTTCATCTCGATGAATTCGAGATAAGTAATTAATGAATAAATTATCTGGAACTGTAGCCTGAAAATAAAAATAATGGGATCTGTAATTTTAACAAATTCCCCATGATCCAAATGTTAGGGTTTTTGAGGCAGACAAAAAATGCTTAACCTCATAAATCTCATAAAATTTTATAGATAATACTGTATAACAAGTGCCAGTCATCAAGTTATATTTGTTGTGATTATTTAGCTAACACTCACAGAATGAACAATGTAATTTACATTAAAATCAAGTGCACATAGGCATGATGAAATGAAAGTGATAATTTTAACACTTGATGATAGACACAATCAGTTGAAATTCCACACATTTTAAAACTGGATTCATCACCGATTCATGAGGTAAACAGTATCGAATTCAGAACTGGTGTTTCTCTACCCTTGTGAAACACAACAAATGCACATCCAACTATATTACCAGTTTCATGAGCCATCTGTGAAGATGTGATGACTGTGTTGTGCTGTACATTCTTCAAATATGACACTGTTGCAACAATCTGCTGCGTATCCAATATGCAGTTGACTTCCTTTTGCCTCAATAGCTGTTTTCCCCCCTTTTTTTTATGTTGCAGTGTGTGGCTGGCTCTGCATTGTCCTGTGAGGTGTAGGAGTTCTTACCTACAATGATGAACGCAGCCTCCATGGACGTAGTTCTACAAGCAAGTATTGCATACATCATGTAACCTCGTTGAATTTGTAATAATTTCTTTTGAGACCATTTCTTCTTCAAAGTGTTTTCAAATAGTGTCGCGCAGTATAAGAATATAGGTTCCACTGCCCTACCACGAACGGTACCGGTATGTAAAGTGCCTGAGTTTAAGCTCCAGGTGGATCGAGTAGCAAAGGATTTCCGGCTAAAAGTTTCTTAGCTTTTGTTGTTAAGTGACTAAAATGATCACAGATGTTGAGTTTCCTATCTAATATTACTCTGAGATAACGTAACAATTGCATAACTTTAATATTTTTGGCTATTATTTCTAATTTGCATTCCTCTGTTTCCCTTTTCTTGTTGTTTTCGGAGTGTTGAAATTAAACTTGTTGTTGTATCCCCACCGATGAAAGTCCTGTTTTGGTATCTTCTGAAGTTCAGCCTTCGCGTTCGTTTGGTGTCTTATACAGTGGCAAAATGGTTACCTTTGAGGCCCTTTTTAGCGTTGCCACCTGTCCCGAATTTGGCGGGACATCCCGCATTTTAAGAACATTTTCAGCGTCCCGAATTATGTCTAAGAGGGACGCATTATATATTTTTTATTATTTTGCTAGCCTTTTCTTTTCTAATGTTAGTGTTACTGTTACATAGCCTATTCAGTTTTGGTTTTATAACGAATAAATTATTAATACGAATTATTAATAAATTGTTCCATGTACAAATTTAGGCAAGAAGATCGGCGATATGCATATATTCGATAAGTGTCCCTCCTTAGCCTTACCAAAAGGTGGCAACCCTAGCCCTTTTTGATCTTGGGGAAGAGCCAGAAATCCGCTGGTGCTAAATCTGCTGAGTAGGGAGGCTGGTAGAGGAGTGGAATGTTTGTTTCTGAGAGGCAAGTCCCAACAATAAGCGATGTGTGGGAGGGAGCATTGTTGTGATGCAGTGTCCATCCTCCTTGCCATTTTGTGGGATGTTTTCTTCCGATTGCCTCCCTCAGTCATTTCAAAACCTGCACGTAGAAAGGGCCATTAACAGTTTGTCCAGCTGTTCGGGAGATTGTTCGGAAGATACCAAAACATGACTTCCATTGTTGTTCCTAGCAATGGCAGGAGCGGTGGAACAAGCTTTTTGTGTTCTGAAGGAGCCTATTTTGAAGGAGATTAAGTAAATGTGTACATATATTGTGGTAATAAATAATTATAACAAAATTCCAGGAACTTTTAGACTGCCCCTCGTATGTCTAATGCTGCATTTGCAGTTGTATCAAGAGATGAATTTTTGTTGGTGTGAATTAGGAGGTGGGTGTTGTTTTTGAATAGTATGATTAGTATGCAACCTTTTGGAAGTTGTAGGTTTAGGATAGTGTCTTACAGCACGATCTAGAATCCAGGGCTGCAAGTAACGCTTTGTGGACTTCCTCTTGAAATACATACAGTAATAACTTGTCATAATATAACACAGAGGTTAAGTGACCTTAAATTTACATTAATTTGTGGTTAACAGAAATTCTGGTTATGGAAAACTAGATACTGTATTAGGGAGAACAGCACATTACATGGATATCTGCAGGAAGAAATATATAAAACAAAATGTCTTCAGAATAGAATCAACAATCCCTGAAGAAAGAAGGATAAAAACTAAGGAGTAAAAATTCCTTAAATTTATAGTGAATGCTCCATGAGGCATTTTATAAAATGAAAATGATACTTCACAAAAAGCAAGGATTTGTACTACAAGTAAAAACACATACAATTATAAACAGTTACAGTTGTCAGCCATGACTGATGGCAGTTGATGAAAAGTGCAAGTTTTGACCCAGGTACGAGGATTATCTGAAGATAAAACAATAGTAACATGTGTCACAGGGATCATGATTGGAGCATGTGACATGATATCTAGCTTCTTTGAGCAATTCTGAAATAATTTTGGCCTCCCAAAAAGATCGCTGGAGGATATGGTAATATCTGCTCTTCATGGACTGTTCAAGATCTTATGATCATATACTTTTGGAATTTAAACATATTTGTTCTGTTTCTGGAATGTTGTAGAAGACAATATTTTCTCGATGTTACATACTGTAACTATATGCATACCGTTTTCTTCTTTTTTACTTTATCCAGTGCAGCAATTTATAAATGTGGGAAGTCTACAGTTTTCATCCTTAATAAAAATAAAATAAAAAAATTTATTTGCTGAAACCAGTTTCACAGGTCATTCATATTAAGACAAAGGATGTGAAGCAAAAGTTCTTCTTTCCGCCTAACTTGGAATCAGTGCCAGATTGGCAAATTATATAAATTCGCGGGTGCGTGGGCATTTAGAGAGTTAAGTCCACCATCCTCAAAAATTGAGACAAATCCATAGATTTATAGATAAAAATGTTCTCTACATTTGTGTTAAGTCCAGTAAGTCATATTCAAAAACGTACAGTAGTTATGGATGTGTGCATCATGGGTTTATCCATCTCTAAAGTGATGTTGGGTCACTCTAATTCTCAGTAACAAGAAAGTGGACTTAACTCTCTTTACCCGCGCACCCGTGAATTATAAAGCAACAGTACAAGATTTAGACTTTTTTGGTTACAGTATTTAATTCTATATTTTTATTTAATTTAATCTGTGTTAAAGCAAAATATCACACATGTTATAACAGTTTAAAACAAATGCATCCTCTGAATTAAATTGTACCATGTAACCACACAATCAGATGGCTTAATATGAAGGATTATTGTATGTTCTCTGATAACTTACCTCTTCACCTTCTGGTGCACTGCCACTAGTATCGTGGTCCAGTGTGACAATGAGGATTTGCAATGCAGTGTCTACTAGAGGTTCCATGGAATCAGAGAAGAGTAAGTGATTGTAAGGCACTCCAAGCCCTACTGGGTCATATGCACATACTGTGTTCAACAATGATGTAAACATCGGCAATGCATGACGATTCTCAGCAGAGGTGAAGTACTGAATCCACCTATTTGGTGCAACATGAATATCTGCAGAAAGAAGAAAGTAAATGTGAGATGAAATACTTCAGACTACAATCAACCATCCTTGCAATCTTAACTTATGGGTAAAAGTTCCCTAAATTTATAATATTATATTCTTTAACTAAAACTAACTTGAGACACATCTACATATAAAACTAGTTTGCCACAGATACCTATTTATTTATTTATTTGTTAAGCCTATTTGAACATCTCGCCTACATGTTTTGGGCAAATATAAGCTTAATATATAAGCTAGATTAATACTTGTAAGCAAGGACTACAGAATATACCATATGGTGTACAAACATACCAAATCAATACAGTCAAACCTCTGTACAATGATATTTGTGGGTCCTAACAGATTGCATTGTTATATGAGATATATTGCTAAATTGAGGGGCTGTGATATGCAGGCACAAAATATTAGGAAGACTGCATGCAGAATACAGTGTGATATACATGTTAATTCAAGGAGCAGATATACAAAGAAGCAAAAATAGTTAGAAGACTGCTAATTTTGTTTCTAAACTTTATGATTTCCTTTCAGCAGTGACCATAGCTAGTTTACACCCAAATCTGAACAATGAGTATGCTAATAAAATTGGTTTAACTTAGCGAATCACATCGAGCATTGAGCCCAGGCAGATGCCAGAAATTTCAAACTCATAGCTGATGGGAAAAGGAAAGTAAAAACACATTCACCACATAGCTGAGGCCAAACGAAAACAATTTAAACTTGACAAGGTGTTTTAACTGCATATGCCATGCTTATGGAATTATTGGCAAGCAAACTCATTGTATAGTTCTGCACACATAGTGAGGGATGTTTCACCCTGATTGTTCCTTTATCATTTGGAATTTCTTGAAATGGAACAAATACTAGGCCTAAAATCAGTTTAGCTGATGTATTATACCAGTAATGAAAGTCATTTCTGAATTTTTTATGATTATGAAAGGAAACTTAACAAGGGTGCAGGGATGGTTCAACAATGATTTGTAGTTTTCGCTTGATGGTGAGGAAATATGATGGAAATAGGGGACATAGGTAACCAATCCAAGCCCCCTCCCTGACTACATATTTTGTTATTTAGGGCCAGTATGGTACTTTATAAGATTGTGTGGGGGACAGGAAAAAGTCTGTTCGTGTGTTTGTATGCGTGATAATTAAAATATGCTTTATCGAATTTCCATAAAACTTGGTATATACATTTATGATGTCCATGGGAAGAAGCCTATTGATTTTAGACCAAATTGGTTGACCGGTACCGGAGTAAATGACTAATTAAAGGTCACATGGTTTTTAAATAGGAAATCATCACTTTACTACAAAGCTGCGTTGCTAATCACTGAGGGAAGTCAGATGTTAGTAAATGTATTATATCACGCCTTGCTTTAGATGTGAGGCATTTGTTGTAATTTCATTCTGTTAATATTCTAGTTATCTCACTTATTCCTACACGCATGCTTATTAAATTTTCTCAAGAAACCATGGCCTAAAACTCAATAGTTTCTGAAATATGGCCTATTAATTTCGACTGGCACTTTGTTATATCAGTTTACCTGATTTTATTTTAACTGTAAAGAGAGACCGGATGTGCTTCAAGCTTGTGTTCTTCTTGTATGTAGCTATCATTACATTTTTAATATGCTACATGAAAGTATGGAAGAGAAACAGTTAAAAAAATGTTTAGATATACCATATTGTAAATGAAGACAACAATTTCTTCACATAAAAGATTAATAAAAATTACTTAATTAACTTGAAATAACAATAAGTGATTAACAACTTTCATAATACTTGTGTAATTTAGTTGCAAAATACTTAAAATCCCCCTATTAGGAGACAATCCTCAGTTTACTCTGGAACCGACATTTGTTACGTATATTTATTATTGTTATGATAATGAAGTTATGAAATTTTAATTTTAATTAGGATTAAATACCCTATTATTTTAAATTTTGAAATAATATTACGGAGCAGGTGAGATGGTAAAAAAGAAAATACAAATTCGGGTTTTTTCCTTTTAGGTTCAGAGTTTGGGATGAAAAGAAAGCTCTGCAACTGTATATTTCACAGATGGATGGACGTAACATGCTTCTTCATAAGTCAATATAATGAACATCATACCAACAGGGGGTTGATACATAGTTTCACTGAAGCAGGTAAGCAGCAGTTTAAGGAGCTCAGTTCTGTTGGAATCATGTGCAGGGTAGCGAGGTGGAGAATGGGCAAATCCCACACCAGCCTCCCAGATGTATTCACAGCTGTCAATAGCCTGGAGATCTTCTGCCTTATCCTGCAACAGATGATATATACAGCATTATAAACATTTTATCATGTACTGTACAACTTTGCCTACAGTTTAAGAATATGTGATGATTCATAATATCATGGTTTAAGTTAAACCATAGTGCAGTGCAGTTTGTATTACTAGCAAACGCGAATAGAAGACAATAATTACATTGTTTCCTAATTGAAATGTAGTGAAAATTTAATAAGTAAAAACAAATATCTTTGAAGTGCTGTTAAAATATAAATACCGTATTTTATGGACTACTAGCTTAAAAGGCCCGCGTCGCTCGGGTTTTGTATTTTGTAAATTTTAAAATAACTTATAGGTAGGGGCCGTATTTTTTGGTAACAACGATAAGCGCGAAATTTTATAAAACAACCTCCCTTAGCTATATTTATCTTTTATATGCTTAAAATACCAATATGAACCAAACTGAATCCACGAAATATCGCGAAATTTACTCGATTCTGCGAAATGTGTCTATATGCACGAAATATGCCCCTTCTGTCCGTAAAGTGAGAAATGAGCATGAAAATGTGCCTTAAAATCACAATATTGTGTTTTGGTGTAATGTATTTTTTATTTCTTAGCAGCATGCTTATTTCTGCTGTCGAAGATTTATCGATATATCGATATTTTTGATCGATTACAAAGATTACAGAATTTACGCAAAGATTGTCTGTGACCTGGTTTGTACTGTTGAGTACACTCCTTTCCTGCTATGTTTTTGCCAAGTTAACGATGCCTATGATCGATTACAGCAGAAGAGTGTAGAATGTTTGTTACTTGTATTCAACAGATTTCGTCTTTTATCCACAGTGGTATGGTTGGCAGTTCTGTTTGCAAATAACTATCTGATGGTGTTTAATAGAAATTACGATAATATTTCTCGTCATTATATTGGAACATTAACTCTAAACATGCCTAAATCGAAAGTTACTTCAGTTCAAACAAGGGCAGAAGAATATAGAAATGGGGGGGGGGGGTTAGTTTATATAAATAAAGAAACAAAGTTTATCATTGCGCAATGTTTCCAAAGTAGTATAAGTAATTTATTTCACGAAATACCCACCGAAATAGAAGGAAGTTAACACCGAAATCAGCCATTTTATTTCACCAATAAATCAGGGCCCTACTTATAGGTCCTTGTATAGGTATTTAGAATTTGTAATGAGGAAGAACGACTTATCACACTGAAACTATTCCCTCAGAAAACAATAAATTTAGCTTTTTATGGCTTATAGCAGATTCCTGCGGCTTCGCCCACGATAATTAATCGAAAGATTAACAATTAAGAGCAAAATCATTAAAATATTATATTTATTAATACTTTGCACATGAAACATTCATAGGTCTAAACCAAACGATTTATAGGCCTAATTAATGAAACAGCTATAAATCCAGCTTTGAAGTGAATTCCACGATTAGAAAGTGCAGCATGGGAAAAATAACCTCAGATTCGAGTTCCCTGGCCCAGAAAACCCCTGCATAGTGAGTGTCGTCTAAATTGAACAATGTTTACGCATTGAGACCTACGAGGCCTGTCTAAAAAGTATCCGACCTTTAATTTTCACGCACGTAATATTAATGCTAGGGTGGCGCCACTGTGCACAATGGAAGAGGAGAGCTTAATGCACATGCTTGAATTTTTTCTCTCCCTTCGAAAGTGCCAGTCACTGCTTACTAGCCTCAGAGTGAGGTCCCATGATAAGCGCTCGGCGCATTTTGATATCTCTCAAGATGACTGAACGAGTTGAGCTGCATCAAATTTTGTCAAAAGTTTGGTGATTCTCAAAGCGAAACAATTCGGAAGATTCAGCAGGAGTTTGGAGATGATGCTATGGGGGTAACACAAATCAAGGAGTGGTTCAACCGATTAAAAAAAGGCAGCACATCGGCAGAGAGTGACCAGCATTCCGGGAGGCCACAAACCACTCGGAATGCAGCTGTTATTGAGAGGGTTGAACATCTGGTAATGGGGGATCGTCGTTTGACCGTACGAGAGATAGCTGAAGAGGTTGGTATCAGTAAATATTCCGCACATGCAATTTTGCGTGATGATTTGAACATGCGCAGAGTGGCTGCAAAATTTGTGCCAAAGCTGCTTTCAGCGGAACAGAAAGAACTCCGCCTTCAGGTTGCACAGGATCTGCTGGACACTTCTAACACTTCTGCTGAATCTTCCGAATTGTTTCGCTTTGAGAATCACCAAGCTTTTGACAAAATTTGATGCAGCATCTTGAGAGATATCAAAATGCGCAGAGCACTTATCACGGGACCTCACTCTGAGGCTAGCAGGCAGTGACTGGCACTTTCAAATGCAGAGAAAAAATTCAAGCATGCTCATTAAGCTCTCTTCTTCCATTGTACACAGTGGCGCCACCCTAGCATTAATATTACGCGCGTAAAAATTAAAGGTCGGATACTTTTTAGACAGACCTCGTATATCCATTATCCCTCTTCCGTCTAGGTTGAAAATTTCAGATATCTGCATGCCTTGACATTATAAACAAATGAATCGACCAACGTAGGCTTACAACATTCAAGCGATCGCAATGCCTTTATTTTGAAGGTATGACAAAAATGGACAAAGCCAGTTGCAACTGATAAGACAACTGAAATATATTTCTGAGAACTGATGCTTCGAAAGCGCAAAAAATGCACGTTTCCCAATTTTTCGCTCATAACTCGCGAACGAAAGCTAAAATTAAAAATGCACTATGCTAGAAACCTTCGCGGGAGTGTAAGCAACTATTTCCCAAAGTTTCATGGCGATCGAATGAATGGTGTAGTAATGCATAAAGGACAGACACACATAGGTTACATTAGTTTTTATATATATATATATAGATAAGACACTTTTTTTTACCTTGAAAACAGAGCCTTGAAAGTTGGGTGAGTCTAATGGTTAGAAGTACACTAAAAGAATTAAAATTATGGTAAATACTGCTGGAATACCATATTTATAAACAAGGCGTTGTAAACAAGAAGAAAGTTACAAATTTTGGTACAGGCTGAACAACTGTGCACTTGTCACAATTGTAAAATGAGGGTAGCTGGAAGCCAGGTATACAATGCAAAAAGAAAGGAATGATGAGTTCTTTTATATACGAAAGGAGTTGTCTCTGCCGGGTGGTTTAAATGAAGGCACTGACCTCAAAACAGCCTTGTCTCGTTACTCTTAACATATGCTGAACTGAGGGTTAAGAGGATGCAAAAGTATTTTCAGCCTTTCAAGAGAAATCAGATCAATTGTTAAAATTTACGTGATGCCACCTGTACAGAAGAGATTTTCGTACAATGCAGGCTTCAAGTTAGAAGTGATTTACACTGCTTCCATTGTAGGCCTACATGGTTACAATTTGTTTATGTAATGAAATATATTATTCCGTTTAAAATTGTTCATTTAGAATCACATTTAATTTCCTTTCCTTTAAATTTCCATCCTAAAATCAAGGTGTGTCTTATGGTCGGAGCGTCTTATAGTCCGTAAAATATGGCACATTAAAACAAACTGTTGAAATTATTACTGTATAAAAATGAAGTTTTATAATTAGTAATTGAAAAGTAGAATATCAGACATAGGTAAATTGCATCGACTGATTGGTGTGATCTATTAGCTTGCCATGTTTAGTATATTTATGCTTATGTCCTACAGAATAATAATTTTATATATACTTTAACACAACATAAATAATGAGCTCTAGCATATAAAACATTTTTAATGCTGTTCACTTACAGGGCCAGATCTTCTATTAGCTGCAACAGTGAAGTCAGGACAAAATAGAAGATCCTGCAACAACAAATATTTATTACATGAGAGAAGTCCAATATACCTTTTACCATACTGAGATAAAGCAACAGAACATAAGAAACAGAAAACACCAGTGAAATCCAATAAAATTTCATTCAGAACCAATAAGAACGCATTCCTTAACTTTTGACACCTAAGCTTTGATTCCACATAGAGTGTGAGACAGTCCATTTCCCTAGCTGTGTCACTTTCCAATTCCACTCTATTAAGGGACAGATAATTTAAAGAATGCCGACGGTTAACATGGCTATAGAACACACAATACTAAAATAGTTTTAAAATGAACAAAACTTTCATTTCTGTCACAGACACAATGAGTAAAAACATTTACATGAAATAAAATAAAAATTTGATGATTCTTACACATATAGCATTGATGAGCGATTGTGCCAGAGGCATAGACTGCTCTTCTTCATCATCTTGTGACTGTCCGGGTAAGCTGGACCAAAAGAAGCCTCGCCAATCCGGATCTTCAAAGATATAGGGCAACACTCGAGTCAGCAGTCGCACACAATTCAAAACTGAAATTTAAAGACATAGAGATATTAAAACAGAACCATAAGATTTATATTTATAACAAAAACAGTTAGAGTATGTTGCCCAATGTTTTATGTTTGCCCAAAAACATGTTGCCGAAAAACATTAGCAACAGTGATCTAAGTGCCAGAAAATGAACACAGTAAAACCTCATTTTAACAAAGCTCAGGGGGACTGACCTTTTTCCTTTTGAAGAAAAATACACCGAATTACAATTACGAATTCAATTATTGTATGTAATTTACAGTACCTTAACTTACTTTTCAGCCATTCCATAATTACGGGTGGGACATTCTAGCAAATTATAAAAACTATTTTTGTTTATTACATATCTTAAATAATAAACTAGAATTGGTTCTTCACATCCTGTAAAATTTACAATGCCTTCTCCTCCACACTACATGCAAAGCATTATTTAAAATTTATTTTAAATATTTTAAATTTGTTTCTCAAAATCTGTTATGGGTGGGACATAATTTGGACACTGATTTTAATGATCCAAAACAAAAGTTCATTTTCTGTTCTGCTATTACTGTTAGGGTCTTAGGCCGGTATTCATAGTCGCAATAAGTCGTACTTATATCCAAGTCGAACTTTAATCTCGTCTTAAGTTGAATTTCTGACACAAACAAGTCGGACTTATGACGTATTTACTTTATAAAGTCAGACTTGACAAAGTCGAGCTTATTGGTATTCATAGTCACTAAATTACGACTTATTTGTCGAAATAAGTCGTACTTTATCAAGTCAAGGGTCCCCCTGACTTATTTCAGTTTAAGCCAGTACCATGGATAGTAATTTTTAGGATCTTGGCGAGTATTAGAAGAAACTCACGCCCCAAAGCGTTATTTGCGAAACATGATGAATCTATTCAAATTCTTCAGTGACAATGAATTTAAAAAGAGATTTCGTTTCAAGCAGACACAATTTTGGAAATATCAATCGCCTATTTGAGTTTATAAATTTCATGTTATTTATCTCCTACGAGGGATTTGTATGTCGTGTATAAAATAATTCCACCTATTCCCTCGTATAAAATGTTTTTGTTAAAATATCAGATCATAGCTTTGTCAATTCTAAAATTTATATTTGTCAATATTATAAAACATAATTAAAAATTATATCTGTCAATTTTATAAGATAATTTTCGTATATTGGACAATATATTTCGGCTATTCAGCCATCTTCAAGTCCTTTTCTTTCACCAGGTGATCTTACTCTGTTGGTTAATCCATTACAACAGCTGGAATTATTTTATACACATCAATCGCCTATCTTTCATCAGCATTTCTCTCTGCTGGCATTTCATATCGGACCAAAGCTTCCTAAGCTGTTTTGAATCTCTCTAAAACAATAATTAATATCGAAATAAATACATAAGCGTACCGGTATTAATTCTGAACGATCTCCAAGCTAATATACACGCAGAATATTCTAAAAAAAAAACTATTAATTAGTTTACTTACACGCTGCATAATATGACTGGATGAATTGAATTCTTTGCTTACAATGCACAGAGCCGTCTGTATTTTTATATCACGATAGCGAAATACGTACTCAGTTGGCTTTGCTTTACATAAAATCTGAAAAAATCTTAAACACGATTGGCTAATTCAGTTGTTACGGCAGTGAACGCGTTATTTTTCATATGATTGAGTTCGACTTTAGTATGTAGAATAAGTAGAGCTTTATGAAGTCAGACTTAATAAAGTACGACTTTAAAGAAGACTATGAATACGAAAAACATATAAGTCGACTTGTCAAATAAGTTCAGCTTTATAAAGTCGGTTCTTAAGTCGCCGACTATGAATACCGGCCTTAATGTTGTTATTAATGAAGGTATGAGGGGATAAATACAAATTATAAACTGTTTCCAGGTTGTCAGAACATTTATTTAACTCATCAATAATAATTTAACATATCTATCATTGTTACGGGTGGGACAAAAATTCCCTTGTTTGTTATTTTACATACGGTAGTAATCAACCACACATATTTTTTTAAGTTAATCTTATACCAAATTGTACCTTAAGATGTATATTTTCTCAAATGAAAATGGACATAGCTGATTACTCTTGACTATTTGGTATTAAAGAGTGTTAAAATCATGCTAGAAATGGCAAAAAAAGTAACTCGACGCAATAAATAAGTAAATCGACAGATTTTACACATGAAACCACTTCAGATACACCTAAGTCCTCAATATTCAGAGAATTTGAGGTTTTAAACTTATTTTTGACCACCCAATTACAATAATTTTATAACTTCTCTCTTTGAGGGAAAAATTCCCATATTTTATGAAATGGCTGTTTTACTAATAGTACAAGTGTGGTTCAACACGAAAGGCAATAAAACAATAGCCAAAGAAAATTTTTAAAATGTAAAAATTAACTCGATGAAGATAAGTGATTATATTGTTGCAACAAGAATCTACATCAATGCTGATAAATTGTACCTATTCTAGGTAATGATAGTGAGAGGTTTTGCAAAATGGCTGGAGCTTCATAGCCACTTGAATTACAGAATTGATGCTGGAAGAGTTAACTTGTATACAATAAGGCCATTTTAGACCACATTTGAATGATATAGAGCTGCACAAATTGATTAATGTACTTAATATTATATGTTCTGATGCAATTTCATTGTACAAATTGAAAAATACACGATGATTTAGTTGTCACATCTAGCAGAGCTACCTCATACTAGAAGAAACACACCATGGGGTTCATGGTTCTACTATCCATAATAGTCATATAGGCTATACTTTTAAGCATAGATCTATTTAACAGACTCTTCTTTCCTGGAGCAACGTTGGCCAATGGACAACAGCTCCGGTCACCTTTGCAGTAAGTTAAATGTCCCTATTTACTCTCTAGCTTCCGCCTTCTGCAGTCTGGGAAATGTGTGTATGTCATTTATGACTCAGTTCAAGGTAACTGTAGGCTACTCGTCTTTCCTTGTGGGATCTTATTATTTTTATTTTTGCAGTTTTTCTTTATATCTATTACTAGCTTAAAAGACCCGGCGTCGCCCGGGTTTTGTATTTTGTAGTTGGAAATTAACTTATGAAGGACTTTCGATTTTTAAATTCTAGGCCCTTATATAGGTATTTATAATTTGAAATAGGAAGAACGACGTATTACACTCAAACTATTCCCTCAAAAAACGCTTGATATAGTTTTTTATGGCTCTTAGAGGATGTAGAATTTTGCATCCCATCGCTTGCACAGCAAGCCTGGTAGGGGTTCAAATAAGAAGAAACAGAAATTCCTGTAACATAAAATTGTAATATAGAGGCGGAAAATTTTATTTCTCACTCTCATGTTACCATAAAACTGTTTTGGGGATGAAATTAAACAGAAAGCATTATCACTTTCATACTTCTCTCTCCAAAAACCTGCGATATAATATAATAATTAGGGACCGGATTCTTAGGTTTTTACCTATTTTTTTCCTTACTTCCAAAACAAAAAGGGCTCATACACTTTTTCGAATCATGTCCTTAGGATTCACCCACATTAATTCTGTAGCACCTAAAAATACCTAAATGGGATATAAAAACCTAAATGTACCTAAAAGGGATATAAAACCTAAAAATCTAATTTAGCCTATTTTTTTGGTCTTTTTTGTCTTTTTTGTTTGTCGGTTGAGAAATCGGTATATTGCGGAGAGACAGCAATTTTTGTTGGGTTGAAATTAATACCACCAGCGTTTCGTTCAACTATTGTCGTCTAGGATGGACAGTATCAAGAGAGGAAAAGAATACCGGCGTATTCCTTTTAAAATATTCATACGAACAACCATTGTTGCCGTGTACTGCCCTGTTATTCATACTGAGTGGTCACACTGTGAGTTTTAAGTAGACGTGTTAATTATGCCGAAACAAATGAAATCAAGTTTATTACGGCAAGGGATTGGCGACGATCTGAATTTCACTACAGATGGCAAAGTAATATTTTTTCAAGCCTGCCAGAAACACGTGTTATTTACCTTTCTAGAAAAGGGGGAAGTTTTCGTCCCTAGTTGATCTGTTGTGCGGTTAGCATGCGTAACAACCGAAGAAAGGAAAATAATCAGTTTCACATTATCCACATCCAACCATAAAGTATTTTACTCACTAAATTAGAAGCATCGGATTCGAATCCTGAGAAGGGTAGTGTCTAGATACAGTATTAACTATTAACTAAGAGATAACATGAAGAACTTCTTCTTCACTGCTTCTTTTGATTGTTTATGCTTTCTTTCTTCAATTGTATAATATTGTACTAAAGCAAGTTTACACAAATTTAAGTCTGTTTTGTTAAGTTAAACTTTACTAGTATTATGCATAGAATCCTATGTAGCACATTCAAATTCATTAAACCAATTAATCTACCCGAAAACGATATTTTGGACAAAAAACCTAAAAAAAACTATTTCACCAAATGGAAAACCTAAAACAGTGTTTTTAAAAACCTAAAAATCCGGTCCCTAATAATAATATACACATTACCATACCTCGTTTTGTTTTCTCTATGTCCAGGGTAGAGAAAGTTATGTGACTGCATTATTTTCGTGGATATTGATAGTTCTCGCATTTGTTTCTCTCATTTGTCAAATTTATTCTACTTTCATTTTTTTTCCAAGCCCATCTGATACAATTGGCAACAATATATTCTGTGATTTGGAATTGATAATTCTGTGTAAAAAGGGATTAAGTATTCTCAAAATGTTTAATTTTAGGCATTTAGAATCAAAATTTTTCAAAATCCTTTCTTAGTGAGCACCTACATTATGAAACGAAGGTACTGTCAAAATTCCAAGTCTCTATATGTTATAGTTTAGGCTGTACGTTGATTCCTGTCTGTCAGTCAGTCAGGACAAAGCCTTTTATATATATAGAGATTAATGTAGTGAAGTTAATTTCTAAATTTAGGGATTCTTTATAAGGAAAATACAGGGGTACCTCCAATCCAGCATTCACCTATGAGAGAGGGAAAACCCCTGTTGAAAACCTCACTCGGATTGGTTGCCTAGGACCAATCATATGTCTCCTAACTAAAGGGTCTCTGGTACTTCATAGAGGTGTCCTGTTATTTACTTACCATTATCTTGTTTGTCTTTTTCTAGTAAGGCTAGTCTAGTGAACTCTTTGAATTTATGGAAATTTTCTTTTCGAGTCCAGAAGTTGAGTTTCGAAGCCCATCTTTCATTACTCATGTTTGATGCTTCTTTAAGCCCTTGCCTGGCTTTGGCATATCTTGGACACATGTAGGGCACGTGATACATAGTGTCTGGTTCTGAATCTTCACAGCAGCATAATTCCTCGTCTACTAATTTAAATCTAGCAAGATTTGCTAAGAAATTACCGTGTCTTGTTAAAACTGAGTGACATAGTAATCCAGTTTAATCCATGGCATTTTAATGCAAGTTCTTACATCTGGAAAGTATTCCTTAGTTAATCTCCTAGTTGTTGCCCTGACCCACTGAATTTACCACTTGTCTAAGAGGTGTGCTCGGAGATTATCCTACCAAAAATGATGCAAAAAAACAACAACAACCAGGTGTTGCTTCAAGCCACGATGAATTGCGCTACATGAATAACTACAGCATAATAGAAACCAACACCGCATCTAAGAGAGTTGGCAACATAGTGGAAAATTTAGTTAAGTGAAAGTAGTTCTAACTCGAAAATCAATGCTGCCAACAGAGAAAAAATATGTAAATGGCAGAAAATTCAACTGTTTAAAAGTTGTTAATGGCAGGAACGCTATGTATTGTCGGTATAGGATAGAAGACGGGAAAGTGAAAAATGATGTAAATGACAGGAAAATGTAAATGGGAGGAATGTAAAAACCGGGTTTTACTGTTTTTTTTTCAGTCAAACTAGTCGTATATGTAGGGCTAATTTATGTGAAGCCACTCATCTCTTTTTTTGTATTGATAAGCTTAATAAATAAAAAAAAGTGTGCGTGGAATGCCACGTGACAGAAGTGAAACTTGTTTTAATTTTTGGATTTTTTCAATTTTGGATTGTTGGAATTTTTAATATTGGGTTTTTGGACTTTTTAATTTTGGATTTTTAAAATTTTTCATCTTTTAATTTTTATATTTTTTGAATTTGGGTTTTTATTTTTATTTTGGATTTTTTAATTTTAGATCTTTGAATGTTTTATTTTTTATTTTTTAAATTTTGGATTTTTTAAATTTTGGATTTTTGGACTTTTAAATTTTGGATCTTTCAATTTTTTAAACTTTGTAATTTCAGATTTTTCAATTTTGGATTTTTTAAATTTTTTAATTTGTTGGATTTTTAATTTTGGATTTTCGATTTTTTAATTTTGGATTTTTAAATTTGGATTTTCAATTTTTTAATTTTTGGATTTTTTAAAATTTTTGGATAAGCCTAATCACTGAGTTGTTTGTTTTCTGTGCAGTCCGTTCCGTCACACCTCACTAATTTCGTGACGATCTTGAGCGTTACACTATTTTCGTGACGATTTTTAGTGTTACACAAGCTCTCGATTTACCCCTACCGTGGCAGAAGAAGTTTCACTACAAAAAGTATTTCCCTAGTTGTCTTGTAAAATTGAATGAAAAATGGACAAAAAAAATTGCAAAACTTAATAAGAAGTGTTTTCCAAGATTTGGAAAACTACTGTGCTTGTTTCACTTAGTAGTACAATCCAGCAAAAATACATACCTGTTTGTTGTTCATGGTGAGTTCTACAACTATTATCCACAGCTTTCACCAATTTTTCCACTGCTTTATAACATAGAGTTGCCAAATTTGAAGGTGCTTCTTCTCGAAGTGCTCGTATTTCTGGGGCTGGCACCAATGTAAAGACATCATGTACATTTGTTACATTTTCTGACCAGAACTGATCCCAGAAACCATCGTCCCCTGCATCTATGGGCTGTAAAGAATGGTTTATCAATTATTAGTCTGTGTAAGTGGTTAGTTATTAAGAAAAATACTTGTTAATAACAATTCTCAAAACAAAATTATATTTCCCATAAATAATGACTTATTGCAGCATCATGTTTGAATATATAGTTTATGAGAACAGCCTACTGTATTATGAAACCTAATGGGTAGGGTGACCTTCACCAGTACAGTCCTGTTTTTAACTGTGCCTCAGCCATCAAGATAGTATTCCAAAAAGCACCAGATGTCCCGTTTTTATAAAATTCTAGGAGTAAGCTCAAGAATAACACATTCACTTATAGTTTATGTCTGTACGCCTTATTAGATTTCATAGTTTTAGGTACACTATCTGAAATTCATCATTGTTGATGAGTATTTTCATAATATTATTTTTTCAGGGTGACAGTTGTTTGGGTTTTAATGCAGCAGCCTAACACAGGAAACTATGTTTATGTTTGCATACCTTAAGTCATTTTTGTATGTAGGGTGCTATTTAAATTAGGTTACTTCAAAAAGAGCAGACTGTTATCCAGTTTTGCTGTAACCCTTGTATTGTCTGTACTGTGGTCTTTAGTATATAGGTGCAGTCAACAGCTGCGATAACTTTCTTGCCCAATATAATATAATCTTCACATTTTCTAATGGAACATGATACCAAACTAATTTTGAGTCATAGTTAATTTGTGAATTCTCCTTATTCCCCCAAAAACCTTGAACTCGGCAAATATT
This sequence comes from Ectobius pallidus, assembly GCA_964059195.1. Lineage (NCBI taxonomy): Eukaryota > Metazoa > Arthropoda > Insecta > Blattodea > Ectobiidae > Ectobius > Ectobius pallidus. The sequence continues at coordinate 47,661,407 of CAXKWD010000004.1, read as the reverse complement.
CTTAACCTAACTGTATAACGTAAAAACTTTCATTGATCACAATAACACTTGTTGAGCAGTTCCGTATGGGATACATCCAGTACAGAATACAGAAACAAATTTGTTTATTCCACTGTTGACACAAGTGTTATTGTGATCAATGAAAGTTTTTTTGTTACTTTGGTATTGTTACCAAAAATTTTGACATTCGTCTGTAATGAGTCAAACGTTATTTACTTCTGTACCTTACGTCACACCTCATTTCACATGGTGCTCTTCTGATGTCATGTACTGCCTCTCCGGTTGCAAAACAACACTGGCAAATCTGACACATTGTAATGGCTGCAGCACGGAAATGGTACGTTTCCGGACATGGGTTTCTATTCGAAATATTGTCTACAAAGTCCCCAAAGTCTACTAGCCCTAGAAGTTTGTAATATGAATTTCCAAACACCCGATATATATATATATTTTTTTAAAAGTAGCATTGAGTATATTAAGTTCTATGAACTTGTTTTACAGTCATAGGCCTACAGTAAGTTATCATGCTGTGATGTTGATACCAGTAATATACTTTTAAGCCTACAATTATATTATATTGAGACATATTTAAAAATTACATTAGTGCAGAAAGTAAAGGGTGGTGTAAGGGCAAGCATCAATCAGCGGTATGGATGCATATTTCTTTATTAGGATTTTTTTATATATATGCACAATCAGGGTTGTAAAAAAGCCAGCTAAAATTGAAAAAGACCTGACCAGCGGTTTTTTTCAATTTTAGCCGGTTAAAATCATGATTTTAGCCGGCTAAAATCAATTTTTCCTGGTTGGGGGAGGTGGGAGCGGGTTGAAATTTTGAAAAAATTATATTTAGGGCCCTATGGGATTTAGAGGGAAACTTAGCATGCATAAATTAGACACCAATGATTCAGTGGTTGTGGGGGTGAGGGTGGAAATTAAAAATTTTTAAAACCATGTTTGTGGGGTATCGTTGAAAAGCTCTTGATGAGTAATCTCTAAATCAACAACTAGTTTCTCAATAGCGCTCATATAAGGAGAGATTTGAATTTTTGAAAGTCAAAAACACTTTAAAATATACCTCAGCCAATAGGCATGCCGAAATGAATTCATGAGGACCAACTGAGGCTAAAATTACCAATGAAATAAAGTTTGAAATATTAAAAATAATAGTAAAATATCTTTAGAACAATAATCCTTGGCCAAATTAAAAATGAAATAATAAAAGATATCAATTAATACATAATTAACAACTCTCTTTTTATAGAAAAATATTTCAGTTTTTATTCTACACTTACCCCAATAAATTCATAAAAAGCACTATGAAATCTACCTCAGCCTGTGCCCTGGAGGCCTACCTAAAGGGATTTTTTATACTTATTTCTCCATCAATTACACAAATCTGAAGCGTAATCACCTATCGCTGGAATTTAGTCAAGTCATAGAATCTTTACATCGTATGCCAGCCAGTTCTGCATCAATCGAAAGAGTATTTTCTTCATTTGGGTTAATACAAACAAAATTGAGAAACAGACTAGGCAATGAAAAAGCCCAGAAGCTTGTATACATCAACAGGCAGAATAAAGCAAATATGCAAGAGTCATATGATGAATGGTGAATTTACCATATTTACTTGAATATAATGTGCCCTAATTTTGTCCATTTGTAGATTTCAATACTGAGGTGCGCGTTAAATTCTAGTACAAATCCGTTTCGTAGGTCGGAGGTAATATTGATCTACAGTGAGTCCCACGCAAGAGTTGGCCAATGACGCGGGTTTCTGCGTCGCGGCTGGCACAGCTCCAACTCCCGAGCGATCGGGTGAAATATCTACGCAAATAAAGCCGCGATTGGTGTAATGATTCAGGTTCTCATATTTACAGTTAAAATTACAATGAAAATAACCACATACCTCATCACAAGAGCTGCTGGAAATGTTCTTCTCTTGCATCCACACAATACTGGCACCTTTTCAGGAAATTTTCTTTCACACGCATAATTTCAGCTTCCGAGACAGAGTTAATTTCTCTTGTGATATTGTTTTTAAGTTCTTCTAACAGCATGTGACTATTATTTATGGGGAAACTTCAAAAATAAAGTGTATAGGTCAATTTCCCATACGTTAGAAGAACTTGAAGACAATATCACAAGAAAAATTAACTCTATTTCGGAAGCTGAACTTAATGCGCGTAAAAGAAAATTTCCTAAAATGGTGCCAGTATTGTGTGGATGCAAGAGCAGAACATTTTTAACATCTCTTGTGATGAGGTACATGGTTATTTTCATGGTAATTTTAACTGTAAATGTGAGAACCTGAATCATTACACTGATCGTGACTTTATTTGCTGTGCCCGCCGCGATGCAGAAACCCGTGTCATTGGCCAACTCTTGCATGAGACTGACTGTATTTATTTATTTATTTATTGAATATACAATTACTTAAACCCTATTCCACCCGGAGGTATGACTGACTGTATTAAATTACACTAAATACAATTTTAGGTTTCTGAGCTTGTATCGTGATGTTTGGAAATAAGAACATGAAAGAAACTTCAATTATTTTTACTCGATTTTATCCAGATAAAATGCCTGGCATTTTTCAAGTGGATAAGACTGGTAGCTCTGCATTTGCACTCAGTTCTGAGCTTGTAACTTTTAAATTTGTGATGTTTGGACATAAAAACAAGAAAGGAACTTCAATTATTTTTATTCAATTTGATTTTAGCCGGATAAAATGTCTGGCTTTTTTCAAGTGGATAAAACTGAGGCCTACTACAGGTTCTGAGCTTGTAACTTTTAAATTTGTGATCTTTGGAAATTTAAACATGAAAGGAACTTCAATTGTTTTTATTCAATTTGATTTTAGCCGGATAAAATGCCTGGCTTTTTTCAAGTGGATAAATCTGGTAGCTCTGCATTTGCACTCAGTAGGCCTAAGTAGGCCTACTACAGGTTCTGAGCTTGTATCTTTTAAATTTGTGATGTTTGGAAATAAGAACATGAAAGAAACTTCAATTATTTTTACTCAATTTGATTTTATCCAGATAAAATGCCTGGCATTTTTCAAGTGGATAAGGCTGGTAGCTCTGCATTTGCACTCAGTAGGCCTAAGTAGGCCTACTACAGGTTCTGAGCTTGTAACTTTTAAATTTGTGATCTTTGGAAATTTAAACATGAAAGGAACTTCAATTGTTTTTATTCAATTTGATTTTAGCCGGATAAAATGCCTGGCTTTTTTCAAGTGGATAAAACTGGTAGCTCTGCATTTGCACTCAGTAGGCCTAAGTAGGCCTACTACAGGTTCTGAGCTTGTATCTTTTAAATTTGTGATGTTTGGAAATAAGAACATGAAAGAAACTTCAATTATTTTTACTCAATTTGATTTTATCCAGATAAAATGCCTGGCATTTTTCAAGTGGATAAGGCTGGTAGCTCTGCATTTGCACTCAGTAGGCCTAAGTAGGCCTACTACAGGTTCTGAGCTTGTAACTTTTAAATTTGTGATGTTTGGAAATAAAAACATGAAAGAAACTTGAATTATTTTTATTCAATTTGATTTTATCCGGCCTGGCTTTTTTCAAGTGGATAAAACTGGTAGCTCTGCATTTGCACTCAGTAAGTATTACAGGTTCTGAGCTTGTAACTTTTAAATTTGTTGTGTTTGGAAATAAAAGCATGTAAGAAACTTCAATTATTTTTATTCAATTTGATTTTATCCGGCCTGGTTTTTTTCAAGTGGATAAAACTGGTAGCTCTGCATTTCCACTCAGTAGTCCTAAGTAGGCCTACTACAGGTTCTGAGCTTGTAACTTAAATTTATGATGTTTGGAAATAAAAACATGAAAGAAACTTCCATTATTTTTATTCAATTTGATTTTATCCGGATAAAATTGCCTGGCTTTTTTCAAGTGGATTAAACCGGTTAAAACCGGCCGGTTAAAATCAGGCTGGCTTTTTTGATAACAACCCTGTGCACAATGCAGCTAACCACCATCTTTGCATTATATATTTTAAGTGTTATGTATTTTAGAACATTAGCACACATTTAAAAAATCAAGAAAATCTCGCTGACTTGATAGTTTTCCTTGGTTTTTCTTTTCATTTATTCAATGCCATATAACTAATACAGATGTATTACATTGGCTGAGTCAAGTTTGATACATAATCTATTCAAGTTTATGTATAAAATACATTAGTAAAGTTATAAGGAGAGATAACATAACTGGCAATTACGTTTTACATAAACTCTACGCTGCTCAAGTATTTTCCTTTTCCGTCCCTTCATAGGCCTTCTGATTTCTTCATTGTTTATAGTATCAATGTTGAATATTAACTTATATGCCCCACAATCTTCAATCTTGAAATTTATTTATTTCAATTTTCTTATATCATCATAGCCTATGGCTTCCCTACAGTAATTTTCAAATGGGAAGCGTTTTCCTTCACCGCCAATCACGTGTACGAGCTAAAGAAGTACCGCTATCAGGAAGGGTCTTCCTTCCGTCTCGCAGTCTCTGATTGGACCGCATATCTAAGCAAGGAGAAGAACAAAACGCTTCCCATTTGAAAATTACTGTAGTAGACATATTATCAACAAGCAAAGACCTCCCAGATATACAAAACAGGTTGCTATTCCGGAGTTCATGGGATGTTATTACATTGGCAATGGTAACTGCCATACCTAAATACAAGCCGATACACGGGGTGTTTATTCAGCGATGTTTATCCGGCAGGCAGAGCTGAGTGTATTGTTATTGTTATGCTATGACTCTATGACGCTATCAGCAGGCTTTAAAACTTAGTGCCCGATCGAATATGTTAACAGCAACCGTACTGTACAGACTTTGCTCTGCGTATGCCCTAGCTACCATATGCTAGTTCACGTGATAGTAAACAAACCGAAATACAGATATAGGAAGACCATAAAATAACTTCTCATTATCTAAACTCACATTACAAGCATGCAAAACGATACTTTCTCCTGTTTGTGTATAATAGTCCCTCCCAAATGTTTCAATATATGTTTGCGTTTTAGAACACTTCACTTTCAGCATGCCGAACACGTATTATAAATTTAAACACGCACAATGACAAGGTGCACTGTTGACCAATTTGAGAGGCACCGTACTACGAGCGCATTCACTTCTCGGTACTACTATGAATGACTGTCTTATCAGCCTACGCAATCACCCTCCACCCCCTATACTCAGGTTGTTGGTAACCGGAATCAATTCCCTCTGTGGGTTCAGGCACTAAGTTTTAAAACCTGGCTATCAGTACAGGGATTGTCTGTCTACTGTGAAGTCCAGTCTGTAACTCTGTGATATTTCAGTACTTCAATACAGTATGATACTGAGTACTGTGTTTTATTGTGCATGTAATGCCCAGAGTATGATATTCTTCATGGTATCATAAGATGTCTTTGGTAGGAGACTTATCAGTAAGAGCTTGTGGCCTCCACATAGACTTAACAGTGTGCGATTTTTATCTGTAGAGTACCATATAAAACCAGAATGTATGAAAGCAATCCTCACACATTAGATGAACTGAAACAGAGCATAAGGCATGAAATAGAGTCTACCAGTGTGGAAGAACTTGTGCAAGGTAATAATAATTTCGTCAGAAGATGTGAAGTATGTGTGGCAGCAATTGGGGAACATTTTTAGCATTTTCTATGAGTATGGAAAGTACAAATTCTAAGACACATGATTAATGCAGGGGCGCATGAAGGCCAGTATCGGCCAGTGCAGCACAAGGCATGGTTCTCTCAGCCACCCGTTACACGAAGCGCTGAGGAAGAATAAGGACGTTCTTAACCTAACATTGGAATGTCGGGTCCCGTGAACTCCGGTATCCGGCACATATTGTGTGAGCTGCTCTTGGATGGCCTACATAGGCCTGTCCACTTATGAGCTGAGTCAATGAATGACACTCTCCACAATCTCTCAGATTCATGTACACATACTGACACATGACTGTCAAGAGTGTCACTCCCAGCTTTTATGTGGACACCAAGCTTACATGTTTAGGTTGATGTCCTGGCACTAAAGTTAATGGGCCTCTCACATGAAGAAAAACATAGGCCTACTTGCATACATACATGAAAAATATTTAACAATTAAACAGTGAGAAAATTGCCCCAATACGAGTTAGTTCAAAGAAGCTTAGAAAAATAGGGGGTAATTAATTTTTTTGTTAGGAGTGCATATAAGGCAAAAGTTGTAACTAAATAATAATAAAAAAACATTCAACCTTGAGAAAATCTTCTTCTTCTTCTTGATTTATTTAGTGAAGCCTCTCTACACTCAGGTGGTTGCAGCTTCGTGGAGTATAAAGGAAGGTGTGAGAACAAAGTATTAGTAAGGAGTGGGTAGTGGGTGTGTTCAGATTTTCATTTTGCAATTTACTATAAGTTATGTCTATGTATCAGTCGGCTCATGTGTTTCTTGTCATTGTGTATTAAGGAAGGAATATGAAATGGACCGATGCCCTTTGTCTTGTAAACTTGTGAATAAAAAATTTAATTTTGTTGTTTATATTGTGAGCAACCTAAAAGATTATGATTAACGTCCCCTATGTCACCACAGTCACAGAGGGGGGTGGCTTTCCTTTTAATTTTGAACAAATATTGTGGTGTAATGGCAACATGAAATTTGATTTTGGGCAAATTGCAGAATGTATTATAAAACCAAGGCTTACAGTTGTAGTGGATGTTGTGAGCTTTAAGTGATTTAGTGGAAGCAATGATTGCATCTGAAATGGAGAGAAGAAAAGTGTTGAGTGTGTTTTGACGTGTAGCAGGTGGTGTGCCGGGATCCAGAGAAGTGTGATGTGTTTATGTCGTTGGTGTGTTTGTCTATGTATTAGGTATTTGCAGTTTGTTTCCCACCATCCCAGCTGGGGGTGAGTGTGACAGGTTGCTATGTTTTGAATGGCACTTTGGGAGTCCGTACAAATGAAGATATGAGCATTAATTGTATTGATGGAAATCAGTGCCTGACGGATACCAATAACTTAGGCCGTGTAGTTGGAAAATTCTGGACGAAGAGGAAATTGTTGTGTGGTGTTAGAGTTTTGGTGGTAGTAAGCAGCTCCTACCCCCTCTGGGGTTTTAGATCCGTCAGTAAAGTAGATATGTATATTGGGATTGTCATGCAAATGATAATAATAATAATAATATTTATTGGCCATTAAACACTTACATGCATCAGGCTTCGTCCAACATAGAGAGTTAAGTCCAATTACGAGCAAGATGTTCCTTAACAGTATAATAGTTGTTCTTTAGCAATACAAATTTAATTTTCTTCTTAAAGATATTTACATTATTTAGTGATTTCACACTTGCTGGCAACTTGTTGTATAGTTTTATACCAACAGCAACATGACTATCAAGCGTCATTTGGAGTCGACATCTAGGTACCACTAGGTTATGACTACCTCGTGTGTTATAGTTATGAACATCATGTTGTTGGATATTAGCAGATAAATTCACATAGATATAAACCAAGTTGAAGTTAAATAATTTTGAAATTTGCATTCCAGGTGCTGGTCAGTTTTGTGGAATTCATCCAGATGAACGATAACAGGGTGAAAGAGGACATCATAGTCTAGAAAATAAATTGGAGGTCGAGGAAATTTTTGCATGTGTTGATTGTCATAGAATTGAGAGAAAAGCAAGAGAAAAGGGGGTAGTTGCAGAAATGCTGGAAAGAGATGTTGCATACGTTTGCGATGCAAGTGCAGTACTTTATTGTATAGCGGAGTTTGCAAGTGGTGGAAAAGGTGTCCAATAATTTTAATAGTTGTGATTTGTTGTCTGTATGTATAAGGATGTAAGTGTAATTCATGAAAAAGCCTTGTCATTTTGGGATTGCCGGAGACACCAAGTATGTGTTTGGCAATGTTATAAATTTGCGATTGGATTTTGTTTTGCCAATATTTGGAGAGACTTGTAATAATGAGATTGCCGCATGTGAGTTTTGATTGAATGAGGTTCTGGTATAAATGTAGCATATGGGTGGGGTGGAAACCCCATTTTGTCCCAGCAATATATTTAAAGATGCAACTAACTTACCTGTTTGAAGAGCAGCATGTGTGTGCTGAAAATGCACATTCCATTTAAGATTGTGTGTTAAATGCACTTCTAGGTATTTGGTGGTGTGTGTAATAGGTATTGGGATATAATTATGAAAGTGAGGTTGATTAGTCATTTTGCTTTTACAAAAAAGAATGGTGTGGGTTTTTTCAGGGTTAATTGCAAATCCCAAATGCTCAACCTGAGAGATCAGGGTGTCAAGATCCTTTTGTTCCGTGGTATAATTATATTTAAGTGAGTTAACTACTTTCGAGTACAAAAACATATCATCAGCATAAAGAAGTAGTTGATTTTTGTTATAGGGAGTGTGAGTGTGAATGTATAATACGAAAATAATAGGGATGAGTGAGGATCCTTGGGGAAAGCCAATGGAGGTGAAACGAGAGAGCTAATAGGAAAAGAATGGGGAAAAGATATTCGTCTTTCAGTTAGGAGGCACAGAATTGTATGACTGAAAATCTCCGGAATGTGGAGAGTCGTGAGAGTGTTTAATAGTGTTGGGAGAAGTACTGAGTCATACGCGTTTCGTAAGTCTAAGAAATGTGCCAAGAGTGCCTTGCGTGTCCATGCACTATAAATTTCAGTAAGATGTAGTAAAGCACGGTTTGTTCCTTGGCCTCGTCTATACCCATATTGATGTAATGGCCATTGTCTGTATCGCTCTAAGTGATCGATGGGTAAGGATATTTTCAAAACAAATTTCGGAGAGTATTACTGAGTATAATGGGACGGTAACTAGAGGCGTTGGCAAAAGATAGATATATGCTGCGCGCCGGCGAAGCTCCACCCGCTCGTTTCCCCTGCTGACCCTCGCTTCCGAGCCAATGCACACGCTACTGCTTGCTTCCCCTACATCTCCTATCACGGCTATGTACTTGCTCAGTTACGAGACTTACGAAAATTACAATTGTACCGTAGTAAAATTACTTTATTAATTTAGTAGGGCATTCTGAATTCTCCCAAAATTCTAGTTCAGTGGCAGTTAGGTTATGAACAGTGATATTAATTTAGGAGGGCATTCTGAATTTGGTATTAGACTTGAATAGCCCACCGGTTCCTTCCCCTCGCTTCCGAGCATGGGCACTCACCTATTGTACCATGGCTTCCTTGACAGTTTTAACGATGTTTTATGAAAGGTGTGGAAGGGTAAAAAGCTTCTGCATTTAGTTAAATAATGATAGGTAAATTCTAGGTCAGTGACAGGTTTTGTTAGGTTAGCAACGTTATGTTAGTTTAGGAGCAACATACCGGTACTGAATAGCGTGATGCCTATTATGTCTCACATTGAATCTCTTCTGCGATAAAACCCTAAACCCCTAACGGGACCCACCTCGGAAGGCGGGTCCCGTTAGAGAGTTCGTGGGAGGAGCCTAGCATGCAGCATAAAACTATTTTTTCCCCGAGGCATTTGTGCCTGTTTTATTGGGTTTTAATATCGGAATGACAAAGAATTGTTGCCAAGAATGCGGAATGTGGGATGTAAGGAGGGTGTTATTAAAAATATTTATTAGTAGAGTAGGCTAATAGTTATGTCAGGAAGGTGGTCAATCATATTATAAGTTGTAACTAAATAATAATAAAATAAAAACATTCAACCTTGAGAAAATCTGAACGGCTTGCAGTTTATGTGCAGTGGCCTACTGCAATAGTAGACAAAGAACTGTTTTGCCTTGAATACAAGAAGCGCCCACACCAAAAGGTCAAAGCTGTATTCTTCTCTAGATTTTCTGTAAACAATCTGTAAACAGAACAGCCATGTCTGGGGTCCGGAATAAAGCATATGGATGACTTAAAAGCATAATTACACTATGACACTAACTAGATATTATAAATAAATACTTCCAGTGCAAACGTCACCAACGAACCGTGATATAAACAAAGAACCCATTACTGATATTATTCAAATGTCATAGTAGATTACAACTTGTTTATATATGATTCGTCGGTAACATATTTAAACGTGCTCTACTTACGTGGGTTTTTGAAGTCAGCTGAACAACAGCTTTCCTAAAATTTAATTTTGTGTCTGCATTCCCCATTGCGACAAGACTTACCACCGATCAAGATTTTAATAAACGAATGTCACAAACACGAGTCAATATTCGCCCACGATGGCTCGAGATATGGCAACAAGGCGAAGCTGTTTCGATTGTAATCGATTACAGTTCCTTGAAGATGGGAGGGGGAAGAACATGAACGGCGGGCAATTCAAATTTTGAATAATGGTTTCTCGGGCTTTCAACCAGGTAGTGGGATATTGTTTCGAGGTGCCAATGCGAAAGCCAGAATGAATATCGGATAAAGGGAGAGACCTGATTAGAATGGAACTGTAGTGTTTTGTATGTTTACATTTGTTTATAAATTAAATGAAAAAAAATGGGTAAGTTTATGTCTCATAGTAGAGCCTGAGATACAGACACAAAGGAAGATGATTATTTTGTATGTTTCATTTGTTATTCAACTAATTAAAACATATAAAGCATTACTTTTCTTTTTCCGACAATCTGATCACTCCAACCATCTGATTCACCTCCTGGCTTTTATATTAGTTTCTTTCTTTTCCTATTTATAAGACTTACACTATTGTGCTGGTTCACTTCTCCCAGAAGACGGCAACAGAGCTTGGATACAATTATCCCACACATCCAGTTGGAAGCCCAAGAAACTATTATTCATTCACAACACACAGAAATTCTGAAGTTATATATTTCTACCAGTATTGTTTATAATCCACAATAATCAGAAAAAAATAGTTATAATAAAATCAGGTAAACTGATGTAACAAAGTGCCAGTATGTTTTTTTTAATCAGTTATGACTGCAATTATGATATGCAGAATGTGTGTTTTTTTTTAAATTGATTTCCAAGTTAAGCTCCAGATTTATTCATTAAGCAGGGCTTACGGAAGAAGAAAGGTCTACCATCTCGGCCACCTGGGTCATTTTAACGGTCTAGTTGGATAAGCGCATGTAAATCAATATGTTTTTTGTCATAGCTACCTGTATTTTAATTTCCAAGGCCTTATACGATCACAGTAAAACAATAGGCTATGTTGACAAGATAACTGATTTTCATTTTTTTTATAAATTCTTTCGAATACGTATATTACCATAAAATAGACACTAAATTGAGCATTACTCCGAAACAGGTCAACCGATTTTATCCATTATGAATAGACGTCTTCCCATGGACATTATAAATGTGTATACCAAGTTTCATAAAAATCCGGTAAAGCGTAGACCTGATTAGAATGGAACTGTAGTGTTTTGTATGTTTACATTTGTTTATAAATTAAATGAAAAAAAATGGGTAAGTTTATGTCTCATAGTAGAGCCTGAGATACAGACACAAAGGAAGATGATTATTTTGTATGTTTCATTTGTTATTCAACTAATTAAAACATATAAAGCATTACTTTTCTTTTTCCGACAATCTGATCACTCCAACCATCTGATTCACCTCCTGGCTTTTATATTAGTTTCTTTCTTTTCCTATTTATAAGACTTACACTATTGTGCTGGTTCACTTCTCCCAGAAGACGGCAACAGAGCTTGGATACAATTATCCCACACATCCAGTTGGAAGCCCAAGAAACTATTATTCATTCACAACACACAGAAATTCTGAAGTTATATATTTCTACCAGTATTGTTTATAATCCACAATAATCAGAAAAAAATAGTTATAATAAAATCAGGTAAACTGATGTAACAAAGTGCCAGTATGTTTTTTTTAATCAGTTATGACTGCAATTATGATATGCAGAATGTGTGTTTTTTTTTAAATTGATTTCCAAGTTAAGCTCCAGATTTATTCATTAAGCAGGGCTTACGGAAGAAGAAAGGTCTACCATCTCGGCCACCTGGGTCATTTTAACGGTCTAGTTGGATAAGCGCATGTAAATCAATATGTTTTTTGTCATAGCTACCTGTATTTTAATTTCCAAGGCCTTATACGATCACAGTAAAACAATAGGCTATGTTGTCAAGATAACTGATTTTCATTTTTTTTATAAATTCTTTCGAATACGTATATTACCATAAAATAGACACTAAATTGAGCATTACTCCGAAACAGGTCAACCGATTTTATCCATTATGAATAGACGTCTTCCCATGGACATTATAAATGTGTATACCAAGTTTCATAAAAATCCGGTAAAGCGTAGACCTGATTAGAATGGAACTGTAGTGTTTTGTATGTTTACATTTGTTTATAAATTAAATGAAAAAAAATGGGTAAGTTTATGTCTCATAGTAGAGCCTGAGATACAGACACAAAGGAAGATGATTATTTTGTATGTTTCATTTGTTATTCAACTAATTAAAACATATAAAGCATTACTTTTCTTTTTCCGACAATCTGATCACTCCAACCATCTGATTCACCTCCTGGCTTTTATATTAGTTTCTTTCTTTTCCTATTTATAAGACTTACACTATTGTGCTGGTTCACTTCTCCCAGAAGACGGCAACAGAGCTTGGATACAATTATCCCACACATCCAGTTGGAAGCCCAAGAAACTATTATTCATTCACAACACACAGAAATTCTGAAGTTATATATTTCTACCAGTATTGTTTATAATCCACAATAATCAGAAAAAAATAGTTATAATAAAATCAGGTAAACTGATGTAACAAAGTGCCAGTATGTTTTTTTTAATCAGTTATGACTGCAATTATGATATGCAGAATGTGTGTTTTTTTTTAAATTGATTTCCAAGTTAAGCTCCAGATTTATTCATTAAGCAGGACTTACGGAAGAAGAAAGGTCTACCATCTCGGCCACCTGGGTCATTTTAACGGTCTAGTTGGATAAGCGCATGTAAATCAATATGTTTTTTGTCATAGCTACCTGTATTTTAATTTCCAAGGCCTTATACGATCACAGTAAAACAATAGGCTATGTTGTCAAGATAACTGATTTTCATTTTTTTTATAAATTCTTTCGAATACGTATATTACCATAAAATAGACACTAAATTGAGCATTACTCCGAAACAGGTCAACCGATTTTATCCATTATGAATAGACGTCTTCCCATGGACATTATAAATGTGTATACCAAGTTTCATAAAAATCCGGTAAAGCGTATTTGAGTTACCGCGTCTTTAAAATATACACTAAATTGGGTTTTACTCCGGTACCGGTCAACAGATTAGGTTCAAATTCAATAAGGCACTTCTTATGGACGTCATAAATGGGTATACCAAGTTTCATGGAAATCCGATACAGCGTATTTGAGTGATGGCGCCTTTCTATTAGAAAGGCACCATAATCTATTAAAATAGGCACTAAATTGGGCATTACTCCGGTACCGGTGAACCGATTTGGTTCAATATCAATAGGGTTCTTCCCATGGACATTATAAATGTGTTTTCCAAGTTTCATGAAAATCCAAAAAAGCGTATTTGAGTTATGGTGCGTACAGACACACGGACAGACGGACAGACAGACGGACAGACATTTTTTCGTCCACCACACAATCTCATAAAGTACCATACTGGCACTTAATAATTTGGACTATGGGAACAGGGTTAAACATATAGCGAGCATTATTGACTGCGGTTTTGCAGGTCTGGGTCTGATTCTCAGTACCTTCTCGGATTTTTAGAGGTAGGGAGGTCTGGAACATGGTGCGCTCAGCCTTATGACACCAACTGAGGAGCTATTTAAGAAGTAACAGCACCAATCACAAATGCCATCAGTAATGACCAGATGCTTCACAATTCTGCCATCTGCCTTGGTAGATGACATAGCAGTCAGATGGTCAGCCCAGTCCCTAGAAGGATTTTACTATCTACAGCTGTGGTTTAGAGTGTTAAAAATAGTACCCATTGAATAAAACTGTTTTAGACCTTCATTAATGCCTTTATTGTAGTATTCATTTTGGTAAAGCAGATTCTCCACGGTTCATTAAACAGGCATGTGCAATACCCTCAAATACATTTTTACCTAGTATCCATTCTTCATATAGTTAAAAGCAACTATTTCACTCATACATACATAGCCTCTTAGATTTGGTTCATTAATGAGTAAACTGAGCGGGATGGCTTAGGTGCTAACAGGCTCACATTCAGAAAGTCCCAAGTTCAAACCCTCTGATCAGCCAATTTAAAGACAAAATGAATAATTTTTCCTGCTACGATCCAGTTCGGTTTTTGCTTCATTATCTCCATTATCTTCAATACATAATTACAGTTCCTATTGATAAATTCTACTTGTGTATCCTAAAGCAGTTATTCCCAACTGGTGTGTCATGACACACTGTTGTCATGCAGCCCCATGGGGTGTGCTGTGAAATTTTAGAATTAGAAATAAATTGTGTGCCATCCAGAAAATACAGGGCGCACTAATAAAATGTACCTGTTTTTAAATGCACATAACTTCGAGAATAAATGACATAAATCAGTTGTAAAAATACAGACATGTAGAACAAAGATGGGAGAATCATCTGTTAAGAACAACACGTTCAATATGTCCACCTGCAAGGCCATACAACGATTCAAACAAAACCCAAAATTGTGTATCCCTCTAGCATACATTCGCACCGGAATTGCATGAATAAATTCTTTGAGTCTTCTCTTGACCTGGCAGATTGTGTTCGGGTGTCGTGTATATTGTCTTTTGTGTAGCCCCACAAAAAGAAATCTAATTGATTGAGATGAGGTGAACAAGGGGCCCTAGGAAACTGGCTTCTTTTGGAAATGACTCTATCTCCAAAAAGTTGTTGCAGCAGCTCCATGGACATATTGGCTGTGTGTGGAGTGGCACCATCTTGTTGAAACCATTGTGAATTGATGTCGGCATAACATGTAGGATCAGCATGAAACATTCTGATGACATTCAGGTAGCGTTCCTTCTTTATTCTCACTTTCCTTTCATTGTCATCCATAAACCATAGAGGGTCAATAATGCCTTTGGCGCTCATGGCATACCAAGCGGTGCATTTGGGGCTGTGGAGAAGCTGTTCCATTACATCATGTGGTGGATTGGAATCCAAAAATCTCACATTTTGTCTGTTTACCGAACCATTAAGGTGGAAATGTGCTTCATCAGAAAACCACACATTCTGTATCCAATCATGATTTTCTTCCATCCTTCTGTTGAAAGCATTACACATTTCGACATATTCAGCTTTATCCCTATCTGTCAGTGCATGTCTCATGTGAATTTTGTAAGGAAACATTTTGAGCTCTTCTTTTAGAATTCTTTTTACAGATGTTGAACGCAGCCCCAATTCGATACACCTTTTTTGGACTTTGATTTACTGACTGCCGCACAGCTTCAATGTTGTCTTGTGTTCTTGCAGTTCTTCATCACCCTGAATTCCTCTTGTTCTGGTTAAGTAAGCTTCTGTGCTCATCAAATTTCTTCACTAATCTGCGAATTGTCTTTGGTGTTGGAGCTTCTCAAACATGGAAGTGATTGCGGTATCTCATTTGTGTCTCTACTATAGATTTTGTTTCCAAATAAAATTTGACTATTATAATTCTCTCTGGCGTAGTGAAAACCATTGTGGAATTTTCTCCCAGGCTTGCACAACAATGTGCAGAAAAGAACAGAAAGATTTATTACTAACTTCATGAAATATTAAATGAGAAAAACATGTACATTTTATTGGCGTGCGCTGTATAATGCTCATATTCATATTTATTGTTGAGTGTAATAGGCTACAATGTTGAAGGTTGATTTTGCCTTTGGGCATTTTACCAATATGCAACGAGCAATACAAGAAGATATAATAAGCATATAACTCTTATCGTGAAGCCTTTAATGAAGTAAACTTTACAGTTCCTTTCAGATTTTCCACGATGTCAGTTTCCCACAATAACAATGAGGGCTTTAAAAATTCTGCCATCATTTTCCAGCATTTTGTGCAATGAAAATAGTGAAAATAATTTGTGTGTTGGTCTGTCAACCATAAGTCTTTGTGCTTCTGTGGGATACACCATGCAACAGATTTCACATTAATTTTAATAGACGTGTTTATTATTATTATTATTATTATTATTATTATTATTATTATTATTATTATTATTATTATTATTATTATTATTATTATTATTATTATTATTATTATTATTATTATTGTAATAATAATAATAATAATAATAATAATAATAATAATAATAATAATAATAATTTCATCAGACATCCAGTGTCAAGTCAGGATTGCAGGCAATGCCTCTAAAGCCACTTTACATCTTACTTGTATGTAAAAGAACACTGGAAGTCCGATACATTATTATACTGTTACAATTTGTATTATTGTTAATAAAAAATATGAGGATGTATCAATAAATAACCAGACTAATTTTGTAGTTAACACATAATGGCTTTATTTCATTCAAATTTACTTGCAAACTTTCGAAGTATTCTCCGTCTGTTGAAATACAAATATTCCAACGATTTGTGCATTGTTCGAAACTCTCACTGAACCCCTTTATTTGACAATCTGTTCAGTATACCCATGGTAACATTGTTCAACTCCTTATCACTTTGAAAATGGCGACCACGTAGCTACTTTTTCACTCTAGGGAAGAGGTGAATATCGCAAGGTGTGAGATCCGGAGAATACAGTGAATGGGGCATGATCTCAATGCTCAGTTCTTCGATGACATCTTGAGTTGCATGCGCTCGATGAGTCGGCGCATTGTCTTGGTGCAAGATCCATCCTGTCTTGGCAAGATCTGGCTCCAAAAGACAAATTCATTGTATCTGCAACCTTCACAATTGTTATGCGACGATCTTCTTGCACAATTGAATCAATTGTGTTAATGTTAACTTCCATTTTTGCTGTTACGGGTCTTCCAGGGTGCGGAGAATCTTGAAGGTCTTCATAACCATCTTTGAAACGTTTGTGTCACTCAAAGACTTTTGCTCTGCCTAAAGCATGGTCTTCATATGCTTGCTGCACCATTTCGAAGGTTTTTGTAGGAGTTTTGTCTAGAAGAACACAAAACTTGATCGATGCGCATTGCTGCAATTTCAGTTCCATGTTGGGTACAGTAAACACCACCTGCGACATCCAGGTCTAACTCTTAACTGAATTGTTTTGCATGACTGGGATTCACAGCACTGTTAGACGAAGGATTCACCTTTTCGTGGCTGGCAGCCATTTCGCTCCAGGGTGGTTTATTTAAATACAATTAAATCAGTCTGGTTATTTATTGATACACCCTCGTATAATAGGTGTTGTGATATTGTGGGCTGTAAAGTGTGTCATCAGTCAAAGAAGGTTTAGAAAACTGTTCTACAGAACACTGAAGTTAGAAAGTTAACTCACTACATCTATTTCTACATGGTGTAGGAGGCACTGCACTCCAAACCAGAAGGTTATATGTCTGATATCTGACAAGGTCACTGGGATTTTCCAATTGTCTTAATCCTTTAGGTGGCACTATGGCCCTGGAGCTGACTCAGTCTCTAACAGAAATCAGTACCAGAAGCAATCCTGGTGGAAAGGTGACTGGTGCATAATGTAGACAATTTTACCACCTTCATGTGCTCAAAATCTTGATGCCTTAACCTCCTGGAACCCTACAAGCTCCCATTGGCCTGAGTGTTGCATGTTGCAGTATCCATCCTAACAGTCTCCATGACTTATATAGGGAACACTCTACTTACGTCTGTTTTTGAAAGCTTATAGAGGATAATGATATTAATAAGTCCAAGGAAAGTATAATGATGAAGGAAGAAGAATAGCAATCCTCTAATATTTTGTTGAGTATTAAATTTATTTTCAACATTAGAAAGTAATATGCTCAATCAATTAATACAAACTATTCTGAAAAATTATAGTTTCTGAAAAGAATGTTTTAAAGTTTCTTTATATTTTACTGGATGTTCAACCAGATGGAGTACCATAAACACACTAAATGATTACAAGCACTCTTTTTATTCAAGAATTCACAAATTAATGCCCTTTTTCTGACTGAATCAGACCAATCCAAAGATGTTATTTTATAATTTGCTAATCTAGTGAATAGGTCCACCACTGTGGCTCAGGGGATGTGTTCGCTCCTCTCACGCAGTGGGTTTATTATTGGTCAGGACAAGTTACCTGGGTGAGGTTTATTCCAGGGTTTTTCCTCACCTATGAGACAAATGTCAGGTTACTTTCGGTCCTTGTGATCCCCGGATATCATCTGGCCGTCATTATCATCTTCATCCCATCCTCGCCATGTTTGGAGTGAGTGTGTGTGTGTGAATGGTGTGTCTCATCCTATGTGTTTGTGTTGTCTCGGGGGTGGCCCCAGCATGGGGCTGACCACTCATCCGGGGAGGCCCTCCATGTCCTTGTCTGGTCAAAAAGTATATATGTGATCCAAAGATAATCCCTCTCCTGACAGGTTGGGGCCCTGTAAGGCCCGGGCGGCTTGGGTCTCTTAAATCCTAAAAGGGAGAGGTAAAACTACAATAAAGAAAGGAAGAAATCTATTGAATAAATAGTTTTTCACGCTTGTTTACTGCTAATGGAACACTGTACTTGTCAATTAATTATCGCAAGTCCATAAGATGAATTTTGTATGATTAAAGAAAGTGCATTTAAAGACCAGTAAGATCATCATAACTTTTAAAGCAGCAGGGTATTGGGATATATGTGCTCTTGAGGTGAAAAAACAAGTTTCTTCATAAACATCTGTGTTTAATTATTAGTTTTTAGATTGAAAAAATAAAAATGTTATATCTGTAGAAAATAAAGCTCCATCTTGCCTTCATGATCACATCCATGCTTGACAAAAGTACTGTTGTTAGAAAAGTAATGTAATTAGGTTCTATATTAATTTAATATGTTACGGTACATAAAATCATTTTATTGTTTGATCATTAAAAATGTAGAAGGTTGGTAACACACAGCATTCGTGATGGTCTAAATCAATTACTAGATAGCTTTTTTCTAAAAAACTGTAAAAGCCAAAATTGAAGAAGCAGCAACTTACTACCTCAAATTCACTGTTAATTTGAAGTTCCAAAGGAAATTTGAAATTTATTTTATTTTAAATATTTAAAAGAGAAGAAGAGTGTCATCTGTTCTACAAACTAAATCATTTCCTTGCAAACAATGTTGCTTTGGCATGAGACTAGAAAAACTCGTTGGTCCAGTTTTCTCCTATGCAATTGACTGATGTTACGGTTGTCACCTGTTGGGAACAGTTTTCTTATAGAATCTAGCAGCTAAAGAAGCACATCCTCATGCCTCATGCCTCATTGATCCCTGCAGCTACAATAGCATACCATGTGTACCATGTGTAGGCCTAAAGAGTGCACGGCTGGTATTGTCCAGATACTTTTTTCAATAGACTCATATTCCTGACTGCTAAATTCTTACAGTAATAAAGTGAAGGCTTCTTTAAAATTAATAAAACATTAATTTATGATTGTTTGGTCATTTTTTTTTACTTTCTATTTAAGAAAAGGAAAATTCAGTTTGAAATCTTAAGGGAAGTATAAATGTTTTACCACTGAACCTGAAAATGAATTCATTTATTTCTTTTGAACATAATTCATGATCATGGCATAACCTATACCTTACAACTTCATTTAATTGTCAGTGAGATATCTAGTCCATAAATAGCTTAGTTAATGGAAAGCAAGAGGTACCAGTAGTTAAAAGAGAGAGCTACTGCCTTGTAATAAAATTTTGTCTGGAAAATTTGTGAAACCTTGTTTTCAGAATATATGTGCTTTCTTCTCTTATACCATTTCATAAGAAAACATCAATATCAGTACCAATATATCAATATCAAACCAATATATCAATATTAGCATAACAAATATCTTTTAAATCATAACATGTAAACATATTTTCATAAAATTCATAGTATATTATATTGAGTTTCTTCAATATTTTTTGTCCTGATTTTAAAAGAATAGGGGTTTCACAACATCATAGTTAAGATTACAGTAGATAGACACAGAGAAATACAGTAGCTGTTTGTAGAATATAAAGCACATTTAAAGTTGTAAGAAAGAGCTTAGGAAAATACAGAATAGTTAATTAATAAACAAATAACAGTTTTGTAAACAAATGCCATGTAGATGACTCAGCATCCTGGAAGGCTTGAAGATTTGTGCTTTCAGTTTAAGACTGAAAATAATATTAAGAATCACATATTTTCTACAGTTCCACTCACAAGTGCCTTTCTTTAATGTCAATCACTTCTTGGTTCCAAATAAACAAATAATTCCAATCCTTATACTTAGTCAAACTCAGCTGATGAAGGGAATGACGAAGAGCTGAAGAGCTCTATAATTTACAAGTCCATTGTTCAATGTTTCTGCACTGCCCCTTGAACTGACGATTGTATCATCTTGCACAATAGATGTAATCACTCACAAATCACTTTATTTTTTACAGTAAAAAAGTTTCAAAAGCAAAATTCACACAGTCATAATATAGTATATAGTAACTCTGGTTTCAATATAAATTTTAATTTCTACTGCATATTACAATCCTCTATACTCAGATATAGTAAAACCTCATTAATCGTGAACTGGACAAAACAAAGAATTTATATTTACATTACAAAAACTTTTCTGAGCCTTCTAACTAGGTAGTTATTTGGATAAATTCCGATGTTTGGAGCTGATCTGAGGCTTCATTGTCAAGGAGAATGAAGTGCCAGGACTGGATGGTGTTCTTTTTATAGGGTTGATGTAGCTAGATAGTGTTCGGATTGAAGAAGAGAATTGTTGGGTACCAACCAATCAGGAACCAGGACTGAGTGAAATATGGTCCAGATGATATGGGAATAGGGTGTAGACAAATGAGGAGCAGAGATTTTTCTCTCATAGCCTAATGTGTAAGGATTTAGTTGAAAGTGCAGTTGGCTTGGTTGGTCTTACAGGATTTAGTAACATGGAACCTGGCAGGGCTTAGTTGGATACCACTTTCTCTATTCATGTTGTTAGGTTCCGAGTAGATCTCCATGGCTTCTCTCACCATTCTCTCCCAGAAACCTTAAGACCTGGCAAGAAGAGCTGTTTTGCCAAATTTAATGTGGTGACCCATGTTCTGCTCTCACACATTTCTTCGATAATGCAACCAGATGTTGCAGATGTGTTCCATTCAGTGTATTTCCACCTTGTGGCCAGTATATCCAACGTACTGCATACCACATTCGAGGGAATACAGTAAATGGTATACCCAGCAGGGAGCTGGCATCCTAATTATGTTCCTCATATTCTTATCATCTACTGATGTTGTGGAAAATTAGAGACAGATCATGCAGGATGTAGCACCATTGAATTTTTAGCTTAAAAGAAAATGGACTGTTGGATAAGATAGGTGACATCTTTTAGGATTCTGGTCACCATTCTAATGATAAAAAGCACACTTTTATTTCTCTGACTACCCAGAGATTTAAAGTATTTAGTACTTAAACAATAACAATATAATAACAATAACAATATAATAAATAATTCTAGAAATAATTTTACATTATATCATATTTATTTATATTTATTACTAATGGTATATATATACTAGGTATAATAATAATTTGTACTGGTACTGAATATTAAAACAAAGCTGTATTAGAAATTCACCTATTATGAGCATTTTATTTTTGTGATACTTAGCTTATGGGAAGAGAATATAGCTTTTAGTTACAGTTATCAGTAAAATAGTAGTCTATAGCTTAACAATTACTTTTTCATGTGGATTTCACATTGTATCAATCAAAACATACAATGTTATAGGACTTGTTAGATCTTTTTATACCATTAAGAATGTTGGTAAGTATATTACACTATCAATGTTAATATTTTTACTCTTGAAAGTGAAATAAAATAAAAAAATTGGCAGTTAAAAATGCTTAGGGATGTACTGGTAACACAAAACAGTGCCAGACTGTATCAATGAGGTTTCACTATACAAACTGTAAAACTGATTTTATATAATTCTATTTTATTTTGGGAATGATTCATGTCACTAGTTATACAAATGTTTATGGAACAAAGGAAAACATTTATTTAAAGCCTTCATACAAAAAATGAGCCATACTCTCCTATATTTTAGGCTCAACATCACATTTCAATATTGGCTGATTCTGGAAGGCTAGTTTGAGTTGTTCTGATGTTCTGACAATTTAAACATTTAGGGAGTAATGCATAAAATATTTACACTTCTTAATTTATAATCAAATTATAATGAAATATCTGTTTCTGATGGGATGTACAACCCATTAGCAATAGACGTGTAAAGATTTACAGTAGAATTTATAGTCATTCCCTAATATCGGTACAATGTTAATCCATCATCTCAATAACTCACTCATAAAGCTTGTCTAATATTCTCAGGACCCCAGCACAATTGCTTGGGATGAGAGGAATGTGATTTGGAGAAGAACTGAGAAGACACACAGAAGAAACTTTATTTTTAAAAATGCAAGGTAGATGGAAACCCCGAAGCTTTCCAAGAAAGTTAGAAGAATACTCAATGAATGGCAAACAGAGCTAAAAGAACACAAGGAGCAATGCTTTCTCACACTTAAATATACTAAAAAAAATAAAAAATAAAAAAATAAAAGAAAATAAAAAAAAAAATAAAAAAATAAATTTTGTGGCACTACATCCCTGAAGGGACAAAGGCCTACCACCCAACTGCTGCATCATCTACCATAGGCAGATGTCAGAATTGGGGGGCATGTGGTCAGCATGCTGACACCCACGGTTGTAAATGGTTGTTTCCATGGAGCCGTTACTTCTCTATCTAGTAGCTCCTCAGTTTTGTATCACAAAGTGAGTGCACTCTGTATCAGAACTACCTACTTCAGAAAAATCCGAGGAGGTGCCAGGGATGGAACCCAGGCCTGCGGATCTGTACCCAGCGATGCTAACCACAAGACCATGAAGGTGATCGTTTAAACATACTACCAAAACTAAATTTAACAAGATTTTGTTTTCGAGTATAACAAAATGTCTACATAATCCCAAGAAATTCACCTAAGAAACTAAGAAGCAAAAACACGAACCCAAAAAATATGAAGAAACAGGAAACAAAGGGCACATTTTCTTCTATAGAATTCAATATTATCTCTTCAATGAGATAAGATTGAAAACCTGTCTTTGACAAATGTCTTGCATTTTTTAATTTATCTAAATTTAAGTTATTCTTAAAAATTCTTGTTGACTGTTAATAAATAAAATTTAATAAATATTTCGAATATGACTTTAAGAATTTATAGTTAGTAATAGTTAGTAAATGTACAAGAAACTTAATGTAGTATTTTCACTTATATTGTAAAATTAGTTGTGAATTATGTATATTTCGTGTTGTAATTTATGTATGTAATCTTTGTACTCCTGACTTTGTCTATTACCTAAATGGTTTAATGACAAGAAAATAAAATTATTATTATTATTATTATTATTATCACTGTTAAATGAAAACCTATAATAAATTAAACATCCTTGCTACATTAGACGCGTAAATAGCATTAGCGAGGTCGATTGGGGTCTAGAGGAACATTTGGAATGACTCTGGGTACATCCGTTGGGAACCTAGTTATCTAGGCATCAGCATATAAAGCTCAAAATCCATGTTAAATTTTTACCCCGGACAAATTTTCCTCATTTGGGTCAAATAAATAAATGACAAGAATTTGACCAAAACAGAAGACATAGGCTACCCAATGAAGCAGAAGGCATATGCTAATGAGTAAGGTTAGGCAGAGGATAGACTGTGACTAATACCTGTGAGTATATTGGTGTTGAGTTTAAACAAACAAATTATGTATGTTAAGTGAATGTAAGAAAAGAGGAGCAAAGAAGTCTATGGACGACACTCATTAGAAGAAGGGCCAGACTAGTGGGGCACATTATGAGGCATTTAGGCTTGGTCAATACTATATAGGAAGGAACAATAGAGGGGGGAAATTGTAAGGGAAGACTACGATTAGAATATGCAAAACAGATTATTGACGATTTTGGTTGTAAAAAATATGTAAACATGAAGAGACTGGCTCAAGATAGGAAGAACTGGAGAATTGCATCAAACCAGTTGTAAAACTGATGACTACAAAAGAAGAAGTGAATGTACATACTCATGAAGAAAATTATGCATACTAAGCACTGACTTTACAATACTGGTAATCATTCTTCTGATTTATCATAATCCTATTAATGTCAAGTTATTGGTTCCATTGCCAAGGCAGTGTTTCAGTTGTCAAATCAATTCTTTAGGTGCTTCATGCTGGAGGTGAATGCCTACCTGATGCCAGGGTATGTCTATAAATTATAGGCCTACTCTTTCTCTTTAATTTCCCTCAAATTAGCTTAATTTTCTATTAATACAGTCGTTCATTTGAAGCTCAGAGATGCACTGAGCTCCTTTGAATTCGTTTTTGATATGCAGAGGATAGTTTTGCACTCATGCAACTAAACAAAAATCATTTGCAGATAATTATGCTTTTATAAATTATGAAGTGAAATACTTTATTTTGACTTTCTGTGATTATTTAGGGGTTTGGAGAAAAATAATATATTAAATTTTATTTAAATACCGGTATCATTATATTACTGGTATTTTTTTTTACAATTTCTAATAGCCCAATGTAATAATCTAGTAGGCTGAAAACAAATATCTTTAAAAGCATAAGCCTTCGTAGTATACTAAAATACTGCAAACACTTTTTTAAAATATCATACACCCATCCACTCTTAATTGGTTAATTGATTGACTTCAATTTCAAAAAGAACCATGTCTCCACAGATTGTATGGTATTATTCATATAATAGGAAAGAACTTGCTTCTTTGTCATATGAAAATAATTCACTGACAAGTTACACACATGTAACAGTTTTGGTAAATAAATAAATGTTATAAAATTCTATGAATATATTCCTGAAAAAAGTGCAAACATTATTAACATTGTGTAATGTTCAGTTATGTTTGGAAAACAAAAGATACTTTCTGTCTTCAATGTAAAAAAGAAAGGGGAAAAAAAAGAATTGAAAAAAGTTAAGTAGGCTACTGTAAATCACTAATTAATACATCTCTATCTGTGTCATTATTTTGATCATTACATGTTTTAATTATAAAACATTTGTGTTACAATGTTCATTGCAACGTAATTTTGCTCTATTTTATCCAGGAAAACAATTGTGCAATTTTTAAACATATCAATACTTATCCTGTGTAACATAAATAAAATATAGGTAATTCTTGAATGTTGGCCTATAGGTAATTCCAAACTCTAATTTACGGTAATCCAAGAGCAAATCCAGGTATTTGAATGCACTGTTTTAACATTTTTTTAAAAAGAATCTCTGTTAATTTCTGGAGTTATGCTTAATGTGTAACATTTTACATTGTTTAATGATATAAGATAGCAAATTCTATATTACCAGTAAAGAATGTTAAAATTTTGGCTTTATTTTGATCTATAATGGAACATAAATTCAATGCACTGTAAGCAAATGTAAACAAATGATATCACTGGCAGTTTGTGTTGCCATTCTGTGTTGGCGTTCTTTTGGTTGTCAACAAATTGTGGAAAAATATCTACTATGGAAAACACAAGTGAAATCAAATCTTATATTATACATGACAATATTAAATTTTTATCCACTTTCAGTAATTGATGTCTTGATGTTAAACTATCGACCCTAGAAATTAATTTTATCATCTTGTATAATACATAATTCTTTATGGTTATTATTAATTGAAATTATTACATTATTTCACTTCAAATATTTTGGCGCAATATGTGAGTAAAGGGTAACAATTTATTCTGTCAAGTTTAAGGGGTATGAATACAAAGTAACCAAAATTCAGTCAAATTCTATACAAATTGCACTATAGAAGTTTACATTCAATTCAATTAAATTCATTGCTGTCAGTATGAAAATAAAACAGAATGATACAATGACTGATGCCGTTGCATGTGCGAGTATTTCATTGTTCAACTTAAGCAAGTAAAGCCTCTTATAACTGGAGAAAAAAGTATCCAATAGTGCTAATGTCACACATCTGAAATTTCCACATGGTAAAATATTTTTCTATTAGTGTGCATTCTAAACGTTTCTTCTACTAATACCACTTATGTCTACTTTTCTTTCTAAAAACATGCAACTATTTGTTGCACCAACTGTAACCAACTATCTCGTATATTTCTGACTTAAATGTATATTGTATTATTTCATTATAGGTTGTTAGATGAACAGTTTTTATTAAAACAAATACGGTACTTTCTGAGATATTTCAATTTTGTTATTTTCAAGGTTTTTATAGATCCATTAGAATATTAATGCATATACCTTTGTAAGTGTTTTTTTAATAATAGTTGTGCCTTCTCCTTCTACTTTACTAAAATTACATATTGTAGGCCTACTTGGATTAGGCATTGCTATGCCAAAGTCCATTTTCAAGATTGATCTGAGTGTACAGCATTTGATAAGGAGCAAAACAGTAACCAATCATATCCCACTAACCCACTAACCACCATTTGTTTACATGAGGACTAAGCTTACAGTGCATTGCCCTTACTCATCAACATTTTCAGACAAATGAATGATAAAGGATGCAATGATTAACTGATGGTGAAGAGACATCCTTAAATTCAGTGTTCCAGTATGCCTTTTACTTCATGGAACTTTATTTTTAGTTTCATGAAGCCTAAGCTTACACTAAAAGTAGTATACAAAGAAAATAATATAGGAACTCGGAAGTAGTTTTATTGTCATTGCATAGTAATAACAATAATAAACTATGTATATAGTTACCAGTATACTGTTACCAGTATAACATGTATTGAAATGGGAAAAGTTCTTAGTTCTGAAGATGCAGCCATGAAGTAGTGCAACGGAAAGAAACAATAAATATTGAAAGAAGAAAGTACTATAGAGAAAAATAAAAGGATTTATTATTAATTCTTTGGGGCTTTGTTGAATTTCTTTCTGTACTCGATTCACACAAGAAGAAACTCTTATCAACACTACAACTCTTAGAAGAATTTCCAGGTTTCTTCATATCAACTCATTATCATAAAGCAGGTATATAATTGATATCTTGAGCAATGTAGTAGTCATCTAACTAAAGACATATACTATTAAAAAAGTCACCGGTACAAAGAAAACATCAAATGTCAAACAAGGTAACTTAGCTCAGTAGCAAGGTTATATGGCAATTAGACCTCTTCAACTATAACCTTGTGATTCAAATTAAGGTGCTATTTCATTAAGCTCCGGTCACAGAAACCATCGTAAACAGCTGTGAGTGTCGGCGTGCCCCCCAATACTGCCATCTGCTTATGGTAGTTGATGCAGTGGTCAGATGGTAGGCCTTGTCCCTTCAGGGATTCAGTGCCTAGTTTTTAGAACCATAGGTACCGGTACCATATCTCAGTAAATACATACTAATATCTCCAAGAAATTCCTTCTTCATTGATTTTCATTATTCCATATACAAATACAATTACCGTATATTAATTTACTATAAAGTTTACAAAATTGAAATCATAAAAATAAATTATTAATCATAGTTCAGAAGAATGCAATTGATTTCTAAGACGGAATTAGACACTCATTAATATGAGGATGTTCCAATACCTAACTAGTCATAAATAACTTGATTTCCATTTATCTTCTTCTCATCTTTAAAAATAGTACACTGTAGGTAAATATAATTAGTAAAATTCAATTTGGGTTTATATTAGTTTACCATTTACATAGTATTATTATATATACCTTATAAGTGAATCATTCGTTCAGTATTGTTGGGTTTGTAGGAATATCTTTTCACCATCATCACCTCACCACACTACTTAGGGTTACTTTGTAATTCCCACTAAATGTACAACTACAAGTCTTATGACATAAGTTACCTGTGCGAATGTTATGGAAGATTAAAACAGGATTTCAGTTGCAAGAAAAGAAAATAATGACAACTGAAATATCACCAAACCCCAATATCACCCCCCAAATGCACAGCCTTATAAAGGGTATCTCAGATGAATCCGGTCAAAATTATTGGCAATATTGAGGCAAATATTGAGTGTATATCTTTTAAACAAAGAGCCAGTTCTTGAAGTTGCAATCTTGAGAAATCAATTAAACCTCAATCTTTTTGTGACAAAACATGAAGGATATGCAAACCAACTAGTGTGGCAAAACTAAAATAAAGATAATGACACTATCTTCCATGTCTGATACATTATCTACCTCTGATTTTTCAATTCAATAATAGATAGCAGGACTTGGGGCTGTGTGGTCACCAAGAAAAATCATATCCTCAAATGAGTTGGCAAACATTTTTCACAGTAACAAGAAATTCAAATGTTGTATTTGAAATGTGGTACCATCTTGAGGGGCTACACATTTTTTAACAACCATAAAGATGACAAGAAGTGCACTTCCTAGAGCCTAGTATGCAGTGAAGGAAGTGGGGAAAAAACCAGTGCCAGTATGCCATTGGGTTTTTTAAACTAGTGCATACCGGTACCATCTCACTTCCTTCACTGCTAGTATGTCAATCTCACATTTGTAATTTTTTTTTTTTTTTACTTATTTTCATAGTCATTTCTAATGTGATCTGAATCAAAATGCAGAATCAATATATTGATCCAAAATACATACTACCATGTAAAGTATAGGCCTATATTTTTTGGAAGCTAAAGAAAGTTAATATGTTTGATTAAATTTATTTTAAGTTATTATGTTACTGAGGAAATTAATATTTCCAACCCCATCATGTTCACAAGTGAAAATATGAATCCACAAAATGCTACTAAAGGTAAAGCTGAACATTAGCAAGGAGCTCGATAAAGAACTGGGGCTACGTCAAAAGTGTGATAAAAAAAACTCCAGTAAATTCAATTTAATGTACATTGTACATAACATTAAACTGTAGAACACTGATTCATGATTTCATACAGTTGTGTAATAAATGAAAAGACTGGCCAAGGAAGATCAATAGTATGTACTTAAAATAAATGTGATATTAGTCATTCATAGATTTGATATTGTTTATAACTTTTAATTCTTTTCTTAATTTTGTAAATTGTTGGTGATGGATTTATTGATTAAAATTTTATTATAATTAGGGTTACCAGATATAAAATATGAAAAGCAGGACTTTTTTTTTTGTTTTGTTAATACCTAATTTTCCACAAAAAAGCCATCTTTACACTTACTTACCAGATATAAAATATGAAAAGCAGGACTTTTTTTTTAATGCCTAATTTTCCACAAAAAGCCATTGTTAAACTTACTTACTTACTGAATGGCGATAGACAATTCCTAAGCAAGCTAAAGGAATATTATCTATTATATGGAAACCAGAAGTTCATTGTTGCACTTACCTGAGCCCACCATTCAACCCTATTCTGTGCTAACTCCCTCCAACCATCCCTTGCAAATCCTACTTCCCTTAAATCTATCCTAATATTGTCCTCCCACCTATGTCTAGGTCTTCCTTCGGGTCTCCCACTCAATATTTTTGAGATATGTCTTTTCTCCCCCATGCATGCAAAAAGTCTAGCCCATTTCATCCTTCGTGATTTAATTACCCTTACTATATCCAGTGACGAGTACAGGCTATGAAGCTTTTCATTATGCAGTTTTCTCCACTACCCATTTTCATCTCTCTTAGGCCCAAATATTTTCCTAAGCACCCTGTTTTCGAACACTCTCAGCTTATGTTCTTTCCGAAGAGTAAGCAACCACCTCTCACATCCATATAATACAACCGGCAGGATAATTATTGTCTTATAAATTTTTATTTTTAGATTTATGGACAGAAGACAAGAAGATAAGAGTTTCTGAACTGCATAAAAATAGGCAATTCCTGATTTGAGTCTACACTTAACTTCTACCTTAACTTCTACCAGACATGACACTAATTAATAAAATATATGATAAAGTTAATGTAAATTGTTAAACACTGATACTAGACTATTAGAAATAATATGAATTAATATATATATATATATATGTAAACTTAGATCATGAATATACCTATTAGTATTTCGGTTGTTGATACTGTTTTATGACCAATTTCAAATTTTCATAAAATTTGCACTTGCTTTCATTGCTTCGATCAATCTTTGACATCTTAAAATAACTGAAAATTGGACAGTATTAAAAGAATACAGTAACTCAGACTAAAGAAGTCACAACTCTCCAACTCATATGATTACGAGGATTTGGAATCTAGTTAGAATGAACTGTAAAGTGTCATGTTAAACATGTTTCACATGAAAATTTGTATTAATATGTCTGATAGCATTAAAAAGCAGGACAGTGTTTGATTTTCTACAATCCCTGGCCGGATGCTGGTCAAAGACATAAAAATCAGGACATGTCCAGTGAAATTCGGGCATCTGGTAACCCTATTTTTAATATTTATTAAAAGAAACAAGGTTGCTTTATTTGAAATTTTTGCTATAAGTTAAACATTATAAATGTTACAAAATGCTATGTTTTAAAGTAAAATGACAAATTTATAAAAAGTTATAAGTTATGTATAATTTATAATTTAAATTTGTAAAACCATCTTCCTTTTTGATTATTTATGAAATCTAGTAGAAGAGATGGAATTGGTCTCTAGGATCCTTGGTACCAATTTCACAGTACAGTAATTATTGCATATACTTCAGTCAGTACAGGAAATTTTCTTATTTCAGGGTTGAACTAATGGACAACATTTATCATATCCTGGTATATGATTAGTGAAAATTTATGTCATGACAGCAGTTTACAATATTCTTTCACCAGAAATCCATCCTTTAAATTTACCTGTCCATAGGATACCCTTTACAAAATACCGCTACTCATTTTAGGCCAGTTTACTTTATGGATTAATTTGACCGTGTTGATCTGAGAGGCCCTATATTAAATGAATCTCAACATAGTTATAAATATGAAGTACTGTTCTAACTGACGGCTTTATCATAAGATGGAGGAGGTGATTCATCATTGATTTGTAAATTGTCAGAGTTTGGCAGCTGTTGAGGCAGGAGTATTGCGATGTGATAGGGTGGTGGTGGCGGCTCGGGAGATGGTGCTGTTGTCTGTGGTAACACTGATGCTGGAGCAATGATGATAGTGCTTGACTGATCTATTATTTGTGACAATCCGATATCTTCACTTGAAGCAGTCTCCAGTTCATGGGCTTGGGTTTGCCCTTGATGCGAGGTTGAAGAATGAGGTGCTTGCGATGATGTTGCAACAGCTGCTGTGATGAAGTCACGAGTCACCTTGGAGCGGCACACAGACACTGAACAGCCAGCAATAAGGAATATCACCAGCAGTGTGCAGAACACAAGCACTTCCAAACCTGCACCCTGCACAGATAAATGCACTATTCAGCAAACATGTATATTGTTAAGACTCTAAATGAATAGTTTTTCGACACAAACCCTTTTAATTTGAGAACTATTCTCAGAGATTAAAGACATTAAGTTATACATCAATCTTCTATTGAGTTTTACGTTGAAAGCAATAGAGAGTTAATAAGAATTTAATTACCATAAATTCTTGTGGAGTTAGTTTCTTCCACTCTTAGAAATATTGTTTTTTTTGTAAGAGTGTATAGGTTCTTTAAAGGACATGCCAGTATGCTGTTAAAAACATAAACATCAGAGTTACAATAGCTCTAAATATGGCTTTTGACAGAGTAAAAAGGCAAGAAATAAGAAAGTGTCAAGGGATTATTTCACATGCCGAGGCAAGTGAACTAAACATTATAAGAATTACTAGATCTGTCTCATTTTGAAATTGTCTTTTGTCAGAGAATAATATTTAAAGACTTTTTAATGTACCGACATTTCTTACTTTATTTATTTCACCTGTTCTTTAATCATTAAAGTGTACTTATTTTTAATTAACACTAACTTAAAAGACCTGGCATCGTCTGGGTTTCATATTTTGCTTGTATTTCGAAGTAAACTTATGGAGTAATTCTGATTTTCAAAGTCTAGACCCATGTACAGCCTTTCGTCTTTTGGCTGCAGGGTTTATATGATCAATACTCTTTCTTTTCTTCAGTGACATTTCAATAATTCAGGAAGAAAAAGATTCATGAAGCGCCTGTAGGCTAAGACGTGTGCAATATTTTATCTAAATAGGAATAAAACTGTAAAAAGTGAAGCGATCCTCATGTGGGCCAAAGAAGTCCTTATCTTCCGGGAAGTTCAAAATGTTAGATTTTGAGAAATATGACACGTGAAGGGCAAAAGATTGCAGCCTTTACTCCCAGGATTGTTCCTGGTA
This sequence comes from Ectobius pallidus, assembly GCA_964059195.1. Taxonomy (NCBI): domain Eukaryota; kingdom Metazoa; phylum Arthropoda; class Insecta; order Blattodea; family Ectobiidae; genus Ectobius; species Ectobius pallidus. Next base: position 47,629,094 of record CAXKWD010000004.1, on the reverse strand, counting down.
CTTGTTTCTGTCATAGGCTGAGTTGACCCAGGGCCGTGGTTTGGTCAGAAGGATTAGGCTAACTGAAAAATCTTAATATTGATGTCTTAGTGCACTCATGAGTTAATTATAATTCTATAGTATTTAGTAAATCTAATTATAATGAATGTGCACCCAGGAAAAGTACTTACCACATTTCGCACCTACAGTACATTAAGTTTCTGTTTTTCACTTGTCATATTTGTATAAGTATAAGTATAAGTATAAGTATAGCCCTTATTTGTCCCCTCGGGGCACGGGCCTCTTCTTTTGAGGGAAGGTGGCTTGGTAAGGCGATCCCGGGTAGCCATGCCGGGAACGATCCTCCTAGGAGCAATTTGCTCCCTGCATGGTGTCTTTGTGCTTTGGTTGGTCCCTTGTTGTCCGTCTGTTATTGAGCATTTCTTTAACCACTGATGGTTCAGGTGGCTTCCTTTATCCATTGCTTCCATGTCTCCCTCTCTTTGGCCACCGTTGCCCAACGATTCCCGAAGGTTTTAGGAGCTTCCAAATTTGCACTAAGCCATTGATATACTCAGATATAGAAGTATTTCTACCTTAATGCTTCTTAAAAATTACATACCGGTACCTGACATTCACAAAATTAATATCTGGTGTAAATCGCAATGAAACCAGGATTGGAATAAAACTGTAGATTTGAATAATAGATAGACATACAAACAAACATTCTTCCTTACATATTGATGCATTTTTACCTTATTGAATATAATATATTGGAAAGTACATCTGGCATTCGATTATAGGAATAGTAAATTTTACTTACATTTTAAGCAATCAAACATAGCCTACTCTAATATTTATCTCAAACAATGACAACACTTCAGGACAAGGGTTTAACACTTGAGAGATTACAGTGATTTACAAACTTTTATCTTTTAGTTTAGTTTAGTTTAGTTTTTAGTTTAGCTGGTTTTTGACAGCAGATCGTGCCTCTTTCTGTATAGCTTTGTCAGTTTTTACAGACATGAAAAAGTCCTTACATCTATATTCAGAATTTGTCAAGGAAATGACAGAGCAAACCAATTGTGATTACCATTCATATTTCATATTATGAAAATATCATGCCAAAACAAATGGGAAAGAATTAACGGTGGAAATTCTGGAAATATGGGATATATCTTGAAAAATACAGGATCCAGGATTTTCGTCCAAATGAAGTGAAAATACAGGATTTCCTGGGAAATACGGGATAGTTGGCAACCCTAGTCACAGGGTAAATCACCTGTCTTCAAATCAAACTGTTCTAAATACTCTAATACTTATTCATCATGTTTTCCGGCAGCAATTATGTCTTGCAAGCTTTCTCCCATAATTACTACCAAACAAAGGGGTACACCGTGGCAGTGGCATGTCTGGTATTTTAGACAGTGAAAAGCAAGAACCAAGTGAATCAATGGATAACATTTTAGAAACAGTTCTCCTGTAAACAGCCTGGTGGTGAAAGGGTTAAGTAAAATTTCACTACATTGACCTGAGGTTACTTTCTCAAGAACTCCTTTGAATTTTGGATGGTTCTTTGACATTGGAACCACTAAAATAAGGAATAAATAATATAATCATAGTTGTAATTATTGACAGATGATACAAACCTGATGATCGAAGTAAAATTTAGCTCCAGCTACAAACACAGTAGCAAGAGCAAATGAGGCCCACATTCCACATTTGAGTCGCCCTACAGTCATTATTTGGGGTTCCAACTGATGATTGTTATGAGGTGCGTTAGGATCGCCAGTCCCGTCCAGTGGCACATCCAGGAATACACTACTGTCAAGTTCGACAGTGTGAGGCCCTGCTGATCGTACACCTCCAGCTGGACTCGTGACACCACTGTTAACAAAAACACTGCTAACATCAAGAATTTCACAAAATTGGATTGTCTCCACCTCATTTCACTACACAGACATTAGTCTTCTTTTTTAACCCTAACGATACCATAGCTATCAGTATCTTAGGTAAAGAAATGTGATGTTGAGTTTTCAGCTTTAATATATGTTTTGAAACCCTTCAAAAATGTGTTTTTATTAAACAAGTCAATGTATCTGTCTGTATGTTTCTTTATCTGCATGCATGTGAACAGTATAGATGGGAAACAAAAAAAAATTGTCTCCAACAAAAAAAATTTTATATTAGGGTTACATAGAGTGACCAGAATTTCAGACACAAAAAGCAGTACCAATTGCTAAAGTGGCTATGGCACTCTAGACCACTGTATTTCAATCTTACTAATGCAATAGGTCATCAAGGAAGTCTTATAGCACCAATTTAATTCTAATATACTCTCTTTATTGGATTCAACTAACAAATGAAACCATTTGTAATTAATTACTAAGACACTGTGTATAAAACTAGGTAAAGTGATTCCTATACAGGCCATGGAGGCCCAGAGGGTTCCAGGAGGTGAGGCTCCCAGATTTTGGACATTCGGCACATGAAGGTGGTAAGGTTGTCAGCCTTATGCACTGGCCGCCTTTACCCCCAGGATTGCTCCTGGTACTCATTTCTGTTAGAGGCTGAGTCGACCCCAGGGCCATAGTGCCACCAGAAGGATTAGGCCAATTGAAAAATTTCAGCGACCTCATCGGGAATCGAACCCGCGACCTTCCAGTTTGTAGCGCAGTGCCTCAACCACTACGCTATGGCGTACCCCTAAATCCTTGGAGGTACCGGGGATCGAACCCGGGCCGATGGATCTGTAGTCAGCGACGCTAACCACAAGACCACTCCAGTGGTGTATAAAACTATATTAGTATTAATATCTTTCTTGCATTGCTTTTCTCACTAAAATTTCATGCCATAAGAATATTGCTACTTTTTGTTTAGGAATGAATAATAATTAATTCTACAATTTAAAATTAATTATGGAGGATGCTAATGCCCTTACTATACTGTGGATTTTAAGGTGTTTAAATATTTTCAAGGACATGGGTGGGACAGCATGATATACTATTGCATGGTGCGGCAAATCCCCTTGGGCAGGCACTGGATACTTAAATCTAACCTTGCATCTTGTGCTATGCTTCACCTGTATGCTGGTGGGAGGCAATTGTGCAATTGTCTGTGATGGTGGTGCTGTAGTTGTTGGTGATGGTGCAGGTTCCTCCGGGAGCCATGTTGGCCACCAATGCCTCCCCCCACACATTCGATAGGCTGGAACCTGTGCACTGGTGTGACCATGGGTTTCGATCGTGACCGCCTGCGTTGCCTCCTCTGCTGCTGTCCACAGCCTGCTGACAACGAGGCTGGCACACGATGACGCCCACTGAAACCACACGTCTGACTCCTCTTGTCAATCCAGAAATGCATGGAGGATCTTCAGTGAAAATGAGTTTATGCTTCTTTTACACTCAATATGCACTAGTAAATAGATCATAAGCCTGAAACAAAATAAAATACGTCTCTTAAAGCAAACATCTCAGATACTTCCTAGCAATCTAAGATAACAGTTTGTCATTTAACAAGCTGAGGAGATAATTATTTTGTCTTCATTATGAACTGGAAAAAAAAAAAAAAAGAAAGAAACAAAGAAAGAACCAAAGAAAGAAAAGAAATAAAAAAAACATACTTCAGGTCCAATCCTAAACTAATATTTAGGTACATTTAATTTCGAGGTCATGAATATAAATGTGAGTGGCATTCTTAAATCTATGATCATTATCATCATCAGGGATGGGAAACTCAGAAGAGTTATTTATTCCATTGATCTGAACAGGAGTAGGTATTTCAGCATGCTATGTTTTCATGTTACTTGTCACAATTTTATTACAATTACATAAAGTGACATAGGGAATTGTCTGATCCTATCAAGGGTAAACAGAAACAGTAAAAGAATGAGTGCATAAGCAGACCTATAGAAGACATCACATCCATCAACACAGCTCCATATACACACAGTTCTCATTCTTGGATACTAGGATATTACAAAATAAAACTTTATGACATTACATCTCATGAAGGAACAGATGCCATCATCTGACTACAGCTGATAGGAAGATCAAGGGCATGTAGTCAGCAAGTTGACTGGCTGTTACTGATAGCTTTCTTGACTCAAACCACTACTTCTAACCACTGAACCAAGGAGATGATTGTGCTACATATATCATATAAGTAATTAATTATTTTCAGAAGGTAACTACTTCTAAGGCTCTATTGGTTCTATTGGCATTTTTCATACTACCCGAATAGGTTGCTGGCTTTTAGGCACTATTTATGTGGAAATAATACAAGCTATAGAAACACTAAGAGTAAGTAAAACAGCACCTAACAAAAGCATCCCTGATTTGAAGATACTTAAAAGAGATATGATCTGGAATAATAAATATTTAGATGTTATAAATAAGGTTCGAATCAAACTTGTGCAAGACCAGTGTTGACATATGCGGCATAAACAAGGCTTGAAATTAAGAGAACTGAAAACTGTATGAGAACAATTGAAATGAAAATAATATTAGCCATTACAGGATGTTTGTTATACAGTACTATCAAGAAGACTCTCTGCAGCTCTGAATAAGTTGAATGTTATTGATATGTTCCGCCTATATACCACTACAGTGAATGTTAGAGTGCTACTAACTCTAACATTCACTGTAGAATGTTCAGCTCTCAAGACTATCAGCGTGACTGATGATGACGCATATGACGTCGAAATGCATCTCAATACATTAAAAAACAACGTAAGCTGAAGATTACAAGAGATAAGTTCACTACACTACTCAAGATCCATTAAGCTATTCCAAGAAGAAGGACCACAAAATTGCAGTTATTTACAATACGATATTGACTCTCTAATAATAATAGTCTCACAACTAATACAAGAAGAAAGAAGCTATGTGCATTTTATCCAAGAAGACAATTATTATATTTTGACATACACAGACATCTGTGTGATATTTTAAAACAATTGACAAGTATTAGAATATTTTATCAGTTTAAAATTCTCATATGTTAATTTTAATTCATATTTTAAATATTGTGACAAGGTTAACTTCATAATTTTATTACTAATTATTGTAAATATCTAATTTTGACAACACATTGAGCTCAATGTTATTTTAATATTTTATATGATTATGTGATAGATTAAATCTAATATAATTAAATACGTTTAGAAGAACACAACAAAAATCAAATTCAATAACACGTGTTGTTAATTAATTGCTCCTTACCTCATGTAGTCTTCAGCTGAGTGTTGTAATATATAGTGGTATATAGGCGGAACATATCAATAACATTCAATCTATAATTATACCACTTCAAAATATGAAGCTAATTATCTGAATAAGTTAATCAAATAGTACTTTGCGACTGAGCAGAGCTTGAAGGGACGTTTCGGAGTAAAAAATAATAATTACTGGTAAATAAAAAAATAAAAAAAATTACCAAAGTTTAGAGGAACGGACATGTACTGTAGATTGGGTAATGATAGTAGAATTGTGTTTCACATGTTAATAACAGTAATAATAATAATAATAATAATAATAATAATAATAATAATAATAATAATAATAATAATAATAATAATAATAATAATATAAATAAAGGGTAGGAGAGAGAAAAAAATAATCATTAAAGAAGAGGTTCGAGGAAATAAATACAATTTTTGTTTATTACTTTTTAATAGTTATTTAACAACGGTTGTGCACTGCTACATAGGCCTGTAACCGTCGCCAGTCTTTCTGGAGTTCTTTTATACGGCTGTAATTCTACAGGAACGAGACTGTCGCATTTAAACACCATGAACTTGGGAACACGAAGCTAGTGTTCCACCCAGCATAGTATTAAGCATAATAGAGAGAAAATTTCTCTTTGCAAACTCGAAGGTGAAAAATTACAAAGTATTTTGAGACAAGCCGTTTACAGACACAACTCGTCTCACAAATTCATCCTGTACCCTTGTACAGTACATAATAACATTAGCGAAAGTTTAAAATCTTTAGCACATGCATACTACAGTACTACAGTAAAACAGCAGACTGGTATAACTCCCACGTACAGTACTTTGCGTGCTTTAAAAATGGGTAGTGTATACAATGAGATAAGTTACGGGGCAGTAGAATACACGTCATCCACCCACATCAGCTGTTCCGGCAATATTGATAGACGTGCGGAACAATGTAAGTTCAAGAGCAAGAACTTGAATACAATACCAAACATATTGCATTACCAGTGGCGTAGGAAGGGGGTGCGGGGGGTGCGGGCCGCCCCGGGTGCCATCACCCGGGGGTGACAAAATAAAAATGTGTCTTTGTAAGTAAAAAATCGCTTAAGGGAATTTAAAGAAAATAATAATATTTAAAACAATTAAATAAGCTTAACAACTTTCTACAAGTCAACATGTGTATTGAAACTTCTTTTAGGTTTAAATTCAGTCAACAAAGGTAACAAAACGCGGCTGAACTGGCCGCTGTGTTGATACGAACAATAATATTATGGTTAGGGGAGGGGTGTTTATTTCTGTCGATGCTTGTCTCTGCAGTTTTATTAATTTAAATGAGACATCAACAATCGGGGATATTTTATATCACTCAAGCCGCAACCAATACTACCCGCTACGGCAGTCATGACTTGGACGAAAATAAACTTCGAATGTGAGTTGACTCCGAAGTCTCCTTCAATTTAGATTTTGAACTGGGATGTGCGCATATTTAAGAATAGATTATTAATAATACAGTTCCGTAAAATAGTTAAATTACTTGTTTATGAAATTTCTTAGGATCAACCTATAAAAAATTGATGTATAATTCACTTAACTTCCTCTGCCCTGTCACATCCCCAAAAGGTACCTAATCCAAATACAAAATTTTGTTTTCGTACGAATTTCCGTTGCAAGATGCCGTATTGCAAAGAGCGCGTATTCAGAGTGGGTGGCTTATAACTACCCTTCAGAGAATTGTTTCGAAAAAGTGTTTCACATAAAAGTTTTAGATCTTAGTTTAACCAACCCACGTACAAAATTTAAAGAAAATCGTTGGAGCCGTTTTCGAGAAAACTTTCTTTATGTAAATGTCTCCAATCTTCGGTTCACATCTTGAAAGGTATCTGACATAATTACAAAATTTTGTCCTTTTATCAAAATTAATCTTTCCAAAATTCGAGATTTCGCTTGGAAAACAAAATATAAATATATAAAAATAAATGGTGCAAAAATATATTGCACAAACTTTCTCCCATATACGTGTTAAAGGCTAGCACAGAGAAAAGTAAATTAAAGAGATAATTAAATTTTACTTATTACATTTTCATAAAAACTAACAAATATCTAGAACGGAAAGCATCAGGGTCGATCTTTATGTTCAATGCTTTTACTGTGAAATAGTAATAATAATAATAATAATAATAATAATAATATCAATGGCAGTAAAACTTCATATTATTAGTACTAATACTACGGGAAAATTCAAATATAAATTGCACCTTGGGATGAATCGGTCCCACCCAACACACCCTCACCGATGCAGTTTCTTTTAGCAAATTCTTCTGTCCTCGTATTATGAAGAAACGCGTGATCGGACGTTGGAGGTGTGACGTCATACCGCTAGACGAGAGGTGACAGGCTGACAAACCTCGCGGGAGATATAATATGCCACATTTTCGAAACCTACAAACAGTGTATCGTACATTATTCGAATATGCAAGGGCGCTTCGCAACGGCTTCCGCCTCCGCTTCGCGCACTTAACTATGTGGTTAGTGTTATGCATTATTTAGTTATATGTAGAGGGGGATACAAGGCACTTGCGACAATATACAAGGACAGTTGGTCACTCTGCTTCGCTCAGAAACAAAATACATCACACAGTCCATGCAAATGTGAATATCGAATGGGCGGAGCTTAAGGAGCGACTAATATTTGAATTTCGCCACTACTGCTACTACTTAGGTTATATTGCACGCTTTAACTGCATGTAGGACATATAACGTGTTTAGTATGTTTGCGTGAACCATTAGTCTATAGTAACAGCTCATTCCCGTCATCTGCATCTATTGTTTAGTGATGTCTTCTTATGTAATATTCAGTTTAAACGATTATAATATCCACTGACATAGAGGCGATGAGTTATGGAAAATAAACAAGTCCTACAAACCCGGCGTTTGCCTTTGCGAACGAGGAAACCATGAAAAACCGAAGTCAATTTGGGCAGCCACGAGGTTTGATTTGAACTCAGGACCTCTTCCCTGTTAGCCTATACCAACTCGCTGTAATTGGTTTTGGCGTGTTCATTACGACTGAGCTAAACTGACTGCATTTGCAACAATAAGTACATTAGGCCTATAGTTTTCTTGTTGCTAGGGGCAACAAAATGTCATTCATATTTCAATTGACATGTATGTTCTGAAATTCGCATTTAAGCCGTCCTTATTTCGTTTTTATCTTGATATCTATTAAATGTATAAAGAAATGTGTTAAACAAAAAATGTTCATTTTAAATTTCTCTACAACTTTACTGTGGTAGGTTTTCATGTATCGCCTACACTAATGGATATAATCTACAAAAATTGAAAATGGATACGAGTAAAGTACCCCTTAAGTCATTTTTGCAGAAATACAGATATAGCCATTTTATTGGTTATAGATAAGAGTTTCCAATTTTCAATTTTTATTAAAATCGTTAGAGCCATTTTTTCAAAAATCAAAAATTTTAAAAAAGTTTTCATGAAAAGTCCCCTTAATATTTCAGTTGTAAAGCTAAATTTCTGGGCGGTTCGACAAAATTTCGAAAAAGTCCTTATTTAAAAAAATGAAGTAAATACAACGAGCCGTTTACCCGCTGTGCTTGTCCACAGACAGACGGACAGACGTCATTCCAAAAACACTTTTTTCGGTTTCTAGGCTTCATGAAACATGCTCTCCCGGTGTTATCTCGACTTCGATTTTTTGTCACGATTACAATACTTTCTCTATAACTTACTACGTATATGGGAGAAAGTAAAATTACTCAAAAATAAAAATTTGCACAATTTCGGGAGTGTATTTTGGCCTAGATGTTCGCTTTATTAACGGTAACACCCACAGTCTGTCGCTCACGAAAACAATGTATATCTGTCTGTCTATAACGCACTTTAGATTAATAATAATAATAATAATAAAATAATTTATTGTCGTTTAACAGTACAATGTACAATGTACAGCATAATGTGCTTGATATGTATGTCTTTCCTTAATCCTAACAAAATTGGCTGAATTAGGTTAACTATTATGTCTTATATGCACCATTGGTAGCACTGGTTACAACATGGCGACAACATGGTAACTCGATTGATTCATGGTTGATTCATAGTATATCATGAAATCGGAGCTTTATATAACAAAGTAATTATAACTAATTTTGCACAATTCTTTGAGTTTACGAGTTACATCAGATAAATTCGTTGCAGCTGCATCTATCGATAAACTCTTAAACTCTCGTGGGATTGATTAGCTTTTACTATCCAAAGGATAACACTTGGAACTGTTCCATCTTTTAATAATTTAAATGGGGGGGGGGGGGTGACAAGAAATTTTCCGCACCGGGTACCACCTAAGCTTGCTACGCCACTGTGCATTACATAACTAACTTAAAAGGTCCGGCGTCTTCCGGGTTTTGTATTTTGCGTGTAATTCAAAATTAAATTATGGAGGACTTCAGATTTTCAAGCTGTAAGTCCTCGTATAGGTAGCCTATCTAGAGTTTGAAGCGAAGAAGGAAGATTTATCACACTCAAACTATTGCTATTACAAGGGCCCGGAATCTAATGACATGTCATCTTTTTATTGATGCTGCATAGACATTGCCAGCTTGTAGACAAATCCTAATCATGACCTCTAGATTATAGAAATGCATTTTTATTAGGTCATTTTTTGTCATTTTATAATACCATCTTATAATTTTAGGGCATTTATTTCAATTTTAGGTCATTATTTTGTCATTTTTGTGTCATTTGCTTCCTTATTTAGTCATTTTCATGTATTTACATTGAGTGTATTAACTTTTTTCGTCGCTAGCGGTGCTGTCTTTGAAGTGTTGTTTGTTTAATGCAAGAAGGAAAAAATTGGCGTCAAGTGTTGTCATGTCTCAGTCGGAAATGAGAATCAAAGTAAAGCCAAAATGTTGTATTATTACAAACTAGTCTATAACTTTGTGTGTACAATAATAATTATTTACAAATAAAATATCAGTTTTTAGGTCATTTTTTTATAATTATTAAGTCATTTTCTTATTAAGTCAATTTTAGGTCATCAGATTCCGGGCCCTGGCTATTACACACCATGCCTCGTAAGGGTTGAAATAAGAAGAAACAGAAATTCCAGTAACATAACATTTTACTGTCTTTACGGGATATTTGGATATTTTATTACCCACTTTCATGATGCCATACAACCGTTTAAGGGCTAAAATCAAAAGAAAATCAATATCACTTTCACACATTCTTCCCCAAAACTCTGAGACACAATTTACTGCGCACATAGGACTAAAAATGTTCCATCCTACTTTTGTCCATTTTTAAACGCTTCCAATAAACATCCCCTATTTCTCAACTAATGCAAAACCTACAGCGATGAATTACGAATCAGTGGTCAGAATTGTTTACAGACTTCTGATATAGCATCCTCGCTACCCCTCGCTGGCATAAACTCAGGTTGAGACACCTGAAAACGCCCTCCCCACAGTACTCTTTTATTCTAAATAAAAATGTGATGTGAGACAATGGTATTCTTCATTCCCAGGATAGAGGAAGTTATTTGATGTATCACACCCGATATTTATTTACTCCAGCACTGACTTACAAAAACGAATTATATCGATAGAGAGAGGCTCTCTAGTTATAATTATTTGTCAAAGCAATTTCCAAAGCCCTATGTGAACACTGCGAACAATATTGTCATGAGAACTGAATTGCATTTGTTGAATCCAGTGTATTATTTAAATAAAATATTTAGGCCCCTAACTTTCTTTCTCCTGGTGACATCGAGGATTTCAATAGCTTTAAACCTTCTCCTCACAACGAGGAAAATTTGCAAAACAACGCGCGTAAATCGGTCCAGTAGTTTTTAATCTATAAAGGACACACATAGGCCTACTAATATATATATATATATATACTGTATATATAACATTTTGATAATGGTTATGGCTGTCTCTTCTCAAGCGATTTGTATTTCCTTTTTTCCCGATTATCTTTTCATTTTCAATTAATTTTATTTTTCTCCGCCTCCTCAATTGTTATGCATGTATTCGAGTTATTTTGTTTTAAAAAGTGCAAGAAAATGTATACATAAAACTGTCTTTAACAAACTGATCTTGGTATGCTATATCTTTCTAGCAACTTGGACAGGGCAGCTATAATCAGGCCCGACGAGACGGGGGGGGGGGGGGGGGGACAGCCGGGGCTGCAGCCCCGGGGTCCGGACCCCGAAAGGGCCCTGGCACGGGGGACCAGGTTTTATGTTTTACCTCCTAAATTTATTATAACATAAAATGGATTATAACTTAAGTCAATAAACAGATCAAGTTATGTTTTATGCGTTTATTTTTATTTGTATTGACCTGTCGTATAACGGTGACACGGAATTAATCAGTTAATCTGGAACGGATTATTCTTGAAGAAAAATTGCTATTTCTGAAAAGTAGAAGTAGAAATTCTTCTGAACTGAAAAGTAGGCCTCACTATAGTTCGGCATTTAATATAATAATTGTCAAAAGATTAATTTTGGTACATACAGATAAAATTGGTACATACCTGTGCATTCCCCGGGATTCCATTTGTTACTTAGGCTACATAATATTACATTTATACAATAATTATGTAATATTTTTACATAATCTTTTTGTTGCATACAAAAGACGAGGATGGGTTTCAGTGGTGAATATAATATTTGACGGGGCCGGGAAAATTTGTCCCTGGGGCCCTTGCTTTCTCTCCACGGCCCTGGCTATAATCATTTTTCTCGTAGGTATAGGCCTAGGCCTATATGGGATGAACGCACAGCCAACGCCACGTATTAACAAGACAGTATTCAATTGTGAGATTAATTGTCATAAAAATCGCAAAAAAGAGCATTGAATGACTTGGACAAAACTCACTATGCGGCTTTTATTGGGGGGGGGGGGGGGTTAGTGTACCCGAATCTGATATCTCTTTTCCCCCGGACATCGCATTTTAATCGTAAAATGCATGAGTCTGTGATATGTTTTAATAATCTCATTTCGAATCCTTATGCCTATACCGAAGCACAAGATTCATTCTATTCGTTTAATTATTTATATTTTTACGGAAAACAATATAATTAAGAATACAATTATGTAAATCATTCAATTTATGTTAAAATGATATGTTAATAAATATGTAATGTTATAAATAGATATATATTTGTATATAGGCCTACGATTTTCAAGAGGATCAATGATTTAGTTTTTTTAAATGGCATTTTGAGTTTGTACATTCCAGGGAAGGTATTAGGGTACAAATGTCCTATAGAAGTAACTTTGCACTAGGATGTGTTATCACAGTATACGTATTAATATCTCACCTATATCAAGAAAAAAAAGTAAAAAGTGATCCCTATACAGGCCATGGTGGCCCAGAGGGTTCCAGGAGTTTGAGGTTCCCAGATTTTGGACATTCGGCACGTGAAGGTGGTAAGGTTGTCAGCCTTACGCACTGGCCGCCTTTACCCCCAGGATTGCTCCTGGTACTCATTTCTGTTAGAGGCTGAGTCGACCCCAGGGCCATAGTGCCACCAGAAGGATTAGGCCAATTGAAAAACTCCAACGACCTCATCGTGATCGAACCCGCGACCTTCCAGTGTGTAGCGCAGTGCCTCAAGCACTACGCTACGGCGTACCCCTATAACAAGATAAGGAAAGATAAAAAAACTAAAACTCCGTGGCTCTACATCCCTGAAGGGACTAGGCCTACATCCGCTCCTTCTCAATCAAATAACTCCACCACTTGTATCACGAGGCTGAGTGCACTCCGTTCCAGACATCCCCATTTCAAAAAAATCCGAGAAGGTACTGGGGGACCGTAGCCAGCTACGCTAAACACGAAACCACGCAGGCGGTCAAGGGAAAATAAGGCTGATAGAATTAGACCTACTTATTGTTGAATTCGATAGCTTCATTCACGATAGATCCCATGTCTAAACATAAGTAAAATACGTGATGTCCATAACATCGGATTCAATGTACGGATTCTGGAATATATGCATTATTTTCACCAATTAGAATGGAAGAAATAAAATTTACTTTAAAATCCAATGTTAAATGGCAATGATATAAGAAAGCTAGAATTATTAGATGATCTACATCAGTCTTACCCTCTATTCCATAAAAGATCTATAATAAATTTTTTAAATTTTATTTCTTCATATTAATTGAAGTAATAAGATTGAATTTATTTTAGTCTAAATTATAATTGGTACCCGTTTTTCTTTAACGCTGGCATGTTATTGCATACTTTCATCCAATAAACATTAGAATCACTCAACATTCATGGATATAAAGGCACGTTTCTTAATATTATTATTATTATTATTATTATTATTATTATTTGTAAATAAGAATGTGAGAAATTTAAGTCATATAGTATATGCATAATCCTTATTGTAATTACGATATAATTTGTATAGCTTTGACGTGTCTAATAAAAGTAATCTGTTTTGGCCTATGTGGAATTTACTTCTATTATATTCATTTATAAAGTCTGGCAAAGAATGGAGGAAAAAATGAAAGATTTATTAAATTAGGTTGTTCTCTCTAAAGTAAGGGAGGGTTCTCTAGGTCATGTGAACTAAAATATCTTAACAACCTATATTACCTATTTGCATATGACAGCTGGATCATCCCATGTTAGTGGGAACGGCGCGTTTGTTTATATGCAATAAATCATTCTGCAGGTACTCCCAAGGTTGTCAAAACAGACGGCGCAACTGTTTCTGCATCCAGATGGAACCTGAGATTGTCTGTTAGTTAAAAACCACTTCAGAAATTGATGGATTATAACTAGGCTAAAATCACACACCACCACTGCCCTATATAACCTTAGCTCTCAGCAGTCAGAAATCGGGGGCACCGATTCACTCACTCGACACATATACATATACCATAATAATATCCTTTCATCTTCCAACGTATCATGAAACAGTCATTTAAAAATTCTTGGGACTATGCAAGTTCGTAGAGGCATGTTTCGCCTTAGCCTCACACCACACTGGTATTGAAACAAAAAAGATATTTCGGACTTGTTTATTTTTCTGATGCTTGTCTGTTGTAAAGGAGAGGTTTGGTGAGCGCAGGCGTTGCTTTTGCTGTTATCCCCGTGGCAGCACTGGAGTCTGGGAGATGTAAGTGTATTGATTACAGAACACCACCTCGTAGAAAGAGAGGGGGCTTTCAGAAGAGCTATCTGTCGACCCCCTCAAATTATCGTTTACAAATTGTAAAATACCGTAATGCGGTGTTAAACATAATAAGTTCCATTCAACCATCAATCAATGCTTACTAATACAAAGCTAAACAATACTCGTTCTACTGGGTTTCCAATGGGCTTACAGCTGGGAATTGTAGCATGCAAGCCTCAAACACGCTCTCTTTAATAAAAGATATTCTACATTAACTCCTTCACACCTGCAAAGTCTGTAGTGTTAGTCTGTCGCCTTGGAAGCAACTATAGACTTGTTGCTTTCTCGTGCCAGGGCCATGGTTTCTATGTAAATACATTTTTTACATTAGTTAAATAAAATTACGAATTAGTTTATTGGAGTGGTTTAAGACACATTTTGACCGTCGGCGTAGTATTGTGGTTAGCGTCGCTGACTACAGATCCGTCGGACCGGGTTCTGAGGTAGGGAGATCTGGAACGGGATGCATTCAGCCTCGTGATTCAAATTGAGGAGCTACTTGAAAGGGAAGTAGCGGCTCCGGTCGTGGAAACCACCATTAACGGGCTGGGTGAGGGCATGCTGACCACATGCCCCCGAATCTTGTCATCCGCCTATGGTAGATGACACAGGCCTTGTCCCTTCAGGGATGTAGAGCCACGGAGCTTAGTTTTAGTAAGACACATTTTTCCACATTGTCCATATTTCAGGGTATGGTATACATTTTTAACATATTTTAGGGTTTGGTATACATTTCTTACATAGGCCTATTTTTAAAAAACTCGCAAGTCTTAACATATTTCATAGTTTTATTTTAAATATGTTCCATATTTTATGGCTTCAGAGCTATTCCTGTGCTAGCTAAGATTCCAGAATATAGTGATACTGTATGTATAAAATAAGTGCCTTTTAAGTGGTGAATCAAGTGTGGAACTAGACCTGAATATAGCTCCTAGACACATAGCTAATTAATGCTCCCCATTACTTATTGTGATGTTGAAGGGAGTTTCAGTCAGTACAAAGCAATTAAAAGTCACAATGGACGCAGTTCAGTTTTTAAAATTTATAACAGATTTTTGTAACCCACTTCTTCGCAAATAGGCAAATCTCATTAAAATATTAAGATGTGACCTCCGACAAATTGTAGCAACAGCTGAAAAATATTCTAGTATATATATATTATATATACAGTATTATATATACAGTATAAGAATCAAACTTTTGTTTTGTGAGTTTCTTCTAAATTGTTGTGTGATATGTATTCTATTATTTTCTGTGGTTTTGAAATTTAAGCAATACATCTTTAGTTGTACTATTTTATAACTATACAACATGGATAACGTACAGGTAACCTGTGTGTTATTTTGTACAATTTTTATTTAAAAAAACTAGCTCAAAAGGCCCGGCGTCGCTCGGGTTTTTATTTTGTAATTTGAAATTAACTTACGAAGGGCTTTCGATTTTCAAACTCTAGGGCCTTGTATAATATGTAGCCCTACATAGAACTTGAAGTGAGGAAGAACGACTTATCACATTCCCGCAGAAAACGCTAGATGGGCCAATCCATTAGAAATGAACCAAATTGAATAAAATTTGTTGCTCAACAATTTTTTTTTTTCCTAATTTTTTTACAAATACTCCCCAATATTAGGTGAGTTCAAAACTATGGTAAAATTTTTTTAGGCTCATACTTTTTTCTTGGCGGCCATTTTAAGTTTGCTTTGTAACAGTTTTTCAGCCGGAAACTTGTTTTTCACAAATGTATGTAAATCTTGATAAAATTCATTTTGGATTTCTATGAGGGAAAATATAGAAGTACCCAAGAGATTTTAGTCTTATACCCTCAAAATTAAATTAATAAGATGCCGTCAACCAAGGATGTGGGGACAACCTTTTACAAATATCTTATTAAGTGATATATTTGATAAGTCAATAATTTATTAGAATTAAGTTAAATTACATGTATTGCGAAAAACTATACCTATTTGTTAGTTTTTTGGTATGGTAGAATTGTTGTTTTGAAATTTTTTTATATAATTATACACATAAATAATCTAGGACTAGTATAGATTATTACTTATTACTATACATAAAAAGTATTACATCAAGTTAGAACTTGTTATACAGTCACATAGAAGTCTGTATTGAATATATTAGCATACATGAATACATGATATTTTTATAATTTTAACTTTTATTGTATAATGACACGATTGTAAAAATAGTTCTAATCTAACACATGCTGACACCGAATTTGCTAATGTAATTTAACTTAATTCTAATAAATTATTGACTTATCAAATATAGCACTTAATAACATATTTGTAAAAGGTTGTCCCCACATCCTTGGTTGACGGCATCTTATTAATTTAATTTTGAGGGTATAAGACTAAAATCTCTTGGGTACTTCTGTATGTAAATCTGTTAATTTTATAGATAACAAGACAAAATAAAGACCAAAATTATCAGAATGAAATGCTCTAGATTTTTTTTTAAACATAATATTACCTAAGTAGTGAGGAAAGTGATGAAAATGTTCACAACTACACATTGAAAATTAACTTAAAACGGGAGTTTTAGTGCCGAAAAGTTATTAAAAGGAAAAAAGACTCACCCTTAATTTTTTTCTTGTGTAGATCTACTACAGGACTACTTGCTGTAGAAGTTTCAAGCTTGAGAACTTTGCTCTTTTTTTATACAATTTTTCAAAAATACCCAAAAGCGTATTTTGCCAATATTTGAAGTAGAATATCTCAAAAGGGCCTGAGTTGAAAAATTATTAAATTAACAAAGATAACACCCCTTTATGATATAAAGATGTGATAAAAATTTGGTTACTGAGACTCAACTGGTTCCAGAGTTACAGTGCATCGAATTTGGACAAAAATTGCATATACGCACACGAAATTGAACGGTAATTTAATAGAAAATCCACATTGTAATTTTAAATACAACATTCTGGTGAACCTAAGTATGTCACACAAAAGACTATGTAGACTACATTTCATCAATTAGCATTGCCAATTTATAATTTCCTCAAAGCGTTAAAGAGCGTTGAAATGTCGGTGCATAGTTTGCAATTTTTGGCCAACTGTAACTCTGGAACCAGTTCAGTCTCAGTCACCAAATCTTTATCCCAACCTTGTATCGTAAAGAGGTGTTAATGTGTATAAATTTCATAATTTTCACTCAGGCCCTTTTGAGATAGTCTACTTCAAATAATGCCAAAATAGGGTCAATCCATTAAAAATGAACCAAATTGAATAACATTCATCTGGAAGTGGGCAAACATAAATGTTGGTGAGCCGAGCCAAGCCCTTTTCAGGGGGTGTTTAGGGCTGAAAATTTAAAAAATTACTTTTTGGAATTCTAATGTGGTTTAAACCTACAAGCTATATGTGTAGCATATTTTATGTGTTTAGCTCATATGGAAGTGGGCATGTCTGTGAGCCGAGCCGAGCCCTTTTACGGGGGTTTTTAAGGCTAAAAAATACTGTGGAATTTTCCTGTGGTTTACTGCCTAAATGCTATACATGAAGTGAATTTCAAGTTTCTAGCTCATCTGGAAGTGGGCAAAGATTAATGACAGTCATCCGAGACTAGCCCCTTTTCGGGGGTTCTGAGGGATAAAAATTAAAAAGATTTTCTTTTTGGAAATTTTTGTGGTTTACAACCTAGAAGCTATACGTGTAGCATATTTCAAGTTTCTAGCTCATCTGGAAGTGGGTAAACATTAATGTCTCTAAACTGAGACGAGCCCTTTTCTTTGGGTTTTTAGGGCTAAAAATTTAAAAGGTTTGCTTTTTGGAATTTTCTTGTGATTTACAGCCTAGAAGTTATACATGTAGCATGTTTCAAGAATCTGGCTCATCTGGAAGTGGGCAAACATTAATGTCTGTCATCCGAGCAGAGCCTTTTTTCGGGAGTCTGAGGCGTAAAAATTTGAAAGATTTGCTTTTTGGAAATTTCTTGTGGTTTACAACCTAGAAGCTATACGTATAGAATATTTATAGTTTCTAGCTGATCTGGAAGTAGGCAAACATTAATGTCTGTGAGCCGAGAAGAGCCATTTTTCTTTGGGTTTTTAGGTTTAAAAATTTAAAAGATATGCATTTTGGAATAGTCTTGTGGTTTACAGCCTAGAAGCTATACCTGTAGCATGTTTTAAGTTTCTGGCTCATCTGAAAGGGGGCCATTTTTAATGTCGGTGAACCGAGCGAAGCCCTTTTTCGAGGGGTGTGTAGGGCTGAAAATTTAAAAAATTATTTCTTTGAATTCTCCTGTGGTTTACAGCCTAGAAGCTATACGTGTCGCATGTTTTATGTGTCTAGCTCACTGGAAGTGGACAAACAATAATGTCTGTCATCCGAGCCAAGCCCTTTTTCGAGGGTTCGGAGGGCTAAAAATTTAAAAGATTTGCTTTTTGGAAATATCTCGTGTTTTACAACCTAGAAGCTATACGTGTAGCATATTTCAAGTAACTAGCTCATCTGGACGTGGGCAAACTTTAATGTCTGTCATAAGAGCCGAGTCTTTTTTCGTGGGTTCTGAGGGCTAAAAATTCAAAAGGTTTGCTTTTTGGAATTTTCTTGTGGTTTACAGCCTAGAAGCTATACCTGTAGCATGTTTCAAGTTTATAGCTCATCTGGAAGTGGACAAACATCAATGTCGGTGAGCCGAGCAAAGCCATTTTTCGGGGGGTGTTTAGGGCTGAAAATTGTGGTTTACAACCTATAAGCTTTACGTGTTGCATATTTTAAGTTTCTAGCTCATCTGGAAGTGGGCAAACATTAATGTGTGTAAACTGAGACGAGACCTTTTCCTTTGGGTTTGTAGGGCTAAAAATTTAAAAGATTTGCTTTTTGGAATTCTCTTATGGTTTACAGCCTAGAAGCTATACCTGTAGCATGTTTCAAATTTCTAGCTCATCTGGAAGTGGGCAAACATTAATGTCTGTCATCCGAGCAGAGCCATTTTTCGGGAGTTCTGAGTCCTAAAAATTTGAAAGATTTGCTTTTTGGAAATTTCTTGTGGTTTACAACCTAGAACCTATACGTGTAGTATATTTCTAGTTTCTAGCTCATCTGGAAGTGGGCAAACATTATAGTCTGTGAGACGAGACGAGCCCCTTTTCTTTGGGATTCTAGGACTAAAAATTTAAAAGATTTGGTTTTTGGAATTTTCTTGTGGTTTACAGCCTAGAAGCTATACCGGTAGCATGTTTCAAGTTAATGGCTCAACTGGAAGTGGGCAAACATCAATGTCGGTGAGCCGAGCCAAGCCATTTTTCGGGGGGTGTTTAGGGCTGAAAATTATGGTTTACAACCTATAAGTTTTACGTGTTGCATATTTCAAGTTTCTAGCTCATCTGGAAGTGGGCAAGCATTAATGTCTGTCATCCGAGCAGAGCCCTTTTTCGGGAGATCCGAGGCCAAAAGATTTGAAAGATTTGCTTTTTGGAAATTTCTTGTGCTTTACAACCTAGAACCTATACGTGTAGCATATTTCTAGTTTCTAGCTCATCTGGAAGTAGGCAAACATTAATGTCTGTGAGCCGAGACGAGCACTTTTTCTTTGGGTTTTAGGGTGAAAAATTTAAAAGATTTGCTTTTTGGAATTGTCTTGTGGTTTACAGCCTAGAAGCTATACCTGTAGCATGTTTTAAGTTTCTGGCTCATCTGGAAGTGGGGAAAAAATAATGTAGGTGAGCCGAGCCAAGCCATTTTTCGGGGGGTATTTAGGGCTGTTTCTTACAGCCTAGAAGCTATACGTGTAGCATATTTTATGTGTCTAGCTCATCTGGAAGAAGGCAAACATTAATGTCTGTGAGTCGAGTCGAGCTAAAAAAAACTATGGAATTTTCTTGTGGTTTTTAGCCTAGAAGGTATACCTGTAGCATGTTTCAAGTTTCTGGCTCATCTGGAAGGGGGAAATATTTAATGTCGGTGAGCCGAGCCAAGCCCTTTTTCGGGGGGTGCGTATGGTTGAAAGTTTAAAAAATTACTTCTTTGAATTGTCCTGTGGTTTACAGCCTAGAAGCTATACGTGTCGCATATTTCATGTGTCTAGCTCATCTGAAAGTGGACAAACAATAATGTCTGTCATCCGAGCCAAGCACTTTTTCGAGGGTTCTGAGGTCTAAAAATTTAAAAGATTTGCTTTTTGGAAATATCTCGTGTTTTATAACCTAGAAGCTATACGTGTAGCACATTTCAAGTTTCTAGCTCATCTGGAAGTGGGCAAACATTAATGTGTGTAAACAGAGACGAGCCCTTTTTCTTTGGGTTTTTAGGGATAAAGATTTAAAAGATTTGCTTCTTGGAATTCTCTTGTGGTTTATAGCCTAGAAGCTATACCCGTAGCAAGTTTCAAGTTTCTAGCTCATCTGGAAGTGGGCATACATTAATGTCTGTCATCCGAGCAGAGCCCTTTTTCGGGAGTTCTGAGGCCTAAAAATTTGAAAGATTTGCTGTTTGGAAATTTCTTGTGGTTTACAACCTAGAAGCTATAAGTGTAGCATATTTCTAGTTTCTAGCTCTTCTGGAAGTATTCAAACATTAATGTCTGTGAGCCAAGCCAAGCCATTTTTCGGGGGGTATTTAGGGATGAAAATTGTGGTTTACAACCTATAAGCTTTACGTGTTGCATGTTTTAAGTTTCTGGCTCATCTGGAAGTAGGGAAAATTAATGTAGGTGAGCCGAGCCAAGCCATTTTTCGGGGGGTGCATAGGGCTGTTTCTTACAGCCTAGAAGCTATACGTATAGCATATTTTATGTGTCTAGCTCATCTGGAAGAAGGCAAACATTAATGTCTGTGAGTCGAGCCGAGCTAAAAAAACTATGGAATTTTCTTGTGGTTTATAGCCTAGAAGGTATACCTGTAGCATGTTTCAAGTTTCTGGCTCATCTTGAAGGGGGCCATTTTTAATGTCGGTGAGCCGAGCCAAGCCCTTTTTCGGGGAGTGTGTAGGGCTGAAAATTAAAAAAATTACTTCCTTTTTATTGTCCTGTACTTCACAGCCTAGAAGCTATACGTGTCGCATATTTCAAGTTTCTATGTCATCTGGAAGTGGGCAAACATTAATGTCTGTCATCCGAGCAGAGCCTTTTTTCGGGAGTCTGAGGCCTAAAAATTTGAAAGATTTGCATTTTGGAAATTTTTTGTGGTTTACAGCCTAGAAGCTATACCTGTAGCATGTTTTAAGTTTCTGGCTCATCTGGAGGTAGGCAAACATCAATGTAGGTAAGCCGAGCCAAGCCATTTTTCGGGGGGCGTTTAGGGCTGAAAATTTAAAAAACTACTTTTTGTAATTTTCCTGTTCTTACAGCCTAGAAGCTATAAGTGTAGCATATTTTATGTGTCTAGCACATCTGGAAGTAGGCAAACATTAATGTCCATGAGCCGAGACGAGCCCTTTTTCTTTGGGGTTTTAGGGTTAAAAATTTAAAAGATTTGCTTTTTGGAATTGTCTTGTGGTTTACAGCCTAGAAGCTATACCTGTAGCATGTATCAAGTTTATAGCCCATCTGGAAGTAGGCAAACATCAATGTCGGTGAGCCGAGCCAAGCAATTTTTCAGGGGGTGTTTAGGGCTGAAAATTGTGGTTTACAACCTATAAGCTTTACGTGTTGCATATTACAAATTTCTATCTCATCTGGAAGTTGGCAAACATTAATGTTTGTAAACTGGGTTTTTAGGGCTAAAAATTTAAAAGATTTGTTTTTCGGAATTTTCTTGTGGTTTATAGCCTAGAAGGTATACCTGTAGCATGTTTCAAGTTTCTGGCTCAACCCGAGGGGGGCCATTTTTAATGTCGGTGAGCCGAGCCGAGCCAAGCTCTATTTCGGGGGGTGTTTAGGGCTGAAAATTTAAAAAAATACTTCTTTGAATTGTCCTGTGGTTTACAGCCTAGAAGCTATACGTGTCGCATATTTTATGTGTCTAGCTCATCTCGAAGTGGACAGACAATAATATCTGTCATTCGAGCCAAGGCCTTTTGCGAGACCTCCGAGACTTCTGAGGGCTAAAAATTTTAAAGATTTGCTTTTTGGAAATATATCGTGGTTTGCAACCTCGAAGCTATACCTGTAGCATGTTTCAAGTTTCTAGCTCATCTGGACGTGTTGCATATTTCAAGTTTCTAGCTCATCTGGAAGTGGGCAAACATTAATGTGTGTAAACTGAGACGAGCCCTTCTTCTTTGGGTTTTTAGGGCTAAAGATTTAAAAGATTTGCTTTTTGGAATTTCTTTGTGGTTTACAGCCTAGAAGCTATACATGTAGCATATTTCTAGTTTCTTGCTCATCTGGAAGTAGGTAATCTTTAATGTCTGTGATCCGAGACGAGCCCCTTTTCTTTGGGTATTTAGGGTTAAAAATTTAAAAGATTTGGTTTTTGGAATTGTCTTGTGGTTTACAGCCTAGAAGCTATACCTGTAACACGTTTTAAGTTTCTGGCACATCTGGAAATGGGGAAAAATTAATGTAATTGAGCCGAACCAAGCCATTTTTCGGGGGGTGTTTAGGGCTGTTTCTTACAGCCTAGAAGTTATACGTGTACCATATTCCAAGTTTCTAGCACATCTGGAAGTAGGCAAACATCAATGTCTGTGAGCCGAGACGAGAACACTTCTTTGGGTTTTTAGGGCTAAAAATTTAAAAGATTTGCTTTTTGGAAAATCCTTGTGGATTACAGCCTAGAAGCTATACCTGTAGCATGTTTCAAGTTTATGGCTCATCTGGAAGTGGGCAAACATCAATGTCGGTGAGCCGAGCCAAGCCATTTCTCGGGGGGTGTTTAGGGCTGAAAATTGTGGTTTACAATCTATAAGATTTACGTGTAGCTTATTTCAAGTTTCTAGCTCATCTGGAAGTGGGCAAACATTAATGTCTGTGAGCCGAGACGAGCCCTTTTTATTTGAGTTTTTAGGGCTAAAAATTTAAAAGATTTGCTTTTTGGAATTGTCTTGTTGTGTACAGCCAAGAAGCTATACATGTAGCATGTTTTAAGTTTCTGGCTCATCTGGAAGTGGGGAAAAATTAAAATAGGTGAGCTGAGCCAAGCCATTTTTGGGGGGTGTTTAGGGCTGTATCTTACAGCCTAGAAGCTATACGTGTAGCATAATTTATGTGTCTAGCTCATCTGGAAGAAGGCAAACATTAATGTCTGTGAGTCGAGCCGAGCTAAAAAAAACTATGGAATTTTCTTGTGGTTTATAGCCTAGAAGGTATACCTGTAGCATGTTTCAATCTTCTTGCTCATCTGGAAGGGGGCCATTTTTAATGTCGGTGAGCCGAGCCAAGCCCTTTTTCGGGGAGTGTTTAGGGCTGAAAATTTAAAAAAATTACTTCCTTTAATTGTTCTGTAGTTTACAGCCTAGAAGCTATACGTGTCGCATATTTTATGTGTTTAGCTCTTCTGGATGTGGACAAACAATAATGTCTGCCATGCTCTTTTTCGGGGGGTGTTTAGGGCTGAAAATTAAAGAATTACTTCTTTGAATCGTCCTGAGGTTTACAGCCTAGAAGGTATACGTGTCGCATATTTTATGTGTCTAGCTCATCTGGAAGTGGACAAACAATAATATCTGTCATTCGAGCCAAGCCCTTTTTCGAGACTTCGGAGGGCAAAAAATTTTAAAGATTTGCTTTTTGGAAATATATCGTGGTTTGCAACCTCGAAGCTTTACCTGTAGCATGTTTCAAGTTTCTAGCTCATCTGGAAGTGGGCAAACATTAATGTCTGTCATCCGAGCAGAGCCCATTTTCGGGAGTTCTGAGGCCTAAAAATTTAAAAGATTTGCGTTTTGGAAATTTCTTGTGGTTTGCAACCTAGAAGCTATACGTGTAGCATATTTCTAGTTTCTAGCTCATCTGGACGTGTTGCATATTTCAAGTTTCTAGCTCATCTGGAAGTGGGCAAACATTAATGTGTGTAAACTGAGACGACCCCTTCTTCTTTGGGAATTTAGGGCTATAGATTTAAAAGATTTGCTTTTTGGAATTTCTTTGTGGTTTACAGCCTAGAAGCTATATCTGTAGCATATTTCACGTTTATGGCTCATCTGGAAGTGGACAAACATCAATGTCGGTGAGCCGAGCCAAGCCATTTCTCGGGGGGTGTTTAGGGCTGAAAATTGTAGTTTACAATCTATAAGCTTTACGTGTTGCATATTTCAAGTTTCTAGCTCATCTGGAAGTGGGCAAACATTTATGTCCGTGAGCCGAGACGAGCCCTTTTTATTTGGGTTTTTAGGGCTAAAAATTTAAAAGATTTGCTTTTTGGAATTGTCTTGTTGTTTACAGCCCAGAAGCTATACCTGTAGCATGTTTTAAGTTTCTGGCTCATCTGGAAGTGGGGAAAAATTAAAATAGGTGAGCCGAGCCAAGCCATTTTGGGGGGGTGTTTAGGGCTGTTTCTTACAGCCTAGAAGCTATACGTGAAGCATAATTTATGTGTCTAGCTGATCTTTGAGAAGGCAAACATTAATGTCTGTGAGTCGAGCCGACCTAAAAAAAACTATTATATTTTCTTGTGGTTTATAGCCTAGAAGGTATACCTGTAGCATGTTTCAAGTTTCTAGCTCATCTGGAAGTGGGCAAAAGTTAATGTCTGTCATCCGAGAAGAGCCCTTTTTCGGGAGTTCTGAGGCCTGAAAGTTTAAAAGATTTGCCATTTGGAAATTTCATGTGGTTTACAACCTATAAGCTATTAGTGTAGCATGTTTCACGTTTATGGCTCATCTGGAAGTGGACAAACATCAAAGTCGGTGAGCCGAGCCAAGCCATTTATCGGGGGGTGTTAAGGCCTGAAAATTGCTGTTTACAACCTATAAGCTTTACGTGTTTCGTATTTCAAGTTTCTAGCTCACCTGGAAGTTGGCAAACATTAATGTGTGTAAACTGAGACAAGCCCTTTTTCTTTGGGTTTTTAGGGCTAAATATTTAAAAGATTTTCTTTTTGGAATTTTCTTGTGGTTTACAGCCTAGAAGCTATACCTGTAGCATGTTTCAAGTTTCTAACTCATCTGGAAATGGGCAATCATTAATGTCTCTCATCCAAGGAGATCCCTTTTTCGGGATATGAAAGATTTGCTTTTTGGAAATTTTTTGTGGTTTACAACCTAGAAGCTATAGTTGTAGCATATTTCTAGTTTCTAGCTCATCTGGAAGTAGGCAAACATTAATGTCTGTAAGCCGAGAAGAGTCCTTTTACTTTGGGAATTTATGGTTAAAAATTTAAAAGATATGCTTTTTGGAATTGTCTTGTGGTTTACAGCCTAGAAGCTATACACGTAGCATATTTTATGTGTATAGCTCATCTGGAAGAAGGCAAACATTAATGTCTGTGAGTCGAGCCGAGCTAAAAAAAAATATGGAATTTTCTTGTGGTTTATAGCCTAGAAGGAATACTTGTAGCATTTTCAGGCTTCTGGCTCATCTGAAAGGGGGCCATTCTTAATGTCAGTGAGCCGAGCCAAGCCCTCTTTCGGGGGGTGTTTAGGGCTGAAAATTAAAAAAATTACTTCTTTGAAAAGTCCTGTGGTTTACATCCTAGAAGCTATACGTGTCGCATATTTTATGTGTCTAGCTCATCTGGAAGTGGACAAACAATAATGTCTGTCATCCGAGCTAAGACCTTTTTCGAGAGTTCTGAGGGCTAAAAATTTGAAAGATTTGGTTTTTGGAAATCTCTTGTGGTTTACAACCTAGAAGCTATACGTGTGGCATATTTCAAGTTTCTACGTCATCTGGACGTGGGCAAACATTAATGTCTGTCATCCGAGCTGAGCCCTTTTTCGGAGGTTCTGAGGGCTAAAAATTTGAAAGATTTGCTTTTTGGAAATATCTCGTGGTTTACAACCTAGAAGCTATACGTGTAGCATATTTCAAGTTTCTACGTCATCTGGACGTGGGCAAACATTAATGTCTGTCATCCGAGCTGAGCCCTTTTTCGGGGGTTCTGAGGGCTAAAAATTTGAAAGATTTGGTTTTTGGAAATCTCTTGTGGTTTACAACCTAGAAGCTATACGTGTAGCATATTTCAAGTTTCTAGCACATCTGGAAGTAGCCACACATCAATGCCTGTGAGCCGAGACGATCCCTTTTTCTTTGGGTTTTTAGTGCTAAAAATTTAAAAGATTTGCTTTTTGGAATTTCCTTGTGGTTTACAGCCTAGAAGCTATACCTGTAGCATGTTTCAAGTTTCTGGCTCATCTGGAAGGGGGTCATTTTAAATGTCGGTGAGCCGAGCCGAGCCAAGCTCTTATTCGGGGGGTGTTTAGGGCTGAAAGTTTAAAATATTACTTCTCTGAATTGTTCTGTGGTTCACAGCCTAGAAGCTATACGTGTCGCATATTTTATGTGTCTAGCTTATCTGGAAGTGGACAAACAATAATGTCTGTCATCCGAGCCAAGACCTTTTTCGAGAGTTCTGAGGGCTAAAAATTTTAAAGATTTGCTTTTTGGAAATATCTCATGGTTTACAATTTAGAAGCTATACCTGTAGCATGTTTCAAGTTTCTAGCTCACTTGGAAGTGGGCCAACATTAATGTCTGTCATCCGAGCAGTGCCCTTTTTCGGAAGTTCTGAGGCCTAAAAATTTAAAAGATTTCCTTTTGGAAATGTCTTGTTGTTTACAACCTAGAAGCTATACGTGTAGCATATTTCTAGTTTCTAGCTCATCTGGACGAGAGCAAACATTAATGTCTGTCATCCGAGCCGAGTCTCATTTCGTGGGTTCTGAGGGCTAAAAATTTAAAAGATTTGCTTTTTGGAATTTTCTAGTGGTTTACAGCCTAGAAGCTATACCTGTAGCATGTTTCAAGTTTATGGCTCATCTGGAAGGGGGCCATTTTAAATGTCGGTGATCCGAGCCGAGCCAATCTCTTATTCGGGGGGTGTTTAGGGCTGAAAATTTAAAATATTACTTCTTTGAATTGTCCTCTGGTTGACAGCCTAGAAGCTATACGTGTCGCATTGCTTATTTGGAAGTGGACAAACAATAATGTCTGTCATCCTCGCAGAACCCTTTTCGGGAGTTCTGATGCCTAAAAATTTAAAAGATTTGCTTTTTGGAAATTTCTGGTGGTTTACAACCTAGAAGCTATACGTGTAGCATATTTCTAGTTTCTAGCTCATCTGGTCGTGGGCAAACATTAATGTCTGTCATCCGAGCCGAGTTTTTTTTCGTGGGTTCTGAGGGCTAAAAATTCAAAAGATTTGCTTTTTGGAATTTTCTTGTGGTTACAGCCTAGAAGCTATACCTGTAGCATGTTTCAAGTTTCTAGCTAATCTGGAAGTGGGCAATCATTAACGTCTGTCATCCTTTTTCGGGGGTTCTGAGGCCTAAAAAATTTGAAAGATTTGCTTTTTGGAAATTTTTGTGGTTTACAACATAGAAGCTATACATGTAGCATATTTATAGTTTCTAGCTAATCTGGAAGTAGGCAAACATTAATGTCTGTAGCCGAGACGAGCCCTTTTTCTTTGGGTATTTAGAGTTAAAAATTTAAAAGATTTGCTTTTTGGAATTGTCTTGTGGTTTACAGCCTAGAAGCTATACCTGTAGCAAGTTTTAAGTTTCTGGCTCATCTGGAAGTAGGGAAAATTTAATGTAGTTGAGCCGAGCCAAGCCATTTTTTGGGGGGCGTTAATGGCTGTTTCTTACAGCCTAGAAGCTATACGTGTCGCATATTTCAAGTTTCTAGTACATCTGGAAGTAGGAAAACATCAATGTCTGTGAGCCGAGACGAGCCCTTTTTCTTTGGGTTTTAGGGCTAAAAATTTAAAAGATTTGCTTTTTGGAAATTTCTTGTGGTTTACAGCCTAGAACCTATACCTGTAGCATGTTTATACCTTCTGGCTCATCTGGAAGTGTGGAAAAATTAATGTAGGTGAGCCGAGCCAATCCCTTTTTCGAGGGTTCTGAGAACTAAAAATTTAAAAGTTTTGTTTTTTTGGAAATATCTCGTGGTTTACAACCTAGAAGCTATACGTGTAGCATATTTCAAGTTTCTACGTCATCTGGACGTGGGCAAACATTAATGCCTGTCATCCGAGCGGAGCCCTTTTTCGGGGGTTCTGCGGGCTAAAAATTTGAAAGATTTGCTTTTTGGAAATTTCTTGTGGTTTACAACCTAGAAGCTATACGTGTAGCATATTTAAAGTTTCTAGCACATCTGGAAGTAGGCAAACATCAATGTCTGTGAGCCGAGACGAGCCCGTTTTCTTTGGGTTTTTAGGGCTAAAAATTTAAAAGATTTGCTTTTTGGAAATTTCTTGTGATTTACAGCCTAGAACCCATACCTGTAGCATGTTTATACCTTCTGGCTCATCTGGAAGTGTGGAAAAATTAATGTAGGTGAGCCGAGCCAAGCCATTTTACGGGGGGTGTTTAGGGCTGAAAATTTAAAAAATCACTTCTTTGAAAAGTCCTGTGGTTCACAGCCTAAAAGCTATACGTGTCGCATATTTTATGTGTCTAGCTCATCTGGAAGTGGACAAACAATAATGTCTGTCATCCGAGCCAAGCCCTTTTTCGAGGGTTCTGAGAACTAAAAATGTAAAAGATTTGTTTTTTGGAAATATCTCGTGGTTTACAACCTAGAAGCTATACGTGTAGCATATTTCAAGTTTCTACGTCATCTGGACGTGGGCAAACATTAATGTCTGTCATCCGAGCTGAGCCCTTTTTCGGGTGTTCTGAGGGCTAAAAATATGAAAGATTTGCTTTTTGGAAATTTCTTGTGGTTTACAAACTAGAAGCTATACGTGTAGCATATTTGAAGTTTCTAGCTTATCAGGAAGTAGGCAAACATTAATATCTGTGAGCCGAGACGAATCATTTCTTTGGGTCTATAGGGCTAAATATTTAAAAAAATTTCTTTTTGGAATTGTCTTGTGGTTTACCGCCTAGAAGCTATACCTGTAGCATGTTTTAAGTTTCTGGCTCATCTGGAAGTGGGGAAAAATTAATGTAGGTGAGCCGAGCCAAGCCATTTTTCTGGGGGTGCTTAGGACTGTTTCTTATA
Source organism: Ectobius pallidus (assembly GCA_964059195.1). NCBI lineage: Eukaryota > Metazoa > Arthropoda > Insecta > Blattodea > Ectobiidae > Ectobius > Ectobius pallidus. The sequence goes on along the minus strand of CAXKWD010000004.1, from coordinate 47,599,668 downwards.
GCCTAGAAGCTATACGTGTATCATATTTTATGTGTCTAGCTCATCTGGAAGAAGGCAAACATTAATGTCTGTGAGTCGAGTCGAGCTAAAAAAAACTATGGAATTTTCTTGTGGTTTTTAGCCTAGAAGGTATACCTGTAGCATGTTTCAAGTTTCTGGCTCATCTGGAAGGGGCCATTTTTAATGTCGGTGAGCCGAGCCAAGCCCTTTTTCGGGGAGTGTTTAGGGCTGAAAATTTAAAAAATTACTTCCTTTAATTGTTCTGTAGTTTACAGCCTAGAAGCTATACGTGTCGCATATTTTATGTGTCTAGCTCATCTGGAAGTGGATAAGCAATAATGTCTGTCATCCGAGGCAAGCCCTTTTTCGAGGGTTCTGAGGGCTAAAAATTTAAATGATTTGCTTTTTGGGAATAACTCGCGGTTTCCAACCTAGAAGCTATACGTGTAGCATACTTCAAGTTTCTAGCTCATCTGGAAGTGGGCAAACATTAATGTGTGTAAACTGGGGTTTTTAGGGCTAAAAATTTAAAAGATTTGCTTTTTGGAATTTTCTTGTGGTTTACAGCCTGGAACCCATACCTGTAGCATGTTTTAAGTTTCTGTCTCATCTGGAAGTGTGAAAAAATTAATGTAGTTGAGCCGAGCCAAGCCATTTTTCGGGGGGGGGGGGTTTAGGGCTGAAAATTCTGGTTTACAACCTATAAGCTTTACGTGTTGCATATTTAAAGTTTCTAGTTCATCTGGAAGTGGGCGAAGATTAATGTGTGTAAACTGAGACGAGCCCTTTTTGTTAGGTTTTTTAGATCTACAGTTTAAAAGATGTTTCAAGTTTCTAGCTCATCTGGAAGTGTGCAATTATTGATGTCTGTCATCCGAGCAGAGCCCTTTTTCGGGAGTTCTGAGGCCTAAAAATTTCGAAGATTTGCTTTTTCTAAATTTTTTGTGGTTTACAACCTAGAACCTATACGTGTAGCATATTTCTAGTTTCTAGCTCATCAGGAATTAGGCAAACATTAATGTCTGTGAGCCGAGACAAGCACTTTTCTTTGGGTTTTTCGGGCTAAAAATTAAAAAAAATTCTTTTTGGAATTGTCTTGTGGTTTACAGCCTAGAAGCTATACCTGTAGCATGTTTTAAGTTTCTGGCTCATCTGGAAGTGGGGAAAAATTAATGTAGGTGAGCCGAGCCAAGCCATTTTTCGGGGGGTGCTTAGGACTGTTTCTTACAGCCTAGAAGCTATACATGAAGCATATTTTATGTGTCTAGCTCATCTGGAAGAAGGCAAACATTAATGTCTGTGAGTCGAGTCGAGCTAAAAAAAAACTATGGAATTTCCTTGTGCTTTTAGCCTAGAAGGGATACCTGTAGCATGTTTCAAGTTTCTGGCTCATCTGGAAGGGGGCCATTTTTAATGTCGGTGAGCCGAGCCAAGCCCTTTTTCGGGGAGTGTTTAGGGCTGAAAATTTAAAAAATACTTCCTTTAATTGTTCTGTAGTTTACAGCCTAGAAGCTATACGTGTCGCATATTTTATGTGTCTATCTCATCTGGAAGTGGATAAACAATAATGTCTGTCATCCGAGCCAAGCCATTTTTCGAGGGTTCTGAGGGCTAAAAATTTAAAAGATTTGCTTTTTGGAAATAACTCGTGGTTTCCAACCTAGAAGCTATACGTGTAGCATACTTCAAGTTTCTAGCTCATCTGGAAGTGGGCAAACATTAATGTGTGTAAAGTGAGACGGGCCCTTTTTCTTCGGGTTTTTAGGGCTAAAAATTTAAAAGATTTGCTTTTTGGAATTGTCTTGTGGTTTACAGCCTAGAAGCTATACCTGTAGCATGTTTTAAGTTTCTGGCTCATTCGGAAATGGGGAAACATCAATGTAGGTGACCCGAGACAAGCCATTTTTCGGGGGGTTTTAGGGCTGAAAATTTAAAACAACACTTTTTGGAGTTTTGCTGTTTCTTACAGCCTAGAAGCTATACGTGTAGAATATTTTATGTGTCTAGCTCATCTGGAAGTGGGCAAACATTAATGTCTGTGAGTCGAGCCGAGCTAAAAAAAAAACTATGGAATTTTCTTTTGGTTGATAGCCTAGAAGGTATACTTGTTGCATTTTTCAGGTCTCTGGCTCATCTAGAAGGGGGGCCATTCTTAATGTCGGTGTGCCGAGCCGAGCCAAGCTCTTTTTCGGGGGGTGTTTAGGGATGAAAATTAAAAAAATTACTTCTTTGAATTGTCCTGTGGTTTACAGCCTAGAAGCTATACGTGTCGCATATTTTATGTGTCTAGCTTATCTGGAAGTGGAGAAACAATAATGTCTGTCATCCGAGCCAAGCCCTTTTTCGAGAGTTCTGAGGGCTAAAAATGTTAAAGATTTGCTTTTAGGAAATATCTCATGGTTTACAACTTAGGAGCTATACCTGTAGCATGTTTCAAGTTTCTAGCTCATCTGGAAGTAGGCAAACATTAATGTCTGTGAGCCAAGACGAGTCCTTTTTCTTTGGTTTTTTAGGGCTAAAAATTTAGAAGATTTGCTTTTTGGAATTTTCTTGTGGTTTACAGCCTAGAAGCTATACCTGTAGCATGTTTAAAGTTTATGGCTCATCTGGAAGGGGGCCATTTTAAATGTCGGTAAACCGAGCCGAGCCAAGCTCTTATTCGGGGGTTGTTTAGGGCTGAAAATTTAAAATATTACTTCTTTGAATTGTAATGTGGTTGACAGCCTAGAAGCTATATGTGTCGCATAGCTTATCTGGAAGTGGACAAACAATAATATCTGTCATCCGAGCAGAACCCTTTTTCGGGTGTTCTGATGCCTAAAAATTTAAAAGATTTGCTTTTTGAAATTTCTTGTGGTTTACAACCTAGAAGCTATACGTGTAGCATATTTCAAGTTTCTAGCTAATCTGGAAGTGGGCAATCATTAATGTCTGTCATCCGAGGAGATCCCTTTTTCGGGGGTTCTGAGGCCGAAAAATTTGAAAGATTTGCTTTTTGGAAACTTTTGTGGTTTACAACATAGAAGCTATACATGTAGCATATTTCTAGTTTCTAGCTCATCTGGAAATAGGCAAAATTAATGTCTGTGAGCCGAGACGAGCCCTTTTTCTTAGGGTTTTTAGGGTTAAAAATTAAAAAAAAATCTTTTTGGAATTGTCTTGTGGTTTACAGCCTAGAAGCTATATCTGTAGCATGTTTTAAGTTTCTGGCTCATCTGGAAGTGGGGAAAAATTAATGTAGGTGAGCCGAGCCAAGCCATTTTTCGGGGGGTTTTAGGGCAGTTTCTTACAGCCTAGAAGCTATAGGTGTAGCATATTTTATGGGGCTAGCTCATCTGGAAGTGGGCAAACATTAATGTCTGTGAGTCGAGCCGAGCTAAAAAAAAAACTATGGAATTTTCTTGTGGTTGATAGCCTAGAAGGTATACTTGTTGCTTTTTTCAGGTCTCTGGCTCATCTAGAAAGGGGGCCATTCTTAATGTCAGTGAGCCGAGCCAATCCCATTTTCGGGGGGTGTTAGGGCAGAAAATTAAAAAAATTACTTCTTTGAAAAGTCCTGTGGTTTACAGCCTAGAAGCTATACGTGACGCATATTTTATGTGTCTAGCTCATCTGGAAGTGGACAAACAATAATGTCTGTCATCCGAGCCAAGCCCTTTTTCGAGGGTTCTGAGAACTAAAAATTAAAAAGATTTGTTTTTTTGGAAATATCTTGTGGTTTACACCTAGAAGCTATACGTGTAGCATATTAAAAGTTACTACGTCATCTGGGCGTGGGCAAACATCAATGTCTGTGAGCCGAGACGAGCCCGTTTTCTTTGGGTTTTTAGGGCTAAAAATTTAAAAGATTTGCTTTTTGGAATTGTCTTGTGGTTTACAGCCTAGACCCTATACCTGTAGCATGTTTTAAGTTTCTGGCTCATCTGGAAGTGTGGAAAAATTAATGTAGGTGAGCCTAGCCAAGCCATTTTTCGGGGGGTGTTCAGGGCTGAAAATTTACAAAATAACTTCTTTGAAAACCCCTGTGGTTTAAGCCTAGAAGCTATACGTGTCGCATACTTTATGTGTCTAGCTCATCTGGAAGTGGACAAACAATAATGTCTGTCATCCGAGCCAAGCCCTTTTTCGAGGGATCTGAGAACTAAAAATGTAATAGATTTGTTTTTTGGAAATATCTCGTGGTTTACAACCTAGAAGCTAAACGTGTAGCATATTTCAAGTTTCTACGTCATCTGGACGTGGGCAAACATTAATGTTTGTCATCCGAGCTGAGCCCTTTTTCGGGGGTTCTGAGGGCTAAAAATTTGAAAGATTCGCTTTTTGGAAATTTCTTGTGGTTTACAACCTGGAAGCTATACGTGTAGCATATTTCAAGTTTCTAGCACATCTGGAAGTAGGGAAACATCAATTTCTGTGAGCCGAGACGAGCCCTATTTCTTTGGGTTTTTAGGGCTAAAGATTTAAAAGATATGCTTTTTGGAATACTCTTGTGGTTTACAACCTAGAAGCTATACCTGTAGCATGTTTCAAGTTTATGGCTCATCTGGAAGTGGGCAAACATCAATGTCGGTGAGCCGAGCCAAGCCATTTTTCGGGGGGTGTTTAGGGCTGAAAATTGTGGTTTACACCTATAAGCTTTACGTGTTGCATATGTCAAGTTTCTAGCTCATCCGGAAGTGGGCAAACATTATTGGCTGTAAACTGAGACGAGCCCTTTTTCTTTGGGTTTTTAGAGCTAAAAATTTAAAAGATTTACTTCTTGGAAATATCTCGTGGTTTACAACCTAGAAGCTATACGTGCAGGATATTTCAAGTTTCTACGTCATCTGGACGTGGGCAAACATTAATGTTTGTCATCCGATCTGAGCCCTTTTTCGGGGGTTCTGAGGGCTAAAAATTTGAAATATTTGGTTTTTGGAAATTTCTTGTGGTTTACAACCTAGAAGCTATACGTGTAGCATATTTCAAGTTTCTAGCACATCTGGAAGTAGGCAAACATTAATGTCTGTGAGCCGAGACGAGCCCTTTTCCTTTGGTTTTTTAGGGCTAAAAATTTAGAAGATTTGCTTTTTGGTATTTTCTTGTGGTTTACAGCCTAGAAGCTATACCTGTAGCATGTTTAAAGTTTATGGCTCACCTGGAAGGGGGCCATTTTAAATGTCGGTAAACCGAGCCGAGCCAAGCTCTTATTCGGGGGGTGTTTAGGGCTGAAAATTTAAAATATTACTTCTTTGAATTGTCCTGTGGTTGACAGCCTAGAAGCTATACGAGTCGCATAGCTTATCTGGAAGTGGACAAACAATAATGTCTGTCATCCGAGCAGAACCCTTTTTCGGGAGTTCTGATGCCTAAAAATTTAAAAGATTTGCTTTTTGAAATTTCTTGTGGTTTACAGCCTAGAAGCTATATCTGTAGCATGTTTTAAGTTTCTGGCTCATCTGGAAGTGGGGAAAAATTAATGTAGGTGAGCCGAGCCAAGCCATTTTTCGGGGGGTGTTTAGGGCTGTTTCTTACAGCCTAGAAGCTATACGTGTAGCATATTTTATGTGTCTAGCTCATCTGGAAGTGGGCAAACATTAATGTCTGTGTGTCGAGCTGAGCTAAAAAAAAAACTATGGAATTTTCTTGTGGTTGATAGCCTAGAAGGTATACTTGTTGCATTTTTCAGTTTTCTGGCTCATCTAAAAATGGGGCCACTCTTAATGTCGGTGAGCCGAGCCAATCCCATTTTCGGGGGTGTTTAGGGCTGAAAATTAAAAAAAATACTTCTTTGAAAAGTCCTGTGGTTTAAGCCTAGAAGCTATACGTGTCGCATATTTTATGTGTCTAGCTCATCTGGAAGTGGACAAACAATAATGTCTGTCATCCGAGCCAAGCCCTTTTTCGAGGGTTCTGAGAACTAAAAATATAAAAGATTTGTTTTTTGGAAATATCTCGTGGTTTACAACCTAGAAGCTAAACGTGTAGCATATTTCAAGTTTCTACGTCATCTGGACGTGGGCAAACATTAATGTCTGTCATCCGAGCTGAGCCCTTTTTCGGGGGTTCTGAAGGCTAAAAAATTGAAAGGTTTGCTTTTTGGAAATTTCTTGTGGTTTACAACCTAGAAGCTATACGTGTAGCATATTTCAAGTTTCTAGCACATCTGGAAGTACGGAAACATCAATGTCTGTGACCCGAGACGAGCCCCTTTTCTTTGGGATTCTAGGACTAAAAATTTAAAAGATTTGGTTTTTGGAATTTTCTTGTGGTTTACAGCCTAGAAGCTATACCGGTAGCATGTTTCAAGTTAATGGCTCATCTGGAAGTGGGCAAACATCAATGTCGGTTAGCCGAGCCAAGCCATTTTTCGGGGGGTGTTTAGGGCTGAAAATTATGGTTTACAACCTATAAGTTTTACGAGTTGCATATTTCAAGTTTCTAGCTCATCTGGAAGTGGGCAAGCATTAATGTCTGTCATCCGAGCAGAGCCCTTTTTCGGGAGATCCGAGGCCTAAAGATTTGAAAGATTTGCTTTTTGGAAATTTCTTGTGCTTTACAACCTAGAACCTATACGTGTAGCATATTTCTAGTTTCTAGCTCATCTGGAAGTAGGCAAACATTAATGTCTGTGAGCCGAGACGAGCACTTTTTCTTTGGGATTTAGGGTGAAAAATTTAAAAGATTTGCTTTTTGGAATTGTCTTGTGGTTTACAGCCTAGAAGCTATACCTGTAGCATGTTTTAAGTTTCTGGCTCATCTGGAAGTGGGGAAAAAATAATGTAGGTGAGCCGAGCCAAGCCATTTTTCGGGGGGTATTTAGGGCTGTTTCTTACAGCCTAGAAGCTATACGTGTAGCATATTTTATGTGTCTAGCTCATCTGGAAGAAGGCAAATATTAATGTCTGTGAGTCGAGTCGAGCTAAAAAAAACTATGGAATTTTCTTGTGGTTTTTAGCCTAGAAGGTATACCTGTAGCATGTTTCAAGTTTCTGGCTCATCTGGAAGGGGGAAATATTTAATGTCGGTGAGCCGAGCCAAGCCCTTTTTCGGGGGGTGCGTATGGTTGAAAGTTTAAAAAATTACTTCTTTGAATTGTCCTGTGGTTTACAGCCTAGAAGCTATACGTGTCGCATATTTCATGTGTCTAGCTCATCTGAAAGTGGACAAACAATAATGTCTGTCATCCGAGCCAAGCACTTTTTCGAGGGTTCTGAGGTCTAAAAATTTAAAAGATTTGCTTTTTGGAAATATCTCGTGTTTTATAACCTAGAAGCTATACGTGTAGCACATTTCAAGTTTCTAGCTCATCTGGAAGTGGGCAAACATTAATGTGTGTAAACAGAGACGAGCCCTTTTTCTTTGGGTTTTTAGGGATAAAGATTTAAAAGATTTGCTTCTTGGAATTCTCTTGTGGTTTATAGCCTAGAAGCTATACCCGTAGCAAGTTTCAAGTTTCTAGCTCATCTGGAAGTGGGCATACATTAATGTCTGTCATCCGAGCAGAGCCCTTTTTCGGGAGTTCTGAGGCCTAAAAATTTGAAAGATTTGCTGTTTGGAAATTTCTTGTGGTTTACAACCTAGAAGCTATAAGTGTAGCATATTTCTAGTTTCTAGCTCTTCTGGAAGTAGGCAAACATTAATGTCTGTGAGCCAAGCCAAGCCATTTTTCGGGGGGTATTTAGGGATGAAAATTGTGGTTTACAACCTATAAGCTTTACGTGTTGCATGTTTTAAGTTTCTGGCTCATCTGGAAGTAGGGAAAATTAATGTAGGTGAGCCGAGCCAAGCCATTTTTCGGGGGGTGCATAGGGCTGTTTCTTACAGCCTAGAAGCTATACGTATAGCATATTTTATGTGTCTAGCTCATCTGGAAGAAGGCAAACATTAATGTCTATGAGTCGAGCCGAGCTAAAAAAACTATGGAATTTTCTTGTGGTTTATAGCCTAGAAGGTATACCTGTAGCATGTTTCAAGTTTCTGGCTCATCTTGAAGGGGGCCATTTTTAATGTCGGTGAGCCGAGCCAAGCCCTTTTTCGGGGAGTGTGTAGGGCTGAAAATTAAAAAAATTACTTCCTTTTTATTGTCCTGTACTTCACAGCCTAGAAGCTATACGTGTCGCATATTTCAAGTTTCTATGTCATCTGGAAGTGGGCAAACATTAATGTCTGTCATCCGAGCAGAGCCTTTTTTCGGGAGTCTGAGGCCTAAAAATTTGAAAGATTTGCATTTTGGAAATTTTTTGTGGTTTACAGCCTAGAAGCTATACCTGTAGCATGTTTTAAGTTTCTGGCTCATCTGGAGGTAGGCAAACATCAATGTAGGTAAGCCGAGCCAAGCCATTTTTCGGGGGGCGTTTAGGGCTGGAAAATTTAAAAAACTACTTTTTGTAATTTTCCTGTTCTTACAGCCTAGAAGCTATAAGTGTAGCATATTTTATGTGTCTAGCACATCTGGAAGTAGGCAAACATTAATGTCCATGAGCCGAGACGAGCCCTTTTTCTTTGGGGTTTTAGGGTTAAAAATTTAAAAGATTTGCTTTTTGGAATTGTCTTGTGGTTTACAGCCTAGAAGATATACCTGTAGCATGTATCAAGTTTATAGCCCATCTGGAAGTAGGCAAACATCAATGTCGGTGAGCCGAGCCAAGCAATTTTTCAGGGGGTGTTTAGGGCTGAAAATTGTGGTTTACAACCTATAAGCTTTACGTGTTGCATATTACAAATTTCTATCTCATCTGGAAGTTGGCAAACATTAATGTTTGTAAACTGGGTTTTTAGGGCTAAAAATTTAAAAGATTTGTTTTTCGGAATTTTCTTGTGGTTTATAGCCTAGAAGGTATACCTGTAGCATGTTTCAAGTTTCTGGCTCAACCCGAGGGGGGCCATTTTTAATGTCGGTGAGCCGAGCCGAGCCAAGCTCTATTTCGGGGGGTGTTTAGGGCTGAAAATTTAAAAAAATACTTCTTTGAATTGTCCTGTGGTTTACAGCCTAGAAGCTATACGTGTCGCATATTTTATGTGTCTAGCTCATCTCGAAGTGGACAGACAATAATATCTGTCATTCGAGCCAAGGCCTTTTGCGAGACCTCCGAGACTTCTGAGGGCTAAAAATTTTAAAGATTTGCTTTTTGGAAATATATCGTGGTTTGCAACCTCGAAGCTATACCTGTAGCATGTTTCAAGTTTCTAGCTCATCTGGACGTGTTGCATATTTCAAGTTTCTAGCTCATCTGGAAGTGGGCAAACATTAATGTGTGTAAACTGAGACGAGCCCTTCTTCTTTGGGTTTTTAGGGCTAAAGATTTAAAAGATTTGCTTTTTGGAATTTCTTTGTGGTTTACAGCCTAGAAGCTATACATGTAGCATATTTCTAGTTTCTTGCTCATCTGGAAGTAGGTAATCTTTAATGTCTGTGATCCGAGACGAGCCCCTTTTCTTTGGGTATTTAGGGTTAAAAATTTAAAAGATTTGGTTTTTGGAATTGTCTTGTGGTTTACAGCCTAGAAGCTATACCTGTAACACGTTTTAAGTTTCTGGCACATCTGGAAATGGGGAAAAATTAATGTAATTGAGCCGAACCAAGCCATTTTTCGGGGGGTGTTTAAGGCTGTTTCTTACAGCCTAGAAGTTATACGTGTACCATATTCCAAGTTTCTAGCACATCTGGAAGTAGGCAAACATCAATGTCTGTGAGCCGAGACGAGAACACTTCTTTGGGTTTTTAGGGCTAAAAATTTAAAAGATTTGCTTTTTGGAAAATCCTTGTGGATTACAGCCTAGAAGCTATACCTGTAGCATGTTTCAAGTTTATGGCTCATCTGGAAGTGGGCAAACATCAATGTCGGTGAGCCGAGCCAAGCCATTTCTCGGGGGGTGTTTAGGGCTGAAAATTGTGGTTTACAATCTATAAGATTTACGTGTAGCTTATTTCAAGTTTCTAGCTCATCTGGAAGTGGGCAAACATTAATGTCTGTGAGCCGAGACGAGCCCTTTTTATTTGGGTTTTTAGGGCTAAAAATTTAAAAGATTTGCTTTTTGGAATTGTCTTGTTGTGTACAGCCAAGAAGCTATACATGTAGCATGTTTTAAGTTTCTGGCTCATCTGGAAGTGGGGAAAAATTAAAATAGGTGAGCTGAGCCAAGCCATTTTTGGGGGGTGTTTAGGGCTGTATCTTACAGCCTAGAAGCTATACGTGTAGCATATTTTATGTGTTTAGCTCTTCTGGATGTGGACAAACAATAATGTCTGCCATGCTCTTTTTCGGGGGGTGTTTAGGGCTGAAAATTAAAGAATTACTTCTTTGAATTGTCCTGTGGTTTACAGCCTAGAAGCTATACGTGTCACATATGTTATGTGTCTAGCTCATCTGGAAGTGGGGAAACATTAATGTCTGTGATCCGAGCAGAGCCCATTTTCGGGAGTTCTGAGGCCTAAAAATTTAAAAGACTTGCTTTTTGGAAATTATTTGTAGTTTACAACCTAGAAGCTATACGTGTAGCATATTTCTAGTTTCTAGCTCATCTGGACGTGGGCAAACATTAATGTCTGTCATCTGAGCCGAGTCTCTTTTCGTGGGTTCTGAGGCCTAAAAATTTAAAAGATTTGCTTTTTGGAATTTTCTTGTAGTTTACAGCCTAGAAGCTATACCTGTAGCATGTTTCACGTTTATGGCTCATCTGGAGGTGGACAAACATCAATGTCGGTGAGCCGAGACAAACGAATTTTCGGAGGGATCTTACGGCTGAAAATTGTGGTTTACAACCTACAAGCTTTGCGTGTTGCATATTTCAAGTTTCTAGCTCATCTGGAAGTGGGCAAACAGTAATTTGTGTAAACTGAGACGAGACCTTTTTCTTTGGGGTTTTAGGGCTAAAAATTTAAAAGATTTGCTTTTTGGAATCTTCACGTGGTTTACAGCCAAGAAGCTATACCCGTAGCATGTTTCAAGTTTCTAGCTCATCTGGAAGTGGGCAAACATTAATGTCTGTCATCCGAGCAGAGCCCTTTTACGGGAGTTCTGAGGCCTAAAAATTTAAAAGATTTGCGTTTTGGAAATTTCTTGTGGTTTGCAACCTAGAAGCTATACGTGTAGCATATTTCTAGTTTCTAGCTCATCTGGACGTGTTGCATATTTCAAGTTTCTAGCTCATCTGGAAGTGGGCAAACATTAATGTGCGTAAACTGAGACGAGCCCTTCTTCTTTGGGAATTTAGGGCTATAGATTTAAAAGATTTGCTTTTTGGAATTTCTTTGTGGTTTACAGCCTAGAAGCTATATCTGTAGCATATTTCACGTTTATGGCTCATCTGGAAGTGGACAAACATCAATGTCGGTGAGCCGAGCCAAGCCATTTCTCGGGGGGTGTTTAGGGCTGAAAATTGTAGTTTACAATCTATAAGCTTTACGTGTTGCATATTTCAAGTTTCTAGCTCATCTGGAAGTGGGCAAACATTTATGTCCGTGAGCCGAGACGAGCCCTTTTTATTTGGGTTTTTAGGGCTAAAAATTTAAAAGATTTGCTTTTTGGAATTGTCTTGTTGTTTACAGCCCAGAAGCTATACCTGTAGCATGTTTTAAGTTTCTGGCTCATCTGGAAGTGGGGAAAAATTAAAATAGGTGAGCCGAGCCAAGCCATTTTGGGGGGGTGTTTAGGGCTGTTTCTTACAGCCTAGAAGCTATACGTGAAGCATAATTTATGTGTCTAGCTGATCTTTGAGAAGGCAAACATTAATGTCTGTGAGTCGAGCCGAGCTAAAAAAAACTATTATATTTTCTTGTGGTTTATAGCCTAGAAGGTATACCTGTAGCATGTTTCAAGTTTCTAGCTCATCTGGAAGTGGGCAAAAGTTAATGTCTGTCATCCGAGAAGAGCCCTTTTTCGGGAGTTCTGAGGCCTGAAAGTTTAAAAGATTTGCCATTTGGAAATTTCATGTGGTTTACAACCTATAAGCTATTAGTGTAGCATGTTTCACGTTTATGGCTCATCTGGAAGTGGACAAACATCAAAGTCGGTGAGCCGAGCCAAGCCATTTATCGGGGGGTGTTAAGGCCTGAAAATTGCTGTTTACAACCTATAAGCTTTACGTGTTTCGTATTTCAAGTTTCTAGCTCACCTGGAAGTTGGCAAACATTAATGTGTGTAAACTGAGACAAGCCCTTTTTCTTTGGGTTTTTAGGGCTAAAAATTTAAAAGATTTGCTTTTTGGAAATTTCTGGTGGTTTACAACCTAGAAGCTATACGTGTAGCATATTTCTAGTTTCTAGCTCATCTGGTCGTGGGCAAACATTAATGTCTGTCATCCGAGCCGAGTTTTTTTTCGTGGGTTCTGAGGGCTAAAAATTCAAAAGATTTGCTTTTTGGAATTTTCTTGTGGTTACAGCCTAGAAGCTATACCTGTAGCATGTTTCAAGTTTCTAGCTAATCTGGAAGTGGGCAATCATTAACGTCTGTCATCCTTTTTCGGGGGTTCTGAGGCCTAAAAAATTTGAAAGATTTGCTTTTTGGAAATTTTTGTGGTTTACAACATAGAAGCTATACATGTAGCATATTTATAGTTTCTAGCTAATCTGGAAGTAGGCAAACATTAATGTCTGTGAGCCGAGACGAGCCCTTTTTCTTTGGGTATTTAGAGTTAAAAATTTAAAAGATTTGCTTTTTGGAATTGTCTTGTGGTTTACAGCCTAGAAGCTATACCTGTAGCAAGTTTTAAGTTTCTGGCTCATCTGGAAGTAGGGAAAATTTAATGTAGTTGAGCCGAGCCAAGCCATTTTTTGGGGGGCGTTAATGGCTGTTTCTTACAGCCTAGAAGCTATACGTGTCGCATATTTCAAGTTTCTAGTACATCTGGAAGTAGGAAAACATCAATGTCTGTGAGCCGAGACGAGCCCTTTTTCTTTGGGTTTTAGGGCTAAAAATTTAAAAGATTTGCTTTTTGGAAATTTCTTGTGGTTTACAGCCTAGAACCTATACCTGTAGCATGTTTATACCTTCTGGCTCATCTGGAAGTGTGGAAAAATTAATGTAGGTGAGCCGAGCCAATACCTTTTTCGAGGGTTCTGAGAACTAAAAATTTAAAAGTTTTGTTTTTTTTTGGAAATATCTCGTGGTTTACAACCTAGAAGCTATACGTGTAGCATATTTCAAGTTTCTACGTCATCTGGACGTGGGCAAACATTAATGCCTGTCATCCGAGCGGAGCCCTTTTTCGGGGGTTCTGCGGGCTATAAATTTGAAAGATTTGCTTTTTGGAAATTTCTTGTGGTTTACAACCTAGAAGCTATACGTGTAGCATATTTCAAGTTTCTAGCACATCTGGAAGTAGGCAAACATCAATGTCTGTGAGCCGAGACGAGCCCGTTTTCTTTGGGTTTTTAGGGCTAAAAATTTAAAAGATTTGCTTTTTGGAAATTTCTTGTGATTTACAGCCTAGAACCCATACCTGTAGCATGTTTATACCTTCTGGCTCATCTGGAAGTGTGGAAAAATTAATGTAGGTGAGCCGAGCCTAGCCATTTTACGGGGGGTGTTTAGGGCTGAAAATTTAAAAAATCACTTCTTTGAAAAGTCCTGTGGTTCACAGCCTAGAAGCTATACGTGTCGCATATTTTATGTGTCTAGCTCATCTGGAAGTGGACAAACAATAATGTCTGTCATCCGAGCCAAGCCCTTTTTCGAGGGTTCTGAGAACTAAAAATGTAAAAGATTTGTTTTTTGGAAATATCTCGTGGTTTACAACCTAGAAGCTATACGTGTAGCATATTTCAAGTTTCTACGTCATCTGGACGTGGGCAAACATTAATGTCTGTCATCCGAGCTGAGCCCTTTTTCGGGTGTTCTGAGGACTAAAAATATGAAAGATTTGCTTTTTGGAAATTTCTTGTGGTTTACAAACTAGAAGCTATACGTGTAGCATATTTGAAGTTTCTAGCTTATCAGGAAGTAGGCAAACATTAATATCTGTGAGCCGAGACGAATCATTTCTTTGGGTCTGTAGGGCTAAATATTTAAAAAAATTTCTTTTTGGAATTGTCTTGTGGTTTACCGCCTAGAAGCTATACGTGTAGTATATTTCAAGTTTCTAGCTCATCTGGACGTGGGCAAACATTAATGTATGTCATCCGAGCCGAGTCTTTTTTCGTGGGTTCTGAGGTTTAAAAATTTAAAAGCTTAGCTTTTTTGAATTTTCTTGTGGTTTACAGCCTAAAAGCTATACCTGTAGCATGTTTAAAGGTTATGGCTCATCTGGAAGTGAGCAAACATCAATTTCGGTGAGCCGAGCAAGTCATCTTTCGGGGGGAATTTAGGGCTGAAAATTGTGGTTTACAACCTATAAGCTTTACGTGTTGCATATTTCAAGTTTCTAGCTCATCTGGAAGTGGGCAAACATTAATGTGTGTAAACTGAGACGAGCCCTTTTTCTTTGGGTCTTTAGGACTAAAGATTTAAAAGATTTTCTTTTTGGAATTCTCTTGTTGTTTACAGCCTAGAAGCTATACCTGTAGTATGTTTCGAGTTTCTAGCTCATCTGGAAGTGGGTAAACATTAATGTCTGTCATCCGAGCAGAGCCCTTTTTCGGGAGTTCTGAGGCCTAAAAATTTGGAAGATTTGCTTTTTGGAAATTTCTTGTGGTTCACAACCTAGAACCTATACGTGTAGCATATTTGAAGTTTCTAGCTTATCAGGAAGTAGGCAAACATTAATATCTGTGAGCCGAGACGAATCATTTCTTTGGGTCTGTAGGGCTAAATATTGAAAAAGAATTCTTTTTGGAATTGTCTTGTGGTTTACCGCCTAGAAGCTATACCTGTAGCATGTTTTAAGTTTCTGGCTCATCTGGAAGTGGGGAAAAATTAATGTAGGTGAGCCGAGCCAAGCCATTTTTCTGGGGGTGCTTAGGACTGTTTCTTATAGCCTAGAAGCTATACGTGTATCATATTTTATGTGTCTAGCTCATCTGGAAGAAGGCAAACATTAATGTCTGTGAGTCGAGTCGAGCTAAAAAAAACTATGGAATTTTCTTGTGGTTTTTAGCCTAGAAGGTATACCTGTAGCATGTTTCAAGTTTCTGGCTCATCTGGAAGGGGCCATTTTTAATGTCGGTGAGCCGAGCCAAGCCCTTTTTCGGGGAGTGTTTAGGGCTGAAAATTTAAAAAATTACTTCCTTTAATTGTTCTGTAGTTTACAGCCTAGAAGCTATACGTGTCGCATATTTTATGTGTCTAGCTCATCTGGAAGTGGATAAGCAATAATGTCTGTCATCCGAGGCAAGCCCTTTTTCGAGGGTTCTGAGGGCTAAAAATTTAAATGATTTGCTTTTTGGGAATAACTCGCGGTTTCCAACCTAGAAGCTATACGTGTAGCATACTTCAAGTTTCTAGCTCATCTGGAAGTGGGCAAACATTAATGTGTGTAAACTGGGGTTTTTAGGGCTAAAAATTTAAAAGATTTGCTTTTTGGAATTTTCTTGTGGTTTACAGCCTGGAACCCATACCTGTAGCATGTTTTAAGTTTCTGTCTCATCTGGAAGTGTGAAAAAATTAATGTAGTTGAGCCGAGCCAAGCCATTTTTCGGGGGGGGGGGTTTAGGGCTGAAAATTCTGGTTTACAACCTATAAGCTTTACGTGTTGCATATTTAAAGTTTCTAGTTCATCTGGAAGTGGGCGAAGATTAATGTGTGTAAACTGAGACGAGCCCTTTTTGTTAGGTTTTTTAGATCTACAGTTTAAAAGATGTTTCAAGTTTCTAGCTCATCTGGAAGTGTGCAATTATTGATGTCTGTCATCCGAGCAGAGCCCTTTTTCGGGAGTTCTGAGGCCTAAAAATTTCGAAGATTTGCTTTTTCTAAATTTTTTGTGGTTTACAACCTAGAACCTATACGTGTAGCATATTTCTAGTTTCTAGCTCATCAGGAATTAGGCAAACATTAATGTCTGTGAGCCGAGACAAGCACTTTTCTTTGGGTTTTTCGGGCTAAAAATTAAAAAAAATTCTTTTTGGAATTGTCTTGTGGTTTACAGCCTAGAAGCTATACCTGTAGCATGTTTTAAGTTTCTGGCTCATCTGGAAGTGGGGAAAAATTAATGTAGGTGAGCCGAGCCAAGCCATTTTTCGGGGGGTGCTTAGGACTGTTTCTTACAGCCTAGAAGCTATACATGTAGCATATTTTATGTGTCTAGCTCATCTGGAAGAAGGCAAACATTAATGTCTGTGAGTCGAGTCGAGCTAAAAAAAAACTATGGAATTTCCTTGTGCTTTTAGCCTAGAAGGGATACCTGTAGCATGTTTCAAGTTTCTGGCTCATCTGGAAGGGGGCCATTTTTAATGTCGGTGAGCCGAGCCAAGCCCTTTTTCGGGGAGTGTTTAGGGCTGAAAATTTAAAAAATACTTCCTTTAATTGTTCTGTAGTTTACAGCCTAGAAGCTATACGTGTCGCATATTTTATGTGTCTATCTCATCTGGAAGTGGATAAACAATAATGTCTGTCATCCGAGCCAAGCCATTTTTCGAGGGTTCTGAGGGCTAAAAATTTAAAAGATTTGCTTTTTGGAAATAACTCGTGGTTTCCAACCTAGAAGCTATACGTGTAGCATACTTCAAGTTTCTAGCTCATCTGGAAGTGGGCAAACATTAATGTGTGTAAAGTGAGACGGGCCCTTTTTCTTCGGGTTTTTAGCGCTAAAAATTTAAAAGATTTGCTTTTTGGAATTGTCTTGTGGTTTACAGCCTAGAAGCTATACCTGTAGCATGTTTTAAGTTTCTGGCTCATTCGGAAATGGGGAAACATCAATGTAGGTGACCCGAGACAAGCCATTTTTCGGGGGGTTTTTAGGGCTGAAAATTTAAAACAACACTTTTTGGAGTTTTGCTGTTTCTTACAGCCTAGAAGCTATACGTGTAGAATATTTTATGTGTCTAGCTCATCTGGAAGTGGGCAAACATTAATGTCTGTGAGTCGAGCCGAGCTAAAAAAAAAACTATGGAATTTTCTTTTGGTTGATAGCCTAGAAGGTATACTTGTTGCATTTTTCAGGTCTCTGGCTCATCTAGAAGGGGGGCCATTCTTAATGTCGGTGTCCGAGCCGAGCCAAGCTCTTTTTCGGGGGGTGTTTAGGGATGAAAATTAAAAAAATTACTTCTTTGAATTGTCCTGTGGTTTACAGCCTAGAAGCTATACGTGTCGCATATTTTATGTGTCTAGCTTATCTGGAAGTGGAGAAACAATAATGTCTGTCATCCGAGCCAAGCCCTTTTTCGAGAGTTCTGAGGGCTAAAAATGTTAAAGATTTGCTTTTAGGAAATATCTCATGGTTTACAACTTAGGAGCTATACCTGTAGCATGTTTCAAGTTTCTAGCTCATCTGGAAGTAGGCAAACATTAATGTCTGTGAGCCAAGACGAGTCCTTTTTCTTTGGTTTTTTAGGGCTAAAAATTTAGAAGATTTGCTTTTTGGAATTTTCTTGTGGTTTACAGCCTAGAAGCTATACCTGTAGCATGTTTAAAGTTTATGGCTCATCTGGAAGGGGGCCATTTTAAATGTCGGTAAACCGAGCCGAGCCAAGCTCTTATTCGGGAGTTGTTTAGGGCTGAAAATTTAAAATATTACTTCTTTGAATTGTAATGTGGTTGACAGCCTAGAAGCTATATGTGTCGCATAGCTTATCTGGAAGTGGACAAACAATAATATATGTCATCCGAGCAGAACCCTTTTTCGGGTGTTCTGATGCCTAAAAATTTAAAAGATTTGCTTTTTGAAATTTCTTGTGGTTTACAACCTAGAAGCTATACGTGTAGCATATTTCAAGTTTCTAGCTAATCTGGAAGTGGGCAATCATTAATGTCTGTCATCCGAGGAGATCCCTTTTTCGGGGGTTCTGAGGCCGAAAAATTTGAAAGATTTGCTTTTTGGAAACTTTTGTGGTTTACAACATAGAAGCTATACATGTAGCATATTTCTAGTTTCTAGCTCATCTGGAAATAGGCAAAATTAATGTCTGTGAGCCGAGACGAGCCCTTTTACTTAGGGTTTTTAGGGTTAAAAATTTAAAAAAAATCTTTTTGGAATTGTCTTGTGGTTTACAGCCTAGAAGCTATATCTGTAGCATGTTTTAAGTTTCTGGCTCATCTGGAAGTGGGGAAAAATTAATGTAGGTGAGCCGAGCCAAGCCATTTTTCGGGGGGTTTTAGGGCAGTTTCTTACAGCCTAGAAGCTATAGGTGTAGCATATTTTATGGGGCTAGCTCATCTGGAAGTGGGCAAACATTAATGTCTGTGAGTCGAGCCGAGCTAAAAAAAACTATGGAATTTTCTTGTGGTTGATAGCCTAGAAGGTATACTTGTTGCTTTTTTCAGGTCTCTGGCTCATCTAGAAAGGGGGCCATTCTTAATGTCAGTGAGCCGAGCCAATCCCATTTTCGGGGGGTGTTAGGGCAGAAAATTAAAAAAATTACTTCTTTGAAAAGTCCTGTGGTTTACAGCCTAGAAGCTATACGTGACGCATATTTTATGTGTCTAGCTCATCTGGAAGTGGACAAACAATAATGTCTGTCATCCGAGCCAAGCCCTTTTTCGAGGGTTCTGAGAACTAAAAATTAAAAAGATTTGTTTTTTTGGAAATATCTTGTGGTTTACACCTAGAAGCTATACGTGTAGCATATTAAAAGTTACTACGTCATCTGGGCGTGGGCAAACATCAATGTCTGTGAGCCGAGACGAGCCCGTTTTCTTTGGGTTTTTAGGGCTAAAAATTTAAAAGATTTGCTTTTTGGAATTGTCTTGTGGTTTACAGCCTAGACCCTATACCTGTAGCATGTTTTAAGTTTCTGGCTCATCTGGAAGTGTGGAAAAATTAATGTAGGTGAGCCTAGCCAAGCCATTTTTCGGGGGGTGTTCAGGGCTGAAAATTTACAAAATAACTTCTTTGAAAACCACTGTGGTTTAAGCCTAGAAGCTATACGTGTCGCATACTTTATGTGTCTAGCTCATCTGGAAGTGGACAAACAATAATGTCTGTCATCCGAGCCAAGCCCTTTTTCGAGGGTTCTGAGAACTAAAAATGTAAAAGATTTGTTTTTTGGAAATATCTCGTGGTTTACAACCTAGAAGCTAAACGTGTAGCATATTTCAAGTTTCTACGTCATCTGGACGTGGGCAAACATTAATGTTTGTCATCCGAGCTGAGCCCTTTTTCGGGGGTTCTGAGGGCTAAAAATTTGAAAGGTTCGCTTTTTGGAAATTTCTTGTGGTTTACAACCTGGAAGCTATACGTGTAGCATATTTCAAGTTTCTAGCACATCTGGAAGTAGGGAAACATCAATTTCTGTGAGCCGAGACGAGCCCTATTTCTTTGGGTTTTTAGGGCTAAAGATTTAAAAGATATGCTTTTTGGAATACTCTTGTGGTTTACAACCTAGAAGCTATACCTGTAGCATGTTTCAAGTTTATGGCTCATCTGGAAGTGGGCAAACATCAATGTCGGTGAGCCGAGCCAAGCCATTTTTCGGGGGGTGTTTAGGGCTGAAAATTGTGGTTTACACCTATAAGCTTTACGTGTTGCATATGTCAAGTTTCTAGCTCATCTGGAAGTGGGCAAACATTATTGGCTGTAAACTGAGACGAGCCCTTTTTCTTTGGGTTTTTAGAGCTAAAAATTTAAAAGATTTGCTTCTTGGAAATATCTCGTGGTTTACAACCTAGAAGCTATACGTGCAGGATATTTCAAGTTTCTACGTCATCTGGACGTGGGCAAACATTAATGTTTGTCATCCGATCTGAGCCCTTTTTCGGGGGTTCTGAGGGCTAAAAATTTGAAATATTTGGTTTTTGGAAATTTCTTGTGGTTTACAACCTAGAAGCTATACGTGTAGCATATTTCAAGTTTCTAGCACATCTGGAAGTAGGCAAACATTAATGTCTGTGAGCCGAGACGAGCCCTTTTCCTTTGGTTTTTTAGGGCTAAAAATTTAGAAGATTTGCTTTTTGGTATTTTCTTGTGGTTTACAGCCTAGAAGCTATACCTGTAGCATGTTTAAAGTTTATGGCTCACCTGGAAGGGGGCCATTTTAAATGTCGGTAAACCGAGCCGAGCCAAGCTCTTATTCGGGGGGTGTTTAGGGCTGAAAATTTAAAATATTACTTCTTTGAATTGTCCTGTGGTTGACAGCCTAGAAGCTATACGTGTCGCATAGCTTATCTGGAAGTGGACAAACAATAATGTCTGTCATCCGAGCAGAACCCTTTTTCGGGACTTCTGATGCCTAAAAATTTAAAAGATTTGCTTTTTGAAATTTCTTGTGGTTTACAGCCTAGAAGCTATATCTGTAGCATGTTTTAAGTTTCTGGCTCATCTGGAAGTGGGGAAAAATTAATGTAGGTGAGCCGAGCCAAGCCATTTTTCGGGGGGTGTTTAGGGCTGTTTCTTACAGCCTAGAAGCTATACGTGTAGCATATTTTATGTGTCTAGCTCATCTGGAAGTGGGCAAACATTATTGTCTGTGTGTCGAGCCGAGCTAAAAAAAAAACTATGGAATTTTCTTGTGGTTGATAGCCTAGAAGGTATACTTGTTGCATTTTTCAGTTTTCTGGCTCATCTAAAAATGGGGCCATTCTTAATGTCGGTGAGCCGAGCCAATCCCATTTTCGGGGGTGTTTAGGGCTGAAAATTAAAAAAAATACTTCTTTGAAAAGTCCTGTGGTTTAAGCCTAGAAGCTATACGTGTCGCATATTTTATGTGTCTAGCTCATCTGGAAGTGGACAAACAATAATGTCTGTCATCCGAGCCAAGCCCATTTTCGAGGGTTCTGAGAACTAAAAATATAAAAGATTTGTTTTTTGGAAATATCTCGTGGTTTACAACCTAGAAGCTAAACGTGTAGCATATTTCAAGTTTCTACGTCATCTGGACGTGGGCAAACATTAATGTCTGTCATCCGAGCTGAGCCCTTTTTCGGGGGTTCTGAAGGCTAAAAAATTGAAAGGTTTGCTTTTTGGAAATTTCTTGTGGTTTACAACCTAGAAGCTATACGTGTAGCATATTTCAAGTTTCTAGCACATCTGGAAGTAGGGAAACATCAATGTCTGTGACCCGAGACGAGCCCTATTTCTTTGGGTTTTTAGGGCTAAAAATTTAAAAGATTTGCTTTTTGGAATATTCTTGTGGTTTACAACCTAGAAGCTATATCTGTAGCATGTTTCAAGTTTATGACTCATCTGGAAGTGGGCAAACATCAATGTCGGTGAGCCGAGCCAAGCCATTTTTCGGGGGGTGTTTAGGGCTGAAAATTGTGGTTTACAACCTATAAGCTTTACGTGTTGCATATTTCAAGTTTCTAGCTCATCTGGAAGTGGGCAAACATTAATGGCTGTAAAATGAGACGAGCCCTTTTTCTTTGGGTTTTTAGTGCTAAAAATTTAAAAGATTTCCTTTTTCGAAGTTTCTTGTGGTTTACAGCCTAGAAGCTATACCTGTAGCATGTTTCAAGTTTATGGCTCATCTGGAAGTGGGCAAACATCAATGTCGGTGACCCGAGACAAGCCATTTTTCGGGGGGTGTTTAGGGCTGAAAATTAAAAAAAACTACTTTTTGGAGTTTTCCTGTTTCTTACAGCCTAGAAGCTATACATGTAGAATATTTTATGTGTCTAGCTCATCTGGAAGTGGGCAAACATTAATGTCTGTGAGTCGACGCGAGCTAAAAAAATATGGAATTTTCTTGTGGTTTATAGCCTAGAACAGGGATGGCCAACTTCTTTTGCCCAAAGGGCCACTTCCATACTTTCGCTAAAAGCAGGGGCCGCACAAGAACTTAAAGGGAAATTTAGGCTATATAAATTAATGTATAAACAAATGCTATGGATATTGAACATACTTTAATGTTGAAATAATATATACTACTTATCATACAAGAGTTGAGATAACAAAATCAACAATTTTACTGAAAAAAAAACCACTAGTGAGAACACTGAGGGCGGGCACAATCGTTCACAAGTTTGTCAAAATCAATTCTTGTCGAGGTGGTGGCCACTTTAAGCAAATCTTGAAGATGGTTGTCTGTAAGTCTGTTACGGTGAGTTGATTTTATAAATTTCATCGAGGAAAAAGTGCTCTCACAAATGTAGGTGCTTCCAAACATTGAAACAATTTTTTTACCAAAATCACGTAGTTTGGGATATTTGTCCTCAGGCAGCCTACTCCAGAATTCGACACCAGCTTCTGGTCTTTTCTGGAAAACTTGGTCACTTTGCAAATCACAGAGCTCCAACTGTAGGTCGTCATCTTGCTGGGAAATGTCACATGTCATGGGATTGTTGAATAAGAAGAGATGTGGTTGAACTTAACCTGGACTCTTGTAGGAAATTTTGTATTTTATATTTGTGTTAAAAAATATCTGCCGTAATACTTTTAAAAAGTTGTTCGGGGGCCGCATAAAACATAACCGCGGGCGCGGCCCGCGGGCCGCCAGTTGGCCATCCCTGGCCTAGAAGGTAAACCTGTAGCATGTTTCAAGTTTCTGGCTCATCTAGAAGGGGGGCATTTTAAATGTCGGTGTGCCGAGCCGAGCCAAGCTCTTTTTCGGGGTGTGTTTAGGGATAAAAATTAAAAAAATTACATCTTTGAATTGTCCCGTGGTTTACAGCCTAGAAGCTATACGTGTCGCATATTTTATGTGTCTAGCTTATCTGGAAGTGGACAAACAATAATGTGTGTAAACTGAGACAAGCCCTTTTTCTTTGGGTTTTTAGGGCTAAATATTTAAAAGATTTTCTTTCTGGAATTTTCTTGTGGTTTACAGCCAAGTAGCTATACCTGTAGCATGTTTCAAGTTTCTAGCTCATCTGGAAGTGGGCAATCATTAATGTCTGTCATCCGAGCAGAGCCTTTTTTTCGGGAGTCTTTGGCCTAAAAATTTGAAATATTTGCTTTTTGGATATTTCTTGTTGTTTACAACCTAGAAGCTATACCTGTAGCATATTTCTAGATTCTAGCTCATCTGGAAGTAGGCAAACATTAATGTCTGTGAGCTGAGACGAGCACTATTTCTTTAGGTTTTTAGGGGGTAAAATTCAAAAGTTTTGCTTTTTGGAATTGTCTTGTGGTTTAAAGCCTAGAACCTATACCTGTAGCATGTTTTAAGTTTCTGGCTCATCTGGAAGTGGGGAAAAATTAATGTAGGTGAGCCGAGCCAAGTCATTTTTCGGGGCGTGTTTAGGGCTGTTTCTTACAGCCTAGAAGCTATACGTGTAGCATATTTTATGTGTCTAGCTCATCTGGAAGTGGAAAAACAATAATGTCTGTCATCCGAGCCAAGCTCCTTTTCGAGGGTTCTGAAGGCTAAAAAATTTAAAAGATTTGCTTTTTGGAAACATCTCGCGTTTTACATCCTAGAAGCTATACGTGTAGCATATTTCAAGTTTCTAGCTTATCTGGACGTGGGCAAACATTAATGTCTGTCATCCGAGCCGAGTCTTTTTTCATGGGTTCTGAGGTTTAAAAATTTAAAAGATTAGCTTTTTGGAATTTTCTTGTGGTTTACAGCCTAGAAGCTATACCTGTAGCATGTTTCAAGGTTATGGCTCATCTGGAAGTGGGCAAACATCAATGTCGGTGAGCCGAGCAAGTCATTTTTCGGGGGGAATTTAGGGCTGAAAAATTGTGGTTTTATAACCTATAAGCTTTACGTGTTGCATATTTCAAGTTTCTAGCTCATCTGGAAGTGGGCAAACATTAATGTGTGTAAACTGAGACGAGCCATTCTTCATTGGGTTTTTAGGGCTAAAGATTTAAAAGATTTGCTTTTTGGAATTCTCTTGTTGTTTACTGCCTGGAAGCTATACCTGTAGCATATTTCTAGTTTCTAGCTCATCAGGAAGTAGGCAAACATTAATGTCTGTGAGCCGAGACGAGCCCTTTTCTTTGGGTTGTTAGGGCTAAAAATTTAAAAAATATTCTATATGGAATTGTCTTGTGGTTTACAGACTAGAAGCTATACCTGTAGCATGTTTTAAGTTTCTGGCTCATCTGAAAGTGGGAAAAAATTAATGTAGGTGAGCCGAGCCAAGCCATTTTTCGGGGGGTGTTTAGTGCTGTTTCTTACAGCCTAAAAGCTATACGTGTAGCAAATTTTATGTGTCTAGCTCATCTGGAAGAAGGCAAACATTAATGTCTGTGAGTCGAGTCGAGCTAAAAAAAACTATGGAATTTTCTTGTGGTTTTTAGCCTAGAAGGTATACCTGTAGCATGTTTCAAGTTTCTGGCTCATCTGGAAGGGGGCCATTTTTAATGTCGGTGAGCAGAGCCAAGCCCATTTTCGGGGAGTGTTTAGGGCTGAAAATTTAAAAAATTACTTCCTTTAATTGTTCTGTAGTTTACAGCCTAGAAGCAATACGTGTAGCATATTTTATGTGTCTAGTTCATCTGGAAGTGGAAAAACAATAATGTCTGTCATCCGAGCCAAGCCCTTTTTCGAGGGTTCTGAGGGCTAAAAATTTAAAAGATTTGCTTTTTGGAAACATCTCGTGTTTTACAACCTAGAAGCTATACTTGTAGCATATTTCAAGTTTCTAGCTCATCTGGACGTGGGCAAACATTAATGTTTGTCATCCGAGCCGAGTCTTTTTTCATGGGTTCAGAGGTTTAAAAATTTAAAAGATTAGCTTTTTGGAATTTTCTTGTGGTTTACAGCCTAGAAGCTATACCTGTAGTATGTTTCAAGGTTATGGCTCATCTGGAAGTGGGAAACATCAATGTCGGTGAGCCGAGCAAGTCATTTTTCGGGGGGAATTTCGGGCTGAAAAATTGTGGTTTTATAACCTATAAGCTTTACGTGTTGCATATTTCAAGTTTCTAGCTCATCTGGAAGTTGGCAAACATTAATCTGTGTAAACTGAGACAAGCCCTTTTTCTTTGGGTTTTTAGGGCTAAAAATTTAA
Organism: Ectobius pallidus; assembly: GCA_964059195.1. Taxonomy (NCBI): domain Eukaryota; kingdom Metazoa; phylum Arthropoda; class Insecta; order Blattodea; family Ectobiidae; genus Ectobius; species Ectobius pallidus. The sequence goes on along the minus strand of CAXKWD010000004.1, from coordinate 47,574,757 downwards.
AAGGTTTGCTTTTTGGAATTATCTTGTTGTTTACAGCCTAGAACCTATACCTGTAGTATGTTTCAAGTTTCTAGCTCATCTGGAAGTGGGCAAACATTAATGTCTGTCATCCGAGCAGAGCCCTTTTTCGGGAATTCTGAGGCCTAAAAATTTGAAAGATTTGATTTTTGGAAATTTCTTGTGGTGTATATCCTAGAAGCTATACATGTAACATATATCAAGTTTCTAGCACATATGGAAGTAGGCAAACATCAATATCTGTGAACCGAGAGGGGCCCTTTTTCTTTGGGTTTTTAGGGCTAAAAGTTTAAAAGATTTGCTTTTTGGAATTGTCTTGTGGTTTACAGCCTAGAACCTTTACCTGTAGCATGTTTTACGTTTCTGGCTCATCTGGAAGTGTGGAAAAATTAATGTAGGAGAGCCGAGCCAAGTCATTTTTCGGGGGGGGGGATTTAGGGCTGAAAATTGTGGTTTACAACCTATAAGCTTTACGTGTTGCATATTTCAAGTTTATAGTTCATCTGGAAGTGGGCGAAGATTAATGTGTGTAAACTGAGACGTTCCCTTTTTCTTAGGTTTTTTAGAGCTAAAGTTTAAAAGATTTGCTTTTTGGAATTTTCTTGTGGTTTACAGCCTAGAAGCTATACCTGTAGCATGTTCTAAGTTTCTGGCTCATCTGGAAGTGGGGAAAAATTAATGTAGGTGAGCCGATCCAAGCCATTTTTCGGGGCGTGTTTAGGGCTGTTTCTTACAGCCTAGAAGCTATACGTGTAGCATATTTTATGTGTCTAACTCATCTGGAAGAAGGCAATCATTAATGTCTGTGAGTCGAGCCGAGCTAAAAAAATCTATGGAATTTTCTTGTGGTTTATAGCCTAGAAGGTATACCTGTAGCATGTTACAAGTTTCTGGCTCATCTGGAAGGGGGCCATTTTTAATGTCGGTGAGCCGAGCCTGGCCCTTTTTTGGGGAGTGTTTAAGGCTGAAATTTTAAAAAATTACTTCCTTTAATTTCTCTGTACTTTTCAGCCTAGAAGGTATACGTGTCGCATATTTTATGTGTCTAGCTCATCTGGAAGTGGACAAACAATAATGTCTGTCATCCGAGCCAAGCCCTTTTTCGAGGGTTCTGAGGGCTACAAATTTAAAAGATTTGCGTTTTGGAAATATCTTGTGGTTTACAACCTAGAAGCTATACCTTTAGCATGTTTCAAGTTTATGGCTCATGTGGAAGGGGGCCATTTTAAATGTCGGTGAGCCGAGCCGAGCCAAGCTCTTTTTCGGGGGGTGTTTAGTGCTGAAAATTTAAAAAATTACTTCTTTGAATTGTCCTGTGGTTTACAGCCTAGAAGCTATACGTGTCGCATATTTTATGTGTCTACCTTATCTGGAAGTGAACAAACAATAATGTCTGTCATCCGAGCAGAACCGTTTTTCAGGTGTTCTGAGGCCTAATAATTTATAAGATTTGCTTTTTGGAAATTTCTTGTGGTTTACAACCTAGAAGCTATACGTGTAGCATATTTCTAGTTTCTAGCTCATCTGGACGTGGGCAAACATTAATGTCTGTCATCCGAGCCGAGTCTTTTTTCGTGGGTTCTGAGGGCTAAAACTTTAAAAGATTTGCTTTTTGGAATTTTCTTGTGGTTTACAGCCTAGAAGATATACCTGTAGCATGTTTCACGTTTATGGCTCATCTGGAAGTGGACAAACATCAATGTCGGTGAGCCGAGCCAAGCCATTTTTCAGGGGGTGTTTAGGGCTGAAAATTGCTGTTTACAACCTATAATCTTTACGTGTTGCATATTTCAAGTTTCTAGCTCATCTGGAAGTGGGCAGACATTAATGTGTGTGAACTGAGACAAGCCATTTTTCATTGGGGTTTTAGGGCTAAATATTTAAAAGATTTTCTTTTTGGAAATTTTTGTGGTTTACAACCTAGAAGCTATACATGTAGCATATTTCTAGTTTCTAGCTCATCTGCAAGTAGGCAAACATTAATGTCTGTGAGCCGAGACGAGCCCTTTTTCTTTGTGTATTTAGGGTTAAAAATTTAAAGGATTTGCTTTTTGGAATTGTCTTGTGGTTTACAGCCTAGAAGCTATACCTGTAGTATGTTTTAAGTTTCTGGCTCATCTGGAAGTGGGGAAAAATTAATGTAGGTGAGCCGAGCCAAGCCATTTTTCTGGGGGTGTTTAGGGCTGTTTCTTACAGCCTAGAAGCTATGCATGTTGCATATTTTATGTGTCTAGCTCATCTGGACGTGGACAAACAATAATGTCTCTCATCCGAGCCAAGCCCTTTTCCGAGGGTTCTGAGGACTAAAAACTTAAAAGATTTTTTTTTGGAAATATCTCGTGGTTTACAACCTAGAAGCTATACGTGTAGCCTATTTCATGTTTCTACGTCATCTGAACGTGGGCAAACATTAATGTCTGTCATCCGAGCTTAGCCCTTTCTCGGGGGTTCTGAGGGCTAAAAATTTGAAAGATTTGGTTTTTGGAAATTTCTTGTGGTTTACAACGTAGAAGCTATATGTGTAACATATTTCAAGTTTCTAGCACATCTGGAAATAGGCAAACATCAATGTCTGTGAGCCGAGACGAGCCCTTTTTCTTTGGGTTTTTAGGGCTAAAAATTTAAAAGATTTTCTTTCTGGAATTTTCTTGTGGTTTTCAGCCTTGAAGCTATACCTGTAGCATGTTTCAAGTTTCTAGCTCATGTAGAAGTGGGTAATCATTAATGTCTGTCATCCGAGGAGAGCCATTTTTCGGGGGTTTTGAGGCCTAAAAATTTGAAAGATTTGCTTTTTGAAAAATTGTTGTGGTTTACAACAAAGAAGCTAAACATGTAGCATATTTCTAGTTTCTAGCTCATCTGGAAGTAGGCAAACATTAATGTCTGTGAGCCGAGACGAGCCCTTTCTCTTTGGGTATTTAGGGTTAAAAATTTAAAAGATTTGCTTTTAGGAATACTCTTTTGGTTTACAGCTTAGAAGCTATACCTGTAGCATGTTTTAAGTTTCTGGCTCATCTGGAAGTGGGGAAAAATTAATGTAGGTGAGCCGAGCCATGCCATTTTTCGGGGGGTGTTTAGGGCTGCTTCTTACAGCCTATAAGCTATACGTGTAGCATATTTTATGTGTTTAGCTCATCTGGAAGTTGGCAAACATTAATGTCTGTGAGTCGAGCGAGCTAAAAAAACTATAGAATTTTATTGTGCTTTATAGCCTAGAAGGTATACTTGTAGCATTTTTCAAGTCTCTGGCTCATCTGAAAGGGGGCCATTTTTAATGTCGGTGAGATGAGCCAAGCCCTTTTTCGGGAGTTCTGAGGCCTAAAAATTTGAAATATTTGCTTTTTGGATATTTCTTGTGGTTTACAACCTAGAAGCTATACCTGTAGCATATTTCTAGATTCTAGCTCATCAGGAAGTAGGCAAACATTAATGTCTGTGAGCTGAGACGAGCCCTATTTCTTTGGGTTTTTAGGGGGTAAAATTTAAAAGATTTGGTTTTTGGAATTTTCTTGTGGTTTACAGCCTAGAAGCTATACCTGTAGCATGTTTCAAGGTTATGGCTCATCTGGAAGTGGGCAAACATCAATGTCGGTGAGCCGAGCAAGTCATTTTTCGGGGGGAATTTAGGGCTGAAAAATTGTGGTTTTATAACCTATAAGCTTTACGTGTTGCATATTTCAAGTTTCTAGCTCATCTGGAAGTGGGCAAACATTAATGTGTGTAAACTGAGACGAGCCCTTCTTCTTTGGGTTTTTAGGGCTAAAGATTTAAAAGATTTGCTTTTTGGAATTCTCTTGCTGTTTTCAGCCTAGAAGCTATGTTTCAAGTTTCTAGCTCATCTGGAAGTGGGCAAACATTAATGTCTGTCATCCGAGCAGAGCCCTTTTTCGGGAGTTCTGAGGCCTAAAAATTTGAAAGATTTGCTTTTTGGAAATTTCTTGTGGTATACAACCTAGAACCTATACGTGTAGCATATTTCTAGTTTCTAGCTCATCAGGAAGTAGGCAAACATTAATGTCTGTGAGCCGAGACGAGCCCTTTTCTTTGGGTTTTTAGTGCTAAAAATTTAAAAAATTTTCTTTTTGGAATTGTCTTGTGGTTTACAGCCTAGAAGATATACCTGTATCATGTTTTAAGTTTCTGGCTCATCTGAAAGTGGGAAAAAATTAATGTAGGTGAGCCGAGCCAAGCCATTTTTCGGGGGGTGTTTAGTGCTGTTTCTTACAGGCTAAAAGCTATACGTGTAGCATATTTTATGTGTCTAGCTCATCTGGAAGAAGGCAAACATTAATGTCTGTGAGTCGAGTCGAGCTAAAAAAAACTATGGAATTTTCTTGTGGTTTTTAGCCTAGAAGGTATACCTCTAGCATGTTTCAAGATTCTGGCTCATTTGGTAGGGGGCCATTTTTAATGTCGGTGAGCCGAGCCAAGCCCATTTTCGGGGAGTGTTTAGGGCTCAAAATTTAAAAAATTACTTCCTTTAATTGTTCTGTATTTTACACCCTAGAAGCTATACGTGTCGCATATTATATGTGTCTAGCTCATCTGGAAGTGGATAAACAATAATGTCTGTCATCCTAGCCAAGCTCTTTTTCGAGGGTTCTGAGGGTTTAAAAATTTAAAAGATTTGCTTTTTGGAAATAACTCGTGGTTTCCAACCTAGAAGCTATACGTGTAGCATACTTCAAGTTTCTAGCTCATCTGGAAGTGGGCAAACATTCATGTGTGTAAATTGAGACGGGCCCTTTTCCTTTGGGGTTTTAGGGCTAAAAATTTAAAAGATTTGCTTTTTGGAATTTTCTTCTATACCTGTAGCATGATTCAAGTTTCTAGCTCATCTGGAAGTGGGCAAACATTAATGTCTGTCATCCGAGCAGAGCCCTTTTTCTGGAGTCTGAGGCCTAAAAATTTGAGAGATTTGTTTTTTGGAAATATCTTGTGGTTTACAACCTAGAAGTAATAGGTGTAGCATATTTCTAGTTTCTAGCTCATCTGGAAGTAGGAAAACATTAATGTCTGTGAGCCGAGACGAGCCCTTTTTCTTTGGGGGTTTTAGGGTTAAACATTTAAAAGATTTCCTTTTTGGAATTGTCTGGTGATTTACAGCCTAGAAGCTATACCTGTAGCATGTTCTAAGTTTCTGGCTCATCTGGAAGTGGGGAAAAATTAATGTAGGTGAGCCGAGCCAAGCCATTTTTCGGGGGGTGTTTAGGGCTGTTTCTTACAGCCTAGAAGCTATACGTGTAGCATATTTTATGTGTCTAGCTCAACTGAAAGAAGGCAAACATTAATGTCTGTGAGTCGAGCCGAGCTAAAAAAAACTATGGAATTTTCTTGTGGTTTTTAGCCTAGAAGGTATACCTGTAGCATGTTTCAAGTTTCTGGCTCATCTGGAAGGGGGCCATTTTTAATGTCGGTGAGCCGAGCCAAGCCCATTTTCGGGGAGTGTTTAGGGCTGAATATTTAAAAAATTACTTCCTTTAATTGTTCTGTAGTTTACAGCCTAGAAGCTATACGTGTCGCATATTTTATGTGTCTAGCTCATCTGGAAGTGGATAAACAATAATGTCTGTCATCCTAGCCAAGCCCTTTTTCGAGGGTTCTGAGGGCTAAAAATTTAAAAGATTTGCTTTTTGGAAATAACTCGTGGTTTCCAACCTAGAAGCTATACGTGTAACATACTTCAAGTTTCTAGCTCATCTGGAAGTGGGAAAACATTCATGTGTGTAAACTGAGACGGGCCCTTTTTCTTTGGGTTTTTAGGGCTAAAAATTTAAAAGATTTGCTTTTTGGAATTTTCTTCTATACCTGTAGCATGTTTCAAGTTTCTAGCTCATCTGGAAGTGGGCAAACATTAATGTCTGTCATCCGAGCAGAGCCCTTTTTCGGGAGTCTGAGGCCTAAAAATTTGAGAGATTTGTTTTTTGGAAATATCTTGTGGTTTACAACCTAGAAGCAATAGGTGTAGCATATTTCTAGTTTCTAGCTCATCTGGAAGTAGGAAAACATTAATGTCTGTGAGCCGAGACGAGCCCTTTTTCTTTGGGGGTTTTAGGGTTTAAAATTTAAAAGATTTGCTTTTTGGAATTGACTGGTGGTTTACAGCCTAGAAGCTATACCTGTAGCATGTTCTAAGTTTCTGGGTCATCTGAAAGGGGGCCATTTTTAATGTCGGTGAGATGAGCCAAGCCCTTTTTCGGGAGTTCTGAGGCCTAAAAATTTGAAATATTTGCTTTTTGGATATTTCTTGTGGTTTACAACCTAGAAGCTATACCTGTAGCATATTTCTAGATTCTAGCTCATCTGGAAGTAGGCAAACATTAATGTCTGTGAGCTGAGACGAGCCCTATTTCTTTGGGTTTTTAGGGGGTAAAATTTAAAAGATTTGCTTTTTGGAATTGTCTTGTGGTTTACAGCCTAGAACCTATACCTGTAGCATGTTTTAAGTTTCTGGCTCATCTGGAAGTGGGGAAAAATTAATGTAGGTGAGCCGAGCCAAGACATTTTTCGGGGCGTGTTTAGGGCTGTTTCTTACAGCCTAGAAGCTATACGTGTAGCATATTTTATGTGTCTAGCTCATCTGGAAGTGGAAAAACAATAATGTCTGTCATCCGAGCCAAGCTCTTTTTCGAGGCTTCTGAGGGCTAAAAATTTAAAAGATTTGCTTTTTGGAAACATCTCGCGTTTTACAACCTAGAAGCTATACGAGTAGCATATTTCAAGTTTCTAGCTTATCTGGACGTGGGCAAACATTAATGTGTGTCATCCGAGCCGAGTCTTTTTTCATGGGTTCTGAGGTTTAAAAATTTAAAAGATTAGCTTTTTGGAATTTTCTTGTGGTTTACAGCCTAGAAGCTATACCTGTAGCATGTTTCAAGGTTATGGCTCATCTGGAAGTGGGCAAACATCAATGTCGGTGAGCCGAGCAAGTCATTTTTTTGGGGTTTTTAGTGCTAAAAATTTAAAAAAATTTCTTTTTGGAATTGTCTTGTGGTTTACAGACTAGAAGCTATACCCGTAGCATGTTTTAAGTTTCTGGCTCATCTGAAAGTGGGAAAAAATTAATGTAGGTGAGCCGAGCCATGCCATTTTTCGGGGGGTGTTTAGTGCTGTTTCTTACAGGCTAAAAGCTATACGTGTAGCATATTTTATGTGTCTAGCTCATCTGGAAGAAGGCAAACATTAATGTCTGTGAGTCGAGTCGAGCTAAAAAAAACTATGGAATTTTCTTGTGGTTTTTAGCCTAGAAGGTATACCTCTAGCATGTTTCAAGATTCTGGCTCATCTGGATGGGGGCCATTTTTAATGTCGGTGAGCCGAGCCAAGCCCATTTTCGGGGAGTGTTTAGGGCTGAAAATTTAAAAAATTACTTCCTTTAATTGTTCTGTATTTTACAGCCTAGAAGCTATACGTGTCGCATATTATATGTGTCTAGCTCATCTGGAAGTGGATAAACAATAATGTCTGTCATCCTAGCCAAGCCCTTTTTCGAGGGTTCTGAGGGCTAAAAATTTAAAAGATTTGCTTTTTGGAAATAACTCGTGGTTTCCAACCTAGAAGCTATACGTGTAACATACTTCAAGTTTCTAGCTCATCTGGAAGTGGGAAAACATTCATGTGTGTAAACTGAGACGGGCCCTTTTTCTTTGGGTTTTTAGGGCTAAAAATTTAAAAGATTTGCTTTTTGGAATTTTCTTCTATACCTGTAGCATGTTTCAAGTTTCTAGCTCATCTGGAAGTGGGCAAACATTAATGTCTGTCATCCGAGCAGAGCCCTTTTTCGGGAGTCTGAGGCCTAAAAATTTGAGAGATTTGTTTTTTGGAAATATCTTGTGGTTTACAACCTAGAAGCAATAGGTGTAGCATATTTCTAGTTTCTAGCTCATCTGGAAGTAGGAAAACATTAATGTCTGTGAGCCGAGACGAGCCCTTTTTCTTTGGGGGTTTTAGGGTTTAAAATTTAAAAGATTTGCTTTTTGGAATTGACTGGTGGTTTACAGCCTAGAAGCTATACCTGTAGCATGTTCTAAGTTTCTGGCTCATCTTTAAGTGGGGAAAAATTAATGTAGGTGAGCCGAGCCAAGCCATTTTTCGGGGGGTGTTTAGGGCTGTTTCTTACAGCCTAGAAGCTATACGTGTAGCATATTTTATGTGTCTAACTCATCTGGAAGAAGGCAATCATTAATGTCTGTGAGTCGAGCCGAGCTAAAAAAATCTATGGAATTTTCTTGTGGTTTATAGCCTAGAAGGTATACCTGTAGCATGTTACAAGTTTCTGGCTCATCTGGAAGGGGGCTATTTTTAATGTCGGTGAGCCAAGCCAAGCCCTTTTTTGGGGAGTGTTTAAGGCTGAAAATTTAAAAAATTACTTCCTTTAATTTCTCTGTACTTTTCAGCCTACATGCTATACATGTCGCATATTTTATGTGTCTTGCTCATCTGGAAGTGGACAAACAATAATGTCTGTCATCCGAGCCGAGTCTTTTTTCGTGGGTTCTGAGGGCTAAAAATTTAAAAGATTTGCTTTTTGGAATTTTCTTGTGGTTTACAGCCTAGAAGCTATACCTGTAGCATGTTTCACGTTTATGGCTCATCTGGAAGTGGGGAAAAATTAATGTAGGTGAGCCGAGCCAAGTCATTTTTCGGGGCGTGTTTAGGGCTGTTTCTTACAGCCTAGAAGCTATACGTGTAGCATATTTTATGTGTCTAGCTCATCTGGAAGTGGAAAAACAATAATGTCTGTCATCCGAGCCAAGCTCTTTTTCGAGGCTTCTGAGGGCTAAAAATTTAAAAGATTTGCTTTTTGGAAACATCTCGCGTTTTACAACCTAGAAGCTATACGTGTAGCATATTTCAAGATTCTAGCTTATCTGGACGTGGGCAAACATTAATGTCTGTCATCCGAGCCGAGTCTTTTTTCATGGGTTCTGAGGTTTAAAAATCTAAAAGATTAGCTTTTTGGAAGTTTCTTGTGGCTTACAGCCTAGAAGCTATACCTGTAGCATGTTTCAAGGTTATGGCCCATTTGGAAGTGGGCAAACATCAATGTCGGTGAGCCGAGCAAGTCATTTTTCGGGGGAATTTAGGGCTGAAAAATTGTGGTTTTATAACCTATAAGCTTTACGTGTTACATATTTCAAGTTTCTAGCTCATCTGCAAGTGGGCAAACATTAATGTGTGTAAACTGAGACGAGCCCTTCTTCTTTGGGTTTTTAGGGCGAAAGATTTAAAAGATTTGCTTTTTGGAATTCTCTTGTTGTTTTCAGCCTAGAAGCTATGTTTCAAGTTTCTAGCTCATCTGGAAGTGGGCAAACATTAATGTCTGTCATCCGAGCAGAGCCCTTTTTCGGGAGTTCTGAGGCCTAAAAATTTGAAAGATTTGCTTTTTGGAAATTTCTTGTGGTATACAACCTAGAACCTATACGTGTAGCATATTTCTAGTTTCTAGCTCATCAGGAAGTAGGCAAACATTAATGTCTGTGAGCCGAGACGAGCCCTTTTCTTTGGGTTTTTAGTGCTAAAAATTTAAAAAATTTTCTTTTTGGAATTGTCTTGTGGTTTACAGGCTAGAAGCTATACCCGTAGCATGTTTTAAGTTTCTGGCTCATCTGAAAGTGGGAAAAAATTAATCTAGGTGAGCCGAGCCAAGCCATTTTTCGGGGGGTGTTTAGTGCTTTTTCTTACAGGCTAAAAGCTATACGTGTAGCATATTTTATGTGTCTAGCTCATCTGGAAGAAGGCAAACATTAATGTCTGTGAGTCGAGTCGAGCTAAAAAAAACTATGGAATTTTCTTGTGGTTTTTAGCCTTGAATGTATACCTGTAGCATGTTTCAAGTTTCTGGCTCATCTGGAAGGGAGCCATTTTTAATGTCGGTGAGCCAATCCCATTTTCGGGGAGTGTTTAGGGCTGAAAATTTAAATAATTATTTCCTTTAATTGTTCTGTATTTTACAGCCTAGAAGCTATACGTGTCGCATATTTTATGTGTCTAGCTCATCTGGAAGTGGATAAACAATAATGTCTGTCATCCTAGCCAAGCTCTTTTTCGAGGGTTCTGAGGGCTACAAATTTAAAAGATTTGCTTTTTGGAAATAACTCGTGGTTTCCAACCTAGAAGCTATACGTGTAGCATACTTCAAGTTTCTAGCTCATCTGGAAGTGGGCAAACATTCATGTGTGTAAACTGAGACGGGCCCCTTTCTTTGGGTTTTTAGGGCTAAAAATTTAAAAGATTTGCTTTTTGGAATTTTCTTCTATACCTGTAGCATGTTTCAAGTTTCTAGCTCATCTGGAAGTGGGCAAACATTAATGTCTGTCATCCGAGCAGAGCCCTTTTTCGGGAGTCTGAGGCCTAAAAATTTGAGAGATTTGTTTTTTGGAAATATCTTGTGGTTTACAAACTAGAAGTAATAGGTGTAGCATACTTCTAGTTTCTAGCTCATCTGGAAGTAGGAAAACATTAATGTCTGTGAGCCGAGACGAGCCCTTTTTCTTTGGGGGTTTTAGAGTTAAAAATTTAAAAGATTTGCTTTTTGGAATTGTCTGGTGATTTACAGCCTAGAAGCTATAACTGTAGCATGTTTTAAGTTTCTGGCTCATCTGGAAGTGGGGAAAAATTAATGTAGGTGAGCCGAGCCATTTCATTTCTCGGGGGGTGTTTAGGGCTGTTTCTTACAGCCTAGATGCTATACGTGTAGCATATTTTATGTGTCTAACTCATCTGGAAGAAGGCAATCATTAATTTCTGAGAGTCGAGCCGAGCTAAAAAAATCTATGGAATTTTCTTGTGGTTTATAGCCTAGAAGATATACCTGTAGCATGTTTCAAGTTTCTGGCTCATGTGGAAGGGGCCATTGTTAATGTCGGTGAGCCGAGCCAAGCCCTTTTTCGGGGAGTGTTTAGGGCTGAAAATTTAAAAAATTACTTCCTTTAATTGCTCTGTAGTTTACAGCCTAGAAGCTATACGTGTCGCATATTTTATGTGTCTAGCTCATGTGGAAGTGGACAAACAATAATGTCTGTCATCCGAGCCAAGCCCTTTTTCGAGGGTTCTAAGGCTAAAAATTTAAAAGAATTGCTTTTTGGAAATATCTCGTGGTTTACAACCTAGAAGCTATACGTGTAGCATATTTTCAAGTTTCTACGTCATCTGGACGTGGGCAAACATTAATGTGTGTAAACTGAGACGGGCCCTTTTTCTTTGGGTTTTTAGGGCTAAAAATTTAAAAGATTTGCTTTTTGGAAATTCCTTGTGGTTTACATCCTAGAAGCTATACATGTAACATATTTCAAGTTTCTAGCACATATGGAAGTAGGCAAACATCAATATCTGTGATTCGAGAGGGGCCCTTTTTCTTTGGGTTTTTAGGGCTAAAAGTTTAAAAGATTTCCTTTTGGGAATTGTCTTGTGGTTTACAGCCTAGAACATTTACCTGTAGCATGTTTTAAGTTTCTGGCTCATCTGGAAGTGGGGAAAAATTAATGTAGGCGAGCCGAGCCAAGTCATTTTTCGGGGGGGGGGATTTAGGGCTGAAAATTGTGGTTTACAACCTATAAGCTTTACGTGTTGCATATTTCAAGTTTATAGTTCATCTGGAAGTGGGCGAAGATTAATGTGTGTAAACTGAGACGAGCCCTTTTTCTTAGGTTTTTTAGAGCTAAAGTTTAAAATATTTGCTTTTTGGAATTTTCTTGTGGTGTACAGCCTAGAAGCTATACATGTAGCATGTTTCAAGTTTCTAGCTCATCTGGAAGTGGGAAAACATTAATGTCTGTCACCAGAGCAGAGCCCTTTTTCGGGAGTCTGAGGCCTAAAAATTTGAGAGATGTGTTTTTTGGAAATTACTTGTGGTTTACAGCATAGATGCAATAGCTGTAGCATATTTCTAGTTTCTAGCTCATCTGGAAGTAGGAAAACATTAATGTCTGTGAGCCGAGACGAGCCCTTTTTCTTTAGGGGTTTTAGGGCTAAAAATTTAGAACATTTGTTTTTTGGAATTTTCTTGTGGTTTACAGCCTAGAAGCTATACCTGTAGCATGTCTAAAGTTTATGGCTCACCTGGAAGGGGGCCATTTTAAATGTCGGTAAACCGAGCCGAGCCAAGCTCTTATTCGGGGGGTGTTTAGGGCTGAAAATTTAAAATATTACTTCTTTGAATTGTCCTGTGGTTGACAGCCTAGAAGCTATACGTGTCGCATAGCTTATCTGGAAGTGGACAAACAATAATGTCTGTCATCCGAGCAGAACCCTTTTTCGGGAGTTCTGATGCCTAAAAATTTAAAAGATTTGCTTTTTGAAATTTCTTGTGGTATACAACCTAGAACCTATATGTGTAGCATATTTCAAGTTTCTAGCACATCTGGAAGTAGGGAAACATCAATGTCTGTGAGCCGAGACGAGCCCTATTTCTTTGGGTTTTTAGGGCTAAAAATTTAAAAGATTTGCTTTTTGGAATATTCTTGTGGTTTACAACCTAGAAGCTATACCTGTAGCATGTTTCAAGTTTATGGCTCATCTGGAAGTAGGCAAACATCAATGTCAGTGAGCCGAGCCAAGCCATTTTTCGGGGGGTGTTTAGGGCTGAAAATTGTGGTTTACAACCTATAAGCTTTGCGTGTTGCATATTTCAAGTTTCTATCTCATCTGGAAGTGGGCAAACATTAATGGCTGTAAACTGAGACGAGCCCTTTTTCTTTGGGTTTTTAGTGCTAAAAATTTAAAAGATTTCCTTTTTCGAAGTTTCTTGTGGTTTACAGCCTGGAAGCTATACCTGTAGCATGTTTTAAGTTTCTGGCTCATCTGGAAGTGGGCAAACATCAATTTTGGTGACCCGAGACAAGCCATTTTTCGGGGGGTGTTTAGGGCTGAAAATTTAAAAAACTACTTTTTGGAGTTTTCCTGTTTCTAACAGCCTAGAAGCTATACGTGTAGAATATTTTATGTGTCTAGCTCATCTGGAAGTGGGCAAACATTAATGTCGGTGAGTCGACGCGAGCTAAAAAAAAATATGGAATTTTCTTGTGCTTTATAGCCTAGAAGGTATACCTGTAGCATGTTTCAAGTTTCTGGCTCATCTGGAAGGGGGTCATTTTAAATGTCGGTGTGCCGAGACGAGCCAAGCTCTTTTTCGGGGGTGTTTAGGGATGAAAATTTAAAAAATTACATCTTTGAATTGTCCTGTGGTTTACAGCCTAGAAGCTATACGTGTCGCATATTTTATGTGTCTAGCTTATCTGGAAGTGGACAAACAATAATGTCTGTCATCCGAGCCAAGCCCTTTTTTGAGAGTTCCGAGATCTAAAAATGTTAAAAATGTGCTTTTTGGAAATATCTCATGGTTTACAACTTAGAAGCTATACCTGTAGCATGTTTCAAGTTTCTGGCTCATCTGGAAGTGGGCAAACATTAATGTCTGTCATCCGAACAGAGCCCATTTTCGGGAGTTCTGAGGCCTAAAAATGTAAAAGATTTGCTTTTTGGAAATTTCTTGTGGTTTACAACCTAGAAGCTATACGTGTAGCATATTTCAAGTTTCTAGCACATCTGGAAGTAGGGTAACATCAATGTCTGTGAGTCGAGACCAGCCATTTTTCTTTGGGTTTTTAGGGCTAAAAATTTAAAAGATTTGCTTTTTGGAATTTTCTTGTGGTTTACAGCCTAGAAGCTATACCTGTAGCATGTTTCCAGTTTATGTCTCATCTGGAAGTGGGCAAACATCAATGTCGGTGACCCGAGACAAGCCATTTTTCGGGGGGTGTTTAGGGCTGAAAATTAAAAAAACTACTTTTTGGAGTTTTCCTGTTTCTTACAGCCTAGAAGCTATACGTGTAGAATATTTTATGTGTCTAGTTCATCTGGAAGTGGGAAAACATTAATGTCTGTGAGTCGACGCGAGCTAAAAAAAAATATGGAATTTTCTTGTGGTTTATACCCTAGGAGGTATACATGTAGCATGTTTCAAGTTTCTGGTTCATTTAGAAGGGGGTCATTTTAAATGTCGGTGTGCCGAGCCGAGCCAAGCTCTTTTTCGGCGTTGTTTAGGGATGAAAATTAAAAAAATTACATTTTTGAATTGTCCTGTGGTTTACAGCCTAGAAGCTATACGTCTCGCATATTTTATGTGTCTAGCTTATCTGGAAGTGGACAAACAATAATGTCTGTCATCCGAGCCAAGCCCTTTTTCGAGAGTTCTGAGGGCTAAAAATGTTAAAAATGTGCTTTTTGGAAATATCTCATGGTTTACAACTTAGAAGCTATACCTGTATCATGTTTCAAGTTTCTAGCTCATCTGGAAGTGGGCAAACCTTAATGTCTGTCATCCGAGCAGAGCCCATTTTCGGGAGTTCTGAGGCCTAAAAATTTAAAAGATTTGCTTTTTGGAAATTTCTTGTGGTTTACAACCTAGAAGCTATACGTGTAGCATATTTCAAGTTTCTAGCTCATCTGGAAGTAGGCTAACATCAATGTCTGTGAGCCGAGACGAGCCATTTTTCCTTGGGTTTTTAGGGCTAAAAATTTAAAAGATTTGCTTTTTGGAATTTTCTTGTGGTTTACAGCCTAGAAGCTATACCTGTAGCATGTTTCAAGTTTATGGCTCATCTGGAAGTGGGCAAACATCAATGTCGGTGACCCGAGACAAGCCATTTTTCGGGGGGTGTTTAGGGCTGAAAATTAAAAAAACTACTTTTTGGAGTTTTCCTGTTTCTTACAGCCTAGAAGCTATACGTGTAGAATATTTTATGTGTCTAGTTCATCTGGAAGTGGGAAAACATTAATGTCTGTGAGTCGACGCGAGCTAAAAAAAAATATGGAATTTTCTTGTGGTTTATACCCTAGGAGGTATACATGTAGCATGTTTCAAGTTTCTGGTTCATTTAGAAGGGGGTCATTTTAAATGTCGGTGCGCCGAGCCGAGCCAAGCTCTTTTTCGGCGTTGTTTAGGGATGAAAATTAAAAAAATTACATTTTTGAATTGTCCTGTGTTTTACAGCCTAGAAGCTATACGTGTCGCATATTTTATGTGTCTAGCTTATCTGGAAGTGGACAAACAATAATGTCTGTCATCCGAGCCAAGCCCTTTTTCGAGAGTTCTGAGGGCTAAAAATGTTAAAAATGTGCTTTTTGGAAATATCTCATGGTTTACAACTTAGAAGCTATACCTGTATCATGTTTCAAGTTTCTAGCTCATCTGGAAGTGGGCAAACATTAATGTCTGTCATCCGAACAGAGCCCATTTTCGGGAGATCTGAGGCCTAAAAATTTAAAAGATTTGCTTTTTGGAAATTTCTTGTGGTTTACAGCCTAGAAGCTATACCTGTAGCATGTTTCAAGTTTATGGCTCATCTGGAAGTGGGCAAACATCAATGTCGGTGACACGAGACAAGCCATTTTTCGGGGGGTGTTTAGGGCTGAAAATTAAAAAAACTACTTTTTGGAGTTTTCCTGTTTCTTACAGCCTAGAAGCTATACATGTAGAATATTTTATGTGTCTAGCTCATCTGGAAGTGGGCAAACATTAATGTCTGTGAGTCGACGCGAGCTAAAAAAAATATGGAATTTTCTTGTGGTTTATAGCCTAGAAGGTATACCTGTAGCATGTTTCAAGTTTCTGGGTCATCTGGAAGGGGGGCATTTTAAATGTCGGTGTGCCGAGCCGAGCCAAGCTCTTTTTCGGGGGGTGTTTAGGGATGAAAATTAAAAAAATTACATCTTTGAATTGTCCCGTGGTTTACAGCCTAGAAGCTATACGTGTCGCATATTTTATGTGTCTAGCTTATCTGGAAGTGGACAAACAATAATGTGTGTAAACTGAGACAAGCCCTTTTTCTTTGGGTTTTTAGGGCTAAATATTTAAAAGATTTTCTTTCTTGAATTTTCTTGTGGTTTACAGCCAAGTAGCTATACCTGTAGCATGTTTCAAGTGTCTAGCTCAGGGGTGCTCAAACGGTCGATCGCGATCGACAAGTCGATCGCGAGTGCTTTTTGAGTAGATCTCGAGAAGAAAAAAAATTTTAATAAGTAGGTAGGTAACTAATAAAATAACACTGCTTGCGGCAAAAGGTGGCTTTATCAAAGGAACGCGCGGCACTTGTCAAAGAAAAGCCGCGTTGTTTCTAGACTAGACAGTGGAGTCTAGTCTAGAAACAACGAGAGACAGTACAGTCTAGTTTCGGGCGGCGCGTTTGACGGGAACATTCGAGACTTTCGTTCACGCCGATATAAATGTTGCGCCTGCAGGAATTGGAGTCATTCTGAATTGTAACTTGATGGCGATACTACGTCGATAAGTACAAAGTTTATTATTAAATAGTGGAAAATGAGTGCAGTGAAGAAATCTAAAACGTATCATTTTAATAAGGATTGGGAGGAAGAATTTTTCTTTTGTATGGTGAAGGATAAGTGCATTTGTGTTATTTGTCGTGCGTCAGTTGCAATACCTAAGCGTGGTAACTTAGAGAGGCATCATAAAACGGTTCATAAAAACTATGAAAAGGATTTTCCGCCACAGAGTGAATTAAGAAAACTAAAGGTACGTGATTTGATATCTTGTTTGAAAAAAGAACAATCCATGTTCACAAGACCAGTCAAACAATCAAAAGCTGCTACGATCGCGTCATTTAAAATATCTCATATATTGGCGAAACACAAGAAACCATTCGAAGATGGATCGGTGGTGAAGGAAGCATTTATTGAAGCGGGTGAGACTTTATTTGGAGATTTTAAAAATAAAACAGAAATCATGTCTGCTATTAGAGAACTTCAGTTATCTCGTCCGACTGTCACAAGGCGTATTGAAGTCATGAGCCAGGACATCGCAGATAAACTAAAACATGATATCATGGAATGTACATACTTTTCTTTACAGTTCGACGAATCCACCGATATGACAGACACTGCCCAGCTGTGTATTTTTATTCGGATGGTATTCAATGACATGTTGGCTAAGGAAGAATTTTTGACAATCATACCTCTGAAGGGGAAGACCCGTGGCGAAGATATATTTGACGTTTTCTTCAATTTTGTAAAAAACTACGAGCTACCAATATATAAATTAGTGTGCATTACAACCGATGGAGCACCAGCAATGACTGGAAACAAAAACGGTTTTGTGGCATTGTGTCGAGCTAATGAAGAATTCCCTTCATTTTTTTCATTCCATTGCATTATACATCAACAAGTTTTGTGTTCAAAAGTTTTAAACACGGAGGAAATTATGGGCATTGCGACAAAAATTGTGAATTCCATCCGTGCACGTAGCTTGCAACGGCGGCTCTTTCAGTTGCAGTTGGAAGATAGGGAGTCAGCTGAACACACTGATTTAGTTCTTCACACGGACGTCAGGTGGTTGAGTCGCGGAAAATTCCTAGAAAGGTTTCAAGAATTATTGCCCGAAATAACAGCTTTTCTAGACGAAAGAGGTGATGACACTCAGATTTTGAAAAACGAAAAATGGCTAAATGATTTGGCATTTTTGACTGACATCACAATGCACTTAAACACCGTTAACTTGGAGCTTCAAGGTAAAGGAAAAACTATTATTGAGATGATTAGCGCAGTAAACGCATTCAAAAGTAAATTGCAACTTATGATAGATCAACTGAAAAGAAAGGATCTGAAACATTTTCCGTCTTTGAAAGCAAGGATTCCTCAGTTGAATTATGATACGTATGAGGCTGAATTATCAAATATTTTGGGACAATTCGAAATGCGTTTTCATGATTGCAGTAAATTGGAAAATATAGCATCATTTATGAGTTATCCTTTTTCATGTAAAAACATTGAGGAATTAGCTACTGAAATAGCCAGTCAGTTTAATATGAACTCATGTTCTGTTGAAAATGAGTTGGTGCAGATTATATCAGATATACATCTCAAAGCTACAGCATCTGATACAAATTTCTGGTGTTTTATATCTGAAGATAAATATCCGAATGTAAGGCAAATCGCCCTTCAACTGACGGCATTTTTTGGGTCAACTTACTTGTGCGAGTCTGCATTTTCTGAAATGAAGATAATTAAGTCAAAATATCGCAATCGACTAACTGACGATCATATGTCATCATGCTTGCGATTAGCACTCAGTGGTTACGTACCATCTTATGAAAAGTATGCTGAGGACATGCAGTGCCACGCTTCAACATCCAAAGCCACTCCTTAGTTAAGTTTAACACCATATGTAACTCTTTTGTTTTGTAACAACCAATAAACTCGCAATTTTGAATAACTATGAGTTTTTTCATTGATATTGTAGAGAAGAACCTAACTAAACCTAACCCAAACCTTGACTAAAATAATGTACCTATACTGCGCAGAAAGCTAATATCTATATATGCTACGGTACGCCCTACCTAGGTAGGTAGGGTGTATCGTGTATGTACGACAACCCTGCATCACACACACTTGCAGTCTCTCAGAGTCGATCGTAAGTAGTCTAAAAATATTGAGGTAGATCGCCAGCAGTTCAAGTTTGAGCACCCCTGGTCTAGCTCATCTGGAAGTGGGCAATCATTAATGTCTGTCATCCGAGCAGAGCCTTTTTTTCGGGAGTCTTTGGCCTAAAAATTTGAAATATTTGCTTTTTGGATATTTCTTGTTGTTTACAACCTAGAAGCTATACCTGTAGCATATTTCTAGATTCTAGCTCATCTGGAAGTAGGCAAACATTAATGTCTGTGAGCTGAGACGAGCACTATTTCTTTAGGTTTTTAGGGGGTAAAATTCAAAAGTTTTGCTTTTTGGAATTGTCTTGTGGTTTAAAGCCTAGAACCTATACCTGTAGCATGTTTTAAGTTTCTGGCTCATCTGGAAGTGGGGAAAAATTAATGTAGGTGAGCCGAGCCAAGTCATTTTTCGGGGCGTGTTTAGGGCTGTTTCTTACAGCCTAGAAGCTATACGTGTAGCATATTTTATGTGTCTAGCTCACCTGGAAGTGGAAAAACAATAATGACTGTCATCCGAGCCAAGCTCTTTTTCGAGGGTTCAGAGGGCTAAAAAATTTAAAAGATTTGCTTTTTGGAAACATCTCGCGTTTTACAACCTAGAAGCTATACGTGTAGCATATTTCAAGTTTCTAGCTTATCTGGACGTGGGCAAACATTAATGTCTGTCATCCGAGCCGAGTCTTTTTTCATGGGTTCTGAGGTTTAAAAATTTAAAAGATTAGCTTTTTGGAATTTTCTTGTGGTTTACAGCCTAGAAGCTATACCTGTAGCATGTTTCAAGGTTATGGCTCATCTGGAAGTGGGCAAACATCAATGTCGGTGAGCCGAGCAAGTCATTTTTCGGGGGGAATTTAGGGCTGAAAAATTGTGGTTTTATAACCTATAAGCTTTACGTGTTGCATATTTCAAGTTTCTAGCTCATCTGGAAGTGGGCAAACATTAATGTGTGTAAACTGAGACGAGCCATTCTTCTTTGGGTTTTTAGGGCTAAAGATTTAAAAGATTTGCTTTTTGGAATTCTCTTGTTGTTTACAGTCTGGAAGCTATACCTGTAGTATGTTTCAAGTTTCTAGCTCATCTGGAAGTGGGCAAACATTAATGTCTGTCATCCGGGCAGAGCCCTTTTTCGGGAGTTCTGAGGCGTAAAAATTTTAAAGATTTGCTTTTTGGAAATTTCTTGTGGTATACAACCTAGAACCTATACGTGTAGCATATTTCTAGTTTCTAGCTCATCAGGAAGGAGGCAAACATTAATGTCTGTGAGCCGAGACGAGCCCTTTTCTTTGGGTTGTTAGGGCTAAAAATTTAAAAAATATTCTATTTGGAATTGTCTTGTGGTTTACAGACTAGAAGCTATACCTGTAGCATGTTTTAAGTTTCTGGCTCATCTGAAAGTGGGAAAAAATTAATGTAGGTGAGCCGAGCCAAGCCATTTTTCGGGGGGTGTTTAGTGCTGTTTCTTACAGCCTAAAAGCTATACGTGTAGCATATTTTATGTGTCTAGCTCATCTGGAAGAAGGCAAACATTAATGTCTGTGAGTCGAGTCGAGCTAAAAAAAACTATGGAATTTTCTTGTGGATTTTAGCCTAGAAGGTATACCTGTAGCATGTTTCAAGTTTCTGGCTCATCTGGAAGGGGGCCATTTTTAATGTCGGTGAGCAGAGCCAAGCCCATTTTCGGGGAGTGTTTAGGGCTGAAAATTTAAAAAATTACTTCCTTTAATTGTTCTGTAGTTTACAGCCTAGAAGCTATACGTGTAGCATATTTTATGTGTCTAGCTCATCTGGAAGTGGAAAAACAATAATGTCTGTCATCCGAGCCAAGCCCTTTTTCGAGGGTTCTGAGGGCTAAAAATTTAAAAGATTTGCTTTTTGGAAACATCTCGTGTTTTACAACCTAGAAGCTATACTTGTAGCATATTTCAAGTTTCTAGCTCATCTGGACGTGGGCAAACATTAATGTTTGTCATCCGAGCCGAGTCTTTTTTCATGGGATCAGAGGTTTAAAAATTTAAAAGATTAGCTTTTTGGAATTTTCTTGTGGTTTACAGCCTAGAAGCTATACCTGTAGTATGTTTCAAGGTTATGGCTCATGTGGAAGTGGGAAACATCAATGTCGGTGAGCCGAGCAAGTCATTTTTCGGGGGGAATTTCGGGCTGAATAATTGTGGTTTTATAACCTATAAGCTTTACGTGTTGCATATTTCAAGTTTCTAGCTCATCTGGAAGTGGGCAAACATTAATGTGTGTAAACTGAGACAAGCCCTTTTTCTTTGGGGTTTTAGGGCTAAAAATTTAAAAGATTTCCTTTTTGGAATTATCTTGTTGTTTACAGAATAGAAGCTATACCTGTAGTATGTTTCAAGTTTCTAGCTCATCTGGAAGTGGGCAAACATTAATGTCTGTCATCCGAGCAGAGCCCTTTTTCGGGAATTCTGAGGCCTAAAAATTTGAAAGATTTGATTTTTGGAAATTTCTTGTGGTTTATATCCTAGAAGCTATACATGTAACATATATCAAGTTTCTAGCACATATGGAAGTAGGCAAACATCAATATCTGTGAACCAAGAGGAGCCCTTTTTCTTTGGGTTTTTAGGGCTAAAAGTTTAAAAGATTTGCTTTTTGGAATTGTCTTGTGGTTTACAGCCTAGAACCCTTACCTGTAGCATGTTTTACGTTTCTGGCTCATCTGGAAGTGTGGAAAAATTAATGTAGGAGAGCCGAGCCAAGTCATTTTTCGGGGGGGGGATTTAGGGCTGAAAATTGTGGTTTAAAACCTATAAGCTTTACGTGTTGCATATTTCAAGTTTATAGTTCATCTGGAAGTGGGCGAAGATTAATGTGTGTAAACTGAGACGAGCCCTTTTTCTTAGATTTTTTAGAGCTAAAGTTTAAAAGATTTGCTTTTTGGAATTTTCTTGTGGTTTACAGCCTAGAAGCTATACCTGTAACATGTTTCAAGTTTCTAGCTCATCTGGAAGTGGGCAAACATTAATGTCTGTCATCCGAGCAGAGAATTTTTTCGGCAGGTTTAGCCTAAAAATTTGAAAGATTTGATTTTTGGATATTTCTTGTTGTTTACAACCTAGAAGCTATACCTGTAGCTTGTTTCAAGTTTCTAGCTCATCTGGAAGTGGGCAAACATTTATGTCTGTCATCAGAGCAGAGTCCTTTTTCGGGAGTATGAGGCCTAAAAATTTGAGAGAATTGTTTTTTGGAAATTTCTTGTGGTTTACAACCTAGAAGCAATAGGTGTAGCATATTTCTAGTTTCTAGCTCATCTGGAAGTAGGAAAACATTAATGTCTGTGAGCCGAGACGAGCCCATTTTCTTTGGGGGTTTTAGTGTTAAAAATTTAAAAGATTTGCTTTTTGAAATTGTCTTGTGGTTTACAGCCTAGAAGCTATACCTGTAGCATGTTCTAAGTTTCTGGCTCATCTGGAAGTGGGGAAAAATTAATGTAGGTGAGCCGAGCCAAGCCATTTTTCGGGGGGTGTTTAGGGCTGTTTCTTACAGCCTAGAAGCTATACGTGTAGCATATTTTATGTGTCTAACTCATCTGGAAGAAGGCAATCATTAATGTCTGTGAGTCGAGCCGAGCTAAAAATATCTATGGAATTTTCTTGTGGTTTATAGCCTAGAAGATATACGTGTAGCATATTTTCAAGTTTCTACGTCAACTGGACGTGGGCAATCATTAATGTCTGTCATCGGAGCTGAGCCCTTTTTAAGGGGGTTCTGAGGGCTAATAATTTGAAAGATTTGCTTTTTGGAAATTTCTTCTGTTTACAACCTAGAAGCTATACGTGTAGCATATTTCAAGTTTCTAGCACATCTGGAAGTAGGCAAACATTAATGTCTGTGAGCCGAGACGAGCCCTTTTCTTAGGGTTTTTAGGGCTAAAAATTTTAAAGATTTGCTTTTTGGAATCGTCTTGTGGTTTACAGACTAGAAGCTATACCTGTAGCATGTTTTAAGTTTCTGGCTCATCTGGAAGAGGGAAAAAATTAATGTAGGTGAGCCGAGCCAAGCCATTTTTCGGGGGGTCTTTAGGGCTGTTTCTTACAGCCTAGAAGCTATACGTGTAGCATATTTTATGTGTCTAGCTCATCTGGAAGTGGATAAACAATAATGTCTGTCATCCTAGCCAAGCCCTTTTTCGAGGGTTCTGAGGGCTAAAAATTTAATAGATTTGCTTTTTAGAAATATCTCGTGGTTTACAACCTAGAAGCTATACGTGTAGCATATTTTCAAGTTTCTACGTCATCTGGACGTGGGCAAACATTAATGTCTGTCATCCGAGCTGAGCCCTTTTTCGGGGGTTCTGAGGGCTAAAAATTTGAAAGATTTGCTTTTTGGAAATTTCTTGTGGTTTACAACCTAGAAGCTATACGTGTAGCATATTTCAAGTTTCTAGCACATCTGGAAGTACGCAAACATTAATGTCTGTGATCCGAGACGAGCCCTTTTTCTTTGGTTTTTTAGGGCTAAAAATTTAGAAGATTTGCTTTTCGGAATTTTCTTGTGGTTTACAGCCTAGAAGCTATACCTGTAGCATATTTCAAGTTTATGGCTCATCTGGAAGGGGCCCATTTTAAATGTCGGTGAGCCGAGCCGAGCCAAGCTCTTTTCGGGGGGTGTTTAGGGCTGAAAATTTAAAAAAATTACTTCTTTGAATTGTCCTGTTGTTTACAGCCTAGAAGCTATACGTGTCGCATATTTTATGTGTCTAGCTTATCTGGAAGTGGACAAACAATAATGTCTGTTATCCGAGCAGAACCCTTTTTCGGGAGTTCTCAGGCCTAATAATTTAAAAGATTTGCTTTTTGGAAATTTCTTGTGGTTTACAACCTAGAACCTATACGTGTAGCATATTTCTAGTTTCTAGCTCATCTGGAAGTAGGCAAACATTAATGTCTGTGAGAGGAGATGAGCCTGTTGTGTTCAAACAAGTTTTCAAGTTCTAGTGGACTGTATAATGGCTGTTGTGAATGTCGGCCCAAGGTTGCAAGGTGGCTTTCTTCACACAATATTAAACACAACACAACTAATCAAAGAAACAAGTCCTCTAGTAGGTTTATTTATACAAACCATGTATATTATACTGCAATATGATTTAACATAAATAGATGATTGTGAATTACTGCGAAACTAGTTTAATTTCAATACAAGCCAGTGCACCATTCTACACTGGTAAGAAGCAGCTCGCCATATTGTATTCTCTAAGAGAGTTCCTAGTACCAACATGCAACACGAAACACACTACCGCGCAGGGTAGCCAACTTAGAGAAAAAGTCTCAACATATTCCCCCCTTGAGGGATTCAACACTCAACAAATACAAAACAAATGATTAAAACAAAAATAAAATGAACTTAGATTATTAAAGAGCAAATTTACAAATAATTAGTCAACATCTTTAGGCAATGGGCAAAGTTTCACTATGGCACGACGGAACAAACCAGTTTTTGTTTTAACCGTAACCACACGTGTGACATTATCACCACCGGGATGCAGTTCTTTCACAACTCCAGTCTTCCAAACAAGTGGAGGCAGGTTGTCTTCTCGTAGAAGGACTAGATCTCCTACTGCTGGCTTCCAAGATCCAGTAGACGACCATTTGCGTCGCTGTTGGAGCGATTGCATGTAGTCTTTTGACCACTTCTTCCAAAAGTCCTGATACAATCTTTGAACGTGATTCCACTTTGTCAGACAGGACAAGGGACTGTTGGATATGTCATGTGAAGGAACATCAGTCAATTGTCTTCCTACTAAGAAATGTCCAGGAGTCAAATAACACTGGTCATCTGGATCATCACTCATGGGACAAAGAGGTCTCGAGTTTAACACAGACTCAATCTGATACAAAAGCGTGGATAATTCCTCAAAGTTAAGAATGGAATTTCCAATTGTTCGCTTCAACAATGATTTAGTTGACTTTATTCCAGCCTCCCAGAGCCCACCGAAATGAGGACTAGAGGGTGGAATAAATTTCCACTTTACATTCTCATTAGCTGTACGTTCTTCTATTTCAGAATTGTTATCCCTAAAAAATCTCAACAACTCATTGTTGGCTCCAACAAAGTTTGTGCCGTTGTCGCTCAGAATTAGATTAGGAAAACCTCTACGTGCAGCAAATCTTCTGAATGCAGCAAGAAAATCTTGAGTCGTTAGACTCTTTACTAATTCAAGATGTATTGCCTTCACGGTGAGACAAACAAAGAGAGCAATATATGATTTTAATTTTACTTTACTCCTGGGGTTGTCACCCTTTATGATGGTTGGACCACCATAATCAACACCAACTTTAACAAAAGGTAATGAAGTTTGAACTCTATATGAGGATAAGTCACCCATTATGTGAGTAGTAACTGGAGGTTTGTTACGAAAGCAATTGTAACATGAATGAATCACACTGCGCACAATAGTTTTTCCGCGCGGAATCCAAACCTTATTCCGCAAGGAAAACAATACAGCTTGAGGGCCAGAATGCAAAAGCCTTTCATGTTCATGTTTGATAATCAGCTTAGTAACACAATGCTTTGGTGGAATAATAATAGGATGTTTGTTGTTGTATTCCAATTGTGAATTCCCAAGTCTACCACCAACTCTCAATAAACTGTTATCATCAAGGAAGGGGATTAAAGACCTTAGTTTGCTTGTAGAAGCAACTACATTGTTAGTCTTCAAGTCATGAATTTCCTTCATGTATTCACTAGCTTGCATCAAGCCTAGTATTTTCAATTCAGCACCGTTCAACTATTCAGGAGTGAGTGGACCAATATGACGAGAGTCCTTTGCAGAACGAGCATTAGCAATGAATCTCATAACATAGCTGTAGACTCGCTTCAATTTACAATAGGATGAGAAACGTTCCAAGTCAGGCGAATGCACATTAACTAATAGCACATTCAAAGACGTTTTAGTTTCTGCCTCAACTGATGATGGTATGTTAGTAGCAACAAAAGTTTCATATGTTGGAGACAATTCTCGCAACCAAGTAGGTCCATGCCACCAAATATCAAGCGAAAACATTTGTGAAGGTACAATTCCTCGGGACAAGTAGTCAGCTGGATTACTATGGGTACATACATGTCTCCATTCTGAGACTGAGGTGAGAGATTGAATTTCCGACACTCGGTTACCCACAAAAGTTTTCCAACAATTAGGAGGTTTCTGTAACCAACACAGAACTATAGTGCTATCCGTCCAACAATATGTGGAGAATGGAACAGACAAGTTTAACGATTTTATGACTTTAGCCATAAGACGAGACAACAAGAGAGCAGCACACAACTCTAGTCGTGCAATAGACTGTTGTTTCAACGGAGCAACTCTTGACTTGGAAGTCAACAATACCACTGAAACTTCATCACTGTCAGACACTGTTCTGACATATACACAAGCACCATATGCGACTTCTGAAGCATCCGAGAAGCCATGGATTTCAATAACTTTGTTCTTAACAAAAGGCATTACCTTTCTTTGAACTCGAAGTGTATTAAGAAGTGGAAGTTCACTGTAGATAGCATTCCAAGTTTCAAGAATGTTAGTGTGTGAGTCTAACGGTTCATCCCAATCGATTTTCAATTGCCATAGAACCTGCAGAACAAGTTTGCATTTGACTACTGCACAACCTAACAATCCAAGAGGATCAAATATGGATGCGATGATGGCAAGAATGCTTCTCTTAGTTACAAGATTAGGAGCTTCCTTCAAATTTATTTGAAACTGAAATTCATCAGACTTAGGGTGCCAAACAATACCTAGAGTCTTAACAGCTTCATCATTTGTAAGATTACAAGGCGACGAGAGTTCTCTGTCTTCCAAGGGTACATTAGCAAGACCTTCTGGACAATTTGACGTCCATTTTCTAAGATGGAACTGAGCACTGTCCAATATAGAAGTGATATCACATTGAAGTTGTTTAGCTTCTTCAACTAAATCTGCAGCAGTCAATAGTTCGTCAACATAGAAACAAGATCGAATGGTTTCTGAAGCAATGGGGTGGGAGTCTGTGCACTCATCAGCAAGTTGAACAAAAGCTAAAGTTTAAAAGATTTGCTTTTTGGAATTTTCTTGTGGTTTACAGCCTAGAAGCTATACCTGTAACATGTTTCAAGTTTCTAGCTCATCTGGAAGTGGGCAAACATTAATGTCTGTCATCCGAGCAGAGCCTTTTTTCGGGAGTCTTTGGCCTAAAAATTTGAAAGATTTGGTTTTTGGAAATTTCTTGTGGTTTACAACCTAGAAGCTATACCTGTAGCATATTTCAAGTTTCTAGCACATCTGGAAGTAGGCAAACATTAATGTCTGTGAGCCGAGACGAGCCCTTTTCCTTTGGTTTTTTAGGGCTAAAAATTTAGAAGATTTGCTTTTTGGAATTTTCTTGTGGTTTACAGCCTAGAAGCTATACCTGTAGCATGTTTAAAGTTTATGGCTCACCTGGAAGGGGGCCATTTTAAATGTCGGTAAACCGAGCCGAGCCAAGCTCTTATTCGGGGGGTGTTTAGGGCTGAAAATTTAAAATATTACTTCTTTGAATTGTCCTATGGTTGACAGCCTAGAAGCTATACGTGTCGCATAGCTTATCTGGAAGTGGACAAACAATAATGTCTGTCATCCGAGAAGAACACTATTTCGGGAGTTCTGATGCCTAAAAATTTAAAAGATTTGCTTTTTGAAATTTGTTCTGGTTTACAGCCTAGAAGCTATATCTGTAGCATGTTTTAAGTTTCCGCCTCATCTGGAAGTGGGGAAAAATTAATGTAGGTGAGCCGAGCCAAGCCATTTTTCGGGGGGTGTTTAGGGCTGTTTCTTACAGCCTAGAAGCTATACGTGTAGCATATTTTATGTGTCTAGCTCATCTGGAAGTGGGCAAACATTAATGTCTGTGTGTCGAGCCGAGCTAAAAAAAAACTATGGAATTTTCTTGTGGTTGATAGCCTAGAAGGTATACTTGTTGCATTTTTCAGGTTTCTGGCTCATCTAAAAAGGGAGCCATTCTTAATGTCGGTGAGCCGAGCCAATCCCATTTTCGGGGGGTGTTTATGGCTGAAAATTAAAAAAATTACTTCTTTGAAAAGTCCTGTGGTTTAAGCCTAGAAGCCATACGTGTCGCATATTTTATGTGTCTAGCTCATCTGGAAGTGGACAAACAATAATGTCTGTCTTCCGAGCCAAGCCCTTTTTCGAGGGTTCTGAGAACTAAAAATGTAAAAGATTTGTTTTTTGGAAATATCTCGTGGTTTACAACCTAGAAGCTAAACATGTAGCATATTTCAAGTTTCTACGTCATCTGGACGTGG
Organism: Ectobius pallidus; assembly: GCA_964059195.1. NCBI lineage: Eukaryota > Metazoa > Arthropoda > Insecta > Blattodea > Ectobiidae > Ectobius > Ectobius pallidus. The sequence continues at coordinate 47,546,990 of CAXKWD010000004.1, read as the reverse complement.
GCAAACATTAATGTCTGTCATCCGAGCTGAGCCCTTTTTCGGGGGTTCTGAAGGCTAAAAATTTGAAAGGTTTGCTTTTTGGAAATTTCTTGTGGTTTACAACCTAGAAGCTATACGTGTAGCATATTTCAAGTTTCTAGCACATCTGGAAGTAGGGAAACATCAATGTCTGTGAGCCGAGACGAGCCCTATTTCTTTGGGTTTTTAGGGCCAAAAATTTAAAAGATTTGCTTTTTGGAATATTCTTGTGGTTTACAACCTAGAAGCTATACCTGTAGCATGTTTCAAGTTTATGGCTCATCTGGAAGTGGGCAAACATCAATGTCGGTGAGCCTAGCCAAGCCATTTTTCGGGGGGTGTTTAGGGCTGAAAATTGTGGTTTACAACCTATAAGCTTTACGTGTTGCATATTTCAAGTTTCTAGCTCATCTGGAAGTGGGCAAACATTAATGGCTGTAAACTGAGACGAGCCCTTTTTCTTTGGGTTTTTAGTGCTAAAAATATAAAAGATTTCCTTTTTCGAAGTTTCTTGTGGTTTACAGCCTACAAGCTATACCTGTAGCATGTTTTAAGTTTCTGGCTCATCTGGAAGTGGGCAAACATCAATTTTGGTGACCCGAGACAAGCCATTTTTCGGGGGGTGTTTAGGGCTGAAAATTTAAAAAACTACTTTTTGGAGTTTTCCTGTTTCTAACAGCCTAGAAGCTATACGTGTAGAATATTTTATGTGTCTAGCTCATCTGGAAGTGGGCAAACATTAATGTCGGTGAGTCGACGCGAGCTAAAAAAAAATATGGAATTTTCTTGTGCTTTATAGCCTAGAAGGTATACCTGTAGCATGTTTCAAGTTTCTGGCTCATCTGCAAGGGGGTCATTTTAAATGTCGGTGTGCCGAGCCGAGCCAAGCTCTTTTTCGGGGGTGTTTAGGGATGAAATTTAAAAAATTACATCTTTGAATTGTCCTGTGGTTTACAGCCTAGAAGCTATACGTGTCGCATATTTTATGTGTCTAGCTTATCTGGAAGTGGACAAACAATAATGTCTGTCATCCGAGCCAAGCCCTTTTTTGAGAGTTCTGAAATCTAAAAATGTTAAAAATGTGCTTTTTGGAAATATCTCATGATTTACAACTTAGAAGCTATACCTGTAGCATGTTTCAAGTTTCTAGCTCATCTGGAAGTGGGCAAACATTAATGTCTGTCATCCGAGCAGAGCACATTTTCGGGAGTTCTGAGACCTAAAAATTTAAAAGATTTGCTTTTTGGAAATTTCTTGTGGTTTACAACCTAGAAGCTATACGTGTAGCATATTTCAAGTTTCTAGCACATCTGGAAGTAGGCTAACATCAATGTCTGTGAGCCGAGACGAGCCATTTTTCTTTGGGTTTTTAGGGCTAAAAATTTAAAAGATTTGCTTTTTGGAATTTTCTTGTGGTTTACAGCCTAGAAGCTATACCTGTAGCATGTTTCAAGTTTATGGCTCATCTGGAAGTGGGCAAACATAAATGTCGGTGACCCGAGACAAGCCATTTTTCGGGGGGTGTTTAGGGCTGAAAATTTAAAAAACTACTTTTTGGAGTTTTCCTGTTTCTTACAGCCTAGAAGCTATACATGTAGAATATTTTATGTGTCTAGCTCATCTGGAAGTGGGCAAACATTAATGTCTGTGAGTCGACGCGAGCTAAAAAAGATATGGAATTTTCTTGTGGTTTATAGCCTAGAAGGTATACCTGTAGCATGTTTCAAGTTTCTGGCTCATCTGGAAGGGGGGCATTTTAAATGTCGGTGTGCCGAGCCGAGCCAAGCTCTTTTCGGAGGGTGTTTAGGGATGAAAATCAAAAAAATTACATCTTTGAATTGTCCCGTGGTTTACAGCCTAGAAGCTATACGTGTCGCATATTTTATGTGTCTAGCTTATCTGGAAGTGGACAAACAATAATGTGTGTAAACTGAGACAACCCTTTTTCTTTGGGTTCTTAGGGCTAAATATTTAAAAGATTTTCTTTCTGGAATTTTCTTGTGGTTTACAGCCAAGTAGCTATACCTGTAGCATGTTTCAAGTTTCTAGCTCATCTGGAAGTGGGCAATCATTAATGTCTGTCATCCGAGCAGAGCCTTTTTTTCGGGAGTCTTTGGCCTAAAAATTTGAAATATTTGCTTTTTGGATATTTCTTGTTGTTTACAACCTAGAAGCTATACCTGTAGCATATTTCTAGATTCAAGCTCATCTGGAAGTAGGCAAACATTAATGTCTGTGAGCTGAGACGAGCACTATTTCTTTAGGTTTTTAGGGGGTAAAATTCAAAAGTTTTGCTTTTTGGAATTGTCTTGTGGTTTAAAGCCTAGAACCTATACCTGTAGCATATTTCAAGTTTCTAGCTTATCTGGACGTGGGCAAACATTAATGTCTGTCATCCGAGCCGAGTCTTTTTTATGGGTTCTGAGGTTAAAAAATTTAAAAGATTAGCTTTTTGGAATTTTCTTGTGGTTTACAGCCTAGAAGCTATACCTGTAGCATGTTCGAAGGTTATGGCTCATCTGGAAGTGGGCAAACATCAATGTCGGTGAGCCGAGCAAGTCATTTTTCGGGGGGAATTTAGGGCTGAAAAATTGTGGTTTTATAACCTATAAGCTTTACGTGTTGCATATTTCAAGTTTCTAGCACATCTGGAAGTGGGCAAACATTAATGTGTGTAAACTGAGACGAGCCATTCTTCTTTGGGTTTTTAGGGCTAAATATTTAAAAGATTTGCTTTTTGTAATTCTCTTGTTCTTTACAGCCTAGAAGCTATACCTGTAGTATGTTTCAAGTTTCTAGCTCATCTGGAAGTGGGCAAACATTAATGTCTGTCATCCGAGCAGAGCCCTTTTTCGGGAGTTCTGAGGCCTAAAAATTTTAAAGATTTGCTTTTTGGAAATTTCTTGTGGTATACAACCTAGATCCTATATGTGTAGCATATTTCAAGTTTCTAGCACATCTGGAAGTAGGGAAACATCAATGTCTGTGAGCCGAGACGAGCCCTATTTCTTTGGGTTTTTAGGGCTAAAAATTTAAAAGATTTGCTTTTTGTAATATTCTTGTGGTTTACAACCTTGAAGCTATACCTGTAGCATGTTTCAAGTTTATGGCTCATCTGGAAGTGGGCAAACATCAATGTCAGTGAGCCGAGCCAAGCCATTTTTCGGGGGGTGTTTAGGGCTGAAAATGGTGGTTTACAACCTATAAGCTTTACGTGTTGCATATTTCAAGTTTCTAGCTCGTCTGGAAGTAGGCAAACATTAATGGCTGTAAACTGAGACGAGCCCTTTTTCTTTGGGTTTTTAGTGCTAAAAATTTAAAAGATTTCCTTTTTCGAAGTTTCTTGTGGTTTACAGCCTAGAAGCTATACCTGTAGCATGTTTTAAGTTTCTGGCTCATCTGGAAGTGGGCAAACATCAATTTTGGTGACCCGAGACAAGCCATTTTTCGGGGGGTGTTTAGGGCTGAAAATTTAAAAAACTGCTTTTTGGAGTTTTCCTGTTTCTAACAGCCTAGAAGCTATACGTGTAGAATATTTTATGTGTCTAGCTCATCTGGAAGTGGGCAAACATTAATGTCGGTGAGTCGACGCGAGCTAAAAAAAAATATGGAATTTTCTTGTGCTTTATAGCCTAGAAGGTATACCTGTAGCATGTTTGAAGTTTCTGGCTCATCTGGAAGGGGGTCATTTTAAATGTCGGTGTGCCGAGCCGAGCCAAGCTCTTTTTCGGGGGTGTTTAGGGATGAAAATTTAAAAAATGACATCTTTGAATTGTCCTGTGGTTTACAGCCTAGAAGCTATACGTGTCGCATATTTTATGTGTCTAGCTTATCTGGAAGTGGACAAACAATAATGTCTGTCATCCGAGCCAAGCCCTTTTTTGAGAGTTCTGAGATCTAAAAATGTTAAAAATGTGCTTTTTGAAAATATCTCATGGTTTACAACTTAGAAGCTATACCTGTAGCATGTTTCAAGTTTCTGGCTCATCTGGAAGTGGGCAAACATTAATGTCTGTCATCCGAGCAGAGCCCATTTTCGGGAGTTGTGAGGCCTAAAAATTTAAAAGATTTGCTTTTTGGAAATTTCTTGTGGTTTACAACCTAGAAGCTATACGTGTAGCATATTTCAAGTTTCTAGCACATCTGGAAGTAGGGTAACATCAATGTCTGTGAGCCGAGACGAGCCATTTTTCTTTGGGTTTTTAGGGCTAAAAATTTAAAAGATTTGCTTTTTGGAATTTTCTTGTGGTTTACAGCCTAGAAGCTATACCTGTAGCATGTTTCAAGTTTATATCTCATCTGGAAGTGGGCAAACATCAATGTCGGTGACCAGAGACAAGCCATTTTTCGGGGGGTGTTTAGGGCTGAAAATTAAAAAAACTACTTTTTGGAGTTTTCCTGTTTTTTACAGCCTAGAAGCTATACGTATAGAATATATTATGTGTCTAGATCATCTGGAAGTGGGCAAACATTAATGTCTGTGAGTCGACGCGAGCTAAAAAAAAATATGGAATTTTCTTGTGGTTTATACCCTAGGAGGTATACATGTAGCATGTTTCAAGTTTCTGGTTCATTTAGAAGGGGGTCATTTTAAATGTCGGTGTGCCGAGCCGAGCCAAGCTCTTTTTCGGCGTTGTTTAGGGATAAAAATTAAAAAAATTACATTTTTGAATTGTCCTGTGGTTTACAGCCTAGAAGCTATACGTGTCGCATATTTTATGTGTCTAGCTTATCTGGAAGTGGACAAACAATAATGTCTGTCATCCGAGCCAAGCCCTTTTTCGAGAGTTCTGAGGGCTAAAAATGTTAAAAATGTGCTTTTTGGAAATATCTCATGGTTTACAACTTAGAAGCTATACCTGTATCATGTTTCAAGTTTCTAGCTCATCTGGAAGTGGGCAAACATTAATGTCTGTCATCCGAGCAGAGCCCATTTTCGGGAGTTCTGAGGCCTAAAAATTTAAAAGATTTGCTTTTTGGAAATTTCTTGTGGTTTACAACCTAGAAGCTATACGTGTAGCATATTTCAAGTTTCTAGCACATCTGGAAGTAGGCTAACATCAATGTCTGTGAGCCGAGACGAGCCATTTTTCCTTGGGTTTTTAGGACTAAAAATTTAAAAGATTTGCTTTTTGGAATTTTCTTGTGGTTTACAGCCTAGAAGCTATACCTGTAGCATGTTTCAAGTTTATAGCTCATCTGGAAGTGGGCAAACATCAATGTCGGTGACCCGAGACAAGCCATTTTTCGGGGGGTGTTTAGGGCTGAAAATTAAAAAAACTACTTTTTGGAGTTTTCCTGTTTCTTACAGCCTAGAAGCTATACATGTAGAATATTTTATGTGTCTAGCTCATCTGGAAGTGGGCAAACATTAATGTCTGTGAGTCGACGCGAGCTAAGAAAAATATGGAATTTTCTTGTGGTTTATAGCCTAGAAGGTATACCTGTAGCATGTTTCAAGTTTCTGGGTCATCTGGAAGGGGGGCATTTTAAATGTCGGTGTGCCGAGCCGAGCCAAGCTCTTTTTCGGGGGGTGTTTAGGGATGAAAATTAAAAAAATTACATCTTTGAATTGTCCCGTGGTTTACAGCCTAGAAGCTATACGTGTCGCATATTTTATGTGTCTAGCTTATCTGGAAGTGGACAAACAATAATGTGTGTAAACTGAGACAAGCCCTTTTTCTTTGGGTTTTTAGGGCTAAATATTTAAAAGATTTTCATTCTTGAATTTTCTTGTGGTTTACAGCCAAGTAGCTATACCTGTAGCATGTTTCAAGTGTCTAGCTCATCTGGAAGTGGGCAATCATTAATGTCTGTCATCCGAGCAGAGCCTTTTTTCGGGAGTCTTTGGCCTAAAAATTTGAAATATTTGCTTTTTGGATATTTCTTGTTGTTTACAACCTAGAAGCTATACCTGTAGCATACTTCTAGATTCTAGCTCATCTGGAAGTAGGCAAACATTAATGTCTGTGAGCTGAGACGAGCACTATTTCTTTAGGTTTTTAGGGGGTAAAATTCAAAAGTTTTGCCTTTTGGAATTGTCTTGTGGTTTAAAGCCTAGAACCTATACCTGTAGCATGTTTTAAGTTCCTGGCTCATCTGGAAGTGGGGAAAAATTAATGTAGGTGAGCCGAGCCAAGTCATTTTTCGGGGCGTGTTTAGGGCTGTTTCTTACAGCCTAGAAGCTATACGTGTAGCATATTTTATGTGTCTAGCTCATCTGGAAGTGGAAAAACAATAATGTCTGTCATCCGAGCCAAGCTCTTTTTCGAGGGCTCTGAGGCTAAAAAATTTAAAAGATTTGCTTTTTGGAAACATCTCGCGTTTCACAACCTAGAAGCTATACGTGTAGCATATTTCAAGTTTCTAGCTTATCTGGACGTGGGCAAATATTAATGTCTGTCATCTGAGCCGAGTCTTTTTTCATGGGTTCTGAGGTTTAAAAATTTAAGAGATTAGCTTTTTGGAATTTTCTTGTGGTTTACAGCCTAGAAGCTATACCTGTAGCATGTTTCAAGGTTATGGCTCATCTGGAAGTGGGCAAACATCAATGTCGGTGAGCCGAGCAAGTCATTTTTCGGGGGGAATTTAGGGCTGAAAAATTGTGGTTTTATAACCTATAAGCTTTACGTGTTGCATATTTCAAGTTTCTAGCTCATCTGGAAGTGGGCAAACATTAATGTGTGTAAACTGAGACGAGCCATTCTTCTTTGGGTTTTTAGGGCTAAAGATTTAAAAGATTTGCTTTTTGGAATTCTCTTGTTGTTTACAGCCTGGAAGCTATACCTGTAGTATGTTTCAAGTTTCTAGCTCATCTGGAAGTGGGCAAACATTAATGTCTGTCATCCGAGCAGAGCCCTTTTTCGGGAGTTCTGAGGCCTAAAAATTTTAAAGATTTGCTTTTTGGAAATTTCTTGTGGTATACAACCTAGAACCTATACGTGTAGCATATTTCTAGTTTCTAGCTCATCAGGAAGTAGGCAAACATTAATGTCTGTGAGCCGAGACGAGCCCTTTTCTTTGGGTTGTTAGGGCTAAAAATTTAAAAAATATTCTATTTGGAATTGTCTTGTGGTTTACAGACTAGAAGCTATACCTGTAGCATGTTTTAAGTTTCTGGCTCATCTGAAAGTGGGAAAAAATTAATGTAGTTGAGCCGAGCCAAGCCATTTTTCGGGGGGTGTTTAGTGCTGTTTCTTACAGCCTAAAAGCTATACGTGTAGCATATTTTATGTGTCTAGCTCATCTGGAAGAAGGCAAACATTAATGTCTGTGAGTCGAGTCGAGCTAAAAAAAACTATGGAATTTTCTTGTGGATTTTAGCCTAGAAGGTATACCTGTAGCATGTTTCAAGTTTCTGGCTCATCTGGAAGGGGGCCATTTTTAATGTCGGTGAGCAGAGCCAAGCCCATTTTCGGGGAGTGTTTAGGGCTGAAAATTTAAAAATTACTTCCTTTAATTGTTCTGTACTTTACAGCCTAGAAGCTATACGTGTAGCATATTTTATGTGTCTAGCTCATCTGGAAGTGGAAAAACAATAATGTCTGTCATCCGAACCAAGCCCTTTTTCGAGGGTTCTGAGGGCTAAAAATTTAAAAGCTTTGCTTTTTGGAAACATCTCGTGTTTTCAACCTAGAATCTATACTTGTAGCATATTTCAAGTTTCTAGCTCATCTGGACGTGGGCAAACATTAATGTTTGTCATCCGAGCCGAGTCTTTTTTCATGGGTTCAGAGGTTTAAAAATTTAAAAGATTAGCTTTTTGGAATTTTCTTGTGGTTTACAGCCTAGAAGCTATACCTGTAGTATGTTTCAAGGTTATGGCTCATCTGGAAGTGGGAAACACCAATGTCGGTGAGCCGAGCAAGTCATTTTTCGGGGGGAATTTCGGGCTGAAAAATTGTGGTTTTATAACCTATAAGCTTTACGTGTTGCATATTTCAAGTTTCTAGCTCATCTGGAAGTGGGCAAACATTATTGTGTGTAAACTGAGACAAGCCCTTTTTCTTTGGGTTTTTAGGGCTAAAAATTTAAAAGATTTGCTTTTTGGAATTATCTTGTTGTTTACAGAATAGAAGCTATGCCTGTAGTACGTTTCAAGTTTCTAGCTCATCTGGAAGTGGGCAAACATTAATGTCTGTCATCCGAGCAGAGCCCTTTTTCGGGAATTCTGAGGCCTAAAAATTTGTAAGATTTGCTTTTTGGAAATTTCTTGTGGTTTATATCCTAGAAGCTATACATGTAACATATATCAAGTTTCTAGCACATATGGAAGTAGGCAAACATCAATATCTGTGAACCGAGAGGGGCCCTTTTTCTTTGGGTTTTTAGGGCTAAAAGTTTAAAAGATTTGCTTTTTGGAATTGTCTTGTGGTTTACAGCCTAGAACCCTTACCTGTAGCATGTTTCAAGTTGCTGGCTCATCTGGAAGGGGGTCATTTTAAATGTCGGTGTGCCGAGCCGAGCCAAGCTCTTTTTCGGGGGTGTTTAGGGATGAAAATTTAAAAAATGACATCTTTGAATTGTCCTGTGGTTTACAGCCTAGAAGCTATACGTGTCGCATATTTTATGTGTCTAGCTTATCTGGAAGTGGACAAACAATAATGTCTGTCATCCGAGTCAAGCCCTTTTTTGAGAGTTCTGAGATCTAAAAATGTTAAAAATGTGCTTTTTGGAAATATCTCATGGTTTACAACTTAGAAGCTATACCTGTAGCATGTTTCAAGTTTCTGGCTCATCTGGAAGTGGGCAAACATTAATGTCTGTCATCCGAGCAGAGCCCATTTTCGGGAGTTCTGAGGCCTAAAAATTTAAAAGATTTGCTTTTTGGAAATTTCTTGTGGTTTACAACCTAGAAGCTATACGTGTAGCATATTTCAAGTTTCTAGCACATCTGGAAGTAGGGTAACATCAATGTCTGTGAGCCGAGACGAGCCATTTTTCTTTGGGTTTTTAGGGCTAAAAATTTAAAAGATTTGCTTTTTGGAATTTTCTTGTGGTTTACAGCCTAGAAGCTATACCTGTAGCATGTTTCAAGTTTATGTCTCATCTGGAAGTGGGCAAACATCAATGTCGGTGACCCGAGACAAGCCATTTTTCGGGGGGTGTTTAGGGCTGAAAATTAAAAAAACTACTTTTTGGAGTTTTCCTGTTTCTTACAGCCTAGAAGCTATACGTGTAGAATATTTTATGTGTCTAGCTCATCTGGAAGTGGGCAAACATTAATGTCTGTGAGTCGACGCGAGCTAAAAAAAAATATGGAATTTTCTTGTGGTTTATACCCTAGGAGGTATACATGTAGCATGTTTCAAGTTTCTGGTTCATTTAGAAGGGGGTCATTTTAAATGTCGGTGTGCCGAGCCGAGCCAAGCTCTTTTTCGGCGTTGTTTAGGGATGAAAATTAAAAAAATTACATTTTTGAATTGTCCTGTGGTTTACAGCCTAGAAGCTATACGTGTCGCATATTTTATGTGTCTAGCTTATCTGGAAGTGGACAAACAATAATGTCTGTCATCCGAGCTAAGCCCTTTTTCGAGAGTTCTGAGGGCTAAAAATGTTAAAAATGTGCTTTTTGGAAATATCTCATGGTTTACAACTTAGAAGCTATACCTGTATCATGTTTCAAGTTTCTAGCTCATCTGGAAGTGGGCAAACATTAATGTCTGTCATCCGAGCAGAGCCCATTTTCGGGAGTTCTGAGGCCTAAAAATTTAAAAGATTTGCTTTTTGGAAATTTCTTGTGGTTTACAACCTAGAAGCTATACGTGTAGCATATTTCAAGTTTCTAGCACATCTGGAAGTAGGCTAACATCAATGTCTGTGAGCCGAGACGAGCCATTTTTCCTTGGGTTTTTAGGACTAAAAATTTAAAAGATTTGCTTTTTGGAATTTTCTTGTGGTTTACAGCCTAGAAGCTATACCTGTAGCATGTTTCAAGTTTATGGCTCATCTGGAAGTGGGCAAACATCAATGTCGGTGACCCGAGACAAGCCATTTTTCGGGGGGTGTTTAGGGCTGAAAATTAAAAAAACTACTTTTTGGAGTTTTCCTGTTTCTTACAGCCTAGAAGCTATACATGTAGAATATTTTATGTGTCTAGCTCATCTGGAAGTGGGCAAACATTAATGTCTGTGAGTCGACGCGAGCTAAAAAAAATATGGAATTTTCTTGTGGTTTATAGCCTAGAAGGTATACCTGTAGCATGTTTCAAGTTTCTGGGTCATCTGGAAGGGGGGCATTTTAAATGTCGGTGTGCCGAGCCGAGCCAAGCTCTTTTTCGGGGGGTGTTTAGGGATGAAAATTAAAAAAATTACATCTTTGAATTGTCCCGTGGTTTACAGCCTAGAAGCTATACGTGTCGCATATTTTATGTGTCTAGCTTATCTGGAAGTGGACAAACAATAATGTGTGTAAACTGAGACAAGCCCTTTTTCTTTGGGTTTTTAGGGCTAAATATTTAAAAGATTTTCATTCTTGAATTTTCTTGTGGTTTACAGCCAAGTAGCTATACCTGTAGCATGTTTCAAGTGTCTAGCTCATCTGGAAGTGGGCAATCATTAATGTCTGTCATCCGAGCAGAGCCTTTTTTTCGGGAGTCTTTGGCCTAAAAATTTGAAATATTTGCTTTTTGGATATTTCTTGTTGTTTACAACCTAGAAGCTATACCTGTAGCATATTTCTAGATTCTAGCTCATCTGGAAGTAGGCAAACATTAATGTCTGTGAGCTGAGAAGAGCACTATTTCTTTAGGTTTTTAGGGGGTAAAATTCAAAAGTTTTGCTTTTTGGAATTGTCTTGTGGTTTAAAGCCTAGAACCTATACCTGTAGCATGTTTTAAGTTCCTGGCTCATTTGGAAGTGGGGAAAAATTAATGTAGGTGAGCCGAGCCAAGTCATTTTTCGGGGCGTGTTTAGGGCTGTTTCTTACAGCCTAGAAGCTATACGTGTAGCATATTTTATGTGTCTAGCTCATCTGGAAGTGGAAAAACAATAATGTCTGTCATCCGAGCCAAGCTCTTTTTCGAGGGCTCTGAGGGCTAAAAAATTTAAAAGATTTGCTTTTTGGAAACACTTCGCGTTTTACAACCTAGAAGCTATACGTGTAGCATATTTCAAGTTTCTAGCTTATCTGGACGTGGGCAAACATTAATGTCTGTCATCGGAGCCGAGTCTTTTTTCATGGGTTCTGAGGTTTAAAAATTTAAGAGATTAGCTTTTTGGAATTTTCTTGTGGTTTACAGCCTAGAAGCTATACCTGTAGCATGTTTCAAGGTTATGGCTCATCTGGAAGTGGGCAAACATCAATGTCGGTGAGCCGAGCAAGTCATTTTTCGGGGGGAATTTAGGGCTGAAAAATTGTGGTTTTATAACCTATAAGCTTTACGTGTTGCATATTTCAAGTTTCTAGCTCATCTGGAAGTGGGCAAACATTAATGTGTGTAAACTGAGACGAGCCATTCTTCTTTGGGTTTTTAGGGCTAAAGATTTAAAAGATTTGCTTTTTGGAATTCTCTTGTTGTTTACAGCCTGGAAGCTATACCTGTAGTATGTTTCAAGTTTCTAGCTCATCTGGAAGTGGGCAAACATTAATGTCTGTCATCCGAGCAGAGCCCTTTTTCGGGAGTTCTGAGGCCTAAAAATTTTAAAGATTTGCTTTTTGGAAATTTCTTGTGGTATACAACCTAGAACCTATACGTGTAGCATATTTCTAGTTTCTAGCTCATCAGGAAGTAGGCAAACATTAATGTCTGTGAGCCGAGACGAGCCCTTTTCTTTGGGTTGTTAGGGCTAAAAATTTAAAAAATATTCTATTTGGAATTGTCTTGTGGTTTACAGACTAGAAGCTATACCTGTAGCATGTTTTAAGTTTCTGGCTCATCTGAAAGTGGGAAAAAATTAATGTCGGTGAGCAGAGCCAAGCCCATTTTCGGGGAGTGTTTAGGGCTGAAAATTTAAAAAATTACTTCCTTTAATTGTTCTGTACTTTACAGCCTAGAAGCTATACGTGTAGCATATTTTATGTGTCTAGCTCATCTGGAAGTGGAAAAACAATAATGTCTGTCATCCGAACCAAGCCCTTTTTCGAGGGTTCTGAGGGCTAAAAATTTAAAAGCTTTGCTTTTTGGAAACATCTCGTGTTTTCAACCTAGAATCTATACTTGTAGCATATTTCAAGTTTCTAGCTCATCTGGACGTGGGCAAACATTAATGTTTGTCATCCGAGCCGAGTCTTTTTTCATGGGTTCAGAGGTTTAAAAATTTAAAAGATTAGCTTTTTGGAATTTTCTTGTGGTTTACAGCCTAGAAGCTATACCTGTAGTATGTTTCAAGGTTATGGCTCATCTGGAAGTGGGAAACACCAATGTCGGTGAGCCGAGCAAGTCATTTTTCGGGGGGAATTTCGGGCTGAAAAATTATGGTTTTATAAAATATAAGCTTTACGTGTTGCATATTTCAAGTTTCTAGCTCATCTGGAAGTGGGCAAACATTATTGTGTGTAAACTGAGACAAGCCCTTTTTCTTTGGGTTTTTAGGGCTAAAAATTTAAAAGATTTGCTTTTTGGAATTATCTTGTTGTTTACAGAATAGAAGCTATACCTGTAGTATGTTTCAAGTTTCTAGCTCATCTGGAAGTGGGCAAACATTAATGTCTGTCATCCGAGCAGAGCCCTTTTTCGGGAATTCTGAGGCCTAAAAATTTGTAAGATTTGCTTTTTGGAAATTTCTTGTGGTTTATATCCTAGAAGCTATACATGTAACATATATCAAGTTTCTAGCACATATGGAAGTAGGCAAACATCAATATCTGTGAACCGAGAGGGGCCCTTTTTCTTTGGGTTTTTAGGGCTAAAAGTTTAAAAGATTTGCTTTTTGGAATTGTCTTGTGGTTTACAGCCTAGAACCCTTACCTGTAGCATGTTTCAAGTTGCTGGCTCATCTGGAAGGGGGTCATTTTAAATGTCGGTGTGCCGAGCCGAGCCAAGCTCTTTTTCGGGGGTGTTTAGGGATGAAAATTTAAAAAATGACATCTTTGAATTGTCCTGTGGTTTACAGCCTAGAAGCTTTACGTGTCGCATATTTTATGTGTCTAGCTTATCTGGAAGTGGACAAACAATAATGTCTGTCATCCGAGCCAAGCCCTTTTTTGAGAGTTCTGAGATCTAAAAATGTTAAAAATGTGCTTTTTGGAAATATCTCATGGTTTACAACTTAGAAGCTATACCTGTAGCATGTTTCAAGTTTCTGGCTCATCTGGAAGTGGGCAAACATTAATGTCTGTCATCCGAGCAGAGCCCATTTTCGGGAGTTCTGAGGCCTAAAAATTTAAAAGATTTGCTTTTTGGAAATTTCTTGTGGTTTACAACCTAGAAGCTATACGTGTAGCATATTTCAAGTTTCTAGCACATCTGGAAGTAGGGTAACATCAATGTCTGTGAGCCGAGACGAGCCATTTTTCTTTGGGTTTTTAGGGCTAAAAATTTAAAAGATTTGCTTTTTGGAATTTTCTTGTGGTTTACAGCCTAGAAGCTATACCTGTAGCATGTTTCAAGTTTATGTCTCATCTGGAAGTGGGCAAACATCAATGTCGGTGACCCGAGACAAGCCATTTTTCGGGGGGTGTTTAGGGCTGAAAATTAAAAAAACTACTTTTTGGAGTTTTCCTGTTTCTTACAGCCTAGAAGCTATACGTGTAGAATATTTTATGTGTCTAGCTCATCTGGAAGTGGGCAAACATTAATGTCTGTGAGTCGACGCGAGCTAAAAAAAAAATATGGAATTTTCTTGTGGTTTATACCCTAGGAGGTATACATGTAGCATGTTTCAAGTTTCTGGTTCATTTAGAAGGGGGTCATTTTAAATGTCGGTGTGCCGAGCCGAGCCAAGCTCTTTTTCGGCGTTGTTTAGGGATGAAAATTAAAAAAATTACATTTTTGAATTGTCCTGTGGTTTACAGCCTAGAAGCTATACGTGTCGCATATTTTATGTGTCTAGCTTTTCTGGAAGTGGACAAACAATAATGTCTGTCATCCGAGCCAAGCCCTTTTTCGAGAGTTCTGAGGGCTAAAAATGTTAAAAATGTGCTTTTTGGAAATATCTCATGGTTTACAACTTAGAAGCTATACCTGTATCATGTTTCAAGTTTCTAGCTCATCTGGAAGTGGGCAAACATTAATGTCTGTCATACGAGCAGAGCCCATTTTCGGGAGTTCTGAGGCCTAAAAATTTAAAAGATTTGCTTTTTGGAAATTTCTTGTGGTTTACAACCTAGAAGCTATACGTGTAGCATATTTCAAGTTTCTAGCACATCTGGAAGTAGGCTAACATCAATGTCTGTGAGCCGAGACGAGCCATTTTTCCTTGGGTTTTTAGGACTAAAAATTTAAAAGATTTGCTTTTTGGAATTTTCTTGTGGTTTACAGCCTAGAAGCTATACCTGTAGCATGTTTCAAGTTTATGGCTCATCTGGAAGTGGGCAAACATCAATGTCGGTGACCCGAGACAAGCCATTTTTCGGGGGGTGTTTAGGGCTGAAAATTAAAAAAACTACTTTTTGGAGTTTTCCTGTTTCTTACAGCCTAGAAGCTATACATGTAGAATATTTTATGTGTCTAGCTCATCTGGAAGTGGGCAAACATTAATGTCTGTGAGTCGACGCGAGCTAAAAAAAATATGGAATTTTCTTGTGGTTTATAGCCTAGAAGGTATACCTGTAGCATGTTTCAAGTTTCTGGGTCATCTGGAAGGGGGGCATTTTAAATGTCGGTGTGCCGAGCCGAGCCAAGCTCTTTTTCGGGGGGTGTTTAGGGATGAAAATTAAAAAAATTACATCTTTGAATTGTCCCGTGGTTTACAGCCTAGAAGCTATACGTGTCGCATATTTTATGTGTCTAGCTTATCTGGAAGTGGACAAACAATAATGTGTGTAAACTGAGACAAGCCCTTTTTCTTTGGGTTTTTAGGGCTAAATATTTAAAAGATTTTCATTCTTGAATTTTCTTGTGGTTTACAGCCAAGTAGCTATACCTGTAGCATGTTTCAAGTGTCTAGCTCATCTGGAAGTGGGCAATCATTAATGTCTGTCATCCGAGCAGAGCCTTTTTTTCGGGAGTCTTTGGCCTAAAAATTTGAAATATTTGCTTTTTGGATATTTCTTGTTGTTTACAACCTAGAAGCTATACCTGTAGCATATTTCTAGATTCTAGCTCATCTGGAAGTAGGCAAACATTAATGTCTGTGAGCTGAGAAGAGCACTATTTCTTTAGGTTTTTAGGGGGTAAAATTCAAAAGTTTTGCTTTTTGGAATTGTCTTGTGGTTTAAAGCCTAGAACCTATACCTGTAGCATGTTTTAAGTTCCTGGCTCATTTGGAAGTGGGGAAAAATTAATGTAGGTGAGCCGAGCCAAGTCATTTTTCGGGGCGTGTTTAGGGCTGTTTCTTACAGCCTAGAAGCTATACGTGTAGCATATTTTATGTGTCTAGCTCATCTGGAAGTGGAAAAACAATAATGTCTGTCATCCGAGCCAAGCTCTTTTTCGAGGGCTCTGAGGGCTAAAAAATTTAAAAGATTTGCTTTTTGGAAACACTTCGCGTTTTACAACCTAGAAGCTATACGTGTAGCATATTTCAAGTTTCTAGCTTATCTGGACGTGGGCAAACATTAATGTCTGTCATCGGAGCCGAGTCTTTTTTCATGGGTTCTGAGGTTTAAAAATTTAAGAGATTAGCTTTTTGGAATTTTCTTGTGGTTTACAGCCTAGAAGCTATACCTGTAGCATGTTTCAAGGTTATGGCTCATCTGGAAGTGGGCAAACATCAATGTCGGTGAGCCGAGCAAGTCATTTTTCGGGGGGAATTTAGGGCTGAAAAATTGTGGTTTTATAACCTATAAGCTTTACGTGTTGCATATTTCAAGTTTCTAGCTCATCTGGAAGTGGGCAAACATTAATGTGTGTAAACTGAGACGAGCCATTCTTCTTTGGGTTTTTAGGGCTAAAGATTTAAAAGATTTGCTTTTTGGAATTCTCTTGTTGTTTACAGCCTGGAAGCTATACCTGTAGTATGTTTCAAGTTTCTAGCTCATCTGGAAGTGGGCAAACATTAATGTCTGTCATCCGAGCAGAGCCCTTTTTCGGGAGTTCTGAGGCCTAAAAATTTTAAAGATTTGCTTTTTGGAAATTTCTTGTGGTATACAACCTAGAACCTATACGTGTAGCATATTTCTAGTTTCTAGCTCATCAGGAAGTAGGCAAACATTAATGTCTGTGAGCCGAGACGAGCCCTTTTCTTTGGGTTGTTAGGGCTAAAAATTTAAAAAATATTCTATTTGGAATTGTCTTGTGGTTTACAGACTAGAAGCTATACCTGTAGCATGTTTTAAGTTTCTGGCTCATCTGAAAGTGGGAAAAAATTAATGTAGGTGAGCCGAGCCAAGCCATTTTTCGGGGGGTGTTTAGTGCTGTTTCTTACAGCCTAAAAGCTATACGTGTAGCATATTTTATGTGTCTAGCTCATCTGGAAGAAGGCAAACATTAATGTCTGTGAGTCGAGTCGAGCTAAAAAAAACTATGGAATTTTCTTGTGGATTTTAGCCTAGAAGGTATACCTGTAGCATGTTTCAAGTTTCTGGCTCATCTGGAAGGGGGCCATTTTTAATGTCGGTGAGCAGAGCCAAGCCCATTTTCGGGGAGTGTTTAGGGCTGAAAATTTAAAAAATTACTTCCTTTAATTGTTCTGTACTTTACAGCCTAGAAGCTATACGTGTAGCATATTTTATGTGTCTAGCTCATCTGGAAGTGGAAAAACAATAATGTCTGTCATCCGAACCAAGCCCTTTTTCGAGGGTTCTGAGGGCTAAAAATTTAAAAGCTTTGCTTTTTGGAAACATCTCGTGTTTTCAACCTAGAATCTATACTTGTAGCATATTTCAAGTTTCTAGCTCATCTGGACGTGGGCAAACATTAATGTTTGTCATCCGAGCCGAGTCTTTTTTCATGGGTTCAGAGGTTTAAAAATTTAAAAGATTAGCTTTTTGGAATTTTCTTGTGGTTTACAGCCTAGAAGCTATACCTGTAGTATGTTTCAAGGTTATGGCTCATCTGGAAGTGGGAAACACCAATGTCGGTGAGCCGAGCAAGTCATTTTTCGGGGGGAATTTCGGGCTGAAAAATTATGGTTTTATAACCTATAAACTTTACGTGTTGCATATTTCAAGTTTCTAGCTCATCTGGAAGTGGGCAAACATTATTGTGTGTAAACTGAGACAAGCCCTTTTTCTTTGGGTTTTTAGGGCTAAAAATTTAAAAGATTTGCTTTTTGGAATTATCTTGTTGTTTACAGAATAGAAGCTATACCTGTAGTATGTTTCAAGTTTCTAGCTCATCTGGAAGTGGGCAAACATTAATGTCTGTCATCCGAGCAGAGCCCTTTTTCGGGAATTCTGAGGCCTAAAAATTTGTAAGATTTGCTTTTTGGAAATTTCTTGTGGTTTATATCCTAGAAGCTATACATGTAACATATATCAAGTTTCTAGCACATATGGAAGTAAGCAAACATCAATATCTGTGAACCGAGAGGGGCCCTTTTTCTTTGGGTTTTTAGGGCTAAAAGTTTAAAAGATTTGCTTTTTGGAATTGTCTTGTGGTTTACAGCCTAGAACCCTTACCTGTAGCATGTTTCAAGTTGCTGGCTCATCTGGAAGGGGGTCATTTTAAATGTCGGTGTGCCGAGCCGAGCCAAGCTCTTTTTCGGGGGTGTTTAGGGATGAAAATTTAAAAAATGACATCTTTGAATTGTCCTGCGGTTTACAGCCTAGAAGCTATACGTGTCGCATATTTTATGTGTCTAGCTTATCTGGAAGTGGACAAACAATAATGTCTGTCATCCGAGCCAAGCCCTTTTTTGAGAGTTCTGAGATCTAAAAATGTTAAAAATGTGCTTTTTGGAAATATCTCATGGTTTACAACTTAGAAGCTATACCTGTAGCATGTTTCAAGTTTCTGGCTCATCTGGAAGTGGGCAAACATTAATGTCTGTCATCCGAGCAGAGCCCATTTTCGGGAGTTCTGAGGCCTAAAAATTTAAAAGATTTGCTTTTTGGAAATTTCTTGTGGTTTACAACCTAGAAGCTATACGTGTAGCATATTTCAAGTTTCTAGCACATCTGGAAGTAGGGTAACATCAATGTCTGTGAGCCGAGACGAGCCATTTTTCTTTTTTCTTTTCTTGTTGTTTACAACCTAGAAGCTATACCTGTAGCATATTTCTAGATTCTAGCTCATCTGGAAGTAGGCAAACATTAATGTCTGTCATCCGAGCCAAGCCCTTTTCCGAGGGTTCTGAGAACTAAAAACTTAAAAGATTGTTTTTTTGGAAATATCTCGTGGTTTACAACCTAGAAGCTATACGTGTAGCCTATTTCATGTTTCTACGTCATCTGGACGTGGGCAAACATTAATGTCTGTCATCCGAGCTGAGCCCTTTCTCGGGGGTTCTGAGGGCTAAAAATTTGAAAGATTTGGTTTTTGGAAATTTCTTGTGGTATACAACCTAGAACCTATACGTGTAGCATATTTCTAGTTTCTAGCTCATCAGGAAGTAGGCAAACATTAATGTCTGTGAGCCGAGACGAGCCCTTTTCTTTGGGTTGTTAGGGCTAAAAATTTAAAAAATATTCTATTTGGAATTGTCTTGTGGTTTACAGACTAGAAGCTATACCTGTAGCATGTTTTAAGTTTCTGGCTCATCTGGAAGTGGGGAAAAATTAATGTAGGTGAGCCGAGCCATGCCATTTTTCGGGGGGTGTTTAGGGCTTCTTCTTACAGCCTATAAGCTATACGTGTAGCATATGTTATGTGTTTAGCTCATCTGGAAGTTGGCAAACAATGACTGTGAGTCGAGCGAGCCAAAAAGCTATAGAATTTTATTGTGCTTTATAGCCTAGAAGGTATACTTGTAGCAATTTTCAAGTCTCTGGCTCATCTGAAAGGGGGCCATTTTTAATGTCGGTGAGATGAGCCAAGCCCTTTTTCGGGACTTCTGAGGCCTAAAAATTTGAAATATTTGCTTTTTGGATATTTCTTGTTGTTTACAACCTAGAAGCTATACCTGCAGCATATTTCTAGATTCTAGCTCATCTGGAAGTAGGCAAACATTAATGTCTGTGAGCTGAGACGAGCCCTATTTCTTTGGGTTTTTAGGGGGTAAAATTTAAAAGATTTGCTTTTTGGAATTGTCTTGTGGTTTACAGCCTAGAACCTATACCTGTAGCATGTTTTAAGTTTCTGGCACATCTGGAAGTGGGGAAAAATTAATGTAGGTGAGCCGAGCCAAGACATTTTTCGGGGCGTGTTTAGGGATGTTTCTTACAGCCAAGAAGCTATACGTGTAGCATATTTTATGTGTCTAGCTCATCTGGAAGTGGAAAAACAATAATGTCTGTCATCCGAGCCAAGCTCTTTTTCGAGGCTTCTGAGGGCTAAAAATTTATAGGATTTGCTTTTTGGAAACATCTCGCGTTTTACAACCTAGAAGCTATACGTGTAGCATATTTCAAGTTTCTAGCTTATCTGGACGTGGGCAAACATTAATGTCTGTCATCCGAGCCGAGTCTTTTTTCATGGGTTCTGAGGTTTAAAAATTTAAAAGATTAGCTTTTTGGAATTTTCTTGTGGTTTACAGCCTAGAAGCTATACCTGTAGCATGTTTCAAGGTTATGGCTCATCTGGAATGTCTGTGTGTCGAGCCGAGCTAAAAAAAAACTATGGAATTTTCTTGTGGTTGATAGCCTAGAAGGTATACTTGTTGCATTTTTCAGGTTTCTGGCTCATCTAAAAAGGGAGCCATTCTTAATGTCGGTGAGCCGAGCCAATCCCATTTTCGGGGGGTGTTTATGGCTGAAAATTAAAAAAATTACTTCTTTGAAAAGTCCTGTGGTTTAAGCCTAGAAGCCATACGTGTCGCATATTTTATGTGTCTAGCTCATCTGGAAGTGGACAAACAATAATGTCTGTCTTCCGAGCCAAGCCCTTTTTCGAGGGTTCTGAGAACTAAAAATGTAAAAGATTTGTTTTTTGGAAATATCTCGTGGTTTACAACCTAGAAGCTAAACATGTAGCATATTTCAAGTTTCTACGTCATCTGGACGTGGGCAAACATTAATGTCTGTCATCCGAGCTGAGCCCTTTTTCGGGGGTTCTGAAGGCTAAAAATTTGAAAGGTTTGCTTTTTGGAAATTTCTTGTGGTTTACAACCTAGAAGCTATACGTGTAGCATATTTCAAGTTTCTAGCACATCTGGAAGTAGGGAAACATCAATGTCTGTGAGCCGAGACGAGCCCTATTTCTTTGGGTTTTTAGGGCCAAAAATTTAAAAGATTTGCTTTTTGGAATATTCTTGTGGTTTACAACCTAGAAGCTATACCTGTAGCATGTTTCAAGTTTATGGCTCATCTGGAAGTGGGCAAACATCAATGTCGGTGAGCCTAGCCAAGCCATTTTTCGGGGGGTGTTTAGGGCTGAAAATTGTGGTTTACAACCTATAAGCTTTACGTGTTGCATATTTCAAGTTTCTAGCTCATCTGGAAGTGGGCAAACATTAATGGCTGTAAACTGAGACGAGCCCTTTTTCTTTGGGTTTTTAGGGCTAAAAATTTAAAAGATTTGCTTTTTGGAATTTTCTTGTGGTTTACAGCCTAGAAGCTATACCTGTAGCATGTTTCAAGTTTATGTCTCATCTGGAAGTGGGCAAACATCAATGTCGGTGACCCGAGACAAGCCATTTTTCGGGGGGTGTTTAGGGCTGAAAATTAAAAAAACTACTTTTTGGAGTTTTCCTGTTTCTTACAGCCTAGAAGCTATACGTGTAGAATATTTTATGTGTCTAGCTCATCTGGAAGTGGGCAAACATTAATGTCTGTGAGTCGACGCGAGCTAAAAAAAAATATGGAATTTTCTTGTGGTTTATACCCTAGGAGGTATACATGTAGCATGTTTCAAGTTTCTGGTTCATTTAGAAGGGGGTCATTTTAAATGTCGGTGTGCCGAGCCGAGCCAAGCTCTTTTTCGGCGTTGTTTAGGGATGAAAATTAAAAAAATTACATTTTTGAATTGTCCTGTGGTTTACAGCCTAGAAGCTATACGTGTCGCATATTTTATGTGTCTAGCTTTTCTGGAAGTGGACAAACAATAATGTCTGTCATCCGAGCCAAGCCCTTTTTCGAGAGTCCTGAGGGCTAAAAATGTTAAAAATGTGCTTTTTGGAAATATCTCATGGTTTACAACTTAGAAGCTATACCTGTATCATGTTTCAAGTTTCTAGCTCATCTGGAAGTGGGCAAACATTAATGTCTGTCATCCGAGCAGAGCCCATTTTCGGGAGTTCTGAGGCCTAAAAATTTAAAAGATTTGCTTTTTGGAAATTTCTTGTGGTTTACAACCTAGAAGCTATACGTGTAGCATATTTCAAGTTTCTAGCACATCTGGAAGTAGGCTAACATCAATGTCTGTGAGCCGAGACGAGCCATTTTTCCTTGGGTTTTTAGGACTAAAAATTTAAAAGATTTGCTTTTTGGAATTTTCTTGTGGTTTACAGCCTAGAAGCTATACCTGTAGCATGTTTCAAGTTTATGGCTCATCTGGAAGTGGGCAAACATCAATGTCGGTGACCCGAGACAAGCCATTTTTCGGGGGGTGTTTAGGGCTGAAAATTAAAAAAACTACTTTTTGGAGTTTTCCTGTTTCTTACAGCCTAGAAGCTATACATGTAGAATATTTTATGTGTCTAGCTCATCTGGAAGTGGGCAAACATTAATGTCTGTGAGTCGACGCGAGCTAAAAAAGATATGGAATTTTCTTGTGGTTTATAGCCTAGAAGGTATACCTGTAGCATGTTTCAAGTTTCTGGCTCATCTGGAAGGGGGGCATTTTAAATGTCGGTGTGCCGAGCCGAGCCAAGCTCTTTTTCGGGGGGTGTTTAGGGATGAAAATTAAAAAAATTACATCTTTGAATTGTCCCGTGGTTTACAGCCTAGAAGCTATACGTGTCGCATATTTTATGTGTCTAGCTTATCTGGAAGTGGACAAACAATAATGTGTGTAAACTGAGACAAGCCCTTTTTCTTTGGGTTTTTAGGGCTAAATATTTAAAAGATTTTCTTTCTTGAATTTTCTTGTGGTTTACAGCCAAGTAGCTATACCTGTAGCATGTTTCAAGTGTCTAGCTCATCTGGAAGTGGGCAATCATTAATGTCTGTCATCCGAGCAGAGCCTTTTTTTCGGGAGTCTTTGGCCTAAAAATTTGAAATATTTGCTTTTTGGATATTTCTTGTTGTTTACAACCTAGAAGCTATACCTGTAGCATATTTCTAGATTCAAGCTCATCTGGAAGTAGGCAAACATTAATGTCTGTGAGCTGAGACGAGCACTATTTCTTTAGGTTTTTAGGGGGTAAAATTCAAAAGTTTTGCTTTTTGGAATTGTCTTGTGGTTTAAAGCCTAGAACCTATACCTGTAGCATATTTCAAGTTTCTAGCTTATCTGGACGTGGGCAAACATTAATGTCTGTCATCCGAGCCGAGTCTTTTTTATGGGTTCTGAGGTTAAAAAATTTAAAAGATTAGCTTTTTGGAATTTTCTTGTGGTTTACAGCCTAGAAGCTATACCTGTAGCATGTTCGAAGGTTATGGCTCATCTGGAAGTGGGCAAACATCAATGTCGGTGAGCCGAGCAAGTCATTTTTCGGGGGGAATTTAGGGCTGAAAAATTGTGGTTTTATAACCTATAAGCTTTACGTGTTGCATATTTCAAGTTTCTAGCTCATCTGGAAGTGGGCAAACATTAATGTGTGTAAACTGAGACGAGCCATTCTTCTTTGGGTTTTTAGGGCTAAATATTTAAAAGATTTGCTTTTTGTAATTCTCTTGTTCTTTACAGCCTAGAAGCTATACCTGTAGTATGTTTCAAGTTTCTAGCTCATCTGGAAGTGGGCAAACATTAATGTCTGTCATCCGAGCAGAGCCCTTTTTCGGGAGTTCTGAGGCCTAAAAATTTTAAAGATTTGCTTTTTGGAAATTTCTTGTGGTATACAACCTAGATCCTATATGTGTAGCATATTTCAAGTTTCTAGCACATCTGGAAGTAGGGAAACATCAATGTCTGTGAGCCGAGACGAGCCCTATTTCTTTGGGTTTTTAGGGCTAAAAATTTAAAAGATTTGCTTTTTGTAATATTCTTGTGGTTTACAACCTTGAAGCTATACCTGTAGCATGTTTCAAGTTTATGGCTCATCTGGAAGTGGGCAAACATCAATGTCAGTGAGCCGAGCCAAGCCATTTTTCGGGGGGTGTTTAGGGCTGAAAATGGTGGTTTACAACCTATAAGCTTTACGTGTTGCATATTTCAAGTTTCTAGCTCGTCTGGAAGTAGGCAAACATTAATGGCTGTAAACTGAGACGAGCCCTTTTTCTTTGGGTTTTTAGTGCTAAAAATTTAAAAGATTTCCTTTTTCGAAGTTTCTTGTGGTTTACAGCCTAGAAGCTATACCTGTAGCATGTTTTAAGTTTCTGGCTCATCTGGAAGTGGGCAAACATCAATTTTGGTGACCCGAGACAAGCCATTTTTCGGGGGGTGTTTAGGGCTGAAAATTTAAAAAACTGCTTTTTGGAGTTTTCCTGTTTCTAACAGCCTAGAAGCTATACGTGTAGAATATTTTATGTGTCTAGCTCATCTGGAAGTGGGCAAACATTAATGTCGGTGAGTCGACGCGAGCTAAAAAAAAATATGGAATTTTCTTGTGCTTTATAGCCTAGAAGGTATACCTGTAGCATGTTTGAAGTTTCTGGCTCATCTGGAAGGGGGTCATTTTAAATGTCGGTGTGCCGAGCCGAGCCAAGCTCTTTTTCGGGGGTGTTTAGGGATGAAAATTTAAAAAATGACATCTTTGAATTGTCCTGTGGTTTACAGCCTAGAAGCTATACGTGTCGCATATTTTATGTGTCTAGCTTATCTGGAAGTGGACAAACAATAATGTCTGTCATCCGAGCCAAGCCCTTTTTTGAGAGTTCTGAGATCTAAAAATGTTAAAAATGTGCTTTTTGAAAATATCTCATGGTTTACAACTTAGAAGCTATACCTGTAGCATGTTTCAAGTTTCTGGCTCATCTGGAAGTGGGCAAACATTAATGTCTGTCATCCGAGCAGAGCCCATTTTCGGGAGTTGTGAGGCCTAAAAATTTAAAAGATTTGCTTTTTGGAAATTTCTTGTGGTTTACAACCTAGAAGCTATACGTGTAGCATATTTCAAGTTTCTAGCACATCTGGAAGTAGGGTAACATCAATGTCTGTGAGCCGAGACGAGCCATTTTTCTTTGGGTTTTTAGGGCTAAAAATTTAAAAGATTTGCTTTTTGGAATTTTCTTGTGGTTTACAGCCTAGAAGCTATACCTGTAGCATGTTTCAAGTTTATATCTCATCTGGAAGTGGGCAAACATCAATGTCGGTGACCAGAGACAAGCCATTTTTCGGGGGGTGTTTAGGGCTGAAAATTAAAAAAACTACTTTTTGGAGTTTTCCTGTTTTTTACAGCCTAGAAGCTATACGTATAGAATATATTATGTGTCTAGCTCATCTGGAAGTGGGCAAACATTAATGTCTGTGAGTCGACG
The DNA here is from genome assembly GCA_964059195.1 of Ectobius pallidus. Classification (NCBI taxonomy): domain Eukaryota; kingdom Metazoa; phylum Arthropoda; class Insecta; order Blattodea; family Ectobiidae; genus Ectobius; species Ectobius pallidus. The sequence continues at coordinate 47,522,315 of CAXKWD010000004.1, read as the reverse complement.
CGAGCTAAAAAAAAATATGGAATTTTCTTGTGGTTTATACCCTAGGAGGTATACATGTAGCATGTTTCAAGTTTCTGGTTCATTTAGAAGGGGGTCATTTTAAATGTCGGTGTGCCGAGCCGAGCCAAGCTCTTTTTCGGCGTTGTTTAGGGATAAAAATTAAAAAAATTACATTTTTGAATTGTCCTGTGGTTTACAGCCTAGAAGCTATACGTGTCGCATATTTTATGTGTCTAGCTTATCTGGAAGTGGACAAACAATAATGTCTGTCATCCGAGCCAAGCCCTTTTTCGAGAGTTCTGAGGGCTAAAAATGTTAAAAATGTGCTTTTTGGAAATATCTCATGGTTTACAACTTAGAAGCTATACCTGTATCATGTTTCAAGTTTCTAGCTCATCTGGAAGTGGGCAAACATTAATGTCTGTCATCCGAGCAGAGCCCATTTTCGGGAGTTCTGAGGCCTAAAAATTTAAAAGATTTGCTTTTTGGAAATTTCTTGTGGTTTACAACCTAGAAGCTATACGTGTAGCATATTTCAAGTTTCTAGCACATCTGGAAGTAGGCTAACATCAATGTCTGTGAGCCGAGACGAGCCATTTTTCCTTGGGTTTTTAGGACTAAAAATTTAAAAGATTTGCTTTTTGGAATTTTCTTGTGGTTTACAGCCTAGAAGCTATACCTGTAGCATGTTTCAAGTTTATAGCTCATCTGGAAGTGGGCAAACATCAATGTCGGTGACCCGAGACAAGCCATTTTTCGGGGGGTGTTTAGGGCTGAAAATTAAAAAAACTACTTTTTGGAGTTTTCCTGTTTCTTACAGCCTAGAAGCTATACATGTAGAATATTTTATGTGTCTAGCTCATCTGGAAGTGGGCAAACATTAATGTCTGTGAGTCGACGCGAGCTAAGAAAAATATGGAATTTTCTTGTGGTTTATAGCCTAGAAGGTATACCTGTAGCATGTTTCAAGTTTCTGGGTCATCTGGAAGGGGGGCATTTTAAATGTCGGTGTGCCGAGCCGAGCCAAGCTCTTTTTCGGGGGGTGTTTAGGGATGAAAATTAAAAAAATTACATCTTTGAATTGTCCCGTGGTTTACAGCCTAGAAGCTATACGTGTCGCATATTTTATGTGTCTAGATTATCTGGAAGTGGACAAACAATAATGTGTGTAAACTGAGACAAGCCCTTTTTCTTTGGGTTTTTAGGGCTAAATATTTAAAAGATTTTCATTCTTGAATTTTCTTGTGGTTTACAGCCAAGTAGCTATACCTGTAGCATGTTTCAAGTGTCTAGCTCATCTGGAAGTGGGCAATCATTAATGTCTGTCATCCGAGCAGAGCCTTTTTTTCGGGAGTCTTTGGCCTAAAAATTTGAAATATTTGCTTTTTGGATATTTCTTGTTGTTTACAACCTAGAAGCTATACCTGTAGCATACTTCTAGATTCTAGCTCATCTGGAAGTAGGCAAACATTAATGTCTGTGAGCTGAGACGAGCACTATTTCTTTAGGTTTTTAGGGGGTAAAATTCAAAAGTTTTGCCTTTTGGAATTGTCTTGTGGTTTAAAGCCTAGAACCTATACCTGTAGCATGTTTTAAGTTCCTGGCTCATCTGGAAGTGGGGAAAAATTAATGTAGGTGAGCCGAGCCAAGTCATTTTTCGGGGCGTGTTTAGGGCTGTTTCTTACAGCCTAGAAGCTATACGTGTAGCATATTTTATGTGTCTAGCTCATCTGGAAGTGGAAAAACAATAATGTCTGTCATCCGAGCCAAGCTCTTTTTCGAGGGCTCTGAGGCTAAAAAATTTAAAAGATTTGCTTTTTGGAAACATCTCGCGTTTCACAACCTAGAAGCTATACGTGTAGCATATTTCAAGTTTCTAGCTTATCTGGACGTGGGCAAATATTAATGTCTGTCATCTGAGCCGAGTCTTTTTTCATGGGTTCTGAGGTTTAAAAATTTAAGAGATTAGCTTTTTGGAATTTTCTTGTGGTTTACAGCCTAGAAGCTATACCTGTAGCATGTTTCAAGGTTATGGCTCATCTGGAAGTGGGCAAACATCAATGTCGGTGAGCCGAGCAAGTCATTTTTCGGGGGGAATTTAGGGCTGAAAAATTGTGGTTTTATAACCTATAAGCTTTACGTGTTGCATATTTCAAGTTTCTAGCTCATCTGGAAGTGGGCAAACATTAATGTGTGTAAACTGAGACGAGCCATTCTTCTTTGGGTTTTTAGGGCTAAAGATTTAAAAGATTTGCTTTTTGGAATTCTCTTGTTGTTTACAGCCTGGAAGCTATACCTGTAGTATGTTTCAAGTTTCTAGCTCATCTGGAAGTGGGCAAACATTAATGTCTGTCATCCGAGCAGAGCCCTTTTTCGGGAGTTCTGAGGCCTAAAAATTTTAAAGATTTGCTTTTTGGAAATTTCTTGTGGTATACAACCTAGAACCTATACGTGTAGCATATTTCTAGTTTCTAGCTCATCAGGAAGTAGGCAAACATTAATGTCTGTGAGCCGAGACGAGCCCTTTTCTTTGGGTTGTTAGGGCTAAAAATTTAAAAAATATTCTATTTGGAATTGTCTTGTGGTTTACAGACTAGAAGCTATACCTGTAGCATGTTTTAAGTTTCTGGCTCATCTGAAAGTGGGAAAAAATTAATGTAGTTGAGCCGAGCCAAGCCATTTTTCGGGGGGTGTTTAGTGCTGTTTCTTACAGCCTAAAAGCTATACGTGTAGCATATTTTATGTGTCTAGCTCATCTGGAAGAAGGCAAACATTAATGTCTGTGAGTCGAGTCGAGCTAAAAAAAACTATGGAATTTTCTTGTGGATTTTAGCCTAGAAGGTATACCTGTAGCATGTTTCAAGTTTCTGGCTCATCTGGAAGGGGGCCATTTTTAATGTCGGTGAGCAGAGCCAAGCCCATTTTCGGGGAGTGTTTAGGGCTGAAAATTTAAAAATTACTTCCTTTAATTGTTCTGTACTTTACAGCCTAGAAGCTATACGTGTAGCATATTTTATGTGTCTAGCTCATCTGGAAGTGGAAAAACAATAATGTCTGTCATCCGAACCAAGCCCTTTTTCGAGGGTTCTGAGGGCTAAAAATTTAAAAGCTTTGCTTTTTGGAAACATCTCGTGTTTTCAACCTAGAATCTATACTTGTAGCATATTTCAAGTTTCTAGCTCATCTGGACGTGGGCAAACATTAATGTTTGTCATCCGAGCCGAGTCTTTTTTCATGGGTTCAGAGGTTTAAAAATTTAAAAGATTAGCTTTTTGGAATTTTCTTGTGGTTTACAGCCTAGAAGCTATACCTGTAGTATGTTTCAAGGTTATGGCTCATCTGGAAGTGGGAAACACCAATGTCGGTGAGCCGAGCAAGTCATTTTTCGGGGGGAATTTCGGGCTGAAAAATTGTGGTTTTATAACCTATAAGCTTTACGTGTTGCATATTTCAAGTTTCTAGCTCATCTGGAAGTGGGCAAACATTATTGTGTGTAAACTGAGACAAGCCCTTTTTCTTTGGGTTTTTAGGGCTAAAAATTTAAAAGATTTGCTTTTTGGAATTATCTTGTTGTTTACAGAATAGAAGCTATGCCTGTAGTACGTTTCAAGTTTCTAGCTCATCTGGAAGTGGGCAAACATTAATGTCTGTCATCCGAGCAGAGCCCTTTTTCGGGAATTCTGAGGCCTAAAAATTTGTAAGATTTGCTTTTTGGAAATTTCTTGTGGTTTATATCCTAGAAGCTATACATGTAACATATATCAAGTTTCTAGCACATATGGAAGTAGGCAAACATCAATATCTGTGAACCGAGAGGGGCCCTTTTTCTTTGGGTTTTTAGGGCTAAAAGTTTAAAAGATTTGCTTTTTGGAATTGTCTTGTGGTTTACAGCCTAGAACCCTTACCTGTAGCATGTTTCAAGTTGCTGGCTCATCTGGAAGGGGGTCATTTTAAATGTCGGTGTGCCGAGCCGAGCCAAGCTCTTTTTTGGGTTTTTAGGGATGAAAATTTAAAAAATGACATCTTTGAATTGTCCTGTGGTTTACAGCCTAGAAGCTATACGTGTCGCATATTTTATGTGTCTAGCTTATCTGGAAGTGGACAAACAATAATGTCTGTCATCCGAGTCAAGCCCTTTTTTGAGAGTTCTGAGATCTAAAAATGTTAAAAATGTGCTTTTTGGAAATATCTCATGGTTTACAACTTAGAAGCTATACCTGTAGCATGTTTCAAGTTTCTGGCTCATCTGGAAGTGGGCAAACATTAATGTCTGTCATCCGAGCAGAGCCCATTTTCGGGAGTTCTGAGGCCTAAAAATTTAAAAGATTTGCTTTTTGGAAATTTCTTGTGGTTTACAACCTAGAAGCTATACGTGTAGCATATTTCAAGTTTCTAGCACATCTGGAAGTAGGGTAACATCAATGTCTGTGAGCCGAGACGAGCCATTTTTCTTTGGGTTTTTAGGGCTAAAAATTTAAAAGATTTGCTTTTTGGAATTTTCTTGTGGTTTACAGCCTAGAAGCTATACCTGTAGCATGTTTCAAGTTTATGTCTCATCTGGAAGTGGGCAAACATCAATGTCGGTGACCCGAGACAAGCCATTTTTCGGGGGGTGTTTAGGGCTGAAAATTAAAAAAACTACTTTTTGGAGTTTTCCTGTTTCTTACAGCCTAGAAGCTATACGTGTAGAATATTTTATGTGTCTAGCTCATCTGGAAGTGGGCAAACATTAATGTCTGTGAGTCGACGCGAGCTAAAAAAAAATATGGAATTTTCTTGTGGTTTATACCCTAGGAGGTATACATGTAGCATGTTTCAAGTTTCTGGTTCATTTAGAAGGGGGTCATTTTAAATGTCGGTGTGCCGAGCCGAGCCAAGCTCTTTTTCGGCGTTGTTTAGGGATGAAAATTAAAAAAATTACATTTTTGAATTGTCCTGTGGTTTACAGCCTAGAAGCTATACGTGTCGCATATTTTATGTGTCTAGCTTATCTGGAAGTGGACAAACAATAATGTCTGTCATCCGAGCTAAGCCCTTTTTCGAGAGTTCTGAGGGCTAAAAATGTTAAAAATGTGCTTTTTGGAAATATCTCATGGTTTACAACTTAGAAGCTATACCTGTATCATGTTTCAAGTTTCTAGCTCATCTGGAAGTGGGCAAACATTAATGTCTGTCATCCGAGCAGAGCCCATTTTCGGGAGTTCTGAGGCCTAAAAATTTAAAAGATTTGCTTTTTGGAAATTTCTTGTGGTTTACAACCTAGAAGCTATACGTGTAGCATATTTCAAGTTTCTAGCACATCTGGAAGTAGGCTAACATCAATGTCTGTGAGCCGAGACGAGCCATTTTTCCTTGGGTTTTTAGGACTAAAAATTTAAAAGATTTGCTTTTTGGAATTTTCTTGTGGTTTACAGCCTAGAAGCTATACCTGTAGCATGTTTCAAGTTTATGGCTCATCTGGAAGTGGGCAAACATCAATGTCGGTGACCCGAGACAAGCCATTTTTCGGGGGGTGTTTAGGGCTGAAAATTAAAAAAACTACTTTTTGGAGTTTTCCTGTTTCTTACAGCCTAGAAGCTATACATGTAGAATATTTTATGTGTCTAGCTCATCTGGAAGTGGGCAAACATTAATGTCTGTGAGTCGACGCGAGCTAAAAAAAATATGGAATTTTCTTGTGGTTTATAGCCTAGAAGGTATACCTGTAGCATGTTTCAAGTTTCTGGGTCATCTGGAAGGGGGGCATTTTAAATGTCGGTGTGCCGAGCCGAGCCAAGCTCTTTTTCGGGGGGTGTTTAGGGATGAAAATTAAAAAAATTACATCTTTGAATTGTCCCGTGGTTTACAGCCTAGAAGCTATACGTGTCGCATATTTTATGTGTCTAGCTTATCTGGAAGTGGACAAACAATAATGTGTGTAAACTGAGACAAGCCCTTTTTCTTTGGGTTTTTAGGGCTAAATATTTAAAAGATTTTCATTCTTGAATTTTCTTGTGGTTTACAGCCAAGTAGCTATACCTGTAGCATGTTTCAAGTGTCTAGCTCATCTGGAAGTGGGCAATCATTAATGTCTGTCATCCGAGCAGAGCCTTTTTTTCGGGAGTCTTTGGCCTAAAAATTTGAAATATTTGCTTTTTGGATATTTCTTGTTGTTTACAACCTAGAAGCTATACCTGTAGCATATTTCTAGATTCTAGCTCATCTGGAAGTAGGCAAACATTAATGTCTGTGAGCTGAGAAGAGCACTATTTCTTTAGGTTTTTAGGGGGTAAAATTCAAAAGTTTTGCTTTTTGGAATTGTCTTGTGGTTTAAAGCCTAGAACCTATACCTGTAGCATGTTTTAAGTTCCTGGCTCATTTGGAAGTGGGGAAAAATTAATGTAGGTGAGCCGAGCCAAGTCATTTTTCGGGGCGTGTTTAGGGCTGTTTCTTACAGCCTAGAAGCTATACGTGTAGCATATTTTATGTGTCTAGCTCATCTGGAAGTGGAAAAACAATAATGTCTGTCATCCGAGCCAAGCTCTTTTTCGAGGGCTCTGAGGGCTAAAAAATTTAAAAGATTTGCTTTTTGGAAACACTTCGCGTTTTACAACCTAGAAGCTATACGTGTAGCATATTTCAAGTTTCTAGCTTATCTGGACGTGGGCAAACATTAATGTCTGTCATCGGAGCCGAGTCTTTTTTCATGGGTTCTGAGGTTTAAAAATTTAAGAGATTAGCTTTTTGGAATTTTCTTGTGGTTTACAGCCTAGAAGCTATACCTGTAGCATGTTTCAAGGTTATGGCTCATCTGGAAGTGGGCAAACATCAATGTCGGTGAGCCGAGCAAGTCATTTTTCGGGGGGAATTTAGGGCTGAAAAATTGTGGTTTTATAACCTATAAGCTTTACGTGTTGCATATTTCAAGTTTCTAGCTCATCTGGAAGTGGGCAAACATTAATGTGTGTAAACTGAGACGAGCCATTCTTCTTTGGGTTTTTAGGGCTAAAGATTTAAAAGATTTGCTTTTTGGAATTCTCTTGTTGTTTACAGCCTGGAAGCTATACCTGTAGTATGTTTCAAGTTTCTAGCTCATCTGGAAGTGGGCAAACATTAATGTCTGTCATCCGAGCAGAGCCCTTTTTCGGGAGTTCTGAGGCCTAAAAATTTTAAAGATTTGCTTTTTGGAAATTTCTTGTGGTATACAACCTAGAACCTATACGTGTAGCATATTTCTAGTTTCTAGCTCATCAGGAAGTAGGCAAACATTAATGTCTGTGAGCCGAGACGAGCCCTTTTCTTTGGGTTGTTAGGGCTAAAAATTTAAAAAATATTCTATTTGGAATTGTCTTGTGGTTTACAGACTAGAAGCTATACCTGTAGCATGTTTTAAGTTTCTGGCTCATCTGAAAGTGGGAAAAAATTAATGTCGGTGAGCAGAGCCAAGCCCATTTTCGGGGAGTGTTTAGGGCTGAAAATTTAAAAAATTACTTCCTTTAATTGTTCTGTACTTTACAGCCTAGAAGCTATACGTGTAGCATATTTTATGTGTCTAGCTCATCTGGAAGTGGAAAAACAATAATGTCTGTCATCCGAACCAAGCCCTTTTTCGAGGGTTCTGAGGGCTAAAAATTTAAAAGCTTTGCTTTTTGGAAACATCTCGTGTTTTCAACCTAGAATCTATACTTGTAGCATATTTCAAGTTTCTAGCTCATCTGGACGTGGGCAAACATTAATGTTTGTCATCCGAGCCGAGTCTTTTTTCATGGGTTCAGAGGTTTAAAAATTTAAAAGATTAGCTTTTTGGAATTTTCTTGTGGTTTACAGCCTAGAAGCTATACCTGTAGTATGTTTCAAGGTTATGGCTCATCTGGAAGTGGGAAACACCAATGTCGGTGAGCCGAGCAAGTCATTTTTCGGGGGGAATTTCGGGCTGAAAAATTATGGTTTTATAAAATATAAGCTTTACGTGTTGCATATTTCAAGTTTCTAGCTCATCTGGAAGTGGGCAAACATTATTGTGTGTAAACTGAGACAAGCCCTTTTTCTTTGGGTTTTTAGGGCTAAAAATTTAAAAGATTTGCTTTTTGGAATTATCTTGTTGTTTACAGAATAGAAGCTATACCTGTAGTATGTTTCAAGTTTCTAGCTCATCTGGAAGTGGGCAAACATTAATGTCTGTCATCCGAGCAGAGCCCTTTTTCGGGAATTCTGAGGCCTAAAAATTTGTAAGATTTGCTTTTTGGAAATTTCTTGTGGTTTATATCCTAGAAGCTATACATGTAACATATATCAAGTTTCTAGCACATATGGAAGTAGGCAAACATCAATATCTGTGAACCGAGAGGGGCCCTTTTTCTTTGGGTTTTTAGGGCTAAAAGTTTAAAAGATTTGCTTTTTGGAATTGTCTTGTGGTTTACAGCCTAGAACCCTTACCTGTAGCATGTTTCAAGTTGCTGGCTCATCTGGAAGGGGGTCATTTTAAATGTCGGTGTGCCGAGCCGAGCCAAGCTCTTTTTCGGGGGTGTTTAGGGATGAAAATTTAAAAAATGACATCTTTGAATTGTCCTGTGGTTTACAGCCTAGAAGCTTTACGTGTCGCATATTTTATGTGTCTAGCTTATCTGGAAGTGGACAAACAATAATGTCTGTCATCCGAGCCAAGCCCTTTTTTGAGAGTTCTGAGATCTAAAAATGTTAAAAATGTGCTTTTTGGAAATATCTCATGGTTTACAACTTAGAAGCTATACCTGTAGCATGTTTCAAGTTTCTGGCTCATCTGGAAGTGGGCAAACATTAATGTCTGTCATCCGAGCAGAGCCCATTTTCGGGAGTTCTGAGGCCTAAAAATTTAAAAGATTTGCTTTTTGGAAATTTCTTGTGGTTTACAACCTAGAAGCTATACGTGTAGCATATTTCAAGTTTCTAGCACATCTGGAAGTAGGGTAACATCAATGTCTGTGAGCCGAGACGAGCCATTTTTCTTTGGGTTTTTAGGGCTAAAAATTTAAAAGATTTGCTTTTTGGAATTTTCTTGTGGTTTACAGCCTAGAAGCTATACCTGTAGCATGTTTCAAGTTTATGTCTCATCTGGAAGTGGGCAAACATCAATGTCGGTGACCCGAGACAAGCCATTTTTCGGGGGGTGTTTAGGGCTGAAAATTAAAAAAACTACTTTTTGGAGTTTTCCTGTTTCTTACAGCCTAGAAGCTATACGTGTAGAATATTTTATGTGTCTAGCTCATCTGGAAGTGGGCAAACATTAATGTCTGTGAGTCGACGCGAGCTAAAAAAAAAATATGGAATTTTCTTGTGGTTTATACCCTAGGAGGTATACATGTAGCATGTTTCAAGTTTCTGGTTCATTTAGAAGGGGGTCATTTTAAATGTCGGTGTGCCGAGCCGAGCCAAGCTCTTTTTCGGCGTTGTTTAGGGATGAAAATTAAAAAAATTACATTTTTGAATTGTCCTGTGGTTTACAGCCTAGAAGCTATACGTGTCGCATATTTTATGTGTCTAGCTTTTCTGGAAGTGGACAAACAATAATGTCTGTCATCCGAGCCAAGCCCTTTTTCGAGAGTTCTGAGGGCTAAAAATGTTAAAAATGTGCTTTTTGGAAATATCTCATGGTTTACAACTTAGAAGCTATACCTGTATCATGTTTCAAGTTTCTAGCTCATCTGGAAGTGGGCAAACATTAATGTCTGTGAGCCGAGACGAGCCCTTTTCTTTGGGTTGTTAGGGCTAAAAATTTAAAAAATATTCTATTTGGAATTGTCTTGTGGTTTACAGACTAGAAGCTATACCTGTAGCATGTTTTAAGTTTCTGGCTCATCTGAAAGTGGGAAAAAATTAATGTAGGTGAGCCGAGCCAAGCCATTTTTCGGGGGGTGTTTAGTGCTGTTTCTTACAGCCTAAAAGCTATACGTGTAGCATATTTTATGTGTCTAGCTCATCTGGAAGAAGGCAAACATTAATGTCTGTGAGTCGAGTCGAGCTAAAAAAAACTATGGAATTTTCTTGTGGATTTTAGCCTAGAAGGTATACCTGTAGCATGTTTCAAGTTTCTGGCTCATCTGGAAGGGGGCCATTTTTAATGTCGGTGAGCAGAGCCAAGCCCATTTTCGGGGAGTGTTTAGGGCTGAAAATTTAAAAAATTACTTCCTTTAATTGTTCTGTACTTTACAGCCTAGAAGCTATACGTGTAGCATATTTTATGTGTCTAGCTCATCTGGAAGTGGAAAAACAATAATGTCTGTCATCCGAACCAAGCCCTTTTTCGAGGGTTCTGAGGGCTAAAAATTTAAAAGCTTTGCTTTTTGGAAACATCTCGTGTTTTCAACCTAGAATCTATACTTGTAGCATATTTCAAGTTTCTAGCTCATCTGGACGTGGGCAAACATTAATGTTTGTCATCCGAGCCGAGTCTTTTTTCATGGGTTCAGAGGTTTAAAAATTTAAAAGATTAGCTTTTTGGAATTTTCTTGTGGTTTACAGCCTAGAAGCTATACCTGTAGTATGTTTCAAGGTTATGGCTCATCTGGAAGTGGGAAACACCAATGTCGGTGAGCCGAGCAAGTCATTTTTCGGGGGGAATTTCGGGCTGAAAAATTATGGTTTTATAACCTATAAACTTTACGTGTTGCATATTTCAAGTTTCTAGCTCATCTGGAAGTGGGCAAACATTATTGTGTGTAAACTGAGACAAGCCCTTTTTCCTTGGGTTTTTAGGGCTAAAAATTTAAAAGATTTGCTTTTTGGAATTATCTTGTTGTTTACAGAATAGAAGCTATCCTTTAGTATGTTTCAAGTTTCTAGCTCATCTGGAAGTGGGCAAACATTAATGTCTGTCATCCGAGCAGAGCCCTTTTTCGGGAATTCTGAGGCCTAAAAATTTGTAAGATTTGCTTTTTGGAAATTTCTTGTGGTTTATATCCTAGAAGCTATACATGTAACATATATCAAGTTTCTAGCACATATGGAAGTAAGCAAACATCAATATCTGTGAACCGAGAGGGGCCCTTTTTCTTTGGGTTTTTAGGGCTAAAAGTTTAAAAGATTTGCTTTTTGGAATTGTCTTGTGGTTTACAGCCTAGAACCCTTACCTGTAGCATGTTTCAAGTTGCTGGCTCATCTGGAAGGGGGTCATTTTAAATGTCGGTGTGCCGAGCCGAGCCAAGCTCTTTTTCGGGGGTGTTTAGGGATGAAAATTTAAAAAATGACATCTTTGAATTGTCCTGCGGTTTACAGCCTAGAAGCTATACGTGTCGCATATTTTATGTGTCTAGCTTATCTGGAAGTGGACAAACAATAATGTCTGTCATCCGAGCCAAGCCCTTTTTTGAGAGTTCTGAGATCTAAAAATGTTAAAAATGTGCTTTTTGGAAATATCTCATGGTTTACAACTTAGAAGCTATACCTGTAGCATGTTTCAAGTTTCTGGCTCATCTGGAAGTGGGCAAACATTAATGTCTGTCATCCGAGCAGAGCCCATTTTCGGGAGTTCTGAGGCCTAAAAATTTAAAAGATTTGCTTTTTGGAAATTTCTTGTGGTTTACAACCTAGAAGCTATACGTGTAGCATATTTCAAGTTTCTAGCACATCTGGAAGTAGGGTAACATCAATGTCTGTGAGCCGAGACGAGCCATTTTTCTTTGGGTTTTTAGGGCTAAAAATTTAAAAGATTTGCTTTTTGGAATTTTCTTGTGGTTTACAGCCTAGAAGCTATACCTGTAGCATGTTTCAAGTTTATGTCTCATCTGGAAGTGGGCAAACATCAATGTCGGTGACCCGAGACAAGCCATTTTTCGGGGGGTGTTTAGGGCTGAAAATTAAAAAAACTACTTTTTGGAGTTTTCCTGTTTCTTACAGCCTAGAAGCTATACGTGTAGAATATTTTATGTGTCTAGCTCATCTGGAAGTGGGCAAACATTAATGTCTGTGAGTCGACGCGAGCTAAAAAAAAATATGGAATTTTCTTGTGGTTTATACCCTAGGAGGTATACATGTAGCATGTTTCAAGTTTCTGGTTCATTTAGAAGGGGGTCATTTTAAATGTCGGTGTGCCGAGCCGAGCCAAGCTCTTTTTCGGCGTTGTTTAGGGATGAAAATTAAAAAAATTACATTTTTGAATTGTCCTGTGGTTTACAGCCTAGAAGCTATACGTGTCGCATATTTTATGTGTCTAGCTTTTCTGGAAGTGGACAAACAATAATGTCTGTCATCCGAGCCAAGCCCTTTTTCGAGAGTCCTGAGGGCTAAAAATGTTAAAAATGTGCTTTTTGGAAATATCTCATGGTTTACAACTTAGAAGCTATACCTGTATCATGTTTCAAGTTTCTAGCTCATCTGGAAGTGGGCAAACATTAATGTCTGTCATCCGAGCAGAGCCCATTTTCGGGAGTTCTGAGGCCTAAAAATTTAAAAGATTTGCTTTTTGGAAATTTCTTGTGGTTTACAACCTAGAAGCTATACGTGTAGCATATTTCAAGTTTCTAGCACATCTGGAAGTAGGCTAACATCAATGTCTGTGAGCCGAGACGAGCCATTTTTCCTTGGGTTTTTAGGACTAAAAATTTAAAAGATTTGCTTTTTGGAATTTTCTTGTGGTTTACAGCCTAGAAGCTATACCTGTAGCATGTTTCAAGTTTATGGCTCATCTGGAAGTGGGCAAACATCAATGTCGGTGACCCGAGACAAGCCATTTTTCGGGGGGTGTTTAGGGCTGAAAATTAAAAAAACTACTTTTTGGAGTTTTCCTGTTTCTTACAGCCTAGAAGCTATACATGTAGAATATTTTATGTGTCTAGCTCATCTGGAAGTGGGCAAACATTAATGTCTGTGAGTCGACGCGAGCTAAAAAAAATATGGAATTTTCTTGTGGTTTATAGCCTAGAAGGTATACCTGTAGCATGTTTCAAGTTTCTGGGTCATCTGGAAGGGGGGCATTTTAAATGTCGGTGTGCCGAGCCGAGCCAAGCTCTTTTTCGGGGGGTGTTTAGGGATGAAAATTAAAAAAATTACATCTTTGAATTGTCCCGTGGTTTACAGCCTAGAAGCTATACGTGTCGCATATTTTATGTGTCTAGCTTATCTGGAAGTGGACAAACAATAATGTGTGTAAACTGAGACAAGCCCTTTTTCTTTGGGTTTTTAGGGCTAAATATTTAAAAGATTTTCTTTCTTGAATTTTCTTGTGGTTTACAGCCAAGTAGCTATACCTGTAGCATGTTTCAAGTGTCTAGCTCATCTGGAAGTGGGCAATCATTAATGTCTGTCATCCGAGCAGAGCCTTTTTTTCGGGAGTCTTTGGCCTAAAAATTTGAAATATTTGCTTTTTGGATATTTCTTGTTGTTTACAACCTAGAAGCTATACCTGTAGCATATTTCTAGATTCTAGCTCATCTGGAAGTAGGCAAACATTAATGTCTGTCATCCGAGCCAAGCCCTTTTCCGAGGGTTCTGAGAACTAAAAACTTAAAAGATTGTTTTTTTGGAAATATCTCGTGGTTTACAACCTAGAAGCTATACGTGTAGCCTATTTCATGTTTCTACGTCATCTGGACGTGGGCAAACATTAATGTCTGTCATCCGAGCTGAGCCCTTTCTCGGGGGTTCTGAGGGCTAAAAATTTGAAAGATTTGGTTTTTGGAAATTTCTTGTGGTATACAACCTAGAACCTATACGTGTAGCATATTTCTAGTTTCTAGCTCATCAGGAAGTAGGCAAACATTAATGTCTGTGAGCCGAGACGAGCCCTTTTCTTTGGGTTGTTAGGGCTAAAAATTTAAAAAATATTCTATTTGGAATTGTCTTGTGGTTTACAGACTAGAAGCTATACCTGTAGCATGTTTTAAGTTTCTGGCTCATCTGGAAGTGGGGAAAAATTAATGTAGGTGAGCCGAGCCATGCCATTTTTCGGGGGGTGTTTAGGGCTTCTTCTTACAGCCTATAAGCTATACGTGTAGCATATGTTATGTGTTTAGCTCATCTGGAAGTTGGCAAACAATGACTGTGAGTCGAGCGAGCCAAAAAGCTATAGAATTTTATTGTGCTTTATAGCCTAGAAGGTATACTTGTAGCAATTTTCAAGTCTCTGGCTCATCTGAAAGGGGGCCATTTTTAATGTCGGTGAGATGAGCCAAGCCCTTTTTCGGGACTTCTGAGGCCTAAAAATTTGAAATATTTGCTTTTTGGATATTTCTTGTTGTTTACAACCTAGAAGCTATACCTGCAGCATATTTCTAGATTCTAGCTCATCTGGAAGTAGGCAAACATTAATGTCTGTGAGCTGAGACGAGCCCTATTTCTTTGGGTTTTTAGGGGGTAAAATTTAAAAGATTTGCTTTTTGGAATTGTCTTGTGGTTTACAGCCTAGAACCTATACCTGTAGCATGTTTTAAGTTTCTGGCACATCTGGAAGTGGGGAAAAATTAATGTAGGTGAGCCGAGCCAAGACATTTTTCGGGGCGTGTTTAGGGATGTTTCTTACAGCCAAGAAGCTATACGTGTAGCATATTTTATGTGTCTAGCTCATCTGGAAGTGGAAAAACAATAATGTCTGTCATCCGAGCCAAGCTCTTTTTCGAGGCTTCTGAGGGCTAAAAATTTATAGGATTTGCTTTTTGGAAACATCTCGCGTTTTACAACCTAGAAGCTATACGTGTAGCATATTTCAAGTTTCTAGCTTATCTGGACGTGGGCAAACATCAATGTCGGTGAGCCGAGCAAGTCATTTTTCGGGGGAATTTAGGGCTGAAAAATTGTGGTTTTATAATCTATAAGCTTTACGTGTTGCATATTTCAAGTTTCTAGCTCATCTGGAAGTGGGCAAACATTAATGTTTGTAAACTGAGACGAGCCCTTTTTCTTTGGGCTTCTAGGGCTAAAGGTTTAAAAGATTTGCTTTTTGGAATTCTCTTGTTGTTTACAGCCTAGAAGCTATACCTGTAGTATGTTTCAAGTTTCTAGCTCATCTGGAAGTGGGCAAACATTAATGTCTGTCATCCGAGCAGAGCCCTTTTTCGGGAGTTCTGAGGCCTAAAAATTTGAAAGATTTGCTTTTTGGAAATTTCTTGTGGTATACAACCTAGAACCTATACGTGTAGCATATTTCTAGTTTCTAGCACATCTGGAAGTAGGGTAACATCAATGTCTGTGAGCCGAGACGAGCCATTTTTCTTTGGGTTTTTAGGGCTAAAAATTTAAAAGATTTGCTTTTTGGAATTTTCTTGTGGTTTACAGCCTAGAAGCTATACCTGTAGCATGTTTCAAGTTTATGTCTCATCTGGAAGTGGGCAAACATCAATGTCGGTGACCCGAGACAAGCCATTTTTCGGGGGGTGTTTAGGGCTGAAAATTAAAAAAACTACTTTTTGGAGTTTTCCTGTTTCTTACAGCCTAGAAGCTATACGTGTAGAATATTTTATGTGTCTAGCTCATCTGGAAGTGGGCAAACATTAATGTCTGTGAGTCGACGCGAGCTAAAAAAAAATATGGAATTTTCTTGTGGTTTATACCCTAGGAGGTATACATGTAGCATGTTTCAAGTTTCTGGTTCATTTAGAAGGGGGTCATTTTAAATGTCGGTGTGCCGAGCCGAGCCAAGCTCTTTTTCGGCGTTGTTTAGGGATGAAAATTAAAAAAATTACATTTTTGAATTGTCCTGTGGTTTACAGCCTAGAAGCTATACGTGTCGCATATTTTATGTGTCTAGCTTTTCTGGAAGTGGACAAACAATAATGTCTGTCATCCGAGCCAAGCCCTTTTTCGAGAGTCCTGAGGGCTAAAAATGTTAAAAATGTGCTTTTTGGAAATATCTCATGGTTTACAACTTAGAAGCTATACCTGTATCATGTTTCAAGTTTCTAGCTCATCTGGAAGTGGGCAAACATTAATGTCTGTCATCCGAGCAGAGCCCATTTTCGGGAGTTCTGAGGCCTAAAAATTTAAAAGATTTGCTTTTTGGAAATTTCTTGTGGTTTACAACCTAGAAGCTATACGTGTAGCATATTTCAAGTTTCTAGCACATCTGGAAGTAGGCTAACATCAATGTCTGTGAGCCGAGACGAGCCATTTTTCCTTGGGTTTTTAGGACTAAAAATTTAAAAGATTTGCTTTTTGGAATTTTCTTGTGGTTTACAGCCTAGAAGCTATACCTGTAGCATGTTTCAAGTTTATGGCTCATCTGGAAGTGGGCAAACATCAATGTCGGTGACCCGAGACAAGCCATTTTTCGGGGGGTGTTTAGGGCTGAAAATTAAAAAAACTACTTTTTGGAGTTTTCCTGTTTCTTACAGCCTAGAAGCTATACATGTAGAATATTTTATGTGTCTAGCTCATCTGGAAGTGGGCAAACATTAATGTCTGTGAGTCGACGCGAGCTAAAAAAAATATGGAATTTTCTTGTGGTTTACAGCCTAGAAGGTATACCTGTAGCATGTTTCAAGTTTCTGGGTCATCTGGAAGGGGGGCATTTTAAATGTCGGTGTGCCGAGCCGAGCCAAGCTCTTTTTCGGGGGGTGTTTAGGGATGAAAATTAAAAAAATTACATCTTTGAATTGTCCCGTGGTTTACAGCCTAGAAGCTATAAGTGTCGCATATTTTATGTGTCTAGCTTATCTGGAAGTGGACAAACAATAATGTGTGTAAACTGAGACAAGCCCTTTTTCTTTGGGTTTTTAGGGCTAAATATTTAAAAGATTTTCTTTCTTGAATTTTCTTGTGGTTTACAGCCAAGTAGCTATACCTGTAGCATGTTTCAAGTGTCTAGCTCATCTGGAAGTGGGCAATCATTAATGTCTGTCATCCGAGCAGAGCCTTTTTTTCGGGAGTCTTTGGCCTAAAAATTTGAAATATTTGCTTTTTGGATATTTCTTGTTGTTTACAACCTAGAAGCTATACCTGTAGCATATTTCTAGATTCTAGCTCATCTGGAAGTAGGCAAACATTAATGTCTGTCATCCGAGCCAAGCCCTTTTCCGAGGGTTCTGAGAACTAAAAACTTAAAAGATTGTTTTTTTGGAAATATCTCGTGGTTTACAACCTAGAAGCTATACGTGTAGCCTATTTCATGTTTCTACGTCATCTGGACGTGGGCAAACATTAATGTCTGTCATCCGAGCTGAGCCCTTTCTCGGGGGTTCTGAGGGCTAAAAATTTGAAAGATTTGGTTTTTGGAAATTTCTTGTGGTATACAACCTAGAACCTATACGTGTAGCATATTTCTAGTTTCTAGCTCATCAGGAAGTAGGCAAACATTAATGTCTGTGAGCCGAGACGAGCCCTTTTCTTTGGGTTGTTAGGGCTAAAAATTTAAAAAATATTCTATTTGGAATTGTCTTGTGGTTTACAGACTAGAAGCTATACCTGTAGCATGTTTTAAGTTTCTGGCTCATCTGGAAGTGGGGAAAAATTAATGTAGGTGAGCCGAGCCATGCCATTTTTCGGGGGGTGTTTAGGGCTTCTTCTTACAGCCTATAAGCTATACGTGTAGCATATGTTATGTGTTTAGCTCATCTGGAAGTTGGCAAACAATGACTGTGAGTCGAGCGAGCCAAAAAGCTATAGAATTTTATTGTGCTTTATAGCCTAGAAGGTATACTTGTAGCAATTTTCAAGTCTCTGGCTCATCTGAAAGGGGGCCATTTTTAATGTCGGTGAGATGAGCCAAGCCCTTTTTCGGGACTTCTGAGGCCTAAAAATTTGAAATATTTGCTTTTTGGATATTTCTTGTTGTTTACAACCTAGAAGCTATACCTGCAGCATATTTCTAGATTCTAGCTCATCTGGAAGTAGGCAAACATTAATGTCTGTGAGCTGAGACGAGCCCTATTTCTTTGGGTTTTTAGGGGGTAAAATTTAAAAGATTTGCTTTTTGGAATTGTCTTGTGGTTTACAGCCTAGAACCTATACCTGTAGCATGTTTTAAGTTTCTGGCACATCTGGAAGTGGGGAAAAATTAATGTAGGTGAGCCGAGCCAAGACATTTTTCGGGGCGTGTTTAGGGATGTTTCTTACAGCCAAGAAGCTATACGTGTAGCATATTTTATGTGTCTAGCTCATCTGGAAGTGGAAAAACAATAATGTCTGTCATCCGAGCCAAGCTCTTTTTCGAGGCTTCTGAGGGCTAAAAATTTAAAGGATTTGCTTTTTGGAAACATCTCGCGTTTTACAACCTAGAAGCTATACGTGTAGCATATTTCAAGTTTCTAGCTTATCTGGACGTGGGCAAACATTAATGTCTGTCATCCGAGCCGAGTCTTTTTTCATGGGTTCTGAGGTTTAAAAATTTAAAAGATTAGCTTTTTGGAATTTTCTTGTGGTTTACAGCCTAGAAGCTATACCTGTAGCATGTTTCAAGGTTATGGCTCATCTGGAAGTGGGCAAACATCAATGTCGGTGAGCCGAGCAAGTCATTTTTCGGGGGAATTTAGGGCTGAAAAATTGTGGTTTTATAATCTATAAGCTTTACGTGTTGCATATTTCAAGTTTCTAGCTCATCTGGAAGTGGGCAAACATTAATGTTTGTAAACTGAGACGAGCCCTTTTTCTTTGGGCTTCTAGGGCTAAAGGTTTAAAAGATTTGCTTTTTGGAATTCTCTTGTTGTTTACAGCCTAGAAGCTATACCTGTAGTATGTTTCAAGTTTCTAGCTCATCTGGAAGTGGGCAAACATTAATGTCTGTCATCCGAGCAGAGCCCTTTTTCGGGAGTTCTGAGGCCTAAAAATTTGAAAGATTTGCTTTTTGGAAATTTCTTGTGGTATACAACCTAGAACCTATACGTGTAGCATATTTCTAGTTTCTAGCTCATCAGGAAGTTGGCAAACATTAATGTCTGTGAGCCGAGACGAGCCCTTTTCTTTGGGTTTTTAGTGCTAAAAATTTAAAAAAATTTCTTTTTGGAATTGTCTTGTGGTTTACAGACTAGAAGCTATACCCGTAGCATGTTTTAAGTTTCTGGCTCATCTGAAAGTGGGAAAAAATTAATGTAGGTGAGCCGAGCAAAGCCATTTTTCGGGGGGTGTTTAGTGCTGTTTCTTACAGGCTAAAAGCTATACGTGTAGCATATTTTATGTGTCTAGCTCATCTGGAAGAAGGCAAACATTAATGTCTGTGAGTCGAGTCGAGCTAAAAAAAACTATGGAATTTTCTTGTGGTTTTTAGCCTAGAAGGTATACCTGTAGCATGTTTCAAGATTCTGGCTCATCTGGAAGGGGGCCGTTTTTAATGTCGGTGAGCCTAGCCAAGCCCATTTTCGGGGAGTGTTTAGGGCTGAAAATTTAAGAAATTACTTCCTTTAATTGTTCTGTAGTTTACAGCCTAGAAGCTATACGTGTCGCATATTTTATGTGTCTAGCTCATCTGGAAGTGGATAAACAATAATGTCTGTCATCCTAGCCAAGCTCTTTTTCGAGGGTTCTGAGGGCTAAAAATTTAAAAGATTTGCTTTTTGGAAATACATCGTGGTTTCCAACCTAGAAGCTATACGTGTAGCATACTTCAAGTTTCTAGCTCATCTGGAAGTGGGCAAACATTCATGTGTGTAAACTGAGACGGGCCCTTTTCCTTTGGGTTTTAGGGCTAAAAATTTAAAAGATTTGCTTTTTGGAATTTTCTTCTCTACCTGTAGCATCATTCAAGTTTATAGCTCATCTGGAAGTGGGCAAACATTAATGTCTGTCATCCAAGCAGAGCCCTTTTTCTGGAGTCTCAGGCCTAAAAATTTGAGAGATTTGTTTTTTGGAAATATCTTGTGGTTTACAACCTAGAAGTAATAGGTGTAGCATATTTCTAGTTTCTAGCTCATCTGGAAGTAGGAAAACATTAATGTCTGTGAGCCGAGACGAGCCCTTTTTCTTTGGGGGTTTTAGGTTAAAAATTTAAAAGATTTCCTTTTTTTAATTGTCTGGTGATTTACAGCCTAGAAGCTATACCTGTAGCATGTTCTAAGTTTCTGGCTCATCTGGAAGTGGGGAAAAATTAATGTAGGTGAGCCGAGACAAGCCATTTTTCGGGGGGTGTTTAGGGCTGTTTCTTACAGCCTAGAAGCTATACGTGTAGCATATTTTATGTGTCTAGCTCATCTGAAAGAAGGCAAACATTAATGTCTGTGAGTCGAGTCGAGCTAAAAAAAACTATGGAATTTTCTTGTGGTTTTTAGCCTAGAAGGTATACCTGTAGCATGTTTCAAGTTTCTGGCTCATCTGGAAGGGGGCCATTTTTAATGTCGGTGAGCCGAGCCAAGCCCATTTTCGGGGAGTGTTTAGGGCTGAATATTTAAAAAATTACTTCCTTTAATTGTTCTGTAGTTTACAGCCTAGAAGCTATACGTGTCGCATATTTTATGTGTCTAGCTCATCTGGAAGTGGATAAACAGTAATGTCTGTCATCCTAGCCAAGCACTTTTTCGAGGGTTCTGAGGGCTAAAAATTTAAAAGATTTGCTTTTTGGAAATAACTCGTGGTTTCCAACCTAGAAGCTATACGTGTAACATACTTCAAGTTTCTAGGTCATCTGGAAGTGGGGAAAAATTAATGTAGGTGAGCCGAGCCAAGCCATATTTCTGGGGGTGTTTAGGGCTGTTTCCTACAGCCTAGAAGCTATGCATATAGCATATTTTATGTGTCTAGCTCATCTGGAAGTGGACAAACAATAATGTCTGTCATCCGAGCCAAGCCCTTTTCCGAGGGTTCTGAGAACTAAAAATTTAAAAGATTGTTTTTTTGGAAATATCTCGTGGTTTACAACCTAGAAGCTATACGTGTAACATATTTCAAGTTTCTAGCACATCTGGAAATAGGCAAAAATCAATGTCTGTGAGCCGAGACGAGCCCTTTTTCTTTGGGTTTTTAGGGCTAAAAATTTAAAAGATTTTCTTTTTGGAATTTTCTTGTGGTTTTAAGCCTTGAAGCCATACCTGTAGCATGTTTCAAGTTTCTAGCTCATGTAGAAGTGGGCAATCATTAATGTCTGTCATCCGAGGAGAGCCATTTTTCGGGGGTTTTGAGGCCTAAAAATTTGAAAGATTTGCTTTTTGGAAATTTTTTGTGGTTTACAACCTAGAAGCTAAACATGTAGCATATTTCTAGTTTCTAGCTCATCTGGAAGTAGGCAAACATTAATGTGTGTGAGCCGAGACGAGCCCTTTTTCTTTGGGTTTTTAGTGCTAAAAATTTAAAAAATTTTCTTTTTGGAATTGTCTTGTGGTTTACAGCCTAGAAGATATACCTGTAGCATGTTTCAAGTTTATGGCTCATCTGGAAGTGGGCACACATCAATGTCGGTGAGCCGAGCCAAGCCATTTTTCGGGGGGTGTTTAGGGCTCTAAATTACTGTTTACAACCTATAAGCTTTACGTGTTGCATATTTCAAGTTTCTAGCTCATCTGGAAGTGGGCAAACATTAATGTGTGTAAACTGAGACAAGCCCTTTTCCTTTGGGTTTTTAGGGCTAAATATTTAAAAGATTTTCTTTCTGGAGTTTTCTTGTGGTTTACAGCCAGAAGCTATACCTGTAGCTTGTTTCAAGTTTCTAGCTCATCTGGAAGTGGGCAATCATTAATGTGTGTCATCCGAGGAAAGCGATTTTTCGGGGGTTCTGAGGCCTAAAAATTTGAAAGATTTGCTTTTTGGAAATTTTTTGTGGTTTACAATCTAGAAGCTATACATGTAGCATATTTCTAGTTTCTAGCTCACCTGGAAGTAGGCAAACATTAATGTCTGTGAGCCGAGACGAGCCCTTTTTCTTTGGGTATTTAGGGTTAAAAATTTAAAAGATTTGCTTATTGGAATTCTCTTTTGGTTTACAGATTAGATGCTATACCTGTAGCATTTTTTAAGTTTCTGGCTCATCTGGAAGTGGGGAAAAATTAATGTAGGTGAGCCGAGCCATGCCATTTTTCGGGGGGTGTTTAGGGCTCTTTCTTACAGCCTAGAAGCTATATGTGTAGCATATTTTATGTGTCTAGCTCATCAGGAAGTGGGCAAACTTTAATGTCTGTGAGTCGAGCGAGCTAAAAAAACTATAGAATTTTATTGTGGTTTATAGCCTAGAAGGTATACTTGTAGCATTTTTCAAGTCTCTGGCTCATCTGAAAGGGGGCCATTTTTAATGTCGGTGAGCTGAGCCAAGCCCTTTTTCGGGAGTTCTGAGGCCTAAAAATTTGAGAGATTTGCTTTTTGGAAATTCCTTGTGGTTTACATCCTAGAAGCTATACATGTAGCATATTTCAAGTTTCTAGCACATTTGGAAGTAGGCAAACATCAATATCTGTGAACCGAGAGGGGCCCTTTTTCTTTGGGTTTCTAGGGCTAAGAATTTAAAAGATTTGCTTTTTGGAATTGTCTTGTGGTTTACAGCCTAGAACCTATACCTGTAACATGTTTTAAGTTTCTGGCTCATCTGGAAGTGTGGAAAAATTAATGTAGGTGAGCCGAGCCAAGCCGTTTTTCGGGGGGGGGTTTAGGGCTGTAAATTGTGGTTTACAACCTATAAGCTTTACGTGTTGCATATTTCAAGTTTCTAGTTCATCTGGAAGTGGGCGAAGATAATTGTGTGTAAAATGAGACGAGCCCTTTTACTTCGGTTTTTTTAGAGCTAAAGTTTAAAAGATTTGCTTTTTTGAATTTTCTTGTGGTTTACAGCCTAGAAGCTATACCTGTAACATGTTTCAAGTTTCTAGCTCATCTGGAAGTGGGCAAACAATAATGTCTGTCATCCGAGCAGAGCCTTTTTTCGGGAGTCTTTGGCCTAAAAATTTGAAAGATTTGCTTTTTGGATATTTCTTGTTGTTTACAACCTAGAAGCTATACCTGTAGCATATTTCTAGATTCTAGCTCATCTGGAAGTAGGCAAACATTAATGTCTGTGAGCTGTGACGAGCCCTATTTCTTTGGGTTTTTAGAGGGTAAAATTTAAAAGATTTGCTTTTTCGAATTGTCTTGTGGTTTGCAGCCTAGAACCTATACCTGTAGCATGTTTTAAGTTTCTGGCTCATCTGGAAGTGTGGAAAAATAAATGTAGGTGAGCCGAGCCACGCCATTTTTCGGGGGGTGTTTAGGTCTGTTTCTTACACCCTAGAAGCTATACGTGTAGCATATTTTATGTTTCTAGCTCATCTGAAAGAAATCAAACATTAATGTCTGTGAGTCGAGCGACCTAAAAAAAACTATGGAATTTTCTTGTGGTTTATAGCCTAGAAGGTATACTTGTAGCATTTTTCAAGTCTCTGGCTCATCTGAAAGGGGGCAATTTTTAATGTCGGTGAGCCGAGCCAAGCCTTTTTTCGGGGGGTGTGTAGGGCTGAAAATTTAAAAATTTACTTCTTTTAATTGTCCTGTGGTTTACAGCCTAGAAGCTATACGTGTCGCATATTTTATGTGTCTATCTCATCTAGAAGTGGACAAACAATAATGTCTGTAATCCGAACCAAGCTCTTTTTCGAGGGTTCTGAGGGCTAAAAATTTAAAAGGTTTGCTTTTTGGAAATATCTCGTGTTTTACAACCTAGAAGCTATACGTGTAGCATATTTCAAATTTCTAGCTCATCTGGACGTGGGCAAACATTAATGTCTGTCATCCGAGCCGAGTCTTTTTTCGTGGGTTCTGAGGGCTAAAAATTTAAAAGATTTGCTTTTTGGAATTTTCTTATGGTTTACAGCCTAGAAGCTATACCTGTAGCATGTTTCAAGTTAATGGCTCATCTGGAAGTGGGCAAACATCAATGTCGGTGAGCCGAGGCAAGCCATTTTTGGGGGGTGTTTAGGGCTGAAAATTGTGGTTTACAACCTATAAGCTTTACGTGTTGCATATTTCAAGGTTCTAGTTCATCTGGAAGTGGGCAAATATTAATGTGTGTAAACTGAGACGAGCCCTTTTTCTTTGGATTTTTAGGGCTAAAAAATTAAAAGATGTGCTTTTTGGAATTTTGTTGTGGTTTACAGCCTAGAAGCTATATCTGAAGCATGTTTCAAGTTTCTAGCTCATCTGGAAGTGGGCAAACATTAATTTCTGTCATCAGAGCAGAGCCCTTTTTCGGGAGTCTGAGGCCTAAAAATTTGAAAGATTTGTTTTTTGGAAATGTCTTGTGGTTTACAACCTAGAAGCTATAGGTGTAGCATATTTCTAGTTTCTACCTCATCTGGAAGTAGGAAAACATTAATGTCTGTGAGCCGAGACGAGCCCTTTTTCTTTGGCTTTTAGGGTTAAAAATTTAAATGATTTTGTTTTTGGAATTGTCTTGTGGTTTACAGCCTAGAAACTATACCTGTAGCATGTTTTAAGTTTCTGGCTCATCTGGAAGTGGGGAAAAATTAATGTAGTTGAGCCGAGCCAAGCCATTTTTCGGGGGGTGTTTAGGGCTGTTTCTTACAGCCTAGAAGCTATACGTGTAGCATATTTTATGTGTCTAACTCATCTGGAAGAAGGCAATCATTAATGTCTGTGAGTCGAGCCGAGCTAAAAAAATCTATGGAATTTTCTTGTGGTTTATAGCCTAGAAGATATACCTGTAGCATGTTTCAAGTTTCTGGCTCATCTGGAAAGGGGCCATTTTTAATGTCGGTGAGCCGAGCCAAGCCCTTTTTCGGGGAGTGTTTAGGGCTGAAAATTTAAAAAATTACGTCCTTTAATTGCTCTGTAGTTTACAGCCTAGAAGCTATACGTGTCGCATATTTTATGTGTCTAGCTCATCTGGAAGTGGACAAACAATAATGTCTGTCATCCGAGCCAAGCCCTTTTTCGAGGGTTATGAGGGCTAAAAATTTAAAAGATTTGCTTTTTGGAAATATCTCGTGGTTTACAACCTAGAAGCTATACGTGTAGCATATTTTCAAGTTTCTACGTCAACTGGACGTGGGCAATCATAAATGTCTGTCATGGGAGCTGAGCCCTTTTTAAGGGGGTTCTGAGGGCTAATAATTTGAAAGATTTGCTTTTTGGAAATTTCTTGTGGTTTACAACCTAGAAGCTATACGTGTAGCATATTTCAAGTTTCTAGCACATCTGGAAGTAGGCAAACATTAATGTCTGTGAGCCGAGACGAGCCCTTTTCTTTGGGTTTTTAGGGCTAAAAATTTTAAAGATTTGCTTTTTGGAATCGTCTTGTGGTTTACAGACTAGAAGCTATACCTGTAGCATGTTTTAAGTTTCTGGCTCATCTGGAAGAGGGAAAAAATTAATGTAGGTGAGCCGAGCCAAGCCATTTTTCGGGGGGTCTTTAGGGCTGTTTCTTACAGCCTAGAAGCTATACGTGTAGCATATTTTATGTGTCTAGCTCATCTGGAAGTGGATAAACAATAATGTCTGTCATCCTAGCCAAGCCCTTTTTCGAGGGTTCTGAGGGCTAAAAATTTAATAGATTTGCTTTTTAGAAATATCTCGTGGTTTACAACCTAGAAGCTATACGTGTAGCATATTTTCAAGTTTCTACGTCATCTGGACGTGGGCAAACATTAATGTCTGTCATCCGAGCTGAGCCCTTTTTCGGGGGTTCTGAGGGCTAAAAATTTGAAAGATTTGCTTTTTGGAAATTTCTTGTGGTTTACAACCTAGAAGCTATACCTGTAGCATATTTCAAGTTTCTAGCACATCTGGAAGTAGGCAAACATTAATGTCTGTGAGCCGAGACGAGCCCTTTTCTTTGGGTTTTTAGGGCTAAAAATTTTAAAGATTTGCTTTTTGGAATCGTCTTGTGGTTTACAGACTAGAAGCTATACCTGTAGCATGTTTTAAGTTTCTGGCTCATCTGGAAGAGGGAAAAAATTAATGTAGGTGAGCCGAGCCAAGCCATTTTTCGGGGGGTCTTTAGGGCTGTTTCTTACAGCCTAGAAGCTATACGTGTAGCATATTTTATGTGTCTAGCTCATCTGGAAGTGGATAAACAATAATGTCTGTCATCCTAGCCAAGCCCTTTTTCGAGGGTTCTGAGGGCTAAAAATTTAATAGATTTGCTTTTTAGTAATATCTCGTGGTTTACAACCTAGAAGCTATACGTGTAGCATATTTTCAAGTTTCTGCGTCATCTGGACGTGGGCAAACATTAATGTCTGTCATCCGAGCTGAGCCCTTTTTCGGGGGTTCTGAGGGCTAAAAATTTGAAAGATTTGCTTTTTGGAAATTTCTTGTGGTTTACAACCTAGAAGCTATACGTGTAGCATATTTCAAGTTTCTAGCACATCTGGAAGTACGCAAACATTAATGTCTGTGAGCCGAGACGAGCCCTTTTTCTTTGGTTTTTTAGGGCTAAAAATTTAGAAGATTTGCTTTTCGGAATTTTCTTGTGGTTTACAGCCTAGAAGCTATACCTGTAGCATATTTCAAGTTTATGGCTCATCTGGAAGGGGCCCATTTAATGTCGGTGAGCCGAGCCGAGCCAAGCTCTTTTTCGGGGGGTGTTTAGGGCTGAAAATTTAAAAAAAATACTTCTTTGAATTGTCCTGTTGTTTACAGCCTAGAAGCTATACGTGTCGCATATTTTATGTGTCTAGCTTATCTGGAAGTGGACAAACAATAATGTCTGTTATCCGAGCAGAACCCTTTTTCGGGAGTTCTCAGGCCTAATAATTTAAAAGATTTGCTTTTTGGAAATTTCTTGTGGTTTACAACCTAGAACCTATACGTGTAGCATATTTCTAGTTTCTAGCTCATCTGGAAGTAGGCAAACATTAATGTCTGTGAGCTGAGACGAGCACTATTTCTTTAGGTTTTTAGGGGGTAAAATTCAAAAGTTTTGCTTTTTGGAATTGTCTTGTGGTTTAAAGCCTAGAACCTATACCTGTAGCATATTTCAAGTTTCTAGCTTATCTGGACGTGGGCAAACATTAATGTCTGTCATCCGAGCCGAGTCTTTTTTATGGGTTCTGAGGTTAAAAAATTTAAAAGATTAGCTTTTTGGAATTTTCTTGTGGTTTACAGCCTAGAAGCTATACCTGTAGCATGTTCGAAGGTTATGGCTCATCTGGAAGTGGGCAAACATCAATGTCGGTGAGCCGAGCAAGTCATTTTTCGGGGGGAATTTAGGGCTGAAAAATTGTGGTTTTATAACCTATAAGCTTTACGTGTTGCATATTTCAAGTTTCTAGCTCATCTGGAAGTGGGCAAACATTAATGTGTGTAAACTGAGACGAGCCATTCTTCTTTGGGTTTTTAGGGCTAAATATTTAAAAGATTTGCTTTTTGTAATTCTCTTGTTCTTTACAGCCTAGAAGCTATACCTGTAGTATGTTTCAAGTTTCTAGCTCATCTGGAAGTGGGCAAACATTAATGTCTGTCATCCGAGCAGAGCCCTTTTTCGGGAGTTCTGAGGCCTAAAAATTTTAAAGATTTGCTTTTTGGAAATTTCTTGTGGTATACAACCTAGATCCTATATGTGTAGCATATTTCAAGTTTCTAGCACATCTGGAAGTAGGGAAACATCAATGTCTGTGAGCCGAGACGAGCCCTATTTCTTTGGGTTTTTAGGGCTAAAAATTTAAAAGATTTGCTTTTTGTAATATTCTTGTGGTTTACAACCTTGAAGCTATACCTGTAGCATGTTTCAAGTTTATGGCTCATCTGGAAGTGGGCAAACATCAATGTCAGTGAGCCGAGCCAAGCCATTTTTCGGGGGGTGTTTAGGGCTGAAAATGGTGGTTTACAACCTATAAGCTTTACGTGTTGCATATTTCAAGTTTCTAGCTCGTCTGGAAGTAGGCAAACATTAATGGCTGTAAACTGAGACGAGCCCTTTTTCTTTGGGTTTTTAGTGCTAAAAATTTAAAAGATTTCCTTTTTCGAAGTTTCTTGTGGTTTACAGCCTAGAAGCTATACCTGTAGCATGTTTTAAGTTTCTGGCTCATCTGGAAGTGGGCAAACATCAATTTTGGTGACCCGAGACAAGCCATTTTTCGGGGGGTGTTTAGGGCTGAAAATTTAAAAAACTGCTTTTTGGAGTTTTCCTGTTTCTAACAGCCTAGAAGCTATACGTGTAGAATATTTTATGTGTCTAGCTCATCTGGAAGTGGGCAAACATTAATGTCGGTGAGTCGACGCGAGCTAAAAAAAAATATGGAATTTTCTTGTGCTTTATAGCCTAGAAGGTATACCTGTAGCATGTTTGAAGTTTCTGGCTCATCTGGAAGGGGGTCATTTTAAATGTCGGTGTGCCGAGCCGAGCCAAGCTCTTTTTCGGGGGTGTTTAGGGATGAAAATTTAAAAAATGACATCTTTGAATTGTCCTGTGGTTTACAGCCTAGAAGCTATACGTGTCGCATATTTTATGTGTCTAGCTTATCTGGAAGTGGACAAACAATAATGTCTGTCATCCGAGCCAAGCCCTTTTTTGAGAGTTCTGAGATCTAAAAATGTTAAAAATGTGCTTTTTGAAAATATCTCATGGTTTACAACTTAGAAGCTATACCTGTAGCATGTTTCAAGTTTCTGGCTCATCTGGAAGTGGGCAAACATTAATGTCTGTCATCCGAGCAGAGCCCATTTTCGGGAGTTGTGAGGCCTAAAAATTTAAAAGATTTGCTTTTTGGAAATTTCTTGTGGTTTACAACCTAGAAGCTATACGTGTAGCATATTTCAAGTTTCTAGCACATCTGGAAGTAGGGTAACATCAATGTCTGTGAGCCGAGACGAGCCATTTTTCTTTGGGTTTTTAGGGCTAAAAATTTAAAAGATTTGCTTTTTGGAATTTTCTTGTGGTTTACAGCCTAGAAGCTATACCTGTAGCATGTTTCAAGTTTATATCTCATCTGGAAGTGGGCAAACATCAATGTCGGTGACCAGAGACAAGCCATTTTTCGGGGGGTGTTTAGGGCTGAAAATTAAAAAAACTACTTTTTGGAGTTTTCCTGTTTTTTACAGCCTAGAAGCTATACGTATAGAATATATTATGTGTCTAGCTCATCTGGAAGTGGGCAAACATTAATGTCTGTGAGTCGACGCGAGCTAAAAAAAAATATGGAATTTTCTTGTGGTTTATACCCTAGGAGGTATACATGTAGCATGTTTCAAGTTTCTGGTTCATTTAGAAGGGGGTCATTTTAAATGTCGGTGTGCCGAGCCGAGCCAAGCTCTTTTTCGGCGTTGTTTAGGGATAAAAATTAAAAAAATTACATTTTTGAATTGTCCTGTGGTTTACAGCCTAGAAGCTATACGTGTCGCATATTTTATGTGTCTAGCTTATCTGGAAGTGGACAAACAATAATGTCTGTCATCCGAGCCAAGCCCTTTTTCGAGAGTTCTGAGGGCTAAAAATGTTAAAAATGTGCTTTTTGGAAATATCTCATGGTTTACAACTTAGAAGCTATACCTGTATCATGTTTCAAGTTTCTAGCTCATCTGGAAGTGGGCAAACATTAATGTCTGTCATCCGAGCAGAGCCCATTTTCGGGAGTTCTGAGGCCTAAAAATTTAAAAGATTTGCTTTTTGGAAATTTCTTGTGGTTTACAACCTAGAAGCTATACGTGTAGCATATTTCAAGTTTCTAGCACATCTGGAAGTAGGCTAACATCAATGTCTGTGAGCCGAGACGAGCCATTTTTCCTTGGGTTTTTAGGACTAAAAATTTAAAAGATTTGCTTTTTGGAATTTTCTTGTGGTTTACAGCCTAGAAGCTATACCTGTAGCATGTTTCAAGTTTATAGCTCATCTGGAAGTGGGCAAACATCAATGTCGGTGACCCGAGACAAGCCATTTTTCGGGGGGTGTTTAGGGCTGAAAATTAAAAAAACTACTTTTTGGAGTTTTCCTGTTTCTTACAGCCTAGAAGCTATACATGTAGAATATTTTATGTGTCTAGCTCATCTGGAAGTGGGCAAACATTAATGTCTGTGAGTCGACGCGAGCTAAGAAAAATATGGAATTTTCTTGTGGTTTATAGCCTAGAAGGTATACCTGTAGCATGTTTCAAGTTTCTGGGTCATCTGGAAGGGGGGCATTTTAAATGTCGGTGTGCCGAGCCGAGCCAAGCTCTTTTTCGGGGGGTGTTTAGGGATGAAAATTAAAAAAATTACATCTTTGAATTGTCCCGTGGTTTACAGCCTAGAAGCTATACGTGTCGCATATTTTATGTGTCTAGATTATCTGGAAGTGGACAAACAATAATGTGTGTAAACTGAGACAAGCCCTTTTTCTTTGGGTTTTTAGGGCTAAATATTTAAAAGATTTTCATTCTTGAATTTTCTTGTGGTTTACAGCCAAGTAGCTATACCTGTAGCATGTTTCAAGTGTCTAGCTCATCTGGAAGTGGGCAATCATTAATGTCTGTCATCCGAGCAGAGCCTTTTTTTCGGGAGTCTTTGGCCTAAAAATTTGAAATATTTGCTTTTTGGATATTTCTTGTTGTTTACAACCTAGAAGCTATACCTGTAGCATACTTCTAGATTCTAGCTCATCTGGAAGTAGGCAAACATTAATGTCTGTGAGCTGAGACGAGCACTATTTCTTTAGGTTTTTAGGGGGTAAAATTCAAAAGTTTTGCCTTTTGGAATTGTCTTGTGGTTTAAAGCCTAGAACCTATACCTGTAGCATGTTTTAAGTTCCTGGCTCATCTGGAAGTGGGGAAAAATTAATGTAGGTGAGCCGAGCCAAGTCATTTTTCGGGGCGTGTTTAGGGCTGTTTCTTACAGCCTAGAAGCTATACGTGTAGCATATTTTATGTGTCTAGCTCATCTGGAAGTGGAAAAACAATAATGTCTGTCATCCGAGCCAAGCTCTTTTTCGAGGGCTCTGAGGCTAAAAAATTTAAAAGATTTGCTTTTTGGAAACATCTCGCGTTTCACAACCTAGAAGCTATACGTGTAGCATATTTCAAGTTTCTAGCTTATCTGGACGTGGGCAAATATTAATGTCTGTCATCTGAGCCGAGTCTTTTTTCATGGGTTCTGAGGTTTAAAAATTTAAGAGATTAGCTTTTTGGAATTTTCTTGTGGTTTACAGCCTAGAAGCTATACCTGTAGCATGTTTCAAGGTTATGGCTCATCTGGAAGTGGGCAAACATCAATGTCGGTGAGCCGAGCAAGTCATTTTTCGGGGGGAATTTAGGGCTGAAAAATTGTGGTTTTATAACCTATAAGCTTTACGTGTTGCATATTTCAAGTTTCTAGCTCATCTGGAAGTGGGCAAACATTAATGTGTGTAAACTGAGACGAGCCATTCTTCTTTGGGTTTTTAGGGCTAAAGATTTAAAAGATTTGCTTTTTGGAATTCTCTTGTTGTTTACAGCCTGGAAGCTATACCTGTAGTATGTTTCAAGTTTCTAGCTCATCTGGAAGTGGGCAAACATTAATGTCTGTCATCCGAGCAGAGCCCTTTTTCGGGAGTTCTGAGGCCTAAAAATTTTAAAGATTTGCTTTTTGGAAATTTCTTGTGGTATACAACCTAGAACCTATACGTGTAGCATATTTCTAGTTTCTAGCTCATCAGGAAGTAGGCAAACATTAATGTCTGTGAGCCGAGACGAGCCCTTTTCTTTGGGTTGTTAGGGCTAAAAATTTAAAAAATATTCTATTTGGAATTGTCTTGTGGTTTACAGACTAGAAGCTATACCTGTAGCATGTTTTAAGTTTCTGGCTCATCTGAAAGTGGGAAAAAATTAATGTAGTTGAGCCGAGCCAAGCCATTTTTCGGGGGGTGTTTAGTGCTGTTTCTTACAGCCTAAAAGCTATACGTGTAGCATATTTTATGTGTCTAGCTCATCTGGAAGAAGGCAAACATTAATGTCTGTGAGTCGAGTCGAGCTAAAAAAAACTATGGAATTTTCTTGTGGATTTTAGCCTAGAAGGTATACCTGTAGCATGTTTCAAGTTTCTGGCTCATCTGGAAGGGGGCCATTTTTAATGTCGGTGAGCAGAGCCAAGCCCATTTTCGGGGAGTGTTTAGGGCTGAAAATTTAAAAATTACTTCCTTTAATTGTTCTGTACTTTACAGCCTAGAAGCTATACGTGTAGCATATTTTATGTGTCTAGCTCATCTGGAAGTGGAAAAACAATAATGTCTGTCATCCGAACCAAGCCCTTTTTCGAGGGTTCTGAGGGCTAAAAATTTAAAAGCTTTGCTTTTTGGAAACATCTCGTGTTTTCAACCTAGAATCTATACTTGTAGCATATTTCAAGTTTCTAGCTCATCTGGACGTGGGCAAACATTAATGTTTGTCATCCGAGCCGAGTCTTTTTTCATGGGTTCAGAGGTTTAAAAATTTAAAAGATTAGCTTTTTGGAATTTTCTTGTGGTTTACAGCCTAGAAGCTATACCTGTAGTATGTTTCAAGGTTATGGCTCATCTGGAAGTGGGAAACACCAATGTCGGTGAGCCGAGCAAGTCATTTTTCGGGGGGAATTTCGGGCTGAAAAATTGTGGTTTTATAACCTATAAGCTTTACGTGTTGCATATTTCAAGTTTCTAGCTCATCTGGAAGTGGGCAAACATTATTGTGTGTAAACTGAGACAAGCCCTTTTTCTTTGGGTTTTTAGGGCTAAAAATTTAAAAGATTTGCTTTTTGGAATTATCTTGTTGTTTACAGAATAGAAGCTATGCCTGTAGTACGTTTCAAGTTTCTAGCTCATCTGGAAGTGGGCAAACATTAATGTCTGTCATCCGAGCAGAGCCCTTTTTCGGGAATTCTGAGGCCTAAAAATTTGTAAGATTTGCTTTTTGGAAATTTCTTGTGGTTTATATCCTAGAAGCTATACATGTAACATATATCAAGTTTCTAGCACATATGGAAGTAGGCAAACATCAATATCTGTGAACCGAGAGGGGCCCTTTTTCTTTGGGTTTTTAGGGCTAAAAGTTTAAAAGATTTGCTTTTTGGAATTGTCTTGTGGTTTACAGCCTAGAACCCTTACCTGTAGCATGTTTCAAGTTGCTGGCTCATCTGGAAGGGGGTCATTTTAAATGTCGGTGTGCCGAGCCGAGCCAAGCTCTTTTTTGGGTTTTTAGGGATGAAAATTTAAAAAATGACATCTTTGAATTGTCCTGTGGTTTACAGCCTAGAAGCTATACGTGTCGCATATTTTATGTGTCTAGCTTATCTGGAAGTGGACAAACAATAATGTCTGTCATCCGAGTCAAGCCCTTTTTTGAGAGTTCTGAGATCTAAAAATGTTAAAAATGTGCTTTTTGGAAATATCTCATGGTTTACAACTTAGAAGCTATACCTGTAGCATGTTTCAAGTTTCTGGCTCATCTGGAAGTGGGCAAACATTAATGTCTGTCATCCGAGCAGAGCCCATTTTCGGGAGTTCTGAGGCCTAAAAATTTAAAAGATTTGCTTTTTGGAAATTTCTTGTGGTTTACAACCTAGAAGCTATACGTGTAGCATATTTCAAGTTTCTAGCACATCTGGAAGTAGGGTAACATCAATGTCTGTGAGCCGAGACGAGCCATTTTTCTTTGGGTTTTTAGGGCTAAAAATTTAAAAGATTTGCTTTTTGGAATTTTCTTGTGGTTTACAGCCTAGAAGCTATACCTGTAGCATGTTTCAAGTTTATGTCTCATCTGGAAGTGGGCAAACATCAATGTCGGTGACCCGAGACAAGCCATTTTTCGGGGGGTGTTTAGGGCTGAAAATTAAAAAAACTACTTTTTGGAGTTTTCCTGTTTCTTACAGCCTAGAAGCTATACGTGTAGAATATTTTATGTGTCTAGCTCATCTGGAAGTGGGCAAACATTAATGTCTGTGAGTCGACGCGAGCTAAAAAAAAATATGGAATTTTCTTGTGGTTTATACCCTAGGAGGTATACATGTAGCATGTTTCAAGTTTCTGGTTCATTTAGAAGGGGGTCATTTTAAATGTCGGTGTGCCGAGCCGAGCCAAGCTCTTTTTCGGCGTTGTTTAGGGATGAAAATTAAAAAAATTACATTTTTGAATTGTCCTGTGGTTTACAGCCTAGAAGCTATACGTGTCGCATATTTTATGTGTCTAGCTTATCTGGAAGTGGACAAACAATAATGTCTGTCATCCGAGCTAAGCCCTTTTTCGAGAGTTCTGAGGGCTAAAAATGTTAAAAATGTGCTTTTTGGAAATATCTCATGGTTTACAACTTAGAAGCTATACCTGTATCATGTTTCAAGTTTCTAGCTCATCTGGAAGTGGGCAAACATTAATGTCTGTCATCCGAGCAGAGCCCATTTTCGGGAGTTCTGAGGCCTAAAAATTTAAAAGATTTGCTTTTTGGAAATTTCTTGTGGTTTACAACCTAGAAGCTATACGTGTAGCATATTTCAAGTTTCTAGCACATCTGGAAGTAGGCTAACATCAATGTCTGTGAGCCGAGACGAGCCATTTTTCCTTGGGTTTTTAGGACTAAAAATTTAAAAGATTTGCTTTTTGGAATTTTCTTGTGGTTTACAGCCTAGAAGCTATACCTGTAGCATGTTTCAAGTTTATGGCTCATCTGGAAGTGGGCAAACATCAATGTCGGTGACCCGAGACAAGCCATTTTTCGGGGGGTGTTTAGGGCTGAAAATTAAAAAAACTACTTTTTGGAGTTTTCCTGTTTCTTACAGCCTAGAAGCTATACATGTAGAATATTTTATGTGTCTAGCTCATCTGGAAGTGGGCAAACATTAATGTCTGTGAGTCGACGCGAGCTAAAAAAAATATGGAATTTTCTTGTGGTTTATAGCCTAGAAGGTATACCTGTAGCATGTTTCAAGTTTCTGGGTCATCTGGAAGGGGGGCATTTTAAATGTCGGTGTGCCGAGCCGAGCCAAGCTCTTTTTCGGGGGGTGTTTAGGGATGAAAATTAAAAAAATTACATCTTTGAATTGTCCCGTGGTTTACAGCCTAGAAGCTATACGTGTCGCATATTTTATGTGTCTAGCTTATCTGGAAGTGGACAAACAATAATGTGTGTAAACTGAGACAAGCCCTTTTTCTTTGGGTTTTTAGGGCTAAATATTTAAAAGATTTTCATTCTTGAATTTTCTTGTGGTTTACAGCCAAGTAGCTATACCTGTAGCATGTTTCAAGTGTCTAGCTCATCTGGAAGTGGGCAATCATTAATGTCTGTCATCCGAGCAGAGCCTTTTTTTCGGGAGTCTTTGGCCTAAAAATTTGAAATATTTGCTTTTTGGATATTTCTTGTTGTTTACAACCTAGAAGCTATACCTGTAGCATATTTCTAGATTCTAGCTCATCTGGAAGTAGGCAAACATTAATGTCTGTGAGCTGAGAAGAGCACTATTTCTTTAGGTTTTTAGGGGGTAAAATTCAAAAGTTTTGCTTTTTGGAATTGTCTTGTGGTTTAAAGCCTAGAACCTATACCTGTAGCATGTTTTAAGTTCCTGGCTCATTTGGAAGTGGGGAAAAATTAATGTAGGTGAGCCGAGCCAAGTCATTTTTCGGGGCGTGTTTAGGGCTGTTTCTTACAGCCTAGAAGCTATACGTGTAGCATATTTTATGTGTCTAGCTCATCTGGAAGTGGAAAAACAATAATGTCTGTCATCCGAGCCAAGCTCTTTTTCGAGGGCTCTGAGGGCTAAAAAATTTAAAAGATTTGCTTTTTGGAAACACTTCGCGTTTTACAACCTAGAAGCTATACGTGTAGCATATTTCAAGTTTCTAGCTTATCTGGACGTGGGCAAACATTAATGTCTGTCATCGGAGCCGAGTCTTTTTTCATGGGTTCTGAGGTTTAAAAATTTAAGAGATTAGCTTTTTGGAATTTTCTTGTGGTTTACAGCCTAGAAGCTATACCTGTAGCATGTTTCAAGGTTATGGCTCATCTGGAAGTGGGCAAACATCAATGTCGGTGAGCCGAGCAAGTCATTTTTCGGGGGGAATTTAGGGCTGAAAAATTGTGGTTTTATAACCTATAAGCTTTACGTGTTGCATATTTCAAGTTTCTAGCTCATCTGGAAGTGGGCAAACATTAATGTGTGTAAACTGAGACGAGCCATTCTTCTTTGGGTTTTTAGGGCTAAAGATTTAAAAGATTTGCTTTTTGGAATTCTCTTGTTGTTTACAGCCTGGAAGCTATACCTGTAGTATGTTTCAAGTTTCTAGCTCATCTGGAAGTGGGCAAACATTAATGTCTGTCATCCGAGCAGAGCCCTTTTTCGGGAGTTCTGAGGCCTAAAAATTTTAAAGATTTGCTTTTTGGAAATTTCTTGTGGTATACAACCTAGAACCTATACGTGTAGCATATTTCTAGTTTCTAGCTCATCAGGAAGTAGGCAAACATTAATGTCTGTGAGCCGAGACGAGCCCTTTTCTTTGGGTTGTTAGGGCTAAAAATTTAAAAAATATTCTATTTGGAATTGTCTTGTGGTTTACAGACTAGAAGCTATACCTGTAGCATGTTTTAAGTTTCTGGCTCATCTGAAAGTGGGAAAAAATTAATGTCGGTGAGCAGAGCCAAGCCCATTTTCGGGGAGTGTTTAGGGCTGAAAATTTAAAAAATTACTTCCTTTAATTGTTCTGTACTTTACAGCCTAGAAGCTATACGTGTAGCATATTTTATGTGTCTAGCTCATCTGGAAGTGGAAAAACAATAATGTCTGTCATCCGAACCAAGCCCTTTTTCGAGGGTTCTGAGGGCTAAAAATTTAAAAGCTTTGCTTTTTGGAAACATCTCGTGTTTTCAACCTAGAATCTATACTTGTAGCATATTTCAAGTTTCTAGCTCATCTGGACGTGGGCAAACATTAATGTTTGTCATCCGAGCCGAGTCTTTTTTCATGGGTTCAGAGGTTTAAAAATTTAAAAGATTAGCTTTTTGGAATTTTCTTGTGGTTTACAGCCTAGAAGCTATACCTGTAGTATGTTTCAAGGTTATGGCTCATCTGGAAGTGGGAAACACCAATGTCGGTGAGCCGAGCAAGTCATTTTTCGGGGGGAATTTCGGGCTGAAAAATTATGGTTTTATAAAATATAAGCTTTACGTGTTGCATATTTCAAGTTTCTAGCTCATCTGGAAGTGGGCAAACATTATTGTGTGTAAACTGAGACAAGCCCTTTTTCTTTGGGTTTTTAGGGCTAAAAATTTAAAAGATTTGCTTTTTGGAATTATCTTGTTGTTTACAGAATAGAAGCTATACCTGTAGTATGTTTCAAGTTTCTAGCTCATCTGGAAGTGGGCAAACATTAATGTCTGTCATCCGAGCAGAGCCCTTTTTCGGGAATTCTGAGGCCTAAAAATTTGTAAGATTTGCTTTTTGGAAATTTCTTGTGGTTTATATCCTAGAAGCTATACATGTAACATATATCAAGTTTCTAGCACATATGGAAGTAGGCAAACATCAATATCTGTGAACCGAGAGGGGCCCTTTTTCTTTGGGTTTTTAGGGCTAAAAGTTTAAAAGATTTGCTTTTTGGAATTGTCTTGTGGTTTACAGCCTAGAACCCTTACCTGTAGCATGTTTCAAGTTGCTGGCTCATCTGGAAGGGGGTCATTTTAAATGTCGGTGTGCCGAGCCGAGCCAAGCTCTTTTTCGGGGGTGTTTAGGGATGAAAATTTAAAAAATGACATCTTTGAATTGTCCTGTGGTTTACAGCCTAGAAGCTTTACGTGTCGCATATTTTATGTGTCTAGCTTATCTGGAAGTGGACAAACAATAATGTCTGTCATCCGAGCCAAGCCCTTTTTTGAGAGTTCTGAGATCTAAAAATGTTAAAAATGTGCTTTTTGGAAATATCTCATGGTTTACAACTTAGAAGCTATACCTGTAGCATGTTTCAAGTTTCTGGCTCATCTGGAAGTGGGCAAACATTAATGTCTGTCATCCGAGCAGAGCCCATTTTCGGGAGTTCTGAGGCCTAAAAATTTAAAAGATTTGCTTTTTGGAAATTTCTTGTGGTTTACAACCTAGAAGCTATACGTGTAGCATATTTCAAGTTTCTAGCACATCTGGAAGTAGGGTAACATCAATGTCTGTGAGCCGAGACGAGCCATTTTTCTTTGGGTTTTTAGGGCTAAAAATTTAAAAGATTTGCTTTTTGGAATTTTCTTGTGGTTTACAGCCTAGAAGCTATACCTGTAGCATGTTTCAAGTTTATGTCTCATCTGGAAGTGGGCAAACATCAATGTCGGTGACCCGAGACAAGCCATTTTTCGGGGGGTGTTTAGGGCTGAAAATTAAAAAAACTACTTTTTGGAGTTTTCCTGTTTCTTACAGCCTAGAAGCTATACGTGTAGAATATTTTATGTGTCTAGCTCATCTGGAAGTGGGCAAACATTAATGTCTGTGAGTCGACGCGAGCTAAAAAAAAAATATGGAATTTTCTTGTGGTTTATACCCTAGGAGGTATACATGTAGCATGTTTCAAGTTTCTGGTTCATTTAGAAGGGGGTCATTTTAAATGTCGGTGTGCCGAGCCGAGCCAAGCTCTTTTTCGG
Organism: Ectobius pallidus; assembly: GCA_964059195.1. Lineage (NCBI taxonomy): Eukaryota > Metazoa > Arthropoda > Insecta > Blattodea > Ectobiidae > Ectobius > Ectobius pallidus. The sequence continues at coordinate 47,484,006 of CAXKWD010000004.1, read as the reverse complement.
CGTTGTTTAGGGATGAAAATTAAAAAAATTACATTTTTGAATTGTCCTGTGGTTTACAGCCTAGAAGCTATACGTGTCGCATATTTTATGTGTCTAGCTTTTCTGGAAGTGGACAAACAATAATGTCTGTCATCCGAGCCAAGCCCTTTTTCGAGAGTTCTGAGGGCTAAAAATGTTAAAAATGTGCTTTTTGGAAATATCTCATGGTTTACAACTTAGAAGCTATACCTGTATCATGTTTCAAGTTTCTAGCTCATCTGGAAGTGGGCAAACATTAATGTCTGTGAGCCGAGACGAGCCCTTTTCTTTGGGTTGTTAGGGCTAAAAATTTAAAAAATATTCTATTTGGAATTGTCTTGTGGTTTACAGACTAGAAGCTATACCTGTAGCATGTTTTAAGTTTCTGGCTCATCTGAAAGTGGGAAAAAATTAATGTAGGTGAGCCGAGCCAAGCCATTTTTCGGGGGGTGTTTAGTGCTGTTTCTTACAGCCTAAAAGCTATACGTGTAGCATATTTTATGTGTCTAGCTCATCTGGAAGAAGGCAAACATTAATGTCTGTGAGTCGAGTCGAGCTAAAAAAAACTATGGAATTTTCTTGTGGATTTTAGCCTAGAAGGTATACCTGTAGCATGTTTCAAGTTTCTGGCTCATCTGGAAGGGGGCCATTTTTAATGTCGGTGAGCAGAGCCAAGCCCATTTTCGGGGAGTGTTTAGGGCTGAAAATTTAAAAAATTACTTCCTTTAATTGTTCTGTACTTTACAGCCTAGAAGCTATACGTGTAGCATATTTTATGTGTCTAGCTCATCTGGAAGTGGAAAAACAATAATGTCTGTCATCCGAACCAAGCCCTTTTTCGAGGGTTCTGAGGGCTAAAAATTTAAAAGCTTTGCTTTTTGGAAACATCTCGTGTTTTCAACCTAGAATCTATACTTGTAGCATATTTCAAGTTTCTAGCTCATCTGGACGTGGGCAAACATTAATGTTTGTCATCCGAGCCGAGTCTTTTTTCATGGGTTCAGAGGTTTAAAAATTTAAAAGATTAGCTTTTTGGAATTTTCTTGTGGTTTACAGCCTAGAAGCTATACCTGTAGTATGTTTCAAGGTTATGGCTCATCTGGAAGTGGGAAACACCAATGTCGGTGAGCCGAGCAAGTCATTTTTCGGGGGGAATTTCGGGCTGAAAAATTATGGTTTTATAACCTATAAACTTTACGTGTTGCATATTTCAAGTTTCTAGCTCATCTGGAAGTGGGCAAACATTATTGTGTGTAAACTGAGACAAGCCCTTTTTCCTTGGGTTTTTAGGGCTAAAAATTTAAAAGATTTGCTTTTTGGAATTATCTTGTTGTTTACAGAATAGAAGCTATCCTTTAGTATGTTTCAAGTTTCTAGCTCATCTGGAAGTGGGCAAACATTAATGTCTGTCATCCGAGCAGAGCCCTTTTTCGGGAATTCTGAGGCCTAAAAATTTGTAAGATTTGCTTTTTGGAAATTTCTTGTGGTTTATATCCTAGAAGCTATACATGTAACATATATCAAGTTTCTAGCACATATGGAAGTAAGCAAACATCAATATCTGTGAACCGAGAGGGGCCCTTTTTCTTTGGGTTTTTAGGGCTAAAAGTTTAAAAGATTTGCTTTTTGGAATTGTCTTGTGGTTTACAGCCTAGAACCCTTACCTGTAGCATGTTTCAAGTTGCTGGCTCATCTGGAAGGGGGTCATTTTAAATGTCGGTGTGCCGAGCCGAGCCAAGCTCTTTTTCGGGGGTGTTTAGGGATGAAAATTTAAAAAATGACATCTTTGAATTGTCCTGCGGTTTACAGCCTAGAAGCTATACGTGTCGCATATTTTATGTGTCTAGCTTATCTGGAAGTGGACAAACAATAATGTCTGTCATCCGAGCCAAGCCCTTTTTTGAGAGTTCTGAGATCTAAAAATGTTAAAAATGTGCTTTTTGGAAATATCTCATGGTTTACAACTTAGAAGCTATACCTGTAGCATGTTTCAAGTTTCTGGCTCATCTGGAAGTGGGCAAACATTAATGTCTGTCATCCGAGCAGAGCCCATTTTCGGGAGTTCTGAGGCCTAAAAATTTAAAAGATTTGCTTTTTGGAAATTTCTTGTGGTTTACAACCTAGAAGCTATACGTGTAGCATATTTCAAGTTTCTAGCACATCTGGAAGTAGGGTAACATCAATGTCTGTGAGCCGAGACGAGCCATTTTTCTTTGGGTTTTTAGGGCTAAAAATTTAAAAGATTTGCTTTTTGGAATTTTCTTGTGGTTTACAGCCTAGAAGCTATACCTGTAGCATGTTTCAAGTTTATGTCTCATCTGGAAGTGGGCAAACATCAATGTCGGTGACCCGAGACAAGCCATTTTTCGGGGGGTGTTTAGGGCTGAAAATTAAAAAAACTACTTTTTGGAGTTTTCCTGTTTCTTACAGCCTAGAAGCTATACGTGTAGAATATTTTATGTGTCTAGCTCATCTGGAAGTGGGCAAACATTAATGTCTGTGAGTCGACGCGAGCTAAAAAAAAATATGGAATTTTCTTGTGGTTTATACCCTAGGAGGTATACATGTAGCATGTTTCAAGTTTCTGGTTCATTTAGAAGGGGGTCATTTTAAATGTCGGTGTGCCGAGCCGAGCCAAGCTCTTTTTCGGCGTTGTTTAGGGATGAAAATTAAAAAAATTACATTTTTGAATTGTCCTGTGGTTTACAGCCTAGAAGCTATACGTGTCGCATATTTTATGTGTCTAGCTTTTCTGGAAGTGGACAAACAATAATGTCTGTCATCCGAGCCAAGCCCTTTTTCGAGAGTCCTGAGGGCTAAAAATGTTAAAAATGTGCTTTTTGGAAATATCTCATGGTTTACAACTTAGAAGCTATACCTGTATCATGTTTCAAGTTTCTAGCTCATCTGGAAGTGGGCAAACATTAATGTCTGTCATCCGAGCAGAGCCCATTTTCGGGAGTTCTGAGGCCTAAAAATTTAAAAGATTTGCTTTTTGGAAATTTCTTGTGGTTTACAACCTAGAAGCTATACGTGTAGCATATTTCAAGTTTCTAGCACATCTGGAAGTAGGCTAACATCAATGTCTGTGAGCCGAGACGAGCCATTTTTCCTTGGGTTTTTAGGACTAAAAATTTAAAAGATTTGCTTTTTGGAATTTTCTTGTGGTTTACAGCCTAGAAGCTATACCTGTAGCATGTTTCAAGTTTATGGCTCATCTGGAAGTGGGCAAACATCAATGTCGGTGACCCGAGACAAGCCATTTTTCGGGGGGTGTTTAGGGCTGAAAATTAAAAAAACTACTTTTTGGAGTTTTCCTGTTTCTTACAGCCTAGAAGCTATACATGTAGAATATTTTATGTGTCTAGCTCATCTGGAAGTGGGCAAACATTAATGTCTGTGAGTCGACGCGAGCTAAAAAAAATATGGAATTTTCTTGTGGTTTATAGCCTAGAAGGTATACCTGTAGCATGTTTCAAGTTTCTGGGTCATCTGGAAGGGGGGCATTTTAAATGTCGGTGTGCCGAGCCGAGCCAAGCTCTTTTTCGGGGGGTGTTTAGGGATGAAAATTAAAAAAATTACATCTTTGAATTGTCCCGTGGTTTACAGCCTAGAAGCTATACGTGTCGCATATTTTATGTGTCTAGCTTATCTGGAAGTGGACAAACAATAATGTGTGTAAACTGAGACAAGCCCTTTTTCTTTGGGTTTTTAGGGCTAAATATTTAAAAGATTTTCTTTCTTGAATTTTCTTGTGGTTTACAGCCAAGTAGCTATACCTGTAGCATGTTTCAAGTGTCTAGCTCATCTGGAAGTGGGCAATCATTAATGTCTGTCATCCGAGCAGAGCCTTTTTTTCGGGAGTCTTTGGCCTAAAAATTTGAAATATTTGCTTTTTGGATATTTCTTGTTGTTTACAACCTAGAAGCTATACCTGTAGCATATTTCTAGATTCTAGCTCATCTGGAAGTAGGCAAACATTAATGTCTGTCATCCGAGCCAAGCCCTTTTCCGAGGGTTCTGAGAACTAAAAACTTAAAAGATTGTTTTTTTGGAAATATCTCGTGGTTTACAACCTAGAAGCTATACGTGTAGCCTATTTCATGTTTCTACGTCATCTGGACGTGGGCAAACATTAATGTCTGTCATCCGAGCTGAGCCCTTTCTCGGGGGTTCTGAGGGCTAAAAATTTGAAAGATTTGGTTTTTGGAAATTTCTTGTGGTATACAACCTAGAACCTATACGTGTAGCATATTTCTAGTTTCTAGCTCATCAGGAAGTAGGCAAACATTAATGTCTGTGAGCCGAGACGAGCCCTTTTCTTTGGGTTGTTAGGGCTAAAAATTTAAAAAATATTCTATTTGGAATTGTCTTGTGGTTTACAGACTAGAAGCTATACCTGTAGCATGTTTTAAGTTTCTGGCTCATCTGGAAGTGGGGAAAAATTAATGTAGGTGAGCCGAGCCATGCCATTTTTCGGGGGGTGTTTAGGGCTTCTTCTTACAGCCTATAAGCTATACGTGTAGCATATGTTATGTGTTTAGCTCATCTGGAAGTTGGCAAACAATGACTGTGAGTCGAGCGAGCCAAAAAGCTATAGAATTTTATTGTGCTTTATAGCCTAGAAGGTATACTTGTAGCAATTTTCAAGTCTCTGGCTCATCTGAAAGGGGGCCATTTTTAATGTCGGTGAGATGAGCCAAGCCCTTTTTCGGGACTTCTGAGGCCTAAAAATTTGAAATATTTGCTTTTTGGATATTTCTTGTTGTTTACAACCTAGAAGCTATACCTGCAGCATATTTCTAGATTCTAGCTCATCTGGAAGTAGGCAAACATTAATGTCTGTGAGCTGAGACGAGCCCTATTTCTTTGGGTTTTTAGGGGGTAAAATTTAAAAGATTTGCTTTTTGGAATTGTCTTGTGGTTTACAGCCTAGAACCTATACCTGTAGCATGTTTTAAGTTTCTGGCACATCTGGAAGTGGGGAAAAATTAATGTAGGTGAGCCGAGCCAAGACATTTTTCGGGGCGTGTTTAGGGATGTTTCTTACAGCCAAGAAGCTATACGTGTAGCATATTTTATGTGTCTAGCTCATCTGGAAGTGGAAAAACAATAATGTCTGTCATCCGAGCCAAGCTCTTTTTCGAGGCTTCTGAGGGCTAAAAATTTATAGGATTTGCTTTTTGGAAACATCTCGCGTTTTACAACCTAGAAGCTATACGTGTAGCATATTTCAAGTTTCTAGCTTATCTGGACGTGGGCAAACATCAATGTCGGTGAGCCGAGCAAGTCATTTTTCGGGGGAATTTAGGGCTGAAAAATTGTGGTTTTATAATCTATAAGCTTTACGTGTTGCATATTTCAAGTTTCTAGCTCATCTGGAAGTGGGCAAACATTAATGTTTGTAAACTGAGACGAGCCCTTTTTCTTTGGGCTTCTAGGGCTAAAGGTTTAAAAGATTTGCTTTTTGGAATTCTCTTGTTGTTTACAGCCTAGAAGCTATACCTGTAGTATGTTTCAAGTTTCTAGCTCATCTGGAAGTGGGCAAACATTAATGTCTGTCATCCGAGCAGAGCCCTTTTTCGGGAGTTCTGAGGCCTAAAAATTTGAAAGATTTGCTTTTTGGAAATTTCTTGTGGTATACAACCTAGAACCTATACGTGTAGCATATTTCTAGTTTCTAGCACATCTGGAAGTAGGGTAACATCAATGTCTGTGAGCCGAGACGAGCCATTTTTCTTTGGGTTTTTAGGGCTAAAAATTTAAAAGATTTGCTTTTTGGAATTTTCTTGTGGTTTACAGCCTAGAAGCTATACCTGTAGCATGTTTCAAGTTTATGTCTCATCTGGAAGTGGGCAAACATCAATGTCGGTGACCCGAGACAAGCCATTTTTCGGGGGGTGTTTAGGGCTGAAAATTAAAAAAACTACTTTTTGGAGTTTTCCTGTTTCTTACAGCCTAGAAGCTATACGTGTAGAATATTTTATGTGTCTAGCTCATCTGGAAGTGGGCAAACATTAATGTCTGTGAGTCGACGCGAGCTAAAAAAAAATATGGAATTTTCTTGTGGTTTATACCCTAGGAGGTATACATGTAGCATGTTTCAAGTTTCTGGTTCATTTAGAAGGGGGTCATTTTAAATGTCGGTGTGCCGAGCCGAGCCAAGCTCTTTTTCGGCGTTGTTTAGGGATGAAAATTAAAAAAATTACATTTTTGAATTGTCCTGTGGTTTACAGCCTAGAAGCTATACGTGTCGCATATTTTATGTGTCTAGCTTTTCTGGAAGTGGACAAACAATAATGTCTGTCATCCGAGCCAAGCCCTTTTTCGAGAGTCCTGAGGGCTAAAAATGTTAAAAATGTGCTTTTTGGAAATATCTCATGGTTTACAACTTAGAAGCTATACCTGTATCATGTTTCAAGTTTCTAGCTCATCTGGAAGTGGGCAAACATTAATGTCTGTCATCCGAGCAGAGCCCATTTTCGGGAGTTCTGAGGCCTAAAAATTTAAAAGATTTGCTTTTTGGAAATTTCTTGTGGTTTACAACCTAGAAGCTATACGTGTAGCATATTTCAAGTTTCTAGCACATCTGGAAGTAGGCTAACATCAATGTCTGTGAGCCGAGACGAGCCATTTTTCCTTGGGTTTTTAGGACTAAAAATTTAAAAGATTTGCTTTTTGGAATTTTCTTGTGGTTTACAGCCTAGAAGCTATACCTGTAGCATGTTTCAAGTTTATGGCTCATCTGGAAGTGGGCAAACATCAATGTCGGTGACCCGAGACAAGCCATTTTTCGGGGGGTGTTTAGGGCTGAAAATTAAAAAAACTACTTTTTGGAGTTTTCCTGTTTCTTACAGCCTAGAAGCTATACATGTAGAATATTTTATGTGTCTAGCTCATCTGGAAGTGGGCAAACATTAATGTCTGTGAGTCGACGCGAGCTAAAAAAAATATGGAATTTTCTTGTGGTTTACAGCCTAGAAGGTATACCTGTAGCATGTTTCAAGTTTCTGGGTCATCTGGAAGGGGGGCATTTTAAATGTCGGTGTGCCGAGCCGAGCCAAGCTCTTTTTCGGGGGGTGTTTAGGGATGAAAATTAAAAAAATTACATCTTTGAATTGTCCCGTGGTTTACAGCCTAGAAGCTATAAGTGTCGCATATTTTATGTGTCTAGCTTATCTGGAAGTGGACAAACAATAATGTGTGTAAACTGAGACAAGCCCTTTTTCTTTGGGTTTTTAGGGCTAAATATTTAAAAGATTTTCTTTCTTGAATTTTCTTGTGGTTTACAGCCAAGTAGCTATACCTGTAGCATGTTTCAAGTGTCTAGCTCATCTGGAAGTGGGCAATCATTAATGTCTGTCATCCGAGCAGAGCCTTTTTTTCGGGAGTCTTTGGCCTAAAAATTTGAAATATTTGCTTTTTGGATATTTCTTGTTGTTTACAACCTAGAAGCTATACCTGTAGCATATTTCTAGATTCTAGCTCATCTGGAAGTAGGCAAACATTAATGTCTGTCATCCGAGCCAAGCCCTTTTCCGAGGGTTCTGAGAACTAAAAACTTAAAAGATTGTTTTTTTGGAAATATCTCGTGGTTTACAACCTAGAAGCTATACGTGTAGCCTATTTCATGTTTCTACGTCATCTGGACGTGGGCAAACATTAATGTCTGTCATCCGAGCTGAGCCCTTTCTCGGGGGTTCTGAGGGCTAAAAATTTGAAAGATTTGGTTTTTGGAAATTTCTTGTGGTATACAACCTAGAACCTATACGTGTAGCATATTTCTAGTTTCTAGCTCATCAGGAAGTAGGCAAACATTAATGTCTGTGAGCCGAGACGAGCCCTTTTCTTTGGGTTGTTAGGGCTAAAAATTTAAAAAATATTCTATTTGGAATTGTCTTGTGGTTTACAGACTAGAAGCTATACCTGTAGCATGTTTTAAGTTTCTGGCTCATCTGGAAGTGGGGAAAAATTAATGTAGGTGAGCCGAGCCATGCCATTTTTCGGGGGGTGTTTAGGGCTTCTTCTTACAGCCTATAAGCTATACGTGTAGCATATGTTATGTGTTTAGCTCATCTGGAAGTTGGCAAACAATGACTGTGAGTCGAGCGAGCCAAAAAGCTATAGAATTTTATTGTGCTTTATAGCCTAGAAGGTATACTTGTAGCAATTTTCAAGTCTCTGGCTCATCTGAAAGGGGGCCATTTTTAATGTCGGTGAGATGAGCCAAGCCCTTTTTCGGGACTTCTGAGGCCTAAAAATTTGAAATATTTGCTTTTTGGATATTTCTTGTTGTTTACAACCTAGAAGCTATACCTGCAGCATATTTCTAGATTCTAGCTCATCTGGAAGTAGGCAAACATTAATGTCTGTGAGCTGAGACGAGCCCTATTTCTTTGGGTTTTTAGGGGGTAAAATTTAAAAGATTTGCTTTTTGGAATTGTCTTGTGGTTTACAGCCTAGAACCTATACCTGTAGCATGTTTTAAGTTTCTGGCACATCTGGAAGTGGGGAAAAATTAATGTAGGTGAGCCGAGCCAAGACATTTTTCGGGGCGTGTTTAGGGATGTTTCTTACAGCCAAGAAGCTATACGTGTAGCATATTTTATGTGTCTAGCTCATCTGGAAGTGGAAAAACAATAATGTCTGTCATCCGAGCCAAGCTCTTTTTCGAGGCTTCTGAGGGCTAAAAATTTAAAGGATTTGCTTTTTGGAAACATCTCGCGTTTTACAACCTAGAAGCTATACGTGTAGCATATTTCAAGTTTCTAGCTTATCTGGACGTGGGCAAACATTAATGTCTGTCATCCGAGCCGAGTCTTTTTTCATGGGTTCTGAGGTTTAAAAATTTAAAAGATTAGCTTTTTGGAATTTTCTTGTGGTTTACAGCCTAGAAGCTATACCTGTAGCATGTTTCAAGGTTATGGCTCATCTGGAAGTGGGCAAACATCAATGTCGGTGAGCCGAGCAAGTCATTTTTCGGGGGAATTTAGGGCTGAAAAATTGTGGTTTTATAATCTATAAGCTTTACGTGTTGCATATTTCAAGTTTCTAGCTCATCTGGAAGTGGGCAAACATTAATGTTTGTAAACTGAGACGAGCCCTTTTTCTTTGGGCTTCTAGGGCTAAAGGTTTAAAAGATTTGCTTTTTGGAATTCTCTTGTTGTTTACAGCCTAGAAGCTATACCTGTAGTATGTTTCAAGTTTCTAGCTCATCTGGAAGTGGGCAAACATTAATGTCTGTCATCCGAGCAGAGCCCTTTTTCGGGAGTTCTGAGGCCTAAAAATTTGAAAGATTTGCTTTTTGGAAATTTCTTGTGGTATACAACCTAGAACCTATACGTGTAGCATATTTCTAGTTTCTAGCTCATCAGGAAGTTGGCAAACATTAATGTCTGTGAGCCGAGACGAGCCCTTTTCTTTGGGTTTTTAGTGCTAAAAATTTAAAAAAATTTCTTTTTGGAATTGTCTTGTGGTTTACAGACTAGAAGCTATACCCGTAGCATGTTTTAAGTTTCTGGCTCATCTGAAAGTGGGAAAAAATTAATGTAGGTGAGCCGAGCAAAGCCATTTTTCGGGGGGTGTTTAGTGCTGTTTCTTACAGGCTAAAAGCTATACGTGTAGCATATTTTATGTGTCTAGCTCATCTGGAAGAAGGCAAACATTAATGTCTGTGAGTCGAGTCGAGCTAAAAAAAACTATGGAATTTTCTTGTGGTTTTTAGCCTAGAAGGTATACCTGTAGCATGTTTCAAGATTCTGGCTCATCTGGAAGGGGGCCGTTTTTAATGTCGGTGAGCCTAGCCAAGCCCATTTTCGGGGAGTGTTTAGGGCTGAAAATTTAAGAAATTACTTCCTTTAATTGTTCTGTAGTTTACAGCCTAGAAGCTATACGTGTCGCATATTTTATGTGTCTAGCTCATCTGGAAGTGGATAAACAATAATGTCTGTCATCCTAGCCAAGCTCTTTTTCGAGGGTTCTGAGGGCTAAAAATTTAAAAGATTTGCTTTTTGGAAATACATCGTGGTTTCCAACCTAGAAGCTATACGTGTAGCATACTTCAAGTTTCTAGCTCATCTGGAAGTGGGCAAACATTCATGTGTGTAAACTGAGACGGGCCCTTTTCCTTTGGGTTTTAGGGCTAAAAATTTAAAAGATTTGCTTTTTGGAATTTTCTTCTCTACCTGTAGCATCATTCAAGTTTATAGCTCATCTGGAAGTGGGCAAACATTAATGTCTGTCATCCAAGCAGAGCCCTTTTTCTGGAGTCTCAGGCCTAAAAATTTGAGAGATTTGTTTTTTGGAAATATCTTGTGGTTTACAACCTAGAAGTAATAGGTGTAGCATATTTCTAGTTTCTAGCTCATCTGGAAGTAGGAAAACATTAATGTCTGTGAGCCGAGACGAGCCCTTTTTCTTTGGGGGTTTTAGGTTAAAAATTTAAAAGATTTCCTTTTTTTAATTGTCTGGTGATTTACAGCCTAGAAGCTATACCTGTAGCATGTTCTAAGTTTCTGGCTCATCTGGAAGTGGGGAAAAATTAATGTAGGTGAGCCGAGACAAGCCATTTTTCGGGGGGTGTTTAGGGCTGTTTCTTACAGCCTAGAAGCTATACGTGTAGCATATTTTATGTGTCTAGCTCATCTGAAAGAAGGCAAACATTAATGTCTGTGAGTCGAGTCGAGCTAAAAAAAACTATGGAATTTTCTTGTGGTTTTTAGCCTAGAAGGTATACCTGTAGCATGTTTCAAGTTTCTGGCTCATCTGGAAGGGGGCCATTTTTAATGTCGGTGAGCCGAGCCAAGCCCATTTTCGGGGAGTGTTTAGGGCTGAATATTTAAAAAATTACTTCCTTTAATTGTTCTGTAGTTTACAGCCTAGAAGCTATACGTGTCGCATATTTTATGTGTCTAGCTCATCTGGAAGTGGATAAACAGTAATGTCTGTCATCCTAGCCAAGCACTTTTTCGAGGGTTCTGAGGGCTAAAAATTTAAAAGATTTGCTTTTTGGAAATAACTCGTGGTTTCCAACCTAGAAGCTATACGTGTAACATACTTCAAGTTTCTAGGTCATCTGGAAGTGGGGAAAAATTAATGTAGGTGAGCCGAGCCAAGCCATATTTCTGGGGGTGTTTAGGGCTGTTTCCTACAGCCTAGAAGCTATGCATATAGCATATTTTATGTGTCTAGCTCATCTGGAAGTGGACAAACAATAATGTCTGTCATCCGAGCCAAGCCCTTTTCCGAGGGTTCTGAGAACTAAAAATTTAAAAGATTGTTTTTTTGGAAATATCTCGTGGTTTACAACCTAGAAGCTATACGTGTAACATATTTCAAGTTTCTAGCACATCTGGAAATAGGCAAAAATCAATGTCTGTGAGCCGAGACGAGCCCTTTTTCTTTGGGTTTTTAGGGCTAAAAATTTAAAAGATTTTCTTTTTGGAATTTTCTTGTGGTTTTAAGCCTTGAAGCCATACCTGTAGCATGTTTCAAGTTTCTAGCTCATGTAGAAGTGGGCAATCATTAATGTCTGTCATCCGAGGAGAGCCATTTTTCGGGGGTTTTGAGGCCTAAAAATTTGAAAGATTTGCTTTTTGGAAATTTTTTGTGGTTTACAACCTAGAAGCTAAACATGTAGCATATTTCTAGTTTCTAGCTCATCTGGAAGTAGGCAAACATTAATGTGTGTGAGCCGAGACGAGCCCTTTTTCTTTGGGTTTTTAGTGCTAAAAATTTAAAAAATTTTCTTTTTGGAATTGTCTTGTGGTTTACAGCCTAGAAGATATACCTGTAGCATGTTTCAAGTTTATGGCTCATCTGGAAGTGGGCACACATCAATGTCGGTGAGCCGAGCCAAGCCATTTTTCGGGGGGTGTTTAGGGCTCTAAATTACTGTTTACAACCTATAAGCTTTACGTGTTGCATATTTCAAGTTTCTAGCTCATCTGGAAGTGGGCAAACATTAATGTGTGTAAACTGAGACAAGCCCTTTTCCTTTGGGTTTTTAGGGCTAAATATTTAAAAGATTTTCTTTCTGGAGTTTTCTTGTGGTTTACAGCCAGAAGCTATACCTGTAGCTTGTTTCAAGTTTCTAGCTCATCTGGAAGTGGGCAATCATTAATGTGTGTCATCCGAGGAAAGCGATTTTTCGGGGGTTCTGAGGCCTAAAAATTTGAAAGATTTGCTTTTTGGAAATTTTTTGTGGTTTACAATCTAGAAGCTATACATGTAGCATATTTCTAGTTTCTAGCTCACCTGGAAGTAGGCAAACATTAATGTCTGTGAGCCGAGACGAGCCCTTTTTCTTTGGGTATTTAGGGTTAAAAATTTAAAAGATTTGCTTATTGGAATTCTCTTTTGGTTTACAGATTAGATGCTATACCTGTAGCATTTTTTAAGTTTCTGGCTCATCTGGAAGTGGGGAAAAATTAATGTAGGTGAGCCGAGCCATGCCATTTTTCGGGGGGTGTTTAGGGCTCTTTCTTACAGCCTAGAAGCTATATGTGTAGCATATTTTATGTGTCTAGCTCATCAGGAAGTGGGCAAACTTTAATGTCTGTGAGTCGAGCGAGCTAAAAAAACTATAGAATTTTATTGTGGTTTATAGCCTAGAAGGTATACTTGTAGCATTTTTCAAGTCTCTGGCTCATCTGAAAGGGGGCCATTTTTAATGTCGGTGAGCTGAGCCAAGCCCTTTTTCGGGAGTTCTGAGGCCTAAAAATTTGAGAGATTTGCTTTTTGGAAATTCCTTGTGGTTTACATCCTAGAAGCTATACATGTAGCATATTTCAAGTTTCTAGCACATTTGGAAGTAGGCAAACATCAATATCTGTGAACCGAGAGGGGCCCTTTTTCTTTGGGTTTCTAGGGCTAAGAATTTAAAAGATTTGCTTTTTGGAATTGTCTTGTGGTTTACAGCCTAGAACCTATACCTGTAACATGTTTTAAGTTTCTGGCTCATCTGGAAGTGTGGAAAAATTAATGTAGGTGAGCCGAGCCAAGCCGTTTTTCGGGGGGGGGTTTAGGGCTGTAAATTGTGGTTTACAACCTATAAGCTTTACGTGTTGCATATTTCAAGTTTCTAGTTCATCTGGAAGTGGGCGAAGATAATTGTGTGTAAAATGAGACGAGCCCTTTTACTTCGGTTTTTTTAGAGCTAAAGTTTAAAAGATTTGCTTTTTTGAATTTTCTTGTGGTTTACAGCCTAGAAGCTATACCTGTAACATGTTTCAAGTTTCTAGCTCATCTGGAAGTGGGCAAACAATAATGTCTGTCATCCGAGCAGAGCCTTTTTTCGGGAGTCTTTGGCCTAAAAATTTGAAAGATTTGCTTTTTGGATATTTCTTGTTGTTTACAACCTAGAAGCTATACCTGTAGCATATTTCTAGATTCTAGCTCATCTGGAAGTAGGCAAACATTAATGTCTGTGAGCTGTGACGAGCCCTATTTCTTTGGGTTTTTAGAGGGTAAAATTTAAAAGATTTGCTTTTTCGAATTGTCTTGTGGTTTGCAGCCTAGAACCTATACCTGTAGCATGTTTTAAGTTTCTGGCTCATCTGGAAGTGTGGAAAAATAAATGTAGGTGAGCCGAGCCACGCCATTTTTCGGGGGGTGTTTAGGTCTGTTTCTTACACCCTAGAAGCTATACGTGTAGCATATTTTATGTTTCTAGCTCATCTGAAAGAAATCAAACATTAATGTCTGTGAGTCGAGCGACCTAAAAAAAACTATGGAATTTTCTTGTGGTTTATAGCCTAGAAGGTATACTTGTAGCATTTTTCAAGTCTCTGGCTCATCTGAAAGGGGGCAATTTTTAATGTCGGTGAGCCGAGCCAAGCCTTTTTTCGGGGGGTGTGTAGGGCTGAAAATTTAAAAATTTACTTCTTTTAATTGTCCTGTGGTTTACAGCCTAGAAGCTATACGTGTCGCATATTTTATGTGTCTATCTCATCTAGAAGTGGACAAACAATAATGTCTGTAATCCGAACCAAGCTCTTTTTCGAGGGTTCTGAGGGCTAAAAATTTAAAAGGTTTGCTTTTTGGAAATATCTCGTGTTTTACAACCTAGAAGCTATACGTGTAGCATATTTCAAATTTCTAGCTCATCTGGACGTGGGCAAACATTAATGTCTGTCATCCGAGCCGAGTCTTTTTTCGTGGGTTCTGAGGGCTAAAAATTTAAAAGATTTGCTTTTTGGAATTTTCTTATGGTTTACAGCCTAGAAGCTATACCTGTAGCATGTTTCAAGTTAATGGCTCATCTGGAAGTGGGCAAACATCAATGTCGGTGAGCCGAGGCAAGCCATTTTTGGGGGGTGTTTAGGGCTGAAAATTGTGGTTTACAACCTATAAGCTTTACGTGTTGCATATTTCAAGGTTCTAGTTCATCTGGAAGTGGGCAAATATTAATGTGTGTAAACTGAGACGAGCCCTTTTTCTTTGGATTTTTAGGGCTAAAAAATTAAAAGATGTGCTTTTTGGAATTTTGTTGTGGTTTACAGCCTAGAAGCTATATCTGAAGCATGTTTCAAGTTTCTAGCTCATCTGGAAGTGGGCAAACATTAATTTCTGTCATCAGAGCAGAGCCCTTTTTCGGGAGTCTGAGGCCTAAAAATTTGAAAGATTTGTTTTTTGGAAATGTCTTGTGGTTTACAACCTAGAAGCTATAGGTGTAGCATATTTCTAGTTTCTACCTCATCTGGAAGTAGGAAAACATTAATGTCTGTGAGCCGAGACGAGCCCTTTTTCTTTGGCTTTTAGGGTTAAAAATTTAAATGATTTTGTTTTTGGAATTGTCTTGTGGTTTACAGCCTAGAAACTATACCTGTAGCATGTTTTAAGTTTCTGGCTCATCTGGAAGTGGGGAAAAATTAATGTAGTTGAGCCGAGCCAAGCCATTTTTCGGGGGGTGTTTAGGGCTGTTTCTTACAGCCTAGAAGCTATACGTGTAGCATATTTTATGTGTCTAACTCATCTGGAAGAAGGCAATCATTAATGTCTGTGAGTCGAGCCGAGCTAAAAAAATCTATGGAATTTTCTTGTGGTTTATAGCCTAGAAGATATACCTGTAGCATGTTTCAAGTTTCTGGCTCATCTGGAAAGGGGCCATTTTTAATGTCGGTGAGCCGAGCCAAGCCCTTTTTCGGGGAGTGTTTAGGGCTGAAAATTTAAAAAATTACGTCCTTTAATTGCTCTGTAGTTTACAGCCTAGAAGCTATACGTGTCGCATATTTTATGTGTCTAGCTCATCTGGAAGTGGACAAACAATAATGTCTGTCATCCGAGCCAAGCCCTTTTTCGAGGGTTATGAGGGCTAAAAATTTAAAAGATTTGCTTTTTGGAAATATCTCGTGGTTTACAACCTAGAAGCTATACGTGTAGCATATTTTCAAGTTTCTACGTCAACTGGACGTGGGCAATCATAAATGTCTGTCATGGGAGCTGAGCCCTTTTTAAGGGGGTTCTGAGGGCTAATAATTTGAAAGATTTGCTTTTTGGAAATTTCTTGTGGTTTACAACCTAGAAGCTATACGTGTAGCATATTTCAAGTTTCTAGCACATCTGGAAGTAGGCAAACATTAATGTCTGTGAGCCGAGACGAGCCCTTTTCTTTGGGTTTTTAGGGCTAAAAATTTTAAAGATTTGCTTTTTGGAATCGTCTTGTGGTTTACAGACTAGAAGCTATACCTGTAGCATGTTTTAAGTTTCTGGCTCATCTGGAAGAGGGAAAAAATTAATGTAGGTGAGCCGAGCCAAGCCATTTTTCGGGGGGTCTTTAGGGCTGTTTCTTACAGCCTAGAAGCTATACGTGTAGCATATTTTATGTGTCTAGCTCATCTGGAAGTGGATAAACAATAATGTCTGTCATCCTAGCCAAGCCCTTTTTCGAGGGTTCTGAGGGCTAAAAATTTAATAGATTTGCTTTTTAGAAATATCTCGTGGTTTACAACCTAGAAGCTATACGTGTAGCATATTTTCAAGTTTCTACGTCATCTGGACGTGGGCAAACATTAATGTCTGTCATCCGAGCTGAGCCCTTTTTCGGGGGTTCTGAGGGCTAAAAATTTGAAAGATTTGCTTTTTGGAAATTTCTTGTGGTTTACAACCTAGAAGCTATACCTGTAGCATATTTCAAGTTTCTAGCACATCTGGAAGTAGGCAAACATTAATGTCTGTGAGCCGAGACGAGCCCTTTTCTTTGGGTTTTTAGGGCTAAAAATTTTAAAGATTTGCTTTTTGGAATCGTCTTGTGGTTTACAGACTAGAAGCTATACCTGTAGCATGTTTTAAGTTTCTGGCTCATCTGGAAGAGGGAAAAAATTAATGTAGGTGAGCCGAGCCAAGCCATTTTTCGGGGGGTCTTTAGGGCTGTTTCTTACAGCCTAGAAGCTATACGTGTAGCATATTTTATGTGTCTAGCTCATCTGGAAGTGGATAAACAATAATGTCTGTCATCCTAGCCAAGCCCTTTTTCGAGGGTTCTGAGGGCTAAAAATTTAATAGATTTGCTTTTTAGTAATATCTCGTGGTTTACAACCTAGAAGCTATACGTGTAGCATATTTTCAAGTTTCTGCGTCATCTGGACGTGGGCAAACATTAATGTCTGTCATCCGAGCTGAGCCCTTTTTCGGGGGTTCTGAGGGCTAAAAATTTGAAAGATTTGCTTTTTGGAAATTTCTTGTGGTTTACAACCTAGAAGCTATACGTGTAGCATATTTCAAGTTTCTAGCACATCTGGAAGTACGCAAACATTAATGTCTGTGAGCCGAGACGAGCCCTTTTTCTTTGGTTTTTTAGGGCTAAAAATTTAGAAGATTTGCTTTTCGGAATTTTCTTGTGGTTTACAGCCTAGAAGCTATACCTGTAGCATATTTCAAGTTTATGGCTCATCTGGAAGGGGCCCATTTAATGTCGGTGAGCCGAGCCGAGCCAAGCTCTTTTTCGGGGGGTGTTTAGGGCTGAAAATTTAAAAAAAATACTTCTTTGAATTGTCCTGTTGTTTACAGCCTAGAAGCTATACGTGTCGCATATTTTATGTGTCTAGCTTATCTGGAAGTGGACAAACAATAATGTCTGTTATCCGAGCAGAACCCTTTTTCGGGAGTTCTCAGGCCTAATAATTTAAAAGATTTGCTTTTTGGAAATTTCTTGTGGTTTACAACCTAGAACCTATACGTGTAGCATATTTCTAGTTTCTAGCTCATCTGGAAGTAGGCAAACATTAATGTCTGTGAGAGGAGATGAGCCTGTTGTGTTCAAACAAGTTTTCAAGTTCTAGTGGACTGTATAATGGCTGTTGTGAATGTCGGCCCAAGGTTGCAAGGTGGCTTTCTTCACACAATATTAAACACAACACAACTAATCAAAGAAACAAGTCCTCTAGTAGGTTTATTTATACAAACCATGTATATTATACTGCAATATGATTTAACATAAATAGATGATTGTGAATTACTGCGAAACTAGTTTAATTTCAATACAAGCCAGTGCACCATTCTACACTGGTAAGAAGCAGCTCGCCATATTGTATTCTCTAAGAGAGTTCCTAGTACCAACATGCAACACGAAACACACTACCGCGCAGGGTAGCCAACTTAGAGAAAAAGTCTCAACATATTCCCCCCCTTGAGGGATTCAACACTCAACAAATACAAAACAAATGATTAAAACAAAAATAAAATGAACTTAGATTATTAAAGAGCAAATTTACAAATAATTAGTCAACATCTTTAGGCAATGGGCAAAGTTTCACTATGGCACGACGGAACAAACCAGTTTTTGTTTTAACCGTAACCACACGTGTGACATTATCACCACCGGGATGCAGTTCTTTCACAACTCCAGTCTTCCAAACAAGTGGAGGCAGGTTGTCTTCTCGTAGGAGGACTAGATCTCCTACTGCTGGCTTCCAAGATCCAGTAGACGACCATTTGCGTCGCTGTTGGAGCGATTGCATGTAGTCTTTTGACCACTTCTTTCAAAAGTCCTGATACAATCTTTGAACTTGATTCCACTTTGTCAGACAGGACAAGGGACTGTTGGACTGTGAAGGAACATCAGTCAATTGTCTTCCTACTAAGAAATGTCCAGGAGTCAAATAACACTGGTCATCTGGATCATCACTCATGGGACAAAGAGGTCTCGAGTTTAACACAGACTCAATCTGATACAAAAGCGTGGATAATTCCTCAAAGTTAAGAATGGAATTTCCAATTGTTCGCTTGAACAATGATTTAGTTGACTTTATTCCAGCCTCCCAGAGCCCACCGAAATGAGGACTAGAGGGTGGAATAAATTTCCACTTTACATTCTCATTAGCTGTACGTTCTTCTATTTCAGAATTGTTATCCCTAAAAAATCTCAACAACTCATTGTTGGCTCCAACAAAGTTTGTGCCGTTGTCGCTCAGAATTAGATTAGGAAAACCTCTACGTGCAGCAAATCTTCTGAATGCAGCAAGAAAATCTTGAGTCGTTAGACTCTTTACTAATTCAAGATGTATTGCCTTCACGGTGAGACAAACAAAGAGAGCAATATATGATTTTAATTTTACTTTACTCCTGGGGTTGTCACCCTTTATGATGGTTGGACCACCATAATCAACACCAACTTTAACAAAAGGTAATGAAGTTTGAACTCTATATGAGGATAAGTCACCCATTATGTGAGTAGTAACTGGAGGTTTGTTACGAAAGCAATTGTAACATGAATGAATCACACTGCGCACAATAGTTTTTCCGCGCGGAATCCAAACCTTATTCCGCAAGGAAAACAATACAGCTTGAGGGCCAGAATGCAAAAGCCTTTCATGTTCATGTTTGATAATCAGCTTAGTAACACAATGCTTTGGTGGAATAATAATAGGATGTTTGTTGTTGTATTCCAATTGTGAATTCCCAAGTCTATCACCAACTCTCAATAAACTGTTATCATCAAGGAAGGGGATTAAAGACCTTAGTTTGCTTGTCGAAGCAACTACATTGTTAGTCTTCAAGTCATGAATTTCCTTCATGTATTCACTAGCTTGCATCAAGCCTAGTATTTTCAATTCAGCACCGTTCAACTATTCAGGAGTGTGTGGACCAATATGACGAGAGTCCTTTGCAGAACGAGCATTAGCAATGAATCTCATAACATAGCTGTAGACTCGCTTCAATTTACAATAGGATGAGAAACGTTCCAAGTCAGGCGAATGCACATTAACTAATAGCACATTCAAAGACGTTTTAGTTTCTGCCTCAACTGATGATGGTATGTTAGTAGCAACAAAAGTTTCATATGTTGGAGACAATTCTCGCAACCAAGTAGGTCCATGCCACCAAATATCAAGCGAAAACATTTGTGAAGGTACAATTCCTCGGGACAAGTAGTCAGCTGGATTACTATGGGTACATACATGTCTCCATTCTGAGACTGAGGTGAGAGATTGAATTTCCGACACTCGGTTACCCACAAAAGTTTTCCAACAATTAGGAGGTTTCTGTAACCAACACAGAACTATAGTGCTATCCGTCCAACAATATGTGGAGAATGGAACAGACAAGTTTAACGATTTTATGACTTTAGCCATAAGACGAGACAACAAGAGAGCAGCACACAACTCTAGTCGTGCAATAGACTGTTGTTTCAACGGAGCAACTCTTGACTTGGAAGTCAACAATACCACTGAAACTTCATCACTGTCAGACACTGTTCTGACATATACACAAGCACCATATGCGACTTCTGAAGCATCCGAGAAGCCATGGATTTCAATAACTTTGTTCTTAACAAAAGGCATTACCTTTCTTTGAACTCGAAGTGTATTAAGAAGTGGAAGTTCACTGTAGATAGCATTCCAAGTTTCAAGAATGTTAGTGTGTGAGTCTAACGGTTCATCCCAATCGATTTTCAATTGCCATAGAACCTGCAGAACAAGTTTGCATTTGACTACTGCACAACCTAACAATCCAAGAGGATCAAATATGGATGCGATAATGGCAAGAATGCTTCTCTTAGTTACAAGATTAGGAGCTTCCTTCAAATTTATTTGAAACTGAAATTCATCAGACTTAGGGTGCCAAACAATACCTAGAGTCTTAACAGCTTCATCATTTGTAAGATTACAAGGCGACGAGAGTTCTCTGTCTTCCAAGGGTACATTAGCAAGACCTTCTGGACAATTTGACGTCCATTTTCTAAGATGGAACTGAGCACTGTCCAATATAGAAGTGATATCACATTGAAGTTGTTTAGCTTCTTCAACTAAATCTGCAGCAGTCAATAGTTCGTCAACATAGAAACAAGATCGAATGGTTTCTGAAGCAATGGGGTGAGAGTCTGTGCACTCATCAGCAAGTTGAACAAAAGCTAAAGTTTAAAAGATTTGCTTTTTGGAATTTTCTTGTGGTTTACAGCCTAGAAGCTATACCTGTAACATGTTTCAAGTTTCTAGCTCATCTGGAAGTGGGCAAACATTAATGTCTGTCATCCGAGCAGAGCCTTTTTTCGGGAGTCTTTGGCCTAAAAATTTGAAAGATTTGCTTTTTGGATATTTATTGTTGTTTACAACCTAGAAGCTATACCTGTAGCATATTTCTAGATTCTAGCTCATCTGGAAGTAGGCAAACATTAATGTCTGTGAGCTGAGACGAGCCCTATTTCTTTGGGTTTTTAGGGGGTAAAATTTAAGAGATTTGCTTTTTGGAACTGTCTTGTGGTTTACAGCCTAGAACCTATACCTGTAGCATGTTTTAAGTTTCTGGCTCATCTGGAAGTGTGGAAAAATTAATGTAGGTGAGCCGAGCCAAGCCATTTTTCTGGGGGTGTTTAGGTCTGTTTCTTACACCCTAGAAGCTATACGTGTAGCATATTTTATGTTTCTAGCTCATCTGAAAGAAATCAAACATTAATGTCTGTGAGTCGAGAGAGCTAAAAAAAACTATGGAATTTTCTTGTGCTTTATAGCCTAGAACGTATACTTGTAGCATTTTTCAAGTCTCTGGCTCATCTGAAAGGGGGCAATTTTTAATGTCGGTGAGCCGAGCCAAGCCCTTTTTTGGAGGGTGTGTAGGGCTGAAAATTAAAAATTTACTCTTTTAATTGTCCTGTGGTTTACAGCCTAGAAGCTATACGTGTCGCATATTTTATGTGTCCATCTCATCTAGAAGTGGACAAACAATAATGTCTGTAATCCGAACCAAGCTCATTTTCGAGGGTTCTGAGGGCTAAAAATTTAAAAGGTTTGCTTTTTGGAAAAATCTCGTGTTTTACAACCTAGAACTATACGTGTAGCATATTTCAAGTTTCTAGCTCATCTGGACGTGGGCAAACATTAATGTCTGTCATCCGAGCCGAGTCTTTTTTCGTGGGTTCTGAGGGCTAAAAATTTAAAAGATTTGCTTTTTGGAATTTTCTTATGGTTTACAGCCTAGAAGCTATACCATTAGCATGTTTCAAGTTAATGGCTCATCTGGAAGTGGGCAAACATCAATGTCGGTGAGCCGAGTCAAGCCATTTTTTGGGGGGTGTTTAGGGCTGAAAATTGTGGTTTACAACCTATAAGCTTTACGTGATGCATATTTCAAGGTTCTAGTTCATCTGGAAGTGGGCAAATATTAATGTGTGTAAACTGAGACGAGCCCTTTTTCTTTGGATTTTTAGGGCTAAAAAATTAAAAGATTAGCTTTTTTGAATTTTGTTGTGGTTTACAGCCTAGAAGCTATATCTGTAGCATGTTTCAAGTTTCTAGCTCATCTCGAATTGGGCAAACGTTAATGTCTGTCATCAGAGCAGAGCCCTTTTTCGGGAGTCTGAGGCCTAAAAATTTGAAAGATTTGTTTTTTGGAAATTTCTTGTGGTTTACAACCTAGAAGCTTTAGGTGTAGCATATATCTAGTTTCTAGCTCATCTGGAAGTAGGAAAACATTAATGTCTGTGAGCTGAGACGAGCCCTTTTTCTTTGGCTTTCGGGTTAAAAATTTAAAAGATTTGCTTTTTGGAATTGTCTTGTGGTTTACAGCCTAGAAGCTATACCTGTAGCATGTTTTAAGTTTCTGGCTCATCTGGAAGTGGGGAAAAATTAATGTAGGTGAGCCGAGCCAAGACATTTTTCGGGGGGTGTTTAGGGCTGAAAATTGTGGTTTACAACCTATAAGCTTTACGTGTTGCATATTTCAAGGATCTAGTTCATCTGGAAATGGGCAAATATTAATGTGTGTAAACTGACACGAACCCTTTTTCTTTGGATTTTTAGGGCAAAAAAATTAAAAGATTTGTTTTTTTGGAAATTTCTTGTGGTTTACAACCTAGAAGCTATAGGTGTAGCATATTTCTAGTTTCTAGCTAATCGGGAAGTAGGAAAACATTAATGTCTGTGAGCCGAGACGAGCCCTTTTTATTTGGCTTTTAGGTTTAAAAATTTAAAAGATTTGCTTTTTGGAATTATCTTGTGGTTTACAGCCTAGAAGCTATTTAAAAAATTACTTCCTTTAATTTCTCTGTAGTTTACAGCCTAGAAGCTATACGTGTCGCATATTTTATGTGTCTAGCTCATCTGGAAATGGACAAACAATAATGTTTGTCATCCGAGCCAAGCCCTTTTTCGAGGGTTCTGAGGGCTAAAAATTTAAAAGATATGCTTTTCGGAAATATCTCGTGGTTTACAACCCAGAAGCTATACGTGTAGCATATTTCAAGTTTCTACGTCATCTGGACGTGGGCAAACATTAATGTCTGTCATCCGAGCTGAGCCCTTTTTCGGGGGTTCTGAGGGCTAAAAATTTGAAAGATTTGCTTTTTTGGAAATTTCTTGTGGTTTACAACCTAGAAGCTATACGTGTAGCATATTTCAAGTTTCTAGCACATCTGGAAGTAGGAAAACATTAATGTCTGTGAGCCGAGACGAGCCCTTTTTATTTGGCTTTTAGGTTTAAAAATTTAAAAGATTTGCTTTTTGGAATTGTCTTGTGGTTTACAGCCTAGATGCTATACCTGTAGCATGTTTTAAGTTTCTGGCTCATCTGGAAGTGGGGAAAAATTAATGTAGGTGAGCCGAGCCAAGCCATTTTTCGGGGAGTGTTTAGGGCTGTTTCTTACAGCCTAGAAGCTATACGTGTAGCATATTTTATGTGTCTCACTCATCTGGAAGAAGGCAATCATTAATGTCTGTGAGTCGAGCCGAGCTAAAAAAATCTATGGAATTTTCTTGTGGTTTATAGCCTAGAAGATATACCTGTAGCATGTTTCAAATTTCTGGCTCATCTGGAAGGGGGCCATTTTTAATGTTGGTGAGACGAGCCAAGCCCTTTTTCGGGGAGTGTTTAGGGCTGAAAATTTAAAAAAATTACTTCCTTTAATTTCTCTGTAGTTTACAGCCTAGAAGCTATACGTGTCGCATATTTTATGTGTCTAGCTCATCTGGAAATAGACAAACAATAATGTCTGTCATCCGAGCCAAGCCCTTTTTCGAGGGTTCTGAGGGCTAAAAATTTAAAAGATTTGCTTTTTGGAAATATCTCGTGGTTTACAACCTAGAAGCTATACGTGTAGCATATTTCAAGTTTCTACGTCATCTGGACGTGGGCAAACATTAATGTCTGTCATCCGAGCTGAGCCCTTTTTCGGGGGTTCTGAGGGCTAAAAATTTGAAAGATTTGCTTTTTGGAAATTTCTTGTGGTTTACAACCT
Source organism: Ectobius pallidus (assembly GCA_964059195.1). Lineage (NCBI taxonomy): Eukaryota > Metazoa > Arthropoda > Insecta > Blattodea > Ectobiidae > Ectobius > Ectobius pallidus. Next base: position 47,460,320 of record CAXKWD010000004.1, on the reverse strand, counting down.
AGATGCTATACGTGTAGCATATTTCAAGTTTCTAGCACATCTGGAAGTAGGCAAACATCAATGTCTGTGAGCCGAGACGAGCCCTTTTTCTTTGGTTTTTAAGGGCTAAAAATTTAGAAGATTTGCTTTTCGGAATTTTCTTGTGGTTTACAACCTAGAAGCTATACCTGTAGCATGTTTCAAGTTTATGGCTCATCTGGAAGGGGGCCATTTTAAATGTCGGTGAGCCGAGCCGAGTCAAGCTCTTTTTCGGGGAGTGTTTAGGGCTGAAAATTTAAAAAAATTACTTCTTTGAATTGTCCTGTGGTTTACAGCCTAGAATCTATACGAGTCGCATATTTTATGTGTCTAGCTTATCAGGAAGTGGACAAACAATAATGTCTGTCATCCGAGCAGAACCCTTTTTCGCGAGTTCTGAGGCCTAAAAATTTAAAAGATTTGCTTTTTGGAAATTTCTTGTTGTTTACAACCTAGAAGCTATACGTGTAGCATACTTCCAGTTTCTAGCTCATCTGGACGTGGGCAAACATTAATGTCTGTCATCCGAGCTGAGTCTTTTTTCGTGGGTTCTGAGGTTTAAAAATTTAAAAGATTTGCTTTTTGGAATTTTCTTGTGGTTTACAGCCTAGAAGCTATACCTGTAACATATTTCAAGGTTATGGCTCATCAGGAAGTGGGCAAACATCAATGTCGGTGTGCCGAGCCAAGTCATTTTTCGGGGGGAATTTAGGGCTGAAATTGTGGTTTACTACCTATGAGCTTTACGTGTTGCATATTTCAAGTTTCTAGCTCATCTGGAAGTTGGCAAACATTAATGTGTGTAAACTGAGACGAGCCCTTTTTCTTTGGGTTTTTAGGGCTAAATATTTAAAAGATTTTCCTTTTGGAATTTTCTTGTGGTTTACAGCCTAGAAGCTATACCTGTAGCATGTTTCAAGTTTCTACCTCATCTGGAAGTGGGCAATCATTAATGCCTGTCATCCGAGGAGAGCCCTTTTTCGGGGGTTCTGAGGCCTAAAAATTTGAAAGATTTGCTTTTTGGAAAGTTTTGTGGTTTACAACCTAGAAGCTATACATATAGCATATTTCTAGTTTCTAGCTCATCTGGAAGTAGGCAAACATTAATGTCTGTGAGCCGAGACGACCTTTTTTCTTTGGGTATTTAGGGTTAAAAATTTAAAAGATTTGCTTTTTAGAATTGTCTTGTGGTTTGCAGCCTATAAGCTATACCTGTAGCATGTTTTAAGTTTCTGGCTCATCTGGAAGTGGGGAAAAATTAATGTAGGTGAGCCGAGCCAAGCCATTTTTCGGGGGTGTTTAGGGCTGTTTCTTACAGCCTAGAAGCTATACGTGTAGTATATTTTATGTGTCTAGCTCATCTGGAAGAGGGCAAACATTAATGTTTCTGAGTCGAGCCGAGCTAAAAAAAACTATGGAATTTTCTTGTGGTTCATAGCCTAGAAGGTATACTTGTAGCATTTTTCATGTTTTTATCTCATCTAAAAAGGGGCCATTCTTAATGTCGGTGAGCCGAGCCAAGCCATTTTTCGGGGGGTGTTTAGGGCTGAAAATTAAAAAAATTACCTCTTTGAAAAGTCCTGTGGTTTACAGCCTAGAAGCTATACGTGTCGCATATTTTATGTGTCTAGCTCATCTGGAAGTGGACAAACAATAATGTCTGTCATCCGAGCCAAGCCCTTTTTCTAGGGTTCTGAGAACTAAAAATGTAAAAGATTTGTTTTTTGGAAATATCTCGTGGTTTACAACCTAGAAGCTATACGTGTAGGATATTTCTAGTCGGTGTGCCGAGCCAAGTCATTTTTCGGGGGGAATTTAGGGCTGAAATTGTGGTTTACAACCTATAAGCTTTACGTGTTGCATATTTCAAGTTTCTAGCTCATCTGGAAGTTGGCAAACATTAATGTGTGTAAACTGAGACGAGCCCTTTTTTTGGGGGTTTTTAGGGCTAAATATTTAAAAGATTTTCCTTTTGGAATTTTCTTGTGGTTTACAGCCTAGAAGCTATACCTGTAGCATGTTTCAAGTTTCTACCTCATCTGGAAGTGGGCAATCATTAATGCCTGTCATCCGAGGAGAGCCCTTTTTCGTGGGTTCTGAGGCCTAAAAATTTGAAAGATTTGCTTTTTGGAAAGTTTTGTGGTTTACAACCTAGAAGCTATACATATAGCATATTTCTAGTTTCTAGCTCATCTGGAAGTAGGCAAACATTAATGTCTGCGAGCCGAGACGAGCCCTTTTTCTTTGGGTTTTAAGGGCTAAAAATTTAAGAGATTTGCTTTTTGGAATTTTCTTGTGGTTTACAGCCTAGAAGCTATACCTGTAGCATGTTTCAAGTTTATGGCTCATCTGGAAGTGGGCAAACATCAATGTCGGTGAGCCGAGCCAAGCCATTTTTCGGGGGGTGTTTGGGGCTGATAATTGTGCTTTACAACCTTTAAGATTTACGTGTTGCATTTTTTAAGGTTCTAGTTCATCTGGAAGTGGGGAAATATTAATGTGTGTAATCTGAGACGAGCCCTTTTTCTTTGGGTTTTTAGGGCTAAAAATTTAAAAGATTTGCTTTTTCGAATTTTCTTGTGGTTTAAAGCCTAGAAGCTATACCTGTAGCATGTTTCACGTTTCTAGCTCATCTAGAAATGGGCAAACCTTAATGTCTGTCATCCGAGCAGAGCCCTTTATCGGGAGTCTGAGGCCTAAAAATTTGAAAGATTTGCTTTTTGGATATTTCTTGTGGTTTACAACCTAGAAGCTATAAGTATAGCATATTTCTATTTTCTAGCTCATCTGGATGGGGGTCATTTTAAATGTCGGTGACCCGAGCCGAGCCAAGCTCTTTTTCGGGGGGTGTTTAGGGATGAAAATTCAAAAAATTACTTCTTTGAATTGTAGGCAAATATTAATGTCTGTCATCCGAGCAGAGCCCTTTTTCGGGAGTTCTGAGGCCTAAAAATTTAAAAGATTTGCTTTTTGGAATTTTCTTGTGGTTTACAGCCTAGAAGCTATACCTGTAGTATGTTTCACGTTTATGGCTCATCTGGAAGTGGAAAAACATCAATGTCAGTGAGCCGAGACGAGCCCATTTTCTTTTGGTATTTAGGGTTAAAAATTTAAAAGATTTGCTTTTTTGGAATTGTCATGTGGTTTACAGCCTAGAAGCTATACCTGTAGCATGTTTTAAATTTCTGGCTCATCTGGAAGTGGGGAAAAATTAATGTAGGTGAGCCGAGCCAAGTCATTTTTCGGGGGGTGTTTCGGGCTGTTTCTTACAGCCTAGAAACTATACGTGTAGCATATTTTATGTGTCTAGCTCATCTGGAAGTGGAAAAACAATAATGTCTGTCATCCGAGCCAAGCCCTTTTTCGAGGGTTCTGAGGGCTAAAAATTTAAAAGATTTGCTTTTTGGAAACATCTCGTGTTTTACAACCTAGAAGGTATACGTGTAGCATATTTCAAGTTTCTAGCTCATCTGGACGTGGGCAAACATTAATGTCTGTCATCCAAGCAGAGCCCTTTTTCGGGAGTTCTGAGGCCTAAAAATTTGAAAGATTTTCTTTTTGGAAATATCTTGTGGTTTACAACCTAGAAGCTATACGTGTAGCATATTTCTTGATTCTAGCTCATCTGGACGTGGGCAAACATTAATGTCTGTCATCCGAGCCGAGTCTTTTTTCGTGGGTTCTGAGGGCTGAAAAATTTAAAAGATTTGCTTTTTGGAATTTTCTTGTGGTTTACAGCCCAGAAGTTATACCTGTAGCATGTTTCACGTTTATGGCTCATCTGGAAGTGGACAAACATCAATGTCGGTCAGCTGAGCCAAGCCATTTTTCGGGGGAGTTTAGGGATGAAAATTGCTGTTTAGAACCTATAAGCTTTACGTGTTGCATATTTCAAGTTTCTAGCTCATCTGGAAGTGGGCAAACATTAATGTGTGTAAACTGAGACAAGCCATTTTCTTTGGGTTTTTAGGGCTAAATATTTTAAAGATTTTCTTTTTTTTAATTTTCTTGTGGCTTACAGCCTAGAAGCTATACCTGTAGCATGTTTCAAGTTTCTAGCTCATTTGGAAGTGGGCAATCATTAATGTCTGCCATCCGAGGAGAGCCCTTTTTCGGGGGTTCTGAGGCCTAAAAATTTGAAAGATTTGCTTTTTGGAAATTTTTGTGGTTTACAACCTAGAAGCTATACCTGTAGCATATTTGTGGTTTCTAGCTCATCTGTAAGTAGGCAAACATTAATGTCTGTGAGCCGAGACGGGCCCTTTTTCTTTGGGTTTTTAGGGCTAAAAATTTAAAAGATTTGCTTTTTGGAATTTTCTTGTGGTTTACAGCCTAGAAGCTTTACCTGTAGCATGTTTTAAGTTTCTGGCTCATCTGGAAGTGTGGAAAAATTAATGTAGGTGAGCCGAGTCAAGTCATTTTTCGAGGGGGGGGGTTTAGGGCTGAAAATTGTGGTTTACAACATATAAGCTTTACGTGTTGCATATTTCAAGTTTCTAGTTCATCTGGAAGTGGGCGAGGATTAATGTGTGTAAACTGAGACGAGCCCTTTTTCTTAGGTTTTTTAGAGCTAAAGCTTAAAAGATTTGCTGTTTGGAATTTTCTTGTGGTTTACAGCCCAGAAGCTATACCTGTAGCATGTTTCAAGTTTCTAGCTCATCTGGAGGTGGGCAAACATTAATGTCTGTCATCCGAGCAGAGCCTTTTCTTGGGAGTCTTTTACCTAAAAATTTGAAAGATTTGCTTTTTGGAAATTTCTTGTGGTTTACAACGTAGAAGCTATACGTGTAGCATATTTCTTGATTCTAGCTCATCTGGAAGTAGGCATATATTAATGTCTGTGAGCCGAGACGAGCCCCATTTCTTTGGGTTTTTAGGGTTAAAAATTTAAAAGATTTGCTTTTTGGAATTGTCTTGTGGTTTACAGCCTAGAACCTATACCTGTAGCATGTTTTAAGTTTCTGGCTCATCTGGAAGTGTGGAAAAATTAATGTAGGTGAGCCGAGCCAAGCCATTTTTCGGGGGGTGTTTATGGCTTTTTCTTACAGCCTAGAAGCTCTACGTGTAGCATATTTTATGTGTCTAACTCATCTGGAAGAAGGCAATCATTAATGTCTGTGAGTTGAGCGAGATAAAAAAATATATTTAATTTTCTTGTGGTTTATAGCCTAGAAGGTAAACCTGTAGCATGTTTCAAGTTTCTGGCTCATCTGGAAGGGGGCCATTTTTAATGTCGGTAGCCGAGCAAAGCCCTATTTCGGGGAGTGTTTAGGGCTGAAAATTTAAAAAAATTACTTCCTTTAATTGCTCTGTAGTTACAGCCTAGAAGCTATACGTGTCGCATATTTTATGTGTCTAGCTCATCTGGAAGTGGACAAACAATAATGTCTGTCATCCGAGCCAAGCCCGTTTTCGAGGGTTCTGAGGGCTAAAAATTTAAAATATATGCTTTTTGGAAATATCTCGTGGTTTGCAACCTAGAAGCTATACGTGCAGCATATTTCAAGTTTCTACTTCATCTGGACGTGGGCAAAAATTAATGTCTGTCATCCGAGCTGAGCCCTTTTTCGGGGGTTCTGAGGCCTAAAAATTTGAAAGATTTGCTTTTTGGAAATTTTTGTGGTTTACAACCTAGAAGCTATACATGTAGCATATTTGTGGTTTCTAGCTCATCTGTAAGTAGGCAAACATTAATGTCTGTGAGCCGAGACGGGCCCTTTTTCTTTGGGTTTTTAGGGCTAAAAATTTAAAAGATTTGCTTTTTGGAATTTTCTTGTGGTTTACAGCCTAGAAGCTATACCTGTAGCATGTTTTAAGTTTCTGGCTCATCTGGAAGTGTGGAAAAATTAATGTAGGTGAGCCGAGTCAAGTCATTTTTCGGGGGGGGGGGGGGTTTAGGGCTGAAAATTGTGGTTTACAACATATAAGCTTTACGTGTTGCATATTTCAAGTTTCTAGTTCATCTGGAAGTGGGCGAGGATTAATGTGTGTAAACTGAGACGAGCCCTTTTTCTTAGGTTTTTTAGAGCTAAAGCTTAAAAGATTTGCTGTTTGGAATTTTCTTGTGGTTTACAGCCCAGAAGCTATACCTGTAGCATGTTTCAAGTTTCTAGCTCATCTGGAGGTGGGCAAACATTAATGTCTGTCATCCGAGCAGAGCCTTTTCTTGGGAGTCTTTTACCTAAAAATTTGAAAGATTTGCTTTTTGGAAATTTCTTGTGGTTTACAACGTAGAAGCTATACGTGTAGCATATTTCTTGATTCTAGCTCATCTGGAAGTAGGCATACATTAATGTCTGTGAGCCGAGACGAGCCCCATTTCTTTGGGTTTTTAGGGTTAAAAATTTAAAAGATTTGCTTTTTGGAATTGTCTTGTGGTTTACAGCCTAGAACCTATACCTGTAGCATGTTTTAAGTTTCTGGCTCATCTGGAAGTGTGGAAAAATTAATGTAGGTGAGCCGAGCCAAGCCATTTTTCGGGGGGTGTTTATGGCTTTTTCTTACAGCCTAGAAGCTCTACGTGTAGCATATTTTATGTGTCTAACTCATCTGGAAGAAGGCAATCATTAATGTCTGTGAGTTGAGCGAGATAAAAAAATATATTTAATTTTCTTGTGGTTTATAGCCTAGAAGGTAAACCTGTAGCATGTTTCAAGTTTCTGGCTCATCTGGAAGGGGGCCATTTTTAATGTCGGTAGCCGAGCAAAGCCCTATTTCGGGGAGTGTTTAGGGCTGAAAATTTAAAAAAATTACTTCCTTTAATTGCTCTGTAGTTACAGCCTAGAAGCTATACGTGTCGCATATTTTATGTGTCTAGCTCATCTGGAAGTGGACAAACAATAATGTCTGTCATCCGAGCCAAGCCCGTTTTCGAGGGTTCTGAGGGCTAAAAATTTAAAATATATGCTTTTTGGAAATATCTCGTGGTTTGCAACCTAGAAGCTATACGTGCAGCATATTTCAAGTTTCTACTTCATCTGGACGTGGGCAAAAATTAATGTCTGTCATCCGAGCTGAGCCCTTTTTCGGGGGTTCTGAGGCCTAAAAATTTGAAAGATTTGCTTTTTGGAAATTTTTGTGGTTTACAACCTAGAAGCTATACATGTAGCATATTTGTGGTTTCTAGCTCATCTGTAAGTAGGCAAACATTAATGTCTGTGAGCCGAGACGGGCCCTTTTTCTTTGGGTTTTTAGGGCTAAAAATTTAAAAGATTTGCTTTTTGGAATTTTCTTGTGGTTTACAGCCTAGAAGCTATACCTGTAGCATGTTTTAAGTTTCTGGCTCATCTGGAAGTGTGGAAAAATTAATGTAGGTGAGCCGAGTCAAGTCATTTTTCGGGGGGGGGGGGGGTTTAGGGCTGAAAATTGTGGTTTACAACATATAAGCTTTACGTGTTGCATATTTCAAGTTTCTAGTTCATCTGGAAGTGGGCGAGGATTAATGTGTGTAAACTGAGACGAGCCCTTTTTCTTAGGTTTTTTAGAGCTAAAGCTTAAAAGATTTGCTGTTTGGAATTTTCTTGTGGTTTACAGCCCAGAAGCTATACCTGTAGCATGTTTCAAGTTTCTAGCTCATCTGGAGGTGGGCAAACATTAATGTCTGTCATCCGAGCAGAGCCTTTTCTTGGGAGTCTTTTACCTAAAAATTTGAAAGATTTGCTTTTTGGAAATTTCTTGTGGTTTACAACGTAGAAGCTATACGTGTAGCATATTTCTTGATTCTAGCTCATCTGGAAGTAGGCATACATTAATGTCTGTGAGCCGAGACGAGCCCCATTTCTTTGGGTTTTTAGGGTTAAAAATTTAAAAGATTTGCTTTTTGGAATTGTCTTGTGGTTTACAGCCTAGAACCTATACCTGTAGCATGTTTTAAGTTTCTGGCTCATCTGGAAGTGTGGAAAAATTAATGTAGGTGAGCCGAGCCAAGCCATTTTTCGGGGGGTGTTTATGGCTTTTTCTTACAGCCTAGAACAGTGACCGGCATGTTCCGTGCTCTGTGACGTCATACTACAGAGCAACCGCGCTCTTTGCTCGGCAATATCTCCGTACTGAGCGTGGAGGAAGGGTTCAACTGGCCAGTGGCGGAACGACGCCTATGCATTGGCAGAGTGCGCTCCGATCTTCGTAGATAGTATGGGAATAGCACAATTACAATGCATTTGTACGAAAACAAAATAGTACAACTGTGATAAATCAATGTAACAGAACAGTTTTGTTTGTAATGAAATTTAATATAGGCCCTACTTACACTAATCTGAAATGCATCCAGGTGCGGATGCGTCAGGTTATTTAAATGAGGCTCCGAAACTACTATAAACATACAAATACATAAAACATAAGAATACTTTAAGGAGTACTGCAAAACTTTGTCTACTCGGAAACTGAAAAATGTTAAAGTATACAAAATATACAAAATACACAAAATATACAAATTAAACTATACACCTTTGTGAGCACTATGCCAAGTATAGGCCTATTCAGACTTTTGATACACACCCTTACTTTGTGTCACTATCGTGCCCAAGCTCAAGGCATTGTCGAGATTTTTTCCCTCTTTTCTCGCGCACTAATTTTGCAATATTAGGAGACATAGTCTGGCTAACACACAAACGAGAACATTTTTCATGTTCTGATCAGATAGGCGGTTTCCATGTTGTGGTTTGCAGATCTTCATACAAGAAAAGAACTATTTACATACATACGTCGATACAAATACCTAATACTCAACATTCTAGCAGCAAATATATTATGTAGTTGCCTGGGGAAATCTTCTATAAAATATAGATAGATCCTTTTTGTTTTGAAAGCAGTCTTTCATTTCAATATTCTTTTGCAAATCAATGACTTCTAGTTGCAATGACGTTGGAACACTGTCAACATCCACAGAAAATGGTGTCGCAAATATGCAAATATCGGATTGGTGTTTTGCAAAATCTTGAAATCTGTAATAAAATATCCTGATCCAGTTCTTCTAATATTTGTACATAATTATTAATGTCTGTAATTGAATGACATACTGTAGACAACTTTGGAAAAATGTGGCGTGTCTCCGAGGGTGACCTGACGTTTCCGTAAGTCTAGTATTAATCTGAATGCACTAAATTTACCATACATTTCACTGATTAACTGACCTCTGCACTCTTGCCATGGTTAATGCACGCAATTCAATGTACCATCACGGCTCACCTTAACCCTACTGCTGCACTGAACGCCACTGCGCTAGTGCGTATTAACAGGAATGCATCTCAACTGCTCGCTCTCTCAAGCTCTTGCGAGATGATCGGCTCTTACGTCACAACTGCAGCATCTGCCGGACACTGGCCTAGAAGCTCTACGTGTAGCATATTTTATGTGTCTAACTCATCTGGAAGAAGGCAATCATTAATGTCTGTGAGTTGAGCGAGATAAAAAAATCTATTTAATTTTCTTGTGGTTTATAGCCTAGAAGGTAAACCTGTAGCATGTTTCAAGTTTCTGGCGCATCTGGAAGGGGGCCATTTTTAATGTCGGTAGCCGAGCAAAGCCCTATTTCGGGGAGTGTTTAGGGCTGAAAATTTAAAAAAAATTACTTCCTTTAATTGCTCTGTAGTTACAGCCTAGAAGCTATACGTGTCGCATATTTTATGTGTCTAGCTCATCTGGAAGTGGACAAACAATAATGTCTGTCATCCGAGCCAAGCCCGTTTTCGAGGGTTCTGAGGGCTAAAAATTTAAAATATATGCTTTTTGGAAATATCTCGTGGTTTGCAACCTAGAAGCTATACGTGCAGCATATTTCAAGTTTCTACTTCATCTGGACGTGGGCAAAAATTAATGTCTGTCATCCGAGCTGAGCCCTTTTTCGGGGGTTCTGAGGGCTAAAAATTTGAAGGATTTGCTTTTTGTGAATTTCTTGTGGTTTACAACCTAGAAGCTATACGTGTAGCATATTTCAAGTTTCTATCACATCTGGAAGTTGGCAAACATTAATGTCTGTGAGCCGAGACGAGCCCTTTTTCTTTGTTTTTTTAAGGCTAAAAATTTAGAAGATTTGCTTTTTGGAATTTTCTTGTGGTTTACAGCCTAGAAGTTATACCTGTAGCATGTTTCACGTTTATGGCTCATCTGGAAGGGTCCATTTTAAATGTCGGTGAGCCGAGCCGAGCCAAGCTCTTTTTCGGGGGCTGTTTAGGGCTGAAAATTTAAAAAAATTACTTCTTTGAATTGTCCTGTGGTTTACAGCCTAGAAGCTATACGTGTAACATATTTCTAGTTTCTAGCTCATCTGGACGTGGGCAAACATTAAAGTCTGTCATCCGAGCCGAGTCTTTTTTCGTGGGTTTTGAGGGCTAAAAATTTAAACGATTTGCTTTTTGGAATTTTCTTGTGGTTTACAGCCTAGAAGCGCTACCTGTAGCATGTTTCACGTTTATGGCTCATCTGGAAGTGGACAATCATCAATGTCGGTTAGCCGAGCCAAGCCATTTTTCGGGGGGTGTTTAGGGCTGAAAATTGCTGTTTACAACCTATAAGCTTTACGTGTTGCATATTTCAAGTTTCTAGCTCATCTGGAAGTGGGCAAACATTAATGTGTGTAAACTGAGACAAGCCCTTTTTCTTTCGGTTTTTAGGGCTAAATATTTAAAAGATTTTCTTTTTGAAATTTTCTTGTGGTTTGCAGCCTAGAAGCTATACCTGTAGCATGTTTCAAGTTTCAAGCTCATCTGGAAGTGGGCAATCATTTATGTCGGTCATCCGAGGAGAGCCCTTTTTCGGGGGTTCTGAGGCCTAAAAATTTGAAAGATTTGCTTTTTGGAATTGTCTTGTTGTTTACAGCCTAGAACCCATACCTGTAGCATGTTTTAAGTTTCTGGCTCATCTGGAAGTGTGGAAAAATTAATGTTGGTGAGCCGAGCCAAGCCATTTTTCGGGGGGTGTTTAGGTCTGTTTCTTACAGCCTAGAAGCTATACGTGTAGCATATTTTATGTTTCTAGCTCATCTGAAAGAAATCAAACATTAATGTCTGTGAGTCGAGCGAGCTAAAAAATCTATGGAATTTTCTTGTGGTTTATAGCCTAGAAGGTATACCTGTAGCATGTTTCAAGTTATTGGCTCATCTGAAAGGGGGCAATTTTTAATGTCGGTGAGCCGAGCCAAGCCCTTTTTCGGGGGGTGTGTAGGGCTGAAAATTTAAAAATTTACTTCTTTGAATTGTCCTGAGGTTTACAGCCTACAAGCTATACGTGTCGCATATTTTATGTGTCTATCTCATCTAGAAGTGGACAAACAATAATGTCTGTAATCCGAACCAAGCTCTTTTTCGAGGGTTCTGAGGGCTAAAAATTTAAAAGGTTTGCTTTTTGGAAATATCTCCTGTTTTACAACCTAGAAGCTATACGTGTAGCATATTTCAAGTTTCTAGCTCATCTGGACGTGGGCAAACATTAATGTCTGTCATCCGAGCCGAGTCTTTTTTCGTGGGTTCTGAGGGCTAAAAATTTAAAAGATTTTCTTTTTGGAATTTTATTATGGTTTACAGCCTAGAAGTTATACCTGTAGCATGTTTCAACTTAATGGCTCATCTGGAAGTGGGCAAACATCAATGTCGGTGAGCCGAGCCAAGCCATTTTTCGGGGGGTGTTTAGGGCTGTAAATTGTGGTTTACAACCTATAAGCTTTACGTGTTGCATATTTCAAGGTTCTAGTTCATCTGGAAGTGGGCAAATATTAATGTGTGTAAACTGAGACGAGCCCTTTTTATTTGGATTTTTAGGGCTAAAAAATTAAAAGATTTGCTTTTTGGAATTTTGTTGTGGTTTACAGCCTAGAAGCTATACCTGTAGCATGTTTCAAGTTTCTAGCTCATGTGGAAGTGGGCAAACATTAATGTCTGTCGTCCGAGCAAAGCTCTTTTTCGGGAGTTGTGAGGCCTAAAAATTTAAAAGATTTGCTATTTGGAAATTTCTTGTGGTTTACAACCTAGAAGCTATACGTGTAGCATATTTCTAGTATCTAGCTTATCTGGAAGTAGGCAAACATTAATGTCTGTGAGCCGAGACGAGCCCGTTTTCTTTGGGTTTTTAAGGTTAACAATTTAAAAGATTTGCTTTTTGGAATTGTCTTGTGGTTTACAGCCCAGAAGCTATACCTGCAGCATGTTTCAAGTTTCTAGCTCATCTGGAAGTGGGGAAAAATTAATGTAAGTGAGCCGTGTCAAGGCATTTTTCGGGGGTGTTTAGGGCTGAAAATTTAAAAAACTACTTTTTGGAGTTTTCCTCTTTCTTACAGCCTAGAAGCTATACGTGTAGCATATTTTATGTGTCTAGCTCATGTGGAAGTGGGCAAACATTAATGTGAGTCTGTGAGTCGAGCCGAACTAAAAAAAACTATGGTATTTTCTTGTGGTTTATAGCCTAGAAGGTATACCTGTAGCATGTTTCAAGTTTCTGGCTCATCTGAAAGGGGGCCATTTTTAATGTCGGTGAGCCGAGCCAAGCCCTTTTTCGGGAGGTGTTTAGGGCTGAAAATTTAAAAAATTACTTCTTTGAATTATCCTGTGGTTTACAGCCTGGAAGCTATACGTTTCGCATATTTTATGTGTCTAGCTTATCTGGAAGTGGACAAACAATAATGTCTGTCATCCGAGCAGAGCCCTTTTTCGAGAGTTCTGAGGGCTAAAAATTTAAAAGATTTGCTTTTTGGAAATATCTCGTGGTTTACAACCTAGAAGCTATACGTGTAGCATATTTCAAGTTTCTAGCTCATCTGGACGTGGGTAAACATTAATGTCTTTCATTCGAGCCGAGCCCTTTTTCGTGGGTTCTGAGGGCTAAAAATCTAAAAGATTTGCTTTTTGGAATATCCTTGTGGTTTACAACCTAGAAGCTATACGTTCAGCATATTTCAAGTTTCTAGCTCATCTTTGTGAGCCGAGCCGAGCCCTTTTTCGTGGGTTTTTAGGGCTAAATTTTAAGTTTCTAGCTCATCATGTCTTCAATAAATTTGTTAATGGGCAAACGAATTTTTTGAATGTCAGATGACAATAACATGTCACATCAGCAAGGGCAGTTTTAAAAATAAGAATAACAATATAAAAATTGTGGCGTTTTTTTTATAACTGTGCCGACACGATGAAAAAAACTAAGTCGAAAAAGGGGTATAAAAAAATTTTACTTAGTTTTTTCATCATGTCGGCACCTGTGGCTTTTTTAAACACTTTTTTCGACTTTGTTTTTCATCATGTTGGCACAGGCCATGACCTGTGGCTTTTTTAGACCCCTTTTTTCGATATAGTTTTTTATCATGTCGTCAATGAGAAGTAAATTTATTTGCAGCAATGCTGGAAGCGACATGATTATGATGATGATGATGATGATGTCGATGATAATAATAACAATAATGATGATAATAAGAATACAACAATAACAATAACAATAATAATAAACGGTGATTCGCGATCATGAGTTGAACCTTAACCTATATCCATCGCCCTTGTTCAGATATCTTCACATACTTGAAGTGGCTAGCCTCTGCACTGAATAGAATAGTTGACGTATTTGAATTTCTCTATGTTCGTGTCTTCCGAAAACTATTCTGTTTAAACACAGGCCATGCAGGTATCTAGAATAGCATTAAGTCCGGTTTCTTTTTATAGATAATAAATTATTCAAATGAACTTCGAACGTGGTGCAGTTAAGTTATTTAAAGAAAACTAAAGTTGTTTTATTATTATTATTATTATTATTATTATTATTATTATTAGATAACTCCATTATGCACAGTACATTACATGAAAAATACAAGTAGCATACGGAGGAGTCAAACCTTTCTGGTTGGATAGATTTACAATATTATTTTTTTTAACAAGAAGTCAAATTATTTACAAAAACATTTCCCGATGCCTGAGAGTAAATGTTTAAGTCCATACCTCCCGTCGTTAATAATTATGACATTGTGATCCCAATATTTTTACGGTTTCGTACTGTTCGAAATAAATGCACGGTACCCTACCTACTAGCAAGCTACGAGTATAATCTAACAGATATGCAAATAATTTCAAATTAGAAATTAGCATGAGATTGTATTTTGTTGTTGTTAATATGTTGAAAAAAAGACTAACTTATTGTAATCATTCTAACACAGCATTCATTTTAATTTTATTTCGGTTATTGGTCGAGCTATTTGATCTAATGCTTATCCTTTTCAGAAAATGTGCTATACAAATCTGAAAAATGTTATTGAGCAGAAAGAAAAAACGTTAGTCTATGTACAAAGTTATATCGGTCCTTAAGGATTCAGCCCCTGAGCCGATATATCTGTAATTTACAATTTGTAATTTGCGCTACTCACAGATTCATGAAAAATACAATTTATCTATTTTATAAAAAGTATGTAATATGTATTTAAAATAAGCACTTTTTTTCAGAATCTTTAATAGACATTCTTTAAATCATTATTTATTTGCGGGATAGAAAATAATTCATTTATTTTTTCAACCTGAAACTTCGTGTAGACCTAAAGCTCTTGCCCGATGATTAGTTTAATGACGGTAGTGTATTGCCACTTCGTCCTGTAAATGACACCGTGTTTCGGAATATTGTCCCGCAAGAGTAGTTTTGCATGTCTTTAAATCTACAGATATGGGACTATCCTGAGAGGTATTTAGAATCGGATGCAGTTATCTCTTTCATCTCTATTATTATCGTAAACAGCGATATTTCTAAAGTACATGTTTAGTTAAATTCGTACATGTTGTATAAGAAACGTATTAAAGGTAAACATTTGTGCATTTTTATATTGTCTTTACCCTATACGACCGCAATTTTTATATTAATATTCTTATTTTTAAAACTGCCCTTGCTGATGTGACATGTTATTGTGACTTTCGACAAACATACCGTAATTCGTTTGCCCTTTAACAAATTTATTGAAGGCTGAAAGCCCTGTATGGTAATAGAGTATAGTCTTCGTTCCATGTCTAGCTCGCACATTACACTGCAAATTTATAGAATGTAAGTGTAACGACTTTACGACGACATATTTTATGCTCTGTACTAAACATGCTTTTATGTTTTAAGTGGAGCTTTACGGTCGGTTTAAAGCCAGTGTTCTACATCAATAATTGAAGTTGGCAATATCGTATTTGCCATCATAACTGAAAATACTAGTTTGCATCTACTTTCACGTGTGACATAATCAGGTTTTTTTTTTAAAATAATGATTTATTATCAGCATGCCCCATTACGGAGTAAAAATACATGCTTTGTTTGCATTAATTTTACAATTGCGTTTTAACAATTAACTTCAGTTTTGTTACACAAGAAAGGAAATTAAGATTGTTAACGATATCTACTAATGCCTAATCTAAATTTAAGTCTATCTTTATCTAGATTATGTTACATTTAAAACTAAACTATTTGGTGTATAAATTGTAACTAATATTACACTTTATACTTTGTATCTCATACCCAGTCTCTGTGATAATTATATTACAATATGTTACATTATACACACTAAAATATTATACACACACACATAATCAGGGTTGGATTAAGATCCTTAGATGCTCTGTAAGCACTGATTTTGATGCCCCCTTACACTTGTAACTCTAAACATTAAAGCAATAATAAACTAGAAAATAAAACAGTATTCATCAAACATTCAAAAATACGAAAACTTACAGTAAGCAGGAAAATATTCATTTCTGTATGCTTCAATTTTATTCATGCCTTAACAATATTATCCTATTTTTTTTCCTTGCAAAGTCTTTGATCAGATCTTCATAATTAATCTTAAGTAACACATATGCTTGTACATACATAACAGAGGTAAGGCATCCATTGTTGTTCTGAGGGGATTTTTAATGTAATTTAATGGAGAAATTGAATGCTTAGCTGAGCAGTTTGTATAGCTTCCAATCTGTGAGCACGTTTTTTGCAGGATAAACACAATGACACGATGGTTTATAAACATAACTTATTCTTTTTTATTAAATTTTGCACACTAATATCAATATAATAGGCCTACTAAATTTAAAAAGAAGCCGTTTCACAGTAACAAGTCACAATGTTCTAAAGCCAATCGATCACCAATCTGAGTGTGACTTGGAAACAAATCATTCTAGCAGTCCCATTGTTTATAATCTACTTCCATTTGTTCATGTTCTGAATTTTAAAATTTAATTGCCAGAAACGAAGATTATAAGGTTTTATGAACATGGAATTCACATTTTTAAATTTTATGAATGTATTATTTTTCATTGCAATTGAAAATATATTATTTAATTAATGTAACATATTTTTGTATTTGACAGTAGTGCGTCTTTTATGTTTTTATATTATCAATTATTATGATACTTAGTGCTAGCCAGGGAGGGCAAAGAGACATATCCACTGCACCCATCACCAAAACTACTGTGTAGAAAAAAAAAGATCAAAATATTTTCAAATGGTGCTAATATGTCTTTACCTTCTCATTTGGTTCTTACTTTAAATAACAATGCAAATTAGCCTAACTTAATATAAAATACTTCTAGCTGTGGACTGTGAAATCAATTTTTAAGAATGCTATTTTTCATCACTGAAAGGGACAGTAGAGGGAAAATGTACTTTGTTCAATGCTGCCCCAAGTTGCAAAACTAAGCCTTCACATTCTTATCAATCATGTTGCAGAATTGAGGCGCTATAGACCTAGTAGCCGAACGTCGCAAATTTCTGAACTTGACAATTTGTTGTTTCTAGAATCATATCATGTAATAGGCTGATTTAAATAAATTGATCTATGTCCTGGGAAATTTGCTCGATAAACTGCAACAAGGCTTAAAAAGTCTGTAGTAGATTCTGAATCAACGGTTGTGCTATAATATTTCTAGAGTGATAGGGAAATTTTGTGCCATCAATTATAACATTTATGGCCTGTTGTTTGATGCCAGAATAACAGTCTATCAACATACTGGAGATATTCTGTTAAGCCTTAAATTTGAAAAGTCAATCTTAATTCTATGTCAGAGAACAATACTGCACACACACAGGCTTATTGTACTACACAATAAAAACACATAAAGGAGATTATAGCTTATATTGAATTATTATTTTGGTATGAACAATAAGACAAAGCTAAATTGTGTAAAATTATTAATCAAAAGATTGAATGCTGTGCCATGTAGCAAATTGCCTAAAAGCCAAGTATTCTAAATATAAATGGTTTTTAACATTCTGTTGGTGGTCTTAAATCTTTCCACTTGGGTAAAAACTAGGGCTGAAAGTCGATTAAAATATCTAATCGAGTTAACGCTTGACTTTAATCGATTAATCGGCCGATTAATCGACTGATTAATCGACAAACAGGTCAGTATTCTAAACTAAACCAAAGTGTACATTTAGGCCCGTTATTACCACCTCCAGTAAAATATTTACGGCTACTTTTACGGTTACTTTACTGACAGTTCGATTTTACAATATCTGGTTAGGCGTTAACTGTTGGTAAAAAGCTCTTAACTGGCAGTAATCTTTACTGTAGGAAAATGTACAAGTAAACTCCTAACCGGAGGATTTTTTGAGGTTATACTTCTCGCGAACTGAATTAAAATGGAGAGTTGAAGTTATTTAGCTGCTTTCGTAATGTCACTGGTGATGGAGAACAATGCCAATATATGTAAAAATAAATAAAAATATATTGAAAACTAGATCAAACTATTATGAAAGTTTGGACAACAATTACTTTACTATTTGCTTCCTCTACCCGTAGGCTACATCAGATCATATTTGGGTTTCCCATCCATCGGGGATGGGGTTTCGAAACGTGGATTTTTTCTTTTCATTTTTACAACCACTTTACTTGAGGAGGATTGTATTCTTATTTAACAGGAATTGTATAATAAGCGTAATATATAAACCATATAGGCCTATATATAATGTATTTTAATATGTTATGCTAAGAGCTAATAATTTCATTTGAAAACATCTCGTAATATATCCTGTAGTTATTAGCTACACATTTCATACACAAACTTATTAGGTTTTAGGTATTGCCTCGCAAATTATGCGACCTTTTTAGGCTAAGACAACTGATTGCACACTGCTGCCCGTACTGTATACTGCAAACTATAATTAAAATCAGAGGAAGTTATATATTTCACAATAGGGTTTTCTGATACGTCTTTTTGAGCTTTGCTCTTATGGCCACACCTTACTGTGTGTTATTTAGTTTGAATTATATGACGATTTTCGTCGATATCATTCAGAAACAATATTATTCTTCACTTGAAAAGAAATTGCTGTGTCTATTTTTTTTATATCAGCTATAACCTTATTATCCATTGCAAAATCAAACCAAACAATGAAAACAGATGAAAAACTGCTGCAAACAACTGAGAAACGCTCGTACCAACTGCTGTGACTTTTGTCTGATTGCGTTAACTGGGAGTAAACTTTAACTAGAAGATGATAAGAACAAAGAAGCGTTTACTGGAACTTTACTCCGACCGTAAAATAAACTGCCAGTTAACATTTACTCCTACTTAACTGGACATCGTAAGAACGGGCCTAAATATTGTTTTACACGTTTAATAACTACTACACTACAGATAATCAGAAGAAATACTGAATTAATTAATACCATTATTAGTTAACTAGTGAAAAAATATATACAAAACTTACATTTCCGGTTACTTTTTCAACCAAGACTTGAGACACACGAGTTTGTTGACTAAACTACCCTTCAGGTTTCTGAATAACGGGAATTGTTTGGACACAATAGGCCAAATAACACAAGATGTGCCAAGGCCGGAGAAGCGAGAGAAAGGAATTTGGTCATTTGACCCATTTCTCGAAAAAACTTTTTCAGAATTCGACTAAACCGATTAATCGCAAAATGTAGTTGATCGATGATTAAATGTTTAATCGATTAATCGGCTCGATTAATCGATTAATCGGTACAGCCCTAGTAAAAACTAATAAAAAACAAGAAAAATTACCATATGTAGTAAGTGGATATGCTCTCCTTCTCACAACGTTTTGCCCAGCTCCTCATGGGCTTCGTCAGGTGACGTTTTGCCCAGCTCCTCATGGGCTGGGCAAAACGTTGTGAGAAGGAGAGCATATCCACTTACTATATATGGTAATTTTTCTTGTTTTTTATTAGTTATAAATGGCAGACTTGCACTTATTATTAGAATTTTGAATCTAGTTGTATGCTTTATATGCTTTTTGTTTTGCTAATTTAATTTTTAATTTGTAGGTTTAACTTAATTGATTTATATTGTTCCCTACAAAGAACTCAATGAAAAGGCATACTAGTACACACATAATTTTTTTAATTTAAATTAAATTCATCTATCACACAAACAAATAAACAAAATTATCATACTATTCAAAAATCATGTTTTATGACAAATTGTTGTTGAGTTATGAGGTTTTGAATGGTAGGTAACATTGTTGATCAGTCATGCACCTCCTGGGAGTAGCCACAGGAAATCTATGCTCTCTTTCCTTTCTTCTGGAAAGTGCAGCATCAGTGCACAAAGAGTGTGCAGGGATTGGCGCACAGCATTTTCCTTCATATAGCATGAGCTGTAAGTTATAGTGTTGCAGAGCAAGGATCAACAGGTCCTCAGATGAGAAAAGCCTGTTCTTTTTTGTAAGAAATGGTTTCTTCTCCTCTAGGAGAGCAAAGCTCATGTTTAGATTCAAGATAGATATTAACAGTGCTTTTTTCTGGGGGTATTGGGAGTACTCAAACCCCTTAAAGATTTTTCCAGTTTTCATATAGGAGAAAATAATTAATGTTCACAATTTTGAAATATGAAAAAAAACTTGTGCCAAACAAAATAACGAAAGTGATTATATGCATCGTTTGGATTAGAGTAGCATTTGTAGTGTTACATATGCTTTTTTCTGGGGATATTGGGAGTACTCAAACCCCTTAAAGATTTTTCCAGTTTTCATATAGGAGAAAATAATTAATGTTCACAATTTTGAAAACTGAAAAAAAAACTTGTGCCAAACAAAATAACGAAAGTGATTATATGCATCGTTTTGATTAGAGTAGCATTTGTAGTGTTACATACGTTATCTATAACTTACCACAATTTTTTTAGAGGTGGGGCTTGACATTAGCACTGTGATTAGGAAAACAAGTGAGTACTACAGCACTTTTGCAATAATAACCATGACCATGTTGCTGATGTTCCTTATTCAACATTAGCACGTGTTCAAGAGTTTGTTGTCTCTCTTTCCTCTTTGATTCAAATTGTATTTATTTTCATTATTTACTATTTACATTATCTTTCTGCACAACGCAGATTGCCTTGCAGACAAAGAATAACTTTCAACAAAGTATACTGCATGTGTCATTCTGTCTCTGGCTTTTCTGCATTTGTTTTTCATGTGTTAAATTATATGTGCCCTTGTGAAAATGACTCCCCGTATATACATGTCAGATGATCAGCAATAATATTGTGTACCCTTATGTGTTGTATGAACTGACTCAGAATATAATAGACTGTAAGTTGTGTTCCCTTATTTTTTTGTGATAGGTGCAAGAAACCGTGTGAGCATAACATAGACTAAATTACAGCTTACGGGCAGAATTATTTATGTGTATGAACTGACTCTACCTCAGAGGACTAGAAGTCATATAACCTTATTGTGTGCAATTCCACTTGCATTTTAAATATATGGTTAAGTCTGGCAATGTTTTAAAAAGTCAAAAGCGGAGAGTACCCTTGATTATTTTTAGACAAAAAAAGCACTACAGATGTAGAAACTGACCATTGAAGTTGACAAGGAAAAGAAAAATATCTACCAACCAACTATAGCTTACTATATAAAGAAAATATCATCCCCCTGAAATTTAAGTTATCGCTCTTTTAAGTGGAGTTAGAGGAACAATTCCTAAATCTTTTGTTGGTGTGTGTAGAAAACTGGGAATTCCTACTGAAACTATAAAAGATATATCCTTGTTAACCTCCCAAGGTTCTATATTATATATTTTAAAGAATCATATCTGCTCTCACTGATTACAATGGTTATATTATTGACCCAGAAAATCTTGTCTATATACAATTTATTCATACCGCTATTTCCTAAATTTGCAAAAAAAAAAAAAGTTACCTAAATTGAAGTGATAAACTTTGTCCTAAAGGCAGGCTTGTTTTTCAAGGATGTAAAGATGATGAAACAGGTTCCAATATCATTGCCATTTTATTCTGAGGTAACTGAAGTGAGATATTAGTGGTAATAAATTATTTCTTTATAAAAGATAGCATGCACCAATTTTTAATGATCTTATGTTCTGCAATTTAATATTATGTTGGTTAGTTTTTATAGAGATTTTTGGGCAATATCCATTGAGATGTTTTGAGGCTATATTTAAGAATGAACTTAAAATATAATTTACATTGACATAATTTGGCATATTTAGTATTATTCGCACACTTTATCTTGAGCTAAACACTCCATAATGCTGAAAACCGTCCATATAAAGAAGGCCTCGCTCGAAAAAATGAAGATCGCGATCCGTCCCTAGTATTGCCATACCCAAAAACTTCTCGTTGAGGCATTCTTGAGCTAACGTCAATTTTTTTTATTTGTTTACATCATATTATTCTGAAAATGACAGAATAAATCCAAGGATATTAGAACAGTACTGGTGTTGTGGAAATGGTCGATATAAGTGACAACGAAGTTAAAAATAAACATTCTTTAAACCAAGAAGTATCGGAAATCAGCGAATAATAAACCAAATAAATGAAAAGGAAGGAAAAGCAATTTAATGTGTTTTAAGCTGAATCTGTCGGAGAAAAGAAGAAGTCAAGTTTTATTATTTCATTGTATTAATTGTATTGTATTAATTACCTACAAACTTCCACGAAAGGTATTTAGTTAAATTACATCAATTCAGGCATGTGAAAGTGCATATTCAAGTAGGACTACATGTACAATGCTACGACTTTTAAACGATCTTCTATATTCTGAAGACCGGGAGAGAAATTGTCTAAATAGGCCTAAATATATTACTTTATTCATTTCTCCAGCGATATATTCTACTATAATATCTGAATCAATATAAAATCTTTTGTTTGGTAGCGAGAGTTGAAAGTTCTACAAATTACAGTTAGTTCCATTGTGTACCAGCATAAAACTACACACGTTATAGCCTATTTTCTGGTAATTGGCAACTCTTCAGAAACAACGTCAATTTCAACTCACTGCCTTCTGCAATAGTCAATCTCTTATACTGCATGCAATATCAGCTCCCCTCACCCCCGCATTTTTTCGGCTCAAGATAAAGTGTGAGCATAATATATAAGTCCAGTCTATACAGCTTTACTTTTCCATTTTTGAAACATTCAGATGCCTGATGAGTTCTGTATTTCACTATTTACGAGTTTAAAGTTTTAAGTTACAGGTTAATTATTATATCAGAAAGTACCTTAAAATTTCTGTCCAGTAACATCAGTGCCTTGCTCCTGGTCATATTCTTTTCATATTATACTCATTATTCTTGACCATGTAGTGTATATTTAATTCAACCGCCATTGCGGACACCGGAAGCAGCATCACTATTCTCACAGTGTCACCACTACACTCATACTTAGATAAAATGGGTAATTGGAGGAAATTTGTTCTCCCAAAATGTTGTATGTATATTGCAATATATTTTATATTAAGCATTTCTTTTAATACGGGCAAGCAGTATCCGCAAAACTTATATCAAAACAAACAGACGCTGTTTATTATATTATTATATTCTTGTCTTAACAGGTTTATCATGTTTTCATTTTATTGTTATGATAGATTGTGTATATTAGTTATTTTAAGATTTTGACTTTGTCTATTGCAATTTGCTTAATGACAATAAAATTTTATTATTATTATTATTATTAACAAAAAATGTGAAATTTTCAAACATTTATTTTCTGGCAGCTTGTCAAGTTGGCGAACAGTCTCGTGTCTCGTGATTTCTCGAAATTTCTGATGTGTTTATAGGTAAATGAGAAGGAAAGATGTTAGATGGGATGCTGCACTGTTTGTTCAGCTGATTGTTACTTGATGTGGAATATCCTGTGACATTGTTAGTGTGGACTCTGACGTATCTGACAGCTGTGATCGACGTCGTGTGTGTATCGTTTTTAATGTTAGGTAAGTACCCTTAATAGTTTTACAAACCGTTCTTACGAGCGTAAAAAGAGTATTCCCTTAATTGAGTTTTGGTCAGGAATGTAGCCAGGGATGAGGCCCGAGCCCCCCTCCCCCAAATGAAAAATGAAATTTATGAACATTTTACCAAATTAAAATGTAATCATTTAGTATAGGCCTACCAGTACTTAAGTGTTTGGCCAATTAAAATTTCAACTATTATTCTGTTTTTTCCTAGGTGGAAGAAAATGTTAGCCATGAACCTGAATTTTCATAGTGGTTGTCAGTCAAACAAGTTATGTAGAGAGACACGTGCTTTCTGCACTTGCCGGGAGGAACCAGGTAACAGTGGTATCGGAAAGCGGTTACCATGTGCTTGTGGGGAAGAATTGAATGGTAAGTAGCTTATATATATTGTTGCTTAAACCTTAGAATGGCCACATATCTTCAAATTGAAGTATTCTTGGCAAATTTATGAAGGTCACATGTTTCCGCAAAATGGAATAACAGGATGCCACTTAAGCTCCACCCACCTCGGCCGAGCGTTGCTATGGTGATGGTCTGCTTCCCGCTTCAGCCCCTTATACCAAAGCTTATGCACTAATTATTGCAATCAAGGCATCCCCAATACGAAAATAACCCTAGTACCACACCATATGTACTAATTACTACCATACAAAAATAACCCTTGCGTTAGTTACTACAATATGAGGCATCCCCTTGAACTAAAACTGCTCTCTAAACTTAAATAGATGAATTCTCGCTTCACACCCCAGCGATCACTCGATGGCGTTGTGGATAAGATGACTGGCTATGATATTAGTGGTCCCATGTTTGAATCCCGATAGGTTGAAAATTTATAGGATAGGAATAGGTCCTAAATAGGTAGGTAGGGTGAAGGATAGAGGAGAAAGAGGAAGAGAAGAGCAGAAAGGAAAAGAATTCTAATTTTCAACTGCTAGTAGTTCCATCGTTGCCACCTAGATGTCTCTCATTGTTTAAGAGTGAATTGGGTGGGTGGAGCTTAAGTGTCGACCTGTTCTTCCGTTTTCCCCATGTTTCTTATTATTACAGTTTATTTTATTAGTGCATGCCTTGGTTGACAGTGTGTGCCATGAGATTTGTGATGTTCCAAAAATAAATGTGTCTAATTGAGTGTTAGTTTAGCTATTTGTCAAATGTTGTCAAATGTTTACAGTCAGAAGAAGTCATTTGTTTATCATAATACCTTGGATATGAGAAGAAGAAGATAAATATTTGCTTTCAGAAACTCAAATACTATAAATGTTGTCTTACTATCATTCAATACTGATGCTCATCATAGGAGAGCCTCGCTAAGATCCCGTCTTCTTTTCCTTAGTAGCCTATTGCATGAGCCGTATGTTCCTCAGAGTAACCCAAGTGAATTTGTATACCGGTCTGTCAAAGTGCCAACCTAGCTGAACTGTTTGGAAGTGATGTGACTATTAGTCCTCAGAATATTCTCCAAGTTAATTTGTACACTTAAGATCAAGTAATGGAGTGTCAGCATAAGTTAACTACAATAGTTAAGAACATTAATAGGCCTAACATCTTTTAGCTTGTGCTTATGTATGTTGTTCTCTTACAGAACATGAATGGGAATGGGATGAAGATCTGGCAACCTCAAACACAAGATTATCATCAGAAGGCCGAGAAGTTCAGTTTCATCCAGGTTATAGCAGTGGTACAGCAGCAATTCGAGGGAATATGCCATGTGTTGTTGGTAATCACTACTACTGGGAAATCAAAGTTCTCACTCCTGTATATGGGACTGATGTGGTAAGTTTGGATACAGATCGCATAGTCTATAGCAAGACAAGTTAGAGAACAGTATGCGCAGAAGCACAAGAGAAGCTTGTTACTTAACTTGTTGCACTATAATTTATGTTTGTATAACTTTTCAGATGTCACCATTTTCAATTGTTTATCCTTATATAACAAAACCTGTCTCAAAACTTCCCCAGATTAGGCTATATTTGGATTCCTACTCAAATGCTGAGTGTATAGAGTGCACCTTTCTTAGAACTTCTCTTGATAGGGGATTCTTTAAAAAGTGTTTTCCAGCATTTTTCATTAAAAGTAGGATGGATTTACCTAAGGGAAGATGACTTATTGATATTTTATGGTTTATCCACTTTTATATTTAGGGATAAGGTAATACAAATATTTTTTATACTATAGAATGAAAAACTTAGGCTACCAGTACAGAAAGAAAATTTCTTTTTGGAAACAGTATGTGACCATTCAATGAAGATCATTTGGGTTTAGTATGACACTCTGCTCCCTTTCAGTGCAAGGTGTTCCGACCTGATATGCGGCCTGCCGGTTGGCTTCCAACACTTCCATTGGCTGCCGATGAACTTCCTCTCATTGGTTCTTCCCACAAAGGCTTATCCATTGCTGCCAGTAGCTTTATGGTTAGGTCCCCTTACTGTTATAATAATATCATACTTGAAGCTCCCGGTGAAGGGGGTCTGAAAGAAACTTGGAGGGAAAGGAGGTCCAGTGCGTCCCTGGTGAGAGTTTGGGGGCTTCGCCCCCAGAAAAACAGGAAAGAAATATGTGGTAAAATCGCATTGTAGGGGGGCCTACTTTCAAAACCAATTGTCTTGTCATAAAACACCTAATATCACATGTATTTTGTTATAGATTGTTCTCTGGAGAAGAGATGTTGCCTCGACGAGTGTTTGTGTCCAACCCACCCACCCTAAACGTTACACTTTCTTTTATAATACGATCTAGCCGTGAATGCCGCCATGTTTTTATGTAGAAACTCGTGATTGGAAGTTACAGGTTTGACGTCTCACCAGCAGACCACATAGAATTCTGGGAAGCAGGTGCACCAATACAACAAACCTTGCGGGTCATACAATATGGCACATTTACAAAACGGGAGAGATCAGAACGCCCTACTAAATTAATATGACTGTTCCTAACCTAACAGAACCTGTCACTAATTAGTAATTTCGGGAGAATTCAGAATGCTCTACTAAATTAATACAACTGTTCCTAACCTAACAGAACCTATCACTAGTTAGTAACACCGTTCCTAACCTAACTGCCACTAAACTAGAATTTCGGAAGAATTCAGAATGCCTGTTGGTTAACCTGCCTCGCTGGAAAACAAAACACATCACCTGTCCGTGGAAACCTGCGCGCATCGCAAGGTGGGCCCCCCTACAATTGCGACTTTGCAGAACTATGTTGCTGATACTGAGTTACTGTACTTGAAGCTGCTGGATCTGGTGGACGTTTGTAGGGGTCCAGGGGCACAGCCTCTGATGGTGTTTGGGGCTTAGAAAAACAAGAAGGGGATCCAGGGCCATTATTAAGTTTCTGTGTCTGGTAAAAATCCAGGATTAGCGACTGAGCCACCGAGACCACGTTTTCACTGTTAGCCTTCCTACATTGAATATTGTCCGCATGACCCATCACCCTCTTTGAGCCCGACAATAGAACGTCATCCTGCACAAGGGGATCATGATTTAACAACTATTCACAGCACCATTTTAGGTTAATTTTGTGTTCACTTTTTCAAATTTTACTTACATTTAGAATCTTGGTACAAATGTAAGATGTTTATATATGATATCTATAGGCTAGGTTCTAAAGAATGGTAATACATAATCAAATTTGGCTATTTTCTGTGTTCCTAAAACAAAATATCACGGGGAATAGAGTGCCACACTGTCCCCATTCATTCTTCCAAAGACCAGTTTCTGTAATGCTTGATAAAATTATTCATTGAATGTTTGTTCTCTGGATAAATATGAAAATGACAACAAAAGCATTTCTGCGAACTTGGGGAAAGAGGTTTTCAAAAGACACTTGACAAATTTCTTTTAGTTTAAGGACGTCTTTGTTTTTTGTTTTCTGAACTACTGTGCTGTAGTGTTAACCTAAGTAGATTTTTCTGTGTAAATTCCTAATTCAAGTTATTTCAAAGTAATCTTGCCCCTTCTGCCTCAAATTACAAAGACTCTTAAGTCCCTTTTTTTTTCCCCCCACATATTACATTTTTACTTTTCCTACTTATAACATAGTCATTTGAAGTAAAGGAAGTATTTTATTTGACTTTAAAATTCAATTTTGAGTATTCAACAACAATGCACTTTTTGAGTTCCTCTGAGAAATGAGATTGCAAGGTCAGATATTAGGATACAAATGGTCATGTGATCATCTCACATCAGGTTTAATTATATATATATATTCCCCCTCCCCTTTCGATTAACGCTTATTATTGCATGTCTCTTCTACGCCTGGTTTTCTTGTAATTTTAACTAAAAGTATTGCCTTTTGTTTTTCAGATGATAGGAGTTGGGACAAAGAAAGTTGATCTCCAGCGTTCACCATTTCATTTCTGCAGTTTACTGGGAGCAGATGATGAATCCTGGGGTTACTCTTATCATGGTAAGTGTTATGTATATAAGTTGTTACTTTTTGAAGTGTCACAGAACTAACTTATTAGGCTAGATGAACAGGACAACTAATAACACTGACAGAGGCTTCTGACAAGGAACCTTTCACTACCCTCATATCGAAACATGCCTCAATATTTTTACTGGGTCATCTAGATTCTATAAGAAGTCCACGCTCCAAAAATTAGCTGCTGGTTTCAACTGAAAGTGCCCTAAATCGAACCTGGAAAATGTCGAGTTGAAGCAGTGCAGTGGGAGATGTTGGACATCCCTTATCTGCAGTTCAAAGTTCCGGATGCGCGGAGACAATTGACTGTCAAAAACAAAAGAGAAGTGACTGGTGTTGTTGCAGTGATTAAAACATAAGTTCATTCTGCACCATGCACCGCAAATAATCGCGTCATTATCACATTCTTCTTAACATGTTTTCACATTTGTCTGTAGAGAGAATTTGATCGCTGAGTTGTATATTTGATTGCAACTAGACAGACAACAGAAGCTAGGTTAAAAGCTTGATCCTTTCATTTGCGAATCCAAGCCCATGTAAACAAATGCATGTGATTTGAACCGCAGACAATATAGTGCGGTACTACATTTGATTTTTATATAATTAAAAACTAATAATATGTGACGAAAATTATTAAGATAACAATATTAACTTATTAAAAATGTTTCAGCGTATTGTGAAACGTGGCATTCGTAATATTATAATCCTTCAGTTTACAAGAGGCATTCTTGTGAATAATTAGGTTCGAAGGCTTGTTCCGATATGTTTCTGATTTGAGAATTACGCCACTGCCGGAGAACTCCGCTTAATGTACGTAGGCCTAATTATTTCACAGTAATAATCTGTATATATTCTGTACATACCATTATTCATTTAGCACTCAATTTCAGCTTGAACAACGAAATAAGCAAATAAACATGTCTTTGTTTTTTACGCATATGACAGCTGAAAGTAGCCCTCCTGGATATTTATTATGAAAGGAAACACGGCCTACTAGAAATTTTTCGTTGTTTGCGGGAAGGAGATGATTGACGTAGGCTAACAGTTGACGAATCAAATACAGATAAGGGCGGAATGATACCAGTGCAATGTTTATATGGACTTCCATTCTCAAAATGAATGGATGAAGTAATACTCCCGCCAGTCGGGGTTGTCCAGTCCCATCTCTCGATTACCATGTTATATTCCCTATAAGTTCCACGATGTTTGCAAAGCATTTTAGGGTACTTGCAGTTGAAACCAGCAGCTAATATTTGGAGCGTGGACTTCTTACAGCATCTAGATGACCCAGTAAAAATATTGAGGCATGTTTCGATATGAGGGTAGTGAAAGGTTCCTTGTGAGCAAGGTGACTTACTTTAATTAAGAAATAAAATACGAAATAAATAATTAGCTGGACTAAAAGTTCAGAAGTAGATCAGTTTTGCTGTGATTTTCACAAAGCAACTAATAATGAATTTGCCAACAAACAAGATCAATGGAGTTAAGATAAAACCATGAATGTAAGAATTAAACTAAACTCACAAAAGTTAAGAATGTCATTATGTACCGTATCCTTCTTTTCTTAAATGTTTGACAACGGGATCTGAAATCATCTGTGTCCATCGTTCTTTAGCACAACCAGGAGCAGTGTTGTAATTCAGGGGTACATTCTTTTGAGAAACTTGTTGGAATTTTTCCTCCTTATATCCTCAATAAGACTGGTAAGTGTTGCCTTATTGAGGGTTTAAGGTGGAAAAAACCCAATAACTATTAAATATGACCATCATGGGAATAACATTTATTAACAGCTTTTTCTCCCTGTTCATGGTTTTAACTGCATTATTCTGGCAATGTATTTTATAGCATCAAATTGTATTCTGTAAACCCTTTAAAGGACACAGTTCAGAATATTGCATTAAAACTACAGAAATTTCACTAGCCAGATGTTTAAAAAAAAATCTAAATTAAGATCTAATTTAATTTTCTTACCATTAGCGTTGTGGAAACAGATAAACAAGCCAATTCAGTTTCGTATTCAGATAATGATGTAGCTCGATATCTTCCTGTCCACATGAAAGGAAAAATACACATTTTTAACATTTAAAGTGCCATAACTGAATTACAAAACATTATTACTGTTATTAAACTAACAAGGCAAGTTGGGGATTAGCATAGCGAATAGAATGATTAGAAGAAAAATTCCCCTGACACTAGGACTCAGATCAATGACTTTCAGGTGTCCATTCTCAAATTTTACCAACAAAGCTATCCAGAGTCTGTGACTTGTTGGTGGAAAGAATCTTCATCCTATAATCGTTAAATCATGCTAATATGTGGTACATGTTACTTTATATTATGGAGCTGAAACATGGATGTTAAAGAAATTGGAAAGAAAAAAGAGAGCTTTGAGATGTGATTGTTGGAGGAAAATAGTTGAAGATTCAGTGGACAGACAGAATAATGAATGAAGTTTTTAGCAGAGTGGATAGAAGAGATTATCTTGGAAGTTTGGAGAATGGAATTTCACTTGGGGATATGGATTTTCCATAATGCAGCAATATCAGTAAATAAAATAATTTACAGTATATTATAAGGCGCACTGTGACTAAGATAGTTGACCATAAGGAGAAATATCCCATCTGCCATTATTAACCTTTTACTGCTAACATACCGGTATTATTCATAGTGCACACTGGTGCTGCTGAATTAAGTAGCGAATTGTTTTCGTAATCATAAATGGACAAACAAATGCAAATAATTTATCAGTTTCCTCCAACACAAGAGCACAGCATGCATTTCTTGAAGTTCAGAGTGATTTACGTAACCCTGGGGTAGCCCACATGTCGACTCAACTCAGCTGATTTAACATGGATTTCAGTGGATGGTAAAATAAATACATCGCTCAAAACACTTAGCTACAGATGGCAGCAGAGAAGAGGGAACTGATGGTATCGGGAAGTAGACAATAGATGACATGATGCACGCTGACGGATGTTTACGGCTGTAGCAGTGAAAGGATTAACTCAGTTGGTAGAGTGTCGTGAGAATAGCTGAAGGTCACAACTTCAGTTCCCAATGTCATAGGAATTTTTCTCCTAATCGTTCTCATAATTATGCCAGCAGATATACGACATGAATATGAATACATATATAATACATACACATATACACAAACACATACACATATCTTGTCCACCTAGTTTCTTCATGGCACACTGATGTAAACAAAATGTCTAATAGTGATTGTTTCTTCATTTAGGTACAATTCAACATAAAGGTGTAACAGAAGCCTATGGGCCTCCCTTTGGTCATGGCAGTATTGTGGGAGTTCACCTGGATATGTGGAAGGGTACATTGCAGTTTTATTTGAACCGCAAACCTTTAGGTAAGTGACATTTATTTATTTATTCATTCATTCGAGTTGTATGACAGTTTCAACAGGTACACAAACTACATTGATGATGATGATTTAGCTCGGAGGCTGGTCCTGCCCTGAGACAGAGCTGTGGGGGAAAGGCCCACGGCCCGACCGAGGGACACTAGACCGGATGAAACTGCGTAGGATGGCCAGTTCCTTTCACGGGATGGGGATGAGGACACAACACCCAGTCCTGACCCAGGAAGGAAACTTTACATCTCTGTAAAATTCCCGACCCGGCCGGGAATCAAACCCGGACCGCCCAGGGGGCTGGCAGTCATGCTACCAGCTCACCCATGGTGGCGGACACAAAAAACTACATTAGTATACTGTATTGAAGCTTCAGTGATAGGTTCATTGAAACACAAACAGCAAATGCTGCTTAACTATATTAACAAAATGTAATGATAAATCTCAAGTTTGAGATCAATTTATACTCTTGCTCAAAATAATTGTGTGAAGTGGTGAAATGTAAATAACCTAATTTGTAGCAGAATGTTCAAGTTTTATTATATGTATCACTTGTTAACCCTCTACCGATAACATTGGTCTCTCAGACCTGTATCGGTTTTATTTTTGCATATGTTGGCAATACTGTTAATATTGGCAGCATGTACTCTTAGCTATGTGCTGCGGGGGTCTTTAGGTAGGCCTGGATCAGTGAAAAAGTTTCCGTTGTCGTAACAAGTCATTGTTATCAAGCA
Organism: Ectobius pallidus; assembly: GCA_964059195.1. Taxonomy (NCBI): domain Eukaryota; kingdom Metazoa; phylum Arthropoda; class Insecta; order Blattodea; family Ectobiidae; genus Ectobius; species Ectobius pallidus. The sequence goes on along the minus strand of CAXKWD010000004.1, from coordinate 47,428,634 downwards.
TTAATTGCAAGTCTGCATTTCTGCCTGCCACTTCTGATGGTCCCTTGGACTGGTATATCATATTACATTGTACTTTTGGTGGTGTTAATGTAACGGTAACTGTTTTTTTTTTTAATAATAGAAAGTAAATCATATTTATTTCATTTTGTAGCATTGCCAAGTACTTTACATCCTCCTTGTGACTCAGAGACAATTATCCCCAACTTCGAGGCAAAGATTATACAATGGCTAAGTGAGGCTAGTTTATATGAACCTCTAAGTTATACACAGTTGTTGTTTGGAAATATGTATAGGCTAAACTGCGCATAACAAGAAAGTAGAATATTTAGATATTTTTGTGCTCCCTTTTGCCTTACTGTAATGAGCATTGTTATAAACATACAGGATTAGGTTAGCTTATAATATGTTATGAGCATCAATTTTTATGGCTCCTTGTTCAGGCCATGGAGGCCCTAACAGTTCCAGAAGGTAGAGGCTCCCAGATTTAGACATTTGGCACATGAAGGCAGTAAGGCTGCCTTACGCACCAGCCACCGTTTTTCCCAGGATTGTTCCTAATTAGAGGCTAAGTCAACCCCAGTGCCACCAGAAGGATTTAGGCCAATTAAAAAAATTACCTCATTAGGAATCAACCCGTGACCATCTGGTTTGTAGTGCAGTGTATTAACCACTATGCCACGAAGTACTCGTATGAACCTTTATATGATACATACAAATTGTAGTAAAATTGTGCATAGAAATAAATATCGAGGTATATTGCTGCTATTTCTTATTTTATTGTTCTGTCATTAGAGTATCCATCATTCAGTAAAAACTATTTTAACAATAAAGCAAGTTCCATGTTTTAAAATGGACCCAATCTCACAGACCAATGTTACGGTTGGTTGTATTATCGGCTTCATAAGAAGAAATGAAATAAAGTATTTAAAATAATTAGCTTCTTTTGCTCTAATTATGCATCCATGGATGCTGCTAATGTGTGCTTTACCTTTACCTGTATTAAATATTTTCAATCATTAATTATTTAAGAATGTGATAATTATTAGAAAGCTGTTCTGCAGAGGTAATGACCATGAATAAGTTGGACATCGATTAGGGTCTGTTATGATTTACTAAATTTTTTTACTCATAGCGTGTTCAATTCTTTAATTTTTGCAGGAGTAGCTTTTACATCTCTCCATGGGCGTACTCTTTACCCTATGCTATCGTCAACAGCTGCAAAATCTACAATGAAAGTGACATTTTCTACTTCCATACCATCAACACTCCAGCTTATGAGTTTGAAATCATTAAGTCCTGTTCCATCACTAATGAAAACACTAAAGACTGTTCCATTCTTACGAAATCAATTAGAAAGAGACTACTGGTGGATGATTCCAGAGGAGGAATACTGTGAGAAGGTGGATATGAAATGTAAGTTATCAGTTTTACTAGTGATTCCTTCTTTTGCTTCAACCTCTAAAACTAATTTTCAAATTGCATTACATTAAATACACTCCATTACTATGAGAGTTGAGTAGGGGTTATATTTTAAAGAGGAAGTTACTTACTCTTAAATGACTTATCTTTTGAATAATTTAATATTAGTCCTCTTAATTTTTCACATAAGTGCTTACAACTTTTTGAATTGATAGTGAAACCATCACAGACAGTAAAATTGGTTGTGCTATTGAAAACTGTACCCTAATAAAAGTGTAACATTTATGCTATCGATTGTCAAATACAAAAACAAAGTCTGATATTTGCCTGTTAGTAAAAAAGCGCAGGAAATTTGCAGATTTGAGTTTTAAAACATCTATGCAATTAGAGGTAACTATATTAAATTGTGAACACAACAGCAGTACTTAAAATACCAAGTCAGACTTGAGTAATGTGTTCAAATATCAGAACTGGAGAGTCCAAATACCATAAGTAGTACTTTTTAATGGTTATCTACAGTGCGTTTCACGTAGGAGTTGGCCAATCATGTGAGTTTCTGTGTCGCTCTGGCCACAGCTCAAACTCCTGAGCAATTGGATGATACATCTACACAAAAATAGCTGCTAATGGTGTAATGATTCAGGTTCTCGTGATTACAGTTAAAATTACAATGAAAATAACCACGTAACTCATCACAAGAGATGTTGGAAATGTCCCCCTCTTAGATCCACACAACACTGACACCTTTTTAGAAAATTTTCTTTCACGCACGTAAGTTCAGCTTCCAAGATAGAGTTAATTTCTCTTGTGATATTATCTTTAAATTCTTCCAACAGTACATGACCATAGTTCAAACCCCCATACAGTTTTAGTTTTATTAGTTACGAATTATCAGAAATTACCAGGCGTAAAGTTCATTAATGGAAGTGAATATGCCAGAAATCCTGTTCAGATAGTACAAAATGATTGTATATGTATTTTCTAAAAACCTGCATTTTGTTTCCAGGTATGACAGAGGACAGTAATAACTGTGGATGTCTAAATGATAGTTTCTGTGATGACCATTGTGACTCAGACAGCTATGAAGATGATGTCAATTTAACTATGTGCATGGACATGATAAACGAGGAAAGTGGTTTAGATGCTGCTCAAAAACTTGATGATGGAAGTTCAAGGAGAAGGAGAAAGAAATCAAAGTCCACACAGATCTCAAAACACTGTGCAAGACATGGTGCTACTAGTAGTGATTGTGCACATACTATGCAAGCAAACAAGAAACGCCGTTGTAACTATTTAGATATTATGTTCTAAATATATTGTAACTGTCTTGTATATATTTGTTTCTTGGAAGTTTTCTCTCTATTGATATGAAATGAAAATTTCTCAAAGACTGGGGATGTGTGATTATTTTTGGTAGAAAATTACTTTCAGCTGGTTCTGACATTTTCAACATACTTGTGGAAGATGCTTTTAATTGATTTTGTCTTAAGACTTCCCCTTTTCTTTCTTAACAATTAATTTCGTTTTTAGTTACACTTAATTTCTAAAAAAGATTATTCAGTTAAAACCCAATCATCATTTCATTATCCCAGGAAAGCAAGCATCTTTAAATACATTAAACATTAAAAAAATGCTCTGTTTATTTAAGAACTAGTAGTAGAAGTAGCGAGTGATCTTTGAGATATTATCTATTAATAATTATTGTTCCCCTTCAAATGAATTTAATTTTGGGATGTTTCATAAAAATAGTGTTTTGTCAAATGCAGTGGGTAAGATGGTTCACCAGCTATTCAAAAGCATTGGGAAGTTCTGCTATGTTAAAAGGAAGTGATTCATATAAATTTTCATACAAATATCCAAGAGATTCTTTGCCCCCCCCCCCAATATTAGTGGAATGTTAATTTTCAATTGCATTTATTGACCAACTTTCATTATATCACTTAATTGTATCTAGGGTTTATCTAAAATAACATGTTGATTCTTTACAATGCTGTGTTAGTGTACAGATCATTACAGAGACTGTAGTTTTGTGTTTGTATATATTTGTATATAGTATTTTTAAAACTATCTCTCTCATCCTGTATTACGTTATTCATTACGTTATGTATTCCCACCATAAAACTAATTAGTTGCAGTAACATCAGGGCATCAGTATAGATGTTTCCTGAAGCACAAGAAATAGTTGGCTGATACATCTCGAAGAGTTCAAAGTTAAAAGGTACAAGAAGTTCCCAAGTATTTTTAATGAGAAAATGGTCAAAGTTAATTGTAACTGATTTTTATCTTGTTTTGATGATGCAGGAATATAGGTCCATGGTAAACTGCATTGAAGTAGAATTTATTATCCTTAATTGTATGTTTTCATTTTGTAACATTTTAATAATTGATATTTTCATTTTACATAATACCGTATTAGCCCGAAAATAAGATGACCTCGAATATAAGACGACCCTGAATTTTTGAAGGGTAGTTACGAAATATAAATAAAATAGCTTGTTAGTACATTTTGCTTCACATAAAACAGAATTTTGAAGTTCATGTCTTAACTTCTTGTAACATTTTAATAATTGATATTTTCATTTTACATAATACCGTATTAGCCCGAAAATAAGATGACCTCGAATATAAGACGACCCTGAATTTTTGAAGGGTAGTTACGAAATATAAATAAAATAGCTTGTTAGTACATTTTGCTTCACATAAAACAGAATTTTGAAGTTCATGTCTTAACTTCTTCTCTCGCCTTTATTTACGCATTGAAACAATGAAGATGCTTTCTTTTCCACATCATCTGCCATGACTGGTGGTCAAACAAAAGATTTACGCATAGATAATAGAGATGCGCAGGCAAGTAACAGTGCAGTCAGGATCAGAAGGTCCCTGGTGAAGTACAAACAGAAGCACAAAGTCGGGCAAAATTAGTTCGGTAAAGTTTGTGAATTTCCGTGTGGCTTTGACCTTGGGTCGGACGCACGTCATTTGCTTGGGGATACCCGCTGCATCGCCGCTGCCAATGTGCACAGCTGCATTCAGGAATGGAGAGTTGTAGAGTCTTTGGCTGCGCGTATAAGACGAGTAGTTTTTAAAAGCACATTTTCAGGAAAAAAACATTGTCTTATATTCGGGCCAATACGGTAATAGTTAATTAGTTCATTATTTCAGTGAGTGGACCTATCTCAGTTTAATGCTTCCCTTTTGATTTTCTTCTCCATGTAAACTAGAATGTTATTTCTTGTTTGTGCTTAATCAAATAAACCTGCAGTGAAACCAAAAATTTATAACTGATGTATAAATAAGTATTTTTTGCTTTACTGATAGTTTTAATTTACTTTAACTCTCTTTAAACATACCTTCATTCCATCCACTGAAATTGTTCTTTGAGCTTATTTCCTTGTTATTTTTGACTGAATCATTTACATATAATGCATGCCGAGTGTGTAATGTATACAGTATTTAATTTATATTTGTATTTATATCATATTTCAATAAAAACATTCATATCGAGAAAAAAAATCATGTATTTACTACTACATTTCATCCAGCCAAACAAAATATTCTCAGAAGCTGTAATACCTTGCTGCTTTCTTCTCCCACTAGACTGACTTGCTTATTTGTGACACCGTACAGTGCATTCATGTTTTTCATATTTGTACATCTTGTGGATTCCGATACCAAATGCTCCATATTTTTAATTTCTGCAGTCACTGCCTTCTTCCTTAGCATGCAGCAATTTTTTTTATCTAATTTCTTATGGACTTCAGATTTACACATGCCATTTGAAAAATGGAGTTCAAGAATTACGAGTTTGATGCTCAACAAAAACACAATTTGATCAGATATTAAGATTAACTGAAATCATTTATTATGTACAAAGTAATTTATTTGTAATTTGCTCAGAAGGTTATTTCTTAAGTGCAACATTTAAATAAACGTACCATCTTATGATTGTTTTTTTTTTTTTTTTATTACTCATATTTTGTATTTTTATACCGATATTTCCAGTTTTCATTCCCCGAAAGATCTTGCCCCTACCTAAAATAATTCTCAATTGTTTCTTTTCAATCAAGTTCTTCCCAAAAATTAGCCTTACACAAAAACCACTAAGTATGTGACCCCTGATAGAAAATTTAACTTTAAGTCTTTAGTCGTAGTTTGTTGGTTGCTTTAACTATGCTATCTAGAAGCTTCTTTTTATCGGTCCTCTTAGATCTTACAATTAGACCGATGTACTTGACTACTATGTTATAGTAGTAAAAGATGTTAAGTACCTGAACTGTTGGGAGACAGGATTCTTGGTCATCAGTTGGAGACAAATAGGTGGTGTGTACCAGGCTCTGGAGTAATAGGGTTGGGTAGTATACTGGAAAAAAAGAAATTGATTTTAGATGAGGAATATTCAGGAATGGATGGTTAATGGATTTAACTACCACACCATGTCTTCATGGACACATGATTTGATCACATTTTTATATGCACAATGGGATTAAGTTGTGAGTCACCTGCTGTGTAGATTGAATGTGACAAAATGTGAGCAGCACTCTTACATCAGAATAGCTTTTTCTTAGAGCAAAATGCTACAGGGAGCCGATGGAAGATGTGGGAATAAGGCCTTCTGTACCAAACTTCAAAGGTTTTGGGTTATGCATGCTTTCATGCTTAATTACTGCAATAGGGTAGAGTGGCACAATGCCGTCATGTATGCATATTTATGGGTGTCTGCCCCCTATTCTATTCCTGTATCTAGTACCATAATCTGAATCATACATACATTCCATATCCTGATCTTCCCAAATTTTCAAAAATAAAAAAGTTGCCATGATTTATGACTCAACTCTCATATATAGGCAAAATTTAAAGAAAAAGAACGAATAAAATCTTCAATTCAGTTTCTTAAAATTGCACAGTCCTTATTGTCATTTTGTTGTTTATAATTCTAGCAGAGTCTTTAAACACATGTAGTAATAGTGTACTTTCAATCACATACATTCGGTCAATATGAAACTAGTCTTGAGGATTTATGAAATGTTACTTCAGATGGTTCTCATAATTTATATATATACCGGTAGTTACCCATCATTACAACCATGAGAAGTACCGGTATATGCAGTTGTGTGAACAAAGTGACTCTCCTGAATGATCACACTTAATTTTTTGTGTTGTGGCCAGTTTTATTTTAATCAAGTATACATGAACTGAAAAAACAGTTCTGAACTTTTGCATTTTTTCACCAACCAACAATTTAAAAGTTAACTGTTATTATTCCTTGCATTCTGTATAAAGGCTATGAAACTTCTGAAATATAATTTAATTTCGTTCATGGAAACAGTATTTGGAGAATTTAACTTACATAAAACATCTCAATTAAATGAGCAATGAAATAGTAAATGCCTGTGATGTTATGAAGAGAATTTATATACATCTTTGCGATAGTAATTAGAAAATTATAACCCACTGTAGTCTATTTATTGACTTAACAATTAATTCAGTATGAAATTATAGTACATAAGTGCTACATACAGAAATGAGGAAATTGCATATGCACTATAACAGCAGACATAAAACATAGTTGTAGTTGAACAATCAGACATTTCATAGGTTTATTACAGTCTCATATCAAATTTCCAGAACTTGGTTCTTAAATAAATCTGAAACATCTTTCTGCACCAATAGAAAAAATGTTTTGAAAGCAACACAACTATGAAAAATATCACCTAAAGATACTTTCAGTTCTTTGCTACAAAGGATTCTGCCTCACTGCACTTCATTCATAAACATCTTCTTTGTCAGCTATATATCGAACAATATCAGCAGGTCGAACTAACTTTTCAGCATCTGTATCTGGAATTTCAAATCCTGAAAAATAAAGTAATTACTAGTACTTTAATTTTTTTTTTTTTAATTTCCATTAGGGTGTAAAGGTATTGTTCAAAAAAACAACTTTATGGACAGTTGGAATAATCAGTCCAGATTTTGTAAACATATTTTGTATATATATAAAAACTGAAGATCAGACATGAAAGACAAAATTCAAGCATTTATGAAATTGACTGTAATACCTTTGAAAAAATATACACTGGCAAAATGAAGAGAAATTTAAATTTAGGGTACAAGGAACGCATAAGAAATATCAAATACCAACTGACAAAAAATCTGCAGTTTGCTTAATTCTGGTCTATAGGCCATGATTTCAATAGTGAGGCAAAATTACTGACTCGAAGTTCAAAAACCACTTTACTTAACTGTTTGGGAAAAAGTACACATCCAGAAAAACAAAGAAAGACTTAAAAATGTTGACATCCCTAAGGACAATGATCTTGTTTCAAAATTCATACAACTTGGAGGGCATTTGGTGGACAGAGAAGAAAAGTACAGTAGTCAGTAGATCTCAGTTGATGATGATGGGGAATCGATTGAAACATATATTCTAATTTGGTAAGTTTTTACTTACAATAATTATGTGAAGAATATTTTAAAGTTTCATATATATTATTTTGTTTAATTTCTTTGAGCTTGCAAAATTACATGCAGAAAAAGTAGGCTACATAGAACAGCGCCACGCTTTCTTATATTCAGGTGCTTTGGATTCCCTTTTTAATAATGATTGTGGCTGTTTGACAGATTTAAATGAAGTTTGAAAATGCAAGGGATATTTTTCACTTACCAAATTCATCTTCCATGGCCATGATTACTTCTACATGGTCTAATGAATCTAGACCAAGGTCATTCATAAAGTGTGAATTCTCTGTAAGCTGAAAATAAAACACAATCTATAAGATCGATGCCTTCATTAAAATTATAGTGATATAAAACACCAGAAGAAAGAAAAAAAAAAAAATTGACTTTTTTGGAGTGTAAGGACAGGTAGTTTACTATGTGTAACCACTATAAACCTGACGACTAGCAATCATGTACTACGATCTTTCAACTTGTTTGGAAATGGGTCTGTATTTATGCAAACATTTTCTGTCACCTGCTTATGAATTGGTACAATCACAGTATTTTTAATAATTAAGGAATCGCGCACAATGTGCATTATCTTAACCTACTGACAAACACCCAGTCCTGAACCCGGGGAGGGGATCTTTCACTACTGAAAAATCCCCGACCCGGCCGGGAATCGAACCCGGGCCGCCGGAGTGGAAGGCAGGCGTGCTACCGACTCACCCACGGCGGCGGAATCACAGTATTTTTAAGAGCACCCGGGAAGATTCCTTGTGTAAGAAATAAATTTAAAACATATATGCAAGATTTAAGCAGATATTTATCTTTTCCATACAGTGAAACTTTGGTTGAACATTTTTGAAAGAGATGGGTTATAATAACGTATAAAATTTAATGAGAAATGTACCCGTAAAGAATGTTAAAATTTTAAATGGAACTTCCTTTAATACTATATCATCCTAAACAGCATGACATTTTTAATACTAACAATAAGCGGTTTCAAAATATATATGAAAATTTTTTTAAAATTTTAAAATAACTATTAAAATATGTTCCATGTCATTTTTGTTATTTGAATCTTTCTGATATATAGGCTATATATATTTTTTTTCCTCCAAAACTATTATATTATTATTTATATTATTATTTGTTTTTCATATTATGTTCCCTTGTGTAATAAAATTGTCATATTGTTTATGTTTCTGTTTTCCTTTTCTGTGTGTTTTTTTTTAGTTATAGTATTAGTTTAATTATTACGAATATCACTTTAAATATTTAATATTAGAATCTGATGTATTAATATAAGTGAGAATATTGTAATTGGGCATTAGCCTGTAATATTCTTAGTACAATAAATAAATAAATAAATAAATAAATAGCGGAAAGTAATGGAGCAAATATCAGAATTAACAGCTTAACACCTACCGAGCCACACATATAATAATTAACCAGTAAGAAAATGTTGATGAAAACTGGTGCGAGCATAAGATCCAGAGGAAAATCGGTAAGTTGACATTTTTTAGATAGTTGGATGGGTATGTGTTGATCATTCGTCCTACAATCGAAGTAAACATACACAAGTATGTCAATGTGCCACAGTGAGACAGAAATTTTTATTTACTTCAGGAAACTGAATAAGAGCAAACAAGAATGCAAACACACAAACAGAAGAAGCACATGATCTTTATCTTTATAGGGTCGAGTCACATTTAGCAGTTTGACAGTAGAATGATTATTCCTGCGATTAGCAGTAGATCCAGTAGCAAATTTTCAAGAGAAAAACATTAACTTAAAATTACTCTGAGCAGCATGAAAAATCTGTATGTGTTTACTTCTTGTCCTTTCAAAACAAACAAAAGAAGGATAGCCCATAAGTGATAAAATAACTGATAGAATTCTGAATGTGGGGACTGAAAAATGTGAGAACTATTTAACTGAAAATGTATTATTTATATGAATTTTAATGGAAAATTTAGCACACATAAATTTAACTTAGAAGCGACTACAAGTATAAGTGAGTTTCTATCTAGGTTTTCCCATGCTTACAGTACAGGTTCTACAAACAACCCACTCCCAATGAATACATCTGCAAATTGCAAGAAATCCTTCACATTAATGAAATTTTATTGCTTAGAAGGTAATGGATGCAATAGTCTAAATATTAATACTTAAAAAGAGGGGAAGAAGGTGTTGGAAGGACCTATCCCGATGCCATGCTTTTTCTCCTTGAGCATAGAAACTTGCTATTTTACACTGTGTTATGAAAATACAATTGATAGAGTAGACAGAACCCTGAATACAAATAAATGAATTGTTTTATTTGAAGACAGTTCATTATAATTTTGTTTTGTCACTGCAATCTTCGTATTTTGGCAGCCTACAGCTGTTGTGGGAAGTGTGTAAAAAAGCCTATATACGAGGGTAATTTCAAAAGTTCTGCACACTGTAAGATAGAATTGAAGAAAATAATTTATTTTGCAAAATACCTTTACAGGCCTCCTTCAATATAATCTTCATTCTTGCTTATGACAGCTTCCCAACGTTTTGGCAAATTCTGTATTCCGCATAGGGCACCTTCATTGTTGAGCTGTCTGATTAATCAGGTCACCTCACTGGAAGCTGCATCAAAACATTTTCTACGGAGTGGTTCCTTCAATTTGGGAAACAAATCAAAGTCTGTCAAGTCAGGACTGTATGATGGGTGGAGAAGTCTTTTCCTCCATATTTGTAGAGCATTTCTCTCACTTGTAGGGCAATTTGCAGTCTTGCATTATTGTGGAAAATGAGGATACCAGCTGCAAGCATGTCAGGCCTTCTTTGACGAATTTTCGGGTGCAAAACATTTCGCACAAACAACTTGTAGTACGTGCCTGTTACAAAGGTCTCCTGGGGCACTCTATTAGTAGCTATGACTCCATTCATGTCATACGCAAAGATTATCATCAGTTTCACCTTTGATTGTTGGCGGCGGAAGTTTTTCGGGCATGGAGAGTTGGAACTTTTCCATTGTGATGACTGAGACTTCAGTTCTGGCTTCTGAGAGACGCTCGACAAATATGGATGGGAAGGACTTCCCCACCCATCATACAGTCCCGATTTGAGCCCACCACACTTTGATTTGTTTCCCAAATTGAAGGAACCATCCATGGAAGACGTTTTGATGAAGCTTCCAGTGAGGTGACCTGAGTAATCAGACAGCTCAACAATGAAGGTGCCCTACCCAGAATACAAAATTTGCCTAAATGTTGGGAAGCTGACATAAGCAAAAATGAAGATTATATTGAAGGCCTGTAAAGGTATTTTGTAAAATAAATTATTTTCTTCAATTTTACCTTACAGTGTACAAAACTTTTGAAACGACCCTCGTATATTATAGATAGCATGATTAATTTATGACACCATTACTATTGCTGAATAATTTAATCTATAATTTGAGTGAAACTAGCAACACAATTACTCAATTACACACAACTTACATTTTGGGACAATTCGTTCTCCTCATACAGTAAACAGTTTTGAAAAACATTTCTTGATAGTTCAGTAGTGCAAAAAAAGTTACGAAAAATGTATAAATGGAAAACATATGGGATTCTACGTATGGAGTTAGGGAACTGTGGCGTGAAAAGTTAGGAGGCCTGTATGTAGGCCTACTGATGAATGGTCTCAATACAAGCAGCAAAATTCTTCTCATGCAGCAGACAAACAGTGAAAAGAACCCCAATTTTTGTGAAATAAAATGGCTGATTTTGATTTTAACTTTTTGTTTCAATGAATATTTTGTAAAATAGGTTATTTTACGGTATACTAAATTTCACATTGACTAAGAGAATGAAAAAGAAATTAAAATACTAGAGTTATGATTTTAAGTAATAATTTTGTGACAGTTCTCAATATGCCTTGGAGGAGATATATTTTGTGCTTACGTACAAAGTTTGAGCAATCTAACAAATTTTGTGACATTTCGTTGGTATGAATCTACTTAATAGTGATACTTTAAGCATCTGTCAAGCTAAATTTAGGTACGAAGGAAGAAAATCAGTTTTGTAAAATTTTGCTGTTACCAAAAATAATATGTTCCCTTCTTGTAGGCCATTGTAGGCCTTTGATGTTAAACTTGAACAGTCTATTGTGAAAATACAGCAAGCCTCAACTTAACTTAAAATGTTAAAGTATACCTCATTTCCTAGAAGACATGTTCTGAAAGTGCGACTACATCACTTGATAGCGTTGTCGATTTTCATGCTATAATAGAAGCATGAAAGCTAAGCCCCGACATTAGTTTCAAATACTATATGAAGTTTTCTGTTGTTTGGAACTGATTGTACACACAGGCAAATAAGAGTGCACGGGATGCATTATACACTTTCAGGACATGAGTGCAAAGAAATACTCAATTGTAAATTATAATATTCGAAATGATCACTGCAAAACGAGAACAATTCTTAGAAGGCCTCCTTTTATGAACTTTTAATGCAATGAAACAGGAGAAGATACACTTTTTAAAGGTATTTCAGGTAAATTGTGGCCTATCAAAATTGTTAGAATATGAGTAGAGTTTTAAGCCTAACTTATTTCTGGGGAAATAATAAAGAAATGAATACATTTTTTTTAGTTTAAGCATCATTCTGCAATGATCAATTCATCAGAAAATGAAGTACTTTATACCTATAAATTTTATAACTTAATACCTTATTGGGATCGACCTTATCGTACAAATTCAGAACCAAGATTACCCTCTGCCGAATAAAATCAATGGTGAGAGGTTCCTTGGCACTATAAAATCGTTTTGGAGTGATCACCCTCTGGAAGAAGAAAAAATAAAACTTTAAAAATCAATACCTTATCGGCAGTAACCTTGTCATAGGCTCGGCAAACTGAAAGCACTCTATCACGAATCTGATCCACAGAAAGCTTAGCATCAGCGAAGTGACGACTTTGTCCTGCCTGCTGCCAGGTCAGGCACTGTGAACGGAAAGGTAACATAAGGAACTCATCTTTCATAACAATGTCTTCCATTATGCAGGGTGTCCACGCTAGAGGGATCGAGAGTAGTAAAGAACCTGTTTCTCGGAGTGTTCTGTCCCATTGGAGAATCGCTTTATGACCAGGTGGATCCACATTCCACGTACGACGAACACGGCGTTGCACCCGAGTAACAAATTTCTCTTCTGCTAGCCATAACACGCACTGAATTTTCTGTTGCGGTGTCCACATTTCGAGACAAAAGATCTTGACGCGCATGCGCATGCGCGTGGAGCTGTCTGAAAACAGTGTTGCACAATCTCGGAGAGTTTCCCTTTCCTGTCATATGCAGAATGCAGCAATATCCTTATCTCGTTTTAACTGGCGAGCATTTATTTCTCGATCCCTCTAGCGTGGACTCACTGTATTTATTTACAAAAAGTGTCTACACTCCAGGGATGGACCCAGAATTTACTGAAGGGGAGGGGGGCAACATAAAGGAAAGTTCACAATTACTGGGTGTATGGGGATATGGAACATTTCTAAAAAAGAGGGTTTAACCTCAGAAATTTCTTTAAAAATGAAGTGCAAAATTATGAGTTTTTAGGTCCTTGGGGTGATTCCCCCAAAATTTCTCAGCAGACTAAACTCCTTGCCCAGAGTTTAAGTTTTGATGAGAAATTTGTCAGTTTCACATGTTGCATAAAAATTAAAATCATTAACCAAATATCAAACTTTTTCCTTTAACTTTAAGTACCGTAAGTGCTGACTGAAATAATTCACAAGAAATCAGTATCATTTATTTTCAGGAACAAATTAACAGGCAGCGAACTCACAACAATCGGTGCAGAAGGTGATGATGTTCTCTTATTGAACAAACATCACAACTGCAAGTTCCTTTAGGGTAGACAAGCAAATCTGGCGGTAGTACTAGGGGTTTCTTTAATGTATTAAAATGTTCAGTAGGCATATCCAGTTGTATATCAGTAATAAAAAGTGTGAACCGCCGGTAAATAGCTGAGAATTCAACGAAATAGTATTACGAAAATTACCTTGCACCATATCAAAAATACATTAAAGAATATGCTGTTACCACCGCCAACATCCCTTCTCTACCCTTCTTTTATTTTGTGTATTTTTTATATGGTGCAAGGGTCTTTTTTGTAATATTTTGTTTTTAGTATTTTTCATATGGTGCAAGGGTCATTTTTGTGATATTTTATTTTATTTTTAGTATTTTTCATATGGTGCAAGGGCCATTTTACATCATACAGTTGGTCCCAAACGGTGCAGTCTGGCTGAGATGGCAACAGTGGAATTGTGTAGTTTAGCAACCTTTTCTTCTAGATTTTACTTACATTTCACATAAGAATAAACTGAGCTGATATACAATTCCATAGGTTCTAAAGAATAGTACCACCTCAAAATTATACATGTTTAATTAAAGTTTCTAAAAAAATAATTAGCTGTATAATTCTCTAATTCACATTTACTACTCCCCATTTTAATTAAAGTGGCTCTTGTAGCCCTACTACAGTATTTACATAAATTTATTTTGTCATCACTTTATTTTTTAAGGTACCGTAGCCTAGTCTTATGATCAGCTGATTACATGCCAAAGTTCTTACCGACCTCTACAATCAATTTTTCAGATATTTGCTATAATTAAGTACTGGTATGGCGGAAAGAAAGAATCTCCTACATCTTACTATAATTTATTATAATGAATGACCCTTGCACCAAATCGACTATGTTTAGAACCAATAAATTTCCCGATTATAATAAATGACCCTTGCACCAAAAAAGCTACTGGCAGCTATTTTCTGAGAGTGGGGAGCTAGGGTGTAGCAGATTCTTCAGTTTTCCCACTGGTATCAGTAATAAGTTAAATGAAACTTATCACTTTACATAATATAAAATATGGTTTGAAGATGGTTTCAAAATACGTTTATTCAGAGAAAAAATTCAACATCGGTGATTTTTAGCTGCTTGTGTTTGGGGATAATTTCCATGATTAGGCCTATGCACTATGTTTAGTCACAGAAAACAATCCAGAATCGATGATTTTTAGCTTGTGTTCTTCATAAATCATATAGTAGGCCTAATTTAGTTTTCCGAAAGTGCCCGAAACACTGGGAAAATGAGAATGAAGGTAGTCACTTTTGTAACCTATAAATGGCATTCTCTTCACAGAAAATGGCTGTTGGAAGCCAAGAATTACGACTGGCAGTGAGTTGCACATAGGTCACATAATCCAGAAACAAAGCTGGGATTGTAAACTTAATCACAATGCCCCTAATCTAACTGCCACCAACCTAGCGTTACATGTTACTAACACTAAAATCAATATTCCTAACCTAGCTTTACATGTCACTAACAATAGTATCACTATTCCTAACCTAATGGCCAGTTACCTAGAATCAGAAGTTTGTACGCCTACGTAGTGTGGGGCAAAAGCGTGCAGTGTGCACACTGAAGGAAATTAAACCCTATGGTTTTGCCTATTCTACAAGAACTTCAGCCATCTAACATTTTACAAAAAAGATTAGGCTATGTAGGTTAAGTCTGACCTACAATATAGACAACCCCCCCCCCCCAAAAAAAACTATGCCCATGCCTCAAACTGCCCAAAATCGGCTTTTTTTTCACTAATTTCTAATGTTATAAATCGTTCAATAACTACATATATCTATTTACCTACAGTGCTAAAGTAGAATAGTCTCATAATAACTAGCCTACAATTCAAAGAAAAATATACAGCTGTATTATATCTACAACTCAACGATGCCTTATTAGAATAACGCCTAAAGGTAACTTGCAGTATGGATTTGCAAAATATCAATTGACAAAAACCAGAACTGATTTAAAACCCCGGCTTTAATAATATAGATGCAGAGTTAGTGAGTACCTAATACGTATGAACTTCAGATCTTATACCTGAATAAAAGGTGATTTTGTGACTGTACATGATGTGTTCCATATTTTTGTATGAATGTCTTTTCGGTGAACACCAATTAATGCCGCTTGAGGTAAGTTCTTCCTTAGAAGGCATGAATTTCTTACTAATACATGGCGTACACAACTTGCGATGGCAGCCATTTTCTTAGCAATGAAAATTTCCCATCAACCATCATTCTCTTCTAGCCCGTAGAATCCCATAATTCCATAAAAAGGAAACAAAATATAATCGCCATAAATTACCGCCCTGTGGCGAATATTCGAACTAAACATGAATTTAAGATAGTATTAAATAAAAATAAATAAATCTGAGGTTCAACTCAAAATACTGTTGCTACTCACATGCCTTTTTTTCATAGAAGGAATGAGTATTTCAAATACTTGCTAAAGAAAGAAACTTGGTTTGAAGTCTACCTAAATGAAGACACGTCTCAAAAATTTGAAATCTTTCTTAGCACCCTTCGCTACTATGTTGACATTGCCTTTCCAAAAAAGCTTGTAAAGGTCAATACAAATGCCAGCAACAATAAATGGATCACATCAGGCATCAAAAAGTCATGCGAAACAAAACGTCATCTATATGAATTATCTAAAACCATAACTAACAATCCTGACTTTAACAACTTCTTCAAGAAATTTAAATCAACTTTGGCTAGTGTGATAAGGGAAGCAAAAAAACGAACTAATGATGAATACATTAAAAACTCTAACAATAAAATGAGAGCGTCATGGAATATAGTTAAAAAAGAAACTACCAACATCAGGAAAGGGGTTGAATCAAACATCACCCTCAATAACAATTCACACTGTATTTCTAATCCCAACAATATTGCTAATATCTTTAATACCTATTTTGCCAATATAGCTGAAGACATCATATCAAAAAATACTCACAACAAAGCATCACACACAATTCCACCCTCTTTTCCTTTAAATCAGTCTTCAATGTTTCTAGCCCCAACAAATGAAGGCGAAATCATCATTATTATAAAAAATTTGAAAACTAAACACTCTTCAGGAATCGATGACATACCTGACTCTCTTGTCAAAAAATGTTCTCAACTGATTATTCAGCCCTTAACTCATATTTGCAATGAATCCCTCAAAAATGGAATTTTTCCGTCATGTCTAAAGACATCTATAATAAAACCGTTGTTTAAAAAAGGTAAAAAAGATGATATTTCAAACTATAGGCCCATAGCATTAGTATCAGTATTCTCTAAAATATTAGAAACAATTTTTAACTCACGCTTACTAAGTTTCCTAGAGAAAAACAATCTATTATCTGCGTCACAACATGGTTTCAGAAAAAATCGTTCTACAGAATCAGCCATCTTCAAATTTTTGTATGATGCCCTTAAAGCTGTTGACGAGAAAGAATTTTCTTCTGCCATATTCTTAGATTATGGATATAAATTTGTATTCTTAGCTTTTTTGTTATTATATAAAACTATCCAAAAACTGACGAAGCCTATTGTACAAATATATTGTATTTAAAGGTGAATAAAGATTTGATTTGATTTGATTTGACCTCTCCAAAGCATTCGACTTAGTTGATCATAAGAAACTCCTACTAAAGCTTGATAATTTTGGAATTAGGGGGTTACCAAACAAATGGCTTGAATCATACCTGTGCAACCGCCTTCAATTAACAGAAATTAAGCATTTACAAGACAATGTAACCAGATGCTATCGCTCTAATCTATTAAATACGAAATTTGGTGTTCCACAAGGCTCAATATTAGGACCCATCCTATTTATACTTTTTGTCAATGATTTCTGTCTGACTGATCCCAACTCTAGCTCAATCTTATTTGCAGATGACACAAATATCCTGATTAAAGCTCCTCAAGAACACACCCTTCTAAACCACCTTCTAAACTCCATCTTGTTATTAACCTAAATTAAACCGTCTGTATGGACTTCCACTCTACTCGAAAACAATAAATACTTCACTCAAATAACACTCTGCAATCAGACAATTAAGAAAGTTGAATGCACAAAATTCTTAGGACTATGGATACAAAATAATTTACATTGGGATATTCACATTGATGAAGTAAACAAAAAGTTCTGTAAAGCCACCTACTTAATGAAAATCTTATTTAACTGTACAAGAAAGGAAACTCTCAGAACAGTTTACTTTGCATACATCCACTCTCTCCTTGCTTATGGGTTAGCATTTTGGGGAAGATCATCTGCAGCTATTAAATGTTTCAGAACCCAAAAGAAAATAATTAGAATAATGGAAGGGCAAAATCCAAGAGCTTCATGTAAACCCCTATTCAGAAATCTTGGCATCCTCCCACTACCATGTTTGTACATTTATCAAAGCTTAATGCTAATTAGTAAAACTACAATAGATGGCTGCTCTCCATTTGTAAAAAACGATGAAATACACTCTCACTACACTAGACTCCGTTCTGATTTTCACTCACAACAACACAGAACCACTCTATATAAAAAAGGAACCTTTTACTCTGTAATAGAATTATATAACAGTCTTCCAAAGCAGCTTAAATTAATCCATCAAAAACCCGCATTTAAAAAATCCCTTAAGGCATATTTGATTGAAAATTGCTTTTATTCAGTTGAGGAATATCTTACAAAAAATGCATATGTACTTTAGAACCATCTTCCAAATATTTACAAAAATATTTCTTATATTATTTTAGCTTAGTCTAGTTTAATTATAAGTTGACTTGTCCAATATCAATTGTACATTGTACATAGTGATTATTCTAGACCAATAAAGAATTTGAATTTGAATTTGCTATTTTCTTGGTTTACATTCGCTTCAGCATAGAGGGGAGTAAGCTGCCATTACGTGAACCACATTCCGCTGCCTTCCTCAGCCGCAGTCACACACTACAGAAATGTCTAGATTAAATTGTTCTTTAACCAGTGTTGTAATGATGAGCCCCAAATGCGTCAGGGCAATGGGGCTGGATACACATACAGTGAACTCTTGATAAACCGGACTAAAGTGGGTCTGTCCGAGTTATGAAATGTCCAGCTTATGGAAAGTAAATTAGGAAATGGTATTTAAGTAACGAAATTTCATGTTTAAGCTGCAATAGCAAAAGTATGAGGCAGAACATAATATTAACACTTACAAACTGGAACAAAAAAGAATAACACTTCAGTTTTATATTGAAATTTCTAGTCAGAGTCTGAAAAACACACTGTTACATTAAGTTTATTACTACAATATTATGATGATGAGGCACTGTGAGCATATTTTTCTGAGAAGATTTATATAGGTCGAAAGAAACTGTAAATGTTCTTCTGTGTACACATTGTTTCTGTTGCTTTTGAATAATTAATTCTCTTGCAGTTCTCAAGTGGCTGTAGATCTGGGTCTGGATCGCTAAGAATCAGTCTGAGTTATCCGAAGTCCGGCATACTGTGGTCCAAATTATCAAGAGTTCACTGTACATGCTTCAAAATATTTTATGTTACTTTCACATAGAGCAAAACATTTTAAATACCTATTTCAAGAGTCAGTTGTAGGAATAAAAAATAATAATAATAATAAAAATAATAATAATGAAGCTTTTGACAAATTAGAAGGAACTCTAAAATAAATTTTAAAAAATATCGTTTCGTTCAGAATTTTGTTCTGTAAAACGTTCAAGATCTGAGGAATGTTAAGCAAATATAGTGAACTAGATCTAGCATATAAATTTAGCTTTCTGCATAAATACCTGAATTAGTTTCGAAGACCATCATCATTCACATTTATTAGATTGTACACCAACTGCTGGCTGTTGCCCTCTCATGAAAGTCGACTGCACTTCACAATGAGACCCTCATCGATGGGAATGTCGAGATGCATGAGATTTTTTGTAAAAAATATATTTTCCCAAACTGAAAGTTCCTTGTGTCATTGGACTCATTTATCCAATATAATACTGAATCAAGAAAATATTTTAAGATCAAGGTTTTTATTTTCTCATTGAATTTCATAAACTCATCACATGGGAATAAAGTCTGTTGGATATCCAACTAGAGTGGCAATGTATGTTAGATATCGGATTGGATGAAAAACAAAAATTTACTATAACTTAGATTCAATGGCTATTTTCAATTTTTCTCCTTTGAATTATCAAGCCAAGTATCACTTGAGTAGATAATTTTCTGTAATACTTTCATTTTACTTTAACTGTCCATCAGAGTTGCTGACAATACATTCGGAGAAAAATTCCTCTGAAGCAGGGACTCGAACCCATGACCTTTATATCTACATACATATAACTCTTTAAAAGTAGCTGGGTTGAGCCAGCTAGTAAGGTGGGGTGAAGGTGTTAAAACTGATTAGTGTACTTCTTAGCAAGAAGTCTGGACATTAAAAAATAATTTCAGTAATTAATATTACTATTTGACTGTACTATAATACAGTAAAGTCCTGCTAATCCAGACCCTGCTGGTCCGGACATCCAGTTAAACTGAACACTCAATAAATTGTTAATTTTAATCACAAAGTTTTTTTTTTTTTTTTTAAATCATATATTCAGTTCATAGGTTAAAAACTTAGCTGTACATATGCAGTTGTATCAAAACTAAAATCAAGTTGAACAAGTTATATTTATGAAAAAACATAGATTTTTAGGGTTTTACCCATCTAAAACTTGTATTATAATACAGTACGTGCATTTTAAGGCAAATTCCATTTATTCCAGACTCTCAGTGATCTGCACAGGCCATCTAGTCGAAATATGGAGAATTCTTATGTATGCTTAATATATGTGATGTAACGGTATCATAATCATACCCAATAAAGTACAGAATTTCATTTATAACACTGTTGTCCAACTACCGATTAATACTGAACATGGAACACCACCTGTCCCTCTGCCCTCTCTAGGAAAATAAGCGTAACAAAATTCACATCGGTAAACAGAACCTTCCACTTGGAGGCCCTTCGCCCCAACATAGGGGCATAGGATTCAAGAGAGATCACTTGAATGGCAATTGAATAGGTGTTGAGTGTGGAACACAAAATAACCGTAGTTTTTAAGGTTACAGTTTTTATCTGCTCGGTTCCTGTCTTTGTCGGTATTGCATGTATGGTGCATTTATTTCATTGCCCAAATACAGCCAAGAATAAAACCAAGACATTATGCTTATTCGTGCAACGTTTTCCCTTTATTATATTTATTTCACTGCCCACATATGTGATTTCATTCGCAATGCCATCAAAAGGACGGTGTACTTCTAACGAAAAATTGGAAAGTGATTTTCCACATATTTTTTTGATCTATTGCATGTGCAGTTCCGCCAAGAAGAGTTAAGACAAATAATTACTGTACTTCAAATCCATTATTAAAGCACATGCTCTTATGCACAAATAAAATACGAAAATAGAGCAGAAATATTTCAATAAATCAGGGAGTTTTTATTACTTAAATATTTATTACTCAAATTATAACAACAAATATTAAGCCTATTAGTACTTTAATAAATAATTGAATTCCATGACTTTTAACATAATATACTAAACCCTCTACTAAGATAATTAATATACTTTTTAGTACACGCTCTCTAAAACAGCTACATGTCAGACTGATAACATGCCGAAAAATTGTATGTTAGTTACCTAGGCCGCTAAAATTGCATAAAACTGCATTTAAAATGCTATTTTATCAGCATAGGATGCTAAAGTCGTCATGGCAATCTACAAACAAAATCCAGATGGCATTGACCAGTCACACCAACTTTAACAAGGATTTAAGCACATGGATTCGTCACAAAACAACAAATTTAAGCCAACATGTTTCTTTACAATAATCAGAAACTTTACCATGTTTTTCTGCAAAACACAGTACCCTACTTCATTATATAATAACAAATATAAGCCAACAACTTGGTTTATACAGTCTCATAGTCTATAGCTGCCAGATTTTACTGGCAACAGCTCCAATTCAATGTTTCTGGCATGGGTTGAAATTTCTTTGGGATCATCACTCATATTCTTACAAGCTTCTCATAAATACTAGATCGTACGCATTACTGTTTACAAACAAGCGACTCATATATTATGCATCTATACTGCATTTTATATTGGGATGGTTCACTGATGTTCTGCATTTCAGGTGGCTGTGAGAATATGACGTTAAGAAATGGCTGACTAAAACTTTCATTATAATTAATTATATGATATTTTTATTTTACTTCATATAATTTAGAGAGCTTTTACTAAAAAATATTGTATGCACCACGTACGCAAAAACTCTATTGGACTTATAGAGTATTTCAGCCTCGACTTATGCCTTGGCAGCCATACTAGATTCGTCTGCTGAAGCGTAATTTTGCATAATTGATATACAAATAGCTATTTTCAGCTTCCTCTGGAATATTTTAAAGATGATAGTAAAGTGTTCTTGATTTTCACTTATTTAATATAGCAACCCTACTCACTCATGAACTCATGCTATTTCAGAGATGATCACACTGGCAATGAAACTTAGACATGAATTCTGTAAAATATTTATTTTTTAAATAACGTAACTTATTTACACTGTAAAATGGGCACACAATTACAGTACTGTGACCCAAAGTTGATTGGAATGGATTCAGTTGCTTAAGAGTTCATGAAAAGTCACAGAAGTTGATACAGCCATAGTGAATTTCACTGGGACTAAGAATTCCTTTCAATCATGGAAGAATATGTTCTTTAGTTGAGTGTCGCATAACCTCTTCACTTCATCTACAGGGGAAAAAATATAAGAAAATGAATTATGAATTAATCTGTCATAATGGTCCAGATTTCCACTGATTAATATATTTACACAAAATTACACAAATTAATATATTTACACAAATTAAAGAACGAAATGGTCAATCGGCAACTCTTTTGAAGCAAGAGGAATTTTAGATAATGTTGTATACAACAAAGATCTTCGTATGTTCAGTTTGGACGTCGTTTCTTTGTATCCTAGTGTACCCAGAGCCCAAGCAGGAGAATATCTCTTTAGATGGCTTATTGAGTTGGGCGTGGATAGTATTGTTGCTAATGAGTACCTTAGGTGGTTTAATGTTTGTACTGATTACAACATTTTTCAGTTTAATGGTATTATCTATAAACAAAACGAAGGCTTGGCCATGGGGAACCCCGTGTCTGGTATTGTTTCGGACATTTTTCTTTTCTTCATGGAGAGATCCATTATTAGCAAATATGTGGACAGCATTGCTGTATATATTCGCTATGTTGATGATATCTTGGTTATTTCTAGGAATGATATTTCTGGACAGCTTTTGGAGGATTTTAATGGTTTTAACAACAGAATGAAGTTTACTATTGAAAAATCTGAGAATAATACTCTAAATTTCCTGGACTTAAGAATTGTCCTAGAATATCCGAGGATTAAATTGGGCATTTATAGGAAAAATAATAAAGGTGAATTATATATTCATAAGAAATCCGCACACCACCATAGGATTAAACACAACGTTTGGCGTAACTTCGCCATTAGAGCCTTAAAGTTATGTAACAACTACAATGATTTATATTCTGAAAAAAGGGAGATTTTTCGTTTAGCCAGGATCAATGGTTTTGATGAAAGAAGAATGGATATGATATGGAAGGAGGCTGAAAAACATTTTATGAATAGAGATGGTGAGATTAAGGATCCTAATACTAAGTATGTGGGTATGACCTACCACCCAGCCATGAGCGAACGTTACGAGAAGGTTTTTCGTAAGTTCGATTTGGTTCCTGCCTACAAAACCAATAGAACCATTGACAAGATTTTTTCCGAATATAAAAGGTTCGGCAGAAATAAGGACCGAATGGAATATCCAGGGGTATATTCAATCTCATGCCTGGATTGTGATAAGTTTTATATTGGTGAAACAGGTAGATCCTTTAAAATCAGACTTCGTGAGCACGAGAGAGATATTAGAAGTAGGAAAACGTCTACTGGTCTTAGCCAACATTCAAGGGCGCCCATACCCGGGGGCAGGGGGGGGCCGCGGCCCCCCCCTAGCTCTCAGGGAAAGGAAAAAATTCTATATTAATAATTATAGTCTGTTTTTTTTCTTTTAAGACAATTATTTAAAAGTCAGTAGAGACATAAGTTTGCAGAAGTTTTACCATATCGACACCATGGAAGCAGAATCCACACTGGATTAGAAAAGGGGATCCTGGGGGTTTGGACCCCCAAAAATCAAAACCTAAAATTCTATTTTTGTATTTTAAAAAAATTAATAAATTAAACAATTTTTGTGGGTGTGTCAAATATGATATAGCAGTTATTTGGTTTCCATAACATAATGAGTAGGCCTGTTATTTCCATTGTTCCTTGTGTTATTTAACTTTTCTTATAAATAGTAATGAGTATTATAACTTAGGTTTGTTTAAGTTTGCATGTCTTAGAGTATGGTAAACAAATATCCTAACTAGTTTTTCAGAGCTAAAATAGCGTAAAATGTTATTTTAATTAATTCAATATTTAAAAATTTTCTGGGGGTGGACCCCCGACTTAGGTTGTTTACGTTGGTATGTCTTAGAGTATGGTAAATAAAATCAGGTAAACTGATGTAAAAAAGTGCCAGTATGTTTTTGTTTAATCAGTTATGACGGCAATTATGATATGCAGAATATGTTTTTTTTTAAAAATTGATTTCCAAGTTAAGCTCCAGATTTATTCATTAAGCAGGGCTTGCGGAAGAAGAAAGGTCTACCATCTCGGCCACCTGGGTCATTTTAACGGTCTAGTTGGTTAAGCGCATGTAAAACAATAGTGTTTTTTGTCATAGCTACCTGTATTTTAATTTCCAAGGCCTTATAAGATCACAGTAAAACAATAGGCTATGTTGTCAAGATAACTGATTTTCATTTTTTTTAATAAATTCTTTCGAATACGTATATTGCCATAAAATAGGCACTAAAATGAGCATTACTCCGAAACAGATCAACCGATTTTATCCATTGTGAATAGACGTCTTCCCATGGACATTGTAAATGTGTATACCAAGTTTCATAAAAATCCGGTAAAGCGTATTTGAGTTACAGCGTCTTTAAAATATACACTAAATTGGGTTTTACTCCGGTACCGGTCAACAGATTAGGTTCAAATTCAATAGGGCACTTCTCATGGACGTCATAAATGGGTATACCAAGTTTCATGAAAATCCGTTACAGCGTATTTGAGTGATGGCGCCTTCTATGAGAAAGGCGCCATAATCTATTAAAATAGGCACTAAATTGGGCATTACTCCGGTACCGGTGAACCGATTTGGTTCAATATCAATAGGGTTCTTCCCATCGACATTATGAATGTTTATACCAAGTTTCATGAAAATCCGAAAAAGCGTACTTGAGTTATGGTGCGTACAGACGCACGGAGAGACATTTTTTCGTCCCCCACACAATCTCATAAAGTACCATACTGGCACTTAATAAACTTCCTAACTAGCTTTCAGGGCTAAAATAGCATAAAATGTGATTTTCATTAGTTCAGTATTTAAAAATCTTCCGGGGGTGAACCTCCGACTTAGGTAACAATTTCTCGTTTAAGTTGGCATATTTTAGAGTATGGTAAACAAATTTCCTACCTAGTTTTTCAGAGCTAAAATAGAGTGAAATGTGATTTTCATTAGTTCAGTATTTAAAAATTTTCCGGCGGTAACCCCCGACTTAGGTAACAATTTCTTGTTTAAGTTGGCATATCTTAGAGTACGGTATGGTAAACAAATTTCCTACCTAGTTTTTCAGAGCTAAAATAGAGTGAAATGTGATTTTCATTAGTTCAGTATTTAAAAATTTTCCAGGGGTAACCCCCGACTTAGGTAACAATTTCTTGTTTAAGTTGGCATATCTTAAAGTATGGCAAACAAATTTAATAACTTGTTTTTCAGAGCTAAAATAACGTAAAATGTGATTTCAACTAGTTCATTATTTAAAAATTTTTCCAGGGGTGTACCCCCGACTTAGGTAACAATTTCTTGTTTATATTGGCACTTAAACAAATTTCCTAACTAGTTTTTCAGTGCTAAAATAGCGTAAAAAGTGATTTTAATTAGTTGAATATTTTAAAATTTTCTGGGGATGGACCCACGACCCCCTTGCTTGGGGGGTATTCCAAATCCCCTGCCACTTCCGATCCTCCCCGAAATTATTTTGTGGCTACTTCATTGTTGCACTTACATTATTATATTATTAATGTAATGTTACAAACTAACCCAAGAAGTTAAAGGGACAAAAAAAAATTAACTAAAAATTTGGCCCCCCCCTAGAAAATATCATATGGGCGCCCTTGCCAACATTTGATCGAGAATAATCACCGTATGGGTGCTTTGAAGATCTTAAAGGTTGAGGACGATGTTGTTAAGAGAAAAGTGTGCGAAGCTTGGAATATCGGATGTAATAAAGATTTCGTTTTGAACCGATTTGACGGTGACTTGGGTGATGAGTGGTTGGGGGTCATTAAGAGAACAAAAAAGAATACACATGTTATACGCTTTCCTCTTCCCCATGTGGATGTTATAGAAGAGTCCCCGTATGAAATACCTGTGGATTGGATTAATAAGCATTTTCGTAATACCAATTTTTTGTCCCTTTCTAATCGTGCGCATTCCACTTACAACGGAAGTGTTTCTTATGACACGGACAATTGAGAGTTTTTCTCTTCTTGTAAACAGTCACCTGAAGAAGGTCTTATGTTTTGACCGAAACGTTGTGTGTTAATTACAAATAAATATCCACTTTAAACAATTTTTCTTTAATTTTGTGTAAATGAATTATGAATTGTAACGATATTAATATAGTCACTAAAAAACTGATTACTATGAAATGAAGAATAAAACAGGTACTGTTGAAAGACTAATGAGATAGGTTTTAACACACTGAATTTTACTTAATTAATAAATTAACTAATCAAGATGAAACCATTGGAGATCATCAATGTGAATTTAGGCAAACAGATCAACTACTGATCAAATATTTGGTATTTGCCAAATCTTTGAGAAAAAGTGGGAATATAATAAATCTGTTCACCAGATATACAGTACATAGGTTTTTAAAAAGCATATGATTCAGTTAGGAGAGACAAATTGTACAATTTCCATTGAGTTTGGGATACCAAGAACGTTAGTTAGACTGATATAAACGTGTCTAAATGATACCTATAGCAGAGTCAGAGTTGGAAAATTTATGTCAGATAGGTTTGCCATCAGAAGTGGCTTGAAGACGCAGATGCATTGTCGTCTTTACTTTTTAATTTTGCTTTGGAATATGCCATAAGGAAAGTTCAGGAAAACAAGGTAGGCTTAGAATTAAATGGAAATCACCTGATTTTAGCTTATGCAAATGATGTTTGTCTATTGGGCGATGACATAAACACAATCAGGAGAAATGCAGAAAGTCTTTTCGATGCCTCCAGGAATGTTGGATTGGAAATTAACACAGAAAAAAGTATATGGTGATGAAAAATCAAAATAATGCACCACTAATTATCAAGAAGGCAAATCATTCAAACAAGTGGAAAAATTCAAATATCTGGGAGCATTAATTACAGATACAAATACTATTAAGGTAGAAGTGCTGGCTGAAATCATAAAATGCTTATTTTTATGCAGTTCGGAAACTTTTATTTTCTCGTCTTCTGTCCAGAAATCTAAAAATAAAAATCTATAAAATAATTATCCTGCCAGTTGTATTATATGGATGTGAAACACGGTCGCTTACTCTTTGGGAAGAGCATAATCTGAGTGTGTTCGAAAACAGGGTGCTGTGAAAAATATTTGCACCTAAGAGATATGAAAATGGGGACTGGAGAAAACTCCATTATGACAAGCTTCATAACCTGTACTCTTCACCGAATGTAGTAAGGGTAATTACATCACGGAGGATGAAATGGGCTGGATATGTTGTATGCATAGGGGAGGAAAGGCATATCTCAAAAATATTGACTGGGAGACCCAAAGGGAAGAGACCACTTGGAAAACCTAGACATGGGTGGAAGGACAATATTAGGATAGATTTAAGAGAAGTAGGATATGCAAGGGATGGGTGGAGTTAGCACAGAGTAGGGCTGAATGGCAGGCTTAGGTAAGAATGGCAATGAACTTTCGGGTCCCATAAAATGGATAATATTCCTTTAACTTGATTAAGAATTGTCTATTGCCATTGAGTGAGTGAGTGAGTGAGTGAGTAAGTAAGTAATTAATCAAGATAATAACTTCATTACATAAAATTATTCCTACGAAATTTTAAGGTTGTCATATTTATCAAAAAATAAAGGTTAGATATGTTTGTAAGTTAAATTCATGTTAGTGTTTGCACAGGTAGGGAAAAAGAAAGTGGACCTACTAAAATATCTAAGTTGCCGATATGAGCCATTGGGCATGCCTAGAACCCATTAGGCAAGCGCAGTGGCTCATATCGGTAACTTAGATATTTTAGTAGGTCCGCTTTTTTTCCCCTACCTGTACATTCTTTTTTAAAGCAAACATGTAAATACTTTGGCTTCACTGTAGCAAACTAGAGTT
Organism: Ectobius pallidus; assembly: GCA_964059195.1. Lineage (NCBI taxonomy): Eukaryota > Metazoa > Arthropoda > Insecta > Blattodea > Ectobiidae > Ectobius > Ectobius pallidus. Next base: position 47,400,362 of record CAXKWD010000004.1, on the reverse strand, counting down.
GAAAAAAATGCACTACGACAGTTCTGATATTTGCATTAGCTAACTTGACCTTGGTTTTGACATGGAGTCACTGTTCACATCAGTACCATTTGTGATTTTAATTAACAATGACATCATTAGTGAAACAGTTTTTTTTCTTAAAAACAAGATGATGATGGTTCCATGTAACCAAAAGGCCTAGGCAAAATAAAAGAAGAATATTCTCAAGTAATGTTCAACAGAAATAATATTCTGTGGTTTTATGAACGCATATCTACAAACAAAAAGAAGTTGAGATTAAAGTATTACATAATTTTATTTATCCTCTTTGGTGACAGCTAGCTATCCTGCAATTATCATCAGTTTGTGAAATCCATCAAAAAGTGTTTTGTATCCCAAGTGAAAGAAGTACCGGTACTCAATATAAACTGTTTTTAATAGTAAGAATCTAACGAAAGGTGTGAAGTAAGTCAGAATGAAGAGAGAAAACCAAGAAATAAAGAATCCGCTATTTTTTTTATGTGACTTTAAAAAATTCATGTAAGTCTGAATGAAGAGAGAAAAGCAAGAAATATAACATGTGCTATTTTTTATACTGATTAGCAAGAAATACAGGGTGTTTATGAATAACACCGATATATTTGACCTGTGTATAGAGGGGACATAGGCAAGCAATTTTTATTAGGAGATTTTTGCTATATGGATTCAATTTTTCCTATTACAGCATAAGATCTCCCAGGGCATGGCCGCCACTGACTTCTAACATTAGAAAAAAAAATGTAAAACAAAGGAACGTCGTTGTTAATACTGTAGCCATATGAATAAAAAAAAGACTAATGCAGTGGCGACCAGTAATGTAATTAGTCTGTAAATTTTGCAGATTATGGGAACACTAAATTATGATATAGCTGTTGACGAATGATTAAGAGTCAGGTTTTTATCGATCACTAGGAAAGCATGAAGTCAATTTAATGGACATTTAAACCCTATTTCGTGTAATTATTGATTTATGAGCACCAAATTATAATGACTTTAATGCCCTGTAGCATACACATTTTACGTCATAGATAAAAAATCCCCTAATAAAAGTTGCTTGTCAAAGTCCCCTTTACATACAGGTAAAATATTTCGGTGTTATTTATTAACACCCTGTATAAAATATGCCATTTTGTATGAAAATTCAGGTAGGCCTACATATTCAAGTTTCTTATCTGTTTTTTAGAATCCCCCCAAAAAGTGTATACAAGGGCTATTCATAAAGTAACTTCCATTTTTTTTTTTTTTAATGAAGTTACAGAATTTGTATTACAATATTTTGAAACTACACACTCTAATTCATTTTCCAAGTAATTTCCAGCCACATTCAGATAGCTGTCATAGCATTTGACGAGCTTTGAAATTCTGCAGTCATAGAATTCGGCTGCCAGCAACTGAAGACAACCTATGACACTGGTTTTCAATTCTTTGTCATCATTCAAGAGCTCCTAGTTGCCCAAATTTTCTGTAATTACTTTGTACAGATGAATGCAATATATCTGTGGAAAATGATAAGAAAGCTCCAAGATTGTGAATTTCTAACCATTTCATCAACCATCCGAATCAGATCTGCATTCACGATACTCAGCTGACTTCTTCTCTCTTAATCATGGAAATTGGTTCGTCCTTTTTTTGAACATACGGGACTGTTGTCTTCCACCACCTTCCAGTGGCGGCTTGTGTATAGGCACTGTAGAACTGCAGCATCCCCTACTTTCACTTAATATTATAGATAACATTTAATATAATGAGTCCTTTTTTTTAATTCTTTCTTTATTCTTGTACAGTAGCCTATATAATCCTTAAGCATAATGCCAGTAGCCATCCCCCAGTTTATTAAAAAGAGAAAAGAAAAATCTTTGTTTGGAACTGTGCGCTTCACAGTTCCAGCAGCGTGGTGTTGTGCGCATGCCTACATAGGAAGGTGCATGCCGCGGCTACAAGGGAGAGAGTTTTTTTTTTAAATTTGTTTTGTTCCGCGTGTGTTGTGCTTAAAAACCATGTACCATACTCTTGAAAGTGATAAAAGTGTAGAATTAGATTATTATCTTGTTTCCAGCTATTCTATGTGATTAATTTTTTCAGTTATTTTATTTAATAAAAAACTTTAACCATGGCAGATCAAGGGAAAATTATTGATCTTTCGCAGAAATTAAAACAAGAAGAATGGATTTCATTTTTAAATAAATAGATCAAGCATGAACTGTAACAATTTATATTAAAGTAAGTAAAAAAAAATATATATAAAAAAATAAATAAATAAATAATTTTGTTCTTTCAGGGCTTTATCAAGTTTCTGAATAAATTTTCTTGCTATATATCTATGTTTCCTTCTACACAATTTTTAAACAAAGGCTAAAAATTTTCTGGAGCAGCACTCCCACTAATATTAGCTACAATCCGCCACTGCCACCTTCACCCATTACTTCTGGCCTATAAACTTCACAAAGTTGGCAATGGATTTCACTTGCTTTAAGGTTTTCTGCCACAAGAAATCTTATCACAGGATGTATCTCACAATTGGCGGGACTTGCGATTGCAGTCACATTTTGAATGTATGTAGCTCTGAGACAAGTGTCTCAAAACTATATGGCAAAATAAGTTACGGTGTTTAGTTTCAAAGTATTGTAAAACAAATTTTGTAACTTTATTCAAATATTTAAAAAAATAAATAAACACAAGTTACTTTATATATCTTTGCTGTTATTCAATTTTTGAGGTGATGAACTTATAGCAATGAAAAGATTAATTACTGAGCTAGAAGTCACGATATATGATGTCTTATATATTCATGTGCTAAAAACTAATTGCATTGCTTCTTGACTGTCCTTCTACAAAACAATAAAGTACATCAATAAAAATAATTATACATACCATTTATTTCTATTAGATTTGCATTCTTCTGATGAATGACGACATAAAATTCTCTGAGATTTGAGAGTTTACCTACAACCCAATAGTCGCTCATTGTTTTCAGTATAGTCTCTCCTGTAGTGGACATTCTGAAAAGGAAGAGATCTAAAATAAAATTTATTTTACTTATGGATAAAGATTTACTTGTACTTTGTACCAAAAGGCCAGTTATAAAATCATACTCGCTTAAAATATCTCACAAAATGAAGCAAAGAAATCTAGATACTTCAAAAGTGAGTTTGGTACATGAAAAATTTATTGTGAACATTTACCTTATTTTAAATAAATCGGTTAATAAAAACACTCCTGCAATTAATGCTAAATAGTGGTCTGAAGTGTTTCACATCAATTTAATTTGTTAAAAATATATAATACATCGCTTCATTCAATTATTAAAATAACCAATAATTATCTTACATGTAAATCATTTTCAACACATACTATTTCATTACTTCACTGTGGTTCCTGCAAATTATATTTGTGTTATTCAATTACCTTGTTTTATCAGCATTAATATCTGCCAATAATCGTAGAACTTCTGGGGTTACTGCAACATTACCCGTTCTTCTGCTGTCAAGATGTACTGTACTTTTCTGGGCAAGATTAAGTTTATTAAAATATACAAATTTTGGACTGGGATCGACCGAATTAGTGCTATTATTAGCTGCCTGTCTACTGCATTGCTCTGCAACTTCTGTGACTAGTGATGTGAGGTGTGGGCCCAGAAAAATGTCCAGGCGCTTGAAGAGATCCATGTTTAATTGTAGAGAGCCTGGAACATTTAACAAATTTGCAATATATGCTACGCATAATAAATAAAATAACTATGTTTTTCATCGTGTATTTTATTTTCAATTTAATTTAATTTGAAACTGTAATTTTAAACTCACTATACCCACATATTAAACTACTCTCCCTTGAATTTATTACCAGGAGCAGTTTATGATAAAATTAAGATGACTTTAATAAACAAATTTTTAAATTTAAGCAGAATAAAATTTATCCCATACCACTATGAAGTTTGGTATTTGAGATGCTGATGATGGGCATGTGACGCCATAACCACTGAGTTCCTTACAGCAGTGCCTTCCTTGTCTTAATAGTGAAAAAACATGAACCAAATTTCTGTGTTTGTTGTGATTGCACAGTATCATAATTTGTGCACCAGTTGATCATAAAACAGCACACAATAATGTCATGCTGTTATGCTTTTCAACTGCAGTAAACTATAAATATAATAAAGTACACCATGAAAAAGTTGGTTCTTGTATGTTTTTGTATACAAAAGAAACAAGAGAAGGAAGGTACAGAGAGAGAGAAAAAGAATATTCACTACAAATGATCAAAGCATCGGTAGAAAATCAACAGAAATTTGTTTACAATATCCAAAGCCACTGTTGTATATTCTAAACATTTCCACAATACTGCTTTTCAAGTATTGCACCTAATAAAAGGCATTTAATGAATTATTTATTTTATGTGGAGGAAATGTGTTAAAGCTACACATCACTAATCTATAATTTTTTTTTTTTAATTTTTACTAAGTATTCATAATAGTACCTTTTGATAAACAATGCAAATACAATATCTGAAGGGCAAGTAACACATAAAATTTTATATTAATTGTTCTGTTTTACAGTCTATGACTTTAATCGTATTACGAGATCCTTTGGCCGTTATACATTTTCACCTGTACAGTATGAATAGATCCTCAAAATGACTTTTCTTAGTCAGCAGTCATTATATCAATTACATTTTCTGGGTAACTACTGCATATTTTCACATTGATTAATTATTGTCCATTCGGATAGATTGGTAATTTTGATTAAGGACACCTACCCTTACGGCCATTCTCTCCACCAGTCAGATATAGCTTACTTTCTCAAGAAGGGAACTCAAAATTCATTACTACTGTAATAATGACTAAATTACTTTTTGCTATAAAATTGATTTTACTTTCATATAACAATTAATATGTAGGGTCTGGATTTTTAGTTTTTTATAAAGCCTGTTTTAGTTTTTTTTCATCATACTAAAATATGTAGTTTTATTTTAGTTTTTTACCATTTTCAAATGATTTTTTAAAGTTTCAGTTTAATAAGTACAATAAATTAATTGCAAAATAGATTGATTCATTTTATTTTTACTTAAATTTCTATAGCCCTGAAACACAAAACTATAGGATTATGTTTTGCTTAATTATCCCTGTCATTTCCAACTCCACCACAAATTCATAAACTTTTAGAATATTTCACTTTCAGCATCTTGATGCAGCAAACACTGTGAATAAACTGTAAGTGTAAACTTCTTAAGAATGCCTTTAATTTGCTTCTAAAGAAACCAGGGATTTCAGTTCCCTTAAGATTTCATTTACCTGGACAATGGGGACAAAATGAAAATTACAAAATGCAATGTTATATTTTATCTTACAAGATCTTACTGGCAACATTGAGCAAGATGCAAAATGTAGGCAGATATTTAAAAAGTAATTTTTAGTAGAACAATAATAATTAGATTAATTATTACTTATTTTATTGTTATTTTATCTATTTTAATGGAAAAGCAGTTTTAGCCATTTTTAGTTTTTAACTTCTATTTAGCCATTTTTAGGACTATGTGACTGCCAAGGCAATGAAATGTTAAAATATCACAATTAGCTAGCAAGAAACAAAATAGTTTAAAACCTAAAAATCTGGGCCCTATTAATAAGCAATAAGCAATAAGATGCCATACTTAACTTCTTTATGATAAGTTTTTAGTAAAATTTTTACTCATTCACTCATTCAATGTTTATTTGAATTAGTCCTATATTATACAGAGTCTATTGAACCTATGAACCTTCAATGCACACGCAAATGCATCAATAAGTGATAATGAGATCAGCATTCAAGCAGTAAGACTTGTTTACCTTAAAGGCTTGGAGAGATGCCACAAAAGCCGATAATCTTACAATTGCTTGGGTAAAAATCTCATAATATAACTGAAAGTTCAAATTTTATTGAGAACTGCTCCTTTAAGCACTTTTCTTGGTCTCCATATTTCTGTGATAAAGAAGTCTCATAATATTAGCTAAATTTAAAGACTAATAATATTCGCTAGCAATTAATATTAACATAAAAGTTGTTTGAAAAGATTAACGGTGCTGGCATAAAGTGGCCAGGGTGACTGAAAAGTCATTACATTTTATCAAATTGTTACCCATTAAAACATTTTTTTTTTGAACATACAATGAGTTCTCTTTTTTAAAGGATGTTTAATTTAGCATCAAGGAACCATAAAAAGAACTAGGATTTTTAACTTACCCTCAATAAACATACACACAGTTGCACTAAGAGCCCTGTAGACAACGAAGTGATACTGCTCTGGTGACATATCGTTGTTAAGGAAAACTTTGCGAACCTTTCCTATATTTCCAGAAGTATCTTGTAGGTTTGTGGGACCTGTAACAAACCTGAACAAAAATGCTTTATGAAAAAGTATAATAGTACGGGGATATCTGTCTACAGCACTTTGTGCCACAGGTGTCAGCAAAAGTCTGCTTCTCATGCCATACTACCCGATACACAGTGTGTTTATTCAGTGGCTAAGAAAGCTGAGTAGATTTTTATTGTTATGCTATGACTGTGAAGACCAGTCTGTAACTCTGTGATATTTCATTGTGTACTGTGCTTTATTGTACAAATAATGTAAGATACCGTCATCTATTGTGGTATTGTGTCCTCTATTTCATAGGAGACTGAACAGTTTTAATTTGTGGTCTCCATGTAGCCCAGACCTAACAGTGTATGATGTTTATTTGTGAGGTACCCTAAAAATTGTGTAAGCAAGTAATTCACACACATTAGATGAACTAAAATACAGCACGAGACATGAAATAGAATATAAGTGTGGAAGAACTCGTACGAGTTAATCATAATTTCGTCAGAAGATGTGAAGGATGTGTGGCAGCTAATGGGGAATATTTTCAGCATCTTCTGTGAGCACAGTAAATACAAATTTTAAGGGAGAAGGTACCTTCTACCTCCGCCAAGTTCAATTTGTCAACCCCAATATACCATTTCTCAAGAACTGTAAATAGCAGACCAACTGAAATTTTTCCACTTAAATTTACATTCCTTAGCAATAGATTGATATTTTTAGAGAAGTATTTTTAAAAATGTAATACCTAGAATTTCTTTAATAATGACCCTAATTTATTTGCAAATACTGGAAATGAAAAATCTTATAATTATCTTAATATGGGTACAAAGAATTAAACATGTCAAATTCCACTGATAAAACATATAAATGGACTGTAAAAATTTCAGTGTTCTGGGATGAATAGCTTCAGAGAAAGGGTACGCCTACATAAGGCTAGAAAAAATAAAAGTTACATGAAAACGACTTAAAAGTCCTACGTAAATGTTTGTTGATCCATTACTCACTACAGGGCTTGCAATATGTAATCCAAATTCAATTCAGTCAGACTCAATTCTATATTTCTGTCATGAGCTACTTAAGAAGGAATCTAGACAATTACACACAACAGAGAATAAAACAAAATAAGGCCTATAATGCAAGATATATTTATAAGTACATTATAGGCCTATAAATAGTATGTCATATAAGCTGTCATTTAGGACTTTTAAATGGGCATATGGTTCAAAATAAATTTATATTTCCACAAAACATGAAATTAAACAATAAAACAAATATCTGTATTTTGACCCATTTCAAGGTACCTTCTCCCCTTAAGACCTCTCAATTTCTAGATAATACTATAACAATGTCCAAAGAAGAGAAATGGATGGAGTGCTATCTAACAACTTCTCCTCACAACATAAGACATAGCACAGATTTGTGTCCTCAGACAGAATGACACATACCTTCCATAGTGTGAACTTGAAAACGGTGAAGTAGGATGCCTGGGCATTGAACCTCCTTGCAGCTCTGTTTCAAGGTGGGCAGGCAGTAGACATGTTACCAGGTATCGATACACAACCTGCATGTCTTCAGGTTCTAGGCCACTCCTGCATGTAACAACAAATTTAAATATCACTGAAAAGGGTATAGGTAAGAGGATGTGGTAATAGCATACATATTTCTCTGAAGAGCATACTGTTTGTCTTGAGTGTATAGTGCATAGTGTTGGAGAGACTGCATGTTCAAACCTCAAAACTGCTGTCTATATTGTTTGCTTCATTTGTTGTACATTTTTGCTTGTGTTCTGAACATAATATTGTAAATAACAATTATGTAAGATCGGCATATTTTGCTTTTTTTCAAAGCGTTATGAGCTACGGACTTTTACTCTGGGGTAATAGTGCCCATGTGCAGGACATTTTGGTTCTCCAGAAGAAGGCCATCAGGGTTATTACAGATTCTAAAAAGATGGATCATTGTAAACCTCTGTTCATTAAACTTAAAGTGCTGACTGTGATTAACTTATACATTTACACAGTCCTCCTCCATATTAAAAATAACTTATCAGATTATCTACTCAGACAAGACATACACTCATATGGTACCAGATGTAATATGAAAATTAATACACCTTTTTTGTAGATTATCAAAGCCACTAAATAGTTATGAAGTAATTGGTGTAAAAGTGTTCAATAAACTTCCCCTGGAATGGATGGAGGTCCCACTCAATGTATTTAAGATAAGGATATACAACTGGCTAGTCGTTAATCCATTTTATTCTATTGACGAATTCTTTGAATTTTTTGAATGTGCAAACATTACTTGGTAGTAATTAAAGAACATCTTTTTTTTTTTCCTTTATCTATTTTTATATATTTCTAATGTAATATAGTGTATATATATGTTTTGTACAATTTGTAAGGTGACGTTGTCTATTGCTGCAAGGTTGAATGACAATAAAATCTCATTTATTTATTTATTTATTGGTTTTGCAAGGAAGCATATTATGCACATACAAAATAACAGGTTTTTTTCTCTTGTAAAATGTAAATTGTTTATGGCAGTGAATTTTGATCCCACAACAATAGTTTAAAATAATGAAATAAAAAATATTCAAACAACAGGTACCTGTAAATAATTTTTGATTCTGCGAAGAACAACAATTAAATCTAAATTTCTTTGAAGAAACAAAATCAAACACAACTTAAATTTGTTTTATGATACTTAAACACTTGACATTGCAAACTAGGATTACCTTTAGTTTGCAACATCAAGTGTTTAACTAGGCCTATCATAAAAACTTTGCTAACGCAATGAAGAACGGACACCCATAAATACAGCTACAACTTAAATGTGCAATAACTCCACTTTTATTGCCACCTGTATCCTCCTTGGCATAAATATCAGTCATGTCAAAAGATATACAGGATAGAATGATGGGAAGTTACATAATTAGGCTCTTTGAATAATTGCCTAGAAGGCACCCTTTGTAGTCAGTTACAGTAGGTGCACATGCATGAATATTACTTAATATTACAATAAAATATACAATGCTTCAGGAAAAAACTATAAATATTGTACATTAAAATATGTTTTGCATAAACAAATTACATTTATTCAAAATTAAATAAATTGAACTGCATTATATATTTAAAAAGTATCTTCATAATTTAAGTATGCATGGAGACACAAATGGCCTCTCACATGAAAGACCTTTACGATGGCGCTAAATAAGCTGTATAAAGGATTGTACCAGTTCACAATTTACAAGTACATGACTGAATCCTAGTTGCCACGATCTTGCTATGCACCCAAGGTTTTCCAAATTAAATTGTGCATAGCCTACAGCCGAATGGGACTCTGACAAATTCATGATACATGGCATCAATAATTTTCATTGTTTAAGATGGTACACCTGTTAATATCTCAAAGTCAGAAACAAAGAAGCTACCACACTTTCTCATTCAGAACTGTAAATATTTATAAACTTTTATTAATAAAGACTAAACTTTACTTACCAAACTAACTGATCATTGTAGAGAAATGCTGTGTACTTCACTTGTGGAAACATGGCTTCTATAAGGTTAACAAAACACTGTACACGAAGAAATGTCTGCTTATCAAGAGGAAGGAACTGTATTCCTTGGAATACGTCTAGAATATCTGCATGATTTAGTTTCAGGGAAAGCAAATACTGTAAAGAAAAATAGTATTAAAGAACACCATATTTTAATATAATGATTTACACAAAAAGCGAAGATAATGTTACAAACTGCAAATATCATAATGAGAACTTGAAGAGAGTATTTGTCTCTTATGTGTGATAAAAGAAAACATTAACACTAGTTTATATAAGCAATCGTTTCTTTATTTGCTTTTCAGTTGTGTAAACCTTATACAGACCAGGGCATATACATTACACAGAGTGAGCAAGTCATTACCTTACCCATTTTAATGAGAAATATAATACAATGGAATTGACACTTTATTGAAGTTACATGATTATGATCATGTATCAACCATTAAAATGTAAAATGAACGTCAGCTGAATGACTGAATACCAATGCACGCTTCTGTTTACATAAGAAACTATCAGGTACAAACAAGGCGATGGAAGATCACACCAAATATATCAATTTCTATCCACAATGGGTAGTGACTTTGGCCCACCCTGCAGATATGACTCTATCATAGATAGGATAGCAACCATACATTTAAAGTCATTACACTTTTAATGCATTGTCCTATTTGTTGTAATAGAGCAATATTATGTTTTGGTTGCCTTGTTGCATTGGGTAAAAATATATGATGGTGCAATTATGGTAATATTACTGACTAATGATCGGTTTTCCACCATTAACGGCCGTGGGTGTTGGCATGCTGACCACATGCCCCCCAAGCCTGCCATCTGCCTATAGGTAGATGACGCAGCGGTCGGGTGGTAGGCCTTATCCCTTCGGGGGAGTCGTGCCACGGAGTTAGGTTTAGTTTAATGATCGGTTTTCGGTCTTATCTCACTGAAGATAATTACCAGGGCCCGGATTCTGATGACCTAAAATTGTTTGAAAAATGACCTATAAAATGACCCAAAATTTTAAAGAAAATGACCTAATAATTATAAAAAATGACCTAAAAACTGATATTTTATTTATAAAAAATTATTATTTTACACACAAAGTTATAGACTAGTTTGTACATAATTGTAAAAACTGTAAATAACTGTAATGTTGTGAATGTTGTTTTATCACGGAAATTTATACTGGCACTGAGGCACTGGTGAGTCAAAAATCGGGATTTCCTTTTGTGGTCTGCCGGATTATATTGTTGTTTATTGAGGGTAAACAGTAGTTTGCACTCTCAAATCCAAGCAGGTGGCAGACTCTGGTGCCAAGTCAATCAAATAACAATAGTAATATATTACAAAATTTTGGCGTTTCTTTGATTCTCACTTCCGACTGAGACATGTCAACACTTTAACGCCGAATTTTTCCTTTTTGCATTAAACAAACAACACTTCAAAGACAGCACCGCTAGCGACGTAAAAACAGTTAATACACTCAATGTAAATGCATGAAAATGACTAAATAAGGAAGAAAATGACAGGAAAATGACTAAATAATGACCTAAAACTGAAATAAATGCCCTAAAAATATAAAAGTGCATATAATGACAAAAAATGACCTAATAAAAATACATTTCTATAATCTAGGGGCCATGATTAGGATTCATGTACAAGTTGGCAATGTCTATGCAGCATTAATAAAAAGATGACATGTCATTAGAATCCGGGCCCTGATAATTACATTGTAATATTATATTCATAGATGATTCTATTCTCAGCCAGGATAAAGTTTTATTTACGGCAGTGGCCCAACTCTTGCAAAACAGGAGAAAAATACCTGAATTTATTATGCTATGATCTAAACATGATTTTTACCCTTAATGAAAACAGCTTTGTAGACCAGTTTCTCCCAAAAAACAGATGTTTGAATACTACATGCTGCTCTACAGAATATAAAATTAGTGATGATGAATCATGCAGAAATAGTATGGTGACAATTATTGACTAGTAGAATTTCTGTTTGAAAAGTAAGTTATCAAACAACTTTTCATGCCCTAGTCATATCAAAATGATGGTTGATTTTTACACGGTATTTCCATACTTTTGTGTAAGATAAATGTTTGTTAATTTCTTATATGTTAGGCATTTTCAATACTTATTTATTTTCTTTGCCCAACCAAAGGTACTATAGGTAGAAGAAGTATTGTGTTGGACCCTGAAATTCGAGAACAAAAAAATTGTATCAATTTTTTTTTTTTTAATATGTGGGTTAGATATTGTCTCTTACTTTTACTACCACTTAGATGATGAAAATTTTATTTTTCTGATTTTCTCGAAAACGGCTTTAATGATTTTCTTTAAATTTTGAAAACAACAGGACCTTACACTAAGAGCCAAAACTTGTATTTGAAACATTTTTTTTGCAAAAATTCTCTGAAGCTTGCATAAACTGAGACTTCAAGACTTTCATGATGAATAACACACATTCGCATGAGTTAGCAATCCCTGTAATACTGATTCTTATTCCGTACCAGAATCTGAAATGAGATAGTTCTACTTTAGGTAGAGTGTAACACATGATTTTTAAAGCCATTACAAGTAAAAACCTGTTTCAAGGACTGTGAGAGGGATCATAGGATGAGAGCCATAACTGAATTACATGTTAGGCAAGGTGATACAGCGGTGATTTTCCACTGCTTTCTGTGGAAATATTGAGGACCCCACTAGACTTGAACCTGAGACCATATGCATGCTGGTCACAAATGCTAGTGTTGAGCTTATAAAGGACTTTTTCAATACATCACAGTAATAATTCATGAACAGTAATAATGGAGACATTGAAATACATAATTTGTAAAATAAATAAAAGATATAGCTACAAAACAAACAGCAAAATAGAGTCAGCATGAAAAAAGAACACCGTGCCACCCTACATGAGCGTTACATAATGAGGAAACAAGGGTGGGTAGCGAAACAAGACGTTTCTTCTGCCTACTGGAATAAAATTCCCATGCAGGGAAGAGGGTTGGGAAAGATACGTGGGAGAACTCTCAAATGTTAAGGATACGGTAATGATAGTGTTTTACTATACTGATGTAGTTTTTAGTAAAAATATTTTTAACTGTAGCCACAAAGTAATACATGAATTTTGCATAAATCTAACACTTACCCTGGAGAAGAAATGGTCCAACTTCATTTTTAGGTGAACAACATTGCCTCCATGACTATTAAGAATTGCATTAAAGGAACCCTTGAAGAGACGAAACATTTGATAAGACTGCCGTAAAACTGCGAGGTACACATTATCTTGAACATCATCGCTTTGATATTCAAAATATTCTGTTCCATCTTTCACTTTTGTGACAAAAGGAATATTTACCGTCTGAAAAAACAAAAAAACATTTATGTAAAATGTATACTTCATGAAAAAATGAAATGAAAAATGAAGAAGCAAAGAAAGACCTCTAATTGTGTGATTTTCATTGATTTCTTTACGTACTGGTTCTCAAGTAAAAATTGCTTGTAAAAAAGTGAAATAAGAGATGTTAGCTTAGGTGGTACAGAGTTAACCTGCCTGCCTCCAGATCTGAAGGTCATGAGGTCAAATCCTTCCAAGATTGATGGATTTTCCAGAATGTAAAAATCCTGGGCACAAAATCCACCAGAAGGAACTACGATCCAAGATCCTGTGTTGTAGTTTTAGCCTATAGCATGTTAAAGAACTTCAAGCCTTTGTTAGAACCTCTGGATCAAATTCCCTACCACTTTCATGTTCAAGTTATTATTTATTATTATTTATTATTATTTATTATTATTTATTTATTACAAGAGATATTACAAGAGGTATTACATTTAGTAATACACCCGAATGAGCAAGACTGCTCGTGCTCGGGTGCCGTTTCAAAAATATCAAAGTGAAGAAAGAGGAGAGACAAAGAAATAGAGTGTATAATGTGCTTAACTAAAAAAGAAAGTAAAACAAAAACATTAAACATAAAAACATAAATACATAAAAGGAGTGAAACAAAAATTACTTAAAAGCTAAAAAATTACAAAAAATTCTTTACATATCTATTAAATTTAACAGTGGAGTATGCTGAGAGATCAGGATTTTTTCTGATAATTGAGTTATAGAAGCGCGGTCCAAAATTAATGCTATGCTTTAATCCTGCCGATGTGAGACATTTGGGTTCTAATAGGAGTAAATTAGTATTTCGTCTAGTTTTGTAGATATGATCACTGGAAGAGTAATACCTGAGTTTCCTCTAGATGGCCATCAAGGCAATGAGCTTATAGTGGAGGCTAGACCTATGTAGACAGACGGGATACTTTGAGGATTAAGCCATTGTCTGGCACTTAAGGAGTGGTATGGTACTGACTGAACGGCAATCGTCTGGTGCCCCACATGGAGTCATAGCTAAAATGTCAAAAATTCAGAAATGAGCACTGATTGGTTGCACACGAAATTCTATTGGCTGTCAGGCAAGTTCAACGCCCAAGAAAACACGCTGAAAATCCAGAATATACAACTCTATTGTCCAAGACACCCTCATTTCGAGTTATTTACTGCGGATTATAAGGGTCTGTCGGCATTGCCTTGAAGAAAGTTGTATATGTAGAAGTTGCCTCCACTATACCACCAGTAACTCTGAACTAAGTTACAGATAAGTTAACTAAATTCATCATCAGTAAATGAAACTCCACCACAATAAGAAATTAAATTTTTACAGGTGCAATACTAAAAGAAGTTGAATGCAAGTAAAGATTTAGGTACCGGGTACAAGAAAAATTATTCAGAAATTCCCATACCTTAGTAATGATAATTTCAATTATTTAGAAGAAATACTGCATTTCTTGGTTCTTACTTTAACTGTAAAATACTTTTATATCTTAATCTAAAGAAATTACTTTTTCATGGAATTGTCCACTGACAAATTTAAATTCTCAACTTTAATATCAAGTCAACTGATGGCCTCAGCAAACAGATTTTAAAAATTTGAGTTATACGTAGCATAAGATACTCAATTATTATTTCAAGGCCTTTGAGTATCATTTAAACCTGGACTTCAAAATCTTAATGGTGAAGAGTGAAATCTCATCAATTTTTATTACATATTAAACAAATTTCCATTTAACATACCATGACCATCCAAAATCCAGGTTCTGCTTCATGATATAGTTGTCTGGTTTTTTGAGTATGAAGCGATTCACACAGGTCCGGGTTGAAAGTGCTGAAATAAAACATGCCACTTGTGACTTTATTTTCTTTCATACAATTTACATTATGCACCAAGTACATTGAGGAAAAAACTGAAATTGAGATAACACTGGAAAACCACATTTTATAAGGCCTAGAACAGCCCTAAAAATAAGTTTTCAGAAATTATATCTGTCTACCCATCTATCTGTTAGTGAAGACTTATTACAAATACAGTAAAACTTGTTCAAAGCGGAATCGTATGGGACCAAAAGAATTTTCCAAATTGGACAAGTTTCCGGATTACACAAAATACACTATGCTAGGCTACATAAGTGTTATAAATTACTGTACCATGCGCCAAAAATGTGAATTTGTAATAACTTATGCAAATACTGTAATTAATTACAAACCTTAATTCCTGTACAGCAGACATTCTTTACTTTATTTTTATGTACAGTAAAATACTGTACTACACTATTACTGTATTAATAATTAATAACACTAACACAATATAATTATGCAATTACTGTAGGCTAACTGTTTTCTTGCCTCATTATCCCTAGGTTTATTCACTTTTGTCGCCACATATCGGGACATGGGTCCGGACAAAGGCAAGTTTTTAGCCCGCGCATTTACAAACCATTCCCACACTATTTCATTAATTTCTTCATTTCCCGTCTTCTTTGCTTTTCTCTTCATTTGTCCGTTCCCCTTCATCCACTCCTCCCTTAACTTATCTTTGCTCTTTAAAGTTTCGTAAGTTTGCGTTTTACCGCATTTGAAACACAAAATTATTTCGCGCACAGAAAGTTTGTCTCTCACTCACCTCGATCGCCTTCATTTTTTCATTGAGCGTGAGCGATACGTACTTTTTGTTCGACACGATGTTACTTAAGATACAAACAGTACAAGCCAACTGAAAATGAAGCCTGGCGGAAAATACAAAACAAAGCAGGTAGCAGATTTCTTGACTCCTGGGTAAATTCCATTGTTGGCCGAAACATAAAGCCACCGCCGTGTATACTCTAACGGAACTCTCAGGGCTGTACAATATTCGCGCTAAGAGGTAACGTGTTCACACAGACGTGAATAACAAAATATATTATATTGTAATGCTGCTTTTCCGCATTATAGAATAAATTGCTACTTAAATCTTAAAATTTGCATTCCGTTTCCGCGTTAAGCACGTTCCGTTTTATACAAAATATTGACATTTAAAAATGTATTGCGTGCGTCGGGACCGAAATATTTGTACGCTTTGGACAGATTTCCGGATTATACACGTGCCGCTTTGAACAAGTTTTACTGTAAATGGTGTGTTATTTTTTTACTCTTTCAGACACCATGTAGGAGAGCGGCAGTCTTTTAAGTGCCACATATGAGCAGACTGGGCTGGGCAAGTCCACCCTTTTTTAGTATCGACAACACTGCTATCGGCTTTTAGAAAGTACTGTACATGGTTAACATATTTTTGTAACACCCTATAGCGACGGAATGCAAACCTTTATAACCTCCAAATCTTTACGAATTGCAAATGTTATCCCTTTTCAAGACACCAAAATACAACGAGCATTTACTCAGTTTAAGTTGGAAAGTGGTATAGTTTGCACACATATGACACTCTATTGCAGTGATTTTCAACCCGTAGCTTAAGTTTTGGTGGCCTGCAACAAATACTAATTTTAACTTCAATGCCAATATTAATAATTTAATGACAAAAAACAGTGCCCGGTCTCACATTATATTCAAGAATGTTACTGTGCTTTGTGTTATTTGTTAATATTGCAAAATGGAAGACAAAATATGAGGGGTGATCAAAAAGTTCCAGGACTGATTTTTTATGAGTTTATTAAAAATTTGTACAGGCTATTGGACATCGTCCCCTTCAAGTACTCCCCTTGGGAAGCTATACATTTTTCCCACCGATGTTTCCACTGCGTGAAGGACCCTGAGAACTCATCTTGTGAAATGCTGTTTAGCTGCTCCAGCGATTTTTCTTGAATTTCATCTACTGACTCAAATCTCTTTCCTTTCATGGGTCTCTTGAGTTTTGGAAACAAGAAAAAGCCCGCAGGGGCAAGGTCTGGTGAATATGGAGGCTGGGGGATGACCGTCATTCTGTTTTTGGTGCAGTAGTTGCGAATGAGCAGTGTAGAATGAACTGGCGCATTGTCATGATGCAGCACCCACTCACCGCTCCGCCACAGCTCTGGTCTCTTCCTCCTTACTGCCTCGCGCAAATTTCTCAGGGTTTGGAGGTAACGGAAGCGGTTAATGGTCTCACCTCGTGGAAGAAATTCATAGTAAACAACACCCTTCCAGTCGAAAAAAACAGTGAGCATCACCTTCACGTTTGATTTGACCTGACGAGCTTTTTTTGGTGTTGGAGAGGATTTTGTCTTCCATTGTGATGACTGGACCTTCGTTTCGACATCGTAGCCATAAACCCAGGTTTCATCTCCAGTAATGACTTGTTTTCAGAAGTTTTCATTGCCATTTGCCATTTCAAGAAGTTCCTGACAAACCTGAACTCTGTGTTGTTTTTGCTCCTCTGTCAACAGTCTCGGAACAAACTTTGCAGCCACCCTTCTCATCTGCAATTTTTCTGTTAACATCTGTTGACATGAACCAAATGAAATGTTCAATTCTTCAGCCATTTCACGAATAGTTAGTCGACGATCAGAACGCACGAGAATGTTCAATCTTGCAACATGACTGTCATCAGTCGAAGTTGATGGGCACCCTGAACGAGGATCATCTCACACGATGTCCGGCCTTCTTTAAACCTCTTGTACCACTCGTGACACCTTGATCGACTCAGACACTCATCACCAAAAGCCACTTGCAACATTTGAAATGTTTCAGTAAAAGTTTTACCCAACTTCTCACAAAACTTTACGCAAACGCGTTGCTCTTCCTTTTGATTCATTTCACAAAATCGCCGGGAACAAAAAACTTGTTTTATGAATACAGCTGTAACACTTCCCGCGTCGCGGCCAGCTGTGTCCCCGCAGATAAGCCAACAATTCCTGCATAGCCTGCAGTTGAGCATTGTTCTCGTGTTGTACAGACATGAAAGTGTTAATCTGTAGTTGTCACAACTAAAAGAAAACATTAGGATAGAGATAAACTCAAGAACGGAAGAACAATTAATGCGTATTAATAATCAGAATTTCCTATCACGATGCAAAAAATGTGTGGATGTAGGAGGAGGACACTTCCAGCATCTCCTGTAATAAGGTAGGTGCCTATTTTCGTTATTTTCAAACTTATTTAATTTATTTTTATTGTCATGCGCGGACAAGTCAGTCAACTGCCGGGCAGTTCCTTTGCCACATACCGGATAGGAGCGTCATCTGGGGGGGAACCCAACGCGCGGCGCGGCGGGTGCAATCTGTCTGAGACTCACTGTACTATTTAGTATGCATATACAGTCAACCCTCAAAATTATGCCCATCTTTACAGTGCCACCCTCGCACTGCACCAATAAATGCAAGTGAACAGATCTTATCCCATGTAAAATACATACAAAACCTTGTTATTGTGCCAATTCATTTAGTGCCAGTGAAATAAGACAAGATTTTTGCAAAATATAGCCTAGCTTGCAGTGATTTTTTTTTCAATTGCAGAATTATTTTAAAACTGGCATGAATGTTAGGAAGGTTATTTAAGAAACATACTGTACTGTATTTCCAAAGAGGCGAGTGTTCCCCTGTAAATGTAGAGAGTAATGCGAGAGTAAATGTAGTATGGTGGAATGTTAAGAAGTCGGACAGACAGCCTGCATGAGGGTGGAGCAGGTAGGAAGTGCCCTTCATAATCACTTACAAGGATCCATATAATTCCAACCCCTTTGTGTGCTGTAGCAATGGACATAGACTGTAATAAATTGAGTCTCTGTACAGTACTTAATTTTGTGTTAAAGTTCTCTATTTGAATTTTATTTAATTTTCTTTCATAATACAGTACAGTAAATAAATACAGCACTGTATTAACGTTTTAATTTTAAAAATTAAATTTTGTTTAGTGCCACCCTCGCTTTGTGCCACTAAATGTTAGAGAATGGATGATGGCATTATATCGAGGGTTGACTGCACCTTTATGAGCTGGAACTCGATCCTGGAACCCTTGGAATAAGATCCTGGAATAAGTGTTTTAACCACTTGACTGAGTCAGTTACATTCAACAAATCTAAACATTTTATAAAACTAAAAAGATCAAAATTATTGAAGGTATAATCAGTACTACTAAGTTAGTGCCACCAAGTGTTTCCTGAAAATCTATAAATGAATTATATAGAACTTTCAGTGCGATTTTAACAGTTCTAAAAGATGGAAGTGGAAGAAGTGCCAGTAACCTATGTGTTACTATTTCAAACCAAAAGAAATTTATAGGTGATCCCAATCGTATAGCTGAGCTACACGAAAGTTGTTCATACATGAAAACATACTACCGGTACAGGAAGAATTTAACCTATGAAGAAGGGGGTAGCCCATCTGGGTATTCAGAGGTAATACTGGAAGAATTTAACCTATGAAAAAGAGGGTATCTGGGTATTCAGAGGTACTGACCCCTAGAACCCCCATTCAAACACAGGAACATCATTATTAAACTACTAATCACACTGTGGCAGTTAGGTTAACAACAGTGACTTTAGTTTAGCAGTAGCATTTCTCGGTTTACGTGGCCATTCTATGAAATTATCATACCTAGATTCATAAATATTTACTTGTAAATTTATATGTGTGCAAATATATATAAGCTTAGAGGCTAACATGACGTCATAGGTGATGTCATCATCGCCATCATCTTGAAAGGGTCATTCTAGGAAATTACCAATCCAATTTGGACCCAAAAATATTGGCATTGTTTTGATTTGCTCTATAGCCTTGTACCCTGTAGAGTAAGATACTGGTATGGTAGATTTACACGACCACTAAGTTATTACCTTTTTTGTGTTCACTTATTTCTTATGTTAGTTACCACATCTCAATTCTACTTTGTAGTTCGGTATGGATCATACCCAGAACCTTACATGCTGTATTCTGGACTTGTTCCTTCTTAATCATCTAAGGTACCGGTATGTAAGAATATGGTACCAGTAGCCTACAAAATCCAGTCAACTTAGTTCTACTAATTAATGATGTAACATTGCATCCAATTGTTAAGAGGGGATTCATTCCCCTCCTTTTTAGTTAGGTACTTACTCTGTAAATTTATTAATTGCTTCACTAAGTCCAACATTTTTCATCTGTGTGTCAATATCAGTCTTGGGCGGATAGAAGTACAAAATCTTCTTATCTTCCTAGAAAATAAAAATAATATAAGCATTCAGATTTTGAAGCGAACAAATTCTATGTATTTTCCTTAACTGTGGTTTATTTTATTTACTCTAAATTAAATAGGCCTAATGTTAGAAGGAAGTAAACACCTGTCAACCAGAATGTTCTCACAACTGAATTTTTAATCTCTATCAATGAAAAATTTTATGCAGTATAATTTATGACCACAAGCTTCCATCTCAGGAAAAAAAAAGTTGACTACAAATTATAAGATAATATTTGTGATGACAGGTTACTATAACCTCATCAATCTGATTTCTCACCTCTCCTTCCTTTTGACTAAATGAGGAATTGTAGACATAGAAGTTGTGAAGATTTATTTCGGATCTTGATGTCATTATTCCATTTTTGACAACTGCGAAAACTGAATTATCCAGCCATGGTTAAACCACGAAACTTTCTTTGTATTTATTTAATTGTATTAAAGGACAATGCAATGCAGTATTGTAATTTAATTTTTTATCAACCTATACGAACACCATTGCAGAACTTCGGCCAGCGAGGTAATAAAAATAGAACGGTTTGAACGAATTCTACATGCTCCTTTTGTTCGTTTCTCCTTGGCAGAAATTGTTCCCGCTCGTTTCTGCCATCTACGAACAGTATGAGAACTAACTACGACATGGAGGGTGTGGGGTGCGACGGATGAAAAGTTTCAGACCGACTTTCTTTCGATGAACGAATAATAATTGTCTTCTCTTCACATGTTACGGTAAGGAATCTTCTTTTTTAACTTGTAGATGACATCTGAGTCTAATTAGTGCACATGGAACATGTTCTTCTCCTTCCTAAAATAAAAAATAAATAGTATAGCAAGTGCGTCTTCTGCATCTGAGATGTTATTTCCATTCCGCCTTTCTATATTTAACCCAACGCAATGTGGGTCCCCATATAATTCTTTCAAACAAGTAACTTTTTTTGTGTTCCATGAAAAAGTGTATAAATTTCACTACTATGTTATCGGTTTAGTTTTATCTGCTGGTTACAATTGAAATTTAAACATTCATGATGTTCAGTTGAACATCATTTCAAATGTAATTTATTTTTCCCTTATTTTAATGTTTTACAAATATTTTTTCAGTGATATTACGACAGGGATCTACATTTCGTAAGGTTGCAGATCTCTGATTCGACCACTATACAATTACGACCCAATTTTTGGTAAGTTTATCACACTTTTCAAACATATATTTTTCATCGATTCATTTTATTCAAAACTTCCACCCGCTCTTTATTCATGCAGTTTATAAATACCGTACCCACGTATTGTATAATGTACTGTGCTGTAATTATGTTTAGAACATGATTTAACGTTACTGATAAATTTTACTCAAGCGAGGGACCTACGGATTGTTTATTGTTAAGGTTTGGTTTATCCACCTAATACCCTTATTATAAGTTACGTAGTAAAAGGAATTTAATACACAACAAATTTAGGCTATCTTGGTTGTTATTTATAGAACTGAATATGTTGATGCCATTTTACAGCTTATTAGTATTAAAAGGCTTCATGTATTATAAGAAATTGTTTCTTTGTATACAAATATTATTTTACAGTTTACTTAATATTTACATTGAAAGTGTATAAACCTTAACCGAAAAACAACACTCTAGCATTTTATTTTCCTGAGGCAATTACAACTGCAATTAACAAGATAATATGATGCTAGTTAATTGTGTGCTTATTAACGTAGCTGAGCATAAAAAGCTTGCATTTAGGTAGTGGTCTTATCTTCCGGCTTTTGTAACAATAATAAAATAATAATAACAACATCAACAGTAATTTAGCAATAAGAACAATATTCGCTCTGCAATAAGCCGCGTAGGGCGTGCTATAATTTAACGCATGTCTCTGTGTGCAATACAGTATAGGCCTAAGTACTATTTACTGACAAATTATTACCATGGGGGAATGGTTGTTCACCCGTTTGCGTTGCTACTAAACAATTTCCTTAATTGTACATGTCTGATGTCATCTGTGCCACCAGTTGTGTGCTTCTGTGCTGAGTTTGTGCCTCTCCCTATAGTCTCACTATAGTGCAGTTACTCATTGGATGGCCAGTCGGCTTAAAAGGTTTCGGTGTTTCTTTATGTTAATTGATCTGACTCAATCGGTCTTGGGCTTCCGCTTTCCAAAACAAAAGCAACGTTGCAATATTCTCTCATTGTTATCACTGACCTCAGTTCTTCCTTCGCTTTATTCAATTCACACGTGTTATTGTTTACTGTAACTTGATCTTGCAACAACGTATTTCACTCCACGCGGAGTAGACGAGTAGCTGTCAAAATCGCCACAGGACATTCTTACATTTTGATTGGCTGGGGTAACTAGCTGATTGGTGCGGTAAAACAAAGAACATGGGTTGAGCTGTCGGCAAACTTTTCCTCCTAATGAAAGGAAGCCGCCTGGGTATGCAATGAGTAACTGGACTATACCATAACAAGAATGACCTTGAGTGGGACAGCTCATACTGGATGGCATGTCGTATGGATAGAATTGACATAGGAAAGAATGCAACAGAACTGAATAATGTCAATTATGAAGTGTTAGAATGATACTTTATAAGATTGTGTGGGGGACGGAAAAATGTCTGTCCGTTCGTCCGTGTGTCTGTCTGTACGCGCGATAACTCAAATACGCTTTAACGGATTTTCATAAACTTGGTATACGCATTTATAACGTCCATGGAAAGAAGCCTATTGATATTGGACCGTCTGTCCGTCCGTGTGTCTGTATGCGCGATAACTCAAATATGCTTAATCGGATTTTCATGAAACTTGGTATACACATTTATAACGTCCATGGGAAGAAGCCTAATGTTATTGGACCAAATCGGTTGACCGGAGTGAAGTCCAATTTAGTGCCTATTTCATGGTAATATATTAGAAAGAATTTATCGTTTGCAAATCAATTCTCATAGTAACATAGACTATTGTTTTAGAGTGTTTATATACGGCTTTGGAAGTTGCAATAGATTTAGCTTTGACAAATAACACTATTCCTTCACATATGCTTAACAAAGTAGGTCGTTAAATTGAGCGAGGTGGCCGAGGTGGTAACGTCTTGGACTCGCATTCTGAAGGTTCCTGGTTCAAATCCCGTTACCGGCCAATTTGATATGTTTTTTCTTCTTCTTCTTTCTTTCTTTTTCTGCGAGTGTGTGGTTGTCAAAATATCACATATCTACACAGTTCTGCTGATGCTGGACGATTTTAATCTGATTAAAAAAAACTGTACCTATGTTCTTTCGTAGCCCTGCTTAACGATTCAACTATTAAATTGTGTGGTGGACAGAAAAGTCCGTCCGTGTGTCTGTACGCGCGGTAACTCGAATAGGCTACGTATTATCGGATTTTGGCGAAACTTGGTATACGTGTTTATAACATTCATGGGACGAAGCCCATTGATTTTGGACCAAATCGGTTGACTGGTACCGCAGTAATGCCCAATTTAGTGCCTATTTTATAGTAATATACAGAATTAAGACAGAATTAATCAAATGCAAATCAGTTCTCATTAGTCATGACAACATATTGTTTTACAGTGTTCATATACGCCTATGTTATTTGCAATACAGTTAGCTTTGACAAATAACACTACCCACATTTTCCTTCACATATATGCATATCAAATTTTAGTTGGCAACGAGAAACGAACTTGAGCCTCAATAACTTGAAGTCAACAGTGCTCATAACTAGACTACGGGAATGTTCTATTATTAATACAGTCGTTTAATATTTTGTAATATTATGAAATGTATATATGTAGTCGTTTGTATATGAAATGTACATATATAGGCTACAGATCCAAGGTCCGTTAGGTCGAGGGCTAGATGATCACTCTAGACAGCGGTAGTGATATTTTAATTATAAGCACAGAATTTAGTTCCGTCATAATATTATGAATTCTTGCTGTTTAACATTGATCTACAGTATATGAATACTTCATTTACTGAGACGAATGTACGATTCTTCATTTCAACCGTAGACGATAGATTATTAGCATGTCCGAAGACTTTCTCTTTCGGAATATCGAGTTCCATATCCGTCATACAAGAAACAGGAACATTGGCCTTGATTTTTTCCCTCTAGGTTGCCGATTTTGACGCAACATGTTCTTACCTTTGCCTATGCCCTATGTCCAACAGGCCAAAAAGCAAGCATTCATTGTGAATGGACATAAGGAAGTGTAGAGTGTAGAGTAGTGACTTTATTCCATAGTGAACTTCTACATGTGATCACAGATGTGAAACATTCCTTATGTAATGTGCCACTTAGACTTGCCGCCTCCGACTCCATGCCTACACAAAAATTCTTGACTTCCCTATATCCGGAAGTTATGTAGCAAACCTTGTTGAGTGAAGAAATGGTAAACATTAGCATTATCTCCAACTTTTTGTTGAAAATTGGGCTTCTTTCGAAATTAAAATGCCCTGCTTTTCATTTGTTTGCATCTGGTAACCCTACAGTAGGATCGCCCTGAGTGGCGCAGTTAGTATCGCGTTGGCTTTCTGTGCCCAAGGTTGCGGGTTCAATCCTGACCAAGGTCGATGGCATTTATGTGTGCATATATGTGACAGGCCTACGTCAGTAAATTTACTGGCATGTAAAAGAACTCCTGCGGGACAAAATTCCGGCACGCTGGCGACGGTTACAGGCATAAGTTGCCTAAGTTGCAGTACATCCCCGTCGTTTAATAACCATATACCAACCAACCTATAGTAGGGGTTACAGAGGCATCCCTGACACCAACCGAGTGCACGCCTATGATGGAGAGTAATATAATTATGTTATATGTGTATGGTCTTTACATATTCGCATACCGACTGTGAAAACTGAACTACGCACACTTTTCACGCTATGATCAGTTCCCTAAAATAAACTCCATGCACGACGAGCGCACGCGGAAATCCCTGTGACTGGCGAAAGCAGGAACAGGGAACTCCTCTCCCAGTATGGAGCATCAGTCATATTATAAAAATGTTAGCTGAACACGTGCGAACAATTCGCGTCATATAGTCCATCTAATTTACTTCATTAGGTCCATTGTGAAGTTGGTGTTTAGATTTCTAAAATTAATTTTATTTCCAATGGAATTTGTAATAGCCGAAAACTGCAATAAAATATTTTCATTTTTACTTTCTAATATATCGTTCGAATGTAAAATTGTACAATGTTTTTCTATAAAAACCATCAAAAGAAAACACCGTACTAACAAATTATCGAAGTAGACAAATGGCATTTTAGGACTTAGTGCTTAGAATATTAGTATATTACAGGTGAATTAAGGAACGATAGTATGTGATATCATCCATCATCTTGTACTTCTTTTTATAATGTTTAATGGAAATGGGGAAAGCATAAAACTATGGTGAAAATCGATCTTGCAATTTAGAATAATCTGATTCGAAAATCCTCTTATCGGGTATGGCAGAATATGTAAAATAGGAAAGGTAATGTTACTCCTTGAATAGTATAGGCCTATACTATAATATAAAAGTCGTAGAATTATCCATCATGGACTGATTTATGGAATTTTCTAGATATTCAACTTACCTCATTTTACTGTGAAATAATTAACAAGTTAACAAAAATGGCTGGAACTATGATCCTGAAGTAAAAAATAGGATGTACGTGTGTCTTAAATACCATGCACACTACGGCATATCGTGAGGCGAGTGCATGATTTTCCAAACTTTTAGAAAGTTTTAACCGTTTACTGTATGTAAATTTACTCAGTCATTTGCCCTTTGCCGTTTACGATCACCTGAAATGAGAACATGTTATAAATCACTATATTAAATATATATATATCCAGTATTGGTACGCTAATTCTGTCTTCGTTGATTCAAACCTGCTTTAAATAGTCGTGCTGTCGTCCCCGAGTTTCATTCTACATCTATACCCTTAGCAAACAGTGATGGCGTTTGGGGCCAGGTAGGTTCCTTCACCCGCAGACACCCTTACATTTACAAGCGCACGGAATTAGGACCGACCGTAATTTCCGCCCCATGAGTCACCTAGTCTACTTCAATCAATCATTCTTAGATTTTTTAATACGTCATTTTATCTTAAAATGTTTGTTATACTGTTATATCAACTCTACACATAATTACAAGAAAAATGCCTCATAGGAACATTTCTAACTTATGATGAAGTAAGTCACTATAAAACTTAATCATTTGTTAGAAATATTCCTATTAAAGTAAATTATACATTGTTTGGTGTCATTTTTCTTGTAATTATGTGTAGAGTTGATATATAACAAACATTTTAAGATAAAATGACATTAAAAAATCTAAGATTGATTGATTGATTAAAGTATATATATATATATATATATATCTCACAATCTTTTTTTTGAGATCTTACCAAATTTTTACCAAATTTTATTATGTTATTTCTAGGCCCAATAGTTGGGACAAGTTCGTTAATGAGCAAAATTGGCCCAAGGGGTGGTCGGGGGTTGAAATTTTAAAACATTTATATCTCGGCCCCTATGAAGTATAGAGGGAAACTTTGTTTGAATAAATTAGAGTACTCCCTACGGAGTTCACAGTGACACCAACGATTCGGGGTTTTGGGAGTACGAGTGGGGGTGGGGGGTGGGAATTGGAATTTTTTTAAACTACGTCTTGTGGGGTATCGTTGAAAAGCTCTCGATGAGTACTCTACAAATCAATAACTAGTTTCTTCATGGTTCTCATATAAGGCGAGATTTGAATGTTTGAAAAAGTGCTCTTTCCTCTTTTTTGAAGTTATTATTGCGGGTTTGTCATGCCAAGGCTAAAGAAGAAGAGTTCTAAGCAGCGACAATAAATTAAACCAAAAGCACTTCGAAGTCTACCTCAGCCAGTAGGCTTGCCTAAAGGGATTTTTTTTTATTTTAACTCGATCCTTCGACATTTCGTCTGATTGTAAATTTGTGTGTACGCAGTCACGACCTATTCTTTGTTCTATTTTCTTTCAATTTGATATGAATGTTCCTCGAAGTCATTTTTAATTTCGCATTCCGTTTCAAGATGGTGGCCGATCTTGTCCGGCCATAAGCAATGAAATAATAATTTCGGTTATCTTGGAGAAAATCCATGCAAAACAGTGGTTTAGAAATGAATCCCACTATATTTATCAGGATTCCCACTGTTATTGCTGAAGCCTTGGCTCGTGTAGCGGCATGAACTACTGCAACTCGCAATGAATCCAAAATAACCTGTAAGCAGGGACGTGGCATTCCAACCAATTTTGCGCACGCCTCCACACTCTGGACCGAAAATTTTATAATAACACGTGTAAATTATATGCAGAAAAATTTTAGTATTGAAGTGGTGTTGTACTTGAAAGATTCGTTAACACGAGATGCCGTCCTCTTGGGATGCGACTAAATTGTGCTAATGTGTCACCAAGCAGATTTGGCATCATGACCTACAGTGTAGTTGCCAA
This sequence comes from Ectobius pallidus, assembly GCA_964059195.1. Classification (NCBI taxonomy): domain Eukaryota; kingdom Metazoa; phylum Arthropoda; class Insecta; order Blattodea; family Ectobiidae; genus Ectobius; species Ectobius pallidus. The sequence goes on along the minus strand of CAXKWD010000004.1, from coordinate 47,372,488 downwards.
AGACGTTAAGTATTAAAACTTGCACTTCTAGCACTCCAAAGTCAGTAAATTATTTTATTATTGCGAATAGATTTTCATGATGCAGTATATTATAATATAAAGTAATGAAGGTGTAGTATTACTAGAGTAAATCAAATTGTCAATTTAGATCCAAGGCTGTAAACAAATCTATTCAGAAAATGTCATACCTTTGCTATGCTAACAATAATAAAAATAATGCCTCTCTTACGGACTCGTCGAATGAAATAAACTTTTAACGGTCCTATTTAGGCTTTTCTGAATGATGATTATTAATTTCTTGTCACATTAACTTCTGTATTATTTGACGCTATAGACCTACGCCTGTTACTCTGATCTTTTCATTTTTTTTACTACCCCGAACACGAGGTCTGCTTGTATTCTGTATTCTGTTGCATCTGTAGTAAATAATCTAGAAATCTATTTCATTTTTGTTTGTTTCTGTGTATGCATGTTTTTATCCCAAGCAGCTTAACATAGCACTTAACATTACCAATGTTTGTGTATAATAATGAAATAAGTATGATGAATAATATATTTATTTCAGACTCTTGAAACGACATTGTTAATAACATTAGATCTTGCGTCTAGCCTATATGGAAAATTTGCCTCATATATTGTCTTGTACATAATGTAGAGTGTTTAGAAAAAATGATGTGATAGGCTTACACACGTAATTTCTTCTACCCTAAGCATTGGCAGTATATTTTCACTTCAAACATAAATAGACATACTTCTGAAAAATACTTTTTATTTTTTTATATATATTTTTTTTATTCAGGAGGCCTCAACAAGTGTATTAATGTGGAAAAGTTGAAATCGATTTCAGGATCGAACACAACTTTCCCTACCCATAATACCCATAATTTACAATGTTTCATAGACGGCACAAGTTTTTCCTGCAAGCAATAATATTTTTATCCACAGTTTTCCATTAGGGGCACTGATAAGATTGCAGGGAATTAGTTTTTTTTCGATCGTTCGCGCAATCCTTTTGCCATGATAGCACCTTACGCTAGAACTAAAGAGATGCTTGAATTCCATCGATTGTTTCATTTCTGAATAAAAACGTGTTCTGTGTAATTTAATTAAACAAACCACGGCTTAATAAATACTTTTGTTAAAGTTTAATTTTTATCTGATACAATTTCACATTATTATATGGCACAAGTAGTTTTTGGAACAGAAGTAATATAACTTAAGTTAAAAAAATTTCCAACTTTCTACATGAAGTAATCACACTTTTCAAAGGAAACTCACAAAGCAGTGATTTCTCTAGAGATCGGACATGATCGGTTGTTGTTACTGATCTGTATTAAGCGATTGACATGTGATTGAAATAACCTCTACTAGATATTTTATGATCTACGATTTCATACGAGTGAAAACCTTTGTCTCGATTAAAGCCAGTATCTTTCCTTTGTGAGAGATATTAAATATTTATTCTGGTTTGACAATGGGTTAATTATTTTCAGGAAAGGATCTTGTTCTGAACCTTGGACATGGGAAAAGAAGAAATTGTGTGCACATTTACAGTTCATTTCGACGAATGACTATTTTTTTATTATGAAGAAAATATATAACATATTCGCTTAAAAACATCGAAAGTCTACATGAACCGAATCGTGTTCTGAGGTATAGCGTGCTAGATCTTTTTATTAATTTCTCCGGCCACTGATTCGGCCGATACGAGAGAAGCATTTAAATATGGAATTCTGTAACATGTGAAGAAAGAGCAGTTGCTTTCCGCAAAATCCAACAAATACAATACATACTTTCTCCTTTCATTCTTGATAGCATTTAAATTCTATTGCCGAAAGTGGTTTTACAAATAATGGGGTTGTTGAAAAGTGTATTTAAAAAAATCATTTAAGTCGTGGCACTATTCCTTAGATACTGTCTTGATAAACAAACAAGAGTTACTACCAACAAAAATTATATCTTGAGCACAATGTTCTCAATTGCACAGAATTTTATTTACGTCTTATCCAGAAATTTCTCTGTTTCCCCTAAACTAAAGACCTAAATATCCGGTTAATGACAGAAAATATACTTTGGTCTCGTCCTCTTCTATAGAAGAATTTTATCACATCGCAAATCACAAATGCACTTGATGCAGGAACTCAGATCACGCAAGTTTTGAAGTTCAGTAAATTGGTAACGATGATATAAAAACGTAGTGTATGTATATATATAGGTTTTAGGTGTAGAAGAAAATTTTATAGAGTCTTAAGTTCTCCAGATTGCCCAAACTATATTTAGAATTATTCTCTCTTAACAAAACAGTGCTTGAAGAGAGAACTTATTCTGATGTTCTCACACAACGTCTGCTATGAATCCAACCAAAATTTGTTTTATCGAAGACAATTAATCGAGTGTTCTTTAGCTCATACATGCTTGTAATAGTGGAAAACGAGACCACTCGACGAAACTAGTACAGATTAGAAACGGTTCCCAACGTAAGTGACTTTAGCTAGGGTGTGGTTGAAGTAGTGAAATTTAAGTTCATTTTGTGAAATACTAATTTATATATTGTGCTCTTAAAATCAAGTTTTGGTGAATTTTGTTACTGAGATCTTCAAGTGTAGACTCGGATATGGAAGAACATAGGACAGAATCGTGATTTAAACGTGTGTGGAAGGCAGAACGTATTTTTAACTGCCTTCAGCTTCTGTCAAACCTTTCTTCGAGAACTTGGAGGTAAATGAACGTCGCATTCATATCAGCACCACCAATTCTAGTGATGGGTGACAACCAGCATCACCCTCTGGCCAGCGGGCCGGCAGAATTACGGAGGAGTTACGTCAAATTGGACTTCTCTGCGATGAATAACGGAAATGGTAGGAACAACTATGCCCGACAATCGGCACAGCACCACCATCATCAGGTAGAGCCATCGTGTGTGTCTTGTGTTTTTAACTAATGGAAGTAATAGATTTCAAGCGCTAATAATTTAGATTAAATCAAGTTACGTAAGATGATGGAATGGCTTGTTTAGCATTGTGACTAATATCTGCTCGTTAGTTCATTTAAAGAAACACAAAGTTATATTTGCTTGTTGTCCTGTGATTTCAATGTGGCATGGCATGCTTGTACACAGTAATCCTTCGTGAGGCCTGCAGTGGATATAAAATTATTCTGCGTCTATAGCAAGAAGATATTTAACTACCAACATTCAGTAAAATGTTGACCTGCTGTAGGCCACATAGGTCTATTGAATTTTGCACTTCACTAATGTTATAAGTATGGAGTAAACGGCACTTCCGAGGTGATACGCTCCTTCCGGAACCTATTTTCCGATCCACTTTCCGGAAGATTCGTTTTGCTGAGATTTTGTAGTTGTCGTGCTTCCATAGGTAATTGAAAAATTGTGGCATTCGCTTAGTGCATGGTGAGAAGTGGCAATCAAGAAAAATACCCATCATTAGCTTATATTTCAAAAAAGATGAAAACCTGTAATGTTATCGTAAATATTATTACCAAGAAAAATAAAAAAAATGTTGTGTTGATCAAAGTTATGTGATGACAGGATGATGTGAAAGGAGGGTCTATAGAACATATTTTTGCTCCATATATATTTTTAAGAATAATATTTTTATTTCAGAATTTGCCAAGGCATTTCCAGTAATTCCAGTAATAGGACTAGTAATGTAAATTCTAGTATGTAACCAATTGAGCAGCATTTTATTTTACATATCGTAATTTTTATTCTTCATCAAATGATTCATTGGAATATAATACGTCCCTGATCTAGACAGGTTACCTATGTGGACGTTTTCCGGAGTTTTTCCACGCCTCTTAGACGAATGTCGGGTAACTTTAGGCCCTTGTGATCCCCAGATACCATCTGGTCGTCATTATCATCTTCATTTCATCCGTGCCTTGGCCGGAATGAGTGTATGTGTGTCTGATTTGTATCGTCCTAAATATTCGCGTTGTCTCGAAGGTGGCCCCGGCATTGAACTGATCACTCATCGGGATGCCCTCCATATCCTTGCTTGGTCAAAAAAGTATGTATGTAATCCATAGAAATCCCTGCCTCGACAGGTTGCGGTCCTGTAAGTCCTATAAGCCGCTTAAACGTGCCTACAAGGGGAGGTAAAACTCAGGAAAAGAAGAAGAAGGAAGGCAATATTTTTTTCTGAGACATCATAGACAATGCAAGATGTAGTGTAAATTCGTTTTACCTCAAAACAACGAAAATAGCTTAGTTTCATTTTGCATTTTTCGGCATTTTATTCTCTAGTGGTAATTTTTTTAGGTAATTTTCATTTTTTCGTTGCATTTTTTCCCCTATTTTATCTTGCGATTGACTTTTACAACATTACAGACAAAGCGATCTAGTAATTACTTACCTCGAGACAGTTAAATGCGTTTTAGCTTGGCATCTTTATCGTCAGACAAAACAAAACAAAAAATCATTAATAAATATATTGAATAAAACAATAATAATATAAAACACAATAATAAAATTAGTAATTTAATTGTCCTTTGTCTATTATTTATTATTAGCCTGTACTGTTGTATATTTAATTTTTAAAATACATATATAGAAATTTTTCATGTCATATATTCATAAATTTAAATGCCTGAAAAATGTAATTTAATAAGTCAAATGAAATGTATGCCAGCGAATTACACCTTTTACTTAATTGCTACGAATTAAAAAAAATGTTTAGGCTGTAATGATGGATGAAATAAACGACATTGAAGTAATTATATGAAGGAATAAAAATGTTAGACAAATAAGATGGATAACAAAATTTGAAAACCTTCATAAGTGCGGATTCAATCCACCATGGTACATTATTCATTCCACCATATTTAGGTAGCTATTGTCCGGAAACACATTGTTCATATCGCCCAGGAAGCGAACCCAGATAGGGAGCCCCAGATAATACAACCGTTATGAAAGGACCTGTATAGGTGTTGGAGCCAATCAGCTTCTTCAGAGCCCGTCACACAATATTGTATGTGCTGAGCACGTATTATGAAGTTGGAAGGCATTTTGAAATCTTAAAACTGACGTGCTTAGAATTTAATTTGCCTGGCTGTCTCTAGTAGTCTGCAATTGATTTGCGGAAACTAATTTGCGAACGTAGCAGTTAGTTAGTGTCCCACATTTTCACTGCTACGAAGAATCCACAATCAAACACATCTACTCATACTGCATTCGCTATTCTTATACACGGCTTCGATTGGTGTTCAACTGTTTAAATGTTTATCAGACTCAAATGTGTGTGTGATATACTGTACTAGCTTAAAAGGCTCGGCGTCGCCCGGGTTTTGTATTTTTACTTTCGATTTTCAACTTCTAGGTCCTTATATACGTACTGAAAATTTGAAATGAAGAAGAACGACTTATCACACTCAAACTATTCCCGCAGAAAACGCTTGATATAGCTTTTTATGGCTCATAGAGGATGTAGAATTTTGTATCCCTTCGCTTCTACACACCATACCTGGTAGGGGTTAAAATAAGAAGAAAACAGAAATTCCGGTAACATAAAATTGTATTGTCTTTACGGAATATTTTATTTCTCATTCTCATGTTACCATACAACCGTTTCGGGGATGAAATTAAAAAGAAATGAAATACCACTTTCATACTTCCCACCCTAAAAACCTGCGATATATTAATATACATTCATATTCAATATTTAATTACAGCAATGAATTATATCAATAGCTTCTCTAATTTGTCAAACTCCCATTTCATTTATTTCCAAACCTACCTGATACCAATGCCAACAATACACCGTTGTCGTGTGAACTGTGATTTGGATTTGATGATTCTGTGTAAAAAGGGATCAAGTATTCTCAAAAGCATTTGATTTTTGGTATTTAAAATCAAAATTATTCAAAATCCTTTCTTAGTGAGCACTTCCATTATAAAACGAAGGTATTGTCAAAATTCCAAGTCTCTATCTATTATAGTTTAGGCTCTACGTTGATTCTCTGTCAGTCAGGACAAAGTATTATATATATATATATATATATATATATATATATATATATATATATATATATAAGGCCCGGCGTCGCCCGGGTTTTTTATTTTGTAATTGGAAATTAACTTATGAAGGACTTTAGATTTTTAAATTCTAGGTCCTAATATAGGTATTTATAATTTGAAATAGGAAGAACGACTTATCACACTCAAACTATTCCCTCAGAAAACGCTTGATGTAGCTTTTTATGGCTCATAGAGGATGTAGAATTATGCATCCCATCGCTTGTACAGTACACAGCAAGCCTGGTAGGGGTTCAAATAAGAAGAAACAGAAATTCTGGCAACAAAAAATTGTATTATCGTGGCAGAGAGCAATATCACTTCCATACTTTCTTCCCAAAACATATTACCTTACCTCGTAGGCCTATTGTTTTCTCTAGGTCCAGTTTAGAGAAAGTTATGTGACTGCATTATTTTCGTGTATTTCAATCTTTAATATTTATTTATAACAAATTATATTGATACCTTCTCTAATTTTTTAAACTTGCATTTCATTTAATTCCAAACCCATCTGATACCACTTGCAACAATACTGAACTGTCAAGTTTTCTGTGGTTTGGATTTGACAATTCTGTGTAAAGAGGGATTAAGTATTCTAAAAAACATTTGATTTTTTGCATTTAAAAAAAAAAATTCAAAATCCTTTCTTAGTTACATTATGAAACGAAGGTATTGCCAAAATTCCAAGTCTCTACCTGTTATAGTTTAGGCTCTACGTTGATTCCTGTCAGTCAGTCAAGACATTCGGATCTTCTTATTGTTAATTAATAGCCTATAGGATTCATAAAATAACTTTACGATGACCGCGTGCATTAGTCTTTTCCAGTGACAGCAGTATTATTCAGAAAAAATCTAAGTAATTAAATCATTTTCAATTTCATCACATTGAAGATATCTACGCTTAAATTTTTAGAGAAGAATTATTCTAAATAGGGAATCGAATTAAAAGCGTGGTATTTAAGAGTATATTTTAAAAGTCGTAATATGACTTGTCCACCGCTTTGCGTACGGGATGCGTTCGCTCTCTTAACGCAGTGGGCCCGAGTTCGATTCCTGGTCGGGACAAGTTTCCTAGGAGGGGATTTTTCCTCGCCTGTGAGACGAATGACGGGACACTTGAGGCCCTCCTGGTCCCCGGATATCAACTGGCCGTCGTTATCACCTTCATCCATCCTCGCCTTGTTGGGAATGAGTGTGTCTGTTGTGTACCGTCCTATATGTTCATGTTGTCTCTGAAATGGTCCCTGCTCTGGGCTGATCACTCATCGGGGGAGGCCCTCCATGTCCTTGTCTTGTCAAAACATATTTTGTGATCCATAGAAGTTCCCTCTCCCATAAGGCCCATAAGTTGTGGTCCCAAAAAGCCCGAGTGGCATGAGCCGCGTAAATGTACCTATAAGGGGAGGTAAAATTAAGGGAAAGAAGAAGATAAGTCAACTTGCTTCCACGCAATAATGTAGCAGTGTTGATTTTAAAAAGAAATTCTAAAGGGACTCTTAAATAATTATAGTAAATTTACTTCAGATGTAAATTTTTGCATACTAAAAGTCCCTCTGTTAAATTTTGCAGCTAGGAACAGATTACCTTTAAATGTTTGTTCTTTATTAAATTATTTCGTGACAATGAGTTACACATTATACCATGCGGATTGAATTCTTCCATTGAATGACGTTCTGTATTGCACTGCTCCACGCTCGCATTTCTTCACTGGAACCCCAGGATAAAATAACATAGAATTTATTTTCGATTACATGGGGTACTTCCATTTCCACGACCACTCTCTCCAACATCATGAAATACGGATGGAGTTAGAACAGAATAGAGTTAGTTGAATGTGGGCTCATGTAGGCGCGGCATTTAACCTCCGGGTTCCATAAAATAGATAATATTCCTTTAGCCTGCTTAGGAATTGTCTATTGTCATTGTGTAAGTAATTAAATATAAAATTAATCAACTCCGAGGCGTTAAATTATTGGCGCGTCAAAGTCTTACATCAGACTGCAACAAGACGTGGGAGAAGAATTGGGGTATTATTCAGCATTCAGTATTCAATATTCCGTCCAACCATCCCTCGCGAATCCAACTTCACATAAATATGTTCTAATATTGTCCTTCCACCAACATCTAGGTGTTCCAAGTGGTTTTTCCCTTCGGATTTCCCACGCAATATTTTTTAGATATTCTTTTCTTCCCCAAGCCCAAGCGCGCAACATGTCTAGCCCATTTCATTTTCCGTGACTTAATTACTCTTATTATATTCGGTGAACAGTACTGGTTATGAAGTTCGTTATTATACAGTTTCTCCAGTCCCTGTTTTTATCTCTCTTAGATCCGAATATTTTCCTAAGTACCCTGTTTTAGAAAGACTCTCAGATTATATTCTTCCCGAAAAGTAAGGGATCGTGTCTGATTAATTTTATACAAGTTTTACAATTTATTTTGTACAGCTCTATATGAAGTTACAATATTTTTTATCTTCTCTCAGAGTGAAACAATTGGCAAGACGCCTAATTAGATTTACGAGGTAATCAAACATGGATGCTTGACGAGATTTTCAAACCAATATACAGGCTGGAAAAAGAAATATAATGTGCAAAGCAGGATTTGCAATCACCCAGAAGATAAATAGGCCTGCCTTTGGATAATATTGCTGTAATCATTACAAGGCTGAATTTATAGATCAATATAAGCAATAATGAAGTCAAATCATCATCATAAGCTTTAAATAAATTGAGAATATATCAGTGGAATAGCTGGTTTATATGAATGACATGCATAACACAAGGATGAAAATCCCCATATTTTACATAATAGCATTACTTCATAATTATTATATTTTTGCTCTTATAAAGTTTTTTAAGTGAAGAATTTATACGTCAGTAGCAGTAAAAAGGTTAAAGATAAGTCTGAAGCTCCCGCTAAGACAACTTCGGTTGAACAACGGTAGTCTAGTTGGCTAGATAAAGAATCGCGTGTAGAAGTAATGGAGAATGTGAAGAATTCGCGTAACAGGTTGTAATTATCCCACGTCACAGACTGCTCTAAACTAAATAAGGCGGTGTAAGAACCTTCGGTCGCTACTTTTTGTTTTAACAGCACCTGCATGTAAGAGATTGGGTTTGTTCCAAAGTGGGATGAAAATATTTACGTTGTATCTGTAGCCAACTCTTCCTCTCGACCGGTGAAGCTGTGACCAGATTCCAAACACTGTTTCATGTGGCTCTGTCTTATGGAAACTAACAGAAGGAAGTGTATTTTAATTCCTACAAAATAACAAATAGATTCCTTTTCTTCACACTTCATCATTTACATGAAAAATAATTTAAACCACTTAAAGCAAAATAAATTCCAGTAAAATATTAGTCTAAAAAGTGAAGTTGCATGAACTAAACGCGCTGGCAACACTTAAAGCATGGAAATTATCCTGGGGTACGTAGATTTATAAGTTGTTTTTCTACGTCTACGCTTTGATATGGCGGAACAATTTGTAAAGTTAGATATAGGGTTTTAGCAGAACATTACGGAATTATTAAGTTTTGTACGGCATACGATTCAAGTGATATACCATATGTCTATACAAGTTGTGATTTCGAATTATTGCATATTTAAATCAAGTGCCGAAATGTTAGTTGATGTAAACGAATTTTTGTGCTCTGAATAGGTATGAAGACTCTGGACAGATCACGGATAGGTTCCTAAAACAGGGGTTAAAGTTGTCCGAGGTTGGAAGTTTAACTTGGACGGTACAATTATAAATTTAACTGTTTAACTGAATTTGAAAGATAAAAGTCTGGCACTGTAAATAAAATAATTTACCTTTATTCTTAACTTTTATTACGCCTAGGCCTCTCCGTTATAGACAGCCATCTTCAGGGCTTCTTGTTGGCAGAGTCACTTTTAGGAAGAATGTGAAACTGTTTCATTATTATATCGCTTTATTAAGATCACTATCAGTTCTTATAACATTAAAAATTACCTCTTCATTATTCTTCTATGTTGTGTATCTGTGTGTGTGTGCGAGAGAGAGAGAGAGAAGTGGAAGTATAAATAGGCCTATATGTAGGCCTATATATAGGGTGTTAATAAATGACACCGAAATATTTTACCTGTATATAGAGGGGACTTAGACAAGCAACTTTTATTAGGAGATTTCTTCTCTATAACGTAAAATGTGTATGCTACAGGGCATTAAAGTCATTATAGTTTGGTGCTCATAAATCAATAATTACGCGAAATAGGGTTAAAATATTAATTAAATTGACTTCATGCCTTCCTAGTGATCAATAAAAACCTGATACTTAATCATTCGTCAACAGCTATATCATAATTTAGTGTTTCCATAATCTGCAAAATTTACAGACTAATCACATGATTGGTCGCCACTGCATTCGTCTTTTTTTTATTCATAACTACTGACTACAGTGTTAACAACGAATTTCCTTTGTTTTGCATTTTTTTTCTAATGTTAGAAGTCAGTGGCGGCCATGCCCTGGGAGATTTTATGCTGTAACTGGAAAAATTGAATCCATAGAGCAAAAATCTCCAAATAAAAATGCTTGTCTATGTCCCCTCTATACACAGGTAAAATATTTCTGTGTTATTCATTAACACCCTGTATAATTAGGAAAATGCAGGCTACAGTAGGCTACGTGCATGTCATACGTACTACAAACCGTATTAGATATACAAACGCAAAGATGTGCAGTTTACTAGTAGGTTGAAAAGCATTGCACCAAACGCTGACATGCGTGCTATTAATATCTGATACATTGCGATAAATGTTTCATGCATAGCATTTGGTTGTGATGATTACGTACGTTTATTGCAACATCCGTTTAAAGATAGAAAGAAAGAAAAAAAACTATGGCAAGCCTACGGTTTGGACACCCCTATCGTACTAGTCCTTCAGGAACTGTCACTGAAGGGGATCTCTAAATTAAAATTAAACACTAATTAGTAATCTTGGACATGTTTCGGGATGCTTACCGCCAGTTCACTCTTTGACTTAGTGCTCAACAGCTGTATTTCGTATTTTGTTGGCGAACTGTAACCTCATTGTTCAGTTTATAGGCCTGTTTATTTTTTATTATTTAACGATCTATAAGAAATAAACATTTTAAATATGATTTAAGTGCTGAAGATACTTGTGAGAATTGTGAATACAAAACATGAACAATAGTTGAATTTCATCAGACTGAAATCCGTGAAGTTGTTATTCTCCCGAGTCTGAAGAATGGACTTATTTTATTACAACTGTGAATCTAATTTTACTTAGTATTTTTTTATGTAGGGATATGTGAGAATCGTCGACTCGAAGTGATACTATTAATGCATTCAAGCCTGAAAAGAAGAGTTATTTTATAATGCCCGTAAGTCTGAAAAGGAGAAAAAATCAGAATTTTATATGAAGCTCTTAGCGTTTTTATTTTACATATTGATTTAATTTATAAAAAATAATAGAGCTTTAATTTAAGTAACCCTTAATGTCGGGACTTAATAATTTGTTACCATGGATGTAGGTTAGGCCTATTAGGACAGCAACCAAAAAGGGTAGATTTCAGTCCCTGCATAGGCATTGATTGCAGATTTTGTAGTAAAAAGTAAAGTAAAGTTGTCCCCTATACAGACCATGGAGGCCTATATGAGTCCAGGAGCCTGAGGCTCCCAGATTTTTAAACATTCGTCACATGAAGGTTGTAAGGTTGTCAGCCTTACGCACAGGCCGCCTTTATCCTCAGGATTGCTCCTGGTACTCATTTCTGTTGGAGACCGAGTCGACCCCAGGACCATGGTGCCACCAGAAGGATTAGGCCAATTGAAAAACTCCAACGACCTCATCGGGGATCGAACCCGTGACTTTCCGGTCTGTAGCGCAGCGTCTCAACCACTAAGCTACCCCAGGTTTTGTAGTAGCGTTATTAATTTTATATTTAAATAGGAAAAGGGAAGATTTTTATTATTCAGGCGCGATGTTGTGACCTACAAGTTGAGTTCTGACTAGTTAGGTCCCCTATCATTAAGTGGCGGGTGTTAAAGTTTTTATATTGGCATCACGGATATGAAACCACATCTAAATTATGTGTAATGACGTCACAGTTTTCAAACTTGGTGGTATGATCTTTTTCCATAATAAATTAACAAATTGACAGACTGACCTGAAAGTGATTGGGATTCGTAAATTATGAGTGTAACAGGTCAGTGACCGGCAAACTTTTGTGGGAACGGGCCAAAGAGATAAAGGTATTCATGAGACGGGCTAACATAGTTGACCAATATCTAAAAACTTGTTTATAAGTTTTAAAAAACGAATAACATAGCAATATTTGATCTTATAATTTTTTAATAGGCTACTTACGCAATGGTTGGTTACAAACATATTATATATTGGTTGTTTACAAACTTATATGTTTATGGACGTGCATACTTGGATAATGTACATGGATATATTAAATTATTCTATTAAAATTCAGTTATAATAAGGATATGTGGACATCAAGTTCTGCGGTATTGAAAAACAACAGTTTCAGTGCCAGTTAATTACCAAGCGAATATTTTAAATCATATTTTCATCAAACTTTGCTAGTGGTTTTCCGTATTAATTAATCTCTTAACTACTGGCCTATAAGTTGTGGAGATAAAACCAAAGAGTGGACAGGAAATTAAAGTAATTTTCAAATGGGAAGCGTTTTGCTCTTCTCCTTGCTTAGATACGCGGTCCAATCAGAGACGTAGAGACGGAAGGAAGACCCTTCCTGATAGCGGTACTACTTTGGCTCGTACACGTGATTGGCGGTGAAGGAAAACGCTTCCCATTTGAAAATTACTGTAGTTGCTTTCCTCTTTCCTCATTTTGAGAATTTCGGATTTCTAATTCTTACGTAGGCTGCATTGAGCCTATTATTGGCTTGAGGGCCGAACTTTGCCTATCACTGTTGCTCTGTATTCGGAATTATAGGCCTAGTATTTAGTCTTGGCATAAACCTACTTTCTCTTTTGGTTACTGTCTCATTTACAAGTTCTTAAGAATTTTCCGATCTGGGTTATAAGCTCTTGAAGAAGGTCACCTGTCGACCGACTATAGGACTGAGAAATTACTTAAGTTGATAATGTCTAAAAGATGTGCGTTAGTGTTTGTACCTGAAGTGCAAGCGGTTTCATATTCGATCTACAATTTTAATGGATTCTATGACATAACTAGTGACTTGTGACTCCGTATGAAGCTCGAAACTCATAAACTCAAGTGGCTCGAGGTTCCCAACGTTTCTAACATACCTGAAAAACTGTTATATGGCCTCTTCTGCGATTTATTGTGCGGCACATTTGATGAAGGGTCTGAAACCCAGATTCAATCCAATGCTTTTTCCTTGAAGACCTTGCCCATTCAGCTTTATGAAACCAACTGAGAGCTTACTTGATAGAAAAATATTGACACTTCGATATGGTAAATTGCTATAGTCAGTGGGCGAGTCGGGGTGCTGACTACATAATATCTAAATAAGGTAGATACTGCGTAAGGTTGCGGGTAGATCCTGGTTAGATCCTCTGGGACTCTAGGGTCTGGGACCCACGGTTTATAATCCCTCCCGGAGGACTTTGTGCTCAGGATTTTTTACGTTTTGAAAAATCTATCGAGCTCGGTCAGGTTTGTGCACGTGACCTTCCGACGTTTCTAACATACCTGAAAAACTGTTATATGGCCTCTTCTGCGATTTATTGTGCGGCACATTTGATGAAGGGTCTGAAACCCAGATTCAATCCAATGCTTTTTCCTTGAAGACCTTGCCCATTCAGCTTTATGAAACCAACTGGGAGCTTACTTGATAGAAAAATAATGACACTTCGATATGGTAAATTGCTATAGTCAGTGGGCGAGTCGGGGTGCTGACTACATACTATCTAAATAAGGTAGATACTGCGTAAGGTTGCGGGTAGATCCTGGTTAGATCCTCTGGGACCCACGGTTTATAATCCCTCCCGGAGGACTTTGTGCTCAGGATTTTTTACGTTTTGAAAAATCGATCGAGCTCGGTCAGGTTTGTGCACGTGACCTTCCGACGTTTCTAACATACCTGAAAAACTGTTATATGGCCTCTTCTGCGATTTATTGTGCGGCACATTTGATGAAGGGTCTGAAACCCAGATTCAATCCAATGCTTTTTCCTTGAAGACCTTGCCCATTCAGCTTTATGAAACCAACTGGGAGCTTACTTGATAGAAAAATAATGACACTTCGATATGGTAAATTGCTATAGTCAGTGGGCGAGTCGGGGTGCTGACTACATACTATCTAAATAAGGTAGATACTGCGTAAGGTTGCGGGTAGATCCTGGTTAGATCCTCTGGGACTCTAGGGTCTGGGACCCACGGTTTATAATCCCTCCCGGAGGACTTTGTGCTCAGGATTTTTTACGTTTTGAAAAATCTATCGAGCTCGGTCAGGTTTGTGCACGTGACCTTCCGATTCAGAGGCGGGCACTTATATCTGCGCTGCCACTGCCGACAGTTGTCATAGAGGTCTATTCAAAATAGATTAATGTGTATAAACATTCTGCAGGAATAGATTCTGTGAATTAAATTTATGACGATTTAATTCATTTGGATTGTGAGAATGAGTGATATTACACGTTGCTAACGTCCTCCTAATAAGGCAAAATTGAGTTCTCTGATCATGGAAACATGAGATAATACATTTTATTTCCTATTTACAAAGTTCATTGAAGGAAAACGTAAATTTCCCATTCGTTCAAAATGAGTACGTTATAGCCAATTCAGAATAATATAGTATTATTTTAATTTTTATATCGATAGCCACAAATGTCCGCCACCGTGGATGAGTTGGTAGCGTAACTACCTTCCACCCTGGTGACCCGCGTTCGATTCCCGGCCGGGTCGGGGATTTTTCAGCGGTGGAAAATTTCCTTCCTGGGTTCAGGACTCGGTGTTGTGTTGTGTCCTTTCATTCCCATCCCGCGAGAGACAATGACAAATCTCCGCGGTATCACCCTTGCCTGAATCACCTCGAACGAATCGTGGTCATCACCCCACGGCTTCGTCCCGGGTCTGGACCTGCCTTCGGGCAGAACAATCATCAGCAGCCTCAAATGCGTAATAAACTAATAATCAGATACGACTGGGATTATGGAATAGCCTGTAGAAACACGCGTACCATGAAATACCATAAAATAAAAATAAGTAATGTAAGCACTGGCTTAAAATAAATAAACAATACCTTTTACATTTTACATTTTCACATGTACAATTTAATACTCAAAAATAGGTCCGGTAATATCAGTTTGCAATGCTTTCGTTGTTTCAGTTCATAATCACACTCTATTAACGTAGACATAATTTCGCTAATTTCATTGTGAGCTCGATTAGCTATAAGCCATCTGGATAAATATCTAAATATTTGAGCAAAGAACAAAATATGAAGGGCTCGCATTCAAGAAATCATGAATTCAAACAGCGCCATTATTCAGAGTTTTTGTCCTCGCAGAGGTAAATGACGGATAAGACTGTTCCACATATCCTGAACATTGTATGACCGAAAATTTGCATTCAAAGATATCACAGAATGAGGTCTAACATCATACTGATCCTATCTCACAAGGAATTCTGTCTGTATGCGAACGATCCCTAGACCGGTCCCTTCCACTTCAAACATCTGGATATAATGATGAAAAAGAAATCAATAGGAATTGAATACATTATAAGATTGGTTTAGGTTTTTCGTTTTGCTGGCAAAGATTCCCTAGTTCCTTAAATGGAGTTCTGTGATATTCCGACCAACTGAAAATTGTTTATTTATAAATAATTAGAAAGCTCCTCATTTCAATGTAGCAGTTAAACAATGCCCATCACAAGTTCAATTATCACCTGTTCAGACAATTAATTCACTTCAAAACAGTTGCCGCAATCTTCTCTGGCTACTTTCCAATTGAAAGAACTCGATCGAACAATGCATAGGTAATTCAGGCAAGAGCAAAACAAGATTCAGTTGGTTCATTCTCATATAATCGTTTTCTCTGAATGAACAGTGCTACATGCAGAATTTACTAAAAACCCATATTGCTGCATGGTGGACAATGGGTCATGAATTCAAAATGTTTTTTGTAATTTATTTTTAATGAGAGAGGAAAAAACATATATACAAAATACACCACAAGCTATATATTTTCATTTTCATAACCGTTAAGAATATAGTAAATTCGTACATTTAAGAATCCTGTTGTTGCACTGTCGGCGTGCTGACTACATGCCCCCAATCCTGCCGTCTGCCTATGGTAGATGACGCAGCGGTCGGGTGGTAGGCCTTGTCGGATGTTAGCCCCACGAAGTTAGTTCGTTAGTTAGTTTTTATTAGAATATTATTTTAATCAATAAAATAACGTATCTAGGTAACTTTTATATTAAAGTTATATTAATGTTTAATAAGGTGGATTTATAATATGTATTCATGAACCCCAGATTATTGTCTCTGTTGGACATTACATGAGAATAGTATAGGAGAAAAATTCCTCTGACACTGAGATTTGAACCCAGGACCTTTGGCTATCCGTGCCACTGCTCTACCAACTGAACCAAGCCAGAGTTCACTTCACGCCGCCAGATGGAAACTCTTAGAAGAGCAGTGGCACGGATAGCCAAAGGTCCTGGGTTCAAAACCCAGAGTCAGAGGAATTTTTTTCCTATAATATTCTAATGTTTGATAAGTTCCAGTTATTCAGAGAAAATTGTTGTTCTATAAACACCTGTGCTCTTAATGTGTACAACTGCATATTTCAATATACATTTAACTTTTAACGTATAGATTGTTATTTAACCAAATAAAGTAATCAGGGTAATAAAAATTATTATGAAGTGGCAAATAGAAAGGAAAGTAACATATGGTACTTGAGATACTCTACAGCCACGAAATGGTTAGTTAAGCAGTTGGAAAATGATCAACATTGGTGAAATAATAACGAAGGAAGTTCTTTGAGGTCAAACGTGGAATTATCTTAATCCCACATATTTTTCTAAAGTCAATCATTAAGCTAATTTTTAACTGGGCCAGCGAAATGTGTTCGCCGGTCTGCTTTGCGCATCCTCACGGGCAGATAGGGGTCACAAGCGCGGAGACTTGGCTTGCACCTCTTCTCTTTTTCTACAAACTTTTATTCGCAAGTGTTCGCGCGGACGTCGACGCGTTAAACTGTTGCGCGTCGCGGATATGGCCATCTGTTCGTGGTTATCCTTGTACCCGACCTACGCGTTCGCTTCACAGTTCAAACCAATTGACACGTGTGTGTAAGTGAATGCTAGTGCTTTCTGCATATTTATGATAATGTGACAAGAATCTTTACTCTGTGCCATTGTTATTTTAATTTAAGCAGTGCTTCCGTGAAATGAACGTCTATTCGCAGGGTATCAACAGTCACGATGACATCTATAAGAACGTAGTTTTATTAGGGATTATAATTTTAAAATGGAAGTGTACAGTTTCCATAATAATATATGTGGAGAAAACCAATCACAGCCAATGGAGCTGTACGGTCTTTAAAAGTTTTGATCAAATTTAATGTAGAATCTTCTTTCGACAAATTTGTGGAACTTGAATTTTCATAGCTGAATTTCTGTACTATTATAAGCATTTGTCAAGTGAAATTGTCATTGAGCTCTTTAAGTTTGAAATCGGTGAGAAGAATTTCAATAAAATAGCTGGTTTCCGTAAAGACAATCCTAACTTCTGGACAAAAACCTCACATTTTACAGAAAAAAAAATATTCTATTGTTCTTATATCTCTAAGTTTATACGAATTTTAAGGTGACGAATTTATACGTCAGTAGCGGTGAAAGGGGTGACCATATCGTATCGCACAGAAAAATTAGTTGGTAGGTATTCCTCAGGTTCGCGAGCGACCCCTGATTTTCCCGTAAGGGGATATTCTCAGCGGATTTGTTACCGGGGTGTGCCAGTCCCCTACCTACTTAAACCTAAGGACACACACACCAAAATAATAACAAAAATATTTATAATTTTCCCATACAGTCACAGTAGTATATTTCTATGTAAAACGCCATGCAACACATAGTTCATGCTGGCAAAGCTGTAGTTAATGAAAGATGAGTAAGATGAAAATTCACTATAAGCAATGGGAAGAAATGTGAAACCGCTCCATAGAAATTTAGAGAACTGTTTCGTATCCTTAACCGAGTGATTAAAGAGCCGATTCGCACTTTTGTAGAAACTAAGTAATAATTGCCGCTGCTAACCTCTGTAGGTTGAAAAAATAATTTTAATCATATCTGAATTTCAAATTTACATGAGCTTTAGATTTTAAAGTGTATCTAACTGATCAGAACTGATTTGGCAAAGGAATCCACTAAAATCCACAGAGAATATTGTATTATACAGTTTGTATCTATCATATAGGGCTTAAAGTTGAAAAACCAATTCCTGTCAGTCTCTAATGAGTTCTCTTTAATCAGGGAGATTTGACGAATTCCTAAGCTCTTCAAGGCCTACCATCACTTTCCAAAGTATGCAAAATACACCGTTGTTTACTAACGAGTAATGTTGCTGAGGCGTGATTAAATACAATAAAAAGTGACCTTACTTCATGTTTACTAAATGTTTGCACCGCCAGCTAGAAAGCAGGATTAAACAGGATTAAACACTAAAACAAATATAATTTCATTATGTAAGCGCCTTAATTACTGTTGAATTTAATTGATTTAATATTTATTATGCAATACAATAGTGTAATTACTTGAGAGCCCTGTCTTGTACTGAAAAAAACGAATGAGTTCATAGAAAATAAGTATCGTGGTAATGGCATAAATTCAAGGAACAACAATGTTAGTTAAGTGTTATATTTTATAAACATGTTTTATTGCATTAGTACAAAAAATCAAATCAGGAGTGTGAGAATACGAAATGTTAATCTAACGAATGTGACTTTCTGTATCGGATCGCATGATAGAGTAGAGAATATATTAGGTTCATTTAAATAAAATCGATCCTAAAAATATCTTCGCGCTGCTAAATGTAAAACGAAAAGCTGAGAATAAGTTTGGCTTTTCCAGGATTCGACGTCATAATGTGTTGACACAATATTGACCGCCCTGAATACATCGCTACATCCCATGGCCAACCTCGAAGAAGCATTTCACAGGATTCATTTCTACCAGCACCTGTTCTCAATCTCAACACACCACCCACTTCTTTTTCTCGTGCAATTATTGCAGTTTTTGCAATGCTTAGTGATGGATCTAAAATAAAACACATACTAAGTTGATTTCTGATCTAAAGATTAAATTTTATTTGTTACTGGTAGGGCTGCTGCTACCGTTAGCTTGCATAGTGGAGGTGCGCAAGATAAACAACTTTTTGCCTTCCATGTGCCGGTTTTTTAAAAATCCGGGAGCTGTATGCTTTAGAAATCCTAAGGGCTTCCCTTCCGAAATAACGGAATACTTGTGCTCTGGTGTGGTTTCATAGAACCCATGTAGATTTCATCGAAATAGCAAAAAAAAAAAAAAAAAAAAAAAAAAAACCAGAGTTCAACCGTCATTTAGAATTACAACAGTGCACATTAATTCCGGCTGCGAATAAGGGCTTTTCTGAAATAAGACCCTTATCATACATTCTTTCGGATGAAACTGAAGTCATTGATCTTGCTGTAGATTTATACCATAATAAATATATATTAACCCACAAGGGATTCAAATAGGCTAAATGTATTATGTTATTATTATTATTGTTATTATTTAAGAGCGGAGATTAAATATTAAATATATGCCTTCTTCTCCTCCTTCCGTAGGCAATAATTGTCCGATTCCCATCATTTATATCTTGAGAATGAGCTGGAAGAGTAGAATCACTTTGATTGACGCAATCTCTTTCAAGATATACGGAGAACAATAGTGAGCTATTGTGCTCTCACTCGTGGAATTGGAGCTTGGCCTAAGAGAAAATAATCATGCGACGAAATTCTATTAAAGACTTTAGAATAAATTATTACAGTTAAACAATAGTTAATTATTATACAGTCATTCTGATAACATATAAAAATCAGTTTGATTGCTTTGTTGCTTTCACTCTCTCATAGATGTGTTGGGATTATACAAATTCCCTCCATTGTTCTTGGTTAGTCCGGACTCCGTTCACATCTTACAATGACTATCTAGTTAATATGAAATATGATTATACTTACAGGGGCCCGTGGCTTCGCCCGCGATAATTTACTCAACTGCTAGATGTTATCACTTAAATAATTTACTTAAAAATAATTAAGCATTAAATTTACTAACACTGACATCGTTTTCATTTACATTGAAAGATTTGCATCATTTTATTCTTAATTATATTTTTTTACGTAATAAATATAAATAATTAGGCGAACAAAACGAATCAGATTCGAAATTAAACGATTAAAACGTACCACAGATTCATAAACCTTACCCAAATCATACTTAAACAGTTAAAACGATTGATAATTAAAAAAACTAAAATTCCGGATCAGAGGTGCATTTCTAGATTCAAGTGAGCCGCCCGGGGGGAAAAAACGAGCTCAGATTCGAGTTCCCTAACAAAAAAAAAACAAAACAAAACAAAAACGCATATTAAGTATCGTCCAAATCATTTTGGTTTTCGCATTTAGGCATGCATTCATGATCCCCTTCTATCCACCTATGTTAAAAAAAAATCAGATCTCTGCGAGTCGTAAACAAATGAATCAAGAAAGCAACCGAGCAAGGCCACCTTCACAATTGGCTACGGTCTTGTTAATAGGTGGCGTTGGATGTACACGGAAACACGAGTTCAAATATTATATTAGATAGATGCTATTGAGCCTTACTGTTCGCAAAACGACCAGACAATGTTTTTTCTTCTGTTTTTGTTTGTTTGAGAACGCTATTCACATATTGTCCATCACATATTAACGTTGCTATCTGTGTTTAAAAAATAGATTACTCCTATATGTTAAATTAACAAGAAAGGAAAAAAATTATGATGGTAAAGTATTTGTCATTTCTGTTCGCTCATAACTAAGATACACATGACATATGTTAATGGTAACGTGTAACCATAGATATTCGTGCACATTGCAGGACGCTAGAAGTTAAATTCCGCCACTGGACGTTACCAGTATGTATCCATTTCTCAAGGAAATGAGCAATTTACATTACTAATGACACTGTAATGTACGTACTATCTTTGTTCTAGTTCACCCGAGAATATCAAGTACAGTACTTCGCAGCTATTTAAGTGTGACTCCATTCCTATGTTCCTAATTTTCTTCTCAATAGTCAGACGAACATTTCATTTTAATAGTCAGACCTCAAAAATGTTACGTGAGACAGTCATATTACTTTCCCTGCCATAAGAATAGATCTTGCGAATTTTTCACTTCATATGAAAGTTTGGTTAATGCAATATGGTAATAAAGGCAATTAAATTTCTTTAAAATTTAATCTTCATATTTCAAAATATGTTCTTCGGATCTCGACTAGGATACGAATACCGACCCTTTTTAAATAAAAAAGCGTCGTTTAGGATTTAGGTGGCTCATACATAGCAATACGAACCAGTCGATCCCGTGATTAGGTTTTGCGAAGAAGGTCATCAATAGATCAACAAAAAATTACCAATTAATTAAATATAAATTAATAACTTCAATTTCAGAAGACATTTCTAGCATTCCTACTTTTTTTTAAAAGTCTTTCTTCAACATTACAATCTGTTCTACAATGAACAATAAGTAATAAGGATACAAGAATGAACATGTTACAAATATAGCCCAGTAGCTAATATTTTCATAGCATAACAAATCTGTTTGACACATTAATTAAATCTGTAGATCAAATCCAAAACTCTCTTCCTATTGAGCCTACACGTGTTTGTCCCATTGTTCAGGAGATTCACTGCATATGAATTGGGGTGTTTGTTTAGACGATTTTGGCAGGCCATACTGTATTTACTTATTTCCTGAGCATTCCTACTATGTAAAATATTTTCAATATTTCAAAGGCGTTTAAAAATACTTAGGCTACTTAAATTCGTATTCATATAAGAACACGTTAGTAATCAGTAATTTACAGTAAAAAAATAAAAGGATAGCCTACATAGTCGGAATGTGTGGTGTAACAACCAGTTTTTCTTAAAAAAAATTTTTTTAACAAAATATTATTTTTAAAGGTTACTGGTACTCCAAATAAATTGCATAATTTTTAAGAACACAGTGATTCTTAAATGTGATTTGTTTTTGAAAGGGGGTGAAGATACATAGCGATTTTGTGTGGGTTAGGAATTAATGGGTCACTCACTGAGATAAAGAACAGCTTGCTAGTTACATAAGCTAGATATTAGGAAAATAGGTTAAAAACTTTCTTAATACTTTAGTTTTATCTCACAACCATTAACCATTATAATTTTAGTCTCTGCGTTTGATCAGTGTTATGCAACATTCTTGATGCTGAGAGTCCTATTTTCGACATCAAGAGAGGTTTTTGAATCTTCTGTCATTTTTAGAAGCTAGTCTGCTTACTGCGTATGTTTTATAGTCATTACCTTCAATCTTTTTTACTTGAGTGCTAAGGTATTGTCTTAGTTGATTACTTATTTATTTAATTTATGTGTTCATTTCATTTGTTACTTAATTTCTTTTTCTAATCCAAGCGTAAAATTATAAATGTAAGATAATTTTATTTCAAGGTCCCTACAAGGGAGAGGTAAAACTACGAAAGAGAGAAAAAAATTGTATTTCATGTGGAGTTTGAATTATACTTTATCGTCTGTTATACTATCGACTTTCGTGAAGGCACTGTCCTATTTTTGAGATTATGATTATTTTTTCGCGAATTTATTTAATTTGTGTTTATATTAACATTAATATTAACCAGTACTTACAATAATATTATTCAAAAAGTTATTTATAAATTTAAACTAATTATTTTAATAACTCTTCCATCAGAACTGATGTAGGTTACCAGAAAATTTTCGATCTATTCCTGGCTGACTTGAAACTGTTAGGCCTATATTATGATTATTTTGAAATGAAAAGGATAGTAACCTACAAAGGCCTACAGTTTTCTTCAAAATACCTTAAGGTTCAAGTACTACATACAGAATGTTTCATGCTATGAAGACCTCTTTTTCTCTTTACCTGTTCTTTGGATTTCTCTGAAAAGACCATGTAAAAATACTCAGTACGACATGCGGATATTGTAGCGTAGGCTATTCATATTGTACGTTCTAAACATCTACACTTTCAGTATATGTGCATTTTTCGCTTGACTCTACGAAAACATGATTTCTAACTAAATTCTTTACAGCTTGGAGTGCATGGCAATCGTGACATTGTGAACATTTCTCGTGGCCTCTTCTTGTCTGCATTACCATTAGTGAAAAGCGTGCGCTGAGAATGAGATCTTGAAGCCATACGGTCGACATTGGCTGTGGTTGGCAGCTGGTTTTCTCTAGTACTCTAGTGCTAAAGATATTTTTAATACCAAAGGATAGCCCAAAGTGTTTCCCAAGGCTTCATAGTTATGTGAAGTACTTTACCAGTCAAAGAGATTACTTGCGTGGACGTTTGTTCGGGAGGATTGGCGTGGACAGAGTTGGCACCGAATTAAGTGAAGTTGGCAATTAACTTCAATCACATGTGAGTGCGTACGTGCGTGTGTGTGTATATGTGTTTGTACTGTGCACCAGGATTCCTCCACTTCCAAAATGTTGAATCATCAAACATAAACAACAATGTCCAAGAACATCAAATCAGCAAACAGGTTCAATGGTAAAGTACTTGAGTTTATTTTAATAACACTTCTGACGTTTCTTCTACAAAATGTGTGTATTTAAAAAGAAACTACCATTACACTTGCTTAGTGGTGTAACAGAATGCATTCTCGAGTAAAGGAAACTTATTTATTTTTACTGATTATTACATTCTTAATAGACCTGTTCAATCCTATTCAGATATTTCTTGAACGGAAAAAAATATACGCCTAGAAAAGCTTTTATTTTCTTTGCAGTGTAGAATGAAAAATAAAAAGAATTAATTTCCTATTGGATAATATTAGCTACCGTTCGTTCAGTTGAATCATGTGTATTGTATATTACATTTCATTGGGATATGAAAATCCTTTTGCAAGAACAATTTTACATTGCTTTACGTATCTGCGTACTAAGGAGAAAGGCTCAGGTTTTATTCCTGCCCAGGGCAATCTTTTCTCTAAAGAGGATATGTCATTTTGATAGGTAAAATATTACTGAATATAGTCTATACTAAAGGCTTGGTATAGCTTAAAATCCTAATGATAAAGTTAGAAATGGAATGAGATGCTTAAACGGTCTATAGTTACGTACGTGGTGGCCTGAAAAAAAATGTATAGCTGGTTAATATTCTGGTTAGCCTATCGGCCTCAATATAAACAGCCCAGCTTCGATTTTTTCTTATAACATATTTTCCTTAAATAGTATGAATTTTTACATTTAAATGCCTGCATCAGGATAAAGTTTAGTAAAGTACTATTAATTAATTTCTATCTACTTGTAAACTCTCTATTGGAATATATTTCTAAGACAGACATAACTAAGAAGTTAGCTTACAGCATATTTTCAAAGAAGCTTTGATTTTCCGGTTGGATTTGATTTGGATTTCATTGAGGCGGTCTCTTTTTATATCGTACCCACAGACCTGCCAACATCCGAATCAATTGTACTGTACAAGTATTTTAATTGTGGATCAAGGACGTACAGCTAGGAAAATAACATCACACATAGTACGTTTTCTAAGGAGCTAAAAGTTATCTGAGGTTAACCTTAACAGATCAATAATCATGACTAGCCCTAGGATTTATACTAAAACGAGTATAACTTAAACGACACTTAACGAAAGAAGGCCGAAGGGTAATAAAAAAAGGGGGTAATATATAGATTTGTTTCTATGTAGTTTAAAGTAAAGCAAAAGATACATTCTGTAGCACCAACAGTTACTATAAATAGAAAATAAAAAATTAATAGACATAACAGTTGTTTGACTGGTGATAGATGCAAGAGGAACTATCCCCTCCTTGTTGTGAAGTTCTGCAAAGATTTTGGTCTAGACAAGGGGTTCATGATAAGAGCGGCAATAAAGGGGTCTTTTTTAATTCTGAGAAAACATTTATATGCCCAAAGGTGATTAATATCTAAACCATAATTTTATAATTTAAAAAAAGGATTCTGTTAATATTTATTATTATTATTATTTAGCTAGTAATGTTTTCCTCACATTTCTGTTCTTTGTTTACTGTAATTTTTTCTCTTGTAACTCAGTTTTTTTTATCTTAAGTTGTCGTAATAAGCTTTGTATTATGCAATCCCCAAATTGGGAAAGTGGTCATTTATGCTACGAAATAAAATAAAAAATACAACGGAGTAAAGCAAAAAGGCCTTTCTGTATCAAGGATTACAACACTCCGGAAGTGTACAAAGTTGTACTGACGGCGACGCGAAAGCGTACTTATGTAGCGTCGAGTACAATGGAATGAAGTGAAAACTACTTTTCAAAGTTATCGCAAGAATTGTTTTGCACAAGTTAAAATAAGAAGTGATCGTGTAAAAAAATAAATAAAAAAAGCAAACAAAAAACAATGATCCGAATGATCATACATTTTCAGATTAGATTGAAACATTTTTATACCATCTGAATCAGCCAAGGCAATAATGTCATGTGAATTCACATTATGAAGGTTGCGGGTTCAAGTTTGATTTGCACTTTACTTTGATAAGGTTTTGTGTAAGTTATGTCCTAATTTTACGTAGCATAATATACAAAGCAGCACTTTGCCATTTGAACTCTAGACGTAGCAGGTCTATTCTGTGAAGATGAACATAATTGCACTCAGTAGGATATGTTTCATGTTCTTCGTGATTATTTTTAGACCGACATTAAAGTGAAGACGTTTCTTCGAAAGTTGGGTGTAAAGAGGCTCACGTACACTTGTCTGATGATCACAAAGTCTTCAGTATGGGAAGATAACTTACATTTGCTGTCACAAGAAGGTCAGTCGAATATAAACTTGAGTTGTGATTTATAGAGCTCAAAGACGTAACAGATAGAGCTCTGAACAGAGAATTAGTTGTTAAATTACTTCAACTATGTGATATATATATTTACCTTGGAGAACATTGAGAGTAGTAATTTTAATCACAACCACTGGAGACAAATCGTAAGAGGCTCAGAACTAGGGATACCTTGACTGAGCCTTCAAGGTCTAACGGACTAAAATATCTTCATTTATAATATAACTTATATATGTAACTCACTCAAATCTGTGATTCTCCACTTCTAAACTTCACATTGTGTATGTTTTGTGAGCCTACTATAGGCTCAAGTGGGCCTTGCTGCTTTCCATGCCATTTCTTTTTGAGACTTGATCCGGAAGTGGACCTCTAGAGATAAAAAATCATTTATGTGGATCATTTGAGGTGCTGAAGAACGGTTAGTGACAGTCTTCTTGAAATTTGTAGCAGTATGGATGAAAGGAATATAGGAGAACAGATATACCACATGAAGTTAAGGAAAACACGAAAATGTAATATTTCTTTGAAAAATAGGTTTATTAACTCGACATTTCATTTATACACGAGGAAAATGTTCAATAACATCGTCAGCAGAGTTTAGCAACACTCAACATAACAGTAGGCCAATGATCTGGACCATAAAACTGGGAAGACTTAATCACCCCAATAATGACCCTTGTATCACCAACTTAAGTACAATAATTTTGAAGGTACATCTTACAAGAGATTGTGATTTATAGAGCTCAAAGACGTAACAGATAGAGCTATGAAAGGAGAACGAGTTTTTTAATTACATAAAACATATGTTTATCTTGGTGAACACTGAAAGTAGTAATTTTAATCAGAGGGGATATCACTGGGGATAAGGAAGAGTCTTAGAACTAGGAATATCCAACACATTCCTTCATATTGTATTGTGATATGGTCCGTTTTTAGAGACAGGTAATACTGAGCAAAATGTGTCACCTTAATCATGCCGAAGTTCTATTGAATTGTGAACTAAGTGTGAAAAAATTAAGCGGCTGTGCAATTAATATTTTATTTACTCTCACGAGCTGTGAAGCCCTTCATCCTTCGTTCGTCATAAACCGAAGCTATAAGAGGTGTTGCTCGTGATTAGTATACACAGGAACTAAATGATTATGAAAATGAATATTCCGGTTTTAGCAAAAGATAATGGTTTGAATAAGGACTGAACAGCTACGAATTGTAGCTTGGATGATGATACAATTTTCAATTGGGGGATCTACTAGAGTACAGAAACAATGTACTCAATTAAACCCCTTAGAGGTAACTTCGGCTCGTATGAAATGCGTATTTCTTTTAGGCAATGCTTAAAATGGAACTATATGATCCGGGTTCGCATTCTGAAAGTTAGGACATGAGCACTATAGAATAACGTTAATAATATTATTTGCACTTTAAAAATGTTATTTCATAATGTAAGTTAACCATTTGTTTAAGTAATTATCACAAATTAATAATCCCGCAGCTTTAAATTGCCTATTTAAAAAATATTCAGTAATAATACATGTGAGAGTGAATTTAAGAATTTCTAGGATTTTAGGTAGATTTCGAAAAAAATCTACCTATTGCAATGGATACCATGTCATGATTTTCAAAAATTCTTTCATATCTTTACGTTTCATGCTCCCCTAAGTACGAAACCACCGCCTGTTCAAAAAAAAAAATTGTGATATTTATATATATCTTTACACGGTAGCGGCCGTAATTTTGAAGATATTTGAACCAAATTTTAATATGTTATTTCTAGGCCCAATAGTTCGGACAAGTTCGTTAATGAGCAAAATTGGCCCAAGGGGGTGGTCGGGGGAGGGGGTTGAAATTTTAAAACATTTTTATCTCGGCCCCTATGAAGTATAGAGGGAAACTTTGTTTGAATAAATTAGAGTACTCCCTATGGAGTTCACAGTGACACCAACGATTCGGGGGTTCGAGTGAGGGTGGGGGATGAAAATTCGAAACTTTTGAAACCACGTCTTGTGGGGTATCGTTGAAAAGCTCTTGATGAGTACTCTACAAATCAATAAATAGTTTCTTGATAGCTCTCATATGACGCGAGATTTTAATGTTTGAAAATAATAACACTTAAAAGAATTATTATAATATCATAATTTTGTCTTGTTTAGCGGCTTTGCTAATTTTATTCATTGCTAATCTTGCGCACGGCCTCCCAGAATATTATATCCTATTCTTGTTGTCAAAACAAATGATTGTAGGCTCTTCCTCTTTTCCGAATTCAGTTATTACTGCAGGTTTGCCATGCCAAGGCTAAAGAAGAAGAGTTCTATGCAGCGACAATAAATTAAACCAAAAGCACTTCGAAATCTACCTCCGCCTGTAGGCCTGCCTAAAGGGATTTTTTCTTTTGTGTCTATGTGATCTGTTCGTCTTAAACTCGGTCACGCCAAAATGGTTGCACGTAAAGTAAAGATTTTTCTTTCTGAATCTGTACACTCCTTGAAAAGTTTTACGCTGAAACTCTTTTATAAATTATGGGGTAAATCAGCAGTAAATTATGGGGAATTAAGCAATTATGATGTCTTTTAATACTGATTAGTTCGTTTTCAAATCACAAAATTAACCATGATAACAATTTCTGTAATACTCCCTTATATTGGCACAAACCGGAACAACATCCTTATCTAAAACATCACTAAGCAACGTCCAAAGAATGTGTTTCTATGATAGTTAATAATAAAATCGTAAAGGAGACACCCTGGAACAATGTATTTTGTGGTGACGTCGCTTTAGTATGTCCTATTCCATTAACTTATATGTTATTTAAAAGGTTCATATTAAATAATTAAACATTTTCTTGCTCTGGGCTGTTAGCTCCTCAAGCCACTTTAAGCACAGCTTTCAGGAACTATAAAATGAATCCATTTGCATTCTCAGGGTCTTCTACCCTTGGTAGAGCGATGTTAGAAATCTCACAACCAGTAGCATCTTACGGTTAAATTGAACGAAGTAGCATCCTGGGATTAGCCTATGTTAAGAAGCCCAATAACATCCTCTTATACCGCTGTATATCAATGTTGTGAACAATGACTACGTTGATAGGTGCGTTCTTGAGGCTTTTGCTATAGTCCACGAAAAGAGATCCTCGTGCGTTTGTTCCTTGCACTTCGGCCACTGCGTGGTAGCGAGGTGAAGCCTGGAGCACTAGAGTAGGGTCAAGAGTAACTGCTGTGGCCAAGGCATCAGCGCTGTGCCATTCCTTCTGGTCATCATTTAGGTGGTTCCTCTCTGCTAGGTTCAAGAACTGTATAATATGACTGCCTAAGGTGCCAAGAATTTCTTTACGCCATTGCTGTAAAATAGATAGAGAGCAAAGTTTAGATTACTTCTTTTCGACGTAAATAATGCAGAGGAAATTCTTGAAGAAAGTTATGTAGAACTTAAAAAACGGACAAGAATATCGCCGCTTTATGTACCAGTCAAATAAAGCTAATTTAAGATAGGAGCTATGCCTTCGTGTAGCCTATATGCCATCCAGTGTATAATTTATTTTTCTATACTTCAATATTTTTACATCGAAATTTTAATAGTTTTTAGGTAATATAACAGGTCTGTTCCAAATTGTACTATTAAAAAGAACATTTTATGCTTGGATTGCTCGGAGATTTATTCTGGAGATCTAATTAATTTGCCTGATCAGGAGAATATTAAACAATCTCTTAGAAGAGACAGGGTAATATTCACAAAACCCTAAATCTTACAAAGTTGGAGGAACTTTCTCAAATGTACTTTATAACATTGCATGTAAACTTAATTTTTGTACAGCAGTTCGGAAACGAAATAGATTTTGATGTATTCAATGAGTTATTCATCTTATCTTTAATACTAGTACTTTTTCGTTTACTCTCTGCTTTTGTTTTCGTTTATTTATCTTACCAACTTTCTTCTCTTACCATTCAGTTTATTAGTATATCACAGTTGAATGATGCCACTTGATTGGAGTACAACGAGGATAGTGCAACACAAAACATTATTTTGGGCTATCCCTGGAAATATAGCCTAACATTAGGGTATGTTTTATTAAGACTTATCGAATTCTGTAACACATTTTAGCCTATTTTTAGTCAGGTAACTATCATTATTATTATTTATATTATTATTATTATTATCATTATTATTATTATCATCATTATCATCATCATCATCAATTAGACACCGCCAGAAAAATGGAAATGATGTATACATCAGTATATCTCGATATTATATGACATTTCGAAATATCTCCAGTTAAATCGCACATATTACAGAAAGAGTTGACTTACTTTAGGAAAATACGACGTAACACATAGAAATGTGACTGTTAGGCAAATCGTTGGGGATATTTTAGAATAACAAAAATAAGCATTAGGAATAAGTTACTTTGAGGAAACACCATTAGGAAAAACGATAGGGAATCAATTTTCATTAATGTTTCCTTCATTTGAAATAGTGGTTGGTCACTTGGTTCTAATTTAGCTGTAATAACTGGATAAGTTAGGCATCTTTGATTAAAGGCAACGTTAATCGGGTGGGTGTGTATAGCTGTTGGAAGTGTAGCCATTTTCCCGAGATCAGACTTTTTAAAGCAAGGCTACGTTATTACAAAAATGATGGGGCTGAGAGAGTTTATGTAAATGTCAGGAACGTCCTTAATTCTAAACGTAAGGCCCACATACTAATCAGAGAACATATCTATGAAAGTAAGTTCCATGAGAAATCCGAGAGCTGAAAAGGGGCTCCATGGTTAGTAGAAAATTCTGAGCACTAGAGAAATGCTGTATTATTACTGTATTCCGATTATGACACAATTCGTCATTATTGACCGAACTCTATGATAATAATGTCAATATTGTGACAACTGTGACTTACAGACTATGTTGATAAATGTTTATAGCCATAATATTGCCATATGATTTATCTGCTTATATTATACAAGGGCCATGCACAAAGTAAGTTTCCCTGAGACCGTTTACAGAAACAAAACACAATTTCAAGGAAATATTTATTGCAACAGACACAGCCAGTGTTCAGCTATTTTTAAACATATTCGCCACCGGAATTGAAACAATTGTCTTACCATGGCACCCACTTTTGAATACCTGTGTTGTAGAAGTGTGCCCCCAGGTATTTAAACCACTGTGTGACAAACATCTCCGCCTCTCTGTCATTATCTGTCATTTCTTTAGGTGTAGGAAAACATGCAAATCACTGGGAGCCAAGTCCGGGGCTATAGGGTGGGTTTTTAAACACCTCCTAGCAAGTCTCCTGCAGAAGTTCGGCTTGGAGGTGTTTAAACAGACACCCTAAAGCCCGGACCTCGCTCCCAGTGATTTCCATCGTTTCCTACACCTCACGAAATGACAAAGAATGACAGAAAATGGCAGAATGACAGAAAATGGCAGAATGACAGAGAGGCGAAGGTGGTTGTCACTCGGTGGTTCAAATCCCAGGCGGCACACTTCTACGATACAGGCATTCAAATAATGCAATTCCGGTGGCGAATATGTTGAAAAATAGCTGAAAACTGGCTGTGTCTGTTGCAATAAATATTTCCTTGAAATTGTTTTTTGTTTCTGTAAACGACCTCAGGGAAACTTACTTTGTGGACGGCCCTCGTATTATTAATATTGTGTTCTATTCACTATTCACGAATGGACTAACGCATTGATTACGTACTTATACCATACCATAGGCAGATGGCAGGATTGGGGGGATGTGGTCAGCAAAGGCAGAAATACATGATAATAAATAATCAAATATTTACATATCTATGAAGCAACGTTCCATGGATATGGTGTTGTAAAATAAAAGTTGAGTTAATGGTATCACATCTTTATCTCACTTGATTGTATTTTATAGCTAAAACATTTACGATTGTTTGTGTAAGTTACTGTATTTTATACCAGCAGGCAGTATCTAATCTAAACTGCAACATAGAGCATAAGCCTAGATTTATTCCTGGTTTTCTTTATTTTTAATCCGAATCTCTTCTTCTGAATGCTTCAGGTTTTTCTTGATATATCCTTTTTTGATTAAAATAGTTTTTAATAATTAGCACACCATCCGATTATATCTATGTAATATGATTAAACTGAATTGACTTCATTGATGAAAACTTACCGTAGGTATAAGATTACGCTTGACAACAGATTCCCAGGGTAGTAATACTATCGGGTTCATTTTGCCGTCTGTTGCATTCACTGCGTCGAATACAATGAAATTAGCCTCGGGGTCTACGTAGAAATTGAACTCCACTCCCGGTCTCACATTACCAGTCCCTGAAATATAAAGATAAACAGTAAGTTTAAGCCATAAATCTGAATACAGTGTGTATGTAGAAGGCATATGCCATAAATTGTTCACATAAAAGCTGAATTATATAATACAATACGCTACTTTATAAACGTAGACTTAATTATTTTACTTGCCATATTTGCTATTATTTCGTCAGTGTTTTAGGAACACCTTCCTCTTCTAAATTGTTTTCATATTCAAGTTGGGTAAGGCTGACAATAATTCTATTATTATTATTATTATTATTATTATTATTATTATTATTATTATTATTATTATTATTTTACCTTTCAACATAGAAAATATTTCCCTTCTGCATGTAGGCTACACCATTTGAAGATGCGTAGAAGTAGGTGGCTTAGTGAGCAACGTATTTCAAATTTAGGAAAACTTAGTTTCAGCATTTTAAATCTTATGTTAACTCAAAATTGGTAAATAATGTTCGCATTAATTAATATCTGGCTAATCTTCGTTAAACTATGGATGGAAAAACTAGAGGACAAAATTAATATTTTCGCTCTTTCTTCGTTTCAAAATGTTAGACTTGAAATCAATTCCCGAGCTGCACTGCATTGTTTTGCTTCTGGGGGTCGTTGGAAATAACCTGCCAATCACTGGGCTAAAATGAAAAAATGAAAATGGGGAAAAGAAAAAAAAACCGCAACCCCACATCTAATGAAACAATTTCCAGAATCATTTCTGAAACCATTCTATGGAGAGCCTAATGGATGTTCCAAGAATTTCGGGTGAATCACTTCACAAATAAAAAAAAATCATTCTGAATTATGAAGATTATTCAAAATGAATAACCAATTAGATCGATATTAGGTTCTTTAAACTTGCACACAAACTTTAATAAAAAAAAAACCTGTCCTTAACCAGACTGCGAATCTAATTTCAGAGAGAGTTCATAAAGATTTTAACAACATAATAAATAAAATGATTAAGTTAATAATAATACAAAAATATTTCATTACACGGCGTCTATATTATGAATTTATAACCATGCTTTTTTTAAAATGAAGAATCAAGTATTGTAATTTTATTACCTTCCGTACTTCCTCCGAGGATGATGATCTGTTTCACCTTGGTTATAAAATGTGGATCCAGGCGGATAGCTAGAGCTATATTCGTCAGTGGTCCAAGGCATAGTAGAGTTATTTGTTCTAAGAAGAAAACATACCATTAATGATGTAGTATTAATAGTAAGTATTTGGAAGATGCAATGCATAATTCAGCAAACAGCAGACTTACTAGGATATTGCGTAACTAGTCGAATTAGAGCAGTCGCTGCATGGTCCTTGGGTAAATAATCCGCTACTTTCGGTGGGTCAGGGAATACGAAATCTCCCAGTCCATCTTCGCCGTAAAAGTCTTCTATTGGTGGGGTAACGAGGAGGGAACGTTCGGCTCCCCGATACACAGGAATCTGAAATAATTCAAACTTCATTGTCCCTAATGAAAGATAGACATGATAGGCGGGCGGGGGGGGGGGGGTTCTGTGAGGTGAAAAGCTATCTATAGAGAATTCGCGGCTCGGTTCAAGAAAACCATCGATGACCGCTTCATTGTTCGGAATACTAATCATAGGCCTAGAAGATCTTTTCTACCAAAAAAGTCCAAAAGGAAGTTGGATGTCGCAACAGTCCGGTGGTTGGTTTTGTCTATCCGCAGGATGTAACATCAGGGAGTGGAAATTAGTTTTCATTTTAGATATCTCAATAATCTTGCGGATGTGCGTATTTTATACTTTAATATTTTTCAACAATCTAAGATAAGTCGAACTAAATTTCTATGAACTACTTAATTTAGGTCTATTAGCTATTGACTTCCGCCTGTGACCATGATCTGGTATTATTCTAAATGTACAAGTCGATTAATGTGACAA
The DNA here is from genome assembly GCA_964059195.1 of Ectobius pallidus. Taxonomy (NCBI): domain Eukaryota; kingdom Metazoa; phylum Arthropoda; class Insecta; order Blattodea; family Ectobiidae; genus Ectobius; species Ectobius pallidus. The sequence continues at coordinate 47,338,198 of CAXKWD010000004.1, read as the reverse complement.
AGTATGGTCATTTAACATCTAACAATAGTCAGGATGAATTATTCCTTTTTCTAATTATTAATCGTGTTAATCCAAGTAAATAACATAGATGGATTTAACCTTTTCAGTGCTGAATTGAAATATTCATATGAACATTCAAGTAATATCAGTGGATTATAAGTTTCAATTCAACACGAAAAACTTCAGAGGAATAGCTGGTCTCTAAGAATTACAACCAGAACACGACAATGAAAATCCTTATATTTTAATATAAATCATTATATTAATGCAATAATTCTGTTTTTATGCAATTTTGTAGCGACGAATGTATACATCAGTAGCAGTGAAGAGGTTAATGGGTATTCTGAAATTGCATGTAAAGAGCCTGAACTTGAGTTTTCCAAGTCTAAGTTTCCACTTTTTTTTTTAATATATATTTTTTAAGCTATATATTTAATGCTACTCTGATTTCATTTTCGTGGGACATCTAATTATGGGCTGAAACTTCCTTGGCCGAAGTGAAATATGATCACTTTAGTTGTCCTGCTGCATGATCTTTTCTAGCCTAGTCTATTTCAGGCAAATAAATATGCTGAAGGGAACTGGTCATACTTAGACCACGTCCATTATTTAAAAATTGTTATACTAATAATGAATTCAAGATTATTCTGCCACCTAATATACCTTATGTGCAGACTTCAACAAAGTAAGAAAAGTAATTAACTGACAAAATAGTGTAGCAGATCCAGACTGGCTAGATGCCTACAAAAGTTATTTCATACGAATCTAAAAATATACCTAGTTTAATATGGAGCTATAAAAAGTCAAGTCTAATAATTCATTATTCTTTAAAGTGAAATTCATAACGCCCCATCAATATCAAGCAGAAAATACGCTCAATGAGCTAGAAAGAAAGTCAATCCTAAGACATTCCAGAAAGCATTACTTACGTCCAGTCTTTTGGCAGTCTTTAGAACTTTAAGTACATTAAGCACTACGTTATCGACGTTTGTGTTGCCGTTGACACAGGTGATTGCGATTGTTCTCACATTGGTGTTGGTTTGTTTTGCTTCAAATCCCAATGCTAGAAAAATCGCCAACGCATCGTCCACGCCGGCATCCGTGTCGATTACAAGCTTCCCTGTGTCTATCTTGGGCATACTATGTATTCTTGGATATCCCTGCAGTTCATCCATTGCGAGTTGTCTGAAACAATATTATTTATTACTAGGGGGCGGATTTCTATGACATGTCATATTTTTCCCCTTTGCATTATTTCAGGTTTCCGACTGATTTAAACACGATTCCAAGCATCCTGGTGAAAATGGAACGGCTTTTATTTGCATATAAATTTTAAACTATCGTAGCATATTTAGTATGGATATGCATATTTAGGTCATATTTTTTGCATATTTATGTAGGTATTAAAGAAATGTTGAAGTTTCATATCATATTTTATAAATTTTGCATTATAACGATACTTTTTGAGAATTTACAATTATTTTAAATAATTAACACTTTATTTTAATAAAACGTATTGTAATGAAACTTACAAAAATATACACAATGTGTAAGTGGTAAAGTCATTTTAAATTTTATTGGTCATATTTTAATGTTTTTTTAGGTCATAAATGCATTCATATATCCTATTTTTTAGGTCATAGAAATCCGCCCCCTATTTATTACTGTCTTAATCTGACAATACTACGGATGATTGTTTGTTAAAGAGCACTCAGTATGACGTGACACAGATAGTAGGGTTGAAATGAGCTTTAAACCTCTGATACTTATTGTATTAAATAGATCGAACAAAAATGATCTTCCTGAGAGGAGACCACAACATTGACAATAAAGGAATCATCATTATGACTGGCTACTAGAAATGGTACTTGTTATATTCTGAAATGTATGGTCTCTGTTAAAGGTTTGAGTACAAAGAAATAATCATAGCTGTCTGTCGTGAAGATGCAATAAAATTGGTTTTCTCGCCCTTTTGTGGGAGAGAGAAGGCGTTGAAAATTACAGTTTTGTATTGCTGATCCAGCCTATTGGTAACATTCTTTCTTTATCGTAGTTTTACCTCTCCCTTTTAGGATTTAAGCGACCCAAGCCGCCCGGGCCTTACAGGGCCGCGACCTGTCGGGAGAGGGATTATCTTATCTACATACTTTTTTGACCACACAAGGACAAGAGGGCCTCCCCGGAAGAGTGCTATTGGTAACATACGATTTTAATTAATTCTTTAGCTCTTTAAATGGTAAATGACTGGCGATCTGTAACAGTAGTTTATTTATTTATTTATTTATCTATTTATTCCACCTGCGTAAAACACAATTTTCGCCACAGCGGTGGACTATCAAACTTATACTAGTTTTCATTTAAATCGTAAATAATTGTATAGTCAGGGATCTTTGAACCGATACTATGTCAATTATATATAGATTATTAATTTAAAATAAAATCCAGATCTCAGTGAGTAATAAGTTGTATACTCAACTTGCCTTCAATGTTGTATGAGACTTAATATCACTACTCATATTTACGAAAGAAGGCAATCAGCGATAAACCTGGCATGCGACTAACAATGATGCAATTACTGTCAATAATTTAGTGAACAAACTCATCCTTGCAATGATTCAGAACGTATTTATAACACTGTTTTTTTTAATGTATTATAAATTCTTTAGCTGTTAACAATAATAATGCCACGGGTAAGTTGGCAGCGCGACTGCGACTGCCTTCCATTCCGGTGACCCTGGTTCATTTCCCGATAGGAATGAGGATTTTTCAGAAGTCAGAAATCCTCTTCCTGGGTTCAGGACTGTCGAGTCGACCCAATCGGTTGACCGGTACCGGAGTAATGCCCAATTTAGCGCTTATTTTATGGTAATATATTAGAAAGAATTTATCGAATGGAAATCAGTTCTCATGACAACTAGCCTATTGTTTTACAGTGTTCATATACGGCATATACCCACATATTCCTTCACATTTGCTTGTCCAACTAGATCTTGGTTCTTCTATAAGCCCTACTTAATGAATCGATCTGGAGCTTAACTCGGAAATTGATTAAAAAAATAACTTATTTTCTCCATATCATAATTGCAATTATCACTGATTAAACAAAAGCATTCTGGCACTTTGTTACATCAGTTTATCGGATTCTATTAAACACTATTATTGAAGAATTATTAGTATTTCTAAACCTGGCTAAATTAAATTATACATTTTCTCTGGCTCTGTTTCTTTTATCACTTACCTGGCCTTGTCCTTGGTAATGAGTCTATTCACACTTTGCATTTTGTTTAACGTCAGCTGTTCCTGCCCAACACCAATACAATACTGTGTCATGCGTCATACACTCATTCAGAATCTGACACTTACCCATGAGCTGAGAGCAGGCAGAATGTGGTGATCACACTAACTAACACTATAAATCCAATAGAACTGGCTGCAACCAATATGCACCCACCATTATTGCGTTCGCTGCAATGCTTCATGACTGATGAGTGCTGGAGCTTTCAAAGATTCTGCCATATCATTGAAGGACAGTTAACTTGTTTCTCAGCCATGGCCGTATTTCATAACGCCCGTAATAAAACTGTCATGATCCCCTACTATTTACTCGGTCTTAGACAAGAGAGAAAATTAACCTTTGATCGCGTCTATAAGCACTTTTGCTTACATGTGTCACAAGTTGAGACTATGTTGAGAAAATGATACACTACTTTCTACTGACGACGTCATAGATCATCACTTTGATCACGATTTTTTTAATACGTGGTTACAGGGTATATCAAAAGTTGAACGATAATGGTCATGACACGTTGAAGGTGATATCTAGGAGATTGTCTTTGCCTCTCGCGGAATGAAGGACCAACACAATACCCGGTCCTGAACCCAGGAAGGAATTTTTTTACTAATTAAAAATCCACATCCGGCCGGGAACTATAGCCTATTTTTATTTCTTCACTGTAAGTTTAAACCGTACGAATACTGGCATGAAAACATGATCACCTTCAAAGCAACACCGTCCCCAGAAAGTTAACTTCCGCTATTGGTAACTCGGCACACATAAGTAATAAAGATAGCAGCTGGTAAAAATTGACGTTATGTCAGTTTTATCTATAACTTATTTGCCAAGTGTCAATTGACAAGTACTTCAAGACATCCACAGTTTCTGGATACCCCTGTGGCAGTTAGGCCGTGCTAAATTATGAAATTATGCTTCGTTCGTCGGTTGAATTTCATTTCATTTTTTTTACAAACGCCTCATTTTTACAAACTCCTTAAAAATTACGTAGTAGGCCTATAAATTCATGTATTAGGATTAGAATTGTAATGCAAAGATAATTTGCCTATTTTTGCCTATTTACGTGTATAATAATTCATATTAAAGCCTAATAGCTGATTTCCGATTCTAATATTGCATTCTATTAAGCATGAAATAAGCATCACCTAAATATTATTCTTCCTAGGTATATCTTTAATTGACCTTTTCTGAAATTCTCGTTAAGTTTACTACTATATCCGAACTGAAATTACATTATATGAAACAATAATAGTAAATTGTAGACAAGATTTTATCATGAATGAAAACTAAACATTTCCCAAGTATGAAAAGGTATTGTGGTTTTAACTTTTTTTTTTTAACTTTAGAACTTAGGAGTGCTTCTACTCACCCGTATGCTAGTATATAATAAAGTTGTAGCAATTCTATTTTTTCAAGTACACATTACAACAAAAGCTTTTCCACATGAACACGAATAAGTACTTTCAGCACTCGAGAATGGTACAATCAGTAATAAAGACGTCACAGAACTCCATATAGTTTTCTCCAGAACTCTAATAGAGAAGGCTATTTATGATTCATACACTCGGGATTTAAATAGGGATTAGTAAGGGATGAATAACTAGCGGGTCCCTAGGTCGCATGTGGCTTCTAAAAGTCTGTATACAGGTGCGATAAAAAGAATGTGATGAAGAAAAATCTGTATGACGATCATAGGCGTAACCAGGCCGACCATATGGGGGGTTATAACATCCGGGGGTCTGGAATACCCCCCAGGGATAGGGGGGTATTCCTCCCCCGGAAATTTTTAAAAATTAAGTTGCACAATAACGAGTTTTAAGCTTCCCACACTTTATCTCGTATTAAGTATAAGCAGACTTAAAAAAATTGTACAATTTTCCTTTTTTTAATCAATGGGGGGGGGTTCAAACCCCCAAACCCTCCCCTCGTTACGCCTCTGATGACGATAGACACTTGCGATTGGTTCAAATTCCTCATATTCTTATAATGGCTTGTTTACTGGTTCCTGAGCTAAATAGGCTTGTTAAAAACCTTTACTTTATTATATTTTACCTAAAATATGCAAGTTATCTTTGCTGTTCTAGAGATCGAGTATTTGAAGAAAAATTAACAATGTGTCACATGTTTTCTAAGAAAACGCGTATTTGTTGGAAAATGATAAAATATGTATAGCATTGGCAACAATATTGAAACCTTTGCTTTTATAAGGGTCTAAGTGCCAAAACCATGATTTTTCAGCTGATAATTTTAAATGTATCTATGTACCCACACCAATGCATTTCAGAAGGGTCCAAGGTCCAGGCAAAGGCACGTTAATAGCCATAAATTCCAATATATAGCGCTGGGTCTATCTCCGGCACGTCTTTCTATTGGTCTGTATCTTGCTTTCTACGCAATCACGATTTTGGAACTTAGACCCTTTTAAAAGTAAACGCTTCAATTATGTGAAACACGTTACTTTCCCCACCTTTCATATTCCAGCATAGAATAAATAGCTGAATTTGCGGGAGTGCGCATTCAATTGTCTAAATCTCATTCAAGCAGTATCGTTCGCGAAGCAAGATAATTGTGGAAGAGATGAGTAGCTTATAGCTACCCTTCATAGAATTATTTAAGATATTTAGAAAGAAGTTAATGTTCTCAATATGCAGTTTGTGTACAAAACTTAAATGAGTCGTTTCAACAGTTTTTGAGGAAATCACAAAAAAATTAAATTTGTTTTTTGGAAAGAGGTGAAAAATATGTCAGATCCTCAGATCTTGAGAAGATTACTTAACATCAATATTAAATTTCGTCTTTATATGTGTGTGTGTGTGTGTTTTTTTTTTTTTTTTTTTTTTTTCTTCGATTTCGAGCTTTGCTGTTCACAGAAACACACACGCAGACATGTTATCGAAAATTATATCTTTGATTTCAGGGGACCTCTTCCACCCCCCCCCCGGAACTCAACATCACATTTCAAGGTCGAATACAATATTCGCAGTTCAATGACAGCAGTGAAATAAGTCCTTAACCAGAGGAATAAATTCATAAAGAATATATAAATTACCTGTAAAATTTGTATTGTTTTGCTTGCAGGAGTTCGTAATAAAATGGATCATGAAGTTAGCAAATTAGCAAATTAATCGTTAGTGGAATCAGCCATAGGCTACATACATACATATTCGGGACATACTTTAGAAAATACCCCGGAACAAAAGGGTCATTGGAAAATTCTGAAATTTCCCACCAAACCTAAGCCTTTCTTTCCCGGGCCCTTCGGCCGTAGACTGACCACTCGCCGAAGTGAGTCTTTCGGAAAGTGTGAGGTCGTTGCTCCGTGGTTCAAGAAGTCTTCTTCGATCCTTGAGAGATAAGACATAGTAATGCTATTCGAAGACAAAAAGAGGAATTAAAAATTTAGTTTTCTTTCGTCCAGGAGTTTTGCATGTGACGTCAGGAACAGTCTGTACAATTCTGAGTCTGTGAGTAACTCCACAAAGTAGTAGTTATCATGTAGTTAGAGAGGATTGTGTTGACATGGATTGGGGTCAGGCTTTGGCGCAGAGCAGATAATTCGAGTACCGCATTCTTTTTACATGTGGGTCAGGAACTCGGCCTGCTCATCCAATCATTGACTGCCATTATATAACCTTATCAGTCATTCCAATTTAGAGAGAATTGTCCTGAATGTTTATCGCAATACTGTGTTAACCCATTACTACAAAGTAACTCAAACAAACATGCAATTGCGCGTCTCTGTTGAACCCTTGCTAGGAAAACAATTTGCGAAAAATAATCACAGCATTCTGCTGTTATAATAATTAGTCCTATACTGTTTTCACTGTAAGAACAAAGTTAAAATAAATAAAAACCGATGTAGTCAAACCTCTGCAAAGCGAAGATCGATAAACCCGAATTTAGCGATATTTTTTTTTTGGTCCTGGAAAATTTTCTGCCTTAATAATGTTAAATTTCACTCGCTACAACGATGAAGCTATTCTAGAAACGCCCTTTTATAACAATATTTTGATTTTTTTTTTCAAACCAATAGCTTAGTCCTGCAGATGGGACCTGTTATCGGATTAGTGTCCTTTCCAGCCACCAATATATGTTTTCTAGGGACCTGGTAACTGTTGAGCCTACATTCTTTAGAAATTCCAGCAGTAATGGTGGCGGAAAATAGGAACTTCTAGGGTAAGATATCCCTTTCATGTGCAAAAACAACTACAGTGAATTCGGTCGCTACTTCAACATGCACGTCATGTGTAGTTAAAACACGTACCAAGCAAATGGTTTGGTTTTGGTTTTGCTTTAGCTATGTGGCGAATTTGATGTATTTTTCTTCCCTCTTCCCACCCTCCATGAGTTAAGAATTTCTGACATAAGACTATGCCTTGACTCAAAGCTTTCCTTGTTTCATGATGTTAAACCAGTCTGAATTAATAAGTTTAGAAACCACATTATCCTCTTTAAAATTTGGATTTGTGATTAATTATATTTCACTTCTTTGCACGTCTGCTCCTTGAATTATTCCATAGATTAGAAAGTATTCTGCGTGTAGTCTTCCTAACATGTGGTAAATAACAGCCCCTCAATATAACAATTAACTCCAATATAACTATACAATCCGCTAGGTCCCACAAAAAACGCCATACGGAGGTTTGACTGTATATGTTTCACTCTAGCACATTACTCGTATATCCTAAGAGTGTGAGAGACATAGGCTACTGGTTTTGCGCTTAGAGTGAAAACAGAATAGGATGTTTTACGTAGCTTCATTTGGAAAATATGTACATAGATATATAGTAAATAGTTTAGGAATATTTTGAAACATGTATAAAGTCATAAAAATATGTAATATCACATATTTCGCATGTATTAACCACAATTACAGTTTTAGTAAATCCATTTTAATTCTTAATTACCACGAATGTTCACCCAGAAAAAGTACTTACCACATTTTGCCCTTACAGAAAATTAATTTGGCTTTTGGTTTTTCACTGTCACGATATCATAGAATGAAGATATGCGGCAGGTGCTTCCAAATTTGTACTTAACACATTTAACCCCGTAATTGTATTTAACACATATGTGCACTAAGCCATCGGTTTACTATTTAATTATTATTTTAAAGTGACAATCATGCATTAGATTTTCAGCACATTATACTACTACTGTACATATTTTTCTTAAATTATCTGGGATCACTGATTGACGTGTGTCAGAAAGAATGTTCTTCCAAGTAGAAAATGACACTTCAAACTCGCATGATGTAACGAGGGAAAATTTTATGGAAAATAATATTTTATGAGGAAATCCCCTCGGGAAGATCTGTAATGTGTCCATTAGAATTTGACACACACTGCGAAATGTTAAATATATAGGGTAACTTTTAAAAACCTCCCACTTTCAGCTACTTCTAAACATTCGTCTAAAAGGGCTAGCAACTTGCCTTTGACTACTTTCAATCAAATCTGCCATGAACTTAAGCCACCCTTGTGCATTGGTGTGAGAGAAAATTGTCATATTAACTTATGTCAAAGACACTACAGTTAACTTAATTGGAATATGCAGATGATGCTTGCATAGGATATAGCGCCACGAAAATGTGCAAATAGTTCTGAGTATTGCTTCATTTCTCACTTTTTCTTCTTCTTTGGAAATGTACATAAGTAGGCCTAACTGCAATATTGGTTGCACTCGGATGTAATACTATACTCAAGAAAGTAAAGGCCATTTATTCCCGGTCTGTAGACTACCGTACTAAAAGTTAGTGCATAGACTATAGAATCGAAGCAGAGATGTCATATGTTCTGTGATATTGGAATAGGTCGGGAGCCATGTGTGTGAAACGGATAATTTAAACAGTATGTCTGGTATGTAGGAATGACGAACGTTGGGTTCGCTGCAGTGGAGGCTTGTAAGGTATCGAAATGTGATTTTGAATTCAATAGGTTTGTACTAGATTAGCATTATTTTAGAGAGTACTAAATATATTAGTAATTATTTTATGCTTATTAATTATCACATATACGTGAAGATCGTTTGTGTGGTAACCCATGACATTTACTCTAAATTTGGATATTGCCACTTCACAGTCCGACTTCCTACGATATAAGCGGCGGTCTAGCAGTGTAAGCATTTATCTGCGTATCCTCTTGCGTCAATCCGGAACTTCTGTTTCCAAATTGAGGAAGATGTGGCTAACTCACCGGATAGCCTGTCCTTCAGACTGTTTTTTTTTTATATTTTAAATACAAAAAGGTGTATAAAATTATAGCCATAAGGTTTCAATATAATCCCTTTATTGCAACCAACCGGTCATTTTATGATGAATTAAGAAACGGTAGAATGATATAAAGCAGGGGAAACGTGAGCACTCGAAAAAACCTATCCCAACTCCATTTTCCCACCACAAATTCCACATTAATCCACCGAGGTTAGATCCCGGGTCCCAGCGGGTCTAACCACTCAGAATGATCTTCAATACAGACAGTCAAAATAGAACATTTTGAAAACATTTCTTAAAACGAACATGTTTCAAGTAAAGTGGTACTTAAGAAGTTTGAGTAAGAGAAAGTCGTTGACATCTTTCAATATCGCACCCAATTCGAAAATAAGGTTAAATGTTGGTAGTCTGATACGGATTGTCCTTTTCTAGTTATATAATTATACTATTATTCCCAATAACGTCATTTCTAATAAGAGATTCCATACAAACGTTCTTCTGAATAACTTATTATATCTTTTGACTTAAAATTAAGTCGAATACAGTTCTTCCTGTATTCTCCTATGGCAAGGATGGAGGAAGATATAAAATTATTATTACTACTTAAATTAAATTACGATTGATTACGTTAGAATTTTAATAACCATTGCAGATAGTCTCAGCACTAAGATTAAAATATTATAAGCATAAGTTATATTTCATAATTTATATTATTAATTTTCAGGTTAACCCCTTTTCTCTCATTAATGCATCTTAATTTTAAGACGGTGTTTTTAAGTCTCAAAAACTCAATTTGGTAAAAACCCATTCAAAAACGTTATATTTACATATATTTTGAAAAATAATAGGGGTCCAAGGGAGTCAACCACCCCAAAAACTTCGAAATTGCACAGTTGTAGAAATTATCTGCCTCTGAGGCCAAATAATGTATTAACAAGTTAGCAACTTATCAGAATTGAGGTTTAAGACCAAATAATGTTGATCTAGTGCAGATTAGCCATGTCAATTTTCGTGTCAGTAAAGTCTATATGAAATCATCTATCTTTACCTTAGTTTTACATCTCCCTTTTAGGGACATTTTAAGCGACCCAAGCCGCCCGGGTTATACAGGGTCGCGACCTGTCAGGAGAGGGATTATCTATGGATCACATACATACTTTTTTATGACCAGACAAGGACATGGAGGGCCTCTCCGAACGGTTGCTCAGCCCAATGCCGGGGCCACTTCCGAGACAACACGAACACACAGGACGAGACACGCCATTCACCACACATTCACTCTGAATAAGGCGATGATGGGATGAAGATGAATATGACGGCCAGATGATATCCGGGGACATTTGTCTCCCAGGTGAGGAAAACCCCCGGAAATATCCCCAACTTGTCCCGACCAGGATTCGAACCCGGGCCCGCTGCGTGAGAGGAGTGAACACACCCCTACGCCACAGCGGTGGACTCTACATGAATCTGAAATTTAAAATATCTAATGTATATAATTTTACACTGTAAAAAGTGTACCTTATTCCTCCAAGGGCATACAAAGGCATTGCTAAGGTATAAATCTGTCAGCACATTCCCCTACCCGCCGGTGAGTCTGTATTCTCCCCGGAAACCAAGGGTGGGTCTTAGTAATGTTTTCACTCAAGCATGCCGTAGCTCAATTTCAATTTACTCAAGACTTCAGTATGCCAGTAGCTAAAATATTTTTCTTTCTCTCGCCTGCAAGAAATTACTGAAAATATCTATTAATTTCTACGTAAGTAGGATTTTATTTTAATTTTAAGAAGAATCTTAATCTTATCAGTGGAAAAATTGCGATAGCATGTTGGGTATAGGCTAAGTCTGATTCAGAGCGGAAGATATTTTTTTATTTTATATTTGTGCTTTTCTAAATTTCAACTGAAAACCACCGTAACTAATGTCCAAAGCATATTTTCAGTCTATCTTTTCTTATACTTGTTTTTTTAAAAACATATGTGCAAAATAATAAGTAATGTTTTTAATTTAAACTTAACTTAAATATTCGTAATATTATTAGGTATTTCTTATGTAGCCTAACTCCTATTTTTTGAGTCAACAGTTTAAAAAGTACTGTAGACTAACTGAATAAATTCTGGATTAAGTTATAACCTGTGTAAATATTATTATTATTATTATTATTATTATTATTTACACTGGCGAAGTTAAGGCCATAAGGCCTTTTCTTCCACTGCACCAGTAAAACTATACATATTATAAAATATAATTCATACTACAAATAATACAAAATATGATAAATTAGAAATTAAAACTAAACATGCTACAGCCAATAAAAATTACAATGGTTTAATTACAAGTTTCATAAATTAAACTAAAACAAAATGAATGACTAATAAAATGTATATTCAAATTATTTCTAAATTGTGGTACATTTCGACAGTCTCTGATATGACAAGGCAACGAATTCCAAAAGCGAGGGATATAGCATCTATAAAAATTTAATTCGTGAAAAGAAGCACATTTTTAGTCCCATTAAGTTTATAGATGACAATCAGATCAGATCACAATAAATCCTGAAAATCATATTTGGCGGAAGAATTCACTGCATTAACAGCACTCCGTACCGATAAAAACTCCTACTAGGAGTAACAACATCACAAGGATTTTTCTTTAAGGATCACTTGTCTAATTGATCGATATCTAATCTTTAACGTTACTAACATGTTGTGATAGTTTTCTAGGAATCACAGCCTTGATGGTTTCTTGTATCGTACAGTTGAACACTACTAATCTTAATCACAAAGCTGAAATTTGGATGAAATAGTTTCACGAAATTTCTCCTACCTTTCAGAGCCAGGAACAAAAGTAGTTTCTCTGTGGACCATCCGGTATCAAATTCTTAAGAGCTGCAACACTTACTCACATGGACTTGCAATGGATTGAATTATCTCTTCAAGTTTCGAGATAATCGAAGGAATTTTTACGTAATTAGAAGCATAACCTTCGACCTTAGAGGTCATCGAGCTTATTAACAAGTATATAAAACTTCTACTCATCTAATTGCATACTCCACACTCTTTTCAGAATGAGGTGGCAATGTTTATCTAATTGTTATTTTCTGCTCTATTGGTTTAAAGATGAACGTTAAGAATTTTATTTTAAAAGTACTTAATCATTATTAAAACTTGATCTGACTGAACTTGTAAATAAGGTTTTTTCCATTTCATTTTCATTATCTTCCTTTTCGATTCCTTTTTTCGCTTTTCTTCTTCACCTTCCTTCTTTATTTCCTGAATCTTACCTCTCCATTGACTGTGTCCTAGAGTTTTGAATGCACATTGTGGACGCCGTACTCTATGTCGAAATGTAATGGGTAAGGTAAGACATCTGTATTTATATCAGATTTTTTTTGTTTTTCATTAAGGGATGACAAAAGTGTTGATTTAGCCATTTTGGTCAAAAATACGGATTTTTTATTTCACTGTTAAAATATAAAGAATACCCTAACGATAATTGTGAAAATACATGCAGCTGATGCCATTTTTAAACCAACTGCCAGTGCATGCAAACTTTATTAGGTTTTCTCAGTTTCAATTTGCATGTTATTTACCCACATTCAAAATCTATCTTCTCACACAAAAATAGAGATACAAGCGTGTTTTTTTCGCAATGTACTTTACAATCTTTGCATAAAGTTAGTAATAATATTTTCTATAAAGCCCTTGTTTTTTTCAAATCTCTATCTCTATATATCTTCTCTTCTCTTCTCTATATATATAAAAGGCTTTGTCCTGACTGACTGAATGAATGACTGACTGATTGACTGAATGACAGGAATCAACGTACAGCCTAAACTATAACAGGTAGAGACTTGGAATTTTGACAGTACCTTCGTTTCATAATGTAGGTGCTCACTAAGAAAGGATTTTGAAAAATTCTGATTCTAAATGCCAAAAATTAAATGTTTTTGAAAATACTTAATCCCTTTTTACATAGAATTATCAATTCCAAATCACAGAATATATTGTTGCCAAATGGTATCAGGTGGGCTTGGAAAAAACAATTGAAATGCACTTTTGACAAATAAGAGAAGTTATCAAAATAATTCATGTTATAAATAAATATTACAGAATGAAATCCACTAAAATAATGGAATCACATAACTTTCTCTACCCTGGACATAGAGAAAACAAAACGAGGTATGGTAATGTGTATATTATTATATTTTGTCGCAGGTTTTTGGAGAGAAAAGTATGAAAGTGATAATGCTTTATGGTAACATAAGAGTGGGAAATTTCCCGCCTCGATAATACAATTTTATGTTACAGGAATTTCTGTTTCTTCTTATTTAAACCTCTACCAGGCTTGCTGTGCACTGTACAAGCGATGGGATGCAACATTCTAGATCCTCTATGAGCCATAAAAAACTATATCAAGCGTTTTCTGAGGGAATAGTTTGAGTGTAATAAGTCGTTCTTCCTATTTCAAATCATAAATGCCCATATAAGGACCTAGAATTTAAAATTGAAAATCCTTCATAAGCTAATTTCCAATTACAAAATACAAAACCCGGGCGACGCCGGGTCTTTTAAGCTAGTATATATATATATATAAAAGGCTTTGTCCTGACTGACAGGAATCAACGTAGAGCCTAAACTATAACAGGTAGAGACTTGGAATTTTGACAGAACCTTCGTTTCATAGTGTAGGTGCTCACTAAGAAAGGATTTTGAAAAATTCTGATTTTAAATGCCAAAAATCAAATGTTTTTTAGAATACTTAATCCCTTCTTACACAGAATTATCGAATCCGAATCACATTTGACATCAAAACATATTGTTGCCAGTGGGTTTCAGATGGGCTTGGAATTAAATTAAATGGAAGTTTGACAATTACAGTTGGCTTTGTCTATTTTTGTCATACCTTGAAATAAAACCTTCGCGATCGCTTGAATGTTGTAAGCCCTAATATGGCCAAACATGTTTTATTTGGACGAAACTCACTATACAGGGGTTTTCTGGCCCAAGACACTGGAATCTGAGGTCGCTTTTACCAGGCGATGCTATCTAATCGTGGTATGTAGTCCACGTGATTTAGGTGTTAATAAATATAATGATTTAACTATTATGCTCATAATTTTTAATTTTTGAAATAATTATCGCGGGCGAAGCCGCAGGCACATGCTAGTATTTAATATAATCATAATTCAGTTTTTAATGTTAATTTTTCTAGTTCAGTTATTTATTAAGGAAATCTAAACAATATTTTTAAAAAATCTGTCAGTAAATTAGTAAAGCAAGCATCAAAGATTTCATACAGAAATTAGGTTCACCTTGGAATATCTGTCGGAGGAGATATATTTTATTTTTTATTTAAAAAGACCAATTAAATGAAATAATATCTAAAAACAAATTCAAATATTAAAATAACATTTCAAACTTTAATTTAGGTTTATACCATTAGCAAACAGGGATGGCGTGTGGGGCCAGGTAGGTTCCTTCACCCTCAAGCACCCTCACATTTACAAGCGCAGGGAATTAGGACCGACTGTAATTTCCGCCCCCATGAGTCACCTAGTCTACTTCAATCAATCAAGTTAGATTTTTTTAATACCGGTATGTCATTTTATCTTAAAATGTTTGTTATATATAAATCCTACACATAATTACAAGAAAAATGACACCAAACAATGTATAATTTACTTTAATAGGAACATAGGACTTGACTTACTTCATAATTTGTTAGAAGTGTTAGAACATAGGACTTGACTTACTTCATAATTTGTTAGAAGTGTTCCTATTAACGTAAATTATACATTGTTTGGTGTCATTTTCCTTGTAATTATGTGTAGAATTGATATATAAGTATATAACAAACATTTTAAGATAAAATGACATGGGGTTTAAACCGTAGTTCGTCAACCTTCAGAAGAGAGATCGTTAGTCTTGCGTCGTAGATCTTATACTCTGAAAGAGAGGATCCCATCTTCCCATGATAAAATTACTGGATATTTCACGCCTAGCTTGTATCTTCTTACAATATTTCATCATAGTTCTACCATAGGCTTTCGGCCGTTCTCTCTTTACTGCAGATCTGAGGAGCTAGGATAATCACATGGTAAAGATATCTTGTAAAAGATGTACTGAAAACGATGTTAGGTGTAAAACTCGCGCTTATAAATATTCCTCAAAAGTGAAAAAAAAAGTTATTTAGAATTTCTTCGTTGTAAAGTCAAATTACCGGTACCTAAGTATCTGACAAATTGTTAAGATCTAAAACTCACCATTTGTTGTTAACGATGTTCTCGACTCAATACAATTTCTTCTTCTGACAAAATCTTGGCAAAGCATTAAGTTTTCAAAGCTGCTGTGCTTTTCAGCACATAGTTGACGAGGACGAAAATACCAGGAAAAGGCCTTCATTTGCCCATATAATGTGGAATTAATTCCGCAAGCATGATCTCGCAGTTGGCTCACATTCAGCTTTCAACTTGCACTGCATGTTGTGTGCTTTGTGTGTATCGTCCCCTAATTCCCATATTGATACCTTCATAATTTGTCATTGCTAAGGGCAACTTTTGACAGCTTTTATGGTCTCGTGGTTAGCGTCGCAGGCTACGAATCCGCATGCCCAGGTTCGATCCCGGTACCTTCTAGGAGTTTTCTAAGATACAGGAACAGGGTGCACTCAGCCTCGTGATACAAACTACTTGATTGAGAAGTAGCGGCTCCGGTCACGGAAACCATCGTTAAACCGCCGTGGATGTCGGCATGCTGACCACATACCCCCAATCCTGCCATCTGCTTATGGTAGATGACACAGCGGTCGTATGGTAGGCCTAATCCATACAGGGATGTAGCGCCACGGAAAGGAAAGGACGCCTTTTGTGCCCACCGCGACGAACAAATGATGATTATAACGTTGATTATGTTATTATTGTTACTAATATGTTTATATTATTAGTATTGTTATTAATTATAAAATAAATCTATAATTATAATCATAGTCATCGTCAGACCTCGGACATCATTGCACCTAACCTTGCTTGTTCTGAATTATTTAAATTCATCAGCCTGTCTGTCTAATGGGGGGTACACACCTTCAGTTTATCAGCGCAGTTTAACATGTGTGACATCATGTCTGAGCTGTGATAAACTGTAATAAACTGTGTGAACTGTGCAGTTTAGGCCGGTATTTATGCAGATGAGAGAACTGCACATTTAGACCCTCTTTTGCAGTGATAAACTGCGCATGTCACACAGTTTATCCTGCAGTTTGCTCAGTAACCATCAGATCTTCATCATGACCACCACTAAAAAAACATGCACTTTTGACTTTTATTGAATGCTACCGATCTCTTCCTGAGCTTGGAATACCAAATGCATTTGATATTGCTTCTCTCCTTTTTTTTTTTTTTTTTTTTTTCAACAAGGTGAGCACCTTTGCTCAGTATCATTTGAAATTCATAATCACTGGGCAAAACGCTACTTTGCAAATGCTGTTATATCTGGGAAGGCAAGTCAAGAAGCTTGGTTTGAAGATGAGCGATAGCAATATAAACTTGTAGAGTGACTTTGAAGCGGCATTCTCATTTACTCAGTTATACCAATCTTTGCACCATTGTTCACAGCGTTTTTTCCTGTTTCCTTCTTCTTTTAGCAACTCAAGCTAGACCACAAACTGAAAATCTCCTTTTTTGGCCACTCATCACTTTGCCAAAATTTACAGAATTGAAGAAAATATTGGACAGACCTGAAGCAAAAAATGAATGTAGCCTACACATCTTCAGTTCAGATAGCTGTACAGAGTTTTACACATTTATTTAGGACCAATAACTGCACAGATAAGCTAAAGGTGTGTACCTTCCCTATAGACATTAACAGCATCAGCATGTTATGTGTTTTATGCTTCTGAACTATGCAGAATAACAAGTAGTTAATCAAAATAACATTGCTTTCAATGTTCCTTACATATTGTTTCCTACTGAAAATCAGTGAGACCAATTCTAGTATTAATAATATAACTCAGTAAATAAGAAACTTCAATTATTTTCATGCGTCGTTGCTTTGAATATTTGGCAAAAACAAATATGATTTGAATTGCCATGAACATTTTTATATTGCATTTTTTAATGCATTACTTATGCCTGTTTTCTTTGCACAAATATGAAGTATTATGAAGACCAGTGATAATGTTAATCTATATGTAAAAAACAATTATGTTTGTAGTTATTGTTAGAGAAGGTTGAGAAATTAGAATTTTATTGTGTTCTATAAACAGGCGTTTCATGCTAAATGATTGGGGCAGATGAACAATATTAACTGAACTCATTTTGTTGGATTTAATTTCCAGTTTGACAATACTATAACAGATGTAAAATTTATTTTCAGCCATACTCAATTGTTTTAAACATTTTCTTACAAATGTAAATTGACACATATGTTCTATAATTTCTGATCTGTAAAGTATTTTGTAAAAAAAGGCCATGGATGGTTAGAGTCTACAACAGGGCCAGTGTGTGCTACCAAAAGGATAAGTTTGACCTCATTGGGGATCAAACCCATGACTTTCCAGCTTGTAGCCCAATGCCTCAACCAGTTATTGCACCTAGATATACATAGTATAATTATCTTGGTAATCATTATTTCTGGAAATTCTTGACATTTTCTTTTGCATCTTTTCCCTTTGCATTCGTGAAGCAATTTAAGCATTCTTATATTAACAGTAAATAATTATAAAACATTTTAAATTGTTTCTTGCCTTCTTTGGACTTTCTATCTTCAGAATCTACCATCTGCTACCATACTACTTACTATCAGTGTTAATCAGTAAAAAATTACATTAATGTAGATTTTGGTATTTGTGCAAAGAAAAAAAAGGTAGTATACATTTAAACGTATGTTTAATTATAAACTAGCTACAAATATTTCAAATAAAGAGCTTAAAACATATTTTCTTCAGACATAATTTGCTACTGATCTATTATTTTTTATTGTTTTGCTCATAACGTGCTGTCAGTTATAACGTTAACCCTAAATGTGCCTTCTATACAGGCACGGGAATCGGGCAGCAGACGTCGCAGCAGTGCAATGCCGTCTAACAGAGGTAAACCCACAATGGAGATCTACCGCCCACCCAGTAAGTTTGCCAACTTCGTGCTAACCAACTCTGTAGAAACCAATTTTCCTTTACTTACAATGAGTGCTTGGGAAGAATTTTTGGAATGGCTGTACAAGGATTTTGTTTACTGATAAAAATTGATAGAGAAGCTGCCTGGTTCAACAGAGAGTTAATCCAGACTCTAGAGTACCGGTACAAGAAAATCTTGGGAAAGCTCAATATTATTTAATGAAAATGCAAGCTGCATGTTAAAAAAAAAAATTTGCAACCTGTAACAAATTTATATTAAAGTTGTTACATAAACACTTACGACTAAGGCCCAGAACTTTATGCTCTATGTCTTTAATACACAATGAGAGAACAGGTTTAACACTAATAGCTTTTATGTGTAGTTATTTTACTCTCAAGACAACATTTTAAAGGAATATTGTTTATTTTCAGCGATGATGAACTTTAAAGTGAACATTACTCTTTTAAATAGATTAAGGCTAATTGGTTGAAGTAGATTCTTTAATACAAGAACTTTGTCTCTATTTTTCTACATAAATGAGGGTCAGAAAGCTATTGCAGTATATTTATTCCAGAAGTAAGACTTATTGAACAATATTTTACCCTTACTATATTTTAGGTGTAATTTGTGTTCAGTTTGCTGGCAAATGAAGAGATTCTTAAAGGTCAATATCATACCAGAATTATCTGTAGAGGTATATGTCTTCTCTAATGAGCAGAGTGTTGAATCATAACACTTTATGTTTTGGATCAATGCCATAGTGAGGAAAGCAGCTTCTGTGCTGATCATGGGGTTACCAATTTCTCCATTTCATGCTCAGATAAACTTCCTTAGTGTTTTATTTATATTTCACGTATTAGGCCTATACTATATTGTGTTTTTTTTTGGTTGAAAGGGAGAACTTAGCCAGATAGAGGCAATGCGAGGATGTGATCCTTCTCCACGCATCCATCATTTCTTATCTCTCTTTTCCGTGGGAAAATATTTTTTAATTTTCTGACTGATTGTTCAGCTCCTTGAATGTAATTGTTGGTTAGAGAAAAAGTTTTCTGGAATATCTTCGCCAGCAAATATAGAAGAAGAGAATTTGCCATAGTTTTGGCAGGATATATCATAAGCTATATTAAATTTATCAGTTTTCTAAAACCACATCATAGGAGGAATATTCACATCATAAAATTTTCACACATGCTTGCAATACTTATGTACTTACTTTTATACAGTATAATAACTAAATTTTCCAAAAACCAGTAGGCCTAACTTATAATGATTTTATTGAAAATTTATATTTTAGATTTCTATTATGAGTAAAAAGAACTGCTTTAAGAATAAGAGGGTGATTTATATTATTTGATTATAGTGTACCGATTGGAGAAGATAAAAGAAAAGGTATGTGATCACCTTGCATGCATATTTCTAGACAAAATATTACGTACAGTTATCTTTTTAAACTATAAATGATTGCTGACATATAAAAGAGAACATACACAACATAAAAGTAGTTTTCATAAAACAATATGTTGCTCCATAAAACAAAATATTATATAATAGAATAGTTTGTAACACGTATATAAACAATGCTCCCGAAAAGTTTTTGACAGTAATTTTTTATTCTATAAAACTGTTTTGAAAACACTTACATGGTATTTTTTGCTCTTGCATGCACCTTGAGTTTTTTCCTTTACATTCCGGCTAAAGTGGCCACCTAATAAGAATGTCGATTACTGATTGTTAGCCTTGTACTCACGCAAAACTGTGTTGCTGGATGGGACGAAGAGGAAGATATCTCTAGATATCTAACTCATTTATTTATTCATTCATTCTTTTCTAAGCTAAGCTGTTACAGACGAGCCTGACAGTCACATAATACATGTTTTCTGAAAATATTCTGAACTCAAGACACCTCAAAACACAATGAATATTCTACATATAATTTCAGGTCAAATAAAATATTTCCTACACCTATAAGTAGCGGCATCTGTTTTTTTTTTTTTTTTGCAAAGTACAAAATAATTTTTTTTTTTAAATGAAATATATCAGATTTGGCTAAAATTATGGAAATTGTTTATCTTTAAGCAAATTTGCCAAATAATTAATGAAATTATGTGAACAATATTAAAAGGTTTTTTAAGATGGCAACCTTAGAAAGCAGCAATTGTGATTTGGTCATCGAAAGGGAAATCAAATGAAGCCAAGCTGCAACAATTAAAAATACCTGTTTTTTGAAGACTTTAACCCTTAAAAATCCTAAAAAAAAATACGAAATTGTTGACAAAATGAAAGAAAAATAGTGAAAAATATACTGAAATTACCATTAACAAATTTACAAAATCAGGCAAAAATGTTATATGATAGTTCTTAAAAATAAACATATATAAAAAAATATAGTATACAGTTCTTCTGAAGAAACCTCATACATAACCTTGAGTCTTTCTGGATGCCTAAGAACTGTCTGTTAACCATGTGATACTTGCATGAGGTACATGAGACAAAGGTTCCATTAGATCAGTGCTGCAGAACTCCTACAAAATCAGAGAAACTTACCCACTGAACTTTCTCTAGAAAGGTGAAGTCTGCTCCATTCTAAGTGGGATTTTCACCCTTAGTGAAATCAATCTTTGAAGGCTGGTTTCACCCGAAATCCAACTACTGCTTTAGATCTTCTGCATTAGAGACTCATAGAGGAAAATTTGTCCTGGCTGAGAATCAAACTAAGGCTTTCAGTTTAGTACAATGATACTGATACAATTGAAAAAGAAAAGGGCCAAAGAGTTTACCTAAAGTAGCCTACTTCTGATGCAATGTAATTTGTATTTTTAATATGCTTGTACAGAAAAATGACTTCAGTTTATTATTATTATTATTATTATTATTATTATTATTATTATTATTATTATTATTATTATTATTATTATTATTATTATTATTATTATTGTTGTTATTATTTATTATTATCTTTTATTATTATTTTTATTTTATTATTTTATTTTTAATATTAATATTATTATTTTTATTATTATTTTTATTATTATTACAATTATTATTATTATATTTTTAATAACAAAATGGCTCAAAAACAGGATATTAGCTTGAACAATACATGGAAGTTTCCTGTAGTTTCAAGTGTACTGTACCAGTACTGGTAGTTTAAGTTATTCAGATAGAATAATGTGTAATAGTGAGAGTGTTCTTATAATTTTTACCCTATTTAATTGTTCTAATTTTTTGTCTGCTTTTTATGATATTAATGGTAGATGTAAATTAATAAATATTTTATGGAACAATTTCATTTTGACATTCCGATACATTTACAAAAAAATAATCCTTGCTTTTAATGATGAAAAATGGGGAAACATGTGTAATGTGCATTTTCTTTTAAAGTTTTATACCCACCCAATGCAAAAATCATTACACTTCTGATTGGACGACATTCTGCAGAAAGGAACCAACCATCAAATTAAAAAAACCGGAGTAGGTGCTAATGTTTGCTACTGAACTATATATCTATGTTGTGAAAACTAAACAACCCTCCTCTTCCATTTGTATGCCATCTATGGAGCAAACAAAAACATCCAGGTGGCTTTTTATTTAACTTTAAATGCCTGTTTTTTAGCTTAAAAATCCTGTGGGTTGGTTCCTTTCTGCAAAATGTGGTCCAATTTACAATGTAATTATATTGAGAAGTGGAGTTTTATTCAAAAATTATTTTATATAACCACCCAATGATATCTAGTTTAGGATTTTCAGATCAAAGATTAATGTATTTCATAACTTTGTAGGTACCCTCTTTCCTCTTCTTCCTCTACTTTTTATACATTAAAATTTAAATGAAGTTTTGAAATGTTTCTTATTTGGTGTTTTTCATCTTATATTTTTTGCAGATGTTCGAACCGACATAGTTCAAAATGGGATTGCTTCATCGAACACCAACCCTCGTCTCAATGTACACGCAAAGGAGTTTACGATGAAGCAGGGAGATTTAAGTACTTCCAGGTAATTAGAAGAAGAACATCAATCATTGTGTTATATTAAAGAATTACCACTGACTTACTAGGGAGGCCATAACTTCAGCATATTCCTATACAGACCAGATTTTGAGCTGGTCATCCTCTATCTGGCAGTAGCTTATACTAGGAATGGGATATCGGAAGCAAAATATCAATATTGATATCGATATTAATATTGGTTACTAATATCAATAACAGTATTATATTGATAAGAAAATATCTATATTCGATAATATTGAAAGTTTTACTAAGATATCATAATAGGGTTGTTCCTTGAGCACTCAGAAATTGTTAACACACTGTGTGTATGCGCACAAGTTGGTGTTAACCTGATGATTATGAATGACGAGGGTCTTCGAAACTAGTACAGGTATTTATAAAATAAGTGAAACATAGTGCTGAACCCAACTCAATATTATTAAATTATAATATAGCTTCACTGTGTAAACTTCCATACAATGATTAATTAAACCTACTGTAATTTAATGCAAATTTATGCCCTACAGCAATTCAGCAAAAGTTTTGCATCACTGCCTGTTGTTGTTACTTCTGACGAGTAAGTATAACTGAGATGCCCTTGTGACAGCAAAACTTAAAGTGACTACCAGATTTTAATTTTATTGTTTTTTAACTTTAAATTGCCAATAATTGGCAATATTTTGATAATATCGATATTGATATCCCATCTCTAGGACATAACTTCAATATTATGCTGAACGGTCCTGATTTTGAGCTAGTAGACCTCCATCTAGCACTAGCTCAGGCCATGCAAATTATCTTTTGTAATAACCTCATAATGGACAAAGGGTTAAAATAAACCATCAAATCTACAGACGTTATTTCTCTGAAGAGTGCTCAGCCATGAACAATATTTTTCTGACCAAAATGTATCACTTCTTGGAAACTATTAAGCAATTTCACATTGCATTTTATAAATATCTTCTATTTTATTTGAACTGAAAGTACAGTACTTACAACAAAATTTGGAAATGGCCCCTATGACTTATTTTCCAATCATTTTTAGCGTAAGTAATAATAATGTTTAGCCGACCATCCTTGTAGTATAGCAGTTTCTGATTACTAATCATGAAGATCTGGCTTCGATTCTGGTCTGGGGAATTTTATCTTTCATAGATGGGTTCCCCTGGTCGACATGGTCTGGTCAATTGTTAAGGATTTAGGTTTAAGGGCCCCCTTCATTCATATTATCATCTTCATCATCATCATCCCATCGAGATAATGTACCCCCACCTAAAAGGTGTCTCAAATAGAGAGATAAGGCTACACTTCTGCCAAGTCAGGGAAAGATACCACAAATTCTACCAGGGTAGTGGTGGCATTGGATAATATATATAAGTTATATATAGTTTAACCAGTTCCAATTCACTAATTTTATATAGAGAAACTCTCTATTTAGGGTACCATTACCATTTGAATTCTTCTTTTGGCTTGAAGGGCCTTAAGGTTCCAGGAGGTTGAGGCTTCCAGGTTTCCAGGGTTTGAGGTAATTGGAACATAAGGTGATAAGGTTGTCAGGATTGCTACCAATATTGATTTCTGTCAGAAGCTGAGTTGACCCCAGGGTTGTAGTGACACCAGAAGAATGAGGCCAACTGGAAAATCTTAGTGAGCTTATTGGGGATTGAACCCGTGACCTTCTTGTTTTTTAGGGCAGTGATTTGACTAAAAGCTATTTAAAATACATAGTTATACCAATAGCTTAAGACCAAATAATGTTAGGACAAGATGTAAGCAACTCAGATTATTTATGGTAAATTTTTTACTAATTTAATCTACCTATTTAAAATTATAGAATAGGCCTGTCGAGCAGCACTCTGAAGGTGTGCAGTCATTTCCTACTTCCCCTCCCTTTGTGATCTCCAAAGTGTAGTGATTGGTTCAGTTGTGCCGCAACTGAACCAATCGCCATGCAACATAAGTTAATGTTTTTAGACAAGTAATGTATATTACAGTTTATTTACAAGGATTTTATACCATGACAGTTTTAGAATAATTTGTATGATAACTTTAGAATAGTTTATATATTTATTGCATTAATTGCGCAGTGGTGGAATAATGACAATATTAAAAACACAGATTTTGCTCAGTTGGAAAATGAAAATAATTGAAATAGCCTTAACAGTTTCAACATTAAAGCTGTTCTTTTTATCTGACCACACAGAAAAAAAATTCATGAAAACGGGCCATTTAGAAATGAATTTTAAAAACGGGACTTTTGCATTCTGTTAAGTTTCGTAGGGACAACGGGACCAGTCAATCAAAGAAGGGATAATCCCATTAAAAACAGGACATCTGGTCACCCTGACCTCTGACCTCCACAGTCTGAATAAGGAATTTTATTTTTACTTATATTTAATCCAGTACAATGGCATGATTTTCCCCTTCCTGTTGCTTTCAGAACTACTGTAGTTAGGTTTATCCCAGGCATCTGCCAAAATTAAGCTGTAGGATTAACTAATAAATTGATTTTAATTTCACAACAATTTAAATATTACTAGAAAGCATAGTTGAATTCTAGATGACTCAAATTAATAATGATCTATTACTGTCTTGTTGACTTTTACAACAGAAATAGAAGTAATAGTACTGCTGGCAATGCTGACTTCTTTGTAATGATGACACATAGGTAAGACAAGTGATAGTCAGAGCAAACAACATCTTTAGAGCTCTCTTAGATTTATCTATCACTAGCTATTACCAGTCTTCTACAAGCAAGTCACTCAGAAGGAAGTAGTGTTTTATCTTGTGATCTTAATATACGGTACTTTGTTCAGCTTTTATTAAATTCTTACTTCAGGAACAAATGCCAAGAAGCAGAATGAAAAACAGGTAATTTTCTAATTAGTGTAAAAACAATATTTACTTTTCATTTCTTTTTTCTAAGTTCTAATTCTAATTCTAATTCTAATTCTAATTCTAATAATATTGCATTCCATGGATCCAAGAAATTTGGATGTGGAACAAGTCAGGACACACACACATTCACACACATACCCATACATACCTATTTACAAAACATAAAATATAGTTTACTTACAAAGGCCAATTCAAAACAAGTTAAGGGATTACAATTTATTGTGGCCTTGCTATTGTTCTATTGTTCTAACACCATTGATTCTGTATTATTTTTATATCGTTGTATGGTATTATTATTTTATATAACAACATTGTATTAATAATTGTATCCTGTTCAGGAACTTTTGACGAGTCACCAGTTTACGAGCAATGCTCAACCATGTAAATGCTATGTGACGATTAATAAAACTAAACTAAACTAAACTAAACTACCTAAAGCAGTGGTTCTCAGAATGTAGTTCCAGTATTGCTGGAAATACAGTAAGGGCTTTTAAGAGGAATAATAACATTTAAATGGATGTAGAATAAAATGACGAAGAAAAATGTATTCTCATTCTGTACCTACATTTACGATTCAGGATTTTTTATTTTCTTTTTATTTATTTATTTATTTTGTTTTTTTTTACAAACAGGCATTGCTTATTGGTTTGTGGGCTGTTAATAAAACATTTTTAGGTTTTATAAAGAATTAGATTTTTTCTTCTTTTTGTGTAACAGAACAAAACAGGTCAATTTTCCATTAAACAAAATGATGCTGATAATTTGTTTCAGAAACAAGAACACTGTTATGCTTCATTCCATTTCAGTTCAACCCCTGAGGTTGAGAGATAAGGGGAGAACATTGTGTATAGAATTATCACAGAAGGGAATGAGACAACAGTTGAAGTATGCTATGCTTCGGCTTTGTTGTCCTATTGTTAGCTTCTGAAACGACAGTATCAGTACATACTAATGAATGAGATAAACATTAACTTACCTCATAAAAAACTCTTATTTATATTATTATAGAAGTTGTTCTAGCATCGATGTAAATCCTCAGTATTCAGTGTTTCTTTTGTGTGCAGTAACTGGTTCACTACCAGAATTAGTATTTATGATCCATTCTGAAGTGTATTCATTGCTTTGACCATGCCATGAGACTTCTCTTTCCATAATCTTATGAATTTACTCTATTTGTAGCACAAGTGATGCGAAGCTCTTTAAAATGTGCCAAGATAGTATTTTCTCAACTTTAAATTAGCTAAGTGTAATGTGATCAATTAAGTATGGTACGTGCAGTACATTTGTTTACTCTTTTATTTATTTGCTGTATATAAGAGACATTATTTAATCACAGTATATACAAAGAAGAAAATGATCAGAACATACAGTAAATTACATTATGACAAAGAAAGATCAAACATGAATTTAGGATGCAAATACAAACATAAGTAAAAAAATAAAAGACATCTTTCCGAGAAGTAAGCCATGTTCAATTGGAGTAGGCCTACTTATTTACAACGGTAGCTATTACATTAAAAAAATTACAGCTGTCTCAATAGTACTCCAATTGAACATGACCTACTACTAATATGTCTACTATTCAAGAGTCAGGTTGTGAAAGCCTAAGATAGATGATAAAGTAGAATACAGTAGAGTCCTGAAAACTCGCCTAATGTGGACCGAAGGGTGACCGAGTGTGTGAAAATGCTGGGTTATCGGGAAAGGTTTTAAAAAAGAATAAGTACGAGTGTTTCCTCAGAAAATACAGTACTTGTATATATTGGTTGCTTGAGAATACATAAGGCATAAAGGCATAAGGCATAAAGCTGTCTATAATAAAAATTAACTAGCCAACTTTGCAAAAACTGGCTACATTTTTTTAAAGAAATGCACAATATCCTGTTTGTTTTACATACTGCACTCTGCATTTTGCCCTGCCAGGGTGTGGCCGAGTTATCCAGACTGTCGAGTTATTGAGTGCCGAGTTTTTGGGACTCTACTGTAGTTTAATTAGAATACTTCAGATAAATTTGAGAAAATTATAATTGGAATGTTTTATTTCAGAAAGAGTGAAATGACTTTTATTTATTTATTTATTTATTTAATTACCAGGCATTTGATTCACTAATTACACAATGTATAACACACAGTACCAAAACAATAAAGAACAACATGTACAATATGCATAAAAATAAATATCAATATTTAATTTTAAGTGTCACACAAAAAGCAGTATTCTTCAAGAATGACTTAAAAAAAAAAAAGATTTAAAATGTTCTGATACGTGAAGAGCTGAATGGGGGGGGGATACACACAGTGCATATGACTCAATATAAGAAGGCAAAGATCATTTTAAACTAGAAGATAAAATATTTGTCATCTGTATTTCAGATCAGCTGCCAATGTTCCTAATATGCTTAGCAATCACAGAGACCCTCACAGCCGATCAGCTCACCACTTGCAGCAATCAAAATCAAGTGGCAACATACTTCATGCTCTGCAACACTCCAAATCAGGTGGCAACATGCTGCATGCCCTCCAGCAGTCCTCATCCAGTGGGAACATCTTACAGGTATGCACTGCTTTCACAATTTCCTTAGTGATACAGTGATATATTCTACTTGAACCTATGCAAATTCACACTGCACAAATGGCTAGCTTTTATGTCAAAATTAAGTTATCCAAGAGAAACTAGATGAGGGGTATAAAATTCTGTAGAAAGGAAATATATATAGGTTGTTGCTTTGGTTTGACTGATTTGCATACTGTTGAGCTTTAATAAGTATTTTGGCTAAAATGTTTAATTAAAATGTTATATTTTAAAGTAAAAGAGAATGTTTCATTTGTGTATCTTGATCCAAAGCCCCACAGGAGATTTGTTCAATGAAAGTTTCATAGCACCGAAACAAATACATAATAGATATTAGCAATTATGGTGAACTTTGAAGCTGAAATTAATGTTAAAATACCTTAAACATCAAATTAACCAAAAAAAAAAAAGAATTAATCAAGTGAGAGTAGTAAGTAAGTAAATAAATAAATAAGCTTCATTAATCTCATAAGGCAAAGGCCTCCCACTGTTCACAGGGTGAGCTCGAAGGATTTCTCTATAGACGAGCTAGTCCTAATGAGTTGGTATTTTTCTATTAATTTATCATAATACATTACAGACTAATCAGGAACATAATACATGAAGAATAGACAATAACTATAAACTAAAAACTAGAGAAAATATTGCACAATTTTGAACAAATCTATATACTACATGCCATTGGGTTTTAGGATGGCCCACACTCCTCCTGCCTATCCTAGGATCCCACACTTGCTGAGTAGGTCCTCTTTCAGCATTCAGTCATACTACATGATGTCCCCACTTCCATTTCAGTTGGGCCGTCATCTAGATGCAGTCTGCAGTGCCCATCTTCTTTCTAACATCCATGTTCTAAACTCTATCCTTTAAGGAAATTCTTAAGATCCTCCTCTCCATCTTCCGCTGGCAAACTTGCAGCATATTTACTTCTCTAGGACCACATTTAACAGATGTATATTAGTGTAGGAAGCACACAGCTTTTGAATACTTTCTTTTTCATTGGAAGTCATTGGAATTTGTCCATTAGGATGACTCTTTGACTCCAACATCTGGTCCAAGCCATCCCTGTTCTTCTTTTTACTTCTGTCCTTGGAGTTCTGTTGAGAGAGATGTTTTGTTCTAGATATGTGTAGTTTTTAACATATTCTAGCGGTTCCCTGTCAATATTTATTCATACTTCTGTTCTGTTGGTATTCAGTTTGGTTTTTCTGGGGCACAGAGCATGGCCTACTTCCTCGCTTATCATATTGATGTCTATAATCATCTTTTTAAGTTCTTCTCCTGAAGTGGCAAATAGTACTATGTCATCTGCGAAACTGAAATTTAATAGATTTATATAAATTTTGAAGATAAAATGTCAAAAGATGAATTATGAAATAGATCAAGTGTAAAACATGTTAGGAAAATAAAATAAACTTAACATCTTAATGGTCGTCTGTGCATTTCTTGAATCCTCATATAAAATTACATTGAACTTTAATGCGAGAGAGAATATAATAATAATTATAGCTGCCCTGTCCAGGGTTACCAAAAGATACAGCCTAGCTAGATCAGTTGTTAAAGACAATTTTACGAATACATTATCTAAGAGTTTTAAAACAATAATAGCATATATGCATAACAATGAGACGGTGGAGAAAAATCACGTTAATTGAAAATTAGAATGATAATCATTAACAGACCTCTTGGACAGAGACAGCCATAACCATTATTAAAAGTTTATTGAAATTATATTCAGTACAGATGGTTGTGGACTATCGCTAAAGAATCATGCAAGATTTGTAGAGAAATGTCCACTAGAATATCTGTGTGGAACCCAAAGCGCCTGAAGATACCCACTGAAAATTGCATAGTAGTACCTCGAGCACCAAACAGTAGGCCAATGACTTCCCATTGATGGATGTTATATTTGTTGGCAAAATAACCACAACAAGGTTCATAGTGTTGTTGTTTTTCTCTATTCACCTCTGCAGCTTGCTTGTCTCCTTTCTCAAATCTCACTGTTGGATCGATGACATATCCTTTGTTGTTTGGTCTATAGATGACTACAATGTCAGCTATTTTTTGTGACCCAGTGCTGGAGATACAGTGAACCTCTTCAAAGACTTCATATCTGTGGGTTTCTCGAAAACAGTTAGCAATTGTATTTCTAACTTTATTGTGGCGATTGATCCTAAGAAGCTCCCCTTGACGACAGTAGCCAAGCACTATTTCATTTTAAACACTCCTTACTTATTTATATGTGCCAGAATTAATGCATTTGTGATGGATTGTTTTTTACAGCTTGAAGGTGGTTTTGTGTACTCCTGTGTTAACTTGTATGGCTGTGCTAAAGCTATAACCTTACATGTCAGTTAATCATCATTAATTACCATTGTATTCTGTGAAAATGTCATATATTTTTAAGCATTTCTTATTATAAATGACTGTATAAGGGTTTACTTAATTCTTAAATAATCACAATTATATTGGCAAGTCAAAAAAGGGAAGAAGTGTGGAAGTTTTGCAAGGGTTTACTAGTAATGATAATAATAATATAAAAACTATAGAATAAATAAAAAATTATACATTAAAAATAAAGATACAGTCGAATCTGGATAACTTGAAGCAAAAAAATTGTATTAATCACAATTTCGAATTAGAAAAGTGTATTGCTTTGTATAGGTATTTCATGGGATCATGCTAAAAGCTCGAATTATTCACTATTTCGAATTTAAAATCTTCAAATTGTTCAAGTTCAACTGTATTTTGTGTAAATGAAATGATTATTAGGATTATTATGTGATCATGTGAAAATGATTTTTTTAAATTAAATATTTATTTCTTTTTGCATTTCAGGCTCCCAGGGTACATTTTCAGTTAGATACAAGAGAAAACGAACCACAATTAATAGAAATGGTTGCTCAACCGATGCGAGTCCCCCCTCCTGTCAACATGAAATCTTCAGTTAAAACTTACAATACTACAGAGATGAAACCCACAGTTATCCCTGACAATAACTTTAACAAGACTCAAATGGTGAGATTAATGGTATTAATTATAATTATAATTATAATAATCTTCATGTCACATTTCTGGAAGGTATCTAACTCAAATATAATTTTTTTTTGTTTGCACAATGTTTCATTATTCAGCTATGGTGTTCAACAGACACGTACATATCATTTTTTTTATTGAAAGTTGTATTTTTAGATTAAGGTTATTCAGATTATCTGAAAACATGTATTTCTGCTGAAAACTCGATATCAAATTGTCTATTGTGTTCACAATACTCTTTTTACCTATAGTACTTATGGTGTGGGTAGAGAAACTAGTATTAATAACACAGAATTAATCTCTACTGATTGTTAGTTATAACTAGAATTCAGACGTTTATGACCTAAGAAATGGGAAAATTTAACTGCAAAAATGCCCTTAAAAATGACTAAATATGACCAAAAAATTCTAAATAAAATAACGTATTTTCAAAAAATAAATTTTCGAGTTTAAAACGTTTAATGAAACTAAATTCTTAAATCATATGAATTCAGTTGGATAATCACTTTTTAACAATTTTAGTTATTTACAGTTTTACTTGTAATGAAATTCTATTTTTAAAGAATTTTCTCCTGTTTCCTTGCTTCATCAGCTCCAAATTCTCATAATATTTTGTACACCTTGCATGTCCCTATAAAATATGAACAATTTCGTTAATTTTACATTTTAAGTTAACTATTAATTTGGAATTAATGAAATAAATTTAAAATTTAACTCGACCATGTAGTACATACACTGTATAATTGTGCTCCTTTACCGAATTTATAACTTAAATATGATGTTAAATTACAAATATGGCTAAAATATGACCAAGACCACAAAAGTGACCAAAATATGACTTTTATATGCAAAATAAAAATGGTCCGATGAGGATAACAAGCATGCATTTTATGTTTACTTTGTGTTTGCGGCAAACATCATAAATGTCATAAACATCTGAACCCTAGTTGTAACATGTTTTGTCCTGTTCATGTAGTTCCAATATAGTCTGTTGGCCATAAGGTTCACTATGAAGCTATTGGCATGCCCACTTTATTGCTAGAGATAATTAACTTGTAATATAGTCTTATCAGTCCCCAAAATACTAAACTATGATATAATCACTGCCTTCTAAACCGTATTAATCGTGTATACACTGCCTGTCCTATACGGCTAATTTTGCGTACTCGGCGACATTACAGATGGCAGCACCTTTCACACCCAGACTGCTTCTTGTTTTTTGCTACGACATTGTTGATTATGTAGTGCTGTCACCGCCGTCTCATAATCACTGCCTTCTAAACTGTATTACTCCTCGAGACGGCGGTGCTCATAATATAGTCTATCAATGCGTCTAATTAATTTACATTTATTTTAATTATTGCTCCAAAATTCCATTTCAAGGTAAGTGTCATATACTGGAATAATATTACGTTCTAAACAAATAACACAAGTATCTGTGTCTGTTTAATGCTTATTTTGATTAGTGATTGCTGCAA
The DNA here is from genome assembly GCA_964059195.1 of Ectobius pallidus. Classification (NCBI taxonomy): domain Eukaryota; kingdom Metazoa; phylum Arthropoda; class Insecta; order Blattodea; family Ectobiidae; genus Ectobius; species Ectobius pallidus. Next base: position 47,305,616 of record CAXKWD010000004.1, on the reverse strand, counting down.
TCTGGGTGTGAACTGTGTCGCCTCTACTGGATAAATTAGGTAATTTAACAATACTCTGAACTCCATGTTAAAATAAAGCATAGGACAGGCAGTGTAATTCTCGAGACGGCGGTGGATATAATGCATTTTATAAATGTTGTTTTTTGTAATTTTCAGGTTAATGTTGTAGATGCGCAGTTACCCAGGCCAACTGAAGGTTACTTAGTTACAGGAACAAAATCAGTTCACATACCAATGACAATTCACACAACTAGTCTGAAGCGCTCAAAGAGTTTAGGAGCAGCGGACATGGCAGCAAGATCAGGTTTGGGTGTTGCCAAAGAAGCACCTGATATGGGAAATTTCCCAGTTGAAGTACAAGCAATTATCAGTAGAGCTGTAGAAGGTGAGTATAAAGTATCAGTGCTTTCCAAGCAGACGGTTTTTTTTTTCTTGTTCTGTATGTTACAAAATAAGTTCAAGTAGAGTACTTCATTCCATATTTTTTACAATCCAAACTAATTTATTATCTGAACACCACTTTGGATTATGGACTATTATTATTGTATTAAATAGTTTATTTTCAGTGAAAGAAAATATGAACAGATATATAAATAGGTCTAAATTACAGTTGACCTGGGTGACACAGTTAGTATCATGCTGGCTTTCTGTGCCCAAGTTTGCGGCTTCAATCCTGGCCCAGGGTGATGGCATTTATGTAAACATAAATGTGACAGGCCCATGTCGATAGATTTACAGGCATGTAAAAGAACTCCTTATGGGACAAAATGGCCAGACCATGTTGCAGTACATTCCCATCATTAAATAATCATACAACTAGGTTTAAATTACACCGCTATCACACAAGGTATGATTTCCATCTTTCGGAGCCAAATGTTAGACTGAGCAAGTCAAAGAAATGGTTTAGGTCGATTGCCATTCCCATGTCCAACAAGTTACCATCTTTTACCACAAAAGGCACATGATTTACACCTCAACCAATTATTTAAAACCATCTTATAATGTTGGCTAACAGAAAATCACTTCTATAACATAATAGTTATTTATGATTCAACAGCTAAAAGAAGGATTATATTTTTCAAGTAAGTATGTTTGAAGAACGAGCCCATAAGGGCGAGTGAAAGAGTCCTATGAGCAAAATAAAATCATTTTATTGTATCATACACTATTTTTAGACAGTCAATATTTATAGACAAGTTATAGATTATTAATAAAATTACATTCTTTTTACCTATTTTGTATCTGTGATACCCAGCTGTGATGGTCATTTGTTTCTTCGTAGCATCAGTGACTGGTTATGTTGTTTAGATTTAAACAGTTGACTGTATAAGGAGAATTAGTGAAGCAATTTTGTTCTTTTCTACAGAATTTTCTATAGGCTATAGCCCTCAGCAGCCATTAACAGAAATATCGATTGTACAATTATTACAAGTTGAAATGGTAATTCCTTGAACTGAGGAAGTAGGAATAGAATTGATTACGTTATTTTATTTTTGTATTTTTTGGAGGTACCGTACAACAGTTGATTGTGCAGGGAGAATTTGTGAAACAGGAAAACAAAGCTGATCATCCTGGAGTTACAATTTTGTAGCTAATATCATCTAGCATTAAAAGTGTTTCTTTCACCTATGACTGTCTAAAAAATAATTTTTCAACTCTTGTGTAAATATTTCTCTATAGTGTAAAATTTTTAAATGTTTGATATTTATACTTATACTTTGTATTGTCAGTTTTACTTTGTTTGTACTCTACTTTGTAATTCTACTTAATTTGTATTCAGTCTACGCTTTTTCAGTATATGTCAAAGTAATCATTACAGTATCCACTTCCATAGTTTTCACTTACTTTTTTTTAATATACAATGATTATTTTTCAATTAATCCTCTGAGAAATTCCAAAACCAGCTGTTTCAAGAACTTGTAAATAGTTAAATGAGTGGGCTTCTAACTTTTAATTAGTACCTGTATCTAATGTATTCAGAATAAATTAGATATGTAGATTCGAAACCTTAATAGTTCCTCACAAATATTGGTTCTATTTTTTCTTAATTCATGTATGTAACACTTTAATGTTCGATATTAAAACTCTGTCAGCTTAGTTAAATCATTAAGTGCTTCAACCAATGAACATAGGCTACTATGATATTATATAAATGATTTCTTTTCTTGTAGATCCAAATAAAGTGTCAGCCCGTTCATTAATGGATCTGGTAAGACAAATAATGGAACGAGCAGTGGCCAGTGTATCCTATGCCCTACCAGCTGCAAAACTCTGCATCACCATAATTGAGGTTGGTACTAACAATACAATTTTAATTTTTTAATACTGAGTAATATTTGTGAAATGTTACATTTAGTTTAAAATTTAGGCGAATCTGATGTTTAACTTATTTAATCTTTTAACAATTCAAGGTGCATGTAAGCTAGAGAATGTAACCCAGTTCTTAATTTATGATGATTGCTAGTGTTCAGGGATTGGACCCTTACCATTTTGAAATGTATACATTATTGTATTATTTGGTAATGCATCTGAAATATAGTATTTCTATATTGTAATATATAGTATTGTAATATATAATATATATTGTAGAATTTTCCAAAACCCATCAGGATTAGATGCTGTTTTCAACTAGTTGCAACATTTAAGTCATAATAATGGCTACCAATATGTATATGTACTTACAAGTGAAATGTGTACCAGTAATAAACGTACTGTACGATCTCAAGTTCGTAAAATGGTATCAATTGTTAAGGTTATAGAAATTTAATCTTTTATTTATTTATTTGATAACCAAGAATTATTCTGAAATAGGTACATGATACAGTAGAACTTCAATTACTCAAACTCCAACTGTCCGGATCGTTTTGCAGCCATATTTAAGTAGTTTTTGCAGCAGCAAGCATTGGGAAACCCTCTTTCAGGGTCAATTAATTGTGAAAAGACAAAACTTTTAGCCAACAAAATTGAAATTTTCTCAGCAAAACAACTGACTCCAATATGTTCAAGATGTGATACTTTATGTAAGTACAGTACTGTAGTATTTAGTTAAAACAAAAAAAAATTACCTTTTTCATGATTTATCCAATTATCTGGTTATTTGAGTATCCGGATCGGGTCCAGTCCCAATTAATCCGGATAATTGGAGTTCTACTGTTATCAGAATTTTGGAAACACCATGATACCATGATGAGATGAAAGCAAAACGTCCCTAATTTTTAAAGTTACAGAATGATTTAATAGGAGCACTACCAGTAATGGCTACTTTATTAGACCACTTTGAAAAATATCATGTTACAATCAGGTAAACACCTAGAATGAAATCATATTAAATCTTGAATAAATAATTCACATAATATTTCATTTATATAATATGTTTATGCTAATGATTTAATATTCTTATGAAACTTCATGTACCAGTTTATTATTTTTTTCAGAAAGAAACAAAAGAAACTTTTTTAGAATCTCTTCTCAACTTGTGCCAGCAGTGGTACCAAGAACGTGATCGTGTATTGAAAAGTACATCTTCCTCTGGTACATCTCCAAGCCATCGATTTTGTGCCTTCATGCAATTTCTTAATGAGATGTACTGTGAGGTAAGGATTTAAAATATAATAAATTGTCTATTTTCTTCCACAAAGTTCTCAGTCACAGTCATAGGCGTAGCCAGGCCGACCATATGGGGGGGGGTTATAACATCCGCGGGGTCTGGCGAGTATGGAAGGAGAGGGGGGTCCGGGGGCCCTCCCCCGGAAAATTTTAAAAATTAAGATGCAAAATAACGAGTTTTAAGCTTCCGGGGGTTCTCCCACGGAAAATTTTAAAAATTAAGACGCAAAATAACGAGTTTTAAGCTTCCCACGCTTTATACTTGTATTAAGCAATTTATGGGCAGACTTAAAAAAATTATACAATTTTCCATTTTTTATTCAATGGGGGGGGTTCAAACCCCCAAAACCCCCCCCTCGCTACGCCTATGGTCACAGTAAATGCTACTCTGTTTTCAATTATTTTCATCTATAAATGCCATATCAGTACTTCTTATCATATTACTGAAACGCAAGTGCTCAATTTGTTACTTTAATTTAGTTAAAATTTTATTCTGACACTCACTACTACTTTTGCTAAAGTAGATAGATTACTTTAGTGGAGTGCTTTCTAATTCATCTTCAAGAAATTACTTCCATGTTGCAAACATTGTGATCGGAAAGATGTTTGTGTACATGTATGATTTTGTCTTACAGTATAAGTAATCTGAATTATAGTTTTTCATTTAAGATATTTGTGTTGTGTTGTATCATGTGTTTGTAATGAAAATGTTAAGTGATGATAAACTAGTGCACTCTTCTCTACCCTACTCTAACTCATATTGTTCAGCTGTGTTGAGGATGTGACCTTAGTGGTTAATGTGTATTTCCATGTAGGCCTATGTATTGATGTCTACGTATTCATGTCCTGTGGAAATTCTGCACATTAACCACAAAGGTCACACCCTCAGCATGCTTAAAAAATAAGAAATATACAAACACACCATACAACACAACACAAACATCTTAAATGAAATACTATAATTCAGATTACTTATACTGTACGACAAAATCATACATGTACACAAACATCTTAGCAGGCTTAAACCATGTTTAATTACATATTCAGTTAAAAATAATTGCATATTTAAATTTTTATACATTTTTATTACATACAGTGAGTTCCACGCAAGAGTTGGCCAATAATGCAGGTTTCTGCATCGCAGCTGGCACAGCTCCAACTCCCGAGCGATCGGGTGAAATATCTATGCAAATAATGCCGCGGTCGTTGTAATTATTCAGGTTATCAACATTCTAATATCTCTTGTGATGAAGGACGTGGTTATTTTCATTGTAATTTTAACTGTAAATGTGAGAACCTGAATCATTACACCAACCGCGGCATTATTTGCGTAGATATTTCACCCGATCGCTCGAGAGTTGGAGCTGTGCCAGCCGCGACGCAGAAACCCGCATCATTGGCCAACTCTTGCGTGGGACTCACTGTATATCCTTTCTCTGCTTATAAATATTTAATTTGTACATTTAATCTTATGTTGGCAGTTGAAACGTCGCCAGTTGCAGCTGAAGACTCAATACGATGGTGCTTCTCCCGGACTAGTATTGCTCACTCTTGTATTCAATTGCTGTTTAGACTGCCTTAAGCCTCCCAACTCGCAAGGCGAGGTAAGTACCTGGATAGTCTAGCAAAAAATAATACAGTGAAAGTAATGAGTATAATAGAAATCAAACATGAAGGCTTGGATAGCCTACGTAATAATGTGAAAGCAACAGCAGGCCATGTCCTTTTGTAAGATTTAGTATCATGGAGTAAGGAGTCCATTTATCGTAATTACAGCAGTTTTGTTATAGTTTCTGTAACTTTAACAAGAGAGCAAGAACCTATTTGTCAACCCTATCCCTTAAATTTTGCTAAACCATCCATAAGTACTACGAGGGTCATTTCAGAAGTCATGGCAACTATTATTATCAGTCAATAAAGCTGCAGGAAACAAAAATCAGGATATACGATTGAAAGTCGTTGGAATGTTCTTTGCAATGCTGGTACTAAATTGGGATCTGGATACAAGGCACTATGGGTAAGGGACATTGAAAGATGCATAAATAGAGATCATTGTTTTACTTGTATTACGTATGCACAAAACAGTACGCTTAATACTCGTAGTCTAACAACCTTCAAAATAATCCCCCAAGATTTGTTTTATTCTAAGTAATTGTTTATACTTTCCTCACATTCTGTGATTTTTGACACACTTATACGAGACGTATCACACAGCTGATGGTATTCATCGCCTTCCCCATTGTTGGCAAAGATGTGTGGACGCCTTGAGGGATTATTTTGAAGGTTTTTAGCTCGTAAGAGTACGAGTATTACGCATATTGTTTTGTGCATATGTAATACAAATAAAACAATGATCTCTATTTATGCATCTTTCAATGTCCCTTACCCATAGCTCCTTGTATCCGGATCCCAATTTAGTACCAGCATTGCGAAGTACATTCCATTGACTTTCAATCGTATATCCTGCTTTTTTTTTACTGCAACTTTATTGACTGATAAATAATAGTTGCAATGACTTCTGAAATGACCCTCGTACTAGATTGATTTTTCTTAAACACTACAACAACTGTTGGAAAGCAGCAATTTATTGTCACTCTTTCTGTAAAATATCCATGAGTTGATTCTAAAACAAGGTATTGTCCATGATGTAAAACCATTTGTAGATTGTTAAAAAAATTACTCTTAACTAAGTCTGTCTACATGAACTAAAGAAATTCCTCACAATAAGGGAACAGTCACATGGCACAACATACATCTTGACGACAATCCAAAGCTCGAAAGATGTCCATGCAATCAAGATTTCAGATCACAGTTGTATAGGGCTAGGCATAACACCATAACAAGATCATCCTCTTTTAGCAATAAATTACTTAATTTGTACAAGTAAGAATCAGCTTGAAAAATTTTATGTCATAACCGGGATTTGAACACGGATCTTCGGCTTAACGCGCCGATGCTCTACCAGTCTTCTGAATCAGTTGTGGAATTTGATGTCGTACTGGCATGTTGTCATGGTAGCTCAATGGTAGAGCATCGGCGCGTTAAGCCGAAGATCCGTGTTCAAATCCCGGTTATGACATAAAATTTTTCAAGCTGATTCTTACTTGTATTAATATCCCAGACATGGATTTAATGTCTATTTCCTTTCCCTCCACTTAATTACTTAATTTGTGTTTTATATTCCAGACTGATACTCTATTCTTTGTGCTTACGTCTATTGGACGTGACCTGGAGAATGAACTTCCCACCCATCTTCCTATACTGCTAGCAAGCGTCCGAGATGCCTTTCTTCAAACAGCAACCATTCCAACAATCAAGAAGACTCTATTGCAGCTCATAGAACTGCATGCATCAAAATGGCAACTGCCAGCTCCTGCTGTCATGTACTATACTGCACATTAAAGCTGAATGACATGTAAGTCCAACATCATACCTTACATTTATTTTATTGGATTGTAATATAGCAAATACTGTTTATAATTAGACTGCTTTCTCTGATTAAATAGCTTTTATTACTTTCATTGCACATACCATAACTTCTATGGTAGAGGAAGTTTCTAATTCAAACTTTACAATCAATAAAATGAAGTGGACAAGAGATACTATCAGCTCAATAACTTTTTATTATTTTATTGCTTAGACCTTTCAAAGCATCTGCATCATCTTCAAGGCATCTTGTTTTGTAGAGATAGATGTAGACTTAAATGTAAATGAAAACTTCTGGTGGGGTCATTTCATATCCCCTCGATAGGATAGACTTTCCTTAAATGGAACATACCCTTGCTTCCTTGAATACAAGTTGTCAAGTATTAACTGTAGTTTTTTTGTATAGCAAAGCTGAACAGAATGTAAGGCAGCTGCACAAAAGTGAAGTCTTCATCGCTTTATCTTCCATTAACACTGACTGGGCATCATTAACAACAAACATCTTCTGTGCTAACAGAAACTCCTTGTGGTATCCAGAAGACTTTATGAAGCATGGATGACGAAGTATTTTTTGTAAGATAAACCTTGAAGTTAGCTTTATGGCAATACCAAAGGTTGCATCATGGAAGTTATTATGCACTGAATGAAATAACTTTTCCTTTGAATTCAGACAGATGGCAAGGTAAATCCTGTCTATTTTCATACTACTCTGTTACAAGGTACCGTATATGTAGTCTTCATTGCTTTATCTTCCATTAACTTTGACTGGGAATAATTAATAACAAGAATTTTCTGTGCTAACAGAAATTCCTTGTGGTATCCAGAAGACTAGATGAAGATGGAAGTCATTCAATTATGGTGAAGTATTTTTGTGAAAGGTAAACAGTGAAGTAAGCTTTATGGCTATACCAAAGGTTGCATCATGGAAGTTATTAAGCATTGAATTTAATAACTTTTTCTTTGAATTCAGACCGATGGATAGAAGTAGAGAAGCTAAATCCTGTTTATTTCCATACTACTCTTTTACAAGGTACCATATATGTAACAGTACTTACAAAATAACTGTCAATGGCAATGAAGCTATTGTTTATTGATATGTAAGTGTATCACTTATTTTATTTGCTAAGTGATATGTATATTATTTTATTGTACATATTAGAACATGAACTTTATTTCAGGATTCTAAGGACCAGTATAAGTAAATGTACCGGTACGGTAATACTTAAACTTTGCCAATGAATGGGTTATATGCAGAAGTGAAATAATTACAGTTAAGTCTACCAAGCTGACTGAATATGTCAGGACAAATTCAGTATGATGTTTTTTTAGAAGCAGGTAATCATTGACAATAAGTACAAGTATTTAATGCTTTCTATGTTAAACAGTAAGTGAATTTAATAATATTCTGTTCACATTTGGCAAGTCAGAAGTACATAATATAGTTTTGACTGCCTTTATAAGGAATTATTTTGCTGTGGTTGTGAGTTAAATATGGCCAATAGAAAAATAATTCTCCAGTATTTGTCTTAAGGCATAATACAAATTTAATTTTGCCATTTAAACAGAGGTATTTAGATTTTTCTTTTTTGTTGCAAAATAGTCAATACTCGTAAATTTTAATTATATTGAAATGTGACACAATATTTCCATTAAAACTTATATTGTGTATAAAATCTAATTTTAATTTGGATCTTTCTCCAAGTAATCTCGTAATTAATTATATGTCTAGATGTCTTGCTAATTCACTCAATTTTAGATCAAAATATTTTGGTCAGAAAAGCAGTTAGTACCTCCTCGGTACCGTACCAGTATCGAAACAAAAGTAATATATTTTGCACATTCATACAAGTTCATAATAATCAAATTTTTAGTGGGGACATTTCTAGTCACTAACAAGCCTGTAAATAAATGTAAAAAGTGTGTACCTACCGTCCAGCAATATTTGTTTACTAAATGGAATATTTTTTAAAAGTTAGTAAATATTATAAGCAGGGCTTGAAAACATACCATATTGGCCTGACAAAAATTTACTGGACAGAATGATGATCGAACTATGGCAGTTAATTTTCCTGTTACAAATTTAGCATTCAATTTTCACTTGGTTTGATAAGTATTAATTCACATTTAATTTACTTATAATTTTATCAGTGTAGTGGCAAATTTTCCAGTGTGGGAACACTAACAATTCTAGTATAATTACATATTTATTTATTTATTTAAAATTAACCTGTAAAAGTGTAATGGAAACATCAAACTAAATGGTATTTGATTTGAAATTCTCTAATAATTATAAAAACTTTTGAATAAGGTTATTTTTTATTTAATTTTATTACATAATATAATATTATGCTATGCATTTTTAAAAGAAAAACCACATTTTAGTTACAAGTTTCTGGGTACACTTTCTTTTCAATGATATTTATAAGAATTCTGCAAAAATGTCTTAATCCACATCAATGTTTTCGGCAGGCTTGGCTTGTCTTGTTTATTTTTATTGTTTAAGTTGTTTGCCTGAAGTAGCAAATACATTTTTTTTATTGAAAAATGTTTCAAAAAATTCAAAATTATATATTATTTAAATATTTATTTAAATTTACCAAAAAACAAGTGGGGAACGCTGTTCCCCCCCCATTCCCCTCCACTACACTCCTGAATTTTTTACTAACGGTAACTATCAGATTATACTAAGCATGTTCAGCACTGGTGTGTCATTTATTTGTCTTTGACCTGGTGGGGATTCATTTTAGATTTCAAATGATAGGTAATCTGAACTGCTAGTTGAACCAAGACATCAGTATTCACATTGCTAGTGCGTTATGTGGTTAGTTTGAACATTTTGATATCCTACAATATAAGATGGAACTTCCTCACAATAGTGTTACGAGTTTATGCAATAAATATAAAATTTGACTAAAAACAATCAGAATCTTTAGTACTCCATCACTGATGTACAAACAAACAAATGCATTTTCAAGCCCTGAATATAAATGTTGTTATAGTAACACTTTTTTTTAAGTTCAACAGAGTTTTTCGTGATATTAATGACATTGTTCACTTTAATTCGCTGGTACAAAAGTGGAAGCTAGTTAGGAACTTTTTTTTTTACTTCTAATAAGTTATTTCTTCTTTCTGCTATTTAGATAGAACTATCAGAAGTAATAATTATGGGCAGTTCTAAATAATGAAGTTCAACTAACCATTCATTGATTAAAATCAGATTATTAAAATGACAGCCTAATGATTAAAATAGCAGTTTCCGAAATATGGACTGCATCTCGCTGGTTGACCAGAAAATCTACTGGATTGTTTCCAGAAAACATGGGACTTCTTTTTTGTATGTATGTGAATTTTTCTAGATGAATAGGACTTCTATGCTAACAAAATATTTGTATTCATTTCGTGATGGTTGATATTATATGATTATATTAAAAACTAGAATAGCTGGGAAAAAGGGAGGTTTATATGTTATACCTCCAGTAAACTTTGTTGTGCATCTTTTTGATTGGAATGATAGTTGCTTATTTGTTTGCTCTATGTGAAAATGTCGTTTTGCTTTTTTGTTTTGTGAGTTTCAATATGGTGTAAGAATGTGGTTAAATAATACTCATATTGCAGTTCTTTCGTACAATTATTTCTCAAGTGGCTCAGGGGTCAAGAGCAAGACTGCGATGCTGAATTGATAAGACAAACAATCCCTGATGGAGACAGAATTAAGAATGTACTGGCTGAATCATGTAAGCAGGATTTGACCTCGACACTCTAAGGAAGAATTTTTTATTTAATCTGCTCTACATAATCATAGAACATGGTTTCCCTTAGTCTAATTCTATACCCCAGGGTACTACATCTTATGAAAAGATATGGCTTATTGCCTGACTATTGGCCTGACTATTGGTCTCCTGAATGATCTAGTAGTTAGCATTGCTGACTGTGCAAGGCTCAGATGAGGAGGTCTGAAAATTAATGCAGACTGCCTTGTAAATCAGTTGAAGAACTACTTGAAAAAGTAGTAGTAGTGGGAGTCAGCATGCTGACTACATACCCCCATGCAGCCATCTGCAAATGGAGATAACTGATCCATTGGATAGGTAATAAGGTCTTTCTCTTCAGGGGAAGTAGCACCATTTAGTTTTTAAGGATGAATGGCATCTTGTTACTCTCTAATGGGAATATAGGGTTTCCAAGTAATTTCATTACAGAGCACTAATCTACTTACACTTATTTTCCTTTAGAGGACAGAGGAACAGATAGTAAACTCATCCCTTCGACAACAAGGTGTTAATAGAATGTGATTTGGTCAGTGATTTTGGTCCAGAGTCTGTAATTTAGGCTTGGAGTTCTTTAGTGTACCATAATTCTACAATACAGGAGCCACAGTTTTAGCCCCTCTCGGAGGACTTTGAATCCAGGATTTTTTACATCCTGAAAAATCCTTTGACTGCATCCAAATTTGAACTCTCAAAGAATGGATCCAGAGACAGTCCATCACTATGGTCAACACCATGGATAGTTATATAAGCATTCATGAACCACAGATTATTGTGTCTGTTGGACATAACAGTTGGTAGAGCATTGGCGCGAATAGCCAGAGGTCCTGGGTTCAAGTCTCAGTGTCGGAGGAATTTTTCTCCTATAATATTCTCATGTAATGTCCAACAGAGACAATAATCTGTGGTTCATGAATGCTTATATAACTATCTTGAAAGTTAACTGTACAATAACAGTGGAAGCCCGGTCACAAAAATCACTAATTAGTGTGCCTCACTGTCCTACTGCATATGACATAACTTGTCTGTCTGTGAGGTAGACCATTAAGGCAATCAGTCATAGGAGAGAGGTTCCATCTAGCGCTGTGAATTGAACTCTGGCTTAGCTCAGTTGGTAGAGCATTGGCGCGAATAGCCAAAGGTCCTGGGTTCAAGTCCCAGTGTCGGGGGAATTTTTCTCTTATAATATTCTCAACACCATGGAGTTTACGTTTTATTTTTTATTCTCTGAGATGTGGTGTACATTCTAAAGGCATCTTATGACTTACTTTAGCATAAATTCACAAGTTGGTACATTGTTTTCGAAGCATTAGAGTATACAGTCACTTTATTAAATACTAAATAGAAAATTTTCAATTCTGTGAGTGTGCTGTATTTTGAAAAGCTGCAATATGTCCTAATATAGTAACCATTTAATTTTCTTGGGATTTATTATAGAAGGATTTAAGGATTGGGAATATTAAGACTGTTTTGTGCCAAAATGGACGTAAGAAAGGTTCTGCCAAGTATTAGAATTTGTTTTTTTTTCTCTTTTTGTCTGATGTATGTGTGATTTTAAATTTAATATGTGACTCAAGTATTCAAGTGTGGTTCAGTATATAAACATTTAAAAATTATTTAAAATATATTTATTTGTGTATTAATAATTCATTCCTTAAACTTCTTCCATGATGCTTGAAAGTGCCTTATCATTACAATTTATGCAAAATCTCACTTTAAAGGAAGTGTGATTCAAGGAATGCTATTGTTTAAGTTATGTGTCAAGATTTTGTACAAGTGGCATCTAGTCTATAGAATTACATTTGATATACTCTTAACCAGTTTTATGTTGATGAAGCTGTTTTCTTTTGAAAAATGTAACCAGATATTATTTGATTTTCAATATCCCGAATAATCTTTACTTCAGAATTTGAATGTCTGAAATATGATCCTTGATTCATAAGTGACGTAACACTTATATTGCATAATTTACATAATGTATTAAATCATCTAATTGGAATAAATTCTTAAAACAAATCAATCACCTGTCAATGTATCTTCCAAGAAAGGTTTCACAAATATCCCACCCTAACATCACATGGTTACTGGTAGGTCTATTGCATCATTCCTCTCCCATCATCCCTTGATTTTTTAAATTTACAAATATGTTTAATATTTTCTTCTACTACTTCTTTTAAGTCTCTCTTATCTCATATTTCTCAATGAAATGGTTTCGGGTGATCTTCGGTTATAATTGTAGTGTACTGGTACCTTAAACTTGGTGTTACTGGGTGTTTCAGATTTCAAAAATTGGATGTGCCGGTACTGCAAAAGTATACTTTCCCAATCATATAAGATATGCTAGAGCATTCTGTATTACTACATCTGATATACAGATGTGAAAGGGCTTTATGCTAGATTAAATAAAAGCAAATATCGATTCACGGTCATTTTTACCCAATTTCTATATTAATAACACAACTTCATCTAACTCCTTATATAATATTGATTGATTTATTTATATCACAGTGTAAAGTATTAGTTATATTTAGTCTAGTTTAGTTTAGTATGTTTTTCCTACTTGTCCAATATCAGTTGTACCTTGTACAATAATGATGTTAATGGATCATTAAAGTATTATTATTATTATCATTATCATTAATGTGTTCGGTGGACTACTGTACTGACAGTTATGTCATTCAACTAGTTGAGATTAGACTTTGTGTAGTGCATCAGAATGTAGACATGTTGGGTTTCATCAATTATATTACAGGTTCTGGTACTAGTACAGGTACAGGTTTTACAGATACTAGTTCTGTGAACTGTAGACTTAAAAATCCAAGAACTGCTCTTTATCTTAAAACAGAATAAAAAATTAAAATCCTGACATATATGTAGTTTTTAATGACTTCAAGGAACATTTGTGCCAATTGAAAGAAAATCGAATGAGCTTGGTTCATGCCTGCATATAATAAACAATTTTACAAACAGAAGAAATGCCAGTAAACCATTAGTTACGTAAAAAATGTGCTGGATTCAAGTTGTGTTACACTTCAGAGTGAAGGTAATCTATTCCTGAATGACATTCGTCTTCTTATGGTGAGGAATGTTATGTACTGTAAATAGATTATTGGGCAACACTCACCAATGTTTGTTGATCCCTTTGTGACGTTCACAAAGACTTCGCGACCGAACATCTCGTCGCTAATATTCACTTGAAAACACGAGATGTTCTTGTTGTCTTGTGAAATGTTGTGATGTGATTCCTGTTGTGAAGTTGCCATTTTTAGTGTTTACGTTTTATATGTGTGTTTTATTATTTTATTAAGAAGACGAAGGCTTCACGCAAGATTAAGCAACTATTGACAACTGCTTCACAAAGGGATCAACAAACGAAGGTAATCTAATCGTGAATCATTTTCAAAAATCTTTGCAGGAAGCTGCACATTACAAGAAGCAGGACCATTAATATGGTCACATTTTGGGACTGAATAAAAAATAAAAATCCTTACATGTCATTTTTAATGACTTCAAGAAACAATTTGTGCAAAATTGAAAGAAAATTTACAACACATTTGGCCGTGACTGCACAGCAAACAAATTTACAAACAGACAAAATGCCCAACGATTGAATTATAATTGGTCATCCTTCCTTCAGTCAATAAATGGGGTCATAAATGAAAAAGGATTGCAGGCATATTCTGTTCAAAGGGATCTGTCTGGCATGTGTTTTGCAGTCTTAACAATACTAAGAACAAAGCTCATGTTAATAAGGTAGGAAGACCAATAACAATAGAATTTTATTAGGTTTGTTCGCAAAGCAGATCTGTGACTGCTTGAGAATTTGTTGTACTGCGCATGTCCAGTCTGTAACTTACCCGTGATTTGCACTTTGCAAACAGTTACAAGAATTTGGAATTGATAGTTTCTGCGTTTAATCGATATGGTATGCAAATAAAAGATATATATATATTTCCCTTTAACATCCCACTCAGCACACATACGTAAAATATATGTAAAAATTACGTTATCCCTAGATCTAGATAATGTACATCACACATATTGGTTAAGTATTATCTACGTATAATATACGCTCAAATGTCCCACTTTTTTATGTATAGTTTACGTCAATTCATGTCAATATTGACATATAATATATATCAATTATACAAACAATCGCATACATACTATTGATGTACAATATCTATACGTAAAAAATATGTAAAGATGATATATCAAACGTATATTTTATATATAATTTATATATATATAGGACCTTTGGTTCATAAATGTACACTGCTTACATATATTTTATGTATACTATACATACATGAGAGATCCACCAAATGTATATTTGATATACAGGGACATTCTTTCTCAGCGCCTCGCGTAATGTGCAGCCGCATGCACAACACCTCATGCTACAATGGCAGATACATGGATCCTTCATAGAACCTGTATCCTTAAATGTGTTTGCAAGACATATTATGGTACTGCGGTCGGAATAGGCCTGTCTGGAAACTTCTGATAAAATTTTTTTGTTCTAGCACATGACTTATTTGTCCTCATGTACGTGATGTGTATAATCCGCAAAGGATTATTACACAACACAGTATACAATTAAATATTACACTGAAATATCACAGAGTTACGGACTGGGCTTCACAGTACACAAAGAAACCCTGCACTGAGAGCCTCTTAATCATAACATAACAGTAACAAACACACTCCGCTCAGCCAGCCGCATAAACACTGCTATAGTACTGTATGTGGCAGAAAATTTGGAACAATTACAGCATCTTCTATATGAGCATAGCAAGTACAAATTCTGAGACTCGGGTTAATGCAGGGGGGCATGCAGGGGCATTGGCCATTGCAGCATGAGGTGCAGTGCATGCGGCAGCCAGTTACGCGACATGCTGAGAAAGAATATCCCTGTATAATTTTTGTAAACAATGTTTCTAAAATTGCATCTCCCATATTGTTTTTGCATTTTGAAGCAGTAGCTTTTTTAGAATAACTATAAACAAGCTAGCTGTGAATAATTGACAAAAAAGACCCCAACATTGCATTTAATACAGATTGTAGGTAAGAAAATTAAATAATAGCACCATAACAATATGTATTACAATATTTTATTCTTAACACATTACAAAAAGCTTAAAGAAAATACAAATAAATATTCAAAACAGCAAAAGTTTGCCCTGTATTTAAAAAAGGTGACTTTAGTAACACCGAAAATTGCAGACCTATCTCACTATTACCAGTTTTCTCAAAAACTTAGAAAAAGCAATGTATAAAAGGCTCTTATCATTCATAGTAAAAAACAATATCCTTTCCAAAGAACAGTTCGGTTTCCAAAAGTGTAAAACTATAGCAGAAGCAGTATTTACCTAACTTATTGGCAAATTTTTTAAATGGTGAATAAAAGAACTGAATTGAATTTAAAACAAACACATCAGCTGATGATGATGATGGGAAGACCTATTGAAATGATCATACATGATAATAGTGAAGTGTGTAGGCCCTAGGGACTCGTTCAAAAATCTAAAAATCCTACCAGTACCCTGTCTTTACATACTACAGTGAGTCCCATGCGAGAGTTGGCCAATGACGCGGGTTTCTGCGTCACGGCTGGCACAGTTCCAACTCCCGAGCAATCGGGTGAAATATCTACGCAAACAATGCCGCGGTCAGTGTATTGATTCAGGTTCTCACATTTACAGTTAAAATTACAATGAAAATAACCATGTACCTCATCACAAGAGATGTAGGAAAAGTTCTCCTCTTGCATCCACGCAATACTGGCTCCTTTATAGGAAATTTTCTTTCACGCGCATAAGTTCAGCTTCCGAGATAGAGTTAATTTCTTTTGTGATATTGTCTTTAAGTTCTTCTTATGTATGGGAAATTGACCTATACACTTTATTTTTCAAGTTTCCCCATAAATAATATTCACATACTGTTAGAAGAACTTAAAGACAATATCACATAGGCCTATCACAAGAGAAAGTAACTCTGTCTCGGAAGCTGAACTTAAGTGCGTGAAAGAAAATTTCCTAAAAAGGTGCCAGTATTGTGTGGATGCAAGAGGAG
Source organism: Ectobius pallidus (assembly GCA_964059195.1). Classification (NCBI taxonomy): domain Eukaryota; kingdom Metazoa; phylum Arthropoda; class Insecta; order Blattodea; family Ectobiidae; genus Ectobius; species Ectobius pallidus. The sequence continues at coordinate 47,288,742 of CAXKWD010000004.1, read as the reverse complement.
AACATTTCCAACATCTCTTGTTGTGAGGTACGTGGTTATTTTCATTGTAATTTTAATTGTAAATGTGGGAACCTTAATCATTACACCGACCGCGGCATTATTAGCGTAGATATTTCACCCAATTCCTCGGGAGTTGGAGCTGTGCCAGCCGCGACGCAGAAACCCGCGTCATTGGCCAACTCTTGCATGGGACTCACTGTAGAAGCAGTAAGTTTCATTCATAAAAACAAACATAATTTCATAAAAAATGAGGCAATTCACAACTATTGTACAAAAAGCCACAATAAAATTCATATTAACAGTATTAGAACAAACAAACAAACAAACAAACAAACAAACAAACAAAACAAACAAAAAAATCTTCCCTATCCTATAAAGGAATAATAATATAACTCTCTTAATAAAGTATTTCAACACACGGAGTAGCCTATATGAAATACAGAAACTGTGTCAAACATTTCCTACTCCAACACTGCTTCTACAGTATTAATGAATGCCTTGAGTATTTGAACAAGTAATTTAAATATACTCAACTGAACGCTCAATCAGGACTGTAGCATAATTATCAATAGTACTACTATCATAGTTAATATATTGCATGACATCACACTTACAATGTAATCGTTTTAATCTCACCACTACTTGTGTATAAGATATATTTAGTCTTAAGTAATTTAGCACCAATATTTCTGTATAGAGATTTACGGCGAAATAAAATTTAATAATTAATTAACATAATTCCGAGCTCAATCTTGCTACAATGTTAATGATCTTGTTTCTCTTTTTTACCACTTATTCTGGTCTTTGCCTGGCGAAACCATTCCCTTAAATGCAATTCGAAGACCTTGTAGCCTACGTGAAGGTATCCTTACGAGGATCATTACTCAGAACACCTGAAACATTAAGTAAATATCAATAAATACCTGGAAATAATTTATCACCATTAGAGCATAAATTAATATTATGCAAGTGATGGTCTTTAATCTGCCACAACATATAAGTTACACAAGACTAGGTTCTAAAAGTTGGTAGTCTTTGAATATAATACTGTGTTTCTCACATTGCTGCATCCCACTGCAGTCTAGAGATATTTCTTATAACTTGCTTTGTAGCTTACAAAAACAACCTGTTACAAATAATAAAAAAACAAGCTATACCGAAGCTCCTGCCTAGGGTATCATTTATCGTCTCGTTGACACTGCCGGTTTATGAGCATGGAGGGGGGATCCAAAATAAGACACGAGAAAATTGTAATTTTAATGATCGAGGGAGTGTTCCAAGAGCCGGAATCAGATATGCGAGAAAATAGTAAATTTAATGATCAAGGCAGACAAGCTTAACACAAGCTTGGGGTTGTGAAAGCAGTGTTTGTGAATTTAATACATTCGAATTCAACAGTGAATAATTTTATACATTAAAATCATTCCTGTTTTGACTGGTGGTGCACTCAAGCAAACTGTAGTGGGATGCAGCAGTGTGAGACACAGTATTATATTCAAAGACTACCGGGTTTTGTTAACTGTGTGTGTCTGTTATTTTTTTTACTATAGCCTACTGCAGAAAATCACGTAAACTAACTTAGCCCTAACTTAACCTCGCTGTAAATATCAAAATTGCTCATTTATCTAAGTTAGGCCTAATATATCAAATGGCAGTTCTCGGTAACCTATGATTAGCTCTAACTTAACCTCACTGTAAATATCAAAATTGCTCATTTATCTAAGTTAATATACCAAATGGCAGTTCTCGGTAGCCTATGAATTGGATAATCAAATCTACAAAGTTAGATACTATACACTACAGTACCATAATGTATATTCACGGTTTTGCACCTGTTAAGCATATTATACTAGCACAAACCATGAGGATGTGATGCGGAATTAAAGTTAGGCTCCCGAAAGTTATTATATTAACCTTTCGGCTGCACTATCATAAGCAGTGCAAAACCATGAATATGTTACGGTACTGTAGTATCTAACTTTGTAGATTTGATTCCCCCAATGGTGAAAGATAAGAGTAAGTCGCCGAACAATGCGATGCTATGGTGACCACACGCTTGTTATCTCGGCACTCCCGACCATTCCTTCTCTCCATACTCCCGATCGTACCAAATACCAGCAGGTTGCATAGAAATGACTACCCGCTAGCTCACTCGGCACTCCCGATCAGACCACAATCACCTCGGCAAATAGTCTAAATAATGCATAACACTATCCACATAGTTAAGTATGCGAAGCAGAGGCAGTAGCTGAAGCGAAGTGCCCTTGCATTTTCGAATAATGTATGGTACACTGTAGGTTTCGAAAATGTGGCATATTATATCTTCCAGAGGTTAGTAAGCCTATCACCTTTTGTTTAGCGGTATGACGTCACACTACCAACGTCCAATCACGAGTATGTACGTAATATGATGACCGAAGAATTCGCTAGATCGTGGTATAAAAGAAAGTGCATCGCAAGGGAGTGGAGGGCTGGAACATTCATCCAAGGTGCGACTTACATTTATTTTTTCCCATCCCAATCATACTGAGAACTGCCATTTGGTATATTAACTTATATAAATGAGCAATTTTGATATTTACAGGTTAAGTTAGGGGTAGTAATTTAAGTGGTTTTCCGCAATAGTAAAAAAAAAACACACAGGTAACAAAACCCTATCTTTTTGTAGCCTTAAAAAAACTGGTCAACCGTCGGTTTTTGCGATGAAAACTATCGCTAAAATGGTTTTTGCCACTTATGAAATTATAGGTTAAAGTTTTAGGTTAAGAACCAAAATTTATAGAACAATAAATTAATATTGGCTTTCCTAGTGCATGCCTTCTTTCTTATGATACTTGCTTGATATAAATAAAATATTGGGAAAAAATAATATTAAGTCGCACCTTGGATGAATGTTCCCGCCCCCCGCCGCTCCCTCGCGATGCACTTTCTTTTATACCACTTCTTCTGTCCTCATATTACATAGAAACTCGTGATTGGACGTTGGTACTGTGACGTCATACCGGTAAACAAAAGATGAACAAAAGTTGACAGGCTTACTAACGTGTGGAAGATATAACATGCCACATTTTCGAAACCGACAAACAGTGTATCGTACATTATTCGAAAATGCAAGGGCGCTTCGCTTCGGCTGCCGCCTCCGCTCGCGCACTTAACTAAGTGGATAGTGTTATGCATTATTTAGATTATGTGAACAGGTGATTGTGGTCTGGTCGGGATTGCCGAGTAAGCTAGAGGGTTGTCATTTTGGTGTATGGGTTGGTAGCTTGTATTTGGTACGATCGGGAGTTTGGAGAGAAGGGACGATCGGGTGTGCCGAGATAACAAGCGAACAGCAACGCATTGTTTGGAGCGTAAGGGGGCGACTTAATCTTCTCTTATGCCAAAATATTATCTTAAAGAAAACACAAACACTGTTTAAAAGTGAAAAAACAACTAGGCCCTATTCGGTTGCCAAAACGTGTTATTATATCTACAAAAGTTATATTACAAATATTAAAAAGCACTTACCTCCTTTCCAAATTATCAAACAACAAAGAACAAACAAAACGTATAATTATTCTTCTGCACAGTGAGTCAAAATAACAAACTCAAAGAACAAACGAAACTTATAACCCCTAAACCCCGCGTGACCGTTGGTGTTCTTCAGAGTTCCGACTCAGCACAAGATGGCGCAACCGCGCAAGCTTATGTTTGTGTTCTGTGCTTACCAGAAAAATAGTCCTACTGAGTTTACGGATGTAATCATGTTAAACCATTTTTTATTAATTTCTTATTAGCGTGAGTAAATTGTATTTCGTTCCCTTAATTTAACCAAATCGATTTACTAGAGTAAAACACAATAAACAGGTGCATTTACAATGTCAAATTCTAGACGTAAAATTTATGTATAGTTGCCAATTTTTTTTGTACGTCATTTTGATAATAGCAAATGAACAATAAATTAGATTTTTTTAGATAATAAATTGCTTATGTAACAGTAACTTAATTTTGATATATTATGAACATAAAGCAGGATTAAATTACAACAGTTTTTATACATGTATATATTGGATATAAAATATACGTATAATTTACGTTTTGAATTTGATCAAACGTATGATATATATGTAGCTCTAAAACATACGTATATTATACATCTCGTGCTGCGTGGGATGTTATATATGCAATATATATCGGCAATATAAACTATATTTTGGGAAACTTTTAATTATCTTCCATTATTCATCCATATGAGTAGCCTATGCTTATAAATCTGGCCCAATGTTATTGGAAGGAGGAGTCAGGCACATGAAAATAGGTTACTGCGCATGTCTCTGATAACAATTCATGCTAGAGAATGCAAACTTTTCTTATAGTACAGAAACTGTCCGTGAGAACACAGCGAACAGAAGACTGAAATCAGAATCACGGATTCTCGCTTTGCGAACGCGTGTGTAGAAAGAGCGCATGCGCAAACGATGTGTTCCTGGTTTTCTGACTGCTTTGCGAACATACCTATTATTATTACTAAGTTATTATTAAATTATTATTATTATTATTATTATGATAATAATAATAATAACAATAATTATTATTAATATTAATTATTATTATTATTAATATTAATTATTATTATTATATATGGTAATTATATGATAATTATTATTATTTTTAATTATTATTATATATGGAAAAAATGATAATTATTAATTATTATTATTCATACATAAATTATTATTAATATTATTATTTTATTTTATTTTATTTTTTTTTGTAAATTTATGATTGGCCAGCTTGTGTGACCGTCCTTTATTTCGACGCTAGTGAACTCTGGTGTGTGGTGTTAGAGAAACGCGTTGTTTTTGTTTGGTTAAAGGAAAGGCGATTGGCGAGTTTTGTATCTGTTGATTGTATTGTGATTCTTTGTTAGTCTGAGGTTATTATTGATTATAATACACATTTAATTGGGAATATAAGTTTAAAATATGGCAAAGCATCATCCTGATCTTATATTTTGTCGTAAGCAGCCAGGAGTAGGTAAGTAATCAATTCATTGTAAAACAGTACCGGTACTTTCGGATTTCAAGATAGGTTAGGGTTGTCATTTTGGAGGAAAAGAAAACTATATTTGAGATTATAATGTTCTTCTGAACCTTTAGAATTTATATGTAAGTTCAGTTTGTTCCTAAAGATATGCAAAATGTAAGAAAAATCTTGAAGCACAGGAAATGTTTGTAGGCTAACCTAAAATTGCGTAATTTATACTGATTTGTACTCACATTTTTGTAGGCTAAGCTAAAATTTCGTAATTTATACTTTTCACTCACAAGATTCGACTATTGGACGTAATATTAGGGGAAAAAATAAATTTAAGTCGCACCTTGGATGAATGTTCCCACCCACCGCTCCCTCGCGATGCAGTTTCTTTTATACCACTTCTTCTGTCCTCATATTACGTAGAAACTCGTGATTGGACGTTGGTAGTGTGACGTCATACCGGTAAACAAAAGCCTCATGTCTTACGTAAAAGTTGACAGGCTTACTAACGTCTGGAAGATATAATATGCCACATTTTCGAAACCTACAAACAGTGTATCGTACATTATTCGAAAATGCAAGGGCGCTTCGCTTCGGCTGCCGCCTCCGCTCGCGCACTTAACTAATGTGGTTAGTGTTTTGCATTATTTAGATTATGTGAAGAGGTGATTGTGGTCTGGTCGGGAGTGCCGAGTAAGCTAGAGGGTTGTCATTTTGGTGTATGGGTTGGTAGCTTGTATTTGGTACGATCGGGAGTTTGGAGAGAAGGAACGATCGGGTGTGCCGAGATAACAAGCGAACAGCAACGCATTGTTCGGAGCGTAAGGGGCGACTTAATCTTATCTTTAGCCAATATTAGATGAGGCAGGGGTGTGCAGGATCAGTCGTATCATGTTGCAGTGCATGAAACCTTAACCTTTTGGAAATAGCGATTGTGGGTATACCGTGATTGTGTTGTCCCTAGAGCTACCTGTCCTAACCCAGAGTCGACAGGCTACCTTTCACTAATCTAAGGGTGCTTATTATTCTGCAGTACAGATATATAACAAGCTTCCAAACAACATTAAATTATTATGTATTCAAAGAAAGAGCAAACCTTTCAAAACAACTGTCAAGGAATTTTTAATAACTCACACCTTCTACAATTTGGAGGAATATTTCCAGCTTGGATAAATTTGGCAGCTTACAGTTTCTGTAGGCCTATATTATTGTTATAACATGCATGTATTTTTTTTATCTGACGTGTTCTATATCCTTGAGCCCCGCTCAACACAGGATCTACAGGACGAGATATCTACATCTACATACATCTACAACCTGCCACTAACCTAGAGCTGGCAGGCTACCTTTCACTAACCTTTCGTAACCTAACTTTTCACTAATATTTTAATCTTTCGGACACTTTCTACAAAAATAAAACTACTGTAGGTCTAAGATTTGTAAGGTATGTGAAGAATACAAAAGCTAAAAAGCACCGATTTTCAAATTTTTAATGTGAATAAGCATAATTCTGGTATGGTATATGTAATCATCGAAACCATCCCCTAAGTTATCATTGTAAGTCCTTTGTATTCATTGTTTTAGCTATTGGCCGTCTATGTGAAAAATGTGATGGAAAATGTGTTATATGTGATTCCTATGTACGACCCTGCACATTAGTAAGGATCTGTGATGAATGTAACTATGGATCTTATCAAGGTCGCTGTGTGATCTGTGGAGGTCCTGGAGTGTCAGATGCGTATTACTGTAAGGAATGTACCATCCAGGAGAAGGATGTAAGTAAAGGATCAAACTTTGTTTTAAATTTTTAGATAATAAATCAAATGCACTGTGAAACTGTGCATGCACAATTAAGAAATGTTATGTTGCAAAAGAAAGAAAAACCTTGAACAAGAACTTTTGCACAGCCCCCTCTTCCCAGTTTTCCTTCAGTTCATCTTAACATTCCAAGGAAGCATTCCCTTGTACAGCTGCAGCATCAAAGTCATATACAGTATATATATATATATATATATTCTAGCTATTTATGCTCTTATTCCTGCATTGATCCGGTATCTGACTTCCCATAAATTCAAGGAGTGAAAGCACTGTGTGATTGTTAATGTTCGAACATTGACTCAAGTCGATGTGGTCCACCAAAAATAGGATCACTTACAATTATTTTCTTTGCTAAATCTGATGTGTGGGTAACTTCATCCAAACCACAATCACAGATCAAAGGTCAAATTTCCCATAACCTAATTTGAAGACTCTCATAATTCCCACTATTAAGAGATTGTAGTTTGGTACCTTATTTATATTATATAACTTACGTGTTAACTTATAATGGGAGGTGTTTGTATCCATTGAACCCACACCTTACTTATGTGGCTGCCTTTGCATAGTTCTTCTTCTTTGTGTCTTCTTTAGGGCTATTTTTAAAATTGTGATTAATGACTTTGTTATTGTTATTTATTATTAAAGCACAGAAGCCAATGCTCTATCAGAAGATGAAATGTGCATGGAAATACTGTCTGACTGCAAGCTGAAGGCCGAGCTAGCGTTCCCCCACTACCTTACCATGCGCTTGCATTTACTGTCTATGTCTTTCCCCCACTATGCCACCAGCTCGGCCTTCAGCTCACAGTCAGACAGTATATGCTCCAGAACCAATGAAGCATGCTCGATCATTTAAGTAATTTTAATACCTTATGTTCTCTTGTTAGCTGAAGTGTTGCTTTTAATATTATGATGATAATGATTATTGTTATTAAGTGCCAGAATAGTACTTTCTGAGATTGAGTGGTGGACAGGAAGATGTCTGTCTGTGTGTCTGTATGCACGATAACTCAAATACACTTTATTGGATTTTCATGAAACTTGGGAAGAAGCCTATTGATTTCAGACCAAATCAGTTGTCCGGTAAGGGAGTAATAGCCAATTTAGCAGTTATTTTATGGTAACATATTAGACTAAATTGATCAATTGCAGATCAGTTCTCATGACAACATATTGTTTTAGAGTGTTCATATATAGCTTTGGAAGTTGCAATACAATTAGCTTTGACAAATAACACTACCCACATCTTCCTTCCCATATGCTTATCAAACTTTAGACCTTTGTTCTTCTGCAAGCGCTGCTTAATGAATCAATGTGGAGCTTAACTCGGAAATCAATTACAAAAATAACTTATTTTCTGCATATCATAATTGCAGTTGTCACTGATTAAACAAAAGCATTCTGGCACTTTGTTACATCAGTTTACCTGATTTTATTAATAATAATGCCATCATTTATTATTTATTATTGGGCCTACTTGGATACAACTCCAGAGGCTCCTTACAGTTTGTTCCATGCTGTTATTGTTTAACATTACCATATCACCAGCAATGGAATTTACTAATGTTCTGGTACTGTGACTTATTTTTCAGCGAGATGGATGTCCGAAAATTGTGAATCTTGGAAGCTCCAAGACTGATCTCTTCTATGAAAGGAAGAAATATGGCTTCAAGCGAAGATGAAGAGGAACGTAAATACAACAGCTGGAAGTTTTGTCATACCAGATTTGTTGCTTTATTTGTGTTATTAATTGCATTGAACACGTACAGACTTCTTTTAAAGACTTGGTGTTGTGAAATCTTTGTGATATATGCCATTCAGTACAGTAAAGTTTTTAAAATATGAAATATTCTATAATATATTCAGTACTTCGATTCAGCATTATTATGCTAAAATATGGTGTTTCCATTAATCTGTAAAGTCGAAAAAATCTGAAAATTTCAGGAAATTGAAATTGATCAGGCGAACTAAAGCCAATGTCCCATGATCCATTTTCTTGGTTCAAAAAGTTGTATCAAGTAGCATTTCTATACAGTTATTTCTGGCTGTGCCCAAATAAGTGCGTTTTGATACAATATATTGTCAGCAGTGGCATACCAAGGGTGGGGCGAACGGGGCGGCCGCATCGGGCGTCGTAAGGGGGGGCGCCAAAATTGAAAAACATATTTTTTTAATTTAAGAAAAAATAATTCTTTTCAGGCAAAATATAAGGTTTTGTTGGTCAAATTTTCTTTATTACTTTGTTAAATCCTGCAGTAATATTATTCAGAAATGAAATAAACGTTTCGTTTCAAACTATTTATAGACGATACGAAATAGGTCGTGGGAGCCGAGCACACAGGAAAAATTTACGGTGTAATTTAGCAATTTTATCAGTTGAATGTGATGTGGCTGCTACGAAAGACTTCAACTCTATTATAAATAAGTTTGCAAGGCTAGGAAGGTACATTTTTAAATTTTTGTTATGACTCTGAAACTTTTTTTCTCTTTATTTATTTTTTTCAAACAAACTAACCTTATAATACTTACAGTTTTATTTTATTCATATTTTTCTCTTTATAATGTGTTAAAGTATTAAAAATAAATAATTATGAACATTAAACATATTTAAATTAAACTCATTGAACCTTGAACCTTTTAGTGTTGGGGGCGACTACCGTCTAGTTAGCCCTGGGTGCCAAGTAGCCTTGGTACGCCACTGATTGTCAGCTGTTCACCCAAATCTAAAATTGATTACCATTATAGTCAACATTGCAGGTGACATGATGTATAACTGGAACTTTTTTCATAATTTCCAGAGTACCTAAACTTTTGTGCCAGTTGTAACAATGGTTGTAGATATTATTGTTGTAAATTCAGAGTCTGTCTTTACATCTGTTAACCTTCTTGACTCTAATCATTTTTAATTTTATGTTCTTGGTAAATATTTGCATGATTGTAGCACTGGCATCACAGAGAATTATCTGTTCCAAGGAAGCTGCCATGTTTCTATGTCATATGGGTCACACAGGGAGAAAAATACATTCATTGGTTGATTTCTTATTTGTAAATATTAAAACAGAGATGCTCTTAATTGTTGTTTCCAATAGAATTTGATGAAAAATATAGGATGAAAATTGTGTGCAATGGCAGTTGTCGATATCATGCTATCAAATTTCATAGTTTGTAGAAATTTTGACAAAAAATTTATGGATTGAAGAAATTTATACAAAAAATTGGGTCTTAGGAGATTGGCTTTGTGGGAATAAAAATCATAAAAAGCAGCGAGAAAACTGGACTACTATAAAAATATAATAAAAGAAACTGTGAATGTAAGTAATTAAGTAGAGGATATAAAGAATAAAGTGAGTATAGAGAACGAAGAAGGAAGTATGATGGGTGAAATGAGAATAAGGGATTAGAGAAGAAGTTTAAAAGTTTAATTATTTTGTTTGATCTGTACTTCAAGTTCTAAAATCAGGTTTTCATGCTGAATTTTTTCATCAAATAAAAAATATGAAAGAATACAGTGGAACCTCGTTAACACGTTTCTTTAGGGACCGAAAAAAATAGACGTCTTAAACGGGAAAACGTACTACTGAAAATTTAAAAAAAAAAATCGTAGGGAGTATGTACATAGGCCTATGTTTTCTAAGTTGCTCAGAACCACTCAAAAGTGCATCCTAATGACTCAGAAATACCCATATTGACACACAGGAGCTTCTATGCCAAGCCATTAGTTATGTGAGATTTAAATTATGTAAACAAATACATAGGCCTAACGATTTTATTTGAAAAAATTAAAAGTTGCAAAAATTGAAGGAATGTATGGGAGCCATATTTAATGAAAAGCCATACGAAATTCACACAAAAAAGCATCCACTTTATTCTAAAACATCACACATGAAACAAGTTGCACTCCACAATCTATTAACAAACATAAAATAACTGGAAGTGTAATTGTTCAAAATTTCAGACGTGCCTGAATGTTAGCGAACAAAGTCAAATTGCTAATGAAATGCGATCCAATACCCATGTGAGAAGCATTATCTGCTTTTTTAGCCTACATTTCATCAAAAATTCGAATATTTTCTTCTCGACACCACACGAACCGTAAGAAATTTGAAACATATTTCACTACCTAGAGAACACAATAAAAATATCACGAAAAAAAATGGCGGCTATACAGCTGACGCTGAAAAATCCGCATGAAGTCAAAATGACCAATGAGAAGCAAACACAATGGCTGACGATTGGTGTCCAAATGACCAATGAGAAGCAACTATAACGACTGACGATTGATCCCATAGAGCAAAGAGTACAAGAATTCTGACATAGAGATTACACGATCGGACACAAACAAAGCTTGTGTTTGGCAAAGTGTGGTTGGCGAGCCAAATACGAACGTACTAAGCGTTAAACCAAAACGTGTTAAGAAACATTTAAACATGTAATTATTAAGATTGGGACCGGGACTTCAAAAAACCGACGTACTATGCGGGAAAATGTAGTAATGAGGAACGTGCTAACGAGGTTCCACTGTAAATTGAAATGTTGAAAATAAATTTATGATCTGAGTTGTTGTGCTATGGGAATGCCGAGGACCATTTCTCATACTACAGGGAGCTACCTGTAAATTCAAAGGTGTGTTAGATTCAAGTGCATATGCGTTTCGTTATAACTTTGATCCTTATGCAACAATGCATTGCTGTAATTCCCTATTTTGTTACATTTATCATTGATCCTTTGTCATTATCATACTGGTATACCGATATGAACAAACAAGGGCTGAAGTTAACTTATTATTTTGACATTCGAGCTCAACACCAAGCATGTTGAAAGGCAGCAGGGTTCCATTAGAAGGTATCTATTGTTCCACATTCTCCTCTAAACCATTGTACCAATTTTTTTTCCTGCATTCACAGATCCATTGTTGTTTAAAGTAAATTATGAAGAATAAAAATAAAAATAGGAGTACTGTTGTTATTAAGGGTGACTTATTTCACCCCAGTACAACAAATTGTGGGAACCTGCAGGGCCAACGAAAGGCTAAGAACTAAAACTATCACAAGATGAGTGTTACGTTGGGTAATTCTGCCATACTTCTCGGTCATTTTCAAGTAATTATTCTGTCTTTTAAAATTTGTTTAATGTTTTTATTCATTCCCTAGAAAATTGAGTGATTTTTTAACTGGATTGCATTGCACAGATGCCTGCACAGGCCAACCAGAAGTGAAATACATACTTTTCCTGGATATGTCTTTCATAATGTCTAAGAAGGTTTTTAAAGACTCGTAGCATCCATACATATATTCTTCATAATATTTCCCATTTTCAGAACCAGAAAATGAAATTGCTAATGTGAAAGTTGTTACAGTTGAGCATGTTCAGTAGGCAGTAAATAGGAAAATAGAAAATAGACCACAAATCATATAAATATGTCAGTAGCAAAGAAAGGACATGTGATATGATTTTGTATTTTCATGTTATAATACAGTGCAACTATCTTGTCTTTGCTAAATGTTTGCACATTAATGTTGCTGTAGTGAGGCATGTCGTTTAATATTTGTCGTTATTAGTGGGTAAATAATGTTTTGCGTTTGGTTTAACAGTGTTTAGTATCACATAAATCAGGAGTGGTCCGTGTATTATGGATATGGAGGTTCACAGTTTTATATAAAATTGATTATAGGCCCTATAAACAGTTAGATGTAGTGATTAGTTTATTTAATGACAGATTTTGAGTGTTATTTCACTGAACAGATTTACATTGTAACTAATATCATAGCCTGTAATAAGCATCAGACAGAGGCATCCTCTTTACACTATAGATGTGAAAACCACTGTAACAAGGTTTATATGGGTCTAGACAAATATTTGAAATGGGACAGGGTATGTTTTGTGGGTGCCTTGTGGTCTAAGAACCAGCATATGAACCTTGGAAACCCAGTACATTTTTTTATGTCTGTATGAAGATAAGTTTGTTGAGTGTAGTAATTTTTTTAATTGCAAACATATGTAGATATTCTGTATATGAAAGACTTGTCCAATTCCACTGAGGCCTCTAAAAGGGTCTGGATGTGAAGATTCCCAAACTTTCACAAAGTGCTGGTTCAAATGTACCACAAAAGTTAATGTAATCAATAATTATTTTAAAAATATTTATTTGTCTTCTGAATTAAGTGGGACAGAACAAAATCACCAAAATTAACTCAAGTGGAGTCACCATTTTGTTTTGCAGGCAGCAGGCAATTCACCACACACACACAGATCCAAAAGTTCTTTTCATAAATGTTTGCTTTAAATTTTCTTCTATATTCCCTGTTCTTTTATTTAATTGTTTGTTAAGATGAGGCTTTGGTTTGCCATCTTCTTTTGTATTCACTATTCTTCATGTTGTAAGTAGGAAAAGAACATTCTTTCAAGATGTAGATAGCCTACATATTCATATAATAATAAGTTAAAACCATAGAATATTGTTTCTGTTGAACGTTATAAAAAAAAATTTTTAAAACGTGTTTTATTTTTTTAAGGAAAGAGTTTTGTTAAACATTATAATGCATTATATATTTTTTACATTAGAGAATAAAAGTGAGCAATTAGAGTTACTGGGTTGGGAAATAAGCACAAAATAGGCTTAAGCTGCCCGAGTATTAATAAGTCGTTTTCATATGTCCCGCAAGAAAATGGTGTGACATGATTGGCTCTGTTCAGGAGGGGACGGTAAAGTACTTTCCTAACGTTAATTTCTCTTGCAACCTATCAATTTGTCTATTATTCAGTAGAAATAATTGGATGTGTAGACCATAGCTCAGCCATATGTGTGGCAATAATTTTAGTAAGCCTATTATTTGTAATCTAATTCCTGAAATTGCAGAGTTAAAATTGGCGTTCAGTCAAGTTGAAAAATTTATACGCCAAATAATGTAGTCCCTGATAGTAATGCTCTAAAATATACTGCATTAGTAACAATATGATGATAAAATATTTATTCACTAAAAAATTATTTTATTATCCGTGAGTTATGGAATTATTATTAAGAGACATTCATAGCGGAATAAATTAAAGTATATCCGTCCATTTTGTGAGCAGCTGATGTAGCTCGCTCTAGTGGCGGTCGGAGGAAACTTTTAGTCTTCCGCCGTGTAGCTTTGGAAGTGGTTGTGGTGTAAAATTCGTCTGACATCTGATAGAAATAAACATTCGCATTATTGAATCCGCCGAAATCTCATTACTAAAAAAATGGTACAGGAGTACCAGTCCCCGGTGCGGGTGTATAAATACCCCTTCGAGTTGGTTATGGCTGTAAGTATAAACAATTTTAATTACAGCCCTACTTTACAATGTAGCCTATTGTCTTTCACCAGCTGTTTAATTATGAGCGTGTTATAATTTTATTAATTGCATGGCGCTGTTTTTACGTACCGATAATACGGTGAAGATTAGGATTATAATTGTGGAGATTGCTAAACATATCAGGTAGCAATGTGAATACGCATGGATATAATAATAACAAGTTAAGTTGAGAGTGACTTTTGAAGTGACAGTCAAGGCATTGAAAACAATGACTCATAGAGTGTATACATGCACATTGAAAGCTGTTGCATTACATTCTAAGTTTTAATTCAACCTCTGTCAGTTCTAAGTTAGTCGCCGTAAGTTATTACAACTCAATAGATTTTCAGTTTTACCCACTGGAACATAGTGAGCATTGCTTAAGTCGGTCATACAGGAATTATTCGTGGTTAGATACTCTTCCAAAGTAGAAACAGGATCACTATAGGAGGTAAGCCTATATCCGTTTACGTTTTATGTTGGGCCATTGGATCCGTTGTGTAATTTTTTTACATTATTTTGGCTTTCCCTCCTATTTATCTAGCATGGGGCAAATAGAAAGTGAGAGAATACGAACACTAGCCTACAGTCCTATTTTTTAATTCGAACCCCTTGATGAAACGCGCGAAATTCATATACAGTTTTTATGCGAACAATTTTTTTGACAGTATTGTGTGACTTATCCATTAAGACTGGATTCAGCAAGTGGCATTAAATTAATAAATGTAATGTAAGACATTATTTGGCCATTTTGGTTAATTCTCCATTTCATAATAATCTTTCTTTTTTTTCCTATACCTTAGTCACTTTTAGGGACCTATAAGTGACCCATGCAGCCCAGGTCTTATGGGGCCACGACCTTTCACGAAATGGATTATCTATGGATCACATACATAATTTTTTGACCTGACAAGGACATGTATGAGTGATTTGCCCACTGCCAGGGCCACCTCTGAGACAACACAAACACACAGGATGAGACATCCCATTCACACATACATTTACTCTGAACAAGGCGGATGAATATGACAACATAATGACTGCCAGGTGATATCCGGGGACCACAAGGGCCTAAAGTTATCTGACATTTGTCCCACAGGTGAGGAAAAGTCCCCCACCTAGGTGAATATTCCCGACCAGAATTCAGACCCAAGCCCTCTTGCATGAGAGGAGCAAACACATCCCCTGCTCCATAGCGATGGACCATTTCACAATATTTACAGATTAAAAAAAAAATATATATATATAACAATACTTGTACCTGCATATCATGACTATGTTATTATAGGCCTACTTATGTGTTAATTAAGATTGGTACGGTATATCTATTTTATAAGAGACTTGAGACTTTCTCCGTGTTATGTTTGATAGTTTATGAGGATCCCAACAGGGTGAAGAAGTTTAAGTTGTTCAAGTTTTCGGCTGCTACTAAAGTCCTACAAGTTAAAAAGAAACCTCTGCAGCTTGCGTGGAAGGTAGCTGCAATCACAGCTTGTTCCGCATATAGGCTAGGTTTCTTTCTAACTTAATCTATAACTCTTCAGCATTCTTCTTCACTCGGTTGGAATCCTGAGAAATTATCATATAAGTATATTTTAGAGTACCATAATTAAAGTTATTTAGGCTATATATGGAAAGTAACTTATAGGGGCTAGTACTGTATTCATCAGTGCTTGATTTATAGGAGAATAATAAAGGGAGCTGTAAGGTCTTATCAGCTAGGAAATCCCAATAAGTTATATCGTAATTCATATTTCCATCAGCTTCTTATCTGCTATTTTTGCTACTTTGCTGTTAGTGTTGACCAGTTAATTGCTGAACCATTTTTTTGGGTTAAGGAAATGTGTTATTCTCATTCTGTTATGTTTGTTGATAGAATTAAAACTTAGATATTGAAACATTTCACATTTAAATTTAAAATGGTATTACACAAAGAACAATAACAACAGTAATCAGTGAACCATTGACCTGTGTGGCCCAGTCATGTGGCATATTTTATATTGTGGACTAGGAAAAGCGTCAAATAAAAAAAATGAATATCCTACATCTGTTTTAAGCTTTAGGTATCTTCATTGTGATTGAATTCTATAAACTTACCTAATTGCATTAGTTGTTACATAACAAATAGAATAAGTTGGGCAGACCTGTAGTAAGTTTTAGACATAAGTGGGAGGTAGCGTTGCCACCTGTCCCGAATTTGGCAGGACATCTCGCATTTTAAGAACATTTTCAGCGTCCCGAATTATGCCTAAGAGGGACGCATTATATATGTTTTTATTATTATTTTGCTAGCCTTTTCTTTTCTAATGTAAGTGTTACTGTTACATAGGCTATTCAGTTTTGGCTTTGTAATGAATATATACCATCTTTCTCTTATTAATAAATTATTCCGTGTACAGACTTAGGTATGAAGATCGGTGATATGCATATATCCAATAATTGTCCCTCCTTAGCCTTACCAAAAGGTGGCAACCCTAGTGGGAGGATAGGATTAATGGCAGTTCAGAATAGTACAAGCAGTTTTGACGTAGCTCGAAGGAAAAAGAAAAGCTCAGTACTCTACAAAACATTCATGGGTAAACCATGTAGGAAAACTTAGATGGGAGGACAATATTAAGGCTGATCTTAGGGCGATCAGAGTGGGGTAATCAGTTTGGATAGATGAAAGTAGGGATAGCAAAACACAGAAAATATAATCAATATTAAAAATTAAAATGAATTGTGTAGTGTTTTATAGGCATCCACCGTTGTACAATTCATTTTAATTTTTAATATTGATTATATATTTTAGCATTCACGGTGGAAATCAGGACCACAATATGACTAATTGTATTAATCACAGAAAATATTTTTGCCAAGGTTTGAAATCTGGAATTCTTGATTGCCATTGAGTTAACTGGGCACAGTAGTTAGCTTTTCAACTGAACTTACATCCTGAACCACAAGAAGGCTTAATTTTGACTAATTTTCAAGTTATTTTTTTTCTTAACCCCTCTGTCTAGTTCTAGTTAGGATCTGTTCTTTTCCGCCATTGAAGTTGAGTTATCTATTTCAATTTGATGGGCAGATTAATCTCTTAATATTAGACTTTCTCGAACCTATCACAAAAATTATATATTTACTACATGATCATTAATTTCAACTAATTTTCGGGTTATCTTTTACTTAATCCCTTTGTCTAGTCTAGTTAGCATCTGTTTTCCTTTTTCAGCCAATGAAGTTGAGTTATCTATTTCAATGGGATTGATATGTTAATTGCTTATAGGGTGCTCACCTCCCATAGCTTCATGACTCACCTACCTCCAGTTTCATAAAAAGTAAACCCCCCTAACTTGGTATCACACCAACCTCATGAAATGCACCCTCCTTTACAAATAGTGGAATAACAGTTGTCCTATTCTAAAACTACAATCACATTAAACTCATGTGTCTTTCTTTTGACTTAAATAAAAAAATGTGTAAATTGAAAAAGGCCTCTACATAATATATAGGCCTAAGTAACTGATAACAAAATGATTACAGAATATATTCTATTTCTGAGACAGAAGTCCCGACCTAAAAATATTCTGGGGGTGCAAGAATTGAATTTTTAGTAGTATACATAAGCCTTATGTGATAAGTACCGTGCCCCCCCCCCCCAAGTCGGGCACCTATGTTCTAAGGCAAGTTTAAGAAGAATTTGATCTTTTAATTAGTTAATTGGTTGAATGAGTTTTGCTATGATTAGAACTTCATGTCTACTAGTAATATAGTGTATTTTATTCACTTCTGAAGAATTAGATTTTTTTAACTTTTGAAGTTGTAAAACTTCGCAATTTTTATTTTTAACAAATAAAATGGTGATTTTGCAACAATTTTCACTCTGCGTCTTAACCCCCCCCCCTTTGTGGACACTCCTGATTTAATCTAAGACTTTGGGATCACTAGCTTAAAGTCTCTCCTGGAGGACACGTACTGAAATTTTTCACCCTAAAATGCACTTTAACTCTTAGGGTTCAGAGAACAGCAGGTAACAAAATGTGCCACCAGTTTCGAGAAACCCGTGGTATTACTACTAAAATAGTCTTCAATTTACGAATTTGCGCGTATAAAAAATAACTTACTTATATTGCTTTAATTGTTATACATCAGTAAGTCATTTGACTTTCGTTAACACTGTGCGATGGAGGTCATACCTGGGCTGTTGTTTCCTGGAAAATTCTACTAAACGTGTAATGTATACCTTGTTGACCTTGGCAAGACGATATTGTTGCAGTGGGATCTGATAGAACCTATTCTTCTATTTTCTGCCTTTACCATAACTTGTCAATGTTTGATTCCACCTTCCGTCTTATATCATTATTATGTTCCTCTTGTGGGGTAGTATATTGATTATGTCAGTCTGTGGACCCATTTTGCGCAGCATGCTTTATATAGCAAAATTATATATTTTTACATTAGCGTATTAGTGATTTCAAGGCACACATTTGTCCTTAGTTTTCTCTTATGCTGTAAAAAAGAAATAAAGAAAGATTTATACCCACCTATGAATAATCAGTAACTTCAGCTCGGTCCATTAATTACTCCCCGAATACCAAACTGTGAAAAAAATTCCGCGATAATTTTAGATAGATAATCCGCAAGATGGCCGAGAAAGTACAAAAATCAGTACACGGACAGGTTTTATTTACATACGCAATTATGACTCAAAGTCTCCACGTTTACAAGTTTCATTGGTTTACTTTTTCGCCAAAAAAGTCTGTCAACTTTCCTCCAAAACCATAATTAAATAAATAAAAACAGAAAAGGAGTACTGCGGATAATACACCCGCGAATAGTCGAGATGTATTTGAGAGGGAGATATCACTTTCGAGCCCTCGAGATAAATATAAGTAGCCTACTGTAGTAACTTCGGTCAAGAAAACCATTAATAATGGCCGTGGGAGTCGACATGCTGACCAGATGTAGGTAGGACCCGGTTCTACCAACAGCCAGTGAAGTCTATAAATGGAGATAGATGACGCAGTCCTCTGATGGTATAGGCCCTGTCCTGCCATGGAAAGTAGTGCCACGGAATTGACATACGTGTAGTCTATAATGCACGGCGCACAAGCAGCGTTTTTCCTCACGGTTTTTAGCTCTATAAGATTCCTTGTTCTCAGTTTATATTTTCCAGAATCCCTTTCACCGCCATTTTTTGCTTAGTTCATCTCTCTCTATCTCTCGTGTTTGATTATATAGGAAGATTTGCCTACCCTCAGAACACACGTCCAGGGCTATGGACCATTGATTGTTGGTTTTTGCATAAATTTTCCCCCGGTTATGAGATAGACTTGTCCGAAGGCAATGTTTAAAATCGTCGTTTCAAGTACATCCACGTCACAGCGGATAGCTTTTCATGTTGGATCATTCAGGCATAGATTAAATTATCACACATATTAAACATAGCTAAATGCGATTATTGCTTCTTTCAAAGAAGGTTTTAATTTTACAAGTTCTGGTAGTAAATGAACACTTTGACTAGGCTTACTGCAAGTATGCTATTTTAGGCACAATGCTGCTGATATTTATACGTGTTTTCGATTACAAATTGTATCTAATTCATCACTCTAACTCCCTCCGTGGATGCACAAAACCACTGTGCCAAGGTTTATCCTTCACCATCACCAGTGTACTCTTTGTCAAAATGAAACTGGCCGGAGCTCCAAAAACTTCTGGTGGTTGTGTGCTTCCGTGATTGTTTAGGAGAGCCACCTTTGTCCATAAGATTGCAATATCTAAAATATAAGGACCGTACGTAGAAACAGTTCATAAATGCTTAAATCAACGAGCAATTTTTTTTAACCGAGTGTACGACAAATTGCTACTAATTTCTCTGGTGATTGGGCTTTCGATTCATCTTCCGGTCAAGTTATTGGGTAGAAAAATATTAAAATGGAACCCATCTTAAAATAAACATAAAACATCATCCGCTAGAGCTGTTGTCTTCAACCCGCATGCGGCCCGTGGCTCAATTTTTGGCGGCCCACAAACAAATACTAATTTTAAGTACAATCTCAATATTGAAATTTTAGTGACAAAGTTACATACATTACCCTGTATCCAACGATGTTACTGTGCTTTGTTTTATTCATTAACTTTGCAAAGTGGAAGACAACATATAAAATAATCACATGTATAACGTTAAGTATTTCCTACAGATATTGTAATATAATTGATGTAGTTGTGTTACGTAAGTAACATATTATTAATAATCAATAAGTGAATGCGGCTCACCAGTCTTTAAAAAAAAAGGTCCTTTAGTTTAAAAAAAAGGTTCAAAACTACTGCGCTAGGATATGCCAAATAATATCTTCACGACATTGTACGTAAAAACTATTTACTGTGGGGATGTTATGAACATTGGCATAGTCGGCTTCAAAGTGATTTTGAGTCATTTTTTCTTTACATTTTTGTAAACACACGTTGAACAAGTCCAGAATTTAAAACGGGAGCTGTGGGCACCTTCCTGCTGAAAGACTTTAGTAGACTATTTGGTTTTTGTCATCCTTAAATAAATACGTATACAACGCATTCTTTTCAAGTTGCAAATTAAAAAACTCCAACATAAACACAATTAGATGAAAATATTTATAAAAAGAACACTTTTAAAAATCGAAAAGACTTCTAGATTAATAGGGAGAGAAAGTGAGAGGTGGATGGGAGAAACATATGTATTTCCAAGATCTGGCTAGGAGCACAAATGATCTTTCTGATATTTTCATGAAGAACTTAATTGCCCTGTTTATGGTTCCTTGACAGATACACTGATGCATAACATCATGCTTTCATCTCTTGTACCATAAATGACTGTTATAATGTTTCTGTGAACACAGATCTGTATAGTAAAACTTCATGTAACGAACTTTATTTTAAAGACTTTTTGATTAGTTGAAAAGCACTCGTGGCACTATGCATGATCACGCCCCTAGGCAGTGAACATATTTCTGCCCCTTAACTTACTCCAAGATGAAAATATTATGAAGAAAATTGTAGCATTATCTTCTTTCACTTTCACATAATGAGGTCGAGGGCCATCCCAGCCTCTAAAATAAGCAACTGAATTTTATTATTTCTTGCGTTTTTGTAGCCTTAATTTCCGATATTGAGAGTTACTTAACATGAGACGTAAACTGTACTGTTCTTGCCATTTTAAGAAGACCTCGTCCCAAACCATCGTCTATCTACAAAAGAATATAATAGCATTGTACCCTAATTCGAAAATCTGCACCGACACCGACAAAGAACAAATGCTCTTGTCGTCGCGTGGATCTCCCCAGTGCTGTCATTCATCACTTCTCAAGTGAAGTAAACTGCTGTGGTATGTGTTTGGGAACACTGTACTGGACCGCAGACAAGTACGAATACCCCTAATTACCTTTCTATTCATTGATTGACAGGTCGAAGAGGAGTAGGGTGGCAGCAGGTAGAAGCAGTTCTTAGGGGGAAAAGTCTTTAAGAAGTGGCACCCACAATAGGATTACACCGTTCTACCTTAAAATTAGAAAAAATCACTAAAATGGCAAAACAATTATGTTCCCTTTGTGACATAGGACTGCTGTCGAACATATCGGTTATATTTTTAGAAGATTTGGTACGGCATGCGTGAAAACACTGTATTATATGATTTTTAATGATCTCATGTGCATATTTAATTTGCTCTCATAATTTATCCTTACAACTTATATGAAAGAAATACGAAATGCAGATACGTGATTAATTGGTAATACGACAGCTTAGAAGCCGCCCCTTCAGATATGCCGCCCTAGGAAGCTGTCTATTGTGCCTAGGCCTAAATTCATGATAGTGACATGGTTTTCTTGCCTGCGTTATCCTGAGAATTCATAAGAACGGCTAGTGTATGAGGGTGGATTTATTTCCCCATCCACAATCATGTAAGTTATATTATCATGTCCGCCGACTTTCTACCTAATCGCTCCCATGGTAAAACAGGTCACATCAAACATTTTTCTTCTTAATTTGCACTTGTAGTTTTATTAAGATATAATAAAGGCTATATTTAGTATAACTGCTGCTCGCTCAGTTTGTGAAATGTGTTTGTTGATAAGCTTCGTAGGAATAATTTGTTTGTGTTACTAGCTAAATTTGACCGAGTTATTACACCACTTCGTGTTTTTACACCTAGCAATAATGTGTTACAAGAATCTCAAGGTGAATGTTAATTATAGACTACTCCAGGGCGCAAAATTTCCGGTCGCCATTGACTACCAGAATCCTGAGGCTGACGACAAAGATTTAATGTAGAAAAAAAAATTTATCTGTATTTATTTTGTTATATTTTCCGCAACGAAATTCAAATTAGTGGTAGATATTGCAATAGGCGGGCAATTTTTTATATGAACAAGATGACTGAATTTCCCCGAACACATTCGGAAATATCGGGAAGTTATGGATGTAGGTCTAATTTGAATTTCCCACGCTATTCTGATTGGTTTTTGCTTCCTTGTGTTTTAAGCCAGTTTTTGCTCTAGATCAGGCATGTCAAACTCAACTTTTACTAAGGGCCAACTCGACTTGATAAATCGAAGTACAAGAGCCGCATGCCAAAATGAAAATGTAAGTTAACTCTTTGTTTTTATAAATTGTAAAAAGCAATCACCCGACTTTTTAAATTTTAACATACCATAGAATAATACACCGTATACCATTCTTGCCAATTGATGCTTTGTGTGCATAGAAAATGTTAAAGTAACCAAAATAACAAAATCATTTACAACTTTTAGGCTTACATTTAATTAATAAATTAATTAATTAACTGTTTTATGTTGGAAATATTAATGACTGAAGTCTGAAGCAATATGGGAATCTTGAAAACCCTGATAGGTAGGAAAATTAATTAAGCTGCCGCTTTCCAGTTGCCCTGGGCTTTATTTTGAAATCCTTAATATCATCATACAACGAAATTACAAACTGATTTTTCCATTGTAATAGTAAATTTTAGTTATTTAAATTCCCTGCAATATCTACCATAAATGGCAAAACTTCAGGCAGTTACTATGGTCACTTGGCTTATTGGGCGCCTTTTACTTTTAAGGAAACTAATTTCTTCTCAAAGGGGCCGAAAGCGCTTTAAGACAGATTTAGACGAAAGCCAGCGAATTTCTTAGTAACATAAGCTCTCACATTCACTACCTGTATCACTAACCGAAGTAGAAAAATGATGTTGATTCAGTTCCCTGAAACGAATAAAATTCACTCTTTTTCTCTACGAATTTCAAAATATGGTCCATTTTTATGGAGTGCCAGAATGGTTCTTTATGAGATTGTGTAGGGACGGAAAAATCTGTCTGTCTGTCTGTCCTTGTGTCTGTACGCGCGATAACTCAAATACGTTTTATCGAATTTTCATGAAACGGTACACAAATTTTACATACATTTTTAGGGGACCGCTTGCTCTAGATCCTCTAGTAACGAACAATTTAGTTCATGTGCTTGGCTGTGTTTGTTACAGTTTAATCTTACAGTCTTTTGAAATACTTCCAAAATATTTAGTTTGTTTTAACGTTTTTTTTTCTTTCTTTCTTTTTTCAAATCAATTGGTGCCATGCAAAACATAGAACCGAGTAATATTAGCATTTTTAATGTTGGCAGTTTGATGGGATGTGTTTCTTTATTTTATGAATTTATTTATTCGATTTTGTATATTTCAAAGCGATATATATAAGCTGTAAGATTACATATATATGTAAAGAACAAATAGGGAAGGGAATAGCTCTACATCATTTAAAAAAAAGCTGTAATGCTGTACTTCTTTCTAGTGAATTTACCGATAAAATCGCACTTTCGTTATAATACCTTTGATAAAAAGCTTCCCGTTAAATCATCATTCTTCTTGCGAGATATATTTAGTGTTACCCGAAGCAGTTAAATCATACTTGTTTCTACACTCGCCGCCATTTTGCTTGAAAAAATGGGTTTCACGTATTTATTTATTTAAAATGTCTCTAACTACTTGATTCACAAGTTTGTATATTAATTACAAGTACGAAGGCCAAAACTTTGAAACATATTTTCGTAGAAATTATCTGGAGGATATGCAACACGAATGATACGGTTATGCGTTAGGCCGTGGCAGATTAATAAGCAAATTCCACAATCCAGCGAGAACGTGAAACGAGAGAATAACATTGTCTGTGCTTAGGGTAGAGAAAGTCAAGCAAATGACCCATCTTTTTCTATTGGCTAACGCTCCTTCATAGACATACTGATATTTGAGCTCATTAAAAAAATAATTATGAGGCTTCAAGATGGCAGTGCTGAACAAATACTTTAGACAAGTGTTTTATGATCTGCTACATGATAAATCCTTTGTTTTAGGTTGCCTCCTTTATCTCTTTGATGCCAAAGCCCTTTCGCATGTAATAACCTAGTTATTATGACATACTCGTACTTGGTCACGTTTTCAACCTTTGACATATAATGGTCTGCAATCTATCAATTCACTGATAGTGATGGATGTGACATAATAAATAAATTGAAATATATGTCTATACTGGTTAAAGCAGTGGCTACACGTTATTGACAAATGATGATGTATTTGGTAAAGAACCATGTTTCCCCCCTGAAATATTTTAATCACTTGTATTTTCAACCAGCTTCTGTTGGGTTTATGAAATATACTCGTATAGCGACAGCTGAAAAATAGGTAAAGTCCCACGTGTCACCCATATCAGGCGAGATGATATTATAACATCAATGATGATATCTCCACTTGTGATTGGTTGTAATTCCATTATAATAATAATTTCATTCTTATAATGGATTGATTATTTATTCATAAGCTAAATAGATAAATTTGGTGAATTTCTTTAAACTGAAGCAATTAAAAAAATACAATTATAAAGTTTTTTGTTTCTTTCTTTAAAAAATCCTCACACAAATACTTTTAGAGTACCAATCCTTACCTACTACAGAAAGAAATGATACATTTGTGGATAGATATGTATTCCTACAGCTCACTTTGACAGATAGACATAGATTGCAAAATTGCAAGACTTTTCTCTGGATTCACTTCGGTTGTAGACTTGCAGTTCCAGTGAAAACTGTTTCATTATCTACCGACCCTTAGTAATATGACCTAAATTCCAAACCGTATTCCTACATTAATCAAATATCAGGCCTTATTAATTGGGTTTTAGTGTATATTTCATGTGTTGCGTGTTACCTAGGTCCATATTTTTTAATA
The DNA here is from genome assembly GCA_964059195.1 of Ectobius pallidus. NCBI lineage: Eukaryota > Metazoa > Arthropoda > Insecta > Blattodea > Ectobiidae > Ectobius > Ectobius pallidus. The sequence goes on along the minus strand of CAXKWD010000004.1, from coordinate 47,263,367 downwards.
TTACAGGAGTGGTGCACGTTAACACGCGCTTCGATACACGAATTTCTTTTACTTTCTTACATAACCAAGTCGATAGATTTTAAAATTCACATACTCACAGGGAAAAGAGAATTATGCCTTCTCAATGTTTATTTCATGACTTAAAGTACTCTCATGTAGTTGTGTCCTTTTTTGTTTTCTCTTCCTCTGCTTCCCACAAACAAAGAATAATATTTTATAAATAAGTCGCTGTGCACAAATTTGAGGTTGATAACTAAATTTAAATAGATTTAACCATTTTGAAAGGTTTCTTCACTTAATGCATTTATAGTTTGGCAAGAGTGAATTTTGTCAGAATATACTTTAGCTCGCATTATATTACGTTCAGATTCCATTGCAGGAGAACAGAATAACGAAACGTTTACTCCTTTGGTACATATAATTTGTAAACTTGTTCTTGGCGATATGTACTACAGCATAACGTTTACAAAGAAGAATCCTCAGAACTGAAGAGCCATACTATATATTTATATATATATATATATATATATATATATATATATATATATATATATATATATATATAGGCTATATTTTATTTTAAACAGCTTACTATACAGCCCCGAGGAGCAGTGTTCATTGCGTGGGCGACATGCAATTGGATGCTCCAGTTTATTACATATAATATATCTATTTGCCCTGGCTGAGTGGTAGAGTAGGCCTTCTGGCCTTAACTCCGCCTTAATAAATAAATAAATAAAATATATATTATAATACACAATAACGTTGAAACCAATACATAATATTAATTATGGGTTATGTAGGCAATATTGAAACATAAATACATTCAATAAAATTTCAACAAACAATTTAAAATTTCCGACCTAAAAAGAATGTGAGCCTGCCATATTGCAAGTTCTTGGTTAGTGAAAATAATTTTAAGTCATTCAACCCCAGCCGGGCAAATAAGTCAGTTGCTCTCTCGGATTCACACAGTTGCTACAAATAACTTGTTTTCTTTCAATTTTTATTATCTTCCAATATCGTTATTGAATAATAAGAATGTACAACAGAAGCAATAAAAAAATCTTCTTGCTTTAAGAGGGGCATAATGTATATTTACATTACAACGTAGAGAGACATTCTTTTTACAAACTGGTAGGAATTACAGAATCCTTAAAATATCTGTGTGAAATTTTGGGAATGCTGTTTTACAGAATAATTGCCAAATTAAAGAGAAAGGAAATCATTGTCTTTACACGTGGTAAATGGTTTTTGTTATAGGCCTATTGTATGCACGTAACTAAGGCCAATCCTTCTAAGCCACAAAGAAGACGCGTTCGTCATATGATGTCTTAATATTCTTGATTAAGGAGCGACTTATCCACATTGAACTGGCTTGAGCTAGTTGCATATTTAGACGAACATGAGCCGGGGGAAACTCTTGTATTACTGGCGCCTACTATTATATAAGACGATGTATGAAAATAAATTTTCTTCAAAGAAAAAATAAACTTCATTTTAAGACATGGATGTTTGAGTCGAAGTTTATGTAGGCTACGTTAAACTCATCTAAGTTACATTCCTAAGTTTTATCTACGCGTACAGTTAAATTATATTGTGAATGTATATGAATATGTGAGGTGATTTGCAAACATCTTAACAGACTTGGAAACTATAATTTCATTCTCGAGAAACATTTCTTTATGAATAACTTAATATATTAGGCCTCTAGACTACATCACCAAATTTCTACATTATTTTTGCCCACTGTTTCTGAACCATACATTTTTTTTTTCAGACATCTTAAGAAGAGTAGTGAGGAATGATTTGATCAGTGTATAATTTTGTAAAAAAAGATTTATAGTTTTCGAGTAAATTAACAACGGAAGGAATCGCAGTTTTTTCAAGTGGAAGCCCTGTAACCTACTAGTACAATACTCTGAACAGTCTACTTTATATTATCATTTGTCGTAATATTCACGAAAAATGAGGAGCAGGTTTTAAAAACCATCTTATTATTATGACGACTAAGAAGGCAAATTGCGCTCAAAATAATTATTTATTAAATTCCACATTCTGAAATTCAAAAGAGCATATCCAAAACTATATATTTGTAGTCTGTGATAATACAAGATACCTATGAAGCACTCAGATTGTGATATTGTACAGAAAATTGGGCTGCAATTTCAACTCCTGTTATACTCAATGGAAAAGCAAGACCTAAAAAGAATGCATTTACTATTATTAAAAAGACCTCAAAATTCGGGAATTTTGGTGTAATCACTCTGTACTTTTCATTTATAGTACATTACACAGCTCTCGGTTTTGGGCTCTTTCTAAATTGAATAGAGAAAAAAAGGTCTCTCGAAAATCTAGTCTTCCTACGATCAGCTATTCTAATACGTGTTAAAGATACCTAAGTTTTGAATTACAATAAAATTAGGTGTGAAAACAGATTTCCGATACGTTCTGAAGTATGTTCCTGTCGGACATAGATTAGTTTTATTTACCGTGGGATTCGCCACGAACGAGTGCAAGCGTAAAATCTTTACAACAATTTTCTCACCTCTCGAACTTCAAGCTGTTCCGTGCTTAAAACGTATGTCTATAAAACAATACTTTGTGAACCAGGAAATAAATGAAGTGAATTGGAATCCGTCTGGTTTGAAGAACTTTTACTTGCAACAACAGCTGTAGTCACTAATTTAATTGGGATCGACTGCTACAACAGCTGTATTCGCTAATTTAATTGGGTTCGACTGTGACGTCAGACCATCCAGTGTTCTCGTGAAAGGGAACTGTCCATAGGTTTAGAATGTTATGATAAAGGCATGATCCTCACCATCTGCATAGTGCCTTAATGTGCAGTTATGTTAGTGACTCGCTTTTCATAGATCTTCCGATGGAATGAATTTATAATTAATACGTTATCTATAGGGACCGTATTTTTCGGTAACAGTGATAGCGCGAAACATCTTTTCTTAGCTATTTTTAACTTATGGATGCTTAAAATATCAGTATTAAGCAAATTATATCCACAAAATATCGAGAAACTTGTTGAATTTCATTAAATGGAATGTGGTGACACTTCTGTTTGCAAATGGCTATTTTTTTTAGTAACGAAGCTTCTTTCATTAGAGGCTGATAACATAATCAAAGTGATACAAACAGTACAAATTAGGTTAAAAATGAAAATTGAAATGTCGCAGATACAAGCTAATAAAAAAAGTAAAAATCCCTACCTAAGATATACGTACTCTAAAAAATTCTTTTATATTTCAACTAAAATTGTTTCATTGGCAAATAATGTTCTATGATCATTTTGGTTGTATTTCTCACAGCTGTATTTACGTATTAAAGTAAATAAAGAAGTAAAATTCACCATGTCAAATATAGTACGAAATACCTTATTTCGCGTTATCTACCGATATCAACCATTTTATTCCACCAAAAAAATCAGGTTTCTAGTTGTCCATTTTAAAATAGTGTTGGGATATGTACTCATGTCCATATTTTCATTCAAGATCGAAATTGATTTTAACGCCGATTTCTTCGACCACAAGGTTGACGTGGTGTAGACTCGTTTGTTCACCTAAATAGGTAAAACAACTTAATCCGATATCTCACGGAATTTTTCTTCGTGCGTCAACGCATGAGTGCTTTATGTTCTTTTCATATACCGGCACCATACTTTTTTTTAACTGAAAGAAGTTCTAAATTGCGTAATATCTTCGCTTCTCGTATTTATTTCCGAACATGAGAGAAGCCACTGTTTTCCCTCCGCTCGCTCATGATTTTGAAAACAATGAAATCTCCCTCACTAATTGTTTCGTTCGAAAATGCCTATTACGAGAAGCAAAATGAGATAGAAAGCGAAGGAAGGATCAGTCAAATTTTTAGGAAAGGATGTGTGAACTAAAATTGAGGATCGTTTTGACAAAACTCAACATCTCTATTTTTGCCAAATTCGTTTTTTAATGATTTTAGGTCCTTTGAAGTGAGATCTTTAAGATGGTGAGAAAAGAACTTGAGAAAAGTCAACATAATTCATTTTGAAGCCTCAATATACAAGGTTTCTATCTTCTATATGTTAATAAAAACTAAAGAAACCTTCTCCTGAAGAATCTATATTTTGGCACTTGTTTAGTTTTGTCAAAACGGTCCTCAATTCTAAATAACGTCCACGTTTGACTTTTGTCCACATGTGTATAGCCTATTCATTTTATTATTAATTAATTAATTAATTAATTAACATAAAATGTGTCGAGGATTACTGTATTATTTTGGTATTATTAATAATTTACTTTTTAAAAATTAAATATTGTAATTCCATTAGTCATCGCTGTGGCGCAGGATGCGTTCCCTCTTCCCACGTAGCGAGCCCGGGTTTGTAAGTTACATAGGTAGGGTGTTTCCGGGGTTTTTTCTCTCTCTTATTAGACGAATGTCGGGTAACTTTAGGCCCTTGTATCTCCGGATATCATTTGGCCTTTGGAATTCGTTTTCACGTCATACCAGAGACTGTCGAAATGTACCACAATTTAGAAACATTGAATAGGCCTATATTTGTATTGCTCAAAGTCGGCTACTTAGAGCTACGGCCCTCAGGATCAGCTATGTAATAAAGGAGATTGTAAAAGCCGCCTATATCAATCATTGATACCTAAACCGGAAATACTGTGGTGTTTACAAGAGGTTAGTCGCTGTTCTAGCAACAAGGCCTTCACTGGACGAGTAGACCTTGTCCGCAATTAATGGATTATGTGCCACCCCTCAATGTGACACACACGTGAGTCGCTAGAAACACGTGCATTGCGGGGCCAAAGCTTGTGTGCTAATTGTTTCGCAAACTTCTTTGTTAGAAGGTACAGTATACCTATCTGGGTAATGTTAATCTCATGAAACTCTGTACACATTGGGTAGCAAGCATTGACTTAAAGAAAAGCTACTGGGTGCAACACTTTTTTTTTACAAGTTGTTTTGAGAATGGTTTTTTTTATAGATCCGGTTGATTGAAATTTTATAACGAGTTCTCGCATTCGGAAGATCGCGGGATCAGTAATTCTTGGGGTCAGCCAGTCTGTGTTAAAGTGTTGGGAGTTTTCCCACTAGCAAAAGTACATGCCGGATTGGAATTTCCCAAACATCTCTCCTGAGCATTCCCTGGGCTGATGTTTGTTCACATACACACCGAGTAGCTTTTCTTGTAGGGCCCGGAGATTGGCCATTAGGGCCTAATCCCCTGAGCATAAAGGTTAGAGAAGGGGAAAGGGGAATAAGCACAACTAAATATGCTTCATGGGTATACATAGGTTTTTAGCAAAGTAAATGTCTGAATATGAGAAATGTTCAACCGAAGTATGGACTGCGATTTAGGGCTCACATTTGTGTTTCTCTATAGATAAAAAACTGAATATTCAGATTTCTGGTACATATTTTTATTAATACCGTGTATAAATTAATAGTATTAGTAGATAGACTGTTTCATGCTAACGTATTGTCCATGAAGATTAAGAATTGGTTTGCTGAAATCTTTGTTCGCTACATTTTTCAGTAGAACTGTGTGGAATTTTTATCATTGCTAGCTTGAGATTAATGTAAGATATTTCATTCTGTTAATTTAGTACATGTACGGTGATAATTATAATTTGTTCCTAACATTTGTTTCGTGATGCTGTTTGGTTTATTTGCCGTTGAAAGTTTAGTCTACCGATACCATTAAAGCTAATGGTACCCCTTAAGCTGGCAGATTCTAGCTTGCCTAGTTCGGATTTTTTAGCGTATTTTTGCAGTGTATTCCTTTTAAACACTAAGACTCCTAACGCTGTAAAATCTGAGCGATTATTATAGACACGTAGAATTCGTAGTTCATATGTTCGGATTCTGACTATATTCGTGTCTGTTTCACTTTTCGGCATGTTTGTTATGTATTTGTTGCACTGAAAATGCCTAAATTACGATTAAAACCCACTAATTCTCAACCCCTAAATTTACTAAATGATCTTAAGAAAATTAAAATTGAAAGATTAGCCTACTTTCTGCTGAAATTGAGCTTGCAAACTGTGGCACAGCTAGCTGGCATGAGGTATTCTAATGAGTAGTGAGTAACGCTGACGTAATCTGTTCAGGTGTGTAACATAACTGTAGTTTGGATATAAAACTCCTGTTATCAGGCGTTTTGCCAAAGGGGATTTAGAGAAATTCAGGCGTCAACGCTGACGTTAGAACGGTAATAGGACGCCTTCAAATTATAGGCCTTCCATTGGTTTCTTTCCAATAAGTTTGAAGTAGTGTTGCCAACTCCAGAAAAAATCGTTCCTTTAAAACAGACTTCAAAATCCGCTAAGATCAGCTAAATTAAATTAATTAATTAAAGTTCAACAAACTAGCCGAAAGCACTTTCAATTTCTGCATTTGACCATGGCAGCACTGAAAGCATAAGGGAAATACCGAAATTTCTTTGAAAGGATTAAATCACTTGCTTATAGATACTCATTTAATTCCAAAATTCACTTGTATTTTGATTTTTTCTTCATTCCACTTCATTTATTTTTCTTCATTTTCTATTTCAATTAGTGCATCATCTGGAAACCCAGTCTCATTAGCCATAGGTATTATAGTAATTTCATCACCCTCAGCACAATATCCATTAAAAAAATCCGCTGTCCGTTAAAACCAAATATTTCCCCGTTGAAAAGGTAAAGAATCCACCAAATTTAACGGGAATTCCACTAAGTTGGCAACTCTGGCTTGAAGTCTTGTGTCAAGTATGCACTCGACCAAGGATGATCAATATGAATAAAGTAGACGTAGGTGTTACGATAATGGAAGTTTCTAACAGGAACTTTTCCGAGCTCCACAGTAAGTGGTTCATTCCAAGTGAAGTAATAAAATTATGATAAGGCTTTAATTGGTGTTTGCGTAATGGACCGACCACTCATGTAGTATCTGCTGGTTTTGAACATGTTATGGTTAGCTTCCTTAATTATTGTTAGTTAGCCTACTGAATGCTGTCTTCCTTGCAGCTAGAGAAATGAATAACTTATAGTGTTCGCCGAGAAAAGTTCAAACCATGGGAAATTGAAAACTTTCCCAGAAGTTGGACTCAGTGATGGAGTCCGAAAGCTCGGAGTTTTTTTAAACCTCGACTCGGCTGTTAGCCCGTGAAGAACTTTTACAACTTATATTCTGTTCGAATAAGTTTTTCTTTTCACATGCGTAATATAGATTCATATTAAAATTTGTTATTAAAGCATTATGCCATATGGGTTGATCCCTATACAGTATACAGGCTACGGAGGCCCTTAGGGCTAGGCCTATATGTAGTTGACGTCAGATTTTTAGAGATACAGCACATGAAGGTAGCCTTTACTCCAGGATTGCTCAAGATACTAATTTCAGGATCCATGTTGCCACCAGAAGGATTAGGCCAATTGCAAAATCCAAACGAGCACATCGGTATCTTACATTTTATAGCGCAATGCCACAGTCAACTGACTTGGTGGAAGTGTAGCTCATTTGCCGACTTGGGTTTATTGTATAATACGATTATAATGACAGTTATGCATTTAAGTCCGTAACCGTCGCCTGTGTCCCAGAATTTTGTTCCACAAGGAGTTCTATACATTCATATATCTACCAACCTAGGACTGTCGCATTTACACACAAATGAATACCATCGAAATCGCCAACTTTGAAAAAAATTAAAGTCAGTCCCCTTTGAACTGTTTCACGCAGGCCGACTCGAGCTGGGTAACTTATTAACGTACGAAGAATTACTTGATGACAGAAGGAGGTGATGTGTATGAAAGATAAAATTATGGTGAGCTGAACAGGGAATCGAATAAGGAACCTCAAGATTAATAGTCGGAATCTTTTTTGGGTAAGGGATGCATAGCTGTAAAAACTTGAAAATCTGAAGCCGTTAGAAAACCGCCTCCTTAGAAGCCTATTCTCTTTCTACTGATTTTTCTTCTCCTGAAGTAATTTGTAGTTGATGAGTTTGTATCTACATCACTGCTAATCTTGGTGAACCTTATATTATCCTATTTTGCAGAAGTCTCGAACTGCGTTGTTCATAAAGAAAATAAAATCTGAGGTTTTGAGCAACCATAAATACGCCTATCACGTAAATGGTTGCAACATGCATTATGTTATGTTGCCGAGTAATGTATAGTAGAGTTTTTCATTACATACTCAGGCGGCTTCAAAGGAATACACATAAAGTCGATGTTTCTTTATGTTAATTGTTCTGACTAAGTCGGTCTTGGTTTCCGCTTTCCATAAAAAAGTAGGGTTGCAATATTCTTTCATTGTTATCACTTATCACCGACCTGAGTTCTTCCTTCGCTTTAATCAATTCACACGTGTTATTGTTTCTAGATTTTGCGACCCCGCGTTCCTCTCCACGCGGAGTAGACGAGTAGCTGGCACAGCCGCCACAAGACATTCTTAGGTTTTGATTGGCTGAGGTAACTTAGCTGGTGCGGTAAAAATAAAGAGCATGGGTTGAGCTGTCGGCAAACTTTTCCTCCTAATAAGAGGAAACCACCTGGATATGCAAAGAATAACTGGACTGTAATCAAACTTTCTATCATTCTGATTTATAAGGAAAATGTCTTTGTCTCACGACTGACATAATTATCACATGATTAATAGAGATAATATAGATAAAGCAGGGTTTAAATATTATAGGGTTGTTGCTCTCTTATTGTGTTATTGTTGTATACATTATTTTGTTCAGGGTTTCTTCCAATACTCTCTTTGTCATGTTGTAAAGATTATAAATTTTGTCCAATACTCAGGCCTATTTGTAATATTAATAATTAAGGAATCGCGCACAATGTGCATTATCTTAACCTAAGACTTAACCTACCCAGTCCTGAACCCGGGAAAGGGATTTTTCACTACTGAAAAATCCCCGACTCGGCCGGGAATCGAACCCGATTATCAGTACATTTTTTTCGGTATCTGTAGCAATGTTCAGTGCTTTATTTATGGTGCTCACAATTGACTTACCAGATAAATGTTATCTTCCAGGAAGTAACTAAAGATGTGAATGAACTTCCGTTGTTGTAAAGAGATCAAAGCATTTTATGGGTTAAATTCTCACTATTGGACTGTGTCGTGTGGCTGAGTACATGATTCGTGATCAGAACGTGACCATCTGTATTTTATGTTTATTGTTTACTTGTGAGTTAACTCTTTTTCTTACAATACTTCTCGTGCCAGTACCCTGCATTTTATTTGCTGTTGTCAGGGATACGTTTTTTATTCGGTTTAATCCCGACCGCACGCAAGTCTTTAGAAACAAATTACGACTGTATGATAGTTATTTTGTTTCCATGACATGGAAACAAATATAACATAATACCATTTTAAATTCATTTAAAATACGTGAATAATGATTTTGTATGTTTAAATAGACTCCCATTCTAAGAAAAATGCCGTAAATTCATTTCATTCTCATTACGTTGTTACAGTAGCCTACTTTAATAACAATGACCGTGCTCTGATCAATATCATTTTTATAATTCAAATCGGCTTGGGTAGAAAAGTCAGCAAGACACTGGCCGTTTGATACTACGTTCACGGTTCGATCCTCTCCCAGATTGATTTCATTTATGTTTTTGAAATACGACAGTCCCATGTCTGTATATTAACGGGTAGGTAGAATAGCATTATCCTAATTAGTTGTCACCTAACGTGCTGTCAAATAAAGTATGAGTATGTCACACCAGATTATTGTGCCACATTAAAAAAACATAGGCTATTTCACATCAAAATGTTACTTTTTATAAGTAAGCCGTGAGTTAAATCTCCCCTCGGATTTTTCTGAGCAAGGGAAGTCTGGAACGGGGTGCTCTCAGGTTTATTATTTAAACCGAGGAGGTTCTTAGGGGGAAAAAAAGTAGCGGCTTCGATCACAGAAGCCATCATTTAACAGCTGTGGGTGTCGCCATGCTGACCACATGTCCCAACCTTGTCATCTCAATGTCGGATGGCAGGCCCTTTCAGGGATGCAGAGCTACGAAGTTTGGTTTAACCTAGTAGTAAATTTTCTTCTTTTACTCCCTTTGATGATGAAATTCTGAACAGAATACCTTTATATCAAAAGATGGGAAAAGTATTAAAAGTAACTGGAATATTCTCTCTCATTAATCATTTATTATAGAAGTGTACCTACCGAGTTTTACTAGTTAATTTATGACACCAGTTGCTCTTAGTTTTCTAATAATTCTGTTGAATACTTGTATAACGGCGGTGTGCGAGAGGTCTCTAGGGAAATAGCCATGTGCTCCAAGTCTAACTTATCGCGTGTTGAGACCATGAAGTAACTAATTGTATTTTAAGAGACTATAATTTGTATTGGTTTATGAGAATGTTTTAAAAGTGCAAGGTCACTTGTGCTGATAAAAAATGTTAATGAATGTTTTCTTGAATAAGGTACTTAAATGTCAACATTTATCGGACTAATGTCAAGAAATAATGTAAGTTATTTTCTCATTGAAGTAGTTATTTTGAAGAGGTCACTTGTTGGATTTACTGGAAACTTTTATTGTTTTTCCTCTAAAATATTTATTTATGAATACGTTTATTATCTTTGTCAGAAACCACTTGAACGTTGTATAAGTATGGATATATATACCCGTATATATATATATATATATATATATATATATATATATATATATATATGGAAGAGAGATCTTTATTTTTCTTACCGGAAGTACAATATCATTTTGAACATTGTAAATACAGTACTAGGAAATATCGAACACAATATACGACTTTAAAGATGGGTAGTCACTTCCATTCTTTAGGTATAACCGTGACGTACTGACTTTTAAGACACTGGAGCATGACAACTTTCACCCTTTCTCTTCTTCTTCATGGTCAAGTCAAACCACAAAGTTCAATGTGTGCTCATTACATTTACTTACATTTAAGAGTCATTTTACATAAAGTTTCGGCAACCCCTGTGCTGCGAAGTATGCGCTATGGAAGCTTTCTTAGACAGCATAAGATTGAAAGTTGTCACAAATCCACGGGATGTTTTGACATTTTCTTTGAGGGTCACTAGAGATGTAATATAATACAGTAGAACTCCTATTATCCGAGCTCCAACTATCCGGATCGCTTTGAGGCTGTATTCAAGAGGTTTTTGCAGCAGCAAGCATTGGGAAACCCTCTTTCAGGGAAAATTATTTGCGTAAAAGCAAAACCTTTAGCCGACAAAATCGACAGTATGTTAGCAAAGCAATTGGCTTTGATCGATATGTTTAAGATGTGGCACTTTATGTAAGTACAATACTGTACAATTTAGTTAAAAAATTACCTTTTTTCATGATTTATCCAATCATCCGGATATTTGATTATTCGGATCGTGTCCGGTCCCAAATAATCCGGATAATTGGAGTTCTATTGTACTTTTAAAGTTGCATTTCAATTAATACATATCATCATCTGACTGCAAAGACCTAATGATACTAATGATTTTATAGTATTGTTATAAGCTGTTTAGTGAAAGGTGCCAATGGATCAAAACTAATTTCTCGATAAGTGTTTTCCGATAGTATTATTGGTTGGATGATTGACAGTTACAACATCTGAAGATACGTAACACTTGTTTTGATCTGCATTATGCATTATTGATATTATTCCGATTCACACTACGAATCAGTCTCGCTGTGCTTTCCGGACCGGAAATCTCGATATGGTATAGTGTGGTATTAAATGTGCGTTGAGGTCATACAAGAAGTTCTAGAAGGATTGCTCCATTAATATTCGCCTATGACCATTATGGGGCTATGATTTGCTTATTCAAATGATTTTTCACACTAATTAAGGTGAGAAGGTACCTTCTATCTCCGCCATGTTAAATTTATCTACCATTCACCACGAGGCTTGCATTATCAATCTACAATCAATTTAATTTAATTCATTTCCACTAATTTGTCTTGAGTTACATAAGAAGGAATATACACGTACATGTATCATAACACAAAATATAACAAAATAGGCTTATAATAGAAGATAAAAGTACATTATAACCCACTTATAACCATTTCTTTGGAGAGGCTCCATTTCTCACACATTGTATAAACCCGTGACGGACTGCACAGAAAACAGTTAACAATGGTTAGGCTCGTATTTTATTTCTTGATTCCTTATTCTGTAATTTATACGAAATTAAAATTTTTCTTCCAATTTATTTTCAGTCCTTTTAATACAGATTTAACATAAACAACTGTATCCTATAGGATACATTATGAATTTAAGGGAATAGCGAATACAAAATGCAAACGAAACCGTATTCTATCCGCCAAACCACAGAAGGAACAATCCATCGAAAATCGAGACTTTGCAGGCCTATTTTGTAATAGGCTTCGATATAGCCTAAGTGTACAGAACCTACTTAACGGAATCATTTATCGCAACTATTTAGCATGCCATACCATTTTGCAAACCATAGATAAAAGAAGGAAGATAGAAAGGAAATCAGAAAGAAACAATGATATGAAGATTTTTCTGGATTTGTTCGCCTAGTTGAGGACTTACAAAGCTCACCCAGCGACAAGAAGAAAACTTTTGCCATTACGGATCCTATATGATTATTTATTTATAATTTATGTAAGCTAGGCCTTGAATGTCGACTTGCTGACTACATGCCCCCCCCCGTTGGTAGGCCTAGTACCTCTTCAGGGATGCAGCACCATGGATTTTAGTTTAGTTTGGTTGCTAATGATCAGTGAAATCAAGCAAAGGATCTTTGTGTAATGCTATGGTAAAAGGCGGAATGCGTAATTGCAGAAGTCTTATAATATTACCCTGACAAGCATGCGTGACAAAAGAGATAATTGTGGGAATCTTGAGACGTGCACAATAGCTGTAAACTGGTGTGCTGCTGCCGAAAGTTCTTTTAATTATATTAATGAAGTTATATAAATCGAAAGACTTTGTAGTCTAATGAGATATATTGTTTCATGACGACCACAGCTTATGGTACAAGATTTTCGTCCATTAACTCGTATGAGAACGTTTTGAAATGAAAAAAATGTGTTTGAAATGATGGCGAAAATGAAGCTGAAAGTTGGACACCGAATGTCCAAATAATCTTAAGCTTCTATTGCGCTCCCAGATCTTAACACTTAATTGTGGCGCAACTAATAAACCGGTGCCTGTCACTATTTAGGCACATAGTATTTATTTGTTTGGTCTTTTCAGAAGTGTTGATAGGTTACCGCTGCGACATGCGAAAAGAAAAATAAGTAGTCTACGACCAGTAAAAGAACCAATAGGCTACACATTTTCTGACTTTAATTAATAAGTAATAAGAGTAGCCTACTAGGTCTATATGCCTATACCATTTTAAAACGTGGGCTATCTTATTACAACTACAGATTATAATAACTTTATATGTAATGGGATTACACAACTGGTACCACAATACATTGTCATATAAGTATTAACATACGCACAATTACACTGACTTATTGTGACTGATCCACGAATATTGATAAGTCGGTTACGTCAGATTCTAGTTCTCAAATTAAATGTGACGATGAAGATTTGGTAGTAAAATACTACCACAGCACTGCTCGGAAAAGTATTCAACAAAAATCCTTTAAATTGAAAACAGATTACTTTCTGATCAACGTTTTCGTTTTTGTTAGGAACATGCTAGCAGACTACAAGAGTACCTTAACGGAGTACGTTATCCTTAAATGTTATAACATTAAATGTATACCGTACTTTAAAATATATGTGTCATATAACGTTATCTACGACTATGGGGATACGCCGTAGCGTAGTGGTTGAGACGCTGCGCTACCGGAAGGTCACGGGTTCGATCCCCGATGAGGTTAGTTAGTTATTTAGTTAGTTTATTTTCTTACACAGTACAGTGTTTTACATTAACCTACACTTATAAGTTTACATATACTTATAAACTACATTTCTTAAAGTTTAACACACACATTTACAAATTAATAATTTACATACAAATATTCAATGCATGTACAATATTTAAACATGCTACATTTTACTACATTATACATTTTAATATTATTTCTAGCTCTATTTTTACAGTATATGAAAAAAGAATTATACAAATTGAATGATAAATTTAAGAATATAGTATATACACACTTACAGAGAATAGAGATCACTTATATTGTAAAAACAGTTTGATAAAAGAAAGGATTTAAGCATTTTCTTAAATGAAATTTCTGTTTTTTGTGATGTGATATGAGAGGGGAGTGAATTAGGCCTAAATACCTTAGAGCATAAGTAGTATGGAGAAGATTCGAATAGATGGATAGAGTGTTTCGACAGTGCTTTGCTGTTTTTATGTCGGGTGTTGTAAGAGTGGTAGTCAGAACTAACTTTGAAAAGGAGTCTATGAGAATACAATAATGATACATGGTGGTGGGAGGATCTTGTGGGTTTTAAATAAAGGTTTGCAGGAATCGAGAGGCTTGGCATTATAAATGTTACGTATTGTGCGTTTTTGCAGGACAAAGATTTTATTTATGTGGAATTGATCTGCTGATCCCCAAGCAATAATTTTATATTTTATTTTAGAATAAATATAGCTGTAATAGCATTGCAGAAGAGTTTTCTTATTGCAATAAGATGATAGTTTAACGAATAAAAAGGTATAACTAGATAGATATTTACACAAATTTTGTATGTGTCCCAATTTAAATGACAATCTATCGTTAGCCCTAAAAATTTGGAGTTCGCCACTTCTTCAATTTCCATATTATTAAACACTACGGTATTATTGATCGCTGTATCTTTAAAAAATCTGGACTTAAATATAATGAATTTAGTTTTAGACGTGTTAATAGCTAGACTATTTTTTGTACACCAGTTATGAAAGTGTGACATCGTACGAAATTTTGATATCGTCGAGCGATTTTCCTTGAATAATTAATGTACAATCATCTGCAAACATTATTGTTTGGGTATCAGGTCGTTGGAGTTTTTCAATTGGCCTAATCCTTCTGGTGGCACAATAGTCAGCCTCTAACAGAAGTGAGTACCAGGAGCAAACCTGGGGGTAAAGGCGGTCGGTGAGTATGGCTGACAATCTTACCACTTTCACGTGCCAAATGTCTAAACTCTGGGAGCCTCAACCTCCTGGAACCCTCTGGGCCTCCATGGCCTTTATAGGGAACACTTTACTTTACTACGACTATAGTATTACCGCACTTCTTACATAAACACATTAACTACAGTCAAGGAAACACATAGGCCTACCGGTAGCGAAGTTCGTCAGTTTTCAAATACCGCACATTGGGAAAACCTGTTTCCGAGAATATTATTATCTTTTAATATTACGTAGGCCTACTCATAAAATTAGATTTCAACTATTTTGTGACTAATATACAATATTAACTTTTTCATTAACTTTTGTTATTAATACATCAAAAGATTACCCCAATGAGCACGTGCTCATAATGTGAATAATAGTATTATATGAATAATGCCAGAGCATGTGTAGGCCTACTCTTTAAATAAGTAAATAAATTAGACCTATTCACTTTTATATCCAATCTAGTTAACAGTTTAGTTCACCAAACAAATATTATTACAATGGACGAGAAAGGAACTTTATGTCAAAAGCGTTCTTACAAAACAAACAGGAAACCCAGAATCGAAGAAGTGTTCATAAAACTTAATAAAATCCCGAACGGGCCTCCATACCTGTGTCCATATGGTGTATGCCACAGAATATCGTTATTCTCAGTTTATGTGAATTGCCTTTCAGTACTCCCTGAAGTAAGTGAAATGCGATTACCTAGTCTTGCATATTCATGGAACTGTATTGCGAAGATCGCTTTTGCCTAACGGTTACCTACTAAATGCATGCAATATCAATTATACCATTGCACATTGGCATAATGAGCTTTTAATGGTAAAAGTTTTAGTTGTAAAATGGAAATCGTGAGCGTTTGAGATTAAAGGCAGAAATTTAATTTGAGCTTCGCCGAACAGTGTTTCATTATCTTCGGTAATTGCAAGTTGCTTGCAAATAATGTCATAAAGAAGATTAGGGAATAGATTGAGGCAGGAAAGACAGATAGGCCTACTTGGGGAAACAAGGACATAATATGAAATTTTATTTCGGGGTATTCTGTTATCTAATATCGTATACAATAGGCCGTACATAACATTTTGTCAATGAAGTGTTAATCTCACTATTTTATTATTATTATTATTATTACTATTACATTATATTTAATTATAACATTATTTTACCTCAACTACAACTCCTACTGCTGTTATTGTTATTATTATTATTGCTATTACATTATTATATTTAATATTAACCTCTTATTATTACAACATTATTATATTTAATATTAGCATTATTTCACTGCAACCTATTATAAGTATTATTGTTTATTACTCCTACTGCCGCTGTTATTATTATTATTATTATTATTATTATTATTATTATTTACGTTCGCAGGCATCAAGTCATCTATAGGTTATTGTCATTCAGATCTATTTTCTTTCCATATATATATCAATTCTAAGAATATCTTTGAGCAACATAAAATCCATAGAGCCTATTGAATTATGTAGTCACTTATGGCTGTACTATATCAGCCAACGAAGTAGGTACAGCTGACTTGTTAAACGAGTGAGTAATACTGGGTATACATATCTCAAACGATGCTTAATTATTACTTTAATTGCAAACTTATGGTCATATATTGAGCAAGCTAGTCCAAGTCTTAGTCCTAGCAACGGGCAACAGGCTTTTTTCGTTTTTCTTATGGCATTTGTTTGTTTTTGTGGCAAAGAAAATAAAATCTGTTTGTTTATTTCGGTTTTTCAGGAAGCTCAAACTAGCATAATATTGTTTTTTTAACGAATTAACGGGAATTAAACTCACAATCTTCGGTACAGCAAACAAGAGTCGGCCCATCCTTTTTGCAGCTGGCTGTACATTATGAAGCCAGGCATGTGTTTGTTAAGATCTCGAGCTGGGATGTTAGATACTGCTTATTTATGAGAATGCTACAGTAATAAAATATCTCCGAAGCATTTGCAGCTAACATTAAACTTGTTACGCAAATATAACCTTGAGAGCAGCCCCCTCGAGAGTCTGGTCTCTTTAGGAATACCAAATAGCCCACTATCGATGAAGTTAAGCCTTTAGTATCGCATTCTGGAGATTCCTGGTTCAAATCCCGTAGACGGCCAATTTGACATGTTTTTGTTTTATTTTTAATTTATATGTGGATGTGCGATTGTCAATATAGGCCTTATCTAACATATAAGTTATAACAGCCATTCCAAAAACAAAATGCAAATTAATACAGCACAGACCGTATGAATGTGACCACACATATTTACTGTAAGACCAATCAGGTGTAATTTCGTTGAGATTGATAAAGATTATAGCAACACTTCTCTTAGATTGATGGCATAAATGTAGAAAGACAGTTTTACTTTTTGCGATGAACCAATACACTGTGATACATAGGCCTACAGATTTCGTTTAATGGGTAAGTTAAATAAAACCTTACCTTTTTTTTTATAACAAATTAATTGACAGGCTGAGTTGTCATTTCGTCAATCCCAGCTTAAATTTATAATACTGTATATGCCGTATCTTCCATGTAATAAAATTATTTCTTAGCCTCTCACTTCGTCGCAGATTTTTTTCTTCAGATTTGCCTATCAGGTTCCATTGCCATGGGCCATGATCAAGGTGAACAACAATATGGAAATTCGCACGCATACAAGTCGTATACACAACCATTGTCATAGTAACTCTCACATATTAACTGCTGACTTACTAATGTGTTCAGGGAAGACTTTAGTTAGCTATACATTGAAGTTATTTATAATAGTCAGTATTGTTCCTGTGCTATAAAATGGCTGTTGATGGATTCACTGTACAACAAATTTGAACTTTTTTCTATCTTTTATATGAAACTGTGTGATTCTGTATAAACAAAAGGTTCTTGATTCATATATCAGATTCAAAATTGTACTTCACGTACCGTTTTTGTAGGAGACACACTTCTCATATTAACGTAAAAAGAAAAGATGTTAGTTTTTTAAATGGTGCCTGGTAAACAACAAATAATGAAATATTCGTTATTTTCAACCAAAAATAAACACATGCTTTCATCTAAAGGACATTTTTTATGTTGTACAGTGTTATCACGTCTCGATGTAAGTCACATTTTCTTAGTAACGTAGTAGATTTCCAGGCAGAATGAGGGTCGCCTGCCTTAGAAAGATCATGGTCTTAATCCTAGAAAATCAGCAGTTATATTATTTTGGGTTTTGCCTTCAATGCATGAGGTGCCTAGAACAGCAAAGACGTAAGCAGCAAATCAAATTGCATGCAATGCTTTTGAAATTGTAAGGATATATTACTGTAAATCCAAGCAATATATAGCGTAAAGCTGTAATACAGTGAAGAAGATAAAATATACTACAAGGAGTATATTGTGAAGGAACGAAAAGGAGGCAGATAACTTAAATGTTTTCTTTCTGAAAGCCTCGTATTATGGCAGTAAATCTTGCCAGTTAATGTATAATAGATAAACTGTATTCCACTGTTTAGATTTTTAGATTACTTTACTGTTTATAGCTTTAATGCCATTTATAGTCCACTATTATATTTATTTTATTATACTTTTATATTTTAATATTTTCTTGAAATACAGGCTGCCAAATTGGCAAAGGTTAACTTAAGTTCTTTAGTTACTAATAAATTAAGAAAAGTACTTCATACGAAATACTAACTAAAGTTACTACAAATAAATTGAGCGCTGTGATTGACCGATTTCAAACACATTTTTACGTGTTACTTTCCCATATTAAAAAGATTGACATTTGAATGAAATATTCGCAGTAATACTTACATGCATCCCTAATGTTGTTCTTCACATTGTTGTTTGTTTATCACTTATTTATTAGTTTATTTGCTCTGGTATTTGCTCACTTATTATTTAATGGCAGTTGAGTACTGTCACTTAGCCCTGTAACCATCAGCGATATACGGCTTTACCGATTTTGCCACCTTTCTCGTAGTTATAATTCTACAGATATGGGACTATCCCATTTTCACATTTTTCATGTTCGATCGACGTGAGCCAGATTATAACCCGCGAATTTGGGAGCAGACAACAAATGCCTATCCAACTGTTCCGTCTTCATATTCGGATACACATACCAGAATGTTGTAAGCTGCAATTTATAAACGAAGAGCTATAGAAAAGGAATTTTCATAATCCTTATCAGACGATCTTTTAATATAATATACCTAATAGAGTAGGCTTACTCTCTCCACGAATGCCGTCGAAGACAACCACATACTCGTACATGCATTAGCATGATGTGACTATCGTGGGGAAACTACTCTAGTGGTTTCCTGATGTATGTTAGAGGTTTTCCTTCTCTCTGATTGAAGACAACCACATACTCGTACATACATTAGCACGATGTGGTTATCCTGGGGAAACTGTTCTCGTGGTTTCGTGTTATGTATTTTAGAGGTTTTCCTTCTCTCTGAAAATGGGTCCCCCATCAGCATTGAATTCGGGACTATCCTTCTCTAAAGAGGTATGTGGCTCTGAAATTTTTGCTACAGTTTTGAAACGATAGCTAATTAAAATTTATCCGTAGATTTCTTGAATGTTTTCTCTGCACATTGTGGAAGATGTAAGTCCACTGGTAAATTTATTGAACTTAGTACACCTAAATTAAAAATAAAAATGCGCTTGATACCAGCAACTCAATATTATAATCTTTGCCTAGGCCTTTCGGCGTATTTCTGCCATCTTCGGGGCATCTTGTTTTGCTAGTTTGGTTGTCTTAATAATTAAAAACTAAAACTACATTGCTTTATATCTTGTCACATTTATAAAAATTAAAATGTTTAAAAGCTTTAAAAAACATTAATATTGAACCATCTTCAGTTACATCTTCTTCTTGTAGCTTTTTCTTTCTGTATCTGTTGAATATGATTGTTCATGTCATGATATTCCATGCCATTAAAGGTTAAACAGACACACAACGAAGAAGCCACAAGAAGAAGGCATCCAAACCAGCAAAAGAAGATGCCCTGAAGATGGCGGAAATATGCCGAATGGCCTAGGCAAAGATTAAAATATTGTTGAATAGCTGGTATGAAACCATTTTTATTTTATTGATCGAGCCCTACGGTCTGTAATATGTATTTTGAAAATATACTGTATTGACCACTGACGGGCTACATCTGATTACAAATAAACATGTTTCTAGAAGGCCAGGAAATTAAGGTTGATTTTAGATTTCTTTTGCTGAAAACCCTGGATATATTCTGGCGTTCTTCCAGATCTTGTCTTCTGTCTGGAATGCCGCTCTGAAGTGACATTTTGTTGCTAATCCCACGTTACTTGAACAGACTTGGCGTGATAAATGTTGCGAAACTGTGTGGGCATCAGTTAGATTCCTGGAGAGAACATAGATCGGAACTGTTTCGAGGTTCGGCACTGGGTTCACAAATGACTACATTGGCTAATATGCCGTAACACATTTTATTTCACATTGAGAAATTCTAGTGAGATATTAGCTAACATTTTAAAAACCAAGTAGAATAGTAAACCTAATTCTGTATTGCGTCACAAGAATTGCTCTTAAAAGTTGCTTTGAGATATTTTTCCGTTTAAGTTTCCGCAAATAAGTGTGATTTATTTTCTCTAGATCCAGTCCTCGAGGCTGGCCGTTTTTTTTCCCCCTCCGTGATTTTTACCACTAGCCTATCATATGCGAACCCAAATGGGAATTTACACACCACTTACCCTGAACTTTCCTTATCCGTTGTATTATGTATGTCTATTAATGGATAGTTAGGATAGTTATGATCACAGCCATTGAATAGTTATGATCACACACCAGAAAACCCTCCATGTTCTAATCTTTCTGTACGTAGCCTAATTGATCAATTTGATACCTCTGTGGGCCTTGGTTTTAATTCTCAAGAAAAGACGAGTCAATCAGCGAAAGAAAGAAAAATAAATGTAGAACGTTTATAATATTAATTCAGTTGCGTGCTCTCGTTTTCTTCGTCCCCACTCGGCGGGTCAACGTAGGCATTTCCTTTTGCGCTCTACCGGATTATATTATTGTTTATTTAGGGTAAACAGTAGTAGACTCTGTTGCCAAGTCAATCTAATAACAGTAGTAATATTATACAAAATTTCGACGTTTCACTGAGTTTCGTGTCCGGCTAAGACATGACAACACTTCAACACGCGGCTGTTAATGAGTGTGTCCTTCTTGCGTTAAACAACATTTCAGAGACAGCACCTTTGGGGACGATGTAGCGAGACGTCTTTACAATCATTTGACATCGTAGGCCTTCCCAGAGCTCCATGTGCACTAATGTGAAAAACGGAAAAATCGGCTAGTATGAATGTAGCCTATACAAAAATAGGAGATTTACAGTGCATACCGTGTTTACATTCATCTTAATAGGGCTTCGCTCAGATCTACCTGTAAAAGTAGCCTATTTTCGAATTTATAAGCGCTTCCTGGATTAGGGAGAAGTCATCAGTTCATCACTTACAAGTCTTAACAGTTTTGATTCTGTATTACAATTTTGAGACTTGGAACATTTTAAGGACTTTAAACATTTTTTAAATGAGTTAAGAATTTTTAGTAGGTTTTGACTTTGTATTATTTTATATACATAAGTATTTTATTTATTTATAGACCAGTAGTTTATACTACTTTTTAACAAGGTAAAATGTCAATGGATAAATTATGTTTTTTAAAATAGGTCAGATGTCTCAAAATTGTAATACATACTGAGCATAGGTGGAGTGCATATTAATAAAATCAAATTCGATTCTGTATTTAAATAAGTGTCAAAGTCTTGTAGACTGTTCTTATCGCCTTACATAATATTCCCGAATAAAATACTGTTGACTAATATTATTTATTGTCTTTTGGTCTGTTTTGACATAATGTGATAGGCTAGTACCATTAACTAGATAAGCCACTGAAGTAAAAGCTATTGATGGACGCGCGTGTTTATTCACGTGAATGTTATCTACCTAGCTTTTCACACAAGGTCGTCCGATAAGGTTTACAAATCCATTTATAATGTTATCGAAGACTACTTGCACTCCATTGTTTTCCAACAGTTGACTTCCAGAATTGATTTTAAAATTGCGAATTAAACATAATACCTTAACTCCATTTTTTGCCTTACATAAGTTTGTAAATGAGAAAGCAGTGATGATGATGATGATGATGATGATAACAACAATAATAATTTCAGTAAACTTCAAGTACCGTGGAGTTGAGGTGTTTCCTTTTTAAAAAGTTGAGTTAGCCTATACGGCTCTATGTTTTATTGTATTATAAGGCCTATTTACATAATGCGGACTTGAGGGAAATAGTTTAATTCACATATTAGTGTGCCATTTTGTTTATAATAATGACTGAGTTATGAGGTAGGCTATATTATGCGTGGAAATGTTTTGTTGGATTTATTTCTTGGATTTCGTTGTTCAAGATACGAATTCTGAAATATTTCATTCATTCCTTAGGTTTACGGTACTAGGAAACTTATTCTACTTTTATTAAAAACAGAAATAATTTATTCCTTTTATATAATTTTAGGACAAGTGTATCAACCGTTTTTGTCTCTATTCCATCATTGCATCATTCATTAAACCAGACTTCTTTTAATGATTTTTCTTATTTAAACGGCCCATTAATTGAAAATAAAAAACTTACTACCATATAAAATGCCATATTTGTACTTAGTTTATGAACACAAATTGTTGGTTAGTTTATGGTTATTAATAGGGACCGGATTTTTAGGTTTTTAAAAACACTGTTTTAGGTTTTCCATTAGGTGAAATAGTCTTTTTTTAGGTTTCTTGTCCAAAATATCGTTTTCGAGTAGAATAATTGGTTTAATGAATTTGAATGTGCTACATAGGATTCAATACATAATTAATACGTCTTCTTAAAACTCACAGTGGACCACTCAGTATAAATAACAGGGAAGTAATAAAGGCAAACATGCGCTTTAAAACACATAAGTTTATATCCTTGTTCTTACACGGCAACAATGGTTGTTCGTACGAATATTTTAAAAGGAATACGCCGGTACTCTACACTTCCTCTCTTGATGCAGTCCATCCTAGACGACAATGGGGTGAACGAAACGCTGGTGGTATTAATTTCAACCCGACAAAAATTATCGTCTCTCCGCAAAATATCGATTCCTCAACTGATAAACAAAAAAGACAAAAAAGTAGCCTAAATTAGATATTTTAGGTTTTATATCCCGTTTAGGTATATTTAGGTTTTTATACCCCATTTAGGTATTTTTAGGTGCCACAGAATTAATGTGGGTGAATCCTATGGACATGATTCGAAAAAGTGTATGAGCGCTTTTTGTTTTGGAAGCAAGGAAAAAAATAGGTAAAAACCTAAGAATTCGGTCCCTAGTTATTAACGACGAGATTATTGCAACTCAGGCCTCTGTCCATGGTGGTCGTTAGGCTAGAGCTTTGTCCCACAGACTGTAATCTACAGACATGGGTCAATCACATTCATGCACACATAAATGCCATCGACCTGGTTAGGGATCGAACTCGTAACCTTGGGTACAGATAGTCACCACCATACTGACACCATATTGTCTTCTAATAAGAAATAATTCTTAAAGCCTATAAATATCATAAATAATGTTGGTTAATTTAATGCGGGAGCTATGCTAGAATCATAATAAATTAGGCCTTCTACTTACAACATGTACTTAAATTCAGTAGACCTAATGATGTAATCCATAATAATATAAAATTGAAATTGAGTGAATTTCATTATACGGTACGATTGGTAATGACTAGGGCAAGGCATTTGATGTTTTTACATATTTTTATATGAAAGTTAAAAGATAGCTCAAATACATATAAATACGTATCATGAAATAATTGATTAAATAAGGGCAATTTGTTGGTGCATTTTTGTTGTTTTATTTTGCATTTGTCGTCATTTTCAAGAGATAGGTCATTTTTTGTTGTTGCAATTTTTAGATCATTTTCGGCATTTAAGGTCTTTTTTGGCATTTTAGGTCATGTTTGAGTGGAGGTAGAGAGGAGCTTTTCCATCTCCGCCAAGTGTTCATAGTTAATTTTAATTCATATTTATTGTAAACACCAAAGCAGTTTGTATTGTAGCAATAAAGACTTATTTTTCTTTCTTTTTAAATGGCACACATTTGCTAGTGGCAATTTGATTGGCATGCCAGTTCAGAAAGAATTTGTTTTTCCGCTAAGGGTGTCCTAATAATATAGATTTACTTACTTTTTTAGTAATGAAATAAGTGTGTTTTATATCGTAAATTCATGTATAACGCACTGTCATCAGTTAAATTCCCTTTAGCAATTTATTACTATAAGAAAACTAAATATAAGTAATAATGGAAAATTTATTGGTCATTGGTCATTTAAAATGTTGGGTCAATTTTTCACTATTTTTAGGTCATAAATGCATTTTTAATTTTGCATTTTTTTCACTATTTTATGGTCATTAAATGCTTTGCCCTAGTAATGACTAATGATATTTCAGTCTATCTAGAAATTCTGTATAACTTTTGGTATTATTTTCGTCGCAGAAGGTTCACACCAGTAGCGATGGAATCTGCCTTAATCCTACTGACATTAAAAACTCTACAAACTTAATGTATTCAGTGGCATTTCCTGCAGCCAGTATCTCAAACAAAAACTAAAACGTCGAATAATTATTTTTTCAAGTTGAAATCGTTTGCTTTTGAAGTGGCTTTGAGTGGACTCGTATAAACTGGTAACTTGTTTAGCATGCAAACTAGTCTCTCAGCGTTAAGCAACTTAATTTCATTTCAAATGAATGAGGTGCTTGTCAGTGCTGAATTAGTAATTCACTACATGAGTGTACGTAGAATACGTCCAATCATGGGTGTCCAGAATCACTAACTGAATACTTACAAGCATCACATGAATGCGCCTATATACAGGTTTGTTATTATTAACATGGTTCACGGGCCACGAAGAATGTAGTCGAAGCCCGCCTGCGGCCCGCGGGCCGCCATTTGGTCATCCCTATTGTAAGCAATACTTACTCCAGGCAGTTATTCTGTTCGTATTTTTTCAGTTTCATATTCATTGTTACTGCTGAATAGTTTCGCTTATTTACTGCTGTATTGGATAATGCAAATGGGTAAAGCAATTGTAATAAAGTTTGTTTAAAGCTGATTCTTCTTAGCAATAAACATTTCCGCTATAATGTGGTCAGCGACCCCTTAATTCGCGCTAGTCTTCAGGGATTTCTGCTTCCAGGTTCTTGCAATTTGCATGCTCTTCTAAACATTGTGGATGCTATTGCATTTCCATCTGTTCGCAGAAAAGAACATTGTGAAAGTTAAAAATGTACTGGTTCAGTATGTAAAATGATTTTCACAATACACAGCAGAAACGCTAACATAGGGAGGTAATGAGAAAAATGTATATAAAAGAAAATTCTGGTCATGTCAGGTTCATGGTCGTCTTGCCGGTCTCCTTAGCCGCACTAGCTAAGGGCTAAGGCTACCACCTGCCGACAAACCCTCCAGATACGTGACTTCCAGATAGCTTAACTGGAAGATGCCTCGTAATACCATCGCTGAACTGCTACCGGCAAGAATGCAGTAAAAATTTGTAAAATGGTCCTTACCTCGCTGAGCAGAGAGGTGAGTCTGTTGTAGTTCGGTAGTCCTCCGCTAGGTGCGGCAGTTCGGATTTGTATTTGTACAATTAAATTACATAACAACATATCGTTTTAAGTGCATTAATCTATTTGTTCAATTCTATTTCATTCATATGTGAGCATAAAATGACAATTTTATGTAAATTAAATCTTCCGGCATCAGTTCTAAAATTCATGTGGCCAGAAAACTTCGGAACACTGCCATCTTGTTTCAACCAAGATTCCTAACTAGCAGTTGGAAGCTTGTCAGCCACTCCATCCTCCTGCTAGCTTATCTGGAAGTTGTCTTGCCAGACAGATTTTGTCAGGAGATCACAATACGCAATTCTTGGCCAACTTCCAGATAGGTTCTCTATCTGGCAGCTAAATATGATATCAGCAGGTCGTCGTACAAGAAGAAGCTAAGGAAATCATCATTAATGTCCGTGAAAGGCCCCATACCGTCTAAATTCCTCCAGTTTAGTAGGCCTTTCGAAATACATCCTTGACTTAGGCGCCAAGCAGCCGACTAGAAGCCGTGCAGACCCAAATTGTTATTTGCCACAAAACAATATAGACTACATGTGCTTCTTTCAGAAACAAAACACAGTTTTTCAAGGCTTGTTAGTGTGCTCTACCACAAATACCACTCACGTGCCTTTGCACGCATTGCATGTTACGCGTGTTATCTTCGTGCTCAAGGACCATTTAGCATGCCTTCAGTAAAGCCGAATTCATAGCAATTGAGCGTGACGTCTAGGTCAGAGTCATGATCAAATGGTGATAATTTTTCAGCACTTGCTAATGTTTTCGTACGAGTAACATTGCGTTGACCTCAAATGTCGAACTTACTGCACAGTAGAGTTCAGAAGCTTTGGTGACAGCGTAGAGTAGACTAACAACATAAAACAGCTGTTTGCTGGCATATCAGAAAATAAGCAGGAACGATATCACGTGTCTGGAATTTTAATGTAATATTATCATTAAAAATATACATAGGCTAAATTGGCTATGTAGAAAATATCCTAATTATTTAATGTCAAAATTACGCCGGGCGCATATCCGTAATATAGGTGGAGGAAATGGACATTTTTATGTCCCCTGATTCCAAAAATACAATTTTCACAAGTGTGTGTGTGTGTGTGTGTGTGTGTCAATGAACAGCGTGGCTAGTGAACGAAAAAGAAGTTAAAAAGTTCTCCTCGGAACGCCTATTCAGATTTTCATGGAATATATTGGTAGTAAATAACCCAAAGTACACAAAACTGCAGTCATAAAACAAAAGGAAAACGTGTACACAAAACAAGAAAAAATAATTGGTCTTTAATTGCCTATCCTTTCCTTAATCGGAAAGGTAAGATATAAATATATTTCACACTATTACGAGTGGAATATATTAATTTTATAATTCCTATGATTGCAGGATATTTGTGAGATTTTCAAGCCTATTTGTGTGTGTTTAGGATAAGGTTTTTTAAAAAGAAGTATCCTGCGAAAAGCAGGACATCTGGCCACCCTAAAGTACAGGCTGTTAGTACCACAAGGGTTAGTATGGCACTTGTGCCAATCGAGAATGTATGGATGATTGGCCAACACTATTAAAAGAAGTTTGCTTTGGATATAGAGCGAAGCTATATTGATTGCAAAACTCGTAGTTTTATTGGGCGAGCCATCTGTGACATGTCAGAATTACTCTATGATTGATTTGCGAATGTAACATCGAAATCAGACGAAGAAGGCAAAGCCAGAGAGAACTCTACATTAAGGTGCACTTAAAAACCAGAACATAAGAAATGGAAATAAAGTCATATTTTAATCGTCTCGTGTGCACCATATTTATTTATTTATTTATTTATTTGGTGTACAGGCTTTGTACAAAACAACTCCTGCTTAACTAAATTCAGTAAATGAGTAAAATTAAATGCATTTTTTTCATGAGCCTAAAAGGCTATTTCTCTACTATTTTCCCTAGAAGTGTCTTTAATACTTTTGAAAAGTGTCTTTAAAAACAAGTTAAATATCGCATTTGTAATTTTTAATGTTCAGATTTATGTAAGTTATAGGCTAACTTATAAATCCGAACATCACAGATTAAATTTTTCAGTGCTAATTTTGATTCCTTAGTGCCCAATTTGTTTTTATAAGTCTATTTTTTAGGCATAAAATAAGCTATGCATATTTGTCGTCTGAACATGCGAGGTGTAAATCATTCGTTATGGTAATAGGAGGAAAAAATAAAGAAATGGAAAAGGAAACGTAGAAAGTCGAAAGGAAAGAAAGAAAGAAATGGTCTGACTCCGGTGAACAGATAGCTTATACCGAATACACTATATAAAATAGTATAGATGCTTATACTGAATCTTTTGGTTTAACTTGAATCTATTATTAGCAATACTTATCGAAAATTTGTAGTACATATGATTATTATTTGACTTTAAATGCGTAGGGCTAAGTAGACTTATCCCTTGGACTTATCCCTTCATACTGAAATTTTGTAAGCACAAACCTTTCAAGATTCCTGTATTTCAGACATAGGCTTACAGTTTATGTAATAGGTTATGTAATAAAGTCAGCAGTGTTACCTATAAATCGTATAATTGTATTTGAACGGTTGGTTCTTTTCAGACTGACAGTTATTTAACTTTTATCGCAAGTTGGTTTTATGCAAGGAAGTCGATCTTAATAATCTTAGATTTATGTTTTCCTGTATGGAGTGTAAGATGGTAAATTGTTTTCTTTTTACGTTGAAAACTTCCTTAAAATTCTAGAAAATTAACGATCATGGCAGATCATTGCCTACAAAACAGAGACTCTCTCCCCTAGTAAACCACATGGTTACTCTAATAGAATCATTATTTATCCTTGACTATGGCTCATGGACTCAGTTAATTATACTGGAAGTGATAAATTCCGAGTCAATGACATGTGACTTCAATTAAAAACCTCACCTTGTAGCCTCATATAGCTAGCGTTTACTGTGGCCACGAAACATAGCCTTCACTTATAAAACATGGTTCTCGGAATTGACAGTGGCGGTGTCAATAAGTTTGGATTACATGACACATTGAAGAAAAACGCACATGCATTTTTCCCACCAAGTTTGCGTCTATCTTCCATTCATTATAGATGTATCTGTGACCTGCTTAAAACTCGATTGATTTCTTTGACCTTGTTGTTATACTTTGAACGATCAGAGAAATTATTGAAATGCAGCTCTCAAGTTCATGTCATTGGTTCTCTTTACTCTGAGTGTTTTTAACCATTTAACTTATCTTAATCGTCCAGAGGAACTTTTTACATTCGATAAAGTTATCACTTATCATACTAGAATGCAACTTGGAAGAAGTTGTAAGAAAAAAAAAAGTCATCTTCTGGGATAATATGATTCGAAACTTCTCGTTTACTTTACTTACTGTAGCAAATAGGGAGAAGGTACTTTTTTGTCTCCGCCATGTTAAATTTCTCAATTTCTTTCTCAAGAACTATAAATAGTAGACAAATGAAATGTTTTCCACTTTTTCATTTCTTAACAACAAAGCAGCATTTTAAAAATAAGTATCTTAAATTGCAGTAAGTTGTCTAGAATGTTTTAATAATTAGCCTTATTTTTGCAAATTTTAGAAATGAAAAATCGTATCATTAATCTTAATATTGGTACCAGAAAGTAAAAAAATTCAAACCCTCCTAATATAACACATAAATACACTGTAAAAATGTCATTGTTCTGGGATGAATAGTTACAAAGAAAACGTAGCCTACATAAGGCTAGAAAAAATAAAAGTTACGAGAAAACGACTTTTGAAAGTCCTGTGTCCTGTTGATCCACCACTCACCACAGGGCTTACATTATCTAAACTAAGTTCGATTCATTCAACGCTATGTTTGTTTGTTAAGGAATAGACAATATAAGCTGTCATTTAGGACCTTTAAATAGGCTTGTGGTTCAAAATACATTTACGAGTATATATCCTTAAAGCACACATTAAACTATGAAATTAAATAAAATATAAAAATTGGTATTTTGACCCATTTCCACTTGAAAACATAATAACAACAGATGGTAGTCACTGAATACATTACATTACATCCCTTTTGAGAGTAAACAGAGCTAATATAGAATTAGATACCATTATCTGTTGACCTTACATTCCAATCCAGTATCACAATAGTTACACACAAATCAGCTTCTCTTATGTATACAATACTTATTCATCTATAGCTGAGTTCGAATTAATTGTTTCCTCTACGCTGTTAGGAATAAATCATATTCAAATTGTATTCAAATCATATTCATATTCAATAAATGGAAAGGAGAAAATGAGAGAACTAAAAGAAATGGAGATAAAGTAAAATAATTACAACTAAAAATACCAGTTATGGATTGATTAAAAACAAGAAGGAACCAGAGGAAGAAGACGGCGAAAAAGTGAAAACAAAGAAAACGATTAAACATAAGATAATAGATGAAAGTCTAAGTAGAGGAAAGAGACAGATGTGTTCAAAATTCTGCCTAGCAAGATATTGGTGCTTCCAAGATCATTATTATCACACGTATACTTCATTCCTCCCCTTCCAGAAATTCTTCTTTGACACTTGAGATAAACATTGGCGAGGCTTTCGTCAATTATGACCCTGACACAGTGCTAGGAATAGCTGGAGGTCTGGAGATTTTAATGAAGGACTGGGGTAACTTCGAAGCTTCATTCGCTCTTTGTGATTAAACAAACATTACATTACATTCTGTAAATAATGATAGAAGTCCAATGGAAAGAAAACTTGAAACAAAAAAGTAGAACAATTGGACAGAACTGTACAGATACCCATCTGTTTTTTTCAGTAACTACCCTTTCCTGAGCTTTATTCCATGCAGCTTTTTTACACGTCTGTGATTTATAATTCAACATTGGATTGTAAACAGTTAATCTCCACATTCATGACATGATTTATTTGTTGTGTGATTACTTTTTATTTTTCGATAATATAAACGAACAAGAGGCTCTTTTACTCATGCAATATGCTTGCCAATAGTGTCTCATATTATGGGAAGGTAATGCATACTTCTCTACCTCCACCCTTTAATAACGGTTAATTTCCCCTTTCGAAGGGCTTACATGCCAATGCCTGCAGGGAAGGTACTCTCTGTCAACTTTAAGACAGGGCACGGGGGCTTTCTGGCGAGGGTCAACTTGATGCAGGGCCTCCTCCTAGGACAACGGACGGTAGGGTAGGTGGCAAGGGTAGGTTAAAAGAAAGGGGTTGGGGTAGGTGGAAAGTTAATTTCAACTCGGCATTTGCCTTTACGACCTGGGGAAAAACTCTGAATTCCCAGACTCAGAATGGCCGACCTAAGGGATTTGTACCCACGAAAATCCCGCGACTAAACTGACCACCTCACTCGGTGCTGAACATACTCAAATTTCTTAATTAGGCTATCAGATTTTCGTTGTGCTGTTAATATAATTATCAATAACATGACAAAAGGTCCACAACAGGAGATCATGTCAGCAGCAAGTTATCTCCTTTTATTTTTCCTCTTCTATTTATTATTATTATTATTATTATTATTATTATTATTATTATTATTATTATTATTATCATCGTCATTATCATCATCATCATCTCCCCTTCAAATAAGCCTCTTCAGTACACAACCTGTGCTCATACAAGAATGATGTGAATTATCTGAAGATGGCATTTTAAATTCCAAAATGCATGCATACCAATCTACATAGAAGAAGGATCTAACAGACCTTGTATAAAAAATGTTCAATTTTTAAGAGGCTTTTCCCCTCCAGAATAACTTCAAATTAAAGAAACTGTGTAAGTGTGCGTACTTAATATGGTTTATGTTTTAGCTTTTAACCACTTGTAAATATTTTTATTTTCATTTAGTAGGTCTACATATTTAACATTTTGTAACTTGATGCATATGTTCAAAGACATTTCTATATATTTCCAATAAAATATGTAAATAGTGTAAATTGTAATTTGATATAGAAAATTTTTATCATTTGACTACACTAAAGGCATAAATATCAATAACAAAAAGGTTGAATCATATTTCTTCATTATTATTGAGGGTATAAGGTGGACTATATTATTCATATTTATAGCTATATAGCTATGTCCCAATATTTCTCCCCCCTCCCTATCGAACAATATAGGCCTATGCTCTGTGATTTAGTGCTACCTTGCACAGTCTCGTGAATTGGTATAAAAACTGTCCTTGGAGTTGAGCAATGTCATTATCAGGAGGCAGAATTTAATTTACGGAAGCGCTTCCTCTTAAATTAATGTACCTGTCAGTTTGCAAGCATCAATTTCCTAGACTGTATTTTAAATCAACCTATAATATTGCAACATTACCAACATGTACTGTTCACATGAATGAGAGACCTTCAATTTGTGCTACTGGCTTTGACATTGAAAAAGCTTTGCTTTTGGTTTTGTAAACACAGTCTGCACTGCTTATGAAGTCTATTTTGATTTAGATGAATAACACACTTAAGCATCCCACGAGTGATGTAATAATGATGTATTTAATGATTTTTCCAATAAAATGAAAATTTGCTGGTTCTTTTTTTTATGAACTTGGGAATTTCATTTTTATTGGAATGTTAAAGAAAATGTTTTATATATTTTAGGTGTAATAGGATTTACATGTGGTTCTAGTGGATGAAACAATGCCCTATATATTATAGTGTAGGCCTATTACCTAACACAAATTTTTTTCGGAAATGTTGTACTGCTGTACCGTATGAGTTATTTTTACTCTATATTATGTAGTCTGTGACTTTTTCAAGTGTATTACAACAAAAAGTCTAATACCAAATTTATCATTTAGAATGCTCCTTTTCCGAAAACTATCATGTGGTTGAGCTTAGTTTTTTCTTTTTTGGTATAGAATAAAACAATGAATAGAATAAATTAATTTTTTAGAGTTTTTCAATACATTCATCATTTTAGAGTAAATAGAGAGACAATTTATAGATAGTTCCGGTATGCTAAAACTTTACTTCATGACCTACTGAATTGAAAACTGAAAAATGAATTAATTATCCTTGTTATTTTCTCTCTCAACATGAATATATGTTAATGTCATTTAAGGAATACTTTTCGAAACAACAACATTCAAAAATGATTAGTTATATTTTTAGCTTTAAATTAAAGGCATGAAAAACAGAAATTTCTTGCTAAATAAACATAGCATCACTAAAATATATATTAACAGATTGGTCTTCATAAATTATAATAATATTAATAATAATAATAATAATAATAATAATAATAATATAGCTTAATAATAATAATTCTAATAATAATAATATAATAGCTTAATAATAATAATAATAATAATAACAACAGCAAACAAACTACACAGTGGAAATTGAATACACCAAAACCTTTGAAAACAAAAAATAACCATCTGAAAATGCACTGAATCATTACTGAACACCTTAAAACCATGTCCATGCACCAGTCCTATTAGTAACCTCAATAATCTTCTAGGATCGGACTGAATAAGATGTTGGAATTGATCTAATTCATTTCTTAGATCTTCCCAGACTCACTGACAATGTCGTAACAAATCAGCTCTAGTTGTCTCTTGT
Organism: Ectobius pallidus; assembly: GCA_964059195.1. Lineage (NCBI taxonomy): Eukaryota > Metazoa > Arthropoda > Insecta > Blattodea > Ectobiidae > Ectobius > Ectobius pallidus. The sequence goes on along the minus strand of CAXKWD010000004.1, from coordinate 47,230,032 downwards.
GTAGGGACCCATTTTTGCACCATTGTGCCCAAATATGTTCAATAATATCATCAGACTTTGAGGGCCAGTAGAGGACACTGTTGTCACAATGAAGATCGAACAATTCTGATGTAGCAAGTAGCTGCCATTTCGAATAATTAATTTATTGATTTAATGGCATTTAAAAATTTGAAAATGGGCAACACGTTTTTAAGAGGTTGGGTTTACAGTGCATAAATTTGCAATTTTTTAGACACATGCACACTGAAAAAAATATTGAATATGATCGAGTTTTCAGTGCTTTAAGGCTGTGCCTACTCCCTTTAAAGAAGGCACAACAGGTGAAAAAATATTTTCTTATTTCACTTTATGCTTTTTCTCAAGCATTTAGGCAACTTGCATTTCCACTTGTCCCATCACAATAGTGTGAACCTCAGAGACATATTTCTGATGAAACATGATATCCCATACCACAGAAATGTGAGTCAGCCTTGTAGATGAATTTAACCATTTTGACTTTTATTACTTTTCTTGATTTTTGTGTTCTGATTATTCACACTAAAATATTAACTTGTTTGTTTCAGGCCTATGAGCGGCGATTTCCAACTTGCCCTCAAATCCCTGTGTTTGTGGGTTGTGAAGTCATGTCAGATACAAAAAGCCCAGATGGGTCTTACAGAGTAACGGAACGTCGCTGCAAACTTAATGTGGATGCACCTTATTTATTAAAAAAGGTAAGCTGGGTGGATATCACATTTATCAAATTAAAATTCAATATAATGTAATTTATTAAATGTTTTAGTTAGTTCTTAGAATGAAAGTATGAGGAAACATTATAACCAAGAAGACCATACATCCCTTGCTTTAGCATTGCTCTGTCTTTCCCTTGATTTGAAGTTATGTCCGTTTTTGTAGAAATTTTCATATTTATGAAATGGTATTACGTTTTAATGCTAGTACTCAATTGTTAATGATTTGTAAAGAAATAAAATAACATAATATTAAAAATTAATCACTATGAATAATACAGTAATTTTTTTTAACAACAGATATAAGAGGGTGCATGATATCTTTTCATTGAAATTGCTTTAAAAAAGAAGAGGGTGCATGATATCTTTTCATTGAAATTGCTCTAAAAAAGAAACCACATCTTAGAAGTACTGTTTTATAGGTCTATTTCATATTATCTAATATCACTGCTGGAGACTGTGAACTGTAATACAGTATTTATATTTACCAGTATTGGCTGCTTGTGCAAAAATTCCGCACATTGAAACTTCTCTCTCAAAATGTTTTACACTTTTCTCGCTAATACAAGCCTACTGCAACAAAAAAGGTACCATTGGATAGGACTTTTTACTCATTTCTGTCGTAGCATACTCACTACCCATCTTTGCACAAACTTGGGCATTAAGTCCTGCCTTTGCATGTGGCTGAGACTTCCCACTCCCTTATTCTGCATCAAAAGAAGAAGCGAGAACATTGTATGTCCATGCCGAGGGTAGAGAAAGTTATGTGAGTGCATCACATATTTTTCTTTAAATGGATTTCTATCACTAATATTGATTGTTAGGAATAAATTCTATTGTTAGTCTAAATTGATCGATTACGTCAAATCCCAGTATCATGCATTTTCCCAAGAAAACTGTGTACGTGGCAAATAATATTGAAGCCACAGAGACCATAAGTTGCCCCCATTACCATGCAGTGTGAATTGCATGTGGTGAGTTCAGTATAACATTTTTTATTATGTGTATAAAATTTTAATTAAACAATGCGTTTTAACTTAAACTGAGAATACTATGTCAGAAGTCGTAAAAAATCCTTTCCACTGATTCCTTATTCATTGCTGTAGACTTTGTATTAGTTGAGGGAGAAAAAGGATGTCAACAACAGAAATAATATATTACGATTTCTAAATATTATACAAAAAATGACTCCTTATTACAGACCTTGGAGGTCTTTAGGGTTCTTGGAGGTTGAGACTCCCAGATCCTTATACAATTGCACATGAAAACGGTATGCATTGGCTACCTTTACCTCAGGATCACTCCTGCTGCTCATTCTCTTTAGGGTCTTAGTTGCCCCCAGGGCCATAGTGCCACCAGAAGAAAGCCCAATTGAAAAATCTCAGTGACTTATTCGAGGATTGAACGTGCGACCTTCCCCTTTGAGGTGCTATACCTCAATAAAATTTGCCATGGTGTACGTGTAAACATATTTTTACGTTATATAATTTATTCCACTAACAATAAGTGCATTGTCAGCTTGAAGGTTACATTATGAAAAGATACTGGATTGCTTATCATGCTGAACATTTTAAACTGGTTTTGTAACAATAATTATTAGTCTGAAGAATAAACAAACACATTGTAAAGGAAACAGAAAGAACAGAAATGTTGTAATTTGTTGGTACATTAGGATGCTAAAAGAAGAAAAAAAAATCTATTCCTGCAAAGACGACCTAATCACTAGCCAGTGAACATAATATATTCATTAATTATGTTATGTTTGGGATCTCACTATCTTAGGACCCAATATAAAGCACTTCTAAATAAGAGTTATTTTATTTTCTTCCACATTGATCTTTTCCTAAAAATTGTAATGTGCAAATTATGTAATTGGAGAAACCAGATGCTTTTCTTCTGTTGGCATGTTGTCAAGCAGGCTTTCCTGGGCTATTTAATTAATTGTAGCTATATAGCGGAACTTGAGTCGGTAAACAAGAAGAAAGTAGAAACTGGAAATTGCTTTTATTATGTCATACCGGTACACATTCAACTTCCTCTGTAGTATATCAGTTCAAGTTATATTGTATAATACTAGCAGGTGTCCATAGCTTTGCCCGCAATTGTTTACTCAAGCAGTTAGATGTTTTATTTAAATCATTTAGTTAACATAAAAATAATTAAACTATTATATTTATTAACACTAACATTATTTTTACGTAAATTCCGTGAATTACATAGATTTATTTTAATGGTATTGTATTACTCAATAAATATAAATAATTAAATGACTAAAACAAATCTTATTCTGCCATATGGGCATACAGATTCGAAATGAAATTATTAAAACATGTTCTACAGATTCATGAACCTTACCCAAATATCATGCATAAACAATTAAAATGTTTGATAATTAAAAAGCTAAAAACCAGGCTTTGAGGTGCATTTCACAATTAAAGTGTGCCACCCAGTGCAAAAACTACCTTAAATTCAAGTTCCGTATCCCAAAGTGAGTTTCGTCCAAATTATTCATTGTTTCCCATTTAGGCATTCTTCAGTATCCCCTTCTGTCCACGTAAAAAAAAAAAAAAAAAAAAAAAAAAAAAAAAATCAGATCTCTGCTATTACAATGAATCCTAACTATCATTTTCCATGCAGTGTGGACCGAATATAATAAGTTGTGTTATTTGATAGTATATCAGTACAATAATAATGCAAAGTGAGCTATACATGTAAATCACTAGAAGATATGGCCGTTCTTCAAATAGTGATAGGAGCAATTATTTTGTAATCTCTCTATGCACAGAGCATATTTCAAATGGCATGTACAGTCAGGTCAACCCATCTCAAAATTGTATGTTAATGACTTCCATTTGATAACTACGTTGTAGGCTTTTTCTATTTAAGTATATCTAAAGTAATATGTTCTCTATACAACAGACCTATAGGGTTCCAGGAACTTGAGGCTTCCAGATTTTTAGACAACGAGCACATAGTAGTAAGATTGTGAGTCTTACACTCTGGTTAGTACCCATTTTTGTTAGAGGCTGAATAACTCCAGGGCTATACCACCACAAGGAGGATTAGGCCAATTGAATAATGCCAGTGACCTTATCTAGGATCAAATATGTGACCTTCCAGTTTGTAGTGCCTCAACCAACTGCACAAAATGACTGAATGCTTCCATGAAAATTGAACAAATATTGTTTTGGAACAATTGCCAAGTCATTCACAAGTTTGCGACATTGTGTCTTCATAATAATCAGAATGGCATTCTAACGCTGTGGCTCCTAAATGATTCAGTTTAGCACAACTGCCAATTTCAGGAGCCAGCTCAACTGTTTCCTTCCCATATGACTGCTCACAGTTCTGTGCCTACCACGAGACCACCTGCATGGTAATGGTTAGCGTTGCTGACTTTGAATCCGCTGGTTTGTGTTCAATCCGCTGAACCTTTTTGGATTTTTCTGAGGTACGGTGGTCTAAAACAGGGTACACTCAGCCTCATGAGGAAAATTGAGTAGCAGCTGTGGTCAGGAAGACCACCAGTATGCTGACCAAATGCCCCTAACTCTGCCATTTATAACCAAGAATTAAAGTAGATGATACCAGCAGTCGGGTGAAAGAACTTATCCTTCTATGGGATGTAGCATTATGGAATTATTAGTTAGCTAGTTAGTAGTTACTGAGTTATACCATCATATTATGCAGTCTATAGGCTAGGATCTGTATAAACGAAATGTGGAAAGAAAGAATCAATGGGAGAGAAACCGAACCTAGCATTCCGGTGATAATGTGATATGAACAGAGAAACAAACAGCACTATTACAGAACGTATTATTGACCTTCAATTATCTACTCATATGATAATAGCACTCTAGGGAAAATTTTGAGAAGGTGATAACTAATAGAATAACAACATTTTTATATACAAATCATGTTGTTAACGCTAGCCAACATGGCTTCAGAAATGAGTATTCAGTAGTCATTGCAGCAGAGGAATACATACTTTATGCAACATTGTCAATCAGTTAGAGAGAAAAAGGAACAAAGTATTAAGCTCATTTCTAAATATGTTGAAAGCCCATGACTGTGTTAGGTATATATATGGATAAATATACCTAATAGATGTTTCCGGACTCAATCTTGCTACAAATATCAACACTTCACTATGGTATTTCCTTAGTAATTTCCTTAGTTCTGGGCTTCAGAACCGATTTCCTCATCCCTTCCAATTTGAAATAATGCTGGTACCTTAGTTTCCTACCACTAGATGGCCATCTAGTAAGATAGTATGAGTTTACCACTCTCACTCTGTCCTCTATATGCATATAAGATTGCTGTCAACTGAATTATTCTTCTGTAAATGAAACCTCCACCAGAAGGCGCTCCATGGAGAATTTGATATATGTGAGAAATATTGTAAAACTATAATGGTTGAATTGAATCAGAAGAGATGTTAAAAGATAACTCAATTTTTTTTTTTAAATTTTTTCCCCCCTCTCCATACTCTTAAGGAATAGCAGTAGTTAAAGCTAGAACTGTAAAACCAAGCCTTAAAGGTAAGGTCTAAGTCATAAGTCATCAGCACAAATAGAAAGAAATGCATCAGTCCATGAAGACATAATTCACAGAGGCAATCAAGTATAAAAGGCGTGTGATCTTAAAAGCAAGATAGCCTTGAGAATGAGAAATTCATCCCACTTATTTATGCATTGAAGTAATAATGTTGAAATCTAATATAGGAAGTCTATACTGTGTAGAGATATATATATATATATATATATATATATATATATATATATATATATATATATATATATGTAAATTGTATCCTCACATCAGTAAAATAGTCTCTAGAAAAAAAATTGCAAAATAACTGCATTTGGAGATTTTCAAGCAAGCATAACATCTTCTTTCTGATTTGACACACCTTCTACCTTGCTTTATCTCAGATAGGCCATCAGGATATTCAGAGTATTTTTTTTTTTTTGTGGGGAGGGGGCTATTTTGTTAAAGACCACTGAATACTGGACTATAGGACTTTTTAAAATGGAATTAACAAAGAAAGTAGTCATGACTGAAGTGCACCGTCCAGGAAAGAAGACCTAAGATTCGAGTTCCCTAGACCAAAAAAACCCTGTACAGTGTGTTTTGTATAAATCGTTCAATGTTTTCCCCATGTTTGACTGCATTCATGATATCCCTTCTGTCCATCTATGTAAAAAGATTCAGATGTCTCTATGTCATAATGTTATAAACAAATGAATCAAACAAAATTGAAGCATCGAAGCAATTGACAAATTGATATGTTATGTTGCAAAATCTATTTCAGAAATGCTCTTTTTACCCAGTTACTATTGCACCAGAGCAAAGCCTTCTGCAATTCTTTTTACAATTGAAATATATTAGCAAAAATTAATACTTCGATAGTGAAAAAATCACGTTCTTTGCCATTTTTCACTCATAACTTGTAAATGAAAGCAAAAATTAAAAATCCGGCTTTGAGATGCATTCAGATATCCTTCAGTCCATCTATGTTAAAGATTTCAGATCTCTGCATTCCCTAGATTTATCTGAGTGTCGTGCACAGACTGGCAGACAGACAAATGCTTCCTCTTATTATATAACTTAGATAAATAAATTTAATGGTGGAATGTTATTGAAATCAGTGATATTGTACCTAGGTAATTCAACTTTTTAAAACTAATTTGTACATTCCTTTCTCTGGCTTACCCAACAATATAATAGGTGCTATGACACAGGGGCGTATTCAGGGGGGGGCTGAGGGGGCTGCAGCCCCCCCGAAACGTTAAGGGTATATATACGTGAACAACCACAAAAAGATTAAAAAATGCAGGTTCTAAAATATTAAAATTTTACAAGAAAATGAACTCAGAAGTGGACAAAAATTACACGATCCTATAACAAGGCTTACTAGAACATAACTAGCAGATAAAAGTATAAAAAATTGACCAAGTTTATTTTAAATTACACGTTTTATAGGAGCATGAAAAAATTAATTCAGATGCACTTATCACTCCCTTATAGGCATAACATTTTTCTGGTTTCTCTGACGCCTTTTATTTTTTTAATGCATATAATGAACATATTTTTCATATTTAGATATATATTTAGAAATATTCTCATATTTTAAATTTTTCATGTCATATTTTCATAAATTTAAGGTAATTTATAGGTCATTTTTAGGCGTTTTTAGATCATCAACTTCTGAACCCTAGCGACAGTAAAGTTATGATTATCACAGCCCCTCCCGAAAATAAATCTTGGATACGCCCCTGCTATGACACCTTAGGATATCTCGTGTAATGACTAGACCTGGGATTTTAAGGCAAATGCCTATTTTGTTCCTTATGAAATAACATGAAAATTTTTAAATATGTTGACGTTTCATGATAAATCACTTACATTTATAGAATTTCATAGTGCCCTAAAATGCCTATTTGGACCTTTAGTGCCTGTTTTGATATTTTAGTGCCTAAAATGCCTATTTTGTACATTTAAAATAAAATTCAACTTATGTAATTTTTACAATCTTATAAAGGACATCCCTCAATGAAAAGCAGAACAGCAGAGGTGGGTTTTTCACAGAAACTTGATTATTCCAAACAATGTCGCTAAAGGAATGCTGACTGAAGGGGGAGGGGGAGGATTAAGGAGGAAGGACTACTGTGTCAAGTCACTAGTGAAAGAACATCTGTTTAAGTGAATATAGTTCGTGATGCCTAATTTTGCAGTTCATTCTGTTAAAAATAGGTATAGACCTACCATGTTTCTTGCAGTAAAAGAAAAAAGACGATGTTACAGTTTAAGTGTATATTGTAATATTTTAAAGTATATTTTCTATCTATTTACACATTTTTAAAGCATATTTTAAGTGCCTATTTTCTCTTTTAAAAGCCTATTTACTTGTTTTAAAAGCCTATTTTATTTGCCTAAAACTAATTTTTTTAGAGCCTAAAATCCCGGGTCTAGTAATGACACACTGCAGAAAACAAAACATAGTAGGGAGACTCCCACATATACCTAAGAGTCAGCAAGCTCCAGGCCTTCCAGTAAAAGATCACATACACAGCCAAGCACATATGCACTCTCACACACACATACACACACAAATTATTCAGTTCACAAATACTCAATCCCTAAAGTAAATCCTGGGAAGTAGGGAACTTAAAAACCGTAGCCTTCAAGACGACAGTGTTATCCTCATCTGCATTGGTGATCTGTGAATTTATTACATTATGTATTTCTTCTCTTACAGATCATAGGAGTTGATTATGTTTACTTCATTCAGAAAAATGTTCTTGACTTCAGGAAGAGGACACTCAACATCGAAGCACACAATGAAAGTTTTTCATCTCGTGTTATAGTTCTTGAGAGATGCAGATACTTTGTAAGTACCAAATCTTTATGTTTTACCTCTTGATAATTTCTCATTAATTCAGAAAGAGTGGTATTTGCAGTATTGCCTCTCTGTATTACAGGAGGGATGGGGCATTAGTCATGGCAACTTCTTTATTTTCTGAAAATGTGGGAACATTTTGAAATTTTGAAATATTCAAGAAAAGGACAGGGTATGGAATGTATGTATGGTGCAGTATATGGGTTCTAGATATAGAATAGAGTAGGGAGCAGACATCCATAAACATGCATACATAACGATCTCGTGCCAGTTTACTGTATTGCAGTAGTTGGAAGCATGAATAACTCAACCTATAAAACCCGCAAAGTTTGGTATGGAAGGTCCTTATTCCCAAAGTTTTCACCAGCTCCCTGTGGCATACTCTAGCATTTTTGCTCTAAGAATAAGTTATTCTGTTGCAAGAATGCTGTTCACAACTCGTCACATCCATTCTGCACTGCTGCATGGCAGATAACTCATAAGTTAATCCCTCTGTGCGTATAATAATGCCATCAATTACATGCCCATGGAGACATAGAGAAGTGGGTGTCTGCTCCCTTCTCTGTCTTACATGTAGTACCCGTAATCTGCATCATACATAATTCCATACCATGCTGTTTCATTTCTTTATTTCAAATTTTCAATATGATCCCACTTTTCAAATAATAAAAAAAAGTTGCCATAACTTTTGTGCCTTTCTTCTTATATTTGGTATATGTGTTATCCATTGCTTCAGTCAAGCTGAAACTTTTTTTGTGCATTTTTGGATGTATCTTTGGAAGAATTTGTGAAATTGCTAACCAAAATACACTACACATTTTTTACTTTTACTTTTCTTGAAATTGGATCTCATAATTTTGTTTGTAATTTGTCTGTAACAAATAACCTTTCTGGAGTAACTTCAGGATGCTATGCAGGATAGAAGTTTGCCCCTGAATTTACTTATCCATTCACATAAAGCAATTGCAGAGCCTGGCCCTAACTATCTTGAAATATGTGTGTATTATTCCACACTTGTAAAACTGATCTTTATTATAGCCCAGTCTATATTACAGCGTTCTAACATTTCATTGTATCCTGAGTAGGAGCTTCTAGGGGATATTGATTGCTCATTATATTTTCTTCTCTTTTCATGCCTTAAGGTGATATGATAAACACATTCCATGGAAAGTTGTTTATAGTCTTATTGACTCGTTTGACCTTTAATGACTTTAATTACTGTTCATTATGACTTCAGCTATTTCAGTTATGTCAGCATTTTTCAGTTATTTGATCTGTATACAACCTTATTGGGATTGAAATCCGGAGAGAAAATAAATAAAGCAACATCAAATATTATGATTATAGAAACCCCAGGATACAAAATTTTAGTGTAACTTTGGTTTCACAGTCCCTTTTTGTCTATGCATTCCCACTTGTCGGTTGAAATTCATGTTTGTATTGTGTACAAATGCTCCAGAAATACTCTGAATTCTAGAATACAATTTTACGTGATTAGTCTAATTTATTTATTTTGTACACCTAGGTGCCCTAGTATAACCATTTACAAATTGATATGAAGAAAAAAGAGGCAAATCAGTATCATATTCATCTTTTGATTCCTCAAAAACCCTTGCATATGACCTAGCAATTAAAGACGTTGTTAATTGTATTTACTAGTTAAAAATTACTTGCTTATTCATAGTAGAACCTCGTTTGTTTGGCTACTTTAGTTTGGATTCCTCAATAGTCTGGATCAAAGCAAAAATGTTAAGAAATAATGTGTTTAAATTTTGTGTTAAAGTGCTTCATAAATTATTCAAATACAGTACTGTGTGCATTATTTTGTATATGCCTACTGTATTATCTGTTTACAGCAATCATGGGCAAACCCCTATACATTGACACGCAACCCGCAAACTTGGTCAACTTACACATAGTTAGAAAAGAACGGGTAGATGGAGACACAAACAGACAATAAGTGCAGTGGCGGTTGCTCATTCTTAGGGAAACATTAATTTCACTTTATAATATACACTAAAAAAAATAAATAATACAAACAATTTTGTGTTTTTAATTATTCTTTTACATGTGCAATTATTTCATCATACAAAGGCTTAGAATGTGCCATAACGCCTTTCCAATCGGAACAGTGTCGCAACCCGTCACTGCTTGCAATGAGATATGATTCATGCATGGGAATAATCCACCACGTACACCGAATGTGCGCAATGCCATCTTGTGTCTTATGCGGGAAGTTCGAGAACCACAAGTGGTTCGCAAACCAGTAAATGCCCATGTATGGTTTACAGTATTCATTATAATTTTTGTATAGCAAGAGAAGGTTAGAAAATAGATGCGCAAAAGCACAAGCAGAGCTATCCCACCATACTGCTAACCAGCCGGCCGAGTGGCCACGTGTTCCTCAATCTTATTAGTTTCTATTGCTAAAAGTGAGAGCAGAAGAAGGCATTGAGTAATATTAGCACTAGAATCTCAGGAAACTGTAAATATTACATAAATAATTAATTAAACTCATGAAAAGGGATACAACATAATAATTATGTTACTTGTACATGGTGCTGGCTGGTTTGCAATCGCCAAAACTAGACCATAGCACCAACGAGAATGTATGAAGTCTTGCGGTCAGGCATATTCGCTCGTCGGTCAGTCGTTTGGTCTGTTGGTAGGAAGAGAGAGGAACAGTGGAACTAGAGCCAAAGGCATGGTCAGTATGCAGCCCGAATATTCACGCACTTGTTACTTAACTTGTTGCACAATAGTATGGCAATCTTAAACTGTTTGATATGGTAGGTTTCAAAATTTTATTGTGTAATGGTAACTTTCCCATTATTTTTTCTATAATCCAGATTTTCATTAGTTTGGATTAACTCCGGTACCAGTTAGTTTGAAGAATTGAGGTTCTGCCGTACTTATATAGTATTTATTTATTTATTTCATATTAGAGTGTAATTTAGTACTAAATCATTTAATGGAATTAATTTTTTCTGCCCAACTAGGTTCATCCAGAAAACTCAGACTGGACATGTTTTGAACAGTCAGCCAGTCTTGATATCAGGTCATTCTTTGGATTTGAGAACTCTATGGAAAAGCTGGCAATGAAGCAGTATTCACAAAATATTGCTAAGGTGAGTTTTATATGATAAAAACCGTGCATTAAGTGTAGAGAACCAATAGATCTGTGTGCAAGGTAGTTCAACAAGTTATATAATTTTTAGGATGAAAGTCCTAAATGTCTTTAGATATTTACCTTCCGAATGGGATATCAAGAATAGAATGGGGATTGCCTTCATTTAGCTAGCCATCCTGCTGAACTGACAATAAGTATTTCCTTAAGTAGAAAGATCAAGACAGGAGGATCCTTCCCTTTGTGATGTACAGTACTTGTAGATTGCTTCCTTTTTTTTAACTTGGGCTGTGTTTACAAAAAACCATAGCAAATGTATTGCTGTCTTTTCTTTTTTTGGGGGGGGGGGGGGAAGGGGTTAGCTAGACAGTAAGATGCACTTGAGTTTCAAGGCTCTATTTACATACATAAAAAGTCTCTTATATTGATAAGTTCTTCACGGGCTATCAGCCGAGTCAAACTTTTAAAAACTTCTGAATTTTTGGACTCCAGCTCTGAGTTCATCTCTCCTCAATCAGATCCCAGAAGATGGACTCAGAGCTAGAGTCCGAGAACTCGCAACCTTTTAAAACTTCGACTCAGCTGATAGCCCATGAAGAACTTATCAATGAGAAAAATTCAAATAATTCAAAGTAACTTATAGTTTTAAAAATGTGACAATTTACTTTCTGGAGAAATTGGGTCAACCTCATGATGAATTAATTTTCTAGGGCAAAGAGATTATTGAGTACTTCGTAAATGAATTGAAGAAGGAAGGTGTTACATACCTACCACCTTGGGCTGAACCTGAGAAGGCAACTCCTGATGATGATGAAGATGGAGATGATGATGAAAGGTATCAAACTTTGACTGATTTCTCTGTAGATGTAAATTCCCGTGTTACGATAGTAATGGTATGTATTCAACAATGTTGAAGCTAACTGGTCTGTTTTGTTTGGGGGGGGGGGGTAAAATTCTAGTTTCTCTTAGGGTTTGAACATTTTTACGAATGGTCACGTCATCCATCATTTAAATCAGAGATAATATATTAAGAAATATTTATTTTGCTTTCAAATGTTGACATGTTCAATAGTTGACATAATGTCCATTTAATGTAATTCTTACATGATGTTACTTTTGAACAATAACGCCTTTTCTTGTTTTGGATTTATCAGATTTTTACAATATGCATCACCTCCCTGACGGATTTGTTGGTTGTAGTGAATTTTTAAACTGGTGAAATGGCATAGACATGGGAAAAGAGAAGCGTCTTTTGAAGACCTTTGCTGGCTTCAAATAACTAGGCAATGAAGAAGAAATAGCTCTTTGTCATTATCTAGAATAGGTGAAAGTTATCAATAAATTGTCCTATAGACAGTTCAGTCATGTAATCATAGATATTAGGAACTTCACTTCTTTTGATTTCGTAAATTTAAGGTTAATGTTTTATCACATTCATAGTGTGGAGGTACATTTGAATTTTTTTATACAAAATATATTAAAGGTACTGTATATTATCCTTTGGATAATTCAGTTCATTTTTAGTTCATGTGAGTCAAATCCCCTTGAGTAGAACAGAAGATTTTCAATTTGTCAGTGGTAACAATTCCAGAATCCATCACTCATAAAAACTGAATATTTCTAAGTAATAATTGATGTTTCAGATAACTTGTGTTCATGTTGTCATTGTTCTGTGATAGTTATGAACTATTCTAATTGTTCCTGTTTTCTTTAAAGTTTACATTACACTTAACTGTAGCCTACTTGTATAGGGAAGGAGGATATGGAGTTGGATTATGCCTTGAGAGTTCTAATAAGTTCTTTGTGTTGTAGGGAACAAGGTGATACAAGTCAGAGTTCTGGTGAATTTGCTTTGGGAGCTTCAGCATCTGATTACAGCACCTCTGCCACAGCCAGCAAGACAACACCACAACTGTCATCAGGTTGGTTAATAACTTGAAATTAAGTTAATACAATAATCCCTTGTAAATGTAAAACTAAATCTTGTAAGAAATTAATAGGAGAGATATACTGAAAACGTTTGGGTACAAAGTATTGAGAAAAAACATTTTTAAATCCTTCACAATTATAAGATTAAACTGTTAACTCTGACCGTTGAATACTTCATTAATTATTAAAACATGAAAACTGATGTTGGCAGGTAATATAGCAGGAATAAAAGAATAGCAGTACAATAAAAGATTATAATGAGGGGCTAGAAGGGCCGGGCCCTCCCTAAAGAATTGGGGAACATTTTCTATCATGATTGTCCTTCAACTAACAATATTGTAAATCTGAACTTTAATGAAGACAACTTAAAGGTTGTCAATTTCTTAGATCTATACTGCGTGGGCAGACCTGCTAATGGGTTAGAATATCAGTAGGCCTACTTTGGTTGCTTTTCTAATGTGCCATGGGTTCTGAATACAGTTTATTATTAAATAATGGAAAAATTTCATAATTTAATAATATTTAGTTGGGTTTAGCACTATGCTTCACTTATTTTATAAATACCTGTACTAGTTTCGAAGACCCTCGTCATTCATAATCATCAGGTTGGTGTTAACCTGATGATTATGAATGACGAGGGTCTTCGAAACTAGTACAGGTAGGCCTATTTATAAAATAAGTGAAGCATAGTGCTAAACCCAACTCAATATTATTAAATTATAATATAGCTTCACTGTGTAAACTTCCATACAATGGTTAAAAGAAGAATTTAATTTTTCCAGTACCATTGACTTTGGATATAGTTTTATCAATATGTTTTCTGATATATTAGAAAAATTTAGATAAGATTTAATTGATCTTTATCATTGACTGTAGATATACCCTAGTTCACATTAATTATTTTTCTATCGTTTTGGAAGAATTAAAGATAAAATTCAACTATTTTTTTCTAGAATTCCTTTGACTCCAGACATAGTTCATCATTACTCTGTAGCACCTTGGAAGGATTTCAGATACTGTTTGAGTAGGCTGTTAATGTATGGATATAAACCATTCTGATGTCTTGAAAAAATTTCAGAATAATTTTTATATAGATCTTTTTCCTCGAACTATTCTTTTTATTACTGCAGATGAACTGTTGAATTAAAAATGATTTTAAAAAAATTGGTACTATTTTTATGTCTAAATAATTCTGCTGCAATATGCGCTAAATGTCTAGGGGGAGGAACTATGCAGCGAAAAGGTTACAAAGTTTATCTATCAATTTCAGTCTAGTATAGACATTCAATGGGTGAGGTTTCTTGTCAGCTGATTATAGTGCACTATATTTACTTAACATGGGGCATTTTGAACAATGCAAGGTGCACTTAAAGGAACTGTCAACAATATGAGATGTAACATTCAATACAAACACTCATTCACCAATGCCAACTAAAGAAATGAATCAAACACCTACACTCAATAAGGCTGCTTTCATGTAGAATGAGGGAGAAAGTGGCTACATCGTGATCCCCTGTTGGAACACATGTTAATAAAAAGTGGGAGGGATTGAGAAGAAGGATGACTTGTTTGGAAGGAGGCGTGACTTCACAATCTTAACTTAAATCAATTTCTGCATCGTCTCAGAATTATATGAATACTGCTCTACTGGATATAGTTTACCTTTATATTATTATTCTGTTGTCTTGAAAACTCAAATTCAGTATTATGAGACATGTTTAAAAATCAAAAGAGAGAAAAAAATTAAAATACTAGAACACTAATAGCAAATATGTTCCAAGGATAACATAATTATAATAACTATGGAGCCTCTTTCTGTGGGAACTGCTTATATAATGTTATATGATCTCTTTAATGATGTAATATTCTTGTTTCAGAATCTCAGTTCCAGCTGGACACAGACTACATCCAACGTTACCTGGGAGAGTTGAGCCTTATGCAGGAATCTAGATTAATACAGCTTCGGAAATGGGTAGCCGACCTTCAGAAGGGCAAAGTAAGAATAACAAATTGATAAAAGTTTAAACAACCCACCATTTGAAACTGACGTGGTTGTTAAAAGCAAAGCGTTGTGTAATACATTATTGATTATTCCTAGCAAAACCTACAATTTGAAAATTCAGCATTGTATTGTTTACATAAAAAAGTAGGAACAAATTATTGCATTTATACATTTAAGTGAAGGTTTTTGTAATACATTAACTTACTACTTGTGTAGGTTGTTAATATAGAACTCCTTCCTACTTTTTTAGTTTGTATGCTGTACGTAGGCTATTCATTGTCCTTTACCAGTAAAGTCCTTATTAATAATTATTAGCTGTGCTGGCCTTCCTTAGATATTATGAAATCATCAGGTTCATACATTACTTATTAAAAAATTCATTTAAAATCCTATCAACACTTGTAATCTGTATTTTGTCACATATTACTGATTATTTATTACGGTACATTCTGCAGTTAAATAAATATAAATAAATAGTATAGGAAACTTGTCACATGAATGCTTATGTTAATTTTTTAAATGTTCAAGGTTGTGCTTATTTGTTAATTTAGTTAGTAGCTACTAAGTGATTTTTTTTCCCTCAGGTTCCTAGTGACTCAACACTTCTTCGGTTCCTGAGGGCAAGGGATTTCAATGTGGAGAAGGCACGTGAAATGCTCTCACAGTCTTTGATGTGGCGCAAGAAGCACCAAGTGGATAAGATACTTTCTGAATATCAGATGCCACAAGTGGTTAAAGATTACTTCCCCGGTGGTTGGCATCATAATGATAAAGGTAAGTTTCCAGCCTAAACCTATCATATTTAAAACTGAACTTTTTTTGATGTAACATGTGGATATTGTGAGGGAATTTTAAATATTTGCTTAAACTGAAAGGACTTCAGATAGAAGTCCTTTATGCAGTGAAATCTTAGTATCAAATACACCAGAAAAACAAGTTATGTATGCTTTATTCTGAAAAGTATGTTATACTGAAACAAGCAAATCTTCTCAAATCTTCTCAAAACAAACTCATTGTGTTTCTAGAATAAATAATGATATAAGAGATTTTCCACAACACACTAAGCCTTATCTTTGACTTTTAAAAAAACACGAAGTGTTTAAATTTTAAGACGCTAGAGTATACACTAGATATGTCACGATGCTTTGAGCCATGCTCAGAGAAACTTGTTCCTATGCACAGCCACCATATTTTATTTTTTCATTATCGATTGTAGCTGTTATCAATAACTGTACTTTTGAAGTAAATACAAATCAATTTGTAGCAAGATTGAGATCGGAAATATACACACAAAACTTCACTAAAAAGGTATATTTACAATCAATTTGATCGTGCTTCCAAAAAGCATAGGAAAAAATTTAAATAATATATTAACTTAATATGTAATTAGCAAATATTTATGATCAAAATAAAAGTATAAAAGCCATTTATTAATTTTTAACATTTACAATTTTGAAACATAATTTATTGATGGTAAGTAATGGAAACATAAAAATGAAATTTCTTTGCATTAAAATGTTGAGCAGGGATTTAAAATATGCACATAAAACTGAAAAGGATGCTAAACTGAGGTCCGTTATATCGAGATTAAATTGTAGTGAGGTTTCATTGAATAAAATAAAATGGAATTGTTTGCAATAGTAGTTTCAGTGATGTGGAGTGAAGATTCATTCATGTTCAAATAGTATGCAATATGTTGTTGTTGTTGTTTTAAACTCCATTGTTTATACAAAACCACTTTTAAATATTCATTTTCAGATGGAAGACCTTTATACTTGTTGCGGCTTGGTCAAATGGATGTAAAGGGACTACTTAAAGCTATTGGAGAAGAAGGCCTGTTACAGCTTGTAAGTTATTTCTGCTTATTGTTTATGCATTCAGGATGTGTTTAAATTTTTATTCAATTCTATATCCCTCTTACCTGAAACAGTTTGAATTTTATGAATGAGTATGTGAATTTCGTGGATAGAGAATGGAAGGAAATAAGAATGCTAAAAGAATTGAATAGGTTTTTTATAATAAAATCTCAGTATAGCTTAGTCCTACATAAGAAAATAATGCTATTTATACTTTATTTTGAACAGCATGTGTTACTTTTATTTTTATTCAACAACAGAGGATGAGAATTATTCCATAACTTTCCTTGCATTTTGTTCAGTGGAGCGCATTTTGTACCTTCCATGTTTAGTTCAACAAACACACACTGTGTAATTTTTTTCTTCCATCATAGGTGAGATTGTTTGTTTTAAATTGTACTATTTTCTAATAATATCTGCCTTCAGATGTATGATTGATGTTGGAAAACCAAGAAATATCAATTTTCCATTTTTACTCTTGTATGGGCTGCAAGTTTTTTCCCCTTACCAAATGTAATTTAGAAAATTTAGGTGGGACCTATATTCAAAATAATAAAAATAAATTTTAATTTGGAGCAACTTCTGTTACAGCCACTAACAAATTTGTCCATGTGTTTTTTTGGCATCTCTTGTTGTATTACTGGTATTCACTGGTTGTATTGCTGATACTTTTGCCCCTGCCCTGTTTCCTTGTTTTATTGCATAACAAACCACTTATCTTCTTCTATATATATAAAAATGAATGTATGTGTGTGTGTGTGTGTGTGTGTGTGTGTCCTTTATGCATTACTACACCATTCATCCGATCACCATGAAACTGTGGGAAGTTGTTGAGTGCATTCCCGGGAAGGTTTCTGGCATATTACATTTTTAATTTTTCCTTTCGTCCGTGAGTTATGAGTGAAAAACGGGCAAAAAACGTGTATTTATTGCGTTTTCGAAGCATGAGTTTTCAGTAATACAAATCAATTACACTAGGCTTTGGCTATTTTTGTCATACCTTCGACATAAAAGCATCGCGATCTCTTGAATGTTGTAGCTCACGCTGGTTGATTCATTTGTTTTTAATGTCAAGGCATGCAGACATATGAAATTTTCAACCTGCACCGAAGAGGATTATTATTATTATTATTATTATTATTATAAAAGGGATAATCAATATAGGCCTCAATATGGTCAAACATCGTTCGATTTGGACGAAACTCACTATACAGGGGTTTTCTGGGCCAAGGACCTCGAATCTGAGGTTGCTTTTACCAGTCGACGCTATCTAATCGTGGTATGTAATTCACGTGATTTAGGTGTTAATAAATATAATGATTTAACTTTTATGCTCTTAATTTTTAATTTTTGAAATAATTATCGCGTGTGAAGCCGCGGGCACACGCTAGTAACTTATACAATGGTAAAAATTGGTTAATTCTCAAAATATGTTTTCCTGAAAACAGAATTTCTTTTAAAGTGGGGGTTCTTAAAAGCAAGAATTAAATACATTATTTTATAATATAATCATTATGCCTATCCTCTTTTAGTAGATATTCGTTGACACATCTGAGATACTAGCATCCCATTATGCATCTCAGTTGCATGAACTTCAAAACATTCATGGTATTGACGTTTGAGATTCTGTCCATCCATTTAACATCCTTGGCGAGTTTAGAATCATGTTACAAATTACTACAATCCTAGCAAATAATGTCATGTGTGTGTCCATTAATTCACAATACAACATCAAAACAGTTTGGGATGCCTACTTGTAAGTAGTGGCAAAAAGTTAGCACTGGAAATAGACATATTTAAATCCAAATCTTCTTCATTTGGATTTCCAGCCCCCCCCCCCCCCCCCCCATGTTCTCTGTCTAAAAATACTGAGTTGAGCCATCTGTATCTGTACTTCTTGTACAATTTTTTGCATGCTTTTACTGAAACAGCCTGTATAAGAGTGGTAAGATCTAAAGAAGTCACTTATATAATTATGCATTTTCATTTTCAGACTTTACATGTTTGTGAAGAAGGGCTGCAGCTGATGGAAGAAGCTACAAGAACACAAGGGAAACCAATTTCTACCTGGTCCCTTCTGGTTGATCTGGAAGGACTGAACATGAGACATCTTTGGAGGCCTGGCATAAAGGTATAAGCAGTTTTAAATTCTTAAAATTATATTTCTTGAACTTAATGTAGCCTGATTTTATTTTTGAAGCCTGGAAAAAATTAAATTGATTTTCATTGTAGTATTCAGTTTCTCAGGATGGACTAAAGACTTTTTTTTAATAATCCAGTGGAAAAAGTGTTGGAACTTGGATTTCAAAATTTTTGTCTTTTGAGGAATAAACATAATTTCAGATAATTACGCTATAACATAAATAAGTAGGCTATAACATAAACTCAAAAAATTAAATTGATTTTCATTGTAGTATTCAGTTTCTCAGGATGGACCAGTGCTTTAGTTGGGCCGGTACGCACCGGTACTGCATACCGGTATAAAATTATTTTCCTTCTACCATACCGGGAAAAATATGTGCTCCGGTACGTCGTACTGGCAGTACAGGAACGAGATTGTCCTAAAATACTTATTAAATGTCTAATTCAATACCAAAAATGACAAGCACTATTAAATTCTCCACAGATATGCGTTCTAATCTTCACCTTCGTGCGCATTTCTACAGTTACTTTCTTCTTAGATCACATGTTGGCTAGCTACCTTGTTTTCATAAAATGTGTGGGACCAGCACTAGACTTTTTGATCCTGCTCCATACGTCAGGTCATGACTACAAGGAGGCAATAGGTCAGCAGAAGAAACTGCATGCAGAAAATGTCAACCGAAGGATTACATTCAGTATGAGGCGATATGGAAAATTTTGAAGTAAGATGAGTGCCCCCAAAAAATATTTTCCAACTAAAGCACTGGGATGGACTAAAGACTTTTTTTTAATAATCCAGTGGAAAAAGTGTTGGAACTTGGATTTCAAAATTTTTGTCTTTTGAGGAATAAACATAATTTCAGATAATTACGCTATAACATAAATAAGTAGGCTATAACATAAACTCCTCTAATGCTCGTTTCATTGACAGGGGTTAAGAATTAACCTCGGATTACCCACTCCAAACTCTCAATTTGCTGAATTTTTTTTTATCGACAAGAGTTAGTTTTGACATAGGGTTAAGTTAACCCCTACTTTCCCTTGGGTTAAAAGCCTAACTCGGTGCTAAAAATGGCTGCTGTAAATCAAGCATTTGATGTAGAATTGCTGTATTTCCCTATCGCCCCAGAAAGAAATTATGAGTTTAATAATATTGTTTTAAGAATAATAATATTATAGATATTAGCAAAAATAATAGTACACTAAACAAATATTAATTATACATTTAATTTTATTCATGTACCAGTATTTTAACATTTCGGATAAAACAGAACAAATCTGTGACAGAACAAATCTATGAATTTGTTGTTATACTGGTAAGGAATGAGGTTTCTCTTTTAAAAGTTAAAACAAAAAGCACTAATTTTACCATCAAATTATCCAGTGGATGGGTAGATACTTAACAAGTGTATTGTGTTTATTGTAGGCTTTGCTAAGGATCATTGAGATAGTAGAAGCTAATTACCCAGAAACCATGGGAAGAGTTCTCATCATTCGTGCACCAAGAGTATTCCCTATACTATGGACTTTAGTCAGTACCTTTATAGGTGAGTAAATAGTCTTAAAATTATTGTAAATTAATTAGTACATAAAACGGTACCAGTATATATGTTGAAAGAATTAAGGTCCTTGTATAACATTTTTTTAAGTTGTCAGTATCCTAAATGTATTATAAGCATGAAAATCTCCATCACATCTCAATAATGCAGCATTCTTTGTACCTGTAGTCAGCTAATAGTAATTACTCAAGATAATAGCTATGAAAGCTTTTGAAAAAATAAGAATATGGCAAGTAAAATGAACATTCTTTATGGACCTCTTTTACTGTCCCATGGATCCCTACCAATCACTAAATGTACCTGTTCTGAATAATTTCAGTACCATCAGAAAGGAAGGAGAAAAAAACAGGATAATGATCTGGCCAATAAGAATTATGAAATTAACTTGATTTGTTATTTCATCCAAAATATTGTCCAAAACCATCTTAGTGATGGTATTTCATGGGGAAAAAAGTTATTGACCAGAACTGTGATGTAATTTCAATAATATTGACCATAACATCATACAATCAATAAAATTAATTATATAAATCATTATAAATGCTTAATTACATGCTCATATTCACTTTCTGTTTAATTTTCTTCTGTTTTAATTTTTTGCATTATTGTTATCCTTGCAAAATTCAAATGCTAACCTAACAATGATGGAAAATGAAACTAAATTTAAAATCAAAATAATGACTATGTAGAAATTTTAACGTTTGTTATAAACTTATAAGCCATTACACAACTTAAAACCATTGACTTCAACTACTATTATCATAGTTTAATCTGCTAATATAAGATGGCCCCATATTTTTCAAATGACAGTTTCGGAAAAAGGAACCTTGTTTTGTTGTCGGGTAAATATGGTAGCAAAAAATATTTCTGTCCATTTCAGGAGATCAGATGGTATTTTATATGTCACGCCAGTGTAAAATACAGTTATAAAGACTTACTTACATCAAACTGTTATGTAATGATCTCACATATGTCTTAAGCTGCAAGTCAGAACTGATGTTTCTAAAGAAGAGTTTTCTTTATTTCTGCAGACGAAAACACCCGCAGCAAATTCTTGTTTTATGGCGGCAATGATTACCAAGCCAGTGGAGGACTGATAGATTATATTCCTCAAGAGTATGTGCCCGACTTTTTAGGTGGACCCTGCCGAGTGAGTATATTATATTTCAAATTACTATTGTATTGTTGTTATGATTAATATTTTTCATAAGGAGAAACATGACTCTGAGTTCATATTGTAAAAAATTATACATTTAAATCATATCACGTCCAGGTACTGTATATTATTTTTTGGTGATTACTTAAACTCTTATAAACTGAAGAAACTCGTTCAGGCATCTATAGGTACAGAAGAAATAAAAACACTAAAACCCTGTTTTAACTCTAGAACCTCAACTCCAACTTTTTATTTTACTCTTGTTTATTTTAAATTATTTTTTTAGAACCATCTCCTTAAGAGGGTAATAATAAAATGTTTCATTTTTTTTTCATTTGTGTATAAAATAATTGTGTCATAGTTTTGGTTTTAACGTTATTTATGTGACTGTAATACAGTATGTTAGTAGCCTATATTAGTATGGGTTTGGCAGAACCAAAATGAGAGAAGCAAAAAAGCAAACAAATACAAAAAAATTGTCCAATTTGAGCTACAAGTTCCAGAGGCCACAAAATTAATAAGAAAATATTCATTTTCCTCATTTTAAAGTCAATTCATTTTAGTGGGTTTGGAGTCCTTGAAAGAGAAAAATCCTTGGGATTCTTGGGTTAACATTCCCGCTTTTCAAGAATTTCCATTTTTAATCAGTACAATTTGAAATGCTCTTCATCATTACCATAAAAGCAATTAATTTAACTCCCACTTTTAAGGAACCCCATTTTAAAAAAGATCTTTCTTCTAGGGAATACATATTTCGGGAATTTACAAAAATTTAATCCATGGTAGGGAATACGTAAACTGGTGAAAAAATCAAATTCGTTATACTTTGGAAAAGAGAAGCCATTTTCTTAATATGGAGTCGTGATATAATTCTTTATCTTGATCAACTTAACTTCTGCTTGGAAGTTTGTAAATTTTCTTCGTCATTGTTTCATTGGCCTCTGTGTTGAGGGACACTTGTTGAATTGTGATATTTATACAAAATATACTGGTACTTTAAATTACATGCATTTCTATAATTAAGTATATTTGTTGTTCATTTAAGGCAAACCACTATTTATTTAAAAATAGTCGGTTCTCCTGAGTTTCAATTATTTTTTCATTTCTTTTTCATATTCAGTAATTTAATAACACCAGAATATTGCATTACATGATAACACTAGGGACAGGAATTGCACAAGCACTTCAAACTTAAAATTAATTGTTATTGTTTTAGAGACTAACATTTCCTTCATAGGAAACATTTTGTGCAGAGAGCTGATTTATGTAAAACACTTGTAATGCAAATATAATCATCTAATGACATCAATTTCTTTGCTTAAGGTGTCAGATTAAATATTTTTACTTGATAGAGTTTCATGGTGTAAATCTCAGTAATTGCATTGCATATGAATAAGATTATTTTGTTTGAGAGAACTGATTTACTTAAATCATGTGACAGTCACAAGTACCGGCCGAGCCCGGATCGATACCATTGTCTCTTCTCAACATTACACCTGAAGAAGGCGAGAACTATGTAAGGCATTTTAAATTTACAATTGTAGCACCCATACACATATTTATATCATTATTCTATTGACTTTCTCACTTATTTGCTAGTGTCAGTTGTTATTCCACTATTTTTCTAGGATTTGGTTTTCATTTTATTTTGCAGATTAAAGTAATTCTTGTAAACAAACTCACTCACTTGCTGTATTTTTCATGCAAATGTAGGAAATCGGGTTATACTGCAGTTGCGTGCTTATTATTAACCATTTTGCATCAGATTGCTCTTGCTTAGTGGAGTTGCTTAGCTTGATAAAGAAAGGTAATCTCACTTCTTACTAATATAATTACAGACAATTAAATACCATACAGTTATGCAAGGATTATGCTTTTTTGAAACCATTATTGTTAAACTATTAAGTTGCTGTAATCTTAATCCTTAAAACAAAATATTGGTCCATGAGACCGCTTTATTTTGTTTAACCAAGCTGGTGACATCATATGATCTGGCCCAAATTATTGCCTATATTGAGTAGCTTTTAGCATTGCCTCTTGTCCAACTCCGTTTCTTCCATTTTTACAGAATTAATTTATTGCATTATAGTCTACTGAACTGGCTATTTCTGCTTGCTGTTGATTCTGAGCTGACTATATTATGATGGACACCTGCAAAACACACTGTCAGTGGCTAGGAATCTCACAAAATACCGTAGATACAAAAACCTTCACTTCAAAGTAGTCAAATGGAACTGAAAAATAGCATGGTAAATTTTTTCATATGATGCAATTTTATTTTGAAGCAAAGTACACTGAAACACCATTAGCTTCCATTGCTTTTAAATTTAAAAAAGCATATTTCATGATAATAATATTAAACAGCAAATATTGGTATGAATTAGCACATGAGAGTGTTTCCTAGCACATATAGAAATATCAGCACAAGATGCAATAGTTTTCACAATGCACTGAGTAAATTCTTGACCTACAAGTAGAATAACAGACCCACTCATTATTTTTGTTATATCAGTATATTTGACTGTCCACATAGGGTACTACGTTTGGCTACATGGTAGCGAAACTAATCACCTAGTGCCAACTAGAGAATATTGTATGTAAATGCTCCTTTTGAATGAAAATGTAATGATGAATTATACACGTACATTTGATTGAATAAAAATGAGTTGCTTGTTTGACACAAGTTGCCATACCAGTCAGTCAATTTTGACAATAGTTTGTATGAAAGAAAAAATTAAAGAAATAGATGAACAAGATTGCTTATACATATATAATAGGGCTGAATATTCTCAAATTGAATATTTATATTACATAGGTATTCTTATATATGATAGCTGTAATGTATTGGTTTAGGTTAGGTGGCTCTAGGCCATTAAGCATGAAAAAGATATAAAAAGGAGAGGAAGGTGCCAGAGAACTTACCAATTGGCAGAGAAGCTGGTCTTCAATTGGTCTATAATTGGTAAATTATACCAGAGCCAGCACCAATTGAAGACCAGCTTCTCCTGCCAATTGGTAAGTTCTCTGGCACCTTCCTCTCCTTTTTATATCTTTTTCATGCTTATATATGATAGTGCAATATGCCCACTGAGTCAGCTTTGATGTTCTGTAATCTGATTCAACGATAATAAATTCAGTCTAGATGTCCTCAGACTTGTCCACCAGGCCAAGGAGGCTATTTACTGTCCTGGCATTCCTCACTTAAATGAGAGATATTATTTTCAAAAAAATGCATGGATGGTGAAAGGACTCCTTTTCGGAGCCCAGGGAACAGCTTTTATGTATAGTATAAATGTACTTTAGGCGCTTGGAATAACAGAGGATGTAATGCAAAAGATCTGCCGGAACATACCGAAAGATTCCTTAAACATACTGCATAATCATTTGTATGGCATTTTTTAAACTTTAAACTTTCAATTTGAATTATATTCTTATGCTATGTATTAATTTTCAATTAAAATAGTAATAATAATAATAATAATAATAATAATAATAATAATAATAATAATAATAATAATAATAATAATATTAATGATAAAAAGATATATTGAAAAGATAACACTAGTTTAAAATGTTGTACCTCCTAGATGACAAAGAACATCCACTGTTCACTTCTAAATGTTTCACACAGGGATTGGTCAAAAGATAAATTTTTTATTTTTTATTTTAAACAATACAATTAACACAAACATGAAATCTCTCTTAATACATTAGTTTTAACCCCAAGAAGTCCAGCAAATTGTT
Organism: Ectobius pallidus; assembly: GCA_964059195.1. NCBI lineage: Eukaryota > Metazoa > Arthropoda > Insecta > Blattodea > Ectobiidae > Ectobius > Ectobius pallidus. Next base: position 47,204,387 of record CAXKWD010000004.1, on the reverse strand, counting down.
GTGCTATTAACAAGGAATCGGAATAACCATGCCGGACAAGGAATACCAGTAAATGAACAGGTCTGTTATTACTCTTGTAAGTCAAGGTGAATCATACAGAATCACTTGAATTATGCATTACACACAGATAAATACATATCAATCTTATTGCTCTGTAATCATATGCTTGTAAAATGATGTTGTATCGTTTTTACTTAACTGATGTTTGTGCTAATAAGACGTACGTATTTTGAAAACTTGAAATTTCATTAGTGTCAGTTTCTGACATTCTCAGTAGCTTTGATAAGAAGAATAGGATACAAAGTTTTAAGATTTCAACATAATAATGACTACAACTATAAATCCAGGCATAAAATGCCTCTTTCTGTAAAGAACTTTTGGTTAGGTAGTTCTTTTCTGAAAGCTGTTACATGAGAGGTATTTTATTAAAATATGTGGTAAATTATACAGAACACTTGTCTACAGAACAGGCATAAATTACTTTTCCTCTCTTCAAGCGATGGGAATTCTCTTTTTTATCTTAAGGATAGTTTTTGCACTCCTTAGCTAGTAAGTGTTACTTACGAAAGTTGTTTACATGGATTGTAAGTTGACATTCCCACACAGTCTTGTTGCTATGGCCTCGGGTTTTCAATCTGTTTCCTCGACCCGTAAACGTGCCTTACGGCACTTGTATCGCATTATACTATTACATGATGACACTAAGTTTTGTAACTACTTTTGTGAAAATTATTTCATGAAACTAATTGCAAACATTTTCTTCAAAACTAATTCCAATGCAACCACATGTTTCGCTTAATTTTTGAAGTTCAAGAGGTTGAAATCCCATATACACATTTGAACCAGGTATAAATCCAGGCAATTCACGATTTCGTTACTTTCCCACTTCATTTTAGAAAATGTGAAGCAAAAAGTTGGAATCAGACGAAACTGCATAGGGTCATAACTCATAACTTGTTGTTGCCAGTACGTTGTGCGCTTGCACATTCAAGTAAAAAAAGTAGTTGTGAAACTTAATTATGGAACCTAACTTCTGCATGTAAACTAGCCTTATGTTATAATTTTGTTCTCATTTACCGCTATAGTACTTCATAGTTATACTGTCCTTCATATCAATTTTGATGCCTTTTAAAATTTATTTATACTTATTTGAGTTTCCCAAGCCCAAGAAAAAGACCCCACCATGTTAATTTAATTACAGATAGACTTATGTATATTTCAAGAAATTAAGTTGACAAAAACACTACAAATTTCACTATTTACTTACTTTAACAGGAATTCATGTTTCATGGAAATTTATCCACACACCAGTTGCTAAGAACAAAATATCGTTGATTGGACTTTCTTGAAAGATAGATTGATATCGATTTTGGGATCTCTTTTATTTAGAAGAAGAAAGAAAGAGAAATTAGCTTGAAAATGATCTCTCATCTCTATGTCTGGACAAAAACAAATAATTAATGAAATCCATGTGACTACCAAAGCTAAAACTTAATATATTAAAACTATGTTTCCTTTAAAATCTTTCAGCCTGGTGAAAAACATGAATAATAATTTATTAAAAGTTTTCAGCTTTTATAAAAATTAATCTTAATCAATGTTAAATAAGCTTTCTTGTTTATAAAGGCTAAGATACACAATCCAAAAAATTTCAATCATACTCGTATAAGTGAAATGCTGTATGGTTTCAAACACTCTTCTGTTTTATTTAGGCTTTCAGACAGAATCTTGACATAGCGATATCTAAGGCACTTCTGAACAGCCAAGATTTAAGTGAAGTATATAAAATTAGTTCTTTGTAGAGTAGTAGAAATTTGGGATAGAAAAGTTGTCCATGCATGTTCATTCCCTGCTTTGGAGTGCCAAAAAACCTCCTTTTATATTTCCAATAACTGTAGCATTAATTATGTAGAGGATGAAGATTTTCTTTTGCAGTAGCCTTAAAATATGACTCTTGCATTTACTTAGCTAAAAGTAGAGTGCATTCAGTTTCTCGCTTGAAGCACTGCTGATAAATTAATGACTTAGATTTTATATTCTAAACTTTAAAACATTCAACTTCACATAATTGTTGTAAGTAAAAACTTACCAAGTTAGAACTTACCAAAGTAGGTCTCAGCTGAAGATGAATGTTTGAAGTTTAGTACAGTCGGTCAAATAAAAAACGTTGGGACTCGTATGCAGTTAAAATTAAAGTTTTAACGCATTAGTTCACAAGTTTCCTATAAAAGACATAAAATACAAGTCATTCTCGGAACATATGAGGCCATGCGAAAGGAGGGAAAAAATGAACAACGAGGGGAAAAATGAACAACACAGAAAGCGCAACACACGATATCCAACTTAATGTACTGTCTAATTCATTTTGCTTTGTGTCATCGCGGCATCGCGCCACATACAAATGCTAGCTTGAGAGAAAGTGTAGTTAGGGCTGTAATTGACCTGCATTTTTCGGCCTCTGAAGCAGTGAGAAGATGCCATATTTCTTAAAGAGCATCACAGATGTTGGTACTTCACTATAATGCGACCGGAAGTTTTCATACCAAACGTGGATCTGGCCGGCCCGTATTTTGATGCCAGGTTGGTTGCAGAAGTTGAACGTAAGTTATTGATTTTGCACTACAAGTACCGGTATTATAAAATAAAATCTTTAAAAAATGCTCCTTGAATAATCATATTCCTTGCGAATTTATTAATTATTAATATTATAAGAATTTGCAACCAAGGATATGGCGGATGTGAGACATATAGCCACAGCCTTCTATACATGTTAGTTTTGGAACAAAACTGACTAAATAATCAAGAAAATACATGGAGAGACAAGAGGCAGGTGTGAACCTAACCTTAAATCTTCTTGTACTTGCGCATATGCTCGTTCGTGATACTTTATGAAATAACGCCCGACGTTTTTTATTTGACCGACTGTACATAATATTGACACTTCACAATGTTTTATTGATTAATTTAATGAAAAATAATAAATTAGAATTTATTTGTGGCCAATTTCTAAAGCGGTGCACCAGAAATCCATAAGATAATAATGCAAATTGGATTTACTCAATATTCACTATTCATCAATAGTCTCTACATAACTTCGTCTCAGTTTCCTTGTGTAAAAAAGTGGAAAGTTTAGACCCATTTGGCCATGAAAGAAACATAATTTGCACAGAGAGAAAGAGGGATAGTGAAGTAATTTTAGTAGCAGATTGAATTCAGGTAAGGCCACATGCTACCACTTTATTTTATTCCCAACTTTATACTCAACACTCGTAGGATTTACATATTACTTGATCATTGATATAAGCTGCAAGTTTCTTTTATGTATTTTATTTTTTAAATTGATCAGTTGGAATGGCAGTGGCATAATGTAAGAAAGAGTTTATGGTAGGGTGACCAGATGTCTCTGATTTCCAAAGAGTTTTCAAAGAATAAGTGGCATAAATCGCCTACATGCAAAAATATGGAGAACAATCAAAGAGAAAAATTATAAATTTTTTTTCACAAAATTTGCTGATTTCACTCTATACTGTAAAACTTGCTTCAGACAATATCATCCCATAATAGTAGGTTCCCAACTTTATCATAGAATCCACATCTTTTGAATATGTACAGGGAGGATTTATTTATATAAAAAAAAAAAAAAAAAAAAGATCGCCCTAGCTTAGAAATAATGCATATATAACAGTGTTATTGGTATGAGTAGATTTGGTAAATGTTGTAGCATGAGTTTCTATTGCATACAGCTATGTTGATCATCAGCTTACAGAAAATCACATCTTTATTTCTGTAGTTATCCATGTATTTATCCATGGAATGAAACTTGTTATTTACATATTACTATTACAAAGGTGCTTTAGTCATTAATCTGTAGGAGTCTTTTATGATTTTTAATTCAAGTTAACTATAAAGTAGTTAGTCTATGTTAAAAAAATAATAGAGAACAAAGTTATTGAAACATTGATATTTTCTCGATTCAGAGTTTAGTTTTATTTGCTCTCCACCTAAAGGCTAAGAATAGTCACATAAAATTGTATATGAAATATTATATATAACTTTTGAAAAGATACAGTAAATTGTATGATAAGGAGAGAAATTATACTTCTTGGTTGCTTATTTATGCTATGTTTCCTTTCAGACGATGGTACAAGAAGGTGGTTTGGTACCTAAGGGACTATACATGACTGAAGGTGATCTTGAACGTGAAGGCTGCCCACTAACTGAAGACAGCATTTATCACTCTGTCAGCTTAGGCCGTGGTCAGGTAAGATTAATAATTAATTATTGATAACTCAACCAGTTTCGATTTTAAGCATTAAGAATATTGCTGATACGAGTATGAAAAGGAACTGAATTAGAACTAGGACTAGTTTTAATTCTATCCACCTATTGATTAATTCTCTCTCAGATACAAAAGTATATTTCAGCCAGCCCTAAACTACTCACTATCAGGGGCAGTATGTATCCTCTACTAGAGGCATTCACTGCCGTATTTTCTGTCTGCCAGCCCGTTCTTCATGCAGGGAAAAATAAAACTACAGCACTGTATGTTTATTCTTTTTATTCAGGTCCATGAAGTTTTGGTGACTAATGATGACCCAGGAAGTGTGATAACATGGGATTTTGATGTAATGAAACAAGATGTGATGTTCACTGTTTACCGAACTCGTGTTCCTGTTCCTGCACAGAGCCCAACAGGTGAGTTTGAAAGCTCTTCATTTGTTTACCTAGTAAGTATAGATCCTAAGTTTATGGAAAACTCCATGGAGTTTATGAATTTTTTAACAAGGAAAAATAAACTTGCATGTGTGGTTATTTCAAACTTCTTTTATAACGCTGTGTTTTTTTCGTGCCAGTTAGGAAATGTGCCACCTTTTGTACGGGGGAGAATCAAATGAAAACTGCAATTAATTTTTCTCCGCTATTTTCCTGCTGGAAGAATGTTTACTTGTACATTATTTTCTACATAGTCCCCTCCCAGTTCAATGCACTTATGTCGTTGGATAGGAAGATCTTCGATACTGCATGAGAAAAATTATTTTGGTTGACGCTGCAGCCACTCCTGCACCATCGATTGGACGTCTTCTTCAGATTTGAACTTCTGCCCTCCAAGGAGATCCTTTAACAGACCAAAGGTTTGGAAATCTGATGGTGACAAAGCAAAGAGGGTTGTTGAGAGCAGGTGTTTTGCTTCAACATGATAATGCCCGTGCAACCATGAAAACCATTGATTTATGCTTCAAGTCCTCCCACATCTGCCATAATTGCCAGGTTTGGCACCATTAGATTTACACATCTTTAGTCCATTAAAGGAGGCAGAAGTTCAAGTCTGATGAGGACATCCAATCGACAGTGCTTGAGTGCCTACAGTATCAACCAGAATAGTTTTTCTCATGCAGTATTGAAGCACTTCCTATCTGATGGCATAAGTGCATTGAACTGGGAGGGGACTATGTAGAAAAGTAATGTACAAGCAACCATTCTTCCTGGAGAAAAATACATTCTTCCTGCAGAAAAATAGTGGAAAAAAATTAATTGTGGTTTTCATTTGATTCTCCCTCGTAGTACATAATTTGAAGTTCATTTCCTGGACACCACAAGGGTTCTGTGTGATACAGTGCCATCAAGAAGTTGCTCTGCAGCACTTTTAGAGGCAAGAATTCACTAAAAAACAAAATTCAGTTGGCATTGCAAGTGTGTGATAGTAATGTTTTGCTACAGGCGTTATGAAATAAGGCATCTTCATCTTCTTGGGAGTAAAATTGAGAATTATTTGGTATAGGAATTTGGATCCCTCACAGACAGCAGACAGTAAAACTGTTAATAATGTCTTCCAATCCATATCTGCATGTTTATATTTTGTATCCCCCTCCACAGATTTCCTGTTAAAATCATGTGCTTTTTTTGTTTCATATCATTCATGTTGCATGATCAGCCCATCTCATTGTGAAATTTTTGTCTCTCCTGTGAACTCGTCTTTCATAAATATTTTATTCTTAAATTCAGTAAATGTGCTATGTTTTCTACATCAAATGAACAGTCTTTTTGAGTTTGACATATTTGTACTTCTTACCTTTAACCATACATGTGAAAATAAAAAAAACATCTTATTAATATTTCAGGAGCTCTTCAGACAATACAACAAATGAATCCTTTAGCACCAGACCCAGAACATCGTTCGGCTATAGAGAAAAGCTGGAAGGAAGGAGTGGATTACTTCCGTGTGGAGACACCAATTACATGTCACGATGGAGAGAGCATACAGGTACATCAGATAATTTTCATTAATTTAGCCTTCTGATTCCTCGTTTTTAGTCCATTTTAGTCACCTTTAGGCATTATTTGGGTTTCTTTTCAGCTCCCTTTTGGGCATCTGTAGTTCTCATCTGAGGTCCCTTTGATACCTTCATTCTCTTCAACCATTGATCTATGTCCTTCAAACCTCTTTCCATTTAGATATCATGCCAGCTCAGGCACCTTGAGCCATTATCATCCAGCTTTCAGGCAACTTCTAAAACATTTGAACATTATCAGGCATCTTGGCATTTTTTCAGTTCCGTCTGGGATTGTACTGTTTCATGACATTCACTTCCTAAATCACTACCATAACAGCACCTGCTTTGTTACGGAGAAAATCTTAGTCCTATCATCAGAACAACCTCATTGCTCACTTAGCTAAATTTTAATTGTAAGAATATTTCTATCTTAAATAATTTTGTATATATATATATAAAAATCAAGCAGTTCCTGTTCATCTCCCTGTTGCTCTTTCATGCAAACTACTCAACTAATAGAGCTGAAATTGTGCATGAACGTAGTTTTTATAACCAGAAAGAACTTAGGACTATAGCCATTCCAAATGTTGAAAAGATGACTGTTTCAGTGGTTTGCGGTAACAACCAACATCTTTCTTGCCGATATTTAGTGTTACTATTTACTAGGCTATGGCCAATCCGCAATCAATTCAGTTGTTCATTTTTTTTCCACAAAGAAGATAAAATGCCCAGGAGTAGGTGTGGTAATAATTCTACAAATTCAGAGCAGTGTCATCTGTGCAAGAAAATAAGTCAGATCAAGCTCAGCTACAAAAATTTTAAGTAGTTTCTGCAAGACATGTTGCTCAATGATGTAGTGAGACACCGGAAGAACAATCTGTTTATATTATACTCTCCAGTGAGAAAAGCTATAAGTATTGTATACAAAAACAAATTAAAAACAAATTAAAACGAAGTAATGTAAACAGTGGGGCAACTATCTTAGTATTGTATACAAGTCTATTCTGCTCACAGACTGTTCTGCAAAAAGTTTTTAAAGAAATTTAAAAAGTATGGTCACTTCTCCATGGTGTTTCTCAGGTAACAATAAGAACTTTGCAAAATACTTTACTACCCATAAAAAAGGAGTAAAAAAGCCCCACATTTTTGCTGATTTTGTCCATTAAATGCAGGAATAACCGAGATATCTTAAACACTAGTAATCGGCAATGTGATGCCAGCAGCAGATTGGTTTTCTATTATCAGTAGGGCTTGGAAGTTGATGAAAATATGCCTGAAAAGCGACCTATAAAATGACCTTAAATTTATGAAAATATGACTTAATGTTTCCAAATACATATTTAAAAAATGGAATATTCAGTAGTAGTATAATAAATAATAATAAACAAAGGACAAGATTTAAGTGTTTTATGTTACTATTTTTTCTATTATTAGTGTTACGTCTACTATATTTGTTATTGAATGCCTCATAGTCCATAGGCCATAGCTAAGGAATTATATGGTCAATTTGTCTCTTATGTTGGAAAAATCCATTCTGAAGACAAAATAGGGGAAAATGCAATGAAAGAAGGAAAATTTTCTCAAAAATGACTAGTAGAGAATGAAATGCAAAATAAAAGTAAGTAATTTTGTTCTTTTGAGACGAGATGAATTTATACTATATCCTGCATTGCCTGTGATGTCTCAGAAGAAGGAAGACATTTCATGAACCTCCAAGCCCTAATTATCAGCAAGTAGAGCACAGAACTACTGACCTCACTGGCTCCGAAGGAGTGCACCACATTGATGGCTCTTCCTCTTGGCTTGAACTGATTTGCGGGCTTATGCGATATGTGGAAACTCAGTGACAGTACATTTGATGTTGGGCATCCATTGGTATTACAGTCTTACAGAACTAATTACTTTTTTTGGAAAAAGCGCCCTTAAAATTAGGATGGTGCCTTTACATAAGCAGAGCTTATCATCAAGTAAAAAAGTTAACTAATATGGAATTAATGCAGGGAAGTATCAAAAAAGAGTTAAATTTTGTACATAACATAATATACTGTAGATATTCTTCTTTTAAGAGTAACATCTATTGTGAAGTATAAGCATGTTGTAAGAATATTTAGAATTTTACAGCATTTTATAGCATGCTCTCTAATATCGTAATATTGTAAAAATTTATATCTGTTTAATGATGATTGTTTCCTGGTTTCAGGGTTCTCACGTAACTGGCCATGTTGGAACATACATACTGCAGTGGAAGTTCCATCTTAGTCACCCGGTTGACCTTATTGATTCCTTTACAAACCACAAGGCACAAGTGATGTATTATTATGAGATGCTTCGCTCTGCCGACTACAAGTAAGTTCAATCCTGAGATTGATTTAAGAATGAGGACAAGGCTTACCTCTGACAAAATAAAGTGGGGAAAATTCTAAATTAAGTGTGGGAAATTAAAATTTTTGTGCATGAATAATCCTCAAACCAGATAAGCCAGCCACAGGTAATCGGAAGTTGACTGTTCTTACAAAATGGACATATTTGATTTTTTAACATTACTTTATCCAGCAACCAACACTAATGCCCAAGTGCACCATTCTCCGGTTTTCTCAGCTGTTTCGAAACTGGGGTAAAAGTAATATCGAGGTATTCTAAGAAAACCTGTGCACCATTACTAAATTACCGTGGTTTCGAAACGCTCGAATATATCGCGGTTACTCTGCTACGAAGCCGTTCCCATGGAGAAATTTTGTGTCGGTTTGTGTTGATTTATGTTGGTTTCTTTCATGGCCGCTAGTTTCGCTCTCTCTCTCTGCACGTCTTCCAGTCACGGTGGCTCGTCTATAGGCCCAATTTCATTTATTTGTTGCCTTATTGTTCAATAATAAATGTTCATAAGGAAAAAATGGAATATTATATTGGGTATATATACATCTGACTGAATTCAAACACCATAGATACTGTAACAATCGTGAAAATGAGTTGATTATGCCTACTGGATGGACCTGGTTTGGTTGAGGTCTTTTCAATCGATGTTACATACAGCATTTGCAAAGATATGTACCATCGTTCATTCTTCAAATAGATCCCACCTGTCTGTACATGTCAATAAAATAACATTTATGTTTTAAAGAATAATTTTCACACCTGTGCAATCCAAGGCAAAGCAGCACCACGAAATCTCTGTTCTGAGTTCGACATAGCCTCACTTTTATTCCCGTTCGACTAGTGGAAATTTTAGGTGCAAAGTCATGTACATAGCCATGAAAGGGCTGTTATAATTATGTTCGTGTGTGTATGCAAGTGTGATAAATTGATTATATACACTATATACCGGTACATTTGCTATATTGTGACTCGTGTAGCCATTCACTGTAAGTTTGGCCTAGGCCCACTGGTTTTCCATATTTCATTTATTTGTTGCCTTATTGTTCAGTAATAAATGTTCATAAGGATAAAATGGAATATTATATTGCGTATATACAGTGAAATCCCCGTACAACAATTACCGATATAACGATAATACTCTTTATAACGTTAAAATATTTTGGTCCCGGCATTCTTTCCATTAAAATAATGTAAAATTCCCCTCGGTTTTACGATACTCTTAATAACGATAAACCTCTCCATTACGATTACATTTAGAATCCCCGTAAAATACCTTTTCCTCGGTACAAGGATAAAAATAGATCGTGAAAGTGCAAATCATGAACTCCCCGGAGCTAACGTAAGAAAACACTGAGGAAATCCAAAACAAGCAGGCGGAAGATGAAGAAGAGGAGGTAGAACAAAGTGTGCATCTACCAACCTTAACCGCACTCGAAGCCACTGCCTCTAAGTATGTGTTCTGTGCTTGCGAGGCTCTGCAGAATTTTCTGTCGAGTGTTCCATCGGTGCCAGAATGTCATTTAGTGAACCTCGAATCAAATAAGGGCATTGTGTGTATCCCTGTTCATAAAAAAAGCTAAACAGACTGTCATTTCTGACTTTTACAAACAGAGGCAAAATTGAGTCATCCTGTTCAAGGTGCTGTGCTATAATGCAATATAAAATGTGTTTGCTCATAGTGTAATAATTTAAGGGTGGAGTAAATACAGTAGGCCTACAGTATAGCAGTTCTTGTGATAAAATTCTTTATTTCTCTAAATACTTAAAGAATTTCAGCTATTGAAGTTGTTTCCTATATACTACCAAAATTTGAACATTTTTTTTGTAAATTCTCGATATAACAATATATCTCTCTACAACAATATATTTTTCTGGTCCTTGCGAAATCGTTGTATCGAGATTTCACTGTATGTCTGAATTCAAACACCATAAATACTGTACTAATCGTGGTTACGCCCACTAGCCTACTTGATGGACCTGGTTTGGTTGAGGTAAGAAAGGAAGGTCATTTCAACCGATGTTACAGCACAGTATTTGAAAAGATATGCACCATCGTTCATTCTTCAAATAGATCCCACCTGTCTCTCATTATTCTTTATGTTCAATTAGCGTTTGGCGTAGATATCCAAAATATGATACATTACGCTGATCTCCATCTTGGAAAGAAAACCGCGGTTTTCTCACTTTCCAGCTCCTTCACGGCCGGTTTGCATCTTATGACGGTAAAAGTCGAAACCGAGCACGATGCAACGAAAGTATGACTTTCCCGGGGTAAACTAAGCAACTTTACTGCGGTATTCTGAATACCGAGATTGGTGCACTCTCGGCCATAAGTAAAGTAAATATAGGTTTTTTTAAAAATTTGTTTTATTTTTTATTTTTTATTTTTTTTATTATTATTATTTTTTATTTATTTATTTTTAGTTACATTATATTTTTTCCGTAATGCAACAATTATGGACAGATGGACATACATTTTTACCATTCATCAAGTAATCTTGGAAAGTACCATTCTGGCACTTAATAAATGAAACAGTATTGAATGCTAGTTATCATCCTGAAATAGGAAATTGTGTGAATTTTACTCTTTTACAATGGAAAACAAAATTTAAAGTTTATATTTCAAATTGTAAATACCCCTGAGCAGTTCATTTCTTGAACTAATGAAAGAAAGGAAGAAAAAGGTGGGTGATAACTGATTTCTCATTTAAAATGCACTAATAATTTTACATATTTACCCCTAATATTTGTACTGTAAATTGAAAAATTTGGCTTATGTACAATGTACATACATATTTAACTTACTAATCTCAAGTATACAAAACCCATGCACAGTGTAGGGCAGAGCTAATACAATGTTGTTACCTTACATTTCTTTAACTCGCTTTTCTCTTATAGGGGATCCATGTCAAGTTTGCAGTCTGGCAATAGTGCATTTTCTGCTCTCAGCACTCGCTCTGGGACAAGCTCTTGCCCCTCCAGATGATGCAAGGATGTGTCTCAGCCTAGCATAACTGCACCTGAGTCCTGACTAGCCTCCATGAATCAAGGAGAGCAGGATAATAAATCTACTTTCAGGAGCGGTGTGGAATTGATGTGCATGCAACATTATTGCTCTGCAATAGTGAATGTCGGTGGTACTGAGAATTTTATCCATTTGTTGCAGTTAAAACTACTGGTTAGTTGAGCTGATACTTAATATTTTATCAAGATGGTTGTCCATTGTAAAACTATGTCAACTTCGTATTATTTATGAATACCTGATCTTGTTAGGATAAGATAGGTACGTAAGTTGTAACATTACCGGTAAATTTAATACTTACTTTATAATTATTATAATGTAGAGTATGTCTATGATAAGTTTGATATATTTCAACTCAATGATTAATGGCCATGAGTAAATGGATGATTTAAGTCGCAGACAATATAGTCATGACATAAAATTGTGACTTATTACCATTACATTTGTTTTGTAGTAAGTTTTTCATGTCATCACTTACGTTGATTTATGGGATCTTTTTCAGAAGCTTTCCGTTTTATTGAATTATTTATTTATTTATTTAGGAAATAATCTTGTAGAGCACAAGGCTATAAGATTCGGAATTAGCAGTGAGTAATAAAATCGTTGGTGTTCGCATTGAATTTCCCCAAGATGACTTTATGATGTTAAAAAAGTCCCTTCATGGGATTTTAAAACCTAAACTCAGGCCTTTTTAAAACAATGGTTATTCATTCTTGAAGCATCATCATTTTCACTTATATGGAGTAGTTTCAAAATTTGACATCATTTCATTCATGATTTTATAAGCAGTAACTGACATTCAGTCTTCTTGCATCTTGCACAACAAAATCATTAACTTATAACTTTATATGAATACTGCTCTTCATAATAAAAATTTATCAAATTTATGAAGATACCAGTGTATTCTGAAGGATCTTTACGAAACAATAATGTAGACACAGAATAAAATTCTCATTATGTATTATGATGTTTATATATTTCTTCTAGCATTGTCCAGCACAGAGATTGGTTCAGGGAAAGTGGATTTTAATGTATTCGTGTTTATACATGTTTGATGAATGTTATTGGAAAGGCAGTTAAGATGAGGGACATCTTTCCAAATGCCATATTAGAGATAGTAGCCTACTATATATGCACTAAATAAGAAATTAATTTATGTCTGACTTTATTTAAGCATAGTCGTAGGGGTAAATGAGCTGCATGAAACATTATAGCAAATAAATAGTAATTGTTTAGTCTCGTAGATATCTGGGTGTTCATCTCTCAATATCGAATCTGTTTTAGCTTTGTAGAAAACATAGTGACTGCAGAAAATGAGGCAAAAAAACCAGGCATTTTTTGCGTACAGTGAACGTAGCAAAATCTAAAGTCAATTCATTTAATCCTTATCATAATTTTAGTGATTCGGGAAATGTTATCGATATTATAATTATATAAATACAAAACATTCCTGAAATATATAACCAATATTAAAAATTAAAACGAATTGTACAGGACCACAATATGTCTAATTGTAAAACATTCCTGTTTTGCATATATTAACATTATTTCTTTTGTAGGACTCAGAAGTGTTATTTACTATATAGGTTAGAAATATGCTTAGAGCTTTGAGTTAGTTATGCTTAAGGACATCTTTATATTAAATTAGAGCATTCATTAAATTTATCACTGAAGTTCACATGCTTGATTTGTTCTCTCAAAAAGAAACATTACACAAAGCTGGTGCTGGTACTGGTGTCTCTCAGAGTTAAGTGTTACATTTTTAATGAATGTTCTTATTCACTTAAGTTTATGTAAATTTTCACAGGAATTATAATACCTTTACATCTTTATTTATAAGTGAAGATTGCCATGGTAGAACTTGGTCATCAAGACCATATTTTTGTAAATATATTTTCATATAAGACAAGCATTTGCATGTCACATTTGAGGGGTCTATTAGCAAACCTAGCAGTCTCCATTTTGAAGAAAGATAGAGATCCTAACTTCTAATGGAAGTTTAGTGCATTTCCTGCTAATATTTAGTGTATGTGTTGCAAACCCGACTTTCCACATAAGAGAAGAACTCAGATTTACAACAGATACACTAAATATGTACCAGGCAATGCGTTAAACTTTCATTACAAGTTAGTATCTCTATCTTTTATCAAAATGGAGATTGCCGGGTTTGCTAATAGACCCCTCATTTATGGATTTTCCACATTGTTTTTCCTTGTATGATTGCTAATGGATGACCATCTTATAACACAGGAAAGCACAATATTCCAACTCTATATTTTAGTATATTTCTGTATATATTTTATGAATTGTACAAAGTAACTCAGTATTCTTAAGTTCATCACATTTTATAACTTATAATTTGCCGTAGAATTTAAATGAATTGCTTCCACAATGGATAGGTGCATGTAATGTTAGAGTAAGGATACATTAGCCTAATATAGATAGAATAATTAGTTTTTAAAAGGAACATAAAATGTATTTTAAAAATATTTGCTAACGAAGCAAATCTTAGGTATGGTATGATATACCATTGGAATATTTTACTATTTCAAACCATTTGTCATCACAATAATTTAACACATTAGCTCAGCATGCATTTAGTTCTGCATTTGTGATAACAATATTTATACTTAGTACACAAGACATATTTGCTTCAGAAGAATATGCTATTATTCATTTGAATTTTAATTTAGGATTTGACAAGATTTACCACCAAGGATGGGAAAAATATTTCGGAGTCATTACTTAAGGGTCAATCCATTAGAAATGAACCAAATTTAATAAAATTTGTTGCTCGACATTTTTGATTTTCCTAATTTTTTTACCAGTTATTTCCCAACTAAAGGTGAGTTCAAAACTATGGTAAAAAAAATTTTGGGCTCATACTTTTTTTTTGGCGGCCATTTTAAGTTTGCTTTTTAACCATATTTCAGTCGAAAACATGTTTTGCACAAATGTATGTAACTCTGTTAATTTTATAGATAACAAGACAAAATAAACACCAAAATTATCAGATAGAAATGCTCTACATTTTTGTTTTAACACAATATTACCTAAGTAGTGAGGAAAGTGAAGAAAAAAATTCAAAACTACAAATTGAAAATTGACTTAAAACGGGAGTTTTAGTGCCGCAAAATTATTAGAAGGAAGAAAGACTCGCCCTTAATTTTTTTTTCTGGTGTAGATCTACTATAGGACTACTCGCTGTAGAAGTTTAAATCTTGAGAACTTTGCGGTTTTTTTAATACAGTTTTTTAAAAATGCCCAAAACCATATTTTGGCAATATTTGAAGTAGAATATCTCAAAAGGGACTGAGTGAAAAATTATGAAATTTACATAGATAACACCTCTTTATGATATAAAGATGTGATATAAATTTGACTTAACTGGTTCCCGAGTTATAGTGCATCGAAGTTGGCCATAACTGCAAACTATGCACCGAAATTTCAACACTCTTCAAAGCTTTGAGGAAACCAAAAATTTGTCATGTTAACCGATGAAATGTAGCCTACATATACAACTCTTTTGTGTAACAAACTTAGGCTCACAAAAATTGTATATTTAAAATTACAAAGTGAATTTTTACTATTAAATTACCGTTAAATTTCGTGTGCCTATAACGCAATTTTTGGCCAAATTCAAAGCACTGTTACTCTGGAACCAGTTGAGTCTCAGTCACCAAATTTATATCACATCTTTATATCGTAAATAGGTGTTATCTGAATAAATTTAATAATTTTTCACTCAGTCCCTTTTGAGATAATCTACTTCAAATATTGCCAAAATACGATTTCGGGCATTTTTGAAACATTGTATAAAAAAAAGGGCAAAGTTCTCAACCTTGAAATTTCTACAGCGAGTAGTCCTATAGTAGATCTACACCAGAAAAAAAAATAAGGGCGAGTCTTTCTTCCTTCTAATAATTTTGCGGCACCAAAACTCCCGTTTTAAGTCAATTTTCAATTTGTAGTTTTGAAATTTTTTCTTCACTTTCCTCACAACTTAGGTAATATTGTGTTAAAACAAAAATGTAGAGCATTTCATTCTGATAATTTTCGTGTTTATTTTGTCTTGTTATCTATAAAATTAACAGAGTTACATACATTTGTGCAAAACAAGTTTCCGGCTGAAAAACTGTTACAAAGAAAACTTAAAATGGCCGCCAAGAAAAAAGTATGAGCCTAAAAAATGTTTTACTCTAGTTTTGAACTCACCTGATATTGGGGAGTAACTGGTAAAAAAAATTAAGAAAATAAAAAATGTTGAGCAAAAAATTTTATTCAATTTGGTTCATTTCTAATGGATTGACCCTATTTTGGCATTATTTGAAGTAGAATATCTCAGAAGGACCTGAGTGAAAATTATGAAATTTATACACATAACACCTCCTTACGATATAAAGATGTGATAATAATTTGGTGACTGAGACTGAACTGGTTCCAGAGTTACAGTGCATCGAAGTTTGCCAAAAATTGCAAACTATGCACCGAAATTTCAACGCTCTTCAAAGCTTTGAGGAAATTATAAATTTGTCATGCTAACTGATGAAATGTAGCCTACATGTACAACTCTTTTGTGTAACATACTTAGGCTCACTAAAATTTTGCATTTAAAATTACAATGTGGATTTTTACTATTAAATTACCATTAAAATTCGTGTGCGTATAATGGCATTTTTGGCCAAATTCGATGCACTGTAACTTGGGAACCAGTTGAGTCTCAGTCACCAAATTTATATCACATCTTTATATCATAAAGAGGTGTTATCTGTATAAATTTCATAATTTTTCACTCAGTCCCTTTTGAGATATTCTACTTCAAATATTGCCAAAATAGGGTTTTGGGCATTTTTGAAAAATTGTATAAAAAAAACCGCAAAGTTCTCAAGCTTTAAACTTCTACAGCGAGTAGTCCTATAGTAGATCTACACCAGAAAAAAAAATTAAGGGTGAGTCTTTCTTCCTTCTAATAATTTTGCGGCACTAAAACTCCCGTTTTAAGTCAATTTTCAATTTGTAGTTTTGAATTTTTTTCTTCACTTTCCTCACTACTTAGGTAATATTGTGTTAAAACTAAAATGTAGAGTATTTCTATCTGATAATTTTGGTGTTTGTTTTGTCTTGTTATCTATAAAATTAACAGAGTTACATACATTTGTGCAAAACATGTTTTCGACTGAAATATGATTAAAAAGTAAACTTTAAATGGCCGCCAAAAAAAAAGTATGAGCCCAAAATTTTTTTTACCATAGTTTTGAACTCACCTTTAGTTGGGAAATAACTGGTAAAAAAATTAGGAAAATCAAAAATGTCAAGCAACTTGGCCTGGTTCATTTCTAATGGATTGACCCTTAAATGAAAACATCTGTTTAGGAGCAGAACTTAAAAATGAAATTTGTTCCACTTATGAGACTGTATTTATATTGTTTTTGTTATACACTCCATCTTATTTTCTTCTTTTTGGATTTTTTTCATTAAGTTCTCATGATGTGAAATAGAGTTCTGAGTATTTATTGATCATTGTTAGTAATGTCTTGTGCACTAGGAGATATTGCAGTACATTACAACATGTCAAGCTTTTTTTGTGATATATTTACTCAAAGTTCATAAGATAAAAAGTCAAAATAATCGATCTGATATTTTACAAAAATAATATATTAGATTTTTTAAAAAGAAAGTAGCTCTTTATTATGTGCAGAATTTAAGATATATATATATTATTTATTTTATATTAATAATATTTGCTGCTGAAAACTGTAGATTATGAACTTTAAATAATGATGTTAATATTTTTGGATTTAGTATTGACTTAAATGATATTTATTATATACCATATGCATAATGATTTTAAACTGCTTTAATAATTACCGGTATAGTGAAATCCTGCTACCCAAAACCAGTAATTAAATCTCTTTTCCTTTTCACAGCAGGCAAATGTTTCAGCCCAAATAATTATTTTAGCTGTTCAGGGTGCAAGTGAACTCTGTGCTGGAAACTTACATGCCAATTGTAGGAAAAAGATGGTACACACAGATTCATAACTTTTCTATATCTTCAAGTGTTCAAGAAAATAAGAATTCTACTTAGATCACAATAATCCGCCCTTCAGATTCTGCATCAAGGCTTGATTAATCTTTTCACTGCTACTGACATATAAATTCATCACCTGAAAAAATAGTTTTAAAGCAGAGCTATAAGTAATAATAAACAAATATTGTAACTGGGAATCACAGTGAAGTAATCAAATACACACAATTAATTCTGTTTTTCACTCAACTTCACTAATATAAGTAATGACTTACACATAATGCATTTCACAGCTTCTTAGCTGCATCATCAGATGAGGTCAACTGCCGAGTTTCCAGCAAACTCGGCAGTTGACCTCATCTGATGACGCAGCTAAGAAGCTGTGAAATGCATTATGTGTAAGTCATTACTTATATTAGTGAAGTTGAGTGAAAAACAGAATTAATTGTGTGCATTAGAGCTATAAGGTTAATAGAGTAGTGATTTATACAAAATATGAGGATTATTTCGCACATGTTACAATAGTCATTTATGGAAACCAGATATTCTATGAAAATTTGTTCACCAATTGTGAACTTTGTTCCCTCTGATGATTTTACTTAATTTATTTTTTCCATACAATCAATTCAACTCAGAAAGGGTTAATGTTCTTAGTAATCCCATGAGAACAGAGTAGGCTTTTCCAACCCTCTGCCTGCTGTTGCCTAAATTATATTGTTTTATGCTTTTAATGAGTAAAATAAAATAAAACGGACTTGATATGGCGAATGTCGATAAAGGATGCAATAAGTGGGGTGATAATTCCCAAGATGTCCTGAAGATGGCTATAACATGTACATTAATGAGTAAATCAGTTCTATGATGACATTTCTACTTCTAAGGAAACAAATTCCCTTGCATGTGTAAAGCAAATTTATGTAAATTTACCGGACCTCACACTGTGCCAAAAATTGTATAAGAAAACGTATTAGAAGTACTTCTGGTTTTTCATTTCACTAACAAGAATGAATTCTGAAGTAATCTTATTATAACAATACGGAAAATACCTTTATAATCATGTTAATCTTTTTAGATCAAAATTAAAGTACACTTTTTTTGTTTTCTTTATTGCATAAAATTTACCTGTAGCTTTGTAGCATGAGTTCTCTTCCATCCTGTATGTGATCAGTTTTGCTATAACCTAAGCTTCATATTAAGCATATCACTATTTTGTCATGGTTTGGGTTGGCAGGGCTTTAATAAAATGTAGAACTCCAAGATGTTAGTGTTCCAACTATATCTGTGTATAGTAGAGCATCATTGCTCAGTACTGTCCGAGCCACGACAGTAAACGTAAAATTGTATACATGTCCAAAAACCTACTGTTGACAAATAGTGTCAGTGAAATTTTATCAATACCTGATCTTATATAAATTGAATATTTGCATATTTTATCTATAAAGTATTCCAAAAGAAGTATTCCTTTTGCTATTATAATCCTTAGTAAATGTGTTTGTGGCAAAACAAAGTTGTTGCGGTAAAAAAATTACTTCAAGCCTAAATTAAATATGTCTACATTTAGGACCATTGTCGGATGGTTGTTAAGGTTATTTACAACAGTTGTGTACTGCTTCTTAGGCCTGTACCCGTTACCAATGTGCCAGAATTTTGTCCTAGAATGTTGTACTTGCCTACATATCTATAAACAACTTGGGAACAGTAACTGTTCCACCCAGTCCAATAAGACCACTGTCATCATGGTCTAGGTTGACTGCAGAAATTAGCTTCGTATGGCAGATCTGTGCATTAGTTGCCAAGTGGTCACATACGGCTGGTAGGATCTAACTTGTTAAAAGTTATTCCTCAGGTTCGCGAGCGACCCCTGGTGATCCCGTAAGGGGATATTCTCAGCGTATTTGTTACTGGGGTGCGCCAGTCCCCTACCTACTTAAACCTAAGGACACACACACCCAGTCCTGAAAGGAATTTTTCACTACTGAAAAATTCCCGACCCGGCCGGGAATCGAACCGGGGCCGCCGGAGTAGAAGGCAGGCGTGCTACTGACTCACCCACGGAGGCGGACAAGTACCTATTATTCAGACATCAAACTCCCGATTATATTATCTGTACTAATTGGACTGTGACATATGTTAATAATATAAAAACGTGGATTATTTGAATATTAGAATTATTACTAATTGAGCTTTAAGCAATTATTTCATGAGCTAAACATATAATTCAATGTGATTTTTAAGACCCGGAAGTTAATGCTCTATCAGAAGATGAAATATGCATGCAAATATGCTCTAAAAATTTAAAAATATGCTCCCAAACTTATGGAGTTTGATCTTTCATTTTAGGTTATTTTAATACTGTACGTTCTCTTGTTAGCGAAATTACATTATAAATTACAAAAATAAATTAGTAGAAGTTATATAAATTACACTTAAAACTTAAAAAAAAGGATCAATTCAGTAAATTTCAATAAATTGTAAACAAATGAAGTGAAATGTCACTATAATATTACACAGTCAGTTCCGAAAACATTAGGTTTTGTACTGTCAATTACTGTACAGAATTTTATTTCTCTTTTCCCCTAAAATGCTTCGCATAGAAAATGTAATACAGATTGAAAGGTGTTTGTTGAACAGTGGTAGTGATAGTGTGCTTGGATGTTTTATGTATATATTTTCAGTTGATAAGGGATTTGATAACGATTGCTGTCCTTTGCAGGCTCAAGGGTATGGTACAATTAAATGATAATGAAATAAAAGGATATATTTTTATGTAAATGCAGTAACGCACAGGAAGGAGTGAAAGTAATTTGTGATGTGTCACATGTCGTAACTCAGATTTTTTGGCTCACAAATAGTACTCATATTTGCATACTAGAGTTCCTTGGAAAACATAACCAAACAAGGAAGTACAAGGGAGTCTCCAAAACTTCATGCCCAAATCTTCTTTGAAATTTTGTTGACAGGTCAATGTGCTATAACAAGGCTGTGTGCAGAAAATTAGCTGCAAGACCCTAAATCAGAACCAAAATTAGGGCCTATATCTGGATTACTCTACTTCTACAGAATAGGAATATGTATACTGAGTTCAAAAAGGCTCTCCAAACCAACGATTAGGCACTATTATCATTCCCTATATCAGGCATCTTGGTGAAAAAAAGCATTTTTTCATATTGTCTTTTCTATTTTCTTTTCTTTCTTTCCATATTGTCTTTAGTACATTCATTGGTTCTCTCATTAAAAATCAAGGTAGGTTCGAGCATGAAAGCTTTGATATTTCCCTTCTACAGAACACCCATATGTTCAATCCTGTTTTTAAGTCAATATACTTTAACATCTTGAATGATTCAAACATTACAAAAATAATAAATTAAAGTTTTAATGAAATTGTCATTATTTGTAAGTCAATAGTATATCTGAGTATACACATTGGTACAATCAGTGTTATGGTCTGTAAGAATTAAGTGTTATGCATAGATATATATTTCAGTTACTAAAATAAAGTGGAGAAAAAAAGCATTAACCTATTGTTATTATTATAGCCCGAATTTAAAATTTGTCCACAAGATTTTGAAAGAAGACTTTGTTTATGAGTAACTTAAGTCTAGATGATAAACTATTATCGTATTATTATTATAGGCTGTAAATAATATATAATATAAATAATTATATGGTACGGTATTCCAAGTATCCTAAATTGTATTTTATGAAGAACATAAACCACAGATTATATACCGGTAGTGTTTTTCTCAATAGTATTGGTTGGCTGCAATCATGGTGAAATGGATATACATCCTCGTAACTAAAAATGGTTTTTGTATACTCTAGCTCTCACAAGTACAGTTACCAGTATAAACTGAAATACTGGGTACATATCATATGTTGAAAATAGTCCACACTTAAATAGTCCCTTGCATCCACAAATTTCTGTCACATTGGAAGAAACTAACCATTCACACAGATAAATTTATCTTGTGAAATTGCATCATATTCTCTCCTGATACTATTTCTCACTTTTTCTAAGTTTGATTGTGAGCTGCATGCACTTTATTTTCCAAATTTCCACTCAGCTAGAAATTACATACAATGAAAACAGGGATTTCAAAAACTGAAAGAAAATATAGGAGAAATTGATGCATTTTCTGAAGTGAATGAGATGATGTCAGGAATGTGTGGATCCACAAGAACAACATTTTCTATGTAGGAAAATGTGGTTTACTTTTTTAATTGTACTTGTGAGAGCTTGAATCATTATATTTAGCTCGAGTGATGTCATATCCATTTTTTTGGAGATAACTTTGGCTGACCATGGGAGCAGGTTCCAACTGACCAATGCAGACAAAATAAGCTTTTTTTAAACTTGTGATATTCCAAAGAAAGGGAGACCTTAGGTGATTAAACTAATTTAAACCAATTTTGTTTAATGGAATGCATTTCATGTCGTACTTAAAATGCTGATTTTAAATTTTAAAATTTTCCTAACTTTCAGGCTCCTTTATTTTTGTCTAATTTTATCATTTTTTATTTTTGTGTCAAAAACAGGATATGAAGAAAACTGAATGCTAACCTCAAAAATCTGTTGCCTCGTAAATTCTTTTCCAGGAAGCTAAGGTCCTTCTTTATAGAACAACATACCTAGATATGAGTTCTTCGTTAGAGGAAAATTTGTCTTGAGCAGAAAATTAAAACCAGAACCTTTGTTTTTCCCTGCAGATCACCCATCTGATCCAACACCAGAAATTCCCAGGTATCCCACCTCTCCTTGAGTAGATGTATTTGTGAAGCTGTTACATCTTTGAGGTCCAAGAAGCACGAAGACTGTCATTGAAGGCTTAGAGGATCTTGCTGCTTGTTAACATGCAGATCTTAAGGTAAAAATTTCTCTAAAAGTAAACTTTTTTTGTATGCTATAATAATGATAAAATTATAGGGTGGAAGCAGATTATATAACTTTGGTCATTTTAGATAAATTCCATGGGGTGAATATATAATTTTATTGTTGTTTGGAAATGTCAAATTTCAAAGACAAAAAATTGTAGAGAATTTTATTAGTGGATTTCTTGGCAATGATTATAAGCATGGAGATGAATTTTACAGAAAGATAGTGAAATGGAACAAATTTTTCGTTTTGGAATTTTTTTTATACCATGCATGGTTTTAGGGGAACGAAAAGATAAAAATATAAATTAGCACTTGTTGATATTAGTTTCCTCTTAGGAAGTTTGGCAGCACACTACAATTTATGCCAGTACTTCAGATAGTTATTTATGTGAGGATACATGCTTCTAGGAAAACAAATGAAGAAGTGCTTAATGAAGTGATGGAAGAGAGATCCCTTCTGAATTCAATTAAGAGTAGAAGAGCAAAGTTAGTGGGTCATACATTTCGGCACAATGGGCCAAGTGAATAAACATGTAGCAATTGCTTTTACTTGAAAATAACAGAATAAGCTTCAAAATATGTGAATAATAATATAGAATATGCTTGTGCTAATTAACAAAAGAAAGTTGTTGTAGCAAATGCTGAATTTCCCAGCACTTGCTTAAAAAGGTGTGAATAAAACCAAGACTCTGCTTTGACTTCATAGCAAATGCTGCAAATTTTTCAAGTGTGGATATACCCATGCTAGTTTAAATTTTATTGGAAGTGTAAATGATGAAATGGCTGCTTTTATGCAAGTGAAAACTCCTAAATATCGCAGGCGTGTTCGAACTCTTGAAAGTGATTATCATTCTTCAGAATATGAACAAATTGTAACTGTTTATCACTTTCATCACTGGTCATAAAAATTTCAAGACTCAGAAGATGACATTTTGATGTCGATAACAATTAAAAAACACTCACATGTTTCCTACTATTTCCATGACCTGCTAGATTGATGTGTATTTTTAATTATCTAGGGGGCCGTGATCCACAGAAAAGGCTAAATTTTTCCAGCATTTACTAGCTAGCACTAGTAAAAGATTATTCACACAAAACTGAGCTAATGCTAGTGCTATTACTTAATGCTAGATAGCAAATGCTTTTGCTTACACTTAATTCTAAAAGCAAGTGCTTGCTTTTTATTCACTTGACCCAATGGTCTACTCATTAACATTTTTGAAGGGAAAATACTGGGAAAGAAATCAAGAGGACGTCCAAGAAATTCATTTATTAAAAACATGATAAAGGATATGGACGTGCTGTCATACGAAAATCTAAAGAGAACAGCGATGAAGAGGAAGACATGGCTACTACAACAAGGCATTGCCTTTAGATCCTGATGATGACATGCTTCTATGGCTGGTGTTATGTACTGTACATACCCAGTAGAAAGGTTATCGCAGCTATCCGAGTTGGACTGCTTCATATTGCTAAAGGATGACATCCTTCTTAGAAGAGTAGGTAAAATGAAAGTCGCCCATTTCACTTTAGACGCTGAAATGTGGTAATGGATGGATGAACTTAATGACTAGGGCAAGGTATTTGATGATTTTGCATCTTTTTTATATGAAGGTTAAAAGATAGCTCCAATATATATAAATTTATATCATTAAACAATTAATTAAATAAGGGCAATTTGTTTCTGCATTATTTTGCTTTATTTTGCATTTTTCGTCATTTTTCAAGAGATAGGTCATTTTTTGGTAATTTTTAGGTCATTTTCGGCATTTTTAGGTCATTTTCAGCATTTTATGCCATTTTTGGCATTTTAGGTAATTTTCGGCATTTTAGCAATAAATATTCTTTCTTTCTTTCTTTTTATATGGCACATATTTGCTAGGGGCAATTTGATGGGCATGCCAGTTCAGAAAGAATTTATTTTTCGCTAAGGATATCCAAGTACTGTAGTATAAATTTACTGATTTCTTTAGTAACAAAATACGTGTGTTTTATATCGTAAATTCATATATAAAGCATCGTCATAAACTGTATTTAGCAATTCATTACTTAAGAAAAAACTAATTATAAGTAATAATGGTAAATTTATTGGTCATTATTTTAAGATTTCGGGTCATTTTTTCACTATTTTTAGGTCATTAGGGTATTGTGGTGACTAAGCTTTGACAGTAGTATTTGACACTGGGAAAATAGCACAGTGAATTGTTAACATCTGGAGCAAGATTGAGTATGGAAATATGCACACTAACTTCACCATTAGGTATATTTACCCAGAACTATCGTTCCAATGGGTATCCCCATCATTGTCAGCTGATTCCAACACTATTAGTGAAGTTAGTGTGCATATTTCCATACTCAGTCTTGCTACAGACTTTGACAGTATGTTTACAAGGAACTTCAATCATTAAGTTCCTCCACCTGCCACCAGGTGTCCACTTGGAATCAACTGATGATGGAGATGTCCTTTGAAACATGTTTTAAGGTAAAAGTTTATCAGATTGATAACAATACCTGAAGGAATTGTATGAAGGTTATTTTTTCATATATTAGGTGATACACTACAAAACAGAATTTAAAATATTTATTCATAAAATAATGTGTAACTGTGTATCATTGAACTACTCATAGGCTAATACAGTAATAGACTGCAAGCAACTGTTTTTTAACCAGTAACGAAGTTGTCAATTGTTGTTACTTTCCTTTAGGAGTCCATTAATCAATACTCAATACTGAGTTATGAGTATTTTTGGAAGTCTATACTGATCTGTGGTAAACACTGCTTAGCAAAACATCTGACGCCTGTCTGTTGAAGTATTTTCATTTTACACTAGCCATCATTGTATGTGAACACTGTCATCTTCATAAATTAAATGCTGGCAGCTTAACTGAGGGGCAAAACATGTTTTATTGCTTAAAAGAAAAAGTTAGGTAATGCTACTCCCTCAAACTTTCATCCTGTGAGCTGGGAAAAGAATTGCTACCTCCAGTGCAGCACAATAGGGTTGAGTTAGAAAAGAAACCCTTAAAAACAAAATTTTGAATGATGTACAGTACTTGGAAATAAAACCGCAAAAAGGAAATTGGAAAATGTGATAACATATACCGAACCTTTGATCACAATAAACAGCATTTTTTCAATAAATCAATATTAATCCATACAGGACTTCATAAAAGTGATAACATTACCCAACATTATCTGTGATTACATTAAACGGCATTCACTGTAGTTGGAATTCACTTTAGATCTTAGCATGAAATTCTTTATTAGGTATACATTTTTCTTTCTAGTTCCCTAGTTTCTGATCTGTGTTCAGGGGGAAATCCACTGGTAACCTCTAACTACCCACTTGTAAATATGTGAAGTGAATTCTGCCTTTTACAATAAATGGATTTTGACAATTCCCCCCCCCCCCAAAAAAACCTCCTTTGAAAATTTCAGATATGCTGAATTACAGTGGTTTTTGTAATAAGGGATGTGTATTTTTATATGAAATATGTGATGTTTCATGTAATGCTAACTGATAGTCCTAGTTCATATTATATTATTATTTGATCTTCAAGATCAGCTTCCAACCCTTATAACCCCAGTGTATTCTCTCTTTTTTCCTTGGCTCAGGAAATTAGATGACTTTCCTCTCCACAATGTAAGTGACGTCTTATGTTATGCTGATGAGTTCCGACACCCTTCAAGAACAAAACTGGCCAAGGAGTCTTCTTCACATTGATTGCACTGGTGAGTAATCAAACTAACTACTTTTATTCAGAATTAAAATTCTGTAGCTCTACATTCCTTGAGGGACAGACCACTGAAGCATCTACCCATGGGCAGATGGCAGAATTTAGGAGGCAGGCTGAGACCCACACATGGATTTCAACACTTCAGCCACCACTTTCTTAACAAATAATTCGTCAGTTGTGATCACGAGACTGAGTGCACCCCATTACAGACTTCCCTACCTTCGAATAACAGAGGAGATAGTGGGGATCGAACCCAAACCTTCAAATCTGTAATCAGCAATACTAATCACTAGACCAGCGGTTCCCCACCAGTGGGTCGCGGAAGGGTTTACAGGTGGGTCGTGACTCGATCCTGAAACTATCAGAAACCATCGAATAAACCATCAGGAAAGATCAGAAAAATCGAAACAAATAAAATTGTGTTTGCTTTCCTAAAAACAAATACAGAAATCAACTCAATGTTGAAAGTGACTTAAGATTAAACACATCTTCATTCAATCCTGACAATGTGTTAGTCCAATCGAAACAGTCCCAAAAATCTCATTAATGTAGTATTCTTACTTAAAAGAGCAATTTTGCCTGAAAAATTAAAATGGTCTTTGCATACTTTTATAATTGTAGTTTTTATCTTCACGTAGGAACACTTGTTAGTGAGTATGAAACCACTTGTTGCATATATTGCAAACATATATCTATTGTTAAATAAATAACTGTTTGCTACAGAGGGCTTATATTTTGTCAACCATTTTCAAATCAGAACACAAATTGTTTATCAATAATCAATCTGTATCTTCAAAAAAGCATATATAAGCTTATACATATTTGCAATACTTGATGATAAATTTTATATACATAAGGAAGGGATACGATACAAATATGGTTTTTTACTCCACCATGGACCGTGGAGATATTCCGATAAGGAAAGGTGGGTCGCCAGCTGAAAAAGGTTGGGAACCACTGCACTAGACCACAGAAGTGGTCATTCAGAATTAAAATCGTATATAGTTATAGGCTGGAATGCACACAATATTTTGTTATAGGACCTACTTTTACAGTTATTTACAAGGCAGGGCAATCATAATGATATAGTTATAATCGTATTACAGTTCACATTAAGTGAGAGTAGTTTTGAACATACAACTTTTTGTCACAAGTTGTTTGCATATGTTTGACATATGTTTCAAACATAAACTCATTTTTAGTGGAATCTCAACACACGACCTTCTGGCAGTAAAGCAACAATTTGTAAAATATAACTTTAACGGCACAATATACTCTTCTTTTACAAACTCAAATATTTTGAAATGCCCAGTGAATTTTTAATACTTCCTCTGCCCATGCCATAGGTGCTGTAAGTGGAGGAAGTAGTGTCTGTGTTCAATCCCGTAATTCGAAGTTGAGTTTTTAACATAAATACGCGTTTTGAGGTCTCCTGAAACCAAAATACTGTTTTAAGAAACGTGTATCTGTGAACAGCCTAGCTCCAAAATAAAAAATCATACAAAAAAAGTTTTAATCACACTTCACATGAAGAAAAATTTTGTTCTTTGCGATTTTCTCAAAATCACCTCTAACGATTTTCTTTAAATTTCGTACATGAGGTGCTTATGAATGAATGAATGAATTTAGCCTCTATGTCCCATGAAGGGCTAGGGCCTCCTACAAGAGGGGAAGCTCGGGTAGGTAAGGTGCTTATAGTAAGAGCTAAAACTTGCACTTGAAACATTTTTTCGCAAAAAATACTCTGAATGTTAGTTTATAAGCCACCCATTGTTTGTAGAAACTCAAGTTTTGCCTCAGGTTGAAACAACTGAATGCGCTCTTTGCAATACACCTTCTTAATGTACATTAGGTTGTGAAGTGAGAAAGGTATATTGTCCATGCTTAGGGTGAAGAAATTTACTTGTGTGCATTAATCAAGTTTCATTTGGGATGTGTATCCTTCCTTTTTTTTCTTCTTCTTTCTTTGTATTCCCCCCTCCCCTTCAAATTCTGGATTCCCCCCACATATTCCCAATGGCGTAGCATACGATTCCCCATGTGAGCGGCTCTGTGGACATGTATATACACAGATAGGCACAGAAATTTTACTGAGTAATATTTTTAGGCTTAGGAACTCAAAAAAATTATTCCGGAGAAAGCTTTATACCGGGACTTAATTTCACAGTCAAATGCATCTTTCCTCCTCCTATAGTACGCTTACTTGTAAAATGTGAAAGTGATCCCTATACAAGCGTGTAGGTCCTAGGGTTCCAGAAAGTTAAGATTCTGAGATACTTAGGAATTTAGCATGTAAAGGTGGTAAGGTTGTCAGTCTTACATATCACCCACCCACCTTTACTCCTAGAATTGCTCCAAATACTCATTTCTCTTGGAGATTGAGATGACCCAAGGTCATAGTGCCACCAAAAGGTTTAGGGCAATTGAACTCTGTTTTTCCGGTTTGTAGCGTAGTGCCTGAACGAACTCTGCCATGGCGTACCCCACTTCTAATATGAGTAGAGAAATTAAAAGTGAAAGATAAGGGGTTGGTTAGATTAATATTAGATAATGAAACATTTTTTATAGTTCTCATGAATTTGAGTTTTTGTATATTTTTATTGTAGTCATACACTTTTCATAATCATATTAATAGTTATTTAAGATCCTGAGAATACTTCTAGATATTATCAGGCAAAAGTAATACAAAATAAGAAATGCTAATCTTACAAGGGAACCATATGGGTTGTCATGTTGAAACCTACCCTCAAATTTAGCACATCGGTAGATCATCAGTGCAGATAGACACACGCCAAAAATTAGTTGCTCATATAAACTTTTAGTGGGTGAAATCTAATTGCAAATCTGAAAATTCGAAATATTAAGCAGCCTCACACAGCTGTCGGTGGAAGAGGGTTGGGACCTTCCATATCGCGTACTGGTACGTCGGCTGTCACAGTGTTGCAGAGCATGGATCCCGCTTCTTGTAACTTACAGGCTTGCATGTAGTTAGCCTTATCTTTTTATCACTATGTGAGCGGTTAATATTGAAATAATGAATAATTCCCTCTTCTGTTACACATGTTTGTATTTTAGTAGGTCTTGTAAATTAATTAGTACCTGTTTACCTGTTTACCTGTTTAGTATGTTAATTAAATAAGATGGTTGACATTTAAACACTTTAGACTTCACATCTATGTACGTTTCATGGGCTTTGCCCACATTTTCAATTGCTAGTCAACTGTCAAATCCTTACTTGGAAAGGATTTTTCAAATCCTTGATTTGACAGTTCCTAGCAGTTGAAAGTGCTTAAATGTCAACCATCTCATTTAACTAACATATTATATTGCTTCACTGTATAAAAGTTCCATTATTATATTGTGTTTTGCCTGTTTAAGTGCTAGGATTAGCAGAATGAATCTCATGTGCTGTTTAAAATAGCGGTAGTTCATTTTTTAAAATTTTTATTTGGCCTAAAATAATGAGTGCAATACATAGTATGATAGTTTGAGTTCTTAATACTTAAAGAGTTTTGTCTGGACAATAAATATTAACATTGGGAATAAGTTGATTGAAAAGTTAGTATTGTGATTCGCTGCACATGGTGAAAAATCTTTGTTTTAACCATGTAGATCGAGTGGTCACACTTCTATAATACCTCAAACACACTACCAATCATAACTACCCTCTCGATGTCAATACAGGCTATATAATTTCAAAATGTGAATGTAATAAATAATTATCTGAAAATTATCTAGTGAAACACATTCAACATAACAACAAGGTAGCTCCTCCCCTCTATTGCACACCTCGCTGCCACTTTCTCCCAACATCCAGGCTACTCAAGTGAGGTCTACAAGTGCCCGCCATTGTTTCCTTATGGAAACACATTTTCACCCACTTACAGTTTGTATGAGCAGCTAATATTTTGCATGTGTCTCTCTATAGTGAAGATCTATTGATATGCAAAATTTGAGGGTAAGTTTCGACGTGACAACCCATATGGTTCCCTTGTTAGTAATAAACTATAAACTACTGACTAATAGTAACTATGCTACACAAAGAAGAATTTCTATTATGATTTGTTAAATATATCAAAGTAAAATCATAGAAGTTTCACTCAGCAAACAAAGAAATGTCATAAGCTGGCAAAGGATTCAAAACAGAGTAACTGAATGTGTACTTTTTCCTTCAACAACAGAAATAAATTTCATACATGATAAACATTTTTCTATTTCTATACTCTCATTTACTTTTAATTAGGTACCATAAACTTAGGAATTAATAATGGCTTAAAGTAATTCACTTCATTATTGTTTTAATTTACCTATCACATTAAGTAGCCTACTTTGAGCTGAAATACACAATTCATAGGATCAATAAAATGAAGTTACGTTTTCTGTAGAAAAACTGTCATACTTTTGCATTACTAAAAGTTAAAATAAATTTTATTTATTGTTACAGAATGTTTATTTTTAGAGATCGGCTGTTCTGTGAACACTTATACCTTCATTTGAATCAGAAAAAAGCAAAATAAACATGACACAAATTGTACTATAATGTATGCTAAACAAAACATGTAGTCTTTCATTCATTTTGATGAGAAGAATTCTAAGAAATTACCAACTATTAAACCATATAAAAAATATTGGCATGGCATACCATAAAAAAGAAATTGCTTTCTACTAAGAAAAAGTTATATGCTGTGTTTAGCTAGCTGTAATTTTATCTTGTAGTTACTGTATCTTGTTTGAGTGAACGTGTTTACCATGGAAGTATTTTCCCATCGTACTGGACAAACCCAGAATGATGTTTTTCGGTAAGAGAGTACAGTGTTTTCACAATACCATTAACACTCGTATCAACAGTAATGTCTGCATTCTTTCCTCCCATGTCAGTTTGCACCCAGCCGGGATGGAAAACTGTCACAAGAATTCCATCATCTTTGAGCTCAAGACTCAGGGATCGTGAAGCAGTATTCAAAGCAGCCTGAAAAAAATTAATAGATATTTTGTTTGTGTATAGCCTACAGATGAAATTACATCTCCTGGAATCTTTTAGGTATGAAAATCTGTTCCTGAATAAATTCCCTATCTTAAATTACGCCTACTCCAGAACGTAAGATCATAAATGTCTGAATGAGCAAAGTTTTCAATTTTTCTAAATATATGCAGCATTTTGTTAAGGTTTGAGTCACATCAGATTGCTATCAACAAATAACCATATTATTATGGCAGGTAGGCCTATAAAAAAGATTTATGTTCAAGAAATGTGAAATAAGAGATATAAGGATTATATAATTATTCCACAAGAAACCACCAATGTTATTCATTATGGTACCCTTCTTTATGATGCCAGAAATAATGGATGTATATGAAAAACTTAAACAAAAATGGATTTTATTTTAACAAAAAATGAATGCAAAATCTGATATGAGAGACTCAACGAAATTTTCTACCTTAAGCTTGACAGAAAATGAGAAGACAAAAGTTTCTGCATAAAAAAAAGCATTTCTTGATTTTAGGTGACACTTAACTTCTGCCTTAATATCATTTGTATCTGTTAATCATTGCTTCCAGATATTTGAATTTTTCCACTTGTTTGAATGTTGTATTGGCTATTCTAATATTTTGTAGTGCATTATTTGGATGTTTCATAACCATATACTTGACATTTTAAGTAAAAGCAAAATGCATACCAAGGTTAAAGTGAAATGTAAACTTGTCTGGGACCAGTAGAGACACAGCATGCAAATATTTTATGAGCTGATAAAACAATTAGGAATGTTTACACAATGGTTGTACCTTGCTCTCTCTATAGCCATGAAATCCTCCAGTAGTGTTGAGTGAAACTGATCCCAGTATAGAACTCACGTTGATAATTGCAGCTCTTGATACGCCAAATGGTAAGCTGGAATTCTTTGCAGAAGCCTTCTTCAAAAGTGGAATGAATGCCTGTTTATCAATCAATCAAACAATCAATCAATCAATACCTAATTTGCAGTGAACATTAAGAAAGATGATATAAACCCTATAAAATATGATTTTAATTACCAGTAAATACAATCAATATACAAATACAAAAGAACAATTTTAAACATAGTCCTAAGAATGGAATTAAAAAATAATGAATATAAATACAATAAAAAGAATAAAAATACAAATGAAATACAAATTAATATGAACTGTTAAGATATGAAAATTATGGACTATGGAAGAATAACAGAAGTGTCAAAAAATTCCTTTAGATCATGGAAGGGATTTTCTGCTAAACAACGTTGCAAGACGGTTTTAAATTGATTAAAGTGCAAGTCATGTGTCCTCTGCGGTAACTTGTTGAACATACAATCACTTGTTGAACAGCAATCAAGCTAAACCATTTTTTTGACTTGCTCAGTGTAACATTTGGGCCAGAAAGATGATAGTGTACTTTGTGTCGTAACTATGTAATTTAGATCTGTTAATACACCTGTTCAAGTGTTCATATCCTTTTTGATTTGTAATAAGCAGTTTAATATATATAAATTTATAACCGTTAAACTTTGTTCTCTAATGAAGGGCCTACAATGTGCATCATAACGAGAGCCAATCAATATTCTTATAGCTTATTCATAGCACTGTTGTTTCCCCATATGTATATACCGTAGGACATTATACTATTGAAGACTGCATAATAGCAGTTCTTAGGCTTTAGGTGTCTTAATAAATAAATGACTTGAAAGTTTAGTGCATATAACATTTATATGTTGTTCCCATGAGAGTTTAGTGTATAATGTAATTCCTAATAATTTTACTTGTGGTTGAATTTTATTTGTGACTGAATTTTCATGGGATCCTGTACTGAAAATAATATATTTTCTAGATTTGCTTAAATTTAGACAAAAACCATTTGCCTGAAACCATTTTGCTGCTTTGCTGTGCACACTTTTCATATTAGTAGAAATTATCACAAAATCAATATCTTTACAGAAAGTTAGTACCGGTACTCACATGGACTGTTCACAACATTCCATTCCAATTGAAGTGTAATTACATAATACCACAGTAACTTTTCTGTGAATTCTTAACTATAATAGACAAGAATACTGAAATGAAAGGACAAAAGAATTTAGTAAAATATTTAAATTGTGTGGTTGATTTTTCACAATTTTCATGCATCATAATGGCTTATTCTCACAAGACCTGTTATTTCATTCAGCAGTCTGCAATTTAAAAGTACCTACCAACAACGTTTACACAGCTAAATTAATAATTACCTTAGACAGCATTATAGGACCCACTGTATTGGTTAGATATTGGGATGTCAGATCTTCAACAGTAACATCGCTTATTTTTGATAAATTTTTATTAATTCCAGCATTGTTTATGAGGCAGTTCAGTCCATCATCACCAACTATGTTTTCAACTTCTTGTACAGCTTTGTCAAATGTTTCAAACTTGGTTGTATCTGTGGGAAAATCAGAATGATGCATAAAATGGTACTAATCATAATAATTATGGTGTTAAACTAATTTTTTTCAATCACAGCAATTTTGTACTGTCTTATTATCTTCAGTAATTATAATAAAGCCAAATTCTCTCTCTCTTTCTTCTTAATTTTAACCCTCCTATTGTAGGGACGTTTATGTGGCTCACATTGCCTGGGCTGTCTTTGGGACACATGTATAAACATATATCGAGAGATAAACTCTGTATGGATTTTCTACTGCCAGTATGTTAAAACCTTAGTAACCTACTTACCTAGTTGAATTATATGCACACTTTTGTTCTTTTTAGAGAACTCTTGTAATTCCTAGAAATAAAGAACAAAATGAGTAACATCACATCTAATGGGCGTTGGCATGGGCGAGCATGGAATGCGCATTATGCTCTTGCAATAAAAATTGACTGTGCTATTTTTCAGCCTGCAGGAATTTTCAGCCTATAATACTGTAGGAATGTTGGATTGGAAATTAATACGAAAAATTGGAAAATAATTAATACATGGTCATGAAACGTCAAAATAATGCACTACAAAATATTAGAATAGCCGGTAAATCATTCGAACAAGTGGAGAAATTCAAATATCTGGGAGCATTAATTACAGATACAAAGAATATTAAGGTAGAAGTTAAGTTTCAACTAAAATCAAGAAATGCTTGTTTTCATGCAGTTCAGAAACTCTTATCTTCTCGTCTTCTGTCCAGAAATCTAAAAATAAAAAATTTATAAGACAATAATTATTCTGCCGGTTGTATTATATGGATGTATTACTCTTCGGGAAGAACATAAT
Organism: Ectobius pallidus; assembly: GCA_964059195.1. Lineage (NCBI taxonomy): Eukaryota > Metazoa > Arthropoda > Insecta > Blattodea > Ectobiidae > Ectobius > Ectobius pallidus. The sequence goes on along the minus strand of CAXKWD010000004.1, from coordinate 47,169,829 downwards.
TTGAGAGTGTTAGAAAACTGGGTGCTTAGGAAAATATTCGGGTCTAAGAGAGATGAAAATGGGGACTGGAGAAAACTGCATAACAAGCTTCATAACCTGTACTCTTCACCGGATATAGTAAGGGTAATTAAATCACGGAAGATGAAATGGGCTGGACATGTTGTATGCATGGGGGAGGAAAGATGTAGGCTATCTAAAAAATATTGATAGGGAGACCTGATGGAAAAAGACCATGTGGAAGACCCAGACGTAGGTGTAGCGTTGCCACCTGTCCCGAATTTGGCGGGACATCCCGCATTTTAAGAACATTTTCAGCGTCCCGAATTATGCCTAAGAGGGACGCATTATATATTTTTTTTAAATTTTGCTAGGCTTTTCTTACATACTTCTTGTTACTGTTACATAGTCTATTCAGTTTTGGCTTTGTAACGAATATATACCATCTTTCTCTTATTAATAAATGGTTCCATGTACAAATTTAGGTATGAAGATCGGCGATATGCATATATTCGATAATTGTCCCGCCTTAGCCTTACCAAAAGGTGGCAACCCTACGGTAGGTGGGAGGACAATATTAGGATATTTAAGGGAAGTAGGATTTGCAAGGGATGGTTGGATGGAGTTAGCGCAGAATAGGGTTGAATGGCGGGATCAGGTAAGCACGGCAATGAACCTCCGGGTTCCATAAAATAGATAATATTCCTTTAGTTTGCTTAGGAATTGTCTATTGTCAAGGAGTAAGTTGGTAAGACTAAATAATGTAGTGCAGTAGCCTACCATAGCCGAATTACAACTAACTTACATGTGCTTCTTGGGGTTTCCGACAAGCAGCAATTATTATTTTCGGTGTCGGATCATACTCCGACAATTTTTTTACCAGCTCCAAGCCTATCCCTCGACCTGCACCTGTTATCAGAACAGATCTCATCTTTATTTCCACCAATTTAAACACGTTTGAGAAGGTTAAAGTAATAATCACTTGTAATAATTTGCAACAAAATAAACGATACAAATTACGCTGCAACGAACTTGTGGGGTACACTCTTTGTAGACGTACGCTACTTTACTACTTTACTTTGTTATACAATGTGCTAATCTTCAAGCAACTTTATTACATAACTTTTTTTTTATTTACATTGCATTACTAGGTAGCCTACTGTTCATAATCATATTCAGTATTATATTTCAGAATAATCATAAAAGGGACCGGTTTTTCATACAATAAATTTATAAGGGAAAGGTTTCTCTTTAATTGTATTTATTATATTTTAATGTACTGCATGTATAGAATGCAAATTCTGATCATATCATCGGAAATCTGTCGGTGAATCGCTGATTTTCGGATTACATCATGGCATGTTTGATGTTAAACCCACCATGGGGATTGGGAACAATTTTTTTTTGTTTGTCAGAATTCCGCCAGGTAGCGCTTAATTAGTTGCATTGCATATGGCCGCCAGTCCGGAGTCGGTAAAAGTGACAGAAGATTATTTACCTAATTACAAGAGTGGCAATTAAATATGGGCGATAAAATCCCCTTCACCTCAATTTATCGCTAACATGTATGCATCTTATCGCATTTCGGAATGCTAAATTTACATGTCATCCTATAACTTCTTGATGGACGTCTAGTGCAATGTTCGGTATTTCTGTTGTATTAATATTTACTCACATACTTTGATATAAACAATGTAATATTAATAGTACATCAGCCTATCTTTAACAAAATTCTGTCATTCCTTTATCTCTTTAATTGGTCCTAAAACTACGTAGTCATGCAACTACTATCATTCAAGAATCCTGTGAAGGCTATGAAAATATTGCACATTTTACCTAATATTTGATTAAAATAAGTATAATGATAGTGTGAAAATTGTATATTGAATTCGGTGCAGGAAAGAAAAACTAAACATGGCAACAGTTCAACAACAAACAACCCAGCTTGAATTTCATCAAGCTATGGCAGATTTCAAGACAATGTTTCCAGACATGGATGATGAAGTAATAGAGGTAATGCAGTTAGACACTTCTTGAAGGAAGATCGGGAAAAAACAAGAACAGGTCGCCCCTTAAGCTCCTCCCACTCGCAGGGTTGTTATGAAAAAAGCCGGCCTGATTTTAACCGGCCGGTTTTAACCGGTTTTATCCACTTGAAAAAAGCCAGGCAATTTTATCCGGATAAAATCAAATTGAATAAAAATAATGGAAGTTTCTTTCATGTTTTTATTTCCAAACATCATAAATTTAAGTTACAAGCTCAGAACCTGTAGTAGGCCTACTTAGGACTACTGAGTGCAAATGCAGAGCTACCAGTTTTATCCACTTGAAAAAAGCCAGGCCGGCTAAAATCAAATTGAATAAAAATAATTCAAGTTTCTTTCATGTTTTTATTTCCAAACATCAGAAATTTAAAAGTTACAAGCTCAGAACCTGTAGTAGGCCTACTTAGGCCTACTGAGTGCAAATGAAGAGCTACCAGTTTTATCCACCTGAAAAAAGCCAGGCCGGATAAAATCAAATTGAATAAAAATAATTGAAGTTTCTTACATGCTTTTAATTCCAAACATCACAAATTTAAACGTTACAAGCTCAGAACCTGTAATACTTGCTGAGTGCAAATGCAGAGCTACCAGTTTTATCCACTTGAAAAAAGCCAGGCCGGATAAAATCAAATTGAATAAAAGTAATTCAAGTTTCTTTCATGTTTTTATTTCCAAACATCACAAATTTAAAAGTTACAAGCTCAGAACCTGTAGTAGGCCTACTTAGGCGTACTGAGCTACCAGTTTTATCCACTTGAAAAAAGCCAGGCCGGATAAAATCAAATTGAATAAAAATAATTGCAGTTTCTTACATGCTTTTGTTTCCAAACATCACAAATTTAAAAGTTTCAAGTTCAGAACCTGTAGTAGGCCTACTTAGGCCTACTGAGTGCAAATGCCAGTCTTATCCACTTGAAAAATGCCAGGCATTTTATCTGGATAAAATCAAATTGAGTAAAAATAATTGAAGTTTCTTTCATGTTCTTATTTCCAAACATCACAAATTTAAAAGATACAAGCTCAGAACCTGTAGTAGGCCTACTTAGGCCTACTGAGTGCAAATGCAGAGCTACCAGTTTTATCCACTTGAAAAAAACCAGGCATTTTATCCGGCTAAAATCAAATTGAATAAAAACAATTGAAGTTCCTTTCATGTTTAAATTTCCAAAGATCACAAATTTAAAAGTTACAAGCTCAGAACCTGTAGTAGGCCTCAGTTTTATCCACTTGAAAAAAGCCAGACATTTTATCCGGCTAAAATCAAATTGAATAAAAATAATTGAAGTTCCTTTCTTGCTTTTATTTCCAAACATCACAAATTTAAAAGTTACAAGCTCAGAACCTGTAGTAGGCCTACTTAGGCCTACTGAGTGCAAATGCAGAGCTACCCGTTTTATCCACTTGAAAAAAGCCAGGCATTTTATCCGGCTAAAATCAAATTGAATAAAAACAATTGAAGTTGCTTTCATGTTTAAATTTCCACAGATCACAAATTTAAAAGTTACAAGCTCAGAACCTGTAGTAGCAGGGTTGTTATGAAAAAAGCCGGCTTGATTTTAACCGGCCGGTTTTAACCGGTTTTATCCACTTGAAAAAAGCCAGGCAATTTTATCCGGATAAAATCAAATTGAATAAAAATAATGGAAGTTTCTTTCATGTTTTTATTTCCAAACATCATAAATTTAAGTTACAAGCTCAGAACCTGTAGTAGGCCTACTTAGGACTACTGAGTGCAAATGCAGAGCTACCAGTTTTATCCACTTGAAAAAAGCCAGGCCGGATAAAATCAAATTGAATAAAAATAATTCAAGTTTCTTTCATGTTTTTATTTCCAAACATCATAAATTTAAAAGTTACAAGCTCAGAACCTGTAGTAGGCCTACTGAGTGCAAATGAAGAGCTACCAGTTTTATCCACCTGAAAAAAGCCAGGCCGGATAAAATCAAATTGAATAAAAATAATTGAAGTTTCTTACATGCTTTTATTTCCAAACATCACAAATTTAAAAGTTACAAGCTCAGAGTCTGTAATACTTACTGAGTGCAAATGCAGAGCTACCAGTTTTATCCACTTGAAAAAAGCCAGGCCGGATAAAATCAAATTGAATGAAAATAATTGAAGTTTCTTTCATGTTTTTATTTCCAAACATCACAAATTTAAAAGTTACAAGCTCAGAACCTGTAGTAGGCCTACTTAGGCCTACTGAGTGCAAATGAAGAGCTACCAGTTTTATCCACTTGAAAAAGCCAGGCCGGATAAAATCAAATTGAATAAAAATAATTGAAGTTTCTTACATGCTTTTATTTCCAAACATAACAAATTTAAAAGTTTCAAGCTCAGAACCTGTAGTAGGCCTACTTAGGCCTACTGAGTGCAAATGCAGAGCTACCAGTCTTTTCCACTTGAAAAATGCCAGGCATTTTATCTGGATAAAATCAAATTGAGTAAAAATAATTGAAGTTTCTTTCATGTTCTTATTTCCAAACATCACAAATTTAAAAGATACAAGCTCAGAACCTGTAGTAGGCCTACTGAGTGCAAATGCAGCGCTACCAGTTTTATCCACTTGAAAAAAGCCAGGCATTTTATCCGGCTATAATCAAATTGAATAAAAACAATTGAAGTTCCTTTCATGTTTAAATTTCCAAAGATCACAAATTTAAAAGTTACAAGCTCAGAACCTGTAGTAGGCCTCAGTTTTATCCACTTGAAAAAAGCCAGACATTTTATCCGGCTAAAATCAAATTGGATAAAAATAATTGAAGTTCCTTTCTTGTTTTTATTTCCAAGCATCACAAATTTAAAAGTTACAAGCTCAGAACCTGTAGTAGGCCTACTGAGTGCAAATGCAGAGCTACCAGTCTTATCCACTTGAAAAATGCCAGGCATTTTATCTGGATAAAATCAAATTGAGTAAAAATAATTGAAGTTTCTTTCATGTTCTTATTTCCAAACATCACAAATTTAAAAGATACAAGCTCAGAAACCTAAAATTGTATTTAGTGTAATTTAATACAGTGGGTCTCATGCAAGAGTTGGCCAATGACACGGGTTACAAGCTCAGAAACCTAAAATTGTATTTAGTGTAATTTAATACAGTGGGTCTCATGCAAGAGTTGGCCAATGACACGGGTTTCTGCGTCGCAGCGGGCACAGCAAATAAAGCCGCGATCGGTGTAATGATTCAGGTTCTCACATTTACAGTTAAAATTACAATGAAAATAACCACATACCTCATCACAAGAGATGTTAAAAATGTCCTGCTCTTGCATCCACACAATACTGGCACCATTTTAGGAAATTTTCTTTTACGCGCATTAAGTTCAGCTTCTGAAATAGAGTTAATTTTTCTTGTTGAAGTTTCCCCATAAATAATAGTCACATGCTGTTAGAAGAACTTAAAAACAATATCACAAGAGAAATTAACTCTGTCTCGGAAGCTGAAATTATGCGTGTGAAAGAAAATTTCCTGAAAAGGTGCCAGTATTGTGTGGATGCAAGAGAAGAACATTTCCAGCAGCTCTTGTGATGAGGTATGTGGTTATTTTCATTGTAATTTTAACTGTAAATATGAGAACCTGAATCATTACACCAATCGCGGCTTTATTTACGTAGATATTTCACCCGATCGCTCGGGAGTTGGAGCTGTGCCCGCCGCTTCGCAGAATCCCATGTCATTTGGCCAACTCTTGCGTGGGACTCACTGTACCACTTCACTGTGTAATTCCCAGCAATAGTTAATTACTGTATTTACTCCAATATAATGCACCCTCGAATTTAATGCGCACCCTGATTTTGAAACTTAAAATCATAAAAAAAGAGTTTGTTAGCGAATGTAATGCGCATCAATAGGATATTTTATTTGGAATTTTGTCTTAGTATTTATAGAATAATGAACCAACACATATACAGTTAACTGCCAGTTTTAGGCCTACAAGTAGACCTATAGGCATGGCTCATCAATATTCACTGATGTGTTCATCACTGGAATCCTCGGAGGTGCTTATTTTTATTGCTAAATGGACAAACAAAATGTTAAATGCATGTTTCACAATAAAAGCTGATACCACTCTTAAATGAGTTTAAAATCGACAATGCACAATATTCCACATTTGCATTATAGAACTGACAAAAACTATTTTTTCATTATGTTTCAGAAATTAAATTTCATATGGTGTAGGCTAACGATAAAATGAACGAAGTCGAGAATTATAGCAGTGCCTTGTTATGTAGATCATTATTACCTCCGACCTACGAAACGGATTTGTACTAGAATTTAACGCGCACCTCAGTATTGAAATCTACAAATGGACAAAAATTATTCAAGTAAATATGGTAAATTCACCATTCATCATAAGACTCTTGCATATTTGCTTTATTCTGCCTGTTGATGTATACAAGCTTCTGGGCTTTTTCATTGCCTAGTCTGTTTCTCAATTTTGTTTGTATTAACCCAAGTGAAGAAAATTCTCTTTCGATTGATGCAGAACTGGCTGGCTGGCATACGATGTAAAGATTCTATGGCTTGACAAAATTCCAGTGATAGGTGATTACGCTTCAGATTTGTGTAATTGATGGAGAAATAAGTATAAAAAATCCCTTTAGGTAGGCCTACAATGCACAGGCTGAGGTAGATTTCATAGTGCTTTTTATGAATTTATTGGGGTAAGTGTAGAATAAAAACTGAAATATTTTTTTATAAAAAGAGAGTTGTTAATTATGTAGGCCTATTAATTGATATCTTTTATTATTTCATTTTTAATTTGGCCAAGGATTATTGTTCTAAAGATATTTAACTATTATTTTTAATATTTCAAACTTTATTTCATTGGTAATTTTAGCCTCAGTTGGTCCTCATGAATTCAATTCGGCATGCCTATTGGCTGAGGTATATTTTAAAGTGTTTTTGACTTTCAAAAATTCAAATCTCTCCTTATATGAGCGCTATTGAGAAACTAGTTGTTGATTTAAAGATTACTCATCAAGAGCTTTTCAACGATACCCCACAAACATGGTTTTAAACATTTTTAATTTCCACCCTCACCCCCACAACCACTGAATCATTGGTGTCTAATTTATGCATACTAAGTTTCCCTCTAAACCCCATAGGGTCCTAAATATAATTTTTTCAAAATTTCAACCTGCTCCCACCTCCCCCAACCAGGAAAAATTGATTTTAGCCGGCTAAATTTGATTTTAGCCGGCTAAAATCATGATTTTAACCGGCTAAAATTGAAAAAAACCACTGGTCAGGTCTTTTTCAATTTTAGCCGGCTTTTTTACAACCCTGCCCACTCGACTCTTAAGCAATGAGAGGCATCTTAGTGTGAATGATGGAACTACTAGCAGCTTTGAAAATTTGGAAAATTTTTATTTTTTCTCCTTTCTCCTCTTCTTTTCTTACTATTCAATCCCTTTTCTCCTTTATCCTACCTACCTATTCCTATCCTATAAATTTTTGACCTAACCAGATTTGAACAAGGGGCTGCTAGCATCGTCTTATCCACTACTCCATCAAATGATTGTTATGGTGTGAAGGAGAATTTATCTATTTAAGTTTAGAGAGCTGCATGAAATAGCGGAGATTGATAATTTCGTATTAATTGCAATTATGAAATATAGTTTTGGGGGATGGTCCACCTCTCTACTTCAAGTGATATTTTCATTTTAAAAGCACGGAAAACGACCAAATTTGATGTTATATTATCCTTTAAAACCTATAGATTCCATTTATAAGCACCATATATTTGTTCAAAGGTCCTAAATATAAGTAAAAACGTGAAGAAGTAGGGACAAAATTAACCTAAAATGGCGCTGGGAACTGCTGTCAAAACACGAATTTCCATGCGCTGGCCGATGTCCTTTTTTCATGCAATCGGTCACGTGCTGATAATCCAATACTGGAAACCTAACGGCAAAAACCCGGACTCAATGGCTCATTCGGTATCGAGGCCGAGGTACCTATCGTATACGTAACTTCATATCTACCCCAGATTTCCCTGTTTTTCTGTATTGGGGGCTTCGCCCCCAAGCCCCACCAGAATATTGGTAGCACTGGAGAAGCCTTCGGGAAAATGGCCGCCGGCCAATGGGAGTGTTGGTTCCCAACCGAGGGCCCGCATAACGATTGCAGCACGGCGCGTGGATTTGTAGTAGAGATCTGGACCATACCCTAGTTTTGGTTCAAGGGAAGTTTTAATTCGTACAAAGATCGTTTTGGTTTTATTAATTAACTCGTCTTGAGGGTGGCATACCATTGAAATCTAAAACTCTCGTTCCCAAATCAACCTCTATTGTCACATGGTGGGTCCTGAATAATGCTAAAGAGGCTCTGGTTGTGATTTAGTACAAGGGTTATTTTCGTATTGTAGCAATTAGTGTGGATGCTTTGGTACAAGGGTAATTTTCGTATTATAGTAATTAGTGCAAATGCTTTGGTACGGTACGTAAAGTCTGTTGGCAAGGGGAGCGGGGTAAGCAGGCCGTCCCATATCAATGCAACAGCTTGGAGCTTAAGGGGCGACCTGTTCTTGGTTTTATTTGATGAGTAATTACTAGTAATACCTGACAGATTATTTTTATTTTCCTTTTTTCTTCACCTGTTTATTTTGCTGGTTTGATATACAGCAACTTTCATCGGTTTACTGTTCTACAGTGAGTCCCACGCAAGAGTTGGCCAATGACGCGGGTTCCTGCGGCGTGGCGGGTACAGCTCCATCTCCCGAGCGATTGGGTGAAATATCTATGCTAATAAAGGCACGATCGGTGTGATGATTCAGGTTCTCACATTTACAGTTAAAATTACAATGAAAAAAAACACGTACCTCATCACAAGAGATGTTGGAAATGTTCTCCTCTTGCATCCACACAATACTGGCACCTTTTTAGGAAATTTTCTTTCACGCGCTTAAATTCAGCTTGTTCTTCTAACAGTATGTGAATATTATTTATGGGGAAACTTGAAAAATAAAGTGTGTAGGTCAATTTAAAATACATTAGAAGAACTTAAAGACAATATCACAAGAGAATAAATTAACTTTATCTCGGAAGCTGAACTTATGCGCGTGAAAGAAAATTTCCTAAAAAGGTGCCAGTATTGTGTGGATGCAAGAGGAGAACATTTCCAACATCTCTTGTGATGAGGTAGGCCTACGTGTTTATTTGCATTGTAATTTTAACTGTAAATGTGAGAGCCTGAATCATTACATCGATCACGGCTTTATTAGCGTAGATATTTAACCCGACCGCTCGGGAGTTGGAGCTGTGCTCGCCGCGCCGCAGGAACCCGCATCGTTGCCCAACTCTTGCATGGGACTCACTGTACAAGATGCTTCATGCTATTATGTGGCTTGTAGGTTGACTTTCAACACTGTCGTTGCTGCCAAGAGCGTACATTCAGAGAAGTTAAAAAATTGTGTTCCCCACTTTCTCATTTTACTTCTTAGCCTACTTTTACACAAATTTTTAGTTGTAAAAAATCTTAGGTTCCTCCTTATTGTTTATAACTTGTTACAATTTTTAATAATTTTTGGTAAAGTCCCATCTACGGGGACCATTTTTTTAGAACAGAGATTCTCTCCATAAAACACTTATTTCACACGAATTTTGTTATAGATAGATGTGTGGAGAGGAGATGTTGTCTTGGCGAATGATTTGGTCCAACCCGCCCGCCCTAATTGATACACTTTCTTTTATATCACGATCTAGCGAAAAGTCCCTTCTTCTCCACCATTTTTCTGTCCTCGTCTTCCTGATTGGACGTTGGAGGTGTGACGTCATATCGCTAAACAAGATATGATTGTGGATGAACAGTGTGACAAACCTACAAAGGTACAAGCCATGAGCTGCTCGTAAGAAATGGTGGTTGTGCTATTCAGTATATTGCTCCTTAACTAACATAAACATTCCTAACCTAACAAAACATCGAAGGTATTCAGTATATTGCTCCTTAACAAAACATCGGAGGTATTCAGTATATTGCTCCTTAACTAACATAAACGTTCCTAACCTAACAGTTGGTAACCGTGTATAGCTCATAAACAAAAAGCATCACACAGTCCGTGGAAATGTGAATATCGTGTGAATTGATCCCCGTAATTGGGACTATGCCCAATTTTTTGCACAATTCTAGGTGGGGAAACTTGATAAGTTTCCTACATTGCCTTGCATAAACAAATTCTAGACACAACTTGTCATATTATTTTCGTAAGTCCCCCATAAGCAGATGTAATAATAATTTCCTAGAAGTGTATGCAAACCAAATGCCATTGTTAAACTAATATTGGAATCTATGTAGGTATGTAAACACTATCACACCATGTATCATTGCATTCTTCTACATCAAAGGTATTATCGCTAGAGTGCACACCATAGTCAAGAGAGGAGTTAGATAAGCTTTCATGAACCACAGATTATTGTCTCTGTTGGACATTACATGTGAATATTATAGGAGAAAAATTCCTCCGACACTGGATCATTAGGGCAATCAGTCATATGAGAGAGGTTCCATCTGGCGCTCTGAATTGAACTCCGGCTTAGCTCAGTTGGTAGAGCATTGGCGCAAATAGCCAAAGGTCCTGGGTTCAAGTCCCAGTGTCAGAGGAATTTTTCTCCTATAATATTCACAAGAGAGGAGTGTTTTGATGAGGCTTGTTCATGAATCTGTCAATTTTGGCATTAAATATTTACTGGTACCGATATGTAGTTTTGATTGAGAATACCATAATTACCAGTATCCACTGCCATCCTTAAAAGTTTTCAGTTATTGTTTTTGTATTCTTAAAAACACATTTCAGCTTTCTCAACCCCAAGTATTAAATTTACTATTTTCTCGCTTCTGAATTTAGCTCTTGAAACACTTATAAGACTTTCTCTATTCTAAGAAAGATTTTGCTGTTTTCTCACCTGGGATTGCAGCTTTTGAAACAGTCACATGGTTTTCTCTAGACTTTAAGCATTAACTTAAGTTGATCTACAATTTTCTCACCTCTGAATTTCAGGTTTTGAAACACTTGTGCCAACTGTTTTATATCCCAGTCAAGGACCCTACTACCATTGAAGTTTCTGAATCATGGACATTTTTACTAAATGGGTGCACAAAAGCATTCCATGTTAAAACAAGTGTGATTGTTGTGTGTCACATCATAGAACAAAATGGATACATCAGGAGTAGGCCTTGTAGCCTATATAGCAGTGTTGGTACATATAGACAGGATTCAAATTAATGGCGGGATGGGGGATTTCCCCCTCTCCTCAAAAATTTCCCTGGCTCGTGAAGTAAAATTTCCTTCCTTGCCAGGGATTTCTTTTTTTACATTTCACTTTAGTTTAAAATTCCATGCTGTGAGTGTCAGCATGCTGACTACACACTCTCCAATTCTGCCATCTGCCTGTGGTAGGTGACGCAGCGGTCAGGTGGTAGGCTTAGTCCCTTCAGGGATGTAGCGCCATGACGATTAGTTTTAGTTTTAGACAAAAGACTAATAGTTAAAAGTTTCTGAACTGCATAAATACGAACATTTCCTAATTTTAGTCGAAAAGACTTTCTGCATTTCTCCCATTTGTGTTTATGTCATTGCCCTACAGACAAACATCATCTGTGTAAGCTAAAATCAAGTGATTGCCAACAATTCTTGGCCCACCTTGTTTTCCTGAACTTTCCGAATGGCATATTCCAAAATGAAATTAAAAAGTAGGCTAAAGGCTATAATACATCTCCTTGTTTCAAGCTACTTTTAATGGCAAACATAGCCTATCTGATATAAGTTTCCCTACCCCGAATTTTGCTATAGATTTCTTTAAATAGACACATTTTTATCCGCCTAATTTTTAGGGTATCCCAAACTCAATGAGGATATTAGCCTATAAAATTTTTCTTGCCTAATTGATAGTCCAGTATATAGGTAGCATTAATTAGGGTAAAAGATTTTTCTTCATTATATTGTTTGATATAGTAAGAGTAGTGTAAAATTAAGATGGCAGCCATGTGCAATGTTGGCTGGGTTGCAACCTGAATGCAGTAGAATGAAGATGGAAACGCGACAGCCATGGTCTCATTCCAATCAAAATGACAGAAGTCCCAGCACCATAGTCCTAGCTGCAACTGATACAATGCAGCTGCAAAAAAGTTTGCAATAGTGAGTGTACTTGTGGAAAATCTGGGTTGAACTGCAATATCCTTGGCAAGAACTGTTCAGGGATTTCATGTACCGGTAGGCCTACCAACGAATTTGAGGAAGAAAGCGATGAAGTTAGTATCAAAACTGTTGAAGGACACAATGATCTGAACAAAAAGTAATTCGACTTGATGACGCACCGGAAGCATGCTTTTTAAACATATTTAGGAGCACATAATTCATATCTATCTCACAATATATTTCCATCATAATAATGTTTGCCTCTTGACCAATTGCTTTTGTAATAAAACCATACTAAAACCAATTGTTTCTGTAATAAAACCAATTGTTTCTGTAATAAAACCATAATAAAACCAATTGTTTCTGTGTTATAAGTATTCTGATTATCTGAAATGTTATTACTTCATTTCCTGATTTATCCATCTATATACAAGACCTATGTAGGCTACAATATATTGTAGGCCTACATACATATAATTAATGGTCATTCATCATCAAAACACATAACGGACTACATAAACCACCATAAATAGGTTTGTCAAATTTGTCAAAACATCTGTTTTAACAATTTTTTTCCTTTCTTGAAATTCCAAGTAGTGTAGTACCTGACCAGTAGTTTGACCAGTGCATTTTGCAGGAAATTTTATGCTCTTTCAAATGGTGTAGAGAAATATTCTCTAGGAGTTGGTGTCTAGGAGATTTTTCTGACAAACTGAAAAAAGTCCAAAAATGTCGTAGTTTTTTGCTAACAGAAAGTTATCCATTGGGCTTTTGAGGTCACAGACTTAGTTTTACACTACTCTTACCCAAACAATATAAAAAAGAAAAATCTTTTGTCCTAATTAATGCAATGTGGAATGTATCTATATACACTGGACTATGAATCAAATGCTTTTTGAAGTCTATGAATAGCTAGTGAACAGACTTACTATAACTTATTTCCATTTTTCTCCAAGATTTGGCAAATACAAAATATTTGATATTATGTCAGATCTGCAACCTGAGGATGCGCCATGCTGTGGCAACAGAGACCCACCCTTTATACATATTGCTGTGATTCTTATAAATATATTTTTTTAAAATGAAGTCTATAAAATTCTGGTAACTTAATTATCATTATGTATATTATGAAATATGTATTTATAAGAATCACATCTCAGCTCTTCAGTTGCATTCACAAGTCTACAGTACGATATTATTGAAAATATTATGCCTTTACTATTTAAGAAAACTGGCTAAAAATGGTTGCTGGTCAAAATGACCAGTGATGGTTCTATTAGGTAGTTCAAAGTTACTAGTCCTCCTATTGTTAACTAGTTCATTTTTGCTGGTTTTGCATCATAAGTCTTATCTATGTGGTATCCCCATAGAGTGGTATCTGAGTGTTGTGACGTCCGGTAAATGTGCAAAGAATTTAGCGACTGCTTTTTTCCCCCGATTCATATTTTTGGTTGCTTTGCATTGACATAGTCCCTTACATCACATCACAACAGTAACGGTAATGTTCACTATCTCGCTGGAAGTAAACGTTATAAGCAGTCAAGTCTGGAGTTTAGACTGATATAGAATTGTTATAGCCTACTATGATGCATTTTGGTATAGTGTGTTCTGTAAAGGGACAGAAGTAGTCTATACACACAATCGAGTGTTGATTTTAAGATAACTAGCTCTAACTAAAAATTCCTGGTCTTGGACCGAATTCAAAATGAATTTACCATGTGTTCTAACAGTAGGCTACACCAGGTGTGGAAAATTCTCAAGTGCTCAGTTGCCTAGCTAAAAAGGTACTCATTCAGTTTAGAGACTAATATATTATGACATCTTGATTTAAATTTGATGCAGGCAATTGCTGTGTATGTCCATGAGTAGACATAGCCTCTGTAGACAGGGAAAATATTTCATGCAACTATAGGGATTCCATGAATCCTGTTTTACTTTTCCCCCCTTCTTTGTTTAAAAATCTCCACTTCAATCTGAGTTACATAATCCCTAACTCTTAAGCATGTCATTTCCCCCATGGATGCTCATGAAGGGAGGTAAAGAAGCCATACAATGTGTCTTGCCTAATTTGATGTGTGGGGGGGTTCGGTTTTTGTTTTCTATAGGCAAGTGAAACATCACTCGGAATATTAGAGAAACAGTGAAATTGTAGGATACAGGAAATTATATTAGCTTAGGCCTTGGTTCACAAAAAATTAGTATTAATTAACCTATCCACAAAATTTACAACTTATGTGTAGTTTCATTAAATTGCATTAAACCCACCCTATGCTTGAGTTTTGTCTATCATTAAAAACGACCACCAAGGGTATCAGAGGAGAAAAAATTCATCTGCCACAGTGTCAAAATTGGAAATCTGAAAATTTTTCCTTATCGGCGTGTCATCTTCTCACAATCGCCACTAGAGTCTTGCTGGCTTCCCATGCATGAACATTGCTCAGTTTCTGGTAGCCTATGTATTGCAAAGTAAAGATAAATTTTTCAATGTACCGGTAGCCTATAGTTCCCTCTCAATTTTGCAAGTAGCCTAAAAACACCAGAGATGATTTGTTTTCTATTCCTGTAAAACAGAATTGTTTCATATGAAGTAGTATAAACTGTTTTGCATTAACAGTACCGATATGCCCTAAGAGATTCATATCTCTTTTACATGCTTTTTTAAGTATAGTTTACACATTTGTATTTGCGTTACAAAATACAAAGTGTCGGTTTATTTGCAATGCAAAATACAAAGTGTCGGTTTGTTTGCATTTGAATGACATAAAAGAATGTTTTTTGGAACTATTACTCACATTATGGAAGGAAAATGTCACCGAAAATGAAAAGTCACTGACTTCAGAGGAGTTATCCCACACATCAATGAAAACTACAGGATTTCCTGAAATTTTTTAAATCAGTATCCTGCGGTATTTTATAATATTGTGTACTATCTCTCTTTTTTAAAAATGGAAATTATATATATATTTCAGTGTACAACTTACAGCTAATGCTTTTCTTACATGGTGGGCCTCCGATTGGAGGTTTCAGTACATAGCCTAGATTAATTTTGTTATGCTTATTTTCCCAGAGAGCAAGAGAGGGACAGGTGGTTGACCCATTGCCTCACAAACCCTCCTCAGGAAACTAAGGTATTTACTTGGACATGAAAGGGCTGAGGAATTTTGTCCAGAGGTTCTAATTTAGACTTGGTGTTCTTTTACATGCTGTAAATCTATGATACGCCCCCCTCCCCCATCTTAAAGTCCCCTCCCGGAGGACTCCATGCCCAGGATTTTTGCGTCCTGAAAAATTCATCCCACAACTTCCATATCTAGAGGTGGGCACCTACCTCTGCACCACTGCGGCCACCCATCCCTTCTACTACAGGGCTTTAAGAAAAAGGAATGAGCAAATAGACCACAACATTTTCCAGACATCCCGTTTTTCAGGATGTGTTCTTTGACATGTGCCATAAATCTGTGACATTGTTTCAACTTACTAATCTTCCAAAGGAGACTTTGAAAAATTCATCCTCAGCAGGTTTGAAACCACTACTCACTATAAGCGTGGTAACATTTTATTTTTCTTGCTCTCCTAAATTGTGCAACTGTAATGCTAAAATATGTTATAGGCTATTACAAATGCATTAGCTACCACTGAATTGCTATAAAAAACGTGAACTTTGTTTGAACTTTCAGCAAAAAAAGTAATTGAAATACTAGAGTACATATGCTATTCATTTTTTTTTTCAGGCTGTGCTACGAGCAAATCAGGGTGCAGTTGATGCAACGATTGATCAGTTGCTTGCAATGACTACAGACAATGAAAATGAAAAATTACGCAATGAAATGGAACAGAAAGAAACACTAACTGTGACACCTGCACCTGTTGGTACTAATACAGAACCCAAGTCACAGGAAACCTCTCCAGCAAAGTAAGTTTGCCTTTCATGTAAATAGGCCTAGTTGTTACAAGTTTATCAGGAGGATCTGAAAAAGTAAAAGAAAAGCATTCATTTACTAGTCTGTGATGAACAGAGCCCAGATTTCTAAGCATCATCATCATCAATCCAGGGATTAGGCTAAAAAGCCTATTCCGTCCACACTTATTTATTCCCACCTCTTCATAGGGTGTCCAATGCTTCTCTTCCCTCTAGCTTTATAATTATTTACAAGCTATGGTATTCTATGATGTTCCATTCTACTAATAATGTGGTCTTTCCACTTTTCTTTATTCTCGTTTATTTTTTCATTTAATTCAATCTTCCCTTATTGTTTCATTTCTTATCTGATCTCTTTTTGTACATCCCTTAATCCTTCTTAATAAACGCATTTCAGCCGCTTGTATCTTATTTTATCTTTCTGTCGCATTATCCATGTTTCACTTCCATACGTGACCACTGGAACAGCCATTATCTTGTAAAACTTCAGTTTTGTATCTCTACGTGTCTTGTTTTGTAATGTTCTGTTTATTGTTCTGCAAATATGTTGAAATTTATTAATTTTATTTTCGATATCATTATTTTATATTTGTCCTTACATCACATCCTAGGTAATTGAAGTGGGAAACTTGCTCTAAGCATAGGCCTACTTTGTCAATACATATCTTTGATCGGACTGGATATTTACCATGATGTGCCATTATCTTTGTTTTATTTGTAGATATTTTCAAATTATATTCTTTACTTAAAACAGATGCAATTTATACAATGATTGCTGAAGATTCCAGATTTCTAAACAAAATGCATATTTATTTACAGGCTCCTGAACGTAAACAGAAATGTTATATTTCATAAGACACCCCTTGGCAACCAATCGTAGCTTTATTTGGTAGTGCTTATTTTTCTTATTCTGAAAGAAAAACGGTTTTGCTTCCTTATTTTATAATTTTGAATTGAAATTGTGTATGTTGCTAAAAACTGTTAAACATTAAAAGCGCTTATATCTGTCCTAGACGTTGTTATCAAAGGTTTCTTTTTTCTTTTTTTTTATTATTAGAATTACTGAAAAATCCAGGTTATAAAACACTCTGTCAGAATTCTAAAAAGCTTTTCGTGAAGAAACAGATAGGGTTACTGTACCAGTAGTTGACCATTTAAGGCGTTTTATTTCTTTGATAAAGACTATAATACACAATACTGCAAGAACTGAATAAGTAATTTATGTAAAAGAAAGTTTGAAAGCGGCTTTACAAAATGCATATAAAAGTTTTCAATATTAAACAATTGGTGTACTACTTATCTCAGTTCAAAAAAATTTGTTGTGATGTACCTGTAGTTGACCACTACTACCCAGTTCTTGACCACCGCTTGCACCAGTAGTTGACCACAATTTATATTAATGAACTTTGTTGGAAAATATATGAAACTGATATGTTTGCAGGTTGCAGAATATGTTTTGCATTTGGCAATAAAGCAGACTGCATAATGTCATTCTCAGAACAAAGTTTAGACACATTGTATGTAACATGTGCCTTACAACCATTCGCTAATAGAAGGATCGAAACATAATTTGCTAACTCTCCACCCATGAAATCAACACATTTGCAATACAGGCAATTCATAATAAATAGCACCATGTTATCTACCCAATTTCTTGATGTACCGATTCCTTAGGCCTTCATCTCCTGAATAGGAAACTCCCCCCCCCCTTCCTTTTTCAACTTTTGGAGCAAGTTTGAAAGCCTAACTCGTTCAGATTAAACATTCTTGAAGGATCTTTCAAAATATCCAGTACATTCTCTTCTTTTACATAAGCATGCAATTCATTGAACCAGTTTCTATTTCTTCCACATCTGCTCGAGCTGTATGAATACCTTCTAAATACCTTTCTGACATTATTGGATGCTACATCATGAACAATTCGAACCAACGTCTACCTGGTTTGTTGTTTTTAAAAGGAATTTTTCTATTTGCATTTATCTTTAAAATCTTGTTTTACAGTTTCTTTAACAGTTTCAAACATTGTGTGCCTTTTTATTGTCAGGCACTTCTTTTGCACAAGGAAATATCCCAAGAAACAAGTAAATTTTCATAAATTTTTAATGGAACAGTACATTTTAGTTTAGTTAAGAATGAAGAATGTGGTATGCCATATTTCCTTGCAGTTTTTCTTATGTTGGACCATAAATATCACTTGTAAGGTGCTGGTCAACTACTAGAGTAAGGGATTCCATTTGTTGACCGCTAGTGGTCAACTACTAGATACCCGGCCATTTTGGTGTTTCAGTAGTTGTCCAGCCTTTTCTTGCCCTAACAATCAAAAACTGGTTGTTAGCAATATGTCATTAGCATTAAGTAATGTGCATTTTAATCATATGAATTACAAAAGAAATGAATATGTCATTAATCAGTATGGCTGTACAAGAATAATAGAAAAATGCGCAGCTTACCTTCTCTATTAATATCTGAAGCAAGCCATGTTGCACCACCAGAAAACAATGCTAAAGAATGGCAACCATTCAGTAGATTCAGTACCTGATAATTGTATTTCGTGAGGCAATCCCTAATCTTTCAAATGACATATAATTTTATACTCTTTGGTTTAGCACAACAAAACAATGCCTTATTATATGCTGATTTGGTCAACTGTAGGTGCATGGTCAACTACCGGTACAGTAACCCTATTGAAGAGAAATTCATCAAAGAAGAACTTTGTTGCTTTTCACATGCGCCTGTGATACCCTGTAACATTGAAAGAACATTTTCACTTACAAATCATTCTTAACTGATAGATGGAGAAGCATCACACAAGAAAATTTGTAGATGACTTTCCTTACATACTGTATTGCCATAAATAAAATAAGATTTCTGTGAATTTAATAATTTATTTAATTTTAGTGTAATTTCTTTTTCTTACTTTGGTGACTTTTCTCATGCCTATTTGCTTGCTTACTTTACTGTTTCATTTTGCCTATAAATCTGGCGATGAATGAAAGAGTGTAAGTTAGATGATGCAAGTGAAACATTTTTATTTGCTCTAAAATTATGTAATTCTCAACCTTATGGAAAACTGGTGAAAGTGGAAACTACGAGATCTTAATTTTTATTTTTTAGACATCTTAATGTACAGACTTTTCTGTCACTTTTCAACATAGTCTATTTTTTGCATACATTTTCCCCTTTTTCTGTAAGTTTGAAAATTCCCTTGCAGTAGAAATTCATTCTGGCTTGGTAGACACCGATTGTTATATTTTCTCCACAAACTCGTAATGTTGGCTTTGCAGCTGTTGAGTTCAATCAATAAAATAATTATTTAGTGCCTTAATCTCAACCTGTTTTACTTATGTAGCCCGGGCCTCAGACTCATACAACCATAAGATGCCCTGAAGATGGTGTTTTAATAGCAAAAGGCCTAGGCTACGTAAATAAAACAGGTTGAGATTAAGGTATTAAATATTTTATGTTACAGTGTATAGCTAATGCTTTTTTTTTGTTGCATAAGCTGTTATTGTAAGTCAAAATTGTTCAGTTCACGGCTCATGGCCATAGCCATTATACACCGAGTAGATAATTGACATGCAAAACAACTTTCTTGACTCGAAAGTCAAAATATAAAAAGAAAGCACAGGTATGCACAGATAAATACTTTATTTTTACATTGTGTACATGTATATGTATCTGGATGTCTTTTGATTTCATTGTCCTATATCTGCAGAATTTTGTTTAAACCATCTGTATGTTTAATAGGAGCCCAAGTCGTTCTCCTCAGCAAACACAAAACACGGAAGTGGCAATGAGAACTGTCCGAGGTTGGGCACCACCTTTATTGGGGCCATTGCCTGATGATTTTTTGAGAGTTGCACCTTCTCCTTGGGGTCTGACCCAAAAGAAACAGGTTGGTTTTGTTTAGCTTTATATGCAAACGTTTTTATGCTTCATAGATTTATGTTAAAAATACCCTATTTCTGTTGGTGTATTTTTTTTTTGCGTTGAATTGCTGTTTCTTCTAAATGTCACAAACTTATAATATCCGCAGCATCTATCTATAATGATACTAGACCAAGAAATTTTGACAAAATGTTTTCAAAAGCAGTCTTATTTTTATTTATTTTCCTTATTTAACATGGCTTTGATTGTTGTGATCACATTGTAATGTTTCATTGTTGTGTGGAGCATGTTGTACCAGATAGAAGATCATTTTTTTACACCCATAGTCCTGTGTTGTGTTAGGGTCCAATTAAAAGTTAAACTGTGATATTCCTTTTCCTTCAAGGAGAAACATGAAAAAAAATCCCTGGTCAGATTGTTTGGTAAAAAATTTGAACCTCAGACCTTCCAAATACAAATCCCGGATTCTGGCGACTTTGACGCCCAGCTGGATAACTACTGTATATGTGTCTAATAATGAAGGAACCACTTCAATCAGTTTCCAGTACTGTATGGTGCAGACTCTGTGTTATAAAAAATGAACAGGAATTCTAGAAAAAGATCTGATGTGAAACACATAATTTCCTCTACCCAAGTAAAAGTTTTGCCTCTTAGTATAACATATTGTTATGTATGGCGTCTTAATGTAAATTGGTTGTAAAAATGAAGAGAATGTTGTTACCACATCATGTCACATCCCTGAAGGATACACAACCCAAATGAAACCTGATCAATGCACTCACATAACTTTCTTCGCCCTAAGCATGGACAATACATCTTTCTCATTGCACATTCTGATATAGAATGAGAGACCATATTGCAGTGAGAGCATATTCAGTTGTTTCAACCTGATGCAAATCTTTATTGTTCATCAGGCAAGACTGACTGTGTATGAACGCTACATTCAGTGGCGCCAACTTATATGGGCCCGTGGGGCTCAAGCCCACCCAATAATTTGCTGTGAATTATCTTAAATATTTATTATAATTATTAGACCTATTATTACTAAAAAATCATGTTTAGTCGGTGAAAAACAAAAATTAGGCTAACCTATAGGTTTATACAAGCGTTGACACAAGTAGGCCTAACATGATCTCCCTTGTTTCAATTAACTTACGGTACGATCGCGATCGTTTGCAATTGTTTCTGAATCCTTCAAATTTATAGCCTACTCTGTTAATGCCAGTTTTCCCAGCATTTTCCGAAATACTTTTTTTCCGCTTTGAAAAGACTGAAGACATTATTACGTTCAACAATATTATAGAGAAGAGTTAATTTCACACATTGCTGTTCTAAGTGTAACCCTACATACGGATAACGGGGAAAAGTTGACTTTCGATTTTGCTTGTTGAAGAATTTATAGGGAGAAGTACTGTACATGTAGGCCTACAACATGCAGTGCTACTCATTAGTCATTGCATGTTTTACTTTATTTTACTTTATTTTATTTTATTTTACTTGTTACCTAATATCTTTCCTCCAAAGGTCCCCGTAATTATAAACTTTGAATAATTAAATTAGAGTCCCACCCGGGAGGTGTTGGTAGCACGGTTGCCTTCCACCTTGTCGGCCAGTGGTTAAAAATTTCCTGGTTAATGTTTTTGAGCCCACCCAATGTTCTTCAAAAGTTGGCGCCACTGGCTACATTGGCTTATAACTACCCTTCAGAGAATTTTTACAAAAAATAATGTTTCAAATAAAAGTTTTAGCTCTTGGTATAAGCACTTCACATTCAAAATTTAAATAAAATTGTTTGAACCATTTTCGAGAAAATCACGAAAAACAAAATTTTCTTCATGTAAAGTCCCCTTAAAAGTAAGAGAAAGTCATTGCCAATCTTCGTGTCACATCCCCAGAAGACACCTAACCCAAATACAAAATTTTGTTTTCATATGGTTTTTCATTCTGGATTTAGGTTGATCACAGACATATACCGGCATCTTTCTGAAAATAATACTTTTGGATTCAGGGCACCTCAAAACGTGTATTTATGTTCAAAGCTCAACTTCAGATTTCGGGGTTCGAACACAATACTTGCTGTACCTATAGTATTTATAGGATGGACAGAGTAAGTAAAAATGAAAAGTTAATGAAAAATGAACATTCTGAGAGCAAAACTGTATCTATATGACTTTAATAACTTGATTCGTTTCTTGATGTCTGTCAGTATGGTCCATGCTATAAGTATGTGTACCTTTCTGTCCTTTTTCCATTTAATTTCATTAAAGCTTGATATAAAGAAAGTTAAGAACTAATCCAAGAAAAGGTATAAATATTACATTTGAAAGGAAGAGAGATTGGGCTTAAAAATAAAGCCTAGACCGAGAATATTTAAAGTAGCTAGTTATAATTAATTATGAGCATTGTAGAAGATCTGTAACTGTAAAAGCAATTTATTAAAAACGTAAGCTGTTAAGGTTATAGAGATTCAAATATGGACGAACATACTTTTTGAGACATCTGTAGTCATGTAAATAGGATGACGACCTTGAGTGAGAGGCCTGTCCTTTGAGTGTTAAGTGAGTTTAATTGAATTAATCAGTGCTGACTTCTGAAAGGAGTCGATGCTCTGAATAGTCTGGCACTCCTCAAGGAAGCTGT
The DNA here is from genome assembly GCA_964059195.1 of Ectobius pallidus. NCBI lineage: Eukaryota > Metazoa > Arthropoda > Insecta > Blattodea > Ectobiidae > Ectobius > Ectobius pallidus. The sequence goes on along the minus strand of CAXKWD010000004.1, from coordinate 47,147,204 downwards.
TACAGGCAGTGTATGTGCTTAGTTTGTAAAGCTTACGCTAATGATTTTGTTTGCTGCAAGTGGTTTATGTGGAAAACTATGTTACAAGTTTTGAATCTTTCTAATGAGATCATTAGTCCTTCATCTTAACTCATCCTAGTTCAATGTTTAACAGTGAAATAAATTAATTACTGTATTAGAGTTAGAGGCTTTACAGTCCCAGATTATATAGTTGGATTTCATACGTTTTTAAGGTTCGAATTACTGGAGGTGTCAGAATTTTTTTTATCTGTAAAACAGCTTATCATACATAAAATCATAATTTGAAAATGTGGAAGCAATTCTTTGTTCGATTGCAAGAAAAGGGTAGACGTCTAAATGCAAGATGGCATGAACGTCGAGCTAGGAAACGATGGCTGAAAAGAGAGAAAAGGCGGCGAAAAGCAGATGAGGTATTGTATCATTCTAATACATATGCATGTTTATGTTTGAAGTTGAACATTCCTGAGTTTTTAAAATTCTGAAGAGGAAAACTTGTCATGGGCAGGAATTGAACCTGGATTTTTGACTTGGCACATTGATGCTGTAATAGGCTGATCATACATATTATTTTGAATGGGACTCTAACCATTATTTTTGTATTTTTTGGCATCCCTTCATTTTAATGAAAATACCATTTTTAATAAGAACTTGGTTATACTTTAATATTGGGCAAGTGTAATTTATTATTCGTAATTTATAATTGTATAACAATGTCATGATTATAACCACAGAGCTCCATTGTGTGATACTAAGTATCAATATCTGCAGTGATTTATTCAGAGAAAATACCACATCATGTGGTGTAGTGAATGGCATATTTCGATAGCAAAGTTCTGTTCTCATGAGATGATGAATCTTTGCACATTGTGTGTTTTAAAACTATTATTATTATCTATTTATTTATTTATTTATTTCATAATTCATCAGAGAAATATTCATGGTGTAGGCTAATAGTGATGAAATACAGTCTCCTTGTGCACCTAACTAATTTTTTTGTGTGGGTTCTTTTCTCACTGAAGAATAATGGATATGGTTGAGGTAATGAAACATTTTCATTATTACTGAATGTCACTGAACCATGTCCCATTTTTACCATTTTGATGTCCCATTTTCTACTCAGGGTAATATGATCAGTCTGTGCTGGAACCACTTGGCTCCCCTAGGACAAACTCTGCCCCCACTCCAAATAATCCTCTAGCAAACTAGGTGCAGTTGATACATACATTAACCAGACTTTTACTGGTATTAGTTATGGGAACCTTCTGTTTGCTCTTTCAAGTTCCTAGCACTTCATCAATATGCAAGTGTCAACATATGTCATTCCAAGCAATTTACGTTTGTTAGTACAATTTAGAAACTCTTCTTTGTATGTAATTTAAATATGGGCTGTGTAGACGTACTCCATTTGGAAACTTATTTTTACATTCAAGTGTCCAAGAAAACATTTTAGATATTATTACTGCCAAGATTGTATGTAAATATTCTTGTAAAACTTGCATCAAATTATGAATAGTTATTTCTAATAAATATTTAAAATACCTATTAAATAATTTAGTGTACTGAAGTATCACAGTGTGCAATGTTAGTTTCTTAATAATGAAATGTACGGTATTGCTAGCTTAAAAAAAAAAAAAAATAATAATAATAATAATAATAATAATAATTTAAAAGATCGGAACAGCTACAGAATACCAGTCTCATGCCAAGCCATGTGAACAAAATATAAATAATTATCACAGTAATGAGATTTCCCACCGCAGAAGACCATTTCCATTGTTAAATTAATTGTATTGTTGTTAACCTAACTAGGATATACAGCGCTTTCAAATTAATTGGCAGAAAAAATTTCCATAATTTTTTCTGATAATCAATAAATTGACACAAACTGATAATTTTTTTGATCTGAAACATCATTAATACCCTCACAAAGAATGAGTTGTTTTTATTAATACCGTTTTCCAAGTCACTTGTTAATACATTTACTACTGTTTGTTCTAGGCTATGATGCTAAACCAGCATATGCTTCAGCAAAAGTATGCAGAAAATCAGCGAGTACGTGGAGTTCTAAGTGAAGTAGGAGATCCAGAATTAGATCGATATCTAGAGGATGAAAGAATTGCACTGTTCCTTCAGAATGAAGAATTTATGGCAGAATTACGGTGGAATAAGGATTTCCTTTCAACTTTAGAGAAAGGTACATGTCTATTGATTAGCCTGTGAACCACATTAAGATGTATTTTCCAGTACATGTGGGATAGAGTAACATAAACTCTCTGGCATCTGTATGTTTGTTACAGTAGAATAGAATAGAATATTAAAGTATGTGAGATTTAGCTTGTCTAAAGAACCTGGCCCGCTGTTTGGGTTGGAAGAGAGAGGGTTTGCCCTCAATAAAAGACCCTTTAAATGGTTTGTGACTTCCTTTTGTTACCTGCCAATCATTTGGCTTCACATGCTGGTCAGCAGCAGGCTGTCATAATTGGAGTTGAAAAGAATTCTCATTAAGGAAAGTTAGTGCTGCCAGCTCATATAGGAATATTCCACCACTAATTCTACAAACAATGAAAATAAGGAAGATGACACCAATTGAAGAGCGTTTTTTCAAAAGCCAATATCTACATAAAGTATAGTTTTGAGACATCAGATTTTGATAGAACACCTTAACCGTAGATAACGGATTTTGCAAAAACTACCGTTTTTCTACCATTTCTGAGTGAAACAGATGCCGGAATATGAAAGAACCAGTATAACCATTGGAAAGGCAGCTACTTAAACTATACGAAACAATATATATATATACTTCGTCAAAACCTGCAGTTATCGGCTTTTGAAAAAAATGGTCCTCAATTAGGAAGAATCGTAGTGAGAAAGGTAATGAGGCTGAATTTTTAGGATCAAAACCACATTTGAATGGGATATTTTTCTCAATTTTCTTTGAAAGGGATTTTTCATTTGCCGTCAAGTCCCTAAACAAAAGAGACGGTGAGTGAATCTACCTTTCTTTAAAATTCCTTGCCGAGTAAAATCTCACAGACTTGAAACATTTTTATACATAGGCCTAATTATGTATATCGATCTTACATGACTTAGTTACAAGTTCAACACTACTCTTTGTGTAGATTCCCTTATTCTTTGACCCCTGAGATCTTATGCATGATCGGGGACTCTTGACTATCTTATCGACAAATTTACTGTTGTAATCAGTCATAATCCTACTTATTAATTTTTCTCATCCACTTCTTTCTAACTCCTAAATACTCTCCTATTTTTATTGACTTGACAGCTTCCCTTTATTTTAAATCTTAATAATTTAATCTCCCCTTCTAAATTACTCCACTTTGCTTCCAAAATTTCTTCCCACCATTTTTTTCAATCTCTTCACATTATATTTTCCTCTTTGCTGCAGATAGCACAACTTTCTTTGTTGTCTTTTTTTAAACCTTTTAGGAAATCATCCTACTTCTCAACCAAAGGTATCCCCCTTCCAAGTTTATCATAGCAGGCCACATATTTCTTACTTCCCTATTCTGTTTTAGAGCCTTAGTGGACTTTTATTTGCGAAGCTCAATCAGATCTCTTTATTTTTCGATGTCCTCCATTCTTATTCTTTCTTCCTTCCAAAAAACTTCTCCTCATTGCCAACTTCTTCCAGCATTATTTTATCTTTCTACCCAGTTATTATACTTCCTATGTTTTGGTACCAATATTTCAAAATTCATTTTGCTATCATTTGTTTCCTTTTTACTATTCCTAAATCTGCTAAAGGTACTCCTATTGGTGGTCCTGTTAGTACACCACTTCTTTACAAAACTTCTATTGCACAAGGTCAACTTTCCACCAGCTCTTACTTCCACTTCTACCTCATATAGGATTTTTTATTCCATCACTGCCTCATAGATTCTCTAGCCACAGAAATGATATATTTTTGTTACAGTAGAGAAATATTTTCTGATATAAACCTCTGATCTTAGACATTATTTTACACAAGATGTTGTATAAATAGTATTTTTGTTTTATTGACTGAATTTCTTTGATAGAAATGTAAGTTAATATGAATGTATATTTTATTAACATTGGCTGCTTATTAAGGAATACTAAACAACATCAATAAGATTGTATTAATATCCTAAGAGTACTTGTTGATCTAGAAACAAAAAATAAATCTGAAGGATGGTTTCTCAGGTTATCAGCCCTGTCAGTTTTATAAGGCTCGAGAAGTTATGATAGCCAAAAACTTGAGCTTCCTCATATATCATATAGACACAGCTAATAATCTGAGAAGCCATCATAAATAATCAGCGCCGTGAAAGCTTCATGTCTTATATAAACCTGAAAGAGTGTTTTCACATAACATATTTTCTTTTGCTGTTTACTTTCCTTTTTGTTGGGACTTAGAGATGGATCAAATTTATGCATCACATGTATTAGTTATATTAAGTAGATGTAAAGTATATTCCAATTCAGTCTTTTTCTTTGCAACTTTGAAAACCTAGAAAAAATCCCTTGCTTAAATTTGCTGATCCTTGAATCTTCCAAATACGAATCAGTGGCATTACAGCCGTCTGTTTCAATTTACACATAAAAATGTATAAAAAGTTTTATTTATTATTTATTATGCTGGGGTTTGAAGTTTTATAAAGCTCTCAGAAATTAATGCTATGTCTGAACCATTTGTCTCCATCCATGACTAAAAAAGGCAGGAAAAATACATGACATTACATAATCTTGTGTACTTTAAGATTAGTACAACCTTGAGAAATTAATGTGTATGCTCCATTGTGGTCATATCTAAAGGTAAATACATACGTCATGTTTATTTGAAAGATCATTTTGTGTATAGAATACAGTAAAACCCTGTTTAGCCAAAACTTTTGAGGCAGGGGTGATTCGAATAAGTAGATTTTCTGAAAATTCACTCAAAAGGAGAATAGCTAATAATTGTATAATGAGTTCAATTTAATCACTTTTGGTATAGTTTACCTGAACTAGTTTTGGCGCCTTTGCTACCATTGTCAATGTACTAGTTTTTATTTTTCTACCATTGTCAACAGCTATTTGACAATGGTAGGGAAGGCACAGAAACTAGTACAGGTAAACTATACCAAAAGTGAAGGTTACTGTTAAATTCATCCCATTATATAATTATTATGTTATCTAACTTCACTGTGTTAACTTCCAATACAATTTAATATGGAGAACACCTTATTCATACATTAAAAAACACAGCTACAAAGTGCAGGAAACTGTTGTTTGCTCTAAGGTTATTAGTCCTACTGAGGCCTGACTAGTGACATAAAGTAAAGATTTACACTATGTGAATTGTTAGAAGTAAGATAATCATTCTCTTTTAATATGATACTGACTTTATTGTTCATTCAAACATCCGTTGTAAAAGATGATAGTCATTTTTTTATGATCCATTGAGAAAGACCAGGCAGTGATGATTTACTGGAAGAAACTACAGTTTTGTTATGTCTTTGTCCGGTCTTTTGTTATATCTGTTTTTGAGGCTTCAAGTACAGGCCTACCAAAAATAAATTCCTTAAAGCTAAAAATTGGTACAAGTGGATGAAAATACTTGTTTCGGTTAACTGGAGTTTCAGTTGATATTGTTCAATAGTACGAAAGCACTTATTAAGTTGACGTAAATACATATCCAGAGGAATTCATCCAATTAGGTTCAGAAATTAACTACAGTGACACTTCATTGTCAGTTCTGGGTCATAATGATAAAATATTGATGTTTGATTATTAAGTGAATGTTCGGAGTTCAGAGGTGTCCTACTTAAATTCCAATCCTGTATTCATTGTGATTCAGATCAGTCTGAAGAAAGCCCACCGGAAGAAACAATGGCCTCATTTCCACTTAGCAAATCGGTGTCTGGCAGTCATGATGAAGACGCCCTGTTTAAAGAACGTCTTCGTAACATGGGGAAAAGTAAGTATATAATGATTATATGGTTAGAGGGATTTCTAAAAACAATAAATTCTTGATAATATTGAGTTGGGTTTAGCACTATGCTTCACTTATTTTATAAATACCTGTACTAGTTTCGAAGACCCTCGTCATTCATGCTTTATAAAAAAAATTCTATTCAATTGACATCACGTTTGAGGCATACAAGGTTATTTTATATTCTGATAAAGCCAACGTACTACATACTGTAGTTACTCTAGGTTTTGTAATTTTACTTTAGGCATTCTCTTTACAATAAATTCTTGAAATAATGTAGAATAAAAACTATTTTCGTCCATTTTAAAGATTTTTGGAATGTTTTTCTTGTTTTCTTATAACTACTTTTTCAGTAACTAATTCTTACATCCCATTCTTAGAAAAATTGCATTGCTATCATCAGTTTTATCCACCGCCGTTGTGAGAATTACACTGCCTGTCCATGCTTAATTTTAACATGGAGTTCAGAGTATTGTTAAATTGCCTAATTTCTCCAGTAGAGGCGACACAGTTCACACCCAGATAGCATGAAATTCCAGCATATTTCAGTTTCCGAGTTTATACGTCAGAGGGCAACACAGCATACGGTAATGTAAAGGGTATTGCAGCTGGGTGTGAAAGGTGCTGCCATCTGTAATGTCGCCGCGTACGCAAAATTAGCTGTATAGGACAGGCAGTGTATACACGAGTAATACAGTCTAGAAGGCAGTGGTTTCAACTTAGATGAAGATAGGGGAAAATCACATTGAAACATGTTCTGGTAATTTACCAATTAACCCTTCTTGAGCAGGAAATGAATATATCTCCCGATGGCCAGTTGCACACAATATTAGATTCATTCTAATATAGAACCATCTGTTGTATCTCAAACTTATTAAAACAAGCAGGCTTCTTCACTAGTGACATCCAGAGCCTCCTTGGTAACTACATCAAAAAATAATTGTGCTAAATATGAAATTAAGAAATTAAACTTCAAGCTTGTTACACACAGATTTGTGTTCTGCTCACAAAAGGTTAATAGTGAAGTAGGGGGTGTTTTATAAATACTTATCAAGTGCCAGAATGGTACTTTCTGAGACTGTGTGGTGGACAGGAAAATTCTGTTCATCTGTTTGTTTGTCCATGTATCTATATGCGCGATAACTCAAATACACTTTATCGGATTTTCATGAAACTTTATATATGCATTTATAACGTTCATGGAAAGAAGCTTATTGATTTTGGACCAAATTGGTTGACTGGTACCGGAGTAATGCCCAATTTAGTGCCTATTTTATAGTAATTTATTAGAAAGAATTTATCAAATGCAAATCAGTTCTCATCACAACATATTGTTTTACAGTGTTCATATACGGCTTTGGAAGCTGCAATACTCTGGACTTTGACAAATAACACTACTCACATATGCTTATCAAACTAGACCTTTGTTCTCCTGTAAGCCCTGCTTAATGAACCGATCTGGAGCTTAACTCTGAAATCGATTACAAAAATAACTTATTTTCTGCATATCGTAATTGCAGTTGTCACGATTAAACAAAAGCATTCTGGTACTTTGTTACATCAGTTTACCAGATTTTATTTATTATTGATATTGCATGTCAGAGTGTTTCCCATTAGGAGGTAATTAAAGCATTGTCTTTAATGTTATTGCAGTGTCTCGTAAAAAATTTGCCCAGCTAGCTCGAGTATTTACAAGGCGTAAGAAAAGAAGTTCTGCTAAGAATATCTTAAGCCAAGGTCCAGCTCCATCTCGAGATAATCTCCTGCTCAATGCTGAGCCTCTTTTAGACGATGAAGAAGAAGAAGATGAAAGTGTGCCCGAAAGCTACGACACTATGCGAAGATCTGAGCACCGTGATTGAAATCTCAGAGTAAGTCTTAATATTAATAGTATCTTACTGAGCATGTCAACAATTTACATAGACCACAGAACTCAAAAGTAATACCCATTGTGACTGTTATACACAGCAAATCTTCTGTGTATGACAGTCTTGTCTGAATAAGAGACAAGCAGCATTAAAACCAAATTCAACCACACTAATCATTTCCAGGTTTGAAAGACAACGTTTTCAATTAAGGTGTAAACTAAATTATTGTGACATTACACTTTCAGCACCACTGACAGTTTTTAGAAAAGAGTGTTGCAAACAAGATTTTATACGTTTCGTAAATTATGTTCATTCATGTTTATAATTATTACTTGTAAGATAGTTTGTTAATATTAATTTTGTTAATTTGTTATATTTAAAACCCTAACATACCTCCAAGGTAAAATAGGGTCACATGTATTGGAGTATTAAAATAATAATAATAAAAAAAAAATAAAAATAAAAAAATTAATAATAATAATATATATTCCTCAACAACAACCCAACACTTTTGCTTTGTTTTGAAATCCACACCAAGTAGGAATGTGAAATAGTCAGTTTGATGAGAATATAATAATATTATGTAAAACACTATAAGACTAAGCATTTCAAAAACATTGACTTATCAATATGATGTGTTACTTGAAGGCGCTAGCAAAGGGAGACACATGTTTTGAGGGGAGGCCATATATCATTAACCAAACATCAGGGCTGAATAATCTATAGGAATTTAGGACCCATCCATCAGAACAATTTTCAACCACTCATACTCTCTTTCACTGAGCAGCAATACTCTAGCCTATTGTAAATCAGTTTATATACGAGTGGATCACGATTTAGTATTTTCAGCAAATGTAGAAGGTATGTTCATTTTTTCATATGTCATTTGTTTCCAAACAAATTGTTGCCAACCAAAAGAGCCTGAATTCCGCTACTACAAAATTACCAAAAAAGTTTTTTGGTTACTGTTTTAAGCACAAGCAAACTCATATTATTTTCCTTTTAAAATTTACGATCCAATAACATAAAACATCATACAATGTTTGACCTTTATATGAACTTAACAGGCTAGTGCTCGTTTTGTTGACCTCATGCTTGCCTGTTACAAGGACAAGTTGAACATTACCACCAGGCTTATTAATGACTACGAAAATCCCACAAGCTACAATGTTTATGATCGATAGTTACCAACCAACAGGGGTATGGAAGTTTCCTCATCTTGTGAACAGTTGTGATTTAAACATAAAGTAGTAGGAAGTCCTTTTTCCATTGTATGTATACTACAAGCAAAACAAAATTATATTTAATTTTAGAATGGATATATTTTATTATTCTTAATACAACGTTTCGGCCCAATCCAATCAGGTACAGCAAGAAGAAAAATTCCAACTGATAAACAAACAAACTCGAGAAGTTTCCATGGATATGACTCATGTCAAAACGCCGGATCCACCGCCTTCTGGAATATCCGGAATATTGACGTGAAAACTAGAAGTTCTTCCGAACCTTTTAATCCACTCATCCGGGATGTTATAAGGGGTGTCTAAATTACCGATATCAGAAGGGGAGACACCCCTTATAACATCCCGGATGAGTGGATTAAAAGGTTCGGAAGAACTTCTAGTTTTCACGTCAATATTCCGGATATTCCAGAAGGCGGTGGATCCGGCGTTTTGACATGAGTCATATCCATGGAAACTTCTCGAGTTTGTTTATTTATCAGTTGGAATTTTTCTTCTTGCTGTACCTGATGAAGGCCTTATGGATTGTGCCGAAACGTTGTATTAAGAATAATAAAATATATCCATTGTAAAATTAAATATAATTTTGTTTTGCTTGTAGTTGTGATTTAGGAGGCACCTGAGGGAGGGTCAAAGGACGATCCGAAACGTTGTGCGACATCTTTTTTAGTTATTCACTGAGAGTAAATTAATCAATAGTATTGTAACAGTTATATGTATAAGAAGACAGTGTAATTAAGGACCGAATTATGGCAAATTTTGGTTTCAGAACTCTAGCGCCGGGTTTCCGAAACGTAAGATATCTACTAGATGGCATTATTCAATCCGTAAGCGTTTCTGAAACGTTCGATGGCGGCTAATCGTTCAATAAAACGCCCTACAAACTATCGCACCATAAATCACTAGATATCTGGCGAAACGGTAGATAAACACGCAACATGGCGGAAATGCGAAATATTTATGTTGATGTATGTTTCGTTATTATGTTAGCATTTAATCTTACATTATGTTACTAGCTTGTTATGGTATTAAAATTAAAAGTAGTAATGAAACTGACATTGGTTATTAATTTGTGTGTGAAATAATTCATAATTCTGTACTAGAAAAATTGTATATTATCGGTTAGATGAACTTTGTTATAGCCTAGGCTATTGTATCCATCGTTTATTTGTATTAATTTCATTTTCTGTTGTAAGTTAATACTTTAAGAAAACATCGCGAATATTAATTCACATCATATTTTCTTGCTGGTCATTTTCAATGCCAGATCGTATAAGACCTAGGTCTATACAGAAGTAAATATTCCCTGAAAGAAATACAGCAATCCTTTCAAGAAGTAGCCTACGATGATATTCAGATTCGGAAAAAATGTAGCTTAAGTATATTAATTTTATTTTGTGATGCAACACTTCATGAAGAAAATATTGCCATTTTACAGCACGAATATTAATACATAATCATCATCTTTCTCGTCATCTTCATCCTGAGGCAATAATTAGGCCTAGAGATGTGTAAAGCAAAAAGTATTCCCTGAAAGAATTAGATCTTTGACGATATTGAGTTTCGGAAAGAATCAGGCTGTCAAAGGAATGACCTATGGATAAATAGGCCATGCCTATTATAAGGAACAACTGCAAGCATGCCTTTTTCAGCGTTAAATTGCCCATCATTAGAATTGGGAACAACCATCGAAGCATTCCTTTCTGTGGTAAATTAGCTATAACTTAATTAATGTGTTACGTTTTACACATTATGTTGTCAGATTGTGATGGGTGACATTTTTCTCTAATGCACAAGTCTCGAAATCGAAATTACCGTAGTTTATCTCACGTTTTACATTCATTTTAGCAGACAAACAGCAGGCAAGGAAAAGCAGAAAGATAATTCAGCCATTTTGAATAGAATAGCAAGAAGCGCTCCGATTGGTTGCTATTCAATCACGGCCAACTTGATATTAGAGTAAGCACCGTGTCTCCATCTATTGACAAAGTGCTCAACTCATTTATCTGACAATAGCTATTTCTTGAGCAAATTTGCTTTTGGAAATGGGAAGGTGTTTATCGAGTCTATATATGTATAGAACGATTAGCTGTCTAGAAGATATCTGGAGCTTTTATGCAACCGGGCCTAGGTGAAGGGAATTTTTCAAACAGTGATTCTTGCCAATAGGACAAAACAGTTTTACACTTTAATTGGTGATTTTCCACTGCCCATAGAAAAGAAAAATTCCACCATGTTATGAATTTTGCAAGCATGTACATAAAGTTCCTGGGTTCAGGTCTCATTAACAGAGAATTTTTCTTTAGTTCATTCTATCTGGATAGATGTTTGATAAAATCGTGTACATAATAAAGTCATTGTGTTCTCAATTTCAGGTCAGAAGGCAGATTCTTCATCATTGATTCATCCAAGTGAACTTACTGTACTTCACTGCGTAGATTTTTTGGACACATTTAATATACATATGTATATACATCATAATAAAAAAGATGTTGCATTCAGGGAGTAGGTGACAAGGCCAAGGATTCTCTGCACATCAGACACACAAGAACTGTCTTTCCAGAACTGAGAAAGCCTACAGAATGGTCAGATATCTCTTTGTAAGTAATTGCAATAGTTTGTGGTAAGTGCCAATATTTCTTATCTTGCTTCCTTATATTTCCTTATATTTCATAATCCTTTGTTGCTCTTCAGGCAAGGGAATATGCTGCAAGTCTTTTGTGATGGTGTTGCAATACATCAGTTTATAGATATATATCACTTCCAGACGAATACAGTTGTTACAAACTTTCCCAGCTGTTGTAACAGACTAGTCTTTCAAGCAAGTTATTAAAAAATTTATTTAAAAAAATTCTTTATACGAAGAAATGAGCATATGAAAATATTTAAAGGTTGTGATTTATTGTTTTATTTTTGTTATGAACTATATAATTTTCGTAATAGGTAAAAATGTAATCATATGATATATGTGCACCAGGTCATATCAATTTTCGTAGCTTATATTTCTCCTTATCATACAGAACCTTACATTTTTGTTGTAACAACCATGATGATGCACGGGTTACTGCTTCACAGATATCTCAGAGTAAATCCTCTGTAAATCTCAGTGACTCGATGCATGGTCAACTCAAGTAAATCATTAAATTCCCTCATACTTTCATAAGTACATAAACCAGCATTGAAAATACTGATAGATTACTAGAGATCCTTTTTACAATAAATGAAAATGTTAAATTTTGGTACAAAAGTTGGTTTAATTTTGATTTTATGTTGCACAACAAAATACAGTTTCTGCATTAATTTGCATTAAAAGCAAGTAAATTTACGGCTCATGTGTTACATAATATTGCATTTTTCTGTGAAAACACATCATTGAGATGATTTCAGGCCTTTCATTTTGTAGATTTTCACAATTCTTACCAGTTGACTATTAACACTTGCCTGTATTGTAGATAAGCTCATTAACACAATTACCCTGACCTACATGTCGAGGTGTATCGAGGATATAACTACTGAGCACCAAAATAGAGCTGTTTCAATATTGAAATAATGGGTGTTAGGGCTATATTAATATATACTATAATAAAAACTAATTCCTTTGAACATATACGTAAGATTATTTTAATTTGAATTGGAATAATTTTTTTTTCTAGTTCTTTACACATACAGTATATTATACCATTGCATGTCTGTTAATTCAACATTCAAGAGGATTATTGAACAATTTTTTGTCTTAATGTGCACGTATATATTTACCAGTACTTAACTTTCAATAAGCATATCATATAAGCCCTTTTATAAGAAAGAGACCTTTCCAAAACTTGAGATTTCTCTTGAAAATAAAGTTTTGTTCATAAAAACTAAATTTTTGCAGTAAAAACTAATATTTTGAAGGGAAAAAACAAAATTTCGTGTTTTCTGGAAGTGTAAAAACGACAATATTTCAGCCTTGTATTTGATATGAAAAATTTTAATATTATTATTGGTATTTACCATGGTTCGTAAATCTGTCACTTATGTAAACCAGGTGTCTAATTATCATGTATTCAGGCAGATCACAAATCTTACTTTAACAGCTGCTAGAAAAATGATGCTACCTAGTGCACTAATGTCATATAGCTGCCATGGAGCCAGTAATCTTCATCCAGCCCTCATTCTTCATATCATGTATATTTTAGACTAACACACCTCCAGAGCATACATTGCAAAGGTATTGTGTTTTAAGATAGTGACTGAAAAATGCTAATTTTTTTGCTTGTTTTTCATATGCTTTATAAACTGTGTGAGATCATGCCTTGTTACAACAGAAGACATTTGTTGAAAGTTTATCTTCTAAGTTATTTAGATTGGTTGCACTGAGCAAATTTCTTTCTTTCCTTGGTTAATCACCAATGCCAACATTTTTTGAGAAATATGTAATTGAGTTCACCAACATAATGTTAATTAAATATATTATGTCACGACTCATGAATATGAATAGTAAATATGTTTGAGAAAATCTGGCACTTCTTGACTGCCCTTAAGAGTTGTATTAGATTATTTGATATAGAGTCAGTTTCTCTTTGTTTTGTTTTTGTTTGTTTGTTAAGAGATAGATATATATTTCATTCAGTCATTTTTAAAATAGTGTTTTTTGCTTATGTACTATGGTTATGTATTATATGGCATAGGATTATGGTAATTATCAGAAATTCGGAAGGTCTGAAGTCTTGTTGTTATGTCTTATTCTCAAATCTTATATGGATGGAAATTTTTATTTTAAGTCTTTTAAATTATGGAATACTGCCCACTGAAGAAAAGTTAATTCAAATTTGCAGTATGTTCTTGCTTTAAGTTCTTCTGGACTTTGATTTTACAGCCACAATAAATTCATTTTTATGAATGATTTACTAATATGTAGGCTAAATTAATAGTTTTTTTTTAATTTTACTCACTACTTTTATGTAGTTATTTTGATGCTATAAGGCCTTTCAAAATACAATAAAAAGCCTGCTCTAGTAAACTTGTACATACATGCATACTATTTTAATCATTTCTGTTATAGTATTCTGAAATATATACTGTACTCTGGATTATCCGTGGTAATTGGGGGTAGAAAATGCATGGCTAATTGAAGACTGTGAATCATCCACAAAATGGCCTAAGAAGGACAAAAACAACATGAAAATGCTTCTGAACAAAATTATTTACAGTAGGGGGCCTACATATACAATAGTAATGACTTAGTAAATTAAAGTTTCTGTACTTACAAGTGTGTTGGTGTAATTTTTCACAAAAATTGGTCAACTGTTTTTGTTTTTTGTGTCAGAATACCTCTCCCCTTCAAAACCTTAACTAAAAAAAAAATAAAAAACAGAAAAGAAGACCCACCCGCAGATAATCAAGACTTGACTGTATTTATGTCGCAATTATTTTTTTTTTATTTGTTTCCTTTTTCCGTAAACTTTTTGTAAAACTAACCATATCATTACAAATCAGATTTATTATATTTTAGATTCAATGTTATAGGGAATATAACATGGCTAAATATTACATACATGTCTGTACATCTTCAGAAAGGCATGACCTGAGATGTATTCTTGAATGGGAAAAGTCCTTGGGGCATCAAAATAAATACTTAATTAAATAAATAAAACAATATTCAGTTAGATCTGCAGTATATGGAAATGTCATATAAAATAATTTTATAAAGCTAAGTATTACTCCATAGAAAGAATTAATGTGAAATCAAGGTTCTGCAGCTGTATGTTTCTTTTTTTCCTAATAAGCTTGTTATTTTCAGCAAAGAGTACCAAGTGTACTAATCATCCTCTTTGCTATGTTTAGAATGTGATATTAGATAACTTGAATGCTATTATTTTAAATTATATAAATATTATTTTAATTACGAGCATGTTTAAGTTTGTGCTCTTCAGCCATTAATATTTTTCATTAACTTTTATAATACTTTAGGGAAAGTATCTTAAAGCCCTCCTTCTTCCTTGGAATCTCATGTTTTATAGAATAAAATGACGTACCAGTGCATTCCAAACTCTTAAATGACAGAATCTGTCAGTAATTAAATTTTATGAGAATTTGTTAATAATAATTATTGATGATGACATCGGTGTTATATAACGTCCTAATAAACTTTACTCACGGTTTTGTAATTTGAAGGTTGTGAATCTTGGAAAAATGGATATATTGATATAGAAATTAATTTACCTTAAAAGTTTACTAATTTTAAGATGGCTTCAATAGGTAAGTGGGGAAAGAGAGCAAGAGGAACACTATGTAATGGAGCACTCATGCTATTGTTTCCCTTTCCTTGCCTGGCTACTGAAACCACCTTGTCATATTGCATAGACAGTACTTACTTGCTGAACACATTGTAGACTGGCGTTTCGTTTTAATTTAATACCACTCCCAACAAATGACCATTCACTTCTACACATCTATATTTCAGTTTTGTTAATAGATTTTTGGTAAACATTTTGTAGGCTACTTACCTATACCAGGAGAGAGATTTTTTTAATAGTATTTTCTATACTAACTTTGGTAATAGGCTTACTTTCCCTCTAATATTATATTACCGGTACTATTTTAGTTGTAATTGAGTGAATTCATGTACTTTATTTCCTATAAGTAGAGATCTGTGAAAATGGTTTTATTTTTAAGCAAAACTTGTTTAAAAATTTCAATATTTTGTTGTTATTACTAAGTTAAGTTGGCAGAGTTATGTTTAAAACATGATCTTCATGTTCAAATTTTATAATCTACTCGTTACTATTACTATGAATTGGTCTACTAAAAACCAGGTATTTTTATTGTCAGCTTAATTCAAACTTAATTCAAGCAAGCTGCTTGCATTTTTATTTATTGGACGCAATATTTATTAATTTCAAACTTTTCATAAGTTCATAGTGAATGTTAGTAATTGGATGTTGATATCTGCAAGAATTTAGGAAATAAGCATTTCTTATAAATTGAATTGCATTTGTATTCCGGCATACAAGAGAAAACAAGTTTGGGAAGCCATAGAAGCTTGAATTTATAGGGCAGTCTATGTCATGGGGTAATAAGGGCAGGAAATTATGAAATTATCCTTACAAAAGTGACTATTTTGTCAAAAGAAACCCTTTTTGCTGGAATTTGTGTAAAAAGTGGGGATATGTTTATTTTTCATGTTATTATATCAATTTGTATTATTTTGTGATTTAAAAATACATTTCTTAGTGTTATGGGAGGTGGTAAAATAATAGTTTGGAAACATTTGTTGTGAATCTCACGGATATCTACCTATATGGCGTATGTCTATATTTATATGATCTCTCAAACCTATTCAGCCATATAGCTTAAATTTAGTTATTTTGTTGTAATAAAAATGATATATGCCATGGTACCAAACTAAAATGTGAGAAATGCCAGAAATTTTGCTCTAAGGCGTGTTGTTTTTGGCTTGTTGATTTTCAACCCTTCTATGCTGGCTGTACTGGAAGAACCCACATGATACGATTTTCACACTTCTGTCATGGAATTTTTTATGTTAATTTTGTAGAGGATACCCTTAATATTCTTTTAAATAATATTTTCACATTTTTTAAAAGTTTTGATGCCTCTTATCTTAAAACAGAAAGTATTTTCATGGAAACTGAAAGAATAAACAAGATAAGTATTGTGTTTGTTAAATATTCAAACGTTAAAAGACTGTAGGAAGTATGTATTAAATCTTGAGAAAAGTCGAAAATAAAAACACTTTTAACTCCACTTACATCAGTTTAGAAAATCAGACTAGTTTCGGGAGTATTACTCCCATTCTCGGCTGGTGGTCAACTGGCCAATTTTATAAATTTATGTAAGTGGAGTTAAAAGCGTTTGTATTTTCGACTTTTCTCAAGCTTTAGTATGCTCCACTGTTTATATCATTTGTTTCAAGTATGTATAAGTTATGCGGTCTTTCAAAATGTTGCAAAACTTGCCATTTTATTTTATTTTATTTTATAATCTTCCTGCATACATTTACATACATTTACATACATACAGGTGCACATATTTAACCAATGAGGTTCTTAAGTATAATCTTTTAAGAAGTCAGTAATATGCATTTTGTTTGGAAAACATTCCCCCTTATAAATTCATAACTATTCACCGTAACAACAAATTATATAATAAAATCTTCATTAGAGTGTAAAAGCTCTGAATATGGACTCATTAATCCACATCATGAAAATGTTTAATGCTGCACTTTTTGTATTTGTACAAGGCCATAGGGTTACAGCCTGTCTACAATGTGTTAACTTACAGTACTTCATGAAGCCAGACTTTTATATTGCCATTTGTGGAATTTTGAATTTCCCAGTATTATATTACTTTGCATAGACTTAGGAAACATGTGCTGATTTGCCTGATATATTACCAGTATATAAAATGCCAAAAATAGTTTAAACTGGTCAAGGCTTTATACATGCTTTAATTAGATATAAGACATAATATTTATTATTTATATAGAATTTTTAGTTAGATATCTGAACAGCTCTGCATTAGACTGCATATTATTTACTTCGCCTCATTTACAAGAATAGCTTGGGGTGATGTGTTGGCAATGTTTAATTAATTCATAGGCATTTTGTTTTGATAGATTTGCGATTTATAATTCTGTGAATATGTTCCATGCCTGCCCTCCATCTTTGAAGTGTACTTTAGTGATAAACGATTGTAATCTCATACGAATGATATTAAATAAATTAGAATCAATTTAATGAATTCTCCAACCCAAAAGACTTGTTTGTATGGAAGTATTTCACACATGTTGTTTTGGATTAATTATGAATTGTAATATGTTAGCTATCACCAACCAGAGAACAGTAATTCTCTTGTTAATTTTTTATATCCTATAATAATTATGTTGAATAATGTGTACTTATGTCCTAATATGACAGTTATTCATTTAAAGCTAGTTTTCTTCCCTTCATATCATTAAGTACTCATGGAATGAATTTTTAGTAGCAATAATGCATTTCTAGAATCGCACTGAAACAGATCTTACATTCGTAGTATGTAAAGAATCGTTTCTTCACTTATTGGCAGCGTTCCAATTTCCACTGGCAGTGAAATTATCAAGATAAATAATAGCTCAATAATTGCTATCTGGGGGGAGGGGGGAGAAAAAAAAGAAGGAAAGAAAAAAAGACTGATTAAGATGATCATAGGTGGGTTCGCTGTTATGAGTTCTATAAGGGAGACAGTTCACTCTTAACAGACCCTAAACACAACAGCTCATTAAAAATTCGTCCCTAATCAGGTTGTTCATTGCAGAATGATATTTTTGATTGGAGAATTCCTTAAATTTAATGATATTGTTGATATTATTATAACTTCCATTAACAGTGAAGCTCAATGTGTATTGTTTGCATGCTCAGCTTAGTAAAGACTTCTCTATTGTGTATGGACTGAACAGATCTAATTAATTCTGAACCATTTTTTGTAATTAGATGCAGGTTACTGGAGTACATTACAGTTACCCACAAGCTGGAATAGGTTAAAAATGAGTTTAGTGATACAAACGTTAGTCGTTTTATGTTAACAGTAGATAACCAGATCTAATTCTGGGGTTAATTAAATTTTTAGAAACTCATAAAGTTACCACCTTTATATTGAACTAAGCTGGTAACTTTATGATTAATTATGTTATATATCCTTGCATTAATTATGGTGTGCCATTAACTGGTCGCTAAGATCACTAGTTGTTAAATATTTATATTTATTTGTTTTAATTCCACAGTTTTTATTACTGATAACAAGTGATAGAATTATATTTCATTGAACGCACCTTTCATTTGATGTACCAAAACATACTTTTAGGCTAAGCTATGGAATTAAAAAGTAATGAGATTTTAAATGAATTTGAATGTCATATCATAATATGCAGTTACCATATCAAGTATTATTTGTTATTGATCCAATTTTTCTTTCTAAATGTCATGTTTTCTTGTTGAAAGTCTTAGTTTAAGAATATTTTATCTTTTTTGAAAAGTTATGATGGAACTTTCACAGTGAAGTTATAACATATTTATAAATAAATAATGTTAATTGACTAACATGCTTAGTTACTCCACTTATAAAATTGTTGTTAGAACATGTTTTGCATGCCTTTGAATGCATCCTCAACTACTTGTCAACTCTACATATTCTACCAAAAATTTGTTAAGAGGACCAACTAAGTGTGTTAGTCAATTCACATTATTTTTATAAATATTCTATCTGTTTATGTGGCAAGCAGAAGGCGTGTACATTGAATTCATGAATGGTTGCCTATATCACATTATAATTTCAATGGACCGAATAAACTTAAATCCACTAAATTTAACTTTTGTTTTGTCCTACCATTTATCATAGACTATTCACATTTTCATTGCTTCATTAAATCTCATTTTATTTGTGAAATTTGAAGTAGTACTTGATAATGCAACTCATATGTTAAATATCCTTACAACAGCAATGCACATATGCTTATCATTAATTTTAAATGTACTCATTACATAACCATAAATAATATAACAAGTATTTTTGAAATTGTTGATGAATACATGAGCAATGCAGTTACAAGGATATTAAATCTAGGAATTTAAAAAAAATATATGATTTGCATTTATAATGATTATTTGATAAATTAAATGCAACATTTATTTAAATATATTGTAATTTAGTTATTTGAATATCATACTAGACTTGTAGGATTTATGCTTTGGGACAGTTGGTTGAGGTACTGTGTTACAACCAGTAGGTCCGGGGGTTAGACGTTGTTGGCCTAATCTTTCTATCCACCGCTGTGGGTGAGTTGGTATTGTCACTGCCAGCCACCTGGGTGGCCCAGGTTCGATTCCTGGTTGGGTTGGGGATTTTACAGAGATGTAAAGTTTCCCTCCTGGGTCAGGACTGGGTGTTGTGTTCCCATTCCATCCTGCGAAAGGACCTGGTCACCCTATGCGGTATCATCCGGCCTAGTGTCCCTCGGTCGGGCCTTGGGCCTCCCCCCACGGCTCTGTCCCAGGGCAGGACCGGCCTCTAACAGAAATGAGTACCAGGAGTGAAGGTGGCCAGTGTGTAAGGCAGTTCCCTAAGGGCCTTCTGGGCCTACATAGGGACTACTTTATTTGCTAGACTTGCAATCATACTATTAAAAACCATTCATTGTGTATAATTTGTGTAGCTGTTCTCTGTAAACAAAAAATTATCACTATCATTGTTTGCTGAAATATGTATGACATTTGCCATAAAAAAAATCATAATACTGATTCCCAAACAGATGTAGTCACTTTATTTACTGAAGAAATCTTAACAGAACCACTTGTACTATTGTTCATAGCTCCCAATGATGCATATTCTGTTTTTAGAAATATGTAATGCAAGTAAGAACAAATGTATTTTATTCATGCTATTGGGAGGAAGGGCCATTGTAATAGGCGATAATAAATTTTGATGAAGATTGAGTGAAGCAGGCCTATGATTGGTTGCTATCGAATACATTCTTACACATGATTGGTCTATATCTAATAACTGACTTATCTGTGGAATAGTCTATGATAATTATCCACATGGTAAAGTTGTTTGAAAGATTCAGCACTAAAAATTATATAGATTTGGAACAAAGAATAAAACTTTAGGGCAACTGTAGTTATGGAAATATTTTATGGACTTTGTACAATCCTATGAAAGTAAGAAATTAAGAAGTTAACCACACTGGAGTTGTTTTTCGTTTGTATTGCATTTGTTGATGCTCAGAAGAAAGACATGATATTCTGTATAAAATTATTTTTAAGGAGATTCACCAAAGAAACATTATGCCTTTGTATTGATTAAGTATTGACTATTATAGTGTAAAAGTTGAGTTAGAGTTTTTTATAAAAATAGCGTCCAATAGAGGCTAACTTAGTTTAGTGTGTAAGAATCAAACCATGACATTGCTTTAGATGCCACCACGATGGCAAAGACACATAAGCTGCTTAGGAATGGAGTATGTAGACTGGTAATTTAATCAAAGCTTACCTTTAATGTAGATTTGTTTAGTGAATTTTCTAGAAATCATTCTGAAGAATTCTGTGAAACCTCAATTTGTAATTGGCACATGTGTAAGCAGAAATAAATTTTATGATAATGAAGTTAGTAAAAGTAATTCTTAAGCTTGGTGGAATGTCAGAAGCTGGTATTAAAAAGTTAGTATATGTGACTGAGTTACTTCACTCACATTTTTTAAGTAGAATGTGTCCTGAAACCCATTTCCTCTCGCAGAATAAAACCATAGATTAAAGTAAATATTTTCTTGTAAGTATTAAAAACATAAAACTTTAGGAATGATACTCTGTGTAGCATACTTTCATAATACAGTGGACTCTTAGTAATTCGAACCCCAAGGGGAATTAGAAAAAAATCGAATTATCCAAATTTCGAATTAACCAAAACTGTGACTTTTTAAACGAAAATGCCGTAAAAAATGTTAAAAATAAACTCATTGCAATAAATAATAATTATTGTATAGTGAATCTTACCTTAATGACTGCCATCTTGTTGTTTGGATGTTAAATGAAACCATTTTTTTTTTCCACACTAAAACTGTAACCCTAAATTGAATAAAGGAACTCCATGCTTTGACATTTTGACAAATTTGGGCTTCGATTTATCCAAATTAAGCTTAAAAAATTAGAATTAATTGCAATTTTTTAACATACATTTATATAGGAATTTCAAGGGGAATGAGTATTTATTCAAATTATACAATATTTTGAATTATCCAACGTCGAATTAACCAAATTCGACTGTATTTTGTGTTTTGGATTTTGTACATTCTTTTGAATGATTTTGCAGTTGATATACTGAGCAATTGTACACGTTTGTGATGAGCAATGCTCGAGTTATCTTTATTTCCTGGCCGACTGGACCAGTGCAAGTAAATAAAGAATGGCTCTATTTATTGTAATCATTATTGTAATATTTATCTCTGCAATGTGCCAAGACAGTTTGTGAATAATGATAAGTAAAAGGTATATGGAAATTGTCTGATTGTGAAGTTACCATCGTTGAATAGTGTACAGAGGCTGTTTGTTTTATTTGCATTGCTTGCAAATCAGATAGCTAGTCATATATTTGTAGTGTTGCTTGTAACTTGGTGATCTAATACATTTTTCAACTATTGAATATTGTGGCTCCCATGGAGTCTGTTAAAACTGGCCTACATGCAGTTATATATTAATGTATGACTTGAGATTCTCTGACCTACCATATATAAATATTCTTCTTAGTGTATACACTAACTTCACAATTAAGTATGTTTTACAATAACATAATTTTTCATAGGGTATCCCATCATCGTTAGCTGATTCTGCCTGGCCATCTGATAGCAAGTGGATGAACATGTTGATCAAAGTTCCTTTGAAACGTACGAGGGCCATTCAATAATTAAAGAGACAAACTGACCTGGAGAAAAAAACCATTAATTTTTACAAAACAAGACTTTTCCTACTTTTCAACATAATCCCCATCAACATTTATGCACTTGTCCCAATGGGTTACTAGCTTTTTTATACCAGCTGCAAAGAACTCTTTGTGTTGGTGTCGGAGCCAATTTCCCACAAATTTCTTGACATCCTCGTTATCCTGGAACTTCTTCCCAAGTAATACCTCCTTCAGTGGACCAAACAAATGGAAATCAGAGAGGGTGCTAAATCGCAACTTCAACAGGCTGGCCAGAACGGTGTTCGTCAGTCACTGATTCTCGACCACTTTTGAACTGTTCTACTCACTTGTAAAAATTTCCACGGTTCACACAACTTTCACCATACACTTTGTCAGTCTATTAGATGGTTTTTCATCTTCAGCAAAAAAAAAAAAAAAAAAAAAAAAAAAAAAAAAAAAAAAACACACAGAACGTTGTTTAACCAATGTGGAATTTTCAAGAAGACCCGACATCGTTAAATTTAATTTTGAGGTTATAAACAGAGCAATGTTGATCCATCAGCTGATTAGAACTCATCCCAGTGATGCCAACTTAAAATCCTAAATGTATCAAACTTGTACTACTAACTGTCTTTTCCCCAGACCAATTTGTCTCTTTAATTATTGAATGACCCTTGTATAATCTGGTTAAATATCCTAATAGTGAAGTTAGTATGTATATTTCCGTACTAAATCTTGCTACAGATTTCAGCCCTTCACTATTCTATTTCCCTAGTAACAGTAATGCCGAAAAAATATTTAGTTGTTAGTAAGTTTGTATGTATGTGTCATAAGTGTGATGACAGTTTCTGAATGTAACTGTAACAAATCTTATAATTTAAATCACTTACTTTAACATTTTTTGAGTGCCATATCTGAATTCATTATTACCGGTACATATCTGTAGAATAAATTCACTCTTGGCATAAAGATGTATACAAAATTATTCCTATATGTCTCTGCATCTATTTTAAAACAGATTTGTGGGGAACCTGAAGCTTTAAAATTGTTTCTTCTCTAGTCTGAGCTGGAGAACTGTTTTACGATTTGAAATTTTTGTTTTTTACCTGAATTTTTAATGTGATGGGTATAAAGCTGAATTATTTATGAATTTCTATTAATTTGATTGGTGAGATGTTGATAATGAAGAGGAAAAAAGGAAGCATTCAAATATCTAGGAATAATGTTGCCATATTAGCAATTGGCTTATTGTTCTGCTGTTTCTGGTTTTACTTTTGTTTTTCCCTCTGGCAGTAAGGTCACTAAATAAGATCGAACATAATTATCTTCATTTTCATAAGAGATTACCAAGTTACAGGAGTACTTAACTATAACAATCTTGTCCTGCTTCCTTCAACTGTTGCATCAACAGTTTATATTCCTACAGCTTTCATTGTGACCCAAATATAACCAAATCACCGTCTGCCCTTTCTTATCTTTCTGCTCCTGTGCCATAGATATCTCACCATTCACATCTGTCCATTCGCAGCAACTTTATCAAATGACAGCTTGGTAACAAGTCTTCCAGCTAGATGTCATGTTGGTCAGTATGAATTAAAAGTTATTGTAAGGGTTGTGTAATTCATGAAACAACCTGTGTAATCACAAGAATAAGAGTACTTGAGAGTGTTGTAAAATCAGTTATATAAAAAGAGGGTTTTCAGTGTTGTATGTTACAATAAACAAAATTATTTCCTACTGTTATTGTAGTTACTATTATATTATTTGAAACAGCTTACTGGCTCTCTTGTAATCCCATTCTTTACCTCTTCTGGTTACTGAAAATTGAAAATGTTTGCGCATAAATATTTTGCAATTGCATTATTGAGCCCCCATTCCAGTGTTTTCTTTGTGTCAGCATGCCCAGGGCCGCCACATGGGGGGGGAGGGCTGCCGGACCCAGGGACATGGAAAACTGGAAAAGTTTGATAAAATTTTCTGTTAGACGAGAAACGAGAAGAAAGCTCGACGGAGAAGGGAAGAGACGACTGTCTGAATGAGGATGGTCGGAGGTCGGTGAGGGGCCCGCGACCAGTACATGGTCCTGGGCCCGACTCCGAGATGTGGCGGCCCTGAGCATGCCTGGTCAGTTATGTTAAATAAAACACAGCAAACAAATAATTCTACTTTTGCACTGGATTGTAAGTTACTTGATAAAAGAATTACACAAATTCTTATACGGAATACATCAGTAATCAGATTGCAATGAACACTGCACAGAAACCCATATCTAGCAAGTAGTATTCTACTAATGACACAAATAACAGTGGATTACAATAGTGTGTCATCTGAGTACTGTAAGATAGAATAATGTTTCTTATATTTTCCTCACTTTTAGAGGAACAAAT
Source organism: Ectobius pallidus (assembly GCA_964059195.1). Taxonomy (NCBI): domain Eukaryota; kingdom Metazoa; phylum Arthropoda; class Insecta; order Blattodea; family Ectobiidae; genus Ectobius; species Ectobius pallidus. The sequence goes on along the minus strand of CAXKWD010000004.1, from coordinate 47,122,306 downwards.
CACATTCAATATCTAAAATGAATAATTGTAAATGTAAGCATGAGTGAATTTTTTTATGGAGGTACTGTTCATGTATTGTAGAATGATGGAATATCAGGATATATGGACTAAATAATTGTGTAAGCTGTAGTCTCACTAAATGAAGGCAATGGAAACTTAAGATCGAATGAAGATTACATATTAGGAAAAAAGTAAAACTCCATTTTTCAACTCTCCAATCTGGTGAAAAATAAGTATTAACGATTTTAATGTCCTAATGTTTGTCATTCTGAGCTGCACTTTAAAATCATGGCCTGAATGTAAAAAGAAAAAAGTTCTTTTATCTTAATCCCTGATATAATTTGCTTTACTATCCCCCAACCTTTACTAAAAAATAAAGGAGAGGATTACATGAATTTCACACTTCCTCCATTTCATACCTATTTCTGGTGACACAGATTAGTTATAGGACTATGCCTTTATTTCTTGACAAAGGCGGTACTGTGGTAGGTGAAGAAATTATGAATTGAATCATGAAAAGATGCATCCCTGGTAGTGCCCAGAGATATGCTAAAATAATTAATGGGCCACAGGTGCTGTCGATACCCAAAGAGAAGGTTTGGAGGAAGCCTGAACTGATCTCTGAGAGGTAAAAAGGACGCTGGAATAGGATTTGAAATTGGTCTAAAGTTCCTGATAAAGAATCAATGGAGTCCCAAAGGGGCCCAAGTAAGCTTGGCGGAAGTAGGTTGAGTATTTTTATTGAAATAAAGCAATGGCTGATGAGGTTGATCACCAATGGAGTTTTACTGTGTTCTTTTAATTCACTTAACATTACTTTCATATTGCATGATAGCATTTGCAGTGAACGTTGGTGTATGGTAATGTTAAATATTTTTTAAAATTACAGTAACTAGAATTGAACATAAATGCTAGCAAAGGATTTGTGTAAAAGTGAAGAAAAGAGAGTTTAAGTTGTAAATAACTTGTAGAAGTGTGAGAAATCCAACATGACATCAAGCAGCAAGTCTTGAGTGGTAGAATACTCAGTAACGATATATTATGTATTTGTAGATAAGTGTCTTAATTCATATCTTATATCAAATGGCCAGTGATCCTTCACGTTCCCACTGTGATGCTCTTTATAGGGATCGGAGGATCATTGGCAAAGGTTGAAAACTGCTGGATTCAGTTTGTGGGGATATTTACCTCATTTAAAAAAAATAATAGTTCATTTTAATTTTAACATAATGATTTTTCTGTATGTTTCTAGGAAAGAGAGTTAAAGGAATAGGAGAAAATGTAAACAGGCTCATTCAGCAGGTTCAATGTGACCTCATGACACCTTTTGAATCCCATGATCCCTGAATCAGAAGAAAGCAATGGCATAGGCCCAGATTAAAATCTTGGTATGACATCACATTAAGTATTATTTTCATATCTACACTGCCGGGCAAAAAAGCGCTACACTTAAGGATTTTTTGAGAATTGCATAATTAATTATCCTGGTCATCTGTGAAGGATATTATGGTCTTGATAATGTCTTACAGCTGGGAGAACACTGGGTGATGTTCTCAGCACATTCGGAACATATCGGAAGCTGCGTCCGTCTTACATTAATGCAAAGATCTTGCAGATTCTTCTGGACAATCATCTTTAATCTTCGGTTCATGATATATAGAATGAAAAGTTTGGAGAATATATCCAAACAGCTCAACAGTTGAGAAAGAAAACGTGTACACTCAAAGACTGAGAATCCAAACAGCTTGCCAAATGCAGTGGACAATACACTATAATACTGGGCAACTTCTGCTTATTTCTGTTCATTTCCAGTTAAATGTTAATTTGTTTTGTTATAAATATGCTTATTATCTAAAGAAAGGCGCAATAAATAATGCCATAAGATTTTGTGAGAATATTATGCTCGTTGAACATATTGTTAATTTATTATGCAATTTTCAAAGAAATATTTTAGTGTTACGCTTCTTCACCTGGTAATGTATATACAGGGGTCACCCAGAGAGTAAAGAATTATTTAATATAACTAATTAATAATGAAAGATAACAACACAAAACTTTATTATCAAGATACATTAACTTACTCTATTTCAACATAATCACTATTGTTGTCCAGGCATTTATTGTAACGAGGTACCAGTTTTTCAATGCCAGTGTTATACTTTTCTACCATTAAAGACCTGAGCCTGGAATTTTTGCCAAGAAGGCAAGGAATAAATGCAGAGGAATATTGTGCAACTCTTTAATGACTACGACGCACTATCGAAAACAAGAGACATGGAAAGTTGTCTGAAAAGATGTTTTTGATTCACAACACCACTCAGCTTCATTCGGCTGCTCAAACACAGGCACAACTTCAACGTTTTAAGTGGGAATTTTCGGACATCCTCCTCCAGTCCTGACCTGGCACCCAGCGATTTTCACTTGTTTCAGAAACTAAAGGACCTTTTTTGGTGGAAAAGAATTCCCAACCGATGAAGACCTCAAAGCGGCAGTGATATCCTGGCTCAGGTCTTTGGCAGAAGAAGAGTATAACATCGGCATTGAAAAACTGGTACCACATTACAATAAATGCCTTGACATCAATGGCAATTACGTTGAGAAATAGAGGAAGGTACTGTATCTTGGTAAATAAAATTTTGGGTTGATATCTTTCATTATTATTTAGTTATGCCAAATTGTTCTTTTATTTCCGGACGACCCTCGTACATAACTGAAAGTTGTAACTGATGGATACTTTTGATGGGATAAGAAATTGAAATCTGAAATACATATAGAGAGTATTTGCCCCATTTTGTTCAAGGGTTGACATTTCAAGTACATTTATGCACACCCAGGATGAGAGAGTAAAACATGGAAATCTTAAATAGAAATTAATAGATGTGACATTTCTTCATATCACGTACATTTTTTTAAGAAAGGAAAATAAATATATTTATTGCCGAGAGCACTAAAATTGGTTAAGAATGATTGGCTGTAAATGTTCAGCTAAATAAATTTCCGTTGCACCAACAATTAACCATAATAAAAATACATTATTGCCTGGTTAAATCTACAAAAAAAAAAAGTGGAATTTCATTCTAATTTTGAAGTTGAGTCTATATATATTTGGTAATTATTCAAATAATTGAAATGTTATCTATGGAGGATTTTTTTAGAAAAATATAATCTAATCCAAATCTTCATAGAAATGTTTCAGAAACTATTTTGGCTCATGAAATGCACATTCTGCATTTTGTAGAAGCGATGTTGTGACAGATTGGACTTTCCCACTGTTTCACTTACGAATCATATCATATTTGCAGCTTTTATTTGGGCAAAGAAGCAAGATTACACCTATTGCCAGTAACAGCAACTTGTGCATTCCTCTTTTTACAAAATATTACGAAAAATGCCATTATTTTCTCTACAATGGTTCGTTCTTCTTGTCTTGCCTCAGCCTTCCTAGAGAAAGCCCTCATAAACTCATGAGTCACCTAAAAGCTAAAAGTAAACTCCATGGCGCTACATTCCTTATGGGACCGCTGCATCATCTTCCACAAGCAGATGGCAGGATTGGAGGACATGTGGTCAACATGCCAACTCCGACAGCCATTTTTGATGGCTTACTGAACCAGAGCTCCTACTTCTTTATCAAATAGCTCCACAGTTTGTGTCATGAGGCTGAGTGCACCTCGTTGCAGACCTCCCTACCTCAGAAAAATCTCTGAGAAGGTACCAGATGTCGAACTCAGGCCTTCAGATCCATAGCTAGTGGTTCTAACCATATTAAATCACCTGGTATACAACATAATTTCACACACTTTTATATAAACTTCATAAAAGTTCTAAATTTGATTACCACTAAAATCAACTGTGGTTGAGGTAAACAAGTGTCTGAAAACAAATTGGCCTCTTGCTGAACTGTTTCACATTATCTTCACAAACTGACCATACGTGATATCACGAGTGTACGGAAATCACACTAATTGATCATTCTTATTTTATGAGAAAAGAATATTTCCAAAACTGATCCAGCACAGGAAATTTGGGAGCAAGGAGAAATAGGTGAACAGGGTGTGTTGTTTTACAACTTATCTAAGCATCTAATTCTTGTATTGCTATCAAGAAACCATCTGAAAATCTTGGTTGTTGCCAAGGGAAATACTTTGTATCTTATTAGATGTCCGTAGAGCAGATTGTAATGATAATAATATATATATTTGGTAGTTGACCGTGTTATTGTTTTTATTTCCATTGTTGTTATAATTATGTAAATAAATGTGCAATACAATACTTTGCTGTATTTAGTATTTATCAATAGCTTAAAGACCTAAAAGTGTACTTAGGACTGAGATTTTTGTATAAAATAATGAACACACTTTTCTGAGTTCTGTAATTCAATGAACCATTCATTTATTTTTATAATCCTTAAACCTTCCATATTATCATCTCATTGGTGATTAAAAATCTCTGTATATAAAAGGCAATGTTAGTCGTTTATAGACCAAAAAACTGCTGGACCGATTTACAGCTTTTTTTGCAAAATGATCTGTGTTTTCCGGGGAAGGTTTAAAGCTTTTGAAATCCTCAATGTGACCAGTAGAAAGAAAGTTATAATCCTAAATGTTTTATTTAAATATTACACTGAATTCATCAAATGCAATTCAGTTCTCATTGACAACAATATTGTTTGGAGTGTTCACATAGGGCTTTGGCAGTCGCATTTTACTGGGCTTTGACAAATAATTATAATTAGAGAGGCTATAGATATACTGTAATTAAGTTTTATTAATCAATACTGGAGTATTAATATTGCTATGTACGGTAGCTCTATCTAAAACATAAATATTTATCATTAATATAGTACCCTACTTAAAAATTCTAATAATACTATAATATTATAATAATAGAATAAGTTTACTGCTATGATGGTATAGATACTTTGTATTGCATGCACCCCAACGTTGGGTTCTGTTTAGAGGGAAGGCAGCGGCACAACAACCTGGAATACAGGTATAGGGAGATGCCGACTATATTAAATTATTTATAGTGATGCAAATATTTCAGTAGCAGCTGATGTTGACTGCTCCATGAGCTCTTCTTCTATACTTATTTTAAGCATGATACAGCGTATTAAAATATATGTATGCAGGGTTTCAAATTTAAATCTCCATCTTATGATGTGAAAGCGTCCATGCCACATCACAAGAAAATACATGAAGAATACCTAAAATCAGTATAGTGTGATTTACTGCTTCTAACGTTTCACTTATCAAAATGTTTTTACCTGGTTTTTCAGGCAGGAGAATTCAGACTTTCACATTGGTCACAAATCTTCCAGCAGAATCCTGAGATCCGTCTATTGAAACCCAGATCTTGTTGTTTCCTACTTCCTGCCCAACCTTACAGTTCTTTCCAAGCATTTGTCTAAGTAATGACGCCATAGGAAAGGTAAATGTTTGTTTGTATATTTTTCCATGAAAACTTTAATTGTGGAACTATTCCCTTTATTAAACGGAACATTCGCAGCACCCATCATTTCACAAAGGTCTATAAGTCACATTGCTTGTTAATAAGTGAGTTAAACATTGGTGGCACTTCTCTCTTCTCTATTCTTGTAAAAAATTCTAAGATGAGAATTGTGTAATTTGGTTTCTTTATAAATTGCATTTTGTGCTCCAAGTGATGTTATATTATACACAGTGTTCTATTCAACCTTCCAGATTTCAGTTAATTATAAAACGGAATGAATGAGCAATGAAATTATAAAGAATTCAAGAAAAACTCATACATTTTATTTCACGCATACTAATACACCCTTACATGCCCCATTTGTAGCACAACAATATGCAACCTGTACTTAACTTTCCGGAGTGGTCTCTCTTTACATTTCACCTGTTACTGTGGCAATCACATTACAGATTTGGATTTGTAATTGTGGTATATCATTCACTGGAGTCGCAAATACACAATCCTTCACATAACTCCAGAGGAAGAAGTCCAGCGGAGGTAGATCTGGTGAACATGGTGGCCACCATATTGGTTTGTAGCGTCCAATCAATTATGAAATGTTGCAGTCAGGGACCGGACCACCAAACATCCAATGTGGGGAGCCCCATCTTGTTGAAAGATGATATTAGGTTGTAAAGCAACTACCTGTGGATACACAAACTGTTCCTACGTGTCCAAGTACAAGGGGCCTGTGACTGTAGGTTCTTGAAAAAACGGATCACTGATCCTGTCCTTCATTAAACTGCATCAAACGTTCAGTTTTGTACTGTCACAGACATGTTCTCTGTACACATGTAGGCTTTCCAATCCCCAGATTCGTATGTTATGCCGATTGACAGTACCTGGCACATGAAATGTTGTCTCTTCTGAAAACGGGATGTTGTCAAGGAAGTGAGAATTCATGTTGATAACGGATGAGAATTTATGTAGCAAATTCCTTACGACACAGCCTGTCGTTTGGTTTCATTTGTGGCACAATCTGCACTTTATATGGATACATATGCAGAACTCGGATGTACAGTTGTCAGAGGCTTTTCAGAAATTCTGCCTGAATTTCTTTAACCTTTTCTTCTGTCAGGGTATGCCGAGCTCCACCAGATTGTTTTAAGACTCTGCCGGTCATAAGCAACTTATTGAATCACAGCTTAATTGATTTTGCATCAGGTGCAACTCCTCCATACACTTCTCTGTAATTTCGTTGGATTGAAATCATGAGTGTTGTCTCCACATACCACACCATTGTTTGCCCTCATGCAGTCGCCATTTTGTTTTATGCGATTGTTGCACAGTGTAGTGACAACAATTAACTTCAAACAAATGAAATACAAATTCTTTGAGTTTCTCTTTTTTTTTAGTACTTCTTTCATTTCATAAATCCGCATACCTAGTTAGCAATGATTAATTTAAATCTGGGAGGTTTGAATGGAACACCATGTATAATTGATGTATGAAAGGCTAAGTTCTCCCATTTGCCTGAAATAATCACTGCCAAATGTTTGAATATACGTACAACATATGCATTTTAGAATACTTTGTTTTTAGAATTTCAAACACTATTTTATTCAAGAACAATGACCAGACTACACTACACTATTTTATAGGCTTTGTACCATGGGTTGTGACACATCAATATAGTATTGCTAGGTCAGTTACTGCTTAGGTTCTCCTCGCCTCACCCCCCAACCCATACTCTATGCATTTTTAACTGAAATAAACTTTATAGGATCAGGCACAAAGGTTTACACACTGGTGATTAATGATGTTCTTTTCTTGACCATCTGTTTCTGTTTTGTAGGCCAAGAAGCATTGTATGTGATTCTAACAAAAGTTTATTGTTCATGTAGATTTAAGAATAACCTATATATGATTAATGAAATGTCAAAACTGGGGACTCACATCATAAATCCCTCCTAGAAGACGTATCTTTGGGTTTAAAGTCCAATTCGCTACACAATTACCAAGGGCAATTGTATTATTAAATGAGAGGAGGAAACCTTTTTATTTAAGTTCAGCTTTAATTATAAACACTTCAACTCTAAAGTCATATCACGTGTTGGATCTGTGGGTTTATCAGCAGGCCATGTAACTACTGATGTGCGTTTTTTTTCTATCATTTGTGTGTTATGGCATCTGATAATTTTAACTGATATTTAATTTTGATAATTATGATATAGGATGCAATAGCGATGGTGAATGATGCTAAGCAAATATTCAATTCAATATTTATTTTTACGACTGGGGAATCCATGAAAATATCCAATTCAAATTGGCCAACCATGAGGTTTGAATCCGAGACAAGCTTAATCCCCTAAATCTACACGGACATTTGCATGCAAGTGCCAATTTTGAATAAAAACTATAAAATCGGATATACGTTATATAATAATAATAATAATGATGAATAGGTACACAAAAATATTTTGGTATTTTATATTTATTAAATTAATTAACAAAAAGTATAAAAATACTTATTTTGATAAAGTGAATATGATAAACAAAAAATATGTTATGCTCCTGTAAAAAGCAGATCATTCGGTATTGTTACATTATTGCTGGTTTGTGCAAGTGTCCAATAACGCCACCTTGTGATGTGGGCAGCCATTTTTGGTTGACGTTCACGGGAGAAAAGTCCTTTCTTGCATGCTCCTGGACGTGCAAATTCTGAAAAATAATAAAGAAAATATCCTCATAAAAATAACTTTCACTTATTAAATGCTGGTAAACAATACATTCCAGCTGTAAGAATAAAATATCTCTAAGATGGGTGTCCATATAAGATTTACATATATAATAGAACATTTAAAAAATATTTGGAAAAACCTTGGAGAGTTCAAGAAATTAGGGAACAAAAATTCCATCCACAAAATTTAGTGAACTTTTCAAATTTACCTTTGTCCTCATGCCCACAGCTTATTCTAAGTGACATCTTAAATTTCTTCTGCAGACTCATGTAAATATTTAAGCCTCGTTTTGCCTACACTTTTTAACTTTTAAGCATTATATCAGGAAGTGCATATTCTTCTGATACTTCGTCATAAAAGTCAGCACATGATACCCCATTAAAGTGTCTTTCGACAATGAGTGGGGCCTTTGCTGTTGCAACTTAGTAATATAGCATACAATACACTGGCCAATGGGAAAAACAAGAAAAAGTGGACATTTGAGGATCCCCAGTAAAACTTCTGAGATACGGGATGAATGGACACCCCACTCTACGAGCATGGGGTATACAGTTAATGTCGTGTATTATAGAGCTTTAATATGATTGTTTTAACTGAAATTATTCCATAGTTCCTTTAATCTCTCAAGATCTTTGTTTTATTTTATTTTTTAATCCTGAAAGACCAGTTGAAGCTGGTGGAGGATATGTCAATTCAGTTATAATAAAATTTGAAAAAGTATGCTGCATTAAATATGTAAATAATGAGAGGTTAGCCCATCTCTTGCAGAAAGACCGTATGAAAGAAAGAGAGCAGAGTGGGTGTGAAGAGCTTCTTAAAATTCTATATCTAGTGAAAGCTTCAGTAGGATGTCTATTCAGAACATAATTGATTTATTTCAGGCAATTTCCTTACCTTGTGGAGTATTAAAGTCAGCAAAATTCCAGATCATCTCTCCTATCAAAAATCCCTGCTCCCGAAGTTTGTCGAAAGCTTTGAAGTGTTCCTTTAATGTAACAACATGATAATCCTCTGACCACATGGTGGAAGGAAGCTGCAAAATGTAAGTAGAAACAAATTATTATCTGTACAGAATAAACTGGATTATTCTTTATCCTTACCATAGGCATCATAGTTTAGAGAATGTATTATACTCAGTCCTGAAATCAGTGTCCTATTTTCATGCCCATGACTCATGAGTTAAAAAATTCCATTTACAAAGAAAAAGGTTTGTGTAAGTCCGATGTGTCTGTAGGCAGCATACTGAGGCTAGCATCATATAAAAATGAAAGTACATAATTATGTTAGAAATATTTGGAGGTTTTTAGTACATATCACACTTTCCAGTAGTATCCCTTCCAAATTATATTTTTTTCTTTCCTAACTAATCCTCTATACAGTAAAATCACAGTATAAAGATCATCAGAAAAACAAATTATTTATACTTTATTTTAAAAAATATGTTATACTGAAACAAGCAAATCTTTTCGAAGTCAAAGACCTTTTAAATACAGTTTAACAGGTTGAAACAAAAGCATTGTAATTCTACCATATATAAATAATGTAGTGAGAGTTGTTCCACAACACGCTATGCCTTTGCCAAATGTTTGTACATTGTCTTTTAATCTACTTGACACATATTGGTTTTATATTGTAAAACCATGCCACATCAGTCATTTCATTTCATCCTCAACTTTTCTAATGATTTCTACCTTCCACTTTCTAATGAATTTAACTTTTTGTTCTATGCTAAACTGCTTTCTTTTCTTTAAATAGTGTAGTATGAAATGGCGATGTACAGTACTGTAATTACGTTTTACTCTACAATACATGCATCAGAAAAGTGATGTCTCTAGTTTTTAATATTTAGAAGAAAACAATTTAAATTCGAAGATGGTACAGAATGCAGTAAGTGATACTTCAATTCGCACTTGGAGAAACTTGTTCCTCCAAGCAGGTGTCATATCGAATTCTCTCATCGATCATTGCTAAAAACAATAGCTATATTTTTGAAGTAGTTACAATTCAACGATTGGTCGTTCTTGCCAAAGCAGCATAGGAAAAAGATTTAAATATTATCTGAATATATACTCAATAAATATTTATAAATGAAATAAAGCCAATTATTCATGTTTAATGTTTAAATTTTCAATATTGGTACCTAATGCCGAAATGATTGTGATGGAATCACAAAAATGAGATATCTTCATATTACAATGTATGTGATTTGAGTGCGGGATTTAAAATATGTACTTAAGACTGGAAATTGCTCTAAACTGAGTCCGTTAATTTGAGATTACACTGAATAAATTTGATGAATTTTGTGGTTTTATTGCATTCTGCATTTAGCGATTAGCATTGCCCGGTGACATGGTGTCCGGCAGGTTGGTTGGTTATTTGGTGGCTCCCAGCATGGTGACATTGGTTGGTTGGGTGGTGGCTTCCAGCATGTTGACAGATTGATTATATGGGTGGTGGCTCCCAACATGGCGATAGATTGGTTATATGGGTGGTGACTCCTAGCATGGCAGATTGATTGTATGGGTGGTGGCTCCCAGCATGATGACAGATTGGATGGTTGAGTGATGGCTCCCAGCAGGACCTATGTAGATTCTTACTGTTATGGTTGCAATTTCAATGAAAATAAGCAAGTACCAGTAGGCCTACTCCCTGTCTACCCAGGCGTAGAAATTTTATAAACTGCTTCACTTACTCTGTCCACATATTTCTGGCATCTTTTTATGACATTTTGTATGCATCTTCCAAAATTGAGTTACTCTCTTGCCTATCATTTTCCTTCAGCTTTTTAATTTTCGGGGGTTTGATATTTTTAAAATTCCTCTAAAATAAAAGTCTCATCAAGCAGTCATCTTGATTTTTTTCGATCTGTTGGAGTAATACAAACAAACAAAGTGAAATAAACCAGTTACACTGACAAAAACTACAGCTCGTTAGATGCAATTAAGACTTACATAGCATTAATGCAAGGGGTTAACCAAAGCGGTTTACAGAATTGCTATGTCTGAGTAAGACAGAGAGTATTAGTACTTGCTTACTTTCATTGCAGTTAGCTAGAACCCGAATTGCGAGGACACTACATCTGTCCTGCTGAGCTACCAGTCCCCATGACACCAGGCATCAAGATCACTGAACACACTGTATTAGTTCAGATGGTGGGGCTATACATATGTATGTCTTGGCCAAATAATTCTACCTATACCAATAAATTTTGCTTACCCTTTTTAATCACTGTACTTTTAAATAATTAATTTTTACAATTTTCTGCACAGTGGCTGTAATATTTTTGTTGAAATTTTTGTGCAATAACTATGTGTATACATATCTTTTTTGTTTGACATTTTGAAAAGCCCAAAGTTAGCTGGGGATCTTGGATGGCTGGGCTTGAAAATTTACTTAATTCTGTTACTCTTCTGAATAACACAATTCTTTCCTTAATATAAATATTTAGTGGTTTAAAAATCCAGCTAAACATTATGATTACTTACTTACTCAATTGCAAAAACAATTCCCAAGCAATCCAAAGGAATATTATCTATTCTATGGAACCCGGAGGTTCATTGATGGGCTTACATGAGCTCTCGATTTAACTCTATTCTGTACTAACTCCATCCAACCATCCCTCACAAATCCCACTTCCCTTAAATCTATTCTAATATTGTCCTCCCACCTGTGTCTAGGTCTTCCAAGTTGTATTTTCCCTTTGGGTCTCCCAGTCAGTATTTTCCTCCCAATATGTGCAACACGTCCAGCCCATTTTATCCTCCGTGATTTAATTACCCTTACTATATTCGGTGAAGAGTACAGGTTATGAAGCTAGTCATTATGCAGTTTTATTCAGTCCCCATTTTCATCTCCTAAACTATTTAACTATTTAGCTGGCGAGACAAGTAATTTAATACAACTTCCTCAATTTTATTCTGGTTTCTAAAAGATGAAGTAGAATCTCAGTTATTTTCATGAGGCTACATGCACCTCATTCCACACTATTCCACTTCCGAAAAGTCCGAACTCTGGTGCTCCAGAGTTCAGCACCTATACCACATAAAATAACATAAAATACTAATAATATTTTATTTAAGTAAGGTTTAGACAAACCGTATGCTGTCCAAGTACAGAGCCAGCTCCATATTCAGTAACTAGTACAGACTTGTTGAATTTATTGTGCCATGCTGTCAGTTCACTTATTACTTGCCGCTCAATAAGTTCTGAATGACCACAGTCTGAATACCATGCTGGATAACGATTTACACAGATTACATCCATAAATTCTACCTGTAAACAGTAAAAAAAAAAATAATAATAATAATAATAAGCTATATCATTTTGGGCACTTCATGTACAACTTTTGCAATTCAAGATTTTAAATTGAAATTAGTAGTGTTTACAAATTTGGAAAATAGTTATGAGCAGCAGATCCTTAAATCCAGCCCTCACTCATCCAGTTCTTAAAACTTGGTTATTGAGGAACCTGTTTTATTCAATCAATGAGTTTCTCAAAGCTGATCACCCCAGCATTTTAACATTATCTCAATTTAGTTTAGCTTGACTTGGCCTATTCCTATCTTGGCGTTGGCCTATCTTTAAGAGACTGCCATTTTATTAACCTTTTACTATTACTATGCACTTCTAAGTGTTGCAAGTATAGTAGAGTTTTTCATTTCATACCCAGGCGGCTTCAAAGGATCAAACCATTAATTTGGTGTTTCTTTATGTTAATTGATCTGACTAAGTTCGTCTTGGTTTCCGCTTTCCAAAACAACAGCAATGTTGCAATATTCTCTCATTGTTTTCAATGGTCACAGTTCTTCCCTCGCTTTAATCAGTTCACAAGTGTTATTATTTACTGTAACTAGATCTTGCAGCCTCGCATTTCACTTCATGCAGAGTAGACGAGTAACTGTCACAGCCATCACAGGACATTCTTCGATTTTGATTGGCTGAGGTAACTAGCTGTTTGGTGCAGTAAAAATAAAGAGCATGGGTTGAGCTGTCGGAAAACTTTTCCTCCTAACAAAAGGAAGCCATCAGGGTATGCAAAATATAACTGGACTATACCAAGGCTGGCAGTAAACTGTAAGAGATTAAATCTGATCAGATCAGCTCATGATATGTTCCTTACACTTTAAATGTACTTATCTAGAATGTAGTAATAAATATACTTACAGCTTTATCTGTAGTGACATGCTGCGAAGTAACAAATGTCACTGGTCGGGTCATATCCAGAGATCTTGTAAAATTTGCTAACTCACTATGGGAAAAGATAAAATCATGGTGATAATATTGCATGGTTTTCCTGGAATCATCTGTATCCTTGACAATTTATTGTGACAGAGCATTTTATAGTAATCTACTATTTACAATACCGGTACCTGAAATAGTTGCTGGATGCATTTTTATTAGTTACAGGCTCATTGGAAAGTGACCACATTACCACACTTGGTCGGTTCTTATCCCTCCTTACCAGTTCTCTCATCACTTGTTTGTGATTCTCTAAGAGTTCATCGGAAAAGTAGCTGGAATAGAATAATATTGTCACATAAAGTATTGAAACTATTCTGCTGGGACTAATGAGTGCATTTTGTTATAGTGGCATGAGATATAAACTTAAAATATTTACACAGAACATTATTCAAGGAAAAAGCTGACAACACATAAAGCATTTTTTGCAATCATAGCCTAGGATCAAAACTTCAACAGTATCAATCAAAATTATAATGGGAGTGATGAGACCATTTAAAATTACTGAGTTTTTACTGATTTTTAACTTCAACTGTTTAGTTGGTATTGAGAAAATTCTCTGGAAATAGCATTTTGGATTTATTCCTCCATCACATTACTAGTATTTTTAAAAAATATCGTAATAATAAAATATTCACTGAGTTAGATTTATTAACCCTAACAGCACAGTAGAACTTTCGTACATCAATAATTTATCAGCCTAGAGGAAGTGGGTCGTGGAATAATTTTTGGGTGCAAAGGGGGATGCAGGCCCAAAAAGATTGAGAATCCCTGTTCTAAAAGATACTCGGCACAATAAAAAGAAATAATATAATTTGTAGAAATTATATCAGGGAAATGGCATTTCAGATCAATAGCATGTAGCTGCAATAGAAGAAAGTAATATCCAAAGATGTACATAACAAGTTTTGTGTAATTAGAATTTAATTTCTGTATTACATTGCTGATAAAGACAAGTGTAGTGCGCCTAATTTCCTTAGGTTAAAAGTGTAGGTTCCCCCTAATTCCGTGGATTTGTACTCACTCAATAGTACAAGCTGGACTTTCATCAATAATCATGATACCCAGCTTGTCTGCCATCTCTAAGATCTCCTCTGCATAGGGGTAGTGAGAAGTTCGAAATGCATTAGCTCCTAGCCAAGTAATGAGATTGTAATCACGCACAAGTAAGGAGTAGTCGAGTCCTCTCCCCCTTATCTGTGAAAACAGTGAAGCAGGATTGGAGATGTTTAAAAATAATGCAAATATAATTTCAATCATGTGATAAAGTTATTAGGTAGGCTACTAGTAACCTGCTTTGTCCCATTGGATTGTAAGTCACCAATGAATTAGGCGAAACTATTCCATTCCAGGGACTGAGAACTCCTAACAAAAAGATCAACACTATTCTGCAATGCTATTTTCACCGTGGATGAAAAATCCTTTTAGAATGCAAGCAAGATCAACCTTATTGATGAATGCTTGGAGGCTTTGATTTGCCCAAACTGCAGCATATTAACAACAACTGCTCTAGAGTATAGGTCATCAAAATGCAAAGCCTCACCAGAAGTTAGGAAATTATATTAGGATTTGTACTTACATTAGCATCTTCGTGTTTACCAAACCCTTTCATGTACACTGGAACATTGTTAATTAGAAAGGTTGTATTACTCCATGAAATTTTTCGAATCCCAACAGGCAGCCTGTAAGTGTCTTCTCTACTTTCATAATGCAAATGAACCTGGAAGTATATAGGAAATACTGTACAAGCAAGTTAATTTAAAATCCATAAATAAAATAAATAAATAATCTTGCTTGAAGAGGCTGTTCGTAATATGGCTTTAAATTGACATCCTGTTCATCAGTGGCGGACGCAGAATTTTTTTCGGGGGGGGGGGATTTGAATTGGTAGAAAGAATACTAAAAAAAAATGAAATAACTTACATACATAATTAGTTTATAAAACTGTACATATATAGCCTTTTTTCAAACTTCGGGGGGGGGGATATAACCCCCTATCCCCCCCTCTGCGTCCGCCACTGCTGTTCATGAATCTTGTCAATGGTTTCTGACACTTAAGTACTGTTAATTACAACCAAATTCATAAATACACCATACCTCTAAAGTGTAACGATATCCTGGGTTTGCATTTGAAAGGTAAGGCCACCAGAAACTGGCATTTGAGATATGTATTTTTCCTATAAGGCCTTTGACTGATGCAATTTTTTCCTCATTCTGATTGAGTACAGTCACTGAGCACTGAGGTTCAGATGATATGTTGACATGTTTGTTTTGGTACTCCACTTGATATTTTATAATTCCTGAAAAATAAATAAATGTTGCAAACAAAAACATATATATTTTCGGCAATGAAGGCGGTTTTAGCCTTTAGTTAAAAGAGATTTGCAGGCAAGAATCCCCTTATTGCAGGGTGATGCTGACCATTGCCTCAAGTCCCCTAACCAGAGCAGGAACATTTTACTAGAAATAGTATTTGTAAACTCTATTTTGACTATATAATTCATTTATTTTACAGAATATTTTATTTTCAATTACTTCAAAATACTTAGCGTACCTACATTTCCATTTATGTCAGTCTCTACCGTAATATCATCAATGTACACCTGAGGAGTTGTATATAAGTAAACTGGTCGATGGATACCTGCGTAGTTCACAAAGTCAAATTCATGGGTGAAGATAACATAACCTGGAGGATACCTATTTGGGGAGAAAAAAGAGATGCCTGCATGTTATTTCAGTGAGTCTTATAAAGATAAACATATATAATGGCATATTGTAAACAAATTTCTAACTTATTAAGCCTTATAAGCTCTTGAGTTCAGAGGGTCTCGTGATAAGTAAAATTATTATCCAGGTTCTCTGGTTGTACCATATATATTTTGGTAAAATCCCATGTGGGGTTAGCCACACTTCAGAATGAAATTTTCTTCATGAATCAGCTATTAAAACACGTATATTATTCATAATAATGGTGAGGAAATTATAAAATCTGCATATATAAATCATATTTTTAAAAATAAACCACCAAATTAGTAATGTCAAAATATTGAAATTCTAAAACAAATTTTGCTTTTGGATCTCTATCATATTGTTTTCGATAATAACCTCTTCAGGTTGGCCGGTATGGTGTTCAAAATTAATAGTGGGATTGATTATGAAGCCTTTTTTTGTTGTTAGGTTGAAATGGGATCGTTTTTATTCTGTGTTTACTGCCATTTGTTGATATTCCATGCACTTCCTCAGAAACTTCCATCCCTTTCTTATGAAGTTCTTCTGGTATAAAAGCTCTAATTTTATGATGTCGGGAGGTTCCTGAGTAGTTCTTCAACGTTAATAATGAGGATCCTGAAGTGTGGTTACATCTAAAAGGTCCCATATCTTCAACTTGAAATATTTTTCAATGAAGCTTGGTTTCATCAGAATGATCCCTCAAAATTACAAAATAAGAGATACCGGTACTGGTTTTCCAGGTATATTTCAAATAGTAATTATACATATGTTGTATAAATCAATGAAGTACAAATTTTGGGGGGTTTTACATTTACCAATTTTGTTGCACGTCTTGCAGATAATTTAGAAATTCCTGTCTCAGTGACTTTTTAGGAGCCAAAAGGCTATACTCCAAGGCTGCTCCTATCTGATTTTCCTGTGTAAGAATTTGACACAGTTCTTTCTACAATCAATCGCAGAATCTGAAACTTATTTTCTAACTATATCGGTAACATTGCGATTTGTTTTGGAACTGACCTGTTAGTGAATTTGCACATGAATTTCTACCTTGTCATACCACATGTAATTTTAATTCAGTGATTAACTGCAATTCGTGGATGCAATTCTTTATGTCTTAACTAACCATTTTATAACACAAAACATATTAATTTTACATTTTAAGAATGAGTATATATTTAGGTAGTGAATAACTACACAAGACAAATTGCAATATAAATAAGTATTGAATTATTGCCGGCATGAGTTCATAGGAGATTCCAGCAGTTGCTTGGGATCAATGTAGTAAACAGTTAACACACTTTCTACAATTTTATAATGAGGGCACTGAACCTAACATAACATTATCAAAAATTTCAATTATATTTCTCTAATTACATTTATATTATAATCATCAAAAGAAAATAAATTTCTAAATTTGAACCTGGGACAAACAGATGTACAGATATATAGGCTTCAGATGGTGTGCCACAGAAACTATCAGGCTAGTTCAGATCTTCATCTAGACATCTCTCTGTAGGCAGTATTGGATTAAAGATTACCTTGCTGTATCATTTGGATATTTAAGAGTACCCTGAGGAACTGTGAAGTGAGTGAGGGTGTTGTTCACAGCCACGGTCAATATATTCGCAGACCCAAACTTTAGTACTTGTGTTACTTCAGCTTGGAATGGCAAATGTCCTCCTGAATGCTGACACACTAGTTTTCCATTCACCCACTGCAAAAGAATAGAACCCTTTTAAACATCAAGGAAGACAAATTAATGTGTCTTTGCTACACAGTGGATAAGAAGAGTTGCAGGATTGAATTCTCCTGGAACCAATTAACTTGGTTAATGTCTTTTATCAAGCTAATTCCCTTCAACCACTAAAATAAATGTCGGACAATTTTTCCAGTGACCTGACCAGGCATTCCTCTTGTTATTTTCCCCATTTCTTCCATTCCCCCCCCCCTCCCAAGTTCATTACCACAGTCAGACAGTAAGTGGGCCAAAATAAAATCTGCGAATGGTATGAACTAAATTAAAAGAACCAAGCCATTTATTACTCAGGAACATGTAAAATTTTAAACCTTAAAACACAGAAAACCTATGCAGTTCATTAGCATTACTGAAAAAAAAAAATTATACAAGGTTTGAAGAAAAAAACTACCAGTACAATTTTTGTCATTGCTGAAATATGCATTACTGATACTTGAATAACATTTATTTTAACAATTTTCAATGCATACATACTTGTTGTTATGGCTGAAGTCACTAACTCCAAAAATGGCCGTTTTAAGTTATATGTATTACTACATTGCCGAAAGGATGCTTTATAGGTAGGTAAAACTCATTAATTAATATCCCAAACCATTCCCAAGTAACTACTATTTTCACCAAGCCCATATATGCAATGGTTTTATTCAAACTTTATAATAGCTGTATGTCAAAACTAAGATTTTGGACTTAGTGACGTCTGCTGGAATGACGACGATATACGTCACCGCATAAACTGAAGAAAAGCAGTGATATAAAGCTAATAGGTTTTATGTTAAAAGATGAGGAATTTTATCCACATGTTAGGATTGATGTTCATCAAAACCACCTATTCCACTAAAATTTTCTTCATTCATTTCAAACTTAGGGTATAAACCCACTTATATCACTTCATGAATGCTTACATAAATTCAGCTCTAAAGAAGTTAAAACTATTACTACAATTCAAACTAAAATATTCCTTCCTTAAGAGATGATTACATGCCAGACAGTAAATGATTCGGTAGACCCAAAGGGTTGACGAACAGTCAATGGAAGAATGCAATTAGAAGAGCATTAGGAAAAATGTTATACAATGTGTTATACAGTGTATACTCTGCCTCCTGTGGCGGTCCTAAAGAATGCACAGGGTATTTTTCCCCATTTCAACTTTATTTAAATACATTTCACCGCGATGCTATAGGGCATAGACTATCATCTATTTGGGTCTTTTTCAGTACCGTATATCAGTAGGCCGTGTAACTATTAATGCACTTTAGTTCCTTTTGTTGGTATATAATGGCATCTGATACTTTTAACTTATGTTCAATTTTGATGAATACGATATTAGATGAAATAGTGGTGACCAGTCATGGTCATTAAATGTCCAGTCTGGTATTTGCCTTTACAACTGGGAAAACTGAAAAATCCCAAGTCAAATTGGCTGGCAATGAGGTTTGAACCCATGACCTCCCAAATGCGAGCCTCAGACACTAATGCTGAGTACTGCTGCTTGATATGAGCTGGTGTTGTAAGATTACCTATAAATTAATAAGAAATTTTAAATTGTTCTGTTTAGATCTTAAAAAACCAAGTACAAACAGTTATAGTGAAAATTGTGAACTTACCACAATAGCAGTATAGTGAACACTTCCAAATCGTAAAACTACTCGTTGATTATCTGTAATCCATCGTTTTGGTGCAAAGAACGTTCGCTGATACCATGCCCAGCCAATATAATCACGTATTGTGGCATTGACTGTTATATCATTGTAACTGGATGGTACAGGCATCGGTATCCACTGCAAGAAAGTGTTATCAAGTTGTAAATCAATTATTATTAGTTTCATTTCTATTTCTTTACAAGCTGATTTTAAAAATAACTAGGTGTAAAAATATTCTTTGTAAGGAATGATCATCTGATGAAAGACTAGATTTTGTGAAAATTCCTTCCTTAGGAAATGATTACATGTCAGACAGTAAATGATTTAGTAGACCCAAAGGGTTGACAAACAATGAATGGAAGAATGCAATTAGAAGAGCATTAGGAAAAATGTTATACAGTGTTTCACATAAGAGTTGGTCAATCGTGCGGGTTTCTGCATCATAGCAGACAAAGCTCTAACTCCCAAGTGATTGGGTAAAATATCAACACGAATAAAGAACACAAATAAAGCCGCTTACGGTGTAATGATTCAAGTTCTCACAGTTACAGTTAAAATTACAATGAAAATAACCATGTACCACATCACAAGAGATGTTGGAAATGTCCTTTTCTTGCATCTGCACAACACTGGCACCTGTTTAGGAAATTTTCTTTCATGCTCATAAGTTCAGCTTCCGAGACAGAGTTAATTTCTCTTCAGATATTGTCTTTAAGTTCTTCTAATGTATAGGGGTTTGACCTAAGCACTTTATTTTTAAAAATCGCCTAACTGTAATTGTGAGAACCTGAATCATTACATCATTAGTGGCTTTATTTGCATAGATATTTCACACGATCCCTTGAGAGTTAGAGCTGTGGCCGCATGATTAGCCAGCTCATCCATGAAACATACTGTATGTTATACAAACCCAACATTGCATATTTTAAAGAAAAATATTCACTATCCTCAATATTACCATCATTGGACTCATTGAGAGAGAAAGAGAAACTATTTCAGCCCTCTTTGTGCAGTTTTGCAGATCATTCCAGCTTGGTAATATTTTGAACCACAACATGTATAGAAGAAAGATTTTATTTTGTTATATATATATATATATGTAAATTGTAATGAGATCTTCGTATATTGATCAGGAAAAGTATTAAACTTATTGCATGATTATCAGGGTGAATGTAAAAAAAATTTAAAGTAATAGATATATACGTATATAGGCCGTAAGTTCCAAGAGGTTTAACAAAAGTCAGGGAAAGAAAGTAAAGGAAATTAGTTCCCCTGACTTTCTTAAAAAAGAGTTTTACAGTGTATAGAAGTATCCATAAGATAAGATTATGGTCCTGGAAGTACATACCTCTTGAAAACTAGACTTGTACCATTCATTTCTAAACCCAGCATCCTGGTCTAGAGCAGGAGACAATTGAAATTTCCACAAGCCATCCAAAGGTATTAACTCTCTACTTTCAGATTCTTGTGGATATAGTATTCCAGCTGTATGGGATAGTGTTAGCAAAGTAAATGCATAAAGCAGACATAAGACTGCAGAAGCTTGAGGAATTGTGCATCTAGCCATAAGTTCTAAAAAAGAAAAAAGCCAAAGAACATAATAAAATTAAGTAACAACTCTATAAAGTGTGAACACCTACTTATATATCATAGAATAACAACAAAAGTAGTTACATAAACATATAATCTATTCGTAGCTCACTGCTGATGAAATGATTGCATTTATCTTTGGTTTGAACTTTTCTCGACGAATACTATGTAAAAGTTCTTCACGGGCTAACAGCAGAGTCAAGGTTTTAAAAATCTCCAAGCTTCCAAGCAAATCTCCAGTTTCCCAGAAGTTGGACTCAGAGATGGAGATCAAAAGCTCGGAGTTTTTTAAAACCTCGACTCGGCTGTTAGCGTTGAAGAACTTTTACATACATTTATCTTTATTACATAAGCTTATATCCTGTAGCCTACTATGTATTCTCTATTGTTTTCAATGGAAAATAACCGTAGGCTGAACGCAACAATTCATTTCCAATTGTTTTTAAACAAGAAATCAAAATGCAAGCAAGAGGGTGGGCCTTGGCTCAAAACTACTTCTATTGTAAATCATTTTTTAGACAACTTGAATTAAACATAAACTTCTAACCAATGACACATGAAGTAAAAGTTGCACATTATGACACTCCACTGTTACCAACTATGGTTTTAGTCACGTGGAAAATACTCAAGAATAATAATTGCATATGATTTTATCAGTTTGATAAAAATTGAAAATGCTAAAATTCATTATGTCTGTTTAAATGTTAAATTGAGAAATAGTAGTGACAAAAATAGTCCTACTTGATGGTTGAAAATCGTTAACGACTCCATTCCTTATGTTGGCAGCTGTGCACCAGAAAATCAGTAAACTCTGTCTGCACATGTGCTTCTGTATATATGGCAGTGCAGCTCAAGCATTTAATGCGGCTCCACAGCACTTAATTTATTAAAATAAATCTAATATTTATTACTATTTCACATATTAACATCTGTCTAAAAAAAGATAGTACACATGGTAAAAATATTTTATTTTGCTTATAGGATTGCTACATGTGCCCTTACAGGGTTTTGCAAGCATATGCGGTACCTACTTGCAAAATAAGTATATTTTTTGCCACATGTATCATAAACAACTATATTCTGTATGGAATAGAGAAAGAACTTGTATGTTATGATGTAACATATTGTACAGTTTCAAGCCTGTATGTCTGTAGTGTGTGTATGCAGGGGTGCCCACCCCCCCCTAACGTCATGACTCACCCCCCCAAACTTCATTGTTCACCCCCCCCCCCCCAAAATTCATTGCTCACCCTCAACCCAATTGGCTGTCGACAAGGGCGCCCATATGATATTTTCTAGGGGGGGCAATTTTTAAAATTAATTTATTTTTTGTTGCTTTAACCTCTTGGGCCACTTTGTAACATTATATTAATAATATAATAAGTGCAACAATGACGTAGCCAAAAAATAATTGCGGGGAGGGTCGGAAGTGCCGGGGGGTTTGGAATACCCCCCAAAAAGTGGGTTGAGGGTCCATCCCCAGAAAATTTTTAAATATAGAACTAATGAAAATCACATTTTTCGCTATTTTAGCACAGAAAACTAGTTAGGAAATTTGTTTACCACACTCGAAGACATGCCATTGTAAATAAGAAATCATTACCTAAGTGGGGGGTCCACCCCCGGAAAATTTTTAAGTACTGAACTAATGAAAATCACATTTTACGCTATTTTAGCACTCAAAAACTAGTTAGACATGCCAATGTAAACAAGAAAATGTTACCTAAGTCGGATGTCCACCCCGGGAAATTATTAAATATTGAACTAATGAAAATCACATTTTACGCTATTTTAGCACTGAAAGACTAGTTATGAAATTTGTTACCATACTCTAAGACATGCCAATGTACATAATAAATCATTACCTAAGTGGGGGGGTCCACTCCCGGAAAATTTTTAAATATTGAATTAATGAAAATCACATTTTACGCTATTATTTTTAGCACTAAAAAACTAATTAGGAAATTTGTTTACCATACTCTAAGACATGCCAATGTAAACAAGAAAATGTTACCTAACTCGGGTGTCCACCCCCGGAAAATTTTTAAATGTTGAACTAATGAAAATCACATTTTACACTATTTTAGCACTGAAAAACTAGTTAGCAAATTTGTTTACTGTACTCTTGACATGGCAACTTCAACAAGAAATTGTTACCTAAGTTATAATACTTATTACTATTATAAGAAAAGTTGAATAACACAAGGAACAGTGGTCATAATAGGCCTACTCATTATGTAATGAAAAGAAAAAAAACTGCTATATCATATTTGACACACCAACAAATCTTGTTTAATTAAATAATTTTTTTAAATACAAATATAGAATTTTAGGTTTTGACTTTTGGGGGTCCAAACCCCCTGAACCTCCCTTTCCTAATCCACTGTGAATTCTGCTTCCATGTTGTCAATTTGGTAAAACTTCTGCAATTCAAATAAATGTCTTAAAAGAAAAACACCTGACTATAATAATTATTAATATACATTTTTTTTCCTTGCGCCCCCCCCCCCCGCCCCCGGGTATGGGTGCCCATGGCTGTCGAAATTCATTTGTCTTTATAAAGAATTAGAAGTGACCTTTTGAAGTTGTTTTTATTTTTAGCATATAAAACTCTAATTTTGCAACAATTTTCAACCCCCCCCATAAAATTCATAAATGATAATATTTTGCCCCCCCCCCCAGAAATTTCAATGACGCAGTCTGCGTCTTAACCCCCCCCTGTGGGCACCCCTGGTGTATGATTTGGAAAGTCTTGTGTATGGAATATCCAAATTATTTGTGTACCTTGTGCGATAAGTAGGCTATGTATTTGATTTTATTCACTGAATTGAGTTATATTTTCTTAAACAGTGATAGACATAGAGAGATGGTAGAGACTCAGTGGCGGACGCAGAAATTTTTTTCGGGGGGGGGGGGATTTGAATAGGTACGCATATACAATTAGTTTATAAAACTGGCCACTTAGAGTACATATATAGCCTTTTTTTTTTCAAATTTCGGGGATGGATGTAACCCCCCTATCCCCCCCTGCATCCGCCACTGGGTAGAGTCATTCATTATTTTAATTAAGTGGAAGGAAAGGATCATGGTAGAGCATCAGCGCGTTAAGCTGAAGATCCGTGTTCAAATCCCGGTTATGACATGAAATTTTTCAAGCTGATTCTTACTTGCATTATTTTAAGTTCTTGAAAAGCAGTTCTAGATGTGTATGGGAAGGATTCAGTCCTTTTATGATTCTAATGGTTTATGAGAAATGACAATGACATGTAACATATAAAGGCTAAGTGGTCAATTAAAATTTTGCTTAAGAAGTCGATCATTCCCACAATAACAGAAAATAATTTAATCCAGACATACGGGTAACTTTTTAAATGTAATTTGTAAAATATATTCCAAGCTGGGAATTAAAAAAATAACAATTTAATAAAAGCTTGAGCAATTAAAAGCAAAGACGCCTGTTCAAACTCTTAAGGCTTAATCCTCGACCAGGCATGATGGTGCATAACTTGCACCAAAAGAACCACTTCACAAAAGATTGTGAGGGTAGTGGCTTCCCCTAGTTCCCTCTTGTGTATTAATGAATAGGGACTCTAATATTACGGTAGCCAGTACCTACAGGTTAAACTGGACTCTGCAACTTGGTGGGCTTCTCATACACTTTAACTTACTTAAAAACGTGAATCGTCATAGATGAAGGCAGAGGTTACCTATCCAAGTTTTTACCATAGCTAACAATGCTTAATCCAGTTATCAGATTAGAAGTGTTATTAGTTTACAGGAGAACCTTTATTATTAGTGTGGTAAGGAGTTTTTTTTTTTTGGTAGAAAGGCATGATTGGGGAAGAGGGTAATACTGAAGGGTGCCCCCAGAGCACAATCTCAGAGGCAACAAGTAAGGCAGAAAAACTCTTATTTAATGTTGTTGCAAATTATTGCCAAATGAATAAACTAAAGTCTCGGGGGGGGGGGGGAGCAACCAATGCCCTTGGAATTCCAGAGAGACTGACTACCAGTACGGTAGGCTACCAGTGTGGTTGATTAAAAGAAGAAAGTACCATTTCTAGAATCTAATCAGAGATTAGAAAAGAAACTTTCTCCCTAAATGGGAAAACTGTGATTAACATAAAAGAGTAGGTACTTTCTCCTAAAAATTGACTTCTGTTACCCTCACCCTGTAGGTTTGCCCCGCCTGCTATTCTACTAAGATGGCTACCATGCGAAAAAGAAAATAATTAGGCAAAATAAATTAGTCAGCCAAGCCGATATGCGGCAAGATGAATTAATTGTAACCGATAATTAGGCAGGATAAAATTAATGGTTATTCTTTTTACGTTTGTACTGAACAATGTATTCTTTCGTAGAGAATACAATGCATGCCGGTAGTCAAACCAAAGCACTGGAATTTTTACATTTAGGATGAAAACAATGAAATTAATGAATAAGGATCTTCATGTGAACTATTTCAAATGTAAATTTACCTATTTTCACGTAGATTTGTTAAATAATTTGCCGGTATCTGGTAGCTAAGTGGAGAATAGAACACAAAATCTGTTTACTTCCGAACGGAAATGGCTATAGTTTTATCTCTCAGTGAGAGATAACATAATTATTACATAATCTTTAGTTGTCAGGGACATTTAAGGAAATTTTATTATATGTATGTAAGATATATAGGTAATATTTAATGGGAGTAGTAAATAATCTTATTTGTACAAAGAACATCATAGCAATCATAGTAACGCCTGGGGCTAGATTACAGGGTTCATTGCCAACCGGTGTCTTCGAATGAAGAACTAGGGAATGTTTTTAAGAGACAGAATATTATCATTTCACATCGTAAAATAGCAGGATTTATAACAGATTAAATTAAAAAAGAAAATAATAAGGAGAATAAGCATGAAATAGGTCCACATCTAATAAGTTATTTTTTTATTGAATTTTATAAATATTGAGTTCATACATAGTATGTTGCCACCACTGATAACTAACAGTGTTTTGTTTTGATCTTTACACAGTAGAGATGGGAATCTGTTACTTTTTTTGGAACAGTTACGTTACTGTTACAGTTACACGAAAGTAACTGTTATTTATAACCGTTACCTGTTACTTTTCTTGTATATTACGTAGTTAATCGTCAGATCACTTCCCACTTGTAGGGGAATGCCCTTTATCTCCCCCCCCCACAACGGTTATGGACGTAGCCAAGGCTGGGGCTCTAGGGAGGGACCCCCGAAATAAAAAACAGTTGTAAAATTAAGCTTTCAATTAGGGATGATAATCGATAGTTAAAATATCGAGGTTAAAATCGGAGATAACCATCGATATGACGATAATATCGGCCTGAAAACATCGATGTATTTAGACAAAAAACATCGATGTATATTTAAAAAGGGCCATGGTATCAGAAAATTAGGCAAAATTCATAAATAAACAGAAGAATTTCCATGAAAGCAATCGATGTAAAAAATCAATGTTTTGGTAAATTAAGCTCCTGTAAATAAAATTATATCGTAGAACCAAGGTAGCCTATTAATCTTCTTTTTGTTACAAAAACATCCATGTCGGGGAGAAACATCGATGTAGCAAAAACATCAGTTGTTTTCCATCGATGTAAAAAACATCGATTATCGTCATGAAAATAAACTTTTTGGAATTTTCCTGTGGTTTACAGCCTAAAAGATATAAGTATACAAAATTTCTAGTTTCTAGCTCATGTGGAAGTGGGCAAGCATTCATGTCAGTGAGCGAGCCCTTTTTTCGGAGGTTTTTAGGGCTAAAAATATAAAAACTACTTTTTGGAATTTTCCTGTGGTTTACAGCCTAAAAGTTATATGTGTACCAAATTTAAAGTTTCTAGCTGTAATGTCAGTGAGCGAGCCCTTTTTCGGGGATTATAGTGCTAAAAATTTAAAAAAATACTTTTTTGGAATTTTCCTATAGTTTACAGCCTAAAAGCAATGTGTGTACCAAATTTAAAGTTTCTAGCTCATCTGGAAGTGGGCAAACAGTAATGTCAGTGAGCGAGCCCTTTTTCGGGGGTTATAGGGCTAAACATTTTTAAAAATTACTTTTTTTTGGAATTTTCCTATGGTTTACAGCCTTAAAGCTACATGTGTACCAAATTTCAATTTTCTAGCTCTTCTGAAAGTGGGCAAACAGTAATGTCAGTGAGCGAGCCCTATTTCGGGAGTTTTTAGAGCTAAAAATTAAAAAAAACACTTTTTGGAATTTTCCTGTGGTTTACAGCCTAATAGCTATATGTGTACCAAATTTCAAGTTTCTAGCTCATCTCGAAGTGAGCGAGCCCTTTTTCGGAGGTTTTTAGGGCTAAAAATAAAAAAAAAATACTTTTTGGAATTCGCCTGTGGTTTAGAGCCTAAAAGCTATATGTGTACCAAATTGAAAGTTTCTAGCTCATCTGGATGTGGGCAAACGTTAATGTGAGTGAGAGAGCCCTTACTCGGGGGTTTTTGGGCTAGAAATTAAAAAAAAAAACGTTTTGGAATGTTCCTGTGGTTTACAGCCTAAAAGCTATATGTGTACCAAATTTCAAGTTTCTAGCTCATCTGGAAGTGGGCAAACATTAATATCAGTGAGTCAGTCAGTCAGCCGTGTAGCTTTATATTATAGGGATTTTATTATTAGTAGTAAAATTATCAATATTATTTCGAATAATTTACTACAGTTATTGAATTCACATTTCATGCTATATACCCACATTCTAAGTTTAAATTGTCCAGTAAAGGCAATATCGTATTTTGATAAATTTTTAAGTGGTATGTAAAGCAAGAAATATATATGAGATCAGACAGCATGAATTCTATGCATGAACTCTTGACGCCCATTAATAATTAAAAAAATAACTTTTTAAATTTTTTTTATTTTTTTTTATTCTTATTTTTATGTAATTTTTATTTTTTAATATTTTTATTTTTTAATATTTTTATTTTTTGTTTTTTATTATTTTTATTTTTTATTTTTTTAATTATTTTTGTTTTAATTAAGAAAATAACTTTTTAATTTTTTTATTCTTTATTTATTTTTTATTCTTTTTTTTTTGAAATTTTAATTTTTTAATATTTTTATTTTTTAATATTTTTATTTTTTGTTTTTTTATTATTTTAATTTTTTATTATTTTTTATTTTTTAATTATTTTTGTTTTTCAAATATTGGAAGTAACAGATGTAACGGAACGAGGCGAAAGTCACGGATAAAACACTTGTAACAGAAATATTAGAATTAACTGTAACAGGTCAGAGTAACTGGAGCAGGTGGAAATAACAGTAACGGGTCCAAATAACTGGAGCAGGTGGAAATAACAGTAACGGGTCCAAATAACTGGAGCAGGCGAGAGTATCAGTAACAGGTCAGAGTAACTGGAGCAGGTGGAAATAACAGTAACGGGTCCAAATAACTGGAGCAGGCGAGAGTATCAGTAACAGGTCAGATTAACTGGAGCAGGTGGAAATAACAGTAACGGGTCCGTGTAACTGGAGCAGGTGAAAATAATGTAACGGGTGTAACTCTCGACACGTTACTTTGTTCCAGACCAGTTACATTCGCTCGACACCGACAAATTTCTCAACGCAACTAATAATAACAATAATAATAAGTAAATAAATAAAATAAAAATAAAAATAAAAATAAAAGTATTAAAAAAAACCCTGAGAAAAAGGAGAGCTGCTGAGAAATTTGGAGAAACTATACAGAATTCTTATATATTTATATATATTTACACGCTAGCGGCCGTAATTTTGAAGATATTTGAACCAAATTTTATTATGTTATTTCTAGGCCCAATAGTTAATGAGCAAAATTAGCCCAAGGGGGGGTCGTGGGAGGGGGTTAAATTTTGAAAAAATTATATCTCGGCCCCTATGAAGTATAGAGAGAAACTTTGTTGGAATAAATTAGAGTACTCCCTATGGAGTTCACAGTGACAGTAACGATTCGGGGGTTTTAGGGGTACGAGTAGGGGTGGGGGATGGAAATTCGAAATTTTTGAAACCACGTCTTGTGGGGTATCGTTGAAAAGCTCTTGATGAGTACTCTACAAATCAATGCCTAGTTTCTCGATAGCTCTCATATAAGGCAAGATTTGAATGTTTTAAACAAGTGCTCTTTCCTCTTTTTTGCAGTTATTATTGCGGGTTTATCATGCCAAGGCTAAAGAAGCAGAGAACTGCGCAGTG
This sequence comes from Ectobius pallidus, assembly GCA_964059195.1. Lineage (NCBI taxonomy): Eukaryota > Metazoa > Arthropoda > Insecta > Blattodea > Ectobiidae > Ectobius > Ectobius pallidus. The sequence goes on along the minus strand of CAXKWD010000004.1, from coordinate 47,092,988 downwards.
ACAATAAATTAAACCAAAAGTACTTCGAAATCTACCTCAGCCTGTAGGCCTGCCTAAAGGGATTTTATTTCACTTCACATAAATGCAATTAATAGGAAATGATCAATCTCCGCCATTTCATGCAGATGTCTAAACTTAAATAGATGAATTTTCGCTTCTCATTGCAATGATTGCTCGATGGCGTAGTGGGTAAGATGAAGGTTGAATAGTAGGAAAGGGTAAAGAAGTGGTGAAGGGGGGGAGTCAGAATTTCCAATACTGCTAGTTGTTCCACCATTCACATCTAGATGTCTGGAGTGGGAAGAGCTAAAGGGACGACCTGATTTTCCCTCGTTTTTTAATAAAAAAAATCCCGGGGGAGGACCCCCATTTTTTGGATTTCCAAATAATAGCAAACTTTCGTCTGTGTCGGTCCCTCCTTTCAGTATTTTCTGGTTCCGCCTTTGGTTGAGACGAAAATAAGCTATCCTAGGAGGAGCTTTGGTAACCGTTACTTTTGATTTTTTGTAACAGGTCGTTACCGTTACATACATGTAACAGTTACAAAGTAACAGTTACAAGAAATATTCCCCATCTCTATTACACAGTGGTGGGCCGTGAGAGTGATGTTTTGATGCAAATTAATGTGTGTATAGCGCATTTCCATCAGTAAAAGTTTCAGAATTGTTATGAAATTGTCAATTTTTATTGCATAATATGAAATAATTTACAATTGATACAACCGAAGAACTTTCTTGCAGTAAACGGTCGTGCTGTGTAAGTACGATGCATGTAATGATTTTTTCAATCTGTATTGTGTATTAATTGCCTTTGTTCTGGGTGCAGTTAGTTATTATACGGTATATTTTGTTCGCTATTTATAAGCATCCATTTAGGTACTTGATGAACACACAATTATCGGAAGCGTTAAATCATAATGGTTACGCCCACTATTCATCGGAAGCTTTTCTAGATGTCATTAGTATGAGTTTGAGGTTAGGTTTCATAATTATTTTGCGCATAATTAAATGGAGTTAGAGGCGCAAGTTTGCTATAATAAGAATGTATTCAAAAGTCCTCTTATTCGAAGGTCTTAGCCTGTTCCATTTTAATTTATCTGCTGATTGATTTAGTTTTTCATTGTTGCCAATGTGTTACTAATCATAGTGGGAAAATGAAACTACCCGGCGCTTATATCCTGTGATCGATAAGCTTGTAATGTTTCAACTTATAACTAATCTACCTGATACTTCAGCCAGTTAAAAACATGTGCTAAGTATGTAATAAATTTAAAGGTAGAAATAAGGGCTGAGCTGTAGGCCAAGAGTCAATCTTCAGGAACACAATCAAATAGACTGTGTGTAAACAAGCTGGGAAAACTATCAGATCTGTTACAACTGAAAACCTAAACCTTCTCAAACAAAAACTAAGTACATGCACATGGAATGAAGTTTATTCACCAGATTCTATAGAAGAAAAATACAACAATTTTATAAAAACTATTAGAAGAGAAATGGACCAGGTTATGCCTCGAACCTCGAAATCTTTTAACACAAGGGAAAAACAATTCTGCTGGAATCAAAACCTCTTAAAACTAAAACAAACCCTAACCTCAGCACAAGATAAATATAACACCACAGGAGAAAGCCATGATAAAATAAAGTATGTGCAATTAAAACATGCTTATGACTTAGAAGTAAAAAAACAAAAACGTCTACAGACTATGGAAAAAATAGCCAAATCGCAAAATAGAAACAAAGAAATCTGGAATACCATAAACAAAGAAAGGAACAATAACAAAGAAACTGAAGAAGAAATACATTTACTTATAAACGGAAAACTCGAAACAGAGCCTCAGGAAATTAGCGACATTTTTAACAAATACTTTATCTCTATAGGAAACAACAACACAAAAAATACATCATACAATCTAAACACGACCCTAGATCAAAATACTAACCAAAACTTATTCTCCTTCAAAACAATAGAACCACAAGAACTACTTAAATACTTTGCACAGATGCCATCAACAAATTCTACAGGAAAAGACGAAATTTCAAACAAAATTGCTAAGCACTGTAAGGAAGAATTAATAGTACCATTATCACACATAATAAATACTTCTATTCAGCAAGGAATAATACCAAAAGAAATGAAATCTGCAACAGTATATCCAAAATTCAAAAAAGGAAATAAAACATTAATAGGAAATTACCGACCAATATCAATCTTACCAACATTTTCTAAATACTTGGAAAAAGTAATCCACAACCAACTGATAAGCTACTTAAATAACTCAGAAACTATCTCAAAATGTCAACACGGATTCCAAAAAGGAAAATCAATAAACACAGCTCTTAACCAACTCTGTGAAACCATAACATCCATCTGGGAAAATAAAAACTATGCGTGTGGAACTTTTCTTGACCTCCAAAAGGCTTTTGATAGTATAAACAGACAAATACTAATAAATAAACTTCGAAATCTCAATATTGAACCCAAAGCCCTAGAATGGTTTGAAAATTATTTCACAGACCGCATACAGCAAGTTGAAATCAAACATTACATTAAAAATACAGAAACTCAAACTAGATCTTCACCACAAAAAACTGTAAATGGAATCCCACAGGGATCCATACTAGGGCCTTTGCTCTTCTTAATATACATAAACACATTTCCAGAAAATTTTAAAAAAGAGTCCGTCTGTTTAATGTTTGCTGACGACACCACTATTATAACTCCAACCACAATCCAACACTGGGAACAGACCTTAGAAGAAACACTACATATAGCTACAAACACCTGCACATCATTAGATCTACTCATCAACAAAGAAAAAACAATTAACATAAATTTTGCAGCCACAAAAATAGCTTTTAATACCTTAAATGAAACACCAGACATTTCAACCACAACTTCTACAAAGTTCCTGGGCATAATAATTGATCAAAATCTAAGCTGGCAACCCCACATAGAAACTCTACAAAAAAAACTATCTGTAGCCTTATACGCACTCAGAAGAATTAGAAATATAACAGATAAAAATACTGCAAAAATTGCTTATTACGCCCTTTTTGAAAGTCATCTGAGATATGGCATAATAGCTTGGGGTGCAGCATCAGAAACCATGATACTGAAGATACTCATACTACAAAAAAAGGCACTCAGAATCATTGAAACATCACATCCTCAAGAGCACTGCAAGCCACTCTTCACAACAAATAGTATTCTTACCGTGACTTCACTCTACATCCTAGAAACTTTAAAATTACTAAAACAAAATCCACCAAAAAAAAGAACAGGCTGTCACAAATATAACTTAAGAAATACCGAAACAGACTACAATCTACATCAACACAGGTTATCAAAAACTAGCAAAATACCACTAATAATGGGCACAAGACTCTATAATGTGTTGCCAAGACATCTGAAAACTATAAATAGCAATACAATTTTCATCACTAAACTTAGAAAATACCTACTTTTAAAGGCTTATTACTCCATAACAGAATTCTTCAATGACCACAATGCTATACAATAAAATCTACATAAATACAAGAAAATTCACTACAGGATAAACTAAATTATAAAAATTGACAATTCCCTAGTCTTAATGACTATGGTGAAGAAAGAGAATGGAATGGAATGGAAAAAGGGAGCAAGTATAAACAACAGTCTGCATGACCTTCAGCTTGTTACCTCTCTGCATTGACTAAGGCAGTCACACACCCTCGAGAGCATACTTTACATGCCTTTGTATGGCTTTCCCTTTTGTTGATTATTACTATAAACAGATACTTTTAAAGTGAGGCTAAATCCCCTTAAGCTCTGCCCACTCGATATTCACATTTGTACGGACTGTGTGATGTATTTTGTTTCTTAGCGAAGTAGGGTGACCAACTGCCCTTCTATATTGTCGCAAGTGCCTTGTACCCACTGACCTTGTATACTGTCATAAGTGCCTTGTAGCCCACCCCATTATATCTCCCACGAGGTTTGTCAGTCTGTCACTGGAATCTAGTAATATTACGTCACACCTCCAACGTCCAGTCACGAGTTTCTTCATAATATGAGAACAGAAGAATTCGCTAGATCATGGTATAAAAGAAAGTGCACCATTTTGGGTGGGTAGGTCAGGATACCATTATCCGAAGGTGGATTTCCCCTGAAGTGATATTTTGACAGATTTCCTCTTTCAGAACTAAATAACTTTTGTTCTTACTGCCATTGTCATTCCTGATCTTCTTATAATTTAGTAACTCATGTCATCATGTTAAACTTTTCACTGCTATGGACATACGTATGCGTCGCTGCAAAAACTGAATTAAAAATGAGATGTGAGATTAATAGACTCATATTTTATCTTAAAATCTGTTGATATTTTTGCATTCATTAAATTTATCATGTATGTAGAAACTGGTATTTTTCTGAAGTTCTCTTGTAGTTCATGTCTAACTTACATCCCACTAGTAGTTTTATTTAATGGCCTACCATAAATAAATTCAGCTCTGAAAGCAATAAACTTCGCATGTAGAGAATTTCTACTTGCTGTGTTCAACTAAGCTTTCAACTTTTTCTCACCATTACACAATGGGTCAAATCTCAAATCTGGCAGGACAAAATGTGATAATCTTACTTCCTTAAATTCTTGTTTTCTTTCTTTATTTAGTCAGATAACTACTGACTCCTTATACACCCCTTACTGAAATATTTGTGTTGTTTATGATACTGTAGTACGAGGGGGACCCAAAAATAACCGGAATCTAACTGTTGCACGCTAATGCTTTCTAGTTGCGAGTTGTGCTGTTAGGTGTGTTATTTGGGGGTCTCCCGCGACCGTCAGTGAACTGGCGTCAGTCTGAGTTAAGTGGCTTGGTTGTGGTACGCTGTTGTTTGCGTTCGTGTTTTAACCCGTCGGCGATTGGCGAGATGCCCGACCACAAGGAACAAAGAGTGTGTGTGAAATTTTGTTTTCTGTTAGGGAAAACTGCAGCCAACACCGTTAGGATGCTTAGGGAATCCTTTCATGATGATGCTTTGGGGAAATCACAGGTCTAAGAGTGGTTTTCCCGTTTCAAATCTGGCAACATGTCAACAGAAAGTCATGCCACGCCCCGGACGTCCTTCGACAGGAAGAAATGACGAAAACATTTCCAAAATCAAACTTGCATTTGATGAAGATCTTTTAAGAAAATCTGGATCGTTCTGCACTTCACTCTTCAATTCGCTGCAAACATTCACGCGGTGTTCTCTTTGGTCATCTCTGAACAATCGAGGAACAAATTTTGCAGACACCCGTCTCATGTTCAAACCTTCGGTTAAAATTAGCTGGACCGTGCTCCATGACACGTTCGTTTCCTCAGAAAGTTGTTCAATGTTCTTCCGACGATCTCGGCTGCAGTTTTCCATAACAGAAAAAATTTCACACACACTCTTTGTTCCTTGTGGTCAGGCATCTCGCCAATCGCCGACGGGTTGAAACACGAACGCAAACAACAGCGTACCACAACCAAGCCACTTAACTCAGACTGACGCCAGCTCACTGACGGTCGCGGGAGACCCCCAAATAACACCACCTAACAGCACAACTCGTAACTAGAAAGCATTCGCGCACAACAGTTCGATTCCGGTTATTTTTGGGTCCCCCCTCGTAAATGTTTTATCTTTGTCTATTCATCAGGAAAGAGAGTAAGTTATACTGCTGACTTCTTCTTATTCTTCTCCTGGCATACAGCACTTATAGTTTTGCTAAAGCCTCCTTTAAAACAATAGCCCATTCTCCTCTATCTTCTGCTCTCCTTCTCAATCTCTTTATTCCCGCTTTCCTTAAATCTCCCTCAATGCAGTCTATCCATCTCAATCTGGGGCGCCCTCGATCCCTCCTTCCTTCAATTCACCAGTGAAAATCTTCTTCACCATTCTTTCATCCTCCATTCTAACTAGGTGACCTGCCCATTCGAGTCTTCTAATTTTGATCAAAGTTACTATATTGGGTGTTTTGTATAACTGTTCCAGTTCTAAGTTGCTACGGATTCTGCAATCATTTTGTTCTTTTACAGGGCCATAAATCTTTCTCAGGATTTTCCTTTCCCATCTTCTCAGCAATTGTTGTTGGAGTTCTGTCATGGTCCATGCCTCACAGCCGTACATCACTATGGGTTTAATTATCGTGTTATATATTAATAATTTAATTTGTTTAGAGATATATCTTTTCTTTAATACCTTATCCAGAGCATAGTAACATCTATTCCCTGCTGCAATCCTGGCTTTTATATCTTTACCACAGTCATTGTCCCAAGTAATCACTGAGCCCAAATATTTAACCTCATCCTTTTCTTTAAAATGCTCTGAGTTTATGAGGACTGTTCTGTTTTCATCTGTTCTTACTTTGTGTTTGGAGGTATTCATCAATACTGTTTTATCTTTATTAATTTCTAATCCTATTTCTTTTGTTGTATCATTTATTTGTGCATATACTTCATTTAATGCTGTTACTGATCTTGTTATTATAGCTACGTCATCTGCGTATGCCATATACTGTCTGGTTCTATTTATTATGCTTCCTCCAGGGTTTATTACAATGTTACGTATTATTTTTCCTAGAGCTAAATTAAATAACAATGTTGAGAGTGCATCTCCCTGCTTAAGGCCATTTTCTGTCACAAAGTCGTCTGACAGCTTCCCACCAATTCGAATCTGATTTACTGTCTTCTTTAGGGTGGCTTTAGTTAAATCTATTAACTTTTGAGGTATTCCAAGTTCTTTCATAATTAGGTACAACTGTTGTCGATCTATACTGTCATAGGCTTGTTTAAATTCTATGAACAACTGGTATGTGTCGATATTGTATTCATGGGGTTTCTCAATTATTTGTCTTAATTGGAATATTTGATCTGTGGTAGAACGACCTTTCCTAAATCCACTTTGATAGTCCCAATATTTCTTCTGTGTACTGTTCCAAGTATTTCGCTAGAATACTTGTAAAAATTTTATAGATCACATTTAATAAAGAAATCCCTCTGTATCTCCCACATTGTAACTTGTCTCCTTTTTGTTTATACACTGGGCAAATAATAGCTCTCTCCCAATCCTTCGGCAATTCCTCTTTCTCCCAAATCATTAGAATTAATTTATATATTTTATCCCAGAGCTTCCTTCCTCCACTCTTCACAAGTTCTGCTGTGATCATATCCGATCCTGGGGCTCTGTTCTTCTTCAATCTTTTAATTATCTCATATACCATACTTCTTGATGGTTTATCAACATATTTATCCGGACCATAAAATACTAAATTATCTTCCTCTTCAGGGAGTTGATGTGGTTTATTTAAAACTTCTTTAAAATACTCCACCCATCTGTCCATCACCTTTCCTTCTCCTCCTATTAGATTTCCTTCTTTATCTTTTACCATTGTAGTTCTTGATTGGTATCCTTCTTTAAGCCGTCTTACTTCCTGGTAAAATTTTCTACTTTCACTCATTTTAAAAATTTGCATTTCCTGTACTTTTCCTTCCTCGAAGTCTTTCTTTTTCTTCCTTAAGATTTTGTTTGTCATTCTACGAGCTTTCCGATATGCCTCCATTGTTATTCTTGTATTTCTACTTAACATATTCATTCTTGCATTATTACGCTTGATTATTGCTAGTTCGCAATCTCGATCAAACCACTCCTTCTTAATGGTTTTATTCTTATAACCAATCACCCCCTTTGCAGCTGTTTGAATTTTATTCCTAATTTCTTGCCATTCTTCTTCTATCGATTCCAGATTATCAAATCTTTCTTCTATCAAATTCACTATCTCTTCTCGATAGCGGAGGGATACACCTGGATCATTAAGTTTGGATACATCGTATCTCGGTATTCCTTGTCCCAAGTTTGTCCTTAATGTCGAGATTCTAGGTCTAAATTTTATGCGTACCATGAAATGGTCGCTATCGCAGTCTGCGCCTCTACAACTCTTAACATCTATTATATCCTTCACATGCCTGGAGTCTATCAACACGTGATCTATCTGGTTCTTAGTTTTCTTATCTGGGGATTGCCATGTTTCCTTATGAATATTCTTATGTGGAAATAAGGTGCTACTAACTGCAAAGTCATTTGTAATTGCAAAATCACTCAATCTATTTCCATTTCCATTTTCCTCTTCGTGCAGACTATGTTCCCCTATGTTTGGTTTCATTGATTCATCTTTTCCCAATTTAGCATTAAAATCTCCAACAATAATTTTCCTTTCATATTTCTTTGATCTCTGTATGATTCTTGATAATTGCTCATAAAATTCATCTTTAATGTCGTCCTCTTTCTCCTCTGTTTTGGCATGTATACATACCATGTATGTATTACAGAATTTCCCTTTTATTCTTATCCCGCAAATTCTTTCATTAATTGGGTCGAAACATAAGAGAGATGATTTAAGACTCTTATGTACAAGGAACCCTGTTCCAAATTCATTCCTTCGATTACTCCCACTATAACATAGAGTATAATCTCCTAGATCTCTTATTCCACTGTCTTTCCATCTAATTTCTTGTATAGCAGCAATTTTAATTCTATATTTATTTAATTCTGTCATTAATTGTTTCATAGCTCCAGGTTTATATAGACTGCATACATTCCAAGTTGCAAAATTAGTAATCATGTCCTTTTTCTTTTGTCAAGGTCGTCTTAGAGTATCCATCCGGCTATTGTCTGTAGGTTTCTGAATCAATAGAATTTCAGAGATGGGGGTGATTAGCCCACAGTCCCCTAGATTTGATTTCGGGGTTTTCTTCCCCTAGATCAGTTGCTTTCTCTACAGCTACAGAGCCTGATCTGCCCCTCCCTAACAAGAGGTGTCTCTTCTGCTGCCTCCGCCATTGGGACTCTCACTCCTCATCTGCCTTCAGCACCGTTGGACCTCCTCTTCTGAGTTGCTTCTTCGTCTGGGTCCTCCCCTATGGCCTGTCCAGCAAGGGTGGCTCTACCAGTAGCTATGCTGCCACCGGCATAGCCCATAGGATCAACGGACCACGCAAGCTCTCCCACCAACGACAAGGTCTTGCAACTCCCAGACTCTCCTACTGCTGACATTCGAAGGAAATTACATAGATGACTCCTCAAAGAGCAGCTAAATAAATCACCCATATACGCTATCACCAGAATCCTATACCGGTATCCTACTGCAGAATAAACTTTGTCATGTTTGTAAAAAATAATTTATCAAAATCACAGTAGGCCTGTATGAATATGTGTATAGGGGCTAAAGATAGGAATTATAACATTTATCCTCCATACAATGAATTGAGAAACATAGAAGTGAGAGAACATGCCTTACTTTCAATTGGAATGTTAAGAAGCTCAGGAAGCAAGAAATAAACACATAAGGAAACATAGAAAAGGCCATGCTCGAAATAGTCCTGCAAGATGTCCTTAACTTACTGCTTATGACCTTAGACCCTATCATTACTTTAACAACACCTCTTTCACGGAAGGAGAGATTCTTACCTCTCCAGGTCAGACAACTATTGGAAGAAGAGCTTATCGCTTCTTTTGGAGGAAAGCAATGTCAATAAAAGCAAGGCAAAGATGCAAGTGACGATGATGATAATGGTGATGATAATGATTCCAGTATTGATGACGTTTCTTCAGAAGATACAGATAATCCAGAGTAAAGCATGTAGGCCTATGTGTGTGTTATCAAAACTCAATATGCATTTTAAAATAAACTCATTAAGATGAATAAGATGAAATGTATAGGTAATTAGTGTCACTATGTGCCAGTAAAACAAGGTCAAAGTTGGTATAGAGTGCCAAAGAACCTTGGATTTTCTCTGTTCCTGCTGTCCAGTAAAGCTATGCTGGGTTCCTGGGCATGCGGGAATCTGAACTAGCTGATAAGCTAGCAAGGGAGGGCTTGGCCAATGTCTTTATTGGACTGGAACCTGTCCTTGGTATCACTCCAAGAAGGGCCAGATGCGAGGTCTTACACTGGGTGTCACTTCAGCATTGCACCTTTTGGAGCAGTCTTACTACTGCTAGGCAGGCTTTGTCCATGATCGAGGGACCTAGCAAGAAAAACAGCAGGATTCTGCTAACCCTTAACCGGGTAGGCTACAACTTAGAGGTGTAGTCGGTCTGTTGACAGGACACAACACCCTAAAGAAACACCTACATGTGATGAAGCTTAGTGCGGATCCCACATGTAGGAAGTGTGGTAGAGAAGATGAGTCTTCTCTACACATACTATGTGAGTGTGAAGCACTTGCTACAACATGACATTTTCTCTTGGGCTCGGACAAACTGAGACAAGATGACATAAGGAGAATGAATCTGAGATCTATCCTGTCCTCCTTGAAGGCAATGGGACTCGAATGAGCTCCAGTAAGAGGAGCACAATGATCTAAGAAAATCAAAGACATAAAAATTCCACACAACTCAACTCTAGTACCATTTGACATACTGTAACCAAGCTATACACAGAGTCGAACTGGCAATACAAACATTCGGGACGATGCCCGATGTCCCGCCCCTAATTTTTGTTGAAAGCCACTGGTTGAAAAAACAAAACAACCTCCTGCATTTACAGGCTATCATTAGAGACAAGAGTAAACTAAATGCAGAAAGACTTCTTTTCAGTATAAAATGTATGATTCGTGCAATAAGTCTTAGTAATTTAGTATAAGCATGTTTTTAGCCTATGATGCCTTAAAATTCTAATAGACTTTCATAGAGCAAGAACAGTGATGTGGTGGATGTCATCGGAAATTAACTTAAACGATTCCAAGTGTTTATTAAAGGGACAGGTAAGATCTCAAGGGCTCCAACCTATACCTCTATTTCCTTGTACTTAGTTCTGAAGTAGGTTCTTGTCGATTCATAGAGTTCCTTTTTCTCCTAATTTTCTCTTCTAGTTGAGCCCACTGCGAATACATATTTTTATGGTCTCTTTCTGTTCACTTCTCGACAACATGGACCGTAAGCTTTATTTCTGGTCTTCATAAAGTAAAAATACTTGAACCCAAAAAAAGTTCAAGTATCTTCAGTTTTCCCTACAAATAGGCATATATCTGGCCTATATCTTGCCCAGTCTGAATTATCTGCTGTAATTGTGTCAAGAGATCTAAGATGGCTTAGATTGTTTATTGTTTATTGTTTCAGACTGTTCATCAGAATGGATTGCACACAAGCTCTAGATGATTTCCAGACCGAAGAAAGACCCACATTCAAGGCTGGTGAAAAGAAACAGGTACGGTATTATAATAACCATATGAATTCAGGAAACTCTGTTAGCTGCAGTGAATTATTCATGGTCTTTCTTTCCTTTTTTCCTTCTTTTTTAGGGATGATAAATTACAGTGTTAAAAGAAAATCTATGTAATAAAAACTCCAGCGAGAAGATTTAACACACACAAGAAAAAGTTGACAGTTCTGTTGTTGTGAAAAAGTAAACTAACAAACTTGTGTTTTAGTTAATCATTGCCTTAGCTCTGATAATAAACAATGTATGTAGTTTGTATTTTTCTTATTTTGTGACAGCTTTTAAAGCATACAATCAGTTCAAATAGTTTCAAAGTATTAAGTTTTTTTAAAAATAAATTGATGAAAGTAGTAAGAAATACAATCTGCTATCTAGTGTCTTTTTTTAAATAGAGGAACAGTTGAGTGGGAGCATTTTTTAAAATTAATTAATTATTTAAGTTATTAATTATTAATTAATTTAGTTGTGCATATTAAAAAAAAAAAAACATGCTGTATATAATATTTTACAGGTAAAGGATATCTAGGATAGAGACAACAGTAATGGCGACTAAAATTCTTTGTTTGACTACTGCCTTCAGACTTGAAATTTCTTGTCCTGCTTTAAATTATTTATTTATTTTTAATTTCCAGTTGGGAAGCTTGGAAATAAAAGGAGAGAAATATGCCATCTATAATGGAGAAAATCGAATAGGGCGTGATCCTGCCTGTTCTGTATCCATCAGTAGTAAGGTAGGATTGAATTAACCCATTGGCATACTATTTTCTTTTTTTACACAGGGCACCCATAAATATAAATATATATATATGCAAAAATGTAAATTTTGTTCATTAATAATTCACTCCTGCAAATTCAATTTTATTAACTTCAGTACATACCCTTGTTACTGTGATGTTGGATTATAACTTAAGAATCGATATAACACATATCTCATTGCATACCATTTGATGGCTAAATGGTATAAGGCAGCGTTTCTCAACCTTTTTGAACCCGAGGACCTCTAAAATGTCTAAAAAAATTTACGGACCCCTAATTTTACATCCCATTTTTAAAAGAAGGCCTATATTCTTAATATTTGGGGTATTAATTATAGGTCATTATAATGAAATATGTGAAAAAAATTTACTTCTTTACTTTCCACTTGCTTTATGATATTTTTTAATTATGTCTGCGGACCACCAGTGGTCCGCGGACCATAGGTTGAGAAACGCTGGTATAAGGTATATCATACCATCTGCTGACAGAAAGCTGGAACTAAAAGAAAAGGAATTCACTGCTCAAACCTGTCTGGCAGCAGTGTAAATGGACTTGTTTAGTACTCAGAGCTCACAGTCATTATTTAAGTGGTAGGTTAAGAGATCAACGCAAAGTTGAATAAACAAAGTTACACAGTATATGCTGAGGATTTCCTCTCCTCAAGTGTGGGAATTTAAATTCCCCTGTAGTAGCACCGCAAGCAGTAATTTTTAAACACCACTTTTAAATATTTACCTTCTGCTAGGAAATTACAAAGTTACATGATACTTTGCAGAAGTCATTGTTCACTTTGAAACAAAAATCACAATTTGGCCTTTATTAAGAAATTTGTTACAATAAAACAGCACCATGTAGTATAATGATTGCAAATTTTTACTAAATATTTTCAGAGTTTATTGCATGGTTGTTATAATTCATTGTGTTTTTTGTATCTAAGTTCATCTACATTGAATTGGTTTTCTGCAATTGGTAAAGAATCCCAGAATTTTCTGTTACCCAGATTGTCACTAGATTTCATTTCAACATCGTTTATATTATTGATGTAGAGGTATCTGAAATCTTTGGCATTGTTACTTATAGGATCCCACTTAAAATTTCTTTCTTTAGGAGCAGGATTCCTGGAAATAAATAACAGCAATGTAAATATTAATAAACTCTTTATAAGCAAGCTGATTATTTTTAGGTATAAAGATATGGGTTATGTGCTTAGAAGGGAACCATACGGGTTGTCATGTTGAAACCTACCATCAAATTTTGCATATCGATAGGTCTTCATTATAGCTGGACACATACAAAAAATTAGCTGTAAGTTAATAAAAACAAGTTTGTTTTGTTCTATGAGGATACAATGGCGGGCACTTGTAGAGCTCGCTTGAGTAGCCCGCATGCTGGGTTCCCTCAACAGTAGGGTTTGTGATAGAGGGGTGGAGCTACCCTGTTACTCGTTTGTGTTTCACTAGATAATAATCACTTGTTCTTATCATTTCCACATTTTGAAACTATATTATCTGTATAGATACTGAGAGGTTAGTTATGGTTGTTAGTGTGTATGTGTAGGTGTTATATAGAAGTGTGACCACATGACTCGCATGATTAAAACTATGCTATGCCCAGCAAATCACCCACTTAAAGCGCTTCAATCAACTTGTTCTCAATGTTGACGTTCATTGTCTTGAGGTATTAAGAATTTGGACTATCATACTACATATTGTGCTCGTTATTATAGGGCAAAGTAAAAGAATAATTGAATTAATTTAAACAGTACATGAGATTTACTTTACTAATCCTAAACACTTAAAGAGGTACTAATTACTTCACAAGACCTACTGGAATATGTGCATGTGTATTACAATAGAGTATTATTCATTATTGTAATATTACTCACTGTCATAGTGAACAAGCTAAGTGTGTGAGTGCGGAAAAGGAGGCCATATACCAACCATGTATTCCTCACTTTAGTGAGTTAGTAACTTATCTGTTAATGCATGGGAGGTCAAGGTTCTGCTTTTTGGCGTACGCGGTGCAAGTTTCAACTTTGTCAGTAGGCCTACATTTCTACAGTCTCTTAGTATTTCTAATGAAACTGATATTAGAATATGTGTCAGGGTTTTAGAAGATTCATTATATTTAGAGTTCTTATGTTCGGTTTCAATTCAGTTCAAATGATTATATAAAATCATTTTTTTAACGACAAATATTCCACATCTGCAGACTTGCTAGTATAATAGAATTTTTCAAACTGCAATGTAGTATTTTACTGACAATTCTGTGACCCATATTAATGAAAACTGGTAAAACCAACTGAACTGTCAAAACTGTATACCCTGCCATCTAGCGGAAAACTGCATGACTTTCAGCTCGCCATCTTTGTTGACAGGCTTCTAAATCTCAGCAGATAGTGTGACTTCCTTTTGAATGGTGCAGAAACGGGCCAATACTAGGGAAATTCCTGATTTATCCTTTTCATAAACATGTTTCTATCATATAAACTTAATTTAATTTCACAATATCGGGTATTAGGAAAATAATTTAGGCGCCTTTACTAACTGTTTATTGCACCTAAACACACTATAATAAATAGTCTTGTTATGAAATATTGAAATACCATCAGGAAATGCATTTTTAGTATGCTATCTAAAACAGCTTCTTGTCGGACTGGTAACACGTCAAAAAATTGCATATAACTGCACTCAAAATGATGTTTATTGGCCTAGGACGCTAAAGTCGTCATGGCAATCTATAAGCAAAACCCAAAGGGCATTGACCAGTCACACCTACTTTAACATGGATTTAAACATAATATATTTGGTCATAAAACAAAGTAAAGCAAACATGTTTCTTTATGATAATCAGAAACTTTTCCAGGGTTTTTCCCAAGACACTGTAGCCTACTTCATCATATAACAACAAATATAAGCCAACTACTTTTCACATCTTCATTCACAAGAGAAGCATTGCTTACCATGGATGCACCAGCATTTAAATGCGATTAATATATTATTTCTCATAGTCTACTGCTGCCGTGATGTTGCTGGCAGCAGCTCCAATTCATTGTTTCTGGCTTAGATTGAAATTTGCTCAGGATTATCATTCATATTTTCACAAGCTTTTCATAAATACTAGTTCGTATGAATTTTTGTTTACAAACGACTCATATATAATGCATCTATACCACATTTCTTATTGGTACGTATGGTTCATTGTTGTTCTGCAATGAGGTGGCTGTGTTAACAAATGGCTGACTACCTTTCATTATAATTAATTATATGGTACTTTTGTTTTATTTCATATAATTTAGAGAGCTTTTACTAAAATGTATTGTATGCACCTTTCATGCAAAAACTTCATCGGATTCATGCAGTATTTTGGCCTCGGGTGCTGTACTAGATTCGTCTGCTCCAGTGCCGGTAGGAAAAGATTGTTGGGTGGGGTAAGCAAGGCAAGCGGGTGGTGGCAAGCCGTCACCAAAGCAACGCAACGGTCAGAGTGGCAGAGCATACGGGGCGATCTGTTCTTGGTTTTTATAAGATTGGACTAAGTAACTGCCATGATAGTAAAATGGATTATTACGCTAAAATATCATAGTTAGCTAGCAAGGAACAAAATAGTTTAAAACCTAATAATCTGACCCTACTGATAACCTACAATAGTAACTTTGTCATTGCTATATTCATTGGATTTAACAGTTTCATCCTTAATAATCAAAATACTGGACTGCTACAAGAAATATTTTAAAATACAGTATTTATGACTAATTTATAACATCTGGGCTGAGATGACTGGCCACTGTAGCACCAGCTACAATACATAGGGACAGTCAAGTGTATAGTTTCGTTCAGTGCGAGAGTATTGTTATCTGGCAGCAATTCATAATTTTCAAAATGTTTAACATCAAAACAGAACTGCGAACTATTAGTCTCTTTGGGCTGGACATGTTCTTATAGTGCAAAATCACAAACTGTCCATGAAATCCATGACATATGGCAACTCTAGCTGTTTTGGATGGAAATTTGTTGTGAGATAATAAAATTAACCACACTCTACACACAAACATAACAAATGTATGTATTTAAATAAATTATTGTGTATAACACTGCAGACTTCACTAATTTTTACTTACAATTGGTGATTTCAAAACATGTTTCGTGGAATTTATCGTGGAATGATGTGGATAAATTCCAAGAAACATGTTTTGCAATTGCTAAAAAATGAGTGAAGTCTGCATTGTTAAAAGCAATAATTTCTTTAAATATACACTTCATTGTAAAAAGTTCCACTAGTTAAAACAAACAACAAACTTACCCTGTACTAGCATAGCTTGTCCAAATATCAAGCATAAATTTTGACATGTTCCTGTCGTCTTCTGTTTTTCCAACATCAATGAATTCACAGTCAATGGTGTATCCTGTGTCATCTGCATGGCTTACACCTATTAAAAACATATTTTGCTGATGTAGAGTTCTATTAAAATAATGTGTTCTAAACCAAATTAAGTTATTTATTTTGTTTTTCATATGTGCACTGTATTGCAAATGTTTAAAAGCAAATTTAACTGTTGAACTTTTAAATAAACATTTTCTGTTTGCTAATTTCTGTAAAATGTTTTCATAATATGACTCTACAAAAGTTAGTTAACTACAAGAATTAGAGACATTTTAAAGTAGGTACCGGTACCTAGTTTTCCTTTAGTTCATGTGTTTTAATTTCTTTGCACCTTCATTGTTATCCTCTTCTGCCATCTATAATCATCTAAATCTTGTTTTGGAATGTCACTTTTTTCTTACCAAGATGCTTTTTTTTTGCTGATGTGTTACTAGATCTGTTTTGTCGAAATTCAAGGACTAGAATACATTGTGTTGAAATCTAAATTCGTTTTTATTGCAAGTTTCCTGAAAATTGGCTTGGTTAATTTATTGACTGCCTAGTCAATTTGTGATTGCTGTGCTATAAATTGAAAGGAATTTTAAAAAGATTAGTCCATTGAATAAAATTTTACTGTATTTTTGTAGGAAATGAAGAGAGAGCATTGAGATACATTTTGCAATACATCTACAGTGAGTCCCACGCAAGAGTTGGCCAATGACGCGGGTTTCTGCGTCGCGGCTGGCACAGCTCCAACTCCCGAGCGATCGGGTGAAATATCTACGTAAATAATGCCGCGGTCGTTGTAATGATTCAGGTTCTCACATTTACAGTTAAAATTACTATGAAAATAACCACGTACCTCATCACAAGAGATGTTGGAAATGTTCTCCTCTTGCATCCAGATAATACTGGCACCTTTTTAGGAAATTTTCTTTCTCGCGCATAAGTTCAGCTTCCGAGACAGAGTTACTTTCTCTTTTGATAGGCCTATGTGATATTGTCATTAAGTTCTTCTAACAGTATGTAAATATTATTTATGGGGAAACTTGAAAAATAAAGTGTATAGGTCAATTTCCAATACATAAGAAGAACTTAAAGACAATATCACAAGAGAAATTAATTCTACCTTGGAAGCTGAACTTACGCGCGTGAAAGAAAATTTCCTTAAAAAGGTGCCAATGGTGCGCGTATGCAAGAGGAGAACATTTCCAACATATCTTGTGATTAGATACGTGGTTATTTTCATTGTAATTTTAACTGTAAATGTGAGAACCTGAATCATTACAACGACCGCGGCTTTATTTGCGTAGATATTTCACCCGATCGATCGGGAGTTGGAGTTGTGCCAGCCGCGACGCAGAAACCCGCGTCATTGGCCAACTCTTGCGTGGGACTCACTGTAGATGTATCTAGTTTGAAATACCACTGCTACAATTGTTCTACCCTATGATTGATGGCACTTTTAATTTTACTTTTAATTCAGATGAATCTTTTTGGAACACAATGTATTTCAACGAAATCATCTTATTTTTTACCATCCGTTCATACTGAAAGAAATTTCTACTTCACTAACTTGTTTTATAAATTTTTCTAAATCTTTCTTTGTAATCTATAGAAACCACATATTAGGCACTTAAAAATTTCAAAATAGGCAGGCAAAAAGGCATTTGAAGAAATCAGAATAGGCTGGTAAAATAGGCACTGAAACCGTGAAAGTAAAACCTTTACAGATGCATGCAAAAGGAGAGAATAGGTGGAGAAATTTGAACACATATTGGATGTCTCTTCTTGCGAATTGAAGTAAGACATTTAAATCACACAGTATTTAACCAAAATAACATACCTGATACATGTAGATTAACACAAAATAGCCTAGCCTAAAGGCAGATCTAACAAAACACTGTGCATAATATTGCTAGATTCATTATTGCACAATATAATTAGGAAGTGTAACAATAAAGATAGCTACCTCTAGACAAATGAGGAAGAAATACTTTTATTTAAACCTCATCATATAATAATTTATAAAGATATCTGAAAGTGGGTATAAGTAAATTTAAGTAAGGCACAACATGTCAGACTCAAATTGCATGTGTTTCAACCACTTTTATCTCATTTTTCAATAAAATACAGATATTTTCTGGGAAAAGCAAAAATACGCATTTGTAGGCATTATAGGTTGAAATAAGCAAAAATAGACAGTTTTCACTTTATAAAACACAGCTCTAGAGGTAATCGATTGAACTTATATTAAGTCGTTTTTATGATATCTATAATAGTTAAGAATATACATTTTGCCTAACATCCGGTCTCTAGTTATCTAGTCTTACAACAGAGAAAAAATTACCATAATTTGTAGTGGTTCCAGACATGAATTCTGAGAGACTGTGATTTCCTCTGTATGCAAACAGATAAAAATAAACAGGTTCAGAGTAGGTAGCAGCATGCATCTGAGCAGCCCTCACTGTGTCCATCACAAATAATCTGTCACTAGCCATCTGAAACATGTAACAACAGTGGAATCTTCTTGATTAATTCCATATTTACTGACTTCAAACCCCAAGTATCTTCACCAAAGATCTTACAACCAGGGCCGAATGTTAATGATACATTGGCCGAATGTTAATGATACAAAGCATTTTTGAACGCTAAAAAATCACTTCATTACATGATTTAAACATAAGAAAATTAATCACAAAATTAAATCTCCTGCAGGAGATGTCTAGCTAAGTTATTTAATACTATGTGCGTACATGGTGAATTTTCTTGTGTGTAGGCCTACCTGTATGAGTTTTGGAATCGTTTTTTTGCTGATTGGTTTATCCTTAAAATAGAAATTACGAACACGACTGATTACTTCTGGTTTCTTTTCTTCAGTCGCAGTGTAGTTGTAATCCAGGAGGTGTGGAGCTAATTCATTGAACCTTTCTTCCAGTTCTCTCAACAGTTCCTCATTCGCTATGAAATCTGAAAACAGTTTTCAGTATTTAAGTTTTCTGGAAAACAAGAACACACACAAGTTGGAAGCAAGTTTGTGTTATGTGGAAATTGTTGAAGGAGAAATATGCAAACTTTGCATGTGTTGTGCAGAAGTTTTTTCTCCACATGAAGACCAAGACTAGATCCCTTGTAATAATATGTAAAAATTCAATTTTTTAGTACATGCTTTCTAAAACAGCTGCTTGTCAGGCTGTTAACATGCTGAAAAGTAGCACTTTATCGGCTTAGGCCACTAAAGAAACTTCAGTGGACTCTTCTCTCAACTGGTTCCAACTATGGTAACTAGATGTCTCTAGTCTCATCCAGTGAAGTTTATTTTTTATATGTTTTTGTGTGTTTAGGTTAAAGTATTAAGAAGGATTGCAAGGGGTATGCCGTAGTGTAGTAGTTGAGGCACTGCGCTGCAAACCGGAAGGTCATGGGTTCGATCCCTGATGAGGTCGAAGTAAAGGTCCTTTTAACACCATTTATAAATTTATTAAATCGACATTCTAAAAAGAGTTTGGAAAATTTAGTGAGTCAGTAATCAGAAGAAATTTAGAAAAATGCTGTAGAAGCTGTGAAGCAGTTTCACGGAGTGTTGAAATCGCATGAAAGAAATTTCTGAAAATTTGTTAACCCCTTTAGAGCTGAATTTATATTAATGTAACCATTTACCAAGTGATATCAGTGAGTTTATAAGCTTGTAAATTTTAATGGAATAGCTTGTTTTCGTGAATGACAATAGTAATGCGTGGATAAAATTCTTCACAGTGTAATGTAAAGCATTCCTCTACTAGTCTTATATCTGTACTTTTATGTAGTTTTTTCTGGGATACTTATAAACATCAGAAGCAGTGAAAAGGTTAATGGGTTATAGAAGGAGAAATGTCCAGTATTACAGAAAAATCATCGCTAATTCATTGATTGATTGATCGAGGGCATAGGGCCTCCAAGTGGAAGTTTCTGGTACCTAGGTTAATTTTGTTATGCTTATTTTCTGAGAGAGGGCCGAAGGACAGGTGGTAAGCCCATCACCTCGCAAACCCCCTCAGGAAACTAAGCTCTTACTTGCACGTAAAAGGGCCAAGTAATTTTGTCCAGATGCTCTAATTTAGGCTTGGAGTTCTTTTACTTTTGTAAATCTACGACACAGGCCGCCCAGCTTATAGTCCCTCCCAGAGGACCCTATGCCCAGAATTTTTACGTTCTGAAAAAATCCATCGACTGCGGCTGGCTTTGATCCTGCGACCTTTGGATCTAGAGGCAGGCACTCTACCTCTACACCACCAAAGCTGATATCGCTAGTTGCTGGACATAATTATTGAAGCCCTACTGTTAACAAGTAATAGCTATTTATGTATCAAGTATGCACAATAATGCTTTAGCGTGCATACAATTTTTTTTTAGTAAAAGCTCTCTAAATTATATGAAATGAAATAAAAATACCCTATAATTAATTATAATAAAAGGTTTATTCAGTCATTTGTTGACGTATCCTCACAGCCGCTTGAATCACAGAACAACAGTGAGCATACCAATACGAAATGCGGTATAGATGCATAATATACGAGTCACTTGTTTGTAAATAATATTACATACTGACTAGTTTTTATGAAAAGCTTGTGAAAATATGAGGAAATTTCAGTCCAAGCCAGAAACACTGAATTGGAGCTGCTGCCAGCAAAATCTTGGCAGCAGTAGACTATGAGAAATAATATTATATTATTGCATTTAAATCTGATGCATCCATGGTGAGCAATGTTTCTCTTGTGAACGAAGATGTGAAAAGTTGTTGGCTACCGTGTTTTGCAAAAACTCTGGTAAAGTTTCTGATTATCACAAAGAAACATGTTGGCTTAAATTTTTTTTTTAATGACCAAATATATGCTTAAATCCATGTTAAAGTTAGTGTGACTGGTCAATGCCATCTGGATTTTGTTTTTAGATTGCCATGATGACTTTAGCATCCTAGGCCAATAAAATTGCATTTTAAATGCAGTTTTATGCAATTTCAACAGCCTAGGTTGCTAAAATGCAATTTTTCGGCATGTTGATTTGATTTGATTTGATTACGGGGGGCTTTTTAAAGAGTTTGGCACCTCTTTGCACGTCAGCCTCTTTCGGCATGTTACCAGTCTGACAAGAAGCTGTTTTAGAGAGTGTGTGCTAAAAGAATGTTTTTATATCTCTTTTCTAGATATTCACATGTCTATTTTAAATAATTATTGTGCTATAATTAAATTAATTTTCACTTCTATGCATGTAGGCTTAGAAAAATTTATCACATTTTGTTATTGACAATCAGAAAATTATCTTTGCAGTACAACTGTTAAGTTCGTGTGTAATATGCTTGCTCAAAATACTGAGATTTCATCCTTTTCCAAACAAGTTACCTGCTACAGGATATAAGCCTTCTTCTTTGTCCACACTAGCAATCCAAGGCAGGTTGTGTGCCTTTCCTTTGAGAATGATATCATTTGGGTGTTCATTCAGAAAAGGTGCAGAACCAGCTTTTTCTACAGTTGGTCCAAATGGTGTGAATGGACTGTGTAACCATACCTGTTACATAGGATTATATATGAATAGATTTATCATGATAGGTAATACCATGAGAGATTATGAATAGTTATCAATTTTCTGAGAGGGATTTATCTGAAGAATGTGTTAATGTCAAGTGGTAGTAATTAACAAATACAAAATAATATATCATTTGTAGTTTTTCCAGTAAATTTAAAAATACGAGGGTTGATCAGAAAAAAAGGTTACAAGCCGCAGCATTTGAAAACTACACATTATGGAGAACTTTTGTTTCCCCAGAGTGGAGACAGATGGCGCTACTTGTCATACAGCTGGTGTGCGGGTAGGTAGTGAAAGTTCCCAGACGGTTCAGGACGATTGAAATGGCAAGACGCTTAGAAAATTGGTCTCGTTATTGTGCCACTTTGACAAGGTTACGCAAAGCCATCCGACGCAAACAGCCGGGCATGTTGAGTGAAGGTGTCATCCTCCTGCATGACAATGCCAGGCCCCGTACTGCTCAAACAACGCAGGAATTGTTGTGATGGTTCGGGTGGGAAATCTGGAGTCACCTCCCCATACAGCCCAGATTTGGCACCCAGTGACTATTTCCTGTTTCCGAAGTTATCTGGTATCTGGTACCCTATGATCCCCAGGTGGGGCGAAGGGGCCTCCAATGGAGGTTTCATTACCTATACTAATTTTGATATGCTTATTTTCCGAGAGAGGGTAGAGGGACAGGTGGTAAGCCCATCGCCTCGCAATCACCCTCTGGAAACTAAGTATTTCTTGGACGTGAAAGGGCCGAGAAATTTTGTCCAGAGGCTCTAATTTTTCCGAAGTTAAAGGAGCACTTATCCGGCAGTCGGTTCTCTTCAGACAGGGCTGTGAAAACATCCGCCAAGACATGGCTCAATGGACCTGATTTCTACCAAGACAGGTTAAACAAGTTGCTTGTGCATTCTGATAAATGCCTAAATAAACTTGGTGATTATGTCAAAAAGTGATAGGCATGTAAGCCTCTTAATTCCCTTTTGTATTATCTGTCTAAATTGTTAATAAATATTTCTTTATTTGAATTGTAACCTTTTTTTCTGATCAACCCTCGTACATAAGAAAGAGTAGTATGAGATACCTTGAAGTTTTTTATTTCCTGTACAATCTGGTATGCCGGTCTTTTTCTCATACATTTCACCATCTCTTTAGAAGACACAGTGCTACATCCCAAAAAGCCTGCAAGTTTCTTAGCTTTTTGTAATCCACCTTCCATTTGTGTCCATGGGCAAAGAGCACTTCCACTTTGGGAAAATCCACGGTGAAACAAACCTAATAAGCAGAATATCATTATGCTGTGTATACACAAAAATAGAACTACTTTCACAGAGACCTGCACGTAAATGAGAGGGCTGTATTTGGGCCTTGGGTGGAAGGAATGTGACGTATGGTTATTTGACAGTAGTTCTTTACTGCTATTTATACCTGTGATTGTCACTGGTATGAAAGCATATTGTCCTGTATGTCTATAGACATGGGACTGTTGCATTTAGGCACACATAAATGTCATTGGGCTGGCCCATGAAATTGGGACCCAAAAGCCAGTGCCTTACTGAATGCTCCACCCAGGGTGATACAATGTATTGATATATCATACTTTAATAATGAAGAGTATACATTTATTTGTAAAATGTGCCACAATTTCTTGACAGTGAATTTATTTTAAAAAAACCAGTCAATTTCTCTTCATCAGGAATTTATTTAACATATTACATATATTTCAAATCAGCAACACCAAATAGTTATGAAAATATAGTTTTCTGACCACAGATTTTTTAACCTTGTATGATTCTGCTGATGATGCAAGGTAAATGTGTTAAATGCTCTGCTGAAAAGTTACAGGGGCAAGATTTTGTTTGAATCTATAATGTAAAAGGTAAAGTTTTGGGTGTACAGTCTTATTGTCTTGATGTTCCTACATGTCTTACAATGAAAATAAACCAAATTAATTTTTTAACTTGTGGCTACATTGCAACCCAAAAATGAAGCCACTGGGTTTCCATCCATAGCATGTGGCATAGGGTGACCGAACCATGACAATTGTTAGCTCTGGCTGCTACTTCCATCTCTCGCCTAATGCTGTCCCCCAATGTTCTATACATCCAGGGTTGCCATATGTCCCGGATTTTACGGGACAGTACCGTATTTTTGTTAATTGTCCCGCGTCCCGGGGAGTTCCTAACCGGGACGGCAATTGTCCCGTATTTCGGAGAATTTTGAAACCTCCCCAAAAAATACGCCGGGATTGAAACTTTTTGGATTTAGTAAAAGGTAAATACCAACGCCATATTTCTTTCAAAAAGATTTGTTTGGTTCTTTTTCTCTGGAGTTATTGCAAGGAATCTTTACCTTGCCTTGTAATCGTTGGTTCTCTACTCTGAGAAGTATGACATACTTAACTGTCTGCATTTGTTATTTTTGTTTAAAGAAGATACTGGTATAGCCTAATAGTTTATGGCAATATATCATGTTTTGATTTGAAGGTAATAATCTATTTTAACAGAGATAAAAATAAGTAAAAAAAGTTGTGTGTTATACCATTTATATGGTAACAAATATTGTTCTTTTTCATGATAACATTTAATACAGTCAATTTAATATAATTCTCACATAACTTCTCTTATATAATTACTATTTCTTACTGTTTTCCCACCTCCGTGAATGCGCCATTTTCTAACCTTGTTAATTTAATGCAAAATACCACTCGGTAAGTAGGAGTAGTATCTCATTAGTACTCTGCAGAAAGAAATATTACATAACAAAATTACATGGTCCAAAATAAAAAAAAAAAATAATTAAAAAAACTCTAACATTGAAATCTGCACTTTTTTGGAGAATGACCCAAATACAAGTATCAACAGAAAGTCGTTTACTGTTTATTAATTAGCTGCACTGTGATGCCAATATCACAACGAAACTATCGTTATTAAATAAAGTTTACAACTTCTGAGATACGAGCCGTCGATTTCGTCGATCACGCATCTGTCCCTTATTTTGAGTTCAGATAACTGGCAACCCTGTATAATCTGACAATTGCATAAAAAATTGTGGAAGACTCTTTGGAGTTCTACTTTGGATATTTTGCAGAAATTTCTTATTTCATCCTTGAATTCATCTAGAGCGAGCGGATTATTACAATAAACTTATTGTTTTAAGATTCTCACAGATAAATGCCACAAAGAGCTGAAATCTGGAGAGCAAGATCCATAGTCTGCAACTAATTTATTCTCTCATCGTCAAACACTATACAGAGGGCAGCCATTGAATGATTTACTTTGTGGACTGTTGCCCTGTCTTGTTGAATGTTGTATGCCTATTCCCTAAGCGTACCAAATATTGGGGCCAGTATTCCAGTCACATAACATTGCTTATTCTTTCTTTCATGGAGATATTGATTCTAAGATTCTTCAAGCACTACCCTCACACCATACTCCTATTTTTTCATCATGTAAAAGGACTTAGGGTATACAGTGGGAGTTTTCTGTATCTTGAATTCTTTTAGTGTATGCCACCATTAATGAAAACCATGCCTCATGAAAATGAGTGATGAATCAGCAGTTCCATTGTGGATAGTTTGCAACATTCAATTACAAAAATTAAGCCTTGCATCATAATCAGGAGATTGTAATCTATGAACACAAACTTCATATGGACGAAACTTCAAACTTTTAAGTCCCCTCAACACTAATGTTTATGAAATCCCAACTTTCTGTTAAAGGTGTTCTTGAGTTCAGAGCTCTCTCGGGACAAAATTTCCTCTTATTTAAAACTGATTCAGTGTGTAGCCAGTTTTTAAACAGTCCTAGAGCACACATTTTTGAAAGCACATTACTTTTATGATGTCTTTTCAATTTGTCAGTGCTTATTTCATACAGATTTTTTTTTTTAGAAGACGTTTCAACACTGAAAATGCACTATTCATTGAAAAATTCCATCATTACAAGCACAAGATCTGTGATCTTTACAACCACAGCTGTGCAGACAGCTGACATTTGGCTGGCAGGAATAAGGCTTCTGATGCTGAGAAGTCTTAGTGGGCTGTGGGCGAATTACTTTGTTGGTATTTGGTTCGCAGTGTATATTGAAATCTATTGAATCATATCAAAAACTAAAGTAGGCTGTCAACTCACAAGTTGAGGCAGTCAGGAAAGTGGAGATGAAACAGTTTTATGAACAATAATTAAGGGAGATTTAAATGTATGTATATTTCTATGTTTCTGAGTAGGCTGTGAGTTAGAATCTAACCTTCTACTCTAGAGAAACAGGTATAAATTTACTATCTAAATTTAGTCAGCCTCGTTCATTTCACGGAACAGCTTTTTTACTGTTCTGATCTAGACATAGAAGCTAGAAGCATAGGCGCCAACTTTGGTGGGACAAGGTACTTTCTAACTTCCCCTACCCAACATTTATGTTATACATAACACTAAAACATCCAATTTTCCCCCCTCCCCCGAACAATATTTTAAGTCGGCACCTCTGCATAGAAGCAAATAGTACAAGAATGCTGACGTACTAAAATTCCATCTGTTTAAAGAAAAATTAAAATGTGCACAAATACCTTGAGACAGAGGGGAAAGGTAATGGTAATGAACACTTGCTCCTCCTGCTGAATTTCCAGTGAGTGTTACACTGTTTGGGTTCCCTCCAAATGCTGCAACATTTTTCTGTACCCAACGTAGAGCTTGTGACTGATCTTTCAAACCCATATTTCCAGGTACCACTTCATCTTCTGTTGTTAGGAAGCCTGTAGTTTAAGACACATTCAAGTTAGATTGTCTACAGTAGCTTTTAACAAGTATAAGAAGATAAACAGAAAATAATTAAGTAGAAGACTTCCAAAAGTGCATTAATATTTCCTTTTGTAAAACCCTGGTATGTGATATGTCCAATGTTCTCACATTATCATTGACTGATACAAGAATTCTTTCAGGTTGATGCCTATGCATGAAATACATGTTAAATACTTAATGAAAAGAACAATTTTACGTTTGTGATATAATACACTAACTTTTAATTGATTTTAACAGATTTCACATCATCAGTAGGGACTTTTTGGTAACAGTGATAAGAGCGAAATTTTACAAAACAGTTTTCCTTTTACATACTTAAAATATCAATTTTAAGCAAATTGAATCCACAAAATAATGCAAAATTTGTTTGATTCTCTAAATAAGCATGAAATACATGTAAAGTAGACCCATTCTGTAGGCAAATTGAGAAATGTATACAAAAATCTGATTTAATATTTTGTTTTAGTGAGATTTTTTTCCTTCCATTTCTTAAAGCATGCTTCTCGGCATACAAATTTCTATGGCTGCCAAGAAGTTATTGACACTTGTGATCGATTACAGCAAAGACTTGGGAATGTACTCTATCCAATGTTCACAATACACTTCTTTTCTCCTATCTCTGCTTTTGTGCATATAAATGATGCCATTTTAGGGTATATAAATACCCACTACGTAGAGTTTATATATGAATTCTATGGTTTTTAAAGAATATTATAACCTCAATTATGGCCATTTTTCATGGTTTTAAGAAAGAACACATCGTGCAGAGTGCCATAGCATCCATATAAGGATAATTGCATTTTGCAAAATATGAAATAGAAGGAAGTTAACACCGAAATCAGCCATTTTATTTTACCAAAAAATACGGTCCCTAATCATCAGACATCACTTGTGAAATGCCTGTATTGGTTTATGAAAGATAATATTTATCTACTTAATTATTTGAATACACTGCAAAACAGGGCACAAACATGTAGAATAAATTAGGAAATTTAAAACATTATTAGTATTAGGAAGTTTTGTTTGATATATTAACATCATTCTTACCTAATGGACCCAAGCGATAATTGAAGGTCACGTACACAACATCCCGATCCATTATTAATTTGGGGCCATACTGTGTTCCTTGTCCATGCATAAATGCCCCACCATGGATATAAACAATTACATCGAGCAGTTTATCATTTGTTCCTTTTGATGGTAGCTGTAATATTGAAAATAATATAACTTAGGCAGAGATTGAATATTTTTATTGTGCTTAGAGGAATTCACGTATATAGCGGTAGTAGGCTCAGAATCTTCAGGCCACACATTTGAAACTTCCCTTGTCATTTATTACAACATCATAAACACCTTCTTTTTCTTCCATGTATTATAGACCTGTTGCCTGTTTCCATTGCCATATTATCCTGACCAGCTCTGAGCTTTTTTACAATTGCCTGTAGGAAGTGATGGATAGCCAGTCCTCTAGAGGAGTGAGAGGAGGTGGATAGTAGACATCTCTTTTGAAATGAAGCTTTATCAATCATCGTTTTGAAAATTCAGAGTGTAGTTTGTCCTGTTTTGCAAGAATTTGTTCACTACTGCTCTAAGTCAAGAGGTTGAACAAACTGGTTCTTATGTTTCAAAGATATTCTGCCTCCTCAAATGCTTGCAAGAGATCTTTTTACCAAGGCTAATATATTAATCAGCCTATTACCAATCTTATTTTATGGAGTCTTGGAGGAATGCGTGTAGTCTTGCTAATTTAGATTTTCCAAACCTCATAAAGATTTCAATTTTCTGATTATGCTTAAATAAACTGTATTTTTAGGTAAAAATATAAGCGCAACCTTCAATGTAGAGATGCTGCTAGCACGATCTCCCTGTTTTTTAACCTACTGAGTTTTCTGGGTAAAATGTGTTATGCTTCTTGGTAAAATTGTACAGTCAACAATACACTAAAAAATACACATATTAGAATCTGCTATTTTTAGCTTAGCTTAAAAAAATCATTGATTTAAACTTTTTTTCCTTCTTTGCATTTCCTTCCTACAGTGCACAAATATCATCAATCTGTAGTCAGTACATTAGCCTTCATTTTTATATATATATTTTTTATTTAAAACTGGCTGAGTTGTAAAAATTGTCAGAACCATCTTTCAGTTATTGACTTAGTTCGCAGGCTTCCACGGCCAGAGTTATAATTAAAATTATAGTAATTGATATCCGGGTTAGGCCGCGTCGTGTTTATGGTGTCTTCTGACGTTTCGGACAACATATCGTGTCCTTCTTCTGAGAAAGAATTGCAAGAAAATAAGTGCCTGTGATTAGTAAACAGTCGCAGTTGTCATGACGTCAGTGTTATTGTTTCACGCCAGATGTCACTAATCTTTTAACCATCTTCCCTGTTTATGTTATGGGGATGTTTAATGATTTCTATTGCTTCTGTGACAAGTCTAGGGAATTTTCTGTTTTCATTTTTAAGAAGAGCTATGTTATCGAAAAGTATTTTGTGACCCGTTTCGTCCGAATGAGATGCTATGGCGGAGAAGTCAGTGTTGTTATGTTTCTGGTGTCTTATATGTTCTTTTCTTCTGGCATCCAGAGAGCGTCCAGTTTGTCCTATGTATACTTTTCCACACATACATGGAATTGAGTAGACTCCCGCTTTATGTAAGATGTCGATTTCGTCTTTCTCTCTTCTTAAAAACCCTTCCAATTTGTTGACAGGAGTAAAAATTGTTTCAATGTCATATTTCTTTAAAATTTTTTGAATCTGGTCAGTGATTCCAGCGATGTAGGGAAGGTAGGCCTTAGACTTAGGTGGCGGCTTTTCAGTAGGAAAGGTATAAGATAAAGACTTCTGTTCCTGTCGAATGTTATCACTGTCACAGATTTCAACAGCCCTCGAGGACAGGGTGTTTATAATTCCTCTCTTAACTGAAGGAGGATGGTGTGAAGACCAGTTTAGATACCTGTCTGTGTTTGTCGGTTTTCTATATACAGCATGGCTTAATGACCCATCTGATTTTATTTTGACCAGCAACGTCAGAAGACACCATAAACACGACGTGGCCTAACCCGGATATCAATTACTATAATTTTAGTTATTGACTTGTTTGGGATAGTTGCATGAGAAAATCTACTGTGAAATTTACATCAGCAATTCGAGTAAGACCATTTGTTTGCATACATTACAACAATAAATATCTGTGTTCACTTCACAAACTATCAATTAGTTCTACAATGAAATGAATGAATTAAATATGTCCACCATTTCACACATAAGAAAGTTCAGTGGATAAGTATGTCTTTGAGTGGGAAGAGTGTAGACAAAGTTACTTGTCCAAAATGTGTTAATTCAATGATGGCAGTTTTCTGTTGTTCTACCCGGTAGCAAGTAGTCAACCTCTGATCTACTTTTATAGGTTCATGTAGTTTCTTCAATTGAAAACTCTGTCTATTCTAGGTATTTCGGTTATTCAAGGTTTTAAAATTTATCGTAATTGTTTATCTTACCTTTGTAGTATAAACATTAATGAACAGACAGTCTTCATCACCTTGCACAGGCTCATAAATATGAGAAGCGTAAGTGGGAATCTCTTTATACTGTAGACATTTACTGCCTGGTAAACTAGCATTCCAAATTCCAACCCAGGGTTTGGGAGGTGCTGGATCCTAAAGAAGACATAAGTAGTTAAATGAGCATTGATAAAGTGTTAATTTATTCAATTTGATTAATTTAAAAAAAGTATAAAACATGGGGAAAAAGGCACAGAGATGTATAAAATATGCCATAGTCTGCTTAAAATAACAATGTTTTCTAAGAAAGAAATTGTATAAATAGAGATCTTTAACAGTAATACAATTTTCTGTTTATCTATGTCTCTTTATTGCGTGGCTTCCAATAATGATTACCAAATTTACAGTCTTCGATTCAGTTGAGTTCTTACTAATTGAAGATATTGTTAATTTTGTTCCCTATAATATGAACATAAATGAAAAATAGAAAATCACTCCCATGATTTAAAAAGTGATCTATTTTTAGTGCTGCAATTTTCACATAACTGTATTAAAAATATTTTTATTCCCTTTTAATGCATATTATAGAAGTTACTGTAATTAGAATATTATCTGTGCCTCAGTTACCTACATTAGCTCATATACTTGTATTTCAATTTACTGTACCTTGAATCTATATTTGCCTGTTGGTGGTCGTGCATAAGGTATTCCTTGAAATGCCATAAATTTTCTCCCATTGGCAGATGTCAGGTATGTTCCCTGCAGTGCACCTTGTTCTATTTCAACTGTCAGTGGAGATTCAGGCACCACACCACTTATAAAAATTGTGATTATTAGCATTCGTGAAAACATTATTAATTTGTTTCTTGTATGCATTGTTATTACTGAAGATAATCTTGTTATAATTTAGTTTGATGTGTCAGCTCTGCTGGATATTCTTATGTATGTTAGGTAATGAATTAATATTTATCTACAGAGATTAAACTTATTTCTGGGTTGTAGACCAGTTACGTAACCTGCTTTATCTTGCTTACATGAGTATGTTTGGAGTCTGATTATGACATGTCTGTAATACTGAGTAGAGCAGTTTGGCGAGACAGCTAAAGTTCATGGCCAGACATATTATTGGAGTTGGATACAGTTTGCCAGACATACATTTGTATACACAGGATTATGCTGTATCTTTACAGCAATATTGTCCTGCGCTGTTTAAAGGTTGTACAGAGTACACATCTGTCTTGCATTTACTTACTAACAATTCTTTTGTGAACTGGTGGCTTCATGTTCAGCTTCCCACCACATTACCGAATTCTAACGAAGATCATATTTTCACTGATATGCGAAATTGAGTTAGGAGGAGAAACAGGCTTTGTTGTGACAACAGTGGAATCCATTTAACAGTGTACAATGAATTTCAATTGCATGCATTAGTTTTTATAATTATTACATGCTGGAAGAAAGGCAATTGTTAGGAAATAACTTTTCAGAAGCTCCTGTCTTTCGTCTTCTGTCCAGAAGTCTAAAAATAAAAGTTTATAAGACACTTATCCTCCCTGTTGTATTATTTGAATGTGATTCATAGTCCCTCACTTTTCAGGAAAAATATAGTCTGAGAGTGTTCGAAAACAGGGTGCTTAGGAAAATATTTCAACTTAAGAGGGATGAAAATGGGGACTGGATATAACTGAATAATGATGAGCTTCATAACCGTACTTGTACTTACTGTAACAGTAATTAAATCAAGGAGGATGAAATGGGCCGGACATATTGCACACATGAGGAAGGAAAGACATATCTCTAAAATATTGACTGGGAAACCTAAGGGAAGAGACCACATGGAAGAACTAGACGTAGGTGGGAGGGCAATATTAGAATAGATTTAAGGGAAGTAGGATTTGTTAGGGATGGTTGAATGAAATTAGCACATATTTATATTAATATTCCTTTAGCTTGCTGAGGAATTGTCTATTGCCATTGAGTAAAGTAGGAAGTAGCCTACTACTATGCCTCAAAAAGTCGATTGATTATCCATCAGATCTCTTGTATTCTGAATTCAATGCTTTCAACAATCAACCAATATTGTTTTATTAATTTACTTTCATAAAAAAGCATAAATTTTCCCTTTTCTCCCATAAGTATAAAATTAAACACACTGTGCTTAATTGAACCTAAAAGTTAACAACTGCTGCTTCCAATCATAGTAGCCTTTTTGGTACTATGTTATAAGTGTATAATACTGTTATTAAAAAGTTCCCAGATTTTAAGCACTTCAATATTCATAAATTCAAAAATAAACTAAAAAGTTTTCATTCCTTTGACTGTAATTGTATTTTTATGTATTCTTTCAACACCTTAACTAGGTACATTGCATTTTATTTGCTACTAGCTTAAAAGGTCCAGCATTGCTTGGGTTTTGTATTTTGCATGTAATTCAAAATTAAATTATGTAGGACTTTTGCTTTCCAAGCTCTAAGACCTTACATATAGGGATCTAGAACTTGAAGCAAAGAAGAATGATATATCACACACAAACTATTCCTTCAGAAAACACTAGATATAGCTTTTATCACTCATACAAGACTTAGAATTCTACAACCCATTGCATTTACACACCATGCCTGGTATGAGTTGAAAGAAGAAATAGAAATTCCAGTAACATAACATTTTACTATCTTTATGGAATATTTTATTTCCCACTTTCATGTTGCCACACTACCATTTCGAGGCTAAAATCAATAACACTTTCACACATTCTTGCCCAAAAATCTGGGACACAGTAATTTACTGTGCACATAGGACTAAAAATGTTCCATCTTATTTTGTCTCTTTTTACATGCTTAGGGATTACAATGAACATCCCTATTTCTCAGCTAATACAAATCCTACAGCAGTGAATAACATATCAGTGGATAGAATTTTTTACAGACTTCTGATATAGCATCACTTGCCACCCATCGTTGGCACAAACTCAGGCTGAGACAACTGAAAATGCTGTCTCCGCAATACAACTAATTATTTTACAAGTAGCTGTATTGAAACAGATTGATATTAGATATATTCTGAAATTAAAATTTGGTTATTTGTACAATTATGATATGTAAATTTGTAATTTTCAAGCCTGATGTGTATTCTGTTACTGACTTGTTCTTCGGTATACATTGTTCTTCTTGTAAACTGTTTGTCATTACCTTCATTTTGAGATGTTTCTTTCCAAGATCATTAATTTCCTCTGTCTTGCGTTTATTTGAGGTAGTTTTGAGTAAAAGGTACACAGTGATTCAAAAAGTTCAAGTGAAGTATGTAGAACCCTGTACAGGTTTGCCAGGTAGTTAGTTTTAAATTGATGTTAGGGATGGAATTGAAGGATTCGAAATGTATGGGCATGTTTTTGGAAACTCATAGTATGAATAATAAGTATGATTTTCAAGTACTTGATCATGTTGTTAGCTGATCTGCTCATAATTTTAAGTTCAGTTTATACTAACCGTAGTAAATACTATGAACAAACAAAGAAGATTTTCGAGATCTGGATTTTTCTCACTATATTGTTCAAGGTGTTAATTTTAGCTACATTAAGTTTAGATTAAATCTAGGGAAACATAAAAGTGATCTACTTGTAAGCTAATTTATATATATTTTTTTTGCAGGTAAGTGTACTTCTGTAGAATACACCAGTTTTTTCAGGGTAAGTTTTATATGCAGTAGTAATTCTTGGTGTTAATTGGGACAGTGACATGCATGAATAATAAACAAATTGAAATAATGTGGAGGTAATTTGAAATAATGCTGGAAATTTAAAATAATATGCAGGAAACTTGAAATAATGTGCGGGTAATTCAAAATAAAATGCTGAGTATGCAAAATTAAGTGCTAATATTCTGGTTTTGTGTACGGATAATCTGCAAACCCGGATAAGCCACCCAGATAATTGGGAGTCTGCTCTGCCAGTGTTATTCACTTTAATGCAGTTTTACATTTTGTATTTGTATGAAAATTAGCAGATATACAGAATTAATAGTAAATAATATAGAGAAATATAAAATTACTTTAAAAATATTGTGAAAGAATATAGAAGACATGATGTTACAAGGATGCAATTGTTTCGTTGAGTGTGGTTCAGAGTTTTATGACAAATATTTTTTAAAACGTAAAAAGATATTAAATTAATGGCTTAAGTCTTGCAATAACAATTCAAACACAATAGGCATATTGTAGGTTGTCTTGACTTTGGAGTTAAATTATTGATGCCAAGATCATCGTTTTGAATGTAGCCAGGAGCCAATTCAGATGTAACAGAAAATAAGCATTAGTGCCCGTTTCGGAAGTTAAAGCCAATTTTGATGTAGCCCCTTCTGCCATGAGTCCTTACATGGTCTTAAGATACCCAAAAGTTGTACTTATGCTACAGTTCACTATGCTTCATTGTTATTGGAGTATTCTTTCCAATTTGATATTCCTCAATGGGCAGTGAGTCCCAGAATTCTTGGTCTCCTAGGCTTGTACTCTTGGCCATTTTCAGGTTCTTCGGCCCTCTGATGTCCAAGTATTCAATATCCTTACTGTTACGGGTTGTTGGTTTCCAGACAAAGTTCCTTGCAGGAGGTACCGGATTACTGAAAATAAATTTTAATCATCATTGAACATGTTACGTGTGGCATTAATATAAGGTTCCCGTTAGCTTACTGCAGAAATCACTTGAAATGTTGGAATTAAAAAGAAAGCCACAGTTTCATTCTCTGCGTGATAACAACAAATATACGAAAACCTAAAGATTTTTTTCATCCAATGCCACCACTACCCTCATAGAGTGTGTGTTATTCCCCCCCTGGCTTGGGGGAAGTGTAACCCCATTTCTATAGTTGAGACACGTTTTAGGTGGAGCTACATTATCCCAAAAGATTACATGAGAGGGTGATTATATGAATACTGGGGGGGGGGCTTAAACCTAAACCCTTACAACTAAGCTGACTTTGTGTCAGCCAGGAGAACCTATCTATGATAGATAAAATTTCCCTTACACAACAGGCATTGAACCCAGAACCTCATGATTAGTAGTCTGAAGCTCTGACCACTAAACCATAATGCCAGGTGAAGCATAAAGAAACTAAATAAGAAACATTCTAGATGTTCATCATTTTACTAACCTGTTGCGGGCGTAACTTGTCCATATATCAACCAGTAGGTCCTTCATATTATCATCAGCATCATTTCCAGTGGGGTCCAGTAGAAAACATGAAATTGTATACCCTGTGTCATCTCCATGGCTGACACCTTGTTAGGAAAATAGAACAGTATTAACTTACAAGTAAGTACAAAGGTTTTTACTTTTTATTGAATGTTAGCTTGTTCTTGAAGTGTTCTCATTGAACTGTTTGAGTTCAATGATCACACTTCATTCCAGTCAGCACTCCATCAGCCTCTGATGATGTGTGCCACAGGAGAAGGTGAAACATTAGGTCTTTGGAAACCTGGAATCGCAGGCTAATAACCCGAAAACAACTACTTATTTTATTTATTTTTATTTATATTTATACAAAATATTTCTACAAAACATAACCACCCGAATGAGCAAGCGCTCGTGCTCGGGCACAGTTCAGCCATTTACATTATAAAATACAAATTACAAATACATAAAGAAATTATAATATTAAATCAATACCTAAACAATAATAATAAAAAAGAAAGAACAGAATAGTAAAAAGAAAAAAGGAAAAGTAGTAAGAACAAAAATTGAAACCCTGAGTTATTACAAATAAAATCGTTCCTTAATTGTCTACTAAGTACAGAGTGAAGTAACTTTTGAACTATAAAATAAGATTTTTGATAAACTTATTGAATTTTTTGTTGTTCATCTATATTAATAAAAGGAAGTGTCTGTCCTCCTTCTGTCTGTCTTCCGTCTGTCTGTCTTCCGTCTGTCTGTCCGCGATGCCCAGCGAAATCTACTCAACGCAGAGATCTGAAATTTTATACATAAGCGGACTAAAGAGTCGGAATGTGCACCTCGAAGCCGGAATTTTAATTTTCGCTTTAGTTCGTGAGTTATGAGTGAAAAACGGGCAGAAAACGTTTATTTTTTGCGATTTCGAAGCAACAGTTTCAGTAATATATTTCAATGTTAAATCAATTACAGCTGGCTTTGGCTATTTTTGTCATCATACCTCATAGCCTACCTTGGAAATAAAAGCATCGCGATCGCTTCATTTGGTAAGTCCATCGTGGACGATTCATTTGTTTAGAGTGTCAAGGCCCGCAGATATATGAAATTTTCAACCTACACGTAAAAAGGATATCAACATAGGCTTAATTATGGTCAAACATTGTTCGATTTGAACGAAACTCACTATACAGGGGTTTCCTGAGCCAAGGAACTGGAACCTGAGGTAGCTTTTTCTACCAGGGGACGCTACCTAATCGTGGAATACACTCCACGTGATTTAGGTGTTAATAAATATAATGATTTAACTATTATGCACTTAAGTTTTGAAATAATTATCGCGGGGGAAGCCGCGGGCACATGTTATCTTATAATAATAAAAGGACGTGTTTGTCTGTCTGTCCGCGATGCCCAGCGAAATCTACTGAACGCAGAGATCTGAAATTTTAAACATAGATGGACTGAAAGGTTGGAGAATGCACCTCGAAGCCGGATTTTTAATTTTAGCTTTCGTTCGTGAGTTATGAGTGAAAAAACTGGCAGAAAACGTGATTTTAGCGCTGTCGAAGCATCATATTTCAGTAATACATTTCAATGTCAAATCAATTGCATTTGGCTTTGGCTATTTTTGTCATACCGTGGAAATAAAAGCATCGCGATCGCTTGAATGTTGTAAGCCCACGCTGGTGCATTTGTTTAGAATGTCAAATACGAACATACGAAATCTTCAACCTACACGGAAGAGGGATAATCAACATAGACCTAAATATGATTAAACATTATTCGATTTGGACGTAACTCACTATACAGGGATTTTCTGGGTCAAGGAACTCGAATCTGAGATCGCTTTTGCCAGGCGACGCTATCTAATCGTGGTAAGTAGTCCACGTGGTTTAGGTGTTAATAAATATAATGTTTTAACTATTATGCTCTTAATTTTTTATTTTTGAAATATTTATCGCGGGCGAAGCCACGGGCACATGCTAGTATGTACTATTTCTGGATGTGACCTAATTATAGAGTTATAGAGTCTTGGACCATAATAAATGCTATGTTTAGAGCCAGAAGAGGTGAAGTATTTTGGTTCTATTAACGGCAATGTTTTATTTCTTACCTGCACATTTTAATTATTTTACATTTTAATTTGCATATGTTACTAGTATAGGTTAGTAAAGCAAAGAAAGTATATATACGTATATTGCTTCGTACTCTTGGTGGAGATAAATGGAAATACTGAAGTGGAAAATATAATTATTTTGGAATTTGATTATATTAATTCAGTGTACTCTTCTGTACCATAAATCTGGATCGTAATTAAAATGAAAGATTCATTTCATTCTTAGAAAATTGTGGTGGTAAGATCAAGAAAAAAATGATTAATTGCAATACTACAAATACTTGTTCAGTTGTCAAAATTATTTATTTCACATGCTATAGATTGCTATATTTTTAAACTTGGTTCTGATAAGATTATTAAGGTAATTGTGAAATTATAATATTCTGTTATTACTGAATTTATACATGAGGCTATTTTAAATATTGCTTTACCCATTCACATTAGTGTGCAATATATACATATACAGGGTCTTTATTAAGTGCCAGTATGGTACTTTATGAGATTGTGTGGGGGACGAAAAATGTCTGTCCGTCCGTCCGTCCGTCCGTGTGTCTGTACGCGCGATAACTCAAATAAGCTTTGTCGAATTTTAATGAAACTTGGTATACACGTTTATAATGTCCATGGGAAGAACCCTATTGATATTGGACCGAATTGGTTCACCGGTACCGGAGTAAAACCCAATTTAGTGTATATTTTAAAGGCGCGATAACTCAAATACGTTTTATCGGATTTTCATGAAACTTGGTATACGAATTTATAATGTCCGTGGGAAGAAGTCTATTGATATTGGACCAGATCGGTTGGGCGGTACCGGAATAATGCCCAATTTAGTGCCTTTTTATGGTAATATATCACAAAGGCGTGGATAACTCAAATACGCTTTATCGGATTTTCTTGAAACTTGGTATACGAATTTATGACGTTCTTGGGTACAAGCCTATTGAATTAGGGCCAAATCGGTTGACCGGTACCGAAGTAACGAGTATATCAATATTAATTTTGCAATCAATATTCTTTCAAGGCCCACAATGTATTAAAAAACTTAACAAATTGCCAATCGTTTATTCATATTGTTAGCAACCTTGATTGATTTGTTTCTTCATAACGATGTCAGTGTGGCTAAATAATAATTTAAATAAACGATTTATAACAACTAGCCGTTAAATATTGATATTATAATGTGTATTCTATGGGTATGTAGACTACCGATATTTACATTAGGCTATATTTTACTGTGAGTATTTTTCTTATTTGTTCCTGTGCAGCAATATACCTAATGTAATTCCTGACAGATAGATTTCATATGCTTTTTATTCATTCATAACCTTTAAGGCTGCTTTAAATTGAAACAGAGATATCAGCGAATCGTAGGTCTATTGCATCATTATTATTATTGCCGGCACATTTTGTTTTTGGAGTTAACTCGGACATCTATTACAAAAGTAACTTTTATGCATGGGCCTATCATAATTGCGTGTATCACTGATTAAAAAAAAAACATACTGGCACTTGGTTATATCAGTTTACCTGATTTTATTATAAGTTGAGACCGGGCGACCGGTGTTTTCACTCTCCGCTACGGAGTCCGCATTAGCCGCCGGTGACGCGCGCGCAGCTTCCCTGCTTAAAGTGTAGGCTATATAAAGTATTACATATCTTACCTTATAACATATGTTGGAAGTGTCGTCCTTCCTGTGTTATACAGGCATTGTATCTGGAAACCATATTCTGGCTGACGCGAGTGAGTTCTTCCACTGTAATGCCCCTAATTTGCTTTGTGTGCAGAAGAAACTGAAACCCCTACTTGTTGGGCTAATTTTGAGAGTGATTTATTTGGTGAATGTTCAAGATAAGCGCCAATCTCGTCTAGCTTTTCTTCTGTTAACACTGTTCGTGTGCGCACATGCTTTTTGTTTTGCACTGAGCCAGTATTTACAAATTTATTAACAATTCTGTGAATTTGTGCTCTTGAAGGTGGCACATCAGCAGGAAATGTCCGAATAAATTCATCACGTACACGTCTAGCAGACTCGTACTTAAAATAATGTTTACACACAAAAATACAATGCTGCAGCGAAATGGGTCTCACCATGTTGACACTTTAACAATAACTGCACGTGCCGCTGTTGCATCAAGGTCAGACCAGCTGCGCGCGCCTTCCGTCGCCCGGTTTCAAGCCTTCCGTCGCCCGGTCTCAACTTATAATAAAGACCCTGTATATAGGCTACATGAAAGTTGGAAGCTGCTCTAATTATAAATTTCGGTACTTTAGATATGAAATAATTGATTCTCATACAACTAATACAACTAATAGCCTGAAAATGTGAAATTTGTTGTAAATAGTGATGATTCTCGATTGTGTTCATATTCCCCTTTTGGAAGTGCATGTTGCGATTGCTTTATCCACATATTATTAATCAGAATCCCTTATTTTGTGCATATTTGCAAAAATCAATTCCATATCAAACATGTGATTATCATGATCTATATATAAATGTCCAGTCCTACTGATGATAAAAGTTTTCCTGTTCAAAATATCTCAAACTATTAAGAAAAAAAAATATTTCTAGATGTCCTTAATGGCGAGTTTAAAATTATTAGGTTTAAAATGCCTAAAAATAAGTACCTACCTAAATTGGTCGTTGTTCCTGACATATGTTCACTGAAGCTGAGAGCACCTCGATATCCGAATACATAGAAGTACACAGGGGCTGAATTCACAGCTGCCTGAAGTTTTGCTGCTCTTACAGTGTCTGCTACAAACAGACGATCACCTCCCATCTGGAAATATTGCAAATAAATATGTCTAAACATGTATGGATATCCTCTCTTAGTTCATAAAGCCCATAAAAAGTTTTGTGTTGTGTGTATATGTGAATATGTGTTCCAACTTCTTGTGGAATGATACGTGCTGTCTGCACATAGGAGGAGGTAAATTCCATGACTAGGCAAGGAATCTTGGAAAGCTATAGACATAATATGTATTATTATAGTAGGTTTCCCTGAAAACTCTAAATTTTGACACAGCAAGTAGCTGCTGCCTTGAATGTATTAAGTTATAAATTTAACTACATAATAAAATTTGAAAATTGTTTGAAATTCTTAAATGACTGGGTTTTCAGTGTAATACTATGCAATTTTATAGAAACCATGTGCAGTAAAAAAAAAAAAAGATTTAATATGGCCATTTTTTTTCGATGCTTTAAGATGTACATACCCGGCTTAATTTTCAGTAATCCGTTTTTAATGGTTTTGTGAATTTATTTTTAGGAATAAATCTTATAGGATGGAAAAATAATGCCATGCTGCTAGAGGAAGGCTTCTTGCTCTCGAACCTTATTAAGATATTTGATAAACACAAATCTAATTCCCTTAATGCTGAATTTCAGCCATAATTTCAGGTCAGGCAGTTGATAGTTCCTGTATCTGAATTCCGACTTCAGATACAGGAACTGACAATCCTCCAATCAGTGACAGTTGTTGCAAGAAATAAAGCAACATCAGCTCTGGATTCCCCAATTAGACTGTGGTGATGCGATAGGATGACATTCGAGTTCATGTTAGTGGTAGAATGGTTTTTCTAAGGAAGTGAAAGTGATTGCAAGTGGAGTGCACTTTTTCAGTTAGTAATTTTGTGAATCTGTGCATTTACCTGTACTAGTTCTGCAGCACTTGTTGATATTGATTTTTGCTTCAGATAGTGTTGAACAATACGCTGTAGAACATGTGGTTTGTTTTCCTCAGAAACAGTGAAATTGTAGTGCAGAATATGAGGTGCTAGGCTCGAGAAATGCTCTTCTAGTATTTTCATGAATTCCGGATTATCCACCCAATCTGAAGAATAGAAAAATAGAATTGCAACTTGAGAACAGTATTTGTTCAAACATATCTGCAGTGATATCTAAAAGTTGCTGGCACTGATTTTCAGTGATAGCTCAAGATTGTTTGCATTGCCTCACATGAACAAATGCCAGTAACACCATTGTGTTCTTTCAATTGAAATAATGAACATGGAAATAATTTGCACTAATATTTTAAATCTGCATGTAATATGCCCATATGAAATTTGCACTTGTCTTTAGGAAGGCATTTTCAAACCTGGAATCATTCTCCTCAGTCTTGTCATTGTAAGTCTCTCACGAAAACTAAAAGTTTTAAAAAAATGCAATGATTTTAAGCTACTGTATCTTGCAATAAACGTCTGTCATGCAACTCACTCATAAAAACTAAACGTTTTAACAAAAATGTGATAATTTTAAGCTACTGTATCTTGCAATAAACTAGTCTGTCATTCAAATCTCTCCCAAAAACTAAAAGTTTTAACAAGATTGAGATGATTTTGAACTGCTGAAACATGACAGGTAGTGGCTATGGTCAGGTTCCAGTCTTCTCCACTTCACTTGATTCAAATAACAATTCATGAATGCTGATTATCTTCTTTATTAGAATATAGCCCTGTATAAGGAGAATATTACTGTAATCTATGTAATAGGTAATCAACAAATGGTATTAGCTGCCCTACTCTCATTTCATTTGTTCCTGAATTCTTAGTAAAATTGTTTTGTAATTACCTGCGAAAGGGTACAGACCCTCGTGTGTTGCAACACTCGCTATCCATGGCAAGTTTTGTACGTCTCCATCTAGAATTGCATCCACTGGAGTCTTAGCAAGAAAGGGGTTTACACTGCCTATTTCCTTGATGGGTGCAAATGGCGAAAATGGATTGAACATCCAGGTCTGCAACAAAGAATGCATTTCCATCTCCAACTCTCTTTACCAATAAAACCATTTAATTTTAATGCACAAATTAAAAAAATGAAAGTATGAAAGTAAGTGAATTATGATTAATAGACCAAATAATACATACCAGGGTCTATTGATATTACCAAGAAAATTCGTTATTTTATGGACCATCTTTGAAAAAGAATTACTTTCTCATTGCTCTAATGCAGCATTTTGTTATTTTTATTTACTTCACAGAGAAATTGTCGGCTTAATTGTCAACCAGTAGTCTAAAAATAATTTCTCATCAGTTTGTCTAATGATATACATAATCAGAATTGTATGGATGGTACTTACAAAGTAAAACAATG
This sequence comes from Ectobius pallidus, assembly GCA_964059195.1. Classification (NCBI taxonomy): domain Eukaryota; kingdom Metazoa; phylum Arthropoda; class Insecta; order Blattodea; family Ectobiidae; genus Ectobius; species Ectobius pallidus. The sequence continues at coordinate 47,050,429 of CAXKWD010000004.1, read as the reverse complement.
TGAACAAAATTTTGTATTTAAATAAGTTTTTACTGATCTAAATGCCTTTGCCTTGAGTACATGATCAATACCTACTAAAAATCTGCACTCCCAACATGAATAAAAAGTGTTTTCAAGTTACGGTAATATTAGAATATTTCTTTGTCTTATTTTCTTGCATGCATAAATTAAATAATTGTTGAGTTTTGTCCATTCTGTAGCGATAATCTTAATGAAATAAATAAATAATTGTTTGAACTTCAGTTTTCAGTTTTTGCGGATTGATCTTAAAACGCCCGGTTTCTGAAGGACTATTTTTTACCATGAGAAAATTAGCCAGTTATTTTAGGAGTAAAAGTGTATCCAGCTCTTCTCAGTGCATTAAACCTAAAGTCATCATTTCTTGGTGAAAACATTAACCATTCAGGTGCTAGAGTGTGAATAGTGTACAGACTACAGATAACAGATATAGACCATGACTATCAGATGTATACCGATACAATGTTCCAGAAACGGGCAAATTCATATTTTATCATTTTCTCCTAAGATACTGAAAGTTTGAGATGTTGATTCTTCTTGTTAATTAATTTATTTGAATGGGTTTATGCTTAAATTATTTGAATGGGTTTATGCTTAAATTATTTGGATGAGTTTATTGCTATAACTTTATTAGTACCTAGATTTTTAGATTGAATTGAGTTTGCATGATTTTGCCCTCTTCCAAATGAAGCCTTAAAATGTTTTCTTGAAAGCCTGGTGCAAGCAATTCAAGTTTTAAATACTTTCTAGAGCTGGACTTAGAAAGGAACATATTAAATCCAGTTGAATTTTAAAAAATTAAGAGCCGTATTCATGGATAAGTAATTCATGGTTACTTGTTTGAGTCTACATTTGGTGCATAGGATTAACTTTGGAATTTAGCATTTTCTAATCATAGTTTGTAATAAAAAAAAATATTTTTCTTACTGGTTTATTGAGCATCCTGAAGACAAAGAATATACACAGTTGTCTTCAAGTTTACCATTGAATTCTTCTTTGACTGGTCTTGTTTCTGAAGTAAAGTAACAAAGCTTTCTACATGCAGCTTAAACACAGATGATTTCTGAGCACATACCTGAAAGTTTTCTGTTTGCTGCACAATTTGCCGTGCAGGCCTTTTACGTAAGCATTCAGTAAGTTCCCTTGAAGTTGTCGTATTACACCCTAATGCACTCGCAAGCTTCTTGGCTAGAACTTGTCCTTGTTCCATATATGTCCACGGACACAAAGCAGATCCACTTTGTGAGTAGCCCCTTGCAAATAATCCTGTGAACATTCTGTTGTGTTTACTGACATTTTTCTTCTTTCCCATATTCTCTTTCTTTCTGTCTGTCTACTTATCTATATATTTAACACCAACACATGAACAGCAAATATAATATGAAATATAATTTTTTAAGTGGACTGGCCACGTATTTTGGTAACAGCGATACATAAAAAAATTTTAAAAATAGCTTTCCTTAGCTGTATTTAGCGTTATAGTTGCTAAAAAAATCGCTACTGCTAATTATTATATCCACAAAATATCACAAAATTTGTCGAATTGCATGAAATATGCAAATAAACATGCGATATATCCTCGCCGAGATGTACATTGAGAATTGTCCATTAAAATATTATTTAAAATCATAATTGTTCGTACTGGTATTTTTAATTTCTATTTCATTCTCTTGGTAGCTGTTCTCCTCGATGAATTCTGAGAAGTGATCTATGATCTATTAGAGTCATACAATGTTTGCCATTTAACATATTCATTATTTTATGGAATGTTATTATAATTCTGTCTTCAAATGGCTGTTTTTTATTTACAAGTTTACAAAAGTTCTCTTATTAAAAGGCTAATGCAGTTACAACTGAGGACATATGACGTTAAGTTTATTAAAGGATTCGCTATTGATCCTTCATTACCATTGTAACATCTAGAAGTTTAAAAAGGACTCTGTTAACATGCCCCTTCCTTTTGTAAGAGTGTAGTCTTTAATAATAGCTGTGATTTTGTATGTTTTGTATTCTGGACCCAAGTGTTCCAGTGGATGGCAGCCAGATGTCCATTTGTATTAGAAATAATAAAAAACAAATCCCTTTAGGCAGGCCTACAGGCTGAGGTAGATTTCAAAGTGCTTTTGGTTCTTTGAGGACAACACTCTTTTTTCATTGAGCCGTAACTTTTGTATTAAACTCCTTTTTACTGAGAATTATTTTATCACAGCAATATCAAAGTGTACAATGCATCTACCTAAAAAAGATTAGAACTTAGGTTAATACAATGAGATGAAATATCGCAGATGCAATGATTAATAAAATAAATAAAAAATTATTCTATAAGATATACAGTATGGTATGCTAATTAATGATATGTTTTATCTTCATTGCTGAAAGTAAAACAATTTTACATTGCCAAATAATATTTCAAAATAATTTTGATCTTATATTTCTCACTGTTATATTTGAGTGTAAATGTAAATACAGAAGTAAACTTCGTCAGTATCAAATATAGTATAAAGTAACTTATTTTGCAGAATATCCATCAAAATAAAAGGAAGTTAACACCAAAATAAGTCACTCATTTCACCAAAAACCATGCGCCTAGCATTAATTGGCATAAAGTATTTAATAAAATAATAATAATAATAATTTTCTCAACTAAAAGAGAGACAATTATTTTGTAAGGGAAGAGTGAAAGAAGTAGTTACAAACTGTAATATGGTTTATAATATAAGCTAATGGCATCTGTGAGTGGGTTAATAGATGAATGAGGAAGCATTATTAAATACTAGCAGGTGCCTGCAGCTTTCCCTGTGATAATTAATTCAGAAATTAAAAATTAAGAGCAACATAATTAAAATTATTCATAAACTAAAAGATTAATAAATTATAATGAAATAGCTAAAAATCCGGCTTCGGAGTGCATTCCACGATTAGAAAGCGCCGCCTGGAAAAATGACCTCAGATTTGAGTTCCCTGGTCCAGAAAACCCCAGCATAGTGAGTTCCATCCAAATCGAACAATGTTTGCCCACTTAGCCCTATATTGGTTATCCCTTTTCTGTCTAGGTTGAAAATTTCAGACGTCTGCATTCCTTAACATTATAAACAAACGAATCGACCAGGGTGAGCTCATAGAATCAAAGCGATCAATAATTCCATGTGATATATTGAAAATATTGCGATGCTTTTATATCCAATTTATGACAAATGAAGGCAAAGCCAACTGCAATTGATTTGACAATTGAAATGTATTACCGAAGACTGATGCTTCAGTAGTTACAAAAATCACGTTTTTTGCCAGGTTTTCACTCATAACACGGGAATGAAAGTGAAAATTAAAAATCCAGCTTCGAGGAACATTTGGCCACCCTTCAGTCCATCTATGTTTAAAATTTTGGATCTCTGCATTCAGTAGATTTTGCTGGGCATCGCATACAGACAGACAGAAAGAAAGACAAACACTTCCTCTTATTATTATAGATTAGATAATTGATGTCCATACCATGCACAATCATATATCACAATCATGGCACAAGGGAAAACCAGTTTTCTACCCTGGTAACATGGCATGATGTCTATTATACCTCTGGACATTGGTGACAAATAATGGTAATGCACGCTTGCTCCTCCAGCAGATGTGCCAGTGATTGTCACACTATCTGGATTCCCACCAAATGCTGCAATATTCTGCTGAACCCATTGAAGAGCAAGGACCTGGTCCTTCATGCCCATGTTTCCAGGTAGCACTTCGTCTTCAGTAGACAGGAAACCTTAAAGAATAGGGAGTAAAAATTTTTGTAAATTTAAATTTTTGCAACTATGTAAATCATAGTCATTAGTGGTTTGCTGCTTTAAGAAAACCATAACATATTTTGTTTTTCTTAATGGGAGTGAGAAGACCTCTTATTATAGTTTTATTTTCAGCTTTAAAAATTTTCCCTCTGTAAATAATCTGCCATAACTATTATTATCATGCATCGCATTAGGTGGACTATAGGGCTAATATTATTAATTCAAACAATCTTAATTTCTTTAATTAGAGGAATATTATCAAAAAATTTTTGATTTTCATACATTCTCTTCTTAATTTTTCTTGGTGGAATATTAATTTTATTTATTTATGTAATTATGTTGGACCCTAACTTTCGGTTTCCTAGTTTGTGGGTTAATCCCAGCCTAAGTCATTGCCATTTATGTATGCTTAAATGCAACATTCCCTTGCTTGCATATTTGTATCACGTAAAGATCCGCCAGACAAAATTCGGGTACATGACTGTTATAAGCATACAACTATCGTCGTTAGATATGTGTGATATTTCATATAACCTTATGAATAGTGTGTGATTCCACTTTCATTCTAAATATGTGGGTAAGTCTGGCAATGTTCCATCAAGTCAAAAGCGAGAATACCCCTTAAATCTTTTTTTAGAAAAAAAAAAGCTCTTTAAAATTAAATATCAGTCAAAATGAACAAGCCATTACACAATGACAGTAGCAACAGATAAGCATCGATAGTTATGTGGCCCACTGGTATACTCACAGATCCTATCATGCTATGCGTCCTGTAGGGTAATGCTTGTAAATAAAGCTAAAAAAAGTGCTATTTCTTTTATTCTATCATACCAGAGTGTAGAATAGAACAGTCATATGTCAATCATTTTATCATTCTGAATTATAGAATAGAACAATCACATATCAAAAGACTTAAGGATCGGCAATGGTAGGGGAAATCTGCTTACCAAGTGGTCCAAGCCTGTAGTTAAATGTGACCATAATGACATCTTTATTTAATAGATGTAAGGGTCCGTACTCATGACCCCAGCCATATATGAAAGCACCTCCATGTATGTATACTATGACATCCAAATTAGCAATAACATTTTCTGTTGTCATCTGTAAAATAGAATCCATATCTCAGTATTTTCACACTGTTTATTTAGACATTTTGAGATAAATATCACAATAATTCTACTGGAATATTGCCTCTCCTCCCATTATATAAGTTCTTTGGTGTTAAACAACAGGCCGAAAACAATTAAAACTGACATGGTTGAACAACAAAATCCTTGAAGAAAAACCTGTAATGAACATACGGCAGTGAAATTTGTAGACTTGCCAACCTTTTTCCATCTCATATGGAACTTAGAAGTTAATCATTGAAAAATTAATACCACAGGGTGTGAATTCTTATTTCGGAAAATTAAAACTACTACCATACATCAAAATAGTTAAACTGTACCTGGTAAACTTGTACCTCAGTTACTTAGACTTTTATTGATTTTGTAATTAGGATTAATGATAGATTTGCAATATTAGATAGAATAGCAGAAAGATTGAGGATGGTACCTGTGCGTATGGTTGAATCAAACTGTATGATTTTACCTTAGGAGTGTAAACATTAATGTAGAGGCAGTTTTCTTCTCCCAATATTCTTTCACCTTGGTACTGTGCTATTGGTGGTAAGAATCTCCTGTATTGGAGACACATGCTTCCGGGGTGAGTTGCATTCCACACCCCTCTCCATGGTTTTGCTGGTTCTGGATCCTGTACAGAACATAAAATGAAACTTGGGTTAAAAATAATCCTTTGTTATGTATTTTTGAAGCTGTCTTGCAATAAGGATTGTAGATCTTTGTTAGTAAGATGTTAATTCTAAATTTTAGCTAAAGTCATAATTAGGGACCGGATTCTTAGGTTTTTACTTTTTTTTTTCCTTACTTCCAAAACAAAAAGCGCTCATACACTTTTTCGAATCATGACCATAGGATTCACCCACATTAATTCTGTGGCATCTAAAAATACCTAAATGGGGTATAAAAACCTAAATATACCTAAACGAGATATAAAACCTAAAATATATAATTTAGGCTCCTTTTTTGTCTTTTTTGTTTGTCAGTTGAAAAATCGATATTTTACGGGGAGAGAATAATTTTTGTTGGATAGAAATTAATACCGCCAGCGTTTCATTCAACCCATTGTCGTCTAGGATGGACAGTATCAAGAGAGTAAAAGAGTACTGGCGTATTCCTTTTAAAATATTCGTACGAACAACCATTGTTGCCGTGTATGACCAAGGATATAGATTTCTGTGTTTTAAAGCGCTTGCTTTTTTGTTTGCCTTTAGTACTTCCCTGTTATTCATACTGAGTGGTCACACTGTGAGTTTTAAGAAGACGTGTTAATTATGCCGAAACAAATGAAGTCGAGTTTTTTATGGCAGTCGATTGGCAACAATCTGAATTTCACTTCTGATGGCAAAGTAATATTTTGTCAAGCCTGCCAGATACACGTATTATTTACCTTTCTAGAAAAGGGGGAAGTCTTCATCCCTAGTTGATCTGTTGTGCAGTTAGCATGCGTAACAACCGAAAAAAGGAAAATAATCAGTTTCACATTATCCACATCCAACCATAAAGTATTTTACTCACTAAATTAGAAGCATCGGATTCGAATCCTGAGAAGGGTAGTGCCTAGATGCAGTATTAACTATTAACTAAGAGATAACATGAAGAACTTCACAGTTGAGAATCTTGAAAGATATTTAGTGATATACTGTAACCAGGAAATGTGAGGCAATCTTATTTTCACTGCTTCTTTTGATTGTTTATGCTTTCTTTCTTCAATTTTATAATATTGTCTTAAAGCAAGTTTACACAAATTTAAGTCAATTTTGTTAAGTTAAACTTTACAAGTATTAAGTATTCAATCCTATGTAGCACATTCCAATTCATTAAACCAATTATTCTACTCGAAAACGATATTTTGGACAAAAGACCTAAAAAAACTATTTCACCTAATGGAAAACCTAAAACAGTGTTTTTAAAAACCTAAAAATCCGGTCCCTATTCATAATAAACCTGAGTTTAGCCTGGACATGTAACACTTATAAAACACTTATTATTTCACGGACATTATTTTTGATGCTTGGGACTGAATAGATATTATATTGATGTTTTCTTTACTGTAAGCTAAGTTGGAATAGTAGTTGGATTTTTTTTTTTAATGGGCCGTATTCAAAAGTAATTGATGTTGGTGTACAAGTTATTAAAATCTAATGTGTGTTTTCTAGTAAACAAATTAATAGACTGCAATTCATAATTTGTATAATACAAGCTAATAACATGAAATTTAAATTATGTTTGTAATACAAGTTTATAGAAGACTGCTTATGTTTTTTCTATTATGTGATAATAGCATGAAATTGATGTTTCCTTTAATACAGTTTACCAGAATGCAGTTGATGTTGCCTGAAAAAAAAAAAAAATTTAATAGAATGCAGTTGACTTTTTCCATAATTTGAGTTAGTTGCTGGCTAATACAGGTTTTACACAATGCCTGTGATATTGCAGTTTGGAAATTTTTATAATATTCATATTTTATGATATTAATGTGAAATAACAGTTTGCGTTTTCTAAGTTCAGATGCTTCCCCATTTCATGTATAAGGCCTATAAGTCACTAAGCAAAATACAATAGGTTTCTGAAATATCTTTTATCTCTTCAATAATAAGTCAAGTTTATAATCTGAAGTTGGCCAACTGTTATTGTGTTTTGTGTGTCGATAATTCAATTGACTAAACTAATCGTTTAGAAAAATAATTCCTTTTTATCATATGATGGAAAAATTGGTTAAACTGTAGTGGAGAATGTAAGATTTATGTTATCCATATTGTTATTTTATCTTAGTTAATAGTGTGACCCATGTCTTACCTTAAACCTGCGTTTTCCTACTGGTGGCTCTGCGTAAGGTATCCCTTGAAATGCTGCAATCTTTCTTCCGTTGCTTGATTTTAAGAAAGTTCCTTGCAAGGTTCCTTGTGCTATTGTCACCACAGGGCCATCTTCACAAACCGTACTTTGTAATTCTAACATAACACTTAATACCAGTAACAACCTGACTACCATGTTTGTCTTATTGCCAAGGCTTCTTTTCAGAAATGAATTTCAGGTTTAGTCCATGTTGTTATATATCTCGTCTATATGTGTATATGGCTTGTGTTATCATTAAACAGTACTTGTATAGGATGTCCCACAAGATGTTATTCTTGTTTGTGAAATTCTTGTCTCTGTAGTTATTTAAATTTAGTCAGATAACACCAAGGCTGATGCATATAAGCCATAGCATAGTATTTAATTTTATATTTATGCATATATTTTAACCTGGCAAAGATAAGGCCATAAGGCTTTCTCTATCAATATAGTGCTCCTACCATAGTAATTATAGTACTCTCCATGTAGGCTTAGTGAGGTCTTTACAATTCCTGGAATTGCGAATCCCATATTTTTACACAGTATGGTCGCTTACTGTTCGGGAAGAATATGATCAGTGAGTGTTGGAAAACAAGGTGCTTAGGAAAGTTTCTGACCTAAGAGAGACGAAAACAGGTACTGGAGAAAACAACATAATGACTAATTTCATAACCTGTACTCTTCACCTAATTTAGTAAGGGTACTTAAATTAGAGAGGATGAAATGGGCTGGACATGGTTTGAGCATGGGGGTGAAAAGTCATATCTCAAAAATATTGACTGGGAGACACAAAGGGAAAAGACCATTTCGAAGACCTGGACGTAAGAGGAAGGACAATATTAGAATAGATTTAAGGAAATTAAGATTTGTGAGGGATAGTTGGAGTTAGCACAGAATAGGGTTTAATGGCAGGCTCGTGTAAATGCGGCAATGAACCTCTGGGTTCCATAAAGTAGATAGTATTCCTTTAGCTTGCTTAGGAATAAATTGTCTATTTCCATTGAGTAAGTAAGAACCATTAATTTAGTTTGTCAAATGAACAAACAAATTACTTCCTCCATTATGTTTTGGAGTTCGTCATTTCAGTGGTTATACCTCCCAGTTAGACCATAAGCACTCATAGCCAAACAGGTAACTGAATCCCTGGGAATGTCTCAGTTTCCTCATTGATGAAAATGAATAGTGCTAGCAGTACCAGCAGTAGACTTAGCAATAGCATTGAGTCACCACTAAGTTGGAGTATCACTCCTCCCCAGCATTGCAGAGACCAATGGCAAATATAGATTCATCATGTGGGGATGTATGAGAAGCTCAAGGACTTTATCCTTTCTATGGTATTAATGCATCAGTGGATGACAGAGGTCCATCCAACGCTGCTCGATAAAGGAGAGACCTGAAGGCACCTCAGAGAGATGGAGTTGTAAAATTACAGTGACTGTATAATAATACTAACACAATGCCATTATATAATAACTAGCAGGTGCCTGCAGATTTGCCTGTGGTTATTTACTCAGCAGCTAGATGTTTTATTTGAATAATTTATTTAACAGAAAAATAATTATCTATTAACACATTGTTTTTACATAAAGTGCATGAATTACATAATTTTGTTCTTAATAGTATTGTTTTACGTAACAAATGTAAATAATTAAGAAAGTAGAACAAATCTTGTGCTTTGGTATGGACATGCAGATTTCGAAATGAAACTATTAAAATGTACCACATACTCATGAACTTTATCCAAATTGTAAGACAGTCTCGTCTCTAAGCTAATTTGTCCATTTTTGCAGCATTTCATAAATGTTTTCACGCATAAAAGATTTCCAATTTCATTCGAGACATCTTTTTCGATGAAACAGTTCGATTTCAAAATGCTTTGCACCACATTCAAAGAATTTTTATTTAATAAGCCAGAAAAATGTTTGTCTACTTGAGATTCATTCTCAGAAGCTTTGCCAGCAACTTCTTTCAAAGAATGTACTAGAATATTTCCTTGACTCGTCCTCTTGTTTCTCAGGGGATTTGCATTGTTTGCGAGATGCTGAGATCATTGCTCATCAGATTCTTCAGCATATGTGTCTCGCTTTCTTTGAACATCGTTTTGTTTTTCACATTGTAGCTGCTCTTCATTAGCATTTCTACTTTTTCTCATTCGTGCTGCATTAGCCTGTTCTTTTATTTTTTTTGCTTTTCATTCATTGTAGCCCGTTTTGATTAATTTTCACTTCTCCATATTTCCACTTTTACCAACTTACCCATGTTTCTGTTCTACTTTCGATCAAGTTACTTACCCTACGTTTTTGTTCTTTCTTCACCCACAACTTTATTGCCTACACTCCTTCCTTTTCTCTCTCTATTTTAATGTCCTTCTCAACTTTTCTATCTATCTATCTATCTTCTCAACAGTGCTCTTATTATCCAGTTATTTTTGCATGATCGAGTTTATTATCAGTTGAATACTGTCTTATTAATAAGGTGGCATTGCATGTGCATGGAAACACGAGACCAAATATTATATTAGATAGTTAGGTACATAAGGTGACAAATAGCATCATTCACACATTGGAGGCAGGCTACAATGTATTCATGAATCATGGCACCCTTTGTACGAGGGTCAGTTCAGAAGTCATGGCAACTATTATTTATCAGTCAATAAAGCTGCAGGAAACAAAAAATCAGGATATGCGATTGAAAGTCATCGGAATGTTCTACCCAATGCTGGTACTAAATTGGGATCCGGATACAAGGTGCTATGGGTAAGGGACATTGAAAGATGCATAAGTAGAGATCATTGTTTTATTCGTATTACATATGCACAAAACAGTATGTGTATTACTCGTACTCTGCCATGCAGTAATGCCCGGACACCAGTTCACTCAGACATCATCTGGTGGTCGCATCCCATACTGTGTACACCATGTTTTCAAATGTATATAGTGCAATAACTGCATATGCGGTTATTCGGAATATATCAAATAGTTGCCATGACTTCTGAAATGACCCTCGTATAAAATTGCTATTGTTTGACTGTCTGGGTTGAGGCGTGTGATATTTTTAAAAGTTGATGTTTTAACTCAATATTATTGATGGCAGATTATTAAAACATGAAGATAAGATTTTCAAGATCCATTAAATAAGCTATAGAAATAATAAAGAACCTCAACAGTGTGATTAGAGGTGACATTTACAGGATCTATGACACTGGTGTGAGAATATTAGCAGACACTCAAGACATGTTACCCCATTGACATCATGAGCAGAATGTGATGGTTAATAACTAACCTTCCTGGCAATACATTTTGTTTCTTCCTCCAAAGTAGGATATAATGTAATCTGAAAACGTCATTTTTTAAATACATGATCTGACTCAATCTGCACTCCCAAGCTTACAACAGATTTATAAAACACACCTTCTGTGAAAGTCTACATAAATAAAAAGCTTGATGCTTGTTTTAACTTTTGCTGAAACTTTGTGAATTCCCTGTAGTAAAGAGTACATTGTACAACTTAAATTAGCCACCCATGACATGTTTGCAGTGTTGTTATCTCAGTTCTGTTTGGCATGATAAGGTTCCTTAATTAGGAGAAAGTTGGTGTTTTACTTTATTGCTGGTGGTTTGGAGCTATCGTTTTATTGTTGGACTTATACTTAAAAATGTGTTTTTTTTCCCCCTGTATAATATTCGACTTTAAGTTAACATCTTTTGAAATGCATTGCAATTTGATGTGATCTATGTGACATGAAAATGTTTGCAAAAATCATCCATAAACCTGAAAATTATAATATAATATGTGCTAAGAATGTTTGCAGAAATGCATTAAAGTTGTTAAGTTTGCAATGTAAAGCCACAACTTTTCTGTATTTACCAACTCTTGGGCGCATCTCACTTGTATTAATGGTGATTTATGGCTAGGGAGCTGATTTTTGCTTCTGCCTTCTTTTGCCTTTTAATTTATAACTTTGGTTTTAAATTCTGAAAGCGTTTCATGTTGATCTAAGCTTATTTTTATAATTTTATAGTGCTTATAAATGTCTACTTCACGTGCTATCGACTGTATTAGGAATATTTGCCTGAAAGAGTTTTTTTCCCTTTTTTTCTTTCTTTCTTTCTTTCTTTCTTTCTTTCTTTCTTTCTTTCTTTCTTTCTTTCTTCTCCTTTTGCTATGCCTATTCTCTTTGTTACATCCTCTGCCCAGACCACAGGTACTATAGGTAGAGGAAGTATTGTTTTCAACCCCCAAATTCGAAGTTGAGTTTTTAACATAAATAGCCTACATGTTTTGAGGTTTCCTGAATCCAAAAATTCTATATTCAGAAACATGTCTGTCTGTGTGTGTATCTGTGAACAGCCTAGCTCTAGAATGGAAAACTGTATGAAAACAAAATTTTGTATTTGTGTTAGGTACCTTGTGAGGATTTGACATGAATATTGATGACGACTTTCTCTTTAGGAGACTTTATTTGCATAAAATTTCGTTTCTGCGACTCTCTCAAAAACAGCTCTAACAATTTTCTTTACGAGCCATAACATATCTCAGAGTTTGCCGGCCATTACAGTTCTTGGAAACTTTAGAGAAGAAAGTGGCAGTAGAGACTGGGGAACAAGTCTACCAGGGTAAAATCATCTCTTATTATTCATCAAAAACAAACAAAAAATTCTGTTGCTAGATTAGCAGGAAGACGGCTCTTTTAACAGACAAACATTTTTAGTTTTGCTTAAGTAACGACCTTCTTCTGTCTTTTTCTCCCCTCTGTCCATCCTCTGCCACATTCTGATTTCTCTTGCATATATTAGGCTTGGAGGTACGTATATGATATAGTCTCTGCCTTCATGCAGCTAGGCAGGACTAAGTGTGGACCATGGATCCCTCTCCAGTTATTTCGTAATCTCCAGAGCCTCTGGTCAGTAATTTAACCAGTATGGCTGAGTTCTGCCAAGGACCAGGATTTACGTATTTGAGATACGGTATGCAATATGGAAGAGTGAGGAAGGTGGAAAGGGAACTTGTTAATGGTCTTGACATATCCTCAGGGGTATTTCATCTAGCTCTATGTGTAAAGAGTATAGTGGGCCCCAATTACAATGTCCTAGGAGCTAGAACCAAGGAAATAAATGGTGACTCTTTGGATTTTTTTTCATTTTAGATTGAATCAGTCACGTCTTCAAGACAATGTTAGGAAGTAAATTAATTGAATCAACATAAATCAATTTCAGTCTGCTGTCAGTTGGATGATAAGTGTTTAAAAAAATGAAATTAATGTAATAAAATCATTTAGAAGCCAACACTGAAAGTTACAGCATTCATTCTGCGTTATAAAATCACAATTCTTCTTGAAGGTGTATGGGTTTCTGCAAATTCATTTGAGGCTCTTCAATAAGTGTACTGTCCCAAAATTGCTGCTCTCCAAGATCCCTCTGTGAATGCATTACGGGACAGCTGCTGTTGATAAACAAATACTGTAGTTTGTTTTCCCTTGGAGAAATTGGCAGCCATATAAAACCATTGCTCTGAGGAACAGGATTGCTGAAATAATTATACAAGCAATTAGAATTTAGCATGCAATATTACTTTGCGTCTGTAACAAGTAGGCTATATTTCTTTTCATTCTTTGCTAAAGCAGGATCACTTTGTGTTGTTCTTTTACTAAGTTCTTTCTGTTCTTATTAAGCTTTAAATTGATTTTGTCCACCTTAAGTACAGCGATGGTCACAATAACAAGGTACAAGAGTATTTTAAGTTTTTTTGGTAGGTTCTGCATAAAAAGATGATTACAGGGATATGTGATTTTTTCAACTATTAATGCTGTATTTATTAGCTGCTACACTTACTGCTGTACATACCCAGTGCGAATAAAACTGCTTAATACATCCACTAAGAAGCGAGACATCAACTGGTCTTCTGTAGTTTCTTGTACATTAAAGTAACAATCCATTATGTAGGCTTGATCATCTGCATGGCTCACACCTGCAGTAAAATTAGTAGTATTGTCATATACAAATAATGCATATAGCACATGTGATAACTTGCTAATCAATTTTATTTATTTGTTTGCCAGATTAGTATATTCATTCATAAACCAAGAAATAGAATTAATCATAGAATTTTATAAAATGACTTGCTCTCTGGAGAGAAAGCGGTAGGAGCATAGCAATGACTGATGATGTAGAATTGATTTAAAATCTTGATGAGAAAATCAACATTTGCAGATATTAATATTAGGCCTAAACCAATTCTTTATATATGGTTATATGTGCATCCACTAGCAGTTCAAGGTGGGCTTGGTCCCCTTCAGGCACAATATTGTAGTAACTTTTCAGACCTCCAGTGTATACTTTTTGTGTACTTAAACATAATGAATAAAATAGAACCTTCAGCCCTCTCTGGTCTTGTTAGACTTTCTTTAACTCTGTTACGATCCCTTCGGCCATTGGTAACTTTTCTTTAGTCCCATTACCTCTCTGTTGACCGCCTTCTTAGACTAACATAAGTTCAACTTGATCCTGACCTTCTTTGACCAACATTAGGTTTTCTTCAATTCCTTTAGGTATGATTCAGCCCCATTAGACATCCTTCAGCCCTACTTAGGTCTTTGGCCACTGTTAGATTCTTTTTGGCTGCTGTTTAGCCTCCCTTAGCTCTTTTTACATTCTTTCGTCCCTGTTAAAGCTTTAGCGGCCCTCTTTAGGTCTCCTTCAGTTAAGCTTTACTTCTTCCAAGACCTCATTATACCTTCGTCTGTTCCTGTTCAACTTCCATTAGGCCTCCCAGTACCAACATTAGACGCTTTTGTTACTCCCTGCCAGGCATCTTTATGCTTTATTAGGCTTCCTTCAAGCCATATTTGGATTTCTTTGGCATCTGTTATATCTCTTTCAGCCCCTTGTATACCATTCACTTCCTCTTGCACTCTGTTCCCTTTTGCCATACTTCACCCATCTTGGTACCCTTGTTCCTTGTGGCTACCTCTAGACCCAGTTAGACTTTCACCACCATCCCGAGCCCTTGGACCCTATGTGGTAGTCCTGATTTTTCTTTTGGTGCTGTTAGGATCTTCCAGAATCTCCTTGATACCCTTTTGAGTCCACATATGTTGTTGGGTTTGGGTCTTTAGGCCCTTTTGTGTTTTTAGGACAATTCCCAAATTCTCTTTCCCATTCCCCTCATTTCAAAGATATTTATAAAATAGAAGAATAATGAAATAATAAATATTGTACTCTGTTTTCCATATTTTACTTTAGGACTTACCAAAATCATTGTTGGTTCCAGACAGAGAGTCAGAAATACTGTATTTTCCTCTGTACCCAAACACATAAAAATAAATCGGTGCTTTATTCAGAGCTGCTTGGATTTTAATTGACCTTGCTGCCTCCACAACAAACATACAATCTCCTATTGCCTGAAAATGTATATAATATTGTTTTAGCTTGTACAGGAGTATACCAATAGAGTGCCATATTACTGGGGAGGGGGATATATATATATATATATATATAGGCCAATGTGTTTTAGAACATATAAATTAAACAGTACTTTATAAAATCTCACTAACTTATATACAAAGTTGAAGGGGTATAAGTGTGTGGATTTCAAGAGGGTAGTAGTTCACATGACAATAAATATAAAACCTATTTTGTGTATTGTTAATATACATTTATGGTATTTGAGGTAATTATATTACTCACAGTTATAGAAGGCATATGGGCTGGGCCAATGCATGCTTGGGACAGCTGCACTGTTCTCATGTTCTGTGCTCTGAGTGCGTAATGCACGAAGATAGCGGTAAGGAAATAGCATTTGTTGCACTTTGTTTATTCCTGACTCAATAACTTATGAACCTTACTATGCAGGAATGTGGCGTTTGTCATTTATGTAGATATTACACCCGAGCTTGAAGTTGGAAAATAAAGTGTATAGGTTAAACCCCCATACATTAGAAGAAGTTAAAGACAATATCACAAGAGAAATTAACTCTTATCTTGGAAGCTGAACGTATGCGCATGAAACAAAATTTCCTAAAAAGGTGCCAGTGTGTGGATGCAAGAGGAGGACATTTCCAACATCTCTTCTGATGAGGTACATGGTTATTTTCATTATAATTTAAACTGTAATTGTGAGAACCTGAATCATTACACCGTTAGTGGCCTTATTTGTGTAGATATTTCACCCAATCACCCGGGAGTTAGAGCTGTGGTCGCCACGATGCAGAAATCCACATGATTGGCCAACTCGTAGGTGAAACACACTACATGTTAGTTATCTTTACCACTTTCATAAAATTGTCTTAATTACCTGTACGAGGCCCAGCCAGTTGTGGCTAGAAATAGGTTTGTCCTTCAAGTAATGATGCCGGATTTTGTTTGCAATGTCCTGTTTGTTTCTTTCAATAGAAGTATAATTAAAATCAAATATGTGAGGAGCTAATTCAGCGAACCTTTCTTCTAGCTCTTGGTTGAGTTTGTCATTAGCAATCCAATCTGTTGGGAGGAAATAGTTGTGTTTTATTTTACAAAATAAGAGGTTGATATATTTTTATGTGGGAAAAGTAGAGGTCACTTATCTTGAAGGTTCCAATTTATTAAACAGTAGCAAGTGCCTGCTAGATATTTCTAATGTACCTGCTGCAGGATACAAGCCTTCATGAGTTGTGACACTTGTCATCCAGGGTATATCTTGAATTTCTCTCTGAATCATGGCTTGAGCTGGATGTTTATTCAAAAATGGATTTGGACTTCTCAGTTCTACAGTTGGGCCGAATGGTGAAATTGGATTATACAGCCAACCCTATAACATAGTGTACATTATTTAAATATGGAATAATCAGCTTATAAATATCCATTCTTAAATACAAACACTATCACATGCTATAACTAGCAAACTGTATTTATCATTGTACGACCAGTGGAAAATGTTTTTTAGCATATTCTGGTGTTATTTTTACTAAGAAATAAATGGCTTTATTTTTAGATATTTTAATTACAGTTCGTTAAAAAGAAGCTAAAACTGGCCTTTTTGTCAAGTAGGTAAAAATGTCACAACATTAAATATCCATGAGCTTCATAGATTTGTAAAATATGTAAGTACATTGACTATAAATAGTATCAAAGGTATTAAGAATAATTTTTCTTAATACTGGCCAATAGATCAAACCATTCATTCTCAAGTCAGTAGGTTGTCCAAATTGTCAGGGCTCGAATTACACCAAAGATCACACAACACTGCTGAAAAATTGTGGAGAAGGATTTTTCATACCATATTTGTGCAAAGGTACTTCTGTCATCTCATATGCCTTATTAAATATCAAAACTTTCTTATGAACTGTATGGTAACACGTCTTCTCGTATGAGAGAGAGGAATATTTAAATTTATTTATTATTACTAGAGCCTAGAAATTCAGATACTTATTTTGGTTAAAATAGGCAGGTAAATAGCACTTGAAATACAAAAAATTGGCAGTAATATAATTAAAATAGGTATTTATTAACAGTCAATACAGAGAGTAATCCCACTGTTTATTGATGAAAATAGCTAGATAGCCTACTTAGTTTTCTGATTGCTAGCAACAAGATGTTTTTTCAAGGTGCTAACTGTAATAGTCAGTTATTTAAAGAGCTTAATTGAATCGTTTCACTCGACTGCTTGAAAACAAATAAGTGCATTTATAGGGAACATCTTTCTCCTATTGGCCCCAGTGGTGGGGCAAATGGTCTCCAACTGGAGATTTCTGTACCTTGGTGAATTTTGTTACACTTATTATCCAAGAGAGGACAGTGTGACAGGTGGTAAGCCCATCGCCTCACAAACCCCCACAGGAAACTACTCGGACATGAAAGAGCCGAGGGATTTTGTCCAGAGGCTCTAATTTAGGCATGGAGTTCTTTTATGTGCTTTAAATCTATGACATGGGCTCCTCAGCTTAAAGTCCCAAAAGGGGGGAACAAGATTCTCAAAAAATATTTTTGTGACGTGAATGTATCATTTCATTATTTGCATAACATTTTTTCATTTGTGTAAATAATTACAGAAAGAAACACAACAATCCAAAACCTGCAAAAAAACAAGGCTTTAAACCTTAAAATAGGTAACAGAGCCAAAAAAGGTGAAATAAAAACTGGCCTTAAATATATGGAAACATACAAGTAAGAATCAGCTTGAAAAATTTTATGTCATAACCGGGATTTGAACACGGATCTTCGGCTTAACGCGCCGATGCTCTACCATTGAGCTACCATGACAACATGCCAGTACGACATCAAATTCCTCAACTGATTCAGAAGACAAGGCAGACCACGGGAGGTTTCTCCGTTGAGAACACACATCCAATGGCGTCCTACATTTGTAGGTACTTTGAAGCCAAGTTATATTTATATACTATTAATTAAGTGGAGGGAAAGGAAATAGACATTAAATCCATGTCTGGGATATTAATACAAGTAAGAATCAGCTTGAAAAATTTTATGTCATAACCGGGATTTGAACACGGATCTTCGGCTTAACGCGCCGATGCTCTACCATTGAGCTACCATGACAACATGCCAGTACGACATCAAATTCCTCAACTGATTCAGAAGACAATTGTCTGATTGTCTTCTGAATCAGTTGAGGAATTTGATGTCGTACTGGCATGTTGTCATGGTAGCTCAATGGTAGAGCATCGGCGCGTTAAGCCGAAGATCCGTGTTCAAATCCCGGTTATGACATAAAATTTTTCAAGCTGATTCTTACTTGTATTAATATCCCAGACATGGATTTAATGTCTATTTCCTTTCCCTCCACTTAATATGGAAACATGTTTATCTCTATTTAGCTCTTTAACATTTCAACTCAAATAGAAAAGGCATTTTGCCCAACTTCTGGGTCCTAAATTTCACAAATGTAAAAAGTTGAAAGTCCCTTCCTTTTTCCCCCCTCTTTATTGACAAATAATATGGGAATTTTTAATAAGCAATTAATCCTTTCAAATGATTTGTGATAAACAAGCTAAACTGCCCCTTGATACCATAAACTCATCTTTAGTGCTCTCCATTTCCATACCTACCCCACCCATATTGAAAAAGTAGTTTACACATCCCAGAAGAAAAGTAGCATCACAATGTTAAAAAAATATCTAATTAGATTCATTTAAAAAAATGTTAAAAACATGAGATACAGTAATTCAAAACTTTCATTTATTGATGATTTTGGAAAGGAATTACTTGAAAGAATTCAATATGCCCTCTGTTTTTGTATAAACCAGTCGTATAGTTCTGATTAATATAAGCACATATGTTGGGTGTCCATTCGTCCCATTTTTCTCGGAAAGTCCCTTTTTTTGACAAAATGTCCCGCTGTAAAGTTTTATTGGGAACACTCAAATGTCCTGCTTTTTTGTGACTGTGATTGTTTCACGCTTCTTTAATAAAAGTTACAACAGTGAAGGTCTTGCTCATAGTCAAAACATACTTTATGTGCTGACTTTTATGATAAATTTTAAGAAGAAATGCACTTCTTGATAGAGTACATAAAAGTGAAATGTACAGTGACAATGAGGCATCTATTTCTGTGGAATAAATTATCTACACCAATCTGCAGAAGAAATTTAAGAAGTCATTTGGGATAATGTGTGTGCATGAGAAAAAGGTAAATTGTAAATATTCCCTAAATTTTGTGAATAAAATTTTTGTCCCCTTTTCCTCTTAATTGTACCAGGTTTTATACAAAAATATTAAAATGTCCCGTTTTTATATAAACATTATATGGACACCCTACTATATATAAGTGTACTATATCTCTCCACGACAAATCTCGATGAATCTGTGGAAAAAATTGTAATTGAATAAAACTTAAAAGAAAAAAAAAAAATTAACTTACCTGAAAGTGTGGTACTTGCATAACAATTTTTTCAGCTGGCTGCTCCTGTAGATACTTCAGCAAAATCGCTGAAGATTTTGTAGTACAGCCCAGTAGTTCACCTAATTTAAAAGCTTTAGCTCTGCCTTCTTTCATTATTGCCCATGGATTTAGTGCATTGCCACTCTGTGAAAAACCTCTCTTAAACAGTCCTATAAAGATATAGTAGTAATCCAACAATTTATTTGCTAAAAAACTATGGAAAAGTATTTATTTATATTTATATTTTGGCTTTAGCACGAGCTTCATCCCGTAAACTAGGTGCAAATAACATACTGTGTAACTACTACAAATACATTTAGATAGAGGTGCATCTGATGCTTATTGCGGAGAGCTACTGAACTCTTTATGAAGTGCCATTGGTTTTGAGATTGTATGGAGACAGAAAATGTCTGTCCGTCTGTCTGTGTGTCTGTACACATGATAACTCGAATATGCTTTATTGGATTTGAATGAAACTTGTCATATGCATTTATAAATCCATGGGATGGAGCCTGTTGATTTTGGACCAAATCAGTTAACTGTTACCCAATTTAGCACTTATTTTGTGATAATATATTAAACTGATTTATCAAATGCAAATCAGTTCTCATGACAACAAATTGTTTTACAGTGTTCATATACCCCTTTGGAAGTTGCAATACAGTTAGCTTTCAAAAATAACACTATTGATACCCACATATTCCTTCACACGTGCTTATCAAACTTTAGACATTTGTTCTTCCGTAAGCCCTGCTTAATGAATCAATCTGGAGCTTAACTCAGAGATCATTTACAAAAATAAACTTCATTTCTACATATCATAATTGCAATTCTCACTGATTTATTTCCATGCTGAATGTAAGGGGATATGTGATTCATTTCATTATAAAAGTGCTGATATAAGACCTCATAAATTGTTTGCTTGATCTGACTTTGCCAGCACATATTTTTCATCTAACTACTGAGTTAATATAGTGCATTCTTATAGGTGGTACTACACCTAAGAATGCTAACTTATTGTGCTCTATTTTTTAGCAGCTAATCTATAAGTGTTGCTCTTTCGAATGCCACAACCTCCATATTGATAGTACAGGAAGTTTTCTTACAATGAAATCTTAAACTCGGGCGAACTCGTGCTGGTAGTACTACCAATACTGAGCACAAGGCTATTTAAATGCCCATGGTAGCATTACCATGACCAGGTTCAAAGTGTTAAAAAAAAATTTAACTTTTATTTATTGATTTATTATGCTTTAAACTTGCCTTTAGATAGAGGAGACAAGTAGTGGTAATGAACACTTGCTGCCCCTGCAGAGAAACCACTAAGTGTCACACTCTCCGGATTTCCACCAAATGCTGCAATGTTCTGCTGTACCCATATCAAGGCTGCCGTTTGGTCTTTAAGTCCCATATTGCCAGGTATCACTTCATCTTCAGTAGAGAGGAAGCCTGGAAATTATTTTATTATCCAGATAACAGCTTAAAATATATTTAATCCTTTATGGGACAGTGTAAGGGAATTAAAACATTAGCTCATTTAACTGAACTATAAATGCCATATTTTTGTTAAATAAGAGAAAATTGTTATAAGATAGCTTCCTTAATTGAAGGATACTAGTTGGATAGAGCCTAATGTCATGAATTCTAAGAACTATTTTAAAAATATGAGATGATTTTCCTTATTTTTCTGTTTCCTTTTTTTATTATATAGCCCATTTTCTTTTTATTTATTTGAAATTTGAGAATATAAATTGGTGGGCACAATTTGGAGAGAGTCCTGTAGAATGTATCACTATTTCAGTAAAACTTGTACTATACTCTGCGCCTTATTTCTCCGAGCCTAGCCTACATAACAGAAATTTAAACGTGGCAGAGGGTGGATAGAGGGAAGAAAGAGATAGAAGATGGTTGCTATACAACTAAGGCAAAACTAAAAACATGCGTGTACTCACAGTTATATCTACTACAGTATTACAATACTACACACTGATTAGGATATTAGCTACAGGACTTTTTGATAAACTTATTTAAAATCAATTTATTATAGAAAGAGAATGATCGGTATTGTGGTTTAGTTTCGTACACGTGTTTCTGCACGAATAGTAAGGGATGATTTCGCATCGGTTGACCTTCTTCCCCACCCGCTAATGCCACTTTCTCCTCTGGAATTTTCAGAATTCTAATTGCCGCCAAGCTCGGAGAAATAAGGCGGGCAGTATACCATAATATTATCTGAATATGACAAGATTTTTTATTTTTTATTTATTTTTTTAAAATTAGGGGTTGTTGTAGATTTTCGTTTTCATGAAAATTGAATTTGAAAATTGTGTCACTATTTTAAAATGTACTTGTCGCTGTACATTGAATAATGCTTCAAATTTTGTTAGTTTTGCACTGAAGAACTCCTTAAGGAAATAAAGCAAACACCTAGATTCCACCAGTAGCAACGACTCTCTTGCCATTTACATAGAGATTATTTTTGCGATATCGGTAGGTCAGCAAAACATAGAGAGAATGGCAGGTGGCATAATTTGAGTAATGAGACTAATAATTTGGACAAAAAAAACTGGGGATAAGGAAAAGATAAAGAATGTTCATTTTGAGGTGTTCAGTTTTCAAATTCTAGGGTTAGTAGGTTAGACATATTATCTGAATTAGTTTAAAACATACAAAAACACATATTTTAGTCCAACTTACCTAATGGGCCAACTCTGTAGTTGAATGTAACCATGATGATGTCTTGATCTAGTAGGAATCTTGGACTGTATGAATTTCCTGACCCATACATAAATGCCCCTCCATGAATGTGTACCAGAACATCCAACGCTGGTGTAATATTTTCTGTTGGCAGCTAACAGAATTTCATTTAATACATGGTAGAGAAGATATATAAATATATAAATATTTATGAATATTCTAAAACTTGTGTCAAATAGAGTACCAAGTCAGACCCATTTGCTACAATAAGTGTATCATTGGAAAACCCTAAATATGCTATAGGTGGAAGAAAATTATTGTTACAGAGATTCCATGATCTTCTAAATTGTCTTGAGTAGGTAATTCTTCAAGATCGTGATCTGTAGAAAGGTTGTACAAGGAAAGAAATAAAATATATCCCTAATAGCAATGGATTTTGATTTTAGGTTTAAATTGTGAATTTGTGTAATGCTTTTATGTTGGAGCTCTGTAATAAGACTTGATATGAAACCCAAGCTTTCTGTATACGATTATGAAGCTTTACTATTATATGAAATTGATAAAGGAGATTTTTGCATTACTTATCTCCCATTAGCAATGGGTTCCGGTTTTAAGTTTCACACCTGTTTGTGTAGTAATGTTTTGTTGAAGCTCTGTAATAAAATTTGATAATTTTTTGTATTGAATTTGTCTAATCATTATCATTACTATTAATCTAGACCATATATGGGCAACGCCCGGCCCGCGGGCCGGATGTGGCCCGCCCCGACTTTTGATCCGGCCCGCGGAACATTTTAAAATTGCGCTCCAAAAAGTAAATATTTTCGGTTCTCGCCAACTAGAGAGTGAGAGGGGGAAAACAAAATCCTGAACTACGAGGGTGTTCCTTCCGGTCAGCGCTAGAAAAATGCTGCAATAGGCCTAAATCAAAGTATCGAAACAAACTTACAGATGAAAATTTGGAAAACACTCTGCGCTTGTGTATTAGTAAAATTGATGCCAACATTGATTATCTTGTTTCTCAAGTTCAAGCTCAAGCTTCTCATTAATTTCTGCTTTTTGTAAGTAAATGCCTAATCAGTTCGATATTGTTCTCATTCATGTATCTTTAACATTATAGGCTATTTTATAAATGTAAAAAACCGTATCATGATTATTTTTCACTGCTACCTATTATCTACGGCCCGCGACTTCATAAATATCGTAAAGTTTTGCCCGCATCTTTCCAAAGGTTGCCCATACCTGATCTAGACCATTAAATTTGGGCTAAAAATACTCCTTTCCAAGTTATTAATACTCATATCTCTTTAATTCTTAACGTAAAAAAAATAAATAAATGTTGCAAGAAGCACAGTACCTTGCCTCTTCACAAATTTCTTGGAGGAGATCTGGTACCCGCCATTGTGGTTACTGCCATCAAAAACTCCCTCACTGTACTATAAAACCATTAATGTCACAGAACTTGAAGGTGTTCCCAGTGTAGGAGAAAATACTGTAATTATGAGTTTATTTTATATCCTATGTAATGTATCTTGTTAATATGAATCAGAATATCTCCAAAATATATCCAACTCCTGAATGCCCTTTATGTGGATAAACAGAGAATGGATGCAGTCCACAATATCCGAGTTTCATGCTGCTGCTATGGAGGGCTACCTTGGTGTTGCTTACCTGTACTGGTTTGCACGTCATTTAATGGCAGATATGCCAAGGATGGGTGTTGGCTTGTCAGTCAGTCAGCCAGCCAGTATCTTGTTAATGCAATTCTTTATAAAGAACTACATGTGTATAGAAAACAAAACATACTGTAGGCTACATGTAATGTTTTATTTAGAACTTTGGCATAGGGGATGCGTTCGCTCCTCTCACGCAGTGGGCCCGGGTTCGAATCCTGGTCAGGACAAGTTACCTAGGTGGGGATTTTTCTGGGGTTTTCATCTCCTGTGAGACAAATGTCGGGTAACTTTAGGCCCTTGTGGTCCCCAGATATCATCTGGCCATCATTATCATCTTCATCCCATCCTTGCCTTCTTTAGAGTGTGTGTGTGTGTGTGTGAGTGTGTGTGTGAATGGTGTGTCTCGGTCTATGTGTTTGTGTAGTCTTGGTGGTGGCCCCGGCATTGGACTGATCACTCATCCGGGGAGGCCCTCCATGTCCTTGTCTGGTCAAAAAAGTATGTATGTGATCCATAGATAATCCCTCTCCCGACAGGTTGCGGCCCTGTAAGGCCCGGGCAGCTTTGGTCGCTTAAACCCTAAAAGGGAGAGGTAAAACTACGATAAAGAAAAAGAAGGAAAAAGATATCAATCACAAATTCACAGGGGAACTTGGAGCGTGTCAATTTAATGTGACTGATTTATGATTAGTATATTATTTCTCCTGATTGAGGCCTGTTTCAGGGTTTGTGTTCATTTTATTACTGGTTGTGATCGCCATGTACATTGGATTTTACAAATAAATTAATTTATATTTTTTCTGCTTGTTGCAGGTAAGCCACTCTCTTGAGATAACTGTCGTATTTCACTGAACTGTGAGTATTACATGTACCATAACCAAGGCCATTTATTATACTATGTGAACTAAAGATGAAACAATTGAACTTCTATTGTCCATAGCATGCAGCTATCACTAGGCATATGACTATTGATCTCTGCGACAATTCTTTGATCTCACAGCTACTTCCGTCTCTTACTGAATATTCAAATAATGTAATAGCTTATCTAAATGAAAAAAGATTTCAGTATTTCACTCACTTTTCTTAAAGTGTATTGAAAACAATGCTGATCTATACAATCTATACATAACTGATAACGATGTACAAAGTTTATATGGACAGAATTTTAAACTGTTAAGTCCCCTGAACTCTGATGTTTACAAAATCCAAATTTCTTGAGCTAGACTTCGACTGGATTTTTAAGACTCATTTCACTTCTTGCACAAATACCATTAAGTTATTCTTGAGTCAGAACTCTCTTAGCACACAATTTCTTCTAATTTAAAACTGTTCCTGCTTGTTGCTCCAAGTACAGTTTTAAAATTTGATACTTTCAGGACAGTATTTTTGAGATTTGCAAATGATGCACCTCTCATACAATTCCCCCCCCCCCCCCCCCCCCGTTTGAGAAGATAAGTATCTATGAAGAAAATGCTCTGTTCAATGGAAAATCCTGTCAGTACAAACACAAGAACTGCAATTTTTACAACCACTACTTTACATCTATTACTACTTCAATTTCTGTTAAAAAATTGTAACTTCCTGTAACATTACCTGTGGAGTAAAAATATTCATGTAAAGGCAGTCTTCACTGCCCAGAAGGGGTGACTCTGTGCTGACATTTGGTGGTGATACATGACTATATTGTAGACACCGCTCACCTGGCTTACTAGCATCTAGAATACTGACCCATGGCTCAGGTTTCTTGGGGTCCTATTTGTTAAAAGATGAAATTAAATTATTAAAGTGTTAGCATATTTTTATTGCACTTCCATGATTTCAAGGCTGCCCAATTGACAGAGCTTTGCAAACATATTCATTCATTCCATAAGCTAGTAATTCTCAGATACAGTCGGAAGGAATAAACAAGAATTGTGAAATAGTATCATTAGCCTCTTCTAGATGTTGCATTAATTTTGTGCATTTCTAAATCAGTAGAGGAACAAGACATGTTTGAAAGTAAAAGTGAGGGAGTGATTCACTAATAAGCTTATAACTTCATTTTCCCCAAAGGACTCCACATGTTTTTTTGCATATAGTACATGTGTTTAAAAGCAATTTGGAATATACACAACAAATCTGTAAAAAGATGTCACAGTGCAAGCAAGATTTTTGAGAATATATACTTAACAAAGACCTGCATTAAATTAAATAAGAAATAAATGAAATTAGATATTTTACCCCCAACAAACTTAGGAAACGCATTCAGGGTAATCAGTATTATTTAAAATAATCAGCAACCTGATTCCAAAAATTTATTTAATTCTAAGTTTAAATTTAATGACACATTTATTTTCTCAATCAGAGTATTGAGAATAAATTATTACATTTTTTAAGACCATAATTTAAATTTATTTTTATATTTATTTGCGCAGCAAATTAAGGAGTGTTTGGGAATAAGGGGTAGCCTGAGATTTTTATGCCGAGAATAACAATATAATGATTTTTATTAAGATCTTGTAATATAGCGGCTCTGACAACAGACAACATTTTATGTTTTTTAGATTTCCAGCCTATTTTTTCTTTCAGAGAGACAGAATACAAATCTAATTTTAATATATATATGTCTTGCCAGGAATAAAAGTAATAGTATATATGAGTGATAACATTTTGTGGCGGTTACATTAGGCAGTGAATAAATATTGGTTACAGGGAAGTGAAGAAGGATCAGGTATTAACATACCGTATACTACATTTTTTAAGACAATTTGTTGAAAATAGAAAATATTAGAGAGATGAACATAATATTGTAGTTTTAACAGAATACTGTAATAAAGAAAGGACATTAAGACACCCCAATGAATACTCCAATATGTTCAGCTATTTTTTTTCTTCCGCCAAAGACTTAGATGTGAATAATATAGAATTTTTAGGGAAGAATTCCTGTACTAAATATGAACTAAAATTAAGGCTTTGAGAAGAATGGGAGAATGTCCTGCTATTGGATGATTTAACAACCGAGAAAATATAATACTGATTTAGATAAATGTTTGTATTGTAATCAATATACATAAAGAAAAAGGTATAAGAGAAAGTTTGCTTTAATTTTTTGTATTAATCCATTACATTACTGTATTATGTGATACTGCCATACATTTTTATTCACTGCACATCATTAATGGAGATTAATTAAAATGTTAAAATTATTAAAAATACACACATCCATATTCAGTCTTCAAGTAATAGAGGTGTTGAAAAATTATTCCACAAACATGAAGATAAATTAATTTCAATATGAAGACATGAATTGAGTAGAAATTGCATAACATAACTCTATGGTATCTCCTATTAAGGTAGGAAACAAGATGTTAAAGTGACGTTTTCATAATAAATTGTACTGGGCATTAAGTACTGATACCGGTAGTTTAATTTTACTTATTGGGCTTATAATTACCTTGAATCTAAGTTCACCTATTGGTGGCTTTGCATATGGTATTCCCTGAAATGCAACATACATTCTACCACTAAGAGACTTCTGATAAGTCCCCTGTATTGTACCCTGTTGGATGTGAACTAATGGTCTCTGTTCAAGACTTGCCATTTCTAGGATAGTAAAAATTGCTATCAGCAGCAATACCATACTTCCATGCTTGGGTAACATTTGTCACTGACAAGTCTCGTCTGTGAATGCTTAGACCTTTGACCTTCTCTCTCATACCAACCTTGGGGGCAACCATGTTAATCATTCATCCATTTGCCAAGCTGACTCTTAAGAAGCACAATATTGAAGATAAGAAACCTCGTATTAATTGGAGAGATGTCAGATTTTCAAGGATTTTTGTATAATTTTTATGCAAGGGTTCTTTATGTTGCAATGCAAAATTTAATATGTTTGAAGGTTGTGTAGTTCCTTTCTCTCAGAAGAGCTATTGATTTCTTCTAAAAAATTTGGTGCATAAGTTGTGTTGAACAGTTAAAATAAATTATCATGAAGCTATTATTCAATTTCATTTACTGTAAATATATTTTTAATGCACAGACCTACTACAAAGATTTTCTGTGAATGTAATTTCAATTGAATAAAAGTTGCATTTAAAAATATGTATAAATTTTGAAACCTTAATAAGTAGATGACACTAGCCAGGATAATAATAACAATTTAAGCAAAGAATCAGATTAAAAATAAATAAATAAATAAAGATCTGTTTCATGTCTATTAAACATGATGGTCACCTGATATTTAATAACATTATAGGAAAGTGATCTCCTAGGGACTAGTTTGTTGTTCAGTAAGTTAGGCAACAGAGGTCAGGACAACTTGGGTGCGTGATTGCTGCTTTCACTTCTTGATTATTCCTATTAATTCAAGCATGTAAGAGGCCTATCATAGTTCATACTCCATGTAAAATTGTAAGTCCTGGCTTCTGAAGTAACAGTGGCAGCAGCCCACGATTTTTCTCCCTCCTCTAGGGGGCCAGCTAGCCACTACCTCTGAGCAATTGTGAGGAGATTCAAAGTCCACACAAATATGGAGAAGTGAACAGTAAGAAGAAAAAGGAAATATTCTGCACACATTTATTTTTAAGAATAGTAAAGCACAACGTTGAATGTAATCTTATTTTTTTATTAAAAAAATTACAATTATTACAATACACATTTCACTGCTAACTTTGATACCTTAGGCTCCTAAATGTAGAATTCTTGGATTTATTTGTAAAAAGGAACAATAATAATTCTTATAAGATCAGGTTAGCCTATTTGGGAATTCAGTACTTTAGCTGGAGAAAAATATTTTGAGGGCTCAAGTTTAATATAATAGCATTTTCTGAAGTATCTTGCTGCTAAAAAGCTAAGATTTTAAAAATTAATGGGAGGTAAAAATTTCACATCTTAAAAAAAGGAGAAAAAGGTTTTCCCCCAACTAAAGAACTGCTTGGGATTCATAATTCTTCATGGGGAACTGTTTCCAGATTCTTGATAGTGACATTGATCTGAGGTTCATTAATTGGCAGTGAATCCCAAAATTCTGTGTTCCCTATATCAGGACTTCTTCTCATCTCGAGTTGATTGCTATTAGCAATATGTAGATACACAAGTTCTGAGTAATCAGTTGGTACTGGTTCCCATGTCAGAGTACTGCCTGTTCCTGGAACTGGTTTCCTGCAATTAGAGTTCAAACTTATATTACAAATGTCAAGTTTGACAGAGTCAGGGGTGATTATTCACTGTATTAATCTAATCTCTTTATGGTACAGTGGTATTAATCAGACGTGGCAGTCCAAGCATGGATGCGCAGTAGATGCAGACGAGTCCAATAAACATTCGTACTGCATGGAGGGGTGTATGGGTCATTTGTGTCGTTGCTTTCAGTGCAGTAAGATCGTATAAATGCAGTTAAGAAACAAGAGACAGTGTTACAATAGCTTCTCCTCTCTCGCTAGTGCAGTTCTACATTCTTACCCCTCCCCATGATTCCTCCTACATGCGTCACACCTCTCACGTGCATCTGGCTGCCGCCTCTGTTTAATACCACTGTACTCTTCCTTTACATCTAACTGCAGTTAAGTAAGGACTACTCCAATTGTTTCCACATGATGATAGAAATGAGAGGTGAAATGAATTAGAGTTCCAAATGCCAGTAAAAATATCGGATGTGAAACACATAACTTCTTCTGCCCAAATCGCATCGCATCCCCAATGGATATACAGCCCAAATACAATCTGATTAATTCACTCGTGTAACTTTCTTTACCCTAAGCATGGACAATACACCTTTAACAGAATAAGAGATCATATTTCAAACAGCATGCATTTAGTGTTTCAACCTGATGCAAAACTTTATTGTTCACCATGCAAGACTGAGTTTCTACAAACAGTAGGTGGCTTATAACCTTTCAGAGAATTTTGCCGAAAAAAGGTTTGAAATAAAAGTTTTAGTTCTTGCTGTAAGCACCTCATATCCAAAATTTAAAGAAAATCTCAGCCTTTTTTAAGAAAATATGAAAAACATTTTCTTCATGTAAAGTAGCAAAACAGTAAGAGATAGTTGTTGCCAATCTTGCTATCACATCCCCAGAAGGTACCTAACTCAAATACAAAGTTTTGTTTTCATAAGATTTTTCATTTTAGAGCTAGGCCATTCACACATACAACAGAAAATAGCATTTTTGGATTCAGTGGACCTTAAATTGTGTGTTTATGTTAAAAACTACTCTTGAATTTTGGGGTTGAACACAATACTTCCTGTATCTGTACGGCAGAGGAAGTAAAAATATTCTAACATTTATATGCATGACTTAAATTTTAAACCTCTTGTTTATCCCAAGGGGCTTCCAATTGGTGCTATTTAGTTATATAATTAAGGAGTGCAGCAAGCTGCAGGTGAGGAGGTGAATAGGACATGAATCTTATACCTTGTAAGTTCATTAGCATGTCTCATTTCATTGTTCAGGCATACATTTATTCTTCAGTGATGATTGTCTCTTGCAGTGGCTGACGCAGGGGGGGATAGGGGGGTTACATCCCCCCCCGAAATTTGAAAAAAGTACTCTAAGTGGCCAGTTTCATAAACTAATTGTATAGGTAAGTTGATTAATTTTTTTTTAGTATTCTTTCTACCTATTCAAATCCCCCCCCCCCCGAAAAAAATTTCTGCGTCCGCCACTGGTCTCTTGTGTAACTTAACCACTTATGTCATGCTATGTTATGTGAGAGTGATGTTAACACTTAAAATGCGATCTAGTTTTCATAAAATTTCACGGAATTTAAAAATATAACTCCACATGTAATTTTATTGAGGCCACATTCTTATTGCTTGTAAGATTTATCAAATCCTGCCATTGGATAACTAACTAGATGTATAAGGAAGGAAAAGAAAGAAAAGGGATTTTTTAAATTTCTGTCACTTTTTTCATTAAACCTTTTCTAGAGAAGAAAGTTTAAATCTCTCTATTCCTGAAGTTTCGAGTTATATAAGTACAATACTAAACTACATTGTGCTACATCCCTAGTGGGACAGGGCCCATCTGCCATGGGCTGAAGGCAGGATTGTGGGCATGTGTTGAATTATCATGTAGCTTCTCAGTTGTCTTTACGAGGCTAAGTACCTCCAGTTCCTCTAGTAAAAATCTGAGAAAGTATCATGATCAAACCCAGACCTGGGGATCAGTTGTCAGCAATGCTAACCACTAGACCATATAGATAGAGGTGTCTGTTTTTTTTTTATAATAAGCTATAAAAGAAATGTTGTATTTCAGGGTTAGATACATTTTTTTAACATATTAGGATGTTAGGAATTATTTGGGGGTAAAATTATGCTAATTTCATAAATAAAACCACAACAGCCATAATCAGCTAAATAAAACCTATTTTTGATAATGTATTATTTTTTATGTTAGTTTTATTTCTCAGCTATAGTGTATTGTATGAGCCTTTTAGAAAAAACAGATTGCCATAACTCTTACCCTTTGATTAGCATATGTAAATTTTATCAAAATGAAAATAGGTTATCTTCCCAAGGTTATTTTGCAATATAAGTAGACATATTGAAACTTGTTTAACGTTTGAAATCACGCAGATATATTTAAACTTTTGATATGCTTCCTTCATATTACTATCAATAATTACAGTGTCATACTACTATCCCTAATATTCCTTCATATTACTATCAATAATTACAGTGGAACTGTAAGTGTTTATAATTTGACCATTTGACTATCTCTTACCCTGTTTTTCCAAAACTTTGCCAGATGTCCAGCAGCAGTTTAGACATATCCATGTCCTGTTGTGTTTCAGTATTGCTGTAAACTGTATTGAATACAAATCCTGCATCGTCTCCATGAGAGCTTCCTGCAAATAGATATGAAAGACTAATATCTGAGTAATCTTAGGTATATTTCAGAAAATCATTCATTCATTTATTTAATGATTTTCCTTCACACACACACGCACACACATATACAGTATATGTGTAGCAGTTCAGTTGCCGGAAATTCCATATTGTATGATCTAACATTGTATAGTAATTACTAAGGCTGGAGAAAAAAGAAAAAAAAAAATATATATATATATTCCTTTAATGAAGTTCTGGGATGTTACCAGCCAAAGGCGCTGACTTTGCAAGGTATTTTCTCCCCCACCAACATTTAACTTTCTGTGATATGAGGCCTATGTATAGCTACTAAAAGTCCAATTCTTGACACCCCCAACAATATTTTCAAGTCGGTGCATGGCCATCACGACAAGACACTATTAATTGCTAGGAGTTCCACTGTGGTACTTGATTCCATGATGAGTTCAGATTGGTCTCAGATGTCTGTTGAATAATACATATGAGAGTGGAAATCTTATTTTAACAAAATATTGATGGTTATATTATATTACCTCTAAGACACCACTAACATTATAACCAAGCTTAGCTGTTTATTCCATAATTTCCTGATTAGTTTTTCGAAAATACTAAGTACTTCACAAAACAAAAAATGTTTGTTTTGTCATTGGCAATAAAAAGTCCCCAAGTCTGAATTTCCCATCATAGGAAAGTTCTAGTTTAGCTTTAGACAGTTTTGTTTTTAAAAGAATCTTGTAATTCAAATTTGTAGAACAATGAATGTTTATCCTGTTGATATCTGTCTATCTAAGTTTTTGAAAGGATATATTAAGATTTAGAAAAAAGCTGTATTCTATTTAGAAACTGTTCTTGGTTTCCAGTCGGGTAGGAAGAGAATTAAATTCTGAGCTAAATACTAAAAGTATTCGTCGGGAGAACCTTCAAAGTTTTATTGTATTCTATTTGTTTACCGTAATTAATTTTGGTTCCAGACACAATTTCTGAAAAGCTTCCTTTTCCTCTGTAACCAAACTGATAAAAGTAGACTGGAGCTGTATTCACAGCTGCTTGAAGTCTTGCAGCTCTTTCAGTCTCCGTACCGAACATACGATCGCCAACCATCTGAAATGAAATTTTATCAGTGTTTATTTGGGAGAAGAAATAATTTAACTATATTGTAGTACATGTAGATTATTTATCCCTTTACAGTCTTCATTGATGAACAGGTTCTTACATGTTAGATGCTTTTAAAACTCACTTTTACAACTTCATTAGCTGTGTTTGAAGATACAGGTTTATTCTGAAAATAGAACTTCCGTATGCTATCAGCTATGGCTTGCTTCTGTAGCTCTTCCACTGTGTGATTGTAATCAAGTATGTAAGGGAGAATTTGTGTAAACTGAGACTGCATTTCAGCCAGAACTTCTTCCTTCCCAATCCAAGCTGCAAAGATAATTAGATATTATTACAAATTTCGTGAAGAATAAACCCAGAAATCTCGGTAAATAAAATTTGGGCTTAGGACTGCCGAATTTTATGGTCTAATATTTGTTACCAAATCATCTGAATAGATAACAGGTTTGAAGGTATGTGGAAGCATATGAACATCCAGAGACGTTAAAGGACAATTTCTTAACATGTTCATTTATGTGTGAGAAGGTGCAAGGGTTAGAACCTTAAGTCAGCACATTAACCACTGGACTATAGAGGCAGTCCAAACCTGAATGAATCCTGAAGTAGGTCATGATGATCTGTTGTTCAGTCAGTTATATTTTATCAGTATTCAGCTGTTCATTGAATTTTAACAGATCAAAAAGACAACAGTTGGAATGTAGGATGGTAACAAGCCAGTAGGTAATCATTTGGCTCAAACTTGTGTGCTTTTAGTAACACATCCCATTCACACTTGGACGTTCCCACCTTGTGAATATCTTACCTGCTACTGGATAGAGTCCTTCCTCAGTAGTAACTCCAAAGATTATTGGAAGATCTTGAATGCTGCCATTAAGAATAAGTTCAATTGGCTGTTGGTTGAGGAAAGGTGTAATGCCTGCCAGTTCTACAGTTGGTCCAAAAGGAGTAAATGGTTGACCTCTCCATGGCTAAATACAAGAACACTAAAATTAGACTAGCCTACATTTCTTATCCATACTGTTTTCAAGCAGGAGGGAATCGTGAACAACAGGATAAAAAATAAAAAAATACTCAGAGACTCCTTCATACCTCATAAAAATTTGAGACAGTCAAAATCAAACCCAGGCCTGCGGATTCGTAGCCAGCAACACTAACCATGAAATCTTGCAGGTGGACTATATATCAACACTATTATTTAAAAATAAAACTACTCATAAGCCTTACTTACTCAATGGCAATAGACAATTCCTAAGCGAGCTGAAGGAATATTGTCTATTTTACGAAACCCAGAGGTTGCCATTGAACCCTATTGTATGCTAGCTCCATCCCTTGCAAATCCTGCTTCTGTTAAATCTACTCTAATTTTGTCCTCCCACCTACGTCTAGGTCTTCCAAGTGGTCTGTTCCCTTCGAGTCTCCCAGTCACTTTTGAGATAAGTTTTGCCTCCCCCCGAAAACCGTGAAAAGTATAAAAAGGTCTACTACAGGTATATGATCAAGTAAGGTAAATACTTAAAACCAATTTTTTTTTATAAGAGCACATAACCTATGGGACCTTCTCACAATATACACCTCAATTGAGGTTGAAAGGTTCTGTACAAAAATGTTAATAAATAAATAAATAAATACTCAGAGGATCCACAGAATCTTTAGGATTGGGTGAAATATTTGTACAATACAGCTTTTTGTTCCTCTACGAGCAGTAATTCAAATGACGGTCTTTATTAGTTACCTTGGAGTAATAACTAGTGTAGAGGCAGTAATATCACTTGTTATCCTCTTTTGACACCACTAGGCCTACCATTAAAGTTATCCCAATTTCTCTGCTATCTTTTGATTTAACTGTTACATTTTTAAGAAGTACAGATAAAGTATTTACCTGGAAATTAGGAACTTGCTCTACTATTAACCTAGCTGGGCGATGTCTCAAGCAGTCCACAAGCTCCCTTGAGGTCTGGGTATTACAACCCAGAGTCTCTGCTATTTTAGCTGCCTTTGCTCTTCCTTCTTCTATTATGGCCCAAGAAAGTAGTGAACTTCCACTCATTGATATACCTCGTTGAAATAATCCTGTAACAGTAATAATCCTGAAGTATTTTGATGCTTGCTTGCTGGCTTACTTAATTACCTACTTACTCACTCAATGGCAATAGACAATTCCTTTGCAAGCTATATTACCTATTTTTATAGATTCTGGAAGTTCATTGCTACGCTTACATGAGCCTGCCATTTAACCCTATTCTGTGCTAACTCCATCCAGCCATCCCTTGCAAATCCAACTTCCCTTGAATCTATTTTAATATTGTTCCCCCACTTACATCTAAGTCTTCCAAGTGGTCTTTTCCTTTTGGGTCTCCCAGTCAGTATTTTTGAGATATGTCTTTCCTCTCCCATGCATGCAACATGTTTAGCCCATTTCATCCTCCATGATTTAATTACCCTTAATAAATTCAGTGAAGAGCACAGGTTATGAAGCTTGTCATTATACAGTTGTCTCCAGTCTCCGTTTGCATCTTTCTTAGGTTCAGATACTTTCTTAAGCACCCTGTTTTTGAACACACTCAAATTGTGTTCTTCCCAACGGGTAAGGGACCATGTCTCACATCCACAAACAATTGGCTTATAAATTTTTATTTTTAGATTTTTGGACAGAAGATATAGAATATAAAAGTTTCTGAATTGCTTGAAAACAAGCATTTTCTGAATTCAATTGATGCTTAGATACTTCTAATCCAAATATTAGAAAGGTCTGTTTCTCATGTACTTAGTTCTTTGCTTTGTACTAGGGTGTTGAAAACTGCAATTTTTGGGCACATATGTATTGTATGTATTGGGAACTTGACAAACAAGAATATACCAAGGGGGATGGTTCAAGAGGTTTTGGGTTCAAACCTCTTTAGTCGTTTTGACTTGGGGTTTTTCAAGGTTTTGGCAGTCTTAGAAAGGCAATGTCGGATTGGATATTTACTTATAAGTCATTGCCAGTATTTCATCCTGTATCATAATAATAAAAATTGAAAATCAGTTAAAATTATCGGAAGTCATAGCATATCAACAATAGAAAGCAAGTGTGCACCAATAGTTACACGGCGTACTGATATACCCACCGACGCTAACATACAGTATTATGATATGACCTCATGCTTGAAACACATGTACATTACAAAATTAAAAAAGGCGAAGAGAAAAGGAAGATAAAATAGACAGGAGGCCTTTGAAAGCAAGGAAAAGATGCAAAGTTAAAGGGAATGATAAGAAAGTAAAGTGTTCCCTATACAGGCCATGGAGGCCCAGAGGGTTCCAGGAGGTTGAGGCTGAGTTGACCCCAGGGCCTTAGTGCCACCAGAAGAATTAGGCCAATTGAAAAACTCCAACAACCTCATCGAGAATTGAACCCGCGACCTTCCGGTTTGTAGCGCAGCGCCTCAACCACTATGCTCGCCCGGCGTACCCCAAAGGGAATGATAACATAAAAAAATGCCTCCTAAATATCAGTATGAATAAATTATTATTATTATTATTATTATTATTATTATTGTTGTTGTTGCTATTGTTATTATTATTGTTGTTGTTATTATTATTATTATTATTGTTGTTGTTTTATAGCATTGCATGATTGATTAATTATCTTACCATGAGACATAGGCGAGAGGTAGTGGTAGTGAACACTGACTCCCCCTGCGGAGTTGCCGGTGATAGTTACACTTGCTGGGTTGCCACCAAACACTGCTATATTCCTCTGTACCCATCTTAAAGCCAAAACCTGATCTTTTAAGCCCATATTTCCAGGCACCACTTCATCTTCTGTGCTTAGGAAGCCTGAGAAAGATAATTGTTACATTGAAGTCTCTTGAAATCATTGTACTTTCATGTAAAGATTTAAATATGTCTGTGCATGAGAGTAGCCTCATACAACACAAAATTGTGAAAAATAGGTGATGTACTGTATAGAAAGGACTTTGCAGAATAGTATATATAATTAAAGTGACAAAACTGAATCAGTATAAAACAAAATATACTGTATGATATGTTTGGGTTAAGTTCTGTGGCTTCACAGGTTATTGATAACCCTTGAAGACTCAGTTCAAAAGATTCAAGTTTTACATATTTAGATTACTTGCAACTTCAGTTTGTTCAGAATGTCTTGCTTAGCAAAGAAAGATGAGAACCCCTTGAGGATCGTCTTCATCATATGACATTCCTTGACAGCAGTTGAAGTACCCTACCTTTTTCTGGCCAAAGACACTAAGGTTTGGAAGGTGGTGGATGTTGTAATAAGCACTACACTAATGGTGTCCTTGTTGTTTGAGAATAACATTTCCAAATAAAGGGTAAGCAATAATATCAAATAACATAAAGAGAAAAACAATTAAATAAATAAATTAATAAATAATAAAACTATATATCATTATTTGGTGATTTCCAGTGTACATAGTACACCAAACTAATTACAGAATTAGTTAATTACAGTCCATATTTACATTATAAACTATGGAACTATCAGTTTAAGCTTTTTAAAGCGCTTCCAAAGAGGTTTGTTTGTAGGCCTGTATAATTTTTTTATGCAGAAAAAATTGACCTCTATAAGTAATGAAGTTGATGGTTGATTAAATTTATAAATCAGAAATGGAAATATAAGGGGATTTTGCTGTAATATAATGTTCATACTTGCTACATACCAAGAGGTCCAAGTCTGTAGTTAACTGTTACAACAATAACATCTCGATCAAGTAAATATTTTGGTCCCCATTTATCACCAGAACCAAACATAAAGCAGCCTCCATGGAAGTGCACAATCACATCCAGCAGTGGTGTGCTTCCTCCTGCTGGTAACTGAAACAATATCAAAGAGATTCTTGACAAATTCTGAACCACATTTCTTCGGCTTGGGTGGTGCAGTCAGTATCATGCTGACTTTCTGTGCCCAAGATTGTGGATTCGATTCCTGGCCCAGGTCTATGGCATTTATGTGTACATGTAAAAGAACTCCTGTGGGAAAAAATTCCGACACACTGGCGACAGTCACAGGTCTAAGTTGCAGTACATCCCCGTCATTAAATAACCCTATACAAACCAACCTGAACCACATTTCTTTCTTTTGGGGCATGTAGTGTCAACATTAATTGCAATAATGTTACAAAATTGTGGATTACAAAGCAAATTGGCTTATGTGTTCGCTTAATAGTTCCAGTTGAGCGTTAAGGTGAATTGAGCACTTTACCAGTTTTATAGAAGGCACTGTGTACAAAATAGTTGGAACTTTCCCATGTAGTATCAATTACTTCCAACAAGATAAAACACTCAATAGCAGCCCTCTGTACTGTGTTTGATGACGAGATTGTAATTAATTGCAGGCTATGGCTATCTCACTCTCTTGATTTGAAAAATCATACCATAATAACACTCGGGAAGACTTATTAGATTGATATAATAAGAAAAGTTCATGAAATATTTCAAGTAGAGTTGCAAAGAATGTCCAGAATTTTCTACATCATCAGATATGTACAGACCAGAGGGGACAGCATTTTCAACATCGATTTAAAAAAGGCGGTGACATACTAAAATTCATTTGGAAATTACTTTATTTGAATCTTCGGCAAGAGCTAAAAATTGCTCCGTTCCTAAAATGGTTGCCTTAAGCTCAGTGATGGTCGCACGCTGTGCATAGTAGAAGTCTAGCAGCTTTATATTTGGTTAGCATTATAAAACACCATTTTCAGATGAAATCTCATCTTTAATTTCCAACTGTTAGCAAACAAAAATAGATTTTACTAGAATCTAACAATTTAAAGGCTAGTTTACACAATAAAATTAGGTTTCGTAACTAAATTTCGCAACTGTTTTTTACTTGAATGCGCAAGTGCGAGATGTACTGGCAACAATGAGTTACGACATTATGCAGTTTCGGCTGATTCCAACTTTTCATGAAACTATAATAGTAATTTTGAGATTATATGCTTATTTAGCTTGTTCGCGTTTTGTAAAATGAAGTGGGGAGCTGAGGAAACTGTGAAATGCTTGGATTCATGCGTGTATGAGATTTCAGCAACTTGAACTTCAGAAATAAGATGAAACAAGGGATTGCCCTGGAATTAGTTTTGAAGAAAATGGGTGTAATTAGTTTCACGAAATCACTTTCATGAAAGTAGATACGAAACCTAGTGTCATCATGTAAACTAGCCTTAATGCATTTTAACAATATAGTGTTTATGATAAGGAAGGTGATACAGTAAAATAAAAATAAAATTTTATTTATACTGTCACTTACCATTGGAGAATAAACATTTAAGAATAAACAGTCTTCATCTCCTCGTACTCCATCATTAAAATATTGCAAGCATCCACTCCCTGGCTTTGTAGCAGGCCAAACTCCTCTCCATGGCTTATGTGGTGTAGCTTCCTGCAATGTAAATGTACAATTTAATGCCCTTTCACTATCTTGGAAATTGTTGATTGATTTTGTAGAAGTCTGAGTAGATTCTCTAGTGTCTATAGTGATGTTTAGCTTCCGTCACAAATATTAAACAGAATAATTGATACTCTTGGCTCAGATTTATTAAGATCATAGAATATTCCAAATCAAAATGTTTAGGCATATCAGTCATCTTCAGAATTTAGTAGACGTCTGAGTAGATTCTCTAGTGTCTATCGTGATGTTTAGCTTCTATCACAAATATTAAACAGAATAATTGATACTCTCGGCTCAGATTTATTAAGATCATAGAATATTCCAAATCAAAACGTTTAAGCATATCAGTCATCAAAACGGATGGGCCAACTCTTTGTTATTTAGAAAATAAAGTTCTGTGGAACGGTTCATGCTTTAATGTGCACAGTCTTTGCTGTGATGTTTGTTCATTGGAAGTTGACCATCTACAATGTATTTAACTTCATGAGGTGTGTCTGGTACAGAAAGTCCGGGGGTTGTGAGTTTGCTTCTCATTAATTTGTTAATAAATAATAATTAAAAAATTGTGGGTGTAAATATAAAAAGAACTGAATTTTCTAAAAAAAACTGAAAAAACCATATAAGCAACATGAAAAAAGGCTTATTCTGGTTGATACTGACTTGCTATGCATATGACCTGAAACTTGTAATTAAAGTAATAAAAGTTCATTTGAGTTTCATATATAAAGCCAATATTATTCACACATTTTACAGGTTACGTATTTAATATCCACTTTACTTGCTGATATAGGACAGCAATATTAAGTAACTATGTAATCCAATATTGGCTCCATTGGATTTTATGTTTCTCAACTATATATAGGGACTTCCAATAGGGACTTCCGAACTTTGACAGTTGGTAACGGTCATACTGTTGAAGCTACATCTGTCGAATTGGCTGTCACTTATTCAGCCTGTTTCGCCAAATCACCATGGACGGATATAGCGTTCAACAACACGTGCAAGTGATAAAATTATTTTATGAAAATGGATGTTCAGTTCGGGCAACGTTCCGCGCGCTTCGCCCATTTTACGGTTGCCATAATCGGCCCATTTCTGGATGAGTGGGTACGTCTTCAAACAAAACTGTCGAATTTGGGACGATACCAGTCCACATGAGATCCAAGAGCGTCCAATGCATCCCGAAAAAGTCACTGTTTGGTGTGGATTTTGGGCTGGCGGCCTCATCGGTCCATATTTCTTTCAGAACGACATTGACCAGGCCATCACCGTCAACGGCGAGCACTGTAGGTCGATGATTACCAACTTCTTTTGGCCTAAATTGGATGATATGGACTCCAACGAAATGTGGTTTCAACAGGACGGCGCTACATGCCACACAGCTCATGCCACATTGGACATTCTGCACGAGCGATTTGAGGGCATGGTCATCTCACGTGGAGGTGATGTGAACTGGCCACCGAGATTGTGCGATTTGACCCCGTTAGACTTTTTCTTGTGGGGTTTTCTTGAGTCGTAGGTCTATGGGAATAAGCCACAAACCACAGCGGCCCTCAAAGACAACATAACCCATGCCATCGGTCAATTTCAGCCTGATTTATGCACCAGAGTCATGGAAAATTGGACATTTCAGATGCGCGCCACCCAGCGAATCCGCGGCGGACATTTGCAGGATGTTATATTCCATACATAATGGCATCGATAGGCCTTTCAAACGAATAAAAAATTTCGATGATATCTCACACATATTTTGTTTTATTTAAATTTAAAGATAGGAAGCGCTTAATGAAAGACCCTTTATATATATTTTTTTTCTTATAATCTGTGCAGTCTCTATTCTATTACTTTGTAAAGACTGCCTATGATGTACTTTTGACTGTCCCTTTATGCGAGTCATATGTGCTCTTTGGGACCTTTAAGAAAGAAATAAATAAAAATAAATAAACTATGTTATTTAGTTCTTCAGGTAACCTAGTGATCCATTGATTCAATTTAATAACAAATATAAGACTCTTAAACAAAATACAGCCGGTTTCAATGTTTTAGTTAACCCTCCAGCAGGCGCAGTTTTTGTGCATTATCAGTGCCTTAACCCTGAGCTACTGCACCAACCCCCTAATTTATTCCATTGTTGATGCTTACTCAACAATGTTACTATGACTTCCTTGTTTAGCTTTTTTCAGTTGATTTTGTGAACTTTAAGCAATGAGGTGTTGAATGTTGTAAAAATACAATGCACGCCTGCTCTTGTCACAGATGTAGTTTAGCTCAAGCAGCCAATATGCAGAAAAATACATCTTCATAAAGTTGCCACTGACTTTGTGAAGGAAAATAATATTTGTGAATAATTCCAGCAATGTTCAAGAGTGTGAAGAATATAGCCAATTGCCATCATCTTGTAATCCTTGAAATGGAGTAAGAGGCACACATTTTATCTCCAACATAAACTCTATCTTTTGTCATGTTGTAGTCAATCTAGTCACAAGAAGTTAGCAGGTCTTATGAAAGGTCTAATGTGCTACTCAAATCACTGCCAGCCGATCTCACCATATTTCTTATGCAGTTCTGACCTCCGGCAAAGAAGCGCGGAACTTGTATCTCCATGGACGTCAAAAAAATTCATCCACTTTAATTAAATGTGATAGATGCCAAAACTGCTTGTAAAAAGGACATTAAGATACA
This sequence comes from Ectobius pallidus, assembly GCA_964059195.1. NCBI lineage: Eukaryota > Metazoa > Arthropoda > Insecta > Blattodea > Ectobiidae > Ectobius > Ectobius pallidus. Next base: position 47,008,400 of record CAXKWD010000004.1, on the reverse strand, counting down.
AATTTGTGAAAGCTGTTATGAAAGTGAACGTTTCAGAATACCTAGAAGAAATGTTATCATGAACACCTAAAAGAGCTGAATTTTTTTTGTATATTATGTGATAACAGTGGATGTGTACTGTTTTCTTCAGTATATTAACCAATTTTTATAGCACAGGCTTGTTATTGTATTAAAATGTCCATGTTGTTAATTCTACAATGCCTGCTCATTTGACAAAATTAGGCATGTCTGCTGAAAGGTTAAGCTGGTGATGACAAAGGGAGTATGCACAGTAATCTGTATTGGGAAATTATCACATTTAGGCGACCCATCCTTTTTGCAACTGGCTGCACATTAAAAGTTGATATCATTGTAAATCCTGAATATGGCTGAAACTTTAAAAGTCTGATCTCTAAGTTTAGAAAAAGAGCTGAAAAATATTTTGGACTCTTCAAAACTTTCAACACCAAATTTTATTGCATAACAACATAATGGTTCTGGCTGGTGGACAGGGGAATCTGAGGAAAGTTTCACTGATATTTCCACACTTAAGAGCACTGTACCTGCCCTTGAAAAGATCTTTTCAGTGACCACCTTCTAAATAGTAACAATGCATAACTGTATCTTTGTTTGTTAATAGTGCATGTATCCACTATTTTTGCCAGCTCTACAGCATTGCATTACGTTTACAGTATATAGAAAGAAATTTCTCATAAAATAATTATAATATGAGTTGAACTATGACACTTATGCTTCACTTACCAACTTCTTGGTAGTACATGTTTCAAGGACCACGGTCCCCTTCCTCAGCTACTTTTCATCTTGTGAACTAGCCGAGGATGGATATGATGGTCCTTGAAACATGTAGGCTACTACCAAAAAATTAGAAAGTGAAGCATAAGTCTCATATTTAAGTGGAGGGGAAGGAAATACACATTAAATCCATGTCTGGGATATTAATACAAGTAAGAATCAGTTTGAAAAATGTTATGTCATAACCGGGATTTGAACACGGATCTTCGGCTTAACGCGCCGATGCTCTACCATTGAGCTCTACCGTTAAGCCGAAGATCCGTGTTCAAATCCCGGTTATGACATAAAATTTTTCAAACTGATTCTTACTTGTATTAATATCCCAGACATGGATTTAATGTGTATTTCCTTTCCCTCCACTTAATTAATAGTATATAAATAATAACTTGGCTTCAAAGTACCTACAAATGTAGGACGCCATTGGATGCGTGTTCTCAACGGAGAAACCTCCCGTGGTCTGCCTTGTCTTCTGAATCAGTTGAGGAATTTGATGTCGTACTGGCATGCTGTCATGGTAGCTCAATGGTAGAGCATCGGCGCGTTAAGCCGAAGATCCGTGTTCAAATCCCGGTTATGACATAAAATTTTTCAAACTGATTCTTACTTGTAATAAGTCTCATAGTTCAATTCATATTATAATTATTTTATTGTAGTTGCTTCACTCTTTAAGTTCCATCAATAATGATATAAACTTTATTTCTTTCTCTCATAGATTGAAAAGTTATGCCAGAAAAGAACTATCCTATGCCTATTAGCACATAATAAGATGTATTTTGTGAATTCTTATCTCATTTTAATTCTTTCTGTTATTTATATCTTTTTAACAGTGTTAGCTATATTGATAGCCAGTAATCATCTCAAACTTGACTTGACAAAAACCTTTGTCTTTTAGGTTTATTTTCTGAAGAATGTTTATGTTGGTTATCAGATTCAGTTCCTTATCTCACTGAATATTTACTCAACTTCCAGTCTGTTAAGTGATTGCTGATAAGAGATTTTTTTTAAAGCACTGGGAGATCCTAGTATTTATTAATGAAATAAGGCAATTGTAAAGTCACAGATCTAAGAAGAAACTTCTGATCCTAGAATTGTAGCTAATCATGCCGATTGAAAAGAAGATCTAGTACAGTCCCGGAAGATCAACTTTTGTTGGAAGCAATACTTGAACCTTGACCGTGTTTTACCAAGGCACTAGGAGAAGGAAATTGCTCATAGAGAGTCTTTAATGGGTCTGATCTAGTATATAATTTAACAAAATATTTAAGAAATCAGTATATTTTAATTACTATGTTTCATTTATTATGTACGTAAATTTTATAATTATTTTAAAAAATTGTAATAGTTGGAATTATTTAATAATTTAAAGGACCTCATAAAGATTTTGTACATAATTATTGTGAATCATTATGAATCTCTGAATAATATAACCTACTTCTGAGTATGTTTCATAGCAATTTAAAGTAGTTTCTAATATAGTACTAGTTTAATGAACTTTAAAAGAACCAACATTAGGCTACTTATGGTTGAGTGCATTGATCTTGATTACAAAGCCCAGTTTCTTGTCAGTCATAACCATGATTGGACTGAAAGTGGTTGCACCCGTTGTCTTGCCCAGTTAAGAATCCACAGACTGACACTGGAATAGCAGGCACACAGCAGTTCATTTGTCCTGGAACACTATTAGTAGTGTATATTTATTTTTCATAAAATTTCTTACATATAAACCATATGAACATTGACCAGTTCACAGGCTGGCATCGAATGTATGTGCTCACATCATACACATAAATGATTACCCAAAAAATACAAAAAAAAAGTATATTCTCTTATTTACATATCTAAGAGTGTTCACAGACATAACCTCCACACCCCCCAAACAAAATAAAAATTATCATAGAAACACATAGACCTAATGACAGAAATTATACTTAGCTTTCCCTAATTCTACTGGAACACTATGTGAGAAACACATTGGAAATGATTTTTTAAAGAATGTACAAGGTTTGAAGCAAGACTTCTGAGTGTTTAGTTACCTTGAATCGATGTTTACCAACTGGAGGTCTTGCATAAGGTATTCCTTCAAATGCTGAAAATTTTCTCCCACTGTTTGATGCAAGATATGTTCCTCGTAAAGCTCCTTGTTCAACAAAAACTAGTGGACCTACTGGAGTTTGTGGAACACCAGCTGCGAACACAGCTACCATGAATAATATTCCAGTCCTCAGCATTTTGTGTTCTTTTCCTTTGCAGTTCTAATGAAATACTGGCACTGATAAGTTATGAACATAAATATAAGTCAGTGGAAACTTTCTGCTGACATCTGTATCACTAGGTGTACAGAATGAGTTATGTATCTTGTTGTCCCAAGTGTATACTTTGTAATACAAAGTGTTAAAAATGTAAATGATGGGAAGACATATATCTTATTCCTCTGTATGTTCTGTCTAGAATTGGATCAGTTCACTTCTTCACGTAGGTATGTCTTGTTTATTCTTCATGTTATAACTGACGTGTTCTCATGCAATGGGTTCTTATTACTATTCAAGGTTATTTGTTGTGAGTGCACATTTCAATTTGTAAACATGTTGTAGGAGAAACAATTAAACCTGTAGTGGAAAGGAAGTGCACCTGTTTATAGCATGTTGGCATGCTAGAGGCTAATGTTGGATCATACTATCATAATACATTTTTCTTATTTATGTTACATTTCCAAGATCTAAAAACACCTTCTGCTGACAGAGTAATTGTTTTGAACATTGATAATGGTTATATACCGTACCATACAGTGGCTTAGGGAAGGGGGGGGGGTCTGGACCCCCGAAATCAAAACCTAAAATTCTATTCAAGTTATTTCAGCTTCATTTTGTCAAATATTTAATTATTTTATGTACTAATAAAATACTGAACTTGTAAATGTAGACCTATTATTTCCACTATTCCATGTGTTATTTAACTTTTCTTATAAATAGTAATAAGTATTATAACTTAGGTAATGATTTCTTGTTTAAGTTGGGGTGTTTTAGAGTATAGTAAACAAATTTGCTAACTAGTTTTACAGTGCTAAAATAGTATAAATGTGATTTTCATTAGGTCAATGTTAAAAATTTTCTCGGGAAAGATCTCCATATCCCCCCTTTCTTGCGGAGTATTCCATACCTCAAAACACTCTGGCACTTTTGACCCTCCATAACATTATTTTCTGGCTACGCCACTGGTACCACATTTTCTATAAAGTTTATATGCTAAGTAAATAATTTGTCATGTAAAATTCAACGTATGAAAGCTTCCTAGACTGAAAAGCCGCACAATTGTAATTATACTTATTAATGTATTTCACACCGAGTAAACTCACGATGGTTTTGGGTTAGCATTTGACAGGGTGTTGAATATGAGGCGAACCAGCATAAGTGAAAACATTGTTTTTATGTTTTGATTAATTCTCTAACAGTCAATAAAATATTCATTATGGAGTAGAATAAGCAACATTACTAGAAAACCCTTTATTCTTTATTTTGCATATAGATTTGTATTACAGTACCTTAATAAAATTATTTTAAATGTCTTGGGTTAATAGGCTGAACATACTTTCATATCTGTGATTCATCTCTTTCATTTAATGAACAGAATCATTATTTACTGCTAAAATTATCTGAGAAATGTGAAAATAGTGAGCTTGCATTTCATGTTCGAAACAAACAAAAATATTTTATATTTGATGAACTGTCTTGTTTCCCGTCTAAAGTCATGTACAATGTTGGAGCAAGAATAAAAGATAATAGCAATTATGCTAGTGAAGCATGAAATTAATGAAAGAATCTAATGTTCATTTGGAGCAATGATGAAAGAAACCTAGCATTCAGAATATTTTAAATTCTACAAGATTGTTATGTTTCATCTATTTGAGTTAACCTAAATAAAAAATATGGCATGACATCCTCATTTTTGAGTATATTATAATATGGGAGCAAACTAAATTACAGATCTATAACACAATAATTAAAGCTGTTGTGATGTATGGATGTGATACTTGGGGTCATGGCAGAAGGTATAATGGCACAGTTGGAAAGATGGGAAAGGAAAATATCAAAGAAAATATGTGGATCAATAAAGGATAAAAATGGGCGGGGAATACATTCAAACATGGAACTAAATTTGCTATATATATAGAAAATCTAACATAGTAACACTTGTTAAAACTAAAAGAATTGAATGGGTTGGGCATGTGATTAGAATGGATGAAAGCAGATTGTTGGTTAGAAAGATTTTTGAAGGAAAACCTGAAGGGAGAAGAGACAGGGGAAGACCAAGATTAAGGTGGTTGGATTGTGTGGAGAAGGACTTACATAATATGGGGAGTAGAAGATGGAGGAGAAAGGCAGAAATCGGAGAAGAATGGGCTGTCATCATTAAGGAGGCACTAGCTAGACTGTAAGAGCTGTTTGCCAGAAGAAGAAGAAGAAGAAGAAGATAATACGGGAGTGAATATTGAAACTTTCTACTATTTGCAGTACCATATATGAGCTTAACAGCTGATGATTATTAAATGGAAAATCTGGTAATCCATCCAACATCTCATTTCCGAGCTTAACAGAAGGAACATTTCTTAATGCCAATGAATTGTCCCTGTGTATGAAATTTTAAAACTCATGGATGACTGTGTAGCTTGAAGTGGAACATTATTATTAAATATGTTATGGTTTTGTGTATCACCATTAAATTGCTGCTGATTTAGATGTGATCGGGAAATTGAAATTGTGATACATCTAGGTTGTTCATCCCTAACAAATTAGTAAATTATAATTAAATAATTATTTTAAAAAAGGGAGAAAAAACACCAATTAGTTTGCTATAGTTTTTGCTCATCTTTTAGTTCATTGCTGTTTTCCACTTTACAGTTAAAACATTTTCCTTTTGAATATACTGAAATGCAATTCATTGACTGTAATAACCTGAAAAAATTACTAAGGTTGCCATGGTATAAACAACTGCTGAGTTGGATGAAATGCTTTGCTTGCATATCTTATGATACGTGCTATGTCTGGATTGGTTGAGTAAAAAGATAAATAATTGTTTAGTCATTAGCACTTAAAGCCATCCCATTATAGGAAGATAAAAAATAAAATTATTTCAGCTAAAAATGTATGTTACTTCACTTTTCCTAAACCCATGAGTGCAAAAGCTTAGCAATATTTATAAGTATCGTAGAAGTATTTAGTTATTCGAAAGCCTTTAGGGCCTAGTAGTAAGGAGATTAAATTCTAAATTCACATCACGTATAGAGGCTGCTCAATATCTGTAGTAGCTGAAAGTCATTCATGCCTATTTCTGTTTATTCTAAGCTAGGCTAGGGTGTCCATTCATCCCGATTTTGACAAAATGTCCAGTGTGTTTCACCATTTCACAGTACATTAATGAAAGTTAAAACACTGATGGTCTTGCTCATTGTCAAAACATACTTTAATGGAGTAATATGTGCTGACTTTTATGATAAATTGTAAGAAATAAATGCACTTCTTGATAGAATACATAAAAGTGAAATGTACAGTGTCAATGAGGCATCTATTTCTGTGGAATAAATTATCTACACCAGTCTGCAGAAGAAATTTAAGAAGTCATTTGGGATATTTTGTGTTCATGAGACAAAGATAAATTGTAAATATTCCCTAAGTTTTGTGAATTTAATTTTTGTCCCCTTTTTTCCTTAATTGTCCCATGTTTTTTTTTTTTTAATTAAACTGTCCCATTTTTATATAAACATTATATGGACACCCTGATGTACTCAGTTATGATTGGATATTTGTCTGCATAAATCTGGAAGATCCTAAAAAAAGAAACCCATTATCATTGGTATTTAAACAAATGATCTCCTGAATTCCTCAATATTATACCTCGGCAAGCCCACTCAGTTTAATGTACTGGGTATCCTGTACTCCTGATACTACTCACTCTTAAAGTGTTGGTCCCTTTTGCAGGTCAGCATTATAACAATTTTATAATTGTTATTTCAATTACCGGTATTATTTCATTAATTTGGTTATTGTATTTGCCTTTAAAATGTCTAATGTAATGATTTTGTTTTGCGTTGTTGTGTTTTGCAGGCATTGTCAAAGGAGCATGCAGTCATTGAGGTTGTTGATGTGGATAATCATCTTATATATGACTTGGGAAGTCGGAACAAAACCCGGCTTGGAAAGGTGAATATTACTTATTATTTGTTATCTTGGGAACTGGTTGTATGGTTACCATTACTTTGAAGAATGCATTTTAAAACAAGTAGATTGCAGCATAAAAATAATTTCTAAACTCTTCTTCTCTGAGAGAGGTATGGTAAATTAAGGTAGAAGTAATATTGTAGTGCAAGTTTAACAGCAAGAAAAATTAAAATACCATTGGATTAGATTAGATTAGATTATTGAGGGGTAGTGTAAGCCCTTCGGCTTCTCAACACTGTGACCTTAATAGATCTATTGTGAATACCCTATACCCTATACTAGGAGTCACCACTTTAATTTAAGGCTTTCATAATATAGCCTATAATTTTCCTGGGTGATGTCCAATCCTGAACCCGGGGATTTTTCGTTATTGAAAAACCCACTATCCGGCCAGGAATCAAACCCGGACTGCCAGGGTGGAAGGCAAGTATGCTACCTATACACCCATGGCAGCAGACTAAAATACCATATTTGTCTCAAATGAGTGCTCTTTCCAGGGAAAAAAGAAATTGTCTCTAAACTTTAATCTTGTTTTGCTTGAAATGTATTATTTTACTTCAGCAGAGAAAAGAATAAAACATGTTTTTTTTTTAGGCTTATCAGTAAAGTTGGCAGTTTTTGGGCAAATTCAATACAAAGATTCTTGCGAGGACCACATACTCCACAAAAATACAATACAAGACATCCTACAGTTCTAATTATTTAAGGCGGTCTGCTGATCTGTCTTTGATTTTAGTGGTTAACATGGATTTAGGCCTACAGTGCACTATATTACCAGATGTATAACTTCACAGTTGCTGTTTGGAAGACATAATAAATTTTAGTAAAACTTGCTGCTATCTTTTAGTAGCTACAGGATGGTGTCTACTTTGGGCAGCATATTGCTAGATGTCAATAAATTGTGAACCTGAATTGTATAATATTTGCACTTCATACCTTTTAACATCATTGCTGAAATTAGTGACCACCAAACTCCCTTGGATCTGCCATTTTGTTTTTACCAATAGTTCCTGTCAGCTCATTAGAGGGTTAACTGCTGCTCTACCTATTAGGTAGACTACCGGTATTGAAAGACGTTCTTCCAAATTGTATTTAAAGAGAGATCGTAGTACATCTTTGAATGTAATTTTCAGGTAAATGTGCAGTCTGTCAGATAAATTTTAACTATATATTTCCCTGGCAGGTGTACTACAGGCCCTTAAGAGATGTAGCTGCTGCTGTTCTTCTTCTTCTTGTTCTTTTTATTTTCCTTCTTGTTACAGCAGGCCAGTCAAGGCTTAAATTTTTACTTTTCATTTTTTACATACATACTTGTTATTTTCAACACATATATCGTATTCAATCACTTTTAGATGTTCCTGCAGCCTGATGTTCGTTATCAGCTGTCGGAAGGATCCAAGATCTACCTGGCTGATGTATCTGCAATATATCGTGTTCTTCCTAATGGACCAAAAGATGATGATGATTCTGGATCTGAAACTGGGTCGGAATCCATGCTCAATATGAGTACTTCTTTAGGAGAAGGTAATGTATGCCTGTGTTGTGAAAATCTGTGACGTTAAACCTTTAATGTACAGACTGTTTACTTACTACATTTCATACTATCATTTTTCTTGCTACAGTTTATTCTACATGGGTGTAATAAAATAATGGTAAACAAATTTTCGCTATTTTCTCTACTTGTACCATAGGTGGAGGTAGAGGTAGAGGATGTATTCTGTGCAGAGTTTTCAGCATTAATATGTGTTTATGGAAACTTGTCTATGTATGTGTATCTGCTTGTGGACATAGCTTGAAAAAATATATGAAAGTGAATTGTATTTGGGTTAAATATCTTCCGAGATATGACAAGAACTTATCAGTAACTTTATTTTTATTACAGTTTTTTTGTTAAGAACGTCTTGCTTTTTTACAGTTTTCTCAAAAACAACTTAAATAATTTTGTTTAAAGTTTATGTAAAACTTATACTGAGACCTAAAATTTTATTTCAAAGCAATTTTTGCATATAAATTCTCTGATGGGTAGGTATAAGCTAGCCATTTCTTACCACACACATAAGGCTTTTAAATCTTGTCTGGCAAATTATATGTTTCACTTCAGATTTTTAAAATATCAATAAAGTAAATTCTGCATAGTCTTTTTTGCTATTATTTTTTTTTTTTTTGCCATCCTAAACGGATCTGTTGTCAGCATGTGATACTTTTTTTTGGGGGGGGGGGGGGGGGAGAGCAAACCTGTATTTAAGATAGCTCAGTGGTAGAGCAACCATATAGAGTGAAAGGTATTGAGTTCAATTCATGGTTCAGGATAAATTTTGTTGTGAAAAAGATAATGTAAATGTGATTGAGATCAAACTGGAAACTTACTGTTAATGTCTTAGTATATTGTCAGTTATTACAAAAAAGATTGCTATGGAGCACTCAACTTCACTAATTTACATGTACTTACACATGACGCGTTTCACAAGCATCTTGCTTGTATCCTCAAATGAGGTCCACTGCCGGGTTCGCTGGTTGTTCGTTAGGTGTCGTTGTAGGTCGTATCAGCCTGGAGATGAGATCATTGTCCTTTGGGATGTCGAAATTTACTAGATTGTATTTATTTTTCTGGATAAAGATTTTTTCCCATATTAGGTCCATTAGGAAGAACTATATGGGAAAAAATCTTTATCCAGAAAAATAAATACAATCTAGTAAATTTTGACATCCCAAAGGACAATGATCTCATCTCCAGGCTGATTCGACCTACAACGACACCTAGCGAACAACCAGCGGACCCGGCAGTGGACCTCATTTGAGGATACAAGCAAGATGCTTGTGAAACGCGTCATGTGTAAGTACATGTAAATTAGTGAAGTTGAGTGCTCCATAGCAATCTTTTTTGTAATATTTGATTACTTCACTGTGATTCCCGCATATAATAGTGTTAATTATATTGTCAGTTTCTTGTATATATCGGGCTTAAAATCTGATACCCATACTTGATATTAATATATGTGTAATTTGTATTTGTTACAGATTCTGTTATTGTTCCTGAGACCCCAGGTCCTTCACAGCTAAAACATAAGAAGCTACTAACTGTTCAGGAATCACCCAGTTCTTCATCAGAAGTTGATAATTCATTCACTGTACCTGCAGACCGAACAAATAACAGTAACAAGCCATCTGGTTTAGCAAAGAACATTAACACTGCTGTAAGTGCTTCAAAAATAAACAATGAGAGTATATTTGAAGCAGAAACACAGATTGATGATGATCCTCCTAATAAATCTCATAATGGTCGACTTAACATAAGTAACCAGGGGGATATTTTTGCAGCAGAAACACAAATAGATGATGATGTACCTTGTTCTGTAAAACCTCTGAACAGAATTGAGCAAAATCAATATGATAGTACAAATAAAAAAGAAAAAGATAAAATAGAAGTAGATGATGATATCAGTGAAATGCCTTCTCAGAGCCTGTTGGACGATGATGATAGAATTGCTGCAGATAAAATAGATGTAGTTAGCTCATGTAGTGAGAAGACTGAAGACTTTACAATCGAGGAAGTCAGTGTTAGTTCTGCTGAAGGTCTGAATGACACTATCAAAGAAAAAACAGTTACAGGTGAAAATGCATCTGATAAATCTAAAAGTAATCTTCCATCCGATAAAGGCAGAAGTGCTAAAGATACAGATGAACAGCAAGGGAAGAGAAGGGAAGATCTGAGTGAAAGTGAGCTTGATAAATCCATGTTAGAAGGGGATGATGATTTCTTTGAATTTGAATCGACACAAATTATCACACCAAAAGGGGAAGGCAAGATTCTGTCTGATAAAGAAAAGCACAAAGAAAGTGGATATGTGACTGAAAATAAAGAAGTGAAAGATGGGGATGCCAGTAAAAAAGATCACATTATTCCACAGAATATAGATGGCCCAGGCCTAGAGACAACTGAGCTGTCTTTAAAGAAAGCTGAAAAGGATATTTTAGATCAAACTAACAAATTAGGGGAGGGCACCCATAATGATATAAATGAATCTGTGAAGTTGTCTGTACAGGAGACTGATTCTGCAAACATAAAAGACCAGGGGGATAAGGCAAATGATCAAAATAATAGTTTGAATGAAAACAAAACCAAGATCATGAAGCCAAATGTTGACTCTAAAGATTGTAAAGGAGCCAAGCAAAATGACAGTTTTCCAATATTGCATAACGAAAGCATATTTGAAGCAGCTACACAAATGATAAATTCCCCAAAACCACACAATGAAAGTATTTTTGAAGCGGCTACACAAATGATAAATTCCCCAAAACCGCACAATGAAAGTATTTTTGAAGCAGCTACACAAATGATAAATTCCCCAAAACCACACAATGAAAGTATTTTTGAAGCGGCTACACAAATGATAAATTCCCCAAAACCGCACAATGAAAGTATTTTTGAAGCGGCTACACAAATGTTGGATAATTCAAAACCACAGAATGAAAGTATATCTGACACAGCTACACAGATTACTCTTCCTCCAAAACAACCACAGAAAGAACATATCTTTGTAGCTCCTACACAAAGAAAAAATGTAACAGTACTTCATAATGAAAGTGTTTTTGATGAACCTACACAGATTGAAGATGTGCCAAAACCACAGAACGAAAGCATATTTGAGGCTGAAACTCAGTTAATAGAATCCCCAAGATGTTCCCCTGAGAAAAATCTAAAAGAATCCTCAGAAGGTAATAAAACATTTTCAAAACTTCAGGATAAAAGTAATAGAAAAAACATTGCACAATCGTTTGATGATGATGAGTGTGAGATGGCAGCAACTCAGATTATAGAAAAACCAAGCAAAGATTTTAAAAAGCCCATTTTAAATGACCCTGACAAAATGCATCAAGACATGGATGAAGCATTGACTCAGAAATCAGAAGGTCCAAGTAAAGATGAAAATGCATTTATAAAACCTACTTTAAAAGAAAAAGGAGCTGATATAAAAATTGATGGCAATAAATCTCTGGCAAATGATAATGACGATGATGATATTTATGAAGCTCAAACACAGAAAATAGAGAGACCAGCTAAGAAGTCAAATGTGTCAGATACCGATGAAAGTGGATTTGCAAAGTCTGCCTTCAAAGAAAGTGCAACTAGTGTGATGCAGAAAGGTGATAAATCATTAGCTGGTGATAATAAAGATGACACTAATGAGGCTGAAACACAGAAATCAGAATTGCCAGTTAATGAAGGAGACGTTTCAAGTAAAGATGATGTCACTATTAAATCAGCAATAAACAACAGTGATGAGGACAAAAGACAGAAGGGAGAAGCACCAAGTAAGAAGTCTGTTTCTTCAAAGATTTCTGAAGGCCTTCTACCTCAAAATGAGTTTGATAAAGAGCCTTCAGAAGAATTAAGTGCTGAAGATGACATTTATGATGCACTCACACAGAAAGCACCAGCTAAAAAGACAGAAGATCATGAAAAATATATAGAAGATGAGGATGATGTTTATGATGCAATGACACAGAAAGTACCATCTAAATGTTTAGAAGATGCTGAGAATAAGTCATTAAAAACACCACAGAAATCATTAGAATCTGCTCTCTCTGAATCTAATCATGTAAACAGTAAAGAAGAACTAAATACCTTTAAGGAACCAACTCCAGCTAAGAAATCTGTCAGCAAAACAGATGTTGAATGTAAACCGTCCACTGAGGAGAACATTGATGATGATGATGATGATGATGATATATACGATGCACCAACTCAAAAGCCTCAACAAATTAGCAAGTCTTGTGATCATCCAATTAGCAATGAAAGTAATTTGAAACAAATAAGTAAGGGTAATGCAGATAAAAACAAAATTTCTAAATTCAAAGATGGAGTACAGAAAAGTTCACATAGTGAAACTGATTCCAATGATGTTGAAACAAAAGTGACAACAGGAGAACTACAAGAAAGTATTGTGTTTTCGCCTAAAATTGATACTAATTTAGATGAAATAATGGCACCTGGAAAAGCAGTTGAGGTTGTAGATGGTACCTCAGACAAGCAAAAATTGATTTCGTCAAAGACACCAGATGTATGTGGTAAAAGTGATGAATCGATTGATAAGAAAACTGGGACAAAAGAAAAGACATCGGTTAGTAATGAAACCAAACATACTGTGTTTGAAAAGGCATCATCACTTTCAGAGAAAGGTCAGCATCAAAAACATGAATTGGATGGTGATGAAACGGATCCAGAGGATTTATTTGAAGGCAATTCATCAACTTTTAAAGATGATACCCCTAAAATTGAAGTCACCAAAGACAAAACACCAGATATTTCTGAGGATAGAAAACTGAATTCTTCTTCTCCCACACTGTTACAAGAAAGTGAGAAGCAACAAGCTACTGATAATAATACTTTTAATGACTCAGCAGTCAAAATTAAAGATTCAGTTGTGGAATCTACTAAAATAACAGAAGTGGATGATAAACCCAAGATTTATTCTGAGAGGGAGACATCTGAGGAGAATAAAGAAGGTGTGAATGAATCCTCTAAGGAGGAAAAATCAGAGGAGTTAGATACTGTAAAACCTGACGAATCTACCAGGGCTGAATTACATACACCACCTCATGCCGTTATAGATTCAGAAGATCTGGTATTGCCTAGTACTCAGGAAATCAAAGAAGCTACTATGGAAGAAGAGGAAGAAGGGAGAAAAACACCAGAAGAATTTCCTGAATCTATTCCTCTTGGGGAGGAGGAATCAAGTCCCGTGGTTGGTAGAAGTCATCTTCCTCCAAGAAAAGCTAAGGTGAGGAAGCGATTAACTCTCAATACTGAAAACACTGAAGAAGAGGATGAGGAGGATATGAATTCAAGAACTAGATATTCAAAAAGAAATGTTCAAAACAGAAAGCCTACAGCTGCAAGTGGTAAAGTGTCTACAGTTGTTACCAGCAGAAAAAGGAAACAGACAGATTCAGAACAAAATGCCAGTACCTTGGAGACAGGGGTTACCACCAACAAACAGATAAAACTTTCAGATGAAGGTATAAATGAGACTGATACTACAGAACTTCATCTGAATTCAGATGTTTCAGATGCTGACTGTGCAAGTAGAAGCGAAGATATGACAACAAGCAAAGTAAATGCCCATCAGGCAACTAAGATTCCCAGAAAGAGTAAGCCTAAGACTGAAACAGTGGAAAGGGAGGAGCGTAAAGATAAGTTAAAAGATCCTGCTGTACAACAAAAAGCAGGTGGAAGAAGAGGAACAAGACAAGCAGCCAGGAAAAATGAAAAGGTAGAAAAAGATGCTAATACAGGAGAGAGTCCAGAAAATACTTCTAGCCGTCCTTCAAGACAACGAAAAATGACTTGGAAAATTATAGAGAACTTAACTGACAGTAGTCAAGGAAGTATAGCATCTGGGGATGAGAAATCGAGAAGTAGAAGCAGTCGTAGTTCTGGAAGTGCATCCCATAATGAAAGTAATGACGCAATTGAAGATGACGCTAGCAGAACTGGGAGGCCAAAGAAGACCTCACCTGGTTTATTGAGTATGAAGCAGGGTGAAGGTGCAACAGAGAAAGCAAGTTCACGGAGATCATCTCGTAAATCTTCATTGCAGACATCTACAGATTCAAAAAACAAATCAAACAAATCATTACCAGTAGAAGAAGTAACACCAAAAAAAGGCCGAAAGAATAAGACTGAGATACCTTCCACAGAGAAAACATCTTCTCCAAAGAAAGAATCACAACAAGAAGTTGTGGAAATGCCAAAAACTGGACAAAAAAGAAAAATTGAGGATTATTTTACTGAAAGATCACTCAAGCGTGCAAAGAGACAGACAGTTCAAGTAGAAGACAGAAATGTGAAAGTGACACCAAGTAAAAGAGCAGCTAACAGGAAGGTGGAAGAGACTGATGTAGACGCAGATGAACTACTAAATCTGAAGGTTCCAAAAGGAAGAACAAGTTCGAGAAGAAAAACCGAAATAATACCAACATTAAAATCAAGTCCAGCTAAAAGTAAAGCAGAATTTGTAGAAAGTAAAATCCCAACTCCTGTAAGCAGATCATCACGGGCCCAGAAACGCCCACATGCCAGTATTGAAGAGACTGCTCCTGTACCTGCAAAACAACCAAAACAGTTCACTCGGAAGTCCTCAGTAAGTGAGACCAAGGCACAAACTAAAGAGGTTGAGACAGTAAAATCTGTTAGAGCTAGCAGAGGGAAAGGAAAAACAGCTTCTCCCACTAAGGAAGAAGTAACAAGCACAAACACAACAAGAGCTAGTAGAACCCCTAGAACTGGAACTAAAGATTTAAAGACTGAAAATCTGACACCGAAGTCTGCTGTATCGGTACCAACAACTCCTGTCTCCACACCCCAGCGCTTAAGATCTTCCAGGGGCAAGGGGACTCCCAGCAGCAGTCAGAAGGTAAATGAGACAATTGAAAACAGAGGGAAGATTTCAGTATCAGTGATACTTAGAATGTACAGAATGATTCACTGGTTTAAACTTAATTTCAGAGAGGGATAGCTGATGTAATTCCATGAAAAAATTTAGAATATCGGGTGTACTATTTCAAGTGGATATAGAGTTATAATCAATTTGATTTGCATCTGAATATTTTCTAGTTTGAAAAATATGGTAGTTAATTCAAGACAAAACATTGAATAATGAATTAATATGATACAGTATTAATGAATTTCATCTTTTCCGAGGGGTTAATATTAACTAAAATATGAACAGCTCCACCTTATACCCCCGTTAATATAGAATATTTAAATTCAACCTAAGAAGTCTAGGCCTAGGAAATAATAAGATGATCAGGTGTTACAATTAATTAAATCTAGTATTAGGTTATATATATAAAATACATCTTATGATTGTTAGCAAAGTGTAATTTAAACCAAATTCACTTAAAGAATCTGTATACTAACCTGCAGGAGTATTTAAAATTTTAAATGTTGCTAAATGTAGACAGTTCTCTCTGTAAATATACAGTTCTCGTAGGCTTCCACGGCTAAATGAACAATAATAATAATCTTGATGCCATGTCATCATGTCTAAAACCGATGTTTTGGCCGTCATGTTGTAGCCTCCTTCTGCGTATACTGAACTATGATGTTTTGTTTTCTCCTTTTGTTTGTATGGTTACGGTTTGATTAGTCAGTCGGCTGCTAGGTCGTGCATGAGGTCATTATTGGTTGTCTGATGTGAATGGTTGTCATGGGAGGGCCTGTCTACAGTAAACAGAGCACTCCACGCCGAATTTATTTGTAGACCTGTATCCCCATTTATGTTGTTGGGGTGCCTGCCGATTTCCCAGGTTTCTTTTATTCTCCTAGGCCACCAACGGTCTTCTTTACGTATAATGGTGGTCTGGTCAAACAATATCGCATTAACGTCAGACAACCAATAATGACCTTATGCGCGATCTAGCGACCAACTGACTAATCAAACCGTAACCATATAAACAAAAGGAGAAAACAAAACATCATAGTTCAGTATACCCAGAACAAGGCCACAACATGAGAGCCGAAACGTCGGTTTTAGACATGATGACACGGCACCACCCGGACAGTCAAGATTATTATTATTATTCTATATATATACAGAGTTAATTAAAACTTAAAAGTTAATACACAGATATGTAAATTAATAAAACAACTTATACATATATATACAAAATTAAAGATATAAAACAATTTAAATTATGTCAGTTATTTCCAGAAGTTGTTTACAAAACTTGTGGATATGAGAATCATGATGTAAAAAAATTAAATATATGTCTCTTTGTACTGTGCAAGCAGTTTGCAAGGAATTTTCTTGCTTGTAGACCAATGGTATCCAACTTCATGAGGCCTGAGGGCCAGTGTTATGCCAAGGAGTTGATGGCAGGCCACACAAATTTCTGAGGATAATATAAGACAAATTATATGAACTAAAAATAAAGTTAAACTTTGTTAATTAAATGAGATAGTTGACATTTAAATACTTCAGACTTCACTTTTACTTATATTTTTGCAGAATGTACGTAAGATCTTTCTTAAGATGTCTTGGAGTAATCTATTTTTGTTTACATCACGTGTCAGTATTTTACATAAAAATTCTGGATTCCATATATTATTGCCATCCTCCCTTTTTATGTTAAACACTTCGTGTGTATTTGTAATGTACTTTTCACTTAGTGTGTATTTGTTATGTATTTTTCAGAGCACCGATAGCAGCGAAGGACCTAATTCACGTACCTCCACACCAAAATCATCAAGAAATGCAGCTATTGCCTCTCGAACTAATTTCAAAGTCCTCTTCACAGGAATTTCTGATCCCAAACAAGCAGCCATTGTTAAGCAGTTGGGTAAGTTTCTTTTAGAAGAATATCATAAATCCTTTCCTCCAGATATAGGGATCAAATTCTGAGCTTGACAGGGTATACTGCATATTGCTTAACTATTTAGTATTTTTAAACTGAAATTACACTAAATTGATGAATAATGGAATAATCAAAATTATAACCACAGGATTATTTGTTGCTATTTTAAACATCCTCATCCAACCACCATATAAGGCCAAACAATAACTGAAGCCACAGGATTTATTTGATCATTTTCACTGTTGGTGCGAAGAATGAGGAGACAAAAGTACATTCATTATCAGCATGCTATATGTATCATAGATTATTATTCAGGTCAGTGCTTAACGTAGGCCCTTACGAACCAGGAATGCATTCAGAAGCTAGGACTGGTGTCGGTATGGCATACCGTTAATATGATTTAATATTTTAAAATTGGATAATTCCTATTACCCCATATAAGCCTACCATTTAGTTCTGTGATCATTGTAAATTAAAGAGTGCATGGCTGAACTTCCCTTTGTTAAGAAAAGAAATTATAATCATCCATGTGGTAATGAATATCACATGAATAGTATGTGAGATTTTAAGCTTTTGTGTCTGTAGTCTGTATGCCACAGTCTCACACGTGTCACAGCCTGTTGAGGTGCCTAAAATGAAACATGATAACACCTGTTACTTCAGGCATCCAGTATGCGTCCTTGGTGACAAGAAAGCTGAAACATGTGAAACAGTAGTCCTGTTTACACCACATGTTTTGGAAGTGAGAAATTGAGATTTTTTTAAAATAAAGTTTTTCTTTTATTCTTCTGAGGTTTACACTCTAAAAATATTTTGAATACCTCTTGGCCATGGAATACCTCTTTGATGTATCAGTGATCAAAGCAAGTGGGGGAATTGAGTAGTTTTTTTATCAGTGAATAGTGTTTAATGCTATGTTTTTTTTTTATGTAGGTGGCACTGTGGTAGATTCACCTGAATCTTGCTCTGTACTTGTAACAGACAAGGTTCGGCGGACATACAAGTTCCTTTGTATCATGGGCTGTGGAAAGCCAATAGCGTCACCAGACTGGCTTTTACGGAGTAAACAGGCTGGACATTTCTTAGGTTTGTAAAATTGAATATACTTCATAAGAATGCTAATAGTATATTGCAAGACTTCAAGAATGTTTGCTACTTTCTAATTGTTTTTTTTTACCCTTTGCTTACTTCTGTGCAGAAAATGACTATTCTTATTCTGTATCTTTTGGCAAACACTATAGGGATCAGTTGTTTATTTTACAGTAAACCCATTCCATTCACTAGAATTAATGTTCCTTTAATAAGGAATAGTCTGTGTTTTCATATTACATGTTTTAAGAATATTATAACTTGAGATTCATTGAAAGCTAACTTTAAAATAGATAAATAAATAAAAACTGGCGCTACATCCCTCAAGGGACTAGGCCTACCACCCGATCGCTGTGTCTTCTACCATAGGCAGATGGCAGGATTGGGGGCATGTGGTCAGCATGCTGACATCCATGGCCGTTAATGGTAGTTTCCATGACCGGTGTCACTACTTCTCTATCAAGTAGCTCCTCAATTTGAATTGCGAGGCTGAGTTCACCCCGTTCCAGACCTCCCTACCTCAGAAAAGTTCGAGGAGGTACCGGAGATCGAACCCGGGCCAAT
Organism: Ectobius pallidus; assembly: GCA_964059195.1. Taxonomy (NCBI): domain Eukaryota; kingdom Metazoa; phylum Arthropoda; class Insecta; order Blattodea; family Ectobiidae; genus Ectobius; species Ectobius pallidus. The sequence goes on along the minus strand of CAXKWD010000004.1, from coordinate 46,989,384 downwards.
AAATCTGTGGGCAGCAACACTAACCAAAAACCACGCCAGCAATCTTCATTGCATGCACTTTTTTATTCTCCTTATACCTATAGTTTCACCAGAAAAATTATTTGTATTGTTCATTTTTCTAAATATAATAGGTAAATGTAATCAGTTATTCTTCAAATTGAGGCTATATTGAATTGATTTTGCATTTGAACATTTCTTTGTAAACAGTTTCTTACAAATGTTTTGCAGATCCATGGCAATATCTTGTCAAAGATAAGATGACAGAAGAAAAGTACAACTTTAAACTTCAAGATTCTTTAAGGTTTGCAGAACGTGTCAAATTACTTGCAGGCTATCATATTTATGTAACACCACAAGTTAAACCACCTCCTGCAGAAATGAGAGGTAAGGCAGTTCACTGGTCTCACTGATTCCAGATTACCATCCATCAAATGTAATATCACTAGGGTTTGGATGTTTATGGCCTAAAACAGTTGCAAATATGACTGCAAGCATGACCTTAAAATTGACTAAATATGACCCAAAAATTCTCAATATGACCTCATAAAAGAATGTATTTTCTAAAAACAAATGCTCCAGTTTAAAACGTTTAAAGCCACCAAATAATTACATCACATTAATTCAATCAGATAATCACTTTTTAACAATATTACAGGTGATTTATAGTTCTACTTGTAAAGAACTTCTAATCTATTAATGTTTCCAGATACCACTGGAACTATGAACTGAAAATATTTTAATAACATGTCTATTGGAAGACGTTAACAACAAGGAGGAAGAGGTAATCGTGCTATTACTTGTTATTGTCCCTTCACATTTCAATTACAGTAAAACGAAAATATTCATGACTCTTTTTTAGGTAACTATATATATATTTTTTTTCAACTACATTCTGCATAATTGTGCTCTTTTACCGAATTTATAACTGAAATCAGTCCTGGATTTCTCAATAGGCCGTATAGGCTGTGGCCTAGGGGCGGCAGATTTCAGAGGGTGCTTGCTCGCTGTGGTAAGCTGTTAAGTTTGTGCGCAATTATAAATGTTAATCAAGTCACTTGTAGATAGATAGTTCTCTGTCTATTAATATATGAGTATTGGGCCTTACAAAATGAGATTTAACATAGCCTATTTTTTACTACAATGGGTGAACTTTCAACTTCAACTCAAAGAGTCACAGATAACGTTTCAGGCCGTTAATGGTGGTTTGCGTGACCAGAGCCGGTACTTCTCTATCAAGTAGCTCCTCAATTTGAATCACGAGGCTCGAGTTCTCTTTCTCACTGGAGCAAGACCAAAGTATGAATTTTCTAAGCCCGTAGATATTTTGAAGTTTTTTTATAACTTATCTCATTGTAGAGGTAATCACTTAATTTCTGTAATCAGCCTAGCTTCATATTTTCATGTTTGTATGACCATAACAAGAAAGAATGTATGTGGAAGAATTTATACTTTTGCTTATGTTAAAATCCCTTACAGTTTGCGCCTTGAATGAGAATGCTGTTCTGTTAAAAGTTGTGAAATCATTGACCAGTTTCATTATAATGAACGAAATTAAAGGTTAAACGATTTTGTTAATTAATATTATCATTATATCATCATCTTCTAAGTTTAATAGATTATAAAGTGACCGAACATAAATGTCAATGACTGGTACATGGACACCGTCAAAGACTGGTACATGCTAAAATCTTGAGTGTCAAAGACTGGTACGCAAACATGTGTTAGAAAAAAAATTATAACTTATTTAATAAAGGTTCTTAATAATTAAGACTACCATACAGTACTCATAAAACCTCAAACAATTAGTCAATACTGATCTTATTTAATTTAGTGAGTTTGTTTAATAACAACATAGAAAATGAAGAAATTTCATCACTAAACTGTCAAAGACTGGTGCGTCTACCTTACATTTAAATACGTAGAATTGTTTATTACCAAATAAAGGCCTACAAATTAGTGGTTATGATAGGTGGTAACTTCTTGGAAGGAGGAAGGGGCGGCGCAAATAAAGTGGCCTATACTTATGAAAAGTATAAATCTGGCACTGACTGAAATATGACGTTAAATTACAAATATGACCGAAATATGACCTAGACCATGAAAATAACCAAAATATGACATTATATGCAAAATAAAAGCTGTCCGATTAGGATAACAAATGTGCAATTCATGTTTAATTTGTTTGTGGTGAGAATGGAGGTCAGGATAAAAATATGACATCTCATAAACATCCGAACCCTAATTATCACTGTACAGTTTTAAGATTCTGTAGAGACAGTGTGGAGATTCCTATTCCTAGAGATCCATGCAAATGGTTTTAAGGAAAATAAGTTTTAAAATTCCAATTGATGCTGTTCCCCTAGCTGTCTTTAATTTTTATTTATTTGTGTTTTCTTGATTTCAAAATATTAAAACATCTATAATTTTGGTGGTGGGAGCATGAATTCTATGAATATACTATTACCAACAAAAGCTTTCTTTCTGTCATCAGATAATTACTTTTAAAATAAATTATTTATTTCAGTGGTACAAATATGAAAAATGTTTTATTAAAAAGTATAATCATATTGTTTCATTTGAATTTTAAATGCTTACTGTTTTCCTTTTTGTCTACTTAAGTGAATGTACGAGGGTTATCCAGAAAGTAAGGAACGTTTTGGAATTAAAAAAAAACCAAGAACAAGAAAAACATTTTATTATATACATGTGAAAGAGGGACTAGAATACTACTTTTCATCATAATCACCATACAAATTCAGGCTCTTATCAAGCGGTGAACAAGCTTTGAAATTCCTGTGTCATAGAATTCTGCCGCCTGTGATCTCAGCCACTCAGTGACGCGTACCTGGAGCTCCTCATCGTCGTGAAGCTTCTGTGAAACAATTTCAAAAAGTAAAGTCCGTGAAACTTGTGGGAAACATAGAGAAAGCTCAGTTATTGTGAAACGGCGGTTTTCACGAATCTTTTCGTCAACTTGGGCGACCAGATCGTCAGTCACAATGCTCGGACGTTCACTCTTCTCTTCATCATGAACGTTTGTTCGCCCATTTTTAAACTGAATACACCACTTCCTGACACACTCATTACATTGTTCCCGTACACTTCACACAGTTCCCGATGAATTTCTATTGGTTTTAAGTTTTTTGCCAACAAAAAACGAATCACATACCGCACCTCACAACTGGCGGGATTTTGGATTGCAGCACACATTTCAAATTTGAATAATAAAAAAAGGGGCAGCGCAGAGATGTTCCCGTTGTCACAGCTGGACGCTGACTGAGGTGCCGAGTACGAGCACACCATTGTATACGCTATTGGCATGCGCCTGGCGGCATCAGGTGGAAACGTTCCTTACTTTCTGGATAACCCTCGTATATTGTATTACTTGAATCAAATGCACACCTTTTTTGTCCATTTGTAACATTCAAAATTGGGGTGAGCATTAGATTCGAGTGCAAATCCAGAATTTTGATCACATGTGTGACAATGCATTGTTGTATAATTCTCAACTTCGTTACAATTTTATTATCTTTGGGCTATTACTGGCATGCACAAAAGCGGGTCAAAGTTATCTTATTATTTTGACACTCAAGCTTAACACCAAGCTTGTTCAATAGTGGTGGGGTTCAGTGTGGAGGTGTTTATTGTCCTGCACCCCCCCCCCCCATCTCTCTAAATCGTTATACCTTCCTTTATTTATCGGCATTTGATGTACATTGCATTCGCCAACATACACATTTTTCATTTTTTAAAATTTCAAAATTCAGGTGTGCAGTAGACTTGATGGTGCATTAGATTTGAGTAAATATGGTAGTATTTTTTTCATGTTCTGAAAATTAATTTGGAAGAAGGGTAGAATTTTGAAACACATGTAACTTAATAAATAAAAATTGTAACCGGGATTCACAGTGAAGTAATCAAATATACACACTTAATTCTGTTTTCCACTCAACTTCACTTATATAAGTAATGACTTACACATAATGCATTTCACAGCTTCTTAGCTGCATCATCAGATGAGGTCAACTGCCGAGTTTGCTGGAAGACCGGTAGATGTCTCTGTTGGGCGTATCAGTGTAGTGATGAGGTCGTTTTCCTTTGGGATATCGAAATTAACCAAGTTATTCCTGTTCCTTTGAATGAAAATTTTTTCCCATACCGTTAGTTCTATCGGTTTTGCTACAGATTTTACTAATTTAATGTCATGACATTAAATTAGTAAAATCTGTAGCAAAACCGATGTCATGACATTAAATTAGTAAAATCTGTAGCAAAACCGATAGAACTAACGGTATGGGAAAAAATTTTCATTCAAAGGAACAGGAATAACTTGGTTAATTTCGATATCCCAAAGGAAAACGACCTCATCACTACACTGATACGCCCAACAGAGACATCTACCGGTCTTCCAGCAAACTCGGCAGTTGACCTCATCTGATGATGCAGCTAAGAAGCTGTGAAATGCATTATGTGTAAGTCATTACTTATATAAGTGAAGTTGAGTGGAAAACAGAATTAAGTGTGTATACATGTAACTTATTTTACCTTTTACTTTCTTTCATATACGTAGTATAGAGAAAGTATTGTGACCGTGACAAAAAATCAAAATCGAAATTGAGATAACACTGGGAAAGCATGTTTCACGATGCCTAGAAACCGAAAAAAGTGTTTTTGGAATGATGTCTGTCCGTCTGTCTGTGGACAAGCACAGCGGATAAACGGTCCATTGTATTTACTTCATTTTTTGAATCAAAGACTTTTTCGAAATTTTATTGAACCGCCCAGAATTTGGGTTTTATAACTGAAATATTAAGGGGACGTTTCATGAAAACTTTAAAAAAAATTGATTTTTAAAAAATTGGCTCTAACGATTTTAATAAAAATTAAAATTGGAAACTCTTATATATGACTGATAAAATGACTATATCCGTTTCTCTGCAAATATGACTTTACTTGTATCCATTTTCAATTTTTCTAGATTATCTCCATTACAGTAGGCAATACATGAAAACCTACCAGAGTAAAGTTGTAGAGAAAATTAAAATGAACATCTTTTGTTAAATACATTTCTCTATCAAATTAATAGGTGCCAAGATAAAAACGAAATAACATGACTGAAATGCAAAATTCAGAACATACATTTTCATTAAAATATGAATATTCTTTTGTTGCCCATAGTAACAAGAATACTATAATCTACATATTGTTGACACATATAGTCAGTTCACCACAGTCGTAATGAACACACCAAAATCAATTAGTGCAAGGTGGTATAGGGCAATACGGAAGAGGTCTTGAGTTCAAATTAAACCCTGTGGCCACTTAAATTAACTAGTAGGCTCTTTGTAATAACTCATTAGTGCAGCATTTGCTTCTATTGTTCGTCTGTATCTCAATGTATCTTGCATTTTATCCTTTAAGATTGAGGGAACCATGCAAACCCCAAGTTATTATTGTTATTATTATTATTGTTGTTATTGTTATTGTTGTTGTTATTATTATTATTATTATTATTATTATTATTATTATTATTATTATTATTATTATTATTATTATTATTTCACGGTAAAAGCATTGAATATTGATGCTTTCTTTCTAGATACTTATTAGTTTTCTGAAAATGCAATAAATAAAATTTAATTGTCCCTGTAATTTACTTTTTTCTGTGCTAGCCTTTAACACGTATGTTCAAGAAAGTTTGTGCAACATATTTTTGCACCATTTATTTTAAATTATTTTTAAAAATGTGGGATGTAGGAAGATAATACTTAATATTCTGTAATTATTTATTATGAGTGTCTATACATAAAGCCAAGAATCTATGTAAATATTTGTATGAGGTATAAAATTCACCCCTACCTTTTCTGATGAATTTTTTGTTTACAGTAGCACTTCAGTTATCATAACAAAATTGGGTCAACTTTGTTTTAAACATGTCTTCTGAAGAAAAGTTAAAAACATACCTGGGGTTGAAGCCAGCATTGCTAACTACTGGACCAAGGAAGCAATCATTTTATTCTAGTGACATAAATTATTCTTGTGACCTCATATAACAAGTTTTCTAATTTGTTTTTAATTTTTTCAGGTATTATTGAAAGTTGTGGTGGTATGTACATGCCAACTGCACCTGCAAAAGCTTGGCCAACAAAGAGTTTTAGCATATCCTGCAGTGAAGATAAAGCTTTTTTTCCAAAGCTGAAGAAATCAGGCAAACCTGTAGTTGGAGCTGAAAGTCTTCTCCTGGGAGTAGTACAACAGAAACTGGATTTGAAAACTAACAAGTTGGTGTTGTGAATGGAGTGATGGCACCCACTGTGTTCATATGAACCAAAATACTCTCTTAAGTTTCTAGATTCTGAAGATGGAGCATACTTTCTCCCTTTGTAAATGTTTTCCTATGTCTGCTCACAGTATTTTATAATGTGCGTATAATATGATATACAGTGTGGTAGGTTGTAAAGTTAAATATTATGTATGGTAAAACCTCATTAATCTGGCTGTCTTAAAATTTTTTGTTATTATTATTATTTTTTGTGAAATATAGACTCGAGGTTCCAGTTAAAGATATGCGTTTAATACTAATTTAAAGTCAGATTAATAATGCCATTTTTAATATGTAGCAAGCAAGTATTGTGAAACCATTACCTATGCTTTTTTACATTTAATTTGTTCAAGATCATGACTTTTGTCAGTAACTGTAGGTTCCCTTCACTATATCTACTTAGTCTAAAATTACCTAATTTACAGATCTCTTTAAACATTTGTAAGAGTAAACAGCAGTGAGTTCAAAGAATGACAATGTGTACTTTCAGAGTCAAAAGTGTTAAAGTAGATTTCCAGAAAAATTACATGATAGATTGAGAAAGTGGTTATAGATGCCTGTTGACGTACATTCTTCTAGTAATGACATAGTTTCTTTAATTTGGTGGAATTTTTTTTCTTTTACATGCATCAGGATACTTTTATTGAACACTGAACTTCCAATTTTAAAATCTTATTTCTTTGATATGTTGAAAAGGTAATATGTAGTGGTAGGCTTCCTTGGCCCGAGTTGACACTATAATCTTCTTGGCTTCCATATCTGCCACATCATAGTCAGCAGATATTTCAAATATGATGCGGCAGATACCTGGAAGACAAGAAGATTCTAATGTTATAAAGGTGTTTGTTATGCTGCAAAATGGCATACCTTAGTAAGAATTTAAAAATTAGATATGACTAATTTTGTCTGGTAGGTTTTGTTCAGTATGTTTTATATTAGCTTAAGAATTCTGTTCCAAAGGTGTGTATAATGAACTCTCTACTTTATATTATTATGTACTATTTATGAAGTACATTTTTTTGTATATACATTCCTTGCCCATTTCACGCTATGTTTACTCTTCTTATTGGTGTATTGGGTCCAAAATTCACACACTTTATTTCAATGTGTTTGTAAGTACTATAGAAAGTATAGTTAGTTAGACAAACAAAATAAACAAAACAAAAAATCAGTTTCAGTACTGCTACTTTTTGTTTTAATATTTTTTTACAGCCTTTCATTCATAATAAATTGTTAATTTTTAAGGGTGTGGGAAGCATTTTCTGATTTTGTAGTTGTAGGGTCATATGTAAGACAGAAATTTTCCCCTTACATTTGTAGTCATTAAAATTCTTACTTATAAAATTCCAATTCAAATATGTAATTCTACGAGTGTTCCTTTGACGTAGGGACTACATATTATAAATCTGTTTGTGTAAGTAATTTTGAGAATCATGTCCATTAGCCATATAAAAATATCCACTAAAATGTACAAGTATATTATTATTGGATTGTTGGCTTAACAAGCTTCTTCAGCGGGATCATTTCTTTGTCTATGTTGTCTATTATGAACTCATATCCCCATCTATTTCCAACCCCTTCTTTGCACATAGTTCAGCATTTCCAATGGGTTAATGAGATTTTGCCTTAAGACTGTTTTAAAGGGATTTTATATCTTTACGATTAGTATATCTTTGAATTTTATATGTGGATAGAAAGTAATCTTTAACAAGAGAGAAAAAGTAAAGAACCTAAAATTGATATGATCTTAACACATTCTTTCCTGCGTCCGACCACTGGTTATATAGGAAAATCTTTACACCAAGGCCATGTCTTACTTAAGTCAAATAATTTGTAGAGGAAATTATTTTTCAATTATGTGCTGATCAATTATTTCAACGTAGTAAATATTCTGAACAAAGCTGACAGTTCAATGACTAGGTTTCACAACAACATGCCTTAATCTCATACTATTTTTTAAAATAACTCGTGTGTCAATGGAACAGTAAGAACTGGTTTAATTTTGAATGCATTCTACTTTTTGTAATGAGCTGTGAAATGAAGGCATAGCTGTGGATATATATAATTTATTTTTCATTAGGATTTGTACATGGATTTCTGTTATTTTTAGTTAATATTCATTAAAGTCATTCATTTTTAAAAATAAATTTATTTCATTTAGTTAAAAACATGTAAAAATGAATTTAACGTAAAAAATTATAAAGATCTGACAACAGATGAAATGAACTTGGCAAAATTTTTGCAATAATGATTCTTGTGATGTGTTCTTTCCAGATTCCCAGCCAAGAAAATGTCACTTCCACACATGAAAGTCCAGGTTTTTCCCTCCATCCCTGTTTCCAATATAACCACGTGAGATGTATTCTCTCCATCCTGCAAACATGTCACAACATATCATATTGAAGGTAAATTTTTATTTTCCATGTTCTAAGTTAAGAAATGTTTAAATGGCTGGCCTGGACACTCCAATGCCCCACTGACTAGCTGGAATGAATGTGTTAAGATAACTAGAAATACATTTAGTCACATGTTATTAGTTAAGAATTTATGCATTTGCTTCTTAGAATTTAGAGTTACAATATTCCTGTATGAGAAAAAGTAAGAGTCCTAGCAAGTTCTGTATTGTATGCAATGTTGTGCTTTATTCAGATAGAAATATATATATATATAAAATATATATTAGAGAGAAAAAATAAAAGTTTTTAACATTTAAAATAATTAGATGTGCACTTACAATATAAATGTGACTACAAAATGACAAGATCCTTACAGCAAAGTTTACAAATAAATAACAATACCAGCATTATCCAAATATAGGTACCATATTTACATGTGTATGCTGCTCTATATTTTACAAACCTGTGCACTTTTTCAATATGGAAATAATCATTAACTATCATAGCATACATACTGCTATGTGCAGTATAACCTTTATCTAAAGGCGAAAGAAAAGGAAGGTCACATTCTCTCTGCTAATTATTCAGACACAAAATTAAATGACAACTACGTACCAAACTATTGCAAAATGAAGGTTATACCGTATTTACCCGAATATAAACCGTCCCTGGATTTAAGCTGCACCTGCCTTTTTAGCACTATAGTAAAATAAAAACATTAAAATAACTTCAAAGTGAAGTAATCAACTGCGTCAATTTCATAAAATTAAAGTAACATTTCTTAGGTGAAATAGGCCTTAAATAAGAAAAGGAAAGTATCAATTGACCTAAATAAATTATGAAATTCTAATTTTATTTCATCAAACATTAAGTGAAATTGACAGAAAACAAAACAGAAATCAGTACTGTACACTTCAATGTTGAATTTTGCTTTGTTTATCTATTTTTTATAATTTTGTACTTTCAATTACCATCAGTTTAAAATTACCATTATTTGCATTTGAGCAGTTCATAGTACAGGAATATTCCATAATACTGCTATTACAAATCACTAAAGACGCAAAACTGGTATGATAAAATAAATGTAACTTGCTTATGCAGAATTACACATGTGGTACTATTCTTTGCTATATTCTGTTAACATCTATGTTGTTTTCATGCACGTCAGAATAAGGTACCTATCACACAACTGTCTGTATAGTTCACGCACGCAAGTTCCATCCGGAGAATGGATGGGTTTAGTAACACACACTTTGAGCTGGAATTGAACCCATGTACTGCTTGCTGTTCATGTCATTAGTTGTCACAGATCACAGTTGGCCTGCATCCACCGATGGTAAACTATGGTTTCTGTGTAGACTCTTTAAGTTCTCGGAAACTAAAACCGTGCATTTTGAATTACTAAATTACTACAGCTAAATTTTGATATAGATCTTCTTTTTTAAAATAGAAGCCCTGCTACAGTCCAGACAAACCAGCTGCATTGATTTTCATTTAGAGGCACACGCAGCAATTACTGCAGTGTTCGCAGTAAACCATACCTTTAGTTCTTGTTCTTTTTCATGCCTCAAAGTAAGGTTGTTTAATCTATTAGAGCTGTTACCCTGTGTTACACTTCATAAAAAAAAAGTGCAGCATACATGAGTAAATATCATTATGGAGATAAAGAGTCATTATTTTTCTAACTCATCTTTATTTTTCAGTGAGCTCTTGGAATCAATAAATCCGAGTTTTTAATATTATATACAATGTGTAAGTTATGTAATGTTATCTTGATAAGTATTGCATATGATTCACATTTTATGATATATAGTACCTGAAGTGAAATAATATAACTTTCTGCAATAATATTCGAGACATGCATCTGATAAAGGGATAGATTTCTAACTCATTGTGTGAAACTCCCTCCTCGTCTTATGAAAAAAGTTCTTGTTCTTTCTCATGCCATAATTTAAAAAGGTCACAAAAATTATAAGACTAATTTTATTTCTGTTCTTGTGTTTATCAGTATGTAATTAATTAGTACCTTAATTTTTTAAATAAGAAATATTACTGTTAAGACTTCAGTTTATATAAGAAAGTAGATATTTCTTTTTGTAGATTTATAGCCAGAGATGGATACACAAATTTTACACACTGATCTGCAGAGTTTTAGAATGTAGGAAATTGTAAGTTTCTTTTGCAAATATATAAGTGAAGATTATGAACTTAACTATTGTATTAGTTTTCCTCTTAAATGTCCATTTTAGTGATGTATTCTGCAAAAAAACATCATACACATTTTAAATCCCTCAAAATTATCGACAGATGAAAAAAGAACTTAGCTTAAAAAACTTGTTTAATAGTCCAGTTGGAATTTCTCTCCTATGATTACTTAATTATTCTCGTGTGATGTTCAACAGGTACAATATTTTGTGGATTCTTGAATGCAGATCTACATCTTAACTCTTTCTGAGCTTAAACAGTCGTCAAGTACTATCCTTAAAATCAGTCGGAAAATTGTATTATAACTAGTAACCATGAATAAAAATCTTGACAAGAGGAAAGAAAAAATCCTACATTGTACATAAGAGAGAAGTCTTTTAATTTCATATCTAAGCTTTTACACAATATTTTTAGATGAATTTATACGTTAGTAGCAGTGAAAAGTTAAATATTACTATACAGTAAGTGTGGAAACCTGGTCACAAAATCGCTAAATCTGTTTTCCTGACAATACTGTTTATGATGTAAATGTCTTTCAGTAAGGTTGACAATTATGGATAATCATACTTGAGAAATTCCATCTGGTGTCGTGATTCAGAATCTGGCTAGCTCAAATGACTCCCAATAATATAAGTTACTCATAAATAAAACTCTAGCATATTCGGCCAAAAAAATTAAATCATGGCAGGTCATCAACACAGAAAGCTGAAGCCCAGGAGTTTGAATTCTGGTGTCAGAGAAAATTTTCTTCTAAAATTCAGAAACAGTAGTGTGTGATACTCATGAATACATATCTGGATCTCCTGTTTGTGTTTTGCAATCTGTGGTGACAGAAAGAAATTAAAATAATAAATAATTCTGACTTCTGCTAATTTGCAAGAACTTGTTTCGAGAGCCATTTCTCTTATCTTGAGCTTAGCTTCAATAAAATTCCCTATATCGAGGAATATAATAAACATACTGTAACTTGCATAGTTGATATAACAAAGACCTCCACTTAAGTAACATTACTTTATTATTAACATGTCCATCCTTTAGTGAGGGTCTTTGCGTGATATTACTGGTTTCACTTTATTGGACTTGATATTACTGATTTCACTTTATTATTCCCAGTATCAGTTATCTGTATTTTATCATGTTCCATGTTCTTCCACTCATTTACAAAATTGTTGCCAAGACATTTTGAGGACTAATGAGTAATGACCATTCCGAAGTTGTCGTTCACAAGTTGGTAGGCTAGTTAGGGGTCTTAAGGGAAAGTATTTCTCGAAACATGTCCTGCAGGAAATTCACTAACATAAAGAACACACAGCTATTGAATCCATAGCTTTTCCAGAAACCAGGCATAATAAGAGTTAAAGTATATTAAAAAAACCCACTATTTCAGATTCATTGTATTAATTTTTCTAATGTAGCATATATCCCTTATTTATTTTTACAGATGCAACCCTATAACTTATTATGAGTTTTGGTCCTTTCATGTTTTTCCTACAAGTCTAGTAGGGTCCTTGGGACTAGCTTACCTATCCAGCTTAAAAGGTCCTGTGCAGGAGTGGCCATGGGGCCAAGGAATCCAGAGTAGGGCAGCCTATCATGGATTCACAGCACCTGGATTGTTAATTCCTCATGAAACTTAGTAGGCTACTAAACTGCAGAACTCGGGGCATTTAGAATATAAGTTAAATACAACTGCTGTTTTGTTCCTCAGTATGTTAAGCAAAGGATAGGAATTTAATTTATGGTAGTTTTCTGGTCAGGCCATGTCCTGTTATTAAATTTTGGAATTTCAAACAACATTTTGTGTCCTGGTTGATCTCTTGCTATAGGAAAAACAGACGTAAGCAAAACAACACGAATACCTCAGCTATAGCTTCTTCCTCTCTCTCAAAACTGGTCACAACACACTTTTGAAAATGCAAAACATGAAAACAGATGATTTCCTTGACTGGTCACAGAAGCTATTAAAATTAAAAAGCATCCGAATAATCTAAACAGAGATGAATTTCAGGATAAGTGATATCTGGTGGGATACTCTTTCTAAAGTCCAAAATACCTAGACATGTAACACCATTGATATTACTGTATCAACATTTGACACTAGTTTTCAGTTATTTATTCAAAAGAGAGGACAAAATGTTTGAAAGGTCAGAATTTATTAACAGGACACTGCCTAACCTGAAAAGCCAAGTTAAATGTGACATCAGCTATCGAAGCCTACACGATCATTTTAAGGATAGAAATGATCCAAGTTGTACATTGAGCTCTGAAGCAGGGGTTAAGTTGGGGAGGGAGGGAGAAGTTGTTTCTAAAATTTCATTTCTTCCATAAAGAATCATATTCATGGAATCCTTGATCAAGTTTCCAACATTTCATCGTTCTGGAATTCAATCATAATTGAAAGCCTTCTTACAAAATAGTCACGGTCGGGAGCAATACTTAATCTTTTAACTGCTGTAGCTGTTACTGTGACGGCAGAAGATAATTTTTAAATCCCTGAGAACATTAAATAAAATAGTGTTTTTACGAGTCATGTTTATAACACAGGTATAACATTTCTGCATTTTTTTAAACATAAAACTATAATATATATTGTAATATATTATAATTTATAATTGTTGACTCCATGTGGGCACATTAACCAATTTCCCTTGTGGTCATGGCCACAGCAATAAAAGGTGAAACTGCTGTTTTGTCATGGCACCAGCTGCTGCAGTCTTTGAGAAGGAAATTAACCAGTGAAGAAAGTCTTTAGCAAGTCTTATACAGTATTTTCTAGTCTTCACGGTGCTTACTATGTGTTTGTATTTTTACAGGATGGAAGAGATGTAGATGCAGATTTTCTAAGGTAACCAAGAATGTGTGGTAATGGAGGGACAACATTTCTAGCATAATTTATAATCAAGGTAAGTAAAATAATATAGAATTTTCATACCCTATGTACTGTCTGACTGTGAGCTGAAGGCCGAGCTGGTGGCATAGTGGGGGAAAGACATAGACAGTAAATGCAATCGCATGGTAAGGTAGTGGGGGAACGATAGCTCGGCCTTCAGCTTGCAGTCAGACAGTAGTATTTATTGTTATTTTTTGAAATTAAACAAATCCATTCTTTCCTCCTATTGGAAGGAAGCGCTCGAAGTAAATAACCATAGGACTACGTAAATGTAAATTTATTGCCACAAAATTTGTTTACATTATTCAGCTTGAGCTAGTGAAGTCAAACTTAAAGCTTTAATAACAAAATTAATACGAGGAAGGAAAGTTGCTCAGTCTTACAAAATAACATAAATGAATAGTTGCAAGATTATGGGTACATTATTCAAAGATTACCCCACACTTGTGTAACATATAGACTTCTTAACTTCATAATAAATCCTGCCGGACCTAAAGCTAACGTAAAAAAAGCTTATCCTTTATCTATCTTTGTATTTGTTATTTTTCTTTGTAGCCCTAACATTAATTTGTATGGTATGCATTATTAATTTTATGTATGTATTCTAAGGTATATATTTTATAAATATTAACAATGTTCAATGTACATGTATGTATTACATGTTTTCGTACATGTATGCATTATATTAACAATGTTCATGTATGTTTTGTACAATAAACTAAACTAAACCTGCAGACGACGTTCAGGGACCAATGAAATCGCTAATAGCGTTCGCAGCATCTCGTGCCTCACCTCTCCAGAAAAAGCGTTGTTAGCACGAGCAGTGACGTCAAACGCTTTCAAACCGTGACGTCATATACGCGCTCACAGCACTGTGAGCGAGCTCCCCGAACGACCAAAGCACGCTTTTAGCGCTGAAAGCGAGCTCCCCGAACGCAGCCTTAATGGGCTTTTTCGTTATTTCCACGTTTTTTGTAGTCTGCAAAATATCACCCACAACCTACAGTCAAAATGTTTTCATGTCACTGTATTGGTCTTCCTACTGGTACCCTTCTGATCTTCGGTTACTTGCTCACTTGTCCGAATGTTTTTCTTTCGAATACCCGGCAACTTCTTGCAGCGCCCGCAGTATATGCAAGTCCATTTTATTGCTTGCACTGGTTTCTTCAGCAATGTCACTGTTGCAGTTACACCAGGAATAAGCAAATTCTTACATCCCTGACAAATGTACCTTTTAACGCCTGGTTCTATTTTGAATAAAGCTTTCTGACCTAGAGATAAAGCAAGGCTAGAATAATATCCAGCGAGCTTCGAATAACTACCCGACGTTTTATTACGTCCAATCGATAAAGTTAGGTTAGAAGCCTGGTAAAGAAAATTGGCATGTTGTAAATGACTATTCGCTTCCGATAACTGCTTAGGCTTTCCCATTCCGATATTATTCCAAGAACAGATGGCTGCAAAATACAAAAAGTCACTGTCTCTTATGCACGGTAGTGGAAAAGAACATTTTGCAGAATCTTCTCTAGTCTGTAGCCATGCCCTTGTCGTCTACAGTAGTGCCAACCTCGATGACAGAACATATCTGATAATAGTTACAAAAAAGTATTATTCTTGTTAATCTGAGAGTCGTATACAAACAATTTACCACTATATAGCGATTAAAATAATGCAAAGTCCTATTTCTTTAGTTGTACGAAACATCAAACTATCTACAGTTTAGCTATAAATTGGCTACATGGATAGCAAATTGCAGACGAAATTGTGATCACATGTTTTCAACCGCCAAATTTAAATGCAGTAATTTTAATTATAGTGAAATTGCACGTGGACGTGCACTGGTCTCTGTTTCACTCTTTGCTGTATATGCAAAAAAAATTTCGCTCTTACAGAAAACGTTACAAAACGGTTTTGTTCACATGTTTACTGTACACCAGTGACATATGGTCAGTTTGAGATAGGGCGGGGAAACAGGGTTGTTATTCGAGAAATTTGCTCACAATTAGAGGAATATTTGGCGACACTAACTTACTGGCTTCAGTGATCCTGCTGTGGCTCCTAATTTTATCAGGTATGTTTTACCACAAAACTACAAAAACCAAAATCACTATGACAGCTATAATCTAACTCCTCACAAACCAGCTATAATAAACAGTCTGACGAAAGACAAATATAAGGTGCAGTTTAAGCTCCGCCCACTCGATATTCACATTTTGTTTCTCAGCAAAGCATGGTGACAAACTATCCTTGTATATTGTCGCCGACACTCCCGACCATACCAAATATTAAAAATGCGAGAGTGACCCTTGTACCAAATATTAAAACTGCGAGAGTGACCCTTGTACCTAATATTAAAAATTCGAGAGTGCCCCTTGTACCAAATATTAAAAATTCGAGAGTACCCACAGGTTTGCCTTGTACCCAACGGTTTGTCAGCCTGCTTATCCTCGAAGAATTCGCTAGATCGTGGTATAAAAGAAAGTGCTTCGCTGGGGGTGGGTGAGGGAGGGATATATCTCATGCGACGCTGCACCTTATATTTGGTTTTTCCCAACAGTCTTACTTATAGGATAGTCAACCAGTAGTGGCTCATGGCTTAAAAGGAGGGTGTGCTACAAATACCATTTCATATAGCCAACTTAAAAAAAAAAAGTGATTAGTAGCTCTACTTATGTAATTACTGCCTCACAGTGAAGTCTATGTAACGTTCCTTCTTGCTACAGAAGTTATCAATGACTTTCGTGTTCAATCCATTCATGTTTGCAACCATTGTTTTCTATGGAAAACATTGCAAGAGCTGTAAGACGTTTTTGTGACGTGGTGTTCTTTATCCTCTTCAGGGTAGAAAAACATCTTTTTGGTTCTGCTGTGGTCATAGGAGTGGTGACTATAATTCTGAGCTTTTTTATTTCGGAGATTGTTTTACAAAATTGTTTTTAATCATAAGCTCGAGTAGCAGAACTGCTCCATCAATTTTTTTGTAATCATTTCTTTCATACAAGACACTAAGTTCTGTTTTAAATCTGGTCTTTTCCAATCTCCAGCATATTGTATGACTGTACAGCAGGTAGAGAGTCAAGTACTTTTTCTGGGAAGTGTTTCGAAAATTCTGGAAAGTAGAAGGAATTTACTAGTTTTGCTGCTTCTAGATGATCCAAAGATTGAAAGTGATGAAGAGCTTCTTGGAGGATTCAATCGCACATTTTCTAGGCATCGGCATTTCTAAGTGACTGCTTCCTTCGTTTATTTCCAGATGGAACTTCACTGTCATAATTGTCTGTCTGTGGATTCCCTTTTGCCACTAATTGCCTCTCATGCCTAAGACCAGAACTAAAGTTTCATCTACATTCCAACAGAGGTCGCGACAAGTGTTGTTTCTGTGTCAAGATTTCAGATAACTAACAGGACAGCGCAGCGTACAGGTGAGACATGAAGTAATTAGAAAAGCCTCAGTATCTCTCTCACTATGAGTAGTCTGTAGCACCGTTATCAGTTAGGCTGACATACATTCAAGCTTTGGCATGATGTCACAACCGTATAAAGTTGAGTGCTTTTAGAGAATCCAGTACACGCCGGTAAGGGAAGAATTCATATTACTGACTGACTCTCCAAAATATTAGCAGATGAATTCTCGCCTGGATGTGCCAAGTTCAAAATCTACTGCAGCTGCAGCACTACAGCACAATAAGAGAAACCGCCACTGTAGTCAACCTATTTATGCACAGCAGAGAATATAAATTGGAATATCAGTATATTTTATAAGCCAAAAAAGTTTATGGATTTACTGAAAATACCCAGGTATGGTTAACAAGAAAACCAAAAGTGTATAAGAGGAAAATACCATCTTAAGCAATCCTAAAAGTGAAATGGCTTTTAAGAAATTCAATTTCCATCCTATAATGCAACATGAGTTCCCCCCCCCCAAAAAAAAAAATTGAGATAACTGAACCTCACATTGGCCCCTTTCAATAAGTACAATTTTAAAAAATCTCCTAAGATCAGACATGAAAGACAAAATTTCACCAAGTAAAAATTCAGGCATTTATGAAATTGACTGAAATACCTATGATAATATGAAGAGAAATTTAAATATAAGGTACAAAGAACATTTGAGAAATATTAAATACCTCAGATAGAAAATCTGTAATGACTCATCATATGTAGTGGTCTACAAGTCAAGATTTCAATAGTGAGGCAAAATTACTGAATTGTTTTCAGAAACCACTTGATTTAACTGTTTCGGATAAAGTGTATTTCTAAAAACACGAAGGTAGACTTATAAATTTTGACATCCCTAAGGACAATGACCTCATTTTAAAATTCATTTAACTAGGAATATAAGGAAACTTTTCAGTAAATCTCAGTTGATGATGATAGGGAACCCATTGAAACGTACATTCTAATTTTTTGAAGATTTTACTTTCTACAATCACGTGAAGTTGAATGTTTTAAAGTTTAATACATAATATTGACACTTCAATTAATTTAATCAAAAAGAGTATTTACTACTCACTTATTACCTGATTACCACTAATACTCAACTTCAGTCATTCAGTGGCAACTCTTTATATTATGGTTATACCAGATTACATTAATACAGCAAAATAATTAAGCTAATCTCATTGGCACTTCACCCCATGAAGAGAAAGGCTAACATTTTGAAATAATCTTCCATCGAATCTTCCACCTCTGTTTCATTACAGTAAAGCTAGCCGGCAAGGTTTCATGTGATTCTCATGGCTGTTAATTACCTTTACTTGACTGGAGCCACTACTTCTAAATTCAAGAAGCTTCTCAATAATTGGCATTACAAGACTAAATAAACCTTGTTCCAAACTTTTATAACTCATAAAAGACAGAGTTGGCACTGTGCCTCTGCAAACCTACTCTCCAGACTATAGTCTGCAACACTAATCAATAGTCTGTTCGAACTTGGGTGCTCCCCAGTAAGCAGCAGAGTATGCATGCCTCGCAGGAGTTCTTGCAGCATACAATACAGCTCGGCACTTGGGCAAGCACTTGTGCTATGACTTTTGCCCAGTGTCGTATTGGCTATCATGTTCCCCCTCCAGCTGGGCTCCATGCACTCTTGCTGCTTACGTGCGTGTGCTTTCACTCAGCTGAGCAGAGTGCAAACAGACTGCACTAGGCCATGCTCTACCAGAATACTAGAATATGATAGTAATTAAGGACTACAAAGAAAGACAATAATAAACTTTTGTAGTTCTGTTTTAATATATAGGATATTTGAAGAACATGGAATAATAAGGTTACATTTTACATTCAAACATAACATTATCTATTCACAGTTGTACTAGATACACCTGATGGGTATTGATAGATGTTCTACAATTTATTATTTAAGAGCATAATCAGTTTCTGTATAACTACTAGTGTATGTATTACCACTAATAAATGATTATGAAACTGGAAAATTTTATGTTATAGCCAACTTTTTGCATTTGTTTATAAATTCATTATTAAATAACAGCCAATTCTTACTTACTTTTAATTTAAAAAGAGATTTTAACAAACCCTATTAAAATAATATTGTATATACCTTATAATTAATATTACAGTTGATGCTTATGTTTTTCTTAGTTCACAACCAAAGTTTGTATCTTCCTATATTGCGACATATTATTCCTAATTAATGGTCCTCATATGCTACAAGGGTTGGAAAACGTTTAGGCTGTTCATAAATTTCTGGTTTTTATAAATCAGCTACCGAAAGGTGTACATAACTGATGCAAACATGTAAACATTTGTTAAGAAATAACATGAAGGTTACCACATGATTTAAAATATCAGGATACAACTATTTGTCCAGGTGACTACCATTAGACTTCTGTTAATAAGATTACCAGATGCTAAGTAAACCCTGACATGTTTTACAATTTGCCTTTCTAACTGATATCTGAGAATATTTTTTAAAAAAGCTGTTGTTCTACATATTTATGGGAAATAGAGAAGTTTGTCCATATTCATAATGATAGGAAGTCTGGAAAGAAGAAGTAGAATTGTAACAGGTGATAATGTTACTTATTCTTTTGATGAAGAAAATTTTAACATAGGTATCCTAGAATCAAGGTTTTTTCATAATTTGTCCTAATGAAATAATGATATGAGGTTTTAGAACTCAGAATTGAGTATTTAAGTAGTTCTATTCTAATTATTCTTATCTAGAACAATATGAAATATACACACACTATAACTTACAGTAAAACATTAAACATTATAAATGAATAACACAATTTTGATCACACAACCAAATTATTTAAAATAGTTTTCCTAACTACAATGTTGGCAAAAAGGGAGCCAGTAGCTGGAGATGACTGCAAATCATTGCTTTACTGCCATAAGGTCATATGTGCATATCTGCCAGAAAGTTGATACGCAACATACAATCTTTTGGTTCTGGAACTACTGGAGAAAGTAACATACAACCATATGGAATACACATCTACATTAAGTGAGAATGGTTTTCAACATACAACTTTTTGTTACATGATTTTTTCATTATGTTTAAAGTGAATGAACACAAACTTATTTTCAGTGGAAACTCGACATATGAGCTTCTGGCAGTAAAGTGACGAAATGTGATTGAAAGAACTCCAAATGTAATAAACAAGACAAAGAAAGTGTCTTTATAATTAACTAGCTGAATATTAATAAGATTTTTCTTAAAAAATAGACTAAATTATTGTGTACAGGTGTGTTATCTTTCTAATGGAAGTCACCAGAGATTGCCACAACATGAAATGATCCAACATACTTCACAATAGGTGAAGGGGTTTGGGTATATAGATTGAGCAGCGTAAATTTACCCTGCTGATAATTGTGTTTTACGTTTTGGGTTTGCATCACATATGGTTATAATGTGATGGTTTTAAAAACTATAGAAACACAGATGGACAATAAATTTAATTAAAATAGATGTATAGTGTAATAAATTAATTCATTATAGAACAAAATGAAATATAATATACAGTATTATACACAATATATTAATCACTTCATTTGCTTTTTTTAGACCACAGAAAAATATCAGGCATATAGGATGTTCTCATTTTTAAAGAGCAACATTTGATATAATATTTGATTCTTTAAAATTTATTCTAGAATTATTTATCCTAACTTGTTATAATATGTTATATATACGTATATCAAATCTAGTCCCTTCTTTGGGAATATTTCTATATACACTAAGCTCTGCAGAATAAAATATAATCAATGCTAAGCTTATATAAACAGTAGAAGCAACTCTACTTATTTTATCTCATCACTTTAATTCAATTAGTGTTAACTCTTTAACTTGAGCATATAAAATATCTTATACAAAAATAATTCTACAATTCTGAAAATAATGAAACGTTGGTGGACGGTTATTTTTTGATCAATTTACTTTTCAGGCCCTGTACTATAATTGCTAGATAAACATCCAGATCATATCCTTCAGTTTTGCAATCTGAAAGATGAATGAAATACTTGAACTGAACCAATATAATATGTTACTGCTGGAAGATAAATTATAATTTCTTTTACACTGGCAATAAAATTACTTAAAATTTAGTGCACTAGAAATGCTTACTCCTGTGTATTTCCTTACATTTTTAATATGCCATATTTCCTTGTTCTGTTGTACAGATCACCGTGTTGATGGAAGTACTGGAGAAACACAGGAACACTAGCTACAACTTCTACCGGAATGTTTGGTTCCAGGAATTTACAAAAAAATGCATCACATCAAGTACCCGGTATGTGGATTATTATTTCCTAAATTTCATCACTGAAATTTATTAGAGAGAGGGAATTTATTTTTCTTCTCTCAGAAATCAAATGGATTGTTCAAAGCATTTCAACTTATTGGTACATATATTTTTATTATGAAGTCTATTATCTGTAAGATTGCTCATTAACTACTGTGGTACTAATCTTCCAGATTGCTAAACCATAAGATATACTATTTAATGTAGTCCTACTTTATACTTATCTTCCAAATAAATGTCATGTTAAGCTATGATAGATTTTAAATAGGAAATTTATCTGCTTTGCATATTACAGGCCTACAGTATAATATTTAAAGTTTGCCAAATAGGAGTCCATGTGATCAAATTTTACTAAAATTGATTTGATTTCTTAACATTCCTAGATTATTATATTACTGCTAAGCATTTATCATCTTGCTTTTAGTTTATTTACTTTCTAGCAAAGTAAAAAGTGATAATATACAATAAGAATTATAAAAAAACATAAACCTGTTACTTATCTGTCTTAAAACTAATAGAACAATACAACAAATTGATTATTTTAAAAAATGTTGTCTTTTATGTTATGAAATAAGAGGTACCATCTAAACATTTATGTTATCTATACTGCCACCATTTGGGAGAGGTTTGTACAGAATGGGACACATCGGTATAAAAATCTACACTGGTTGTAGGGTAACAAGTAGACCCCCAGAAAAGTGGAGAAAATAATACAATGTGCTATTGGTATAGGATAATAAAATTTCTCTGCTTGTACATTCCTGAGCATAAATTATGCTAACTCAAACAAAACCAAAACAAACAATAAGAAAAGTTAACATTAAACAGTTATAACCAGTATAGTTCTTTTATAGTTATTGATCAATTATTCAATATTTAGAAAATAAGTTCTTATAAGCATAGTGTAAAATGAGAGCCTATAAAACGTTTTACAAAAACAATGAATTGGAGTGGGTAGACTTATACAAGTGATGACCTTCAAGAACATTTTTTACAACATAAATTGTTTCTCTGTGACATTTATTTGTTTTTACAGCACTGAGGTCTTTTCTGGCCTCCAATTCAAAATGACAGCTGAAAGATTTGGTAGTCTGTTTAGGATTTTTCCCCCACATTGAACAGATTTATTAATTTTAAAATGAATTATTAAGGTGCTTAACTATGTTGTGTTTAAATTAATGTTCCTTTTAGTGCTAGTATTTTATGTATTTCAAATACATTTTTCCATGGGCTACTCCAAAATACAGGAAGTGTAGTAAAATTAGAAATTAAATGTTTTGTAGGAATTAATTATTTGATTAGGTGGCCTACTTTTAAATAGCTGTACTCTATATGTCATATGATTATAATTAAAATTTTAGCATTAAGATTTATTTTATATTTTCAATTTTAAAATTGTAGTATCTTTTGCATCAGATAAAATTTAATGAAATGGAAGAGATTGAAAAATAATAAAAATAATATGAGCTATTTTGATATTGGGTAGTTGATACCTTTACAAGAGTTTTGCAAAAATTACAGAGTACATAAAATTTCACACATTCAATTGGCATACATAATTTTATCTATTACCATAGCAAACAAAACACCTTTCTCAGAAGAAAATCCACTTGATTTGTTAAGTCTTGATATCAACACAAAGTCAGATATTCATAGGTAAGAGTCTATTTAATTAAATATCCCTTTTATCATCCTTGTCTTTTACCATTACACCATGCACCTGTTAGTGTCTGTCTTTCTCCCTATTTACTTCCTCAAAGAGGGTGATAAGGAGGAGAAGATAGGAAGAGGGTACTCCAGTGATTAGAAGGAAATTGAGAGAGCAAAATTTAGAAACCTAATTGATGGAGAAAGGTTGATAATGGTATAAACTCGAAGAGGAAGACAGAAGAGCGAAAGCAGTGGAGATTCATGAGTGGAATATATAAATGAAAAATGCAAGTTTAATAAAATAAAAACAAGTACCAGTACCACACAAAGCCTTTAAGGGTACAATAATGCAATTTACCTAATGTACATATGCATTACTATTAAAGAACCTCCTCTGTTCGTAATGGTATTAGATAAAATTTATTGGAAGCTTTGAATATTTTAATATTATTATTATTGGTATATTGTATCATGATAAAAGCTACATTACTCTTGATTATAATTTTGTATCAATATTACATTCTATCTCTTTAAACTCAGTACAAATCTGGAAGTGTGAAACTTAACAAAAATATACCTCCTATCATTTTAAACATACTGCTGCTGCTGCCAAAAAAAACTTAAAAATAAGGAATTAATAGGAAAAATGGTATTTATTTTATTCAGGTTTGGTGGCTATTTCTGCGTTTGATTGGCTCAAGAGGTGTGTATCGACTTGCAATGTGTATTGTAGGTGCTACTGGTAGTGGATTTGCGACATCTGGACACTTTGTGAGTCGAATGACTGGTCGTCCATCAACTGGAGGCTCTTCCAAAATAAGCTGCTCTTCTAGACTGGGTCTTCGCCATTTTGGAGTAGGACTACCAACTTCAGCACGACAATCAACCTGTGACAGAAAATTGTAAGTAAGAGTAACATACTGCCATATCTTACCTAATAATGAAATTCTTCACATCCATATATTACTAGTGATAATATAAACCAAAAGGTTGGGGAATATTGGAATATATTCTGCAAAAATTTACTGTTGGGGTGACTATTGATGAGGCAGGGAAGCAGGGTGTTATAGTGTTGTAGATGTCAGGGGAGGTTTTGTTACTAAGTTAAATTTAGTTATGCTTGAATATATTGGATAAGTTTTTACTCTCAATAGATATTACTGAAAGGAATTCAATACACAACAACCACACACCCACAGAATCAACACAAATCTGTGAATGACTAAAAGGGCTTAACTATGACGTGATGAAATGACACCTCAAAACAGAAAAACCTGATAAAGGAGGATTTAATCCACAAATATGAAACTGCCCAAAAATCTAGAAAATCACAAGATACTTGATTTTAATTGTACAACAACCTTTATTGCACTTTATCTATCTTTGTCTGACCATTACATTCTTGCATATATTTTTACAATTGGAATAATTTTATAACAATAGCCAGCAGAGGCGACACTTTTGCTTTGTTTTGTACATAATCTTTTTTTAATAGTTTTTAACAAATATAAATGTTTTATTTGTAATTTTAAGTTATAAGGTGACTAATTAATATAAGAATTTTTGTACTATCATTCTCTATCAATACCAGCGACAGAGTAGTATAGTGCGCATACTCTAAATTATCTACAGTTCAGATATGTAATAAAAATGATTAAAAAAATATCTTCATGTGTATTAATTTTCTTTTACTCATATGCATTAAGGGTATAAGATTGAAAAAAAAAAATCAACAACTTCAATACGACTAAGTGGAGGGAAAGGAAATACACATTAAATCCATGTCTGGGATATTAATCCAAGTAAGAATCAGTTTGAAAAATTTTATGTCATAACCGGGATTTGAACACGGATCTTCGGCTTAACGCGCCGATGCTCTACCATTGAGCTACCATGACAACATGCCAGTCTGACATCAAATTCCTCAACTGATTCAGGAGACAAGGCAGACCACGGGAGGTTTCTCCGTTGAGAACACACATCCAATGGCGACCTACATTTGTAGGTACTTTGAAGCCTAGTTATTATTTATATACTATTAATTAAGTGGAGGGAAAGGAAATACACATTAAATCCATATCTGGGATATTAATCCAAGTAAGAATCAGTTTGAAAAATTTTATGTCATAACCGGGATTTGAACATGGATCTTCGGCTTATGGATTTAATGTGTATTTCCTTTCCCTCCACTTAATTAATAGTATATAAATAATAACTAGGCTTCAAAGTACCTACAAATGTAGGTCGCCATTGGATGTGTGTTCTCAACGGAGAAACCTCCCGTGGTCTGCCTTGTCTCCTGAATCAGTTGAGGAATTTGATGTCAGACTGGCATGTTGTCATGGTAGCTCAATGGTAGAGCATCGGCGCGTTAAGCCGAAGATCCGTGTTCAAATCCCGGTTATGACATAAAATTTTTCAAACTGATTCTTACTTGGTTCAATACGACTTTTTGGTGTGACATTTTTTTAATAGTTAATTTTGCTTATTTTCTTATTTTTATCAATTTCACAGACCTTCTTGGGCAAATCAAAGGTCTGAAAAATGTTGTCCAGAGACTCTGATTTCAGCTTAAAGTTCTTTAACATGTTGTAAATGTTCAATATTGAACCCTTGGTTTTTTATTCCTCCCAGGGATGTCATGCCCAGGATTTTTATGTCCTGAAAAATCCATTATCCTTAGCCAGGGTTGAACCCATGATTCTCAGATCCAGAGGAGGGCAAGCCTCTGCACCACTGGTTCTGACAGAGTTGCAGATGTAATTTAATTTTAACTTCAATGATGATCACAATATATCAAAATATTCCTGAATAGACATTTGACAAGGGGGAGTTTCTGTATTTCAATATAGCAAGTTCTATTCCATTTGTAGTCTGTGCAGCAGCACAGTGCACTGATTTTTATTTACATAATAAAATTATATGATATCAAAGGACTTCTCTGATTTTTTCTTGTTAATTTTTCGTGTGCTGTGAATATAAAAAACACAATCATGAGTGTGAAAACACACTCAATAGTGCTGGGAGGGAAAAGTTCAGTGTATAGCAAAGTAAATTTATTCTCCTCTAACAAGAACACTGTGATAGGGTTAATGGTAATGTGGTTGACCCATACCACTGATTTGTCCATTAACTTTATTGATATTATTGTGAGAGCTTCATTTGATATACCATAATAATGCATGGAAATTCTATTCCTTTCCTTTTCTCTTCTGTAAATCTTACAGTACGATGTTAAAAAAGTTATTGTCACTGTGTTGTCACTAAACTAAAAACTAGGATTGGTACATACCTCGATACTCTCGATACTTGCATGGTATCAGCATTGAGCGATACTTCAGAAAACTCGCTCGGTACTTTTTCGATACTTTGATAATTTTGCAATTTAAGGAAATGCGGTATCTCTTTCTGCTTTTAGTAGTCTACTAAAAATAGGAATTACTTCTATTTCTCCTTGAAATGGAGAAAACCACTCTGTGTCTTTTGTCTAGTCATAAATAAAGACTTTCCGATTTTCAAAATCCAAACAGAAGAGATTCTTAATTGTTTCGTTTCCTGTCAAATGTTTCAATAACAACCGCAAGCTGACTGTCCAAACCCCACTGTAATTTTTTAACAAAAACTTGTAACTGGACTGTTTTAAAAACTAATTTTAGTTTTATTTTAGAGTTTAAAAATAATTATAGGCTACTGATGATATTAAATTTTGAGTCATTAAATATACACACTTAATTAATTTAGTTAGTATTACACAGTTCTCTCAACTTTTAATTTTTAATGTACCTATTTATTGAAACTGGAAATGTTGACGGTATCGAGTATCGAGGAAAAAATCATGTATCGGTATCGAGTATTGAGAAAATCTGGTATCGACCCATCCCTACTAAAAACTAAACTCCTTTGTGCTGCATCCCTTGATGGACTAGGCCTGCCATCTGACTGCTGCATTATCTACCAAAGGCAGATGGCAGGATTGGGGGGCATGCTATCTTCATGCCTACACCCATGGCCATTGCTGAAGGCTTACTGAACTGAAGCTAATACTTCTTTATCAAGTAGCTTCTCAGTTTGATTCACAAGGCTGAATGCCCCTATTCCAGACCTCCCTACCTCAGAAAAATCCAGGAGGTACCAGGGATCGAACCTGGGCCTTCGGTTCCATAGCCTGCGATTCTAACCATGAGACCACAGAGACAGTCCTGTGGTCTCATTTACTTTAAAAAATGTAAAATAAATAGGCTAATTATTTCATCATATTTAAACCTAATGGAAAAATGTACCATGCAAATTGTTGATTGTTATAATTATGTAAGAACAGCTATTATATGTGCTGCTACTTAGACCTTTAACTGTTACTGATGCGCTGCATTCTTTTACATGCCTGTAAATCTATAGAGGTGAGATGCACACATAAATGCCATTAATTTGGGCCAGGATCACACTTGCAAACTTGGGAACATACAGCCAGAGCCTTACTAACTGCTTCACTCAGGTGGACACAAGCAAGTGGATCAGTAGATTCATAAAATGTAATTTTGATGAGCATCCCCCAGTTTGGTGTGGTAGGGAGAGGGATTTTGATGTGTTCAGGATTCTGCAATCTCACATTCTTACCGAGTTTCTCCTCTTCTCGAGAGGTGGTAGCATATGAGGTTTTTTGCGCTGCCGTATCACAGGCTGTTGTGTTGTAGATAAAGCTGAGGAACCTGATGCAGGAGGCTTTTCTTTCATCTCTTCAGAGGAAGTGCTGGCCCTAGAAGAATCAAGTTTATTTTAATTAAAATGCTCACCTAGTGCTGGGAGTTTAGTTCCTTCCATTCTAATAAGCACAAAGGAAAGAGGTGTTGTAGTGGGAAGTGCTTTATTAGTCTTCCTTTAGCACATAAGGAAAGATGCTGCCAGTATTATGATTATTTTATGAAAATGAATCCAAGTGTACATAAAAGTGACACAACACTCTGTCAATATGAAATGGGAGACTAGAATGCAATGTTATACTTATGTGTACATAACTGGTTTGAAGGGAAAACTATCCCAACCTAAATACAACTCTCATAATATTGAGAGGTTGCATTTGTAGACTTTCTGCAGGCCGACCCTTAAATAAACAATGTACGGTATCTTATTGGACATACTAGCTTTACTCACATTTTGAATAAAATAACACCAAAGGTACCGTACTGACTGAAAAATATAAATTTCATACAATATTACAGATTTGTGAATAAGATATGACCTATGAAGCTAATATGATGCAAACTGCTTTCTTTGAAGTCCGTCAGTAGTTTACAAATTTTGTGAAGAAATGAATCTCATGCATTTAAGGGTTAATAGAATTTGTACGTTTCGTTTGACCACATTCAATTCAAAACCCATTAACTTTTTGATGAAATGGCAAGAGGCTAACATTGCCATTAAGATATTAAGTAGGTCTAAAGTAAGACCTACTTAAAGGTTTCAGAATATGAATCTATAGATAGAAACGTTTAACATCTTCAAGCTTCCCATGCTTTGGAGATAGTATGGTAGTGGTATTAGAATTTGTTTGCTGTTTGCCTAGTGCTTTGGTCTTGGTAGAGATGATTGTGAAAAACTAATAGATCCTTCAGTGACGCAGATTATAAGTGAGTTCTTTAAATTAAAGTAGCCTAAGCTTAGCTGGTTGTTTGCTGTAGGATACCATCTCGTGCATAAGTAAGGGGTCAGTAGACTACAATAAGCCCAGATTTTTCTAGTGGTAAGGGACTGTACCAGTACCTTACCCATCCTCCCTCTGCATTCGCATGACTTCTTCATAGTATGGTATTGACATATAGGGAGTAACTTTGGTTCGATCAAAGCTCATCACTCGCATTATGAGAAACGGACCTACTGTATGCTGCAAATATGAATGGCAATATGAGTAGCCCCTTTTTACCAGTAGGCCTATCTCACAATATGTAGGCCTACCGGTAGTGATTTGTGCAACATATATTACTTTAATATTGTTATATCTAGTTTATCAGTAAAGGTTGGTGATATTTATTCCTCAATTTATTTTATTCTATATCTGTAGGGCCTAATGTGTGTGGTACCGTATTTTGGTTTTGGTACCAACCCTTTTCATCCAGGCAACCATCTCATTCAATAAAATCATTAGGTTTTTAAGGAACACACATTTGTATTAAGGATACCGAATGCATATTTATATGCGTACTGTCAAATAAATAAATAAGCAAACAAGAATAACAAAAATAGGTTTGCAATAGTGGCCATATTGCTAAAGGTCGATCATTTACCGAACTAAGAATGTAATCGATCTACTGTATCTTAAAAGTCGATCCATAAAAATCGCAATCGCATCATACGATTCGCACCCCTTTTCGATTTATAAAGCTTTCGTGCGCGGTTTGAATGGCGTGGGAAAACGTGTGAGGTGAAATATAAAGGATTCTAATTAACGACGGAGTTAAATGGACTGAGTAAATAACAAGGAATCGTACAACGATTCATACACCACCTGTTTAACACTTCAACTACAAAGGAAATTAATAAATTCGCATTTTCCGACGGGCAGTAGGCCTACGATAACCTCTGAATCGTGAGACTTCAAACGCACGTACCGTATATTTAAATACTCTCAATACGTATTGAGAGAAATAAAACCTAAATTTACATACTGAACACTCCTGCGTTTATGATGACTTCAATTAATAATCGGTATTGTTGATAATTCTCTCAAGTAGTGTCTGTAATTTGTTCTTAAGGCGGAAGGGTCAAGTTATGTTTAGTAGGTTTAATGTGAAACACAAAATTTACGTTAATGCTGCCTTTGATTTTACATCAGCGTGAACAATATCCATTGTACGGATTCAACGTGTATTGTGAAATAACAGCGCAACGTGTATTGTGTAGAAAATTGTGTGTACGGATTACAGTAAAAGTGTAAAGCGTGTTCCCTATTACAGACCATGGTGGCACATCTGCTGAAAAATTAGAAGATTCAGGGAAATAGACTACATCCAGGAAGGTGGAAGTGAGCAGTAGGGTAAGTTTGAAAACAATGAATTATCATACTTGATACATGTGCATGCCTTCAGAGTCCCTCTGCCCTTGCAGTTGCCCACGCCCTCGGTCTTTCACGGAGAGAGCCCCTAGGTGAGCAGCATACCACCAACAACCCACATGATCACAAGCCACGGGGCTGGACGGGAGATGGCCCGAAAGCCGGGAAAGGAAACGGGATGATAATGAGGGGGAGTTTGAAGGTGTAGTGTAGAGTGTTGGTGGAATGAGAGGGGGAACTGGGAGGATCCTCGAGAAAAACTCCGAAAATCACGCCTTCGTCCACCACGAATAACCCGCCCGCCTGCCTTGGGATTTGAACGCAGGACCGCTTGCATGTCAGGCCTAAGAGCTATGCATGAGCCGCCGCGATGGCTAAGTCCGCCTTACTGTAGCACATAACTCGTACCGGTATCTATTGTCTCCCAAAACTGATTGTCTGTGATCGTTTGTGGTCAAGCAAGCAGCAGACTAGTTATTATTGCCAGTTTAGTCTCTCCAGAAAAGGGCAGATTCATGTCGCAACTGATTTTATGGTGTAAAATAAGTATTTATGGATTATGAATTATTATGATAAGTTAGATTGAAATAATGTCTATTTGATCCCATATTCCACTTTTTAAACAAAAGTTACAATTTTCTGCATTTTAGGGCACAGTGTGTGAGATCTCTCCTCCGTGTCATGCCCCCATGCCTGACTTGTCGTTTTCATTCTTTCATAATTCAACAGACTTTAATTTTTATTCCATTTTAGTGTTATAACAAGAACAAACAGCTAAAAAAATGAGTCATTAATAACTGAAAAGAAAATATATTATCATTTTGCAAAGGCAATTTTTTGCACTAAACATGGCTGTCCCAAAGTGAGACCTCTCCTCCGTGAAACAATATAAAAGTTCAATTATTTCCACAGAGATGGCACTGTAGTCTTTCTCTTTTCCTTGGACTCCGACTTTTGGCAGTTTTCTTATCATTTATTTAAAGCCAAGCTGTCAATGTGCTTTTATGTGTTGTTTTGTTTGTGTAAAAGGGCTAAATGCAGAGTTGGTAATTGGACTTCCTCACCTCCGTTTCCTACACCCAACGGTAAAGTTGTATGTTTTTATATTTACTTTTGCTACAAATTATAATATTAAGGAATGCAAAGTTAAACTCTAGAACTGAGATTTTCTAACCTCAAATGTTCTCAAGCTGTTTGACAAATTAGAGAAAAATCTCACCTCCGTTACCCTCACCTCCGTTACCCTCACCTCCGTTACTGTTACTCCTGAGTCCTATCCATGGATGTGTAATTGATGTTGTAGGCCTAATTGATGACATATTTAACTGTCTGCAATTATTACTTTTGTTTAAAGAAGATACTGGTATAGCCTGATAGTTTATGACAATATATCATGTTTTGATTTAAAGTTTTGATTTGAAGGCGATAATTTATTTTAACATAGATAAAAATAAGTAAAACGTTGTGTGGTAATCCATTTGTATGGTAATAAATATTGTTCTTTTTCATGATAACATTTAATACAGTCAATTTAATCTAATTCTCACATAACTTCTATATAATTGCTATTTCTTACTATTTTCTCACCTCCGTGAATGCGCCATTTTCTAACTTTGTTAATTTAATGCAAAATACCACTCGGTAAGTAGGACTAGTACCTCAGTATTACTCTGCAGAAATAAATATTACATCAAAAAATTACATGGTCCAAAATAAAAAATAAAATAAAAAAATCTAATATTGAAATCTGCCCTTTTTTGGAGAGTGACCCATCTGTTGTGTGCACGTGCTGATGTTAGAGTAGCAACTAGCAAGCGTACCATCAGTTCATTTTGTACTGTAGACGTACAGTTCAGGTAATTTATATTTATGTAGCAAGCCTAGTGCCGGGAGAGTTGCGCGGGTGTTTTCGTTTCCCATAGCAACGATCCATTGGACGAATTATTCACGGGTCGAATTCCTCAAAGGCAAGTTACGCAGTTAACACAAAGACAAGAAAATCCCTACTGAAATAGCTGAATGACGTGCAGAAGATATGACTCAAAATTGTTTCTCTTTGGATCTTTTCTTGTGCAATTGCTGGTTAAACAGAGCTAATCTTTATGTTTCTATATTAGACTAATGCAATGTTGTAATCCTAATATCATTCCACCTATACACTGAAAAGTAAAGCTGAAGTTTAGCCAGTCACGAGTTTTGAACCAACAGCAACGCTTACGTTTAATAATGTTATAATTTGTTTTATAAAATTTTAATAAGGTAATTTATAAGTTACCAGTACTAACTACGCCACATCTAACTACAGTAATTTTCAAATGGGAAGCGTTTTCCTTCACCGCCAATCACGTGTACGAGCTAAAGTAGTACCGCTATCAGGAAGGGTCTTCCTTCCGTCTCGACGTCTCTGATTGGACCGCGTATCTTTGCAAGGAGAAGAGCAAAACGCTTCCCATTTGAAAATTACTGTAGTAGACCATCATTAATGAATAATATAAAAATAAAAACTATCCCATTAATATATTAGTGATATAATATTACCGAAGCAGCTAGTTAGAAGCAATTGAACCCGAATATTTATAACCGAAGTTTCGAGTTTCCTAATTGTTTTAAGCATTTCCACATAAAATATAAAACATATTTTATTACATAATTTAAGATGCTAGAGTTTTAAGAACTCATTTGCATACTTATCATACACACTGGCGTTGTATTGTTTTACCTTCTTTTTATTCACGGTCTTTACCATCTCTTGTACTTTTATAGTAGGCTAGTATTAAATCCACAGCACTGCACTACTACAATTAGAATACTGCATTACTAATAATATTAATGGTAATCATGGTAAAATTAGTAACAATGTTTTCCCTCTGAGGCTGATAAATTCCCTCCCCCTTACCTTTTTCTCTGCCTAGATTGTAGAACTGGAGCATTGTTGACGTCGTGCAGAGAGGGCGATAGTCTTCTAGTGGACCCACAATAATAATTATCAGCGGTTATTTT
Organism: Ectobius pallidus; assembly: GCA_964059195.1. NCBI lineage: Eukaryota > Metazoa > Arthropoda > Insecta > Blattodea > Ectobiidae > Ectobius > Ectobius pallidus. The sequence continues at coordinate 46,956,107 of CAXKWD010000004.1, read as the reverse complement.
CTGATAAGTACGTGGCTGCGACAATATGATATTATGGAGGTAATAATGACTTCGGCTGACTCCTGGTTCAGGAATATTTCAATGCCACCTATACCGACCCTGCTAAGGCGATAGAGAAATATCCCAACAGTGAGGTAAAATTAGATATTTAACCATCGAGCAGATATTTTGCTCACATATTTCAGGATATATTAAAACTAAATGTTTAATTTACTGTTATGATGTTATAATAATACGCAATTTAATAAAACCGCAAAGATACATATTTTTCTAACAGAAAGTGAAATTTCATTATTTTATGCAAGTAATAAGTAGTTCTAATTATTGATTTATACCATTAGGCAATGCATATAAAAAAAAATACAATTTATCTGTTACTCGCAGAAGGCTAATGTTAACCTAGGGACTTAGCACATGGTGAATATTTTAAAGCAGTTTATTGAAATCTGCCGTGATATTTATTATTTTTCTGTACAATATTAAAAATATGGCTACCTTGTAATTGCATAAAAAACATAATTTCATTTAGTCGTGGTTTTCGTTAGTCGTATTGTAAATTGACTTTCTACATAGGCCTACATTATATTCCAACTGAAAGAGTACTTCTCCATATCAGTTCTCCTTTAAGGCAAATTTATTTTTAACTCTTATTGATTTGCCAATATTAATAATAGTTTCGTGCTTACTCCCGTTCAGTGCGGCACAAAAGAATGGCCAATGCAAATCTAATTCGCAGTTTCACGATCACATCTATTCTTAAAGGCATATTTTCCTTATGTAACACATACGAAACCATTTTATTACTTATCGCAGATGTAGTAAGTAGGCTCATTCATACAGAGCGTGTAAAAATTACACATTTCATATGCTTACGGAATCATCATTTTATGGACCACGTTATTCAAGATTACATCCATTTTTAAAATCCAAGTTCAGCTCAATTCTGTTCACACTTTCAGAGTTTCGAAGAAATAAGGGGCCAAATTATCATTATTATTTTTCCTAGATTGCTAACGAGAAAGAAAGAAACGATTTCATAATATGGATTTTTTTAACGTGTAAATGAAATGATGTAAATGGAAGGATTAACTACCCAAGTACATACACGTTAACAAAACAGACTATCTTTTATCACAATATCGTCCTTTACGACAATGCATTTATTTTAAATATAAAAAGCACTTCTCATTTCGATGTCTTATTAGAACAAAACAACGCTTCCATAATTTTTTTAGCCTTCACATTGAAACAACAATTGAGTTGTTACGGCCTCGAAAGGGGCCCGGCCTGGCCGACCAAGTTTTATTTTTTACCTTCCAAATTTACCTTTTTATAAAATTGATTATAAGACAATAAACAACTTAAGTTATGTTTTATGTGTTTGTCTCCATTGCTCTGTCGTATAACAGTGACACAGAATTAATAAATTAATCTGAAATGGTCAAATTGATTATTCTTGAAGAAAAATTGCCATTTTTTAAAAGTAGAAGCAGGGATCCTTTTGGACTCAACAGTAGGCCTCACTAACGTTCAATTGTTCCTAATTGGAACATTTTAACATATTTTCCCGTTTCATGCCCCTTGCTTCCGAATATATAAATCGTATAGAATCTAAAAAGGGCTAAATCGGACTGAAGAGACTACAAGGGGCTAAGGATGACTTTCACTGAAAAACTAGAAATAATAGGCTAAAATACCTTTTATGAAAGCCTAAAAATCTGGGCCCTACATATTACCATAAAATAGGCGCTAAATTGGGGTTTACTCCGGCATCAGTCAACCGACTTGGTCCCATGAGCGTCATAAATGCGTATACGAAGTTTTATGAAAATCCGATAAAGCGTAATTGAGTTATCGCGCTTACAGGCACACGGACAGACATTTTCCCGTCTACCACCCAATCTCATAAAGTACCATTGTGGTACTTCATAATTATGTAATTTCATTACATAATCTTTTTGGTGCATATATTATAAAGGGCGAGGTTGGATTTCAATGGTGAATTTAATATTTGACGGGTGCCCGGGAAAATTTGTCCCTGGGGCCCTTGCTTTCTCTCCACGGCCCTGTGCGGGAATGCACATTCAGTTGTCTAAGCCTCGCTCAGGGTCGTATAATTCGCGAGGCAAGATGCGAAATATTTGCGTGGGCAGCTTATGACAATCCTTCAAATAATTTTTTTGATAACACGTTTCATAATATAAAAGTATGAATTTTACATAACAGCCATTTCATAATTACGGGTGGGACATTCTAGCATATTACGACAACTACTTTTGTTCATTACTTGTCATAAATAATGAACTAGAACTGGTTTTGCACATTCTGTAAAATCTACTAGGACTTATCCTTCCTTACTACATGGAAAGCATTATTTAAAATTTATTTAAAATATTTAATATTTGTTTTTCAAAATCTATTACGGGTGGGACATAATTTGGACAATGATTTTAATGATGCAAATCAGGGGTTCATTTGCTGTTCTGCTATTAATGTTAGAGTTTTAATGTTATTATTAATGAAGGTATGAGGGATTAAATAAAAATTATAAACTGTTTCAAAATTGTCAGAACAATTATTTAAGTCATACAATAATATTTAACAAACCTATCACCATTATGGGTGGGACATTACGGGTGGGACATTACGGGTGGGACAAAAAGTCACTTTTTGCTACTTTACACAGTAATTAGCCTAACTACAAATAGTGTTTGAAGTTAATCTTATACCAAACTGTACCTTAAGATGTATATTTTATCAAATCAAACAGGACATAGTTGATTACTCTTGACTTCTTAGTTTTAATGAATGTTAAAATCATGCTATAAATGAAAAAATATATATATTAACTGCAACGCAATTACTAAGTAATTGACAAATTTTACACGTGAAACAACTTCAAATACACATAATTCCTTAATATTCAGTAAACTCTAGGTTTTAGACTTTTATTTGACTTCCCAATTACACTAGTTTTATAACATCTCTCTTTGAGGGAAAAATTCCCATATTTTATGAAATGACTGATAAGAGACCTGTCCGACTGTATTTATAGATGGATAGCTAGTTTAAACAACAGCAAACCCATTATAATAGGGCTAATATTTCCAACTCCGATTGCAATAAATTACAATATGAACGTTCTAAAGACGAATTTTATAAACACACTATAAGACTAGACTTTCTACAAGAAGACACTCGGATTATATGTGACACAGTAACACTTTGCTTTCACTAGCTGAAAGAGACAGAGAAATTTCCCGTATAAAAATAATAAATCCAATAGTTTGGAGTTTCTATCAAAGGAAAAGAACAAACTCGAAAATATAACCATAGAATAATTTTATTGAACTTCTCATTTAGAGATAGAAACTAATTAGACCTATTTTCACACACCTTTTTCATGAATGGGTCGGTTATATAAGTACCAAATGTACTTATTGCTCGTTTCTCAGAGTGCATTGATTTTCACCCCTGCAGTTGCTACTCCAGTTCATCAATCAAGCGAAGAGGCGAGCCACAGAAATATCTTCCCCAGTTCTCTCTTTGTACTGCGATATCAATGTGTCTTTGAGCAATACGCAGCTCGCTATTTTCAGACAAGGTTCGATATAAAACGCGAATAGCTAGCGAGTAATAAAATGTCAGGGGAGTCTTGGTTTGAGGGATAACGTTGAATAACGTCATCTATTCCAAAATTGGCGGGTTCATACTCTACTTGTCATTTATGTGTGAGTAAATGAGACATCCCCTTTCCTGAAGATTACAGGCATGGGCTATATAGCCTGTGTTTGTAAAAAACTATGGTTGGCTTATAATATAATTGTGAAGCTAATCAACATTGAAGATCTGGCCTCTGATCGTAATCACAATAATAATTAATACCCAACATCTCTATCTCTATATATATAAAAGGCTTTGTCCTGACTGACTGACTGACTGATTGACTGAATGACAGGAATCAACGTACAGCCTAAACTATAACAGGTAGAGACTTGGAATTTTGACAGTACCTTCGTTTCATAATGTAGGTGCTCACTAAGAAAGGATTTTGAAAAATTCTGATTCTAAATGCCAAAAATTAAATGTTTTTGAAAATACTTAATCCCTTTTTACATAGAATTATCAATTCCAAATCACAGAATATATTGTTGCCAAATGGTATATGATGGGCTTGGAAAAAAACAAAAGAAATGCACTTTTGACAAATAAGAGAAGTTATCAAAATAATTCATGTTATAAATAAATATTACAGAATGAAATCCACTAAAATAATGGAATCACATAACTTTCTCTACCCTGGACATAGAGAAAACAAAATGAGGTATGGTAATCTGTATATTATTATATTATATCGCAGGTTTTTGGAGAGAAAAGTATGAAAGTGATAATGCTTTATGGTAACATAAGAGTGGGAAATTTCCCGCCTCGATATTACAATTTTATGTTACAGGAATTTCTGTTTCTTCTTATTTAAACCTCTACCAGGCTTGCTGTGCACTGTACAAGCGATGGGATGCAAAATTCTTGATCCTCTATGAGCCATAAAAAACTATATCAAGCGTTTTCTGAGGGAATAGTTTGAGTGTAATAAGTCGTTCTTCCTATTTCAAATTATAAATGCCTATATAAGGACCTAGAATTTAAAATTTAAAATCCTTCATAAGCTAATTTCCAATTACAAAATACAAAACCCGGGCGACGCCGGGTCTTTTAAGCTAGTAGCCTATATTATTATTTCAATGTCTGAAAATGTAGTTTGGTTTTGCATTACCTTGTGCATTCACATGAAAATTGAGATTGGTTTATTAGTTAGGGTATGAGAATATTTTAGCGAAAAAATTCATCTGACACTGGGGCTGGAACCCCCACTACCTTCGGCTTCTCAGAGTTCGATTCATAGCACCAGATGATATCTCTCTGCTATGACTGATTGTCCTTAATAATCTTAGGTTGGGTTATCTTTATATCTCCTTTTTACAGTGCAGTGCTCAAATATGGATCTAACAGCAACTATGGCTGTGCTTTTTAATATAGTCTTATATTTTTAAAAGTTATCTTGCTTTATTTAGGCCATATAGTGTTTCCAAATTTAAATAAATGTTTGTTAAATCAAGATTTTGAAGTGCAACCAAAATAGTGCCAAGCAATAAAATTCTGGTGCAAGATATAAATAATATTTACCGGTAATAAGAAATAGTATACCATTTCTGTTTTAGCAATTCCATACATATATATGCCTAATATTAATAGAACAATAAAAACTTAAAAAACAGTTTTGTTGTTCTACATGATTTGATTTGATGAAAAATTTAAAATTTCAGTCGAAAAAATAAAAAGTCACTTGATATTGTTTTGCCGGGACTCGCTTATTTTGTTTTGGTTTTGAGCTTTCTCGTAAATGGAAAGGCATATGCACTCACAAACACACCCATAGATAATGATTGATACACACTTAGCACACATTTTTAACATTTATCAGCATAACTGACGGAGAAGTACAACTCCTCCAAACTTCGATATGAAGATTACTTTTTAAAGGTGAAACCTCTTAAATTATTTCTGAACTTCGATCTGAAGATACAGGGGAAATGCTTTTCCATATTCCAAGGAACGTTACAAAACTTGACTAGAACGCTACTAGGATTGAGATTAGGGTAATGGAATGGATTTATACTTAATAAATAAACAAACTATGCTGTTAGTTTTAAATTCTGAATCCCACTATTTATTGGTGAAGTCGAAAGACTGAATTCACTGTTGAGTCATAGATCATGTCGCCGTGGCTCTTCAGTTCAGTTCAATCTAGTTGGAGTTTAGGGTAGTTTAGGCGAAAAGTGTCTCACTGTGGTTTTATACTGAGATTAGTTATTCGCTAACTTCTATAATAATATTATTATTGTTCATCTCCGATTGTTGGAGAAGAACTAATTGTCATTTTCTCTGAAGCATATTGCAATAGGCCTACATCAGCGCTTCCCTGTCTAAAATCATTCTCAACGGAAGAGACGAACATTAAATGGAAATGCATTTGTATGCGACGTTAATTAGTCTTTTCGGGGCCGACCAATACGAACACCTCCCGCATAACAATGAACTGTCAACAGCAAAGAAGGGGATTATTGTATTGTCATAAATCGATACAAACACGGCAAATACCGAATTAATGGGGACAGCTTGCAGTTTTAACGAGTACAAAAAATAAAATTTCCTTGTTTTCCTAAAGCCATATTCTTTACTCCACACTGCTCTTTGAGTTCATTTGATTGTAGAAACAATAGATGATGTTAGCTGGGTACATTGTCTAGTAGTGAATAATGAAACATTCCGCCACATTCACATCGATTTTCTATTTGTTTGTCTCTACAATAATTGCTAATCTGAAAGTACTAAAGACGACAGCGATTTAGACTTTTGAGGAGGAAGATTTGAATACACCATCTACAATATAAAGCCAATTGGCTAACTGCGTCACTCACTGACATTAATGTTTGCCCACTTCCAGATGAGCTAGAAAGTTAAAATTTGGCACACTTATAGCTATATATTCGGTTATAGCTAGCCTATAACCAACGGGAACATTCCAAGAAGTACAAAATTTTATTTTTATACCCCCAAAAACCTTCAAAATGTCGGACGCAGCAGCTTTAAAGTCGTTGTAGACTTTTTTGGAGGCTTATTGTAGCTAAACAGTTTGATCACATGACTTTTGTCGTATCTCGATCGGTTTTGCCTTAGATAGAGTTAGATTTATTGATTTAAAATAAATTTCGTACATTTTTCACACATTATGTAAATTTTTTACATATTTATAGTACAGTTAAAACCAGACAATTGGCAGGAATATTAACAAATTCAATTGTCACAAGCATGCCAAATTTAGTGATTATGTCTACCTTATAAGTGTGGAAAAAGTGACTGGACAGCCATGGCATCTACGACGTTCTAAATTACCCACTAACTGACATTAATGTTTACCCACTTCCAGATTAGCTAGAAAGCTGAAATTGTTGCCTGTAACTGACGTAAAAATTTCTAAAAGTACAACTTTTAAATTTTTACCCACAAAAAATCTTCAAGCCGCTCCGCACTTTTTTCTAGGTTTGTTATAGCTAAACGGTAATATACGGCGGTCTAAATTCACGGTGTCACTTCATAGAAAAATTTCCCGAGAACCTCGACAGAGGTTTGGGGACAGAGTGGCCAACGGGCGAGGCGATTTTTTTTAGTATACAAACCAAATATGGATATCCAAATTTGCCTTCATTCAACTTCGAATTCTGAAACTCGTGGTATAGCCGCGTGGTTTGGAAATTACTAAAACTGTGTACAACACAACGCAAAAGAAATGTAGGCCTACGATACACCAAATATTTTGATACATTAACACTACATCCGTTGTTTGTGTACAAACATATTAATCCAAACTAAGAGCATGAACAAGAAGGAAGAAGTTAATTTTATTGGTGTTTTAAGATTTTAATTAAAGATGACACCATTAGTCAAACGTGAATTTAGATGTAATTCTACAAAACAAGATGTCCTGATGATGGTCCTTGTAACCGAAAAACCTATGAAAATAAAAAAGTTGATTGGTTTTATATTGATTTAAAGAGGTAGGTGGCTGTTACTGGGTAAAATTATAGGTTCTGAATGACATTGGGTTTATTCAGTTCTCACAATCAATACAATTTTTGAGAATTTTTAGCACAACATTACTAATGATTGAACTAAAACCATACTTGTGTAAATGGTTTTACTTACGTTGTGTTTCAATATATATAAGTCATTATGTAGTTTTATGGTACAAATTAACTGATTAATTGAAAAAAGTTAAAAACATCACATTTACATGGCTAATCTTTTCGCTCATACTTCTCATTATCCACATAAAGTTTCCCAATATGCTTGTATACTGTGAAATGAAGTTTTCCATCTTCATACTGTCACCCAATTTGTTCTTATTTAAAGACAATTGCGCATTCTGTATGAAGTACTTTAGTGCTACTCGCATACCATTACATGGAGGATGGGTTCTACTTGTATGCTGTGCTAATAATTCCATTTTATATAAAATGGTCTTTATCCAATTTGTCCACTTATAATTTTCCTGCCTTCAATTATGAAATCTATTAGGGCAGGTTATTTATACCCTATTTCCTGGATTATGCATCGACTTTTAAGCAACTGTATTGCCTGGCTGTTAGACACACTAAATCCTTTCATTATGTTTTCGTCATAGCTACACCTCGTAGGTTTAATAACTTGTGCTATGATATCGTGTAGTTTCGCGATATAGTTTATATTGCTGTGGGAAGAGGTATGAATACATTAAAACAGCTTTAATTAAACGATTTCCACTGAAAGAACAAAATATGCAAACGACAGGATATAATTACTTATTGACCCATTTAATAATCACCACTAATTATTCATAAACCACAATTCACGTTTTAATGCCATGAGATAAAAGTCAAATTATTAGTCCTCCTTACTGTACTCTACACTGTTTATGCAAACTAATTCAAATTTCAGCCCATACTTTTCTAGCTGGCCGCAAACGGTCGTAGTAAAACAGATGCTTTTTGAGAGTTCAGGTTATTATTTGATTATTATTATTATTACATTATTAGCTTTCTTGAAATACAAGACTAAGGCCAAAGCTTAAAATTCAATAAGATACACTTTTTTTTTAAATATAGGACTTAATCATTTATAAATAAAAAATATTTTTAGAGTTAGCGATAAAAAGACTTTATATAAATGAGGCTAAAGATGGTACTTCAAAACATGTAGAGCCATCGAGGGGTGAAGGATATATTCTTTAAAATTCCAAGGTGTTGTTTTAGCACAGGCACCGATTCAAACTGTTTAGTAACGTTAATATGATTAAGAAGTAAAGTAAATAAAACAACATTAAATATGAAGAAATTACATGTCTACGTTAGATTTAATTTATCATTAATTCAAAGCGGAACAGAATAAAAATTATATATATATATATAATTCTTGTGTTTTCCCCAGAAACCAATTATGCTTTCACCTTTTAATTTGACATGCTTAATGCTCGCCAATTCTCCTATCTTACACTATCTTGTATGTATATATATATATATATATATATATATATATATATATATATATATACTAGCTTAAAAGGCCCGGCGTCGCCCGGGTTTTGTATTTTGTAATTCTAAATTAAATTACGAAGGACTTTCAATTTTCAAATTCTTGGTCCTTGTATAGGTATCCTCAAACTATTCTCTCAGAAAACGCTTGATGTAGCCTTTTATGGCTCATAGAGGATGTAGAATTTTGCAACCCATCGCTTCTACACACCAAGCCAGGTCTGGAGTTGAAATAAGAAAAAATAGAAATTCCTGTAACAGAAAATTGTATTGCCTTTGCGGAATATTTTATTTCTCACTCTCATGTTATCAACCAACCGTTTCGGGGATGAAATTAAAGACAAAGTCAATATCACTTTCATACTTCCCTACTCAAAAACCTGGTATATAATAATATACATATTATCATACCTCGTAAGGTATTCTCAATGTTCAGGGTAGAGAAATTGTGTGACTGCATCACATTGTGCATTAGATGAATTATATCGATAGCTTCTCTAATTTGTCAAAGTCCCGTGTCATTTATTTCCAAACCTACCTGTGAACACTGCCAACAATACACTGTTGTCATGGAATGTGATTTGGATTTGATAATTCTGTGTAAAAAAGGTATTATGTCTCCTCCAAAACATTTGATTTTTTGGCATTTAAAATAAAAATTTTGCAAAATCCTTTCTTAGTGAGCACTTAAATTTTGAAACGAAGGTGCTATCAAAATTCCAAGTCTCTGCCTGTTATAGTTTAGGCCCTACGTTAATTCTCTGTCAGTCATTAGTTAAGTCAGTCAGTCAGGACAAAACCACTTATATATATATATAGAGAGAGATGAATTGATTTCTTCTGAACTATTTCTTACTTATAATTATGGATAAAAGGTTTGCTATTTGATTAATGATTTTAATTTGTATGCAATATTTTAAATTGACAAATAGCTCTGGTGTCAGTCACATTACTTTGCTCTTACTTTGCTCCCCTACTGTTAGTTTCAAGCAGTCCGCCTGCAGGCGATAACGCGGCAACTACTTGAGCACAGGAGTAACGCGGGAAGTCTAGTCATACTCATCAGGCGTTACAGTTCAGACCTGGTCAATATAGAGGTTTCAATGGTTATACCAAATACTTCGGAAGGAATCCTTTTATCAGCACTAATGCAGCAGTTCGAGACGTCTCTTCAAGATCATCCTAAGGCAGGGTTCACACTCAGGCGATAAGCGATATATCGCGAGCGATATACGATACGCGACACGCACGGACAGATACTTGAAATCTAAAGGGAGGCGATAAAAAAGGTTCACACTCACGCGATAGCGCAACATATCGCAAGTGCTATATCGCTCGAAGTGCAGCATGCTGGTCGCCTGAGCGATTTGTTGCTTACGATATTGTAACTTTTGTAGTGAAGATTGTGTTCCCACCACATTTTAGGTAGATTTCGAAGAAAAATCTACCTATTGCAATCGATACCATGTCATGACTTTCAAAAAATTCTTTCATATCTTTACGTTTCATGCCTCCAAGTACGAAACCACCGCCCGTTCAAAAAAAAAAAAAAAGTGATATATATATATATGTATATATATCTTTACACGCTAGCAGCCATAATTTTGAAGATATTTGAACCAAATTTTATTATGTTATTTCTAGGCCCAATAGTTCGGACAAGTTCGTTAATGACCAAATTTGGCCCCAGGGGAGGGTCGGGGAGGGGTAGAAATTTTGAAATATGTATATCTCGGTTCCTATGAAGTATAGAGGGAAACTTTGTTTGAATAAATTAGAGAACTCCCTATGGAGTTCACAGTGACACCAACGATTCGGGAGTTTTGGTGGTACGAGTTGGGGTGGTTGGTTGGGGGATGGAAGTTCGAAATTTTTGAAACCACGTCTTATGGGGTATCGTTGAAAAGCGCTTGATGAGTACTCTACAAATCAGTAACTGGTTTCTCGATAGCTCTCGTATAAGGCGATATTTAGCACATCGAAATCTACCTCAGCCTGTAGGCCTGCCTAAAGGGAATTTTTATCGCCCAGGTCGCGCCGATTTATCGCTCGCGGTGTGAACCTTCCTAGCAATATATCGCCGCAACAAAGTCCTTCCGATAAATCGCTTATCGCTTATCGCCTCAGTGTGAACGCTGCCTAACCCACTCATCACTTAATTTTTCACTACCCTGCAGTTTAATTTCAAGTGACCATGGGGAATACTTAGGTTTCCAGTTTTTCCGAACAAATCATACGGAAGGAATATGGTTATAATAATTATAGGCTCGGATATTTATGACATGTCATCTTTTTTCTTGACTTGAATTTCAGTCGTAACATTGATTTAAAGTAAGTAAGTAAGTAATTTGTCACAAACTTTTACAAAATAGCTTAAAAGCTGGTAAACTGTTGACTCGTCAAAAAATAAATAACAAGGAGAAAATATAATGGTATAATACTAGTACTATATATACTGCTAGCTTAAAATGCCCGGCGTCGCCCGGGTTTTGTACTTTGTAATATGAAATTAACTTATGGAGGACTTTCGGTGTTGAAACTCTAGGTTCTTATATAATATGTATGTAGAATTAGAAACGAGGAAGAACGACATATGACACTCACATTGCATATGACATATTCCCTCAGAAAACGCTATATATAGCTTTTTATGGCTCATAGAGGATGTCGAATGTTGCATTCCATTGCTTCTACACACCATGCAAATAAGAGGAGGAGTGCAAATAAGAAGAAAAAGAAATTCCGGTTACATAAGGTTGTATTGTCTTGACAGAAAATTGTATTTCTCACTCTCTTATTACCATACAACCGTTTCGGGGCTGAAGTAAAAAATAAATTCAATATCACTTTCCTACTTTCCTTCCCAAAAACCTGGGACATAATATACTGCGCGCGTAGGACTGAAAATGTTCCATCCCATTTTGTCTTCTTTTATATGCTTAGGGCCTCTGATAAACATCCCTAGGCCTATTTCTCAACTAATAGAGAAACACTTGCCAGTTGTCCCTGCAATACGACCGCTTATTCTACATCAAAATATGAAGTGAGAAAATTCCATGTCGAGGGCAGAGAAAGTTATGTGACTGCTTTATTTTCGTGGATTTTATTCATCAAGAATTATTTTCACAAATGTATCGTATTAATTACATCGATAGTATCAGAACTTGTTAAAGGTCGAGGGCAGAGAAAGTTATGTGACTGCTTTATTTTCGTGGATTTTATTCATCAAGAATTATTTTCACAAATGTATCGTATTAATTACATCGATAGTATCAGAACTTGTTAAAGCTCAGTATTATAATATAGTTTCCAAAGCCCTATGTGAACACCGTTAACAAAACTTTCGTTTAGTAAACAATTGACAGGAGAACTCTCTAACTGTGCCTCATTTCACATTTCCGACTCTTCCCGTGGATTTTCCAAAAATTTTCTTTCATACAAACCTTGTCCTGGCAATTACGAACACAACAGAAAAGAAATCAGCCAAATCGGTCGAGCCGTTCTCAAGTGATGCGGCAACAACCCTTTTGTAAATTGATTTTTATTAATATAGATATATAATATACGCAGGTCATGGCAACTAATTTTTTCTTTTGAAAATGTGGGACTAAGTTATTTCTAAAATTTTGAAATATTCAAATGAAAGAGCAGGGCATGGAATGTATGTGCAAGGTGCGGCAAAAAGAATAAGCGGGTTTCATTTGTAGATTATTTCAAATCTGTGGGTTTGTTTTCGCGGATAAGTGGCAGGCCTGTAGAGTAGGCCATGGGAATGAGTTGGCATTGTTGTGTTCTCTCTATACAGCAAAACCTTGGAAATGAATTGGCATTATTTTTTATTCTCTCCCCAACATATAGGTTTTCCATGGAGCGCTGGACTGTGAGGGAGCGCTTTTGTGCTGTGGAATGTTTCATAAAAACTGAGTCCATCACAGAAATGGAGAGAACATTTCGACGAACATTGAAACGACGTGATCCTTTTTCTAAAGATGCTATTGATCAAAATTTGTTCCCAGGACGTCTATTTCCCGGTTTGGAGACATGCCATGGGCACCTTGTTCCCCAGACCTTACAGCCCTGATTTCTTATGGGACTATCTAAAACACAAAGTGTTTGAGACCAGACCATAAAGCTTGAAATAGATGAGAAATCGAATCCGAGAGGCTGTAAAGGAGTAGAGCCAGTGACATCACGAAAAGTAATGATAGACTTCTAGCGCCGTATACAATAGTGCGATCAAAGTGGTGGTGCGCATCTACAGGATAATGTACTAAAAAACTGAAAAGTACGTTGGAAGCTTATTGTTTCTGTATAATGCAGAACCCTAGATACCCTAATCATCCAAACGCGACTGCATCGTGCCGCTCTAATGTGTTGCGGTAGTTGTAAGCATAAAATCACACGTACTCACTCCATGATCCCTTAATGTTCGGTACGGATGGGCATTATTGCACAAAGCTTCCGTCAGCTCCTTGTGATATTCTCTGGCATTTCTCCCTCGGATAGTGACTACTTTGACGTAAGAATGCTGTTCACATCTTGCCATATCCATTCTGCACGGTGGCTGGCTCACAACTAAATTACCATCGTCTCTACTCGTATAGCCGTAGCCTACATCACAATTTTACCAAAGATGTGTCCATATACTAGAGATGCCACACTCTCCCGTGACTTACTACATCTCATGGTACCATCGCCTTACTTTGAGACGAAAAATAGTTGCCATGACTTACGCTTTTTCACTCGTACACTTGTGTGTCCCTCCTTAAGAAAAACGTAAATTCTGTCTGGGAAGGGGAAGATAAATCTTTGGATTGTCCTTAGGAATCAGGGAAGTCTGGTAACGCTACTGTCATCGCGTTTAAACGTAAAGATTATTGTATGTGCGGTTTAATTACACGTAAATATAGCTGAACGAGGCTAAACAAAACACAAATGCAATTAAGAAGGTAAACTAAAGCTTTTAAGTATGGACGAACTTCTCACTCTAAAGTTTAAAGAGTTTATGTACCGGTACTGCTTCAGGTTGAAATTGGTTTTCGTGGCGGCAGAAACAGCGTAGCCTACATATTAATGAGGTTACGAGTTCCGCAGACTTCGTAATCTGTGCGTCATTTCGATTCACCCTAGAGGAGTACTCCGCCCTAGGAATTTCTAATCTAATGTCAATCAATTTAAACGGATCGCAGCACTGAATAATAATACATTTAGATACCTGACCTTCTCATTTTATAATATACCTAACTAGCCTATGTGGATGTGGCTTGTACAGATTGTATTTAGGTTCAATATTTTTAGTGGGGATTTTTATTACTGAGTTACTAGTTTCCAGAATTTGAACATATGAAACTAAACTAAACTAAACTTCATAGAAGACACAGCCATTTCATAATTACAACTATTTTGGTTCATTACATATAATAAATAATGAATTAAAACTGGTTCTGCACATTCTGTAAAATTTACCATGCCTTCTCCTTCATACTACATGGAAAGTATTATTTAAAACTTATTTTAAATATTTTAAATTTGTTTTTCAAAATCTATTACGGGTGGGACATAATTTGGACAATGGTTTTAATGATGCAAAACAGAAGTTCATTTGCTGTTCTGCTATTTTGATATTATTAATGAAGGTATGAGGGATTAAATAAAATGTATAAACTGTTTCAAGATTATCAGAACATTTATTTAACTCTTACAATAATATTTAACAAAACTATCACCATTACGTTTGAGGCATTGCGGGTGGGACAAAAAGTCACTTTTTGCTACTTTACATAGTAATTAACCATACATAGTTTTCGAAGTCAATCTTATACCAAATTGTACCTTAAGATGTATATTTTCTCAAATCAAACAGGACATAGCTAATTATTCTTGACTACTTAGTTTTAATGAGTGTTAAAATCATGCTATAAATGACAAAAAATCAACTACAACGCAATAATTAAGTAATCGACAAATTTACACATGAAACAACTTTAAATACTCATAATTCTTGAATATTCAGTGAACTCTAGGTTTTAGACTTTTATTTAACTTCCCAATTACAATAGTTTTATAACATCTCTCTTTGAGGGAAAAATTCCCATATTTTATGAAATGGCTGTACATCCCTTATGGGATTAGGCCTACCATCCGACCTCTGCGTCATCTACCATAGGCAGATGGCAGGATTAGAGGCATATGTTCAGCATGCTGACTCCCCCTGCCGTTATTGATGGCTTTCTTGAGCGGAGCCGCTACTCATTTATCAAGCAGCTCTTCAATAGGTGTAATGAGGCTGAATTCACCCCGTTCCAGATTTTTCTACCTCAGGAAAATCCGAAGAGGTACCGGGGATCGAATCAAGCAACGCCAACCACTAGAAAATGCATGTGGTCTTTTGAATATATAAAATAATAATAATAATAATAATAATAATAATGTTAATAATAATAACAGTAACAATAATAACTATTTAACCTAGTAGATACAAGGTCTTGAGGATCTATCTTCTCCAGCAGGCCTACCAGGATTAAAAAAAAAATGTGTACGAGGAAATACAAGAAAAGAACAGTAAAATAGAATAGTGTGGTAAGTAAATTAAAAGCGCACTTTACAGAAACAGAGTAATGCAAATAAAAATATAAACATGGAACTATATGAAGAATAACATGCGGTCATAATATTGTGATCTGTTAATAGTTATATTAAAACTGGAGAAGGACTTTTGCCGTTTATGAAAGAATCGAAGGGATGAGCGGGAACCTCGGGATGAAGATAATTCACTGGTCTCGTGCCTCGACATCATCATGGCCTTTTATGCAACGCCCAGACCTATTACATTTCCCTCTTGCATAGATTAGGATGGGATGGTTGAGGCTCCAAATCAGTATGATAATCTTATTTGTAAACGACATGCTGGAATATCAAGTTAAATATATAAAAGATTGCAACGAATTACGAGAAACATTTTGTGTTGTTGGCCTTTATGGATTTTTAGAAAATGTAATTTCGATTTTTTTTTCAGTGTTCTTATAGCCTACCCCCAAATTTCTGTTGTAGAGACGAAGCGCAACCCAAAACCTTCGTAGGAATTTAAAACCACCATGGACCGTCATAAATTTACATTCAACTATCACCTATATGTTAAAAATTCAGACATACAGATATTTAAAAACAGAACTTCCCAGAAATAAGTAATTTTCAATAAATAAATAAATAAATAAATAAACATACAAAGAAGAAAATAAACAAGACAATAAATGACAAATGGACAGATATTCAAGCCTTTACAATTTCAATAACATAATTAAATTTTGGCGACAAATATATGATGCATTTCGATGTTTATCCAAGTTATTTTTATTACAGCTACTGTTTTCCAGTTTTTTACATTACATTATCATTATTACATATTTAATACAAGTAAAAACAACTTGTTCATTTAATACTTCTTTTTCCTAAACTGTAAGAAAAAAAATTAGATTCGACCTCAAATTTATACGGAACATTATCGCGGGATTATTCAGATTTGAATAAAAAGAGATTAAACAACTTTAGAACTTTTATTGATATTATAGAATGTCCGGACGTAGAGAAATAGAAGTGGTAATAATCCATGAACAGCTACCAAAATTGCACCGTTGGTGTGGAACTGTCTTTCTGTTCCGAAGTTCGCAGGTTCGAATCCAGAAAATCTTAGGGATTTATGTGACCATGTTTTTAAGTAAGCAGACATTAAAACTACACAGCTGCGGGACAAAATTCCGGTTCACCCTCATTGTCCAGGTTCAAGTAACAATTCAAAACCGCCGTTAAATATCCATAAGAACGAAAATGCAAGTAGGACATTTTATGATTGAGTAGACATTTACTCAGGGTTTTCCTTCGTGATATTCAATGGTTCCTAAATTCTCCATACATAGCCTAACACAGCCCAACGAAAAATAACTTTTTGTTTGGTGTCTCAGATGTTTTACCGGATTTTGGCTATACTTAATGTGCTTATTCCAAATATGTAAACTGCTTTTCTCTACCAGCTCTACTTTTATATAGAGTGCCATTAACTTATAACCTCTTTCGCGAAACAAAATATTGCTTGATAATATAGCTGGTGAAGGTTCTTGACCATGCTTTGGACATGTAGGACGAAAACTGTACGAAGTACAGAAAAACTAAAAGCTGGATTATTTTTTGGCCCTCAAATTGACAGCTCATAAGTCATAAACGACGGCATCTCTTACCTGAACCAACTGAACATTCAGTACACTATCCCCCTTCATAACATACTCTTTAATAAAGCAGGATACAAATTTTTCACATCTTTTGTTAATAGTATATATTCAAAAATATGACTTACATTCACTGCTTTCACTTTTATATTATTGTTATGCTTGTTATCTCCCACCCTATTTTCTTTCACATCACTTCTGTTTTAATGTATAGACTAATAATTTATGTTAATCATTATTATTGAATTTCTTTGAAGACAGTGCTCAGATTAAGACTGTATACGTATATTGTAAACCTGTTAGTGTATCATATCTCTAACCCTAATATACCTTCGGGTGAAATAGGGTTTATTTCAATTTGGATATTCAATAAATAAATAAGTCATAAACGACCGTACAATATGTGTAAATATCAGTTTTTTTGACAGACCCCATGTTATATTGTTATTGTAATGTTAATGTAATGTTAGTGTGTTGCTTTTGTCTTCACGTGATTTAGAAGATAAAAATAGGCACTGTTTTTTATTTATATCAAACGTAAAATGGGATAATATGCACAATGGTAATACCATATCTCACAAACTAAAGCAGATAGGACAAAACTAATCTTACATTTACATCAGCGACCTAAATATACCCAAGAATAGGTATAAATTCTAAGGCACGAAAATGGCTGTTGGTCTGTGTAATCATTGTTGTATGTGATCAAGTTGAAGTATAAATAGGTTGTATTCGCACCTCAGTATGCCTTATACGCGAAGGATTTGTAATGCCAGAACTCGACTTATTGTTTTCGTTATAAGAACTTGTAAGAGGAAAATAATTAATAAACACCAGGGAGTAGATCCATACAACCACTTTGGTTGTAATTTAATTTGTGTTCGGTTCAGTGGTTTGGAAATATTAGTCATAGTTGCACAGAGCTGTCTCTGATCTTGTAGATCTTGCTAAATGAATTTTCGCGTGGTGCTCTTGTGAAAAGAAGGCAAAGCGAAGTAGGAATAAAAATATATATCATATCATCAAGAACAAATGCAAGCAAGCCTAAAATTTATCTTTTGCTCATTCCACTCATTAATTATGCAGCCCTCCTTAGTGAGAAAGCGCGGAGCGACTGGGCCACGTAACTACTAACTACCACACGAGAGATTTTCTTGTGCTGGCGTATTCTTTGCCTCTATGTTTGCATATTAGTCATGTTACTTTCTACTGATTACAAAAATTACATCTCTTTTCACCAGAGATCGAAAATCTATGTTGATAAAATATATTTATTATATGTAGCTTGCTTATTGTTAGATGGATGACCGTAAGGGTTGATCACTTAGATCAGGTAGAGGGAGATCGTATCTGTTAAATTTCTTATACACGTGATAATTCTCCAAAGTAAATGTATTTCCTGCCAAATCTGAACGATATACTTTCAAATTTACATTAGTTTCGTAATGGTGTATGTAGTCCAAGTGGTATACTCCGACATACATTTTTTACTATTTCATGTCGAAAGTACTGTTCAATAAATTGTAGAGTAAACTCTTACAGCTGAAAAATAGGCTAGTAAAATAAAATTGTAAATAGACCAAGATTTTGTCCTTTCAACTAGTTCATTACATAACATGCGATTATGTAATATCTTTGCTGGTAAGCCTTTATTTGGAAGTCGATTCCCTATTGAAAACTGATTTATTAATGCTACACATGTGTATGAAAGGGTTAATATAATCGATACAGACCAAGTAGAAAGAGAGTAAATATCATACAGTTTTATAGTTTGTAGATGGTAATTCCATCTTTAAATCCTGCTCTAAAGAAACAGTAAGAATACATAGCAATGTTTATGAACACATAGGTAGTATTGTATATAAAGCAGTAAAACAAATTAGGAAAAAAGTCCTAATACGGAAAGTTCAAGTCCATGCAGATCCTAAAAGTTTAAAGAAGATCTAACCTAGCTTAGATGTTAGAAGTTGGCTGTGACCTATCTCCTACGACTTCCGCATGATTTATAGATAATAACAGAAATAATTCATTAACGTAATATATGTTTTCCTCGCTATTTTTAAAGCGCTGATTTTAGTTTGATATTTAAATTTCTGGTAGTTATGTAGATTTAATTGTGTAGGTTCTCACACTTATTCTGTTTACTATAAATATTTATTAATAGAAAATAGGTGTAATGTGGGTTACTTATAAAAATTAAAAAAAAGTATAATAGTGCTAGCAGAAGCATTTAGAAAATGTGGAAACAAGCTAAGCAAAAGCAAAACGGGCGTTTGTACACTCTTTGTCTTGTAGACTTGTTCCTTCTTCAAAATATATCAGCTTCTAAGAAAATTAACCTAGGGAGCTGATTTTTGTGTAAGTCTTCAATATGTGGCCTCAAAAGTTTTCACTTTAATGGAGGTAATTTATGCGTAAAAAAATTCATGGCTCTACCATCGTTACTTCATAATTTTCAAGTTACATCCTCCCTTCCTCTCAAGTTAATAAAATTAAATATCAAATATTAAATATGTTAAAAAAACACTGGACAAGTTTGAGCAAAAGCCTATCTCTTTTTGGTAGAATCAGCCATCTGAAAAATCCACTTAACTTGAAACAACTTTCCTCCTTGAAAATATCTTGCATGCACATTTCATAAATATTCGGAGACTGTTCGGGGCGCCCACTTACAGGAATTAAAATTTCTCGAAAATATATTATCTAGCACATAAATTAAAAATATATCTGATACCATTATATTTATTCGAGTCTCTGACTGAACCCATTTGGTCTTAAGCATAGTGACTTGGGATGGCGGAATATGCACTGGTCCGAATGCGAACCTTGTTGGGGAAGGAGTTTTTTTCAAGAGAGTCCGGCCACTCTAAGGAGCCAGTCTATCACCGCGAATAAAGTGGGAAGCTGTGGTAAATATTTAAGAAGAATACTGAGTTGCGATTGCTAGAAATGGTGGGCGAGGGCTGAAGAATAACTGTCTACTTTGCGCCACCAATCTTGTTTGTTATCTTTCACCTGTGCTAATGCAAGTGGATATGAGCCCAGCGATTAACTGCCTGGCTATGAATGTAATATTTCTATAATATTATTAGAGCTCCGTAACTCCACAATTAAAAGTGAAATCTTGTACATGAGTCCATCTAGTCCCATAGTTTTCTCCGGAAAGGTTAAATATTTAAAAATATTGACGATTTTGAAGGGTTGAGAATTATAAATGTGCTTTTCATAATTTCTCAATTTGTCACGAGAGCAGAAACAAATTTAAGCAAAATATATACAAGCAACCGACTTAAATAACTAATTTCAGGTTCCTTCTTATCATTATAGTCTGAAATTACGCAATTAAATTGGTTGCTTGTATATAATTTGCTGTAAAATTAGTTTGTTTTGCTCTCCTGATAAATTGACGGATATCCCACATATATAGCCTACAAGCCCTTATTTAGAATAGTCACGAAGCTTGAAAAATGTAGTCAGACTGAAAAATTCAATGCCGTAGCAAGGATTTGAATAACAGATCTTCGGTTCAAATGACATTGCATTTTTCAGTCTGACTCTATTTTTCATAGCTTAGCCTACACACGGCAATATATTATATAACTAAAGTATAAAGCTTGTTTTCCGGCACCGAATCCCCATACTTATATATACCAAAGTATTGCACATATAAAATACATCAATATTTGAAAGCCATTGTTTTAGATGAGAAAAAAAAAACCCACAAAGGGAAATGAGGCATCGTTTAAAAGTGCGCCATCTAATAATCTGAATAATAATAATTTTGTATTTATTTTAATTTTAGATTTTTAATCCACAAAAAACGCCCATCTCTACCGATAAGAGGCAAACGAATAATCTGAGAGTAATCTGGAGTACAAAAGGAAGTAGAGATTACAGGGGAAGTGTACAGATCCCGTGAGCACATGCGTGGTTAGCGTTGCTGACTACAGATCCGCAGTTCTGAGTGATCCTTAGCACCTGAGGTAGGGAGGTCTGGAACGAGGTACACCTAGCCTTGTGAGGACAATTAAGGATCTCTTTGATAAATTAGTAGCGACTCCGGTCTCGAAAACATTTATAACGGTTGTGGGTATCGGTATACTGAGCCTTATGCCACCACTCCTATCTATCCAGGACAGATGACACCGCGGTCGGATGGTAGGTCGTATCTAAGAAGGAATGTAGCTCCACGGAGTTTAGTTTAGTACCTCTCCTGTAAGTCAGGAGTCTATTGTTTAAAAATTGTTACAACATTATCTCTAGTTGCAGGTTTGAAAGTTTTATATATATGGAGATTCCACATTTCAGATTGTTATAGATATAGCAACTGAGGGGAAAAACTACAAACTGAGGTACGATCTGTTTAGAATTATCTCAAATGGTAGCATTTCGTGCCTATGAGATGATGTACCCTACCGTACTATCGTCGTCCGTCAGAGCGTACTGGAGTTTTTTTCTTTCTTTCATAATAGATACACAACTCTCGATGCATGAGTTAAAAAAGTACTTGATTGGCTTACGTACGTAGAAAGTCTTGAAAGAAATTTTAAATTAATTTATTGACATCCGTGTTTGTAAATCATCTGTTGCTAGACATTGTATTAACCAAAGTAAATACAACCTACACGCTATGCTTTTATTCAGAAATAACTTGCCCATTGAATAAAAGAAAGTAGGTTTTTATTAAAACAGCATCTATTATAGTACTCCCACATAGGAAAGAATCGTTGCATGTTCTCTTTCACCTCACCCTCTCCTACTTATCCAGACATCACGCATTGACATTATCAGAGATTTGACATGTAAACAGGTCGATGACCTGACATCAGAGTGAATGGATGTTGCATTGACAAACAACTTCCTCTTCCCTTAACAACTTTGGAAACAAAACTAACCACTAACGACAATGGTAGATTGTTGACATTAAAAGGCTCCATGTTATGATATGATAAATGTGCTATTAATGTCCCGTGCATTTGCTGTCACAACAGTACTTCACATGTGCGCTTTTTGCTTTAAGGTAATGGTGCCATGTTTCGCATTACTTAAAATGCCACTTAATATTATAAAAATTAGTCACAAAGGTAGAATGTAGCTAAAGTGCTGTTTTTTTATTAAAATGAAAAGGTTTATTATAATAATAGAGGATTATCTGGCTATGTAATGATGTAAAAATTTTCATAAGATACTTTTGAAATGCTTTTTAGTAACTATAAATAAACTTTAAGTGTTATTTTGAAAAATCGAAGAGAATTTCACAAAATGGGATATGAATTTGAATATTCATTTTGCTCCAAATTATGCATAGTGCGACATTTTATGAAGGAAGAGTATACTAGGGGAAAATTTCTAGTAGCTTTCACTAAAAAGACTGAAGTATAATATTTTTTTACTCTCCATTTCTTTTGTGTTCCCTATACAGGCCATGGAGGCCCAGAGGGTTCCAGGCTCCTAGATTTTGGACATACAGCACATGAAGGTGATAAGGTTGTCAGCCTTACGCACCGGCCGCCTTTACCCCAGGATTGCTCCTGGTACTCATTTCTGTTAGAGGCTGAGTCGACTCCAGGGCCATATTGCCACCAGAAGGATTAGAACAATTGGAAAAAATCCAATGACCTCATCGGGGATCGAACCCGCGACCTTCCGGTTTGTAACGCAGCGCCTCGACCAGTACGCCACGGCGTGTCTCTTTCTAGAGACATGACAAGTGTTAATAATACTAGAGTAATATGGATACAGGCCATAAAAATTGCCTGCATGATTATTTTTCTTCCATGGATAGCAAAATATATGATTGAAGAAGTAATCTTACTAATCCTCGTGTTTCCATGGAAACAAATGATATATTTCTGTACAATGATACTACAGTTTGTGTTTATACTGTAACTGTTTTCATAGAGACTTGTTCTGATAGTAGAGCATGAAGTGTAAAGATAACGTTGTTTTACTAGAACATGCGATGAACTAACTTTATTTCGCTGGCTTCATAAAGTCCTAGTTTTCACACGCAAAACTTTTAAACAAATTCTTACTTTCTTACACCATGTAACATTTTTCAGTCCTAGTGCACTATTTATATCTTTATTCATACGTTAAATTGCAAGATCAGTAAACACTTTAGGTTTTAGCTATAACCATGACTGTTAGAAAAATAGGCCTATAAGATGATAATCTCTTATATTATCAAATTGTCACAGAATGAAACTATACCAGTAACTTTATAATAGTATACTGTATAGTCGTGGGCATAGAGTTTATCATGAGGCACGCCATAGTGCTGTTGGTTGAGGCACTGCACTACAAACCAGAAGTCGTTGGTTCGATCCCGTTGAGGATGCGATTTTATCTCATAAAACTTCAGCTCTTTACTGAAACGTTACAATATCAATATGCCTCATTTTGCAATATTACTAAGAAGGAATTTTCAGTTTTTGAAAGACACATCCTTCAGACAATATCCGTGCTAATTGAGAAAATTAGAGATTTTTCTCGGCTATTCAGCGTTCCAAGATTGGACCAGAAAAATGGCATTGTGAGTTTAAAAAAAAGGTCAGAATTAGAAAACTTTATGCATTCTGAATTCGACCGTATAGTGTAGAAATATCTTGCTCATTGTGCTGACTCGAAAATAACGAAAGGAGTAAATTCCTTTATTAATCGTTTTACATTTTTTCAGGACGGCACTATAATGTCAAATCGGATTCAAATTAATCTATAGGCCTATGCTGCATATAATCTAGACAGATTGCAGTGGCTCTAAAATAATGGAAAATATTTAAGAACGATATGCCTATAAATTATAGAAAATGGCAGTGTTAGGCCAACTGAATTTATGAAATGTTGAAGTTTTGCATTTTGATTTAGATAACCTTGTAGTCTTATGAGAAAAATGTGAAACATAGATAGATTTCAGAATAAGATGTCGGCACATGGTAATCATTGGCACAGAAGTTTCCTCCGTTGCTCCTCCATGTTAAAGAACAAGGGGGCTATGCTAAACAAGCGCATTCGAAATAAGTGCTGACATTTGTACTCATAAATAAAAGTAGAAGTCTAATAAAACAAAAATACAGCTATGAGTCGAATTCATATAACTGAATAAGTTGCAAATGGTTCAAGACAACGAGGTTTCAAAAATGCTGGCACTGATTCTATTATCATGGAATCAACATATACCAACGGAAATAATTTTAATATAGGGCTATGCGTTAGAACTCTATAAATATCATTTTACATTCTTATTTTAAAAATTGAGCTTCATGTATATTTTGTTTCTAAGGTATAAATAGAGCTGTTCGAAATAATTGGTTCCTAGATGTAGACAAAAGTATTCATTCTAGCATTTTTGTCGCTCATAGTTCTAAAATAGATTAAGTCGATTCATAAATAACCTCACTTTATACCGGTTGAAGCGTTGCTGAATATTTTAAACAAGAAATACAAGTATTTTGTGCAAGGGAGGATTTCACGAGTATCCATACTTATACAGACCATTTTATTAATTGTTTCAACGGTTTAATAACACGTTTACAAGCTTTTCATTTTTGCTTATTGCATACAGATTTCTACTATACCTGTATAGCTCAACTATATTGTGATTTTATATTATAAACACTTATCAACCTACTTTTTTTAGAAATTATATAATAACTATGCTTAGCATCTTAAATGTGATTTTATTTTATAAACTGTTTAGGCTCTTATAGTGGAGCATGGAATTTGGATATTTGCATGCAATTAATAAATGAGAATGACGATGCTTAAAATTGCCTTCCTTGGGACTGTTTTGTAACTAAAAATTATATTGAGTCATTGTTTGTAATACTGTTTTATTGGGGCATGTTTGTAACGGCGATTTGAGCAATTAACGTTCATTATTCTTATGCAACAACAACATAATAATAATCGTAATAATAATATCAGCTAAACTGATGTAACAAAGTGCCAGAATGCTTTCGTTTAATCAGTGATAATTGCAATTAGGTTATGTTATGCAGAAAATAAGTTATTTTTTACATTGATTTCCGAGTTAAGCTCCAGATCAATTCATTAAGCAGGGCTTACAGGAGAACAAAGGTCTAGTTTGATAAGCATATGTGAGTAGTGTTATTTGTCAAAGTCCAGAGAATTGCAGCTTCCAAAGCCGTATATGAACACTGTGAAACAATATGTTCCCATGAGAACTGATTTGGATTTGATAAATTCTCTCTAATATATTACCATAAAATAGGCACTAAATTGGGCATTACTCCGGTACCGAGCAAACCGATTTGATCCAATATGAAAAGGATTTTCCCCATGAACGTCATAAATGCGTATACTAAGTTTCATGAAAATCCGATAAAGCGTAGTCGAGTTATCGCGCGTACAGACACACGACAGACAGACAGACATTTTCCCGTCCCCCACACAATCTCATAAAGTACCATTCTGGCACTTAATAATAACGATAAGAACAACACCGTATAGACATTTTATGCAATATAGTGTTTACATCATAGTAAGTCTTTTCTGAAGCTTCTGTCTGCAAACTTTATAATCAAATCCTGTGTTAAACGGAATGATTTTGCAGCCAACTATATTAAAATAATTATGAAAATATAATAATTCTAATAAATATTTTATTAAAAAAATTGTGTAAACTATTTCTTTCTCATGCAAACTTATTAGATATTTTTGTTTATTAAGTGCCATTATGGTACTTTGTGAGCTTGTGTGGGGGACGGAAAATTTATGTCAGTCTATCTGTCTGTCCGTGTGTCTGTATGCGCGATAACTCAAATTCGCTTTATCGGATTTTAATGAAACTTGGTATATGCATTTATTTTATAACGTCCATGGGAAGAAGCCCACTAATATTGGATCAAATAAGTTGACCGTTACCGTAGTAATGCCCAATTTAGTGCCTATTTTATGGTAATATATTAGAAAGAATTTATCAAATGCAAATGAGTTCTCGTGGCAACATGTTGTTTTACAGTGTTGATATACGGCTTTGGAAGTTGCAATTCAGGTAGCTTTGACAAATAACGCTACCTACATATTCCTTCACATATGCTTATCATACTAGATCTTTGTTCTTCGGTAAGCCCTACTTAATAGATCGATCTGGAGTTTAACTCGGAAAGTGATTAAAAAATAACTTATATTCTGCATATCACAATTGTCATTATCACTGATTAAACAAAAGCATTCTGGCACTTTGTTACATCAGTTTACCTGATTTTATTATTTTAGGCCATTACTAATGAATTTCAGAAAGTGATAAAGACAAATAGTACACAAGAATGTAGAATTCCCTTATGCTTGCCACAATATTTTGTAGTTAGTTTTTAAGACCTCCAAGATAAAAACGAAGGGGGATTGGTATATTTTTGGATTCCATAATTTCAAATATCCTGATATTTTCGTTGTAAAATAATTTTTATCTTCTGTGGTAGTCTCTAGTTATCGGTAAATATATATCATATAGAAAAACCAACACGTATATTAAAACTGTGCGTATTATTTTATCCTCTTCATTGATTTTCTATTTTTTAGAAGTCAACAAAGTTCATTGAAGCTGAAATCTAATGTACTAACCGCAAAAAAAGTTTAAAATCACATTCCATGGGTCCCAGCTGCACGAAGGGTTAATTAAAATTTAAAGGTCAGACCACCACTTAACATTGTCTATGTCACTAGGCTATTCGTGTTTATATAACCACGATTGACTACGGTCCCGTCACTTAACTAGGCTGTAGGCCTACTTGAAGACGGAATCTGTCACCAACACTAAACAGTAAATTTTACTTTAAAATATTTCACTTCTTTTAATTTTGCCTTATAAAAAATATAAAAACAATGTACATGTTATTAATTGGAACATTCTGGACCGCAAAGGTTTCGATCAGAATATTCAAACACTGACAACGGAAGACTCACTTGGACAAATTGACATGCGACAAGTAAGAGCAATTTCATGAAAATGCAAAATGTATAATCTTTTTACTTACTCGTCAGCAGCGACTGAAAAATTTGAGGCCTCCAGGCTCTATGGTGGCGAGACCGAACAGCTGTTTTGCTAGACGAATACCTTAACGATTAGTTTGGGGTACCGGAGGACGCAGCGTAGTCGACGACGCCTGCCAGGTATATTACCCAAGGTGCACTGCGGCAGCAACGCGAGCGTCGCCTAGGAAACCAGCCATAGGCTTTAATATGTCATATCTATCGGGATGGCTTTCGTAGTCTCAATACCTTTTCATGTTTTCCTCATCAAAATAATCCATCGGTCCGATAGTATTGATGTTGTCCAAACATGATACGAGTGCTAAGCAAATACAGCTGTTGCACGTTTTAAAAACAAAGGTATTTTTAAAGCTTTAGAATCGATGGTCGTGTGTGTAAAACTGTTTATCTTTCATTTGCTACGTTGATTTAATAGAGTATTTAGAGAGTAATGGTAGCCAATGTTGAAAGAATTGATTTAGTAGGGATTGTATAGAGCACCATGCCTTACTCAATTGAAACAAGCTGCAGATTGGGTTTCAACTTTTAAAAAAGACTGAGTATGATATATATGATCTAAAATAAATAAAACTATTCTGTCATTTTGAAAGAATGTAGAATTAGAATTTTTATGATTAATAATGACAAATTAACAGAGAGAAAAAATCAAATCGCTGTTTTTATTTATCGCCGTCTGAGATCATCTCCCAATCGCTCATTTATGTAACCATTAATTTTTCACCAGTAACAGTATTCTTCAGTTCCTAGAATAATTTACTTAATAATGGTAATAATAATAATAATAATAATAATAATAATAATAATAATAATAATAATACGAATACAAGTAAATATTTCTAGTTTGCATCATAATGCAGTTGGTTGAGATACCGCGCTAAAGTGGGAAGACCATGGGTTCGATCCCCGAAGAAGGTTTTCAGTTGACCTAATCTTTACGTTTGCGCAACGGTTCCAAGGCCCTACCGAAATAAGTGCTACCAGTAGCAGTTGTGGGGTTAAAGGGTGCGAAATTTGTTTTCCAGCTTTCTAAAAACCGAGATCCTCAATCTCCAGAAACTCTAAGGGCTTCCACAATTAGTATAGGCTAAGGCAGGGAGCGTTAACTACGTTTTAATAGTACTATATTTTTAGTGGAACATGTGTTCATACCTACGTTTTTTCAATCGAATTCGAAATCGTTTAAAAAGAAATGGGAAAAGATTGGCCAGGCACCAGGATTTGAACTGCTGTAAAGTCGCGATATTCTTAAATCAGATAAAATAAAATATATAGGAAACTGACATTATTTCGCTCGAATGTATTACTTTCCTTTCATTCATTACAACTGGTCTTATATAAACTAGATAATAGCACTTCGTATGTATAGTTAGAAACACTTTCCGTAAGCTTATTCTAAGTTAAAGTTATAATTGACTTCCAAATTAACAAACACAGCCTATGCCGTAAACTACTGCCGTATGCGGTGGAGTTTTGAACTACGTCAGATATAGTACTCCTTATTCGATCCCTAAGGACATCCCACGGACCGACATTTCACTGCTAGTGGCCTGTATTTCTGATTAAGTGTGATGATTATTTATTTATTTATTCAACAATAAGGGCACCAAAGAGAAATAATGCTCATAGCTAGGGGCAGTCTTTCGTTACCCGACGATACTAGGTCTTTAATGCTTTCATAATGTGGACTACAGCTAAATGCAGTTGCGACGCATATTGAAAAAGACTGCATGTGAAATGAAAAGTGTTAGTAGGCCCTGTCTAAGCATTTGAAGATTCTATTTTTTTTGCATTCATTCAGCTGTATTTATATTCCTTTAAGCAACGAGTTCAGAATCTTGTCTATACAGAAGACCATGCAACTATTGATTGTCAACTGTTTCTACTGTTGGTGTATTTCATGTCAGAATTCACAACCGATGTTAATTTAAATGATTATGGTATAGGATGAAATAGCAATTATCCAATTCAGATTTGCCTTTACTGGGGAAACCATGAAAAAACCCATGTAAAATTGGCCGACCACGGGATTTGAACTTGGGACCTCCCGAATGCGAGTCCAAGAATTTATTCTTGAGTTGGGATATTTGAAAACAATGCACGATCGCTTGCGCTTGCGCTTTCGAAAACTGGAAATGCTTATTATTTTTTTTATTATTATTATTTTTTTTAAATTCCTACCATGATCTTGTTACTGTTTCCAAAACTAAGCACATCATATAATGCAATTAATCAGATTTTATTTTGGATTTAAGACATCAGTAGAAGGATGGGACACAATTTCCACCAAGTGTTTCAGTTTCCATTTACCTTTTGCTAGGAAAATACAGACTATAGTGACTCAAGAACTTAATCGCTGAGAGCATCTCCTACTACCTGTCTATGTAATCGGAGGTTAAAACTTAGACTATTTCCCGCAAGGCTCAAACGAGACCTCTTTAACCAGTTCCTTAATTTTTCGGAGTGATGAAGAGGTGTTTCTTTACATATGAAAGACAAAAAATCAGGACGAGAAACGGTAAATCAATTTGTCCAAGGATCCCTGATTTATGGCACAGGTTCATTAATCTGTCGTAAATCTAAAGGCTTTACTTTCCTTCCAACATATGGAATGTCTTGTTTCCCGAAAATCGCACATCCCCAAAAGCAAAATATATGCTAATTTAATTATCACCTTACTGCTCACTGTTTCACAGAGAGTGGCTTTTTGTTCATAACGAAAGAACAATTCTGATTCTATTTATTATGCAAAATTTAGTGCTATAATTTTCAGCTTCCGTTAAGACTAGGTATACTACAGATAAATAGAACATTAATCAACATAGAAAATCAATTATGTTTAGAGATTGTATAAGTAAATAGTGGAAAACGGAACATAACTTAAGGAGAAAGACAATTTCTAGTCATAAATCATTTTGAGATGTCTGAATGCTTGATAACTTCCTTGTTTCGTAATGGATTTTAATCGTTCTTGAAATGTAAGATGAATGTCTTGACAATGCACTGAAAATTCTCATCCTGTTCACTTCCAGAACAAAGTTCTTATAAATTAGCATAAATCTTCCTTTACTGTAAATATTATCGCGCATTCAGACACAAGGACAGACCGACAGACGGATAAACATTTTCCCGTCCCCCACACAACCTCTTCTTGTGAAAAGTATCGGATTTTTGTTTTTACTGGTATGATTATTACGCTGATGGTAATAATAGTAGTAATAATTTCGTTCAAATTGTATTAATATGTAGAAGAAAGAAGAAGAAAAATAAAATCATTTGTTATAAACATTAATGAAGCTGATTACCTCTTCGAAAGTTGCCACAGTACACAGCTTATCAATTCCATCTAACAAGACAATAAAATTATTAAATACATGGCGTTTATAATTATAAACACTTTATCCTTCCTCTTATAAACAGAATCTCACAATTAATTTTTGGCGTAAATATGGTGATTCAAGATGGATACTGAATCAACGATGCTTTCAGTTAGATGTCTGATTTCATCTTTGGTGATCCCTGGTTTCTGCAGTTGTTGTGCAACCGAGCGTTAGATCGTACATCGGAAACCAAACAGAAGATCATATACTGAAAATTGAAAGCCACCAAATCTTACGTGGTATTTTCTTTAACGAATGCTATGTAGCTCTCGTAGATGCTATTTTTCTCTATGTAAATATTCGTGGTTTGATCATCGTCGTTAGATTCATAGGGAATGGTTGGATCGAGGATATCAACTGTTTTAGCTCCTTTCTTGAGTGTTAATATCTATGAAGCGATTTGATCCTAATCCATCTACAGCATGCACTTCCTCAAAGCATTCACATCCTTTATTGGTCAGGAAGCAAGGCAATGGCTTATATTGCCTAATACCTAAAAATATTAATGTATTTCTTCTAGCATAAATGTACATACAATTACAGTATTCAATTCTGTAGTATTTCTATAAGAATGGAGGATTACGTTGCAAATTGATCTTAAAGACCTCGTGCCCCTGAATCTTCTGGATAGACTACTTGCAGTACTCGCGTGCTGGAGAAGTTGCCGCATGCTCTCGCCTTTGGGCGTTGTGTGCATTTTACCCCAATAGAAGCAACAACAAAATACTTCCAAATCCCGTGGCCGGCCAACTTGGCATGGGCTTTTTCATGGTTTCTCCAGTCGTAAAGGCAAATGCCGAATAGGATATTTACATGCCATGAATCATCCTCGCCATTTTGTCTTGTATCATATCCATTTAAATTGATATCAGATGAAATTTACTCCATAAAAATATACCAATAATAGAAACAATTGACAATCAATGGTTCCATGGCCTAACCCTACAGTATAGACACACATCCCGAACTCCTGATATGGCCTCGCGGCTAAAAGGAGTATAAACACAGCCTTTGAATTAAGAAAAAAACTGTTGTAGGAGTGGTCCTTCTGTATTGGTGTAATATCGCAACACCTCATTGTGAGTTGATCATGCCGTTCCTTTTGACAGATTTCGTACCCACGTGACTAATTAATTTCTTCCATTTATCGTTTGATATGAGGACTTCGGTAACCTACCACCATTATCTTCGCAACAAGGGCAAGCTAGCTACTCCGAGTAACTTAGTTCATTGATGTTAAATGAGTTTACGAATGAGGGAATGCATTTCGCAATTAATGTTATAAAAGTCAACAAATTACCAACTCTTAAATTGATAATTTATCGTGTGAGAGTTTGTCTTAAATCTGTAAGAAAGATATTTAAAGAATAGCGCCTTAACTAAATGGCAGAGATGTTTGAAATAGGGGTAAAAGCAAAGAAGTAAATTGCACGTTGATGTGACGAAGCAGCATTAAATCGTAGCAGCTTTTATTTGTTTGTTTTCCTTTTCTTTAATAATTCGATTGTTTACCCATGACCAAATGAGTGTTGAATTTTCTTAGGTGAAACATGACTTTTTGTTTGATATTGTGAGTAATTAAGAAAAAGCGCCGAATGAAGGTGTTGAAACTTCCAATTTGTCACATATTTCCACATTTCTATCATTTTTTATATTTTGGTTTAATTCATTTTGAAATCATAATAAAAATTAAATATTGTACAAAATCTTTTAAATTAAAATTTTTGTCTTTACCATTTGAGGGCAATATAGCTAAGAAATGACATTATAGATTAATTACATCGTGGCGCACATGGATGTGATTTTTGCACTAGAGACCGGAAGTTTGCGGGCTGTGATAAGATCAATGGGAATTTTAAATTGACCTAATTATTTTCGTGCAGTATGACCATGTGTTCAGCCTATAAAAGAAATGAGTACCAGGATAAATGTTTGGAGTACATCCAGCCAGTGCCTAAGGCTGGCTGGCCTTACAATCTTCATTAAAATTCGGGAGTTTCGGGAGTTTCATTATTAAAAAATCCTATGGGCTTCCATCTTCTGAAGGATACGGAATACTTTATGATACTTTTCTGTAATTTACTTCACTTTATATTGTATGGCGATATCCCGTGTGGGTTAATCGTTGCCCAGGTGGTATCAGATACTCGTATGTGATAGATTTCTAAACGATTTACAAACTTTGAAGGATATAATCCTGATTAACCCAAACGTTAACGGGTAAAGTAAAGTAAAGTGATCCCTATACAGGCTATGGAGGCCCAGAGGATTCCAGGAGGTTGAGGCTCCCAGATTTGAGACATTTGCCACGCAAAGGTGGTAAGATTGTCAGCCTTACGCACCGGCCGCCTTTACCCCCAGGATTGCTCCTGCTACTCATTTCTGTTAGAGGCTGAGTCGACCCCATTACCATAGTACCACCTGAAGGATTAGGCTAATTAAAAAACTCCAACGACTTCATCGGGAATCGAACCCGCGACCTTCCGGTTTGTAGCGAAGTGCCTCAATTACTACACCACATTGACGGGTGTTCAGGTGTAATTAAAAAGAATATGTACAATGAATGTGATCGAGGTTTTCATCAACACCAATAAAACATCTTTACTAACAAAAAGTAACATAAATGACACCTATTGGACATGAAATGCATTATGTTAAGATGATCACACTTACCTTATAATCTTTAGAGGAAAATTCTTCGTAGTAAATCTTAAAACATTCTAATACCGTATAGCTATATCAACTCTATAGTTGATCAACTATATCAACTCAAGCAGAATTTTCCAGATATGGATACCAGCATATGAAACATTTTACTACGAGTATATAATCTCGTCAGCTAGCTATAATATGAAATTCTGTATTAATAATAGATGGTAACGGCTTGGACTCGCATTCGGGAGGTCCCAGGTTCAAATCCCGTGGCCGGCCAATTTGACATGGTTTTTTTTTTCATGGTTTCCCCAGTTGTAAAGGCAAATGCCGAATTGGATATTTATATACCATGACTAATCCTCATCATTTCATCTTGTATCATATCCATTTAAATTAATATCCGTTGAAATTTACTCCATTAGAGTACACCGACAATAGAAACAATTGACAAGCAATAGTTCCATGGCCTACCCTATTGTACAGACACAGATCCCGAACTCCTGATATAGCCTCGAAACTAAAAGGAGTATACACACAAGCTGAAATAAATAAGTAAATAAATAAATAAAATCATTTAACTTTTTAAAATTTTAAACATAAAACAATATCATAGTTAGACACGTATTTTTAAGTGATTGTTAGTTTATTAAATAGTATAATGATGTGTTAAGGGTCTAGATTTGGATGAGCTTGGATGGCTGTTGGCCCAAAAGTATTGGCTCTGTGCACTCATTAGAAAGTGCCGGATTCAGTAATTCCTAGCTCAGAACAAGGCCTTGTGAACCTGTTTTGGAAAGCGCCAGGTGAAAAGTTATAGGGAAGTACTTATACAAACACAGGATTTTATTTCTCATTTTGTGCTCTTTCATTCGGCATAATATATTTATAATAGTATTCACAGTTAGGTAACTTCTTTTAAATTACATTAAACATGTAGTTAGTTTGAACATATTTAAATAAGGAACATAAAATTTTCCTTGGTATCCAGAAAACAGTTGTTTTGTAATAATCTGGGTCCGCGGTCCATCCTTGGCTGAAGTTGATGGACCACGGCAGGCACTAAGTAACACGCAATGTTTTTATATCGATATGCCAGTTGTTATATCGATATGATTCTAGGGAGGAAAGAAAACATTCTCACACAACATACGTACATACATTCATTCAATATTTGCCTAATAACACCATCTAATGTGCATTTGGCGTTAATGTCTACATTACAACAATTAGGTTCTTATTAAAGCATTGTCCCTATTGACGATTATATAAGTTTAACTATACAAATTGTCATAATGTCACTAAATTTTCTGCATTTAAAGTTTGTTTTTATAACAAACAAATTATAAATACATCACAGTAAGAATTACCCATATATCACAACGTATATAACTAGATCTTAACATTATATTACATGCTAATAAGTGATTTAAAATAAAAGACATGCAATCTGTTTATATATTTGCATACAACTTTAACATAAACTCCTACATCATTAACACCATAACCTTATATCTAGCAGGTCTAACTTTTAAAAAAGTGCTTTTATTATAATTAACATTTGTTCAAATAGTAACTTTAAAGTTATTTTCACAACTTGACCATTTAATATCTTGAATCTGGAAAATATTATTAACTGGGCCATCCAAAGATTAGAGATGAAAATTTAAACAATATTCATATATTATAGGCTATACTTATGGGATATGCCTTAAGTTGTACATTAAATATATACTGTTGTTTAATAATTTGAATTTACACAAACAAATGAAACAATATATGATTAAGCCTAAATATTCGTCACATCTTTTATCTGTAGCTTAAATAAAGTTTCAGTGCATGTTAAACAGAATGTAATGTGTTTAATACTTGTAACATGACCAGAACTCGTATAAGGTTCATCACTCTGCTCCTTAATATCAACCCATGTATTTCAAATCGGCATAATGTTATAATAGGAGTTCCTAGCATACGTGTACAATAAAAACAGTTTTCTGTAGGGAAATAGAATGACTGATTAGTTGTTGTTGGTCTCAGTCTGTACTGAATACTACCATTTTGATTCAGAAATCTTAACTTTCGAATTTGTGTTGCTTTAATAAAATCTGTGAAAAATATAACAAGAAATATATTTAATCACTCTGGAGCTATTTTTGTTGTTTACATAAATAATAGCGAGCCTTCAAGCAAAGTAAGGAATACGGAAGAGTTTATTCTTATGTATTTATAGATCCCGCACGAAATCTGTGCCGATTGCCTACGTCATTGCATTATGTTTTCGTGGGGACTGTAGCGTCGACTGGCCTGCTACCTATCTCTCTCGCACAACAGTACTCCCTTTCTATTTTTAAAGGCCAAGCTACCTCTCTCTCTCTCTCTCTCTCGCACAATAGCATGTCTCTCTCTAGCGAGTAACGGTCGTGATCGGCACAGATTTCGTGCGAGATATTTATAACTGTAATTAATGTAAAATATGTATTGTTTCCAGCATATCAAAGTTTCATTTTAAATTTTATTTTGTAGTCATATGGATACATCTTGAAATTTTCGTGATAGTTTTATCTATTTATTTAGGCCTAAAGATAATATGAGCCTCAACAGCCTTGGAATAGAACGTTGGTTATTTGGATGAGTCTCTATCAAAATAATTTTCAATACGAAAATATACTTGCATATACTTGCCTGCCATATTTCGTAAAGATATTTCTAGGAACAAGTTTTTTATACGATAATAGATGTATGGTCAAAATGTTCTTAACATTTAAGTTATTAAATACATAAACAACGGAATGTTTTTAAAAAGTTATTTTTTAACGAAAACAATTTCTTTATAGGATTATTTCATGGCAAGATTTTTAGACAATTTTATGATACAATTTAAAATTCAAAACATTTTAGGTGGAAAAATTTACATATTTCTTATTGTTATTAAAATGTTTAAAATGACAAAAAATTCAGTTTCAGGTTTTTAAATTATAATAGAATGTAATCTATTTTACATTCACATTGCGTTAATAATTATTACTTTGTATGTACAGGAATTTAACTTTAATACTATCACTACTATTTCATTAGAACACCATGTGTTGGCATTACAGTAATGATTGCTAGCAAGCTGTTTGGTGTATATTTACAAAACCTCTTTTATAATACCCCACACAATAATGGATAATTTAATAGCCAGCAGTAAAGTTCAGTAGTTGAGAAAATATGTATTGTAAATGTTTTATTATATATATAAATATCAGGAAAATTATATACTTATAACAAAATAGCAAAATGTTACACTCATTAGTAAGGATACGGAAGAATGCTTCATTCTAAATCTACATAATTCACGTTAGCATAATATGCTATAGTTTCTTATCACAGCAAGCGACAGTAATTAATTAAAACAAACAAAACTAGTTCTCGTTATTTGACATCACAACATTGAATCTAATGCTAGTTACAGTATACTTCTAGTAGAACACATCTAGTATCTTCACACTCCTCTGTGAATTGAATAGAGAAGCTATATTCACAAAGGAATTAACTGTTTTCTGGACTACTAGGTACTGGTCCAAAGTTTCAAAACCCGGACGTTTTCCCCGTTACTATGGCGGGCATCCTCAGAAGCTGTTGGAACATTGGTGGAAAGGGAATATTTTCATGGTTCAAGGTTTACAAAATCTTGAACCGCAGCCTAACAGCCCAGAAAACAGCTACTTACATGATACCGGCTGTAAAAGCCTTCACATTTTAGCATGTTCACAATGCTTCGAAGTAGAGATCGACGTAACTCTGTTCACCATCTGAAATTTGAGTAATTTGAAGTTTGTTTTATACTTCCAAAGTTATGAATAATCTATAAATTTGTCATGGAATATCCTTTAATATTGTTAATCGCAATACTCGAAGTTTGATACTGTTTCACAGTTTTATTGAATTTTTACACTATAATATGAGCAGTGAAAAATCATGCACTGTCGAACAGAGTTCTTGAGCAGTGTTTGCTGTTCTAAAGAACGAAATCATTTTCCGTAATTTGTCCAATTTTTTAAACGAATATCACGATGTGGGAATGTTGTACTTTTTACGATTAAATTTTTAGCTGTGGCAGAATTCACTAATCTGCCATAATGGTTTTTATCCACTGTTGGTGTTGAAAATATGAATAAACTATTCTGTTCTTCGTAATCTCATAGTAACATCAAATCCTTCTAATAGATTGCAATATGGCTACTCTCCCAAAATTCACAGTCGTCTAGTTTTAATTTTCATAGACGACGTAATTTCATTATTCCGAAGTAGTCAACGAAAGAACTTTATTTGTAGTTAAAAACCACAGTTTCACACTGATGTGTAGAGAATAAGTGCTACGAAGTTAAAATGTCATACACAATTGACTTTATTTTATAAATCTCAAGGTTTATCTACGTTATAGCTAGTAGCCGTGTTATCGTCTCCAACTTGCTAAATCCAACAATCCATGAAAATGAGGACGTAGAGGCTGAAAAGAAAATATCTGCTAAACTGTAAATTTCTAACAGCTTGAGAATAAAATGCCTTTCATACATTTTCTGTGTAAAAATTTTTGACATTAAAATATTTTTAAAAATAAAATATACTCAAGTCTGTAATCAATTTTATGTTATACCCTTTACAAATATGCTGTCACACCCATTACAAATATTTTAATTTCTCGTTTTTAT
Organism: Ectobius pallidus; assembly: GCA_964059195.1. Taxonomy (NCBI): domain Eukaryota; kingdom Metazoa; phylum Arthropoda; class Insecta; order Blattodea; family Ectobiidae; genus Ectobius; species Ectobius pallidus. The sequence goes on along the minus strand of CAXKWD010000004.1, from coordinate 46,918,023 downwards.
TCTTATGCCATATTTTGAAAGAAGGAACTTTAATAGCTTAACTACAACTGAATATTTTTCGTTTGTGTAAATTTTTCCAAATCACAAAGTTTTATTGGTACTGTCAAAAGTAAGTTATGTCCGTATATGGTAATACTCGTTACAACATTTTGGATAATATTATCCAGTCATCTGTTTACTTTAAAAATATATTTTATTATGGTGAGTACTTGAAGCCTATTGTATCCTCTGATGTATTTAACTTGGGTTTCTAAACAGCAAGTAATTGTGAATAGATTTTTAAACATGTAAATGTTACACCCGTTACTATTGATAGACCCAAAGTCGAAATGCGATCTGTTAATATATGACCTGTAGATATTTACTGTAATATGTAGAAGAGTGAACACCGATCTTGTTTTCTCTACTTCGAAGCTGTAATTGTAAACTTTGTTCACAATGCTGTGAGGTAGTGAACGGATCAAGCAGCATAAGCACGCTGCGGAGACTACACTTGCCAAAACACTTACGACACTATTTTTTAAATTCTAATGTTCATTAAAAATCTTCTATCAACTATATATTAACGCAATCTACGAATTTAATGAATTAAGATACTATTATTGCCTATCTACACACGCCTAAAGCGTCTACGTAACTATTGCGTCTATTTACACACAAATTCTCTCCAGCAAACATGTAACAAGTCAGGGTAATATTTGGGATTTCTAATGTAAATCCCATACCAAACGTGTGCTAAAGTAGCCTATATCTACTAAGAGTTTCGGTAAACATTTGAACGGATCCACACCTTTCCCTCAACAAATCTCGTATTATGCTTTGAATTGTAGAAGATATGAAAAATATTTGCATGTTTGATTATACCTGTACCATTAACATTATAGGTATTGCTACACATATTCGGAGGAGTATGTCCTAGTCAGTCAGTATCTCCACCTGCTTCTTGAAATAAATTTAGCCCTTTGAACCGTCGTGTTAAAGAGATACGGAATAAAAGGAAGAGTATTTTAAAAGTAGGGAGAATTTCACCAGAAGATACCAGTCTAAATACAGCCAATGATATAAACTAAGAACCGTGACAGAAACCCATGAAAGTGCAGAATGCGACGTTGCTCCTTCTTTAATAACTGGAATAGAAATTGTGTACGAGAATTCACAACATACTCGTCGGAAATGAAGGTAATTTTTGTCTCATTGTAAATTAATGTATGGTTAGCATACTGCTATTAGACCAGAGATGTGTCTGTTGAAATTAAAATCTCGCAGAATGCATTCCTTTGAAAGGGAAGAAAATTCGTTGGTCCCACTTCATAAATGTACGGCACATAGAAGAATTCACTTGGGAACAAAATTACCAGCCGTTTCGCATCGACCCGTTCTTTTCCTCATCCTAAACGGTAAAGTGACTTTCGTCAAAAAGAATTAATTGAAATGAATTTACAGAATCAACCTGATTTAACTCTATGGGACCTCGTGGTGAAATTCTTACTTCTTGAAGCATGAACCTATTTTATTGTAATACAAATAATTCCAGATTACTGGGGGGGGATTCAAAACCTCTTGGGAGGGGATTGTAACGTAGTTACACTTATTGGCATCAGTTAGTGGAAACTTTTTGCTAAGAATATAAGAAGAATCTATGTAGAATATTAATTATGATTTATTAAATTAAAAGAAAGGAATATTTCTATGTGCAACTAGCGTGAATTTTTGCATGGTTTTCGTGTGCCTGAATAACTATTTTATTAAAGAATTCCGGAAACGCAAAACAAATGGTTCTCAGTTCATGAAAATATGTTTCAATACTTATGAATAATGTTTACGGGATCATACCTCATTGCCACAAATAAAAAAGACTATGACATATTGCGTAGTTAGTTTAATACATTACAGAACAAAAATAGATGGAGTTTGATCTACAGAATTGCCCCTCATTTGTAAAGAAGGTAGTTTTCTGTGGAATGTTAGACAGGATGTTTTAAAGTATTATTATTATTATTATTATTATTATTATTATTAACGATCAGTTATTAAATAACAACGGTTGGTATGGGATCACGAACCTATCCAAGGGCAATCTCAAAATATATATCAGCCGGTTTCCAATCAATAAAAGCTTATTCTAACTTTTTTTGAGTAATAGTAAACACTTAAGATTCATCGGTGGGGGTTTCTGTCTACATAAAATAGTTGATTGTCGTAATACATTCTGAGATGCAGCAGTCAAATGCGAACATTTCCGAAATATATTTTATTTTACTTTCATACCCTGACTTCTGGTATATCATTTCTTGTGATTTATACGTCACAAAATGAGAACAATATTAAATATACAGAACATTTTATCTACTGACATTACAATAGTATAAACAAATGACAGTTACTTAAATTGTTGGCGAGTCACCAGCATGAGCTGTTTTGCGGTATTTTAAATAATCGAATTGTCTTGAACCAGCATTGTTAAAGCAGAAGAAGCTCGCCGCACTTTCTGTCCAATTCTTTCTAATTGGAACTCCCATTACGGAAGAAGTTGCGAGATAACTATAGAGAGATTAATTTTAAAAGCGGATGATAGTAGCAAATACACTCACACACAATTACAGCATCGCAGGTATCAGGCAGTGATTTCAAATACAAGTCCTGTTCAATGTAAGAATCACTTTTATTTTTGTCTAAATCTTGACTCTTGTGCTAGGCGAATGTTCTCGCCCATGTCTTAACTGCCAGTTTCTTGCGAACCAATGTCCCACTGCCAAGAATTCACAGGTCACAAAAAAGCACACATTTAAAAAATATTTTGCTCATATAAATATCGAATATTTGGAGATATTAAATTTTCGCATCTGAAAATACACCTCTATACTCTTTCTGTTTTGACAGTATCACACACAAAATACTAGTTTTCAGAAAATTATAACATTAAATAAGTTACATATCGTATTTGTTACATAAAAATAAGTTAGTATATTACCACTATATACATAGTTCATTCATATATTCCGTACACAATGATACCATTTCACAGTCAACAATCGATAATGTTCAATGTAATGCAAACAATGAAACTAATATTTCCGTTCATCCGTGATCTAGTATTAAGTTTATAGGTACCGTTGAACAAGCTGTTCTAATAATCTAAAGCTTCAGACAGTAACACGTTCTACCGTTTCCACAACACAGTACTACCTTACAGACAGCTTTAAGCAAAACTTTACATTTTGATCATAATTTGTATATGGAACACATCAGCATAGAATATTTTACACAAGAGACATAGCATTTTGATTTGTAATAATATAAATATTTTAGTATAGAATGAGCATTTCAATATCAAATTAAATGTCATTATTCTCCACACTAAGTATAACACGGTAGGAAAGTCACATTGTGTTCCGTACTATTTCTCTATGTTCACATTTTTGTTATATTACATACATAGCAACATTTTTATAATATTTTATTTTTATGCATTGAAATACATGATTAGCAAACGTTTTGGCAAATACATGATGAAGCTACGGCTATACACTAATGATGCTTTATGCTCATCGCATACATCAAACTATTTAGATCACAACAATGATTTCTTTCTGGAGGATAAAGTTGAATGAGGTCAATACGACGTGGTTTGGTCGAGTTTAAACGTGCTCTTTGAAAATAAATTATAGAATCAAGTACGGCGTGACGCATAATGGTCTCCGGATATCATCTTATCACACCGTGACAAAATAATAACTTAATGCATTGAAAATTAAACAGAAAATTCATAATTTATGGAGATAAATGGAGATCCGGCACACGTCTATCCCATGATCCAGTTTAATTCGACGTAGCCTACATTCTTTACAGTATTGCGCCTTTCACTTGAATGTCGGTTATGATAATAACTTTCTTCTTGCTTGAAAATCATGTCAAGACCTGCAAAATGTCCTTGAAGAAAAACTGCTTAAAAATCACGGAGCATTAAAGTTCGGTAGTGGTAGGCCTTGTCCCTTCTGGGATGTTAGCGCTACGGAGTTAGTTAGTTAGTGGAGGTGACCGGGCAAGATCGGTGGCTCTAAAATTAGATCACTGCTCATCAGGAGTGGTGCAGGTTCCTATGTGTAGCGGAGCTCCATATTAGGCCTAATAGAAATCTTGGTGCATGTAATAATGAAAATTTATCACCAGGGCTAGGATTTTTAAGTGAGCTCCTTTTTTCGTAAATTTCTCCTATGGAAGAAACCACACTATGAAACTTTATCTCTAGTTGAGAATGGAGGCAATTTTCCAGCATCCTTTTCCCCTTTTTACGGCTTTTATTACTTTTTCTCCATCATGCTTATGTATTTTACTGCAACTTTTTAATATTCTTCTAAAGAGCATTTGATCGTTAATAGCCCATGCTTTCTGAATTTCTTTGCTTTTTTTTAGTAATATAATTAATTATCTTGGTTTAGTTCCAGTATCCAAAATTTTATGTAACTTTCGATTAACTCTTCATCAGCTTTTAGTGGATATGGGAATAGTGAAACTGTCTGCTTTTAGACAACGCGAGACTAAAGGCACACCTGCAACTATGGAAAATAATTCAGTATTAAATATTCCGTTTTGATTTTTGTTTTCACTGGAATTAGTCAGTAGCCTACTCTTCGTGAATGTAAGTTTGTCACTCAACGAGTTTAATAGCACCTTTTTGTCTCCTATTTTGCCTTATTATTTGCATAACTACCCTTCCCTATTCCATATGGAAAATGAACCTTAAAATCCTAACCCTGCTTTTCATGCTTTCGGTTATCAAGCAGTAGCCTATTACAAAACTCTGAAAACTTATCTTTAGGACATCATGCATTCCATTTACATTACATTGTAAGGGTCTGTCTCGGAGGCCATTATGCCCATAATTCGCCGAGTATATACTTAATACTCTTAATTTTATTAATTGAGCTATAAATTAAAATAAAAAAAATCTTCTTACCAAACAGGACTCTTAGGCCTGTACTTCTGTCCTTAGTACTGAGATTGTTCAACATTTAACTGTTGTTTCTAATAGTGTCCCTTTCTTATTATCATTTGTCTAGCTTGTGTACTTACTTACACTTTCGTCCGAAGCTTTTTGAATTCAGCTGCCAAGAACAAAATAACATAATATACTTAGGCTACAGGAATAATAACAAAAATTTAGGCAACCACACACCAAATGCAGTTCTTTGTACTAGCTGCTATAATGTGCAAATTCTTTGACAATGTAGCTACCATACCGGAAGCTCGTAACAATAATGGCAATGATGATGATGATGATAATGATGATTGTGTAATATTCTCACATACAATATCGCTGTGCTATGCTTTTAACCGTATTACATATTATATCCAGAACTGTCAATATATTTTCTTTCCCTTATCCTTGTAGATTGCTTTGACACTTATTTAAAAGTAGCCTATATGCAAATTATATTTGATATAATGTTTATTTGTGTCGTATAGTGACTAATAATTTAGCAAGCCACCATTTCTAACTTGTTCACCTCACAGTCTCTGAAGGCCTTAATACATTATTATGTTGAACGAGCTTAGTTTCTTGAACATAAATTTGTTTCATTATTACAAGCTCAAACTTCCAGAATAGACCGACCTCATGTAGAAATAAATAATATAGTGTCACATCTCACAACAAAACTTATCGGTGGATTTTAGCTGAAGCAAGGGCTACATTTTATAGTTGTATTACTCTTATGAAGCTTCTTGGAAATGCTATAACTAAATTTCATAATTAACTTAATTTCCATAACTTCTGAATTTGAATATAGGGGAAACATTAGGCTAAATCCATCTCATCTCAAAACTTGATTTTGATTTTTTTAGTTGTGCCACTGTTATCATGAACGAAATATGGGCGGACGTTTGGTGATAAATTGTGCAGTTTTATGCCCCTACCATACAGTAATTATTTCCTTAGTGATGTAAGGTTTATTAAATTAGCACTAGTGATAACATGTTACAGGTCTTCCTTCAATCTTTAAACCACTTATATATTGTTCACATCATAGACCTGATCGTACACCTATCTATCAAAACTCTCTGGTTTCCCGTACCTGATGGTGAGTCTTAACTGTGTTTTAAACTTTAGCAAGTGTATTACTAGATATAAAAGAAGAGAACACCTTATTATGAATAGTATGTTGCAATTTCTTCATCTAAATATCTAACAGCGAATTAATGTTTTACAAGAGATGCTGGTAACGTCCTCAATTTCTCACACGTTTAACTGGTATGTTCCTTCGTAAGTGCCAAAGAGAGACAAAATATTGCATTTGGTGTGGGTAGACCTTGAATTATATAATTTCTTAATACGTAACAGTTTACCTTATATCAAAACAAGCTAATAATCCTTTCATATATTGATGGGATACTAATATAAAGTTAATTTAATTAGTGTTTTTGAAGTAGTCTATAAATAGACCACACGTTTGAAGGGATGAAGTTGCAAAACGAAACCTCACTGTAATACTCAATCTGACACAGAAACCTACACACCCTTATCCCTGTGTTTGAGCTACTACGCCTGAGTGTTATCATACGGTCTTTAATTGTTCATCTGAGCGGAAAACAGAACACAATTGCCATTGTGCTCCAGTCTGAATCCACATTTGCCAATATTCATTAAATCCTAGCCAGTGAGTTCAATTAACCGATAAATAGAGACATAAATTTGTATTCCAGGTGATGCTGTAGAAAAAAAAAAATAGCATGTCTCGGAGTAATACCTCTTTTGTAAATAATAATGAAAGATACATCGTCATACTGACTTATTCGAATATTTAATTCAGTAGCCTCAAATCTATGGGATTGCGGTAGACTGCAGTGATGGATGACAGGATGAAATATTAAGTAACTTGAGTTAAACAGTTGTTTCTTAAGTTGAAGAATTAGAAGTAAATTGACTCCATTGTATTCATTCATTCCTAATCTGTGACTTTAAGGATGACTTTAATTGGTTTAATTACTAATTAACACTGTATATACCATTAATATTTTAAACATTAAACGTCGAAGTCATATCATTGAGTTTGGTTCTTTAGGTATAACAGCTAGGCTATGTAAAGTGCATCTTTTTACTATATTTTATGGGTAACGGTTTTCTGTTAGTTTCAAGTTATGTTTAATTTTAAGGATTATGGTACAGTGCAAGATGAAAATAGCGGCAATGGGTCATGGTAAGTAAATATTCAAATCGGAATTTACCTTTACGACTGAAGGAAACCATGAAAAATCCCTAGTTAAATTGACCGGCCATGGGGTTTGAACCCGAATGTGAATCCAAGACCTTATCTTTTCGGCCATCTCGCTCGGTAAATTGTATAAAATACAGTAGGTTAATATTTGAACTGTAAGTTGAAGTGTTAGGAGTAAAATGTCTTTATTGCCTTCACTCCTGGTATGTATTTTCCAGATGCATCTGATCTGTTTTATTTATTTACATACTGGCATTTAATTTATATAATTTTGTTCTGTCTCACACAAAAGGAAGGATTTGATATGTAAAACGATACCTACAGTTGCAGGGTTTGACGGTAGATCTCAATTCTATCTGTGATGAAATGATGCCATTCCTCTATTTCTGCATAATAATAATAATATTAATAATAGTAGTAATAATAATAATAATAATAATAATAATAACAACAATAAGAGTAACCGATCCGAGGTTTAAAACAGTCATTTATATACATTGTGGACGACCAGACAACTTATATTCATGGAAAGGAGTGATGTCGACGAGCAAAACAGAATTAATTGACAGTAGAGGGTCACAGCTGATTTGCTATTTCGTTAACAGAACTTTAGCACATTGTTCATGTTTTGCATGAATCACCCCATCAGCTTAAGGAGTCTGACGAAAAAGAGAGAAGATTGAGAGGGAAAGCGAGTGAGAGCGAGCGGTCTATCTGCGATATAACCATAATCAGAATATGCCCTTGTTGATTCTGATAATGAGGTACAATACTTTCTGATTTACCCACTCCAAAACTTTCCACAACCGAATAAATCTGCAATAATGTTCGCATAGTTCCAATATCGTTGGCGTTTTTATTTGTAGCGTTTCTCCATCTTAAGATAAAAGTCCCAATCCTTACTCTGTAAGTTGTGGTGTTCACACCCATGGCAACGGCATTGTGGCAACCAAGAGTTCCCTGATGTATGTAATGAAAAAAAAATGTTCACATTGAATGCGATTGATACGAGTAGTTATGAATACAAAAAACAACTATCTTGCATTGTGTTGTAATAACGAGGATTTTATGTAAAACATGAAAATATTCTTATATTTTTATGGCTACGTCGTGGCGCAATTGGTTGAGGAACTCCGCTGGAAAATGGAAGATCCCCAATTAGATAGCTGGGATTTTTCTATTGGCCCAGTTCTTCTGTTGGCATTATGGCCCTGGGGTCTACTCCGAAATGAGAAGCAGGAACAAACCTGGAGTAAAGGCGACCGGTACGTAAGGCTAACAACCTTTATATGTCAAACATTTAAAAATTTTGAAGCCCCAATCTCATGGAACTCTAAGGTCCTTCACAGCCTGTATACGGTTCACTTTAATTTACTTTATAATCTTAGATAATTTTTCGAAATAAGTGATGTATTATATCAAGAGATGCGATCTAATAAAATACAATACAACATTTATAGGGATATTGTAGAATGAACCAAACCTTTTCTTAATTATACAAACATACGTCTCAAATTTTTAAATAAATTAATGAGTAGTCACCTTCGAAGATAGGCATTACATAACCAACACGATACTAAAGTATATCTGAGTCTCCACAGCACCGCGATATTATTTACTACGCGTATTCGGTGACTGGGTTGCTCGCAGTGGACCATTACACAGCCTGCTCGTTCTTTCGATCTCAACTACTTGTTTTTTTTCAGATTATTTTCTAGGATTTTCTTTTTCATAATATTTCTAAGAAGTTATATGTAAAAACAGATAATGTTTATATTTGTATATACTGTAATTATTTTTATATGTACCAGCAAGTGAGCGAGTATTTATAGTATGTTCACACATACTATATGCTGTATGGGATACTGTTTCATTTCTGTAATGTAATAGTCGACACTCCCATATGAATAATAGGTGGTTCAATAGCTGCAAGCTTGAACATTCCACCGTCTTCCTCTCATTATTATTTATGCCTATGCGTTCATGTTTAGGCCTATTTGATTTTATTGGTTTTATGAAATAACAATTTTATGTACAGTTAGAAACATCGGTTTACCTTTGAAGCATCTGAATTTTTAATGGTTTCTGTACTTCTCGAATATAGAATGTCCACGTCAATTATTGCAGCATTGAACAATTATTGATATAGATGTGAAGATAAAGTGATTGTGACTTCCAAACGCCAGAGAAAATATTCAACAATGCGTCACGTAATATATTTGTTATGTGCACAACAAAGCTAGAGAGGTAATGAAAGGCATAGATGAGACTGTGTTGTAGATGAGAAACTCATTTTCTTGGCTAGAAAATAAGATAAAAGTTTAACAAGATACGAAGTTGCATACTTTCTGCCAGGAAAGTGATCATTAACTTGTTTATGATATTTACTGTATGGTCGTGTACGAACGCTGTCAAGAATGCTTTTAAAGCCATGGTATTATAATAAATTATATTGTGTAAAATGGACTAGTAGTTATGTCGAAGACTTTATGTTCTTCAAGGAAAATTAATCAATTCTATTTCCAAAATTTACGACGTCCTATTACTTTCTAATATGAAGATAGTTTTTTTCTTAATTACTGGTATATGGATTCAAACTGGATTATGTTTACCTATCTAGATAATTCCTATCTTATCTGAGTATTACAATGCTAAGTGACGGTATTTGGTGTTTTGTGCCCTAGTTGCTCTTACACGAGCCATTCTGTGCCTCCCCATCTGCATAACACATCCAGAGTTACGCCAGGGTCCCCAAGTCAGACGTGAGTCCCGGTCCCGTATGTGGAATTCGTGTTGAGTCGACTCTCCTCCGACAGGTCTTCAGGCTTGATCATCCTCGTAATGCGCTGAAAAACAAAAGCATTGTCGTCATTGAGGGTACATTTTCAAAATTATGGACGAAGTTCTAATTTTGAATTGGACCACAGTCTGCAGAAAGGAACCAATCCACATGATTTTTAAGCTTAAAAAACAATTAAAGTTAAACAAAAAGCCACCTGGATCTTTTCAGTGTGTTTTTGTTTGCTCCAAAGATTGCATATACGAGTTAAAAATGTACAAAATAAATAAACTTATTTTTTATTAGTTAATCCCGGGAGTTTCTATGGATCACATACATACTTTTTTAGACCAGACAAAGACTTGGAGAGCCTCGCCGGATGAGAGCCCAAGGCCGGGGTCACTTCTGAGACAACTCGAATACATAGGACGAGACACTCATTCTGAACAAAGCGAGGATGGGTGAAGGTTATAATTATGACCAGTTGATATCCGTGGACCAGGAGAGCCTATAGTTTCCCAACATTCGTCTCACATGCGAGAAAAAACCCCTCCTAAGAAACTTGTCCCGACCAGGAATCGAACCTGGACCCGCTAAGTGGAGAGAGCGAACGCATCCCCTAAGCTACAGGGTGGACGTTTGTAAATACCTACATTTCGAAATTCTGGCTTGAGTTAGGTTTGTTATTCTTACCTGCATTACGCTTCCCGGAGTAATGATGAACTTGTAGATGATGTAGATGGGGATGCAGACGAGGGAGGATGCTGTGAGGCACCACCCCACCACGATGCTCCACGCAGGGTACTTGTACTCTCCCTGCAGCATTTCTTCATATCCCAGAAGAGAGAATATGAAGATCACCTGTCAGCAATGAAAGACACACGTTAAAGTGAATCTGAACGCGAATAGTACATTATGCAACGAGCCTATAGTGACATTTATGAAGACACGAGTATGTCTATGAAAAAAGCTAAGAGAGTTTCATAATAAAATTGTCATACGAGTTTCTTAATTATCATTATTGGCAAGTTAAATACGACTGCTTTTGTTCGACCATAATTAAATGTTTAAGTTTTGAGATTTTAGAATCATCAAACGAAAAAAAAGGCTGATCACGGCAATCAGCTGTTAGTAAGTTCCCGTGGTTCTTGTCTTTTGAGATAGGTGGCAGCAGATTTCCTGCAGTCAAGTGGAAGCTTCTTCTTGGATGTTTTCTTTAAACCAATGAATTTTTAGAACACGAAATGAACTCGATTTAGTATAATGTTAAAATTAACACGTATGGAATTGATTTTATCTTAAATACAGGTTGCTTATTACGCAGTTTCTCTTCTCAAGGTTGCAAGATCGGTCCATGTTCGATAACATTTGATGCCACACCAGTGATTTTAATGAAAATCTGTACTTTAAGGGATGTCATTATGATACAGGCATGCCACATATAATAGGCGTACAATGGTATGGTCGAACAAAAATAAATTTTAAAATTGTAACACGGTTTATCAGAAAATACATACGTATTGTAATTATCATATTTAATAATATATTGATATTAAACGTATAATAAAATGAAGAGTTTTGATTCGTATGAGAGGATTTTTTAAAGATTTTGAAATCAGTAGCTTTTATTTCAAAAGATAAGTGTACTTAACGCACAGATACAAACTTTTGGAGAGAAAGTTAATTTGTTAAAATCGTAAATAGACGTATACTTTTAGCAATAATACACATTTTGAGAAACTTGAGTCATGAAATACTATTTTGTCTTTCTATGAGCAGCATAACTGAAAATGAAAAACTCATCAAACCGAAATGTTAAGGGTTAACTCTTTCCGGCGTTGAGATGCGACGGCGTGTTTTTACTGACACTTTATTGGAAGAAAATTTTTCACAATTATCTCGAAAACGAATCTAATGATTAGCGTATATTTTAATTTAAATTATCAATCTTACGGATAATGAAAACCACTGTATTCGGAACTCCTTTTTTTTGGTAAAAGTTCTCCTAAATTTAGATATTAAATTAGCCGTCTTTTTTTCATACACTTGTTTGTCCTGCCTCACATCTTCGTGAAAACTTGCGACATTGAATGCGCACTAATACGACTATTTTATGTTAGAATGAAAAGCGAGAAAATTGCGAATTCCAGGCTTAGGATAGGAAGTCAGTAGTGATTCACATCTTTTTCCTACTTTCTTTTACTGCAACTCACGATTACAGCAGGTAGATCTACTGAACGCCTATATGGCAGTTTAGTAATGTAAAATTTTTTGCTTCAGTTTTACATTGTACGTAATTAATGTATCTCTACATCCAAGGAACATATTGAGACTTACGGTTTTACTGAATTTTTAAAATATATTTAGGTGTAGGCCTACCACTTGATCGGAAACTATTTTATATTCACGTAAATAAGATCTTTCAAGACCTGTGATCCGTTCATTGTAAATCTTTTGTAGGCTACGTAGCCTATTTTGTTAACAAAGTAACCAGTTCTAAGACACAATTTGTTGAACTATAAAGGATTATTAATGTCTTTCTTTTTATTTTATGAATGCTATAAATTGAGGGTAAATCTCTAGCTAGGGGATAGACATGCAATATTGTACTTCAGTTTCCGTCACTGTATTGTTCCAATTTTGAAGATGCTGGGTCTTCTTAGATCATATAGTTCATGTTCATGCCGGTAGGTTGCACAAGCAAGCACGGAGGAACGATATGCCGATATTACAGAAGTTTGCAATGCCGATATTTCGTTGAATAAATTCTTCCTTCTTTGAGATCTATAAATCATTCCCATTGGGTTCAGAAATAACACATAACATCTTTCTTGCCCGGCACTTGTATATATCTCGGTTGCTTTATTATTTCTGATATAACCTATTTTTGTAGTGCGCTTTATACAAAAAGGCTGGAAAACTTGTTAGATAGTTATCGTTATTAATGATATACCGTAATCTAAAGCTCAGAAATATATATATATTTGTAATTAAAAAACTCCTACTTGTTAGATAGTTATCGTTATTAATGATATACCGTAATCTAAAGCTCAGAAATATATATATATATATATATATATATATATATTTGTAATTAAAAAACTCCTACTGTAATAGGCCTAAATGCCTTCTGCTGGTATCTATTGAGGGTATTAGGCGGAAAGAATTATCCAACAAATTCAGTTATTATAATATCAAGTTTAATAGTTCAAATGGACAGTAACTAATTATTACTCTTCATAGACATCATAAAGTCTTCTAGAAGAAAAGATAAATCAACACAGTAGATGTTCTTTCAAGTGAAGGCCGCGAAAATATTATGCTGCACTTTCGGCAGGAGGAGAAAAGTATTCATACCACCAAATTTACAACTGCTATAGACTATAAAGAAAGGAATAAAATGCACGGTGGAAGTTTATGAAACCAATTTTTGGATTTGGATAGAAAATCCAGTTCTAGATGATTGAATATTTAGAGCATATACCCTTTTATTATTTTTTATTGTGAAGAATTTCAGAATATTTTGAAAGTCTATAACTTATCTTTCGTAAGACATTGTATTCATAATAAATTTTTAACGTTTTATTCGCACCCCGGGTCCATAAAAATAGGCATCACATTAACCGGGACCTGCGGGGCCCCTACGAGAATCCGGCACTACTTAGGCTACATTCGTGTAGATTGTATGACTTTTATACACGAGTGCACTTTGTTCTAGTTCATATTGAATTTTTTGGCAACTACCGTTTGTTGTCCTCTTATTATTAAATTGGTCAGAAAGTGCGGAAAAGTACATGTTTTCTAGAACGTATCAAATTTAGAAAATATATATGCAAATTTAGAAAATATATATTAGTTTTTCTTCAGTTCTAGCATCTCTACATAATAGGATTGTACGTTAATCTCATGCGTAGGTCAATTGTGAACTAAAACCCCTTTATCCTGCACATGTTATCGTTTAATTTCGTATCACAATTGTTCGTTCTATAAGTAATGCAAAAGTTTCTAACAGATATCGCTTCCTGTACGAATCTTCCTATTAATGCTTTGCATACACATTATTCATAATGGACTATTCTGTTCGAAAGTCACTGTAAGCTCGAATTGGATAGAAAATTCTTTGCTGGCGAGTTTGTTTTAGTTTAGCTTTGCTGTGGTACAAACATATCAGAATAATGCGTGCGATCTATGTTATGGCACAGCAATATTGGTTTGCCTTGTTTTAACAACCGATTTGTGCAAGGGGATGACATAAGGGCTTACTTCGCGTACTCCATGGTCTGTTCCTGTTTTTCACTAAGCAAGATAGAGATTTTCATGTTCCCCCCCCCCCCAATTACAACTCGTGTTTCACCCCCAGGTATGTCACGAGGTATTTACAGTATTTGATGAATTTAACAAATTTTATTTACAAGGTGTTTTATTGAGACTGGAGTTTGTTGTGCACTATTTTGAGGAAATTCATTACACTCACGGTGTTTATGTGTGTCTTCATAATCTGTGGCAAGGGTAGCGAAGTCAGGACTGCTGGACGTTCTGTGGAGAATATTGAGCATTTGCTCCATCCATTAACGCGAAGAACTAAATCTATAAGTTCTGACATCTGATCACCTGAATTTAACTAAATTCTAACAATTGCTTCTGTTAACAGTACTAGAGTCTAAAGAGATCCTTACGTTTGAATAAAAACGATGCTTTATAGGTATATTCACCTACTAGTACAATTTAATCAAAATGCAATAACCCCTAACATATTCTCTTTTTCGCTGAAGTTTTCTTTTTAATGAACATAAGTGGACGTCAGTATCGTAGCGCATTGTCATTCTATAGCCTGTATCTCTTGTTTTGGTGCTCAAACGTCCGGCATAATGAATAGCTTTGCTGAGTACAATACAGCTATGGAGCCACTGAACAAACATTGCCGGTCTGAGCTTCCATTCCAACTCCTTTTATCCTAAATATAGTCATTTTGATTCATACAAAATAACATTAATTTCACACCTACAGTATACGAGAATTTGTTACAGAAGTTTATTTTTTGCCCCAAAATTACTCCATCAGTGACTGAGGAAAGTTCATAGTCTGTATTTTAAATTTTATTTCTTAAAATCCACACTACGAGATATGATGGACTTCATATTAACCAGGAGTTCTATGTAAATACACATTTGCTTTTACATTAGTTAAAGTTAAAATTTCGTGATATGTATACGAATTAGGATATTTGGAGTGGTTTCAGGCATATTCGATTTTCCATATTTGTCCATATTTCAGAAAAAAACTCCCAAACCTTTACATATTTCATAGTTTTATTAAGTGCCAGTATGGTACTTATGAGTTTGTGTGGTTGGCGGGAAAATGTCTGTCCGTCCGTCCGTGTGTCTGTTCGCCCGATAACTCAAATACGTTTGATCGGATTTTAATGAAACTTGGTATATGCGTTTACAATGTCCATGGAAAGAATCCTATTGATATTGGACCAAATCGGATGACCGGTACCGGAGTTAAACCCAATTTAGTGTATATTTTAAAAGCGCCATAACTCAAATACGCTTTGTCGGATTTTCATAAAACTTGGTATACGCTTTTTTAATGCCTATGGAAAGACGTCTGTTGATATTGGACCAAATCGGTTGGCCGGTACCGGAATAATGCCCAATTTAGTGCCTTTTTATGGCATTATATAGCAATAGGTGCGATAAATCAAACACGCTTTATCGGATTTTCATGAAAATTGGTAGGCCTATATGCATTTATAATGTCCGTGGCAAGAAGCCTACTTATTTTGGACCAAATCGGTTGACCAGTACCTGAGTAACAACGAATTAAAGGTCACTTTTTTTTAAAATCATGTCTATACTACAATGCCGCATTTTTAATCATTTGAGGGCTTTATCTGCAGTGCAGTCAGTTGTTTGTTTACTTCGTTGATGTAGTTGAAAATTAGTACTACCGGTACTACATGAATACTGTGAAATAATAAGGTACATTACTGTGAAATATTTAGCGGAGTTATATGCCACTGAATTTTGTGAAATGTTGACATATTTTAAGAATTTCAAGTTGCAATACATTTAGATTTGACAAATAACACTATTCCTTCACATAAGCTTATCAAACTACATCGTCAAATTGACTGAGTTAGCCGAATGGTAACGTCTTGGATTCGTATTCTGGAGGCCCCTGGATCAAATTGCGGAGCCGGCAGTTTTGACATGGATTTTTTTAAATTTAATTTTTTATTTTTATGTGAGTGCGCGATTGTCAAGGTATCATTTGGTCGATTTTAATCTGATTAAAAAATTATTTTCTGCACATCATAATTGCAGTTTTAATTGATTGAACAAAAGCATACTGGCACTTTGTTATATCAGTTTACCTGATTTTATTCTACATCAAAATGTGAAGTGAGAAAATTATATTTTCCTTGTCGAGGGTAGAGAAAATTATGTGACTGCATCACACTGTGTTTATTTTCGTGGATTTCATTTTTCAGTAATTATTTTCGCCAATATATAACATCGATAGAATCATAATTTGTTAAAGTCCAATATTATGTAGTTACCAAAGCCCTATGTGATCACTGTAAACAATACACTGTTGTCATGATAACTGAATGACATTTCATTTTTTTCAATTTGATATTCTTAGAAACTATATAATTTTCAAGGGAAAGAGTAGCTTGTTTGAATTTTAATGTTGACCGCGTTACTTCCCGGGCTTAACTTGGTATGTGTGCAAAATTTCGTGCAAATCGGCCAAGAAATGTAGATTTGTATAGGGAACATATACACATACATATCCACATATCCACAAACACACTTTCGATTTTATATATTAGATAAGATAATACACTACAAAACAGAATTAAAAATATTTATTCATAAAATAATACGTAACTGTAAATCAGTAGCGGAAGGGATTAAATGAAGGTTATTTATTCAAATATAAGATAATACACTACAAAACAGAATTAAAAATATTTATTCATAAAATAATACGTAACTGTAAATCATTGAACCACTCATAGGCTAATACGGTAATAGAATACAAGCAACTACTTTTTCAACCAGTAACGAAGTTTATAATTGTTTTTACTTTCCTTTAGGAGTTCATTAACAAATACTACGTACCCAGTTACGAGTTGCGAGTGTTTCTGGAAGTCTATAGTGATCTGTAGTGAACACCGCGTAGCAAAAATTCTAACGCCTGTGTGTTCAAGTGTTTCCATTTAACACTAACGATCACTGCACGTCAACACTGTTATCTTCATAAATAAAAAGCTGTAGCTTAACTGAGGGATGAAACATGTTCTATTGCTTAAAAGTGGAAGCTAGATACTGTCACCATCTCGAACTGGTCATCCTGTGAGCTGGGAACAGAATTGCCACTACAACACAATTCAGTTGAGTTAGAAACAAAGCCCATAAAAACTAATTTTTGAATGACGTACAGTACGTGGGAATAAAGATGCAACAAGGAAAATGTGATAACTTAAACCGATTCTTTGATCACAATAAACAGCATTTTTTCAATGTATAATTATTAATCCGTACTTCCTAAAAGTGATAACATTATCCGCGATTTAATTAAGCGGTGTTCACCGTAATAAAACATTGACTGGAAATGCATACTGTACAGAATGTCGAGGAATTATAGCTATTTTGTTGAAAGAGTGATTTTATGGCAACGTTTTCTCATGGAATATGTTTGTTACACATTACTTTCAAGGTATTCACCGCCGTAATCGTAATTCACTCTCTATCTTTCGATAGAAGGACATTACTGTATTCCCTGCGGGGTATGATGCACTCAAAATGTAAAGCGTTAAAGCAGGGTTTGTGCATGCCCCTGGAAGGTACGATTAGACTACACGCACTACTCCCGTGGTCAAGTAGTTGCCGCAGAAGTCGGCAGGGGCTATGTATGCGCCTGCAAGTTACGATTAGACTACACGCTCTACTCCCGTGGCGAAAAAATTGCTGCATTAATCGGCGCATTAAATGGAATCAGTTTATGAAATAATAATGCTCATAAGACATGGGATGTGTTTGAATTTAAACAGAGGGGCTTGTAGTTCACACCTTGATTAGACCATTCTGCCCGTGGAACATTCACGGCTAATAGTAATAGCTGCTAGGAAGACACTCAGATCAATCCGTTGTCCATTTATTTGTTATTTTTAAGGGATGATAAAAGTGTTGAGAGTGGGTTTCCAAACTACTTTTCCTAGAAAAATGAAATATAGGAGACTTAATTAATACGTAAACATAAATGAAAATTAAAAATGTCTTTTAATATATAATTTTTTAAGTTAATAACAATTAATTGAATTGATTTTTTAATTAAAATTGAAATCTCTCCCCTCCGACAGATATTCAAATATGAACATAACTTTATGTGTGATTCTTTCTGACTTGCTTAAAAAATTACTGATTGACTTTTTATATTGTGTATACTTTGTATTTAAAAAATGTATTACCCAGAAAAGGGAAAAGTCTAAAGAAACTGACGTAAAATTAAACTGGATATTTCTAAAAGTAACTAAGGACTATACAAAATATCTGATTAAACATTTTATTTCGCAAATTGTAACATATATTTTTGAAACAATTCACAGCTTTTTCTCGATTTTTATGGGAGAATATAGATTTTTTAATGTGATACAATATCATGAAAATTGAAACCGAGAAATCAGGCGATTAAAGATTGTATGTTCTGGCAGTTGGAACCGCACTGAGGTCTAAACCATGGTGTCAGCAGTAAGGCCCTTTAGGGTATGTTTGATTTTTTTACACTAAAATAAAAAATAGCAGTTTTGACCAAAATGCCTAAATCAACACTTCCGTCATATAATAATAGTAATAATATAATAATAATAATAATAATAATAATATCAACAACAACAACAACTAGGTCGCTTAGGTTTGAAGCTGTTCTGCGATGTAAATATCATTAGGCCTATATATAATACTAATTATTAATAATATTATTCTCTGCATATCATAATTCCAATTAACTTTTTACTGATTAAACCAAAGCATACTGGCACTTCGTTACATCAGTTTACCTGATTTTATTTTGAATAACTTATATTCAATATTTGATGGTTTCAATGTTACTCTCGTTAAACGCAGTGCTAGCCAAGAATACAGGATACAGTGTACATCAGTGCCATATTACGTGGTGAATCAAGTTTGGATATATTATCTGGATTTATATCCTGAATAGGTCTATGTAACAAGGTTTAGAATGACCCCTACTACTTACTGTAATGCTGAGCGGAGTTTCAGTGAGTATCAAGCAATTTTAAGAGCAGTTTCGATGTTGAAAATTTAAAACAGTTTTGTAATCCATTGCTTCGAAAGTAGGCAGTTCTCATTAAAAGATTGGAGCTACAACTGAAAAAAGAACCAATTAGACCTATATAGTAAGAAATTAAACGTTATTTTTTTTTTACTTTCCATTAAATTGTTATGTGGCTTTCATGTTTAAGCAATAAGTCTTTAATTGCACTCCTTGTATAATCATACAAATATAGATGTCCTTTATACTATTTTCCTCCATTTTATATAAAAAAATAGTCCATATTTTACTCCATATTTTGAATTTTTTTAGCTCATATGTACGTAGGCATACATATTATGTAGACGTTTTTATTTTCATAGGCTATAAATCCTAGTCCCGATAATAAGTACTCATTCGACACATTCTCCATGTCCGGAGCATCGGGCCTTCCTGAAGGATATTTCATTACAGGAGACGAATTTCGTTACGATTTTGCTGTGAACAGAGTGTCAGATGGTAAGGACTTTCGACTCGAGTTCTTTACGAGGAAACTGTGGTATAATGGAAAGGGCTGCCATCCATCGATACGGATATCGACCATTACTCGTAAAAGACTGCAAAATAGGCTACAAATCTCAATAAATCATTATTATTATTATTATTATTATTATTATTATTATTATAGAGTATTGTGAGAGTAGCGTTATCACCTGTCCCGAATTCGGCGGGACATCCCGCATTTTAAGAAAATTTTCTGCGTCCCGAATTATGTCTAAGAGGGACGCATTATATATATTTTTTATTATTTTGCTAGCCTTTTCTTTTCTAATGTTACATAGCCTATTCAATTTGGCTTTGTAACGAATATATACCATCTTATTCTTATTAATAAATTGTTCCATGTACAAATTTAGGTATGAAGATCGGCGATATGCATATATTCGATAAGTGTCCCTCCTTAGCCTTACCAAAAGGTGGCAACCCTCACAGTTTTGAAAGAAACGATTGAGCAGAATTGAGAGCAAATTTAAAAAGTGATTGAGCAGACTGAGTGTAAAAGCAAGCGAATGTGTGGACAGTTACTGATAATTAGACGACCACAGACAAGAGGAATGGTCATTGTGGTCAGTTGAAGAGAGTTCACTTTCACGAAGCCAGATTGTGGAATCTGTCAGTGTATACCGTACAAGTGCCCCGCTTTCATTCGTAATAGCATTAACTCATTCCTTATTCACTCAACTTTTATATGAGCATTGTAATTATCATTTGTACAGAAAGTATTGATTAGTCAAGGGGGGTAGAGTTGGGATCTGTTCCTAACGTTTTCATTTTATTGTAAACGCTCAGTTACTAATTAACAAACATACCGTTTAGAACTAAACCAAGACGAAAAACGTGAATCCAATAAGGCACAAAATATGCAGATTATTAATATTTTATGAAATATGTTGCTTAATTTCGTTCTGACAGAAACATTTTAACAGACAAAACAATTAACTCGTTAGATATATAAGCATTCATGAACCACAGATTATTGTCTCTGTTGGACACTACATGAGAATATTATAGGAGAAAAATTCCTCCGAAACTGGGACTTGAACCCAGTACCTTTGGCTATTCGCGCCAATACCCTACCAACTGAGCTAAGCCGAAGTTAAATACGCCCGATGGAACCTCTCTCCTATAATTGATTGCCCTAATGGTCCACCTCACAGACAGACAAGTTATGTCATATGCAGTACTGTGAGGCACACTAAGTAGTGATTTTTGTGACCGGGCTCCCACTGTTATTGTACGGTTAACATTCAAGATAGATATACAAGCATTCATGAACCAATGTCTCTGCTGGACATTACATGAGAATATTATCATAGGAGAGCGGTTCCATCTAGCGCTGTTAACCGAAATCCGGCTTAACTCAGTTGGTAGAGCATTTGCGCGGATAGCCACATATAGTGCGTTCAAGTCCCAGTTTCGGAGAAATTTTTCTCCTATAATATTCTCATTAACTCGTTACTCAAATGTAGATTGTTTTTTACAAATAAACTTCAATGTATCATGCAGCACCCGAAGAAGATGCTAGGCCTTTGTTTTGTATTTATTAAGTCTGTTCTTCTACTTTCGTATATATGTTTCACTGAAAATAAATCATAAAGCAGCAATTTCAAATTAAACAGAGAAATGCTTTAAATATTTTCTACATTATTCATACTCGAAGAGCCCCATATTTTATGTTAAAAATAAAATATTAGTCTTCCGATTGTTGGAATGACAACTCTTCTTCCCTACAGTACACTTTCGGCCAAATGTTAATATTTTTACTGCAAATTTCATTTTGACACAATTTATGACAAGCCATGGGAAATTTGGGAGTTATTTCTTAAGATCTCATGTTATTTCAGACAGTGCTTATAACTGTGCCTACTAACTGTAAAGCACGTTTTGTTTGATTGTCCTATGTTTGTAAGGAAAGACTCCAACTTAATATTTTTGCAGATTGTGATGATACATCCATATGCCAACAAAACTTTCATGAACCAGTTTTATTATAAACATTTTTTGCAGTTTTTAATACACATACATAGTCGTATTTAATTCGAATTTTGTAAATTTACTGTGTGTAATAATATTGTTGTATAAGTTATACCCCTAACATGCCTTTTCTAGCAAAATAGGGGGTTTCAAGATTTGGAGATAAAAAACCCTCCTGTTAAGTTCATATTTGTTACAGTGTAGGCTATCTTTACCTTCGGTCTCAGAAATACAAAATTTGCCATTGCTATGCGGATTAACTCATTAGTATTGTTTATGACGCGAGGCAAATTTACGAAAGGAGTGGATTATGGAAGGAGCTTTCCACTCAGAGATTTTATTATGAATAACAGTTACAATAAGCAATAAGTGTGCAGTACAATTTTTTCTACCTGAACTTCCTCAGAAATATGCTCAGTAGTCTGGATGAGTCTACTATTGAAATAATGTCGCTTGAAGGGGCGATCTTGCATTCGTACAACAGTTTTCAAGAGAGTCACATCTAAAGTAACTGAGGTAAAGATCCCGCACGAAATCTGTGCCGATTGCCTAAGTCATTGCATTATGTTTTCGTGGGGACTGTAGCGTCGACTGGTCTGCTACCTACCTCTCTCGCACAGCAGTACCTCCCTTTATATTTGTGAAGTTCAAGCTACCTCTTTCTCTCTCGCACAATAGCATGTCTCTCTGTAGCGAGTAACGGTCGTCATCGGCACAGATTTCGTGCGAGATCTTTATATGGCTAAGGATGTCATGATTGGCGGGAGGGGAAGATAGCTTGTCTCTCTGAATTCAACTCCTACCTCTGAATGCCCTTCCTCTCATTCGCGTTTTACCAGTATCAGGAGAAAAAAAATACTGTATGCATAAATGTCTTCCGCAGTGTTAAGGTTTAAAACTTTTGGTATACTTTATATATTTTTAAATTACGACGACGGCAGTTTTTCTGTTTATACTTACTAAAAGGAAGACTGGACTGATATAATTCCAACACACTCTCCAGAAGATTCCTGGCTTGTGGCCAATCATTTTCTCGATGTCACATGAGAAGCGGTCCACCCCATAGAACCAGCACACTCCAGCTGCCTCCACGAACACCACGAAAAGGATCGAGATGCCGGGCCCGTAGATGTTTAGTAGGTTAACCAGGTACACTCCTCCCTGAAAACCATCAATGTTTTTGTTAATATCAATTACGAAAACTTTGGTTTATTTATCTCAATTATTTTCATTTTTCTACTGAGCTATACAATTTGTTTTTAAATTACAATTACCACCTGTGCTCAGTGTATAAAACCTTAAATTTTTAAGGTTTTTATATAACTTACTGAGCACAGGTGGTAAATGTAATTTAAAAACAAAATTTGGTTTATTTATTACTGAGTACCCACGGCTTTGTTCACGTTTATTAATTCAACCGCTAGGTGCTTTTTAAACCATTTATGTAATAGCAAAATAATTTAAACATATTTATTAACACTAATATCGTTTTAAAATAAATTGCATGAATTACATAATGTTATTTTAATTGTAGTGTTGGTCGTAGTAAATAAACAATTGGACTAAAACGGTTAAAATGATCCGTGTGCTGTTAAATACAAATTCGAAATGAAACATTTAAAACGTATCATAGTCTCCTGACCTTACTCTTACATGAAAATCATTCATAAGTAATTAACACGATTAATAACTGAACAGTTAAAAATTCAACTTCGAGGCATATTTTACGATTAGAGTACGCGCCCTGAAGAAAAAAAGAGTTCCCGGCAAAAAAAAAAAAAAAAAAAGAAAACACGCATAGCGAGTTTCGCTCAAAACGATCATGTTTTCCCATTTAGGCATACTTTCGTCCCCTATGTCAAAATTTTCAGATCTCTGCGCGCCGAAGATTTGGATGGGGATCGCACACACACAAGCAAACACTTCTTTTTTTAATAGGCTATATTTACCATATTCTAACAGCATTAGGTCTCCCTTCAGGCACGTGTGTGTATCTGATTAAAAAAAGCTTTGAATCAAGGTACTGCAAGTTTCATACAGAAATATTAAGATTTTCCGGTACGTTGATATCGAAATATCATTCGTCCCATCCTCATTCATTACATATAGGTTATGTATTTCAAAGTAAAGAGTAAAGAATTCCATTCTGGCTTTCACATCTGCAAGTGACCTCCCTCTCAGATTGGCCCCCCAAGGAATAGTACGTTCGGCTTAAAAAAGTGTTATGCATATTTATGTATAAGTTATCTACATTCTACGTAGCCTATTCACTTAATGCAACATCAGGGTAATCTAAGATAAAACAATTTATTCTTATGCATAAAAGTGAGTTTAGGCCTATGTAGTAGAATAAGACGAAGTTCTCAATGTTCAATGCACTTCTCCGCTAAATCGAATAATGTACGTAGCATTGATTAACGTAGTCAGTAAATTAGGAGGTACCGGTAACTATTATAATTGCTAATTTGGTTTTTTTGGCTTATGTTTCAGTGTTCACCGGCGGTTTGCATTAAATCCAAGCATCTAAGCGCAGTTTTAATTAACGACTCCTAGCTTCATTTAAAAGAAACGAACAGACAGACAGTTCACCCCAGGCTGTCACTTCTTTGCCTCTTACATGCTTTGCACTCTAAAGTAACCAAGCAATAAAACTGAGTTTAACGGAAACAAGTGGGAGAAAAAAAAAGTGGCATGAAAGAATGGGGGAAAACTTAGCGAGATAAAGCAAGAGAGTGTTAGAGCGTGCGACAGAGATAAAAAGAAAGAAAAGAGAGAGATAAAAGAGCGGGAGTCAGAAAAAGCTTTTGGTCTGCTATGTTGGTTTTGTAAACAGAATTAACCAAACAAAAGTTAGCTTCCAGGCGGACACAGCAGCCAGCGTATTTCTGAAGCGCATGCCGCCGTGCCGTCAAACACCCGCAAATTGATTGGCTGCAATCTGATTGCTGAATTAAATTGACTCGGTGTGATCTCAGAATAACATTGGAATCCTTTTAGAGCGGTTAAAAGAAGTCAAGGTGTCTAGTGTAGCCAGTGGAGTGAGGACTTTGCAAAACCTGAGTGATGCACTCTCATGGAACATTCATGTACTAGTGATAAAGGGGGTGAAAAACTTCTCTGCTGCCACTCCACCAACAATGAGATAGGAAGGAACGGTAGAATTATTCAATCAAAGCGATTTTTCTCTTTTTTTTTTTTTTTTACCCCTCGCTTCGTTCTCTCTTGCTGTGTTGGCCTAGTTTATTTGGTCTTGGTAATGGTTCTGCCATTATCATAGCCATCGTTTCCCTCTCTCTTGGGATTCAGATATGAGCTTGATTTGCTACCGTAGAGATCAACGTTCAAGTGAAACGGACGAAACAGTAAGACTGTGCGAAATTCTCACCGCCTTGGAGTATTCTAGCCGCCTATTTCCGTTGAAGTGTACGAATGCCTTATTTACATTGTCTTTACAGTATATTTCGTGGATTCAGTTTTATATTCTGTTTCATTATGCATAAAGCGCCTCTCTAAGTGTTATATCTAGGTGGCGGATTTCTATGACATGTCATATTTTTCCCCTTTGCATTATTTCAGGTTTCCGACTAATTGAAAGCCGATTCCAAGCATCCTGGTGAAAATGGAACGGCTTTTATTATGCATATAACTGCATATTTAGGATATTTTCAGCTACTGTAGCATATTTAGTAAAAATATGCATATTTAGGTCATATTTTTGGCATATTTGTGTGCATATTAAAGAAATTTTTAAGTTTCATATCATATTTTGTCAATTTTGTATTATGCTGATACTTTTTGAGAATTTACAGATATTTTAAATAATTAGCATTATTTTTTAATAAAATGAATTGTAATGAAACTTAAAAAAATATACATAATGTGTAAATGGTAAAGTCATTTTTAAATTTTATTGGTATTATTTTAATGTTTTTTAGGTCATAAATGCATGCATATATCCTATTTTTAGGTCATAGAAATCCGCCCCCTAGTTATAACCTTCCTAGTCCAATTGGAGTCAGTAGCCTTTGATCCCAAAAGTACATTTGAAATGAACCTCTCCTCCATTTTAAAACTATAATTTTGAAGGTGTATGATGTTTTCCCTTTGAGTCAACGATATCCAACAATGTTTTATGAATTCTTATATTTTTTGGCACTGAATACAATTGAGGTCTATATGACCCCATTCGTTTTTTTTAGAAATTTGAATGTAATATTAGCCTATGTAGAAATGTTTATATACATAAAGTCCTGTTATCAAGGTAAACATGTTTTCACCATTTTATTATTTTTTAAATATTTATTAAAACAATAGCAATACTACCTATATATCCAATGCAAATTGCTTACGGTCTTTAAAACCTCAAAGGTACCCAGTGTAACAAACATAATCTGATAGTAGGAAGGTTAAGAACCTTTATTTGGCTGTAGAAACCTTCATCGTTTATTTTTCTATAGCACTGTCTTTATATTCAGTATCAAGTAGGTCTACATATTATTGTGGGCTGTTCAGATTTTAAAAATTAAAAGCGGGGATTTTTATTTGTTTTCCTTAGTATAATACACCACTGTATACTGATCTACGAGTGTATTCTCATAATCGACATAAAATACAATGGAATATGATTACTGCGTTACAATCAGTTTTGAATAGGCCTATTGCCTTCTTTAGGTCTACACCTGCATTGTCAATATATTTATGTGACGAATTTATACTGTATGTTCTGGAATTTATTAAATGAATTAAATTAAATTTGAATAGAAGTGCTCAATAAGCATACAGTACTTGTTTTCACTGTCTTAGTTAATTACTTAATTATTCTTCGTAGCCTACCAGGCGAAAAGTTCAATAGTGTATTCGTTTCTGGGATTTCCAAAACAAGCACAAAAACTAGCAATAATCTACATTTAATGGGAGGTATATTTTCCTTTGACATTGATGAATATATATCTGACACATGCATTATGAATGTTTCAACACCATGAAATTGAATAATAACAAGTCACAAGTAGATTTATTATTTCAACGACAAACATGGCGATTTAAGTTAGCGATAAACGATATCAGCACTATTCAATAATCGACAGGTTTGCAATGCTTATCATTCGCTAGTTTAAATTCTGCAGCATACTTCCCCTACTTTTGTCGTAAAATTATGACAAAAAATTGCCGAGGCTTTCTGTCCTGAATATTTCTATGCTCTCCTAAAGATCTTCACAGAGAAACTCGAGAGGGTGAAGGATCTCTAGCATAGCTTTGGCTAAAGATGATTTGTTTGAAGGCATTAATAAAGGCCATTCAGCTGAAAGCTCCTGGTAGTAATGAAAATGATTCCTGCAATTTATATTAATTTCTGCAAGCAACGTGACATGTCTATAACAAATCCAATGTTACAAAAATAATATCCCCAAATATCCGCATGTGTTCGTAGTATTGTAAAATAACTCCTTTGTTCTTATTTTAGCTCGTTTATAAGATTTGCTTGGCTAGGAATTAATAAAAAACAATTTAAACAGATATCTTTTGTCTTTAGAACGATTCACTATTCGATTACACTGTTCGGTCATGGAGTAAACAGTATCCAAAAATATATGTTGGAAGATTTATTGACATGTACAGTAATTCTTCACTCTACAACTAACTGTTTCAATGAGAATAATGGTGTCAGTGTTTCAATAGAAAGTTATGTCAGTATACTGACAGCTTGTTTACGGAAGGGAATTTTCGTTATAACAGAAGGATTACGTACTTGAGTGGTGGTAGGCAACGCGCATATATAAATGAGGACCAGAAGAACTGCCACGAAGATTTCTCTGTGCCTGCCCAGCACCCTCGGATACTCGTCACACAGGGCCGTGATCATGGCCTCCAGTCCTCCAAATGTACTATCCAGACCTGAAAACAGAAGTGATATAAAGCAAAAAGAAACGTCGAGAACAGGCCTGTCCAACTGGCGGCCCTTGGAAGTTGCAAATGCAGCCTGCTTATCAAATAAGAATAAAACTGCATAAATATTATAGTTTCAATTTCAAACAACGCGCGTTACGATAGGTATAAGTTCTTGAGGTCAAATTTAGAAGAAGAAAAAAAGAACACATACACACATCAATCTTGCAAGAGTTGTCAAATGAAATAGAAGATATGAATATTTTATTTTGTGATAGTATTGAAATGACTATTCAAGAATTAACTTCAAGATTTCCTGATTTTGAATACTTAGAGGACAAACTGTCCTTTAGAACAGTAGGCCTATTAAGGAGAAAATGAATTAATTTTTAGATTAAAATTGTGATTTTATTTTTTTATTCTATTTTATTCTTTGGACTATCTTCTTTAAATTGATTACTATATATAATTGTCCTATAATTCTATCCATGCTATCCACGCAGGGATGTTTTATTTTTGAAGTTCAATTGGTTTTTACATGAAAATAGATTTTATTATTATTATTGTTGTATTTTATTATCTGGACTCTCCTATTTAAAGTGATGTATCACACATAATTGTAGTATAATTCTATCCAAGCTATTTTTTATTTTCCTGAGAAGATCCAAACTATGGCGCAGGGATGTTTTTTTTTAACTTTGAAGTTCATTTTATTATATAAAATACACATTTTTCTCAGCTTCTACTTAACCTAAGATCTTGAAATTTTCAGGATTTCTTTATTCAGCTGTCTTACATACACTGAATGAACTTTGTGGATTGGTTAATTTATGAAATATTTACAGGTCATAGGTACCGGTACTGAAAAATGTTAGGTTAGTAAAAAAATTTTTTTTTCAGTAAATAAGTATATTTAAGAAAAATCATTTCTTCAGTACTGACACAGGGCAGGTATCTAGATATATATATATTTTTTTAATTATCTTTATTAAACAACATGCTCCATTGCAATGCAGCAATACTACATGCATTCCTTTTATCTTAACTACTCAAAAATATCTACATATGTACACTTATAAATATTATCCTAAATTATGTATTTGGTTTGTGTTCAAAGATTAGTTAATCTAAAAATGGCCAAGGCCTTCAACACCACGTCTCATGAAGCTCTCTGTGTACTAACTGGAATGAGGTATCTAGATATTGTAAAAGTGCCTTTAGTATGTTTTGAGAAATGGTACATTGTATTTAACATTATACAGATAGGCTATTCCTTTTACTCTTAATTTTGTTGTAATTTCAGTACATCAGGAGTTATAATTTTCAATAATATGAAATACCCTTAGCATCATTGTTAGTAAATGAAAGAACAAATTGAAGAGCAAATACTGTTTTCGAGCATATTATAGAGCCTTTCGGCCTAAATAGTGCATAAACTTCGTTGAATAACCATAAAAAGATCAAACGTACAGTTTTATGTCAATACCCTAAATAGTCTATACACTAGAAATGTTAAAAATAAATTTAAAAAATGTCATACTGTTTGAATACTCGTACATGCACGTAATGAACTGAAGGTCGATAATTAAGAACACCGAACGCATGGAAGCTGCATATTACAGACTTTCGGCAAACACTCATAAAATGCAATCTGAAATTTTGATATGTAAAATGACTGTATTAAAACTTACCCAAGGTGATGAGCATGAGAAAGAAGATGATGGACCAGAACACTGAGCCTGCCATGGTGGCTATCGCCTCAGGATACACGATGAACACCAAGCCAGGACCTGGAATTGAATGTGAATTCATGCTAATAATAGTATCCCCATCGAAGAAACAATAAATTGCCTAGTGTCTAGTTGTTTAACGATTTATAACAGGTTGCATAACTTAATAAATAGTTTATAGCATAATAATACTGACAACCTAATATCTGGCAAATAATGAAATCTTTCTTCTTCTTCACCTGAGTTTTACCTCCCCTTGTAGGGTTGTTTATGCGGCCTCGCCTCCTGGGCCTTACAGGACCGCGACCTGTCGGGGATGGAGTTTCTATGAATCTCATGCATTTTTTTGACCATACAAGGACACAGTGGGCCTCCTGGATGAGTGACCAGCCTAATGCCGGGGCCACCTCCGAGACGATAGGACGAGATACAACCGTCACACACACACTCACTCAGAACAAGGCGCGGATGGGATGAAGATGATAATGACAGCCAGATTATGAGGACTTAAAGCTACACGACATAGATAAATTGTCCTGAGCAGGAATCGAACTCCGGCCCACTGCGTGAGAGGTGCGAACGCATCCTCTGCGCCACAGCAGTGGACTTAAATATCGAAATCACTCTTTTATTTTCTTTCTTAGGCCTTTTGGTTACATTCGACCATCTTCAGCGAATCGCGCAAGCCAGTAAACTACAAAGATGATGATTATTCATTACACACAAATAAATGTAAAAGAAACACCCAAAATGTTTATTTTCATATACATGAAAGAGAAATTTTATATCGGGCAGATATCAGAAGACTTGAATAGGCCGGAAGATACGTTCTTATGTTAGATACATAAGGTCTGAAGATACATACGATAAAACTGGAAAGTCTTTTAAGTACCAAAAAATATTAAATCACACATTTTCTTCAATTAAACTGCTTGATAATTACTGTTCATAGGGTCAGTAATATTGAAAATCACAGATGAAAAAACAAGGAATGTCACAAAAACTGAAAGTTGAGGTAAACAAAGTTAAATGTTTAATATTTTACTGATACAGACTTGTTTAAGAGTTAATAATTGCAATGAATAGTTTTTAATGATTCTTATTCGGATTATTGAATATAAACCACCATATTCTGTAAAGGTTTTATATTTTTCGCCACAGACAATGCTTGATCTTCCTTATCAATTAAAACTTCAACATTTTTTTTGACTGAGGCATTCCATGATTTTCCTAATTCTAGTTATTACTCCCATTTGAAAGGGACCCGAAAATACCACCAGATGTCAGAGCTATCTCTTTTTTCGTAACAATTTTGTGACATTTCTTGTTTCTAGCGCGAGGTCTTCGATTATTTTTAAAGTACAGTGTGTATTATTCAGTGATGGGAAAAGTACAAAAAGAAAGTAATTGGGCTGAATTACAATTACCTGAGAAATATTTTACTTAATTACAATTACAAATTACTTTTTCAAAAAGTAATCAGTAAAATTACAATTACATTTACAATTAGCCTACTT
This sequence comes from Ectobius pallidus, assembly GCA_964059195.1. Classification (NCBI taxonomy): domain Eukaryota; kingdom Metazoa; phylum Arthropoda; class Insecta; order Blattodea; family Ectobiidae; genus Ectobius; species Ectobius pallidus. The sequence continues at coordinate 46,887,077 of CAXKWD010000004.1, read as the reverse complement.
TACAAAATGGCAATACCTAAAAATTCCTTGTTTTGGTTTGTTTTGGCCACAAGCCCAAATTATCAATGAACAAACAAACAAAAAAAAAACCACATCAATGAGAATATTTTCGGAAACATTGAGTAACTTTTTGTTAATATTAACTCTAATTTGGATATTAGTTGTAAAAACAGTAATGATGACGATATAGCCAGCGAGAATGATACTAATACTAACGACTACTAAATTGTAACAATTACAATTTTATTTCCAGAAGTAAATTACAAGTAGAAATTACATTTAAAAAAAAATATTGATTTAAATGGAACCAAAAAAGGAATTGTTACTGTAATCTGATTACTTTTACTCAATTACTTCCCATCACTGGTAATATTATTACAGGTCTGGTAATAATAATAATAATAATAATAATAATAATAATAATAATAATAATAATAATAATAATAATTTTCTATGATTCGGAACACCTAGCGTCATATTATCTGGATGTGAGAGGATTTACTGTATATTGTAGTAAATTGACACTCTGCGGGTAATGGAAATTTGTCTTTTGTACACTGAGCGAATGTAAAAACGTTACATCTCCACCTGCAAGTCAGACCGTGATAATTAGTGTTTGCACAGTGTGATGTGTACTCAAGCAATGAGGTTGATAAACTTGCGCTGATGTCGACATTAGAAACCCCGAGGCCATGTGTGTGACGGGCAATAAATACACGGCAAGTATACGTTGCTAGTTAGTGGGGAGCATTTCTGTAACAACTTAGATTTGATGTAAGCAGTATGAAAGTCGTATTATTAAACGTGAGAGCAAAAATATTTAAAGCATATACGTAGATTTTTAAACTGGGGGGGCCGGTCGTAGATTTACGGCACGTAAAAGAACTCCAAGCCTAAATTAGAGCCTCTGGACAACATTTCTCAGCCCTCTCACGTCCAAGTAATACCTTAGTTTCCGGATGGGGGTTAAGGGGCGATTGGCTTACCATAATAAGCGTAACAAAATCCACATGGATATACGGAAACCTCCACTAGGAGGCCCTTCGTCCCAACATGGGGGCATAGGATTCGAGAGAGATATAAATTTAATATTAGGTTGCTGTGGGATCTATCTAGGTGGTGTAAAAACCAACGAGCAAATTTAAATCGACCTAAGAAAAATTAAAGTGTGTGATTAAATAATGAATAGATCAACCACATTCAGATTTCGATGGTTCCTTACGAAGGGAGTTACTCAAATAAAAATAATTTGATCGGAAGTATTTTATATATCATGAGGGACCGGCAGATTTTAATCCCTTGTAGCTTAGAATGCACCAAATAACGGTATGTGTTGGTTCAATACCGGGGTAATTCTTTGTACTATACTTGTCAATCGACTAAATAAGGTATGATTTAGCTATAAGCAGAGAGAATCTAAGAGGGTGATATTAATATATTAATATTAGCCTATGTTAATTTAGTTAATAACTTAGAAATAATAATAATAATAATAATAACAATAATAATAATATTAGTAATAATAATAATAATAACGTAAAATGAAGTAAAATATAGTACAACAAAGCTTACACGGGTACATCAGCTTCGCCCGCATCAGTGCGACTAGACTACATGCAATACATTATAAAATACTTATAGACCTCCGTGGACTATTCCATTCACAACCGCGTGTTTGATATTGACCAAGAACGGAAAAAAACCTCACATAGGTAACCTGTCCTGACCAGGATTCGAAGAGAGAAGCAAACGCATCCTCTATGGACTATGGGTTATTCCATGGATAATATTTGTAAAGCATGTTATAGACCTGATAGTTCTTTAATGAATAATGTAATGAATAATTTTATATCTCTTATTAAAATCACATAATATCCTATGATAATATTAGGCTATTCTCAGTCATAATTAAACTATCTTTCTACACATAACAAGGCATAAAAATCATTAATTACGAAAAAAACGCAATGTACATTCCAACTGATTTAAAATCAGTTTAAAATTAGTTTAAAGTCAGGGCTTTAATTTTTTTCTAATAAACTGTCTTATATCAGAATAATTCTTATTTGTTGGTATAAAGTAAACCAAAGTTTTATTAGCCTGATGTTTTAAAGTTTTGATATGATTAGTTTGAAAGCCCACTGTACCCCTTGATCACAAAGATGACAAAATTCTGATTTTATTTTAAGCAACACAAGTAGGAAAGTGTATTTATATAATCTGTTACATTTTATTCAGGGAGTGGTCTTATTAATTCCCACCCAAGATTATGAGTTTCATCAGTTAAATTCGTAATTTCGGTGGGATTAACCATGATTAAAAAGTTCAGTAAAATGTTCCCTATACAAGCCATGAGGTCCCAAGGGTTCCAGGAGGTTGATTTCCCAGGTTTTTTTAAACCTTCGGCACTTGGAGGTGATAAGGTTGTTAGCCTTACGCACCGGCCGCCTTTACCCTAGGAATGCTCCTGGTACTCATTTCTGTTAGAGGCTGAGTTTTCGCCAGGGCCATAGTGCCACCAGAAGGATTAGGCCAATGGAAAAACTCTAACGACCTCATTAGGGATTGAACCCGCGACCTTCCGGTTTGTAGCGCGGCGCCTCAACCACTACACTAGGGAGGAATAACCATGACTTTAAATTTAAGATGGAATAAAGGTTACGTTAGATTTCTTAATTTACAATTGAGGGAATAAGGTGGCATATACTATACAATAATCATAATTGCATACACTCCCTCAACGGAAAATGAAATACATGGATGGCAATAAATAATGAATGGAGCGAATGGCAAATAAAAATGTACATTACTGGAATTCCATTATTTTTCACCTATGATTTTGGGACTCAGAATACCTGTACGAAAGTACACAACGGATTATGGCACTGAGCTGCTTGAAATCACCTCAGGATATTTCTTATCGAATCATGCGACCATCACTATTGTCTTCAGAGAAAAATAATCAATTGCATTATTATCATTAATTTTCTCCCCAGTTACATCGTATAATAATTTTACGATTCATAGCCACTTGCTTTTCTACAAAGTTATATGAGTTAATATAAAATGAAATATGTTTTATCTAATATAGCCCATTTATATTTTATTTAGCAAACATGTGTATGTTTAGAATGCACATGTTTTGCTTCTAACATTCAGATAAGAATAACTTACCTTCTAAACCGACTTCCTGAATGCTTTTCTTCTGCATGTGGGCCATATAGCCCAACACCGAGAATATGACGAATCCGGCCAAGAAACTCGTCAGGCAGTTGATACTACTCGTCAATATGGCATCTCTGTATAAACAAACATGTAATATATTTCATGTCTCGAAGGAGGAAATTTTTATACAGTTAAAGTTTTTAGCAATTAATAGAATAAAATCAATTTTTATTCATTAAATCTAGTTAGATTACAGGAGTATTTGTATGATTGTATTAGGAGTACATTCGTTGTATAAAAATAATGATACCGGTGTATATAGTTTTCTGAAATCAGGATATTAAATTAAAAATCAAACTTTACAAATATATTACTTGTTATATAAATGCTCCGAAGAATATTTATTTTAACTTTTGAAGATAATTATACAATGTTCAATAGTTAAGAGAAAGTATCATTTTGAGTAGGTAGATTAATAACTCTGTATGAAGCTTGTTCAATCTACGGAGTTAGAAGATTGAGAAGAATATATTTTTCATTTATTTGGTTAGTTTACCACAAATTGCAATGCATAAATTACAATCGTACATTATAAATCTGCGTGGTCCGTTACTATATAATAGAGTAAACTACAATAATTACAAGTAAGATAATTTTATCTTTAAAGTAATAAAATATGTACGTTAAAAAGGAACTGTGGAAAACATTTGGAAAAAAATATACAAGATTTCTAGCTTTGGACTTAAATTTTCGTTGTTTAACCCAGTTAATTCAGGGTAGTTGCTTATGAAAAAATTGAAGGTTTATGTCGAAACATGAGCTGTGTGTCTAGCAGTGAAAATTTTAGATTTAGTTAATGGATTAAGGAGTTTGTTTCCTGTGATTGTAAATTTGTAAATTTCATCTATGTTGAAGAAACTTATGTTAAATTTAAATTATTTAGATGAACAGACGAGAGAAACTTTATTGTGTATTTTTGGAATTCAAAAGGCCAGTGACAGATTTTGATGGCTAATGTGGATTAATACACATGTCTTGTAGGGTCAGAAATATAAATTTTTATTTAAAAATTGGAGAGAATTTTACTAGTGGATTTCTTGATAATAATTACTGTGAGCCTGAATTTTAACTAAACATTTTCAGCAAGTTGAATGGAACAAATTTATCCTTTGATTTTTAAATATTTTCATCATTGGTTTGGTAATAACAAAAAGGTACAGCTATTGAAATTTACCAGGTTTTAAAATATTCAGGCTACTTCTTTGATTCTGAGATCATTTCCCATGGATCTTTACAGAGTGAAATTCACAAATCTACTGAGCAGAATCTTGCACTTTACACAATTTAGTTTCTTGCCAATATATGAGATGCCCGTACTCCCCACCCCCCCAATTTTAAAAAGTCATGTATAACTGCACAATTCCTTCAGTCTGTGTATCTTGGTACAAATTATCGTCGTACAGATGAGAATGTAGATGTAGTAGGCCTACTTCTCCTCAATGGTGTATCCCACGAACTTAGCAAAAATATTTGGCAGAGAAGTTTACTTAAATTTCGAGTAGTTTTACGTATAGTCTGTCTGAACAAATAATTTTCTTAATTTATGCATGCTGGTTCGATTTATCAACTGTGTATGTGTGCCATTTATTGTAGGCTATGACGATAAAAAAAAGTATAATGTAGATTAAGTCTGCAGAATGATTATGGTGTTATTTCGTCATGTATATGTACGTTTATGTTTTTATGTTAATGAAAGATCGGAGATTTTCCTGACGTAGAGTATGTATGAACGTCTCTCGGGTTGTCAGCCAGTTATGAAGGTTGATGACGTTTCAAAGGCCCACGCTGCCTTCATCTCAGCACCCCTGGAGATGAAGGCAGCGTGGGCCTTTGAAAGGTCAGCAAATCTTTGACCTTCATACCTGGCTGACAACCCGAGAGACGTTCATACTTTTTGTCTTATGTTTACCGGTAGCAATTGTTGTTAAACTTATTATAACTTGAGAGCGCAAGTAGTGTTCCAAACCCTGGTCCCAGAGAGAAGAAAATTTGAGAAGCTGCATCGATCCAAACCTGTAAAAAAAAAAGAAACAATTTAAAGTAAAAGGAGATATTCCTCTTATTATATTAATAACATTACGATGTTTGTGGTGATTTATTTCGAATTTATTTAATTTTAGTGACTTATTTATCATTATTCTTCTTTATTGTTAGTGTTATTATGGGGACCCGGATTTCGATGACCTAAAATACTCACAAAATGAGCTATAAAATGACTGCAAAAAAAAAAAATGACACATAAGTTTGTATGAATATACTCGTTTATTCATCAGGTTTGTGTCTAGTCTACCTTTATGTTGCTGACCCAATTATAGGCTTGTAATTAGTTAAGTGGTACTACATACAGAGAATGCAAACAGCAAACACCGTCTTTCTGTATCCAAATTAAAATTATAACAAGATATATTTATTTATTATTTAGAGTTCCGATAATATTCAATGTAAGTAAATGCACAAAACCTATATAATGCGAGAAAGAACAGAAAATAAGAAAGCAATGGCTTTATATTTGTCTAAATACCTAAAAATATGAACTGTGAAAAAAGACCGTCAATTGACCAAAAAATGAACAAACGGTGACATATATTTCTAAAAATTACCTCAATTAAAAATGGCGAAAAAGACCAAAAATGACCCTAAAAATTACAATTTTTATAATCTAGTAGGCAACGTCTATGATGTTCCAATTAAAAGATGACATGTCATCAAAATCCGGGCCCTGGTTACATTTTATTGGTATACTGATTAAACTAATATCATTGATCAATAATTAGTTTAAGTTAGAAATCATAGAAAATTTAAGCATTGTTTTCTTTTTTACTTTTCAGGAGAAAACAAGTGTAAGTGAACTACTTTTGATTAATCTGCTGTCCCTATCTTCCATCTTTTGCAAGGTAACAATTCATATAATATTATCACATTTATTAATATATTACACTCTATAAATGATTCAGAAAGTTTTTAGTTCTTTTGGTGCTCGCTAAACATACTTTCTCTGTGGTTTGTTTTAAAATATTCGGTGTACGTTGTGCAACGAGCCTATAATGACTTTATTAAGATACGAGTATGTTTATGAAACGAGCAAAGCTAATTTCATAATTTTCATACGAGTATCTTAATTATCTTTATAGGCAAGTTGAAAACGATTGTTTTTGTTTACCATAATTAGACGTTTAAATTCTGAGATTTCAAATTCATAAAAAAAAAAAAAATACGCCATCAGCTGTTCATGTGGTTGTTGCCTTCTGCGAGAGATGACAGCTGATGGCATACGGTTAAGTCGAAGCTTGTTCTTGTCCGTTTTCTTCAAACGAACAAACAGCAAATAATTTCACAAAGAAATCTACTTTTCTTCTCCTTTTTCATGCGTATAATCGGTTTAGATTGCCTTTTCACAATATTGCTCATGAGGTAATGATTAATCGGAAGGATACGAGTTGCGGCCGAACTGGTAATTTACCCGGCTGAGACAGGTTAGTTGCGGTCATTTCTTTTTTTAGACTACGTATTAGTTGCGGCCCTGGTTGATTATTACTCTGTGTTGTTGTTTACATTAAGCTAAAAAAATGTTTACATTCTTATCGGCAATATGGTTAGTTCAGATCTCTTCACGTCCTAACTTAAATTTTCAAATTCCATTACGATAATTTTCAAAGTAAGGTAGGTGCTAAGTGATACGTCTGATGCGACCAAGTGTATGTAATAAATGCCGAATTAGCGTAGGCTACCTTAACCCTGAGTCACACCGAAATTCGTAACTACTAAATATGCAGTTAAGTCTAATAAATAATAAATAATCCAAAACTGAATATAAACACCACAAAACCTGAATTAATGGTCTTAAAGGACATATTTAATAAACAAATAGGTAGGCTAATTTGAAATTCTATCGTGATAACAATTTCACCGCCATTACGCTTGTCTTTCACAGCGGTGTATCCTAGGTAACGCAACTCCGACGTCCGTCTCAATATCCTGGGCCGCAATTCTTATGGACCGCAATTCCCTTCGTAAAATTGAGACTGAGCCGTAACTAAACTTCACCGGATTAGTCGGACCCTTTAAGAAATCTCCTAAACGGTTTTTTATTTCATGACCTCGTCGCCGTATCTGTTCGTTTCTTGGAATAGCAACAACAATCAGACACATCAAACTTTTTAGAATCTTCAAAATTACGCCAAAAATGGTATGGATACTTGGATTCATAACTTGAGTAAGATAGGTACAATTTTCCCAGGCCGTGACTAACCTTTTAATATTGTAGTTATGGTCACGATCGGATGCTGTAACTAAGCAATTTCTAGGAAATGGAAAGGCGAAAATGGTATAGAGACTACAAATTGTGTTTAGTTAACTTATTTTATGATGGGCAGTCGATATACTTAAAAAATTCTAAATATTTTACATTACCTTACTTTTATATGTTTTATAAACAAGTGGTCTATTAAGCAATTGATTGTAGTACTACATCTTTATAATTACTTGAAGAGATGTTTAACACGCCTGTAATTTTGTAAGAGTCCATTTAATTTAATTATAATATGTTAAAGTTGCTGACAAACCAGATCAAAACGATATAAAACATCAACAAGGTCAACTCAATGCCGCCTACTATGGCAGGAAATTATTTTTACCACAATAACTGTATGCAGTATAAATACTAGCAACCGCAGCCGTAAATCTGATGGATATAAAAATTGCGTCTGAAGTGGGATTCAGACCACATTTTTTTGTATTGTAGGCCCATGTGTAGAATCCTTTAAAGTTAGTTTTATTGACGCAATTTTTATTTTTATATCTGTCGGTTAATATAATTAGTTATTTCTCCCTAAAAGAAATTTACATGATTTATAATCTTTGGTAAAAAAATATTTTCCTCGCCCGGGAACCAAACCATAGATTCCATCAATAATAATAATAATAATAATAATAATAATAATAATAATAATAATAATAATAATAATAATAATAATAATATCTTTATTTCCACAGACAACGTACTGCAATCGTCAAAATCACACAGTGAAAGTACAATGAGATGTCAAAGCTTTAAATCATGCCACTTGTATTGTATAGAGGATTTGCCCTCGAAATAGATTTAATAGTATTTTTTGAAACTTTGGTGTGATAAATTTTTGGCCCACCTCGGGACCTCCAAAAGAACTTTATAGGGTGATTATAAACATTTAAACCAACTCACTCATTCCAACATTATGTTAATAAGATTGTTGTGCTATTATTAAGTGTCTGACAGGGAATGTAAAAAATATTTAGCCCTATCTATGGTATATGATGAGTAGACTTCGGACTTTTAGGTCGCTAAGAATGCTGCTTTAGGTACCTAAAATAGGCTCTAAAAATTGGAATACAGGTTCTAAAAATCGCAAAATAGTCTCTTATAATATCGTTAAGTTGCCAATTTTCTGAAATATCTTAATTGCAATGCAGAATATTATATTTATTGAAGTCACCATTAACCAATAATCATGATAAAACACAGGCCTATGGTACACAGAATTATGTAGACCTATTACTAGGGCAATATTAGGCTCTAACGTAAAAATAGGCTGTTTTAGGTCCTATAAAATTATCAGATTTAGGCATAGTCACTTATGAAACATGCATATACAAGTTTTCGTCCATATATCACTTAAGGTTTAAAATAGGTTTTTACCTAAAATCCGAAGTCTAATGATGAGACATGCAGAAGGAAAAGTTAGTTCATCACGTTAATTCTTACACAAGGCACTTGTATTCCCCTAGGAGGGTACTTGTTTCTCGCATCTAACAAAACACAGTTGGGTCGACGCAAAGACAACAAGTCGTCTTCTACATTCCCTTAGGATTTTTCTCCTAATATAAAACCACAGAAAACTTTGTAGCTCTCTGCACAAAAGAATGTTATGAAGACTTAATCTATGGGTAAATGATTATCCGTTATGACACGAGAATCATGTCAAAAATAATTTCAAACTCTTGTAGCTAGAAATAACGTAATGCTGTTTTATTACAACTGTAACCGTTATAATCGCAATTATTTTTAATACTGGATTAATACTGTCGTCATTTTTGCCAAAAATTTGATCAGCATGAATATTCATCCCCAATTATTACAACCACCTCAATCACTATCATCATAATTGATCTTGGGCCTTACACACACACACATACACACACACACACATATATATATATATATATATATATATATATATATATACATATATAAATTTACGAATATAAATATTGAGATAATAAATTCTATATTTGGTTCTCAAGGTTATACAGGCAATTAATCTTTTGGGAATCCAACACTGATAATTTATTTAATTGGGAATTGAAGTAGGGATTTTAGGTCTTGTTAAAGAGTTCACGCTGCATGAAGGTAACCGAAATTCATCAGTACAAATATAAATATATAATATGTAACAATATAATAATTTTATTTATCCTAGAGTTTAGACCTTTACGTAAAAAGATGACAAGGGTTAGGGATAAATCTTCTACAGGCTGCTTCTTACAGCAGCGGAAAATGCCTATATCAAATAATTATTTTAATCTACATAAGCTATGCTACCTAACATGCAGACACACAAGTAAAATGGAAATTTTGGTTAAAATGATACTTTTGGACTCAGAGGACTTAAAAACATTGCAAAAAAATTAAATTAAACTTAACAGCTATAAAAATAGCTTACATGCAGTAGAGTAGTTGCTGGTAGAGTAAATAATATTGTAAAATACTAGATTTATACATTTAATAGTGACAACAGATCTATAAAATCATACATGTTCAAACCACTTTTGTCACGTTGGTCGGATATCTAGCATACCTCAGAACATACTGGTATTCCTAAATCGCTATGTTTGCCCTCTCAGTAACTAGAAAATGAATTACGCTATTCTCAACGGTCGCGATAGAACGATCTTTTATAAGTTTTAAGCAGGTATTGATAATAATTAATTTGTATAAGAGGGTTCTTACATACAGAGACAATTGATTTAGCATGTGCATTTATGTTTGGAAGTAGAGTAACATGCGTCAAAGCCTCTCACTCATTCTTCATTTCTGCCAGAGGTATTTGCGCATTTTAATGTTCGTCATTTATGTTGTTTATGGCAATGCAGATTTCATACAAGTGTTGTAAGAAATTATCTGAAATACCTGGATTTTTAAATCGGCGCATTTTAAAAAAAATTACCTATTTTAAATTTCACTTTACGCTGTGGCGGATTTAGCAGTTGTGAGGCCCCAAGCGCATTTCAATTTTGAGGCTCCCATAAGGCACCAGTATACGATTTATTTAAAAATAGCGTTATTTACTAAAAAAATGTTTTAGCATGAAAAAAAATGTCCTTGGTGTATGATACAGGTACCCCGTATTTATACTCGGAGTTTAATAAATATTACATTTATGGAACTTGCATAGTGACTAAATAAGCGTTACACTAACATAATTCTAATACTATTAAGTTATTAGATGTATTTAATAGATAGCAAAACAAATGTAAATCACCAAACACGAAATTGGATTACACTGTATGTGTACTAAGTATGTATACTAAGATGCAGCGTCCTGTGTTCTGTACAAGGTTGTCTGCGGAACAGTCAGCGCATATGGTTCGAAATATGACCTCTAGGATTGCCCTCCGCAAAATTGGTGCGTTATTCATTTGTCAATGTAAAATATGGAAAACTTCTAAAATTTTATTATTTTTATTATGAAAAAGAATAACTAAATAAGTTGTTTTTAATTTTTTATATTTTATGTTTACTTTGAGAGCTGACTTTTGAGGACTCAGGTGAGCGCCACGTGATCCTGTTCGGAAATCCACCACTGTGTTTAGGATACTAAAGGGATATCTTATTTTAGTCTTGGTACTGCGAAGACATGCAGATTGACAGAAGACTCAGGTTTTCCTCGTGTTTTGCTGCGTATTAAAGCAACGTCTTATAAAGAAATTTTCAGCTTCAGATTGACCATGATTTTAAAGATGTGATGCCGCTATTGAATTTACAATGCATGCAAAAATAAAACTTAAAAAATCTGAATTACCCTGGAATTCTTGAGTTTGTGCCACTGAGGTGTGAGGTAATACTGAATGCCCTCCGCTGCGCCTGGTAAGGTGACACCTCTCACCAGCAGAATGAAGAGCACGATGTACGGAGCCAGAGCAGTCACCCACACTGCCTGAAATAAAATATGCTATATGAAATCAAATGTCATAGCAATTCGTGCTAGCTAAGATTTAGTTAGATTCATAATGTTCTTGAAAAATGCTTACATTAAAAGTATAAAGTAGAGAAGGTAATCGGTAGCCGTACATTTCGATAGAATGCACAATATTATTACTAGGGATGGGTCGATACCAGATTTTCTCGATACTCGATACTCGATACCGATACATGATTATTTCCTCGATACTCGATACTTCGATACTCGATACCTTCAACATTTCCAGTTTCAATAAATAGGTACATTAAAAATTAAAATTTGAGAGAACTGTGTAATACCAACTAAATTAATTAAGTCTGCATATTTAATGAGACAAAATTTAATATCATCAGTAGCCTATAATTATTTTTAAACCTTACATTAAAACTAAAATTAGTTTTTTAAACAGTCCACTTACAAGTTTTTGTTAAAAAATACTAGCATTCTCACTTAATTGCAGAATTGCAGAATTACAAAAGTATCGAAAAAGTATCGAGCTAGTTTTCTGAAGTATCGTTTGATGCCGATACCATGAAAGTATCGAGAGTTTCGAGGTATCGAAAGTATCGAGGACCCATCCCTAATTATTACCATTTGCTTCAAATGACTTGATTCCGGTCTATATTAAAAGGTAACTTATATAGAGGGCTTTGGAATACTGAAAAAAGACAACATTAAATAAAATCAGGTAAAACGATATAACAAAGTGCCAGAATGATTTCGTTTAATCAGTGATAATTGCAATTATGATATGCAGAAAATAAGTTATTTTTGTAATCGATTTCCGAGTTAAGCTCCAGGTCGATTCATTAAGCAGGGCTTACGGAATAAAAAAGGTCTAGTTTGATAAGTATATAATGAGGGAATATGTGGGTAGTGTTATTTGTCAAAGCTAAATGTATTGCAACTTCCAAAGCTGTATATGAACTCTGTAAAACAATATGTTGCAATGAGAACTAATTTGCATTAGTTACCATAATATATTACCGTAACATAGGCATTAAATTGGGAAATACTCCGGTACCGGTTAACCGGTTTTTTTGCAATATCAATAGGCTTCTTCCCATGAACGTTATAAATGCGTATACCAAGAGAGATATACATTTTCCCGTCCCCCAGACAATCTCATAAAGTACCATTCTGGCACTTCATAAATATTAGAAGTTGAATCAAACGTGAATAGAAAAATTACTTAAATATGCGATTAATAAGTATAGATTTTGCAACATCCGTCAATATGAACACAATATCCCCTCTTTTCTCATGCTGTCCTGGGGTAGACTAAATGATACGATTGATACATTCCTTTACCCTATTATACCACACTCTCAATTTCTATACTCTTGCATATCAGTATGAACGTTATGAACTATTATCTTCTCACCATGATCTAGGCCCTACGTTACGGGTTCGATCCCGGCCCAGGTCGATGGCATTTATGTGTGCATAAATGTAACAGACCCATGTCAGTAGATTTACTGGCATGTAAAAGAACTCCTGCGGGACAAAATTCCGGCACACCGGCGACCGTCACAGGCCTAAGTAGCAGTACATCCCCGTCTAATTCTAATAGATTTTCACAAAAGAAGATAAGAAACACTGTTGTAAGCATAAGCATTTTCGGAATTAGGAAAAAACTTTCCCTGCCTAGTTCCATGTTTTTCCATATCTGAATATTAGTATTTGCTACCTTAATTAGAGTACTAAAGTGTTATATTCAATAAATGTGGAGCATATGGACGACAAATCGCGGTAACGTTTTAGGCAAGTCTATGTAAACTGAGGCAGCAAATATCAAGTCGGAATGCTGAGGAACAACTTTGAGGGAAGTTCTCGTCTGGCTGTTTACTCACACAAGACTGTAGCCTAGAGGAAAAGAACGCTTTCTGAGACGAGGTGGAAGCCTTAGTAACTACCATCAAAGTTACATGACATATATATGACATCATTCAACAAGTTGGTAAATCGTGTCGACTCTGTTAGCATGAGGACTTCGTTGCATTCTAATGAATAATTTAACACGTTAAGATGCTTAACAATGAATAAGGCTAAGATCATTATAATGGCAATAATAATAACGTAAATTTAAAAATTAAAATTAAAACACCCAAGGAACATTATAATTTTCCATACTTCTTAACCTTTTCATTGCTACGGACATATAAATGCGTCAAGTCAAAATATTGTTTGTAGCTAAGATATTAGACTAATGCAGGAATTTCTTAATGCAAAATATGATAAGTTTTATTCATGTGTTAGAATTATCATTCATAGAAAACAGCTATTCCACTGGTGGGTGGGTTAAGGGGTTAACGGCATGGTATTTATTTAATTAGCTTTTGTTGCGGGGATAGACCTTTTCAATATCAACAATTATTGTTGGCATGAATATTATTTTCTGCACGTAATAAATCGTAAAATTAAAACAATAATTAATTTTGATTAATAAGAGTAATAATAACAACTATAGGCTTACTAATTTAAAGAAAACAAATATTCATGAAATTAAACAACTAAAAAATTTAAACATTTGAAAAGGGACAATTTAAACTGAAGGAAAACCTACCTAGATGGACCGTATCGGGATTCTAAGAACTGTGTTTAGCTGACAAAGGGAGCAGTATTATTAACTCGGGATTGAGGAAAGGATTCAAATAATAGGGACCGTGGAAAACAAGACACTAATCTTAGGTGAATGAAGAATCAGTAAGGAAAGAAAACAAGGCAGGTGTCAAAAGTAGCGCATTGAATGTCTGTTCTTCAAAGGAGAGAATCCTTGAACGAATATCAACTGTTTCATCCCCTACCAATTCTTCCATTTGTAGGATCCCCTTCCTTAAAATATGAGCTGATCGCCACTCTACATTTCTGCATAAGAGCTCTCAAAGTCTTTAATATTAACATTTAAAAGGACATTGAAAAACCCACTATCTTTAAAAAAATAAAATTGTTTGAAGAAGTGATATTAAAATTAATAATATTCTTAAAAATAACGCTATCCTAAACGTTTTTATGTATTTATTCCCTGATGGAATATCCAGGTTAAGGAAAATAACAGAAATTGCTTGTTTGTATCTTGTTTGAAACATTTCCTACCTTTACCTAAATCACTTCATTTCGTGAAATTACGTGAAAGATTTTAAAGACATGACTTTTACATCTGAATAGCACATACAAACTTCTATTATCGTAAAAATAATAATTATTAAACGTTATTATAAACGAAAGGTACAAGTTTTGGGCAAATATGCCCCATTAGATGGTGTCATTAGTTCGTGCACTGTGTTCTGTTCATACAAAACAGTTCACCTTTAAGAAATTAATAAAAAGTTTTCCCCTACCAAGTATTCGTTTTGAATCCTGTCTTATTGCTTTCATTAAAATAGTTCACAAGAAAGTTTTTTGCACTCCAGTAACCGTTGGAAGATCAGTCTTGCTGACTATGCGAGAAAATTAATAAACAACTGACATAATTTGAACTTTTGACATGCATATTACTGGTGGAAAGTAAACATTTGCGTGAAATACTGAAAGTTCTAATTTTTTCTTTAACATTTGGCTTAATTTTAAAAGTGAAGATTCATAATGTATATATTAATTTTTTTTATTATGTACATATGTCCATGTCAATATGTATAAGTAAAATGTTATTTTCTTTATGCATGATTATGTCTGGATGTTGAGTTTACATGCGGAAAACGTATTTGGCAGCAGTCTAATGATTCATATGAAAATTGCATTTCGCCTACCTGAACTGTTTAGACTACCTGCAATACCTTGTTATGCGTGGGCAGAAAGGCGAAATGGAATTTTATATCTTACTAGCCGGTTACCAGTCCCAAAGTAAACCGTGTAAACACGGTTTTTAGACTTACCCGAAAAACATCAAACGGAAGGAACCGAGCTTCGTTTTTTTAGCGTGCTGATGTTCTTCTGTAGTTTTTATTTGTTTATTTTGCAGTAATATTTCAATATTTGACCTATGTGTTTATGCTACTAAAAATATTTGATCAAAAACCAGAGCACTGTCGTCTGTGACACAAAATGAGTCTATTTAAGCCTGGCAACAGAGATTAAATTTATATGCTAGAAGGAACATTGCCTAACGCTCTAACGAGATTGAAAAATGTAGAGGTAATTCATACTTTAAGTGCATATTTTTTTAAAGTGTATCTTTCTTTGAACTGTATCATTCTTTAAGTCTTTATTTCTTTGAATATAATAATGTAATAATTGAATTGACGAAGAACATCCAAGGACATTCAGAGCCAGAATACATCATAATTTTACGGAAGGAACTTATAAATATAATGAAAGGTTCTGCCTAACCTTAAATAAATTTAACCAATCATTCATTATCACTAACCAATTTCTAGAGAAACACTTTCAGTAATATAAGGCTGTAACATTAAATCATCAATTCCAAATAGCTCTTTATTGGTACGCACTGTAAAATACGATAAAGTAAGTTATGACTGAATGAAATAGACACACAGTTATTGTTACGAGTATTAAACAACCACGTATTGTCTACTTTATAATACGAACAGTTTCGCACTAAATGGCCTAGGCTAAGCTATGCAATACAGAAGATCATTCCTTTGTCGATTTATATTATGAATTTATCAATGCATACCTCTTCAAACGTTAATTACTAATCTAATTTATTTTCTGTAGAATTTTACCTACGTTGGTAATATTTAATGCTAAATTGATAATAGACATGGTCAGTGGCGTAGCCAGGATTCTAACCTGCGGGGGGGGTGCTAAAATTATAAGATACATGGCTAGTCAAGTTTAGAAAAGTGTATATATAACATTATAAGTTGAGTGGAATTAATTTATGGTAGTTTTGTATTTTCGGTTTTCTTTACAAATCATACTTATTTCCAACATCATAACATTACTACTATCATTGTTACAATTTTCCATACCATCTATTAATTATAAAAAATAATATATTTTTAACACGTCACAATATAAGGCATCTTATTCTACTTCTGACATAGTTAGCATTCAAGTAGGCCTAATAACAGCTGAAAGTTTGAAATCGTTATCGAATCTGCTTTGCACGGCGAAAACAAATGATTAATCCAATCCCCATTCTTAAACACTGTATGTCAAGTGTATTAAATTATATTACATTCTTGTCAAAAATTTAACTACAAAAAAAATGATACATCAATTGAAAGAAGAAGCATTCTAATCGGGGCTATAGGCCCTTTAGACACCTCCATGGCTGAATCACTGGTTCTAATTACTAAGTAAAACGGAAGTAATTGTGCTAACCTTTCCGGCACTCCGTACACCTTTCCACAAAGCAAAATAGACGAGCAGGAATACCGCCATGACACAAAGGGCCAAGGACCACTTGATAGGGCCCATTCTGTCCAGACCGTCCGATTTGTACTGCTCCAATACACTGCGCCTGTAACAAAGAGCATATTGTATATACAGCAACTTCCCAGTCACCTATTGTGCCCTTTAATGGAATACTTGAAAACGGAAATTTGACTTTAAACCCCAGTGATCATATTGAATTTATTATGTCCGTCAATAGCCACAAAAAAAAAAGTACTTTGCGTTAAATTTGTTTACTTTATCACGTTGTTAGTTTATTATTTGCTGGAATAGCAATAAGGGAGGTAACAATGAAGACGTAGAAGCTGCTGACAATGATGATATATCACGGAGAAATAACACACATCGTTTAGAAGTCGTGAGCTTCACATTTATACACTAGCAGGTGCCCGCGGCTTCGCCTGCAATTATTTACTCAACTGTTAAATGCCATACTACAATATGGTTCTTCTCTCGTCCGTTTTGATGAATTTTCATCAGGGATGTCGTTGCTCTTTTTTTGCAGTCTCCAATATTTCCATTTTTACTGACTTCACCCACGTTTCTGTTCTACCCCACGTTTTTATTATTAATTTTTATTAACTTTACTATCAACACCAATTCTTTTCCTTCCTCTATTTCAACGTCCTTCTCGACATTTCTTTTATCATGATTGATATATTTCAGCGAAGCTCTTCTTACCCAGTGTGCAATGGCAACCGAGCAAGGCCACTTTCAATTCATTTCACAATTGAATACGGTCTATACGGAAACACCAACTTAAATAGTATATTGGATACCTTATTTAATTTACACAGATTTTTCACTAAGCATCAAATTCATGAATAAATTCACTGACCTCTTGTTTGATGTCACTTACATCATCAGGTACTTCTAAGATCTTCCCGTACCTAAACATATTGCTTCCAGAATAGGTATTAAGATAAAATTAAATAAACAGGTTTAATTAGCATATTTTTAAAATCATCATGATCAACGTCACTCCATGGTTTAGGATGGGTCACCTGTTCCAATCCCCCTGTTGCAATAGTCTAGCCAGCATTTCAAAGGTCGTCCAAAAACTTTTGGTTTGTACTTAATGGCACAGTAAAGAATTCTAAAGGGCGACATTTATTCTAAATGATCTTTCCACGCTGTAAATACTCATTTCGCGTTGTATGGTACATATCCATTGCAAATGCATTGTTTTTGCAATAAATGCCCCAAAAGGCAAAAAATACAGGGTTTACGAAAAATTTCGCGTTCATAAAATAGGGTCCCTAACTATGATGTAAAATGTAAGAAATTTGTAGGAAAAAGTGCATAATTATTGAAAGTAATATCTTAGAAGCATGGGCCTTAAAATACTCGTGTAATCATTTGACGTCACGACATAATTTCCTGACCTGCATATATTGACGTAGAGCAAACCATCCAGAACTGCATACATGAGTTGAATAGAAATCGAAGCTGAATGGAAGAGTGCACAGCAGACAGCCAGCTGTATTAACAATTTGTATACCACATGATACGTACGTCAGTGCCGATGTTTGTTTAAAGAAATAAAATGAGCATTTTAGCATTTCTAGAATGGTTAAGACCATGTTCTAATAATGGATATTATCTCGTTTGTAAATATGACATACAGTAAACTATGGGCTTCATCCGGATAAGCTTTTCGTAACTTCAGATCGAATTTAAAAAAACGATGTGTCTTATTTGTAGGTAACTGAGATTCAATTAGTTGACAAGTTGTGAATAAAATGTTGTCAGGCAAATATCAAATCCCTTCTTCGTAATTAGTAAAATTATTAGACTATACAAATTAAATGCCAGTTAATAATGCGTGAAATGGCGTTATAACGTACTAATACTTAGGTTTATTTCATTATCAGCTTCCATTGTATACACGATATACACCTTAGGACATTCTTTGGAAGTCGATCTGAACAATATCGTTCGATATGATTCAGAGCCTCGGCATCAACCATACACATGACAATAACTATAATTTATAATACATTCAGTGTTGGCTAAAACCTTCCGGGGGCCGTGGTTTCAGGTTGATAATATGTCCTAACTTTTCGCCCATGTCTGTGTCGGGTATTCTCGGAGGCGTTCGCTGAGGTGAAATCTAATAACACACTAGACTAAAATACTTTCCTTCACAATTACGGGGTTATTATGGGTCTGCAGGTTTATAATAATAATAATAATAATAATAATAATTATTATTATTATTATTGTTGTTGTTGTTCTTATTATGCGTACTCCGGGAGCTTTAACATCCTGGACTCTAAAGGCCTACCTAGGCGTATATATAGGACTATAGGTAGAACTTATATTGCTTTACTGTACTATTTTGCATAATGTAGACTACTATGTGCAAGGAAAGGCCTCGCAACTAAATTGAATTTCATAAAACAAATCTTTAACAAGTTATATGGGGTGGTAGATGGCAATGCAGCTCGATGCTCCATTATGAATACCCAGTATATATTTCTTGAAAATAATTCTAATATTCATTATTATTTCACAAATCTAACGGGAAGTGTAAAAAATATATGTCTCGCCCTTACGGACTCGTTTCGCAAGCATAGGCCTACCTATTCGCAAAATAAGATCTCTCTTTTTAACATTAAAGATAGAATATGTATAGTTTATAATATATGTATATATATATATAAACTGTATGTCAGGAGCTAGAATAATAATTTTTTAAATCAAACTGAGTTGTCTTAATCTCGTCAATGCCTCCATTTTTTATTTCAAAATAACGCTAAGGAATTAGTTGGAAAGCACATTATTTGATTTGAACTGTCGAAGAATCATGTAGATAAGTGGTTATTATGGTCTCTCGGTGAGCGTCAGTGGGGTGTATGAAATGCTTATTCACAACTCACCACCCACCGGAACATGGGCACGTTGAAATCAGTTACTAGCCGGAAGAACGGTTCTGTTCATTTCAGCAACTACTGCTAGATAATGGTTTGACTTTTTATGCCAATTTAAATATGTTGTATAATTATGTTTCACTGTGTTTTTATATGTTTAGATTTTGAATTTTAGTGCAAATAAAACTGAAATATTTCCAATTTATTGTGACTCAATCGAAAAACACATTCTTTTCTAATTTTTACAAATTAAACGGAAGTTTATAAACCCATGCGAAGCTTTAGCACTTTTTCCCTTTTGACAGTTAAGTACTTATATATGCATTCTTATATCCTACAGCCACACATGAAAATATGAAATAACACATAATACTCAATTACAGTTGACCGGTATTATGCAAAAAGGTTCTCACAAAATTAAAAAAGAGTTATTGATACTACTGAGTAGGTAAAATGATACTCTACATTAAGCAATTTAATTAAATCAATATTCTATCTGTCCAGAGGCCAGCCCATATTATAAAGATATAAAAAGCTGTAAAGTGAGAAGAAACATTGACAGAAGGTATGAACAAATAGAAAGACAAGAAATTGCCTATAAGTTTTAGAACATTAAAACTGTGAAAGAATACACTTTAAATGAGTTGAAATATTCATTGCTGTCACATAAAGAAAGATGTCACTTGCCTAGAATTTAACTGTTGCTACTTACGTAGAAGCTTTTTTACCCTTCCACACCTTTCGTAAAACATTGTTTTCACTAAGAAGTCTTTGTAAAATTTCTTAAGGCTTACTAACACTGATTTTATTCGTCATCCTGTGTTTACCATCGTAATATCCCATACGAAATAACATACCGGCGTGTCGTTTATAATCCATAGACTACTCGACCATCTGCCGAGTTCAATCGGCAAGTACTCGTGTTTGTAATAGTGGTGACATTGTACATTTGGTTCCACTCGGTACGGCCCGACTGAGACAGTAATCACCTAATTCTGAAGTTTATCGGGAATATCTATATGAAGGGACAATAATGTGTGATAATTAGGGCAAGGCATTTTATGATTTTGCATCTTTTTTATATGAAGGTTAAAAGGTAGCTCGAATATATGTATATAAATGTGTATTATGAAATAATTGATTAAATAAGGGCAATTTGTATTGGCATTTTTTTGCTTTATTTTGCATTTTTTGTTGTTTTCAAATGATAGGTAATTTTTTACCATTTTAGGTAATTTTCTGCATTTTTAGGTCATTTTCGGCATTTTTAGGTCTTTTTCAGCATCTTAGGTCATGTTTCAGTGGAGGTAGAAAGGAACTTTTCCATGTAGCCTACACATCGTTACTTTCAGACAACAGACAATCATTTTTATTTTAGGATCTCCGCCAAGTGTTCGTAGTTAATTTTAATTCAGGTTTATTGTAAACACCATAGCAGTTTGTCTTGTAGCAGTAAATAATTAATTTTTTCTTTCTTTTTAAATGGCACATATTTGCTGGGGGCAATTTGATGGGCATGCTAGTTCAGAAAGAATTCTTTTTCGATAAGGGTGTCCAAGTTTACTTACTTTACTTACTTTTTAGCAATAAAATAAGTGTGTTTTATATTGTAAATTCATATATAACGTTAAATTGCTTTTAGTAAATCATAACTTTAAAAAACTATAAGTAAAAACGGAAAATTTATTGGTCTTTTTTTTTAAAGTGTCATTTTTTCACTATTTTTAGGTCATAAATGCATTTTTATTTTGCATTTTTTCACTATTTTATGGTCATTAAATGCATTGCCATAGTGATATTATATTACTCTATTAGGTCAGATGGATTCATAAATGAATACGTTGTGTTTTGCATACAATAAAGCATGGGTTCGTAAAACGGTTTAGGTTATCCCTGTGAAACAGACGTGATGTGCAATGACTGATTTTGTACATCCCTTCTGGTCTTTTTCATTTTATAATCGGCTATTAATATTCTCTTGCGTAGTTTCTTTAAAACAGAGAAGAAATACTGAGACAATACGCAGTCTTATTGGTTTTATTAGGCGCCATCTGTTCGTGACGTCCAAGTGGTTTGCGTTTGACTTTTTATGTGATTCACTCTTTCCTTACAAATTACTCCTGTTTCTTACTTATTTTAACCTCTATTTAAGTTAGTTCGTTGTAAATTCATATCTACATTTTTCTGGAGTATTGACAGGTCATGATAATATCTGAGCAGTAAACGAATTATGATTAATTATTGGTATCCTTAGCACTGTCTTTTTTTCAATGTTTGTTCATACAATTCTTCGCCTAGGCTTTTCGGCTATACGGCCATTATCAAGGTATAATAATTGAAGGTAGTTTACATCACCCAACCATATTTCTATAAAGCATTACAAATGTTTACAGATAAATTACGTCAGTCGTTACTGTGTGATGTCTTCTGCCGAAGTAGTTGGTTTATTTGCTGAATTTGTTATGATTTTTATAAGAAGGCTGAGCTACGGATAATAATTCCACACGATCAGCACATATGTTTTATTTTTAGTCACAACACCGTTTAATAAGAATATCATAGGAGAAAAAATTCCTCTGACACTGGAATTTGAACCCAGGACCTTATGGCTATCAATATCACTGCTCTACCAACTGAGCTAAGTCAGAGTTCACTTCACAGCGCCAGATGGAACCTCTCTCCTATAACTGACTGTCCTTAATGGTCTACCTCACTGACAGACAAGTTATGGCATATGCAGTACTGTGAGGCATATTAATTTGTGATTTTTGTGACGGGCTTCCACTGTTATTGTAAGTTCACATTCAAGATATATATATATATATATATATATATATTATATATATATATACGTGTGTGTGTAATATTCTCATGTAATGTCCAACAGAGACAATAATCTGAGGTTCCTGAATGCACTTTCGTTAGTATAAAATTATATTTTCATCATTCAGATTTGCTGAAAGTTGACAGTCACTGGCGAATGACCGAGCAACATGTAAAAATCGTACACTTTTTGTTATCTTATACTCAAAATGAATTGGTAGATTTTAGATTTTAACTATTCTGGCATTCGCTGCACTATATGCAATATTATATTACGTACATCTGTCTCTGTCCACATTGTCTTGCCCTAATGTTGATACTGTAATAGTTTTCAGCAAAGGCTAATACTTACTCGAA
This sequence comes from Ectobius pallidus, assembly GCA_964059195.1. Classification (NCBI taxonomy): domain Eukaryota; kingdom Metazoa; phylum Arthropoda; class Insecta; order Blattodea; family Ectobiidae; genus Ectobius; species Ectobius pallidus. Next base: position 46,864,222 of record CAXKWD010000004.1, on the reverse strand, counting down.
GAATTCCTTGGCGGGACTGGTGGAATTATGTTTGTGTTTATCAGAGGTAACGGGCATGCAGTCCAGTGTGTTCCAAGGGTTGTTGCAGGTCATCCAGGGAAGCTCACTTCTGAATGATGCCACCAGGTAGTAGACTGCCCAGCCTATGATGGTGTTGTAGTACATACCCATGTAGATGTCCATTAGGCAGATCGCGTAACCGATTCCTGAAAAGGAAAACAGAATGTCATGACATTCATTACTATTGAATGCAACTTCCAGTTCACTAATTACACTATGGATATGGTATGGTGATCGTGAAAAAGATTGGAATTGGAATGGTTGCATGGCTAAATGGAAGTAAGCCGAGAAAACTACAATGTCTGTGAATAACGGACATTTATGAGTTTTATCCTATAGTATTAATTAACTTCATCCTTGACTTAATGAGAGGGTCTCATAGGAAAAATATAATCATCATCATATTTCATTTTGATCCTGGTGGTGAAGCTTAGGTCCTCCAAGTGGATGTTACTGTTACCTATTTTGAATTTTGTTACGTTTATTTCCCGATAGAGGGCGGAGTGACAGGTGGTAAATCCATCGCCTACAACCCCTCCCGGAAACTAAGGTATTATTTGGACATGAAAGGGCCGAGGAATTTTGTCCAGAGGCTCTAATTAAGGCTTGGAATTCTTTTACGTGCCGTACATATATGAAATGGGCCCCCAGATTAAAGTCCCTCCCAGAGGATTCTGTGCCCAGGATTTTTATGTCCTGAAAAATCCATCGACCGAGGCCGGGTTTGATCTCACGACCTTCGCTGCCTCTACAACCACCGCGGCCGACCAATGAAAAATATAAGAACGACCTTATTCCATCAATAAAGAAAAACAGGAAAATTTGCCAATAACTTACAGTTCTTTACTTTCCATGACTCGTCATTGCTATCAGTGTTGGCCTAATATCGCAACAATTATTTAAAACTGAATATCCGACAAGATGAATAGCGGATATCATACATTAATAGAGGTATATGCTCACCACCACCTGTAATAAATAAAATACGGTCCATACTTCATAAATTCGTACAATGATTGAGTTTCTGCAGTCTCTATGAGGAATTACGCGAAGTATTGCTAGAATCCAAGGCATGTATATAATACTTCCAGATCTTTATTCCTTTCTTATCCATTTGTTACGCAGTCTGGACTGTTTTTGACGCCTCTTTCCCATTTTTCACAAAGTTCGATGGATGTTAGGGATAAATTGAGAACTGTCATAAGCAATCATTCATCAGTAACATAAGAAATTATATTTTTAGTTTTGTAGCTGCGACTAGAAAGCAGAGCTCAGATTCACAGGATTTTATCTTAAATGAGAGATGTAATAGGAAATGGCCTTTATTTTTTTAGACAGCTTGAATTAAAAAAGGAGCTTCTGGCACAAGACACAAGTAAAAGTTGCTCCTTATCGCACTAGTGTTATAAAATCTTTATGCCACTCCAGTTATGGAATCCGTTACATGGAAAACACTCATTTAGTTAAAAACATTTGCATACGATTATTAATTAAACCCAGTTTGATAAAAAATGACAATTTTAAAATTCAATACGCCTTTTTGAATGTGAAATTTCTCACGGTGAACGCAAAAGTAGTTATATTTGGTGGGTGAAAAGCGTTTTCATTTTGGCAGCAGTGTAAGAGAAAATCAGTAACTGCTATGAATTGCCTGCGCGCTGCAAGATGACTGGCTCTGCGGTGCGTAATTCATTAGAATGCTATTTATTACCATTTCACAAATGTTAACGGCTGTCTAAAAATAGTGTATGACTCGCAGAATAAAATCTTGTTTTTAACCCTTATACCATAAATAACTCTTATTAAAACTAGGCTTTTTCTTTAACACAAGGTACCATATGAAATAGGCTACCAGTCAACCCTATTACGAGTCATTTTAAAATTATAAATAATAATGCATATATAGAGATTGATACATAATTCAATATTTAAAACTTCATCAATACGGTTTCAATTAATTTAACAGAATGGATTTTCTTTTTAATAAAAATGCGATGTCCTATTATTCTTAAGAATCTGCTACAATCCTATTTTAATAGAAAGTATTCTTGATTAAAATCCAGATTGTGAAATAGAATAATAACAGGAAGTGAACAATATTTCTCTTGCCAAAGTATCTAATGGTTGATTAGTTTTATAATTTTAGACATTATTTATTCAAAATTTATTTAAATTATTTTTCATGTTTTTAATTGAGCTAGTTTATTAATATTTCACAATTCTGTATCATTAATATTCAAGAATTATTAGTGCTAGTTATAGTATCATTATTAAATTACAAATATTATATTATAATGTCAACAAAGTCACTTGACATTATACAAATATTTTCTTATATATAATCTAACATACTCAATTAAAAAATTATAGTAAATTGGAGCCTAATTATTGGTCAATATTTATCAAACAATGTTGTCCTATGGAAAGGTATAGTGAGACCGAAAACTTCAATGCTATAGTCGGGATTTGAACCACAGATCTTCGGCTCTTCGTGCCATTGCTCTGCCACTTGAGTTACCGTGACAACGTACCGGTGCAACATTAAATTTTCCAACTAACTCATATATACGAGTCGCTGCTCTGACACTGGAGCTCTTGGTAGTTCATGGTAGCTCAAATGGCAGACCAGCGGCACGGAAAGCAGAAGATCTGTGGTTCAAATCTGGTCTTTATCACTGAATTTTTAAGTTTGACTCTACCTTTTCAGCATAGCCTACACACGGCCACTGTGAAATAATTCTAATTCTAATGTTCTTCTATGTTTAAAAGTAAAGGTAGCTTTTTAAAAATCACATTATTTTGGAATTCTTTTTTCATAGTGGAACGAATAATTGAATAATTTAATATTGATGATAATGAAGTCGTATAGTATAAATAATTAAAGAATTTTATAAATAATAATCTTTTAAAGAACTGGTAATGACAATAAATTTAAAGAAACACTAATAAATATAGTTTTTTAGTAGTAAAGATGTTTATTCCCCCGTATCTTGTATCCAAATGAAATTAAGACGGGACGGAAGAAATGTGATTAATTATAACTTTATCTTGGTATCAGCTTTAGTTCATACCCATTTCCGATACTACGTTGGCTTATCTAATTCGGCCTATAGAGGAAAGGAAAAAAAAAAATCATCGCGTAATATAGTCAACAACTTGTGATCCGAGCCCGGTAATTCAATATGTACTGGTGAATCCAATTTGAGAGATACAAACAAATTGCAACTTCATTGATAGTTGAGTAATATCAATTTCCTATATCAGTGCGAGTTTCTTGAAGATGCCTAATTGCCTTACTTGAGAGCAACTTGCTGAGAAGCGGCGCTGTAATTGAATTGTACCGCTGAGACCTGACGATTAGATTAAGCAAGCAGAATATCAGCTTGATTGTTATTGTTCAATCGGAAAATACACCCTCTCTACTACACAGCAACCTAGGATATACCTTATTAGATAATAATCATCATCCATACTTCGTTTCTTCAAGAGCGCATCTACAACGATAGCTAACTTTGTAACCTCATTCAGAGAAATGTTGCTAGTACTGCCTTTGCTACTTACAAGTTCCGTTTGAAATAATTGGTGGTAATAATATAATAATAACAATAATAAAAGTTATTAACAATATTAAGCTAATAAACTAAACTAAACTCCTTGATGCTACATCCCTGGAGGGACCCGACCGCTGCGTCTTCTACCATATGCAGATCTCAGGATTGGGGACATGTGGTCAGCATGCCGACACCCATGTCCGTTAATAATGGTTTCCCGGACAGGAGCCGCTACTTCTCAAGCAAGTAGCTTCTCGGTTTGTATCACGAAGCTGAGAGAGCGTCATCGTAGATAGGCTACTAACATCAGAACCCAATAAAAGCACACAAACAGGCTTGAATCTAATAGAAATTTAGTTTTATTCAATACATATTTACTTTACTCCAATTTTTAAACAAGTTATGTTGCATAAAATAATTTGTTTTATTCTCTTCACTGGGAGCATATGACGTTTTAATCACTGAACGTTGACGTCTTAAGTGTCCGGTAACGAGCTGACGTTTTATCAGATAAAGCATCCTTGTGACCCTAGGAAGCATATTATAAGATGAACAATCATGATTGGTCTATATCAGAGGAATTACTGAACGTTATTGGACAATATCAAACACGCGGTATATGAATGGAATAGTCCAAGGAAGTCTATGAAATGTTTTATAATGTATTGCTTGTAGTCTAGTCGCACTGTTGCAGGCGAATCTGATGTAACCGTGTAAGCTTTGCTATACTATACTTGACTTTAGTTTATTTCAGGGTATTTTATTTCATTTTACGTTATTATTATTATTATTATTATTATTATTATTATTATTATTATTATTATTAGTCTATAAAATTAATATAAATTAATATAGGCTAAATTAATATAGGCTATTTCAATGTTAAAAAAAATCAGCATATTATTTAAAAATGAAAACGTTGCAGGATACTGTCAAACTTTCCATGTCCTGTAATAAATTGTGTTAGAATATATTCTGAAATGCTTGCAAGAGATGCGATGAGAACTGAATGAAAAAAATTAATTTCTTGTTAGTTGCCCATTTAAGCTGCTTAACCAGAGATCATTCCATTTTTCTACTATTTCTTTCTTTAGAACATTTTTTAAAATATGAATTTGGACAAAACGAATAGCTCAATTCCAGGTTGGATTTGGCGGAAAGTTTAGCGATCTGATTAGCTCTCTCATTTACAACAATTGCAATTGCATTCATGGACCTTAACCCATGACAGATAAACATGCTTGGTATCTTGAATAAAATTATCTTTCTAATTGTATTTGCCCGAGGATTGTTATTATAGGCTACTTGTCGTGAATGGCTAATAGAGAGGCTTTCAACACTGTATCATTTATTAAGTGCCAGAATGGTAATTTCTGAGATTGTGTGGTGTACGGGAAAATGTCTGTCCGCCTGTCTGTCTGTCTATCCGTGTGCCTATATGCGCGATAACTCAAATACGCTTTATCGGATTTTCATGAAACTTGGTATACGCATTTATAACGTCCATGATTAAAAGCCTACTTATTTTGGACCAAATCTGTTGACTGGTACTGGAGAAATGCCTAATTTAGTGCCTATTTTATGGTAATATTATAAAAGAATTATATCAAATGCAAATCAGTTCTCATGGCAACATATTGTTTTGCAGTGTTAATATAGGCCTACGGCTTTGGAAGTTGCAATACGCTTAGCTACGTCCAATGACACTACCCACATATTCCTTCACATATGCTCATGAAACTTTAGACCTTTATTCTTCCGTAAGTCCTGCTTAATGAATCGATCTGGAGCTTAACTCGGAAATCGATTAAAATAACTTATTTTCTGCATATCATAATTGCAATTATCACTGATTAAATAAAAGCATTCTGGCACTTTGTTACACCAGTTTACCTATTTTATTATTTTAATTTCTTGTATTAATTAGTTTTTCTTTTTCTTTTGTATTTAGTCAGTTGTATTATCTATTTTAATTAAATTGTATAATTCTTCTATTCCATGCATTCCCCCCGGTTGAGTTGAAGAGAAGGTCTTATGACCTTAACTCCGCCAGGGGTTAAATAATTAAATAAATTAGAAACATATAACAATTTCATAATGCATTATTTCATTATCTTTATGGGTGACTCTGAAAAAACGCTTTCATTGCAATTTATGTTAACAAAGAAGGAAACGCTCGAAAAGTGTCACAAATTCTCATATTAAACTGATGCAGATGAAAAGTTATCGTTTCTCCCATGGAGATGTGGGGACGCTTTTACCGTGAAATTGCTTGAAATCCGCAATGAGTGGAACGATATCTGAACTGATGGCTATAAGTCTTCGTGAGGTCATAATACTTTTTTCCGTGGGCATGCAGTTAATTGAGTCTATTCTAACTATATCACCCCATTTGTACAGTACGTAAAAATAAATACTTAGTATACGGAATGAAAATGAACCTCCTACGTTTTAGGTGTATTCAAGCTGCAGATTTCTTAGCAATTTCGTCTTGCTTGTAAGAAAATGAATAATATCGCACCAAGACAAGTTTTAAAAACTTGGTAATTATCATTTTCTAAAACTTTAACGAAACTTCAATTCTGGTTTTTACTCAATCGTTAGATGAACTAATAAGGAAAGATATTTTTCCAGTAAAACGGACAGATATCGTGTGAATTAAAAGAAAATAATAGTAATAATAATGATGATAATATTTCATTGCCATTGAGCTTACAAAGCTATAGACAACGTCAAGAAATACAAGAATTACAAGAGAGTAACCAGTAACCATGCAATTCCCTAGCTTGTATTAATATAAAATTAATGTGTTTGTTTAGCTTAGATAAAACAGTTAACAATACTTTTAAAGGCATTGCGAATAATAACTCCTTAGTCCTGTTGAAATAATTGATCATTATTTAAGATAGGATAAGTACACCGTGTATTTATGCAACAGGTTACGTTATACCTAGATAAATACATCACTCTCCGTTCATGTTTTACGTACGGTATTTAGCATTAATTCACTCTATTATTCAATATGACATAATTTGGAAGGGAGGAGTTGCAAAAATGGTCTTTAGCCCTTTGACTTGTCTTCAAAACCGCGTAATAAAAATTTGTCAATGCCTCTTGAATATTCTTCCAAATTATGATTTTGTGAATTTAACTTATTAAACATAGAACAGATATACAAGTACGTCCTATTGGGCTATTTCATAAAAATAAGGACAAATGCAGGTCATAAGTCATGAATATAACAAGCGAAGGAATCCATTTGGTTTATTAACTGAACCAAAAAAACAGACCAATGCTATTCAAGTTTCGCCCCAAAACTATTCATTTATTTTCACCCACCCTGAATTAACTGAGTTAAACAATAAACAATTGATGACTAAAATTAGAAAATTTATGTAATTACTTCTTCAGTTATTTCCTTACTTTGTTATTATTTCTGTTTTAAATTTTAAAATAACTCGTATTTATTCATTATTGTAATTATAATATGTTCTGTAATTATTGTAAATAATCATATTTTTTTATGTTCGTATTCCATTTCCTGTACTATTCTAAATAATTATTTTAGTATATTTTGGCATATTGAACTGAACCGCCCCTCAGTTCTCTTTTCAGGAGGACAAACAGGTTTGGGAACAGATAAATATGCAAAATTCATTATTTACATTCTCTTCATTGACTATTTTCGGAATTAATTTAACTGTTACAAGTACGGGTAATTATCGTCACAAAATTTCAGTCACGTTACATGCACTGAAATGCTGTTTCCGTGATAATTTCCATAAAATATGTCAATATTTCTGAGTGATTATTTTTCTATTTGTAAATATAATATAAACACCTTCATCCACAATCTTTGGAATATTTACAGTATAATATTTTTTAAATCCGTGAAGAGTTATGTTACATTAAAATATTTTTAAAAATAAACTATTAATGTTAAATCAATGATCATAGACAGTGTTTTTAACATGATATTAATAAATAGGTAGCGAAAAGAATCACTCAGAAATATTGATATTTGCTGAAAATATCACGGTAACGGCATTTCAGTACACGCAATGTAGCTGCCGTTTTGTAATGATAATTACCTATAACAGTAAAAATTTAATTAATTATTAAAATAAAATAAAATTGTAAAAGTATCAATAAAGAGCATGCCAGATTTCGATGTCATAGAGCAATGCATTGCTGGGGGGAAAAAATGAATTTCACCTATCTCTCAGTACCCAAACCTGTATTTTCCCCCTTTAAGTTCTTTTGTTTTCTGAATAACATTATTTGTTTTCTGAATAATAATTGGATCTTCACCACTGGCAGAATGTTGATGTTGTCTCATTAATCTGAACTTCATGGTATGTGTCTAAACCCAAGGACTTTTTTTTAACAAGCTTACTTAAATGCTAGCCTGTTTATTTTCTGATAGAGCCATATCATGAAATATGGTCGTTTGTCACCATGCCTTAACGTGTTCTGCTGTAACAGTAATAATTACATTATTTACTGTAAAAGCATTGGTTTACGGTTGCTACTAATGGGATCGATAAAGTATCGTCATAACCACTGATCCGAAGTGGCCAATGTGTGGCAAATGTGACCCTTATTGCCAAGACACTTTGCAAACTACGGAGTCTGCGGTTTTACTTGAAATAAAACCAGGCTTCATAAACGGTTCAGTTCTATTATTTAATTTAATTCAATCCGCCCCCCCCCCCCGTGACTCATAAGTAGGGTGCGGATTATTATGCACTAAAAATCATAAAAATATGCATGCAAATATGCTCTGAAATTTAGGAAAATATATACCCAAACAGAAACTATGCAAAAAAACTAAATACTGCCCTTCATTATAAACCCCGATCTCTTTCTGCATGTCGGAGGGTGTAGATACCTTTCACTAGGATAAATTGGTTAAAAGGAAGCAAAAACAAAATAAAACAAAAAAGGATGCTATAATCTCTATTTTTTTACTAAGTTCCTACAAATATGCATATATATGCTTTTAAGGCACGCGATGATAAATTTAGACTAGCTATATTATTAAGGCAGTAAAACGCAACTGTATGCAATAATAGGTATTACAAACTGTGCATAAACATTTTCCTTTATTATCTCATTAACCCACTATTCATTAATATTGCTGGTTTTTTACAGCAAATAATATCCCCAAAACGAAACTTTATGCACAAGCTGTTTCCATGTTAAATTTTAATTAGTTTGGTCAGTGGTTCTGCATGATTAAGGAATATTGCACATGCCATTTGTTAAATTTATAAATATTGTAAAAACAAGAATGACTCTTCTTGTATAAACATACCAGAAGGCAAGCATATTATTATTTTTTAGCTCATTAGTTTGTCTGGTTGCCATCCATTTGTCTGCTTGTCAACAATAATTTGATTGTCTTTCCCATATCGAGTAGCAATAATCTGAATCTGTACTCGCGAATTTTCGCTTTAAGATGTTACTGCCAGGCTGGTAAGAGTTTGTTTACTTTCTGTAAATACGCTCTAAAAACCCATAGTTTGGGTACATAGTATTGCACATAGTAGAAGAAGATTAATGTTTATAATTTCAACGTACAACGGTTACTGCATTTCTATGGCAAAAGAAATTTACCAGAGAAAATTAGTTACCGCAGATTTTTGTGATGTCTATAATCGATTCACGAAATATAATATACCTGTAGTCTTGATCGTTATTGACGTTGACAGGTTATTTATTATTTTGAAAGAGTGGACGGTTTTCATGCTATCTAAATGAAACTATCATGGTTTCTTAACTCACGGTATAATTGGGGCACTTTTTATTTAGTTTACAAATCGCTACCAACTTTATGAAGAAGGTTTAGAAATGATTACTAGTTTCACGAAAGATTTATATGTAAAACTCAGAATCATGCATAGGTATAGAAAATAATATTAAAAATCTGTGAATACAATTTCATAGGGGAAATATCCGGTGAAACCAATCTGATATTACAGGTTTTTGTTGAATGCTAGCATGGGATCAAACTGTTAAAACCTACATATCCATTCCGTTGCACAAAAATATAATGGGTTATGTATTAAGATATTCACTACTTTTTCCTCGGAGTACAAGACGATCATTGTTAAACTTGACGTAACAGTTGCTGAGGAGCAAAAGGTGAATGCATCACGTAAAGAGTTATCTTATTGCAGACAGAAAGTTGGAGTTCGTGTCTTATTGGCGCCCTTAGCAAAGTTACAACCTGAATTGTGAGCATAGCTTCAGGCATCAGCAATTGCTGGTATCGTGTATTTCATATATTGCCATAGTATCTTGGAGATAGGCGCAGATACACTCTTCGAAATAATTTTTATGCTCGTATATACCTCTTTCTTCTTCTTTTCACGGCTCACTTTGTTTTACTTTTTTTATTATTTTTTTACTTTCTTATGAGATTTGTATCAAACTTTGTTAAAGATTTTGGCGAACTTAAAATTCGAGAATCGCAAATATTTTATTTCCTTGGGAAGTCTGTACTTTGTACGCCGTTTTACCCCTGTGGACTCAAAAGTTGTAAGAACGAGATAAAAGTTCCAGTCTAAAAGGAAGTAACTGAATAAGTTTTTCTCTAATTGACCCACTAAACGGACATTGTGCTTGTTTTTTTTTCGGAGTATCTCTAAAACCAACGCGATTGTTAGAAATGTTTTTGGTTTATCTTTGGAACCATTCTTTAAATTATGTTTGAATATATCTTCCTCTCTAGAAAATATTTCTTGTCACTCCTACTTTTACGGATGAAATTATGTGATATGAAATATTATATCACACGTTCAAAACTGTTGGATATGGTGATGAACAGGTGTACAGATATTTAGTACTTTTTGTAATTAATAATAAGAAGAAAACACGCACAATTAATGTGCATTTAAACTAAGTCTTTGCTATAATCCATCAATGACTTCACTCTGTTTAGACATACAGAAAAATGGTATCTTGTGCACTTATTGTCACATAGTTTACACAACGCAATCTTCTGTAGGATCATGTAATTAGGATCTGTAGGATAGATTAAAATAAATCCAAGGTAAAATAGTGACAAATGAAGTTTGTAAAGAAACATCATTTATGTACAAGGATGCATGTACAAGGATGTGGGATATACGAATACCAGATATCCGGCATCCTGAACGTTTCAGCATTTTGTAGTAAAGTATTGCACGTACTCTAATCGCCCTGTTGCAGGCGAAGCTGTTGTACCCGTGTGTGTCCAGATATAATATTTTAGCGAACTGCGCTGTAAACTTTTGAGTAATTATTGCAATCTCACCCTTGCAAAAGTAGGCTGAATTTCATTTTTAAAATGTGATGATTTCATTAGAGATAGGCAAGTCAATCTATTATATTCTATAAAATTCCATCACACATCATAACACAGAAACCATATTATCTAGGTGGACCGTGATAGTTATGATATTTCTAGATATTTTAACTACATAGTCTATTCAAAGTAAAATATTATTTTTTATTATAATATAATAATCCGGACGGAATGTTGCGAAAACATAGCACAGGGAAAAAGTCTATAAGTCGCAATGGAAATTTAAAATGGTCCCTAATGTTTTCTTTGTTACTTTTCGTGAAAAAGTTAAATACGGGCAACAAAAACACCTGCTATGCTGTAGTAATTCTGTTAGTGTATGGCAGACTTTAAGTATTGCAGTATTGTGAAACTGTTGTTTAAGACATGGAAAAGTAGCTTATCTTTGGAGAATAATAATCATAAAATATACTTTTTGAACAATAAAGCTTCAAAGAAAAAAAAACCTTAAACCTGTTAGCTAGAGGTATAATTTATTTTTTAGAACGCCCAGAATTTTATGCTGAAGTTGAATCCGCTCAAATCAGTAAATTTATTTTTCCTACTTAGATCGGGTTTCCCTGGCAGGGTCATATATAGGCTATATAATTTAAATACCTAGACATTATGATAAAAGAGATAAATTAAGATTTATTGACAACGCCAAGGAGTAAAGGGATTTTATACAAGTCGATTTCACAGCATAAATATTGTGCTACTAGTGAATTTACCCTTCCCCTCCTTTTATTCACATCCCCTAGTCTTTATCCTGTTTTAAATATTACTTCGAATCCAAGTTGTAATCTGGAGATTAACGTGATCAACAGTAGAGCGGTTTCAATTTATGTTTTATTAAGTGCTGTTAAATATTAAATCTGTGAACAGATTATTAAGTTCAAAGTTTAACGCTTAGAGGCTATGGTTTAATGTGCTTTTCTAATATGCAGAAGAACTTTACTTAGCAAGTATGTAGATCTTTCCATTAGACGTTGAACGGGATTATGAAGAGTTTAGAGGCAAGATACAGACTATTCTAATCGTGTACAAATGTTTTATTCCTAGAGCAGGCCTATCAAGAAAATGAAAATCTTAATCAAATAACGCTCTTAAACAGAGACCACAAGCATGGGCCTGTCTAGTTTATCGCTTGATATTCCGGCAGACAATAAGCGGCTGCAATTTGGAGTATACCTCCCACAGTTCAAAAATCGGACACGGAACGAAACTTGTATATTTGGGCCAATCTGGCTAGCTTATAACTACCCATAAAACAATTTATATGGAAGAACGTGTCAAGAAATTTACATCTCAACTGAAGCAGTTAAAACCGCTAGGTTTATCTTGGGCGAAACGAAGTTTTGTTGCATGTAAAGAAGCAGTAAGAGTAGCCTAATAGAAAGTTGTCGAAATTCCTGTAACATTTCAGGAAAGTATTCTAGCGAGCTCTAAAATAAAATGTCTTGTTGATACAATTTTGTTTTCAAGCTACGCTATTCATAGACAGACTGACTTATAGACCATTTTTTAATGGATGTGGTACTTTTCTTCACTCTATGGACCTCAATACCATGTCTTTTGTATTTCATACGTGATGTACAGTCGAGTGCACAGAACTTTTTTGATAACGCGCAGTGATTATGTTGGTAAGGGAATACACAACCTGCTCCACCAGGCCCACTTCCCACCTCTGCGCACATCCTTTTTTTCGCGTTTCCGGATACGCAGCAGAAGGTAACACTCTACTTAATGATTGACTTATTTTCCTCACTCCTCTCCTGAACCTGAAACCGGCCTATGTTCATAGGTTAATGTTTGAGTTCCAGATTTTTAACATCAAACCAATACGAGTCGGACTCATGCAGGGGCTGGTCCGGAGGTTCATTGTGATGCACGCGTTTAGTCACTTACATGAAATGTTTTCATACTTCACTCCCATTTCACCGCTACCCTAGACCTGAGCATTGTTCATGGGCTAACGTGTGTGTTCAGACTTGAATCAAACCAATAAAAGATTGGCTCACCCAGGGCTGGTGTATAACATAGATGATAAGAAGATTTAGTGTCAACTTTAAATTATGAAAAGCACTAGAACAAACTAGAAGCACCGGAAAGTTTCCGTGTATTCGACTGTATATAATTTTGGTGTCGGTAGAGAAAGTAAAAGTGCGGTGACAATTTTCCACAATTATGTGACATTTTCATCAGTTTTACACTAATAGGAATAGTTGAGGGTGAATGGAATTTTCTTATTTTTTCTCTTACTTCTGCTTCTTTCCTTTAGGCTGAGGACATATTCCTCCTTCGTCTCTTCATCTTCACGCCCCTTTCCTGTTGATATCTTACATCTCACTGCTCATTGCGTTTTACTATGCTGTCTTCACCCAGGCTACCACTAAGTTGATCTCATTCCTCTTTCTTCTCTTGGCTCATTCACATATTTCCTCCAAATCACTCTCACTCACATCACTGTTTCTTTGCGTATGGATGAGCATTCTTTCCAAGGTTTCTTCTTCTTCTTTTTTTAAATTTATCCCCACCCCCTTTAGTATTTTGTTTCTACTGTCACTGAAGTTGTTTTGTCTGCATATGTCATGTATAGTCTTACTGTGATATATTGATCCTGACCTTGGAATTTTCTTGGCAGGCTTGTTGTACCAATGTATGGTGTTTGGGAGAAATCAATGTTGAACGGAACACCAAATAAATCTCTAGAAATCCAACGAAATTCTTTGAGCAGAATGACACCAACGAGTCTTGTTTCCATGTTTTTGTCTTACTCTCTGTAAAAAAAATACTATTGTAGGCAAAGTCTTAGTACCTTAAAGCAAAGATTATTTTCCTAAGGTAAAAAAAAATACTATTGTAGGCAAAGTCTTAGTACCTTAAAGCAAAGATTATTTTCCTAAGGGAGAAAATAGAAAGACAAATTCCTATTCTTTCAGACTCAAAATTGATTTAACTAACTTTAATAAGATATATTTTTAAAACATGTGAATATATCGAGGAAAAACATACACTTTACTTATAAATATTTGCTTGCGAGCACGTAATATATAGTGTTGTGATTTTATTTCTGTTATACTGATAATTATTGTTCACCGATTAAAATTTAAACTGACGGCAGCAGCAAAGTATGATATGCGCATGTGACTGATGCAGAAACAGCAAAGAATTGTAGGATGTAAATAGTCATAATATACCCGTTCCCTTTCTTCCCACGACCTTCTATTCTGCCGTTGTGCCGAATAATATACCAGAATATGATTCTAGTAACCCAGACAATATTTGTTCACTTCACACAGTGTAAACTGTACTACCTACTTGACGTAATGTTGGTAATTGAACTGCAACGTATAAACTTTATGGCGTTGTGAATAATTTATGTGATGGGGTTCGCATTTAGAATGGAGAGAACTAATTTATGCATGGAATACCTTTGAAAAATGCCAATAGGAGTAATCTCACGCGCAATAGACCAAGGTAGGCTATATACCCATGATAATACGTGTGTTCGCAAAAGTGATGTTTTAAAACCTTTACATATATATATATGAAAAGTTTTAATTTAAAATGTTCAATTCTTCATGAGACACTATCGAGTAAGCTACTGCATATGGTTGGGAGTGTGGTTAACTAAAAAAATACTCGTATTTAGATATTTGTTATAAAAACTTTATTTCTTTCAGATTTTAAAATTACATACAATATTTTATTTTTAAAATTTTACTTGACAAGTTAATGAACTACCTTACGAATTTATAATGATTTCATATGGTTTTATAATAATAATTATCATAACAATAATAATAATTTATTACTTAAAGATGATAAATTGGGTTTTGTTAATTCATCTTTTCTACTATCTCGGGCCAGAATTTAAATTATGCCTTAGACCTGTTTCAATATTACATTTAAGTACATATAGTGGGCAAGGAGTTATGCGTTTTATGTAGCAAAACCATGATTACTGGTTTCGTAGTTTCAATAATTTATGTGATAATATGTTCATAACGTGATTCACGATTTCCAGATATTTCAGGATAAGAAATAAGTGTTATTATGTACTAACGGATAACTAAAATTTGCTTGAAGTCTTGTTGAAATGATGTATTGGCGAAACCGGGTACCCTTTATCCAGTATAAAAAAATAGGTTTAATCTTCATGTCAGTCATCTTCAGAATGATTTGATCAAGTCTCACATAAACGCACAAAGAAAAGAAGACTTATTTTAAGAGTTTCTTTTTTCTAGTTAAACCGAGCAACAGAGTAAGTGGTTGAAAGCTGTTCATATACGATAGGAAAGAAAAGTAGTAAGTAACTGAAGATATAAAGGCGTCAGTCTGAAGGAGGGTCCTCTTCTTTCAGTTTTAAATCCTCCGCCATATCTCCGGCGCTTGGTACTCGAGAACACATTCAAGACGTCTCTGATACTCTTTAAGTCTCTATCAACCCTCCGCCATTGAAATCGCATCCAATGGAAGTTCGCTTCCTGCTAAAGAATCCAATGCTACTAGATAGACACGTATCAGATTATATGTCTGACAATCTCGCCGTGACGTGATTAAAAATCTCTTCCCATTAAAAGAAAGAAGACACTTCTTCTGAACATTATACAGACAAGAATTAAAGTGTGTTAGTCAGTTCTTCTACTGTAATTTTTCCGTAACTGTTGGCCTACATGTATTTCCCAAACTATTTCCCCTAATATCATAACTAAGTTATATGTAAATATGTGAGGGCGTGACTGACACTATGAAATGAAAAACAAATTTTATACCCTATTTGACTTTCCACACTCTGTCCGTGTGTCTGTACGCGCGATAACTCAAATACGCTTTATCGGATTTTCATAAAACTTGGTATAGGCCTACGCATTTATAACGTCTAGGAAGAAGCCTGTTGATATTGGACCAATTCCGTTAACCGGTACCGGTGTAATGCCCAATTTAGTGTCTAGTTTAGGATAATATATTAGGAAGAATTTATCAAATGCGAATCAGTTCTGATGGCAACATAATGTTTAACAGTGTTCATATACGGCTTTGGGGTTGAGAGGCGATGGGCTTACCACCTGTCTCTCTGCCCTCTCTTGGAAAATAAGCGTAACAAAATTCACATAGGTAACAGAAACCTCCACTTGGAGGCCCTTCGCACCAACATAAGGGCCCAACATTAACTTTTAGTCCTGACCTTTAAGAAAACCGGCACTGTATAAAATAATTAATTCCCATATTGACGATACAAACCTTATAGAAAAAATGTATATATATGTACCCAGTAAAAATAGTAGATTAAGAAAACTATTTTTTACTCCTAGAGTAAACACAGACTTACACAAAAATTCACCAATAAACAGAACCTTGAATAGGTACAATCAAATCCACCCACTTAATATAGATATATTTGGAATGAATCTTAAACAATTTAACTCTGCTGCAAGCCAACTGTTAAAACTTGTCCAAAATGGTGATTCTTAGGAATCTGTGTGTGTGAATAGTAACACCGTTGTCAACTAACATACTTTTCACTGTTTTGTTAGACTAGTTTTACTCTTATTTCATTTCTATTTTTTCTCTACATCCTTCATGCTTGCTTTCTCCTTATCTCTCTTATTCTCTTTACTCTCTCCTACTTCTTACCTTACATTGGTCATTATCCTAACTTTTCTACTTTTTATTATATCTACTTCATATTTGTGTTATTGTAAGTACATGATGTATTGTTAGTATAGTCATGAACATTGTAATTGGGTGTATACCTGTAATGTTCATTCTTGATTAAATAAATAAATAAATCAGATACAGATCAGATTTACGGCTTTGGAAGTTCAATAGAGTTAGCTTTGACAAATAACACTACCCACATACTCCTTCACACATGCTTATCAAACTAGACTTTGTTCTTCCGTAAGCCCTCCTTAATGAATCGATCTGGAGCTTAACTTAGAAATCGATTTAAAAAATAACTTATTCTCTGCATATCATAATTGCAATTATCAGTGATTAAACAAAAACATTCTGGCACTTTGTTACATCAGTTTACCTGATTTTATTACTTTATGGGAATGCAGAAGAAAGTTAGGTGAATATTTATTTGTATATTTTCGGAAACTCCTGAAGGCTGGATTCGATCTGTAGTCCTACTCGAGTAATACATTTTTACCTACGTTTAGGTAGAGAAACCGCTTTCTCCCCATTACAATATAGAACATATTTCTTCGTTTTATTTACACTACAGTAGCTCTTTACTTTCGCAGTAAATTTATGGATGTTGAAGATAGAATGATGAGAGGTTCGGAAGGAAACACTTTCCTCCATATGATGCGTTTCAGTGACCTGTCTTGGAGTAGAAGTGAAGATATCGAATAGCGCGCGATCTTTTCTGCAAACATCTGGATTCAAACCGAACCGTTATGCAAAGCGCTACTCAGACATCTTGGTTTCATCATTCACTACTCTGTCGGAAACGCTTACCTCCAGGGCTGGATAAATATCTAATAGAAAGAAATTCATCACTGTGCCACCATTTCATTCGACAGATCTCTCTTCCACTCTCTTTTCTCCCTCTCTTTCTGTCACACACATATATGTAGACTTGTTTCCATTCACTCAGATATATTTTACCATTATACATCTTGTTTACAGAGGATAGAGTTCGGATTTTGAGATGGAATATATGATTTCGTTTAGTTGAGAGTTTTGTTTTTGGTTGCGAAAATCTTGTATTGAAATATTTTCGTCTGAGAGTATTGAAGCACAGTACTTTCTACCTTTTTATTTAATACGCTGACTGTATATTAAATGTTACATTAAACAAAATAGTGTTATATTATTATTGTTTGAAGATTCATTGGATTATTTTTTCCAAACTAATCAATCTCAATCGATATTAAGATACAGAAATATTTTAATTTACTGCGTTTAGTATTAAAAGTGTTGACTCAAAAGATAAATCCAAGAGTGGCACATAGACGCTCAATTAATATTTTACTGAGAATAGTGAAGGAAATCATATTTTAGAGATCTAATACTATAGCTTCTGGATATATATGACTGAAATGAGAAATGGGTGATCTCAAAGCAGTCAACAATAACGTTGTTTACTAAGTATATGAGTGCATATAAAGTATTTAATTTTATTGATTATGTAATTAACTTTCTAAAATTTTAAATCGCCTTAAAACATTTAAGAAAAGTGAAAAAATAATATTGTAAAGTAATTATAATAACTAAACAGTACTGACACAAATTGTTTGCAAAAGACGTTTATTGTTTGCTAATATAGTATATTTTTTAAAATCACTGCTTCAAGTTACCATCATTCGTTTAATATTGCTTTTTCACAATTCTCTCATTACTAACTTAATTGTTAATAACTCTGCCTTTATTTCTAACCATTTCTAAGTAGGAAACAGGCTATAATTCATCTTTATTGATATACGTTCTTAATAATTTGGCGTTGAATAATATTCACCTCTTGCCTGCTTATCAAAAAGGAGATTTCGTTTAAACTGCCACTTGTATTCAGAATGAGATAGTGTTTGATGATTAGTATACCCGTACTTTGGATATAGGGTTTATGATCAAACAATTTAAATCCTAAATACAGTACGAAGGGATTTTCTGAGGTTGTGACGCCACTGGAAAATGCGGGCGATCACTGGTTCAAATTCCGTGGCCGGCTTAACTTGGTGCTGTTCTCGGGGTATTTCCCCATCGCAGAGGCTAATGACGAATTTGAATTTAATACCATAAACACCTTAACTTTAGAATATACTATGTTTGAATGAAAATAGATTCAAACGACCATCGACGAAGCAAGCCTGTAATCATAGATAAACGAGAGTAAAATAATAATAATAATAATAATAATAATAAATTATTATAAGTTATAAGCATGAATCTTGGACACCAAAACAAAAAATCATGAAAATCTTAAAACATTCCAGAAGTTGTAATGCAAAACTGTTTTTCAAAGCTTGAACCACTATTAAATCGCTCTCAGAAAAAAATAAATGTAGGACCAACATCTTGACTACGACTGAGAAAATGTAGTAATTGGTGAGCATATTTCATACATGTGTGTATATTAACACATTATACTGTATACATGGTTCTAGTTGAAAAACTTTTTCATTAACACGGTCATTTCCTCAGGATGCAAGCCCTTGAAACTATCTCGAATTGGGAATCTTACCCAATAATTCTCCCCTTTTAAATGAGTTCGAAGTTAATATTGCGATTCTTTAAGGAGGGACATACAGTTTTGATGCTGAAAAATAAGTGAAGTTCATTATTTTTTTCTCAGCAATGAATTGTTATGTAGCCTTGTAATTGGCATGCTGTATATTGACTACTTCTATAATTGCATATTATTTTCAAAATTAATTTAACTATTACAGTTATAGGTAATTATCATTACAAAATGGCAGCAAAATTTTGTGCACTGAAGTGCCGTATCCCTGATAATTTTCATAAATACCAATATTTCTGAGTGATTCTTCATTCTATCTATTTGTAAATATCATATGAACAACATAATGTATAATCTTTGGATTATCTGCAGTATAAATATTTAAAAAAATAATTCATCACTTGTTAATTTTTTTTACAAATTTTTAAATCAGAAATATTAAAAAACTATTAAAGTTACATGAATGATTCTAGATAGTGTTGTTAACTAATATAAAATATACTTGTATGCAAAAATTCACTGCAATATGTTAATAAATGTTTGAGTTATGAGGGAAACGGCATTTCAGTGCAGAAAATTTGGCTGCCATTTTGTAATGATAATTACCCATAACTGTAATAGTTAAATTAGTTCTGCAAATAGTATGCAATTGTAGAACTAGTCAATATAGAGCATGCCAGATTACAAGGCTACAGAACAATTCATTGCTAAGATAAAAATAATGAACTTCATCTAATTTTCAGCGTCGTAAGCTGTATGTCCCCCTTAAGCTCAGAAATGATTCACAACTACTGAAGTGAGTATAGATGACCATACAACAGACTTTTATTAATCCCCTAACTTCCTACATATATAATAGTGCTCATTTTCATAATACACGTAATCAAAATCGTACACTCTGAAGTGACGTCAGCCTGCGTTTGACTAATTAGCTAAGTTTGTCTAACAGGTGACGGCTTTAATAACACTTACCGAACTTCGAAACTTAATTAAATGCAATATTAAATTCAACTGAGTGCACATCAGGTTAGAGAGAAAGGAAAAGAATATTAAATTCATATCCACGGAACCATTACTCGTACTGTCGTAATGTCAGATACAATGGTCAGTTTCAAAAGTGCTCTCTTCTTTACCGTACTGAAATATTATATAACGTATTACAAAACGAAGGTAACGGTCTTATATACGATAGACACTGTCTACTATATACCGATACTCGTAAGTCATGACAATGTCCAATATGAAAATAGAGAACACAGTTGGAACATGCAATATATGTTTATTTTTACTGTCGAAATTAGAAACCCTGTAAGTCAATATTTAGTCGAAGGAGTAAGGGATATCGGAAATGTTAGCTTCTAGCTGTAACATGCATTCAGTATTTTTTAGTAAACATGTTTTCATGAATCTTTTACCTTTCTAATTATACGGAAGTAGCTAATACAGAATTGTAGGCATAAACAACTTGTACAGGTAAACTGAATGTAAGCTTCATTTAGATATGAAAACATGGCATTATAAATACGGCGATAAACTTTGTGCATAATTTATAAGACTCGTTCTTATCAGTCTCTACAGACTATCAACTAACCCATGCAATATCCACGACCTAAAATTTTTGCCTTCGGTCTAGATAATCTAGAATGTTCCAAGTTTTTTTACATGCTGTTAAAAATCGGATATGAAACGCATGACTTTTGTACCCGAAACACAATTCTTGCTATTTTCTTACTTTTAATTCTCACATAAAGTAAGTGGTCGCATTGCGAAAGTACGCATTAAGTGGTTTCAGCCGCAAGTAAAGCCTTCTACTTCAGTTCACGAGGCAGAACTAAAAATCTAATTTTGTGCAAGGGACGGTTAGCTTACAACTACCCTTAAGCCAAGCTATAAAGATAAATGTTTCAAGTAAAATTTTTAGGATTTTTAGTTTACAAATATTTGGGGTTGCTTTAGTGAAAAACGTGAAATTGGAATTACCTTATTCTTGTATAGTGGCATCGGGAGAAAGAGAAATACGTCGACACATTCCCACGTTCACATTCCCAGAACTTATCCAAGTACTCTACTACCATGCTGCTCACAAAAATCCACACAGACCGTATTCATTTTATTGCAAGATAGTATTTTCGGATTTAAAGGATATCAAAACAACTTTTAATTCTGAAAACCCAAAATAGAACACAATATTTAATTCACGCTACAATACCTATCATAGAGGTGGAAAAAAGTGATACCCCACAAATTCTCTTCAAAATAATGTAGCGTAACTTAAAAAAAACTACAACATTCAAATAGCTTGCTTTACAATGTTAAACAACTTCCAAAATTTTAATCATATCACAGTATAAGTATTAATACTTATACTGTGATCATATTCTTACATTATTCTTAAACAATCCGCCGTATTTTATGTAGGCTCCAGTGAACGCATGATGCAGAAAATTATAATCCTTTACCTTGGATAAAGAAACTTTCGCGTATTTTTCTTCTTCCGCACAATCAGCACGCCTCGTGTATTGCCAAAGATCCTTATATCAACCTGCAAAATTTTAAGGCGAGCAACTGAATACAAAATATGGAAGTTCAGTGTATGGCAATTACAGATATGAAGAGTAGCTGTGGGACTCGTTACTCGTAGCATTACGAGAATGACTCCTCCGGGAGTTGAATATTTGATTTCAACATCTGGTTTGTCGCTAAATGATAGGGTCAGCTGTGTACCGTTTTGCGTGTTTTATTATAGCACTTTTGCATCATATATCTTAGTACATTAACAAAATATGCATGTCATAACATGAGATATTCGTTTCCTGTCGCTGTTAGAAGCCTATTCTCTTACGGGACCGACTGCTACTTTATTATGACTGATTACTATTATTATTATTATTATTACCATTATCGCCATTAGATTATAGCTATTTTTCTTCATACTTACCGCCACCTTTATATCATATCTTTTAGGCTTCGCGTTACTTCTTCTAACACGTGTCATCTGTCTGGATTTACTCCATCTTCTGGAAGAATATGGTTTTTCGCTTATCAGACCACTTTATCTCACTTAGTCTTCTTACCTTTTCCGGAAGTTCATTTATTCTGTATACCCAAATCCTGAACTTCTTAAAACACGATCAAAGGTGGAATGAAATGACGGGTGCGTATGAACAAGGGGTAATGTAATAACAATTAATTCTAAGATGCTTGATATTTAAGGTTTGATAAATTTTGCACGATTAAGAATTATTTTTACTAAAATAACTAAATCTAACTCTAAGTGTTCCTAAACACAATATAATCCTCTCGTAAAATATTGATATTCCATCAGAAAATGTGACATTTCTCATTCGCGGTAATCCTTTTTTTTATTTACATAACCCCTTTTGAACATGTATTTATAAGATCATCATAGTAATGTATTTTAAGAGCAGACGTGTATTCTTTGCAGAAAAGAAATGCACTGGGTAGGAGGAAGGAAACATTCAAATTTGCTTTGAGAGGGTAGATTGAAAAAATCGCTGTCAAATTGAGATTTCAACTAGTGAATTCGCTGGATTTTATCCCTTCTACCTGCGCACTTGAATCTGACCAGGAAAATGAATTAGAATTTAAAAACGAATAGAATAACTATTAATAATATTGGTTTAAAAAATCAAGAGGATATTTTAGCAATAGAAAAGATGGCGAAGCGTCCTTTCTAAGTCCTATACATCGTGGGGGTTTCTTTTCTTCGGCGGTATCCCCACTCGCAAAGATGAATAGCCTACGAAAATAGTATCTAGTTAACACCTACTCCGAACGTTCTTGTCCGGTGTCTACGCATATTTTTGCCGTATTAGGAGAAGACTCCAAGATATGCTAGCATTCACCAGAAAGTCCTCCCATGCCTTCTCTGAAATATAATGTGATCCCTTTGATTCCTTCCCCAATGGACATTGGTTTTTAAGATAAACTATTTAGAGAATTAAAAAATGCAGTAAATAGGAATGTGATAGAATTATGATTAAAGAAACATGCTAAATGAAGGAACACTGGTAACCAAAGCAAAACCACGAACAAATCAATGACAAACTGCCTGTTATACAATATTGAAACAGTCAATGACCTACAGAAAGTTAAGTGAAGGTTGCTTTATTTTCGTTCTGATTAAAATTCATAATACCAAGGTGTTATTCTGTTGTCAGATTGCGCACACACTTGTTTCGTTATTAAGGTAATATTAGCTCGTGGGCGTCGCACGCGAATAACATATACTTTATACGTGCCAAAATAACCACTATAACCCCGAATATTTTTAATGCATCCAGGCAATATACATGCCTTAAAATAGCTTCAAGCACAGTGTTCATGTGTAAAGGTACTATGAGGTATTGTCGATTTTTATAACTCAGTCTTGCTTTGGGATTCCGATGGATAGAACCATACTCGACATACCTAAAAGGAAACCTGATGTTTTTTATGATTGAGAATCATTAAGTCCTGTGTTGATATAGGCAAATGAACAAAGTAATAATTCTATGTTACTGATTCTTATTTATACAGTTCTTAATATAGCCGAACTGAAAGTAAGATAGCCTATTAATTTTTACTTTTTTTATTTGGTAATATACGATTGCCGAAAAATTTGCGACTCAATCATTTCCATTTTATAGCAAAACTAATCTCATATTGTTTTTAAGCAGTTTAACTCATTATATTGTTACTTATATATAGTGGGAGTTCGCTAAAAGTGTAAAGAAGCTTAAAGTTATATATTATTACAGTTCTGATGCCAGCTTCATTTCGATCAACAACTGAAGGTCTGTAGTCTAGAAAGATATTCCATGTCAACTATACAAAACTTAATTAGTTGGCCTGGGTGGCGCAGTTAGTGTCACGCTGGCTTTCTGTGCCCAAGGTTGCGGGTTCGATCTCAGCCCAGGTAGATGGCAATTATGTATGCAGAAATGTGACAGGTTCATGTCAGTAGATTTACTGGCATGTAAAAGAACTCCTGCGGGACAAAATTCCGGCACACCGTCAACGGTCACAGGGCTAAATTGCAGTTAATGCTCGTCGTTGAATAGCCATATACCAACCAAAACTTAATTATTTAATGAAATTTCAGATAAAATAATCTTAATATGCTGAAGTATTAGTTTGTTAAAACTTTGAATTATTCACAGGTAAACAATGCTGTAATTGATTGTTTAAAAGAGTAAAAGTACATTTTATTAATAACTGGAAATTTTAACGCCCGAGGCAATGTAAGAGCTGGAGTGCTAAATTCAGGACTAAATAATTATTTTATATTACAAGTGGGTTAGTGTCTTCACCTAACTTACGTACAAAAAACTTAAAATAACACCACTTCGTAAAGCCTGCAGATGTGGTTATATTGGTTTGATAAGAATTTTAATAGGTGCCGGGTACATAATATTCTAGTTCTAGAATCCAAGCGACATCATGACAGCTATCTCGATAAGTGCTTATTTCATTATATTCTACCAGGTACTTATCTTGGGCAGTAACTTATAATAATTAACTAAATGCTAATTAATGTGAATTCCAATATGGACCTTTTTATAATGTCCATTTATCAGCGTAATAAATGTTTGCATCATAAGAACTGAAATGGTGTGCAACAGTGTGAAAATTCCTCACATCCTCTTAGGCATGAAGCCTAAATGATATTGACGCACACCTTGGTCTATAATGTGCGTTTAAGAAGGTGTAGCGTTCTGCGTGGTATTGCGTTAATAAATTGCGGTTACTCATAGAGTGCTGTGCAAATATCCGTATCGCCTAATCGTTACAATCATATGTAAAACTAAATTTGATATTGAACGACTGGATAAGAAACAAGTGAAAACTGTATAAACTGGCTTACAGTACCTTTAAGTGCAGGGCAGATCCGTTTCCAGATGGTGAGACAGCCACAGCGGTGAAACTGTCCCAGAGCCAGCTCCATGTAGAAGAGAGGTAGACCACCGAAAACCAGCATAATGCAGTAAGGGATGAGGAAGGCTCCTGAAACATAATTTACATAGTCAAGATTCATACATATTAATCAGTGATGGGAAGTAATTGAATAAAAGTAATCGGATTACAGTAACAATTCCTTTTTTGGTCCCATTTATTTGTAATCAATACTTTTAAAGAAATGTAATTTACTTCTGGAAATAAAATTGTAATTGTTACAATTTAGTAGTCGTTAGTATTAGTATCATTCTCGTTTGCTATATCGTCATCATTACTGTTTTTGCAACTAATATCCAAATTAGAGTTAATATTAACAAAAAGTTACTCAATGTTTCCGAAAATATTCTCATTGATGTGTTTTTTTTGTTCATTAATAATTTGGGCTTGTGCCCATAACAAACCAAAAACAAGGAATTTTTAGGTACTGCCATTTTGTAAAGTAATTGTGAATGTAATTGTAATTTTATTGATTACTTTTTGAAAAAGTAATTTGTAATTGTAACTAAGTAAAATGTCTCTCAGGTAATTGTAATTCAGCCCAATTACTTTCTTTTTGTACTTTTCCCATCACTGATATTAATACTAAAATTAAAACCAGATATTATGCTCCATAATATTTATCCTATAGGCCTACGTATTATTAAGTATACATAAATCCTTCACGACCGGGGCACCGTACCGAACAATACAGCTTTTAAACTTTTTCAATATGTTCTTTCTTTCAAAATATTAGTATTTAAAATGAAGCATTTAAAATGTTGCAATTAGAATACTAATAACCATTTGAAGATGAGAGTGCACATTAATAAATACTCAAAATAATGTATTACTCTTTTTTGCACTTTTCAGAACTATTAATTTCCTTTATGAGCTCCTGATTTTTCTTTCCTTAGTTTCTCTTATAAAATGAAAATCTTCAGTATATAGCAATATACAATTTTCTTTGCATCTTCACTGAAAACAAACTATACTCGGTGCAAAACTTAAAAAACTAGTTGGCATTAAGTAAAAATGTCCAGCATTGCATAAGTCAGCTTAAAAAAGTTTGTCACTTTTTCTTCAATGCTTTTTTCACTTAAGGAATCATCATTTCAAAGCTATTATATTTCGGTGCGTGTATGAGGAGGAGGTAGGCAAAACCACGAATGTTACGTAGAACTCCCATAGGACCAGTCCCGAGTAAATGAAAGAACTCATTACGTAATTTTTCAAGCTGATGGCATTGGAAAGGGCTTTATTGTTTCATATAATTCCATAAAGTTACAATGGAATTCGACTCTGTGCACACTGCGCATGAGCAACCTGGAAACCCGAAACTCGTTACGTTTTGTTTCCGTTTCTTTAGCACTTGTCAATATATCACCTAGAAAAGGAAACAATGGCTGATCGCCGTATTAATTTACATGAGCCGAAGACCTTATTTCTTTCTTTTTTCTTCTTTATGGACAACAAAGTGACAATCGTTTCTACTCTTGTGTTTGGTTTCGATGGATCGATATTGCTTTGCTTGCGGTTGCCATGGTAACCTCTACCTGTTGCGCATTCACAGACAGAGAGAGAGGAAAAAACGTTAACAATGACGATTGTTTCCCCACCTTCCCCCTATCATTATGACGTCCGTTCATCGTAGACCTTTTCAATTATGAGAATAAGGGCAATTATATTCGTTTATTTTTAGAGTAGGATGACATAGGACAAACCCATCCATTGCACGAGGGTATTTCAATGAAAAGATTCAGTGACGAAGTTAGCTTGGTACGTAATTCATTTGCATCAGCGCTGCCATAAGAGATGCAGGTATTAACTTTAATTACAACACCATTGTTAGGATAATACCATGGATATTTATAGATTTCATTTGGAGTTGATTCTGTTGCTTCAGCCACAATATATTACTTCGAAATTGAAAGTGAAAAATGGAATATTCTATTGAAAACCACATTTCGACATTTCAAATGTGGAAGAATGTTAATTAAGCCAAACATTTGCAAAATATTCTCTAAAATTTTCTCTACAAAATTCAGTCTCTTTCTAATTTGTTTTTATGTGCACTTCAATAACCATATTGTTGAAAACTATAACCATTCATTATAAAATTTACCTAAAACATTCTATTCTCACTCTTCCTTCATATCCGAGAATGGATTAAAAAATAGGCTAAAGTTACACAAAATTAAAGTAAACAAAGATTCAGCGACTGCAAAGTTAAGTGATAGAATTATGATACGCAATTCTTTAAAGGGATGGTAAATAGGTTAAATATATAAAGAAACTAGGGCAGCAAACTTGACAGTAGTGATGGTGTTGTCGCTAGAGTTACCTGTTGGACTTCCCGCGTATAAAGCTGTTGACCAGCATTCTATGTGGCAATCAATGAGACGAATGATCATAAGCAGCCATTCATATGTTGGGAACAATCTAAGGGCAGCGATAAATTTTGAGGTAGACTGTGCGCAAAATGTCGAAGTAAAGGCCTATCCCATGTTTCTAAACTGTTCAATGCATATCTACGTTATATTGTAAAACTATAACTAAATTTGAAATGTAATAGGCCTACTTATAGGACTGAATATGACCTACTTAGGTTGAAATGTGCATATCCATTTTAAAATCAATTAAGAAAGGACCCTGTATAGATACCCAATATTTTCATTATACTATAGCATTTCACTCAGAAGACCATTTTGGTATATTTTTAATGTTTCTAATTTGTGAGAAGCATTTTGTACAATTTTTAGACCTTACACCACAACGATTTTAATTTTAGATTATATTGTGAAGTATACATGTGATAACGTGTAATGCGTAATGTATATATGTATATAGAGGGGAACATTACTGTAAAAATAAACCTATTT
This sequence comes from Ectobius pallidus, assembly GCA_964059195.1. Taxonomy (NCBI): domain Eukaryota; kingdom Metazoa; phylum Arthropoda; class Insecta; order Blattodea; family Ectobiidae; genus Ectobius; species Ectobius pallidus. The sequence continues at coordinate 46,836,271 of CAXKWD010000004.1, read as the reverse complement.
TATTCGATTGAATCCACCTTTAGATGTACGGGTAGATATAATATGTTTGCAATAGACATTTTATTTGCTAAATATATTTAACTCAATTACCGCTGTTTATAAAATACATAATTGTACCAATAAACATATAAAAAATATTCACGTACATTACATTTAAAAATGTTCTTGAACTTCAGTTTGATATAAAGGTAGTTCCATCGCCTAAATAGTCCCCGCTGCAAATACTGCAATGAGATAGTAACCCTAGGGCCTACATACAGTACATCCTTGATCCCAGTCGACTATTGCTTTGCATAGAAAGTCAAACATCGTAGGCTCCGCTCTGGAATTGCCAGTGCCCTAAGGGTGTTGTGTTTCGAGGTTCCTTGCATCACATATGTATGAAACAGTCAAGCAATCGATAACTGTAGATCTAATATTCAGACAAATATTATCCTGATCAATACATAAGATATGAAGTTATAATAGAATGGACAGAGAGAAATGCATTTAGAACAACAATAATTGGTTTTAGATACTTCTGTTTTTAAATTAGAGATCTAATACCTCGATGAAGGATGACTTGTGATACCTATCGGACGGTTTGGAATTATTGTAACTTTTTAAAGAGTTTAGAAATTGGTTGAGAAATATCTTAAATTGTCCTGAAATTGCTAAGTTCCTTAAAAATACATTCAAAATTTATTAAAAAAACTATGTGTATAGGCAACTTTTGAATTATAAATTTGTTAGTTTAATTGATCTGTTCTATATCGATTTTCGTGTACACTTGCAAGTTTAATACATGTTAAGTGTCAAAAACAGAAAGATATTAGGCCTATATTGAACAGTCCACCACATTTTCCCATATGTTCTAAATCCTCTTCTCAAACTCTCATTCTCTCATTTTCATTTTCCCTCACTCTCTCATTCACTCTTTTTATCCCCGCCCCTTTTTCTCCATCAATCGATTTCTTCTTTGGCGCTGCATTTCATGAAAGGATATGGTTTTGATACTACATTTGCTTCATCTACCTCATTCGTCCTTCGAATTCATAAATAGATGATTAGGCTAAGTTATATTCTTCAACCTTTTATGGCAGTTTTCGTGGTCGGGGATGTCTTTTCTTGATTAACCTAAATCTTAGTTTCTTACCACGAGGCTGAGCAACTCCGTTTAAGATCTGTCACCTCAAAACATTCCAAAAAAGCACAGAAGATCGAACCCCAGACTTAGGGCTACAGACCCTTATTGAACAATGCTAATCGCTAGATTACAGAGGCCATTGAAATCTGTACCATGGAGTCAGTCGTTCCACAATATCAAAATAGTTTTATTATTACCTCAAAATCCAGAAATAGTCAATTGGAGACACTCTACTTGACTCTGTCAGCGGATTCTGGCCTGGGTCAATATTTCGCAGATGAGACAGCAGACATGATATAAACGCATTTCAAATAGTAGACTATGTAATACGATACGACTACTGAATATCTCGTTCAGTTAAAGAGATCAATCTCTCAATCTATTGGTCAAGGACTTACAGTGTTTTAAGTGGATTGCTCTATCTTAATTATATTGTCGATCCTACGATGCCACGTAAGTAAGAAAAGACTGTTTACTGTATTGTTTAATTGTACAAACATTTTATAGGCTAGCGTAAAACGATAATCAACTTCCAATTATTATTATCAGACATAAGTTATTATATAACGTAATTGACCATAGGAATCCTGAAGCCAAAACACACGAACATTTGCAAGGAAAACCTTTTAATTACCATTCATTATACACAAGTCGCCTTGCTCGCTATATGAAAACATGCTCCTGCCTTAATAAATGCCATTATGGGCTCGTTCAATAATGTACTATTGTCAACAGGAGATCATAGGTTATGAATTGGAGTGCCTAAATTCCCAAGAGACAGTATAATATATTGCGATACTAGTTCCGTAAGCGGCGCATATGGATCGAGGAAAGAGTTTGAAAAAACGAGGCACTTTTCGCCGAGTTTTTTTCAATTTCCGAACGAGTATTGCATGGTATTTTTTGCACGATGATTATTTATATCAATTTAATGAGATATATGCTGAAAATATTATGTATATACATTATTGGAAATAGATGTTATATTTTAGAAAGTGATTCGCATGTGTTGGTTGTTATGGGGACTAAATATTTGTCCTGTTAAAGCCGCCACAACAGGGGGGGCCTTGGTTCCGGCTTTCGATAAAGGCTTGTATTATAATGGTTTTACTTACGGCACATGTGCTTTTTGTAATTCTTACAGCACAGAGATTTCTTTTGTTTTCATAGTAACCAGATTGCGTGTGGGAATGTCAAGTTACGATCCACGGCAACAATATTCGTAGGTACCACTAATTAGTTACGTCGTGCAAAAAAGTTATAACTTACCGCCGCCGTTCTGATAGCAGATATAGGGGAAGCGCCAAACGTTGCCGAGGTCCACAGCGAAGCCGATGACAGCCAGGAGGAACTCCACCTTCTTGCCCCATGTTTCCCGGGGACGGTCGGGAGTTAAAGTGACGGTGGCCACTTTTCCCTGTTGCTGAACCACCTGCTGCTGGTACCCGTCCCCATGCTCAGGGCCGCCATCCTCCTGATCCTCCGCCCCCTGCCCCTGCTCACTACTGGCCATGGTCCCCAGCACGCCTAAGATGTGCGCCACCTGAAACAAGCAAAACAAACATTCCATTAATTCCTATGTCCATACAGAACCTACTTAGGTATTTTCAAACTAGCAGAATTGACCGAATACCGGAATAATTTAGGTAATAATAATAATAATAATAATAATAATAATAATAATAATAATAATAATAATAATAATAATAATATTTTATTGTCATTAAGCTTACAAAGAAGCAATAGACAAAGTCAGTTTAACATTTAAAATACATGCCTACATATATATACATAATAGTACTATAAATAAAATAATATACAAACAACCAAGAGTTAAAATATCAAAAGATAATTGATTTAGTACTAAATTCAAAGAACTCGTCAAGGGAATAAAATGGATGACCAACTATCCAGTCATATAGCTTATGTTTAAACTTGTCAGCTGGGTAATTAAGCACTCTTATTGATAGCATATTATAACATTTCATTCCCACTACATGATAACTTTTGAGTGACTTAGATAGCCTGTAAAAAGGTACATCAATAAAGTTTCTATTTCTTGTGTTGTGTGAATGTACGTCCTGTCTAAGTTGTTGACTTGGTAGATTATTCCTGGTATACAATAACACATTGTATATGTATAAATTTATAACGGTCATAACTTTTGACTTAATAAACAAAGGCTTACAGTGTTCAAGTTTATGTGCATCAGTAATTATTCTAATAGGTAGGTAGGCCTATATGGTTATTTAACAACTGAGATGTACTGCAACTTAGGCCTGTGACCGTCGTCGATGTGCCGGAATTTTATCCCGCAGGAGTTCTTTTACATCCCAGTAAATCTACAGGTATGAGCATGTCGCATTTATGCACACATAAATGACATTGATCTGGGCCGGGATTGAACCCGCAACCTTGGGTACAGAAATCCAGCGGTATAATTTGGATTTGAATAGGTTACCGTTATTACAAAATACTCATACCGAGGGCTGGTTCTAGGTATTTTGGAGCCCAAAGCGAGATATAATGTAATTTCGGCTCCTCCCTAAATTGCCACCTAACACATTCGATTTTTTACCATTTGATTAAACATAATATTTCACGTTCTCCTGACTGGTATTGGTAAGTGGTTAGATAAAATTGATTTGAGTTGGCCAAATTTATGAGAGCCCTTTATTTATGATGACGTTATAACATATTATGTAGGCGTAGAGAGTAAAGAAGACATAAACGTATAGGACATTTTTAAGACAATGATCTTTATTCTGAGCTCCTATGGCCAGCAATAATGTATATTTCTTCTAACAAATGGAATTTATTCCGGTTAGAATTACAAACTTCAATCAATACATATTTTTATTTATTTCACCTATTAGCTAACAGTGACAGGAGAACAAAGATCAAAGTTTTTCCTAAAACAAAAGCTAATTCTAGCAATTCAACATGGAAATGCGGCCTCTGTCGTGGGAACATTCTTACTTTCTTTCACTGGATGGCAGAAATGTTTTTACATTTTATAATTTATTTTGTTCAGCAACTTATTGTTTGTACAAACAATTAATAACAATATGTTGTCATGATAGATATATTATTATCACGTAAGTATCCATTTTTGTTTAGTACCCGGAAGCTATTCATTATTTCATCGGTATAACTAGAAGAAATTAAAAAAAAACTGAAAAGTTTTGTTTTGTTGCAACACAAAACAAAATAGGTTCTTCAGTGCGTGGTTTGTCGAGAGTTCTTTAATTATGTATAGACAGCTAGCTGTGTCGTCTTCATTGACATGATTGTGTTCGCTTAACGAAGCAGGCAGCTGTGCGGTATAATCCATTAATCTGCCGCCGCCACAGACCTCCTTGACATTGATTTGTTACGATAGGCATATTGTATGGCGAACCTTGCAAATTTACTGATCTGTAACACATCACCATCACATACACTGGCCGACCAGTCTTTATACTCTGTCAGATAATACTTGTTGCGTAACCAGATATTTCCAAGTATGACGGCTGAATTCGTCCATTGTTATAATTAGGGACCGGATTCTTAGGTTTTTACCTATTTTTTTTTCCTTACTTCCAAAACAAAAAGCGATCATACACTTTTTCGAACCATGTCCATAGGATTCACCCACATTAATTCTGTGGCACCTAAAACTACCTAAACGGGGTATAAAAACCTAAATGTACCTAAACGGGATATAAAACCTAAAATATCTAATTTAGGCTACTTTTTTGTCTTTTTTGTTTGTCAGTTGAGAAATCGATATTTTGTGAAGAGACAATTTTTGTCGGGTTGAAATTAATACCACCAGCGTTTCTTTCAACCCAATGTCGTCTAGGATGGCAGTATCAAGAGAGGAAGTGTAAGAGTACCGGCGTATTCCTTTTAAAATATTCGTACGAACAACCATTGTTGACGTCATGTGAGGTTGAAAGGACATTTTCTGCCATCAAATGTATTCTAAGAGATAACAGGAAGAACTTCACAGTTGAGAATCTTGAAAGATATTTAGTGATATACTGTAATCAGAAAATGTGAGACAATCTTATTTTCACTGCTTCTTTTGATTGTTTATGCTTTCTTTCTTCAATCGTATAACATTGTCCTAAAGCAAGTTCACTCAAATTGAGGCCTAAGTCAATTTTGTTAAGTTAAACTTTACAAGCATTATGTATTGAATCCTATGTAGCACATTCAAATTCATTAAACCAATTATTCTACCCGAAAACGATATTTTGGACAAAAACCTAAAACAACTATTTCACCCAATGGAAAACCTAAAACAGTGTTTTTAAAAACCTAAAAATCCGGTCCCTAGTTATAATGCTGTCTAAAATTTGTGAATAACGTCCACCCTTGAGGATGCACCTGAAATATCTTGTAGTAGTTTCAAGATTTATTAGCCAAATGTAAAAGGGTTATAAGGCTTAGTCAAGTATATGAATTGAACAAAATAAGAAAATAAATAATTAGTTACAAACGTACTTAATTGTTAATAAATTGCTATAATTTACGGAATATACATATCTTATAATTTAGTCCTCTCTGTATTTTACACCTTTCAAAATTCATATATTATGTAAAAGGCATTTTCTACTAGAAAATATTTTATCCTTCTTAGCTATATTTATTATTTGTTATATTTTTCAGTATATGGGGTAAGCGACTGTATAGGTCCTTTGCAAGAATTGCTTAAAGAACCTCTAAACGATTTCTTAAAATAGTTCTTATTATAAATCGTATAATAATGATGCATGTTTTGATTTTTATCCTCTTTATAATTTATTATTGCAAATTTAATATTTTCATAAGCAGAGCAGTGTGAATATAATCAATTTTTAATATGGTTATGCATGATTTTATCTTGCAGAATTATATTGAAAAAATTGAAAGATTTTATCTATGGTATTTTCTCTATAAATCTAAGTGTTTTTTTTTTTTAGTCTAAATAATCTTAGTATTTTTATTTTGGCAGTCAAACCCCACAGAATAATACCATAGTTTGAAATCCAATAATGCAAGAATTTAAATTCTTGTAATTTTGGAACAGCATGGATAGATAAAGGGAAAGATATGAAGTAATGAATAGTCATACAAATTAAATTTTTAGTAACATTCTTTCTAACGACTAGATTTAAAAATTGCTTAATATGAAAGAGAATCTGTGATTACAATGTATGGCCACTAATGAGCAAGGATGCTTGAGAAACACACACACGGACACAAAGACACACACAGATGCAGACACATAACACCCTCTCTATTCAAACAAAGAGAGGAAACATAAAAAATTACGACGTGCTGAATTTCAGAATCCTGGCAGATACGGCAAAGTCTCACTACCCTTGTTTCTACCGTGCTGCTTAAGCCGAGACCATTTGCCATGAGGCCAATTTGCAGCCTTATGAAGCTCATGTGAGATTAGTTGGACGAATCACATTGCATAATGGACAGTATGACAGTCTGTCACAGCGAGAGTTACTTTGTAACAGATCGAAACATTTATTTAGTTGTTCATTCATTTAGTAATTTGTTCACGTCTACATGCCTTTTAATGCCAGTAGATCATGCATTATCTCGTTACACGCGTTTATTTTTCTTTTTTCAACTGAAGAATGAGTACACTTCAGCTCTGCATTCGCTTATGAGAGTGGGAGAAAATCCCTAAAACCCCAATAAGATTGACCATCCACGGGATTTGAACCCGAGACCTTCCAAATGCAAGTTCGGGATGTTATCGTCTCAACACCTCGTTCTGTTAACGAATCAACCGAAGGGGTTCCACCTTCTTTACCTCTTATAGGCTGCTGATAGAACGTACCGTAGGCCTACTATATAGTTAGTATATCACGGTTACATTTTTTTTTTAATTTCTGCAGGAGAATAATTTAAGGTCGTATTTATACTCGGGAGATAGCAAATTATAAACTAAAAACCAAACTCCGTGACTCTACATCCCTGAAGGGACAAGGCCTACCACCAAACCGCTGCGTCATCTACCGTAGGCAGATGGCAGGATTGGGGGGCATGTGGTCAGCGTGTAGACACCCACGGCAATTAATGATGCTTTTCGTGACCGAAGCCTCTACTTCTCTATTAAGTAGCTCCTTAGTTTGAATCACGAGGCTGAGTGCACCCGGTTCCAGACCTCTCTACCTCAGAAATATCTGAGGAGGTACCAGGTATCGAACCCGGGCTTGCGAATCTGTAGCCAGCGACGTTAACTGCGTGACCATGCAGGCGGTCAGCAAATTATAGCAAATATAAAAAGGTGAATAAAAATATTCAATTCATGTTCAAAGAACAAATGGAGGTCCACTACGGTTCGAATTCCATGTCAAGCTGAAGGTTCCAGACACTATAAAAACTTCATTAGTTATGAACAACCAACGAATGACGATAGTTAAGAACATTACATTGGAACATAAGCCACTTTGCCTAATTACTTGTCTGGTTATTTCTTCCTTTCTTGTGGACATTCCGTAGGGTATAGGCTAAGCAAACTTCATCATTACCAGTATCTTGTCCTAGAGGGAGCAGGCTTCCGTCGATAGGCTATATAAATATAGGCTCGTAGGATGGTGAAGAACATGGCACCGACTTGAAAATATTCTTGGGATAGAATTATAATACAGAATTGTTACCAGTTAGTCATAGGCCTACAATCAAACGAAAATAAACATCCTAATAAATTAATAAATTAATTAATCTATCTAAATAATTTTGTTTTAAATTTTGGTCTAAATTCTTGCATATGAAGTCATCACATATATGGCATTAGGTTTTAAATATTGGGGGGGGGGGGCGGTGTAGATCCCCACTTTAAATGTTGGGTAGCAGAAAGTGCCTCCCCCCCCCGAAGTTGGCGCCAATGGTATGGAAGAGGAATTAGGTTTTGAAGTTATGAGATTATTTCTACCAAACATTACACACAATTTGTTTAAGGAATGACTTATATTTGTTTAAAAATTCTAAACTAAACTAAACTCCGTGGCACTACATCCCGAAAGGGACAAGGCCTACCACCCGACCGCTGCGTCATCTACCACAGGCAGACGGCAGGATTGGGGGCATGTGGTCAGCATGCCGACACCCACGGCCGTTTAAAACTTCACACAAGTAAATTTCCTTGAACCAGATTCCTACCAGTTATCATGACTAATTCTATTGTTGTTCCATGGCACTACACGGAAGTTCTGTTTCAGTATATCCCTTCATTCAATAAAAAGGGATTTTAATTCATGGGACCGTGATTTAGCTTTGACATCATTTTCTTAAAATTCAATATTTAATATGATGGGTTTCATCATATTACGTCCAGCAACTTCTAGTGTTCTTTAATTAGTTACTTCAGTGAATACGTAGACCATCCATTTCATGAATGAAAGGGCATATTAATCAGAACATGTCTTTAATAAAGCAGGAGAAAGTAGGTTTAGAGGCCTTGAAGGGGAAAAAGTTCATAATTTATTAATATAATCATGTGATTTACTTATCAATTTAAAACTTGCGTTTACAGCGTACGTTTACATGTTAGATTATAATATGCAGTGCCGGTACATCATAACTCGTTAACATTACGATATATGTTCAATAATTTATTTTCCTTGTAAATAATACTAATATTAATTATTTGTTTATTTATTTAACCTGGCGGAGTTAAGACCATAAGGCCTTCTCTACCACTCAGCCAGAGCAAAAACATGAAATACATAATAATAAAAATAAATGAAAAACAAGAAATGATATACCTGAATACAAGAAATGTACATTAAATACAAAGGCAAAAATCCAAACATAAAGTACTTGAATAATATATAATACGAATGACTAAAATAAAGAAATGAAAAAAGATGAAAGACTAAACAAATACGTTCTTAGTTATTATATTACAAATAATGAAAATTTTCAAAAAAATATTTTACAAATTAGCATCAATTCCTAAATGTTATTGTATAATAAATTTATTAAATGAGGCTTGAACTGTGAAGTCGTTTGCCAGCTCCTGAGATAGCTAGGCAATGAATTCCAGTGACGAATAGCTGTTGTTGTAAACGAATTCGAATAATGTGAAATTCTGTAAAAAGGCATGGATAGTAAGGGGTCAAGCTGAGAGCGCGTGCCCAAGTTATGGTAGGAAGAAAGGTAATGAAAGCGACTGGAAAGATAGCTAGGTGTTGAGGTATGCAGGATTCAATAGAGGAGAATTAGAAAGTGAAAATATTTTTCACTCGTAGGTTACATAATAATGCTACCAACATGCGTGAGAAGGAAAAGTGAGCATCGACTCGTACACCAGGTGGAATAAATCGATTAAACTGCGAGAATTCAGTGGAAATTCAACGCTGAATGACATTTTGTCTTAAAATGTTTAATTTCCTCTCTACTTGAAATTGGGATGAGTATTGACATTGTTTGTTAAATGTAGAAGTAAACAAAATTATCGTACTACTCTAGGTCTAGCAGTGCTACAAACAGCATACAATTTAAAAGAAACCTTGATTTGAAGAAATGAAGAAAGATTTATTAAATTTCTTCAATTATTTTCTCACACATTTCGAAGAAAGCATCACAAGATTTCGAATGGTAATGAATCATAAATGATTAAAGGAAAAAGTATTTATTTTGTCAAAAGTTTTTGTCCTTTTCGTAATATGTTATAACTTAAAATAATAATAAAAATACTGAGTATTTAGCTCTTGAATTGGTGACCAATCTCGTATAATAACTTCGCTCGCTGGGGACTTTGCCCAATGAAGTAATCGGGAGAAGGTTTTTTATGAACTGACACCGTATCGGAGGTAGGAACCGTGTATATAGACTGCCGCATAGCCTATTACCATTTAGCCATAACAAACCTATAAAGTTCGGAATTATTTTAAGATCTTCTCGGGGGTTAAAATTTAAAATTTAAAATTTTAACTTTTTGGAATTTTCCCGTCGGTTACAAGCCAAAAGATATAAGTCTGCCAAATCTCAGGTTTCTACCTTATCTGGAACTATCTATCGATAGCATGTCTAACGATTTGTCAAAGCCTAGTGTATTCCAAATTCCAAAGCCCTATGTGAACACTGCAAACAATATTGTTGTCATGAGAACTGAACAGAGACTTTAAAGTACAGTTTTTTAGGGGAAAAATTAAAAATAAAATTGAACTTCTAGGAATTTTTCCATCGGTTACAGGCTAAAAGCTATAAGTGTGCCAAATTTAAAATTTCTAGCTAATCTGGAAGTGGAAAACATTAATGTGAGTGCGTGAGTCTGTCAGCCGTGTGACTTTATAGTAGGAGTAGATACTTCACATGAAAGAATCGCTCACATATGTCCTTCTAAATTAGGGTGTCCATTCGTCCCGTTTTCTTCCCGAGACAGTCCCATTTTTTGACAAAATGCCCCGCTTTTTTTTGTGATTGTGATTGGTCAGTGCGTTTCACGCTACATGAATAAAAGTTACAAAAGTGAAGGTCTTGCTCATTGTCAAAACATACTTTAATGGAGTAATATGTGCTGACTTTTATGATAAATTATAAGAAAAAACGCACTTCTTGATAGAGTACATAAAATTGAAATGTAAAGTGACAATGGGGCATCTATTTCTGTGAAATAAATTAACCACAGTCTGCAGAAGGAATTTAAGAATAATTAGAAGTAATTTGGGATAATTTGTGTGCATGAGACAAAAGTAAATTGTAACTATTGCCTAAATTTTGTGAATTAAATTTTTGTACCCTTTTTTCTTTAATTGTCCCATATTAAAAAAAAAATTGAATGTCCCTTTTTATGTAAACATTATATGGACACCCTATTTTAAATGTGAAAAAGCTTTAAATGAAGACGATTAAAAAGGAGTTAGAAATACCAAATGCAACTTTATTTCGACTTATTAACAGCGTAAGAATTTGGTGTGGATTCTATAGGAGCGTACTTCAGCGAAGTATGGAGAAGCGTTCTCCTTTAATCTGTGTACATAAGTTATTAAACACAAAAACCTATCTGCTGTGTTAATACGATACTGTGCTAGGCGGGTTACTAAAACAGATCAACAGGTATGTTTATGTTTGGGCAGCTTTTAAACTTAAATTCTGTGAAGGTAGCAGATAGCTATAGGCCTACGTCCCTGGACGCCGCTGCATTCACAATGAAAACCATCCAGTTACTTACTTAATTGGAGCTGTCAAAAACATTAACAGTTGGCCAATCTCTGTAACATAAAAGAAACTTCCAAGATCGATTTCATCCCACTTGTGGAATATCTCAATTCTTATTTCCTCCCTCTGCCTATTGGTAGAGAAATTTTTGTATTCAAACTTGAAAGATAATGTTGAGTTTTCGGCATAAGTACACATATGTAGTTTAGTCCCCTAAATTCAAAATACAGATTTCAGGAAAATGTCTTTGTCTCTGTGGCTGTGTGTGTGTGAATGGCAAAGCTCGGACTCTGAATGAATAAATATAGATATTTGCTGATTCAAATAGTAATAGATAATAAGTAGGCTAAGTAAGAAGGCACAAAAAAGGCTTTCAAACTGAGATCCAAATAGTAGCCGCGTGAAATTTTCCTGAATATATTGTTGGTATGGCAACCCTAAATAAAGGAAACACTCTGTTAGAATATTAATAGTTCCCCATGTTAAGAATGTTATAACTATAAACCTCGGAGACTACATGAAAGGGATGCGCAGGAAAAGTTCTTTACTTAATTAATGCAAATTTTGCTTTTAGCTCCTGGCTTCGTCTCTTTCTAATTTCGTAAATGTTCATTTAGACAGTTTAAATCCCAATTGTTTCTTTTAAGCTGAGGTTTAAATACTTCCCATCTTGCAACAGCGATGAATGTATAATGCGCTACATGTTGAGTCAAGATTCACTTGTGTTGCAAGAGTGTAGATGGGCTCTACAACGCTTCTCTTCTCCACAGCAACCTGTTCAACATTCAGAACATTGCCGCTGCTCTACAGGATTTATCGAATTTTGCTTTAAACCCCGACTCTTAAGAAAATACAGAAGCTGTTATAAGTGCGTACAAGCAGTGCCCACCGCTTCGCCCGCGACGATTTATTCCATTCAGACAAATAATTAAAACATTATATTTAATAACACAGTTACATAAACTGTTCGTACATAAATTGGAGGAACTACATAACTTTATTCTTGATTATATTTTCTAAAATAAAAATATTTAAAACCGAGCGAGGTGGTCGAGATGGTATCATCTTGGGCTCGCATTCGGGAGGTCCCAGGTTCAAATCCCGGGGCCGGCCAATGTGACATGGGTTTTTTCATGGTTTCCCCACTCGTAAAGGAAAATGCCAATTTGGATATTTACATACCATGAATCATCCTCACCATTTCATCTTGTTTCATATCCATTTAAATTAATATCAGTTGAAATTTACTCCATTAAATACACCGACAATAGAAACAATTGACAAGCAATAGTTCCATGGCCTACCCTACTGTACAGACACAGATCCCGAACTCCTGATGTAGCCTCGAAGCTAAAAGGAATAAAAACACAGTTGAAAAAAAAAAAATATATATATTTATATATAGGCCTATATATTTATATTTAAATGAACATAACGAAACCTGTTCTGCCATATGGGCATCAGATTCAAATGAAATTATTAAAACGTACCATAGATTCATGAACCTTACCTAAATCATGCATAAATAATTAAACCGATTGATAAATAAAAAGCTAAAATCCTAGCTTCGAGGTGCATTTCACGATAAAGTGTACCATCCGGGGGGGAAAAAAACCTCAGATTCGAGTTTCCTATCCCAAATAAAAGCCCCGCAAAGTGAATTTAGTTTAAATCATTCAATATTTTCTCATCTAGGCATGCATTCATGATCCTCTTCTGCCTACCTATGTAAAAAATAGATCTCTGCGAGTCGTAAACAAATGAATCAAGATAGCAACCGAGCAAGGCCACGTTCAATTAATTTTACAATTGAATACAGTCTTGTTAGTAGGTTACATTGGATGTACAAGAACAAAGTACACATTGAGGAGACCTTTATGATCCAATAAGTTTTTCAAACACCTTATATGCTTTGTTAACTGCTGCTCTGAAAAGTTGTATGGATATCTTGGTGCTTATTATATATATATATATATATTGATACTCTTAAAGAAAAAACTAATAGCTGCCAATATTCTTTAAGAGTATCAATGAAAAAGAAAAATACAAAATATTGAGGGTATAAGGAGGTCTTTTAATTAGTAAAAATACATTAAACTTCCCTCAATGGTACAAAAAAGAAGTTTGTGAATACTCTATCGATATTAGTTGCACGTCCCCAGAGTAAAATATTACAAGAAACAATGCACTGTACGAAAGCAAAGTACACATTGAAAAGACCTTTAGGATCCAATGAGATTTTTTTAAACACCTCATAGCAAAACATTGTTTCTTCAGTTCACTGTATAGAGAGTCAATATGATTTTCCCAGTTTAATTCTTCATCAAATTAAATTGTGATAATTTATTTATCCATTGCCTATATTTGGTACTCGCAATATTAAAATTACTGTACAGCATTTCACTCAGCTTTCTGAGAAGTAGAAATACGCCACTGCAAAGAACTGTTCGATATGGCTGACTTTTCATTCGGACAATACAAGGTGAAGATCCTGCTTAGGCCTTCCCCTGTGATTACATTTTGTGCACTGAATGAAGGCAGCAATTTCTACAGTCCGCGAAAAAGAGTCAAATTGAATAGCATAATGGAAGGGCAATAAATCGGCGGTTTTTTAGGGTGGGGTCGCAAAAAATAATTGTTACTCCCCCTGCAAATTGGTGCAGCACGTCCACCCATTTCGTGTTGACCACAGATAAATATTCACTAGTAGCCCGAAATTCTACGAACACCAGTACATTTCCTTCACCGGAGCTACGAACTTCGAAAATATTGCCTTTATGAACTTATATATATATATATATATATATATATATATATCTTATTAGAAACTCCTTCAGTTTTAGTTTTATTAAATTATAATTTACAATTACAGTTTACATTTTTTCCATATTATTATTATTATTATTATTATTATTATTATTATTATTAAATATTTAATTCGTAGATGTTCTAATGTTTCTAACATACGACATCGCATATGGGTTATTAGGGACATTTTGCATCTGGTTGATGAAATGAATGGGTGGGGAAAGATAGTGTTAACTCACACAAACCTATTTTGAGATATTGGCTATATTTTTAAAGTTTGCTCTAATCTACAAATATTATTTCTATCCTTTTTTGGTATATATTGTTACTAACAATACTTATTGACAGATGTGCTTAGAAGCATTGGAATAAAAAGTTACAAAGAAAAATGTGCAACAATCTCAACTTTTACAAAGAGAGTTAGCACTAGGCCTATCTTCCTCATAATCCCTCAAATAGCTATGACAGCTCAAGAAAACATATAGTTGAACATGGGTATTTTTAAATGAGCTTACGCTATGTTCATCTAACCAGATATTACTATCATGCAAGTACCTTTAAATTACATATATGCCTATTTACATTTCAGCTGTACAATACCTTTACGCAAATTCGATTCCTTGTTCCACAGCGAAAGTCTTCAAATATGAGAAAAGGTGCAAGAACAGATTCACTTAAATGCCAGTCAACCAAATGTGAATCACGTAATGAGCATTGTTGTATGAGGAAGTGGACAGAAATCTGTTTACGACCGTGGCGCCATGATCTATGTATTCGGGAGATTTCTGCTTACTTGCATATGTGCTGTAGTTACCGTAAAACAGAAAAAAAGCAACGTTGTAATTAGCTCTGTATGAATGCACACAGGCCATTGTTCGGGTTGTTAATGCCAGATGTGTATGATTTTCTTGCAGATACATGAGTTTGTCAATCAGCTGGAGGAGTGGAGAGTTCGCGGATATCCAATTGTTTTGCTGGATCTGCTGTTCTTAGAAGGAGCTGAGAGGAATCACCTTCGGAGAAACGTGGTGAGTAGGCATTTATTTCAACTGTAATAATCAGGGCCCGGATTTTAATGACATGTCATCTTTTTATTGATGATGCATAGACGTTGCAACTTTTAGATAACTCCTAATTATGGCCTCTATATTATAGAAATGCATTTTTATAAGGTAAATTTTTGTCATTCTATGCAATTTTATATTTTTAGGGCATTTATTTCGATTTTACGTCATTATTTTGTAATTTTCTAATTTGCTTCCATATTTAGCCTTTTTCATGCGTTTACATTGAGTATATTTACTCTTTTTGTCGCCTAGCTAACATCGTCCCCAGCGGTGCTGTCTTTGAAGTGTTGTTTGTTTAATGCAAGAAGGGCACACTCGGTGTCGAAGCGTTGTCATGTCTCAGTCAGAAACGAGAATCAAAGAAACGCCAAAATGTTGTATTATATTACTGTTGTTATTAGATTGACTTGGCACCAGAGTCTGCCACCTGCTTGGATTTGAGAGTAAAATCTACGTTTACCCTCAATAAAGAATAATATTATCCGGCAGACCGCAAAAGGAAATGCCAAAGTTTGACTCGCCAGTGCCTCAGTGCCAGTATAAATTTCCGTGAGGAAAGAACATTCACAACAAAGAACAACATCCTTTCTGCAGTTACAGTTTTTACAATTATGTACAAATTAGTCTATAACTTTGTGTGTACAATAATAATTTTTTTATAAATAAAATATCAGTTTTTAGGTCATTCTTTCTAATTATTAAGTCATTCTCTTTAAAATTTGGGGTCATTTTATAGGTCATTTTTCAAACAATTTTAGGTCATCAGAAACCGGGCCCTGGTAATAATGCAATGGATGAAATTTTAAGGTTTTTACAGAACAAGTCAGAATTTGACAATATTATTCAAGGGGTGTACATTTCTTCCGTTCAATGAGAGGAATAAGCCTGCCGTATCTCGCCCATGTTAATTGTTTATTTTACAGGTACACTTAACTCAAAACTGAGTAGAGGTATTACCTTGAAATTTATACCACTTTTAATTTAAATCTTTCTTTAGGAGAACAAGAAGCAGTTTTCTGAAATTGTGTTTGGTTTCCAAGGTAGTTTCTATAATGCTCTACTTTTTAATATTCCAATGAAACATTTCAGTGAATTCTGTTCCAGAAGGTATAATCCGTGGAACTGAGAAAAACGTTTGCAATTGAATTCTTAACTACCTTACTTAAAAGATTTAAAACTACCTTTGCTCATATTCTCAATTCTCTTCATCTTTTCGGTTTTTTTTGGGGGGGGGGCTTCACAATTCTGTCTGCTTTCTTCATGTGAAAATTGTATTGTTTTCAAGTTGAATTTTTTTATTGTAACCTATTCTAAGTGACACCAGTTTAGAAATAATTAAAATTGAAGCATTAAATATTTGAATTGACATTTATTCCATGGTATTTATACCAGATATATTTTTTATAATTTACCAAGCTGTTTATTTACACATAATAGTTACTGGCGAAGGGTTCATTTGTCCACTCATCTCATATACTAGATTCGTCCGCTAAAACGTTATTTTTCGTACTTGATAGGAGTACATAAATAGCTATTTCCGACATTTTTTTTCAACGAGAAAATAAACGTTTTTTGCAGGATGAAAACATTTTCCCTGGGATCTCTCGTTCCAAAATCAAACTAGAAACGTAGACAGGAGGGTACATTTTAAATGCTTTAATCTGGCGCTGAAGATGGATAAGTCAACATTTTTTTTCTTGCTTGCTAAGCGAGAATCACGAATTACTCGATCTTCATGATTTGTAAGGGTTATACTCTTTGCACGATGTCGGAACAAATTCGACTGCAATATTTCATCCCATCTCTTCATCCTCGTCACTTGAAATCACTTCCTTTGATTTCTACCAGTGCATGTTGATGAACCTTAAATATTATAATGCATTCAGGAATGCTCTATCGATATATGCATTATTCGAATATCATTTTTCATGCTATAGCTTCCACGCCAGGTTCTTGATTTGCCATATTTAGCATTTACACCAACTTCTTCCAAATTTCTTTTTTTGTTTTTTGGAGACATCATTATTGTACACTTAAAGTATGGAAATTTAAAAAAAAATAGCCGTTTTAATTTTAAAAATATCAGTCATATATGCCTGAAGAGATTTTTATACGATAAAATTATATTTGCTTAGTTAAAAAATATATGCACAAATAACAAAGCATTTTTACATGCTAAATGTCTTTTATATTTATATCGTTTTATCGTTTTATCTATAATTATAAAGCAGATTTTACAAACAAATTACTCGGAAAATTTGTAGGCCTACATTATCACTTACTTACGTTGCCACAGGTAAACAGGTCACTGAATTACAAAAATTTTATTTTTTATGAAAATACTTATCAATTTTAAGTAGCATTAGCATCACATCCAATAGTATATAGTATACAGACCTGTTTTCAAATGATAAAATAAAATCTATATATATATATATATATATATATATATATATATATATATATATATATAAATGAATGTGTGTGTGTGTGTGTGTGTGTCCTTTATGCATTGCTACACCATTCATCCGATCGCCATGAAACTTTGGGAAGTTGTTGGGTACATTCCCGGGAAGGTTTCTGTCATACTACATTTTTAATTTTAGCCTTCGTTCGCGAGTTATGAGTGAAAAACGGCAAGAAAACGTGTATTTTTTACGCTTTCGAAGCATCGGTTTTCAGTTATTCATTTCAGTTGTCAAATCAATTGCAGAAGGCTTTGTCTATTTTTGTCATACTTTGGAAACAATAGCATCGCGATCGCTTTGGAAGTCAATGGATATCTCATGTTATTATAAACGCCAGAGAAGTTAATGATAAGGTGATGTTAAGGTAATATTAAATATTTATTTAACGTGGAATATGCTTCTTATGAAAGATGGTTTACAGAAAATTCCGGGGAAGTTGCTTAGTTCGGGGTCCAGGCTACAACATTTCTATATGTAATCATAAGTAAAATCTCTTATGTAGGGTCGTTAAATCTGCCTGAAATGTAACGGAATTATAAGTCTGGACAAATTAATATAGAAACTATGGCCTCAGTAGGCTTATTCCATTCTTCATCTATATAAATAAAAACGAATATATGTATGTCTGTCAAATACATTTACACACATTTCTTTCTTCGTGAGTTTAATCGATTTCAATTTTCATAACCTTCTGAGATTGCAGCAACGCTCGACGGGTAATCTATATAGATCTTCTATATAGCCTACATAAAAATGAATGTATGTGTGTCTGTCCTTTATGCATTATTATGCCATTCATCCGATCACCATGAAACTTTGGGAAGTTGTTGAATACATTCCCGCAAAGGCATGCTTCATTTTTAATTTTAGCTTTCGTTCGCGAGTTATGAGTGAAAACGGGATTGAGACGTACATTTCTTGCGCTTTCGAAACATCAGTTTTCAGTTGTCAAATCAATTGCAGATGACTTTGCCTACTTTCGTCATACCTTGGAAATAAAAGCATCGCGATCGTTCGAATTTTGTAAGCCCACCATGGCCGAATCATTTGTTTATAATGTCAAGGCACGCAGACAGATGAAATTTTCACCCTAGACGGAAGAAGAATAGTGAATATAGCCCTAAATGGACAAACATTATGCTGGGTTTTTTTAGGCCAGGGAACTCGAATCTGAGGTTATTTTTCCCATGCTGCGCTTTCTAATCGTGGAATTCACTTCAAAGCCGGATTTACAGTTGTTTCATTAATTAGGCCTATCAATCGTTTAATTTAGACCTATGAATGTTTCGTGTGCAAAGTGTTAGTAAATATAATAGTTTAATTATTTTGCTCTTAATTTATAATCTTCCTATTAATTATTGTGGGCGAAGCCGCGGGGATCTGCTATAAGCTAGCCTATAATAAGCTGTAGCTTATCTAGCGTTTTCTGAGGAAATAGTTTGTGTGTGATAAGTCGTTCTTCCCCATTTAAAATTCTAAATACCTATATAAAGACCTTAAAGACCTCGAGTTTGAAAATCGAAAGTCCTTCATAAGTTATTTTCGCATTTACAAAATACAAAACCCGAGCGACGCCGGGCCTTTTAAGCTAGTACTACATAAAAAAACATAATTGTTGTTCTTTCATTGTAAAGGTGGTCCAATTTATACCCTCAAAGAAAGAAAGAAAAAAAAAAGATGGAATTTATCATTAATTATTCTGTAATGGCTATATTTTCTCTCCAGCGAGTAAACTAAGAGGTAAAATGAGGTAAAAATTGTCAAGAAATCATGGCAGCGAGATGTTGTTTAGGACATGCTTGGGTGTCAATGTACTGTAGATGAAATGGGAACAAGACAGGCAACAAATGGGCAGGAGATTCTCCTTCTCTCTCGCACACAACAGAGAGCGACAAGATTCATACTCCGGATCACAATATGTCTCAGTTACAACCTCATAACATCCGGGTGTTATTCTCACAGCTTCCGATCCATGGATTCCCAACCTGTGTATGTTACATCCTATCAACAATGTGTAAAATCAATAGCGAACTTGGTCAATAGGATATGGTGGACCAGTTATTAGCTAATCATTCTAAAACACTCTTCGACTCGTGTTTATAATTCAGTAATGACTCGAATTTATAATTCTGTAATGCAGGGGCCCCAAGTTTTGAAAAATATTGGGTGGGCTCAAAGATTTTAAATTTTTCATACACCCGCCCCTTATTTCGTTCTTCCCTCTAGTTTATTGTCCCTTGCTGATTTAACGAATCTTTCTTAATTCATTATGTCTATTTGTTCGTTTCACTTTGACTTTCTTTTTTTCCAATCGCCGATATCTTGGCTTATACCACAATTCTTTATTTTGTCATTTAATATCCTTCTGTCATTTTTTTCTTAATCATAAGTAATCATCTAAATTCCAAATCGAACTTTTCCGAGCTCTCCTTATGTAGGCCTATATTTAGAACAGCTATGCGAACGTAAAAAGTCTCTCTTTTTTTTTTTCAAAGTGTAAAATATATTTCGGCAGTATCATAGGAAATTGCATTGACAGAGTAAGCCGTAAATAAATTAATGAACTTAGGAACGATTTCAAACTATCATGAGTGAATTGTAACAAAAGTCCTTATATGTATGCCAATAATAGTCTGATTTTCGCTGTAGAGTCCTTAATATGTATAAAAGTCCTTAATATGTATGCCAATAATAGCCTGATTTTCGCTGTAGAGCGATTCAACAATTAAACACGATTTTTAGTATTAACAATAAATAGTTATGGTAATGATACCTAGAAAATTACTGGGTGGGCTTGAGCCACTGCAGTAATGTAACTAATAATAACTAAACTCCATATCGCTAAATCAACCTTGTCAATGCTACAGGTTTGTACCTCCATCTTTCGTCTTCATTGCCAGGTGTCTGCATTTTGGGGGGATTGGTCATCATACAAACTCCCACGACAACTAACGACGGTTTCCTATTTTGGAGTCGTTACTTTTTAATTCAGTAATTCTCATGAGGCTGAACTGAACCTAGTTGGTGACCTACCTCAGAAACGTGACCAGGAATCTAACCAGAGTTAACCACGAAAAACTTAGGCGGAGAATAAAGTTTTTTATTAATTTTTCATGTTGTATTATAATTATTTGGGGGTACGCCGTAGCGTAGTGGTCGAGGCGCTGCGCTACAGACCGGAAGGACGCGGGTTCGATTCCCGATGAGGTCGTTGGAGTTTTTCAATTGGCCTAATCCTTCTGGTGGCACTATGGCCCTGGGGTCGACTCAGCCTCTAACAGAAATGAGTACCAGGAGCAATCCTGGGGGTAAAGGCGGCCGGTGCGTAAGGCTGACAACCTTACCACCTTCAAGTGCCGAATGTCCAAAATCTAGGAGCCTCAACCTCCTGGAACCCTCTGGGCCTCAATGGCCTGTATAGGGATCACTTTACCTATTATAATTATTTACATCCCAATATCCTCCAAATTTACAAAAGTTATAATTTTTAAGGAGACTGCTTACATTTGAGGACGTTCTTAACTCTCGTTGCTTCAGAAAATTGTGTAGGCTTGCATCATTTAATTATTATAACCGAGTAGTTGATTTAAATGTTAATGAACTCTTTCGACTTCAGTCTACACTCTGTTATTGTGGAACGTGAACATAGATATTTCTGTAGTAATGACAACTTTCGACATCCAAACAATTTATATTTTGTCACCGACTTTCCGTTATCTAATTTAAGGAGAAAATACTATATTATATTTAGGCCTAGGGGCACATGTACTGTACATTTTAAGGAATCAATGTTCTACCTCCATGGGATAGATACGGACTGAAAGTTTCCAGTTGACTTGAGCGATCAATTTGGTTGTAAACCTTTGTATATAGATTCTAAAACATGTCTTTGCTGACGCCGTTCTATTGAATCGCCCTGGATTGCTAAAGACAGGCTCGTTCTTGCTCAGCCAACTGTGTTGCATGCATTTTCGGTTGCACTGGTACAGCCAGCGACAGTTATGATAAAGGATTTAAGTAAAGCAGTACACAATGCTGTATTATGAGCAAGTTTAGCTTTTTTGGTGCAATTTCCATAAGGAAAAAAGAAGAGAAAAGGTGCTAAAAATAAGGAAAAGTAGGGGACAAAAAGGTGCTACTTAAACTCGTTATAACAAACTTACATTCACGAACAGCAGGCTACTGACTAATTCCAGTGAAATAGTAATTATTTTTCAATATTACAAGTATGCCTTAAGTTCCGCGTTTGTTTAAGCGGACAGGTTCACTAGTTCCAAGCACACTGCAAGCTGATATAAAATTCATGGGAAGTTAGTTTGAAATCATAGATATTGGAACGAAACCAAGGTAATTATATAAGTTTAAAAAAGCTCAAAACCCAAAGGCTATAAACGATTAAATATGCTTTAGATTATTATTTAAAAGCTGCTGTAAAATACAAAAAAAGGTAGAAAAGAGGGAATTAAGGGCATGGTGGACAAAAAGGAAAAAAAGACCCTAAAAAAGGGAGAAAGATACGCATCCTAGTTGTTGTTTACTTTAGGCTTCTTTCTTAGAATGGCCAGACTTTAGATTATACCCACGTACAGATTCACACATGCGCACAGTGAATTCATTTATGAGGAATTATATTTAATATCACTATTTATCAGAGTCATAATATAACAATTTCAGTTTATCTTCAAGTAAGCAGTCCAATTCATGCTGATATGATTGAATGAGCCACTAAATGGTTGAACGTTTCTCTATAACGCTGCGTGTAAGCTGCCAGGTAATCATTTTTAGAATCTTGATAAATCCTATTACAGCAGGAAATCGATCGAGGGTTCACTAGTAAAGGCTCTTTAATTGAGCTTCCTGCTACCCATAACTTTTATACCTCATCAGTGCTTCCATTTACACCATTATTTCGGATTTCTACACCTTTTAGTAAATTCTCGACTGCTTTATTGTTCCTTACATGATTATACCATATTATATAATTAATCACTACATTGATTCGGGGTAGTTCTCTAATTTTCCTAATGTTACTTTATTTTTTCCTAATACGATCTTGACCTTAAAATGGGGATTTAATGTGGTGAACTTAATTTTACTTACCGGTACTTATTTTTCATCTCTGTGGTATCAGAAAGTACTTAATAGTTATAAAAATAATTCCAAACGTAATTATTTATAACCGAATGCATGTTAACATCTACTCATTTCAGTATGTTTTATGCCATTCTGGTCAAAATTATTCCTCAAATAAAATATAAAAATAGAAAATCTTAATTTCGCTTAGATATTGTGTCATTTATAGTATAAAACAACAGGATATTTACTTTTTTTTAAAACGCCATTCCGTGGCATAATAACGACATTGTTAAAATATATATTTTTTTGAAACAGGAAGTACAGATATAATCTTTTTCCCAGTAGAAGACCACAATAATAGGCCTAATGTAACTTACCAAAATTCTAGAATTTGTGCTGTGCCTGACTTCACAACGCTAATTCCCACTATGTAAGGCACAATTTTATTTGTAAACACAGGATGTGGAACAGAAATTACTGACAAATTTAATCCTCTTCCCATATGCAGGGAGTGCGTATTCAGTTGTCTCAGCTTCACACAAAGACTGAAATTAAGTGGTGGGTAGCGAGTATGCCATGTCAGAAGTGGGTAAATAATTCTATCCCGTGACACCTTATTCATCGCTGTTGGCTTCACAACAGAAATTATGTACGTTCGTATTAAATACTCTGGCTGTTTTCTGTGCAAATTTCGTTAGGTACTTAATTTCAACAAAACAAAATAAATCTCAATCATTATTTTCGGGGGGATTTGATGTGCGAAGTTCTTACGTGGGTTTGCTTTTTATCTCATTTGCTTTAAATAGCCTATACAGTTGGTATATGCAAAATGCTTCTCTATTTGCAGATATTGTCCAAGCCTTCATGGAGTACCCAGCATTGACGTCGAGTTTTACTTTTTCGGTATTTATCGGTGTATAATAGTGATGTGTGTACAAACTTTCCTATATCAAGATACAAGAAGACTAGAAGATAGTGTGTGTGTTTTTACTTAGTGTTTGTGACATCAAGAAAAAAACTTTTCTAAATCAAGAACAAGCAGAGGAAGACAACACTAAAAGATTCAGACCTTCACTTCATAATTTTGTGCTTTGGCATGGAATTTTGAAGTGTAGTCTGTGTATGCTCCATTTCCAATACTGCTGGACACCTCAAGGTATTAACGAAAGTAGTACTTAGAAATGAGCATAGATAGGGGCCTCTTTTTAGAGGTGAAGAGCGGTCTTGGTGCAGACCGAGGCCACTGAACACCAGAAGACCAGCAATTCTCTCATCGAAAACAGGTAAAGAATATGTATACTAAGCATGATTTTGAAGCATGTCTCTGAAAACTATTTTAATTCTAAATCCAATATAGCCTCCAAGTGATAAGGCTTTACGGTAGGTACTAGAGGTACTACTCCTGAATTCTTTGTAAATTCCATTGAAGAATTTGAAATGTCATCCCAAGTTGTAAAATAAATTAGCCTCTTGGTATTCAGAGGGTTACTAAATATTCTGCAAAACCGTTTATATCTACCATTTAACTAAAAAAATGTGGTCAGGCTGTATCAGGTAAGCAGCTGTATGTGTAACGTTTTGTGATGCTCCCTATGGAGATGGACACGTTCCACTGGGATCATCCGTCTTGCTTTCCAAGCCTCTTCACCCCATTTCTAGATCCTGTGTGTCGAACTCGGAGACTGATGTAACATTTTCGTTACATAACATTATTTATAGTTTTTATAAGTGATCTCCTATGTAACATTTTTGTTACATGTAACCTTATAAGTGTTATTAGCAAGTGATCCACTACAGATAGATGTAACACTTTCGTTACATTTAACGTTACATGTGGCTTTACCAAGCAACTCATTAGAGAACGATTTTAAAGACGTTTACACATCAAAAACTTTGATTTATAAATTGAATTATGTTTTTATGAAATCAAAGAAGTTATCAGTACAACATACGAAAATTATGTAATACTAGCATATTTATATGCCATGTGTGCACTTTCCAAATCTATATCAGCATTTTGTAAAGATATTGTGTGACTACTTGAGAAAAGGAAAATGCTCATTCGGGGTTTTGAAATAAAAATAATTGTGGAGTGTGTAGCTTGGTCATATTTCAAAATTACCATTGAACAAAATATTTATTATACTTTTATTAAGTATATACGAGAAAATGTCTGTCCGTCTATGTGTTTGTACGCGCGATAACTCAAATACACTTTATCGGATTTTCATGAAACTTGGTATACGCATTTATATTATCCATGGGAAGAAGCCTATTGATATTGGACGAAATCAGTTGACCGGTACCGGAGTAATGCCAAATTTAGCGCCTATTTTATGATAATGTATTATGCAAATGCAAATCAGTTCTCATGACAACTTAATGTTTTATAGTGTTCATATATGGCTTTGGAAGTTGCAATACAGGTAGCTCTGACAATTAACACTATCCACACATTCCTTCAAATATGCTTATCAAACTTTAGACCTTTGTTTTTCCGTGAGTCCTGCTTATTGAATCGATCTGGAGCTTAACTCGGAAATCGATTACAAAAATAACTTATTTTCTGCATATCGTAATTTCAATTATCACTGATTAAATAAAATCATTCTGGCACTTGGTTACATCAGTTTACCTGATTTTATTTTGTTATAGAAATCGCTTTCCTACAATTACGCTCCTAATAATACAATTTCAACATATTTTGTTAGCAGTATCTAAGGTTTTGAATCCATAATGCCAGAAGAAGAGTATAACAAGGCAAGCCCGGCGTTTGCCTTTGCAAATGAGGAAATCATGAAGTACCCAAATCAAATTTGTCTGGCCACAAGGTTTGGATTTGAACACAGGACCTCTTGCCTATACCATCTCGCTCTAATTGGTTTTATGTGTTCATTACAACTGAGGTATACTGCATTTCACAGCAATAAGTTAATTATAATTTTCTTGTTACTATGGGAAACAAAATATCATCTTCTCTATATATAAAAGCCAAAACCCACTGACTCACTCACTCACTCACTGAACACAGTTTCTCAAAAACCATACAGCCTAGGAACGTGAAACTTGGTACACATATTGCTCCTAGGCTCTAGATGCGCACTAAGAAAGGATTTCAAAATCTTTGGCCTCTAAGGGCCAAAATAGGGTTGTAAAGTTATGACATTCACCAAAAGGAATTCATACTGCATGTGCACAATCCTCATGACAACATTATTTTTTTTAAATTACACAGGTGGCTTGGCATTACACTGTGATTTCATGTAGACCTATTATCTCTATATATATAAAAGGCTTTGTCCTGACTGACTGACTGACTGAATGAATGACTGACTGAATGACAGGAATCAACGTACAGCCTAAACTATAACAGGTAGAGACTTGGAATTTTGACAGTACCTTCGCTTCATAATGTAGGTGCTCACTAAGAAAGGATTTTGAAAAATTCTGATTCTAAATGCCAAAAATTAAATGTTTTTGAAAATACTTAATCCCTTTTTACATGGAATTATCAAAACAAATTCACAGAACGTATTGTTACCAGTGGTATCAGGTGGGCTTGGATTAAATTAAATGGATGTTTGACAAATTAGAGAAGGTATCATTATAATTCATATTATCTATATTAATAAAAGGAATTCTCCTCGATGTCCAGCGAAATCTACTGAACGCAGAGATCTGAAATTTTAAACATAGGTGTGCTGAAGGGTCGGAAAATGCACCTCGAAGCCGGAATTTTAATTTTAGTTTTCGTTCGTGAGTTATGAGTGAAAAACTGGCAAAAAACGTGCATTTTTTGCGTTTTCAAAACATAAGTTTTCAGTTATACATTTCAATGTCAAATCAATTACAGTTGGCTTTGGCTATTTTTGTCAAACCTTGAAAACAAAACTTTCGCGATCGCTTGAATGTTGTAAGCCCTAAATATGGTCAAACGTTGTTTTATTTGGACGAATCTCACTATACAGAGGTTTTCTTGGCCAAGAAACTCGAATCTGAGGTCGCTTTTACCAGTCGATGCTATCTGATCGTGGTATGTAGTCCATGCGATTTAGGTGTTAATAAATGTAATGATTTAACTATTATGCTCTTAATTTTTAATTCTTGAAATAATTATCGCGGGCGAAGCCGCGGGCACATGCTAGCAATAGATATAAAATTATGAGAAAGACTATCATTAGAATTCCTATAAATGATTATCAACTATTTTGTGACACGAAGTAAATTTAGAAGGTCCTGGGTTCTATTCTTAAAAGAGTTGAACTCTTTTCTTATAGTTAGCCTAGGACTGTATTGCGAAAAATAGTTCATACAATATCAATAGATATTTTCCTGATTAATTTCTATTTACCATATTATCTCTCTATCTTTAGGCCTACCTTGGTTTTTACCTCTCCCTTTTGGGGTCGTTTAAGCGACACACGTTGCCTTGGCCTAACAGGGCAGCGACCTGTCGGGAGAGAGATTGTCTATGGATCACATACATACTTTCTTGACCAGACAAGGACATGGAGGGCCCACCCGGATGAGTGATCAGCCCAGTGCCGGGGCCTCCTCCGATACAACACAAACACATAGGACGAGATACACCATTCACACACTCATTCTGAACAAGGCGAGGATGGGATGAGGATGATAATGGCTGCCAGATGATATCCGGGGACCACAAGGGCCTAAAGTTACCAGACATTTGTCTCACAGGTGAGGAAAAATCCCGGAAAAAAACTCTACCTAGACACATCCCCTACTGTATGTTTACCAAAATTGAAACAGAACGATTAAATTTTTTAAGACATAATAAAGAGCAAACTACGGGTGAAGGAGAATGTGGAATATAAATACGTCCACCGTGTTTGCTGGACGGCTGATGATTTATAGAAGTACATCAAATCGACTTTAAATTATGTTCACTTAACCTATATATACATAAATCTAACAATGCGAAGCATTCATGGGTCAGCTAGTCATTTATATTTTATTAATGTACTGGCATTCTGCATAAGTCATACTTACTTTGTTTTTATCTTGTTACCTATTAATTTATAAAGGAATGTGTTTAACAAAAAATGTTCATTTTAATTTTCTCTACAACTTTACTGCGCTAGGTTTTCATGTATTTCCTACTGTAATGGAGATAGCCTAGAAAAATAAAAAGTGGATAGAATAAAGTACCCTCTAAGTAATTTTTACAGAAAACGGATATAGCCATTTTATTAGGCATTGATGTTTTGACATCTACAACGTTAGAGTAATTTCCCCCCCCCCCAAAAAAAACTGGGAAAATTCATGAATTGTCAATTTAAAAAAAAAAAAAACTTTTTCGGTTTCTAGGCATGTTTTTTCGGGTGTTATCCATTTCGGTTTTTCGTCACGGCCGTAATACTTTCTCCTTACTACGTAAGTCATATGTGAGAAAGTAAAAGTTATTGGAATTAGGCTTTGTAGACCTACACCTTAAAGTAGGCCTAAACAGAATTTTGTTTTGTAAATACATAAATGCATTTGAATAAATTTTACGTAATTATAATAATGACATAAAGTGATGTGTTTCACAGGTTGAATTATAATGAACAGTGTTCATTGAACACACAACGTTAATATGAACCGACCCTTAATACTTCAGCAAAAGACTTTTATAGGATCATTGTTGACCGGGCGTTCCGATACTCTCTACCGATAGTCAAATTATGAGAATAAAGTTCCGTCCGTTCTCCAGACTATTTGAAAGAGTTTCTCTATGCTGAAAATAAACTTACTCATGAATCTAAATTTTCGTATTTTTGCGTATGATCCTTCAAATAGGATCGTACAACACACAGGAACTTGCATATTGCCAAGGTATATAAAGCATATTGGGCTTTTTTTTATTTTTATTTTTTATTTTATTAGACAAAAAAGATCCCAAAGAGCCAATGGCTCGTAGCAGGGACAATACAAAAAAATTGAATTAATACAGAGAAAATGGCAACAGTAGCCTAAGTATGATACATAATAAACATCATAAATACAGTAAAACACAAAAAAAACTGCCATATTAGTACACATAAAAGATAAGTTTAAATAATAATCCCAACTAATTTAAGTAGCATAATATAAAGGTAATTTATCACAATTTACATAATAAATAACTATATATTGCACAATTTGACACATTAAAATGAAAAATTAATTATTAAAAAATTCATCAAGGAGGTGTTTTTTGGACATTTTTTTAAACGTAGTTAGAGAAACGCTTTCTTTTATCTTATTTGGTAAGTTATTGTATTCTGTAACAATCATTTCAAGAATTCCCTTCAAACCATCTAACAACCCTTAATTTGTATGTTTTTTATAAGTAATCATCAAGTGAAATCATCAGTGGGCTCTAAGTTTGAAATCTACAAGGAAAATTTCAGTAAAATAGTAGGTTTTCATAAACGATAATACTAACTTGCGGATAAAAATCCTCACACTCTACATAAAGCATTATTACTATACGATTCTTATATCTCGGCTTCAAATAATGTTTGATGTGACACGTTTATATGTCTACGTCAGTAACAGTGAAAAGGTTGAATAAAATAATAATTTTACTGGAAGAATAGCTCTAATAACAACATTATTTGTTCATTTATAAATTATAATGATATTACTAGGGGGCGGATTCCTATGACATGTCATATTTTTCCCCTTTGCATTATTTCAGGTTTCCAACTAATTTAAACCCGATTCCAAGCATCCTGGTGAAAATAGAACGGCTTTTATTGTGCATATAACTGCATATTTAGCTAATTTTCAACTATTGTAGCATATTTAGTACGAATATGCATATTTAGGTCATATTCTTTGCATATTTGTGTGCATATTAAGGAAATTATGAAGTTTCATATCATATTTTGTAAATTTTGCATTATAATGATACATTCTGAGAATTTACAGATATTTTAAATAATAAACTCTATATTTTAATAAAATATATTGTAATGAAACTTTTAAAATATATACACAATGTGTAACTGTTGGTTTTATTGGTTTATTATTAAATTTTATTGGTCATATTTTAGTGTTATTTAGGTCATAAATGCATGCATATATCATATTTTTTAGGTCCTAGAAATCCGCCCCCTAGTTATTACACTTCAAAGATTTTGATTCTGTTGTTATGAAGTTTTTGGTCGGATAAAATAATTTAACAGATAGAACTGGTTGTGATATGATCTGATGGATCTGGGTATGAAACAGGTCAGCCTGGTTAGAGCTCATAAAATGTCACAGCTGTTGCCCGCATTCCAGGAGCTTGAGTTCTTGTGGATGGGCAGAACTGAATCAGCTTCTTCAAGTTTCACCAAGACCTGACTGCCATAGTTACGCTATAAGCATAATTCTTGATTAAATTTTCTCGCCTATTTGATCATTCCTTTCCTTTTTTTTTATCAACATAGAAGTAGAGTTTGATCTGAAGCGACATGCAGTAAACAAGCTGAGGGATGGAAAAACATAAAACTTTGCATGACCAATCTTGTCTGGCTTTTTCAATTTATTTATCGCCTTCCTAGCATTTGTTTCCTAGGATTTGTCTTCTTAAGCAGTATTACTAATATTTCATACCACTAGATAGGCCTATCGGTGGATAGTAGGTCTAACCTAAACTATCATTTAAAATAATTTTATTTTTTAGTTATTGATATTTTCTAGTACTTGCCTATAACTAAGAAATAATTCCATAATTTCAAGCAGAAACATTAAAGAGCCCAAATGTAACAAATATAATATCGTGTAGTCCACAAAATGTTGTTTTGTATAGGACCTCCAAAAAAATCCATATACTCTGGCGCGCTGGCTTGTAGTCAAGTAGGCCTACCTACACCGACTTACCTCAGGAGCATACTAGCGGGCTAAGGCTCGGGTTTTATTGTTTAAGTTTGTTTTATCCTCTTAAAGTAGAGGGAAGAATTAAGTTATATTTCCAGGAATATGAAAAGAACTACATATTAAATAGGCCTATATATTGAATAGGCCTACTTAAAAACTAATTGCTAAAGGTTGATTCAGTTAGGTGTTACTTTTACAAATAACATGCATTTTCTTACCCTCTTAAGTATTCTTCCATTTACGGAATATATAATAAAACTAGACTGCCCATTTACCATGTTATAGGCCTAATGACATTTTTGTATGCTGAAATACATTTCATTTTCAATACACGCAAAGCATAATTTTTCGCAATAAATTACAAAAGAACGGAAACACATCAACTTCTACAAGCTCCTTGAGTTAATGTTTAGAAATAAATTTTAAAAATAATGAAACTCTAAAGATAGAAACTGCAGTGTTGTACAGAACTCATTAGATTAAAATCTAGTAGAATTTATTAAACAGCTATTTTGGAACGTAAATTCTTTAGAAGCTTTGGGTATTTTCCTAAATACTACAACAGTTTTCCCTGTTCTACATTATCAATATGAGCTCGATTCATTAGTTGCTAGGCTGAATGTATCTAATTATATAAGCAACCATGGAGTAAACTGATGACTCTTAGTTTGAATTCGATGAGGAAAATTTCAGTAAAAGAACAGGTTCCCTGATTTAAATCCTAACACACATATAAAAATCTTTATTTTTTCGCATTAAGTTTTTCATTTTAATCTTAATTTATCTGCTTTTACATAGCTTTTGAAGCGACGAATTTATACGTTAGTAGCAGTGAAAAGGTTAATGGTTTAATTTTTTTTAAAATAATTAAATCCAAGATGGTGAACTGTGTAACCTGATATCAGAATTAATCTGTTTGTTCGTCCTATCAAGTGTAGATATAACAATAGAAAACAATTTTAAGTTACGCACGCATGCTATCGATTGTTATAGAAACTCTCCATTTAAAAGTAATGAATTTCGTACAATAATTTGTGTAACGAAGCGTATGTAGATTTGTTTCATACCAAAACAATCTTCTTTAAAAATGTTTTTAAAATATGCGGCAGCCATGTCATAAGGCAAGGCTTCTATAATCTAATTGTATTTAGGCCTATATTTTATTTGTTAACGTCCTACGATTTTAAAACTATTGTAAGATGTTCTACGGTGCACTGTAAAATGATTTATTCCCAATAAACTTTTACGACGTTTTATTTGTTCTTAATTTTGTTCTAAATTGATAAAATTATTTTAACAATTAGTTTAGTAAACTTAAAATTAAAAAAGGAAGTAAAATGAAACGAAGAAATAAAATATAAACAAGTATTCGCATATGCAAATAGATCGTCTGTAACTCCCTATTAGCGAACTTAAAAGTATCGGTAGCGTATAACGTATTAAGGGTACAAGACATTAATGTCCGGGAAAGAAAATCATTGACGCGTTAAAGCGCTGTGCCGGCGGACTGGACGAGGCAGGGATTTGTTCCACTCTCTTGACATCACTACAATGTTTAGACAACACATACTCCACATGAGAGCCCATGGGATAGTCACACAACCTCAGCCTGTTTAATGTAGCCATATCATCTGCATACTAATTCTGGTAGAAGGAGCTTACGTTAGGATTTCGCACATAGAAATTATTTCTGGAAACAGAAAACACCTCTTCATCTGAATAAAACCTATCATTTACTTTATATAAAAGAATTTTTTAGAATGTGGAAGGTAAAAGAATCACTTTTAACGGTACTTTATATTAATATATTAATTAAAAGGAGAAAATTATGCCAGTCTATGGTAAAATTATAACACTCCAGGGTCACCAACTATGATATCCTTCACATGGGAAATACATGGAAATATTAAATAGACTCAGTATGATAACAATTGAAAATATTAAAATTGATTATGTCTTTTTAAATGTAAAATTTCTCACGGTAGCCGTTTTCATTTCTCTTAGGACCGAATATTTTCCTAAGCACCCTATTCTCAAACACTCTCGTTTATTAAATGTACATTTACCGGGCTATGTTCTATATGTTTATGTTCTTCCCGAAGAATAAGGGACAATGCCTCGCACCCATAGGCCTATAATACAACCGGCAGGATAATTACTGTCTTATAATTTTTTTATTTTTAGATTTATGAACAGGAAATGAGAAGATACAAGTTTATAATTTGAATAAAAATAAGCAAGCATACAATACATATACTTACAAGTCTTTATTCTTATGTGGGTCTATTAGTCTATTAAGACATTCTTATGAATATCCTTAAGCCTCTAAATCTTCTAATTTAGTTGATTCTTGTTACTTGTCATGTAGTACGAAATAATAATTGCATTGTACATGTTGTATTATTTAATAATTATTAGTACATATAAATAAATAAATACACATGCTATGCTATTCTGCAGCTTGTTGAAGCATTGAACTACAATTGAAAGGATGCTGATTTATCTTTGACTTAGTCATTGGTAACTTTTCAATCGGGCTAGTTCAAAGGATCGACTCAGCCTCTAACGGGTACCAGAGAAATTCTAAGAATGAAGACGTAGATTCAGGATCATTCTCGTGCCCGATTGCATAAAATCTGGGGGAACCTCATCCTCCAGGAACATTAAAAACATTCAGGGCCTGTGTAGGGAATACTTCACTACTGTAAAATAATAATTAAATACAAGAAAAACAAGCATTTTTTTTATTTAACGACGATTTTTAACTCTAAATGATTTCTATTGGCATGAAAGTAAACGTAATATAAATTTAATATGCCTAGATTTGCTGCACTGGGAATATCTCTTTACTATCAGAACTGCTAAACAATTTGTATAGGCCTACTGGATGGGAATGACAAACTAATGAAGTTCCTGTGTATACAGAAATTAAACCATAAAATGCATAATAGATTTGATATAGTCTGCTTTCCTTTTAAATACTCGCGTATCAGCTGATTAACGATAGCCGACATGAAAAGCAAAATCTCTTTATGCTTCATTTGTTATCATCGCATTCATTTATTTTTCATTCTCAATGCGTGGTAACTAAACAGATTTGTTAATATCGTTTAATTTCTCTCCCATATCTGTATTAAATTTCAAATATAAATACATGGGCAAATATGAAAGCCAACTGAAAATGCAGTGTATGTAGGCTATAAGCGGGAGCAACTATAGCCTGCAATATATTTCACTGCGTCACTAATAGCAGTTAAGTGTGTCAGACAATATCATGTATCTTTACAGCAAAATTCTATTTTCACTTATCTTATACTCAGACCACGGAATTTTAGCCAAATCCCTATTTAGTTGCTTTAGGGAAATATGCAAAATAATTACAGAAGCTTGCAATTATGGAAAATTATACTCATTGGGAGCAGTTTTATACGGCTTAAAATAACCTAAAATGGTGGTCAGTACTGTATACTCTTAACCTGCAGATTGATAACTTATAATTAGACTTCGGACTTTTAGGTCGCTAAAAATGCTGTTTTAGGTACCTAAAATAGGCTCTAAAAATTGGAATATAGGTTCTAAAAAGCGCAAAATAGTCTCTTATAAAATCGTTAAGTGGCCAATTTTCTGAAATATCCCAATGCAATGCAGTATATTGTATTTATTGAAGTAACCTTTAATCAATAATCATGATAAAACACAGATATACACCTATGATGCACAGAATTATATAGACCTATTACTAGTGTCTGTATTATTACCATAACAGTGAAAACCTAATCCCTGCGCCCAGAAGCTACGCACATTAGCATATTCAACCCCTTGTATCCCTCAGTGATTCAGAGAACTACTTTTTTTTGCTTGTTTTTTGTTTTTACTGGATGTGGGAGTCGGGAGAAAAACACTACATTTTCTTGGGAATTCCAAGGAATTTTTCTACTTAAAACGAAACATTCCTTACTATTTAACCAAGTCACAAATGTGTCATGTACTGCATATTCCGAGCTAAAAATGTAGTACGAACTGAAAATAAATGCTAAAATTAATAACAAAAACTAACTTAATTTGAACTTTAGAGGAAAACAAGCAAAAAGGTAATATTAGGCTCTAACGTAAACATAGGCTGTTTTAGGTCCTATAGAAATATCAGTTTTAGGCATAGTCACTTATGGAAATGCATACACAAGTTTTCGTCCATATATCACTTAAGGATTAAAATAGGTTTTTACTTAAAATCCGAAGTCTACTCATAACATTATGCCAGTTGAAATGACATTCGCAATACGGTAGGCTTACTATTAAAACCAAAATTCTTTATACGCATTACGGATGATTACCTTTTCCCCCTTTTCTTTTAAAACCATGCCTGCGCATTGAATTCTTGGAAGGAGTTGAGGTGGACTTGATTTGAGGTGGCACTGGTGACCACATAGAATAAGATACCTTTCCATGTGGCTGTGACTGTCTTTGTGGTCTGTGAGGAGCATTCATACGGGCTTCACTCTATACATGAACTCGGTCTTTATCTCCGTGCTCAAAGGAGCGGCAAACTGAGGGCTAAATGAAGGATTCAGTTTCTGTTTCAGACGTCCCTAAAATTTCTCCAACTATTACAGATTTAGTGGCTGGAAATCCCTTTGTGAAGAAAAGCGAAGAATATTAAGACAAAGTTCCTATAGAAGAAGAAATATACTGAAAAAAGTATAGACGTCGTTCTTAGCTGGAGAGGTCACTCTTCATAATAAACTGAAACAAATCTAGTAAGATTCCTATCCTTGAACAGGAAAAACATGTTCACATATTATATGAGACAATAATTGAAGAACGTTTCTTGAATAGGAGAATGGTCGGTTAATCATACAATATTATATTAAATCGGTGTTTAAATTATAGGCATTGCCAGTACTTGTGATCGTATCTGCGTCAAATTATCATAGGTAACCCCACGAGAGTTTATAGGGAAGAGAAAATAATGTATCTCATGTTACCGTCTCTGTAAAATTAAAGCTAGATTTATCCGTTGCCCTGTACTGAGTTAGTAAGAGAGGAAAGATTGTTAACCCTTAATTGTATAAAACATCCTATAAAATAGAATAGTTTTCCTTAAGAGATGACAGTGGATTTCTAAAGTACTTGTCTAAGAGAACTGAAATTTTGCACACTTAACTAAAATGTAAACTTAAACTAAAGTTCAAATTATCATTCTCATATCTCAATTGTTTTTAGATATTAATTAATTTAATAGATTATAAAAATCAAAATTGCAATCTATATCCTCCCTCAAATATTAATACATGAACCTGAAGTTTTATGTGAGGTTCTTTGATGCTTACTTTACAAATGCATTGATGGATTTTTTATTTCTTATACTTAATATATATATATATATATATATATATATATATATATATATATATATCTCCTGCCTGGGATTATACTATATATTTTTAAAGGAATTAAGGCCGATACAGAAAATCCGATTAGAGTTTTATTACACACATTATAAAGTACATTGTGAAAAAATTCACAGCCTTATCTCTATTTTTATGGGAGAAGACAGGTTTTGAATGTGGCAAAATATCATGCAAACTGAAGCTAAGAAAACTGCGATTAAAGTTTGCATGCAGTCTCAGTTCGAAGCGCACTAAGGTTTAAAAATTGCTTCTGCAGTACTTGTTTTGAGTCTCCAAATGGCACAAAATTTTTCACAGTTATACTTCAGTGTATTCTTGAGTCTTACCTCCAAAATGAAAAATTCGAAAATTTTTACCAAATTGGCTAAGTCAATACTTCTGTAATGAAATAAAGAAAATAATTAGAAAGAAAATTTAAATGAATGTAAAATTTTCAGAAATAAATCACGATCCTAATCATTTTGTTAATTGATTTCTTTGCAGTCCGGCACGGATTTATAATTTGCATGAGAAATCGAATCTCGAGCATTTATGGGTTACAATATGTCGTACGAGGGTCGGTCAATAAGTAATGCCTCCTATTTTTTTTCTCCTGAACCAAGTTAGTTATGTGAATA
The DNA here is from genome assembly GCA_964059195.1 of Ectobius pallidus. Taxonomy (NCBI): domain Eukaryota; kingdom Metazoa; phylum Arthropoda; class Insecta; order Blattodea; family Ectobiidae; genus Ectobius; species Ectobius pallidus. The sequence goes on along the minus strand of CAXKWD010000004.1, from coordinate 46,799,692 downwards.
ATTTTAATTTGGCGAAATTCCTCAAACCTTCTTCTACACTCCACTGCAATAGCAACTTCCTACGTCAAGCGGTGGCAGCACTGCTGCCTATTGCAAAATGGCTGACATCGAAGTCCGTATAAGACAGCGTTCTGTCTCTTTCACGGTGGGTACCCCGAATGTTAACCGACCAGAATAAGGAGTCACGAAAAACATTTTTTTCTTCCTCGGTGAGGTTATGCGATGCCATTCCATAGACTGTCTCTTTGATTCTGGTTCAAAAAAATGAACCCACGTTTCATCTCCAGTCACAATTTTGTGCAGGAACTCCTCTCCCTGCAAATTGAAGCGCTGCAAGTGTTCGGAGGCTATTGTTTTTCGTGACTCCTTATTCTGGTCGGTTAACATTCGGGGTACCCACACGGACCCATTCGGGGTACCCATACGGACTTCGATGTCAGCCATTTTGCAATAGGCAGCAGTGCTGCCACCGCTTGACATAGGAAGTTGCTATTGCAGTGGAGTGTAGAAGAAGGTTTGAGGAATTTCGCCAAATTAAAATTATTCACATAACTAACTTGGTTCAGGAGAAAAAAAATAGGAGGCATTACTTATTGACCGACCCTCGTATAATAGCAAAATAACGCTTTAGCGGACGAATCTAGTATAGCGGCCGAGGCGAAAGCCGAGGCTGAAATACTGGATGAGTCCGCTAAAGTTTTTGCGTACGTGGTGCATACAATATTTTTTAGTAAAAGCTATATAAATTATATGAAATGAAACAAAAAATACCGTATAATTAATTATAATGAAAGGCAATCAGTCATTTCTTTAAGTTATATTGTCATGGCCATCTAGATCATAAAACAACAGTGACCGTACTTACCAATAACAAATGTGGTAGTATAGATGCATAATATATGAGTCCCTTGTTTGTAAACAATATTGCATACCAACTAGTATTTATGAAAAGCTTGTGAAAATATAAATGATAATACCGAGGAATTTCAATCCAAGCCAGAAACATTGAATTGGAGCTGCTACCAGCAACTTCACGGCAGAAATTGGCTATGAGAAGGGATGTATTACGGTATTTAAATGCTGTTCGTCCATGGTAAGGAATGGTTTTCATGTGAACCAAAATGTGAAAAGTTGTTGGCTTATATTTGTTGTCATGTGATGAAGTGGGCTACCGTGTTTTGCGAAAAATCCTGGTAAAGTTTCTGATTATCATAAATAAACGTGTTGGCTTAAATTTGTTGTTTTATGACCAATTATATGCGTAAATCCATGTTAAAGTTGGTGTGACTGGTCAATGCCGTCTGGGTTTTGTTTATAGATTGCCATGACGACTTTAAAGGACAAGGCCGCTAAAATTGCATTTTGAATGCAGTTTGAATGCACTTTTATGCAATTTTAGCGGACTTGTCCTTTAAAGTGCAGCTTTTCGGCGTGTTACCAGTCCGATAAGCAGCTGTTTTAGAGAGCGTGTACTAAAAACCTTATTTTAAAACGAGTTGTTTTAAATTTTAAAATCCTTTTGAGGCACCGAATTTAGTTAAGTGCTGTTTCTTAGCCAGTTATCACGTATAATCTCCTTAAATTTCTACTCTAAAGTGATATGCCATTAGCTTCCTATAAACTATACTGCATGGGACTTCGATTAGTTGGTATATGACATGCGTGTGGGTTTAGTGAGTGTGTGTGGACGTGCATTGAAGCGTGTGATTTGAGGAGACAAGTCAAGACGAAAGTCAGGTCACCCTTGATCGTCTCGATCGTCCGAACACAACTCTTTGTGAAAAAAGCACAGATTTTTTACTGTATTTGAATTGGTAAACTTGCATATTACGACTGCGTAGATCTAAAAATTCCTATGAATAAATATCTTGTTGGTAGTTACTTTGTATATTGACAAATACCTCGGCTGTTATATTCTTCCTATCAGGATTTTTAAGCAATCCCTTGATTCAATAAAACTATAAAAATGGTTTATAAAATACTGTATTAGATAGAGAGCTGAGATGCAGAAAATAGTCTATTCATAAGCTCTATTCATAGTCTGTTCAAAATTTTAGTTATTTTATTTAATCAGGTTATACAATGTCCTAGACATCTTCCTGCACCCATTTCCGGAGTTTATCATTTTTCTTCATAATTTTCGATTTGTCCATGCTTCGTCTTCTATTCTCCTTTCCTTTAGTGTTTGATTGATGCCTTGTGTCCTTGTCAATTTGGCCTGCCCCTCTTTCTTCGTCCTTTCGGAAGAAAGTCTATCGTCTATCGTCTGTCATTCTTTTCATGTGCCCATACCATCTTAGTTGTGCTGTTTTTACAGTATCTACCAGCGATCCTTGTACCTTCATTTTTCCTCTAATGATATTGTTCCTAATCTTGTTCCTCCTGGAGATTCTTGCAGACCGTCGCCAAAAGTCCATTTCTGTGGAGTGTAGTTTAGCTATTGTATTCGATTTCAAATGCCAAGTTTCTGCTCCATACATAACTGTGCTCTTAATGATTGTATTGTATATGTTTGTTTTTGTTTCTCTGGTAATGTCTTTATCCCACAAGACACTGTTTAATTTTGAAATTGCTCATCTTCCTTTGTTGATTCGTTCACTTATATCGTCTTCTTGGTTTCCATTCTTTGCAATTTTTGTTCCTAAATATCTATATTCATTGCAATATCTGATTGTACCACTCCCGTTTGATAAGATGAGGTCCTTTGAGTCTGTTCCTAGTGCCATATAGTTTGTTTTCTTCAAATTGATGTTCAGGCCCCATTCCTTATACTCTTCTATAAGTTTTCTTGTCATATACTCCAGGTCTTCATAATCCTCTGCGATTACCAATTGATCGTCAGCAAATAATAGTGAGTATATATTATCTTCTGTTAGTAACAATCCCATTTGTGAGCATTTCCTTTTCCAGGTCATTAGTGCCCTATGAAGATATATTTGGAATAATGTTGGTGATAGTGGGCATCCTTGTCTTAGCCCTTTTGTGACATAAAATCCAGGTGAGATCCTATTTTGTATTTTGATTTTTGTATACGATTTTTCATACAAATTTTTTATCGCCTGAATCATTTTATTATTAATTTTGAAATATTCTAACGATTCCCACATTTTCATAGGCTTTTTCTAGGTCAACAAACAATAAATGTGAGTTGAATTTTAGTAATGGTTTCAAAATTGGAGGTAAAAAAATATCTTCAATCCCAGCAGCAAAAAAGGTGCAACTATTATTAAGTTAATTATTTATTTTGTGACAAAGTCTTTGGGTTAATTGAAATAGTTCTGTACTTTAGAACCGTTCACGAAGACCAATAGAGACCGTGGGTATCGGCATGCTGATCACATGCAACACAGTATTGCCACAATTTAGATGGACGGAAGTAATAGGGGTTGGATGTAAGGCCTTATCACCACATGGGATCTAGCGCCATCAATTTAGTCAATAGTTAGATAATTAGTCTTCCTGTTCTTTTCTTTCTTTCTTATTCCTAGTTTTACCTCTCCCTTTTAGGAATTACGCGACCAACGGACAAGACCGCAACTGCCGGGAGAGGATTTCTATTGATCACACATATATTTTTTTTCACCAGACAAGTACATGGGTGAGGGATCGGCTCAACGCGGGGCCATCTCCGTGACAATACGAACACATAGGACGATAAACAACATTCTCACACTCATTCGCTCTAAGCGAGGCGAGAATGGGATAAGATGGTAACGATGGCCAAATGACATCCGGTGACCACAAGGGAATAAGGTTACCTGGCATTTGTCTCATAGATGAGGAAAACGCCCTGAAAAACCCCACCTAGGTAACTTGTCCCGAGCAGGTTCCGAACCCGGGCTGTGGGCCACAGAGGTGAACCTTCCTGTTTCTACCATGATAACCAATGCTTATTTTATAAAATAATAATAATAATAATATTTTTTTTATTACTTGAGTTATGCCATTATTCTCAGCTTTTGTCTTTCTCCCGTGATTTTTCACAATATTAATTCGTCTACTTCTTAGCTTTAAGATCAGGTTGACATGGTACTAAAATACATAAAAATGTAACCCTGGAACTGCCCCCGAGCACGAGCTCCTGCTCTTTCAGGGTTTCAGGACAAACCCACGTATCATTACTTTTTTAGTGATTCAGCTTGTATTTTTTCTAATTATTAATATACTTTGTTCTATGATGTGTAAAAAAATATTATGCTAAGAATGTCAGAAGAAATCTCTTATCGCAAGCATATTGCGTAAAATTGAAATATAATTTCATAACGTTCAAAAACTGGATTTCAGACGCATTGCACTGAATAATCGAAAGTAGATAGCCTACTCTGCTACGTTAGATTGCTTGCGCCTATATAAATGTCGCATTTTGCAATTGCTTACAATAATTTATTCCTTCCACACTATAAATCATGTAGATAGGAACGTTCGCTGTTAGACATTATCTTAAGTTTGTCAACTGCTTGTCATTTGAGACGTGAAAACTCCAATTACGTTATTTTATCACGAAGTAAAATAACATGGAAACAACTTCATAAAACTAAATGTGGTTTCTACTGTTAAACGATTTCATACAATCTAATCACTAAAAACTAAACTCCGTGGTGCTACATCCCTGAAGGGACAAGGCCTACCACCCGACCACTGCGTCACCTACCATAGGCAGATGGCAGGATTGGGGGGCATGTGGTCAGCATGCCGGTACCCACGGCCATTAATGGTGGTTTCTATGACTGGAATATAATCAGCAATCCCAAAGTAAAAATACCTTTCTTCACCATATTGCCCCCTTCCCAAATATAAGATTTTAAAAGAAGTTAAACATAACTAAACATCAGTAATATACATTATAAGTTATTTACCCACCAGATCACAGTATCAAAATATTCTTATAAGCCACTCAACTGTCAAAATTGCATAGAGCAAATCACCCTTCTAGAAGATGATAAGACTACAGAGGTTTGGAGTAAATCTCCATTATATGACGAACATTGTCGGTAATAATTCGCAACGCCAAAAAGTCTGAACCGCTTAACTGATTTTTGATAAACTTTGCAGAGTGAATAGGAATTTACAGGACAAAATTCTTAAAGAATAATCTTAAAAAAGAAAGAATGTACCATAGACCTTACATTATGACATGAAGTTCATGGTTTATAAAGTTCGTATTTCTTATCGCCAAAATAATTTTGCTGAGGTAATCAATTAGTCAAGTAATAACCAGTCAATGGCCAGTTTGAATAATTATGGTATCATTATTCGAATTTTATGTTGCAAAAGATTTGAGCAAACTTCAAGCTTATTACCCCCAAAAATAGACTACACTGTACAAGGATGTAGCCTACGTGTGCCTCAGTGCGAACAATGCACAATATATTTAAGCAATGTAAATTTAAATATGTTTTCAATATCACAGTGATTGACAGAAACTTTATCTTCGAACCAATTTTAAGTCTTATAATTTTACGAAAAAATCTATTTATATATTACAGGATTCACTGCACTAATCAAGTGATATCTAACATATTCTTAAATGTAATTGGTCTGTGTCACATATACACCATTTTAATAAAATATTCGCCAATATTACAGACTTAATGAAGTATTATGGCTATTCTTTATAATACAATATACACACACATCACATAATTTTCCCATAAAAAGCACATAGAGGACTGCAAGGGTTATAATATCGGCTGGCTTTAAAGTTACAAAAACTTCAACACGAATTAATTATTTGGGTACACTCGCAATGCCGAGAGTATTTGCCTCATATGAAATACTTCCCGTTTCATCAGCACTACCAAATCAAACACAAGAACAAAGCGTGCATATTTACATTTTTATAGCTTTCATTAGCCTTTTCAACTTTTAAAACGAAGTGCATAGTATAGATGTCCGTTTGAAATTGGAATGAATGTGATATAACTGAACATGCTCTGAATGATACTCAGTAAAATTCTCTTACTTCAAAATCCGCTTAAATTAAAAAAATATACATATACATTTTCACCTCAACCGGTAACTTAATTCAGTAGATCCTTGGCTTTTATGGAATTGCGGGAGTAGGCTTAATGTTAATCCTAATGCGAAGGTAAAGACTATAAAAATAAACATTGAGATATCTACGTAACTTTCAGAGATTTAAGTCTCGGTATAGGTCTCTATTGAATACAAATGTTCTGCTGAATTCGTAATTATGGTATCTTCATAAGTAATGTGGCTTGCGTATTTTCTACTCTACATCTTAATATCCTCATAGTGTAATGAAATCTAGAATCTAAATATTTGAACTCATGTTTCCATGTACATAAAAGCCACCTATTAACAAGACCGTATTGAATTGTGCAATTAATTGAAGCCCTTACTACGTAAAACAATATAATTAAGAATAAAGTTATGTAATTATGCAATTTATGCGAAAACGACGTCAATGTTAATAAATAAAATTTATTAATAATTTTTGTATTAAGTAAGTGATTTAAATAAAATCTAACAGTTGAGTAAATAAGCGCAGCCGCAGTCACCTGGTAATAATAATCATTGTACCAATTTAAGTAAACTTATTGATTTTTTTTGTGATGCTATTTGACCATATCAATCTGCAACATCTTTCAACCTGTATGATATAATGCATTCGTAGTGTAAGCTCTATAATATGAACTTTTTTATACTTAGTGTAACAGTTAGTATAATTTTATTAGTGTAATTTAAATCGTTCCCAAGGGGATCTTAGCTACCCATTCTATAATTCTTACGGTTTTATAAAGAAATAGTATACTATAACCATTTTAATACACAAAATTCAAAGTCTAGGCTAATTTGAGCAACTAAAGAATTCTGCATAAATCCAAAATAATATAATATTGATATAGCCCATGAACCAAATGATAACATAAGTTCAGATAATATCTAGTAGATGGTAGCGTTAAAAATAATGAAAACTGATGAGCATTATATTTGATGACTTCATGATTATTATACTCGTGCTTATATTTCTATAAAATACATTTCGATTTATTGTTAAAACAATTGTGCATTACCGATTGGTTGCCCAATGTACTGTAAAATCCATTGATAATATCATGTATTAGATTTATATAGTGTAAACAGAGAATTGCTAGGAAATACTGCATTGCGTTGATTGTTATAGAATTGCAATTGAAATATATTCATGTACGTTACCGTGACACTTCAGTATAGGCAAATTGCTAAGGAAAATTCCTTTTATAGCTTTCTTTCGCTGATTATCTTCTCTTATATTGAATCTGCAGAATAAATATAAAGGATTACATTTTTATCAGATATTCAATACATGTATACAACAAATTATTTTATGTTACGATGATATAGGATTATGTAGCCTATATATGGCATATCAAGGATAATTTACAGGAGTACGCGGAGAATACAAATCCAGATCGACAGGGTTAAAAGAAGAATTGCAACTTCGTTATCTCCTTGTATACTGGGGTGCATAATTTGTTCCATTGCTGTTATTATTATTATAAGAGTAGTATTAAAATTATTACTATAATAACAATAACTACTATGTAATAACTGTTAATGTTGATAAACTTGCCCAGCTCAATAAGTCCTCGCTTCGAACTTATGTGGATAGGTGACATTTTTCGTGCTTCAAAGCTAGCATGTCAAGTGGAAGGAATGGTTAGTAATTACCAGGAGTGCAAAGAACGTATTGAAATACCATCCTATTTGCGAGTCATATCGTATAAGGTATCGGATGAAACTACAGGATGTAGAGGTACCACCTGATGAAGAGACTAACGGAAAATTGTAACTGCCAGTATAGGCCTATAGGAATTAAACTAGATTGTAATGTAATACAATATACATTAGAAAAATAGCCATAACGGAAAACCGTCAAGAGTTTTGTCAAGAAATTCCTTAACAGTGAAAATTAGACGTTGTGTGCCTTAAACGTTTTAACATTAGACATGAAAACAGTTATATATTAATACTCGTCCTTTACTTCTTTTATCCTGGCGTCTTTAATAAAAGCCAGGACTTACTCGAATGGCTTTTATTAATTGCCTTTATACAAATATTTCATTTTACAATTATGTATTAAGAACTAATTTTGATTTGCTTTAACAGTATTCTATGTTTTCTACATGTCCTTTTATTAAGAAGAAAAACCTACTCTACTTGTTCCTTCTACTGGAGACCAGAAGTTGGAACTTACAAAAAGTAAAACTATATTATAAATGAAATAAAAGATAAAACTACTGCTTCTACTTCTAGAGCTATTTTACTAACACTACAGCGAAAGCTCACCGGTATTCATTTAAATTTACATTTCAATGTTTGTTTATCGGTGTGCTCCAGCTTCTACTCTAGTTAGATGAAAATTTCTGCTCCTACTATAATATTGAAATTTCACATTATACACTTGAACATTGGAAATATTGTCTATCGTCTTCCTCTTTCCTCTCCCGAAGCAGTTAGACATACGTGCCTACGTTTAGAGATTTTGATTTTATGGATTGAACGTTATTTCAAGTTTTACATCTTGTCTTTAGACAAAAGGGCCATGGATACTACCAACCGATCTCTGCTTCATCTACTTTCATCTTTCGACTTCAGTGCTATATGGGAGGATTATTGGAATGTGCTCAGCATACCGATTCTCATAACTGTTATTTATGTTTTCTCTGACCGTAGTCTAAGCCTGTTCTAAACATGTACCGTAGAAAAATCCAAGGAGGTGCCGGGATCATCGAAACCGGGCCGCTAGATCCATAGTCAGCAACGTTAACCACTGGGCGAAGGAGGTACCTCAGGCTATGAAACCGTTAATAATCAAGAAGGTCATGCATTCTTTCATAATATAATTATTTACAACATTTTAAAGTTGTCTAGCGACAATTACATAACATCTAGGGCTCTAGACTAATGTGAGGTCTAAATATTATTGACTCCACGGATTTACGCAGAGAACACTTAACCAACACTGGTTGACGATATCACAACTCATTAAAAAATTGTCTAGCTGGAACTCCATTAATATGGAACGTAAATGCTAATTTTTTTATTTACATGACCTATATTTTAAAATCAGACTTCACCGACTTTTGCACTACACCCAGCAATTTAGCGTGAATCAGATCGTTGTCATTGACCGGATAGATTGAACCCTTAGGTTTATGTGCATATGACAACCGATATTCAATTTAAACTATCAACGCAACCATGGCACCGTTCACCTTCCAACTGTTTGGACTTCAATACCTATGTTATGCTGAGTTAGTAATAAACATATAAATAACATTTAAGCATCCCTTAAGGGGGACACACAACTTTCGGTGAAATTCATAGGTGAGAAATAGATGAATTTATTTATTTTTTCCTCAGCAATAAATTGCTCTACAACCTTGCAATCTGACGTACTCTTGATTGACTACTTCTAAAATCACATACTATTTTCAAAATAATTTATCAAACTGTTATTTATTTATTAAATAGAACTAAACACAATGTGTACAAAGGGTTGTACATGGGAAGTTACTGACATTCGTCCTTAGCATAATGTGAGAGTGGTAATGTTCTTTGGGTACACTCGAACAGGTGATATTGTGTGCAGACTCGGTTGCAGAGTTCGCAGACACATTCACTGTCAGCGTTGTGGAATCCTTTCCTGCAGCAGATGCGGTGGTGGAAACTGTTACAGTTACGGATAACTATCGTTTCAAAATGGCAGCCATGTTTCCTGGATAACTTGCACAAATATCAGTATTTCTGAGTGATTATTTTTTTGTGTATTTGTTAATATAATATAAATAAAACTGTCTACAATCATTCATTTAACATTAATAGTTTATTTTTAAATATATTTTAATCAAAAAGAAAATTAAAAATAATTGATTTTTTTTTAAATACTTATACTGTAGATATTTCAAAGATTGTAGATGATGTTGTTCATGTGATATTTGCAAACAGAAAAAAGAATCACAACTACCATTTGTGGAAATTATCACGGAAACGGCATTCTAGTGCATGAAACATGGCTGCCATTTTGTAACGATAATTACCCGTAACTCCAACAGTTTGATTAATTTTGAAAATAGTATGTAATTGTAGAAGTAGCAAGTTCAGAGTATGTCAAATTGCAGGATTGTAGAGCAATTAATTGCTGAGAAAAAAATAACGAAATTCACCTATTTCTTACCTATGAATTTTACCAAAAGTCGTATGTCCCCCTTAAAAATACAATCTTTACTTTATAATGTAACATTCACAATTTAAAATACTTTTGACGACAATTTAAGTAATGATAACTGATTCATGAGCTAAATAGTCTGCATAGTTATTTCACGTACATCCTGGTAAAAGAGGTCACGTAGGAGGAACAATATTATGCAGTTAGAATACTGACTGATGTTATTAAATTAGAAACTTCTTTTTGTAAACAGGAAGGAATATGCGTTTAGTTATAAAACTAACAGCAGAGAGATTTACCTAAACAAAGTATCCAGGGTAAAAGTAAACAACTGCACCATGTGGGATATGTTTAAGAAATTATTAATGTGCTCATTTAAAATGTTTACAAACCGAAAAGAGTACCAGCAGATTTCATATGCCGCTGTAAACAGGACTAAAAGTGTAGTCATTCTACAAGTAATAAGCATATTTTACGTGGCACTGTTTAGGTAGGACCAGTCATAAAAAACAGATAATATAACTTTTTATCTTTATGACATCTGAATGAATCTGACTTCTATTTTAACGCGCATTGTCACGGATTCTAAGCTGAGAAGTCTCTTCAACGAACATGTTTGCAACATGTCATCCAACTTCGGCTCATTTGTCAAATCTGAGACAAAGGTATTAATTACCCGTATCATCTATCCTCATCAAGCAATGTCAGTTCCTTCGTGTTTGTATTTCATAGTTATGGAGCTAGATTTTATTTCTTAGTTCTTTGGTTGAGTCATTTCCTTTTCATGCCATATTGTAAAGTAATGATTGGGTTCATGTGATATGATATCATTAGGGCCCGGATTCTCAGGTCTTAATCTATTCTCTTTCTTGCTAGCTAACAGTGATGTTTTAACATAATTATCCGTTTCACATAGTCGCATAGTCCAATCTTATAAAACCTAAAAATGGCTAAATAAGACGTTAAAAACTAAAAATGGCTAAAAAAGCTTTTCAAGTAAAGTACAATAAAATGAAAATAATAATTATAACAATTAAGGTAATTATTATTGTTTTGTTAAAATGCATTCTTAAATATCTTGATAACTTATATATTTTATAGCCTATGTCTTACTATATATGCGTCTTGCCTATATTTTGCTACTTGCTCATTGTTGCCAATACATTATTTTATAAGACAACATATAGCATCGCGTTTTGTAATTTTGTACCCCATTGTCCCGGTAAAGGAAAACTTAAGTGAACCGAAATCCCCGGTTTCTTTATAAGCAAATTAAAGGCATTCTTAGAAAGCTTACACTTAGAGTTTGTTCACAGACGGCGAAAAATGAAGTATTCTATAAGTTTGTTAATTAATTGAAAAACGTTCTTGCTGAGTTTGTGGTGGAGTTGGAAATGATAGGAATTGTAAAAGTAAACAAAAATTATTCCTGAAATTTTGTGGTTCACACCCATGGAAATTTAGCTGAAAACAAAATGAATTAATATATTTTTCATGTGTTTATTGTACTTGTTAAAATGAAATTTAAAAAATCACCTGAAAATGGTAAAAACTAACAATAAATATTTCAATATGTTTAAAAAACTAAAACAGGGTTTATAAAACCTAATAATCTGGGCCCTAGATATCATGAAATAATAATATTGCACATGGGATTTGCGGTTCTAATTTAAACGATTAAAATCGAAGTTTTTTATTTTTTCTACCCATATCATCTGTACTATTTATTGCTAGTCTTCGAAACTAAAATTTGATGTCGGGTTTTCAGGGATCCTCGAACCTAAATCTAAATATCAGTCAGATCATGGTCGTTAGGGGAAACTATCTGTGAAATATAAAATTCCCCGTGATTGAAACAGGAACATCGTAATTAGTAATCGGTAGCTCTGGTCACTGCACCATGAGTCTATTAATAGTCGTGTCTCGAATAGGCCTAGATGCCAATTTGCGTTGAAGGAAATTTTAACAGTGCAGTGCTGAAGAAAATCTGATTAGACATTTTATTGCACACAATGTAAAATGAAAACATTTCGCAGCTCTATCTAAATTGCAAATTGAAGTTGAGAAACATGCTATAAAAGTTTGCATCTTCTAGCATTTTAAAGCTCATTGAGGTCTAAAAATAATGTCAGCAATACTTGTTTCATGCGCCCAAATGGTATAAAATTTGCAGGGGTATACTTTAGGGTAGGGTTCGTTTTTGACACTGAAATCCAAAAATATAAATTTTTACCAAAGTATCAAAATCGACACCTCTGTAATCTCATAATTGAGTGAAATAATGATTTATAAAAACTAATAACTTTGTGTTCTAATAATAAAACTACCTTCGTAATAACCCTGAACTACGTGAACATTTGACATTGTGCCCAAATTACTGTGAGATGATATTGTACCACTGTTTGAGAACTACTAGGCTACACCATTTTATACTAGTATAAATTGATCTTCGCTGCGCTACAAACAGGAAGGTCGCGGGTTCGATCCCCGATGAGATCGTTGGAGTTTTTCAAATGGCCCAATCCTTCTGGTGGCACCATGACCCTGGGGTCGACTCAGCCTCCAACAGAAATGAGTACCAGGAGCAATCCTGGGGTTAAAGGCGGCCGGTGCATAAGGCTAACAACCTTACCACCTTCATGTCCCGAATATCTAAATATCTGGGAACCTCAACCTCCTGGAACCCTCTAGGCCTCCATGGCCTGTAATAGGGAACACTTTACTTTTTTTTTTAATAAACGGATCTTAGCATTTAAGAATAATATCGATAAAGAATGACGCGATTTAGAAAGAAAATGTTTCAGCTTGGTTGATAAATTATTCTTAGTTTTTATAATAGGAAAAGTTAATTGTAAACGGTTTTTGAGTCCACTTGAACGGTATACCTCGATACAATACAATGGGCCAACCCCGTCTAGACTACATGATAGGAGCTAGAACACTAGGACGTGCAAATTGATTGAGGAAAGTGTGAATGAACAGCGTAACCACGGTGGGTAAATGTAGTTATATCATTTGCAGTTAATCTAGCGACAGCGTGTGCTGTAGAGTGAGTAAAACAATCTAGGTAATGATTTCCCGCCTGCTACCGCCTCACCCTCTCGGCTGCGATGCATAAAATGCGATAACTAACATTACTTTACAACAGTCAGACCTAAATATCATGAACTATCACGAACTCAGCCAATCCCGGTTGTTTAAGGGGCGCAGTGGGTGAAACATCTACTTTCTACATTTTCAAATTTACATCCTTGGTTTTTCGTTCACATACTCGTGGCGTAATAGATAATGCTGTGTAAAAGTTTCATTTAATTTAATCTTTTAGTTTTTAAGTTATTCAAACATGAACGATGAAAAATTTGTATACAGTGAAATCTAGATAGAACAATTTTTCATGGACCAAAAAAATAATGTTTAATAGAAAATGTTATTGTTATATCGAGAAATTACATAGAGTGTTAAGCTTGGTGGTGTATAGGGAACCACTCCAGTCATCGACGTTTTTTTTAACTATTTAAGAAAAAACTAATGTAATTTTAGCACATAAACTTCTTAATCCACTCCTAAATTAAAATACTACACTACTATGCACCATGTCCACTCACTTTTTACTCGTTTTACTTTACTTTACATGGATTGTATGAACAAATTACATTTTATTTCTGAATCTCTTGAAAAAGTCGGAAATTAGTCTTTTTCACTTTTTTCATGGAGGGAAAACACACAAAGATCTTGTTGCGTCAAGGGTAGTTGACTTCCTGAAACACAACGGAAAATTTATAGAAACTTCTGTAGAGCTTCGCAAGAGGCAGTGGTTAAGGTTGGTAGATTTACACTTCGTTATTCCTCCTCTCCTTTGCCTTCTTCTTCCGCCTGTTTGTTCTCATTTACACCTTTGCAACCTATTTTATCGTTGTACCGGGGGAAAAGTATGCTACAGGATTCTGAATGTAATCATAATGGAGAGGTTTATCGTTATTAAGAGTAGGCCTATCATCAAATCAAGAGGATTTCCACATTATTTTAATGGAATAAATGCTGAATCTACTATATTATAAGGTTATTCAGTATTATCGTTATATCGATATTCGTTGTACGGAGATTTAATTGTATTTCAAAATGACTCTTGTCACACAAATTTTTAGTAAAATGATTTTTATTAGGACCAATGATATATTTAGAAAAATGTCACTCATTGATTTTCCTGTATCTTTACTACGAATGGAGAAAATAATATCAATCATGTCTCAAATTTAAGAAAAATGTTGTGTAACCACTCATATTTTTTGTAAAACTATTTAGTCTACATAATAAAAAATCATGATCTATTTTGTTAGTCATACTCTTTAGAACCTATAGAAAATATGTCAGACTCCTTCTGTAAAATCTGTAGAACCCATTTAGTTCTGAATATATACAAATCAGTAAAAATAATAGTATGCATTATATTTAAATGAAAAATAAGTACATGAAGCCTCATTAGAAGTACCAGCCGTACAACTGATGCTTTTGTTAAATTAAACCAACTTCAATGTTAGTTTTGTTTTTCTTAGGGATAATCTTCTGAAGGCCATTTAATTATGTCATAGCTGAGATTTAAACATTTAACGAGTATAACCTATTTTATCTCGCACAATTAGGAAGATTTGAAAGTGCCCCAGGGCGCTGAAACTTACCCAGTGAATATATTAAGCTACATAGTGTTTTTAATAGGTACAAAAAACAAATAATGCTGATTTCGACCAAAAATGGTGAATATTTCACCCCCTTAACTTCGTATTGTAGAAACATGTCGGTAAAAATATACGTGTAAATTCTATTTTAAAACTAACATCCTTGATCGTAGCGGCCTATAGCTTGATATTCGAGAGCCAGTAGTGAGAAAATTGCAAAGAACTTTCCCACACATCACTCTTAACGTAAAATAAAAGTTTGACGGTTTAATATGGAAAGTAGGTAAGTTTAAAATGGCAACCTAATTCAACTGTCAACTGTAAACATATCTGTAGCATACCTAAGACTCAAACCATAGGGATTGTATCAAACTTCTAGTAACGCTCTTAATTAAAGCTGATTTTCAGTGCAGAACTGGACCGACTACGTAATAGAGATTACAGGCTCAAATATCTGTGCTAATAATCCTCACGAGTAGTAATAGTTGTTGTAGTAGCAGTAGTAGCACTAGTATTAGCAGTAGTAGTAGCATTAGTAATAATAAATAATGATTAAGGTAATGGCAGAAAATAATTATTATAATTAGCACATCTATAATGAATTGTGTGATTCATTAGTTCATTACACTTGGTTGTTTGGCACTCCCGGTACTGTAAATAACATTTTAAACAGGAAATTAAATTGGAGTTATATATTTTATTTTTATTGACATGTTTTAAAGCTGACATTATGAGACACTTCACATTTTATTAACTTAATAACACAGTATAGGATTACGGAACATGTTGAAAACACCCTGACAAGAATAGGATTTTACAACTGACTTCTTGTGAAAGACTAGGCAAGGAAAATGAGCTTGCATTCTTCTTTGTCAAAGCATTTTTAATAAATGTATCTGCTTTGACTTCTGCATACCATGTTTAATGCCACATTATAAACATTTTTATTTAATAAGAAGGGAACTCAATATTGCTGTAGCTACGAGTTTAACATTTCATCTTTCTGGAGGCTGATTTTGGTGGGGAAATATACTGAACAATATGTAAAAACTATAATAAATTAGTCTCTTTCTGCTCAACTATGATATTAACCATTACAAAGCTGAATTTGTGTATTTATATAAGTAAAATCACTAGTGGGCTCCAAACTTAGAATCGATGAGGACAGTTTTATTAGTAGAGCTGCTATCTACGAACTAAAATCGTAATAAGATAAAAAAGATACTTATATTTTAATAAAACAATAACCCGTTTATCTTATACATCAGCTTTTATACAATATTTCTATTTTTACATCAGTATTAGTGAAAATGTTAAACTTCTTATAACCTAATTCCACACCTGGGTAACTTGTGTTTCTGCAGACATTCTGAAAAATTCCAACAATTGTGCTAAACCATTTTTTTTTTATTTCTAGGTTATATGAAAATATCAAAAACATAATACTATTAAAATGACATAAATTAAAACGCAGAGTACGGAATGATACTGCAATAAATATAATATTGAAGGTTATGTTTATTGAAGATCCTTAGGATAGAATCCAAGAAAACTGAGTAAGTTACTAGGAGCTACCTTATGCATCTGAAGGTTAAAGCTAGGTTCTTTTCAATTTTATTTAACCTTATGCATCTGCCACTTTTGCACCAAGGACTGCTCCTGGTAGCTTACTCATTTCTCTTGGATTCTAATGATTGCCTTCTGCAGCGAGTCTCAAGCTTTGAGTAAAAGTATCTTACTTTACGATAAAAACCAGTGTGCATATGCATATAGCATATATATATATATTTATATTTATATATGCATACACACACACCTATAGACGACACGCAAATGTTAAGATGGTGGATTGGATAGATACTGTCCGCTCTAGAACCGGTCTTGAAGTAAACAAGTAATTATTCGTATCTTCTTAATAGTAGGCCTACATACAAACATACAAATTTGTTTTCTTCAGAGTGTTCTAGAGCGAACAGTCTATCCATTCCACTGTCTAAAACAGTTCCTCACCGACTCTCTCTCTCTCTCTCTCTCTCTCTCTCTCTCTCTCTCTCTCTCTCTCTCTCTATATATATATATATACACACACACAATCGTGGAGGTGCCTTAAATACCAGAACAATCACAGCAAACACTGTCTACCATCATATTATTAAGAACATCATAACTCAGATCACTTCTGGCTTCATCAAACGAAGTGACTGAGAACGTGATAGATATTCCTTCCACATCAGATACATCAGCATGTCAATTTATTAGGCTGGGCTGAGCAATCACTAAATCACTGGCAATCTGTTCCAAAGTTTGTGATTTCAATCCCACCCCAAGTCGATGAAATATTATGTGTGTTTAATAGGGATAGTGGCTTGTCCGTGTATTTACAAGCATGTAAAAGAACTCTTTCGGACAAAATTACGACATACCGAAGGCGATTACAGGCCTAAATAGCAGTACAAAAACGTCAAATAAAATTTAAAAAATAGGCACTGTAGTTGCTTCAACCTGCAATTGTGTTAAAAAGCCTGATTTCAGAAAATACAAACGTGATAATGTTACTTCACTCTAAGCACGGAACTTTAATTTTCGCACTTAATAGTGTGCCGCAAGAGAGCATCTTCAGTTACGAACATAAGTTTCAAATTGTTTTTAAAAAAATCTTAGTTTACGAAATTAAAATGAAATAAAATTGCTTGAGATATCTTCGATATATATATATATATATATATATATATATATATATATCTAAATCTAAAATCTTGGAGCCTCAGCCTCCTAGAACCCTCTGGGCCTCCATTGCCTGTAAAGGAAACACTTTACTATATATATTTCTATATATATAATATGTACTATATATATTTCTATATATAATATGTGTGTGTCTGTGTGTAAGATAGCGAACATCTAATTTTTCTTAGATCTGGTTTTTGTTTTTGGGTTAGGCCTATGCAGTTCACAGGTGCACTTACAATTTTCTGAACTTAGTATTTTTGTTCTCAGAAAATCTTAATAAAATCAGATCTTAATAAAATACTTCTTCTAACCATAGTAAATACAGAAAAGTACTGTCATCACTTTCAGTAATATTTCAAAGCGCGTAGTGGTGATAAGTAACTTTCGTTAAATGTTTTCAAATCAATATGAATAATTTATTGTTTCTACAGGCTTATGCACTTATGCCAGCGTTATTAAGAGGATTACAGGGGTTACAAGCATCATGAAGTTACTGAGTCTGCTATTAGTTTTAAATCAGTTGACCAAGTAGCAAACCCGGTAGAGAACAGAAAAAAAAGAGCAACGATATTGATGGCTTGAATAACTTTGCCTACGAAATTATCTTTCTTTGTGTTTTCATTTGTTTGTTGATGCAAGTGTCAGAGTTCGCACGGCTGAGTAAATCTTTGCTGGCTCGCAAGTCTGTCTGGGAAATAAGAATTTTCCAAACGCCATCACTTTCCATGTTCAACTTTTCAGAAATCCTATTCATGCGGAAAAAGGATGTCATTCTATTTTGTAAGCACGTCAAATATTTTCTGCGATATTACTGCACTGTAGTCTATTTATAGTAGACTATTGTACACACTTGTTCATTAGGGGTGATGTAGGATTTTGTTGTGAATGTTTTCTGGTGGCATGCCACATACTGCAGGTTAAAATAATTTAAAACTTGACTAATTTATTGACTTTAAGAACAAAATACATTCTATTCTTTGTTTAAAAACACCTAGATGCTTAAACTGATGACTTAACTCTTATGTATTGTTATTTCGAACATGATTCCAGTCATATGCCAAAGATAAGACTTCAAAAGCTTATAAACTTGTTCATAAACATGGGTTCCTTAGATTTGAGCTTTGCATGAAAATAACTGTTGCATATATTTCAATTATTAAAGTTACTTCCAGTCAGAGAATCTCTTTGTTAATTTTTATTAGAATATTCCATGAATATCCCCATTCTATATTGAAGCTGATTCTGCTTCAGTGAGCAAATTAAAACTTCGATTAAGATATTTTAAATTCATTTCAGAACTTACTTTTTCAAATTTGTCACAATGAAAATTCAGAAAACGACTCATTGATTTACATGGATTCTAAGAATTTCGGACAGTTATTTTCTGCTCCATCGAATGGTTCTAACTTCATGGTTCTAAACAAACTATATTCTTATTCAGTCCAGGAAAATTTGTCTTACTCGAGAATCAATTCAGTATCAGTGAAACCCCAGTGTTGTTAAGGTATGGTCTAACCCAACAATGGTCAACAGAGGCGATTTTTGTTACTGTTTTAAATATGGTCAGTATCATGCATGTTAATAGAACTTCCTATTTTGAAATCTCGTCTGCGTAATACAGATGACGTCTGCGTAGTCTACTGGTTCGCGCTGCTGACTATGGATGCTGGTCTGTATTAGATCTTCCGATTTTTCTGAGGTGGGGATGTCTGGCATGAGGTTCACTCGGCCTCCTGACACAAAACTGAGGAGCTACTTTATATAGAAGTAGGGCTCCGCTTCAATAAACCATAAATAACAGCCCTGGGAGTCGGCATGCTGACCACATGTCTCCAATCCTGCCATCTGTCTATGGTAGAAGACGTAGCGGTCGGTTGGCAAACTGGATAGGCCTATATGGATATATGTTCATAGATTGCAGAACCTTGTCTCCTCTGTTTTGAGCTAATGGACCTGCTTTTGGATAAAGACATCTTCATTTAAAGGTCAATCAATCGACATCGTATTAGGTCACTAATCTACTGCTAGTTAATTAACTTATGTTAAATTAATCGCGTCGCTTAGGTTTGGTTGAAAACATAGATAAGAAACGCCACGTTATGGTAATTAAGTCATCACGACATGATAATTCACCTTGATGTTTAATTTAAACCGGGAAGTGACTAACATTTCTTTTCCAGGCTAGAGAAAATTATTTCTCTTCCTAAGTAGAGTCTAACCCTGTAATTGTATATATTCTTCCTTGATAAGGTACACTATTTTTAGGGGACTTTTATACATGTTATTTATATTCATTAAACCAAGTTTTTTCTTATCAGGCTTGTTGGAAAAGAACAATTCTCTACGATCAAATAACTCCATTATCTTTATGCTCTCTCGCGTGTCGATCTGGCTTTGATATATATATTTTTTGCGGTTATTTTAATGTATGTAGGGCTGAATAGATTAAGCTACTGGAATATAAAACACTGAATCATTTCCGAATTAAAATAAAAAAGGTGCAATAGCTGTGCGTATGTATTTTTTAATTCAATTTACAACACATTAGGTCCCCGAATATAAAGCATTAAATGGTGAATGCCTGTGAAAATGAAATATATCATAAATTACTTGAAATCAATAGCCAGTATGCATGTAACAACGTTATGCTCTAAACGTGTGACGCAACATAATACGTTATTCTCTGCCACCGTTAAGTGACCAGGTGGGTAATTAATCCGTATGCATGCTGTTGTACTACACGGATCCAGCCAGCCGTCACTTCTGTACATTGAAATTAATGTACAATATTTAGAGGGAAAGGACCTACGAGAACAGTAAATAATGAAGCTTCTTGTTGCCCATAAAAACTAGATTTGGTCACTACAGAGGGATCGAAATATGACGTCGCCTCATGGTTATAATCGTAATAACTGTCATAAAGGACCGGCATCTGAATCGTGCTAATGTTTGCAGCATTGCCCGATGTTGTATTGAGACCCGAACAAGAGGGGTATCTGCAAATAGTTCATCAATGGCTCTGTTTCAAAGAATTTTAACACTCGTATTATTAGCAAATACATTACTTAATATTATTGGTTTCTGCTTCATAACAATATTGTCTAGTATCATTTAATTATGAGTTTATGACCCTAAAATATTACTAAATATTACTAATATTATTACTAAACAATTTCATACACTGAAAAAATAATAAAATTTACTCTATTAAGCGTTTTTCTACTGCAAAGTTGTATTTGACCCAATAAGTTACTCTCAGATTCATGTGATACAGATTTCGTGACATTAAAATTGTGAAAAAACGAATCAGATCGATTCAATTATCGATTAAGAAATAGTTTACATTTACCGTCAAAGGAATTTGGTCATAAGAAGATTTTAAGTACGTAAGCTTACCGCTGTCTTGAATAAGTACCTGCTAAGTTTATTAATTTCTCAGAGCAGTCAATATTTTTCAATTAACAAAATAATTTGTACGTTGTGAAGGTAATATATGAAAGTAGATGCTATAAAATATGTGAATAATGATATATATTACATTTTATTAATGTATGTATTATGAAGACATGCTGCTTTGAATGTAGCTCAGAAAAGACGAGTGTAAGCCTACTTACTAGGATACGTAAAATGAAACCAAAAGCCTGAACAAATTTTCCTTTATAGAATAAACTATCTTCAGTTAGAACAATAAAGCTCAGATTTTAACTCTTTAATTTATATTTTAAAAATATATAACTTTCAATAAAGTGTTTAACTGTTTAATTAAATAGTAATTTTGATTAAAGGGAATTGATTCTTGTTAGTGCCTTTTATTCAAAATGATTGGACCATAATTGATATTGTTTAGATTGTTTATTATGATTTAGTTTTGCATGTGAAATTTTCCATGATTCTTTTACTGCCAAAGTCTTCCCTCAGTATTTTCAAGATATTTCCATTTAAAAACAATAATGTTTTCTGACAAAGTAGCTTTTTTTTTTATTTAGCACTGTATGAAAAGTCACTCTTATTATTTTGTAATAGTGATAAAGCAGTCGATGCTGACATTTTTCCAGTTTTCAGAGTAAAGAGTTCCCTAATGAATAATTTTTATAAGAATAAAAAAAAAAAAATTCTATTTTTTTTTTTAAATTTAAGGTCATAGTTAATAAAATAAGATTAATTCTTCAAAGAAACGAAGACCAAATTTTGTTGAGGAAAAACACGTTTTAAATTAAATCGATATTTGTTATGAACGTGAACCTAGACGACTAAACATTCCAATCCGACTTTGAGTTAGAATATTACAGTGAAGTCAAGAGAAACAGAAATCACGAGGAAAAAAGAGTGGGAAATTGAGTATTTCTTTATAAGTGTTAAGTCGACATTATAGTTGGTTTATGCATGGAATTGTTGGGTTGTGATAACTGCAAATTAGATACAGGACGAGTGAGGTGCTTCCATCTCACAGCAGAGGCGCTGTAAGCCGTAAAAATATCCATCAGCTTTAAAAATGCAAAACCAACATTCCACTGCATCACTCGTCACTCCATTACCTTAAAGCTAATGTGTTAAGCAGGACTGAGTGAGAGCTGATTAAGTCACTTCCACGTAATGCTTATTGTTATTGCATCTCCGGAGTGGATTTTGGAAAAGACTCCTCTAAAAGGAACCTAGGTAGCCTACATCTCTTCCTTAGCGCTCGTTAAGATTATGAATTTTTAGTGGTTATATATTATTTTGCAAAACATGTTGATATAGCGGAATCTTGCCTTGTGCATCTATGTGCATTATCATCACCATTTCGAAACTGCGTAGGAAATTTTCTAATATCAAATAACGCTACTTCTTAAGAAGTTTTGTGATATAAACTATTCAATTGAACTATTGTAATAACTACGAGAGTCATTCAATGATTAAATAATTGAAGAGACAAACTGACCTAGATTACTTTTCAACATAATCCCCCTCAACATGTATGCATTTGTCCCAACGGGTTACTAGCTTTTTTTATACCGGCTGCAAAGAACTCTTTGTCTTAGTGTCGGAACCAATTTCCCACAAATTTCTTGACATCCTCGTTATCCTGGAACTTCTTCCCACGTAATGCCTCCTTCAGTGGACCAAACAAATGGAAATCAGAGGGTGCTAAATCACAACTTCAACAAGCCGGCCAGAACGGTGTTTGTCAGTTAATGATTCTCGAGCACTTTTGATTTGTTCTACCCGCTTGTAAAAATTTCCACGGTTCATACAACTTTCACCATACTCTTTAGTCATTCTAGAGTATATATTAGCTGGTTGTTCATCTTCAGCAATCAAAAAACGAATCACAGAACGTTGTTCAATCAATGTGGAATTTTCAAGAAGACCCGGCATCGTTAAACTTAATTTTGAGGTTATAAACAGAGCAATGTAGATCCATCAGTTGATTACAACTCATCCCAGTGATGCCAACTTAAAATCCTAAATGTATAAAACTTGTACTAGCAACCGTCTTTTCCCCAGACCAATTTGTCTCTTTAATTATTGAATGACTCTCGTATAATAACATGATCAAGGCAGCACAAGTGATCATAACAGTTTTGATTTTATTCTCATAGTCCCTGTTCAGAAGGAATGGGACCTGCATTATGCCTGAATCTAGTAGGCCTATTACCGAAATGTCAGATTGCACCTTAGACAATATTATAATTACCATGATAATCAATGCATTTAGGGAAGGGGTCGCTAGTGGCACCTGTGCCATGTTCATCACATTAATGATTATTCAGTTGTGCTTAGCATACTCTGTTGTAGTAATTCTGCAGAATGGGAAGACCTTTATCTTCACTTCTATGGTTGAAATAATTAAATACGTGTTCTCTCGTCGATACTCAATGTTACTTACTTCTAATATCTGAGTACGGAGCACTTAATGAGGTGGACTCACATGTTAGGAATTCCAGGTGCAGACTCTTCTGCGAGAAGACACCGTGTGTACGACATGTTACGACATTTTGTTGTAAATTGTATTATCAGGATATAAAATTAAAATCAGGTAAACTGATATAACAAAGTCCAGAATGCTTTTGATTAATCAGTGATAATTGCAAATGGTGATATGCAGAAATTAAGTTATTTTTGTAATCGATTTCCGAGTTAAGCTTCAGAACGATTCATTAAGCAGGGCTTACGGAAGAAAAACTGTCTAGCTTGATTGGCATATGTGAAGGAATATGTGGGTAGTGTTATTTGTCAAAGCTGATTGAATTGCAACTTCCAAAGCCGTATATGAGCACTGTGTTGCCATGGGAACTGATTTGCATTTGATAAATTCTTTCTAATATATTATCATAAAATAGGCACTAAATTGGGCATTACTCCGGTACCGATCAATCGGTTTGGTTCAATATAATTTGGCTTCTTCCCATGGACGTTATAAATGTATAAATGCGTATACCAAGTTTCATGAAAATCCGATAAAGAGTATTTGAGTTATCGCGCGTACAGACACATGGAAGGACAGACAGACATTTTCCTGGCCACAGAATCTCATAAAGTACCATTCTGGCATTAATTAGTGGAGTAAAAAAGTTAATATAGGCCTACCTCATTTCCGCAGCGTTAACTTTTGGCATATGATGGAGACAGTGTCACCAGCACTGCGCTTCTGCCTGTTATAGTAGACTTAAATAGACAATAAAATATGTAAATTAAGTAGCTCGTTTGACTCAGCATGAATTTTGCGATGAACTTGCTATGGGTAATCGTAATTCATATTAGTAATTAAATCAATGTTAATTAAGCTAAAGAATCTCGTTCAATGCCAACGTGCAATTTTTTTAACTCTTCATGAAAAGCTGTTTATTCTTCTGTACAATGAATACAGCATCCACGCTGCACAGGCTGGTCCATGCTAATATCGCAGAATGGAAACCGATCACAAACCTCCAGGATAGAATTACGATACTTCCAGTCGTAAACCAAGCAATAATAGATACGCCTAAGGTATCATTAGATATCGGTCGATCAGAATGTATATTCCTAGAAAAATATTATCAAATTATTATTAAAATTATCCAATTTCAATGGGTTTTAACTTGCAAACATTTCGTAATCTATAAAATATAAAACAGTGGTTCACTTAATAATTATGCTTCTGTCTTAAAGAGAAATTTTACATATTTCTTACGAGGGACAAATATTGCTTGTCGAGTATTTTTATCGTTATATTAATGAACGTATGCCCCCTCAATGATAGTTGATTACACCTGACACAAGATTTTATGCTTTCGTCTTAATTTTGTTCGTAATTATTTGTACGGAAAATTTTAGGCTAGTAAA
Organism: Ectobius pallidus; assembly: GCA_964059195.1. Taxonomy (NCBI): domain Eukaryota; kingdom Metazoa; phylum Arthropoda; class Insecta; order Blattodea; family Ectobiidae; genus Ectobius; species Ectobius pallidus. Next base: position 46,774,810 of record CAXKWD010000004.1, on the reverse strand, counting down.
CGAATTTGTTTAGCTCATGGGTCAGTAAAATATCCAATTGAAGAATATGTGAAATTTCGACCATTCGCAACGGTTTTATTTTTATCACTTTCATAACATCGTACCTACGTGCACTTGTATTTTATGTACATTAACAAGGGTTGAACACTGAAACATCTTCATACTTGTAGCTTCTTCTCGTACTATACCAAGAAAGTTAATCCTAAAAATAAAAGAGCTGATGAATAGTCGCACGAAGTCTGCAAGGACATGTTATTGGAGATGCGGTACTTGTTATTTCTTAAAACAATTTGGCATTTATTAATTCATTATTTTCAAAATAAAATCAGTTATTCTGTTCTCTGTTTATTATTTAAAACAATTATTTTCATAAGGCTATTTTTATATTAAAATATCGGTCTTAAGTAGCCTATACACTATTTTAAATATAAACATGCTATATTTGTGCTTAGCCAGTAGTAAATTCCATACAGCACATAATTTAAAAGAATTTCCATTCCAAGTTCTTCAGCCTGCCTTAAACTGTCAGGAACTCCTAATGGACAGCAATAGGTATTCGGAAAGGAAAATCTCACCCTTTTGATGTTATGAGAGCGCGGGATGATCCATTCACAAAAGCAGGCTATTCTTTTGTTTGCATACTCTGTGAAAACAGGACTTACTCAGAAAATCCCTCCGTTGCCATTTTGTAATCTAATGACTGAGAGGAGGCATTCAGAGCTAGGTCCTTTTAAAATCTTATTGATATTCCGTAAGTACATGCTTTAACCAGATACTCCCGCACATACACGGAATTTTATGCAAAGGAATTCAAAATATTATGTAGGCCTAGTTATGTTTGTAAATATTTTTATATGCTACAGTTTTGAATGGACAGAGATTTTTTTATAATTATTAATACTTATATTAATAGGGTATTGCTATGTAGATAGCTTGTTGTGTTATTTAATGTGTGTAATCTAGTTCCATAAGGGCGTAAGGCACAAGGACATAGTTTCGAGCAATCTTGATGTTTTTAAACAGTGTTACCACTCACAAATAGGTGGCTTAAAGTTTAATTTTATAACATGTATGTTTGAAGGACAGGCTAAATTAGTGTTCTGCAAATTTACAAGGTAGAGTGTCTTGGGATTTTTTACAACTAGAGGTACCTAAACATGTTAAACAAAAACTGAAGTACTTTTACAATAGCAAAATGTTTTTACTTTCTGTCATATTATTTTTTTTTTACTTTATTTTAGTGAAAATCTGTATTACACAGTGACAATTGCATGTTTGTCAATGAATACCAGTATAGTCATTAATACAATAGATAAGCAAAACAATCTATTTTTAATGAAGTTACACTTCAGAAATGCAAGTTCAGTTTTTATAAACGTTTGCTTGGATGGTAGCACTATAGAAAATAAAAACCGTTGATAAACACACCTCAGTAACAGATAGGAAGTGTGCTTACGCCTTTATGGAACTGTTATGATGTAGAATGAATGTGCAGTCTCACAGGTCTTTTCTTATAACTGAGCAGAGGTTTAAGGCACAAGTACAAACAGTTCACTGGGTATTTAAGAGTTATGAGGAGAAGGAATAAATGTTAAAAACTCAAAATTAAAGATTTGTGCCTTACGGCTAAAATATCCGGAGGAATACAAACAATTTTTGCAAGTATATGCCCTTAGATACAGCTTTTATTAATTTTAACTGCTTCAGAAGTTTTGAATTTAACCGAATTTAGCCGCATTAATACCGGGAGGGGGGAGTTCAATGTGGGGATTCTCTTTTGAGATACGAACTCAGTGCCCTATTCACTGTAAACTTTAGCGCTGGAGAGACTCGGAACAGCTTTTGCAATATTCACTTCCATTAAATAAATAAAATATTTTAATACTTCGAGCACTATTAAATTTCCAAGATAATTTATCCCAAAATGGATCGAATCACTGTCCATTAGCAAAGCACATATCAGGAAACAATCCAAAGGCAAGCACAAGTAACCTATTTATCTATTTATTAGTATCGGCTGCCAAGGAGAAGCACCATCTGTTTCAAAATCTTATCAAAAAATCTTCTTTCATTCCGTGCTTCTCAATAAATGTTGTCTTTACTCGAGAATATAAAGGTAGCTTTTACTTACTTTTTAAAATCTATATCGGGAATATTTCATGCTTCAAGTACAGGAAACCCTTAACTCGTACTTTTATAGTTAATTTTTGGTCAATCATTTGTAACATCTGTAATTCCCAATACCTTTGAAAGATGTGAGCTAAGCGACCTCAACTAAAAAAGCATTCGTTTATGATAAGGGTAATATGCAGCATTGAAATGCTTGCTCGGTATGAGTAAATGTGGTCTGGCAACAGCCCAGCTTGCCAACACAGTTGTTATTATTTTTTAAACTTACGTGTGGAATGTATTTTTTTCGTCGATATGTATGTCCGTTTGCAGAAAAACATTATTAAATTTGTGTCTAATATTTCATTCACGCCACTTCAAATGGAATTTATACATAGCGAAAGCTGGGAGCGATGTACTGTACCAGTTTGCGGCGAGCGTCTGTTCATAAGACAAAAGTTACTAATCCTTTTTAATTAAAATTTAAGCCAACCATTCACGCATTCATTTTTATCATTCAGGATTATTTTTCACAAACATTCTCTCTCCCACTCACTCTTTCTAGATGAGGACCGCTAATCTTATAATTTTATTTTTAAGGGATAAACTAACATTAATAAAACATAGCATAATTATTATTTTACAATGCAGTTGTTTCTCGTGGCGTACCTTCATTGAAAACTTGGAAAGTATAACAGCTCTATTATATTGTAATTGAAACATTACCTAATAAATAAATCCTATAAAAATAAAAATAAAAATTTCTTACAGCTAAGGTGAGTTAGTAATGTGAAGTAGATATGTCGTCACAAACCCTTTTAATACCTACAGCTTGCTGTTACCAGAAGACTATATAATTATATGATCGCAATTCCACCAATTATTACCAATACGAGCTGTATCTTAGACCCCAATATGAGACTCGAGAAACAAAAAGGCCAGCCAGAAGAAGTAAAAAAGATGCGATCATTATATACACTCCTACTGTTCAATATTTTAAGAATATGTACGATCTAGGGGAAATAGAAATTATAGGCCTAGGCCTAATGGTTGGCACTTAAGGGTCTGTTTCATGACATTTTGTACGAAGCTTGGTCTGCAGAAACAAACAATTCAAGGTTTTGTTACAGTAGCATTTCGAGGATTATTCCTACTCCGGTACCACCTTACTTGAAGTTACATAGGTCAACTAATCATTATTATCCACAAATAAATTTTTGTTTTTGTACCTCAGTGACCGTCATTCGTTGTCTGCTGCCAAAACTATTCAATGTACTTATCATTTTTAACATCCGTTATTCTTTATATTAGTTCAAATAAGTTACGAAATCTGCTTTATCTCTGTTGGAAACCTGGAAATACAGGACATTTTTATTATTTTAACTAGGCCTTTATATAAAATATATAGAATGTGGAATATATTCATCATATACAGTCATGATTAGAGGATTCAAAATTTTACAAAAATGGTACCGTAGAACTTAAATAACAAAAATTTAAGCTTTTCGTGAAAACCATTCTTAGGTCTAATATTTTAGTAATGGAGAAAATTCAGATTGCCAAGAATCTTAAACTTTCTACAGCGTACATATGAAACGTAAAATCCACCTTCTGTATGGGGTTCAAGAGAAAAATGATTTAATTATTGTTTTCAAGAGTTCTTCAAATCGAATAGGCATTTTAATTTTAAATGAGTTGCTCCCTTTTCTTGTTACGCATTTTCGTAGAAGATAATATAACGCACGCAGTTGCCAATAAGGAAGGAAGAGAATTGTAAAAGAACATAAATATTTTATTGTGTTGTAAGGTGGGCAATATACTAGTTTAGTACTTCACACTCGAGTAAAATTTTGTCACAAAATAATATGTCACATTGTAGTAATTTTTTTTTCTTATGATTAATATGATTTTTTTTCAAACTTCTAACATATATTTTCAGTTTGATGTTTTCTGGAGATAATTATTCTGAGTAAGTTAGTGAAAGTTGCTTGATTTTACTGTCTATTTTTTATTTACTTCTGACCTATCATCTACATGTATTGTTTCTTATCTAATGAGAAGTAATTTCTAATACAAGAGGAGTAAAATAGTTTGGTAACAATTCGTAGTTTTTATGCTATCTAACTGGATCTTTCGTGTTGTTTTATCTTATGTAGGAAAATAATATCACGAATAAGAAGAATGGAACCTGGGAAATATTGATAAGAATTCGCAAACATTTTAATATACTCATTATTCAGGGTAAAGCTATTAGTTCTGCATGCACGATGTATGTCGACGAAGCCACTTAACAATATTGACTCAATACTTAATTTCTGTGCCATTTTTTCACACTCTCTAAGTTATTCGAAAATCCCTACAATTATTTATATAAAGTTTTCCCCTTTCATAACTGAATTTTTATATTAACATAAGCAATCAAGTGAAATCATCAGTGGATTCTTAGTGTAAAGTCAACTAGGAAAGTATTTAGGAATTTCATTTTTCCACTGAGGGTGAAATATTAGTTTTGAAATTACACCACCTTATACCCTCAAGTATGTTGTGATAGAGGATATTTCCAAGGAGAATCTTACGCTGCCAGTATCATTACAATCTTGTTTATTTCTATCTGAACGCGCCCACACATAATATATAGGCGCATCAAAACATGAGCAGTCAGTACAACACGAGCAAGCATAGGCGACAGTACTCACACAGCAAGGTAAGATGAACATAATAGTGACAATACGAAATGGGGTTTTTAATAGTTTTACTTAGTGTTCGTTATATATTTCATTAGGGCTGAAGATGACCTAGAAAAACGGGTCGAAATGCATTCTCTATGAGGCTTCCAGGAGAAACCATCTGCCAATATCAAAAAACAAAATAGGAAAACACAACGCAGTCAAGATACGATGTACATAATTAAAACGATCAGCAAATTCAGAGACCAGCAAAGGGAAACTACTATTCAACGTGCCATCAATGACAACAAATAATAAGGAAGATAGTGAGTAATAAACGTTAATAACAACAAAAACAAATTGAAATATTTAGTGCAGTTTATAAACACTATTTTCCTGCTTTGACAGTAGGCCTATTAAGACAAAAATCACAAAGTGTGATATGAACAATTTATAGACAAGTAGTATTATTACTATTAAAATATACATTTTAAGTTTTGAAGATAAACAATTTTTAATATCAAGAGATCACATTTTATAATATTTAATGCATTTTAATTTGTGACCACATAGCAAAGTTTTTACATATTTTAAACAAATAACTTATAATTAGCAAATTTTAATCAATTATGTAAATAGAAAAAAAACTTGTATATAGGCTAAGTTAACTATGCATTTTAAGTTTTTAATATCAAGAGGTCACATTTTATTTAATTAATACATAAAACTATGACTACATAACAAAAATTTTTACATATTTTAAATAAACAACATAATTAATAAAAAAATTTTTAACCAACTGTGTAAATGGACAAATTTGTACATAGGCTAAGCTATATGGTAAGAGTGTGTTTTGATATGACAGGCTGCTGAGCAGTTCATGACATACAGAAACAGATGGTCGTAATTTCGTGTAATATATACTTGAACCATTAATATACAGGTTATATGCAGATAGAAATAAACAAGATTGTAATGATACTGGCAGCGTAAGATTCTCCTTGGAAATATCCTCTATCACAACATACTTGAGGGTATAAGGTGGTGTAATTTCAAAACTAATCAACTAGGAAAATTTTTGATACAAACTGGTTTTCAAGAGTGACAATATAGGCCTATTATTCTTAGCCAATAGGAGTATTACTGCCAGTAGCAGTGAAAAGCTCAAGAATGTTCGGATGTGCTCAAGAAATTAAAGTAAAGCTTATTTTAAATACGACTCCGTGGTCTGCTGGCTAGCGATCTGGTGATCTGGGTTGATCCCTGGTATTATCTATAATTTTTCTGAGATAGGCCACAAATCTTGAAAGGGGTGCACTCAGCCTTATGACTAGATCTGAGGATTTACTCTAATAAAGAATAAGTGACTGTGCGTTATACAAAGCCGTCATTACGGTCGTGAGAGTCCGCATGCGGGTCACATGTCCTCAATACTGAAGAATAATTGATTGGAAATTGAGAAATGTTTGTACATTGGTGTCTAGCTCTAGCATTTATATTAGTTCATATTGGAGACCATGCAATGAGACATGGTAGTAAGTGGTTGCAGTAGTCAGTAGAAACAGTAGGAAGGTTTCGGTAAAGGAACGTCGATACAATCTCTCATATCATCTTTCATACAATATTGTGTTACATCCGTATTGTGTATCTAGGAGCAGAGGGTATTATATTTCTTTAAGAGTATTATTCTTAACATTGGAAAGTCTTAACAGTGCTTTTACATTGAATATGTACAATGATTTCTTATTTTACGTGACTGAACACAACGAATTCAGAGATTTACCAAATTTCTACACTTGCATGGAAAACTTAAATCTAATTTGTACGTGTACACAAAGTATTTAATAAATATTCTTCTGTAAAGTGAGTTGAATTTTCCTTAGGTTCTTAGAAGCACGTTACCAATAGCCTACATCAGACTGTGAAGTAGTCCTTTGAGAACACTGAAAATTTGGAAGGAAAATAATTTTCGTATACTATTTGGAAAGTGTACATATTTGAGAATGGCGGCTCTATGATTTTATCTTTGCACGTTCTTCTGTGTGTCTCTTAGCCTGTATTGACTTAATATTTATGCGACTGTGGGTGTGAATCAGTTTGCCGGCTGACACCATGTGAATTCACATTCTAAGTGCAATTATAATTATAATTAGTAATAATTACTAGTTGTTGTAACAAACCTTGTAAGAGCTTATAACCTGGAACGGAATCAAATTATTACTTCTGACATGCTTATATCAACAGTAACCGTGCAGTTATTATTTCCTTCAACAGAAGTGGAAGACAGTTCTTCAACATCTGAGCTTGCCGCCATGATTATTTAATTAATTTGTTAACTCTTATAATCGGGTCCTGACCGCGAACTATCTTCATCTTTTTATTATTTATCCATTATACAGTAGCTTCCTTATAGTACGCTATAACTAAGGAAATAAGTACGTATTCGTTTCAAAATTCAAAATTGTTTTACTTATTCCTGAATATCTCATTCATCAATAAAAACTTACTTTTCTTCCTTGCAATGTAAATAAGCATTATAATATATTTTGTGTCTCCCTTGTCTTTAATCTCTTATATCTTATCTAATACTAATAGCTAACTAACCAACCAACTTACTAACTTAACCCACTAATTGGCATTATAAACTCTATGTTCAACGCCAAATCAACAAAACTTCTCCATTTCCATGTACAGTTTTGTACATCCAATCTTCTGTGTTAGTTTTTTTGAAGTTTCTGTATTAGTTGTCAATTAAAAGCTTTGCTATTATTAATGTGTTCCATTTCTTTTGATGGGCATGAGTGTAGAAAATTATCCTGTATAAGAATATCCTCTCACCAAAAACTTAATACTCATATCAACAAAAAAGGGAAACTGCTTGTTTTTTACATAAATGAAGGGTTGTGATGGTATTTTAAGTAAAAAACTTGAATGATTTTTTTAGAACGAGAAGATGCTTTAGAATTGGGTATTATGTGATTATTATCTTACGTGAATACGTTGGTAGAATTTGCCCCCAGAAAAGTATTAGGCCTACAATACTGAAATGTTCCACTTTACGGTATATTTTGAAGAACGCCAACATATGAAATTGACATAGTATGAAACAAAATTATTATGCTACTAATGAGGGAAGCGACGGTATTAGCCTATACAGGCCTTCATTAAAGCCATGTAGGCCTTCAAAAAGCATAGTGGACAAAGAGTATTATTTCTGTACGCATTTTCTCTCTACTGCGTAGTATTGTTTGTACGGAATCAGGCTGTTAATTAGAGGTAACTGCCATTCAGATACATGCCTTCAAAAAATGAACATCATTTATATAAATGCCAGGGGAATACTAATAACATTGCAGGTTATGTGGTGAAATGCCAGCTAAATGCACGTTGTTTACGAATGTTAGTCACGTACCAAGTTAAACGAAATAAAATAATTTGAAGTAGCTGCAGAGTAATTGTTATGACTAAGCCTGTGAAACTAATTTTACTTGCGCTGGAATTTATTCGAACGAATAATGGGCTCTTATATTTGTTCTACAAGATAATAAAGCCTAAGTAAGCTAGCCTTAGTTTAAAGAGCTCATAAAATCCGAGTTAAGATTTGAAAGGAGCAGTAGAAATTTCATGTTTACGACCAAGATGGAGACGAATATTTAAAGGTTCACAAGGAACATCTGTTCCTGGGATGGAATAAGTTTAAAACTACCGAGTAGCTTGTTATACCACGTGTTTGTATTAACTCTGTAACTGTTGGTGTTATAGAAAATATATGGAGTCCTCTTTGGAAGAGTCTGCTTACTGTAACTGCTTCGACAACTCCGTGCCAACAAAATCACTGTCATGATTTAATGAGTACAAGTCAGATTAGTCTCACACCGATTACATAATATAGTATTCAGGGACTTGTGAAATTCTATAAAAAATTAAAATAAGACTGATTAACAAAGTGCCAGAATGCTTTTGTTTAATTAGTGATAATTGCAATTATGATGTGCAGAAAATAAATTATTTTTGTAATCGATTTCCGAGTTACGGTTCAGATCGATTCATTAAGCATGGCTCACTGAAGAGCAAAGGTCTAGTTTGATAAGCATATGTGAAGGAATATGTGGGTAGTGTTATTTGTCAAAGCTACCTGTATTACAACTTCCAAAGCCGTATATGAACACTGTAAAACAGTAAGTTTCCATGAGAACTGATTTGCATTTGATAAATTCTTTCTAATTTATTACCATAAAAAAGGCACTAAATTGGGCATTACTCCGGTACGGTCAAGCGATTTGGTTTAATATCAATGGGCTTCTTCCCATGGACGTTATAAATGCGTAAACCAAGTTTCATGAAAATCCGATAAAGCATATTTGAGTTATCACGCGTACACTCACAAGGACAGACAGATGGGCAGACAGAGGGACAGACAGACAGACACACGGGCAGTCATTTTCCCGTCCTCCACACAATCTCATAAAATACCATTCTGTCACTTAATAATTGTTATTTTAAATGTAATAATAATTCGAAGATTGAAACTAATATAATAATTTCGGGTACGTGGATCTGGGGTACATAGTTCCGTCTATTTTATTCTAATTTGATATTAATGTTCCATGAAGTTATTAAAAACGACGTATGTGTAGGGATACTGATTTTATTTAGTCGATTTTAAGAAGGTGGCCGTTTTAATGGTTCAGTTTCATGTAATGTTCAGCTTATTTCAACGTTTCAGCTAAACGGTTCATGCTATAAGCATTTGAAGATTATTTCCATTCTCGAGTGTAACATTTTCTAAAACTTCGTTCCGTCTAAGCCTACTTTTTTTCACACAACTCTAATGGTTTACCGCAATTTCGCCTGTTTAGCTGTGAATTTGTTTGTGACGCAGCCACGGCCAAATTTTCTTCCGATTCGGCATCAATGTTCCTTGCACTCATTAAAAACTACGTATGTATGTGGATTTTTATTTTTTGATTTAGTTCAAGATGAAGAGCAAGCATATCTAAGATTTTTTGAATGCGAGAACTAATATTTACAGAATTGCTAGTTTTACTAAGGTGGCCTAATATGTATAATTCTACCGTATGTCATTAACCTTTTTTTAGACTGAGTTCCATTCCACTTACAGTATCACATTCATTCGTTAATAAACAATGAACAGTAAAATTTATACATTAAAGGCTAAGCCTGTCAAGATTTATTTTAAAAAGTACGGTATATTTATTATGAAGCGGTGGTTTACTTTTTTCTATGCTGCAATTGATACTGGAGCCCAGAAGTGAAAACTAGCTGTCAATGTTAAATCAATTATTGTAAATTGACAAATAGATATAAAAAAAATCATTCAGAAATATTTATTTTGTAAGCTTAGATATTATCACGAAAGCGGCATTTCAATGCAAAAAAACGTGGCTGCCACTTTGTAAAAATAATTGCCCGTAACTGTAATAGGTTGATTACTTCTGAAAATATTATGTAATTTTAGAAATAGAGAGCATGTCAGATAACGAGGTTATTGTGCAATTCGTTGCTGAGGAAAGAAAATCACCTATTTCTCAGTACTCAAACCTGTATGTCCCCCCTTAAACTATTGACAAGTGCTCTGAAACTTCATGTACTGTACTTTGTTGACAAATATAGGCTACAGTGAGTACAGTTTTTTATATTTAACACAGACCCTACGTCATTAGACATGTGTATTTGTTTGATAACTGACATTCACAGTTTCAGAAACTGGTCGATTTGAGCTCTGCTATAGAGTTGAATCAGTAAACAAACTATTGAATTATTGTATTCTCCATCTATGAAGACATGTCCGCAAAAACGGGCTAACCCACTTTTCTGTACGGTGGAGAACAATAGTATTTTATGAACGAAAGAGGCTTGAACTAATTTTAAAATTATGTTGAAGTTATTTTTGTTCATTTCTGTAATTAATAAGCTTAAACATACATACATATTGAATCAATTTTTGTTTATCAAAGCCCAGAACAAGACAAAACAGCAAAGGAAAAAGTGAGTTAGCCTGTTTTTGCGGCCATGTCTTATATATATATATATATATATATATATATATATACAATTTCTGCCTATTGTTAATCAAATCAAATACAAATACAAAAATCCACAAATAAACAAAAAACATTTACAAATTTCAAAATTAAAGTACAATACTTTTTAAGAAAAGAAAAAGAAAGAAAAGAACCAAATATTTATTTAGAAATACACCCGAATGAGCAAACTGCTCGGGTGTAGTTCATATCTACTTTTTCAGCTATTCGTGTTTACTTTCAGTAGAATTTATTACCGATATTTATTTAACAGGTGAGGAAGAAAGTCTGAAACATATAACATGTTTGAAATGATGTGTGGTACATTTATCACTCACTTCTACCATTTGCCTGTCAACATTAATTTCTAACTTAATTAAACGTTCATTAATCCTAGCCTCAGTTTTCTAACTTTGTAAATACAGTGTAAGGATTTGTCTCATTTAAACCACTCAGAGCTGACTGAACCTGTCAGTTATTTAATCGATTTGCAATTTTCCTCTGATCGGATGTTTCCCTTATTTTCATCTATCCGAAGTTAAGTTTTGTCATTACTGCTGTGTCGCCCATTCCTGGAAGGATTGTGGTATTATCAGTTCCTTATTGCTCACGTGCATATTATAATAGTATGATACTATGATACTACGATACTATGATTAAACTCGTGCCAATCTTTCGCCCCTTTTGACAGGAAAACTGGACATTTAGCAAAATAATTAAATTAACTTTTATAAAATCGTAAAGAGTCACATTAGAAATGCCATAATGCACTAACAATATTAATAATGCCTATTTATAAGTCATTGACATGTAGGTTGCAAATTTAAAACGGCCAACAACTCGTCAAGAAATATATTAATACTTGCACATAAATAAGTAAGGAATTATTAAAGTTAAATTTAGGTAAGATTAATGTTTCGCTAAAAGCACATAGGCCTACTACGTTCATTATGCTGGCGTATGCAACACCTGTTCATTATCATCACAGGTGTTTATGCTGACGATGACAGTCGCGGGGGGTACAGCTTAACACCATCAAAAAATGTCGTTCAAAATATTTTTTATTTAATGCTACAATTATTTAAGTTCATTTTGGTAAAAAATTATTTAAATATCTGCATTAGTTTAAAAGTTACGATTTACATACCAAGCCGCTGATTTTAGTCAGTCACAAAGTACAATTATTTAAGTTCATTTTGGTAAAAAATTATTTAAATATCTGCATTAGTTTAAAAGTTACGATTTACATACCAAGCCGCTGATTTTAGTCAGTCACAAAGTATGAAAAGGTACAAAATTTGATGTTGTATTTTTAAAGCTCAGTTCCAGTAAACTAAATTTTTCAAAAGTTGATTTAAAATGATTCAGAAACTACTGAACAGAGTGTAATGAAATGTTTTGTGCATGCTATCTTGTATGGGTACATTACTTAGGGAAATGACCAGAATTGTGTCTATCTGTTTCATATATTGTCTGATAAAAAATAAATTGTGATCAGAATTCCTCGGAAAAGTATTACGTCAACTTAAAAAATAAATTAACAATATTATTTATTCAGCTAAAAATCTGTTTATGGTCTTTTACCTACAGTTAACTTTAACCTTCAAAATGAAAGAAACAGAATTTCAATATTTTGAAAATTAGTCTAATTATTACTGATAATCTTGATTATAGCATAGCGAGTAGCCGCCATTTTGAATAATTAAATGAAGCATTTATTTTAATTTTAGGATGTTTAAAGTTGACTAATTAAATTTAAGCAACATAAAACGTTTAATTGCTTAAATATTAATTTTGTATTATTTTTTAGTCGCCAAAGCTGAATATTCCCTATGGTCCTTGGTAGGCCTACATCAAAATATAGATATCGAAATAACCTGTTTTACTTTTAAAGATAACGCAAAACTCAAGTTTTCAATCCCTGGTACTGAATGCAAGCCTGCTATTGATGATAATGATGACTAGAGCAATGATGTCCAAGATGATGATTTTAAGGAAGACGCTGTGAACGACGACATGGGATATGTCTCGTCTGGGAAGTCACATGTATCAATCATATTGACGATTTTTGCTACTATTAGATACTACCATTTTACATATAGAATATTTTCTTTTTCGCGATTTTTTAAAACAGTTCGTACTATGTTCTTTAAATTTTGTACACTAACTGTTACGGCTAAGAGCTAAAAAATCAATGTGAATATTTTTTTCGTAGAAATTCTCTGAATTTCACTAATATGCTAGCTATCAATTCTTTCCTGCCTAACAATAAATAGTCCGCGAGACTTGGATTGCGGAGTACATACTTCCACATTTGGTATTGCAGAGAAAGATATGCCAGTGTTTCCTATCAAACTCTGTGTGTGGTTTTTACATCTGAAGCAAAAACTTCAAGGAACATTTCGGCTTTGTAAGTAATAATATTTTATAAACCAGTTACTACATCTTATTCGTGCGGTGATATCATTGAGTGGGCATATTGCTTGGACCTTAATTGCCTATACTTTCACCGATCGAAAAAAAAATATTATGAAATTTTCAGATACCTATTATCATGAGTAGAATTGTGAAATCAAAACTTAACTTTTAGCAGACGCCTGAATATGATTTTTTGCAGTCATCTTTTATAATACTGTCCTTTTCTTGCTTTCAGATGATCTCTTCAGCATGGGAATCCCTGTACATAAGGTAAGACTACGCTTTATTTAATTAATGAACTGTTTTGTGAATTTTACGGCTAACGTCAAGCCAATGTGATATATTTTCTTAGAACTCTTTAGGCGAGCCCCACCTTACTTCATTGTTTTAAATTTATTTCTTTACATAAAAAGAGAATAATAAATAACTAGATTTTAGTTACTCAAAAAATACACTATAGAGGCTTCAAAAACAGAATAGAAGACACAATATTATGTAAATGATTTCGGAGACATGATGATCCTGATAATGATAAAGATGATGTTGAGGATAAATATATCGATGAGAAGTCGATGATCAAGGGATTGACGACAATAGTGATTATTCAGCTTATGATCATGACGATGCACTATTGATAATGGTAATTATCAGGCTTGCAATGTTTCCAGTTAGGTTGACTACGCATATAGACTAAAGGAGGCAATGACAATAACAATGCGTTCATGCATAATCGGGAATGGATAAGAAGTAAACACATTTCTTAATGAAAACAAAGATCAAAACAATGATCAGATTATTTCCATTTTATATTCTGCACCTAAATGACCAGTTACGTTTATTTTTGTCATCTTCGTATAAAAAGCATTACACGCGCTTGCGGCATGTTCTGTTTGTGCATAATGGCTTGGTGACGTGACTTATATGTATGTCAACGCTAAACCCTAGTTCTCAATCCCTAGTACTGATTGCAAGCCTGATAATCTTTGATGATAATGATGACTAAGGCAGTGATGTCCAGGACAACGGTTTTAACGAAGACGACGTGAACGGCGCCGACGACAATGATGACAATGATGGTGACGGTAGTTGGGTATGTCATTGATGGCACAGAAGATTTATTTGTGATGACCGTGAAAATTACTTACGATACGTTCGGTAATCAAAGTCTTAACCTCTTGTTTTGTAGTATGGTCCCTGATCAGTTTACTGAAAAGTATACGTTGACATTTTACATCATTCTAATGCGATTTTTTCTGTTTAGTACAGGCTTTTTAGGACCGTGCGTATTTTTAAACTCTGAATACCTGCTGTATATGCAGTTTAAAATAACTCCAGCTAAAGTTCATCTAGCCTACCTAAAAAAAAAAGAGCTCTGCTTCGTGTTATTATTGGGATACATAAAATGGAAATCAATTGATTTCAATCAGAAACTGTATGATATGGTGAAATATGAAAAAGAAAAGTGTTTGTATTGGTACCATATTAAACTATACACCTGCACCTGTAACGTCTTGGGCTCGCATTCGGGAGGTCCCAGGTTCAAATCCCGAGGCTTGCAAATTTGATGGATTTTTTTCATGGTTTCCCCAATCGTAAAGCCAAGTTCCAAATTGGGTATTTACATACCATGAATCATCCTCACCATTTCATCCTGAATCATATCCATTTGAATTAATACCAGTTGAAATTTACTCCATTAAATACACAGACAATAGAAACAATTGACAAGCAATAGTTCCATGGCCTACCCTACTGTACAGACACAGATCCCGAACTCCTGATATAGCCTCGAAGCTAAAGGAGTATAAACACAACTGTAATAATAATTTTAAAAAATACACCTGCCACTGCCAGAATAATCGCAGAAGTTCATTGCTTGAAGCAGCCTCGAATTACCATGCTATCGTACTTCAATAGTTTACAGTTATTCTATAGTTATTAAATGAGCCTATGGCAAGATTTCTGGAATAAAAAATCAATATTATATTGAAGAATATAAACTTTGAAAATTACGGCATTGACTTCGAAAAACTGTGCCATTATCTTGATTGTGGGTTGCAAAATAATATCACCAATGAAAGTGATGTCCATGTCTATTTCCTCGGAAAGTAAACCTGATGTAGCCCATTTAAACTAAAAAAATCCTCCAATCTGATTTACACAAGCAGCTTTTTTATTCCATTTTTTCTATATTAAATCTCATGGCCTCACTGATAAAAAAAGGTCATAATATGTAAATGTAAATATTAAAATTAACTGAAAGAAAATATAATCCTTTAGCTCTGAAGAGTTTAATTGCCAAAATCGATTAAATATAACCTAATATTAAGAAATAATACAAATACTTTTTAAATGGTAAACTGCTATTTTATTTGTAATTTTTCGAGATAAAAAGGCGATTTAGAATAGAAGTAATCGGCATAGGCCTACTCACAACTTCTTCTTCTTCATCTTATTCTTCTTTGGCTCTACAGCCCAGGGTGGGGCTTGGCCTCCTTCAAAAGTTTCTGCCACTCTTCTCTGTTTTGGGCGACTCTCCTCCAGTTCCTATATCCTGCCCTTGCTGCGTCCTCTTCAATTCCTTGCTCCTATCGTAGTTTTGGTCTTCCTTTACGACGCTTTCCTCCAGGATCTGATAACAAAACCTTCCTAGTGGGGTCGTTTTCATTCGTTCGGATCACATGGCCTGCCCATTTTAGCCTACATAGTTTTGTTCATTTAACAACATCGGGCTCATCATATAACTGGTAAAGTACTCACAGCTTAGGCAAGTCAAAACTGTAGACTGGGAGAATCTAGCAGAATCCTAATATAAACAGATTCCTAATATAAACTGTAGTCCTGGTCAATCGTTTGTTCATCGAGAATTTCATGAATCTTCTGGCTACCTTCCGACACTCGTTCAGCAGCAACTTTCCGGCATCTTGATTCTATCTTTATGTTTTTTCGGTCATTTCATACCAATTTCGAGATCCCTTAACAGCCTCTTTCAGACCCCCTCGTTCCTTTTTTTGAGCTTCTTTCTGGTATTTTTCGAACCTTTCCATCTTGAGCAACCATTAGCTACTTTTGAACATTTTCGGGCTTCCTTCGGGATCTTGTAACACATTCAAGCGTCTTGGATTCACCTTGAGGCAATTTTAAATTTCCGGAATCTCATGGATTATCCAAAAGACCCTCTAAAATATCCTTGGGTACCCTCCGGGCATTTGGAGGGTGTGGTTTGAAAATAAAAATTAGCTCAATTAAGCCTCATATAAGTGAAGTGATGATAATAATAATAATAATAATAATAATAATAATAATAATAATAATAATAATAATAATAATAATGTTTATTGAGCCGTTAAGTACAGTACAATTGGCCAGGTCAAAATATAAAATAAATAATTAGTTACAATACATAAAACTCAAAGACTGCTAAAGTCTAAAGTAAAAAAACTCTTCAAGATTATACAGAGGATTGCAAATTAGCATATTTTTCAATTTTTTCCTAAAATAATTAAAAGATGTATTTATAATTCTTTCAGGAAGTGCATTGATGAGTCCAATACCCACATAATTGAAACTTGTAGCAGTCTTGGACAGTCTGTGTATGGGGAGATCCAGCAGATATGCATTTCTAGTTGGGTATGGGTGAATAGATGATCTGATGACCTCAGGATTATAATTTAGTTTCATGAGCAGAAGTAATTAAAAAATGTAAAGATTAATTACTGTCATAATCCGTAATTCCTTAAATTTTGGTTTACAGTGGGCAGTACATTCAGCACCAGTTAAGATTCGCACAGCTCTTTTTTGAATCTTCAAAATTTTATCAATTTTTGAACAATATAACCAGACCTATGTTTACGCCAATAGAGTATTTACAACATTTGTACAGTATTTCTTAATAGCAATTTACCGAACTTGGTATTTTTAAAATAATTTTAAGAAAGATGGCTGTTATCAGTTCAATCCGAATGATTTTTACTTTCTCTACTGTTTAGAAAGTCGCACAGTGAAAAGTATTAATTAAACAGTTTTCGTAGCAGAGGGGTGACTTGGATTGCATAATCAATACCAAACTTCAGAAGTTTTACCCTAAAGATCGAAAAACATTTTAACATTAAATCCATTGTGTGTATTATACCAGTGGAGGAATCAATCCCAACTAATGCATTTTGACAATGCGTTTAATGGGTACTTCTAAACACACATTCTCCTTTCTCAACTAATTTCAATATTGCTATCATTCTGACACATAATTAGGATGGAACTAGCACAAATATATACAATGGTTCACTTGGAAGAAGGAAAAATAATTTAAGTATAGAGAAAATCATGAGAATGAAATTCAACTGTCCGGAATATATTAATCTATAACGCAATTTTAGACACAGTAAGAAATTAACTGCCAGATTTTCCTTAAACCCGTCCTTTTTATACGTCAACGCCAAACGCTTTAACTTTTAAAAACGGTCTGTTTAAATTAAACTAAGCAGTTCACAAAAGAAATATTTCACAAGGCGCTAATAATTCGCCTCATAGAAGTTCGACATCTGTTACATGAAAGTCTGGGAAACTAAGCATTTCACAGAGTTGTCAACCGTAATAAGTTACTCGTTCCTAACTGTTGTTTTTTATTCACGTAGTTTAAAATACTAAAAGCAGTGCAAAATATCTTTGAATGCATGGGACCGAGTTATTTGTAGACTCTTAGTTCAAGCTGATACTGAAATGCTTGTCGACCGTCATATTTTAGGAAGTTAGAATATATAGAAGTCAACTATTGAATAAGTTAAGAGAAAAATAATACAAAGCCGGTTTAAAATTATAAAAACGAGGTTAGTTACTTTTTACCTGTGAACTGATAATGTCTGTATTAGAATTGCCTTTTAAATAAGTCAGCATTGTAATATTACGGAAGAAAAATTATATTCCCGAGCTTTCAAGTCCATAAAGTAACTTTCCCACAGGCCATTGACGAAAACAAACACAATTTCATGGAAATATGTATTGCAACAGATACAGCAAGTGTTCAGCTATTTTTTAACATATTCGCCACCGCAATTGAGAGATTTGTCATAACGTGGGACCAACTTTTGGATACATGTGCCATAGAAGTCTGCCGCCTGGGATTTGAACCATTGTGTGATAATCTCCGTTTTTCTCTGTCATTCACTGTCATTTCTTGAGGGGTAGGAAAATATTTAAATCTCTGGGTGCGCGGTCCGAGCTGTAGGGTGGAAACTTCAACACCTTCCTGCAAGTCTCCTGCAAAAGTTAGGCTAGGAGATGTTTCAACATCCATCCTACAGCTCCAACCTCTCTCCCAGTGATTTCCATCTTTTACTACACCTCAACAAATGACAGAGAAGCGGAGATGGTTGTCACACAGTGGTTCAAATCCCAGGCGGCAGACTTCTAAGACACAAGTGTTCAAAAGTTGATCCCACGGTATGACAAATGTCTCAATTCCTGTGGCGAATATGCTGAAAAATAGCTGAACACTTGCTATTGTTGCAATAAATATTTCCATGAAATTTTGTTTTGTTTGCCTAAACGGTCCTAGGGAAAAGTACTTTGTGGACGGCCCTCGTAGTCAGGGATGTTGTCATGAAAAAAAAAATATATGTAAACAAAAAAATTATAAAAACCAAGACTCCCTTCTCTTAAACGTTCCACTTCGAAAATAACATTCGTGTAACGTGTTCTTCGAAGAGTTAGCGTATGTTAAAGATTTATATCTCTAATAATTTTTGTGGGAATCAAAGGGCTACTGTACTTAATAAAGTTATTGGCTTACAAAGCTGTGCATGCATCAACAAAGGAATTTTACATACCGGTTACTGTCAATAATGCCATACATTCCTCCGATATGGCAGGTTCTGAACCAACAACCAACATCCATCTAAAGCTGCACAACTACATCATCCCAGCCTTCATTGTTACTTATGTTGCAATAGCAACTTGCTAGATGAAACCCAACCTTTTATCCCGATTGTTAATTAGTCCATAATTCATGCTGTCTGTGCTTCAGTATTCGATGTTTCATTAGTGGAAAATTAAACATTGAAAGCTTCTGTCGGGGGAAAAAAGTCACTGCAAAGATTCCATCACTCCCACACTGCGGTGCTCTGCGCAGTGAACAGAAAAGCTAGTGATAGTGGCTGTAAAGTCCAAAATGTTTCATACGTAGGGACCGTATTTTTGGTAACAACAATAATTGCGATACTTAAAATAAATATAAAAAATAATAATAATAATAAAAAGCTTGCCTTAGCTTTATTTAGCTTTATATATGCTTAAAATATTAGTATTAAGTAAATTATGTCCACCAAGTTTGTTGGTTTGCAAGAAATGTGTAATTAAGCACGAAATATGACCTCTGCAAGACGTATTTTGAGAAATTCGCCAGAAAATATTATTAAAAGTCATAATTGTTAATGTTTGCAATTTATTTTTCATTCTGCTAGTAGCCTGTTTTATTTTTATGCTGTCTTTATGACTGCTGATAAGATATCGGTACTGATGAGATATTACAGTAATGATCAAAATATGTACCGGTATGCCATTTAACAGATTAATTATTTTATGCAATGTGATTGGCAATTCTGTTTGCAAATGGATAATTTTTATTTAGCCTACAAAATTACAATAACTTTTCTTGAGGCAGACACAGACAGTAGATCTTAAAGGATAATACAACGAGATAAAATATCACAGATATAATGATTTATAAATTAAAATAAATCCCTCCATAAGATATACAGTAAATAATTATGTTTTTTTTTCTTCTTTAATAGCTGAAACTAAGATGTATTTTCCATTATCAAATAATTTTTTATAATAATTTTAATTGTACGTATATATTATCCTTGAGTATAAAGGTAATAAAAGGAGTAAATTTAGTCAGTGTGAAATATAGTATAAAACCACTTATTTTGCGAAATAATCACTGAAATAGATGGAAGCCAACACCAAAATTAACAGTTTTATTTCGTCAAAAAATCAGGCTCCTATTCATTATGTAATGGAATTTCACCTACAGTATCCACCTATATCCTTATTTTATTCTCTTATACGCTTTCAAAGGAAGTAACCCTCGTTATTAAGTCATAAATCCTATGACAAATCCGAGAAATGCGTAGATTACTCAGGGCTCTCGTCAAAATGTTGTTGTTGGTTTATTTCATCCACTTTCTTGTAGTACATAATTTCAATATTGTGTCTGGGGATTCTGTGACTCGTTTGTCTACCTTCCGCATACAATTTGTTAGCATTAATATGATAATGTTGTTGAGGCCTATATTATTATTGTAACAAAAAGTCATTTTTTGCTTTATGTGAGCAACATGTCTGCTGGAAGGCTCTTTATACACTAGTACTTGAGCAATTACTAGAATTAATTTATTGTGATTTTAATAGGCAGTCTGTGTTAACCAATTAAACCGTATTCCCTCTGTTTTATCTATATATGCCTAATTGGACCACTTGCGAATAATTCCCCTAATGACTCGTTTAATATTAAGTGACTATTTTTGAAGAGAAGTGCAATGGATTTAGAACCTCTTAATATAGATTATTTATGCATATAAATAGTATTGTTAATTGAGTTAATTGTTGGTATCATGTTATTAATTTGTGTGATGTTGGATGTGGATTTTTTTAACGTTGTTGGAACGCAGGGTTTTATGATATATTTAATTTCGTAAGGTGCCGAATAGAGTTGGTTTTGCTGTTGTTTTTTTTTTAAGTCTATCCGAAATCTTACGAACCTTTCATTAATGTACTAATTTTCACTGGAATATTGAAATGAATTTATAATAGCAAAATATGTTAATGAAACAATTTTAATGTATTTTAAAATATGTCATATGAATTTAACGTTTTACATTTCAAAGCCACGTGTATAGAACCTCCACATTTATTAGATTTCAATGTTCGCGACCCTACGAACTTCGAACTTATGCGCCTGAGTGAACTGACGTAACTGACTGTTCTGCGTAACTTCGTAACATGACAATTTCTTGCTTCACATACTAAATAAGCAGTGTGTCAGAAGTCTGCTGCTTATGTTTGAACAAATTTATATTTGCTATTTTATTTAATAAACTTCCATATTACATAAGCTTCCAAATATGGATACATACGCGTACATGTAAAAATATCTACTATTATAATATAAGACCAAGACTAATCGTTCTCTAATGCAGTTCCACAAAAAATAAACAAACCGAGCGAGGTGGCTGATTTGATAACGTCTTGGACTCGCAACCGGGAGGACCCAGATACAAACCCGTGGCTGGCAATTTTGACATGGGTTTTTTCATTGCTTTTCCAGTCGTAAAGACAAATGCAGAATTGGATATTTATATACCATGAATCATCCTTACCATTTCATCCTGTATCATATCCATTTAAATTAATATCAGTTGAAATTTAATCCGTAAAATACTCCAATAATAGAAATAATTGACAATCAATAGTCCCGTGGCCTCCCCTACTGTATAGACACAGATTCCGAATTCCTGATATGGCCTTGTAGCTAAAAGGAGTATAAACACAGCTGAATTAAAAAAATAAACAAAGTATATAAAAGTGTGATAAAAAGTTAAATATTCAATTTAAATAGACTATTCATACTGTAAGCGACATATTTATAATTAATTTTTACTCATAATTTTTACTCATAATTTTTACTCATATTTTCACTCGTCTGACTGAGCAAAAGCCCATTTACAGCCGATTCTATGCTGACTAACATTTGTATGTGATCTACTTCTTTTGTTCTCAGTCAAGTGACTCCTATTCTAATCGAATTCTCAGTGTAGGAGAGAATTTAGCTCTGACTCCTTTTAATCACAGTTGGTTTCACCGCAGCTTCCTCTTATAAGGGCCTAAGAGAGAGACGGTGGTCTTACAGAATTCGATAACTTCTCATCCCTCGCTGATATATGTAATAGTGTCTGCATTAAAGTCATAATAATAGTTCGAGGATATCATCTGGTTGTTCCCTCAACCTTCTTTCACCAAGTGGGGTTCATATTCACTTCAAATAAACAAATGCCTCCACATAATTTTGTGACTTTTTTTATGTGACTTGTTTGTGTGTAAATACAGTAACGTTTTTATTTTATTAAAATACATGTCGAATACTGTTGAGCTCGATCAATGAAATAAAATAGATGTGATACCAGCTGCTCAACGGTAATTTATTTTATAGTTCGCCATTTCGGTATTTATTTTCGGTGGAGAACTCCAAACCAGCACGAAAGATGTCCTGAAGATGGTGCCTGAAGTTGGTGCAAGCGCACCGAAAGGCATTGAGCAGCTTGTATCACGTCTATTTTGTTTCGTTTATGTCATAATACTGTTTATTCTTGCAGTTTATTTTAAAGTAGAGGGTCATTTGGCCACTACTCCAGTCCGAGCGAGGTTTTTGAGGGATTTTCCTCGTTCTAAGGCGAATGCCGGACTGGTCAATAATCCCCTCAAACAGGTACACGCACTACAAAACTCTAGAATACATAACTACAAGTCACTAAAAAAACACACACTCAGGAAATATAGCACATGAGACCTATCCGCACTTAAGTCAATCCTGCGCCAAAATACAAAGACACAAGTACACAGCCCAAACACGTCACACCATCAACATCCCCTACGGATGTACATAAGGGCACATGTGGTTACCAAAATTTGGTTTGACCGGAGGTTTAGGCTTAATTGCTTGGCACTCCAGGGGTAAGGGTGGGCACAAAAAATAGTTTATTTTAAAGTATATCCATGTTATTTCCGCGATTGCTATCGAAAGAAATAAGAAAGAGACCATTAAAATGAACTAGAAAACGTGGAAAGTTCTTGGTTTTCTTGCGTTGCCGGATGCATCAATCAAACATGAGGGGGTCATCTGGTTCATTTCCACAGTTGAGGCTCACCTTAAACCTGGCGGTGGGATAAATAAACATCCGAGTTTTATTCTCTTCCACGCTCGCACGAAGAAAGAGTGCATTTAAATAGATTAAACCGTGTTACTACAATGACATTCAGTTGTCCACTCCTAAGCCTTTTTATTATGCCCCATCCCTTCTTATCACCCAAGGATGAACAGTCCATTCATCTTTATTATCTTTTCCAGTCGACTTTTAACTGAATGTATAATGAGTATACAATTATTATAAGATAAAAAGATATATGTAAATTCTGATGATAAGTTATATTATAATATCTAATGATACAAAGATATACGTCAGTTGATTTACATGTCTTTTACCAATCTCAGTTTTAAAAGAGCAAAGGGTATTTGGTGTAGTCCCATCTTCGATACGTTAAAAATGCAACTCAACTTAGGACCACATGATGCCTTAACATTGTTATTATTATTATTATTATTATTATTATTATTATTATTATTATTGGTAGTGGTGGAGGTAGGAGTGCTGGTAGTGAAAGTGGCAATGGTAGTAGTGATGATGGTAATAGTAGTAGTAGTGTAGTGGTGGTTAGGCGCCGACTTTGGGGGCGCAAGGTACTGTCTGCTCCCCCCATAATTTAGAAGTAGATGCATGCGTCCAATACTTAAATTCTTGATGCCATGTGTGATGACTTCTTATGCGAGAACGGACTTAAGAGGAGCAAAAATGAAGGCAAACTCCTTCAGATTTATTTATTTATTAGCATGTTTATCTTTTGTTTGCTTGTAGGACAACGTCTTACTGTACCCTCCCAGAAATATTTTCAAGTCAGCATCCACGTTTTTAGACTATATCGTTGGACATTTCCATTTAAGTTATTATTAAGGCCCGGACGTTAATGGTCTACCAGAAGACTGAATATGCGTGCAAATATGGTCTAAAACTTTTAAAACATGCTCCGGAACCAATGAAATATGCTCTATCGTTTAAGTAATTTTACTTTACTGTACTTTACCTTCTCTTGTTAGCTGAGTTATGTTTTAATAAATTTGTATCAATTACATTACAAAGCTCAAAGAACCTAAATTCATCGGTAAATTGGAAGCTAAAGAAGTGAAGCGTCGTTATAATACAGTACTGTCGTTTTTCAAAACATTGACTTATCCAAATATGCTGTAAATATGTGTATAAACAGAGATTTGCACAATATTTAAAATCTGTTGGAAATATGCCGTTAAAAATGTGACTAATTAGTACTAGTATGTAATAGAGTGAGTGCATTTTTAAAATATGAATTTTCATACACTTCCGTATTTTAGTTATTATGAAAATTTAGCCTACATTAAAGTCAATGGAAAAGCAATTCCGTAAATTCCACTCAGGTTAGTTGGCTAATGGATCTGATTTCCAGAAGTTACCTTCCGCCAACTGTTAGGCCTAATATACATAAAACGTAATTATAATAAATTAGACAAAAGTCATATAATTTTAACTATAAATACTGTATAAATCATTCTTGACTCACTAATATAAATAAATTTAAACATCTTCCATTGTAAAAGCTATCTATGGTATTCATTTAACTAACATTCCAGAGAAAGCGGTTTTTGTTGCTGTGGATGCTATTAGGCTTACATGAAAATCAATTCAGACTCGCTCAAACGCAAGCTCGGTTTACAGCGCGATTACTCATTAGCACGAACAGCGGAAAGAACTAACCAACTAGCAACATAAATAAAAAATGACACTGCCATCTGAGAAGTGAAATATTTGGTAAGTGGGAAAATAATTATTTGCCGCGTCCGTATGGAAAGAGTAGGCCTATTTCTTTATAGTTCATGATTTTACCGTTCCCTTTGTGGTAATCTAATGAACAATTTTAATTAAAGGTCCATCTTATACCACAAATATTAACATATACAGCAAGTATATACCTAAGGTAACTATAATTATAGGTATGTCAGATGTCATAAACAATTATATATAAATAGATTATTGCTGTTATTACGTACAATAATGTTTGTACCAAGAATTGTAGCATTCTTCGTACGTGCATGAATGTAAATAGCACTTAATTAACATATATATATATATATATTATATAATACTGCTAAGTGATATACTTATAATATTGTAACAATATAGTAAACGTTGTACCAAATTGATCTTTCTGTACATTTTAATATTTGTGGTATAAGGTGGATCTATCATTATAACTTTTACTTTTTCTTGATGTCCAAACGGCCTTTCTTAATCCATATTCTCCAATGCTTTTTTAACAATGTAACGTAGGCACTATAAAGAAATAAAATATTTCTTTAAAGAATCAAAACTAGGGGCATAATAACAATAACAAAATACGAAACCACGCATAGATTACAGCTCTCGTATCTTATAGATGTACTGGGAATTCGTGCTAGCTAAAATTTAGCCAGATAATGTCGGTATGATTATTTTTTCAATGATTTTCCATTGTGGGATGAAGTTCGTCTACTCAGTCACAGTACATACAAAACTATGACGCGAATGGTATTACATTTTGTTCGCATAAAATATTTTATTTGCATTTCATTTACAAACGTACATTTACATAAATCTTACTCTTCTCGTTAAAACATCAGTAGATAAAAATTACTTAAGTATGAAATTCAAATATAGATTTTCACAAAAGCTGATTTTCCATCGAAAAATATTATGTAATACAAAATGTTTTTCTAATGATAGCATTAAATTGTACAGTAGTCTTCTCTACGAATTAAAACGTTTCAACATTTAAAAGGACTATCAGAATAGCATTGATATCAAAATCTTCTTTACGATAATGATTTCTCTGTAATAAGAGTAGATGCAATATGATGTGGTAACGACATTCTCTTAATTTTTACAACCAATTTAAATGAAGAGAATTTATTATGCTAAGAGGCAAATAGGTCTACCTGAGGAGTACTTATTCGTAAGGTCCGAGAGTTAATGCTCTATCAGAAGACAAAATATGCATGAAAATATGGTCAAAAATTTGTAAAATATGCTAAAACTTGTAAAATATGCTCCTTAACCAATGAAATAGCCTATGCTCTATCATATGAGTAATTTTAATACTTTGGGTTCGTAAATTACCACAAATAGTACAAGTTGTATAGATCACATTACAAAACCTTTTAAAAGACAAGAGCATTGCAACAAATTTTAATAAACGTAAAACTAGTAAAGAGAAACGTCGTTTTAATATTAGACAATCAGTTCCGGAAACATTCGGCTATGTAATGTCCATTATTGTACAGTCGTTTCTAAAAATATTCATTCAGCCAAATATGCCGTAAATGTTTGAATTAAGAGAAATACAATATTTAAAATCTCTCATAAATATCCCGTTAAAATGATAATTAAAAAAATGTATGCACAAATGATTTAATATTAAGCAGATATGATGCTTTTGCGTAAAATTAAAGAAAATATGTAACAATATGCAAAATGAAACCATCAATTTTCTGTTATTTCTTTTATGTCTTGTACACAATAGACTTGAATAGAGTGCATTATTAAAAATATGATTTTAGTGAACTTCCGGACACTACTTATGAAAGTAAAATATTAACTTGCGTTTTTTTCTTAAAAGAAAAAAATAAGTAAACAAGCCTTATGATGCTGAACAGAATTGCATGATCTTTTGCTAACTGTACTGTATAAGGAATTGTTAAAGCTATTGTTTTCCAAACTAGCTAAAGCTTCAGGGTGTCAAAACAACGCTTTACCTAAATGTTAGTTTAAAATATCATTTCGCTATTATAACATATATGATCCCCGGTACCTCCTCGGATTTTACTGAGGTAGGGAGGTCTGGAACGGGGTGCACTCAGTCTCGTGGACCAAACTGGGGAGCTACTTGATGGAGAAGTGGCGGGTCAGATAATGGAAACCATCATTAACGGCCGTGGGTGCCGAAATGCTGACCACATGCCCCTAATCCTAGAAGGATAGATGACGCAGCGGTCGGATGTCAGGTCTAGTCCCTTCAGGAATGTAGCACCACGGAGTTTATTATAACATATAATAATTGTAGTTCGTTAACTCTGTAGTGTGGTTAATAACCTTATCTTCATGTTAGCATTTTGTAGTTTATTTTAACAAGTTATCTTTTAAGAATAAATGTAATGACATCTATTCTGAAATGAAGTCATCTTATTTCTTGAAAACATGTATTCGTTCAGATGACATAGGATTTTCGTGGAATTTGAAAAAAAAAAGTAGGTCAATAGTGGGGAAATGATTATATTTCACGTAGTATTATTAATGCAAGATTTATTTTCGCCGTGACGTAAAAAGTTATAGCTACAGTTATAATGTAATAAATTGACTGATTCAATATAGACTCATGAAAGTCTGTTAACTCTCAGTTAACATTTTTAATTGCCTCAAATCTTATCTTATATATATATATATATATATATATATATATATATATATATATATAACCTTGTATATATGAAAATGTTTTCTTACATTATTGTTATTAGTCTGCATCAGACTGAAGTTGATGAAGTTAAGAGCTGGTACTTAACTACCTATATATTTTCAGGGGTGAAGTTCAAATTTTTATTATTGTATTACTAATAACTTAACAAAGTGGTATTTTTCTAATTATTATTCTAGTCTTAGTTAATGAAAAACTCCCTGCTTTTGTTTCTGCTAACTTGTTACTGTTCTAGTAAATAATCACTGTTTGTACCCAATATGAACGTTAAATGTCGTATCGATTACAATAAAAATGTAATATTTTATAGATTTATATCATGAGGACTTAAAAAAATACATTTTCTATTTTTTATTACACTGATGTGTTAGTGCATCAACATCCCTTTGCACGGATCATTTTTATTGTTATTTTAATATTTCAAAATTTTGTTACACACTAATATTAATATTAATTAATATTTGGATGGTGGTGATTTAATTCATTGGTCGTTTTAGAATTCCTGTTAATGATGAAGTATTAATTCATCGTTATAATTATTTGAACTTTGTATTTTCGTGATTCAAAATTTTCATAGAGATAAAATATAAATTTATTAATCTCATTAAAATAAAAAATATTTAAAATCAAAATATTCTTAAAGTGTCATTAATTATTCATCTTCTTTATTCCTAAATAGTTATGTCATACCGGTTGCTGTTAAAGCTATCTTAGGTTGCTGGAGAAATAGAATTCACTGATGCTTTTTTGCACTCCTTAGGTTTTTGATGCATTAATTTTGTACGTGATGTACTAGATAGAAATTTTAGTAACTCGGTACGTGGTAGACTGCATTCACTATAAACGTTTTTCTTCCTAGCTCACTTGCGTTTTGGTATGTCAAAGTATTTTTGCAACATTTTTTTTTCTTTTGAGTGTACTGATATATTGAAATTTAAAGGATTAGATTAGCATTATTTTAGCCATTAAAAATCCATGAATGCCTGGATCTGTAACTGTATGGGGATTCATGAAGAAGGGTTACCTCAACATTAACAATTTATTTTAACTCGCAGATATTTGAGCATGTCAAAATATACTGACGCAGATTAACTAATTCTTCGGTAGTACTAAGGTAGTTCTACGTTGGATTGGATCTGTTATGTGTTGTAATGTTTAGGGGGTTTAAAAAGAAATATTAGCAATTTTAATATTTCATTTTAACTACCGGAAGCAAATGTTTGTGCGTGTCAAAATGTATTGACGTAGATTAACTAATTCTTCGGTAGTACTAAGATAGTTCTACGTTGGATTGAATCTGTTAGGTATTGTAATTGTTTAGGAGGTTTAAAAAGAAAGATTAGGAATTTTAATATTTTATTTTAACTACCGGAAGTAAATGTCAAATGTACTGTCGCAGATTAACTAATTCTTCGGTAGTACTAAGATAGTTCTACGTTGGACTGAATCTGCTAGGTATTGTAATTGTATAGGGGGTTTAAAAAGAAAGATTAGCAATTTTAATACTACTACCGGAAGCAAATGTCAAATGTATTGACGCAGATTAACTAATTCTTCGGTAGTACTAAGATAGTTCTAGGATGGATTGGATCTGTTAGGTATTGTAAATGTTTAGGGGCTTTAAAAAGAAAGATTAGCAATTTTAATATTTTATTTTAATTGTTCGGTAGCACTAAGATAGTTCTACGTTGGATTGGATCTGTTAAGTATTGTAATTGCATAGGGGGTTGATGAAGAAGTGTTAACTCACCGTTAGTTAGTTAAATCTAGTGTTGATGTTGAAGGGGGCTCTGGCTCGAGGAGGCGCCAGCCGGCGCTCCGTCATCATTGTGTAAGTAGAGAGGCGGGCGGAGCAGATCAGATGGCAGACCGAGCAACACTGTTACAGCCGCTCGTTGGTCTCCACCAGAAGAACTTAGTTTGGTCCGGAGTCGCGCCCGCGCACGCCCAACACCTGCACCTCTTCACCACGTGTTTTCCACTTCCCTTACCTTACAACATTCTACTATGCAAACATTTCACTATATTTACTATCACTATGACCAGGGAGTACTTACGCATGGGACGACATAAGCCACCTTGAGGGAATGACATCTTACCAGAGGGCTGGAAACTTTTCTGACCAGAAAAATAGAAATGTTTATTAAAAAAATAACTCTCCTCCATGAAATCAAAATGTTCACAAAAAGACGAATTTAAAGTAACAAATTGTAATTTTTCCCACCAAAATGGCATCAGTTCATTTCAACATGATTGACGGGGTCCTGAATATGGATACTGTATTCCAAAGTACAGTGAGTCCCACGCAAGAGTTGGCCAATGGCGCGGGTTTCTGAGTCGCGGCTGGCACAGCTCCAACTCCCGAGCGATCGGGTGAAATATCTACGCAAATAATGCCGCGGTCGTTGTAATGATTCAGGTTCTCTCATTTACAGTTGAAATTATAATGAAAATAACCACGTACCTCATCATAAGAGATGTTGGAAATGTTCTCCTCTTGCATCCAGACAATACTGGCACCTATTTAGGAAATTTTCTTTCACGCGCGTAAGTTCAGCTTCCGAGACAGAGTTACTTTATCTTTTGATAGGCCTATGTGATATTGTCATTAAGTTCTTCTAACAGTATGTAAATATTATTTATGGGGAAACTTGAAAAATTAAGTGTAAGTTATAGGTCAATTTCCCATACATGAGAAGAACTTAAAGACAATATCACAAGAGAAATTAACTCTATCTCGGAAGCTGAATTTACGCGCGTGAAAGAAAATTCCCTAAAAAAGGTCCCAATGTTGCGCGTATGCAAGAGGAGAACATTTCCAATATCTCTTATGATGAGGTACGTGGTTATTTTCATTGTAATTTCAACTGTAAATGAGAGAACCTGAATCATTACAACGCCCGCGGCATTATTTGCGTAGATATTTCACCCGATCGCTCGGGAGTTGGAGCTGTGCCAGCCGCGATGCAGAAACCCGCGTGATTGGCCAACTTTTGCGTGGGACTCACTGTATTTACAATGCAGTAGAGTCCCGCTATTCCAAAAATCTGCCTATTCCGAACAGAGTACAGAAAAAATACCGATTGTTTTAACTTAAAAACAGGTGAAATTAAAAAGACGTTCGTGAAAAAACATACATTTATTGTTATTCAAAGAAGTTAAATAGAGACATACATAGAGCCTAAGCTTAATGAAAACGCCTGAAAATAAATTGGAATGAAAGCTGGTTACTTACAGCACATGTCGGCTCCATTTATACAATTCCCCGCACTTAATTTACGCCTTAACAAGTCAATACGTTGATATTATTCAGGAAATCCGCCTATTCCGAATTCCCGCTAAACCGAACGGTGTTCGGTCCCAAGTATACAATTTGGATACTGATTTAAGCTGCTTACTTCTCCTGGGGGAGTATTAATAAAATTCTATTTAATTCTTTTAATAATTTAATTCTTTTAATTTTTGGCAGATTTTAACCGGTACCGGTACTTGAAAATTCAAAGATGTTAAATGAAGGAAACTTACAGAACTATGGAACGAGTAGAATTGGAGTCACATTAACTTGTATTTAAGTTATCAAATACATTTTTAAAGCGTTAAAACCTGAAGTTAATATACATTCAACTAGAATAAAATATATTATCCTTATAATATGACAAAATGCGTAAAACCTACAAAATTCTGAATTTTGGGTTCTTCATTTAGGCTAATACAGAAAACATGGCTTGAATCTGGTGTTGTGATCCTATTTCTACTATGAGAGTTTCATAGTTTTACAATTTCTTAATTCTTAATTTTCTTTTTCTTATTTTAAAGAATTCCAACGTTCAATTGCTTTACAACATGGGAATAATATTTCGGAAAAAATTATTATCTTTACAAGGAAGATATTTTTATAGCCTGACATGTTTCTTAGGTAAACTAAGAACTTTAAATAATGGGAGATATGTCATTTTGGAAATACACCTTTTTTTAATTAAAACTCGTCTTCTATTTATGAGAAAATGAATTTCATGGCCTGTTTTGATGTTGCCCTCCTTCAGCATAGGAAGTTGCTGCTTCATAATATGCGTCATAACAAAACAAGTTTTCTGTTGTAAAATTCCACTATTATAGAGTCAATGCATTCTTCGCTAAAATAAGACTAGCTGTTATTCTGACCAGAATATTAAATTCCTTTTATAACAATGTGCAGTATAATCATTCGAAACAGCTGTTCGCACAACATTTGAAAAACAACATAACGTCTAACCTTTTCTTTTAGTGCTAGAAGTTAGAAAACCCTTGAAAATAGGTTTCAACATTAGAAAAGAATGTGTGATAAATGTAAAAAGTCCTCGCATTTAATTTTCCAAAAATCCTTTAATATCAAAGAATTTGTGAAATATTGTAGTTCTCGAAATATACCACAAAGTTTCCTTCTTTGATTTAATGTAGAATAGAGATATCCCGGCATGGTACGCCTCATGTGACTGAATTAGCAGAATACTCCTAAGTAACTAGGACTGGTACCGAAAAACCTAGGCACAAATAAATGAGAAAATGTTATCACATATTCACTTTATTTCGTGATAATAAACTAATATGATGCTAAAGTATTTAAAATCATGATGGGTAATAATGTTGAGCTCGATCAATAAAACAATAACAAGATACCTTTCTTCTCACCCTCTTTTATTTTATTTTCCTAGGCCTTTCGGTTACATTAAACCATCTTCAGGGAATCTTGTTTGCATACATTCAATAAGAATAAAAGTGATTTATCACTGGCGTCATTTTAATTAAAACTATTAAAACTTAAAATGTTCTTAAACCATAAGTAAAATTAACTTCTTGATTCTTCTTCTGATATGTCTTATGAAATTTTAAGAGCATTATAATTTTAATAGTGTTAACTAAAATGACTCCAGTGATAAATCATTTTATTCTTATTAAATGTAAATATACAAGCAAGATTCCCTGGAGATGGTTGAATGTGCCCAAAAGACCTAGGAAATAATTTAGCCATAAATAGGTTAATTGAAAATGATTAATTTCAGCTTAACAAGTCATCATCCATTTTAGACTTGACGTTGTAATATAGGGCCGGAATTAACTGAAGCGGGAATAATGTGTTGGAAGTCCAGCATTCGACCCTGCGAGATTATTTAGTCCGAATATGACATCTCCTTTAATCGGATTTGAACTCGCGAACCATCACCACATATGTAATAATGCTAATAAGAATATCGCTGAAGTCAAGTGCCGTATTCAGTTTTATCCAGTAAAGCTGATTTTCCCCGTGAAAGCTTAGAGAAAATTCTAAATTGAAGTCAATCACTTGTTAGGTTTACCGAGCTGTCAGGAGCGAAAGTCTCCTGGCATTGGGTGGAGAGGATAAGTAGATTCCATAAGCAGTATGTCCCAGTTCCGCACACATCTGAAATTTCCTGATACTGTCCATTCTTTGGCACTAGACCCATATTCCATGTCCATATCTATGTCCCCAACTCAACCTATATCGTGGCCACGAATGAAATATCCGAAATTCATTTCACCTGTGGCTAAAAGTATATTTCTCCCCTTTTTAAACAGCGTCCACCCTTGGCGTTGATTTCAACGAACCTAAAAATATTGTTTTGGGGATGAAATTAGCATTCCATTAGCGTGGACTTCGCTTCATCTATATTTATCAAAACGGAATCTGTGTATCAGATCCACGCAGTGGGTGGGTATCAAACTATTGGGTTTAAATTGAATTAAAAAGGTAGTCACCCAAAGAGAATGCTAAATTTAGTAACCTAGCTTTTAAATAAAAAAAGAATCACTCATTCCATACACTCTGATTGCTTTTCTTTCTTCGTGTAAATAAAACAGGCATAGGTATAAAACAAAACGACCGTTCTATGGGTTATGACCAGGGCCCGGATTCTAATGACATGTCAACTTTTTATTGATGCTGCCCAGACATTGCCAACTTGTAGATAATTCCTAATCATGTCCTCTAGATTGTAGAAATGCATTTTTATTATTTCATTTTTGTCATTTTATGCAATTTTATATTTTTAGGGCATTTATTACAATTTTGCGTCATTGTCATTTTCGTGTCATTTGCTTCCTTTTTTGTCATTTTCATGCAATTACTTTAAATAAATGACTAGGTTACTATAATGCAACATTTTTGTAAAATCTACTTTAAAAACAATTTTCTTACTTTTCTTCTCAAATGTTCCAATCAAGAACAAAGATTTTAGACCTACAACAATTCTTCCTACATTTACAGTTTTTACAATTATGTACAAATTAGTCTATTCCTTTGTGTGCACAGTAATCATTTTTATAAACAAAATATCAGTTTTTAGGTCATTTTTTGTAATTATTAAGTCATTTTCTTTAAAATTTAGGGTCATTTTATAGGTCATTTTTCATTTTAGGTCATCAGAATCCGGGCCCTGGTTATGACATACATACAAATTTATGTGTATAATACAATTTTGACTATAATTCCACAAAACTAGTAAAAAGTCAGTAATTTGCTGTAGAACGATGTAGAATATTCTATATTCTGATGAGCGATTGCCGTTTAAAAAGTTCACATAGGCTATTAAATACAAGTTTTTAGAATAATATTTTAATTTAGTTGATTTTTTCATCAAATTGACTTCTTTGTTTCTTTTGCTGAAATCAAAGGACAAGCACGTAATTAGAATTCAAGGTCGGGGATAAAATGAGGGTGTTAAAGCCAAAGTGGTGTAAGTCATGTTTAAATTTTTTTTAACCTAAGTATTACAATACAATATTGCGGTATAGATATGTTAGCAGGAAGAGTCGTGTAAGTCCTATTAATTTCATACAATATGTATATATATTCGTAGGTGGGAGGAAAATATTAGGAGGGATAATCATAATGCATCTAACAAAACCTTCTGTTTCTCTAAATGCATAAAACATGACTTACACCACTTTGACTTTAACCCCCTGAAATGTTTCTGAGGGTTACGTTATGGAACAATATTAAATTTGGGCCTGATAGGGAATGAAAATCATGAATTGCAAAATACTATGCACAGTTAATGTTAACTGGAAGATGTGTATCCTATGGCTCTCGTCTTGATACTGGAGAATACTTCCTTAAGCTTTACTTTAAAACAGGCCTATGTCCAAAGAATTCTTCCAGTACACCTGAAGCTTTCTCTCCTTCAAAGGGTTGAATTTTCCGAACTTCGACCACTTTTGTGTTCTTTTTTCTGCTCTTCTCAAATGCTACGTGAACTAAATTAGCCATTCTTGAGTGAGTCATGATAAGTCTTTGAGGCCTGTAAATTCTTGTTAGGAAAGATAGCCTAAACTAGATTTGCAAACTGCTCTAATAAAGTTCTTTCTACTACGTTATAGCAATAGGCCTACTCGAAGGCATTTCTATTCTTGTCACGTTAATCTCATATCTTGGCGAATAAATTGACTGAACTGAAAAAGATGACTTTATTATAAACATTACCGAAAAGAAAGTTTGAGGTTGGGCGGGATATGAATTTACCTACTTCTTTCTTTCTAGGTTCCTTCATGAATTATGAACTGACTTACTACTCCAGACCTTGGGGGAGTTGATCACTGTGGTTAATCAGGTCTTGGTAGAGGCAAGCTGGAAACGGCATTATGCTGCAATCCCGCTACTCATATGAATAACTCATACTTTTAATGTTCGCCCTAAAAAGGGTTCTGATTTGTGCAATTTTGAGTCCGCACTATTTGAAAGGAGATAAGTTAATCACTCAAATGGAACATAGACCCAAACTATGTTCATAGAACTTCCAGTAATATACCTCATCCTGAATATGGAGAGAAACCTGTTATAATATTCTTCTACAGATTTTCCATTCAAGAATATTATGTATGAGCTGGATCCAGGAAAGAAGATATTTCTATTCTTTCCACACTGGGAACTGCGGATAGATAAGGAAGCTATTTCCAGGAAAACTGAGATTTAATGCACTTAATTGTGTAGAAGACATTCTACAACTTTTTACCTCGAGTTGGTAATGTAAACTTGAGCGTTCTTTCTTACGAAAGTGGAGAATCCATTCTTCGAAGTAAACACCATGAAATCAGAAATGAAATGTTCTTAGAAAACGTACATCCTAATATACAAAGGTTTGTTCATTGGATCGCATAAAACTAAATTGAAAATTACTTGACAAAAATTTACTTTTAATCAAGACGTTGTACAAAATGTATGTGTTCAACCTAAGAATACATATTTTGTTCAGAATATTACAATGGGTATATGGTGACGGTTTTCATTTCTTATAGGCCTGATCACAAATAGAATTTCTTAAAATGCATCTCTTGTAAATTGGCTAATTAAATTTATCAAGAACTGTGATATTCTATAAAGAAGATACGACCTGTCATAATAGTGGCGATGATTAAGATGATGATAAAGATAAATATTAATAATAACAATAATATAATGATAATAATGCATTTTATTTCCTCTTCCTCGCAGAAATAAATATTTATCTCAAGGCATGAATTAAGGCCTCAGTTTGTGGAAAAGTGGCAGCTTATTTTGTATGTTTTGTATTTATTTTGTTACACTGCAAGTGGGCCAACAACCCGGTGGCAGTGGTGCAATAAATACCAGCCATACAAAAATATATATATATATACAAAAATGACACTACACATTAAATATCACATTAAATACATATACATTACACATTACCAGCCATACATATATACAAAAATGACACACTATACATACACTTACACATTAAATATCGCAACAGCTATTTACATACCTGATAATTAAATATATATGTATATACATATATTTTTATTACATATATTTCCATTTAAAACTATAACATATAAAAATTGCATACTGAGAATATTAAAGAAAAGAAAATTATACATTATCATATACCCTTTTCAATATATTTTTAAAAATTTTGGTGTTAGCAGGAAACGTTTCGAAGATTTCTGCAGGTAAGTCATTCCAATCCTGAATCCCTCTATTTAAAAAAGAAAATTTGGCAGTATTTGTTCTCTGAGATCTACCCCTTATTTTGTATTTGTGATCCTTCCTACTTTTGTTCTTTAATTTTCCTATGAAGCTCTTCCCATGCCGGTTGTTTCGTGTATACACAATACATACATTTTAATCTATTTATTTCCCTTCTGGATTCTAACTAACCTTCAGACAGTTTCTAGGAAGAAAAGTGTTTCAACTCTGATCTCAATACAAGGACTTAGGCTATATAAAAAAGCTTTAGTGATATTTTACAAAAATCTTCGAAAACAGAATTTTCTTCCAGTAAATTGTTGGTAAGAAAAGAAAATCGTCTCCATGTATCTTGTCGCATCCCCGGAAGATATTTAATCCGCATATAAATTTTCGATTTGTTAAGTTTTTGTTTTCAGCTATGCTGTTCACACAAAACATGTTTTTGAAAAATAGCAATTTGAATAAAGATTTTTTTTTTTTTCATTTTTATTACATACATCTTCAAAGATACATCAAAATATTAACCGAATGAGCAAGTGCTTGTGTTCGGGTTCAGTTCAGTTATTTATGTTACAAAATTAGTTCACAATTAAACAAATACATAAAATAATAATAATTATTATTATTGTTATCATTATTATTATTATTATTATTATTATTATTATTATTATTATTATTATTATTATTATTATTATTATTATACTGACCATAAGAGACACTCCGGACGATAAGACACGCCTTGATTATAGGATGGAAATTTGAAGGAAAAGAAATTTAATGTGATTCTAAATGAAAAAAATAATTAAAGGGAATAATATACTTCTATGCATAAACAAATTATAACCTTGTACAATGGAATCAGTGTAAATCACTTCTAACTTACAACCTGCATTTTACGAAAATTTCTTCTGTACAGGTGCCACCGCATAAATTTTAACAACTGAACTGATTTCTCATTAGAGACTGAAAATACTTTTACACCCTCTAACCCTCAATTCAACATAATGAAAGTGAAATGGGAAAATGCTGTTTAGTGGTCATTCCTTAATTTAAACCATGCGGAAGAGACAACTCCTTTCGTACAAAAGAACTCAACATTCCTTTCTTTTCGCATTGTATACCTGGCTTCCAGCTCATTTTATGATTGTGACAAGTGCACTGGTGTCTGTGCCAAAATTTGTAACTATCTTATCGTTTACAACACCTTCTTTATAGCTATGGTATTCCGGCAATATTTACCATAAACTTAATTTTGTTGTATACTTCGGACCATTAGACGCACGCAACTTTAAAGGCTCTCGTTTCAAGGTAAAAAAAGTGCGTCTTATGGTCCGTAAAATACGGTACCCCCATGTTCCTGTCCGTTGTTCTGTGTGCTAATATTGTCCTAAAAGGAAGCCCTGCATCGAGTTCATCCTTCAGCAAGGAGTATTTCCATGTCTTCATCTATTGTTAACCCAAGGATTTGAATAGTAAGAAATGTTATAATTAAGGGTGGAAACTAGGTCATACGTTTAAAGATTTTAAACGTCGTTATTGGTATTTGCATTATATCAGAGGTTCTAATTCGAGTTTCTTTGCTTGGTTTAAGAGATGGTAGTCATCCATCACGACGGCCTGTGTCATATACACTCTGGCAAGCATATTGATTCATGCCTGGCGTTTTGTCAACATTAGTCCTTTTCTCATGCCCCATTATTCCCATTTCGTGCACACATTTTCTTCTATTTAAAAAAAAATATTTTGCCCATATTGTTGATCAAAAGAGTAGTTTTACAGCTCTTGTATCATCACTTTTTTCATTTATACTATGTATTTACTGAATGTTCTTATTTGAAAATATTGTAAATCTACATAATATAAATAATTATACAAAATATTGCTGATCCGCAAACAAATGGCCAGTCTAAAAGTAGCAGATTTTTTAATTGATTGAAATTTTGCTTCTTTCATGAGTCTTACCAACCTTTACAAGGTTCAATATAATACACTAATATAAGCAATCATCAAGTAAAATCGTCACTGCGATCTAAGTTTGAAATCAATGCAGAAATTTTTAGTTGATTAGTTGGTTTCTGTGTATGACAAACGTAACCCAAGAACAAAAATTATCATATTGTACATAAATACAGTAAAGCCGCGGTTATCCGAGCCCCGACTAACCGAGTTCCGGGTTGGCCAATAAATAAAGGTGAAATATTTAAAAGTAAAAAAAAAAAAGCTCTATAAGATTTGAAATAAAGTATATTTTGAAGAACCAAGCAAAGAAGTAGCAAAATTAGAAATGTAGTAATTAAAGTAAGTAGTGACAATAATAAGTAATAACTAAAGTGAAGTCGCGGCCCTCCTAAAAGGGAGAGGTGAAACTACGACAAATAGAGAAAGAAGAAAGAGAAAGAACTAAAGTGAACAGTATTAGCAGTAATAATTAAAGTAATAATTAAGGTAAAAGTGAAAATTATAATCTAGTTAGGATCACCAGTAGCCTATAAATACGGCATGTAGCTAGTACATTTGTAATGGGACATGCTTTCAATAAAGTTGTTTAAAAAAACAGGTAATAGGTTATGAAACTTGGTTTCTACGAATCTATCTAGTTATTCCCAGAATTTCAAATGCCGCAGATTTCCCAGAATCCCAAACTCATGTTGCAAATTCCAGGAATGAGACTGTTGTTAGAGAAGAGGCGTAAATCTGACTAGATTATAAACTCGACATTCTCTACTTTAAAAATCGTATTATTATTATTATTATTATTATTTTTTTTTTTTTTTTTGCCGTTGCTGCAACAGATGGCACGCATGGCATCGGTATTCTAATGGACTGTTTTCCGCTAACTGTCCAGATAGGCTATATATAATCATGTTTCTCTTTTTATTATCATTATTTTTATTCTTAATTAGATTATTTGGTAAGGTTTGAATGTATCCACCTCTGGTTAGTGGAAGAGAAGGCCTTAAGGCCTTAACTACACCAAAAAGCAAGCTCTCTAATTGCTGTTATTCTTGTATTTTCTTCTAGTGCGCACAGAGTCAGAAAACAAAACATTGTTGATAAGCATTATTATGAAAACCTTACTGTTTTGCCCTTGATAACGTATTTGAAGGAAGAGAACGCCTGCTTTCACATTTCCAGGGTTTCTCAACTCATTTCCAGGGCACCAAACTTGATGTTCGTCTATTTAGTTCATTTAAAAATACGAAATATACGAAGGGAACAAATTTTTCTTTATAAGGTAATAAAATAGGCAAAAGTCAAGGTCTTACCCTCTGAGTAAGACCGTAGTAATACTTTTCGGGTGAGATTTTATTTTTAAGGAGAATAAATCCGATTCTAATTTTCGTATGAAACACGGTGAATTAACTAAGCTTTTTCGTAAGCATATGCTCATTACCCAAACTGTGGTTTATTATTTCTGTTTTGTTAAACTGTATTTCAAAACCTCCACTCACTACAGGCCCTACTAGGCCTACATATTTCATTGGGGTCAAAATCGCAGGTCATTATACTGTATTTTTATTAGAGTCAACGAAAATCATTAACATATGTTAATTGTTTCACAGTTAGATCGACTTTCTGCCCTCAAATATGCAAGTTCGATCTTAAGATCGATGGC
Organism: Ectobius pallidus; assembly: GCA_964059195.1. Classification (NCBI taxonomy): domain Eukaryota; kingdom Metazoa; phylum Arthropoda; class Insecta; order Blattodea; family Ectobiidae; genus Ectobius; species Ectobius pallidus. Next base: position 46,734,601 of record CAXKWD010000004.1, on the reverse strand, counting down.
ATTTATGTGCTCGAAATTTCGTAAGTCCTATGTTTGTTGATTTACAAGTATGTAAAAGAATACCTTCAGATCAGAATTTCGGCACACCGACGACGGTTACAGGCCCAACGAGCACCACTGATATTAATGGAAGTGAAATTCTGTATCAACAACAAACAAAAATTGTTATGTGAGTGTATCACACATAATGATATATGATATTCACACATAATTTTCTCTACCCTAAAGCAGGGTAATACAAGCTTTTCGCTTCAAGTAATTTTGATATAGAATATTGAGACCATATTGTAGGGAGCTATTTAGTTATTTCAACCTGATGTAAAGACGCACAATTCGCCAAGCAAGAGTTAAAGCCTGAGTTCAGCACCATACATTCAGTTCAGACCCTAGCACCATAATGCCACCATAAGAATTGGAAAATACTAGTGTTATAATCGGAGATCAAACCCGAAGCTTTTCAGCTCGAAGCACAGTGCCTCAAGTGCACTACGACGAATCACAATGCTAAAAGAATAGAAAGGAATGAATGCAATTAAAATAAATGGATATCTTGACTATTTCTATCTCTTACTTTCTACCAATATTTCATATATAAAATGAGAAGCAAAACTTGTCTGAAGGATCATATTTAAATTCTTCGTTGCCTCAGAAGAACATTTCACAATAAAAACGCAACCATTATGCATGTAACATCTTGTGAAGGCAGGATATGTAAGTTATCCCTACAGGGATAGGATACAGATTCTTTTGAATACCTGAATACAGAGTTTACTCTTCAAGGGAGAATGTTCCAGGGAACCTGTAGTTATGTAGAAGTAGTTATTTATAAGAGACCTTTTTTTCATCACAATGCCTATTTGGAATACGACATATCTTAAAGGACGTAATCCTCGTCGAATGAATTATGATTGTATTATATATCAATTTAAACCACTATTCTATGCCTAGGTTAAGACTAAAGAATTTTACATACCGGTATTCGTTTTATAAAGACATTATTTTCTTTTCCATTTGAGGATTATAGCAATTTAGAGTATGTTATTAAAGTCATTGTACCTTCAAGTGGGTATAACTTTATTAAATCAATTCTCATTCCCTTAAGGGGATATTTAGAGCTTAAAGCATTGCAAATTTAACCATATTCATGCTTTTCTTTTATGTAAATTGCTCATAATAAATTGAAATTTAATTCACTGAAAACGCAATTTTTTAAAATATATGTTAAGACCATATTAAAATTTTAAATACATGGTAAATTAAATATAAAAATTAATTATTCATAATGACTATTTGAGAATTTAGTTATTCCCTTTTTATTTAAATATTTCCTCTGTTTTATGTTATGAAATTTAAAGGTAGATAAATAAGAACCATCACCGCCAAGTTTGTAGTTTAATAGACCATATTTTATTTTATTTTTCAATTTATGTAACAGATTTCCAAAGTACTTTAACCCTTAAATAATTTTTTCTAGGTAAGTTAGCTAGTAACCCGTTTAAATTGTTTAAACAGTTTAACGCTGAATTTACCGAGTAATGTTCACATTGTGTTAAAGGAATAAAATTAATTAATTATTTTTATTAACTAAAGGTATTGATTCAGTTTTAATAAATAATTGAAAACTCCTGAACTGAAAAGTACAGCGGATAGCCTAATTATATCTGGCACGATCTTAAGCTAACATTTTATAATTCTGCGAACTTTCTTCTTCTGAAAGTAGCTATTGTTCTTTATCCACAATCTTATTGAAATTGTCTTACTACACACTCTGCCGATTACTACAACATAGTTTATAAAGCATTTTCTTTACTCTCTGTCTGCAACCATTTTTATGTTATTTGTACACTTTCACCTGAGTTGACAATCAGGCCAAATTGCTTTAATCATGTTCCTTTGTTCGTGATTCTGTTTCCCCGAATCAGCACTTCGGATGCTCCATCCGGTCGTGCTACTGTCATTAGCGTAATATTGCACATCCATCAATTTAACTGTAAAAGAAAAACTCAATATCACATCATCAACAATACAGTCACTCAAATATCATAAATCAGCTTTACGTCTACGTACGACCAACATTCTTCCCAATATAACTTACATAAACAATGAAGACGATCTTGTGAACGTAAATGACTGGGAGTGCATAATTGACATGAATGAAATACTCCTGTGTTATACTCGTGTGTATGAAGTATACGTTATTAAAGCCAATACGCTTGATGTTCATTGCTAGACACACAAATAGTTCAGGCGAGGTAGATTTTTTTTGTAATCAAAGTGGCCACTTTCTCTAACAATAAGCAATAATCAGGAGAAAAATAGGAATTCATTGCATAAGTTTAGAAAAAAATTATGTTTGTAGCATCATGGTCAAAAATGCAAAAGTTAGGAAAAAGTGTTTTTCGATTTTGTTGTATCACAAAGAAAAATATAGGGTAAACGATAAATAGCACGACATAGAGCTTAAAAAGACAAAGAAAATGCGTTTCAAAGGATAAAAAAAATCCCTTTAGGCAGGCCTACAGGCGGAGGTAGATTTCGAAGTGCTTTTGATTTAATTTATTGTCGCTGCATAGCACTCTTCTTCTTTAGCCTTGGCATGGCAAACCTGCAGTAAAGAGGAAGAGCCTAAAATCAATTGTTTTGACAACAATAATAGAATATAATATTCTGGGAGGCCGTGCGCAAGATCAGCAAAGAATAAAATTAGCAAAGCCGCTAAACAAGACAAAATTATGATATTATAATAATTCTTTCAAGTGTTATTATTTTCAAACATTAAAATCTCGCGTCATATGAGAGCTATCAAGAAACTATTTATTGATTTGTAGAGTACTCATCAAGAGCTTTTCAACGATACCCCACAAGACGTGGTTTCAAAAGTTTCGAATTTTCATCCCCCACCCCCACCCTCACTCGAACCCCCGAATCGTTGGTGTCACTGTGAACTCCATAGGGAGTACTCTAATTTATTCAAACAAAGTTTCCCTCTATACTTCATAGGGGCCGAGATATACATTTTTAAAAATTTCAACCCCCTCCCCCGACCACCCCCTTGGGCCAATTTTGCCCATTAACGAACTTGTCCGAACTATTGGGCCTAGAAATAACATAATAAAATTTGGTTCAAATATCTTCAAAATTACGGCCGCTATCGTGTAAAGATATAAATATATATTGGGTATATAAATATCACAAATTTTTTTTTTTGAACGGGCGGTGGTTTCGTACTTAGGGGAGCATGAAACGTAAAGATATGAAAGAATTTTTCGAAAATCATAAAGTGGTATCCATTGCAATAGGTAGATTTTTCTTCGAAAATCTACCTAATAGATACATAACTTTTTGCTAGAAAAATTGAAAACTGCTGAAAATCCATATTTTTCATAATTTTATTACTCGGTTTGTATGTATTCTAGAGATATCTATGTGGGCTGAAATTGTAACTACCTATAACACCTATCTGGTGTAAAAATCCCTTTAGGCAGGCCTACAGGCTGAGGTAGATTTCGAAGTGCTTTTGGTTTAATTTATTGTTGCTGCGCAGCACAGTTCTTCTATAGCCTTGGCATCACAAACCCGCAATAACTGCAAAAAAGAGGAAAGAGCATTGCAACGGGGCCTAAATATGCTAACGGTGAAATTAACCAAGAAACTACTGGTCTATACTTCTGGTTTTATTAAAACTCATAAGCTTACTATACATAAAAAAACTTCGTTTTACATAACCAGTAGTTTTTTGTTTGATTACGTCGGCTGTAAGAAGGTCTTAACCTTCGGAAGAAATTGATATAAGAAGAACTCAACATTTTTTTATATAAAAAGAGATCATTCTGTAATTATGTTTCAGCTACTTGATGGAGGAGTAGCGGCTCCGGTCAAGGAATCCATCATTAACGGTTGTGGGTGTCGGCCTGCTGACCAGATGCCCTCTGCCTTTGGTAGATGACGCAGATCCCTTGAAAGTTGTAGCGCCACGGAGTTTAGTATAGTTTTAGTTTCATAAATACAAGCAAGAAACTGTACAATAACAGTGGGAGCCCGGTCACAAACATCACTAATTAGTGTGCCTCACAGTACCGGTACTGCATGTGTCATAAATTGTCTTTCTATGAGGTAGACCATTAGGGCAATCAGTCATAGGAGATAGGTTCTATTTGGTGTTGTGAATTGAACTCCGTCTTAGCTCAGTTGGTAGAGAATTGGCGCGAATAGCCAAAGGTCCTGGATTCAACTCCCAGTGTCAGAGGAATTTTTCTCCTATAATATTCTCAAGAAATAATGTTTTTATATCACAAGTCAATAATACTAACCTTGTAGTCCCATGTTCTTTGAGGACAACACTCTTTTCCCATTGAGCCGTAACTTTCATATTAAACTCCTTTTTACTGAGAATTATTTTATCACAGCAATATCAAAGTGTACAATGCACCATATGAAATATAAATGGATCTGAAATCTTTTTTATAAAAAGAGAGTTGTTTATTATGTTTCAACTTGATATTATATTTTATTATTTATTTTTTATTTTGCCATGCATTAATGTTCTAAAGGTGTGTTACTATTATTTTTTTAAAACTCCATTACGTTGGTAATTTTATCCTTAGTCTGTCCTCACACATTTATTTCGGCAGGCCTTCAGGCTGAGATATATTTTTAAGTGTTATTGTTTTTCAAACATTCAAATCTCGCCTTATATGAGAACTATCGAGAAACTAGTTATTATTTGTACAGTACTCATCAAGAGCTTTTCAACGATACCCCATAAGACGTGGTTTCAAAAATTTCGAATTTCCATCGCCCCAACAACCACCCCCACTCGTACCCCCAAAACACCCGAATCGTTGGTGTCACTGTAAACTCCATAGGGAATACTCTAATTTATTCAAACAAAGTTTCCCTCTATACTTCATAGGGGCTGAGATATAAATTTTTCAAAATTTCAACCCCCTCCCCGACCCTCCCCTTGGGCCAATTTTGCTCGTTAACGAACTTGTCCGAACTATTGGGCCTAGAAATAACATATTAAAATTTGGATCAAATATCTTCAATATTACGGCCGCTAGCTTGTAAAGATATATATATATATATCACATTTTTTATTATTATTATTTTTATTTTTTGAACGGGCGGTGGTTTCGTACTTAGGAAGGCATGAAACGTCAAGATATGAAAGAATTTTTCGAAAATCATGACATGGTTCCGATCCCAATAGATAGATATTTGTTCGAAATCTACCTAAAAAATCTAAGTTACTAATTCCAAACCGTTGTGCTCCCCCTAAGACTGTTAATCGCCCCCAGATTGGGAAGCACTGGCTTAGATCAAAGAAGTTAAACAGATGATTAAGTACGCTCTCACGAATTCAAATAAAAACAGATTCAACGTACAAGCGATTAAAGTAAACGATAGGCCGCGGTGATTCATTTAAATATAACATATCCTTCCACAGGATTGGTCATTGAATCATGAGCTAAATAGCCATTAACCAGAAAACATGCAATAAAAGCCCGTTGCAAAAATATTGTCGAAAGGTCAAGAAGCCCCTGCAGTTATTGACTAGTCAACACGCAGTACACGTCCGTTGGAGAAATTGTCTAAGGTGCTAGGCGAGCGAGGAGCCCCTGCAGTTGATGTCTAGTCAACACGCAGTACACATCTGCTACAGAAGTTGCCTAACGTACTAGGCGGGCAATAAGCCCCTGCAGTTAATAACTAGAAAACACGCAGTACACGACTACTGCAGAAGTTGTCTGACACTCTAGGCGAGCAGTAAGATATTTAAGTATTTCCTTACTCTTTTTCATGGCGTCTTCCATCAGAAAAACATGTAGGATAGTTTCTAATGGAAGACATGGGAAAGGAAAATAAGCTAGGCCTACATGAAAATTCGGAAGAATAATTAAACGGGCAGGATACTAGAGTTAAGCTCCAGTATGATGTGCACTACTTAAATCGCATACCGGTATGAAATTCCTTAAAATGTGCCGGTGTGTAATTAGCTGAAGTAGAGAAGTCCCGCATACCGGCGTGCACTATAATATACTATACCACTCCAGTAATAATCACTATATAGTCTTAAACTCTCGATCTAGTAAAGATTAAAGACCTTTACATAAATTAATAAATTTAATTTTTACCAATGAGGGGATGTTATATAATAAGTAGGGCAAGGCATTTGATGATTTTGCATCTTTTTTATATGAATGTTAAAAGATAGCTCGGATATATATAAATATTTCATGAAATAAATTATTAAATAAGGGCAATTTGTTTTTGCATTTTTTGCTTTATTTTGCATTTTTCGTCATTTTCATTAGGTGTTTTCGGCATTTTTAGGTCTTTTCGGCAATTTTAGGTCTTCTCGGCATTTTAGGTCATGTTTCTATGGAGGAAGGGAGGAGCTTTTCCATGTACAAATCGTTACTTTCAGACGACAGACGATTATTTTTATTTGAGATTCTCCACCAAAGTTCTTAGTTAATTTTAATTCAGATTTATTGTAAACACCATAGCAGTTCGTCTTGTAGCAGTAAAGATATTTTTCTCTCTTTTTAAGTGGCACATATTTGCTAGGGGCAATTTGATGGGCTTGCCAGTTCAGAAAGAACTTATTTTTCTTTAAGGGTGTCCAAGTGCTGTAGTATAAATTTACTTCTTCAGCAACAAAATAAGTATGTTTTCTATTGTAAATTCATGTATAACGCTATGTCAACCATTTTCATTAAATTGTTTTTAGCGATTTACTACTTAAAAGAACTAAACGAGAAATAATAGTAAATTTATTGGTCATTTTTTAAAATTATGTCATTTTCCACTATTTTAGGTCAAAAGTGAATTTTATATTTTGCATTTTTTCGCTATTTTATGGTCATTAAATGCCTTGGCCTGATAATAAGAATTTAATTTCCACCTTATACCCTAATTAATTACGTATGTAGGATATCTCGGAGATTTTGCCAATAACATTCACATTCAGTTTTAGCTAAATAAATTAAATATTGTTAGCTAAAACTGACTGTGAATGTTATTGGCAAAGTCTTCGAGATAACCTACGTACGTAATTATTTCAGGGATGTAAATTTTTTCTAATAATTTTAATTTCTGTTCAATTTCAATAACTTCGTATTTTATGTCAATGCTTGATAATAATAGCTAATAATAAATTAATAACTAGGCTATTCTTCTTAATCTTCAACAACTTTCTGGACTGTCCCTATATCCTAGGTAATATAGAAAACTTGTATGTCATATCTTCGTGCAGAAATACTGCTTACTAACTGAAACTGTATTACTCATATCCGTAATTCATTATAAGTCTCAGGTGAATAGTTACTGTCTGGAGCAGGTAACATTCTTTGAAGTAGAGTACACCCATCTCGTTATTAATTATTTAATTTTTCAGTTAGTATATGTTCATGTAATAGACCTATTGCATGCTATAATTGCAATCCAATCAAGCATAGGGGAAAATTAGGTTCAATAAAAGGAAAGTGTATAAAAATAATAACAACAATAATTGTTGTTTTTATACTAATGGATATTTCTAAACTTTTAATTGTCACATTCGTCTAAGGAAAGTGTTATCAGACATGTTGGAAGTGATGAATCTGACTTCTGGACAACCTGTTCTGGAATTGATGAGGAATCCATTGAGATATTGTGACAGGAGATGACGGTGTCGTTAAATGTAAATAAAAGCGACCGCCGGAGCTATTCTAATGTGCACTGTAAGTAATAGAAAAGGGATGGGACTGAGAGAGGATAAGATACAGTTTTACGACCTACCTCACTTTTCTCGTCTGTCCATCTGTTCCCCACTCTCTCTAATAACGTCCAGCAGTTTCAAGATCTGGATTTATCTTTGATTTAGACTAAGTTGATCCACCCTCCTTCAATCCGATCCATCTCTTTGCTGAGTCAGCATTGTTCTTGACCAGAAGGGAGACTTCAAATAGGAGAGGATATTTACCGAAGCCCTGCCATAAAATATCGCGCATTGGATTTCATAAGTTTCAATAACTGTTGAACGATGCACTCGGAAGAAATTTCATGAATGAGATAGATTACTATCATACTTATGACAGAAAACGCAGTACCTCACGTGTTTTACAGTCTAGATCAGGTCTCTCCAACTGGCGGCCCTTGGAAGTTGTCGCGGCCCGCGAAAGAAAATTAAATATTATAGTATCAAGTTAAAACAGCACGCATTGCCATAGGCATAGGTTACAACTGTTAAGGTTAATTAAAAAAAACACACATTTTTCATGTTGTCAAGAGTTGTTGAATTAAATAGATGTCATTTTTTTTACATTTTGTGAGGATATTGATAGGGTTATTCAAGAATTTAATTCAAAATTTCATGTCTTTTTTTAAACTTAAGGACAAATTGTATCTTCTTAGCGATCTCTTGAAAGTGAGCATCTTAGATCTATTATCAAAATTTAAAGTCGAAATATTGTATGATGATAAATATTTTTTATACGTTTTTAAAATGACATTTTGTGAAATTTTGTAACATCAGATATTTGGAAACACATAGGAATTCCTTGCATTTACCGCCTCGGAGTCAATAGGTACATCGTTCACTATTTAAATGGTAATTATACTTTATTAAATTCTTGGCAGTATACCAATGTTCCCTTAATGTTCATTCTAACTGACAAGGACAATATGGAAGTGCCAGTACATAATGAAGCCTTGCCCGGAAATGTCTCAGTTGAAAAGGATGCCAACGAATTATACAATTCGGTGATTGAAGATCTAAGAATTGTACTAAGAATTTTCAAGTTACGTGTGTAATAGTTTGTCAAAGGTAGTATAACCAATGAATTACCCACGACTATCCATATCGAAATTTAAATATTTTCTTATGTGAATTATAGTAGAATACAATATGTATCTCTCATTGTGGACGATTCTCTGATATTTTATTCCTGCAAATCGATTGATACGCTTGCAACAGGAAGTAGTAAATTAAAAAAATGTGGTAGTTGTCAGTGATAACAGATAAGATGTATGTTATCGAAATATAGGATTAGTCCTGACTAAAATTAAACAGATTCTTGCATGCAATTGTTCTAAATCTTGAATATGCATATTGGTCATGGAAGGGTGATTCCTATACAGAAGCGTCATTCGGCAATTTCAAAGTGACGCTTAAAGTGAAAACGAGGCATACCAAACAGTGAAATGACTCCAATTTATATAAGCGACACATTCAACTACTTTTTCTTCTCCTCCTCCCACTTGCTCTATACTTAGACACATTTTCTACGTAGATTATGAGTAATGTCACGGATATCCATTTACTGTGGAAGTGCAGGCTAATCTGACCACTGGAGGATAGAGAAAATCCCACTAAAACTGTAACTTTGTTTTATACTTCCCGTATAATAGAGTTAGTTTATTTGCTTACAGAGTACAGTGTTTTTCTTTATACATATACATTTTCTTTAAATTTAATACATTTAAATTCACTAGATTAACCTTTAAATACAAAATATGTAATAGGCCTACACAATTAACATTAATTAAGTCTGAGAGCATTGCATAAAAATCTTCAAAATGAATGCGCCTTCTGCAATACGGTCACTTACTGGACTATGTGTCGGAATGACAATTGAAAAACCGCAAAATCCATGTTTTCACTTACAATTTTTATACTATTCAACATAATGTAACATTCGTTGTATTTATCACACGTACAAGAAAATCGTGGGTACGCCGTAGCGTAGTGCGCTATATACCGGAAGGTCGCGGGTTCGATCCCCGATGAAGTCGTTGGAGTTTTTCAATTGGCTTGATCCTTCTGGTGGCACTATGGCCCTGGGGTAGACTCAGCCTCTAACAGAAATGAGTACCATGAGATATTCTGGGGGTAAAGGCGGCCGGTGCGTAAGGCTGACAACCTTACCACCTTCACGTTCCGATTGTCCAAAATCTGGGAGCCTCAACCTCCTGGAACCCTCTGGGCCTACATGGCCTGTATAGGGAACACTTTACTTTTTAGTTTACTTTACAAGGAAATCCATTTGTTCTCATGTAAACTAAACTGCACTTTTAACATACATTGCGGTCTATTATTTAAATAAACATGCCGTGTTACTCGTCCCTCGAAGCTGTGAAGCTTTGTTCTGCAAAGGGGGAGGACAGATAGGCAATCACTGTAAGTAACGATTTCCAATGGAGCAAACTGCGACTTCAAATCTGATTTAATTAGTTGGAAAATCGGAAAGAGTTAAACTTCCGATTTCCATCCCAAAGTAAATGTTACTTCAATTGGATTCCCAGCACCCATATTAATCAACGAAAACGTATACGGTTTCGGAGTAAAGTAAGTTATAGATTTGGTATCGTTTATCTTTATATTGTACATTCAGAAAAAAGAAAGAAAGAAAAAAAAAAAAGAAGACTGGGTACTTGACTTGTCTATTTCAAGTTTAGACAGAAATATTTGGGTAATCCGAATTGAGATGCATTGTGACGATTGCAGTTGGTTGGTTGGTTGGTTGGTATATGGTTATTTAACGACGGGGACGTACTGCTACTTAGGCCTTGAACCGTCGCCGGAATTTTGTTCCGCAGGAGTTCTTTTACATGCCAGTAAATCTACTGACATGGGCCTGTCACATTTATGTGCACATAAATGCCATCGACCTTGGCCGGGTTCGAACACGACGATTTCGGTCACTATAATTAAAGGTTTGTTACTTTTCATACACAAATAGGCCTATATTCAGCTTAATAAAATAATTCAAATGCCATTTGATGAATACAGAATGTTCTTCATTAAATAGCATCATGTAGGAGAATAATACTCCTAAAAATAGGTTCTCTTGTTGTGCCTTATTTGAAATGACGAGTGTCTATATTTAAAACTGGCTTTGAGGATCTACGTTGCATAGAAAGAGTGACTTCAGGAACTCAATGTGACATAACTGTGGTAATTGCGTCAATTCCAAAATCTGTACAAAAACTATTGCGAATATTTGTTCCTACATATTTTATACATATATTATATATTATTAAATATATTATTATATTTTATACATATATTATAGTCAATAAATATGTAACAGAACCGTTGTACGAATCTATGAAACGCGGCAGACTGTATTAAGTGTTCCCTTGGCTCGTTGGTTGGTTAGTTAGTTAGTTGGTTAGGTAGTTGGTTAGCCTAAAATATTACAGTTGCAATAGATTGTATTCCAAACTCCGTCAGATATTTGTTTTTTAAGTATTTTTTGAATTTATAAAATATTTTTAAACGTTGCATATTATAAAAATTTTCTCAATTAGTACATTAATAATTATTATTTGTGCCACACAAGGATTAAACTTCATAATCCGAAGATAGGTAAAATTTAATTACTTTTACGTGTTTATCTTTTAACCGAAGCCTTCTTTCAATATTTTCATACTTTTAAGATTCACCCAGAGTTTTATTCAGCCGACAGCACATATTAATGAGTCCCTAAAAGGGAGATGTAAAACTAAGATAAAGAAAGAAGGAATAATTAAACATCCTATTTGAGGCAAAGAAAAGTAATGAATGACGAATTAATCGGTGGAAGGTACAGTAAAAATTAATAACCAATTAAACGAAAGTGTGAATGGTTCAAGTCGGGATCAGACTCGTGTGAATGAAATAGCGCCTGAATATAGTCAGCCCATCTAGCAAATTCAAGACGTGATGCAGATATACTAGGCGCTTGGTGAGCAAAACTAACGCTAAGAGTTTTTAAAGATTCGTTGTTCAGGTCGTATTTTTATGGCTGTAAGTAGACCAGTTGTTAGAATTTTGTTTTCCTGTTTAAGCCTTAGGGCAACTTATGAATAACTAAGTAAGTGCATATACATGTATGTAATATGAATAAGTATTATTTCTAAGTTTCACTAGATGTTGTCCTCTATCTTTTCTTTTTAATCTATTGCTTTCCTTGTACTTTCATTCATATTCACTTCATCCTTTTATTTTTTTGGAAATCGACATATATTGATATTAAATCCGAGTATATGTCTTTCCTTCGTGTAACCATATCATAAATAGGATATAGCCTTCTGTGATAAGTTGCCGGCTGATGGCGTACTGTTAAGCCGAACTTGTTCTTTGCTGTTTTCTTTAAACGAACGGATTTTTACAAGACGAAATGAACACAGCTGAGTGTAATATTAAAATTAACACAAACGTAATTGATTTTATTTTAAATACAGCCTGTTTATTATGCAGTTTGATTTACTGCGCTCAAGGTTTTATGATAGTTTCGTGTTCGATAATAATCGACACCACAACTGTGTTATAATGAAAATCTGTATCACTGGATATCATTATAATCCCGTTACGTTATATGTAATAAGCGAATTATAGTATGATCGAAGGAAAAATATTTTCCAACTAAAGCACTGTTAATATTCAAGATGGATATATATGCATTCATGAACCACAGATTATTGTCTTTGTTGGACATTACATGAGAATAATATAGGAGATAAATCCCTCTGACACTGAGATTTGAATCAAGGACCTTTGGCTATCCGTGCCACTGCTCTACCAACTGAACTAAGCCAGAATTCACTTGACAGCACCAGATGGAACCTCTCTCCTATGACTGATTGCCCTTAATGGTCTACCTCACTGAGAGACAAGCTATGTCATATACAGTGGAACACACTAAGTGGGACACACTAATTAGTGATTTCTCCACTGTTATTGTACAGTTGACATTCAAGATGGATATATAATTATGCATTCATGAACCACAGATTATTGTTTCTCTTGGACATTAAATTAGAATACATGAGAATATACTAGTGGCACGGATAGCCAAAGGTCTGGGTTCAAATCTCAGTGTCAGAGGAATTTTTCTCCTATAATATTCTCATGTAACGTCCAATAGAGACAATAATTTGTGGTTCTTGAATGCATATATATATATATATATATATATATATCCATCTTGAATGTTAACTGTACAATAATAGTGGAAGCCCGGTCACAAAAATCACTAATTAGTGTGCCTCACAGTACTGCATATGACATATAATGTAACTTGTCTGTCAGGTAGGTAGGCCATTAAGTGCAATCAGTCATAGGAGAGAGGTTCCATGTGGCGATGTGAAGTGAACTCTGGCTTAGCTCAGTTGATTGAGCAGTGGCACAGATAGCCGAAGGTCCTGGGTTCAAATCACAGTGTCAGAGGAATTTTTCACCTATAATATTCTGATAATATTATTGTTATTTTGAGTATTATAGGCATAATAAATAATAACAAACATAATTAGGGTTTTCAAACAAAAACCAACAGGCTTTATTAAATTCACAAACGACCCATGATGGACCAGGAGAAGTTAGATGGACTTGGAGCTGCGGATGCGATGCTCTGTGACAAAGCTCCGGATGTTACCGGTTGAGGCACTGGTGAGGAGAGGCATGATGCTCGCTGCATCCACATCCTGATGGCGGATAAACGGACGCTGCAGGTAGTAGCTCGCCGTGCCGATCTCCGTCCGGTTCATCTGATTGCCTGCAAACCTGATGTGATGAACAACACTGGCATGTTACATAGGAGTAGACTAGTCACATACAGCCAATAGTAAGATGTAATAAGACAGAGGATATTCCATACCGCAGCAATCTGCACTAGTTTCTTATCACTTCATTGATGGCAAAATCAAAATCAAAATAATAATAATAATAATAATCTGCACTAGTCTCTTATCACTTCATTGGTGGCAAAATAATAATAATAATAATAATAATAATAATAATAATAATAACAATAATAATACTAATAATAATAATCCGGAAGAAGGAAAGATCAAACTAGGTCAAAATTGGGCTACAAGTATCTTATGAAAAAACAGAATGGATCACCAATATCAAAAATGCACCTGCAGAAATTACAATATCTCAAAATAATGTAATCAAGAGGGTTAATAAGTTCAAATACCTTGGTGAAGTAATAACGACAACAGCGATAGAAAAGGAAGGCTCGAAAGCACGAGTTTACAAAATGGAAAAAGCATACCATGCAACAATGAATATATGTAACAAAAAATCATTATCCAAAAATGCTAAATTGAGTCATTATAAAACTGTAATCTTATCAGAAGCTCTGTATGCAACAGAGTGTATAAATACCTTCTCAGATAGAAGAATAAGCAAAGCAGAGAAGAGAATCTTAAGGAAAATTATGGGACCAATTTGGGAGAATAACATATACAAATTGAGACCAGAAAAGTAGTTATACAAACAGAAAAAATAGGCCATACTTTCAGGAAAAGAATATTAAGATTTTATGGTCACATTTTCAGAATGGAAAGAGACAGAATTACCAAACAAATTTTTGATCACTTTGTACGTAAAGAAACTTTAAACCATAATTTTTCAAGGAAGTTGAAGAAGATTTGAAATTACTCAATATCAAAAAGGAGGATATTGCAGACAGAGAAAAGTTTAGGAAAGCAATATTTTATGGCAAATTTGCAGAGAAACCCAAGAAGAAAACGGGAAGTAAATGGACGGAAGAACGGAAACAGCGACATCCCGAAAGAATGAAGAAGTTTTGGGAAGACAAGAAGAAGACAACTGTTTCACGTTTCCCTAAGTTGGCCTAATCGAAACGAAAATAATAATAATAATAATAATAATAATACAATAATAATAAAAATAATAATAGGCTGTTAATAACAAGTATATTAATAATAATTATGCAGGTATGCTGGGCCATATGTTGTCCATTAGTTTCAGAGATATATACATGGATGATTAAACTGTTAGGTTTGTGACGCATAACCATGAAAAGTACACATATATTACAGTCTCAGTCAAAGAGTTTTGAAAATATGAAAGATGAAACTGAGAAAGGAAGATGCACAACTCTTCCGTCTAAATATTCCTTTAGTAACTTACTTAACTTACTAAATTAATAACTTAACTTACGGACAATATTCATCACTTTATACATAAACATTTAGAAGAGTTCATACATATCATGTTAAAAAGACATTTCACTTGTGGAAATCTTCACAAGGTTCACAAGAGAATGGGTCATCTCCTAAGAGCGCACATACAGGATTATATCATTGCAAGAATACAGTCCTTTCAAAAAGCTTATAATTTATGATGCCTACGATACACTATATCGATACATTATTCACTTTTTTATGTTTTACTGATTTTTATTTGTCTTTGCGTATCAAACCCTGATTACAAAACTTCCTTACAACAACCACAATAATACGAGTAATATTAATGATAATAATAATATAACAATATAATAATAATAATAATAATAACTTAGGTTCCCTGATGCATACATACCAGAGCATGAAGCGGTTTTCAGTTGGGCGTCTTCTGATACGGTACAGAAGGGCTAATGGAAGGACTGAAAGAATACAGCAGGTCACAATTTTGATGTTGGCTGGCTGGAGTATAAATTGGATTGCAACAGGTAACTTCCTTAGATCTGGTTCTTCACTTGCAATCAACATGAAACCTTCATTTGGGAACCATAATTCCATCTAAAATATTAATTTATTATGTAAACTGATTAAAAAATGTTGTAATGATATTGCTAGAAAGAAATGTTTAGTGAAATAAGAAAACTCAAATCGTTATATAGGGAAATAGAAGTTATATGGGGGACAGAAATTTACTTAACCACACATGGCGGAAAGTAGGAATCTGGAAACTCGGAAACAAGAGGAAGTGCAGTGAAAGGAATTTTCCTACTATGCAATATGAAAAAAGATACCCCTTGAATGCACAAACAACGGCACTCTGGAGGAAGATTTTTTTTGACAAAAATTTTCAGATATGAACAACACCATAGCATTTTAGATAACAATCAGCAGTACCACAAGTATTAAGCTACTCAAATACAATAGAAAAAACGCTATATCATATAATAAAGAACAAATTATTATAACAAATTATCAATTATGTTAGTTGCATAGCTAATATATATATAGAATTGTATTTAACATTATAAAGTAGTAAAGTTAATAGTCCATATGGTTCGCCTTGTTGTGTTAATGTTTGTTCTCTCTACAAGTGTGAATTGACCCTACGGAGAAATAGAAATGTACCTACCGGAGATCATTAGATACAAATGTACCATTTGTTTGAGAAATAAACAGTTATTACATTTCTTTCTGTGATCTTAGTTCCGGAGTGTCGACCGGCCAATTTGACATGAGTTTTTTTTCATGGTTTCCCCAGTCGTAAAGGCAAACGTCGAATTGGATATTTACATACCATGAATCATTCTCACCATTTCATCTTGTTTCATATCCATTTAAATGAATATCGGTTGAAATTTACTCCATTAATATACACCAATAATAGAAACGATTGGCGATCAATAGTTCCATGGCCTACCCTACTGTATAGACACACACATCCCGAATTCGTGATATGGCCTCGCAGCTAAAAGGAGTATAAACACAGCTGAATTAAAAAATAGTCCTAAAGTCCGAAACATGGGATAATATAGTTCAGAACCTTATAGTTCCGTCTGGAAAATTAAAAAAAAATACTTTAAGAGCAGTCTACTTCCGTTCCAGGGGAAGATAAATGCAGATTTTATGACTGAAAAACTCAAGCAGGGTTTAAAAACACATTTGGCCTACCCGGTGCAGTATTCTTTTCAGTATTCATTTATTTTCTACTTGATTTATGTACGTGACTATGTGGGTGCACTCTGCCATGTTGGTGACGCAAGTGATCTGGTCTGCGCAGGGTTATCAGCTTGTGACAAGGGGCCTAGTGTCACCAGCATATCTTAATAGATTTGCAAGTGTTTGTCGCGCGATCCTTCCTTCACTGTAAATCTTAAATTTGTTTTTAACTCGAGCAATTAAAAAATTAGGTTTTCCTCATTCCAAACTCATTCCCAAAAATTTACACTTTAGAAACTTGTATCATAAATAACAATTAACTAGGGAAGGACCGATACCAGATATTCTCGATACTCGATTCTCGATACCGATACATTATTTTTTCCTCGATACCGTCAACATTTCCAGTTTCAATAAATAGGTACATTAAAAATTAAAAGTTGAGATAACTGTGTAATACCAACTAATTAATTAAGTGTGCATATTTAATGAGACAAAATTTAATATCATCAGTAGCCTATAATTATTTTTAAACTCTACATTAAAACTAAAATTAGTCTTTGAAACAGTCCACTTACAAGTTTTTGTTAAAAAATTACAATGGGGTTTGTACAGTCAGCTTGCTTGTTGGTTGTTACTGAAACGTTTGACAGGAAACGAAGCAATTAAGATTCTCTTCTGTTTGGATTTTAAAAGTAGGAAAGTATTTATTTATGACTATAAAAAAGTCACAGAGTGGTTTTCTCCATTTCAAAGGAGAAATAGAAGTATTTACTGTATTTTAGTAGACTACTAAAAGCAGAAAATATACCCCATGTCCTCAAATTTCAGAATTACCAAAGTATTGAAAAAGTACCGAGCTAGTTTTATTAAGTATCGCTCGATGCCGATACCATGCAAGTATCGAGAGTATCGAAGTATCGAAAGTATCGAGGACCCGCCCCTACTATTAACTGTAATAACTGTTGCACTATTACACGTTGTATGCTTCACCCTCACCTGTTGCCAATACAGTACTAGGAGGAAGTCTACAAGGAAGAGCATACTTGTCCATATTCTAACAGCCTGGGTCATCAGATACATAAATGTCGCCTCCTAAAACATTGAAATCAGTGATGGATTAACAATATACATTACTTAAATGAAAGCTGTACAAGCTTTTGGCATTGAATCGAAATATTAAAATCTGATTCAAAGCCTTTCTGACGTCCGTTGGGATCTGCTGGAATTCCCTTATGAGAAGAGAATAAAATCAGGTAAACTGTTGTAATAAAATGCCAGAATGCCAGTTATAATTGCAAATTATGATATGCAGAAAATAAGTTATTTTTGTAATCGATTTCCGAGTTAAGATCCAGGTTGATTCATTAAGCAGGGCTTACGGAAGGACAAAGTTCTAGTTTGATAAGAATATGTGAAGGAATATATGGGTAGTGTTATTTGTCATAGTTAACTCTATTGCAACTTCCTAAGCCGTATATGAACACTGTAAAACAATACGTCGCCATGAGTACTGATTTGCATTTGATAAATTCTTTCTAATATATTACCATAAAATAGGCACTAAATTGGGCATTAATCCGGTACCGGTCAACCGATTTGGCCCAATATCAATAGACTTCTCCCCATAGAAGTTATAAATGCGTATACTAAGTTTCATGAAAATCCGATAAAGCGTATTTGAGTTATCGCGCGTACGGACACACAGACAGACGGACAGACATTTTTAAAAATTGGATTTGAATTTCTTAGTGAGATTTACACAATATATATGTAAAGCATGAGTTAATTCATTAGGTAGGGCTTATAGTAATTCCGGGGTGCGCAGGCAAAGAGAGTTAAGTCCACCATCCTAAAAAATTGAGATATGTCCATAGAGTTATAGATAAAAGTGTTCTCTACATTTGTGTTAAGTCCAGTAAGTCATAATCAAAATTGTACGGTAGTTATGAATCTGTGCCTCATGGGTATATCCATCTCTAAAGCTATGTTCGGCTGGTATAGTGTGTTAAGTCACTCTAATTCTCAGTAACAAGAAAGTGGACTTAACTCTCTTTTCCCGCGCACCCCGGAATTGAGGTGTGCCAGAGAGAAGGACCAGTACGTTTTAACTTCAAGTCAACTTAATTTGCTCCCAGTCGTAAAACTTGTTACGATTGAAATTGAACTCTTTTCTGTCTCAATAATTGTAGATAGTGTAATATTTTTACATGACTAGTGGCCAATTGAAGCCTAACCCTAAAACCCACTAAGTGCCAAAAAAGTTGTTTGGGAGTTGTGAAAAATACATTTTTACAATGTAAACTAGAACAATACTAACAGTTCTTAGTTCGCAGTTCTTATATCAACGCAATATAAATTTTGTATATAGAAACAATTACATAAAAGGAACTATTTTAGAGTTCTTTTAAATGAAATTTCTGGTTTATATCTAGTGGTATAAGGTGGGAGAAAGTATAAGTAATAAGGAGATGAGAAGTGTTTTACTGCTGTTATTCCGTATGTTATAGGAATGATAATCAATTTTAAAAAGGTTTTTCTGTGTGAGTAGGCAAAAAGTACAGTTTGGAAAACTATAATGCAAGGTAGAGGAAGTATCTTGTGCTCTTTGAATAAACGGCTTACAGTAATCCAAGGGCTTACTTTAAAGATTGGGCGTATTATTCGCTTTTGAAGGACAAAAAATATGTTTCTAAAAAATTGGTCACTGATTCAAGTGATAAATAGCAAAGGTAATGTCACGAGAGGTCAGGATTTTATCAATAAATTCACGAGCAATGTAGTTGCTTATTTCCCAGAAACTGCTTCAGCCTTTTAGGTTTTTTGTGTTTGGTACAAAATCCTTATAGAATACCGGTACATTTAATCATCGAGTCGTGATAACTATGGTATTAAGGATTGGGGTAAAATCCTATTTCAACTCTCCCTATAATTTAACACCAGATTATCTCCATAAAACAGTTTAAAACACACGGATTTCAACACATATCTTCTCGGGAGAGGAGATGTTATCTTGACGAGTGATTTAGTCCAACCCGCCCGCACTAAATAGTACACTTTATTTTACAGTACGAAATGGCAAAAAGTAGCAATATTTCCGCCATATTAATTGTACAGATCGGAGAAGGAGCGCATGATTGGACGTTGCCTGTGTGACGTCGATTAGCGATGAACTGTGACCAACATAACAAAACGCGCGACATATCGAGACGCGCGCAGTTCGATATGTTACTACAAATAAACACTTTTGCGCTCCGCTTCGCCTGCCGCCTCCGCTTCGCGCGCTTAACTATGTGGACAGTATTATGCATTATTTAGACTATCTGTACAAAATTTGTTACTTAAGAAATATTAGGTACACGGCTAGCAAAACAAATAGAGTAGAAAGAGGGCCGAGATGCAAAGATCATAGTTGGTCACCCTGGCTCGGTTGAAAACAAATACATCGCGCCGGACATGTGAAGAAGCCATATCGCGACGATGGTGGGACGTTGTTATTGGACTATTGGTAATTAATTGCTTACCTGTATGATACTCCCCATGGGCCATCTCCGGAATACGGTTCTGTTGGTGGAGAGCAGATGGTAGAGTAACATGGCCACGCATCCTATGTAGACGATGGAGGGCAGAATGGTGATGGGCGTCTCTCCGCATTGCATGTACTTTAGCAAGGATGCTGTGGCGAGTCGGAGACCCTTCATACCTGCTCTTCCGCCCTCTGCACCTCATAGTTACGCCGAGCAGGCTTCAGGAGCGTCCATAACCTGGCTGTCATGCTCTCCACCATGCTTGTTACTATGACAATGGTACATCATGGCCAGCCAATAATGTAGTAGTACCGCTATGGAAACACTAATCTTTGTCTATACTTTCCACATCGACTCTCAAACTTAAAAAAAGTCCAGTGATTCTTCCAGTAATTCTTACGCAGCATCATCATAGGGTTCTTATAAAAAATACTCCTACAAATCTCCAGAACAGAGTTGGCAAAATAATTACTGAAGCTGATCACGATGTACGAATTGTTTAAATGCCTAAAGATCTTGGTCTCAAATCCGTCATACAAAAGGATCAACAAACTGATAGCACACTTTACCATGAAACAAGGGAAAACTATGTTTATTTCAAATTGAGGACGCTATGATTCCAAACATTCTAAATACAACATTTCAAATCAAACTTTACTAACAAGTTCAGAGATCAAAATATTTCATTTGAAGAACACTTCATCCGATTATGATGAGTTGATGTCACCCCCTTATTGGATGTACTTCATGAACAGGATAGCTATTTTACTACATTTTTAATAATAATTTTAACTCTCTTTTTTAATTCTGTTTAGTCTTTTGTTTTCTTTTTCTAATCGCAATCCTTGCTCGAGACGAAACTCGAACCCCAGCCTCCTCACCACGGCTCCAAGACAGCATGCCTCACTACGTTGAACAGATAAATAAAATGATTTATTTGCGAAGTCCCTTTTAGCAAGGCAAAGTCAGTCTTCCTAGTTTTTTACTTCCTCCACCAATACCATAGGCACTATAGGTAGAGAAAGTAAGCACACAGGCAATTTGCTTATAAAAATCGGCTGTGAAACACGTAACTACCTCTGTCCAAACAAAAGTTTTACCTCTTAGTGTAATATACTGTGTATGACATTCTCTTCATGTACGTATATTAGTGTAAAAGAGACGAAAACGTCGTTATAAAATCTTGCGTATTAATGCACTCATATAACTTTCTTAACCCTAAGCATGGGCAATACACCTTTCTCGCATCACATTCTGATGTAGATTAAGAGGATATTGCAAAGAGCGCATATTCAATTGTTTCAACCTGATGCAATGTTTTATTGTTCATCAGACAATACCTCAGCCGGTGGCTTATAACTACCCTTCAGAAATTGTTTGCGAAAAAATGTTGCAAATAAAAGTTTTTGCTTTTAGTAAAAGCATCTCAAGTAAGTTACAAAATTTAAACATCGTTTATAATCGATTTAAATCGCTAGAGCCGTTTTAGAGAAAACCGCGAAAAACTAAATTTTCTTCATGTAAAGTGGTAGTAAAATAAGAGAAAAGCGTCGCCAATCTTCGTATCGCATCCCCAGAAGACATGCTTAATAAGCAATTATTTTCAATTATTTGTGGCTTATTAAAAATAAAATCTTCCAAATCTTACTGTTCCAGATGTACAAGGTATAATATGGGCAGCACTTGGTGTGATACATATATATACAATATATACAATTTTGTTTTTATAAGATTTTTCGTTTAGGAGAAAGCTATTCACACACACAGACAAGTTTCTGAAAATAGTATTTCTGGATTCTGGAGACCTCAAAACGTGTATTTCTGTTAAAAACTCAACTTCAAATTTCGGGGTCGAACGCAATACTTTCTCTACCTATATTACCTATGGTACGGACAGATGAAGTAAAAACAATAGGCCTACTGTCATTATGCCACACACATCGTCAAGTGGTCTTGAATTAGAAGCATTGGAAATTTAATGAAAAAGTCATGAATTTTACTCATTGTAAATCAGTAGGCCTACCATCTTTATATTGTCTGATTCAATTAAATGTTACTTTACTAACTATATCACAAGTGTAAAACTGTATTTTACGTTACCTCTTTTACATGCTTCTGCTTTGGATAGAGCACGAATCTACTAAATATAAAATACGAGGATGAAATTAAAGTTGCAAATTGTAAACAGATTTCTGCATCGGATATTGAAGAGATTCTATCTTAAGTAAGTCTATTTCCGTGGCATCAAAGTTTGGAAGGTTTTCCTTGATTCCCCTGCGAAACAAGATAGCTCGAATTATAGTTATTGATCTCTTTAAGACTGCATAGAGAAGCTACTTACATATTCATATTCTCGACTTTATTTTGTATATTAATAGCCAGCCTTTTATAAATAAATATTGTTTAGTATGTGGTAGATAGCCTATACACATATACACATGCATACACAATATGAATCACGAACCGTTATTTGTAACTTCATGAAATGATAGCTACTACATTTCCATTCAAGGTTTATATCAACATGAGTCATGTTAATAAATTGTGGTTGTCTTTTAATTTTAAAAAAGCTACTCATTTTGAATCAGGCATTATCCTACCAGTCAGTCTATTGCAGTGTCATTGTGGCACTGTTGATCTAGTTCAAACTGCATCACGACGCGCCGTTTACTCCGTGCTATTACTTTTATTGAGCCCATGAAAATTGCTTACTAAAGTAAATATTTTTGAAACATAAGCGAACCTACTAGGCCTATAGCATATTAACATTCTTGCTTGAGAATTTTCCTCGTCTTGAAATAAACTACAATATTGAATGAAATAGAAAATTCTTTAGAATCAGAAAATACTTATGATACAAGTGGTAAAAGGCTATGTGGTATAGGCCAGCGTTTCTCAAGCTTTTTGAACCCAAGGACCTATAAAATGTCTAAAAAAAAAATTACTGACCCCTAATTTTAATCCCATTTTTAAAAGTAGGCTATATGTAGGCCTATATTCTTAATATTTGGGGTATTAATTATAGGTCATAACAACGAAATAAATCTAAATACATTATTTTTTAATTTGATGGAAACACAGTTATTGAATTGTAAAATATTAAAACCGGATTTTTACTTCTTTACTTTCCACTTTCTTTATGATTTTTTAAATTACGTCTGCGGACCATCTGCACATCTTCGCAGACCACCAGTGGTCCGCGGACCATAGGTTGAGAAACGCTGGTATAGGCTATATGGTATATATAAGTAAAGTAAAGTAATCCCTATACAGGCTATAGGCTATATGGTATGTATAAGTAAAGTAAAGTAATCCCTATACAGGCCATGGAGGCCCAGAGGGTTCCAGGAGGTTGAGGCTCCCAGATTTTGGACATTCGGCACATGAAGGTGGTGAGGTTGACAGCCTTATGCACCGGCCGCCTTTATCCCCAGGAATGTTCCTGGTACTCATTTCTCTTAGAGGCTGAGTCGACCCCAGGACCATAGTGCCACCAGAAAGATTAGGCCAATTGAAAAACTCTAACGACCTCATCGGGAATCGAACCCGCGACCTTCCGGTTTGTAGCGCAGCGATGGTATATGCATACATATATATATATATTGTGTTAAGAATATAACTGGCTAATGCCAAATTACAATATTCTCGCTTATATTAATACACCAGATTTACAATGCTAATATTAAATATTTAAAGTAATACTCAAAATAATTAAACTAATACTATAACTAGAAGAAAACAGCGAAAAAGAAACAAGAAACACAAACAATATGACAATTACACAAGGGAACATATCAAAAACATAAATAGACAATAATACCTATAATAGTCTTGGAGGAAGATATATAGCCTATTTCAGAAAGATTCAAATAAAGAAAATGACAAGGAGCATATTTTAATAAATATTATTTAATGTTTACAAATTTTGATCACAGATATTTTTAAACCGCTTATTGTTAGTATAAAATATATCTATATTGTTCATTTTGTGCAATTGATTGTTAAAGACGGTACATATTATAAAGAGGAGAATTATTATGGGAGTGAGTGTTTGCTTTTGGGATGAAAAAAAGATTATGCAAATATATAGATATATATACGTTCTCTCTTTTCTATTTATTTCGCGTTTTGTTGAATTTATTTGGAGACAAGCAGCATGTAACATTACTTGAAGCGGATGATAATGAAAACATTTCTTTGTGCTTCTTTAAAACCTTGACTTGGTGACCGATAAGAATTCGAAGTATTGATTTTAGAAACCATATTAAAACTTTATTGTTCATTTCTTCTTTTTTTCTTTCACACGGAACACGTGCAAGCTCCAGTCATAATATTTTCACCCGCACATCATCCCATTTACTTTAAGCCTGTGTCCTTGTCCTCAAATTTCGGGGCATTCTGGTGATGATTTAGTTTTAATGTCATTAAAATATACCTGTATATCTAGTCTGAACTCTGTATTCGTGAGTATCTTAGAATGAAGCCTGTTTTTCACCTTCATTTGGGATATTTATGCGCTTTTACAACTGATTGTATTTATTGATGTGCTCTCTCACATTCTTGTCAATTTGTTTTTATTATTTTCCTTCCTTTCATGTTTCTATCCTTCTTGCTTTCCTTCCCTCCTTCATTTCCCCTTCTCTCTTATTATATTCCATTGTTTATTTTTATGAATTTATTTATTTAACTTGTCTTTAATAAATGCATTTGTTTTTAAAACTAAATTGTTATCAAATTTTTTCCTATTATTTTTCTTTCTTCCCTTCTTTGTTTTGATAGGCGAGGAGTTACAATGAGGTATTGAATAAATAAGACAATCAATATATGGAGAGATAAATACTGAATAAGTAGACTAACCATAACTAGAAATGATTAGTAACAATCCTGGGAAATTCTGAACATTTTTGATGAACAACTATTGTTTTCAATAACACAGTTCTACTTTGCCGCTTACTATTTTGAGATGACACTAATGTGATAGCGGCTTAATGTTATTATGCCACTTCATGAAAATCTTCTTGGAGGCCTGAGGTTGAAGTAGCAGAGGAAGCACAACTACAAGATAAAAGTTAGGGCAGCAGTTTATAGTTTGTATAATGGGTAGCCACTTGACAATTTCAGTGTACAGCTGAGATTTAATGAACACCTTCCACAGCATCCTCTTTGTAATTAGTGGTAATCAGGTTAGGAGCCACAATATTCTCACACCGTGCTTTCTGCAAGCGCGACCCCACAACACGAAATCCAATCCTAGCAGCAGTATAAACGTTCCAAGAAACGAATAGACGTAGTATCTCTTGAGTCCCATATAGGCTACATACGGCAACGCTAAGTTATACTTTTCGAGGTGTTGATGGCCTAACTTTTTTCCTCATGGATAACAATGTTCGTCCTCGTAGATATTTATTTTCTCTGTAACACTGAATGGACATTTGGATGCACAAAAATATGACTTGTTAATCTTTTTCCTGTTGATGTGGTTTGTAACTTAGAATATGATATAGTCTTCTTTCGGCTTATCTCAATTATAGGTTGCACGTAAACAAAGCCTACTTGAAATACAACTAATAATTGTTATAAAAATACATATTTACTATAAAGTTAAGCATATTACATCTACAATATTAATACGCCAAATTAATTCACACTGTTCTACGGAACAGTAATTACATAATCTATAATAATAAAGTAACATCTCATGTAGTTCAAGAGTACAGATGGAACTTGAGTATGGTGAGGGAACCTTTAGGACGGTCAGACGGTCATACCTCTTTAATTAAATGGTTGTCAAGATGGAATGTTCTAAAGAACTGCACAAAGAGTCCTGGAATTGTTCATCTTGTTCCGACCATCAGTCCAAGCTTAAAATTCAATGTTACTTCGTGTTACATTAATTCATGAGTAATGTAGCTTTAAGTTTTTACGTGAGATTAGATTAGATTACCAAAATATCATATAGACTTAGGAATTTCCGGAAAGATTATTCTCACAGGTTTAATTAGTTGTAGGAGGGCTATTAACTTATTTTTCTTCGACCATGCGTTTATTACATGTGACATACTTACTCACTTACTCAATGGAAATAGACAATTCCTAAGCTAAAGGAATAATATCTATTTTCTGGAACCGGAAGGCTCATTGCTTACCTGAGCCCGCCATTCAACCCTATTATCTGCTAACTCTTTCCAATCATCCCTCGCAAATTCTAATTCCCTTAAATCTAACCTAATATTGTCCTCCCACCTACGTCTAGGCCTTCCAGATGGTCTTTCCCCTTCGGATCTTCCAGTCAATGCTTCTGAAATATGTCTTTCTTCCCCCATGCGCGCATCATGTCCAGCCCATTTCCTTCTCCGTGATTTAATTGCCCTTACTATATCTGGTGAAGAGTACAGGTCATGAAGCTCGTCGTTATGCAGTTTTCTCCAGTCCCCATTTTCATCTCTCTTGGGTTCAAATATTTTCCTTAGCACCCTGTTTTCGAACACTCTCAGATTATGTTCTTCGCGAAAGTAAGCGACCATGTCTCACATCCATATAATACAACCAGCAGGATAATAGTCTTATAAATCTTTTTACCTGTGACATAACGGTAGTATAATAATATCCATTTCGAAACACATTTTCATTATAACACAAGTGTGGTGTCGATTATTATTGAACACGGAACGATCTTGAACCTTGAAAGCAGCAAATCAAACTGCGTAATAAACAACCTTTATTTAAAATACTTATAGAATCAATTCTGTTAGTGTTAATATTATACTAAATTGAGTTCATTTCGTCTTGTAAAAATCTGTTCGTTTCAAGGAAACAGCCAAGAACAAGCTTCGACTTCACTGTTCACTGTCAATTATCATTTATCGCAGAAGGCAAAAACTACGACAACTTGATAACAGCTGATTGCCTCGATCGATCTTTTTTTTTTATGAATCGAAAATCTCAAAGCTTAAATCTAAATCTAACCTAAATCTAAATTATGGTAAAAAAAACAATCGTATGCAACTTGCCTGTAATTGCAATTAAGATATTCCCTTTGCTCGATTCAAACTCGTATATTAATAGCTAAATGCCATTATACCCGTAGGCTCGTTGCATACTGTACTATTCCGTGTTTGACCATGGCATTATGTGTGTACTATAGCTTGTAAGGTTAAGATATGGCAGTGTAAATATTGCGATTCTGCGTTACAGAATAATAACTAGTTCAGCACGAGGCAATGCATTTAACTAATGAGATATTACTTAGCGTCCTGAGTAATTACACGATTGTCATAAGTCTCTGTTTCTTGTCCCTTGCCGCTAGCAAGTCACAATATTCCCCCTCTTGCCCCATTTTATTTGAATGAGTTGATTGTCTAGATTCGAGAGCTTCTTGCATGGGAATAATTCCTTGAAGCTCCTTTGTTTGCTGGAGTTGAAGTGAAAGCTTAGAAAATGTAGTGTTTGATTCTCTATTTCCCATGAGCAGTCTTTTAGACGACTCTTTTCTGGTATACAAGGCCTTCTATGTTCCTAGCAAGGAGAAAAAATTAAGTTTAGCATAACATTCTAGTATAATAATATACTATCAAGTGAGGTGGCTGAGAAAGTAGCATCGTGGTTCCTAGATCAAACCCCGAGGCTGGCCATTTTTGGCTTAAGTATTTTATGGTTTGTCCAGTCGAAAAGGAAAATGCTGGAATGGATATTTACTTAGCATGACTGATTGCCAGTAAGTATCATCTGATATATTAACTAAAGGTTATTAACTGAAGAATATTATAAGTGGGCTATCCACCATTTCGCAGTTTGTCAAGCGAAGAAAAACTGATTTGACAGCAAAATCTACCCATACAGCTTATCTAAATTACTAATTTTAGATTATTATTGTAATTATTATTTATTATACAAACGTTGTAACCCTATTTTACTATTGGTATAATAGGATTATAGATGTATACAAACATAAATTATATGGTTATGTAAACACTTGGTACAAAATAGACTACTAAGAGGCAAGCAATGTATATAACATAATATACTTAACACTAACTCACTAACTTGCCTATTAAATTAGTTAACTTACTTAACTTACTAAATAATGGCTTAACTTACGAAACTATTTAACCAAAACATTTAGAAGACTTCATACATATCATGGTAGAAAGGTCTTTCGCTAGTGGAAATCTTCACAGGGCTCACAAGAGAATGTGTTGTTTCCTGAGAGCGCACACACAAGATTGCCGACAATCATTGCATGAATGCACTGCCATCATATTGCTTAAAGTTTTATAAATAATTTGTTTATGAATGCATTAAAATACTTGTAAAATCTATCTCTAGATTTTACAAGTAAATTGATAAGTGGTGGTGGAGTCTGTGGAGGTTAAAGACCGTAAAGTTATTGATGTGCATCTTTTCTATCGTCATGGTATTATATAAATTTACTTATTTATTTCAGATTTAAAAAAATATGAAGGAATCTGAAATCAGTATTAGTAACAGTACATGACACAAAACAAGTGCATAATTTAAACACCTAATTATGCAGAGACTCAATTTCTAACCGGCCGTGGTAAATTTGGGGAATAACTGCTTAGATTTCATATTAAAGACAGTGTAAAATACACATGTGGGGAAGACAAACACACTGTTTCACATTTATTGACTTAAGTGATAGAGCATACTTCATTGGATAGGAGCATATTTTACAAATTTTAGAGCATATTTGCATGCGTATTTCGTTTTCTCATAGAGCATTACCTCCCGGCTCTTAGTATTGAGTATATCAAACCCAATGAAGGACAGACTAGTAAAAGATAAAATGTTTATTAAACGTACATCTTACAGAAAAGTTCTGAAAAGGTTACATATGAGTAGACAATAGAGTAAATACTATTTTGAATTAGGTGGCAAATCTCAAAACATTTCATTGCATGTTAAATGCTACACAATCTCAAATATTAGATACAAATGTCGCTTCAACTCACTGGTATATAATGAGCAATGGCATACCATATCGGGGGGACCTATGAGAATAGTAAAATATGGACCAAAAATAGAATTTTTGTTACATCGTAACATCTTAAGATCTGATTCTGAAAAATTAACTCACGGCTGAATTAATTTTATTATCGCTGGGGAAAAATATAAAATAGGATTTTCAACGGTTCCTCTTAACACTGGCACAGATTCACATCATTTAGTTCTGCGTAGATATTCGTCCTTTTGGTATTAATAATGATACAAGCTCTATTTTTAAATAACTAAGACCTAAGTCCAGTTCCAAGAGAGACAGAGAATTATTTTAAAGTATTTCTTAATATATCATCCGACATATTACATTACCTATTTTTTAAATACATCGTACAGAAAAATACCATAAGAATAGCTGCATGGATACGTTAAACAGATGATTTGTCATCTGAGACAGTTCTAACTAAACAAAACTGTCAGACATCAGGCTTGTGAAATACATGAACATTTAACAAAGTCACTACATAAATTCAAAATATCATTTTTAAAGAAAGATTGTGCCTTTTTTTTAATTTAGTACTTGCTTCGCATCTTTGGGATGTGGATATTAAGAAAAAAATAGCTCTAAAAAAGAAATCGAAATATTGACTACTGTGACCAAATATTCTATTTTCCGTGAGTGTTTTTCCCTATTCGATAATTTTTATGACAAATATTTTTGTATTATGGTATTTTTAAAGCGCAAATTCATAAGGTATTTGTATATTTCTATGTAGGCCTACTAATATTATAAAATTCTCGTTTATATTTTATTTTATTAATATGCATGACTTTTACAACGTAAACTGTTTTAATATAAATATTAGGCCTATACCTATTAATTTCAAGTAAATAAATAAAATTTGTCACTAAATGGTGCATAGAACTGTTGAACTATGTAGGCCTACTATGAATATAACTAAGAAATTAGAAGTAAAAAATATTGAAGATTCAGTAATAAAATTTACTGCAGAAAAATATGTTTACAAATATATTTCATTTTTTAATAATGGAACCAATTAAGTTTTAAGCTTTAATATCCAGTTAGGTTTTTTACATAATAAACGCAGAAGAAAAGAAACAATTTTTTTGGAGTAATGGCGTTATGAAACTATATAGGTCTACTAGGACACATAATAATTATGAAATTCCTATTTCAATATAAAATTCGTTACTCTTTCTTATAAAACATTGTTCATAAAGCATGAATGAGATTCTTTCCTATGCATAAATTCAGTTTTTCATTGCCATCCTTATACAAAAAAAAAAGTTATGCAGTATTTAACCGAGGTAAAGAGTATTCGAAGTTGCTTCTAGGAAACTGCTCCATCCGGGAATCTTAAGCTCGTTGATCGCATGTGAGCTCTATTCCGAATGTTGTTGTTGATGGACCACACCAGTATATCTCCTGAAGAAAAATGAAGAGAAAGAGAATCATTAGAATAACACATTAGTAACAGAAGAAAGACAGATCGTTTTCGTTACCGGAGCCACTACTTCTCAATCAAGTAGCTCCCTAGTTTGTATCACGAGGCTGAGTGCACCCCATTCCAGATCTCCACGCAGACGTTAAAATGAGGCTAGTTTTACTAAATAATACAAATATGTGATATTAATTTTAGCATAACCGTACATTTTTAGTTTGCAATTTTTAGTTTTTTCTTGCGTGTACCATGAAGGTAGATTAATGACGTTTGTAGATGTTACGAAACAGGCATAGATAAATGTAAAATGCCCTTTTTATTGCCCTTTTTAACAACAATAGTGGTGTTATTTGGTCTGTTCAGCAATAATGTTGAATATTGCGGTGGAATATTCATTAACAGAACCAATCCAGAACCAGAATTGCTTTTATTTGTTAATTTCTTAGTTTTAAGTTTCAATTTTAGTGTATAGGCTATTATAGTATAATATTATAATTATACACACATCCAATTATAATACAATTCTTTAATTCATTTTGCTTTCTCGGCATATTATTGGACGCATTTTTGTCTTATGTTTTAATATAGGTACTTCAATATTGTATTATTATTTTATTTTTAGCATTTTGTATTATGTATGATATCTATTGTATTTGTTTTTTGTAAATTCCTTTTAATGTATTTTGTCTTTATCCTGGTTGAGTGGAAGATAAGGCCCTATGGCCTTAACTCTGCCAGGCAAAATAAAACATTATTATTATTATTATTATTATTATTATTATTATTATTATTATTATTATTATTATTATTATTATTATTATTAATCCCCGTTACGCTTACCTTAAGTAATGCGAATTTGTTCAAATTACATTGGAAGAACTGCGGATTATTGTGTATGTATATATATATATATATATATATATATATATACATAATAATATAAGTACTAAACGGTCGTGAATATTACTTACGTCTTTCTTCAAAACTGCGTCATTACACTCCACAAAATTAAACACTCGTGTC
This sequence comes from Ectobius pallidus, assembly GCA_964059195.1. Taxonomy (NCBI): domain Eukaryota; kingdom Metazoa; phylum Arthropoda; class Insecta; order Blattodea; family Ectobiidae; genus Ectobius; species Ectobius pallidus. Next base: position 46,703,010 of record CAXKWD010000004.1, on the reverse strand, counting down.
CTTTTTCGAGAATTGTTTTGATGTGTGTTGTTTTTGTTTTGAGAAAATGTCCCGTTATCATTTTGGTTGGGTGTCAGACGGAACTGGTGAAGTTGTTGCTGAAGTTCCTGAATCACTTGCTGCTGTTGTAGGACTTGCTCTTCCAGGATTTTAATTCTCTTCTGCAGCTCGTTCACTGGATGTGGCTCAGCCATCATGAATACTGGGCAGTTTTTGTGTACTGGAAGCAGAAAGTTTTTACATGAAACTCATGAAAACCTCGACTTACGAATTAAATATAAAATTAAATATATGAATTAAATGTATTCGCGGGTAATGTTACCATTTTTCTGAAGTCTCGTACGGATTAATACTGATACGTAGTAAAAATTCTGTTTATTGTGATAAAAATTCTGTTTATGTTATCATATTTTCCGTTTTACGGCTTTATTTTCAAGTACTGTACGTCATTCAAAATTTTGTTTTTAAGGGTTTCGTTTCTGACTGAACTGTATTGTGTTGTATTAGTAGTGTTCCCTGTTCTCACGATGACCAGTTTGATGGAGTGGCATTCCGTAACTTTCTCTTTTAAGCAATAAAACATGTTTGACCCCACAGTCAAGCTGCAACTTTTGATTTATGAAGGCAATAGTGTTGATGTGCATTGATGGCTAGTGTAAAATGAAAAGACTTTCACAGACAGGCGTTAGATGTTTTGCTACGCGTGTTCAACACAGATCAGTATAGATTCCCAAAAACACTCGTAACTCGTAAATGAATATGGAGTATTGGTTAATGGACTCCTAAAGGAAAACAAGAACAAATAAAAACTTTGTTACTGGTTGAAAGAAATAGTTGCTTGCAGTCTATTACTGTATTATGAGTGGTTCAAGATTCACAGTTACATATTATCTTATGAATAAATAGCTTTCAATTCTGTTTTTATAGTGTATTACCTTATTAATGAATGAATAACCTTCAGTTAATTACTTCGGCTATTGTTATCAATTGGTTGATTAGCTGCGTCCCGAAGTGATCACAATAAGTGGCGTGCACTGTAAATGAATTGGTGAGAGGAACTATTCCAGAAAAAAATGCTAATTGTACTGAGATAGCCATTTTGTCCTTTATTTGTATACACATCCCCTGAATGTAAGAAGGCTCATATTTCTCTACTCTAAGTCTGTCAAATGGCCACCAGAAAACAAGGAATAAGTTGAAAAAGGGGCGTGTTCCACTCAATGCTACGCTAGTTCAGTTGAAAAAGAAAAAAAAGAAAGAAAGAAAGAAAGGTATACGATTAGTTCAGAAAAAGAATTGATTTATTAAAATGTTGTATCCAGTTTTATGTATCAAGCAGACGTCTTTTGTTTTGTATCACATAATATTGTATTATATTAGTGTATTTCGTATTAAGTTCTATGATAATGATGATAAATAACGGTTATAGTGTGCATGAAATACCCTCTAGCTCGAAATGCGTAGCAAGGCACCCCCTTTCTCTCTGTGTAATTTTGCATGGCCATTTAAAATCACCCTGTAAATGATAAGAGTATCTGCAGAAGCTTGGCCTTGTTTCTCGGGTTACGGGTCAAGTGATAACTTGTTCATTTAATCGTTCTCGGCCCAAACAGACTGGACGGCGAGTCTAAGTATTCGAGATTAAGAGCACATGCGAAGAAAAACAATCCTCACTTATGCTCACAGAAAAAGCGCACATCAAACATTGCTGTTATATCAACTTATTTCATTTTATTCTGATCATCTATAAAAATAAGAGGAAGTGTTTGTCTGTCTGTGCGCGTTGCCCAGCAAAATCTACTGCATGCAGAGGTCTGACATTTTAAACATAGATGGACTGAAGGGTGGTCGAATGCACCTCGAAGCCGAATTTTTAATTTTCGCTTTCGATCGCGAGTTATGAGCGAAAAACTGGCAGAGAACTTGATTTTTAGCGCTATCGTAGCATCGTTTTCGGTATTTCATTTCAACTGTCAAATCACAAGATATTATTATTGTAACAAGATATTATTATTATTGCAATATTCTACAGTTTAACACTGGTCTGTATAGTAGTTTTGCTGATCGGTCGAAAATAAAATAAAAAATTGTCAAATCAATTGCAGGTGGCTTGCTTTCTTTTGCCATAACTTGAAAATAAGAGCATCGCGATTTTGTCAACATATCGCATGGAATTATCGATCGCTTCAATTTTGTAAGCCCTTCCTGGTCGATTCATTTGTTCTAATTTTAAAACCCGCAAACAACTGACATTTTCAACACAAACATTGATCGATTTGGACGGATCACACTATGTAGGGGTTTTCTGGGCCAGAGAACTCAAATCTTAGGTCGCTTTTCCCTGGCAGCGCTTTCTAATCGTGGAATGCACTCCAAAGCTGGATGTTGAGCTGTTTCGTTATAATTAGACCTATTAATAGTTTTTTTTTATGAATGGTTCACGTGTATGTGTTAATAAATATAATATTTTAATTATTTCGCCCTTAATTTTTAATCTTTGAATTAATTATTGTAGGCGAAGTCGCGGGCACCTGCTAGTAAACTTAATAAAGTCTAAAGGAAATCAAATATAGTTCCTTGGAGTATGGATCAATGAAAATTTAAAATGGGACAAAGATATTTAGCTTTTGTCAAATAAACTCAGTGCTCTCTGCCACACATTTAGATCCTTAAGTACCATTGTAAATATACGCAACTTAAGAATGATCTTGTATATTGCCAATTAAATTATGGACTCTTGTTATGGGGGAATTCTCCCTATCCCAAAACATTTCAAAAAAAGAAAACGGTTGGAGTAAACCAAAAAATGTCTTGCAAGCCATGGGCCTACTTAAAAAATTGAAAACCATGGCATTATCGTGTATGTGCAATTATAAATGTGCCATATAAAATAGCTGGAGCACTGAGAATGAACTCTTCGGCATTTTTTTATAGCATTTACGCAATTATGACACTAGACGAAGATTGGATTTAGGCTACATGTGCAAGGAACAAATATAAAAACGTATCAGAATAGTTTTAATCTCATGGCATTTTCAACAAATTACCATCAGCTACTAACATAACAAGATTCCAAACAGCAGTAATGGCATACTTGTTGAATCACCAATTCTAAATAATATATTAATATAAGAATCATGAATAAATTCAAAATATCCTATTATACCTGTATGTATAATCCATTTATGATATCTTTTATTGACGAATCACCAGTTTACGAGCTTGTGCTCAACTATTGTAAATGTATGTAACAATAAATCTATTTATTTGTCTATCTGTCTGTCTATCGTATTATCTGCTGATCAGTGATGCAGAGCATAAACACTTCTGAAAATTTTCATTTGAAATGTGAATTATTAAAAATCAGTAAACCGGTTAGAAAATTTCGCAACCTTCCCTTCCCCCTAAAAAAGATTTTGTATTTTTCAACTAAAACCCTGCCAGTGAATAACAATGTTTTTTTACCCATTTTTGACATAGCATATTGCAAACAATTGGGTTATCTTAGAGACTGCACATGGCTTTCATTATCATGCAGTGTGAATTCCATGTGGTGAGTTTGGTGTAAGATTTTTTTTATATAATTGTATATGACAATTTAAACAAACATTAAGTGCATAAAGTTCATGATAACCTAAAGAAAATGATTAATTATGCCGGTAAACTTTCCATTCGTAAGGAACTAAACTTATCAATAGTAGAGGAAATATTAGAAGAATAATGTTATGTCACTTATGTATGTTTGTCGCTGCTAAAATATGTCTGTATCTCATCTGTGCGGCCTTGAGTACTCCTAAAGCACGGTCATAATTTAATAAAGTTGCTCGGTGACAGGGGTAATAGTTCTCACAAATATGCGACATGGTGATTGTGTTTAAAAAACTGTAAAACACGTTCAACACAGCTCAGAGCTTAGTTAACTACACTGATTTCCCATGCACAGTTATTAAATTAATTAGTCCTGTAAGCTCTATATCCTTTAGCGGACGAGGAACTGAGTTCAAATCTCAGCGAAGTAGAGTCGCTTTCGTTGTAGAGGAAGTCTAAATAATTCGGGCTCGACTGAGGGTTCTATAAAATGTTCAATAACACTGTACAACAATTTTTTTCTGAGCTTCATATGAAATTATGTGATTCCGGATAAACAAAAGGTTCTTGATTCATATATCAAAACCAAAATGGTCCATCACGTACCGTTTTTGTAGGAGACACACTTCTCATATTTACGTAAAAAGCAAAAATGTGGATTTTTGGCAAAATGGTGCATGGTAAACAAAACATAACTATGGATTCGTTATTTTCAACCTACAACATACCAGAAACATATTTTTTTATCTAAAGGACATTTTTCATATTTTACAGTGTATCTTTTAGGTGCCCAAGAAGTTGAATTTGACATTTTTCCAGAACAATAAAATTGTGACATCAGGAAACAACCACAAACATTTGTTTTATGATCGGACATGTACCTGCAATTTGTTTATCGTCGACAGTTCCTGCGTTGTTTTCTTTGATGAGTCTCAGTGTTGTCGAAGGAACCAGTAACTTGCACATTAACCATTTACATGAACGTTATGTTACGTTAATATGGAAATGTGCTCTGAGTGATCGCTCAGAGTTAATGAACATTTAACAATGAAAATACAACATATGAATTTCAATTATTATTCAAGTAAATGCAAAATATGCAATGAAATGCACAGTTTCGAAGATATCGTGGTACTTCTCAAATGAATAGCTAATATACACAGAAGATAATAATTACAATGTGTGTGCGCATTGTCATAAAAAAAACTTTTCATACTCAGGCATATTATAAGTCTATCACAACATGTAGCGTGTTTAATAAAACAAGACATGACATGTAACCAGAACACTTAATTAGTTAATCCTATTAACATTTAAATAAGTTATCAGTCTGCAGGTTAAGAGTACACAATACTCTATGTAAAAATTAAAATTTCTGGGTTCATTGTAATAAACAAGATAAAATGGCACCAGCACTTCTAAATATGTTTTTAAAATTCTAAAATCGTAATAAATAGTAGGCCTATGTGCGCCAAAGCACGAATACAATAATTACTAAAACCCAGATTAAAATAAGATGAATTCTTTAATAATTCATAAGTTATATTAGCCCCTCGTTGGTCAACATGAAATTCATTAATGACATACATTAGTCATTTAATTCTGTAAATTCCTTGGCAAAACGTTCAAAGCGAGTTTATTATTCAAATTCCTTGGCAAATAAGAGAATAGACACGGTTATTTCTTATTTTCCTTAAATGTAGACGAGTTCATTATACACAATCCAGCTTCCGCTGTATCGAATTTCCCGAAAACATTGCGTGCTAGCAGGTAGACAAGATTTGCACTCTAATAACTCAATAGTTTAAATAAAAGCTTAAAGTGTAGCGAAAGAAGAGAATATATTTTTCTAGAAAACTATTGATAATTATCAAAACTATCTAAAAATTACCCCCCCCCCCCAAAAGAGCATCCCTTGAAAATTAAATAACTATAAGATTGCTTATCTCATATCAATAGAAAACCGATGTACATGTCTCTCTCACTTCCAGAATGCAATACTTTTTATAACGCCATAACTTGAGTCATAAGTTATTTGCATGGCTTGCAGTTTATTGCATGGAAAATTATTAATTACATCCTCCGGATCATTGTAAATTATAAGGAAATTGTTTTTGTTTTACTCACCAAATTGTTATGAATGGTGATGAGATGTGTTGTGGAGCCGGCCGGAGTCTGTAAGAAACTTGTCACTGCTTGCTGGACGCTTGCAATTTACTGCGTCATGATAGATTAGATTAGCAGAAATGCCCGTGCTGTAAGCTACAGATCTGCACGTACTACAACTTACAATAATCATTAATTAATTTCGTTTCTTTAATCAGAAGTAATGAAAAAAAGTATTTTCGATGCCTGCAGGAATGTTCGATTGAAAATTAATACAGAAAAAACTAAGTAGCCTATACGGTCATCAAATGTCAAAATAATGCGCTAGACAATATTAAAATAGCAGATAAAGCATTCGAACAAATGAAGAAATTCAATATCTGGGGTCAGTAATTATATATTTTAATAATATTAAGCAGGATGTTAAGTGTCGACTGAAATCAGGAAATATTTGTTTTATGTAATTCAGAAACATCTAAAGAAATCTAAAAATAAAAATTTATGTGACAAATTATCCTGCCGGTTGTATTATAAGTTATGGATATGAGACATGGTCACTTACTCTTCGGGAATAGCACAATCTAAGAGTGTTCGAAAACAGGGTGCTTAAGAAAATATTTGAGCCTAAGAACAATTAAAATGGGGACTGGAGAAAACTGCATAGGCCTAATGACGAGCTTCATAGCCTGTACTCTTCACCGGACATAGTAAGGGAAATTAGGAGGATGAAATGGGCTGGACATGTTGCGCTCATGGGGGTGGAAAGACATATCTAAAAAAATTGACCGGGAGACCCGAAGGGAAGAGACAGCTCGGAAGACCTAGATATATGTGGGAGGTGGGAGGTGGGAGGCGTGTATCAACACAAGGACCGACGGACAGACATTTTTCCATCCCGCACACAATCTCGTAAAGTATCGTACCTATCTAGAAACGCCAATTTCAATATTTTCTTCAAGTTAAAGAGAGTCGAATGGTCATCTCGGAAACCGCTCACCCGCAATGTTGATGTTCTACTATTAGGTCCCTTTCAGAATTTTCTTCATGTGAAAAATAATTGGTTGATTTTCACGAAGATCGCTCATCGCAGGAATAATATTGCACGTGCAGAGTTGCTGTAATCTCTTTTGAATTTTGAATCACTACTTTCATTATTTTCTTGGTGTCAAAGACAGTAAAAAGTAAAGTTTCCCTATACAAGGAAGGCCCAAAGGGTTCCAGGAGGTTGGGGCTCCCAGCTTATAGATATTTGGTATGTGCGTAAGGCTGACAATCGGCCGCTTGTTAAAGACAGTGACTTTATTTCATACCGATCATGCGAATGGAATCCGTGCCCTGACAAGGGTGAAATTTCCTATATTGGTTCTTTTTTAATTTTTAAAAACAGATTTTAAAAACTTTCTTGGTCTAAAAAGAAAGTGGGAAGATTTTCATAAAGTTATCTTATCTCGCAAACTGTTGTTTCTGCAAGGTTGAAACCTCATAGATCTCTTTTAAACATGTAAACCTCAAGTTTTAGCATTTCCCGGATCTCATTTCCCAGGTTCTCGAGTTACGTATCATACCAAAGACAGTCTATTTACAACATATAGTCTATATAACTTATTACATTATATTATATTATATTATATACATGCATTATTTATAGTTTACTTTGACAGTTATCATTTAGAACTTCACGAAACCAGTTGTTATTATTATTATTATTATTATTATTATTATTATTATTGTAGTAATCATTTAATAATTTTTTGGTTACACTATTGTTAATATCGGCTTTAAAGCTTTTTTTTAATACTTGGTAACTTTATTGTACATAATACATTACAGTTCTGCTAATTACTGTAGAAATAAAATAACATGACATTTGTTTCCAGGGTTCTGCCCAGCGCCAGTCCCGGTTGTATTACAGATTTAGTTAACGTTGATTCTCATAATCTAAGATCAGAGTGTCTTTTCCTCTTTCGTAAATTATACCATTTAAAAATGTGTGGCTCTAACACAGATATAAATGGCAAAATGCATTTTACTCGAGGGTAAAGTAGGATTTATTGTTTGTGGATAATCATTATTAAAGTATACAGTATTTTCGAGATGTTTATCTCAGATCAACAATGTCTTTCTATATACGCTATTGTAGGAAACACTTGAAAGTTGGTTTCAATTATACGGTGCATACAAAACGTCTGTACAGCAACGTAATTCATAGGATACAACATTAGGACCTGCAGTTAATTGTCAGCCACAATTACAGTAGCAAACAGCACAAATGTAGCAATTATTTGCTTTCGTAGTCAATACCAAACACCGTCTGTTTGAAGTGGCAAGTTCACCAGACCACCAAAGCTTAAGACCGCTGGCGATTAACGAACCTAGCAACAGTTATTTTATGAAGATGTAGGCCAACTTTTTTAACCACTTGAACTCAGGATTATGAAAATAGTTGAATGAAACCAAGATCAGTAAACTATACTGTAGTTTACAAGCCTTGGAATGAAACAGCATCTTCCCCCCTTTTTTGACTTATTTTAGCGCCTTTTCGCTTCTTTTTTTTTTTTTTTTTTTTTTTTTCATACGGAAATTGCACCTAAAAATCCTAACCCTGACCATGAAGGAAACCTATTGGTATAGATCAAAAGTTTATAAGGTTTATACGAAGGCATCACAAATTTTTCTTCATTAAAATAGGCCTATATTTTCCCGGTAATGGTCAAGTGGTCAGAGCCAGAATGCTTTTGTTTAAGCAGTGATATGCAATTATGATATGCAGAAAATAAGTTACTTTTGTAATCTATCTCCGAGTTAAGCTCCAGATCGATTCATTAAGCAGGGCTTGCGGAAGAACGAAGGTCTGAAGTTCTATTCTTAACCTTAATTCATACAATGATATAAGAAATTCTTAAAATATGTCGTCAACATTTCACAAAGCACTGACAAAGAACTCCGCTTTATGTAAGTAGGCCTAATTATTTCACAGTAACATACCTTCTGTATATAACAGTATTCATGTAGTACTCATTTCAACTTGATCAATGAAATAAACAAACATCTGACTGCATTCGAGTCAAGGCCATATTTATAAATTCGACCCTGAAACTACTTGTGATGACAAGTTGTGAACACGTTTATGGTTGTTTTAAAACGCTGTAGGCTACACAGAAGTTGTGGTTGAGAAATTAACATCTAAGTACCCAAAACTGTACTCATTTAGAATTAACATTTTAGAGGAATATTTGGAACCGGCAATGAATCCAACCATCTGGTCTTAGAATGCAAGAATTCGGCGTATTTTTCCCCACAATCATTATCAACAGAAAGTATTATGCCTCAATGACAAATGCATCAGAAAATAATATCCAGGGCATTGGCGGCAAGTTGAATTCTCTTGAAGCATTAATTAAGGACAATATTTGTTGAATATTCCGAAACATTGGTTGAATTCAAACAATGTCAACTGCTTCATGGCAGATGGTTACAATTTTAGCTGTTTTTTTTTATAGTATAAGCACAGTGATCGAATGGTTGGAATGTTGCCTATGGCCCGAGGATCGCTGTATACCTTCTCCTGGAAGGGAAGTAGAGCAGTTTGTACCGAGCAGTTTGTAACTTGTTAAAAAAAGTGCCTGGCCGCCGATCAAGCCTAGCCTTGTCCTCCATCTCCAAATGTCCTTCCACAGGCGGTCGGCTATCACCTCATAGTATAGAACTCGGAGAGAGAGAAAAAAAAAGGCTGTAGAATCATTCTGGTTAATAGATGTATCGATACAGACTTTCGGAGAGGTCTAGGCTGTAAACCCTCCATTCTCGCAGACACTGTTCACAGTTCTTTTAAATGTCGTTTGATAAATTGAGTCTAACATTACTCACGATTTTAGTGTGAAACTTAAATTACCTGTTTTTTCAGTCTTCCAAAGCTGCTAATTAACTGAGATTTTGAAGTGAATACATTTCAATTCCACTTGGTCTTTCTCAAACCAACAAAAAATTGTACACTGTACAAAGAACGAAAGGGATATTAAAACTGGACGGAATTAAAAGAAAATTATTTCTTCAGCTGAAGCAAATTAAAGACAAGCTTTCAAGGGAAAATAATGAACTACAAGTATAAAAAAATTTAAACCTTTATGAAACTCTTTGTTAACTTTGTACCCTGAACTCCTTGCGTAAAGAAAAAAGACTAACCTACAGTATCAACGAAAAATTTGTTGTTTCTTAAAATCTACTCAAGACTTCTCAACCACACACCACAGTAACATTTTCAATAAAATGGTGTTATCTAAGTCGTTTCAGTAACTACCTAGGTACGTTTTAGTGCATAGACAAACAGAAACTTAATTCAAATATTAACATGGCTGTATGTAAAAAGCGCCTATGTTTCGGAATTTTTTCGGGTTCTCCCTTTTCCCAAGTTTCTCTGCAATAATGCTCTTCATGTTTTACTTATAATACCACAACAGTGTTATAATGAAATGCTGTATGTAATTATTAATCATTAAGATGTTCTATTCGACATGAAATACTATGTACGTTTTATGCTATTGCTTCATTGTACAATTATATGTATTCTAGTTCTGACAAAGTCTATTGCAACAACTGTTGCCTTATGACTAATAAAGATTTTTTTTTAAATAGTAGGCTGTAGTGATGATTTGCTATATTAAAACCGTTAATTGGGCGTTACTCCGGTATCGGTCAACCAATTTGATCCAAAATCAATAGCATTCGTCATATGGACGTTATAAGTGTGCATAGGCCCTACTAAGTTTCATGAAAATCTGATAAAGCGTATTCTAGTTATCGCGCGTACAGACAGAGGGAGAGACATTTTTTTCCGTCCACCATGTAATCTTGGAAATTACCATTTGGTATAATTATAATACATGGCCTTTCAAAAAAGTGAATTATTTTACATGATTCTGGCACTGAAAACATTTAATTTTTGTTAGTATGTTATTATTATTAGTGATATTATTATTATTATTATTATTATTATTATTATTATTATTATTATTATTATTATTATTATTATTATTATAGTGTTATTAAGTTATTACAACATTTGAAAATGAAAAAAGAATCAAAGAATCAGAGTAGATTTATTCAAGAGCTTTAGCACACAGTATTCAACACTAATAAAGTATCAACTTCTCAAAAACAGTTCATGAACTTATCTGAACTATCACTGTAGTATATTCTGTGATGGCTGAATTACTGATTGTCTAAAGATAACAGACATATAAGAGTGTCACGACATCAATCACGTGTTAGGTTAAACCTAACATAATGCACCATTTTACAATGATACCACTGCTGATATAAGTGTGATATCATGCTACAGATGAGTTGTACAAATAATAAACCATAGATGTTGTAGAAGTCATTGCTAGTAAAACACCTCCTCTTGCAAGAGGACGTTACAAGATATACACAATTGTTAGGTCTGTTCTAACAACGCAAGCTATCATGGGTTTATACACACAATGTGATCCTGAGAACTGAGTCTTTAGAAGGTATTTTACAGTTGCATTTACTATAGAATAAAACAGTCTTACAAAATTCACTTTTTAACACTTAAGTTACTGCTCAGTCAGTTTAAAATTTCTGGTAATTTTTTTAAAAAGTTTTTTTTTCTATCAAGGTTAGAGAAAAGAAAAAGAAAAAAACAAATGATCTAAACTTTCTCAAGGGATAGCTACAGCTTACCACTTTCAAAAATTGATTTCCAAAATAATTTTTACAATATGCAGCAACTTTGAAGTTCATTTTGAAAAACGTGCTTTGTTTTTAAGTTATAACTTTAAATGTTGTAAGCAGGTGTCAGCCACCTGTATTTTTAAATGTTTTTGTTTCAAGCTCTTTTCTCAAACTACATTCTGTTTGAACTGTTTTCTGATAATTCAAAGCTAATGGAAAGAGTTTTCTGAATGTTTTTGTGATAGTTACCACATAATATAGGCCAGCGTTTCTCAACACATAATATAGGCCAGCGTTTCTCAACCTTTTTTAACCCGAGGACCTCTAAAATGTTTTAAAAAATTTTACGGACCCCTAATTTTACATCCCATTTTTAAAAGAAGGCCTAACACTAAAATCTGTCAAAAGTTACCAATGAATATGGGAGTAAAACAGTATAACAAATTACCAGCCTCCATTAAAAAAATCGTCAATAAGTCTTCTTTCAAAACTGAAATCAAAGCATATCTGCTTGATCACTGCTTTTACTCCATTGAAGATTATATACAGTCCCGTGTTTGAATGTATTAGGCCTAACTATTATATTGTGTTGTATTTCATGTTTATATTCATATTTATATTTAACTTTTGTTTAGTTTTAAGTTTAGCATTAAGGAAACCATGACGAATCACCTGTTTACGAGCATTGCTCAATTGTAGACGTATGTGATAATAAAGTATTTATTTATTTATATTCTTAATATTTGGAGTATTAATTATAGGTCTTTATAACGAAATATGTGAAAACATTTTACTTCTTTACTTTTCGCTTGCTTTATGGTATTTTTTAATTATGTCTGCGGACCATCTGCAGCATCTTCGCGGCCCACGTAGTCTGTGGACCATAGGTTGAGAAACGCTGATATAGGCTATACAAAAATGGTCATAACCATGCCTCTCACCTCTGCAGATAAACTGTATAGGTAAACCTCTCCAGTAGGCTGGAACGTTATATAGCAGGCCAATCATGCAGACTGCACTGTGGTGGCGAATCCATGTGGGCAGTTCCACGGCAATCAACAAGCACCCAGATTAACTAATAAAAAGCAATTACTAACCCTGTGCAAGCATATACAATATTGGGACAGTATGACTGATGCCAAGTAAAATCAAAATAACAGATAATTTTTAAAAAAGGCATTGATATTATCTAATTCACAAGTGCATAACATTCTGATCGTTGTAAAAAATGCTGCAATGTTGTTTGGTGTGGACATTCTACAAAGTGCTAAAAGATTTCTCAGTTCTGTCCACCACCTGGCAACAATAAGTCAATCATACAGGCAAGATAATATAATGTATGTGTTCTACTTGTTCCTACAATTAACCAGAACACTTCATTTTATCATAGTCAGTTCAGAGAAACTTGAACTGTATACTGGATTTCAGAAAAGTTGGTAGCAAGAAGGTTTTGTTTTGTAGTTTGGTCAGAGATGCCTAGGCCAAAAAGTAAATTGGAAGAATATGTGATAGTTTATTGCCACTGCCACAGGAATTAATAGGTTAAGTCGAGCTCATGTCTCAGTATTCTTATGTATATCTAATACATAAAGTCGAATGTGTGTTTGTGGATATGTATGTATGTATGTATGTATGTATGTATGTATGTTTGTTCCTTATATAAATCTACATTTCTTTACCAACTTACACGGAATTTTGCACACATACCCAGTTAAGCCCGGGAAGTATAGCGGTCAACATTAAAATTCAAACAAAATACTCCTTCCCTTGAAAATTATATAATTTCTGAGAATTTTATACTGAAAAAAATGAAATGCTGTTTAGTTCACATGACAACAGTGAATTGTTTACTGTGATGACATAGGGCCTTGGCGACTATATAATGCTGGACTTGAACGAATTATGATTCCATTGATGTAATATATTGGCGAAAATAATCACTGAAATTGAAATCCACGAAAATAAAGCACAGTGTGATGTATGGCCGGTTTCTATAAACTCGCGAATTACCTATGGGTAAATTATCTAATGCACAGAATTTACACAATTTACACAAGAATAACACCACACAAACACAAATAATTTAAAGATAGCAATCACTTACACTTGTGGCGAGTTTCTAGATAAATGTCCTCTAGGTAAATATGAAAATGACAGAAAAAATGTTCCTACAAACTCGGGCTAGATCTGTCCAAGGGTAAATCTTTGGGTTAATTTGTCCTTTCATGGATGGCTGGATAAAATTTAACCTTTCATAGGATCAATAACAATGAGAATCAAAGCCTTCTGAATTAAATTAACTGTACAACTCCAAAGCCTTGCTCATTATACCATTGTAGGTTAAATGGAACTAATTTGTCCATGGGTAATTTACCCATAGGTAATTCACAAGTTTGTAGAAACCGGGCAGTAGTCAGATAACTTTCTCTACCCTGGACATAAGAAATATTTTCTCACTTCACATTTTGATGTAGAATAAGTCGTATTGCAGGGATAACTTAAGTGTGTGAGTATGCTATATCAGAAGTCTGTAAATAATCCTTTCCGCTGATACGTTATCCATAGGCTTTGTATTAGTTGAGATTTATCATAGGCCCTAAGCATGGGATGGAACATTTTGAGTCCTATGCTCGCAGTATATTAGCCTATGTCCCGGGTTTTAGGGGAGGAAAGTATGAAAGTGATACTGCATTTCTCTTTTATTTCAGCCCCGAAACGGTTGTAACATGAGAATGAGAAATAAAATTTTCTGTCAAGCCAATACAATCTTATGTAATTTATGTTTCTTCTTATTTCAACCCATCCCAGGCATGATGTGTAGAAGCAACGGAATGCAGCATTCGACATCCTCTATGAGCCATAAAAAGCTTTTTCTTTTTTCTGATGGAATAGTTTGATAAATCGTTTTCTTCATTTCAAGTTCTACATACATATTATATAAGGACCTAGAGTTTCAAAATCGAAAGTCCTCCATAAGCTAATTTCAAATTAAAAAATACAAAGCCCGGGCGACGCCGGGCCTTTTCAGCTAGTGTAATATAAGTTGGAGATAACTGATATTGGTAATAACAAAGAAAAGTCAAAACATATTATGATTATTATGATGATGATTATTATCATCATCATTAAAAGAACCTCCTTCAGATTAGGGTTAGTCAGTTAACCACAGAGAGGTATGTTCTGACATTAGCATCCATGCTCCTCTGAGCAGCATAAAACAAAAGAGGAACAATCGTCGCAGTGGTAAAATTTCCCATCACAGGAAATGTTGCTATTCAGTATACTGCTGCTAGACTAATATAACTGTTTCTAACCTAACATAACTTATCACTAACCTCTAGGTTAGGCCCTACTATTGTTCCTACTATTTACTAGTTAGTTGTTACTATTTGCCTTAATACAGAAGCTTTTTTACCCTTCTACACTTACGTGGCTCATAATGAACCCCACGTTATTCAGTATACTGCTGCTAAACCAATACAACTGTTCGTAATCTAACATAATCTGTCACTGACCTAGAATTTAGCTGTCACTTTTATGCACCTTTCCTTACCTTTCCACCAAACATTGTTACACTAAGAAGTGCAATGCCTTTGTTTGTAATAACTTCTTAAGGTAACTTTTACTAATACTGATTTTATTTGTCATCCTGTATTTGCTAACGTACTATACCACATGAAATAACACACTGACGCAGTGTATCGTGTCGTTTATAATCCATAGACTACTCAACCATCTGCTAAGTTCAATCAGCATATAGTCATGTTTGCAATATTGGCGACATTGTACACCTGGTCCCACTTGGTACGGCTGAGATGGCAATTACGTTATTCTGAAGTTTAGCGGGGAGGAAAAATTAAGGAAAACTACTTTAGAACATATTTCAAGAGCAACTGCTCTCCCTCTCAGCTGATCTCCACTGCACTCCACTCCACAGATGTACCCTGTGATCAAACTGTCTTCTGTTGGTATTTTGAAATTCATTAACCGATGTTTTTTTTCCCTTCATCTGTCTAATGTCAATCTATTCACATTCCATAGTTTGTTTGGTAGATATCTGATTTTTTATTGGGAGGTTCTCTGTCCTTGTGTTCTGCTTTTAGGAGGTTTCTTATATCATATTTATTGACACGTTGGGAACACGATTGATTTTAAACAAAAGTAAGAGAGTAATTATTATTTACAATATAATCAGTTTACTTTAATGGAATAGTCTTCATAAATTAATAAATTCAGTTTGAGACTGCGCGTTTCATGAGATAAATTTGCTCAAACTTAATTCTCATGAATGTCTTGATAAACTTGTAATCTCTTCTGGGATTATCTATGAATGCTAAATTATGACGATTTGGGGTTCATAAAAATCTTGACAATATTTTACTAACACTTTTAAAATTCAACAATTTATTTTCATTTTACATTCAACTGTAATTTTCAATCAATGTAATCTTATTAATAATATGGCTTATCAACATATATCTAGAGTCTACTAACATATACGGTACCCAAATTGCCAGAAACTCCTGGTGTATACCATACCATGTCATAATAATTAATATCCCCATTTAAAGTGGGTAACAACAATACTGCACTGTTTATGCTGGAAAATATTATTTCTACATAAGAATAAAACTGGTATCGTATATGTCAGCATTCCCACATATCTATAGAGTTTCTTTTGTTTAAAATTAAGTACAAGTATCAGAAATGTACAGAAGAGAATAAGTGGCTGTTGTATACCTATTATACTTGGTTGACAGAAAATGTAATTTTTCTGTGTTTTAAAACTTTCGTACTTTCAAAGTTAACAGAGTATTCATAAGTTCATTTCAGAAAATTGAAAATATACTTCTTGCTCTCATTTGGTATGACTGATATATCTATTGATTGTGTATTAATTAATTTTAATAGGTCTTCGTTTTGTAGGTTTAGATTAGATTTAGACCTTTGCAGAAGTATGGCTTTACACTACTAACCAGGTCATGGGTTTTATCCCGAATAAGGTTGTTAGAATTTTTCATTTGGCCTCTCCTTCAAGTGGCATATGACCCTGGGGTGGATTTGGTCAAACAGAAATAAGCCCAGGAACAGGATCAACAGATGGTGTATATGACTGAAAATTTTCATCTTCATTGGCCAAAATGTCTAAAAATTTGGGAGCTTCTACCTTTTAGAATCATAACAGCCTCCACGACCTGTGTAAGGAACCTTTACTAGATTTCACTTATAGAAATTAAAAGCTTATAATTATCTTGTATAGGATTACCTCATGCATAAATTTGATTATCACTGTTGATCGAGAGCCTGTCATGTTAATTAATCCATAGTATTTGCATACTCATACAGACCGATACATGGTTTGACGTACCAGAAGGGGGTGTATTTTGGAGTTAAAGAAATTAAAGAAAGATTTTATTTTTATTTAGGAATTCACCAATAATGAGTTTCAGCTTTCCAAAAATAGATGGCTTATACAGATGGTTTGCATAGAGAGGACAAAGACAAAAGATTCAGCTATGGACCTGGGTCTTAAAATTCCATAAGTACCATATCCCATAACTTGTGTTTTTCAAACTCCCCCAATAAATTTTACAAGTCAGCACTTTTGGGCCTACCGGAAGTTTATAATGCCAATAAAAAATGCTAACTACTTATTTGATCTCTTTTTAAAGTAAATCAACAATTGTTATACAGTAAAACCTGCCCTAAACAGACCCTTTATTCAATGAAAACTTGTCTAAAATGAAAATATTTTCTGGTCCAGTGAATTTAAGACAGAATATATTCCCTAGATTAAACAAAAAACACGGAGATGGGAAGTAAAACAAGCATTACTTTGTAGGAGGCAGTTATAAAAATACATACATTTTCTTGGTAATTTTGTGAAATTCGTCAATAAGTTTACCTCCAATAGATGGATGGAATCCTAACACTTCATGGATGCAAGTATAAAGTTTCTGAATGAAGATTTCATTACCAAAGACTAATTTAGTCATGTTTATTTTCTTATAAAGGACAAACGGACAGGTAGTAAGCCTATCGCCTCAACAACCAGCTAAAGAACTAAGATATTACTTGATCATGAAAGGGTCAGGGAATTTGTTCACAGACTCTAATTTAGGCTTGGAGTTCCATAATCCCATAAATCCATTACATGGGACCCCTGGACCTCCCAGAAGACTTCATGTCCAGGAAGTATACATCCTGAAAAATCTATCAACCATGGCCAGGTTTGAACCCGTGACCTTCAGTTCAGAGGCAGGCTCCACTGAGGTGAAACAAGTTAGTCCTAATAATTCCCCAGAAAAGCAGAATTTAATTTAACCCTCCAAGCACCAGTTGAAAACAACAATTTGACTACTTGCTGTCCATATCACCACCTAACCACCCACAAAGGCCAAACAAATCTAAACCTCCACATTACATTTTAATTACCTCTTTTCCAGCTCCTATTATTGCGACTAGCTTTGCATAGATGGCAACTTACATAGGTAATCACGGTCGCAGATAAAAAAACTTATGTGTTATCTGTCAATGAAGTACATTAGGTATACAATTTCCAATAATATCATCTACAATCTTCCTCATTTAAAGAAAGGACTCTTCTCTTGCAGGAATATAATACATCTAGTCAATGTGTAAAATACGTGGTATTAAATTACATAAATAAGACTATATATATTTAATACAATAAGTTCCTTTTTACATGCCCTATATAAAAATACAATACTGTTGGAAGGAAGAATTGCTTACAGTATGTTATTATTGACAACAGCCAATGCAGGTAAACTGGAATCTACACAGTTCACCCATAGATTTGCACAAGCTGAATGATATACATGACCTCCATATTCTAGCTGACTAATATTGGCTGTGACTATACCACTGCTGTTTGTCTTTGCCTCACTGTTAACATCAGTCAAACAAATTCCACAACACATTGATGGATCTTTAGTCGAATATGCTTCTTCACCGGTTCTTGAGGACGGTACAAATTCCACATCAGTCTGAAAATCCACAAAAACATTACAAACTAGTGATCAATAAGTACTAGTAAAAATAAAGCTGCATATTTTTTGCAGGTATAGTACACACTTTCATGTTTTTCTCTATCTTACGATGACAAAAATTTTACACTCTCTGTGAAAGTCTTTTACTTTGAAACAAGACATCAGGTTTAGTTTTTGCTAGTAGCATTATATACAGAATACACTAGTTCAGTTGTTTGCAACAATTTACTTTTGTGCCTCCTCCTCCTCCTCTGACTTCAAAAAATGTGACGTCATCTTCTTATTGCATGCTTTCTATTCTGCTTCAAACCGAAGTTTTCACTTGACACAATGTATTGAAAAAAAATTGTTCCCAAATGCTTTTACTTCTTATAAATATAGTTTCCAAAATTTACATATCACTGTGCTCAGAAAAGAATGCTCTTTTAAGTTCTAACACATGTGAATAAAAAATATCCCATTTTATGACCTGCCTTTATAGCCATTTTTTCACTTAATAACAGTGTTGAATTTTTTTCTGATGACTAATATTGTATATTTAATTTTACATAGAGTAATTTAAGAAATTTGAATACTTTAGTTCATGTTAGTGATGTTTTACTGCACAATACTTACAGAAATATCTGCTTTCTTATAATACTGCAGCATAGATGACCAGGCAGTGTCAACGTCCTTTAACACAGGATCTAATGATTTGTATTCTTCAGTATTTGTCATATGCCTATATGATATTTGCACTCTATGACAAACACCAGCCACCTCCAGGATATCTATGAAACAAGAAATATTGTTATCAGTAATGACATGGCTGAAACTGAAGTAAACATCAAAACAGAATCCAAAAGCCAATCTCAATTAAATTTGAAACAACACACTTTTGTCATAAATTCTTTTAAGAAATATGTTACTTTAGATATTTCCTCCTAATCATTTTTGGCCTTTTGGAACTAAATAGTTTTTTAAAACTTCTGTAAAGGGATGCCGAAACTCTCAATTTGAGCTCATTATTCCTCTATTCATGAACGAAACGCATTCTTGGTATTTACAGTATATTATCAATCTAGTTCATAAAGTGTTGCTATTATCCTAAGAATAGGCTAGGAAAATAAAGTTACAAAAACAAGATCAAATTCAGAAAAGGGAGATGAGTAGAATTGAAGTGATTTTATTATAAGGATTGTAAACATAGTTCCTTTTAGGCTTACAATCCGCCCACAATGACAAGAAAAAATATTTCAAACATTGAAAAATTTAAGTTGCCAGGACTAAAAAATCAACCCTTGTAGTTTTTGTTACATTCTTTTGCATCACTTACTGAATCTATCTGCTTTTACAATTAAACAACATTGAAACATTGAACCGCTGCTTTAAAATAGGTTCTATACTGTAATTGCTGAATTCCTTCTTTATAGGTGCTGTAGGAGGACATAGAATAGAAACCATGACAGTGAACAAGAGAGCTACATTTTTATGGTAAGGGTTTTCACTTTACTTCACAAATTTTTCAAAGCTTTCTGCTGAGTTTTAAGTACAACAATGCTTTTATGTGTAGAATCTTTTACCACAAAATGTTGTAACATAGTTAGAAGACCAGGGCAAGTGTGATATTTTTCAAATATATTGATGAAAGACTATTATGAGATGCATCTCTTGCTACTATTTATATATATTTATAGGAAGTAAAAGTAGACCCTAATGAGCAAAACTATTTATCTAATTTTTTCTTACGGTATAACTGTACCGCTTGTCACTACAACACTGGTCCATAGGTAAAAATACAAGCTTGCCAGCCTTTCAGGAATGGATTCATAACTTAAAATCTGTTTTACAAGAAAGGGGAACTTGGTACAACTGTGTCAGTAATTTTATATACCTCATATTTTTCTTAACTAATTAAAAAACTCACTTTGAAGATAATCTTTTCCTTCAGCTGATCCAACCACTTCATTTAACACCTCCTCATTTGAAATACTGTTAAATATTTCCACTGCTGACTGAAGCAGTGTTAAGCAGCTGTGGATGCATCGTTCCCATTCATTCACCAGATGCTCAATGCCCTGAAAAGGTTTAATAATATGTTATACACAATAGAAGCCACAGTATAACCCTAATTTTACCGGTATATTCCTGTTACTTACATTTTCCCTCAATTTACAACATTTTAACAAATTAATTTACCTATGCTTAAATTTGGTTTATATTTTTTTAAATTTTCAACTTCTTGTACTTTTAAACAGCAAGACATTTGCTGTTCCTGTGAAGAAAAAATCTTAGTTGGTTGGCAATTCAATATATTCAGTCAGGAATGCTTCAGAAAACTGTTCTGCGTTTCCTGGAGATTTAGTTGCAAAGTTACAGAAATCCACAGTGCTCTAGTTTGTTTTAAATATTAACAATCAATTTCAAAAGGTTACATACGAAGATAGTTATTGCAGTAATTTCCATATTTAAAACTTAGCTGTCCACAAGAGATATGTTCTTTCTTTATTATTGTAACAAATGAACACAGTATATATACAATACCATTAACTTGTAAAAAATTGTAATTCTAGAATGTTGAATTGCTCTAAAGTTGTATTTCAACAAATTCAGCATTATTTATAAACCAGTTTAAGGCTAAATCAAGCTTGTACCGAAAATTGTCTTGTAAAGCAACGAGTAAAATAGTAAAACTACAATATTCCTACCTGTGGAGATAAATCCCAGAGTTGGTTTCCCGTACTACCATTACTCTTGTCAGTTGCACTGGCAAATATCTTGAGATCCAGGCTTGGAACAGAGCCATGACGACTAAGGGCCAGTGGAGGGAGTTCTAAGCTGCTCACAGACTGGGTATCAGCATAAAATCCATCTTTCAATCCTCCTCCGAACTGACCTTCAAACAACATGTCTTTGCCTGCAATGTTGTTTTTCTGGTCTTCTCCCCAAGTGTCTGGTCCAACAAAATCACCAAATTCATCTTCTTCTCCTCCACAATCATGGGTGCTTAGGTCAATTTCATAACTGACAGTTTCACCAGTGCTTTGCACTTTAATTTCAGGGCTAGAGCAGAAGAAGTCTGTTTTAGATGAGTTCTGATCTCGTGTGATATCATATATTTTACCCAAAAATCCTTGAAACGAGTCATTGTGACCAGAGGTTTCAGGTTTACTTGAATGTGTTTTACCATTTTCCTCTTTTGGTTCATTGTCCCACGAAGCGATTAGGTTTAAATTATTGGACTGATCATTTGAAGGAAGAATTTGCGACTTATCTTTTGATGACTCAACAAAATTAGAGGCTGTACTCTGATTCCAATTGATACCCCCATTTAAATCTAAATTCATAAATGCAGCAGATATGTCAATATTTTTCTCAATGTTATCATTTTCGCTAACAACTTTTTGTTCAGCTGCTTGAGAAGATACGTTCAATGTTGCACCACTCTCTGGATTTGTGGCTTCTTTAAAATCTCCCCAGTCATCAACTTGGAATTCTGCAACTTGAGGAGCCTCTAATGTTTTCCAGACATCAGTTCCTCCACCTACAATAGGATTGACAGCAGTGTGTTCTCTACTGGCAATGTCAGCAAACAAGTCATCTGTTATTTGTGCAGCAGGTTCTGCAGAAAGAAAATCTCCAAATTCATCACTTGCTGGGGAAATTTCAGGACCTGTGAATACTGGTGCTGGTAAACCATCAGGAGATTTATCCTGATCTATTGCAGTTAGATTTCTCAGCGCACTATATTTATCTTCTTCTACTGACATTAGATTCATACCCTCAACTTTCAAATTTTTCAAAACAGCAACCGGTGTACTAGTTTCAGGTTCAATTTTAATTTTTACACTTGAAACATTAGGCTTATCTGGAAACAATTCTGTTTTATTTTTCTCATCAAAATTTGATTTATCAACTTCAAGCGTGAACAAGCTATTGGCATCTTTTACAGCTTCCTTAGTGGGTTGAAAATTTTCTGGCTTCATTTCTGATCGAATGGCACTTTCTTTTAACAGATAAGTCTTACCTTGAGGAAGGGGTTTTACATTACACCTAGGGAAAATTTCTTCAGTAAGTACTTCACATGAATTAAGGACAGGTTCTTTTGCTTGCTGAAACTCAGAAAAATCCTCATCAACAGAAACAGCTGGAATGTTAGGTAACATTTGCAGATGGCTGCGGTGATGATGGTGATGATGATGGTGTTTAGATTTCCTTTGTTTTGGGGTACCAAGAGAATGATTTGCTAGTCTACTGCCAATACCACGTCCATGGCCACTGCTTACAACCATAACACTTGGGCATTTTATAGCAGAATTCTCTGTAACTGTGTTTTGAGCAATTGATGCTGCTGATAAGTCAGAAGAAGACACAGAATTTGAGATGTTTAAAGGAGGTTTTGTTGTTTCAGTCCTTGATACTGAAGAAACTTCTTTAGTGATGTTATGCAGATTTGATACTGAAGGAACTTCTTTTGTGATACTATGTTCAACAGCATTTGGTTCTGGTGCACTCTGAAATTCTGTAAAGTCATCAAATCCAGGTTCTTCTAATTTAGAAAATGAAGGTGGATTATGTGTAACTGGTGATATCTGACTAAGATTCAGATCTTCCCTCTTCATCCTTCCTTGGATAGGGATTGTGTTAGAATCTATGTCTCTCACAGGGATTGTATTCATAGAATCAAAACCTGCTATCTTCAGGTTTGGAATTGGTGGTTGAGGAATGAGATTCAAAACACTCAGATTATTGAAAGTGCAGCCACTCTGCAACAAACAAACAAACAAATGTACAATTTGTAATGCTGATATACTCTTATATTGTTCTATTCTGATTGCATCCACTTTTTAAAAGAAACGTGTTCACTTGAATGTGTCTAGCTCACTGCTCTAACCACATTTGAATCACCTTCACTATTAATGCCCGGTTTCTACAAACTTGTGAATTACCTATGGGTAAATTACCCATGGATAAATTAGTTCCATTTAACCTACAATGGTATAATGAGCAAGGCCTTGGAGTTGTACAGATAATTTAATTCAGAAGGCTTTGATTCTCATTGTTATTGATCCTATGAAAGGTTAAATTTTATCCAGCCATCCATGAAAGGACAAATTAACCCAAAGATTTACCCTTGGACAGATCTAGCCCGAGTTTGTAGGAACATTTTTTCTGTCATTTTCATATTTACCTAGAGGACATTTATCTAGAAACTCGCCACAAGTGTAAGTGATTGCTATCTTTAAATTATTTGTGTTTCTGTGGTGTTATTCTTGTGTAAATTGTGTAAATTCTGTGCATTAGATAATTTACCCATAGGTAATTCGCGAGTTTATAGAAACCGGCCATATAACACTCTAATGATTCACAATGATAATGACAATATGATATGGTATACAACAGTAGCAGTAACAGATATAAATAATTCATTTTTTAGGGTTATGAACATTAAGTAAAAAAATGAACCCATACAGAAATTCGAAAGCATTTTTGTTCAACCACCACACACAGTACAAGAATTCCAAACACTACCCACAAGATGTTCATCCAACACAGTAATTTTTCTTTGGAATGGATAAAGGTATCAACATCCACTTAATTTCAAATACTTATAAATAAATAAATAAATACATTATTTATCATCTGGTTCTTGCATATTTATTCAAATTTCCATAATGAAGGTTTTAGGGTCCAAGAAATGAATATTAAGTAAGGTTTGATTGGATTCTAACAAAATATTTCAACATTTTTATTTACAAAGAGAAAATTAAAAGAATTTGTTAGCAGATAAACAGAGTATAAATAATAAAATCAGGTAAACTGATGTAACAAAGTGCCAGTATGTTTTTGTTTAATCAGTTATGACTGCAATTATGATATGCAGAATATGTTTTTTTTTAAATTGATTTCCAAGTTAAGCTCCAGATTTATTCATTAAGCAGGGCTTACGGAAGAAGAAAGGTCTACCATCTCGGCCACCTGGGCCATTTTAACGGTCTAGTTGGATAAGCGCATGTCAATTAATATGTTTTTTGTCATAGCTACCTGTATTTTAATTTCCAAGGCCTTATAAGATCACAGTAAAACAATAGGCTATGTTGTCAAGATAACTGATTTTCATTTTTTTTTTATAAATTCTTTCGAATACGTATATTACCATAAAATAGACACTAAATTGAGCATTACTCCGAAACAGGTCAACCGATTTTATCCATTATGAATAGACGTCTTCCCATGGACATTATAAATGTGTATACCAAGTTTCATAAAAATCCGGTAAAGCGTATTTGAGTTACCGCGTCTTTAAAATATTCACTAAATTGGGTTTTTCTCCGGTACCAGTCTACCGATTTGGTCCAATATCAGTAGACGTCTTTCCACGTACATTATAAATGGGTATACAAAATTTCAGGAAAATCCAATAAAGCATATTTGAGTTATCGCGACTTCTTATATATTAACATAAAAACACTAAATTGGGAATTATTCCGGTACTGGCCAACCAATTTGGTCCAATATCAATAAACGTCTTCCCATGGACATTATAAATGCGTATACGAAGTTTCATAAATATCCGATAAAGCGTATTTGAGTTATTGCGCCTTTAAAGTAGACACTAAATTGGGTTTTACTCCGGTACCGGTCAACAGATTAGGTTCAAATTCAATAGGGCACTTCTCATGGACGTCATAAATGGGTATACCAAGTTTCATGGAAATCCGATACAGCGTATTTGAGTGATGGCGCCTTTCTAATAGACATTACTCTACGAAAATAGGCACTAAATTGGGCATTACTCAGGTACCGGTGAACCGATTTGGTTCAATATCAATAGGATTCTTCCCATGGACATTATAAATGTGTTTTCCAAGTTTCATGAAAATCCGAAAAAGCTTATTTGAGTTATGGTGCGTACAGACACACGGACAGACGGACAGACATTTTTTCGTCCACCACACAATCTCATAAAGTACCATACTGGCACTTAACAAGTAACATATTGTTTTAACAAAGAACAGTGTAAATTGAAAAGGTAAAGCAGAACACATACTGAAATGTTTAGATATCTGACAAAGAGTTAAATTCCTTAATATGGCAAAATTGTAATAATCTTCACAAAGTTTTGATTTTGAATAAATGTAGGACATTCTGAAGCATAATATTCCAGACCTTTTCGTAGAGAACTTCATACATAACTTCCTTCACTTATAATATCAGTACATAATTTTTTTATATTTACCATTCATTTGTTGAAATAGAAAATAGGCTACATGAACCTCATTTATACTACGTACATCTGAAGCAAAAAATTATTCAATACCCAGTCCACCAAAAGAGATATAATGTTGAGAAAACTGTATGTTGACATGACAACAAACAAAAGAAAATCATTCTTTATGTATGAAGGCTGGGCTACCACACACAGAAATCTCCATAAAGCTAGCTTCAAGCATGTGAATCACTTATTTTCCTCTAAATCTATCAGATATTGTACTGAAAATAATAATAAACACAATCCTATTTTCTTACCTCAAACACTTTCAACTTAACTATAATATAAAGGCTTTTGTAAGTTAATCATTTCCAACTAGGCTATATGTTTCTTTTTTAAATTAAAATATTAATTTATGCAATTATCATACATGTAGTGGCATTGCACTAATTTATGTACAGCTAAAGATTCACCGGTTGTATCTACTGGTTGGTGTTTAAGCTGTGAAATTATCTTAATGTAATCTATAATAAACTTTACAATTCAATTTTGAGATAAGTGACATAGGCCTTCATTCAGTATCATGTAACTTACCTGTGCTAGTGCCACGAGTGACAGAACTATATATAACTCCTGTTCTGTAAGCTGTCCAGCGACCTTACGATTCGCAAGTCCCCATATAAAACCAAGAACATCTGTAGGTAATCCACTAGTGAGAAGAATTGGGAATATACGATTTGTATCAACAAGTCCTTTGTCTAATCCTACTAATTTCCACACATCATGATAAAACTGTGGGAACATTGGAGAAGTGGGTGTCAACCATGCTGGCAAGTTAAATGCACAATGAGCTTGAGTAGCCATGTTCATGTCTATCCGTGAAGCACTTGGAACGGCTGTGGGAGTATATGTTTGTTTAGCCTCTAGTGGCAAAATAGGTGCTCCATAACTGCCAGTCATTCCTCCAGAGGGCAACGCTGGCTGAATTTGTGATAATGTTGGTGGTACAGGATAGCTTACAGGAGGTCTAATAGTTGTGTTTAGATGCCCAGGAATTAATCCAGGTCCAACTGTACCTAAAATTTGCTGTAAAAGATAATAAAAAGAGAAGTCAGTAACCTCCAATAGAATGAGGAATGTCACCAAATATTTTAGGACAATCGACTCGTGATTATCCGGACACAATCAACATGGATAATTCAAAATCATGAATAATGAAAAATTTAATTTTAATTTTTTGGCCTTCATAGGACCACTTCAGGACCTTCATAGGATAATGAAAAATACAAACAATAAGGCAGATTTTAAAACTACAAGTAGATCAATTATATATATTGCTATATAAATAGGCCTATGTACAGTAAATTAAAAATACAACAATAAACAAATAAAAAAGAATATAGGTATATTGAATAAATTGAATATTGATGCCATGATGAATAAAGAATGGATGAGGGCAGAGTACGAGCTGAGGCACATAGTAACACGCTTCGCGGTCCACGGCTTTCATCATCGCATCTGCACCAGGAAGACTTACCATCAGACGTGTGAGGAGTGCAAATGTGAATTGTGCGGTGAACAGTGTGAAACTTATCACGCATTAACATGCAAAAATAGATCAGTGTTGCTGATTCAATTCTGCTCAGAATAACATTGGATTAACATTGTACCTATAATGCACATTGTGCGCAATACTACTTATTATATAGGTAAGTTACTCTACAGTAAAATATTGTGTAATACAATTTACAGTTTGAGGAAATTAGGTTTCACGAACTTATAGCCTCAAAGAAATCTGTCATCATCTTTTGTCTTTGGTATGCACTGTCTTTCTTCCACATATCATTACGCAATTTCCTGAGTTTTAGTTTGTCTTACAACACAGAATCACTTTGCTGTTCTAAGTATAAAAGGACACATTCCCTAGCATTCAATGCCTCCCCATGACCCATACTGTATCAAGACTAATTCTTCTCTATCTCTGCCCCAACACCTTCAACAGCAGGTGGCTATCCACATCCAGTACTGTGTGTTAGTAATGAAAAGGTCAAAACCCTTGAAAAGCTATAAAAGTATTAACCTCAAGCTAGCATTACAAACAGAGCTGGATTCATAACCGAAAAAATACATAAATAAATACAGTTAATGTAAGAAATAATAAAAAACATTACACACCAGCCACGGTTATTCTGCAAACCGGACAATGCACCCATGGATAATCGAGAGTCACTTGTAATAGGTAATTGTTGAGAAGTGATCTCAAAATTATGTACCAAGTAACCGAAAGGACTAATAAAATCATACTGTGTTCCGTATGACAAATCAGTGTTAATCAGTTCCTATCTGCTATCTGCTATTGTGTATATAACCATGGGGGAGGAAGCTGGGTGGTTTATACAAAACTAGCTGCTGCCACAGCATGGATTTCATAATTTGTTAGAAATATCCTTTCTCGATACTCCAATCACAATAGTGGGTTTCTTTCATTCCTTGCATACAATGCAAAATCCGGCAAGGCTTTGAAGGGCCTTTTTTTTCTTTTTTGTTACTTTTGCTTGCAACTTATGTTAGTACTGTAGTGCTTTTCAGACCTCTGTCTTTATGTTCATTGCCTCCTAATTGCTTGCAGTTACCAAGAAACAAAAAAAGGACAATTGGTGTCAGGGTTTAGAAATTTATAGACCAAGAGAATTGAATAAAGTCAATTTAGTAGGCTAGCCATAACATAACTTTGTGCTCCTTTTTATGATTCTGGACTATTTCTGTTCTGCATTTACTTGTTACGGTATATTCAAGGGTGCAAGAAGATTGAATGTATCCACCTCTGGTTAGTTGAAGAGAAGACCTTAACTACACCAAAGGGAAATATAAATAAATAAGATTTCTATACAATGTACATCTATAAATAAACACAATCTTTAATGTGCCTCGGCCTTACTTATAATGTCAAAACCAAGACAGAAAACTGCAGTAAGAGAATCAAGAGCCTCCATAGCTGTTATTACGTTTAACAATATTAGATCTAGGCCTATAAATACACACACATAATGGCAGGAAGGGAGAAGATCCAAGGATAGCGAACAACTTCCTGCCTAGCATTAAATGACTCGTATTTTAAAAATATCAAAATAATTACACCCTATGCAATATGAAAACCAAAGTTGCCCCTCGCCTACCACTGACAGAAAGCTCCATGTCCCCTTCACCTATATGTTAAGAAATGCAAGGGTAGTTTATGTGGGAACTGGGGTTGGATCCAGAAGATTGTATGAAAAACCAATGGTGCATAAAATACTTGGGATTGATTTCTAGCAATATTAATATACGGCAATCAGATATATGACTGATTTTGTTATACATAATAGGCTATTCTGACATGTATTTATTTTTTAGAATAGAAGTTATATTTTATCATAATTTTAAATCATAAAGAAAACAGTGGTATTGGTAAGTGAAGATATTGTACAACAAGGTTTTAAATAATCGAATCAGTGATAATCTATCACTGCTGCAAAAAATTGCTATTTATGAGTGAAGTAATTTGGCTAATGGATGATTTATGTTCATAAATTCTGAACTGAACAAAGCAATGTAGGGCCTATAATACGGTATAATAAAATCAGGTAAACTGATGTAACAAAGTGCCAGAATACTTTTGTTTAATCAGTGATAATTGCAGAAAATAAGTTATCCAATTCATTCAATTCTCTTCATTAAGCAGTGCTTATGGAAGAACAAAAGTCTAGTTTGATAAGCATAATATGTGGGTAGTGTTATTTGTCAAAGTCCAGTGTATTGCAACTTCCAAAACCGTATACCAACACTGTAAAACAATATGTTGCCTTGAGAACTGATTTGCATTTGATAACTTCTTTCTAATATATTATCGTAAAATAGGCAATAAATTTGGCATTACTCTGGTACCGGTCAACCGATTTGATCCAACATCAATAGGCTTCTTAGGCTCTTCCCTCAGACATTATAAATGTATATATACCAAGTTCCATGAAAATCTGATAAAGCGTTTTGAGTTATCGTGCATACAGAGACGGATAAACAATTTTCCATCCCCACAAAATCTCATATAGTACCGTTCTGGCACTTAATAATCACCTGACTGCTTGATGGGATAGGTGATTGCACTCCAGGATGACTTTTAGGTTCAAAAGTCTCTTTCTTTCCAAGTAGATTCTCTATTAATGCATCTGCATTTACTGCTTGCTGGAAAAGAATAAAAATGCAGCAGGTTAAGAAACTTTAACTTAAAATCACAATAACAATTACAATATACAGAACTGTAAACTGCCGAAGTTATTCAAGTTGGAAATATTCATCGATATTGTAGAAGGTATGAGTTATTAAAAATTCTTTGAGAGATCTTTTGAAAGATTTGCATTTGCTAATGTTTCTCGGAAGCTTATTGTAAATCTGTGTTGCAGAATAATAAGTACCCTTCTGAAAGAGTCTTAATGAATTAGCTGGTCTATGTACAAATAATTTATATTTCTAGTAGTAAATTCATGCATACTGCAATTAGTTTGAAATTTATCAATATTATCTACCGTAGCCTATAACACATAAGAGAGTATATACTCCCCTGTGAGAGTAAGGACTTTTAATTTTTCAAATAGCGGTTTACAAGATTCTCTTTTTTCTTTCCATATATTATTCTTATTGCTTGTTTTTTAATCTAAATATTTTCTCCCTATGGGAAGAGTTGCCTCAGAATATGACTCCATACCTCATTACAGAGTGAAAATATGCAAAATATACCAGGAGTAACACATTCTGTTGTAATAGGCTATATCATCAAAATTCTTAAAGTGAAACACGCTGAACTCAATTCTGAACTTCTCATTATAGGAGACATCACTACAGAAGACATAAACATAAAGTAGAAGAAAGTTCAAGGAATGTAAATAAATAACGAAAAAAAAAAAAAGTGATTGAACACTGGTACTGAAGGAAATGCCTCGGTCTAGAAAGAGTGGTTTGTGTGGCATTCAATTTTCATTCATTTATGCACACATAAATGCCAATGACTTGGGCAAGGATCAAAGCTTTGATTGTGACCCTGGGCAGAGAAGCCATGCCAAACTGTGTTTAGAAAGAAGATAATAGGTTGAATAAGCATAAAAGTCATATGAAGATACTTTGCATATTCCATGATTTTTTTTTCTTCTCACCTTGTTACTCACATTCAATCTATTGGTTTGGTGGAATTTTTGTTCCCTCTTGTTGGGATATGCCTCTAGAACAGGCCTCTTTTCATTACCCTAGCCTCAAGTGTAAAATCTACATGTAGGCCTACTTGAGGTACTGGTATTCACTTTAATGGTTACTTCTGTTAGTAACATGTACTATTACATCCTTATCATTTATTATTTTCCCCTACTGGAATCATCGCTCCATGATCATTCACTTTAAAAATTTTTACATGAAACTTCATTCAAACACTTCAACAAGATTGTCATCTGTTTGTTACTCACACAATATATGTTTTGTTTCTTTAAAAGGCTATTGCAAAATGAACTCCAAAGCTGCTTGTGAAGAACTTATCAATGCTAATCATTATGCTATACAAGGAACAATAACATTCTAGAAACTATAGGAGCCGTCTAAGTATCTCATTCTAGGTGGAGCCTAAGTATCAGTAGCCTACGGTACCTACAACTTAGAGGATCATAGACCACCAAATTTTTGTCTCATAAGAAGACTCACAAACTAGCAACCCAACATACGAGTCTGATTTGTAGTGGAGCAGTTTGGTCTGGCAACCTGCTCACAAGACAGACTTGTTTTTAAGGGGTTAAGGTTACTTACAGGGCTGGAAGTTGCAGTCATCAACCTTAGTTTCTGCTGCTGTTTGAGGTATTCTCGCTGTTTTTCGTTTTGTTCTTCAGCTAATCGAGGATGTACAGAATGATGAGGCCACATGCTAGGTCTTGGTTGTGAATATAATGATGGCACATTATTTCTGACTGGCATGTCAAAGTTGGGGTGCATTTGAGGTTGCTGAAGTGGATACCTAAAGGTCAAAATAGAATTCATTATTTAATAAAAGGAAATATGTAAGTACATGTAAGTAGGTCTAATAGTGGCAGAAATAACCTGGGTTGTGGGTAGATAAGGCTAACCTCCTTGTCTACTTGCGTTACTTTTAGTTTGAACATTCCCTGTCTTCCATCTATATCAAAATGAAGTCATTTTTCGTTTAACCATTTAAGCAACTATTATTAATTTTTTGGGGAAATATAATAATAATATAGGCCTATCTGAAGGAAAACCTGTTTCGTGATATAAGACAACCAGAACCAGAAAAGGGACTATAACTAATATTACCTGTTAGCCATTGCTTACAACTGTGCAACTGCTCACAGTCAGACCATGCCCCTTTATCGTGTCTTATTTTTTATATTTACAATTAGGCTATAACATTAATCATTTTGATGTTTATGTATTTTCAACTCAATCCGTCAGGATCATTCCATTCACAAATGACAACTCGCAAAGTGGTCACTGGTCGTCGTCGTGCAGTATCTCTCGATTACTCGAAGCGGATGGTTTCTACTTTCGATACTTTCGACTGTTGGGGATATTGTTCAATTTTGCAGGTATTTTCTTATTTGAATGTGAATAATTTAAAAGATCTATCTGGATCTTCTATAGTCACTAAGTCACCATAATATCACATTTTTTAAATGGCAAACACCACGTCTAAACTGCCGTTTTTAAAGCTAAGCCATGGAATTAAATTGAATTTTAAAGTTTTGAAATGTGGGTACATTTATTTTGTAAGCAAAATTTTGAGCTTGCTATATTGGTAGCATTGGATTAAAAATATGAATGCCATGAATTAGAGATGGGAATCTGTTACTTTTTTTGGAACAGTTACGTTACTGTTACAGTTACACGAAAGTAACTGTTATTTATAACCGTTACCTGTTACTTTTCTTGTATATTACGTAGTTAATCGCCAGATCACTTCCCACTTGAAGGGGAATGCCCTTTATCTCCCCCCCCCCATAACGGTTATGGACGTAGCCAAGGCTGGGGCTCTAGGGAGGGACCCCCCGAAATAAAAAACAGTTGTAAAATTTAGCTTTCAATTAGGGATGATAATCGATAGTTAAAATATCGAGGTTAAAATCGGAGATAACCATCGATATGACGATAATATCGGCCTGAAAACATCGATGTATTTAGACAAAAAACATCGATGTATATTTAAAAAAGGCCATGGTATCAGAAAATTAGGCAAAATTCATAAATAAACAGAAGTATTTCCATGAAAACAATCTATGTAAAAAATCAATGTTTTGTGAAATTAAGCTCATGTAGATAAAATTATATCGTAGAACCAAGGTAGCCTATTAATCTTCTTTTTGTTACAAAAACATCCATGTCGGGGAGAAACATCGATGTAGCAAATACATCAGTTGTTTTCCATCGATGTAAAAAAACATCGATTATCGTCATGAAAATAAACTTTTTGGAATTTTCCTGTGGTTTACAACCTAAAAGATATAAGTATACCAAATTTCTAGTTTCTAGCTCATCTGGAAGTGGGCAAGCATTCATGTCAGTGAGCGAGCCCTTTTTTCGGGGGTTTTTAGGGCTAAAAATATAAAAACTACTTTTTGGAATTTTCCTGTGGTTTACAGCCTAAAAGTTATATGTGTACCAAATTTAAAGTTTCTAGCTATAATGTCAGTGAGCGAGCCCTTTTTCGGGGGTTATAGGGCTAAACATTTTTAAAAATTACTTTTTTGGAATTTTCCTATGGTTTACAGCCTAAAAGCTACATGTGTACCAAATTTCAAGTTTCTAGCTCTTCTGGAAGTGAGCAAACAGTAATGTCAGTGAGCGAGCCCTTTTTCGGGAGTTTTTAGAGCCAAAAATAAAAAAAAAACACTTTTTGGAATTTTCCTGTGGTTTACAGCCTAATAACTATATGTGTACCAAATTTCAAGTTTCTAGCTCATCTCGAAGTGAGCGAGCCCTTTTTCGGAGGTTTTTAGGGCTAAAAATTAAAAAAATTACTTTTTGAAATTTTCCTGTGGTTTAGAGCCAAAAAGCTATATGTGTACCAAATTTAAAGTTTCTAGCTCATCTGGAAGTGGGCAAACGTTAATGTGAGTGAGCGAGCCCTTACTCGGGGGTTTTAGGGCTAAAAATTAAAAAAAAAACTTTTTTGGAATTTTCATGTGGTTTACAGCCTAAAAGCTATACGTGTACCAAATTTCAAGTTTCTAGCTCATCTGGAAGTGGGCAAACATTAATGTCAGTGAGTCAGTCAGTCAGCCGTGTGGCTTTATATTATAGGGATTTTATTATTATTAGTAAAATTATCAATATTATTTCGAATAACTTACTACAGTTATTGAATTCATATTTCATGCTATATACCCACATTCTAAGTTTAAATTATCTAGTAAAGGCAATATCGTATTTTGATAAATTATTTAAGTGGTATGTAAAGCAAGAAATATATATGAGATCAGACAGCATGAATTCTATGCATGAACTCTTTACGCCCATTAATAATTAAGAAAATAACTTTTTTTAAATTTATTTATTTTATTATTTTTATTTTTTGTTATTTTTATTATTATTTTTTGTTATTTTTATTTTTTTATTTTTATTTTTTGTTTTTTATTATTTTAATTTTTTAATTTTTTATTATTTTTATTTTTAAAATTATTTTTGTTTTTAAAATATTGGAAGTAACAGATGTAACGAAAGGCGAAAGTCACGGATAAAACACTTGTAACAGAAATATTAGAATTAACTGTAACAGGTCAGAGTAACTGGAGCAGGTGGAAATAACAGTAACAGGTCAGAGTAACTGGAGCAGGTGGAAATAACAGTAACGGGTCCGAGTAACTGGAGCAGGCGAGAGTAACAGTAACAGGTCAGAATAACTGGAGCAGGTGGAAATAACAGTAACGGTCCCGTGTAACTGGACAGGTGGAAATAACAGTAACGGGTCCGTATAACTGGAGCAGGTGAAAATAATGTAACGGGTGTAACTCTCGACACGTTACTTTGTTCCAGACCAGTTACATTCGCTCGACACCGACAAATTTCTCAACGCAACTAATAATAACAATAATAATAAGTAAATAAATAAAATAAAAATCAAAACAAAAAATAAAAGTATTAAAAAACCCTGAGAAAAAGGAGAGCTGCTGAGAAATTTGGAGAAACTATACAGAATTCTTATATATTTATATATCTTTACACGCTAGCGGCCGTAATTTTGAAGATATTTGAACCAAATTTTATTATGTTATTTCTAGGCCCAATAGTTAATGAGAAAAATTGGCCCAAGTGGGGGGGGGGGGTCGTGGGAGGGGATTGAAATTTTGAAAAAATTATATCTCGGCCCCTATGAAGTATAGAGAGAAACTTTGTTGGAATAAATTAGAGTACTCCCTATGGAGTTCACAGTGACAGTAACGATTCGGGGGTTTTAGGGGTACGAGTAGGGGTGGGGGATGGAAATTCGAAATTTTTGAAACCACGTCTTGTGGGGTATCGTTGAAAAGCTCTTGATGAGTACTCTACAAATCAATACCTAGTTTCTCGATAGCTCTAATATAAGGCGAGATTTGAATGTTTTAAAAAAGTGCTCTTTCCTCTTTTTTGCAGTTATTATTGCGGGTTTATCATGCCAAGGCTAAAGAAGAAGAGAACTGCGCAGTGACAATAAATTAAACCAAAAGCACTTCGAAATCTACCTCAGCCTGTAGGCCTTCCTAAAGGGATTTTATTTCACTTCACACAAATGCAATTAATAGGAAATGATCAATCTCCGCCATTTCATGCAGATGTCTAAACTTAAATAGATGAATTTTCGCTTCTCATTGTAATGATTGCTCGATGGCGTAGTGGGTAAGATGAAGGGCTAATATGCTAGCGGTCCCGTGTTCGGATCTCCTTGGGTCGAACATTTAAAGGATAGGAATAGATAGGTAGGGTAAAGGAGAAAACGGATTGAATAGTATGAAAGGGTAAAGAAGTGGTGAAAGGGGGGGAGTCAGAATTTCCAATACTGCTAGTAGTTCCACCATTCACATCTAGATGTCTCGAGTGGGAAGAGCTAAAGGGACGACCTGTTTTTCCCTCGTTTTTTAATAAAAAATCCCGGGGGAGGACCCCCATTTTTTGGATTTCCAAATAATAGCAAACTTTCGTCTGTGTCGGTCCCTCCTTTCAGTATTTTCTGGTTCCGCCTTTGGTTGAGACGAAAATAAGATATCCTAGGAGGAGCTTTGGTAACCGTTACTTTTGATTTTTTGTAACAGGTCGTTACCGTTACATACATGTAACAGTTACAAAGTAACAGTTACAAGAAATATTCCCCATCTCTACCATGAATCTGGAAATTGAAGTGTATTGTGGAAGTTTGTCAATTTATAATACAGTATTCGTTCCGTTCTAGCTCTCTCACAGTGAAGAAGTGTTTTTTGCAAGTGCAGTTCGACACACAAAGAGCCGACTCTCTGTGCACAGTGTTATCATTTTCTAGTGTTTTTTCGGCTTTAGTGATACTTCTATATAACTCAAGTGTAGACCATTTACATAATTTTTTCACCCCGCGGGGGGTGTTTTTCACAAACATGTCACACCCTCTTAATCAACCCTTATCTATACCTGCTGAATCCACTCCACCACGGCCTATGGACATAGAAAGTGCTCAATTCTTCCAACCATCTACCATGACTGAGCCAACTACTTACAATATTCCTTCTAACCTAACCACGATCTTATCTTCGGATCTTCTGCAGTACAGATATATAACAAGCTTCCAAACAACATTAAATTATTATGTATTCAAAGAAAGATCAAACCTTTCAAAACAGCTGTCAAGGAATTTTTAACAACTCACACCTTCTACAATTTGGAGGAATATTTCCAGCTTGGATAAATTTGGCAGCTTGCAGTTTCTGTAGACCTATATTATTGTTGTAACATGCATGTATTTTTTGATCTGACGTGTTCTATATCCTTGAGCCCCGCTCAACACAGGATCTACAGGACGAGATATCTACATCTACATCTACATCCCAGTGTCGACAACGCCAGTTACGACCTCTGATCAATCTCTTACTAAAAAAATATCGCACAGATACCTCTCTACGGACGTAGGTCCATACTTTGTTTCTATCAAACATCCAAATCAAGCCCTGGGTATGGTTCATCCCATGAAGATAGGCCGATGGCTTTTCAAGGCCAATTATGAAGTACAGTATTTACAAAAAGTAAATAAATACCAGATTGACGCACATTTCAACACATTTCATGCAGCCAATAAATTTCTAGACTCCACTTTTGATGAGGAACATGGGACAGTATCTTTCATCCCTAGCTACAATCTCTTTATTTCTGGAGTTATTCGGGGGGTCGATACTAGCATCACCCCCGAAGACATCATCTCAGACACCCTCATCGCTGAAAATTATCAAATTACAAACGTCCATCGATTCAACCGACGAACCACAGACGACAAAGGTCAACCTCAATACATACCTACCCAGACGGTTAAAATTACGTTGCGTAGTCAGAGATTACCGTCTTACGTTCTCCTCTACCACCTAAAATGTCCCATGGAACCCTACAGGGAACGAATTATCATCTGTCAAAAATGCGGCAAGCTTAACCATCGAGCAAAATTCTGTAGGTCTACAGCTAAGTGCTTGTTATGCAGACAAGACCCTCACGAAGGAGATTGTACAGTGGAAAAACCCCAATGCATAAATTGTCATGGTGCACATAAAACGACCGATAAAATGATATGCCCCCTCTACAAATTGGAAACGCAAATCTCGGAAAAATTGAATACGCTCCCTGTTTCGCGTTTTGAAGCCCAACAGATTGTCTTGGAAAAGCAACATACGCTTCCATGTTAACACAACAAACTGCAGCCCTCTATAACACGGCTTCTGCATATCCCCCATTAGAAGCTAACACTCCTAAAGACCCCATCCCATCTCCACCAAGGACACACTCAAACAATACGCCTCTGTCTCAACAACAGGACATGGGAAAGAATATTAAACGCAAAGTCACGGAAAGTGTCCCCGTGTTTGATACCGCCAAATATCAGAAACTGCTTATCTCTCCAAATGGCAGAGCTACGGAAGAGGTTAGGCCTACTGTACTTCAGGACAACAAACCTACGCAACCAGAATTTAACATCAGACAATCCCCGCAATTACCGGATCCACCTCCTCTGCGGCGCATACAGCCCAGGGATCGCCCAGCCACAGACCCACCCAAACGTACTGTACCATACCAACTGATCACGCTCATCAACAAAGTGATGGGCGAAATGCCTGACAGCAGCAGGGGAGATTTTGAAAAAATGAAAAAGATCCTCAGGACTCTTTAAGAGCTCTGCTAACGGACATCGCCTCAGTTTTACTTTTTTACGACGAGATAGGAAGAACATACCCAACCGAACCGAACTTCAAAACAAATGACACTCCAGAAATCTCTTATCTGCAACACCTATCTAAACCAGTCATGCCTACGACCACAGTCTTAAATAACATACAACCTCCACACCGAACTC
This sequence comes from Ectobius pallidus, assembly GCA_964059195.1. Taxonomy (NCBI): domain Eukaryota; kingdom Metazoa; phylum Arthropoda; class Insecta; order Blattodea; family Ectobiidae; genus Ectobius; species Ectobius pallidus. Next base: position 46,664,840 of record CAXKWD010000004.1, on the reverse strand, counting down.
GCTCCATAAAATTACCCCCTGAAATATCACCCCTATATCCTTGTACCCCACAACGTGCTATACACATTTATTTATTGGTGGACCCGTCCACGGGACACATTCCCGACAACTTATAAACTCAATTCCCAGACATCCCACAATAGGACCAGTGCACCCTGATTTTCTATTACGCCATCCATCTAACCCTCTTATACAAGCCCTTTTCCATTACACTACTTGCACTACCATGACAATCTGAGTGTCACTCCATTACCAAACATTTCCCCTACACAACTGCGAGAAAATCCATGGACCCGGTAATCCGGATTCCCATACCACCAACAGTTCGAGACGCAGTAGCATCCATACTGGAGAGCAGTAGCGTCTATAAAACAACGACGATCAACAACAACAACAACATAATACAGTATTAATAATAATACTTTAAAAATAAATATTCAAACTTTCATCTACAGAACAGTACCCAGGGTAAGTATTAAAGTTAAAATTGCCTTATATGTTTTCGGTCTATCCCTATAGTAAGAAGTTTGGGATTCTTCGACACTGCACGCTGTATATCCCTTTTTCGCATCCCCCTTTTTCTTTCCTTTTTTTATTAAACAAATTAGGTCCATATTTGAAGTTAGAATTCGTGGCGCATATATAAGCTAAGTCCCTAAAAATATATGTAAAATGAAAAATCGTTAGAACTCGTATAACCCAAGATGGGGTATGTAGTAGGCCTATTCGTTAATCACAACTTTTGGCTGGTGGTCATGACATGTACTGTGCATAGAATCACATCATGGGAAAAAATTGTTTGGGGTCACCCAGTAGCTCCTTCCCCCAGGGTTGTTATGAAAAAGCCGGTTTTATCCACTTGAAAAAAGCCAGGCATTTTATCCGGCTAAAATCAAATTGAATAAAAATAATTGAAATTCCTTTCATGTTTTTATTTCCAAACATCACAAATTTAAAAGTTACAAGCTCAGAACCTGTAGTAGGCCTACTTAGGCAAATGCAGAGCTACCAGTTTTATCCACTTGAAAAATGCCAGGCATTTTATCTGGATAAAATCAAATTCAGTAAAAATAATTGAAGTTTCTTTCATGTTCTTATTTCCAAACATCACAAATTTAAAAGTTACAAGCTCAGAAACCTGAAATTGTATTTAGTGTAATTTAACACAGTGAGTCCCATGCAAGAGTTGGCCAATGACATGGGTTTCTGCATCGTGGCGGGCACAGCAAATAAAGCCGCGATCGGTGTAATGATTCAGGTTCTCACATTTACAGTTAAAATTACCATGTACCTCATCACAAGATATGTTGAAAATGTTCTCCTCTTGCATCCACACAATACTGGCACCATTTTAGGAAATTTTCTTTCACACGCATAAGTTCAGCTTCCGAAATAGAGTTAATTTTTCTTGTGATACTGTCTTCAAGTTCTTCTAATGTATGGGAAATTGACCTATAAACTTTATTTTTGAAGTTTCCCCATAAATAATAGTCACATGCTGTTAGAAGAACTTAAAGACAATATCACAAGAGAAATTAACTCTGTCTCGGAAGCTGAAATTATGTGTGTGAAAGAAAATTTCCTAAAAAGGTGCCAGTATTGTGTGGATGCAAGAGAAGAACATTTCCAACAGCTCTTGTGATGAGGTAGGCCTATGTGGTTATTTTCATTGTAATTTTAACTGTAAATGTGAGAACCTGAATCATTACACCGATCGCGGCTTTATTTGCGTAGATATTTCACCCGATCGCTCGGGAGTTGGAGCTGTGCCCGCCGCGTTGCAGAATCCTGCGTCATTGGCCAACTCTTGCGTGGGACTCACTGAACCTTTTCACTGTGTAATTCCCATCAATAGTTAATTACCGTATTTACTCCAATATAATGCACCCTCAAATTTAATGCGCACCCCGATTTTGAAACTTAAAATCATAAAGAAAGTTTGTTACCGGTAGCGAATGTAATGCGCATCAATAGGAGGATATTTTATTTGGAATTTTGTTGTTGTGTTTACAGAATAATGAACCAACACATAAACATTTACAGTTAACTGCCAGTTTTAGGCCTACAAGTAGGCCTATATGCATGGCTCATCATTGTTCACTAATGTGTTCATCACTGGAATCCTCGGAGGTGCTTATTTTTTATTGCTAAATGGACAAACAAAACATTAAATGAATGTTTCACAATAAATGCTGATATCGCTCTTAAAAGTCTGTTTCTCAATTTTGTTTGTATTAACCCAAATGAAGAAAATACTCTTTCGATTGATGCAGAACTGGCCGGCATATGATGTAAAGATTCTATGGCTTGACAAAATTCCAGCGATAGGTGATTACGCTTCAGATTTATGTAATTGATGGAGAAATAAGTATAAAAAATTCCTTTAGGTAGGCGTACAGGGCACAGGCTGAGGTAGATTTCATAGTGCTTTTTATGAATTTATTGGGGTAAGTGTAGAATAAAAACTGAAATATTTTTTATAAAAAGAGAGTTGTTAATTATGTATTAATTGATATCTTTTATTATTTCATTTTTAATTTGGCCAAGGATTATTGTTCTTAAGATATTTAACTATTATTTTTAATATTTCAAACTTTATTTCATTGGTAATTTTAGCCTCAGTTGGTCCTCATGAATTCATTTCGGCATGCCTATTGGCTGAGGTATATTTTAAAGTGTTTTTGACTTTCAAAAATTCAAATCTCTCCTTATATGAGCACTATCGAGAAACTAGTTGTTGATTTAAAGATTACTCATCAAGAGCTTTTCAATGATACCCCACAAGACATGGTTTCAAAAATTTTGAATTTTCACCCTCACCCCCACAACCACTGAATCATTGGTAGATGTAGATGTAGTTATCTCGTTCTGTAGATCCTGTGTTGAGTGGGACTCAAGGATATAGAACACGTCAGATTACAATATACAAGGAAGTAATAAATAATGATATATAATATACTACACTATAAACTTATTCAAACTGGAAATACTCATCCATATTGTAGAAGGTGTGAGTCATTAAAAATTTCTTGAGAGATCCTGGTGTCTAATTTATGCAGACAAAGTTTCTCTCTAAACCCCATAGGGCCCTAAATATAATTTTTTCAAAATTTCAACCCGCTCCCACCTCCCCCAACCAGGAAAAATTTATTTTAACCTGCTAAAATTGAAAAAAACCACTGGTCAGGTCTTTTTCAATTTTAGCCGGCTTTTTTACAACCCTGTTGAAGAGTAGAGCGAGAGTCAAAGTGCCACATGTATCTATCTTTCACCATAGGATCAATAAGCCTGCATGATGTTTATGGTAATTCTCAGGAATATGCTGCCTTGATCTGATGTATTATCCCATATTCAAAGGGCGGGTCTTATTTAGCACTGTGCATGGAATCCACCAGATATTGCTGCACAAGTTATGCAGTCCGTAGATTGTTTCTTCCAAGAGACTGATTGGCTGGCTATGATCAACTTATTTTGATTGTATTCTACAATGCTTTGTACATAACCATTACAAATTATGAGATTATATAAGTGGTCACTTCATCATGATTTTTCTTTCATTTCACACATTTCTTAAAACAACCTGAGTTTGTGTATGAATTTTATAGGTTCTATAGAATTAAATACAGTTTATCGAAATACGTATGAGCCTTAACTTGTTTTATATAATGCCACCTCGGAAGGACACAAAAGTATAGCCAATAATGGAAATTTGAGAATCGAGGCAAAGAATTATGTATCCTGGAACTGGTAAATAGAGTATGATAAGCCAAGGTATAGGCAATCCTGCTTTAAAGTGTTGGGGAGATATAGGACTTCACCTATGTTTTTTTAGGTTGAAGTGTGATACAGAGTTTTATTGTTTACACGTTTCGCCAGAGAGACCTGCTCGTATAACAGTAGAATGTCTCAACTCTAATCGGAGCTATCCAGTTCTGATTGTGGTGCGACAGCAGAAGGGAGTCCTGTCATGGCAGCTTCCTTTCGTAGTTGATGCAAGAAAAAAATTGTGAGTTTATAGGCTAATTACTGAATTTTATGGAACATAAGAGACACTTTTTTGCCTTCAAAACAGAGCTATGAAAGTTAGGTGTATCTAATGGTCCGAAGTAAACTTAAAAAAAAAAAAAAATTATGGTAAATAAATTGCCGGAATATCATAGTTATAAACAGGGTGTTGTAAACAATGGAAAAGTTAAAAATTTTAGCACAGACTGTACATCAGTGCACTTGTCACAATCGTAAAATGAGGGTAGCTGGAAACCAAGTATACAATGTGAAAAGAAAGGAATGTTGAGTTCTTTTGAATGTTAAGGAGTGGTCTCCACCAAGTGGTTTAAATAAAGGCATTGACCTCTAGAAGAGCCTTGTCCCGTTACACTTACCATATGCTGAATTAAGGGTAAGAGGGTGAAAAAGTATTTTCAGGGTTCCAATTCAGTTGTTAAAATTTAAGCGAAGCCATATGTACAGAAGAGATTTTCATACAACGCAGGTTTTAAGTTAGAAGTGATTTACACTGATTCCATTGTACAAGATTATAATTTGTTTATGCAATGAGGTAGCCTATACTATTCTCTTCACATTTTTTCCATTGAGGATAACATTAAATCTCTTTTCCTTTAAATTTCTATCCAAAAAAATCAAGGTGCATCTTATGGTCAGGAGCATCTTATAGTCCGTAATATACGGTATGTGCTGGAATGTAAAGAATAGAAAATAAAGTATCATGTATCATGACTCCTATTATAAATGTCCATTTGATTGGTGAATGAAAATGTTTGTTGCAGGTATGAGTATGCCCAGACAATAATTAGCCTAGTATCTCCCTCATAATGCCTTCATGCTAAAGAACAACTCTAATGATGTTATTGTCAGCTTGTCTACTGCCAGCCCATACAACTTAACATTTTCACTTTGTGTCAACCAGGAAGAGGATTTCGTGTTGAAGTAAGTATTTCCTGTTGGGTAAACTTATTTATTACCTGAGTTCACTCTTTTTTGCAAATAAAAAGGAAATTGGAGGGGTATCTGAGATACTCTACAACCTCGGAAATCATGTTCAATAAATAACTGTAACAGACATGCAGTAGAACTCTAATCATCTAAATTCCAACTATTCGGATTGCGAGCATTGGGAAACCCACTTTTAGGATCAATTAATTATTTCCAAGAAAGCAAAACTTTAGCCAACGAAATCGGCAGTTTTTTTTTTTTATCAATATTAATATTAGATGTGAAGTGTTGATATCTGTAGCAAGATTGAGATCGGAAATATACACACTAAACTTCACTAAAAGGTATGTTTACCCAGGATGATCATTTCAATGGGTCTTCCCACCATCATCAGCTGATTCCAACTGGTCCTCTAGCCGCGAGTGAATGAACTTGTCGATCAAAGTTCCTTGTATGCCAACTGAAGTGTCAAAAATGATCATCCTGGGTAAACATATCTTTTAGTGAAGTTTAGTGTGTATATTTCCGATCTCAATCTTGCAACAGTTTTTTTTTTTAACTGTTCTGTATAATGTTGTGCTACATTAAAAAAAAAACTGACTCCGATCAATATGTTCAAGATGTAACACTTACTAATTACTAGGGCTCGGACTTTTAGGTGCTTATAAAAACGAAAATATTTATTTTTTATGTGTTTAAAAAGTCGAAAATATGTTAAAAAATATGAAAATATTTTAATTAACTTATTTACCCAATATTTACAGAAGTAGCCCTACTCATCTAGTCATTCTAGTCAGCAAGTGTAGAATTGTTGCAGTGAACGACAAAAGTAGATCTTAAGTTGTGCATCTTAAAGCTGTGACGATTTTCACGGAACAGAGACTTGTATCTTGAAAATGTACGTTCAACATCTTGCATATTTGTAACACTGACACTCAGATGTTCCATCTGCTCCAAGTTCTCTACACTGTTACCCATTAAAATTTCTGAAATCTTGCGCAACACTTGTAACCCTTCATTCTTATTTATGTATGACAGGAATTTTTCTTTAATTTTGTTTGCTTTTGAACCACTGATTTTTTTAAGTTTGTTTTCAATGTGTTTGATTTCTTTTTATTGATTCTGTCAACAATTGTTTTGTTGTTTCCAACTTAGTAATGCAGTGTGAGAGGAAACAGAAATTTGCACTAATGAAGGCCAAATCCACCCTGATTTATTCTCTGACTGAACATAACAACGCAACACTTTGAGAATATGGCGTAATTTTACAAAAGCTGTCAAAATATTCATTTCTAAACATTATATGTGGTAAAATATTACAAAAACTGTAAAAATATTCATTTCTAAACATGATATGTGGTAAAATATGTAAAAATAATTAAGTTACCCAAAATATTTATTCAAATAAGAAATATCGAAAATATATTTTTTTATGTGATATGCAACTCAGTATTTTGAATCCAAAGGTCCCAACCAAAACTTTGAAAAAGTCCAGAAATCATAAGTAATAGCAAAAAAAAAAGTATTTATCCAAAAGTCCTAGCCCTACTAATTACAGTACTGTACAGTTTAGTTAAAAAAATAAATAAATAAAACCTATATATAACGATATCTGTGGACCATAGCAAGTTGTATTGTTATAGGAGGGTTATTGTTACATTGAGGGGCTGTAATTTACAGAATATTAGAACGACCACATGCAGAAAACTGTGTAATCTAGGCCTACATATAATTCATGGAATGGACATGCGAAGAAGTAGAACGCTAATTTTGTTACTTAACATAACTTTACACCTGCACACTAAGAAAATACCATTCGGACTGGTTTAACATCACAGATTATGGCACGCTTTGAGCCTAGCCATGTGTCAGAAATTTCAAAGTCTTAGTTGATAGGAAGAGGGCAGAGAAAGACGAGCAAATTCACCACATAGCTAAGGCTAAACTAAAACAGTTGCTCTTTATAGTGTTTTAATCGCACATTATGTACATGTTGAAGTAACAAGCTAACTCACAGTATATTTTTGCACACATAAGGGATGATTTTAGCCTCTAAACTAAACTCTGTGGCACTACATCCCTGAAGGGACAAGGCCTACCACCTGACTGCTGCATCATCTACCATAGGCAGATGGCAGGATTGGGGGCATGTGGTCAGCATGCCTACACCCATGGTCATTAATGGTGGTTTTCATGACCGGAGCCGCTACTTCTCTGTAAAGTAGCTCCTCAGTTTGAATCACGAGGCTGAGTGCACCCTGTTCCAGACCTCCCTACCTCAGAAAAATCCTAAGAGGTACCAGGGATCAAACCCGGGCTGACCATGCCAGCAGTCGATTTTAGCCTCAGTGATCCTATTTTCCAGTCCTCAAAAACATTTATTTTCTGGAATTTCTAAAAAAACAATATTGGTGGCCAGGAAGAATACTGATCATATAGGTCTACCAGCTACCATCCATAGGTCAAAGCTACTGGTTTGCAGTAACAATTCAACCTCCAAATATCGTTATAAAAGGGTATTTCCAAAATAGCTTCATTGTTATAATGAGTTACATTCAACATTATTAAGATAGAAAATTCGCCGAGACTAAACAAAAATATTGCTATATATCAATCTTCGTTATACAGAAGACTGTATTACTTCTCAGTGCCACGAAAACATCAAGTCATATGCATTCAGTATGTTTAATTTGTGCTGAAGTGAAAGAGATTAAATTTGTGAACAAATCAGTTGCTCATCCAGCCTCTTGTGGAATGATTAATGCTGCATCCAGTCCCCCAGCTTATTTCTTGTTACACAGTAACAAGAAATAAGCTGCATTAAGCCTCATAGAGGACGGGTATCACCAGATGCCTCTGGCTCATTGTCGCTGGGTTTGCATTAACCATTTTAGCAAACTCAGCTGTTAAAGTGGTAATAAACAATAATAATATACATGTTACTTACATTCAGACTGAAATACAGTCTTCATATTCTCTTCTGTGTCTTCTTCTCTTCTTTCAGCAAAAAGTTGAATAAACCAAAATGCAAACCAAATAAGTAAATTAAACAAATGCGAAGTAAACTGGAGCATCGATCTGAATATAACAGGCACCTCGAGGTATGCCGGACACTTGATTGCATACCTAGGTAGCTATGCAATCATGTGTGCGACATAGTACTTGAGTTTCCTGATATATTTAGAAAGTGTAGAGCAGGCAGGACTCACCAAGCTGAACTGGAGCGTTGATCTGAATATAACAGGCACCTCAAGGTATGCCGGACACCTGGTTGCATACCTAGGTAGCTATGCAACCGCGTATGCGACATAGTACTCAAGTTTCCTGCTATATTTAGAAAGTGTAGAGCAGGCAGGACTCACCAAGCTGAACTGGAGCGTTGATCTGAATATAACAGGCACCTCGAGGTATGCCGGACACCTGGTTGCATACCTAAATAGCTATGCAACCGCGTATGTGACATAGTATTCGAGTTTCCCATTATATTCAGAGAGTGTAGAGCAGGTAGAAGTCTTGAAGCAGAACTGGAGCGTTGATCTGAATATAACAGGCACCTCGAGGTATGTCGGACACCTGGTTGCATACCTAAATAGCTATGCAGCCGCGTATGCAACATAGTACTCGAGTTTCCCATTATATTCAGAGAGTGTAGAGCAGCTAGAAGTCTTGAAGCAGAACTGGAGCGTTGATCTGAATATAACAGGCACCTCAAGGTATGCAGGACACCTGGTTGCATACCTAAATAGCTATGCAACCGCGTATGCGACATAGTACTCGAGTTTCCCATTATATTCAGAGAGTGTAGCAGAACTGGAGCGTTGATCTGAATATAACAGGTACCTCGAGGTATGCCGGACACCTGGTTGCATACCTAAATAGCTATGCAGCTGCGTGTGCGACATAGTACTCGAGTTTCCTGCTATATTTAGAGACTTGATGAAAATCTCAGCAATTGCAGAATAAATATCCATGGAGTTAGCTGGATATCCATGGAAACTGCATAGTTAATTGTTATATCTTACTGTAAATAAGAGTGGCACATGATTCTTTTATTTCCTTTGATGTGATTTTGATGAGTGCTTGAAGGCAGGTCCAGACCTGGGATGGAGCCATTGGATGATGACCACGACTCATCCGAGGTGATTCAGCAAGGGTGATACCACGGAAATTTTCCATTGGACATGGGAAGAAGTAGAACGCTAATTTTGTTACTTAACTTACTGAGTTCCGTTGAATTGTAATCATAGCTACTTTACACCTGCACACTAAAAAAAATTACCATTCAGGTTGGTTTAACATCATCAATGGATCGTGGAACGCTTTGAGCCTAGCCATTTGTCAGAGATGTCAAACTCGTAGTTGGTGGGAAGAGAGAAGAGAAAGACAAGCAAATTCAACACGTAGCTAAGGCAAAACTAAAACAGTTTTTTTTTTTATTTGATTAATGTGAACTGATTAACACACTTGGACTTCACTTACCAATCATTTGGTAGGACGCGTTTCACAGGCCATTCGCCTGTATCTTCAACTACATGTCAACTGCGGGATTTTTAATATTCATAATACTAAAACAGTTGCTCGTTATGGTGTTTTAATTGCACATTACATACATGTTGAAGTATTAACCTAACTCACAGTATGTTTTCGCACACATAAGGGATGATTTTAGCCACAGTGATCCTATTTTCCACCCCTCATGAAACTTTCTTTCCTGGAATTTCTAAGAAATGTAACAGATATCAGGCACCGAGAAAACAACTTTGGTGGCTGGAAAGGATACTGATCTGATACCAGCTACCATCCATATGGCTAAGCTACAGGTCACAATTCAACCTCGAAACATCATTATAAAAGGGTGTTCCTAAAATAGCTTCATCATTGTAGAGAGTTACATTCAACATTATTAGATAGGAAATTTGCCGGGACCAAACAAAAATTTTGCTACATGCAGGTTCTTCGTTACACAGAGGTTTGACTGTACTTTTTTTCATGATTTATCCAATTATCCTGATAATTGATTATCCGAATTAGGCCCATTTCCAATTAATCCAGATACTGTAATTGGAGTTCTGCTGTAACTTCAAACTTATATATATATATATATATATATATATACAGAGTGTTTCACAAAGTTTTAACGCCAATTACAGAGCATGTTCCTCACGTTATTTGGAACAACTTTTCCTAATAAAAGTTTTACCTATCTCAAATAATTACGGAGTAATGTAGATATTTATGAACGTCTCGGTGTGAACAGAGCTCAACATAGCGGACATGCAACAGTAATAATGAACAGTCCTGATAAATTATTATGGAACTCGCGCGTCAAAGTACTTGGACGTAGAGGGAGGCATCTTTGAAAATTTGATGGCAAACTGAGATAAAGGGTGAAATGTATGTTAAGTATGTGAATTAAACCCATTTTGTTTGTTACTTTCAATTTCTGTGCCGATTTATTGCCGAATTTATTGCTATTTTGTCACGAATGTTGAAACTTCAAACGCTTATTAACAACGTAACTACAAGTCAGATCACATTTTTGTATTTGCATTTTTTTGTTCCAAATGTCCTCAAGAATGCACTCAGGAAGTGGCGGTAAAACTTGGTGAAACACCCTGTATATATATATATATATATATAATACATTTCCAGTGATTTTTTCTTCTGGTACTGTCCAGTACATGCACCAGTAAACCTTTTGGGTTCATTTTTAAAATGTACTTAATTGATCAAAAATTCCCAATTAAGTTATACTGGTAAATTTGAATGCAGCTTTTCCCAAATGAATTTAAGACGTAAGAATCCATCCCACATTTTCTGCAGACACATTCCCTTTGCTATGCTTCCCATGATTAGACAAAAGGCTACCAGTTTCTCGTAACTGTCCCATTTCATAATGCTCATAGTCATGACCCCCAAGGTTAAATTCACAGCAAAAATTTTGTTGCAGTGGCTTGACAGATTTTGTTTCAGCCAGTCCAAGAACACAGTACATTTTCTGTTGTGTTGTCCACATCCCCATCTTTGATATTTTAATCATGTGATCATTGTTGTGATGGTTGCAAGCTATTTTCATAAATGGCAAGAGATTTGCTAATAATGTATTTAAGAATTTTTGACCAGATACTTATACAACAAAAATTATAAAAGTTTGTAATGTTAAACCTATAAGCCAGACACAGTATAGTTTTTTTATAGAAAAGCTGGAACAATTAAGGAAAACAATTGCATGTAGGTGCGATAAATTGAAATTCCTACACTGGATTGGTCACTGATTCACAAGCTAAACAGTCTTCAACGTGACAAATTAATTTTTTCTTAAGAAAGTATACCAACATTTCTAAACTTCCATTCTGAAACTGATATATTTGTGTTTTGAACTTTCAGTTTGTCAGAAAAGAAGAATATAACAATATCTCCATCTGAGCCACGATATTACAGCTTCAAGTTCCCTGAGTCTGTGGAGACAGCCCTCCTTCGTGTTGATTCTGCAGATGACATTTGTATGACAGTCTCCATTCAGAACATTAGTGTAAGTAATGCATTTGAGAGTTAAAATAATTCAGTTGTTTCTCTTGCTAACATCGATTTAATAGAACTTCAAGTGAAATACATTTGCACAGAAATTGTTTCAGTAAGAGAAGAAAATTGTAGTATAGTGCACCCCTACAGAAAAAAACTTGATTTCAGGAGCAGTTCATTACATATTAAAGATAAATATTCTCTATGGCAGCCATTTCATAATTACGGGTGGGACATTCTAGCAAATTATAAAAACCATTTTTGTTTATTACATATCATAAATAATAAACTAGAATTGGTTTTTCACATTCTGTAAAATTTACAATGCCTTCTCCTCCACACTATATGCAAAGCATTATTTAAAATTTATTTTAAATATTTTAAATTTGTTTTTCAAAATCTGTTAAGGGTGGAACATATTGGACACTGATGTTAATGATGCAAAAAAAAAAAGCTCATTTTCTGTTCTGCGGCTTCCCCTCAACTCACTTCCACCTGGGAAGGAAGGGTTTAAGGTGGGGATTAACTATAAACAGTGAGACTTCTAGTGGCTGCCACTGGAAGTATCTAAGTTGAGCCGTAATGCCATCTATACTATTTCCAACTAAAGAATAAAGTAGATGTAAACAAACACACTGATATGTATTACTCCGCGACCACGTGTTCGTTGACACATTGCAGACGACGCAATTTCAATGCATGAGGAACTTGTTAATATTGATCAAAGTAAGCTAGCATCTACAGAAAGAAAGCTGGATTTCACAAATATTACATATGCCTACGTTTAAAATGCTAATGCATTGTAATATTTCAATGTCATAATGAAAATCTACCTACTGCAAAATGTATTAAAAACATTCAAGATCACAGTTTTTTCGCCACTATTTAACTGCTTTCCCCGCTTGTGCTTAACAACACGAGGTGGTGAGACCTGATTAGCTTCAGCCATTGAACTGCATTGCTGTCTTTTATTATTTATAATAGCTGTGGTAAGCTTGTTTTCACCGTATGAATTATACGTTAACTGTCTTCGAGGAATACATGACAAGTGACTGTGTTATTTTTTCATACCTTTGTTGTGTTCAGGCATGCGCGTCGCATTACATTCTACCGATAATATCAAATAATAATATTGATATTGCTACGAACTTGAGAAACGTGCTTAATTTAGTCGTAGATCAAATACATTACTTACTTTTTATATTTTGAAGAAACTACATTAATACTCGGAAGAAGACGACAAGCAAGAGCCTGAAGGGGTTGTGCGTCCAACTGCCAATCAGAACCCATCATGTCACGTGGTTTTGTTTACATCTACTTTATTCTTTAGTTGGAACTAGTATAGTAGCAAGAAGAAAATGGGGAAAAATTAAATAATTTTTTCTCTTGTCTTCCTCTTTCCATCTTTCTCTCACCGTACCTACCTATTTGGGACTTACTTCTACCGGTACCGGTAACTACATTTTTTCATTGAGTGGGATTTGAACACTGGTTGCTAGCTTCTTAGTCAGTAGCCTTAACCGTTACACCATCAAGTGATCATCGAGCTGTGGAATGAGAATTCATCTATTTAAGTTTAGTAGGTAGGCTCATCAGATCGCATGATGATCCAATGAGGATTTTGGGGTGGTCGAGCACTGTGTTCCCAGTGATATTTTTGTTTTAGAAACAAGGAAGACAGCCAGATTTGATGATGTATTATTCTAAATCTTTGGGAATTTTCATTTTTTTTTTTTTTTCTATTTATTGAACACAATGTGTATGTAATAATATAAGTAATACAATCAAATTTTTAAATTGTCATCATTAGCATAGTATCTTAGGGATTCAGTCCTCTCTGTACAGTCTAGGATATGGTATTGTGGACAAAATTGTCCGCACAGCACACACTTGCACATCTCTGACACTTGGTGATATCCTCTTTGGTCACATATTCGGTGATGGAATCCATGCACAGCCATTCTCGTGTATACGTACCGGAGATCAAAATTGGGTTCCTTCCATTCCTCTGTGATCATGGCAGGCATTGTATAGAATTCCTGCTCGACATTTGCTGCTTTTTGCTCCCGTTCCCTAATGTGTGAATCGTATGCAGGTGTGCTGGGTAGTCTATTTTTCAATCTTATTTCTCTAATAAAGTAGTCTGTGTCGGCCAGGATATATGCTATTCTAATCCGAGTTGTTTTGAATAGTCGGAGAACTCTTCTTATATAAGTAGCTTTTACTGTTTCCAGTCTCCTCATATTTGCCGGTGTGAGATAGGACCATATCTGTGGGATTGCGTAGCATGCTATGGGGGCGATCTTGATATGGAAGAGTCGTAGAGCTGTTCTTACTGACAGTTTTTCCAAGTTCTTTATTTCCATCATAGCCTTGATTGCTGCCATGCACCTTTCCTCTATATGCTTTGTGAAGGTTTTGCCAGTTACTTGTAATGTAATGCCCAGGTACTTGTAGGAGTTAACCAGTTCCAGTTGGTCTTTGCCACAAATAAAAGTATCTGCTTTGCTGACAATTTTCACCTTATTGGACTTAAAAAAGCCTAATTATTTTTGGCCAAATTGGTTGACCGGTACTGGAGTAACGACTAATTAAAGGCCACATGCTTCATAAATGGGAAATCATAACTTTATTACTATGCCGCATTGCTTAATCATTGTGGGCCTTGACTCCAATGCAGTCAGATGTTTGTTTATTTTGTTGTTTAAGTTGAAATGGGTACTACATGAATACTGTTATGTACAGAAGGTATATTACTGTGAAATTGGCCTAATTAGGCCTACATACATTAAGCGGAGTTCTTTGGCAGTGCATTTGGAGAAATGTTGACATAGCCTATTTTAAGAATTTCTTATATCCGTGTATACAAGTATGAATTAACGTTGAGCATCAAACTTTAGACCTTTGTTGTTCCCCAAGCTTGCTTAATGATTCGATCTGGAGCTTAACTCAGAGTTAAATTACAAAATTAACTTTTTTCAGCATTATATAATTCCAATTATCACTGATTAAACATAAGGATTCTGGCACTTTGTTACATCAGTTTACCTGATTTTGTTTTCATAGCATGTGGTTTGTTCTAAACTATAAGTTATTGTATGTAAATTTTACATAATCAGTACTTTCTTTGGCACTCTGCTGGATGTGATATTTTGTTCTACTGTACAAACACGGAAAAAGGGCAAATTATTCTTTAGAACCTATAGATTTGATATAGGCTATGCCTCTTATATTTATATGAAGAAGTGGACACAAAATTAACCTAAAATGGCGCTGTGAACAGTTGTTAAATCACGATTTTCTTGTGATGGACGATGTTGAGCAGGGAGTGGAGGTCGGGTCTCATTGGCTCAGTCACTGTCGAGTGTTTTTACTGGATACAAAAACTTGATATTTACCCTGGATCCCCTTCCTGTTTTTATATTGGGGGAATTGCCTCTGGGTCCCCTAACAGACCCCTTCACCAGGAGCTTGAATACAGCAATCATTATAAACAGTAACGGGGAACCTAACCATATAACTTCTTGGAGGCAGCAGTGGATAAACCTGTGTGGGAAAGAATCAATCAGATGCAAGATTGTCGATAGCCAATAGGAGTGTTATGGGTCATGCTAAACCCCTTTCTTTTTTAACTTTGCGAGTTACACAGGTGCAATGTGATACAATAATAAGAGATCTTATTAAATTAGTTAAGAGAAATTTCAAGTATTATAGTTCAAAAAGTGCTACAATGCTCTTATGATATTACAGGTATCAGATGTCTGCTGTACCAAAGCAAATTATATCTATAAAGTACCACACCCCTACCAGGATGAATATTGAGAAATGCAATTTTTATTGTTTGCAATTTCGTTTTCATTGTGTTCTTCTTTATGCTGTCTGTACGACTACCAAGAAGTTAGCCTGATTGATTATAGCTGTGTTTGGTATTCAACAGATTCATTATTGCATGGAATTTGTTGACATTTCTGTTTGCAAATAACTATTGTTTATCAGCAAACACTTTCCTCGTGAGAGGCTGCCACATAGACAACAGAACTTAGGTTAAAATGAAAACTGAAATATCACAGATACAGTGATCAAAAATTAAAAATCCCTACATAATGCGTATTATAATTATTTTATCTTTCAACACTGAAACTAAAATTTATTTTCACTGCTAAATAATGTTTTGTACTAATTTTGGTTTTATTTCTCACCACTGTATGTTTAGTGGTGTATAAAATAACTTAGTTCACAACAAATCCACTGAATAGAAATCAGCCATTTACTGTTTGTTTTCAGGCAGCGTGTATTCCGTTGCTTCTGAGAAACAAGGATGTTTCAGCTGAAGCCGTGACAGGAAGTGGGAAAACTTTAGCATATTTAATTCCGATGCTGGAACTGCTGCAGGTAAATATAATGTGATAGGTGGACTACCTCCATTGAATTGCTCATTATTGTGTAAGTTAAACCTTCCAGCATGAATTCTGAAATTCAGGTGGCTACCCATCAAGGCTGCCTGTCTGGCGGTTGGTGGTTTATCATCTTGATCTTCCAGATAGCTTTTATTGGGAGGTGGTAGTACAGGCCCTTAGCCAAGGAATTAAGTTTATTCTCATGTACACTAACATTAAAATCAAATAGCACTTTCATACAATTTTAGTTACTTTTTTAACCAAATGTATATTAAAACACATCAATAAGTAAATAATTCAAACCAACATGAAGAAATATTTTAAATAATACCTCATTCTGCCCATATTTACAAACTTCTCAGATATATTATACAGGATGGAAGGAGTATAACAGATTATTCCTAAAATACAGCCCGTGTTCGCCTATTACAAGAAACAGGTGGTTCGAAAACCACAGCATTTAGAGCCATTAAAATGCTTATAGTTAAGCCCTACAGAGTTAACAATAGTGATAATGTGAGTCGTTTCAATTTTTATGCCCTAACTGGTTTTACAAAATGTTGCGATGGTTTGGGGATCCTAAATCTTATCAAGTGTCAGAATGGTACTATATAAGATTGTATGGTGGATGGGAGAAATGTCTGTCTGTCTCTCCGTGTGTCTCTACATGCAATAATTGAAAACGCTTTATCAGATTTTGATTAAACATAGTATAGGCCTACACACTTATATCATCTGTAGGACAAAGCCTTTTGATTTTGGACCAAATCAGTTGACCGTTACTGGAGTAACACCAATTAAAGGTTTTAAGATAGCAAATAATCACTATACTACAGCGTGTTTCATGTATGAGTTGGCCAATGATGCGGGTTTCTGTATCGCGCAACCACAGCTCTCACAACTCCCGAGCAGTTGGGTGAAATATCTACACAAATAAAGCCGCTGTTGGTGTAATGATTCAGTTTTCACAATTACAGTTAAAATTACAATGAAAATAATCACATACCTCATCACAAGATATGTTGGAAATGTTCTCCTCTTGTATCCACACAACATTGGCACCTTTTTAGGAAATTTTGTTTCACGTGCATAAGTTCAGCTTCCGAGATAGAGTTAATTTTAATTTCTCATGTGGTATTGTCTTTAAGTTCTTCTAATGTATGGGGTTTTGACTTATACACTTTATTTTTCAAGTTCCCCCATGATCACATACATTTTATTATTTCTTTTTTTCAGAACCGGAGTGAGAAGTTGAAAAAGCATGAAGTTGGTGCTATTGTTATATCACTGACACGGGAACTGGCGACTCAGACAAGTGAGGTGTTGTCTGACTTCCTGCAACACGTTGAACATCTCACCCAGTTGGTGCTTGTGGGAGGCAACAGTGTAGCAGCGGACACAGAGGCTTTCAGAAGGAATGGTGGTAATATCCTCATTGCGACTCCAGGAAGGTTGGAGGATTTGCTTACCAGGAAAGGAGACATCAACTTACCTGCAGCCATCAAGTCTCTGGTAAGTATATGCAAAATAAGCTGAATAATAATAACACTATCCACCAAACCAAGGTGTTCTTAACTAATTTTGGGTCGCTGAACACGAATCTGTTGACTGTTTCTACGTATCATGTCACATTTTCTTGCAATAGGTACATCAAAATGAGAGTTAAAGATTATTGCATGGACTAGCCTATAGGGGAAAAAAGTACTGAAAAATCAGGATAATTTGATAAGCATATATGAAGGAATGTGTGGGTTAACTAGAATATTAACAGAACGAATTTACATCAAATTTCTCACTTCAACAACTGGCCTTTTCCTTTATTTTGGAGGGAAAAAAATTAAAGATTTGAACTTTTCCCATTGGTTATAGGTTAAAATCTATAAGGCTGTCAAATTTCGAGTTTCTAGCTCATCTGGAAGTGAGTAAACATCAATGTTAATAAGGGATTATTAGACTGTTGTAGATATGAATGTTATCATGGCTATCCTGCCAGTTTTTCCATGCTTATGGGGCAGCGAGATGCACCAAATTTTGCATGCTTATGACAGTTTGATGTGCCAATATTCTTGCCAAATTTTATGATTCTGTCAGTCCTATATGTGTCAAATATTACATAATGTGAGGAGAATATACAAAATTTACTTAAAATAAAAAAATTGAACTCAATCTAAGGTACGGTATAACCAATGGAGATACGACAAAAAAGTCATAGGGTCAAACCTGTAGATCTCTCAAAATCTGTTACTGCTGCTGCAATCGGTTTTTTGATACGACGTACCGTTTAGCTACTATTAGCCTGGAAGGTCTACACAGACCTTAAATTTGCACCCACCATGACACATTGTCAGACAGCAAACACGAAAACTAGATGTTATACAAAAGAATAAAGACATTTCTGAAATCAGGAGACCTTATTTAGTTAAAATCGCTTATTAAATGCTTTGCCATGTAGTGTAATAAGATAAAGCTCTTGAAGAAATTTGAAAATAATCAAATATTGTATCCATAACCCTTAACTGTTCTTAATGCTCCAGAACGCTCGAGATTAAAACCCACACTGCCATGCTAAACGCTCTGAAGTGCAGACCTCAGACTGACTGTGTGTATCGTACACCGTTTCATGTTTCGCACATGTACAGGCATCAGTATTGCATCCCCTAAACTTTTTCTCATTCCTGTGAAAATACCAGGTCGTGCTAAAGTATGCAAAATAAAATGAAAGCTGCTTCAGGAAGGGGAAAACAAACTACCGTATATATTTGAATAGCTACTACTCGCAATTTTTTTTTTAAAATCACAAATGAAAAACTGGGGTGCGGGTATTATTTGAATACTGGACTCCTCTCATCTGAATTTTGACATTTTATACCATATTGGCTCAATATAACATGATGCTTTGTAGTAACCCCAAAGTATTGTATAATAATAGCGAAGCTGGAATAACAGGAAAATGAGACAAAGAAGGCGCTTTCTTATCCACATGACTGGTGGTGAAACAAAGTCTTCCGCGTAGAGATGCCAAGCAAACAGTGCAATACAAGCGGAACCACTAGATCAGGGAAAGTTCATTGAATTTCCACGTGACTTTGACCTTGGGTGGGATGCACGTCATCACATGTGGATTCCTGCTGAATTTATGAATTGACAGTGTGTTGTTGTTAAAAGTGTTACGCTGCGTGTATAAGTCGGCGAGATTTCGGCTGGCTGTTACCATGTTATTTTTATAATTATATTTCCGCATAACATATTTAATTATTTTATTATATGTAATGTTAATTATAACTGTTTAATTAAGATTAAACCTGACAAAATAATTTTATATAGAGGCCTATAGATTTTCCTTTTTAATTTCCTTTCAAAAAATTTGGGGGCAGGTAGTATTCGGGTATATACGGTACTTTCCAATGTAAGCAATGCGATCTGCTCCTCTGCAGGACTGAAATGTTAGGATGAGTACAGATATCTCAGAATGAAACGGCAAAAGGAATCACATGTTTAGCTTTCTTATTTTTCTTGAAGAGGTGCATTTAGGCACGAGTGTCTTGATTACCATTGTAAGCAAGTTGCATATGTTTATGGTTTTTGATCAGCTGTTAGCAGTTCTGTTCACTCCACCTGGCACTTTGTTTTCTCAGTTTACCTGATGTGATTTTTTATGTTGAGTAATGAGTTTATTTTAGAAAGAAACAAACTCTAGAAAGGTTTTTTACCAATGATCTCAATGTGAAGTCTTAGCTTCAAAATAAACTTCTTAAGAAATTGATTATCTTAGTACGTGTGACAAAAAAAAACATTAAAATTAAACAAAAACAATTACGTGCACAATTTTCAAATTAATGTGAACATGTATACCTCATATAAAAATTTCCTAAAGATAGCCTATCCCCATAGTACGTATTATGCTGTACGAGAAATTCAATATGATCCCTAAATCTATTTAACCTGTAGGTTATACGCTAAGTTTTGAATTTCGTCAGCCCAAAAGACTCAAAAGTATCAATCTTATCAGGTATTTGTGCAATTTGTTTTGCCGGTGGAGTCAGCAGTTTCCCGTATTGCTTCAGGAGTTGGTTGTGTTGGACGAAGGTGATTGTCTGCTTGATCTTGGCTTTGAGAAAGCCCTCACAACAATTCTTCAATACCTGCCTCGACAGAGACGGACAGGCCTGTTCTCAGCAACACAAACAAAAGAGTTGGAACAATTAGTGCGAGCCGGATTAAGAAATCCCATTCTAGTGGCCGTCCATGAGAAAACTACAAACAGGTACATATAGATATTAAATTGTATTGGAAGTTAACACAGTGAAGTTATATAACATAATAATTCTATAATGAATTTAACACTAACTTCACTCTTGGTATAGTTTACCTGTATTAGTTTCAGCGCCTTCACTACCATTGTCAACAGCTATACTTCAACTGCCGTGGCACAATTTTTGAGTTGAGGTTGTTTGGTCGGGATGTGGTAAATCATAATTTTTACTTGTGGAGTTTTGTCTTTCTTGTTTGATCTTAGGAGATTTTTATATTTTACTTATTGATGTGTTCTACTTTGTTAAGTTTTTACTTAAAATATTTATGTGAAGTTGGAATTTGTTTAGCATATGACATGATGTGTTTCAGAAGTGTGGATGAACCAGAAGTGTCCACCCCATCAACATTGGACAACTATTACACGATATGTGAACCTGAGGAGAAGTTGGCTTTGTAAAATCGGAGGTCATCTCAAGTACATGCTTTTCTTGTCAACCTGTGAGTAACCTGTGAGTTACCCAATCATTATATTTGTGTATTATTATTATTATTATTATAATAGGGTGAGTTTTAGTGTTATTTTGCACTAAAACCAAATAAAATAGAATTCTGCTCTGTGGTGCAAAATACTTCATATTTTTTCAAAAGTGGATTTGAGAGTTTTGTTTTGTGGTTAACACAATCTCCCTGACTTACATATTGAGGATATAACTACTGCTATACATTCAGTTATGATGAAGTTTAGTGACAAATTAATAGGCCTATATGCTATAACGAAAATCATTTTCTGTGAACATCTCTACACATGAGATAACTTTAAATTTTGAATTGAAGTAAGTATTTTCTTTCATGCTTTTTCCACTTTTATTATATACCATTGCCGTGCCTCCTAACTCAACATTTAAGTGGTTTATTGAATATTTTTATTAATGTGCACATATATTTGACTTTCAATAGACATATAATTTAAATCCTTATATAAAAGATTCAATCTGAAATAGCTAGATGATGACCAAATTAAGTTCGCTTACCAAGTTGAGATTTCAAATAGATTTGTAGTTCTAGAAAACACTAGGTTGTGGGTTCGATCCTGGCCCAGGTCGATGGCATTCATGTGTTAATAAATGTGACAGGCCCATGTCAGTAGATTTAGTGGCATGTAAAGGAATTCCAGCGGCACAAAATTCTGGCACACCAGCGACGGTCACAGGCCTAAGTTGCAATACATCCCCGTCGTTAAATAACCATATACCAACCAACCAACCTTAGCCTACACATGGCCAGTGTGAAAGAATTATTCCAATATTTGGTACAGATAGAAAAATGTATTTGATTCTAACAGGTTCATATCGCCAACTTAGATATTTTAGTAGGTCCGCTTTTTTTTCCCCTACCTGTACATAAAGATGTCCAAAGAGTAGACAGTGAAATATTCACAGCAGAGCCGTAGGTTGATGAACCACCTCTTAACAGAAGTAGAAACAGCTATAGGTAAACTAAAAAAGCACAGATCTCCAGGTGTTGACCAAATTACAGCAGAATTAAATAAGGCAGGCAGGGATAGATTAAATTCAGAGAACCATAAATTCATTCTTATGATTTGGAGAAAGGAGGAATTGCCAAAGGAATGGTAAGAATCTGTTATTATACCGATCCATAAAAAGGGAGATAGGGCCAAATGTAATGACTATCTAGGAATTTCTCTGTGGTCAACATCATACAAAATTCTATCTAATATAGGTCTACTACTGTCAAGATTAACCCCATATGAGAACGAAATCATTGGACATCACCAATGTGAACTTAGGTGAAATAGATCAACCATTGATCAAATATTTTGTATTCGCCCACCAGCTATTCATAAATTTTTTAAATAGCATATGATCTAAAAGTAGTTGGGAGAACAATATTACGATAGTTTTAAGGGAAGTAGGATTTGAGAGGGATGGTTGGATGGAGTTATCACAGAATGGGGTTGAATGGCGGGCTCAGGTAAGCGTGGGTTCCATAAAATAGATAATATTCCTTTAGCTTGCTGAGGAATACTTGTCTATTGCCATTGAGTAAGTAAGTATACATTACTCTTCCCTGATTAAAACATTACAAAATTTTATCTCTCACACCATAAGGCATGTCCTGTACAGGACACACAAACACCTTCAAATTGTACTTCAAACGACACTAGATGTTGTTTTAAAATACCGTACTGGAAATGTTGAAACTGTAAAAGAAATGCATTTTAAAATGTATAATTAGTCTATATAAGTACAGGTTAATAAAAGCTGAAAAATATGTCTCGTATATCTTATGTAGTTTCAATGTTACAGAAT
The DNA here is from genome assembly GCA_964059195.1 of Ectobius pallidus. Lineage (NCBI taxonomy): Eukaryota > Metazoa > Arthropoda > Insecta > Blattodea > Ectobiidae > Ectobius > Ectobius pallidus. The sequence goes on along the minus strand of CAXKWD010000004.1, from coordinate 46,642,384 downwards.
TTAAAATATGAAACACTAGCCAGAGTTTGAGTTTTTCACATTTTCCTATAAATTGATTCTCATTAAAGGTTTAATTATTGTGTTTCAAAAAGACTTGATTGTTTATGTATCTAGTTTAAAAAATGCATACCTGTACCTAAAATAAATTTGGAGAATTTTAGCAAACTGTACATACATGTATGTTCCATACGAAACTGTTCATTTTGTTATTAAAATATAATTTAAAGATTGAAGGCCTTCCTTTTTGTGTTAAAGCAACATAATTCATGCAAAAATTGTTCTGAATTTCTATAATTCTTTGTTTCCAGGCTCGTCCCAGACGTTGAAATATTTGCTCTTCACGGCAAAATGAAAGGCAAGCAGTACAAAACTTTGATTCCTTTAAGAAGGCCACCTCTGGTAAGTCAACTTTATTTCCTTTATCTTAATCTAAATGACTAGCGTAATTTATTATACACTCATTTGTAGATAGATTTCTGTTTTTGTAATTTTAAAATATTCAAACGGTTTAACTGCTTTTAGTTTTGTTCTCTGGGGGTTTCAAAGAAAGGTTTTCAATGTGTATATGTAATGCATTGCATATTGTATTGGAGGGAAATTTCAGTTGACAATAAAATAACAAAATTGAATAGAAAATGTAATGAAATAAAAGACAATACAAAAAGACTAGTGAATTAAGAAATTACAGGGTGCCAGAAAATTATTTGTAAATGAAGAGAATCATATTTGTGAAATAGGGAGGAAATACTGGATAAAACTTCATAAAACAATTATGTAATACGTTTATTCTCAATTTAGGATGTTTATTTTGACTACGCCATTATCAGGGCAATTGTTTCACTAATGGTTTCATTTTAAACACTACCATAACCAAGATAAACCTGCTAAATCTGTCATTCATACAAACTTTATTTCAATACCGGTAAAGCATTCTTACATATTTGGTTTCCATACTATTCATTGTGACATTAGTTTGGGTCAGACGTTGGTTGGGTGACCTCAATGTTCAAAACTGATAGACCTTGTAAAGCAAAGAAAGAGAAATGTCAAAACTGATGTAACCCTGGAAAACATAACCTGGTGTCTTGTCAAGAATGTTGTTTGAATCTTCTTTCATCTGCTAGAATTTTGTCTCTATTACTGATTACAGGTAAATGTCTCCTCTCAGCAAACGAAACATAATCAGCAAATAAACATGAACTAAACGATAGGTAATAATAAATCTGAATTAATAATAAATAACTGGTGGGTAAGAATAACAATATAAACTAAAGGGAAAATAGAAATATTAACATTCAATGTAATAAAAACCAAAGGAAAGCAAATGTTACGGAGAGGAGTTGAACTCACACAGCACAGCCCCATGCAGTCTGGTGGCTTCATCTTTGTTTGCATTGAATTAAGAGTAGTTTTCATGTTTGAACAGGAATGTTGATTTGTACGGTTGTGATGGCGAGAGGCATGGATATACCAGAGGTGCATTGGGTGATACAGTACGACCCACCGAGTTCAGCAGCCTCGTTTGTCCATCGCTGTGGTCGTACAGCAAGAATAGACAATGAGGGCTCTGCTCTGGTTATTCTTTTGCCCTCTGAAGATGCCTGTGTGGATTTCATATACAGAAACCAGAAGGTCAGTATTAACCCATTAAATGACAAATTTTTTCTGCTTTTAATTTACTTAAATGTTTGTAAATACGTCAAAAGTTATACATAATTTCATAAACATGATGTAGATAAGGCCCATCCTCAAAAGAGGGCACTGGGATGCTGACATTACGATTTGCGTATGTTCTCTATTTTAACTTCCGAAGGTGTTTTCCATTTATATGTTAATTCAGAGTTAAAGTTGACCACAGTGGATATAAACATTCACAGTTACGTAATTATTATTACTTTTATTTTAATCAAAACTAAACTAGTACTTCTCTTACTGAACTTAGTAAAAATGCTAGTGCAATGATAGTAACTGGCCCTTATCTTTCCACTGTAACTTGTTAAAACCGTCAAAGTCAAACATACACATACACAAAGATAAAACATTTGAAAAAATCAGTGGATAAAATACCTCGGTGCGACGTTTCGACCTTGTCCTCCAGTTCTTCCTCAGGCAACTAACTCGGTTAGTTTTAATAATAAAAGTTGTTTGTATATGTCCCCTCTATACACAGGTAAAATATTTCGGTGTTATTCATTATTATTGTATTATCATTTTTTAACTTAACTTAAACTATTTAACTTGATTGATTCACAGTCAGTATTAACGTTAACAGCATGCATCACTGATAGCCATGACACATGATGCATACCATTTAGCCTTCCAGTAGACAAAAGAAATTCTCTGTGAGAGAGATTCAAAGTTGGTGAGCTTATTGTGTCATCTGTTGTCTGTTTTCTGCTTTGAGCTGTCATATGTAGGCGATGCAATGCACCATAGCTCCTGTGTTGTGATGTCAGGGTTGCGTAAATCAATCTATACTTGCTGTGCTCTTGTTTAGAAGGAAACTGAGAAATTATTTGCAATTATTTGTTCATTTATGACTACAAAAGACATTTTCAAAATAATTCAGCCCCACCAATTTGCACTAATATGTTAAATTAGCAATGTCATATACAGGGTGTTAATGAATAACACCGAAATATTTTACCTGTGTATAGAGGGGACATGGACAAGCAACTTTTATTAGGAGATTTTTGCTCTATGGATTCAATTCTTCCTGTTATAACATAAAATCTCCCAAGGATATGCACGCCACTGACTTCTAATACTTGAAACGATGGGAAACGAAGGAACAGTGAATATTGTGTAGTGGTCGGGAAAATTGTAAAAAATGACGATCGATATCTTACAACACTGAGGGAAAAAAAGACAAACGAAACATTTTTGTTAGGTCTGGAATTAGGAATAAAAACATAATGCAGTGGCGGGCAATCATGTGATTAGTCAGTAAATTTTGCAGATTATGAAAATTCTAAATTATGATATAGCTGTTGATGAATGATTAAGAATCAGGTTATTATCCATCGCTATGAAGGCATGAAGTCAATTTTATGAAAATTTTAACCCTATTTCGCTCCATTATTGACTTATGAGCACCAAATTTTAAGGACTTTAATGCCCTGTAGCATACACATTTTACGTCATAGAACAAAAATGTCTGAATAAAAGTTGCTTGTCTATGTCCCCTCTATACACAGGTAAAATATTTCGGTGTTATTCATTAACACCCTGTATACTTTAGATGTTTTTATCTTTATGGTGATCTAATGGTAGTTTTGCATTGTAATTATTTGAAGAGAAGTGCAATTGGCCTTAGCTGATGTTAAGTTAATCTGTTGATGCTCACCTTGAATTATTAAAAGCTGTGCAAAACTCTGTAAATTAAGTACGGCCAGCAGGGACATCTGTCAGTAGAAACTATACAATGTAAGTAAAAATGTACAGGAATCTGCATGCCTCACTATTACCGTATTTTACAGACTATAAGATGCTCCAGACCATAAGACACACCTTGATTTTAGGATGGAAATTTAAAGGCAAAGGAATTTAATATGAATCGAAACGAAACATTTTAAAGGGAATAATGTACTCTTGTACAATGAAATCAATGTAAATCATGTCTAACTTAAAACCTGCATTGTAAGAAAGTCTTTTCTTTGCAGGTGGCAATGCGTAAATTTTAACAACTGAACTGATTTCTCATGAGAGACCGGAAATACTTTTACATCCTCTAACCCTCAATTCAGCATACAGTAAGTGTAGTGGGACAAGGCTGTTTAGAGGTCATTGCCTTCATTTAAACCACCTGATGGAGACAACTCCTTTTGTATAAAAAAACTCAACATTCCTTTCCTTTCGCATTGAATACCCTCATTTTACGATTGTGACAAGTGCACTGATGTACAGTCTGTGCCTAATTTGTAACTATATTATCGTTTACAACATCTTGTTTATTACTATGGTATTCTGGCAATATTTACCATAATTAGTGTTCTTCGGACCATTAAACCAACTTTTAAGGCTGTGTTTTCAAGGTAAACAAGTGCGTCTTATAGTCCATAAAATACAGTAACTTACCTGTCTCTCTTTCTGATGAGCAGTCCTTTGTCTCTGTTTGAAATGCTTTAGAAGAGAGGCATTGCTGTATTTAGATTTATAGATACTTAAAATATTAACGAATATTGAGAATTGTGTAGTAATTGTTGGTGTTTGCTATTTCTTTTTCATTATTTTATGTTGTCTATATGACTGCCGAGAAGTTATAGATACTTATGGTCAATTGCAGCAATGATTGGTATTCCACAAATTCTGTTTGCAAATGGATATTTTTTATTAACAAAATCTTTCCTCGTGATTACAGATTTATTATATTAGCATAGGCGTACAGTTAAAAGTATATTAAAAACTTTTCATACTGAAAATGTCAATAAAAAATGAGCAACATAGAGTCATTAAGAATCCGCTATAGAAATTTTGCCTTGTCGCCAATAGCACAATTCTAAATAAATATTAAAATGTTAAAACCTATTGTGATCAAGTGAATAAAATTGATTAATTGCTGGCCTTCTTTTATAAAACCTTGTTTAGGCAACAGAGTACATGTATAAAAGAAAACTGTATGCTTATAAAAAATATTGCCTGACTAGTGTGAAGTTCTGTTGTTGCTGGGCCTCTGTTGACGTTGAATAGTTGGTTAGGCCTACTCCAACAGTTGTTGTGCGGTTTATTTGTTTCCATAAAGTTGTCCCCGTGTGTTGATTATATATGGAAGATGTTCTATCATGTCATCTTCAGTTCTTCGCAGTGCAGAACTGTATGGCTCATGAGTAGATGACAACCTTGTTTGAATATATACTTCCCCCTTTGAAACCTATATGAAGTTCGTCAATACTTAAGGAATACTGTAATTAATTATGTTTTATCTTTCAACACTGAAACTAAAATTTATTTTCACTGCCAAACAATGTTTGATAAAAATTGTGGTTGAATTTGACTATTAATGTAAATAAATGTCAATGTCAAATGCAGTAGACTGTAAAAAACTTATTTCATGAATGACAGGCAATATCAGGTGAAACTTTCTCTATTGCTAGTATTAACAAATAAATAATGCCTTTGTTGATATTATATGATTGCTTTTCAGGTGCGTCTGGTGGAAATACCAGCTCCTACTCCATCACATGAGACAGTGCCTCAAATTAGATCTCTTCAACAGGAAGATCGAGCTGTCATGGATAAGGCTGTGCGAGCTTTTGTTTCCCACATACAAGCATACGCTAAACATGAATGTAATATTATATTAAGGCTTAAAGGTAAGTGATACGCATAACTTCCTCTGCCCAAATAAATGTTTGTCATGTCGAAACCTATCCTCAAATTTTGCACATTGGTAGGTCTTTGTTGCAGATAGACACTTGCAAAATATTAGCTGCTAAATTTTAAGTGAGTGAAAATTAATTGCAAATTTCACAAATTCAAAACATTGAGTAGCCTCACACAGCTGTCAGTGGGAGGGGACAGTGAAGCCTCCGCTACGTACCATGAGTCGGTGGCTGTCACGCAGCACTGTTCCCGCTTTCCAAATTGGCCTTCCTTAGCACTAAGGGATGAATAACATAATAATGATTAATACCCTCCTCTGATACATAAATTTGTATTCCAGTAATTAGTACCTATTTAAGTCTGTAGGAAGATTGAGATTGGAAATATACACACTAAACTTCACTAAAAGGTATGTTTACCCAGGATGATCATTTCAATGGGTCTTCCCACTATCATCAGCTGATTTCGACTAGTCCTCTAGTGGCGGGTGGCCAAACAAAAAGAAATTTAGAAACAAGGAGAAAAGAACATTTTAGGAACATCATGAATAAACAAATTGAAAAAGCTGGTTTGGGAATGCATTTCTGGGAAATAGGCCAGGAAATTGAAAATGAAATAGCACTACTAAAACAAGTTGAAAAACCAATAGAACTTATAGTTTGGGAAAAAATATTCATTAAAAAGAACCGAAAAAATATCTTAAACTTTGACACTTCAGTTGGCATACAAGGAACTTTGATCGACAAGTTCATTCACCCGCCTCTAGAGGACCAGTCAGAATCAGCTGATGATGGTGGGAAGACCCATTGAAATGATCATCCTGGGTAAATATACCTTTTAATGAAGTTTAGTGTGTATATTTCCGATCTCAATCTTGCTACCGATATCAACACTTCACTGTAGATTGCCATCTAATATTAATATACCTGTTTAAGTGTTTAGGATTAGCAAAAATGAATCGTGTGTGCTGTTTAAATTGATTCAATTATTATTACTATTTTACTCTGGCCAATAATGACAACTGATATACGAAATATGTTAGTTCAAGCTCTTAAAACCTAAAGAGTTTTGTCTGGACAAGAAATGTCAACATTGAGAACAGGTTGTTTGAAGTGTTTTTGTTGTACATGGCGAAAAATCTTTGTTATTAATTATAACTGTTTAATTAAGAATAAAACTGGCAAAATAATTTTATATATGGGCCTATAGATTTTTTTTTTATTTCCTTTTGAAAAATTTGGGTGCAGTTATTATTCAAGGGCAGGTAGTATTTGAGTATATATACGGTACTTGTCACAGAAATGATATTTGAATGTTGAGTTTCTTTCTGTCTCAAAGTTTTCTCAGCATTTTCATATGTTTGAGTATATAGAGGATGAATTACATATCTTTCCTATAAGAATGCCACAGAACACTGGCAATTGTGGTTAATAAAACAGTGGATATTGGTGAGCAACTGACGTTCCTTATGTGCATTGAATGAAGCTGCAGACTGGTAGTGCTTTTTCCCCTGACACAAGAGCACAGCTCGTATTTCTTGAGCTCACATGATGTCACAACATAGCAATGCGAGGTGCCATACACTGCCTGAAATATTTAGCTAGAGATGGCAGCTCAAGACAGAGAATAGGGAACTGATGGCATCAGGATGTAGACAACAGATGACCCTACTAGTATATGCATGGCCAGCAGTGATGTGTACTGATGCATGTATATATCTATATTAATAAAAGGAAGTGTCTGTCCTCCGTCTGTCTGTCTGTCCGCGATGCCCAGCGAAATCTACTCAACGCAGAGATCTGAAATTTTATACATACGCGGACTAAAGGGTCGGAATGTGCACCTCGAAGCCGGAATTTTAATTTTCGCTTTCGTTCGTGAGTTATGAGTGAAAAATGAGCAAAAAACGTGCATTTTTTGCGTTTTCGAAGCATCAGTTTCAGTAATAAATTTCAAATCAAATCACTTACAGTTGGCTTTGGCTATGTTTGTCATCATACCTCATACCTTGGAAATAAAAGCAACGCGATCGCTTGATTTTGTTAGTCCATCCTAGACGATTCATTTGTTTAGAGTGTCAAGGCCCACAGGCATATGACATTTTCAACCTACACGGAAGAAGGATAATCAACCCTAAATATGGTCAAACATTGTTCGATTTGATCGAAACTCACTATACAGGGGTTTTCTGAGCCAAGGAACTCGAATCTGAGGTCGCTTTTACCAGGGGACAGTACCTAATCGTGGAATGCACTCCACATGATTTAGGTGTTAATAATTATAATGATTTAACTATGCTCTTAATTTTTAGTTTTTAATTTTTGAAATAATTATCGCAGGGGAAGCTGCGGGCACATGCTGTTTGTCTGTCTGTCCACGATGCCCATCGAAATCTACTGAACGCAGAGATCTGAAATTTTAAAGATAGATGGACTGATAGGTGGGCGAATGCACCTCGAAGCCGAATTTTTAATTTTAGCTTTCGTTCGCGAGTTATGAGTGAAAAACTGGCAGAAAACGTGATTTTAGCGCTGTCGAAGCATCAGATTTCAGTAATACATTTCAATGTTAAATCAATTGCAGTTGGTTTTGACTATTTTTGTCATACCGTGGAAATAAAAGCATCGCGATCGCTTGAATGTTGTAAGCCCACGCTGGTCGATTCATTTGTTTAGAATGTCAAGGCCCGTAGACATATGAAATTTTCAACCTACACGGAAGAGGGATAATCGACATAGACCTAAATATGGTTAAACATCGTTCAATTTGGACGAAACTCACTATACAGGGATTTTCTGGGCCAAGGAACTCGAATCTGAGATCGCTTTTACCAGGCGACGCTATCTAATCGTGGTATGTTTTTCACGTGATTTAGGTGTTAATAAATATAATGATTTAACTATTATGCTCTTAATTTTTAATTCTTGAAATAATTATCACGGGTGATCGCTTGATTTTGTAAGTCCATCCTGGACGATTCATTTGTTTAGAATATCAAGGCCCGAAGACATATGAAATTTTCAACCTTCACGGAAGAGGGTTAATCAATATAGGCCTAGATATGGTCAAACATTGTTCGATTTGGACGAAACTCACTGTACAGGGGTATTCTGGGCCAAGGAACTCGAATCTGAGGTCGCTTTTACCAGGCGACGCTATCTAATCGTGGTATGTAGTCCACGTGATTTAGGTGTTAATAAATATAATGATTTAACTATTATGCTCTTAATTTTTAATTTTTGAAATAATTATCGCGGGCACATGCTAGTATATATATATATATACGGCTGTAGCAGTGAAAGGGTTACAAATGTTTTCTTTTGAACTCCAGATATAAGTTTATGAGAAAAAATATTTATTAGCTGCTCACATCCTAGTTTCTTAACACTGCATTAATAGTCATTCTAATGTATTTCTTTCATTTTATTAGGGATCGTCAGAAAGAAGAAAGTCAACAGGAAAAGTTGAAGGTCTACAGAGAAACAGTGAGTTTGGCCAAAGTCCATCAGGCAAATAAAAAGATTCCTTTCAAGCAAACAGAGTCGTGGTCCTTCACTAAACAGAAGAAACTGGAAAAGAAAAGTAAAAGAGAGAGAAGAAAAGTTAAGAAGCAACGTGACCAGGAAGCAGGTGTTAAGAAACGCAAGAGGAAGAAGGAGTTATCGCAGGAGGACGTTGATGAACTCGCTAAAGACATTGCACTTATAAAGAAACTAAAACGAATGAAGGTGAGTGTGATATGATTCATTGACAACTAAAGGTGTTCTATTTTTAAACTTTTTTGTTCATTTACAAATTTGTGTTTTTATTATTTTCATCATTTTCATCTCACTTGTTTTAGTTTCTCCATTTCACAAATACTTGGTTGTTGCATTGTTCAATGGTAGAAATTCACAATATTTTTTGAATTTGCGTTACAGTAGAACAACGATTCAGCAGATACCATAATATTTCATCCTATAAGTTCTTATCACAGTTATGGTTTTCAAATGAAGCAGAATTCAGTAAATAAAATCAATGTATGCATAAACAAAGCTTTATTTCTTAAAAATAGCAAAACCTCCATTTAGTATAAACCCCTGTTTAAAGTAAAAAAATTCTATATCTCCAGAAAAACGTTAAATCCAGTTTCTACTATATTTTGCAGTTTTAATTATTCACATGTTTAAATGCAAAGATAACAAAATTTTGCTCGATGAATGACAAGACAGGAATGCAGTTAACATATTTACATAAAACAAAATTTAACATTTCAGAGTTGACCGTAATCAAATAGTATTGCCTGTGGAAATGAAACACTTTGTTAGACTTACTAAAACTCATATGTACGAGGGTTGAATGAAAAGTAATGCATCCACCTTCATAACTTGGGTTCGATGGGAGTATTTTAATAAATCAAACATAGAAGTAATCCATAGAATGTGCCCTTTAATTACCAATATTCACTTTTCCACATAATCGCTATACAATTGGATACTCCTCTGCTAACGATGATTAAGTTTTTTGAAGCCGTCACGGAAGAAGCAGACACTCTTTTTCCGCAACCAGGCTCTCACGGTTCTCTTAGTTTCTTCATCAGATGCATAGTAGTGTTCCCGCAGATCTTCTTTCATTATTGGAAATAGATGAAAGTCAGACGGTGCTAAATTTGGACTGCATGGAGGATGCCATATGGTGGTGGGCTTCAGTCTCCAAAGTACTGCTGTGGTGTGGAGACTGAAGCTCACTCCCATCGAAACCCAAGTTATGAAGGTGGAGGCATTACTTTTCATTCAACCCTTGTATAATACTCCTTGAGAGGAATTGTTTGGATTTTATGTTTTTTGAAAGTGAATACTGAAATTTATTAGTATGCTACTTCTGCTTATTTAGAAGCTTATTTTATATATAATTTTATTTTCAGATATTGCAAGAAGAATTTGACAAAGAGTTTGATGTTGACAATGAAGACTCAGATTTATCAACTTTGTAAGTAATGATCAAGTGAACTCATTGTGAATCTGCTCGATATTTAAAGTAAAGTAAAGTAAGAAAGCATTCCATAGATCCCATAAAAGTCTGATGACTATAGGATGTGGAACTTGCCAAAGCATTAAACAGAATTATTTATAAACTATTAACCTATTAACATATTATTTGTCATAAACTCATCAACAGAGTAGAAGCTGTGTGCATTTAAATATTTCTTAATCAATAATTTAATTTCTTTTGGTTTGTTAGTAAATTTTTTAATCTCTTTTGGAAGTTTGTTAAAGAATTTAATTCCAGAATAGTAAACACCTTTTTGATAACAGCTGAGATGTTAGATAAACATGAATGAAATGTTTATGAATGAAATAGGGCGGTCCTGCCCTGGGACAGAGCCATGGGGGGAGGGGGAGGGGGAGGGGGAGGCCCATGGTCCGACCGAGGGACACTAGGCTGGGTGGCCAATTCCTTTAGCAGGATGGGAATGAGGCCGCAACACCTAGTCCTGACCCGGGAAGGAAACTTTACATCTCTGTAAAACCCCCGACCCAGCCGGGAATTGAAACCGGGCCACCCAGGTGGCTGGCAGTCATGCTACCAACTCACCAGCGGCAGCAGACGCAATTGTATGAATCAACATGAAAATGAATATTGAAAACTTTGAGTTCTCTGTAAAACCAGGTTTAGATCCCACAGATTGAGATATTTAAATCCATGAGTTTTTGTAAAATCAGATCGCTTTGACTTGTAAGTATATTAAAATGTATTTATTTAAACAGTGTGTCCAAAGGACTGTCCTTATAAACGGTGACTATTAAAAAAATCCTTTAATTGTCCTTTCAAATGCGGTAAAAATACCTGCAAGGGAGATGAATAATAAGGTAATATTACACAGAAGTTTTGTTTCAAATATAGCATTATGTGTTTCTGATGATGTGACATTGAGATCTATTTAAGTTCTTCAGATGTAACCAACTTGTAATGTACATTGTTCTCTTTTTTTTGTACCTTGAACTTTTTTTACGCAACATATTCAATTTATATACTGTACATACAGCCTATCAAGAGGCCATAATAAAACAAGATTTTTCTTTTTTTAACATGTCTAAACACAGATTTAAGTAAATTCATTTATTGAGTAAAAGCAGTGATCTATTAAATATGCCTTGAGGGATGCTTTAAATTTAATAGAATTTTCTATGGATTTAATGGTCAAGGGAAGCATGTTATATAATTAATTCCTGAATTTAAGGTGCCCTTTTGACATAGGCTAGTGTTAACTTGAGGGATATGTAGATCTGATTTTTGTCTGGTATGATCGTGCCGAAGTTTATTTCTAGTAGCAACGGAGTTATTTTCGTTTAGCGTTTTCAATAGCAACATTATGGTTTCCAAAATATAGATGCATGGTAAGGGAAGAATCCCCAGTTTTTTTAACAGGGGCCTACAATACGTTCGCTGAGTGAAACCTGTTATTATTCACATAAATTTCACATTTAAAAAAGGGATGAATGTTAAAATTTTCAATTTTCTAAACTTATGCAAATATTTTTGGGAAGCATCGAAAGTTGATTACTCTGGAGTGTTATAGTTTCCTCCTTATAATTAATATAATCTACTAATAAAAGTAGGGGGTACGCCGTAGCGTAGTGGTTGAGGCGCTGTGCTACAAACCAGAAGGTCGCAGGTTCAATTCCCGATGAGGTCATTGAGATTTTTCAAATGACCTAATCCTTCTGGTGGCACTATGGCCCTGGGGTCGACTCAGCCTCTAACAGAAATGAGTACCAGGAGCAATCCTGGGGGTAAAGGCGGCCGGTGCGTAAGGCTGACAACCTTATCACCTTCATATGCCGAGTGTCCAAAAATCTGGGAGCCTCAAACTCCTGGAACCCTCTGGGCCTCCATGGCCTGTATAGGGATCACTAAAAACTAATAAAAGTGCTTATACTTTTGACTGCCTAACAAATATTTTATCTTTGCTTTCAAAAACAATTTTTTTTTTACTTTTCTCTTGAAATTAATGCATGCACCACCACATCTTCCTTCAACTTGGCAGTATCCATTCCTTCCATGCCCTTGGACTGAAACAGACAAGGTAAAAATGTCAATATGTATTATTTCATAATTTAACATTGTCAGCAAATTTTCATCTGTCTACTTTTATCCTTTCAGCTTTCTTATTATCATTTTTGGTCTTGTTAAGTTCCTCGAAATTAGTCTTATGGGGAGGAGAACTTGCTAAAACCGTTAACTGAAATACGTAAGTCTCAACAAATTAATGTAGATATTACGCCTCTCGCCCAAACAGGTCTTCACAGGGGTCAAGAATAAAAGCAAAATTGTGGACTTTCAAATCAACCTACAACATAAAATACCAATTACTTATGGTTATAATGATGTGTGCGTAGTCTCAGTGTGAACCATGGTGATTGATATAGGCTTTAGGTTTCCCCAAGATGAAAAATTATTTGTAATATAATATTTATTTCAATATTTTATGTACAGATTTAATTTACAATGTCGATACATTTCTTGTAAATGCTTAGTGACAATAAAATTCTATTCTATGAGGCTCGTCCATTAAGTAAGTTTCCCTGAGGCCGTTTATACAAGCTATTTTTCGAAACATTCGCCACTGGAATTCAGGCTTTGTCATACCGTTGGGCCAATTTTTTAATAACTGTGTTGAAATCTGCTGCCTGGCTCAGCATTCACCCTCTCGCCTCTGATGAGGAATATGTCCCATTTGTTCCAGAACAGTGTGCACATCACAATGTCTGCCTGCTCCTTGGCAGCAGACTGCTACGAGACAGGTTCCCTGGTATGACAGATGTTTCAATCTGGTGGTGAATGTGATGAAAAATAGCTGAACGCTTGCTGTATCTGTTGCAATTAATATTTCAGCGAAGTTGTGTTTTGTTTCTGCAAACTGCCCAAGGGAATTATATATCTCATACAGCACAAGCGTTTCATCACAGATAACATTCAGTGGTAAGTACTAAGCTTTGTATGTTACAGGATTAGGCCTTCTAATGCATGTAATTACAGGTTTTCACTTTATTCGTGCAGATTTTCATTGTGAACAAGATTTAGGCAACATGCACAAGACATTACACATTTTTTTTTTTTTTTTTTTTTTTTTTTTTGTAATTTTTCCCTTAATTACTAACATAATTCTGTGAAAAGAATTTCATTTCGTAAGAAATTAAATTGCAATAATAAAATGTTACGTTCTATCGTTAAAGCTAGAAATTCCATTTGTGTAAGAGGGCAGGAAGTTGCGCACATTCCCAGTAGAGGGCAGGAGAAGACAGTACTGAATACTGCTGCCATCTGTTAGAATTAGTGAGCACTATTCAGGGCCCTCCTGTCCTATGGTGTATTTGTGCATCCGCATAAGAAAAATACACTGCAGTATTTGTTATAGGCAAGAAGTTGCGCATATTCCCAGCAGAGGGCAGGAGAAGACAGTACTGATTCTCAGCCTATGGCGTAATGATGCATCGCATAAGAAAATAGTTCATTTTTGCTGTGATCATGGAGACTAAAATAGCTAGAGGAAATCCTAATATTTAATGACAGGAGAAACGCGAAAAATATGCGTGGTTTCTAGTAATATATATTCTCCTTCGCAGAATTTCTGTGTTTCCTCCTCACAGAACACAAACTCCTCCTAATCGAAACCGCCCTCTGCTCCCACGTTTGCGTTCCCATTGCTGTGTCCTCCTCCTAAAGAACACAAACTCCTCCTAATCGAAACCGCCCTCTGCCATTGCGTTCCCATTGCTATCAAGCAGCCAAGTCGATTTGAGTGAGAGCAAGAGTGGACTAACGTACATTCGGATTCTCTGAAGGGGTCGGGTTTCTAATTGCTGGGAAAGTGGTGCCAGCGCTGAGAATAGCAATTCACTACACAGTCAACAGATGGCAGCAATAGTAGTACTGATTGCTCCTGCCCTCTGCTGGGAATATTTATCACTAGGAGCGTAAATAAATCCCGTCGCCAATCGTCGGACTCGAAAAAACAGAGGTTTGAGTCCCAGTAAAAACACATTTTAAATTTAAAAATAATAAAAAAATATGTTATTTAAAGTTCAATATATTTAAAATTCAATATATTGAAAATAACAGAAATAGCCGAAGGCGTTGGAGGATTTGTCTTCAGACAGACGTTCGAGTCCCAGTTAACGCACATTTTACATTTAAAAATAATGTTATTTAAAATTCAATTTATTGAAAATAACAGAAATAGCCGAAGGCGTTGGAAGACTTGTCTTCAGTCTCGGAAGACAGAGGTTCGAATCCCAGTTAAGGCAAATTTTAAATTTATAAATAAAAAAAATGTTATTTAAAATTCATTATATTTAAAATAACACAAACTGCCGAAAGCGTTGGAGGGTTGGTCTTCGGACTCGGAAGACAGCGGTTCGAGTCCCAGTAAAGACACATTTTAAATTTAAAAATCATAAAAAATAATATGTTATTTAAAATTCAGTAAATTTAAAATAACAGAAATAGCCGAAGGGGTTGGAGGGCTGGTCTTCGAACTCGGAAGACAGAGGTTCGAGTCCAGTAAAGACAATTTTTAAGTTTAAAAATCTTAAAAAGAAATATAACGTAGCTAAAATGCAGTAAGTTTATCAATATGAGAAATAGCCAAGGGGTTTAGATGGCTTGTCTTCGGACTCTGACAGACAGTAGTTCGAGCCTAAGTAAAGACAATTTTTAAGTTTAAAAATCATAAAAAGAAATATCACGTAGTTAAAATGTGATAAATTTATCAATATGAGAGATAGCCGAGGGGTTTAGATGGCTGGTCTACGGACTCTGAAGACAGTGGTTCGAGTCTCAGGAAAGACAATTTTTAAGTTTAAAAATCATAAAAAGAAATATAACGCAGTTAAAATGTAACTTATTTATCTATATGAGAAATAGCCAAGGGGTTTAGATGGCTGGTCGTCGGTCTCTGACGACAGTGGTTCGGGCCTCAGTAGAGACAATTTTTAAGTTTAAAAATCATAAGAAGAAATATAACGTAGTCAAAATGTGATAAATTTATCAATATGAGAAATAGCCAAGGGGTTTAGATGGCTGGTCTACGGACTCTGTAGACAGTGGTTCGAGTCTCAATGAAGACAATTTTTAAGTTTAAAATTCATAAAAAGGAATATAACGTAGTTAAAATGTGATAACTTCAACATTATGAGAAATAGCCAAGCGGTTTAGATGGCTGGTCTTCAGACTACGAAGACAATGGTTCGATTCTCAGTTAAGACAATTTTTAAGTTGAAAAGTCATAAAAAGCAGTATAACGTAGTTAAAATGTAATAAATAAATCATTATGAGGAATGGCCAAGGGGTTCAGATGGCTGGTCTTCGGACTACGAAGACAGTGGTTCGATCCTCAGTAGAGACACTTTTTAAGTTTAAAAATCATAAAAAGAAATATAACGTAGATAAAATGTAATGAATAAATCAATGTGAGAAATAGCCAAGGGGTTTAGATGGCTGGTCTTCGGACTACGAGGACAGTGGTTCGAGTCTCAATAACGACAATTTTTAAGCTTAAAAATAATAAAAAGCCGTATAACTTAGTTAAAATGTAATAAATTTATCAATATGTGAAACAGCCAAGGGGTTTAGATGGCTGATCTTCGGACTACGAAGCTAGTGGTTCGACCCTCAGTAAAGACATTTTTTAAGTTTATAAGTCATTGAAAGGAATATAACGTAGTTAAAATGTAATAAATTTATCAGTATGAGAAATAGCCAAGGGGTTTAGATGGCTGGTCTTCGGACTCTGACGACAGTGGTTCGGGCCTCAGTAGAGACAATTTTTAAGTTTAAAAATCATAAAAAGAAATATAACGTAGTCAAAATGTGATAAATTTATCAATATGAGAAATAGCCAAGGGGTTTAAATGGCTGGTCTACGGACTCTGTAGACAGTGGTTCGAGTCTCAATGAAGACAATTTTTAAGTTTAAAATTCATAAAAAGGAATATAACGTAGTTAAAATGTGATAACTTCAACATTATGAGAAATAGCCAAGCGGTTTAGATGGCTGGTCTTCGGACTACGAAGACAATGGTTCGATTCTCAGTTAAGACAATTTTTAAGTTGAAAAGTCATAAAAAGCAGTATAACGTAGTTAAAATGTAATAAATAAATCATTATGAGGAATGGCCAAGGGGTTCAGATGGCTGGTCTTCGGACTACGAAGACAGTGGTTCGATCCTCAGTAGAGACACTTTTTAAGTTTAAAAATCATAAAAAGAAATATAAAGTAGATAAAATGTAATGAATAAATCAATGTGAGAAATAGCCAAGGGGTTTAGATGGCTGGTCTTCGGACTGCGAGGACAGTGGTTCGAGTCTCAATAACGACAATTTTTAAGCTTAAAAATAATAAAAAGCCGTATAACTTAGTTAAAATGTAATAAATTTATCAATATGTGAAACAGCCAAGGGGTTTAGATGGCTGATCTTCGGACTACGAAGACAGTGGTTCGAGCCTCAGTAAAGACAATTTTTAAGTTTAAAAGTCATAGAAAGCAATATAACTTAGTTAAAATGTAATAAATTTATCAGTATGAGAAATAGCCAAGGGGTTTAGATGGCTGGTCTTCGGACTCTGAAGACAGTGGTTCGAGTCTCAGCAAAGACAAATTTTAAGTAAAAAAAACTCATAACAAGTAATATATGATAGTGAAAATTGAAATTAATTATTAATATGAGAAATAGCCGAGGTCGTTGGAGGGACTGTCTTCGGATAGCAAGGTGAGTGGATCGATTCCCGGTGAGGAGAAATTTTAAGTCATAAATACAGAATGTATTCTATCAGTTAGCAAAAATTCTAATATATTTGAAGTACTTGGTTCAGTTCCTAGTACAGCAGGACTTTAAATATTTCTAGAAATTCGGACTTAGAATATATTTCTAGAAATCTTGAAGGCTCTAGGCTTTGATTCTCGAGCCCAGGGCCTTCGATTTCTGAGAATCTTTCTAGACGGAAATTGGCGGTAAATTGAATATAAGAAGACATACAAACCTTATACTTGTATGAAAGCCTCGTGGCGCAGTGGGTTAGTGCGGAGTGCTTCGGATGGAAAGGTGCAGGGCACGGATACAACTCCTGGCAAGATTTTCTGTAAAATCTAATTCTGAGCGAAATTCCAGCCAGGAGCCAGCGAGCTGGCAGAATCCGGCCAGCTGGGTTTTTAGAATTTTCTGCTGAATGGGATGGAAAATTGAATGACATGATTGAATTGCAACCGGCAAAAAAATTTAAAATGGCTACAAGCGTTAGAGGGCTGTCCTCCCAACGCTAGGGTACCAGGTTCGAATCTACATAAAACCATTTTTTTTTTTTACATTTTATTTTATTTTGTTTAATCAATGCTTACAACACAAAGAAATTTTGGCTGTGTGGTTCCAATGAAATGGTCGATGGTTCGAATCCCGTTCGATTTTTTTTTCTAACAATAATTTCACTATAAAAAAATTATGAGGATTCGAATCATCGACCTTTCGATTCAAGGCTTGCACTTTAGCACTAGAGAACAATTGATTTACACAGCATATGTACAAGTGTTATTGAATCTGAAATTCCAAATCGATTTTTAAGAATCGATGTAAATTTTCAGGTCCCCTTAACTCAAAAATACAATTATATATATACATATATATATATATAATTTTACATTTGACATGGATATTTCCTGGGAAGCTCTCACAAGACTTTCTCTTACTTTTACTACAGTTTTACTTGAAAAATTATGTTTTTGTCAATTTCTCTAAAATTGCTGCAACAATTGTTATTTTTACTCAGAAAACTCATATTTTCTGAGGGGTAGTTGTAAGCTATTCCTATTTTCAGATTTATTTCACCTAATTTAAAATATAGTGGACTTATTCATTAAGGTCACTTACTCGTTTACCTTTATATTCACAATTATATTCATATTTTTCTATCATTTCATTCTTCCCTCCCTCTTATCTTTCCCCTCTTTGCTTTTTTCCCTTCCTTCCTAATACTTTCCTTTCATCATTCCCTCTCATATATTTTTCTTTTCTTCATATCTCCCTCTCTTTCCCTACCATGCCTCATTCCTTTCACGCTATCCCTATTTTACTTTCCCCCTTTTTCCATTCTGCTTTTCCTTCATCTTTCTCTGTCTGTCTCTTTTCATTATTCTTTCTCTCCTACCTTCCTTTAATCGCTCACTTCTACCTAGCTTTTATACTTTAACCTTCTTTCTAGTCATTTAGCTAACCTTTCCTCTCTATTTCTCACCTTTAATTCTGCCCCTCGCTTCTACGAATTAGCACCTTTCATCATTCCTTTCCTGATATCTCTCCCTTCTACCTTTCTTCAGTCGTCTGCTCCCTTTCCCTTCCCTTCACACATTCCCTATCTTACTTTCTGTTCTTTCCTTTAGTCCTCTTGTCCCTTCTTTCCCCTCTTACTATTTCCTTTCCTCCTTCATTCTTTTTATAACTTCCAAATTACTGATGTATGCATAAATATGCAGGACAGAAAAAGTCATGCGAGTGCTTCATACCAGATTTTGTTGTTGCAGCCCTTAAAAATGCCCTTCTGATCCTTGCCTGCTGCTGTTTGAAAGACGCATATTTCTCATATTGATATATAATACAATTTATATACATATGGTGATTAGATTGATATATCTAAAAGCTGTACTAAAATACTTTGAGCCAAAATATACAAAAATTGACAATTATAAAAATTATAAATCATGTTTTCTCCATATATAATTACAATAATAATGATAAAACATTAAAATTCAGATTGTGTAAAATCTTATAAGCATGTAGGCCTATTACCGGCTTTTTATAGATTCTTGGTGACAACAGTGAACCATATATGATTTATTAATCCTGATATTGCAATATATTCAATCAAGTTTTTCCTTAACAAACATTAATATTTTATGGACAACATTTTTAAAGACAAACATGAAGAAAGCATACAAAGCGTTATAGTCAATATTTCATAGCAAATCTTGGCTAACTTTTGTCGCTATGTACATTAGGAAACATAACTGTACCAAGAAGTAGACTAACAAGGACTCTAAACAGCCATATTGTCATGGGTGTTAAACTTTTTAATAAAATTCCATTAAATATTAGGAATACCGGTACTAGAAACATTGGTGCCTTTAAGGAAAGGTTAAAAGACCTGCTCCTAAGCAAAAACTTTTATACTGTACAGGAGTACCTTGATTGTAACTTTTAATTTGTTGTAATTTTTATATTTGACTATGCCTATTTTAATCATGTATTAATCAATGGCAATAATAAAATTACACTACTTTACTTTACTTTACTTTACTTTACTTTACTTTACTTTACTTTACTAACAGAATAGTATTTAAAAAGAATGAAAACTGTGGACTAAAGGACTTTTTATAAGCGAAAGATTAAATATTAAAATAACACCAATTAACATTGACATTTGCTATTACGATATAAGTGATCTGTATTTAATTACTAACCTAACTTTTGTGGAATGACTCCTTAAATACACAACCAGTAGCAGGCAGAGATCCGCAAGGGCGTAAACCCTCTTAACAAGGCATAACATATCAGCTAATATGTAATCGTCAAAACTTAAAATCCTAACATATTGTATGTAAACATTGCTATGTACAAATCACCGCAGTCTCGAGAATTACACTGCCTGTCCTATGCTTTATTTTAACATGGAGTTCAGAGTATTGTTAAATTGCTTAATTTATCCAGTAGAGGCGACACAGTTCACACCCAGATTGCAGCAATCACTAATCAAAATAAGCATTAAACAGACACAGATACTTGTGTTATTTGTTTAGAACGTAATATTATTCCAGTATATGACACTTACCTTGAAATGGAATTTTGGAGCAATAATTAAAATAAATGTAAATTAATTAGACGCATTGATAGACTATATTATGAGCACCGCCGTCTCGAGGAGTAATACAGTTTAGAAGGCAGTGATTATGAGACGGCGGTGACAGCACTACATAATCAACAATGTCGTAGCAAAAAACAAGAAGCAGTCTGGGTGTGAAAGGTGCTGCCATCTGTATGTCGCAGAGTACGCAAAATTAGCCGTAAAGGACAGGCAGTGTATACACGATTAATACAGTTTAGAAGGCAGTGGTACAAATTAAGGAGATATATATATCTTTACAGCACTCAAACACGCAAGAATTTATAGTTTTATATCTATGTCCCATCAACTGATTTTAGTTCCAAATTTTGCATGTATTATGTTTATTCTTTTTACAACAGTAATATTTTATTCTAATTTCAATAAGAAAATATTTTTAAGTGCCAGAATGGTACTTTATGAGATTATGTACGTTACAGGTAAATGTCTGTCCATCTGTCCATGTGTCTGTACATGTAATAACTCAAATAGGCTTTATCAGATGTTCATGATACTTGGTATATGAATTTATAACATCCATGGGAAGAAGCCTATTGATATTCAACCAAATCGGTTGACCGGTACCGGAATAACGACTAATTAAAGACCACACGCTTTTTTAATAGGAAATCATGTCTATACTACCTACAATGCCATATTTCTAATCATTGAGGGCTTTGACTCCAATGCAGTCAGATGTTTGTTTATTTTGTTGATCAAGTTCAAATGAGTATTACATGAATACTGTTATATACAGAATGTATATTACTGTGAAATAATTAGGTCAACATACATTAAGCGGAGTTCTTTGCCAGTGAAATTTGTGAAAAGTTGACATATTTAAATAATTTCTTATATCAGTGCATACGAGTATGAATTAAGATTAAGTACCGCACTTTAGACCTTTGTTCTTCCGTAAGCCCTGCTTATTGAATCAATCTGGAGCTTAACTCTGAGATAGATTACAAAAATAACTTATTTTCTGCATATCATAACTGTAATTATCAGTGATTAAATGAAAGGATTCTGGCACTTTGTTACATCAGTTTACCTATTTTATTTATTCTATTAATGATGCATAGGCCACATCCTTTGTAATAAATAAAAACATGCAAAATTTGATGGACAGATATTAAAAATTAAGTTATTAAGTTTGAAAAAAGAGAAACAAACAATTTTGGTAAACTTGTGGAGAGTTGAAGTCCAGAGTTTTTGCAGGTACATTAAGAAAATTCTTTCACAGTATTAAAGCTAGAAGTTCTTTCTTGGTTATAAAATGACTTTAAGAAGTGTAAAGGTATATTTCCCCCTAAATGTAACATGTAAGAAGGAAGAGGAATTGTGAACAATTGGTATTCAAAACAGAAAGCTGTAATTGTGTTATTTCAAATAAGTTAACATTAACAACAATTCATAAATTACTGTTGAAAACACCTTAGCTTATTAAATAATTATGCATGACAGGAGAAAAATCAACTCAGCCAGTCATGATTAATGAAAATAGGCCTACAAGTTTTATAGCATTACCTACATGTAGGCCTACAACAATAAATGTGTAACATTTTAAATATTCTAAATAGTTAATTATAACTAAATATATTTATACATACCGGACCCAACATCTAATGATATACTGTCAATGTCAATGGCTCTGGGCCAACCATAATACCACATCTTGATTTTGTGAGTTCAATGTATTTTAGTGTTTTAGTTGAGATATGACTTTTTAGGTTCATTCTCCAAAAAAGGGCAGATTTCAATGTTGGATTATTTTTTTTTTGACAATGTAATTTTTTTAATGTAATATTTCTTTCTGCAGAATACTACTGAGGTACTTGTCCTACTTACCAAATGGTATTTTGCATTAAATTAACGAGGCGCATTCATGCAGGCAGGAAATAATAAGGAAGTGGAAGTTCTGTGAGAATTAGATTGAATTTACTGCATTAAATGTTATCAAGAAAAAGGACAATATTTATTACCATACAAGGGGATTAACACACAACTTTGTACTTATTTTTATCTATGTTATAATAGATTATCACCTTCAAATCAAAACTTTAAATCAAAATATAATATATTGTCATAAACTATTAGGCTATACCAGTATCTCTTTAAAGAAAAATAATAAATGCAGTCAGTCAAATATGTCATCAAATACAACATTCATTACACCCCCATGGATAAGACTCAAGAGTAAGAGTAACGGAGGAGAAATTTTTCTGTAATTTGTCAAACAGCTTGAGAACATTTGAGGTTAGAAAATCCCATTTTGGAGTTTAACTCTGCATTGCTTATTATTATAATCTATAGCAAAAGTAAATATAAAAAATACAACTTTACTTTTGGGTGCAGGTTTCGAGAAAGAAATTGTCTTTACAAAATGATATATTTTCTTTTCAGTTATTAATGACTTATTTTTTGAGCTGTTTGTTCTTGTTATAACACTAAAATGGAATACAAATTAAAGTCTGTTGAATTATGAAAGAATGAAAAGTCAAGCATGGGAACACGACATCGGAGGTAAGATCTTACATACTGTGCCCTAAAATGCAGAAAACTGTAACTTTCGTTTAAAAAGTGGACTATGGGATCAAATAGACCTTATTTCAACCTAATTTATCATAATTCACAATCCAAAAATACTTATTTTACACCATAAAATCAAATGTGACATGAATTTGCCGTTTCTTTGGAGAATGGCCTGTTAGTTAAAGCGACGTTAATGTGAATCATTTTTTTTTTAAAACATTAGATTTGAGACAGATGTAAATCAACAGAAAGAAGACAAGGAAAAGAGAACTATCTACCAACCAACCGTAGCTTGTTCGTTCATGTATGTAGGAAATAGGGATTTTCTATTTAACACTTAAATACACGAAACTCAGTTTTTCACGCCAATTATAAATTTGTGGCGGACTGCAAAGAAAACAGCTAACGCAAGTTTACCTATGTTATTATTTGATATATAAATAGCTATTAATGTACAGCGACAATTGTGATGTATGCATAAATCACAGACCTGATCAGAATACAGGAAATTAGTGTTTCCACAATGATAGCATAAATGGGAAACGGATGAAAAAACCATAGCCCCCCCAAAAAAACACTATGACGTAAAATACGCAAGCATAAATATGCACTAGATGTAGACTGCAAGATGCGAGAGGTTCGGTATAGCTTGATTACTCTATTAGACAGTGTGCAATACAGGGTCTCGCTTCTCATTGGCTGCATTTGTAGCCAACCGTGGAAGTGAGAGCTACAGAGACATTATTCAGCTGACCAGCCCCACAGACAAACTTTGAGAAACAATACGCCAGACAAAGGGAACAACTTTTACATTCTCTATCCGTGACAAAAGTGTGTACTTATACATGGTGATAATGAATAACGCCGAAATATTTTACCCGTGTATAGAGGGGACATAGACAAGCAACTTTTATTAGGAGATTTTTACTCTATGAATTCAATTTTTCCTGTTACAGCACAAAATCTCCCAGCGCATGGCAGCCACTGACTTCTAACATTTGAAAATTCAAAACAAAGGAACTTCTTTGTTAACACTGGAGTTATGAATTTAAAAAAAAACTAATGCAGGGGTGACCAATCATGTGATTAGTCTGTAATTTTGCAGATTATGGAAACATTAAATTATGGTATACCTTGGTATGGTATGGTGTTCTTCCCAATATTAGTTTCTATATGGTATACCTGTTGATGAATGATTAAGAATCAGGTTTTTATCAATCACTAAGAAGGCACGAAGTCAATTTAATGAACATGTTAACCCTATTTTGCTTCATTATTGACTTATGAGCACCAAATTATGACTTTAATGCCCTGTACAGCAAAAATCCCTTAACAAAAATTGGTTGTCTATGTCCCCTGTATACAAAGGCAAAATATTTCGGTGTTATGCATTATCACCCTGTAGAGGAAAATTGTGTATAGTGTCTAAATAACATTGGGCAAAATGTTTTCCTGGCAGTCCGACATGATTTTCAAACTCTATCTCGCTTAATACTAATGAATTACACTGATTAAAGAAAATGCTGGGTCATTACACGAGTTGTCAGATATCGCATGAAACATTTAACTAACCTTAAGATATAAGCAAATTATTTTAGCTAAGATATTAAAATATAAATTTCTAATCGATGTCTTGATCCAAAGCCCTATAGGCAATTTATTCAATGAGCAGTTCATAACAATGAAAAAAGATAAATGCTAGTGATTATGGCCAACTTGGAAGATAAAATTAATGTTAAATTAATGTGAGTAAACTATTTTTCATTTTAAACACTCCTTACGTATTTATGTGCCAGCATTAAGATATTTTCTGTCAGATTGTTTACAGATTGAAGGGGATTTCGCTGTGCTGTATTATTATAACCTGTACCGGTACGGCCATGGTAAAGCTACAACATCCTACATGTTCAGTGAACATCATTAATTGCCAGTGCATTCTGTGAAATCGGCATTTGTTATGTGATTATAAATGAATGTATAATGGTGAATCTAATTACATAGCTAAATTTCGGTTTCTCTGGCATTTGTCAAAATGGAAGAAAATGCGAAAGTTTCCCATGAAAAATTCAGACTAGGAAATGAGTCATGAAAATTCCCGAGTATTAGTACATAGCCTTCGCTAATTTTTTCTTGTGGTATAGAACTTCTTCCCAACAATTAATCTACTTTTTTCAAGTGTTTAATTTTACCCGCTTAATTTCCAGATATTTGTTCATATGAAGGCAGAATGAATTAATTTATGCAATAGCATTTCTGATTTTCTGAGGTGTAAGGCCAACTGTTGCTTACTCGGGACAGAACTCTGCCTTTCCTCTGGCATTTCCTGTCAAGTGAAACACCACCTTGGATCGGATTCCACATAAAGCTATAGTTCCTTGCAATGTGGCCACTTACTTTATATCAGGATGTTTTGTCCATGCTTAAGGTAAAGAAAGTTATGTGAGTGTATTTTATTAGTTTTTACAACTCCTTTACATCAGAATGATTTAATTTTTCACTAAATAACTTTTACTAATAGCTAAAACTTTTATATCAATCGCATTTCTAAATTAATCCTCTTATTTCATACCCGAACTTAGGTTTGAAGTCTTTCTTGGTGAATAATAGGACTTTGAACGAGGCTGAGATAACTGAATGCACACTACTGCAATGGAGCCAGATTATATTAAGAGTAGAGGAAGTCACGTGATTCGCTTCGTAATGAGTAATGAGAAACTCTTAACATGGGAATAGTTAATCATCACAACACATGATGTTGCTGCCATCTGCTTATATATGTAATAACTAGACTTCGGATTTTAGGTAAAAACCTATTTTAATCCTTAAGTTATATATGGACGAAAACTTGTATATGCATGTTTCATAAGTGACTATGCCTAAAACTGATACTTTTATAGGACCTAACTGATACTTTTAAAGGACCTAAAACAGCCTATTTTTACGTTAGAGCCTAATATTGCCTTTTTTTAATGCCATTCAACCCTATTCTGTGCTAACTCCATCCAACCATCCCTCGCAAAACCTACGTCCCTTAAATCTATTCTAATATTGTCCTCCCACTTGCATCTAGGTCTTCCAAGTGGTCTCTTCCCTTAGGGTCTCCCAGTCAATATTTTTTAGATATGTCGAGCCCATTTAATCCTCCATGATTTAATTAGCCTTACTATATTTGGTGAAGAGTACAGGTTATGAAGCTCGTTGTTATGCAATTTACTCCAGTCCCCATTTCCATCTCTCTTATGTACGAATATTTTCATCAGCCCCCTGTTTTCGAACACACTCAGATCATGATCTTCCTGGTATTACTTATTTAGATATTACCTTTTTTTAATTAGAACAAACTTCGGACAAACGAGTCTCAAGTTATGGTATGTACTTTTACTTAATCCTCCAAACATTTGATAATACAGTTATTAAATGTAGTTTTGTCTAAAAATTTAGAATTGTGTACAGAGGCATACTCTATCACTTGATATGATAAAAATAATTTTTTGGGTAATATTTCCTAGCGTATGAGTCCCTTAAGGAGGTAGGGGGTGAAACATATTATTTTGTACTTTTTTAAAGCTACGTTCTTGATTTTCGTACACATCGTGGTGCAACAGATAATACTGGAAAAAAGTTTCATAGTTATTCAAAAATTAATATTGAAAAATTTGTATTTTGAAAACGAAAATTTTGGCAGTAAAATATCTTTGTTTTTTATAGGACCAACAACGTATTAGAAAACTATTACGCATTTCTTTTCTGTATTTTTATTATAAATGGAGAAGAAAATTAATATCCAATGCAAGTCTGAAGTTTAAGAAAAATCATGGTAACCATACATTTTTTTAAAAATTGTAAAACAAAAGCCCAATATCCGCTATATTGTTAGTTATACCCCATACAATTTAAAGTCAACTCCTTGCGTTGAATCTGTAGAACTCAAGTTCTGAATAGTTTAAAATAGAAGATTGCGAAAATGATCTTTGCATGTGTAGATGCATCCTCACAACTGTTTTCTTAATTAATTACGGAGACATAAAAGTGTGTGAGGAGCTGGAACTTAGCCAACATATAAAATAAGGAACAAAGTATATTTTAACGCAAAAAAAAAAGATGCCAAGTTTAACCGGAAAGGGTTAATATTTCACCGATTACCCCTGTAAGGAGGAGACATTTATAAAATCACTTTAAGCATACAGGAAAATCTAATTTTCGATCATCATAGCAACAAATTAGGGGACACACAACTAAAGAAAATGCAAATTTTAATCCTTAAAACATGTTTCACGTTGCAGAGTGGTATCCATATAACATAATAGCAAGTTGGTAAGAAGTTGAATTGGCCTACATGGCTAGAACACCTGAGAAGTGGCGTGACACTAGTAAATTATCACTACAGTAGAGCCTCGGTAATTCGAGCCCCGGTATTTCGAGGTTCCGTGTAATTCGAGGTGGTCTTAAGAAAATTAAAATTTTCCATAAAACTAGAGTAAAATCCCGTTTTTATATGGAGTCCGCATGTAAGTTTTATGCACTTCCAAATGTGTTACATTTTGAGCTTTCTTTCAATTTTTCCATGCACAAAAATGCAGGTAAAACTGTCCCATTTAGGGTTTTCATTCATAATACACAGAAATAACCTTGGCTTCAGGCTGCTAAGGCATTTCTATTACAGACTGACAGAAACCGTTAAGTTCGAACTTTCTTTGTCGGAACCTCGTGTCAATCAACTGTACAGTGCTTACCATCCTTTCAGAAAAGAATACTGTATTGTTACAGTAATCCCTACTCAGCGACAATGGTAATTAAAAGTGTTTTCCTAGTAGCGCCGCTTTCCCGTTACACTCCATTAAGGGTCAGACAATGACTTAATCCTTAAAGGATGCCAATGTAGCAAATTGGAAATGTTCGCCAATATACATACAGGCGTAACACAGGCATATAGGCTTACTATATTGTTTATTTATTTATTTTTAAAACCATTAATGTGCTCATTAAACATTTTATTTATGATTTACCCATTGACTTAGTGATATTTCCTTATAATCCGAGTTTTTTTGTAATTCGAGGTAGCCTCAGCCCCAATTAGCTCGAATTATCGGGGTTCTACTGTATTATTATTATTATTATTATTATTATTATTATTATTATTATTATTATCTCTTAGTTTAACAATTCAACTTCATTAATTGACACACATACTAGGATGAAGCAATGCTAATTTCTTTGGTGGAACGTTTTAACTGCAGCAACTGACTCCCATGTGGGCAACCAATAACAAATATACAAACACAACACAACACAAACAACTTCAACAACTACAGTTCAAATTACATGCACTATACTACAAAACTGTACACAAACATTTTCCTGACCACATGGGAGTCAGTTCCTGAAGTTGGCTACCTATGCAATTAAAAACGCTCCAATGAGATAATTAGCATCATTTAATCGTAGTTGCGAGTGTAGCTAATAAAATTTTCTTTAAACTACGTTTCTGAATACAGTAAGCTGTACTAATTCCCTTCATCAAAGTGAATGAATGGCCAAATACACAGGTTGATAAAATTAAATTTAACTATTAAAAGTCTTATTTTAATTAACAAATAATAAAACACTAAGGGCAGATTGTATAAACATCACTGACTGGAGATCAATTTTGATCTACGTTCAGAAAATGATCTGAGTTCAGGCTCGAGTCGTATTGTATAACACTGATCTAAGATCAACTAATCGAAGTTCAATTTTGATCCTAGTTCATACATGAACGCTTGGCAACATCTCAGAAACAGCTGAGTATCACCAGGCGAGATCATTGTTTACTCTGTTTTCCTTCGTACTCAGACCGTGCGAAAGGAAGGGAAAATATGATCAAAATTAAGCAGAAAAATGATCGTTCCCTTAATTTTTCCAAGGAGGACAAATATGTATTGATTGAAATTGTCTTGGGAAATCCAAAAAGACAGAAGCGATAACATCCGTACAAGAGCAAAATGCGATGAAAAATGTTCTGGTAATTTCATTTCTGGCAATATAAATGGGCTTAACATTTTCACGGCTAAGGATGTATAAATGCTTTGTCTCATGAATTGTATAAAAGCGGAGATGTAAGATTAATAGAGTAATGTTTAAAGTAAAAACTTGACGATTTTTTCTTCATCTGTTATGTTTGTCATTCATGGAAACCAGGTATTCCACGGAACTTTTCTCTTATCAATTTTAAACTTAATAGCCCACTGAAATTTTCACCTGATGACTGCCTTATTACAATGTAAAATCTCAAGTTCTTAAAGAGTTAATAGGTCACATAAAAAAGATAACGAAGAAAGCATTTAGGGAAAATCCAAAGCAGGTCGACCCTTAAGCTCCTCCCACTCGAGATTTCCTAGTAGTTCCACCAATCGCCTAGATGTCTCTCGTTTAGCAGCGTTTTGAAAATTTGGAAAATGTTTATTTCCCCCCCTTTCCTCTTTCTACTATTCAATCCTTTTCTCCTTTACCCTACCTACCTATTCCTATCATAAACATTTTGGACCTTAGGGGATTCGAACACGGGACCACCAGCATGATAGCCAGTCTTTTACCACTATGCCATCGAGTGATCGTTAGAGGGGGAAGCGACAATTCATGTATTTAAGTTTAGAGAGCTGTATGAAATGGTGAAGATTGATAATTTCGTATTAATTGCAATTGTGGTACAAGGGGTTATTTTTGTATTGTAGTAATTAGTGCAAATGCTTTGGTAGAGCACGAAAAGGACTAGCGGGCCATCGCCGTAGGATCGCAAAGGCTGGAGTGGACGGAGCTTAATGTCTATCTATTTTAGGATTTCGCCAGCATTTGCTCTATACAAAATAAAACACACGGGGAGCCCAACGAAAATAATCATTTTATCATCACGAGATATCTGAAAATTGGAATGAGATGACAATAATAACATACAGGTTATGTTGTAGAGTTATGTTACACTGCATTATAAGGTGCCTAACATAGCCTATATACGTACAACTACGTTATAGCTAGAAATGTATGAAGTTGTCTTTTGTGTATTTTCTTGATATTTATCTTAACCACACAGGTAGGCCTAAAATTATGTTTATAATGAGCTAATCTTATGTTTCAAATAAGAAATTCTCCCCTTTAACTGAGATCAACGAGTTTCATCGGAGAAATTTCTCCCGTCAAAATTGATCCTAGTTCAGTGCGAATTGATCTCAGATTAACATTTACATAACAAAAATTTCCGAATTCAACGTGAACTGAGATCAGTTTAGTCTCTGATCCAAGATCAAACTTTTTATACAATCGGCCTTAAAACATTTATTTTTAAGACTATCTCAGCTAATTAATTAGTTGAAAGATTGTAAGTTGTGTCTTCTATATACTTTATAATTAGAAAAAAAGATTAGCCCTATAAGAAAATAGTCCCACTAATTAGTAGAATGTCCCCTTAAACCATGTGGTTATAATAATTGGTCCCTAATAATTGTTTATTGTATATTATTGTTATTTGTGCATTTCTGTTGTCTAAAGATACCAAATCTTGTATTGGAGTTATATCCCAATAAAGCCATAGGTTACAACAACAATGTGGTTATACAACGCGAAGAGCTGATTGGCAGGCAGTGGAAAATTAAATCACGATTGAATTTCTTTCTCCATTTCCAGTAAAGCAAAATTTAAAACTTTTCAATCTTCAAGATGAAATATCTCAGACACTACTGAATATAAATTTCATTACACTAGCATGGAACCTTTAAGATCTTCTAGATCTACCAAAGATTTCTAAATTTTAGATGATGAATTTAATTTTGGGCTGGCCCAAATGCGTAAGGAGATTTTGAAGTTATTATTTGTATAAGATTTTGATAACGTCTATAAGATTTACAACAATTATAAACGTGCTTGAAATTATATCTACTAAGAGAGTAATATAGTTTTGTTCTTTGGCCTCTTTTTGGTCACCCCTTGTAACAAGCGTTGCTCGTATAAACAAAATTTCAAGAGGAAAGATTTAAGTAATATTTATTAGGATTAGAAGAACTTTGAGTGGATTTGGTACCATACCTATAATAAGGTAGTTACGATTTTTTTTGTTCTTCAGCCCCTCTTTTTACACACCTTGAGCTAATGGCTGGCACTTTAACATTAAGCGCATGAAGTATATTTTTTTATAATACAAAAGTTACAGCGAATTTTCAGTTTTTCAAGAAACCTTCCCAATCTGTACACCCTTGGGCCTATCCTGCCCATTAACGAGCTCTACAAAATGATCCGTCTCTATTATATTATGTATCAGTCTGTAATTAATTTGTGGAGAATTAAGGCAGTCATCGTGTCCATAAGAAAGTGGCACTAAAACAAAATTTAATTTTTAAGATAAAATTGGCATAATACAATATTTCCCATGAATCTCGGACTAACAGTTTTCCCACACAATAATAAAAAATGTGATGCAGTAGTCTGCTGGCTAGTATTTGGAAATCTTTCACTTTATTCACAAACTTCTTGTTTCTCTTGAAGTGTAACAACAACTCTCTTCATTTTAACAATCTCACAAGGAACTGTAGTCGTTATCAGCAACTTTCTATTGGAGTTACCCTGTGCGCTCCATAGAGTGCGTTTCTGCTGTTTGTAGCTTTGAACTGTTGGTTTTTGCTTCGTGCTGGGAGTCTGACTGGTATTGTCTCAGTGAGTGCATCGTTTGGGACCTGCTCTGCAAACCTCGATTCATGTAAGTACACCGTGCTCTATTAACTGGCCCTCAGCTGGTTTTTTGAGAGATAGAAATTCATATAATTCAGCTTTAAATAAAATTAACTTTCAAATTTACTAAGCTATTAAATGTCATAATCCCGTGCGATAATCTTATGGAAATCCTTTGATTTTAATACCCAGAAACTATGCAGTAAACTTGTCTACTTATTCTACTTATACTATTTTTAGCATGGTATGTATCGCTACAGCTGATCTGTGTCTTTTCGTGTGAAAAGGATTTAAGCAACGTTGGCTAATGCTTGATCCGTGATATTTTCATTAATAATTTATATAATGGCTCTTATTAAGTTTTAGATTTCCTCAGTCATACTTCTAAACATCAGCATTTCAAAACTTGTACAGAGTCAACATTTATTTAATATTTACACTTCTTGCTCCACTTACATTAAGTGGAGCAAGAAGTGTAAATATTAAATAAATGTTGACTCTGTACAAGTTTTACAACATGCTCTACTGTTTATAGTACTTCAATTAATTATTTTAACACTTGAATCAGCATTTCAATTTATTTGACAAGTACTTGTAAACTATTGCTGTTATGAACTTGATCTTTAAGTTTTTTTATGTCTGGTTATATCGGATGTACATTCGGTAAAATCCCATCTACGGGGACCATTTTTTAGAACCGAGATTCTCTTCATAAAACACTTATATCACACGAATTTTGTTATAGATAGATGTGTGGAGAGGAGATGTTGTCTTGGCGAATGATTTGGTCCAACCCACCCGCCCTAATTGATACACTTTCTTTTATATCACGATCTAGCAAAAACTGCCTTCTTCTCCACCATTTTTCTGTCCTCGTCCTCCTGATTGGACGTTGGAGGTGTGACGTCATATCGCTAAACAAGATATGATTGTGGATGAACAGTGTGACAAACCTACAAAGGTACAAGCCACTAGCTGCTCGTAAGAAATGGTGGTTGTGCTATTCAGTATATTGGTCCTTAACTAACATAAACGTTCCTAACCTAACAAAACATCGGAGGTATTCAGTACATTGCTACTTAACTAACATAAACGTTCCTAACCTAACAGTTGGTAACCGTGTATCGCTCATAACAAAAAACATCACACAGTCCGTGGAAATGTGAATATCGCGTGAATTGTGCCCCGTAGTTGGGATTATGCCGTACATTCATTCTCTGGCTTATCATTAGTCTAATTGAATTAGGCTTTGATCCTGAATTTCATTGTTTTTTGGGGGGGGCTTTTCTTATTAAATATTTGTGCATATTACCTACTTTGGGTATTTTATATGAACGAGCATTAGCCAATGTGAGTTGAGCTGCCTTCTCTAAACGGTTTAGTTTTTAGCATAAGCTGGCCTTTTTCCTGTTCGAAATATATTATGGATTATTCTACCGCGTATTTAAATATATATTCAAATATTTTTTCATAGAATTCACGCTACAATTTATGTCGACTTTGCGGGCTTTTCTTTAAGACAGCAGTAGTTTTGTTGATGTGAACACTATTTCACGTAATACTATTTTGCGCAGACTCCAAACTTATCTCGCTTGCTTGTATGAAAAGATCCACTTTTATCACCGGTAAGTAGTTTCAAGTAAAGCTACAACCATTGTGTGACTGCTGGAATTAAATTTAGGAAACACTGAACTAAATTTTCATGATTTTGGCAAAAATTAAAAATTTAATGTAGCAAAAATCAATTTCCACTGACATCTCTACACATAACATTATTATAATTCTGAAGTCCCAGCTAACGCAAGTCAACATTTAAGTTGTTTATTAAGTGCCACAATGGTACACTTTATGAGACTGTGTGGGGGACGGGAAAATGATTGTGTCTGTACATGCAATAACTCAAATACGCTTTATCGGATTTTCATGAAACTTGGTATATGCATTTATAACATCTATGGGAACAAACCTATCGATTTTGGAACAAATCGGAGGACCGGTACCGGAGTAATGCCCAATTTAGTGCCTATTTTATGATAATACATTAGAAAGAATTGATCAAAAGCAAATCAGTTATAATGACAAGATATTGTTTTACAGTGTTCATATATGGCTTTGAAAGTTGCAATACAGTTAGCTTTGACAAATAAGACTACCCACATATTCCTTCACATATGCTTATTAAACTAGACCTTTGTTCTTCTGTAAGCCCTGCTCTCTCTTAAAATTCGAAAATTTTTCAAAAACTTTTGTTTTCATGAATTTATAACGACAGTATTTCGGCACAGAACTGTCTGAAACAATTTTTTCTTTTTATTAACGGTATTTCGTGAATTCATCACTAGTTATTTCTACTAATGAAACGGGGTTGGTAGATAGAATTCTCTCCTCATCTAATGTGTTACACACTTATTGTCATCTCTGTTATGGTGGCTATATCTACTGGAGAAATCTTCAGATCTCTTTTTCTGCAGATGTGGAGACATATTACAATATGCAACCTACCTCACTGTCTTGCTCTGATTGCATTGCTCTGTGCAGAAGTTGCTCCACGCGAGCTTTTTCTATGCATCCGTTGCTCCTCCTTGTATAAGAAGCTTCATGCGTGTGTTGTTCGAGTCCTTGCCTAAAAGAGAAAAAATTCACAGACTGAAAATACTGGCGAGTGGTATGAGATACCAAATAGAAACCAAAAAATAGGAAGTAAAATAAAATGGAAAATTGATAACTGCAGCTCAACAATATTTATTTTTTGCCTTAGCCTTTCGATACTTTTCTACCATCTTCAGAGCATCTTGTTATGCAGATTTAGATGTATTGATAATTAATAGAACATTATGCAAGGAGCCTAAAATGGCATTAATTAAGAAACAGGTAGGTTTATTAAACGAACAATGCGAGTTTCATAATTTTCATACAAGTATCTTATATTATAGGAGAGTTGCATACAACTGAATTTGTTCGACCATAAATGCAAGGTTTGAGATTTTAGATTCATGACAAAATCGGCTGACCACGGTAATCAGTTGTTAGCAAGTTTTCGTAGTTTCCGTCTTCTGCAATAGATGGCAGTTGATGGCATACAGTCTTCTTGGCTATTTTATTGAAAATAATGGATTTTACAAAACGAAACGAACTTAGCCTAGTCTAATATTAAAATGAACATGAACTGAATTGTTTTTATTTTAAATACAGTTTCATTAGCTACCCTCAAAGTATCAAGATCGTTCCCTGTTCGATAACAATCAATACCACAAGCTGGGAAATGTGTTAGTATTAGTGTTTAGTGAATGTTTTTGAAGGTTAAAATCGTTTAATCACACTGACAGGGCTAGACGACATTGCCTTTCTAATGTTTGAGAAATCTACATCTATATCTGGTCCCTAATCTTCAGAAAGAATATAATCTGTGTGTGTTAGAAAAATATTCGGATATAAGGCCGGTATTTATAGTCGCAATAAGTCGTACTTATATTCAAGTCAAACTTTAATCTCATCTTAAGTTGAATTTCTGAAAAACAATTTGTACTTATGATGTAGTTGCTTTATAAAGCGAAACTTGCTATTCAGTCACAAAAGTCCAACTTATTTGTTGAAATAAGTCATACTTTATCAAGTCAAGGGTACCCCTGACTTATTTCAGTTCAAGCCAGAACCATGGACAATTATTGAAGATCTGGGCGAGGTATTAGAAGAAACTCGCACCCCAAAGAAACTCAAAGATGATGAATCCTTTCAAATTCTACAGCAACAATGAATTTAAAAAGAGATTTAGTTTCAAGAAGACACAATTTTGGAAATATCAATCGCCTATCTTTAATCTGCATTTCTCTCTGATGGCATTACATATAGGCCCAAAGTTTCCTAAGCTGTTTCGAATCTCTCTAGAACAATAAATAATTAATATTGAAATAAATACTTAAGCTTACCGGTAATAATTCTGAACGATGTCCAAGCTAATATATACACAGAATATTTTAAAGAAGCCATTGATCAGCTTACTTACACGCTGCATAATATGACTGGATGAATTGAATTCTTTGTTTACAATGCACAGCACCGCCTGTATTTTGCATATCTTGACAAGGAAATACATACCTAGAGGGCTTTGCATTACACGAGAACTGAAAAAATCTGTAGTGTGATTCACTGATTCAGTTGTTTTAGGAGTGAATGCTTGAATTTTCATATTATCGAAGTAGAGCTTTATGAAGTCAAACTTAACAAAGTAAGACTTTAAAGAAGACCATGAATACGAAAAAAGTCGACTTGTCCAATAAGCTCAGATTTATAAAGTTGTTCTTAAGTCACTGACTATGAATACAGGCCTAAGAGAATGAAAACAGGGACTGGAGAAAACTGTAACGACGAGTTACATAACCTGTACTCATCACCAGATATAGTAAGGGTAATTAAATCACGGAGAATGAAATGGGGGAGGAGAGACATATCTCAAACAAATTGACTGGGAGACCCGAAGGGAAAAGACCACTTGGAAGACCTAGACTTAGGAGGGAGGACAATATTAGGATAGATTTAAGGGAAGTAGGATTTGCGAGGGATGGTTGGATGGAGGTAGCACAGAATAGGGTTAAAAGTGGGCTCAGATGAACGCGGCAATGAACCTCCAGATTCCATAAAATACATAATATTCCTTTAGCCTGCTGAGGAATTGTCTACTGCCAATGAGTAAGTATACCTGCACTGTAAAATGCCCTGAAGACAATCCAAAGTATCGAAAGTATGCAAATAAATAGTATAAATTTTATTTTGTTGTATTAGTTGAGCTAAACGGTGCCATAACAAGAATTTTATCACTTCAGAAATAATTTAGAAATAAAGCACAACTGTGCCTACAATAAGACTGTACTTTTAAAACTATAGCCTGATTCAGACTTGTTAATATTTTAATGTGAAGCATTTTCATTTGTTTGAACCATTAAGCATGGAATAATATGAAATAAAAGAAGCATTGCCCTCGCATAAACACAGTGGAGATTTATAAAATTAACATTCTGGCAAGCGAATCTGAAAAATAACCAGAGTTTGTTCGAGCCAAAGAAAGAACAGGCGACTCAGAGTCAGAAATTCCAGGAAAGGACCCAACAGACAGTATATTGAGAAGACATGGCATGATGATTTGAAAATGACAGCTAATGTGGCCCTAGCATGAGCCAAACTAATGCTGAAGAAAATGTAGAGAGACTAAAACCTTACCTCATGTTCTAGGTTCTTGTCATTTTGATCAGGCACAACACCACAAGATCTCCACTGGAAAAGGGTTAAGTTCTCGAAGAAGTTCATGATTTGGCAACTACTGGTTGTTCTCCAAGGATCGACACGATTGTTATTAAACCTGCAAAACGAAAAGATTATTAAATCCAACAGTAATTAAGATTCGAGACATATGACAATCTGCAATCGAGGTGGACGAAGAAAAGGATTGTAGGCCTATTTTGTTCCCAAAGTTCTCTTTTACAAAGACAAGTAAAATTTTGATGGTATCAAAGTGACAGGTCTTTTGATAGGAGGCAGAGGCACCCCACCAATGAAAACTGTAGAAGAATTTAGTGGCACTTCAGAAATGTTTTAAAGAACTAGCGCTTCACGCATTATATTCGTATTTTCATATTTAACTTATTTACAAGACCTTTAGGCAGTACAAACTGCAATCGGTCATATAAGCTATTTACATTAATACCTATCAACAACCACCTAAGCTATGCGAATTCAATCTATAATTATTTACAAT
Source organism: Ectobius pallidus (assembly GCA_964059195.1). Lineage (NCBI taxonomy): Eukaryota > Metazoa > Arthropoda > Insecta > Blattodea > Ectobiidae > Ectobius > Ectobius pallidus. Next base: position 46,605,179 of record CAXKWD010000004.1, on the reverse strand, counting down.
CTTACAAACATAATTACAAGAGTCAATTGTTATACTAACGCTAGGTCTATAAAATAAGTGACACTAAATGAACAAAATATACTTACGGATTACACTAATTACCCTACATTTTTAAATCATGTAATTATTTGCACTAAGTTCCATTCTATTTGTATGTCAGATTCTAAGTATTCTTGAACATTATAAAAAGGATATTATTGAAGCCAGGAATATAGTTTTATTATAGCAAGATAGCACTCCATTAGAAGTATCATAAGTAATATAACGAGAGATCCAAAACTTAATTTGGGGGAATTCGGACCCCAATATAGAGTTATAGCTAACACGTACTGATCTGAGCATGCTATGATTAATTAATATCACATCAGCTTTCGTCATCTCTGTTTTTATCATCTGTAACAAATCAGTGTTGATTAAATTAATCAACAGAAGGTTTTATTAAGAAAGGGAATTAATTTACATTGCAAACGATGAAAGATGATTCAATTATTGAAGATGTGTCTCGAGTAGAAATCTACTGTTAAATGTTTGAAGGGTTTGAAAATAAGTTAATAGTCCAAATAGACTTATAGAAAGAAAAAACAAATATTATGAGCAAATTTTATTACCTTTGCAGTCTATGAAAGATTTTAGTAATAATATTAGTGATATTTACTAATAATTTAGTGCCATGAACTCATCTATATTAATAAAAGCAAGTGTCTGTCTTTCCTTCGGTCTGTTTGTCCGCGATGCCCAGCGAAATCTACTCAAAGCAGAGATCTGAAATTTTAAACGTAGGTGGACTAAAGGGTCAGAAAATGCACCTCGAAGCCGGAATTTTAAATTTCTCTTTCCTTCGCGAGTTACGAGTGAAAAACGGGCAGAAAACATGCATTTTTTGCGTTTTCGAAGCATCGGTTTTGAGTAATACATTTCAATGTCAAATCAATTACAGTAGGCTTCGGCTATTTTTGTCATACCTTGGACAATCAACCATCACGATCGCTTGAATGTTGTAAGCTCACGCCGGGCGATTCATTTGTTTATAATGTCAAGGCACGCAGACATATGAAATTTTAAACCTACACTGAAGAGGGATGATCAATATAGGCCTAAATATGGTCAAACGTTCGATTTGGACGAAACTCACTATACAGGGGTTTTCTGGGCCAAGGAACTCGAATTTGAGGTCGCTTTTACCATGCGACGCTATCTAATTCACGTGATTTAGGTTTTAATAAATATGATTTAACTATTAGGCTACTCTCTTAATTTTTAATTTTTGAAATAATTATAGCAGGCGATCGCTTGATTTTGTAAGTCCATCCTGGACGATTCATTTGTTTAGAATGTCAAGGCCCATAGACATATGGCATTTTCAACCTACACGGAAGAGGGATAATCAATAGAGACCTAAATATGGTCAAACATTGTTCGATTTGGAACGAAACTCACTATAAAGGGGTTTTCTGGGCCAAGGAACTCGAATCAGGCGTTTTTACCAGTGGACGCTATCTAATCGTGGTACGTAGTCCACGTGATTTAGGTGTTAATAAATATAATTATTTAACTATTAAGCTCTTAATCTTTAATTTTTTAAATAATTATCGCGGGTGATTGTTTTAGAAAATACTCTTATGAAAAAGAAGACTAATAACAATAACCAATATTATTATGTATTTGCTAATAACATCAGTGTAAAAGTTCTATGAAACAGGGACCAGTATGAGCAAAAAACAAACACTGCAAAAAATGTAGCGAGATTGAAACCTTACCTCATGTTCTAGGTTCTTGTCATTTTTATCAGGCAATACGTCATAAGATCGTCACTTGCTAACATTATTCTTAGCAAAGAGTTAAGTCTTGAAGTTCCTGGTTTGGCAACTCATGGTAGTTCTCCAAGAATCGATGTGATTGTCATTAAACCTGCAAAACAAAAAGATTATTAATCCAACTGTAAGTAAAATTGTAGACATATGACTGTTTCCAATCGAGGTGGATGAAGAACCTATTTTTGTTCCCACAGTTCTCTTGTACAAAGACAATTAACATTTTGATTACATCGAAGTGAAAGGTATTTTGATAAAAACTGTAAATGAGTTTGGTGACTTCAAACAGTTTTAATGAACTATAGATTCTCTTGCCTTGTTAAAAAATTATTGCAAGATAGCACTCCATTAGAAGTATTTAAATATGTTAAATTTGCCATAAATAATATAATGAGAAATCAGAAACTTATTCTGGGAGAATTTGAACCTCAATATATAGTTATTGTGATTATTTAGACAATACGTAACTTACTGAATTGAGAGTTATATTTTTTATAAGAGTCTACTAGATAAGACGCTTGTCATTTTAGCAGAAGACATCTTAAAAAACAGTAACACTGTTTGAATGGAGTATGTGTAGACATAAAATAAAGAGAAGAAATAATAAAATAAAATACAGAGAAAAAAAAGACAATTTACGAAGAGAAACATCAAAGGAAACATCACCTTTTGAGCAAGTTATGAATAATTAAGATCACAAAATTTAATGAATCACATCGACTTTCGTCAATATTGGTTAAATTAATCAACAGAAAGTTCTATTAAGAAAGCAAAGTAATTTACATGATTAATTTAAGTTAGAAAAGTTGGTAAACGATAAAAGGAGATTCAACTGTCGAAGATGTGTCACAAGTAGAAATCTACTGCTAAATGTTAAATTACTTTATTTAGGAAATAAATGCACAATATATACAAGACAAAACAGAAAACACCATAATGTTTTATCTATTACAGGTCGTTCAATGAAGTCAATAACATTATATAAAGGATGTTTAGAGATGAAACTCTCTTAAATCTATTTGCGACCCATATTATGTAACCAGAAGAACCAGGCACTGAAGACAATATAATACAACATATACCAAGAATCGAGAGAGAATGTAATGCTTAAATGGGAACATCAATAAAATGGCAAATAACTATTGTCGCAATGAAGTTATGAAAATTGAACAGTTTTATAAGTTTACATTATTATCTTATTCCCATAAAAAAATTATCACATCCAAGTCTTTTAAGTTCATGAAATACACTAAACTTTATAATGATAACTAATTGATTTTGTAAATCTATTGTTTTTAGTGTTATAGTCGTAATATGACTTTTTAGTTAGAGCGATGTTAATATGAATCGATTTTAAAAAATGATCAAAATTTATTTTCTTCAACGTTGTCAAAATATAAGGAGAAATACCCATGTTTCATTTCACGGAAACAAAATGCAGGACAACTGTTGGGCAATTTACATGGTTTAAACTATGGTTTGAAAATGTGTAATACTTTTACTGCTAAGCACCCTGATTTGATAAAATACAGTCTCAACCATTTTAAGATGAAAATTAAAAACTGTTTTACATTAATAATAAAAATTTATAAATTGTTTTGTCTTTTCATTTGTTTCAATAAAATTTTATTCCATTTATACTCACCGATTGCTTCTTGAAGTGGAGATGGTCGGCCCCCAACCTTATTCTTTCCTAGTGGAGCATCCATGTTGAATTCCAACACAACTGAAATCAAAACAAGCATACATATCTTATACGTTGTAGTGGAAAAACTATGACATACTTGACACATCTTGTACCTTATGCCACATTCACATAGAAAATTAAACAAAAACTTAAGAACATAAAACATAATGCAAACTTTAGCACGGCATTGAACATTCAAGACAAAAACATAACATTGGTAACAACCAATCACAAATGAGAACTTGAACAGCTGATGAATGGCTGCCAAAGACAAAAATACGTTCATCTTTCTATTAAACACGTGTAAGCCTATAAAAATGGAAATCATACAAGTGTATGGAGACACAAATTAACAGAATATTATATGGGCAGTATGCTCACATTTTGTGGTAAATATGCTGTAAAAGATAAAATACTATGAGAACAAACCCTACCGCAAGTAATTGGGGTATCAGATAAGCTATTTGGGGAAATATGATTTAAAGAAGAATATCTCAAAGTTCCAAAATACACACAAAATAACACAAGGGGCTAAAGTACAGCCGCAGAATAACACAGTGTGATCGTCATACCTGCTGAAATTACAAAATAAAACATATAAAGCAGAGCAAGGAACTTACCTGAAATTCTGAGTCCAAGTTGTTTGAAACTCATGCCATTTCCTTTATTGTTACTGAATTCGCTATTCTTTGCAACGTTGGCAACTCCGAACGAATAGAGATCTGAGTAAATAATACCCAGCCCATCTTGCTCATTGTTTACAACACGAACATTCTGTAATGCATGTCGTGCAAAATCAAGCTGAAGGGCTGAAAAATAAAATTAATTAATTAATTAATTAATTAATAATAATAATAATAATAATAATAATAATAATAATAATAATAGGCCAATTATAAAAATAGTTCACCTTGTTATGAAAAGTCTAGGAACTTTTATAATCTTATTCATGGCAGCACAAGAGACATTTTCTTTCAATGCCGCATCTTTGTATTTAATGGATAGCTTTTATCATACAGACTAGTTACAAGTTTCTCCTTCATAGACGCCAGCCATTTCTTGGCTACTTCCACTTCCGTCTCCTTTTCTGTGGACTTGACAGCTATGACTGGTTGTATTGTTATTTTCTTTATAAACTTGGAGTTTGCAAGGTTCTAAGTTAACATTTAATTTTACGTATGTTTCAAGTTTACGTGATGCATTGTGAATGGTCCCACTGAAAAACATGGCCCCGAACTCTTTAAGTTTATGGTTAATTTTCTATGTGAATGTAGCATTAACCTCCATAGGCTAATTCAGTCAAAGTACAATCCTACTGACTACTTTGCTAATACAACTATGGTCATTGTCTCACCGTTATCTGTTGTTGAACAGCCAAAATGCTTCTTCTTAGCGGACATAGGTCAAGATGCTTATTCATATTTGACAAATTTCTTATGATGTTCCTTCTCTCAGACCTCCATTTATATCCAAGTTCATCTCGCAACGGTGTTCTCCTCCTGAAATTTTCAGATTTCGACTTGGTGCTGATTGGACAGACTTTAAGACATCTAAACCTTCCATGGAATGCTCAAGGAAGCGCAGCAACTCAGAAAGCCATGTAAAACACTTCCAGTACAGAGTGCTTGACTGTATTGCATTCAGATGTATTTACTCACCTTAAATTCACAGAAGCAATCTGGACTTTTCCAAAGGCAGCAGTAAACCCAATGAGCTAGTGAAACTACCATTCCAATGCCGCCAATGGAAATGCGAAGCTGCATTCATCATCCAACTCCTGTGGTCCTGAAGATATCCCTTTCAATCGCACTGAATCTCCCACAGAGCCTCAAGGATCTGGAACTTTTCACTGAAAAAAAAAAAAATATATATATGATTGAAGACCACAGATATTATTTTCATGAAGTCCCATACTTTTAACGACATGCTATGAAAAACTATAGTTTCAGATTAGTGTGATCTTTAGATCTTGTAAACTTTTAGTAGCTTTTAGCACTACTGTACTAATTTCACTGTAGATTCACTCACATGAGAGGTGCGAGAAACTATAGAGCGCTAGTCCAATCCTGAGACATTACTCTCAGAACAGTGTCCACTTAAAACAAAATATTATGAAAGTTTTTGTCTTGCGTTTACTGGCAAGATGGACAAACAACAATTTAATTACTATTGATAAAAACCTAAATTCTGAATTATAACAACACTTTATTCTCCACTTACTTTCACTTTTAATTACACAGGACTAGTTTCAAGAGCATTTATTCGCTCCCATCATCGGCTGGTGGTCGACTGTTATTCTGGTTGCCATGTTGGTTTGTATATATGCATTGTTCTGTGCTGCCCTCTCGTTCAGTTTTTGTAAGTCGCACTATGTCGTCTATAGGTGGTATTTCAAAGTTCATAACCTTGTCTTCTTTCTTAGTGATGAATATTTTCTCCCATACGTTCAGTTCGGATGGTTTCTTAACGTGTTTTAATAGTTTGATCTCCTTTTTAACACTGTGATTTTTTGTCCAGCAATGGTATGCAACTGCTGATCTTTCGGTCTGCATTAGTTTTATGTTTCTTAAGTGTAATTAAAAGTGAAAGTAAGTGGAGAATAAAGTGTTGTTATAATTCAGAATTTAGGTTTTTATCAATAGTAATTATCAGTATACTCCACTGTCTATAAAACTTCTTTTTTATTGTGTTAAAACAACAATTTATTATTCGGTGTCAATATTAACATAAGCATCTTATGAGACCTTGCTGAATGCTTTTAAGTGAATCCATTCATTCAATTAAGCATTTAGAAGCGTTCAGAACATCATGAAGTATTATAGGTCTTTTCTAGTCTCGTGGCGCCTGTCCTACATGCTGTCCGGGGAAGTGGAGAGCGGGGAATATACCTCTGACCAATCACACAACCGATCACCTAGTGGTGGTTCTGAGAGTTACTCAGTAGCGAGATGAATTTTTTCACGTTCACTTCGCTCTCCCAGCTGCTGTGTTGCCAGTTAGTTTTGTTGCTTACAGTGTGTAACAGTATGGCATTATAAAAAGAGCTTATTTCACCTTTTAGGATTATTGTTATTGTGAATAGTTATCTCGTGTTTTATTGTCTAAACGCAGTGTATTTTATGTGTATAGTGTATCGCATTGTATAAAATACTGTAGTGTAAAGATCTTTTCAATGGCAAACAAGAATTCTGTAGTCCATAGTGAAGGGAGAAAGATTATCAATAATGTGCATGATTATTTTCAAAGGGAAGCAGCAAATAATGCCCCCTTAACAAATATACATAAACTGCAACAGAGAGTGTCAGAAGCAGGGTTGTTATGAAAAAAGCCGGCCTGATTTTAGCCGGTTTTATCCACTTGAAAAAAGCCAGGCAATTTTATCCGGATAAAATCAAATTGAATAAAAATAATGGAAGTTTCTTTCATGTTTTTATTTCCAAACATCATAAATTTAAGTTACAAGCTCAGAACCTGTAGTAGGCCTATTTAGGACTACTGAGTGCAAATGCAGAGCTACCAGTTTTATCCACTTGAAAAAAACCAGGCCGGATAAAATCAAATTGAATAATAATAATTCAAGTTTCTTTCATGTTTTTATTTCCAAACATCACAAATTTAAAAGTTACAAGCTCAGAACCTGTAGTAGGCCTACTTAGGCCTACTGAGTGCAAATGAAGAGCTACCAGTTTTATCCACTTGAAAAAAACCAGGCCGGATAAAATCAAATTGAATAAAAATAATTGAAGTTTCTTACATGCTTTTATTTCCAAACATCACAAATTTAAAAGTTTCTAGCTCAGAACCTGTAGTAGGCCTACTTAGGCCTACTGAGTGCAAATGCAGAGCTTCCAGTCTTATCCACTTGAAAAATGCCAGGCATTTTATCTGGATAAAATCAAATTGAGTAAAAATAATTAGGCCTACTGAGTGCAAATGCAGAGCTACCAGTTTTATCCACTTGAAAAAAGCCAGGCATTTTATCCGGCTAAAATCAAATTGAATAAAAACAATTGAAGTTCCTTTCATGTTTAAATTTCCAAAGATCACAAATTTAAAAGTTACAAGCTCAGAACCTGTAGTAGGCCTCAGTTTTATCCACTTAAAAAATGCCAGACATTTTATCCGGATAAAATCAAATTGAATAAAAATAATTGAAGTTCCTTCCTTGTTTTTATTTCCAAACATCACAAATTTAAAAGTTACAAGCTCAGAACCTGTAGTAGGCCTACTTAGGCCTACTGAGTGCAAATGCAGAGCTACCAGTCTTATCCACTTGAAAAATGCCAGGCATTTTATCTGGATAAAATCAAATTGAGTAAAAATAATTGAAGTTTCTTTCATGTTCTTATTTCCAAACATCACAAATTTAAAAGATACAAGCTCAGAAACCTAAAATTGTATTTAGTGTAATTTAATTCAGTGAGTCTCATGCAAGAGTTGGCCAATGACACGGGTTTCTGCGTCGCGGCGGGCACAGCAAATAAAGCCGCGATCGGTGTAATGATTCAGGTTCTCACATTTACAGTTAAAATTACAATGAAAATAACCACGTACCTCATCACAAGAGATGTTAAAAATGTTCTGCTCTTGCATCCACACAATACTGGCACCATTTTAGGAAATTTTCTTTTACGCGCATTAAGTTCAGCTTCCGAAATAGAGTTAATTTTTCTTGTGATATTGTCTTCAAGTTCTTCTAACGTATGGGAAATTGACCTATACACTTTATTTTTGAAGTTTCCCCATAAATAATAGTCACATGCTGTTAGAAGAACTTAAAAACAATATCACAAGAGAAATTAACTCTGTCTCGGAAGCTGAAATTATGCGTGTGAAAGAAAATTTCCTGAAAAGTGCCAGTATTGTGTGGATGCAAGAGAAGAACATTACCAGCAGCTCTTGTGATAAGGTATGTGGTTATTTTCATTGTAATTTTAACTGTAAATATGAGAACTCGAATCATTACACCAATCGCGGCTTTATTTGCATAGATATTTCACCCGATCGCTCGGGAGTTGGAGCTGTGCCCGCCGCTTCGCAGAATCCCACGTCATTGGCCAACTCTTGCGTGGGACTTACTGTACCACTTCACTGTGTAATTCCCAACAATAGTTAATTACCGTATTTACTCCAATATAATGCACCCTCGAATTTATGCGCACCCTGATTTTGAAACTTAAAATCATAAAAAAAGAGTTTGTTAGCGAATGTAATGCGCATCAATAGGATATTTTATTTGGAATTTTGTCTTAGTATTTATAGAATAATGAACCAACACATAAACATTTACAGTGAACTGCCAGTTTTAGGCCTACAAGTAGACCTATAGGCATGGCTCATCAATATTCACTAATGTGTTCATCACTGGAATCCTCGGAGGTGCTTATTTTTATTGATAAATGGACAAACAAAATGTTAAATGCATGTTTCACAATAAAAGCTGATACCACTCTTAAATGAGTTTAAAATGGACAATGCACAATGTTCCACATTTGCACTATAGAACTGACAAAAACTATTTTTTCATTATGTTTCAGAAATTAAATTTCGTATGGTGTAGGCTAACGATAAAATGAACGAAGTCGAGAATTATAGCAGTGCCTTGTTATACCTCCGACCTACAAAACGGATTTGTACTAGAATTTAACGCGCACCTCAGTATTGAAATCTACAAATGGACAAAAATAGGGCACGTTATATTAAAGTAAATATGGTAAATTCACCATTCATCATAAGACTCTTGCATATTTGCTTTATTCTGCCTGTTGATGTATAGACGCTTCTGGGCTTTTTCATTGCCTAGTCTGTTTCTTAATTTTGTTTGTATTAACCCAAATGAAGAAAATACTCTTTCGATTGATGCAGAACTGGCTGGCATACGATGTAAAGATTCTATGGCTTGACAAAATTCCAGCGATAGGTGATTACGCTTCAGATTTGTGTAATTGATGGAGAAATAAGTATAAAAAATCCTTTTAAGTAGGCCTACAGGGCACAGGCTGAGGTAGATTTCATAGTGCTTTTTATGAATTTATTGGGGTAAGTGTAGAATAAAAACTGAAATATTTTTTTATAAAAAGAGAGTTGTTGTATTAATTGATATCTTTTATTATTTCGTTTTTAATTTGGCCAAGGATTATTGTTCTAAAGATATTTAACTATTATTTTTAATATTTCAAATTTTATATCATTGGTAATTTTAGCCTCGGTTGGTCCTCATGAATTCATTTCGGCATGCCTATTGGCTGAGGTATATTTTAAAGTGTTTTTGACTTTCAAAAATTCAAACATCTCCTTATATGAGCACCATTGAGAAACTAGTTGTTGAGAGCTTTTCAACGATACCCCACAAACATGGTTTTAAAAAATTTTAATTTCCACCCTCACCCCCACAACCACTGAATCATTGGTGTCTAATTTATGCATACTAAGTTTCCCTCTAAACCCCATAGGGCCCTAAATATAATTTTTTCAAAATTTCAACCCGCTCCCTCCTCCCCCAACCAGGAAAAATTGATTTTAGCCGGCTAAATTTGATTTTAGCCGGCTAAAATCATGATTTTAACCGGCTAAAATTGAAAAAAACCGCTGGTCAGGTCTTTTTCAATTTTAGCCGGCTTTTTTACAACCCTGGTCAGAAGCTTGCCAAGTCAGTAGGCGAACTGTTCAGCGAATCGTAAAGGAAGGCAAAGATAGTCTTGAATCGTCGGGCTCCGTGACATTTGAATCGCCGTGCAAAAAAATTAAAAGGAGAAATGTCATTAAGACAACCGATGTGTTCGACAAAGATTTCATAAGAAGAACTATTCTTAGTTACTATGCGAAGGCTGAATGCCCAACTCTGAACAAACTATGCATTGATTTACAGGAAAAAATAAACTTTCAATGGGGAGTTTCTTCGTTGTGGAGAATATTGAAATCTATGGGTTTTAAATATAAGAAGATCAACGATTGGAGACGGTTTCTAATGGAGAGAGCCGATATCTACATCTACATCTAGGGTAACTTTTTTTGCGGAAAATGCAAAATCTAAGAAAAAAGGATCCTTCGCCCCATGTATTTTAATTGGATGAAACATATATTCACCAGAATTATGCACTCATGATGTAGATGTAGATGTAGATATCTCGTCCTGTAGATCCTGTGTTGAGCAGGGCTCAAGGATATAGAACACGTCAGATCAAAAAATACATGCATGTTATAACAATAATATAAGCCTACAGAAACTGTAAGCTGCCAAATTTATCCAAGCTGGAAATATTCCTCCAAATTGTAGAAGGTGTGAGTTATTAAAAATTCTTTGACAGCAGTTTTGAAAGGTTTGCTCTTTCTTTGAATACATAATAATTTAATGTTGTGTGGAAGCTTGTTATACAGTGAGTCTCAGACAGTTTGGTGCCCCTTGTCGCACGCGCCGTGTTTCTCTTGTGATGACTCAACACTACCCGCGTCGTGGCCAGCTGTGTCCCCGCAGATAAGTAAACAATTCCTGCATAGCCTGCAGTTGAGCATTGTTCTCGTGTTGTACAGACGTGAAAGTGTTATTCGGTAGTTGTCACAACTAAAATAAAACATTAGGATAGAGATAAACACAATAATAACGGAAGAACAATTAATGCGTATTAATCGGAATTTCCTATCACGGTGCCAAAAATGTGTGGATGTAGGAGGACACTTCCAGCATCTCCTGTAATAAGGTAGGTGCCTATTTTCGTTATTTTCAAACTTATTTCATTTATTTTCATTGTCACGCACGGACAAGTCAGTCAACTGCCGGGGAGTTCCTTTGCCGCATACCGGGGATAGGAGCGTCATCTGGGGGGAACCCAACACTCGGCACGGCGGAACCAATCTGACTGAGACTCACTGTATATCTTTACTGCAGAATAATAAGCACCCTTCTGAGAGAGTTTTAACGAGTTATTTGGTCTGTGTAGATCATTCATGTTTCTGGTAGTACGTCCATGTACACTAAAATTAGTTTGAAATTTATCAATATTATTCACTACATAACACATAACAGAGTAGGCTATATAACTTATACACTCCCCTGTAAGAGTGAGGACTTTTAATTTTTCAAATAACGGTTTACAAGATTCCATCTTTTTCTTTCCACATATTATTCTTATTGCCCGCTTTTGTAATCTAAATATTTTCTCCCTATGGGAAGAGTTGCCCCAGAATATGATCCCGTACCTCATTACAGAGTGAAAATATGCAAAATATACCATAAGTAATGCATCCTGTTTTAATATGTTATTCAAAATTCTTAAAGCAAAGCACGCTGAACTCAGTTTTGGAAAATGAAAATCTGGGAAGATAATGATGATGCAGGGGCTTAAAAATTCCCGTAGGAAAAGGTGGTCGAATTATTGTATGCCATGTAGGATCCAGCCACACAGGTTTTCTCGAAGATGTAAATTAGTTTTCAGACCAAAATCAAAACAGACATCTGATGATTACCATACTGATATGATTGCTTCATTTGTTAGGCAACAATTCAATCTCGTTTCTTGATATTAACATCATGTCTGTGTTGAGATATAGCATGGGTACTTTATAAATAACCAAAATAGGCCTATTTTGTGCTTTAAGCGTTACTGTACGGATGGATGCACCGTCAAATGAATAGATGGACAATTGAGAGGCTGACAGAATGTTTAATTTTTCTATGCTATGCGACTACAGAAATTGTACTATCTAAGTTTGTATAACTTGTTATAGCTTCAGTAACTTGTATGCCGGGCATGTGCAACCCTTAAATGTCTATGCAAAACGTCGATTAGGCCTACCTAACTGTGCCATTAAATTAACGAATATGAATACACTGGTAGGCCAATTAATTACAATGAACCTAATGAATAAACCTCATAATTTTGAACTTCTATATTTAATGGATATTGGTTTTAAACGCACTGCCACTTGACACGGCAACATTGTAGAAGTATCGTCTCTTTCTTTCTTTCACCGTCTTCTCACATCACTCCCGATTGGTTTCTTTGCTGCTCCCCGGACGGCATCTAGGACGGGCGCCACGAGACTAGAAAAGACCTTTAGTGAATTCGATAGGCCCACATATTAACTAGAAAGATATGTAAATCTGATATTAGATTCTTGTTACATATAAACTAATTGTGACTGTGCTTTTCTGGCATTAATCGTGTGATTTTTAATGCACAGCATGTCAAATCGAGTGGAGTGATCCTATTCAACTGTAAATCTAAACTCCGTGCATCTACATGGACGAATAGGTTGGTCCTTTACAACAAGAGCAAAAGCATTTTGTGCATTGCTGTTACATGTGTCTACCTTTATATGCAATAGACTCACGCGAGTCATCAAGAGTACAGAAACATGCACCAAGACTGATAAGGCTACAGGCAGTGTTTCTAAATTCCGATTTGGAAATACCCTATGTAACAGAATACGTGGAATTCTATGCAGTCTGCACCATGGAATAGAATGTCACTTACTTGTAACCTCTCTCTCTGGACCCTCAGGATGCTGTAGCTCTGTTGTCGTGATGTGATGCCGTGATGTTCCAATCCCGGCTCGTACCTGTTTGTTCTATTGCCCGACTTAATTTTCTCTTATCTCAGGGACAGCACGTTATAAGGAAAGCGTTCAATGTAAAGTCGTTATAATTGGGTAAGAGCGAAATTTATTCCAATGCAAAACTCTATGCACAATTACAATATGATTACAATATTCAGGATATTAATTTAATCTCTTCAGCAATATGTTACGTCAATACGCGGCTTCTTGTTAATTGATAGTTTACTCAGATTCTACTGGTATATTACAATGATTGCTCTTCCCGGACTTTAACTTCGACTAAGTACCCAGCGACCCTCGACTGGACTTATAAATTCCGAGACTACTACCGGGATGTGGCCTACTGGCCTACAAAAACCACGCGACCGAAACCTCTGGAGCTCTCGGCTCTTCTCTCTGTCTCAAAAATCATCACCTCCCAAGAAGCTTCGTACTGACGTCAGACACACAAATTAGTCCCTCATTCTTATTGGTTATTATCTGTTAGTATTATTCCGCTAGTGCGGAAGAATATCGGAAATTAGAACCAAGCCAACGCAGATCTCTGAAGGTTTCCAATTCCCGGAACCTTAAACACCTTATTGTTCCTCTAGTGTCGGAGCAGAGCTGGTTTATCCCCATCACACAATAAAATCGCCCCTTATCTGATGTTCTTTTGTCTACGTTAAAATTCTAGCACAATACCAATACACAGAATTTGCTCAAGTGATTGACAGCCTGCCTTTGTCTACTCAGACTGTGTTATTATTACAGTTATTTGCACTTGCTTTTATTCTAAAGTATTAATTTTCCCATTTCTTATAACAAAATTGATTCTAGTTCTCAAACTCTTAATAATTCTGGTTTATACTTATCTTTCCCAATGCTTAATTAATTTCTGTATAATATTAATAAAATGAAATGTTTTAATTAATTATTGTAGAACGTTATGGAATATGTCTAAAGGCATATTCCGCCTCAAATGCCTACCTGCGGGAGAGAGATTGCTTGTTGACAAGAATATCTCTATCGTAGGTATGCCCACGAATTAACAATGCCTCCACAAAACTTTAAAGTGACATCACCTTCTTATACATCACTCAAATTAAAATCGTAAAGTATAGCATACTAATTAAACTTCTTAAATCATTAATTTAAACTTCCCCTATTTGTTGTGTTGAAGATTTGACACTGATTTTCCCTGCAACTGATTGTAGGCCTTTGCATTTTCATCTGGCTCTGCCCTTACGCTAACATCTTATTACTAGTTATACCCTCTTATTACTATTTATACAAAATATATACAGGTTGGAACATTGTTCACCCAATGCCCTGTTCACCTTTCTTTCCGTTTCATATGTAGGCCTATTTTGCCTTTCTAGGCCTACCACCTCAAATGCCATTCCTGTCACATCCGGGAATTTATTTACAATAATATATACAACTGCACGTACACATAACAGCAAAGGTTCGATGAGTCTGCTTTAAACTGATGGTCGTGGAATAAAAAAAAACAAAACACAACATAGAAAAAATGAACTTCGCAAAAACACGACACACGCATAACACTGCAGCATTTTTAATGATGTCGCTAACAAGGTTCAATCAGTCAAGCTTGAATTAGCGCACCACTCGACTTATATTACAAGCACGCCACCAACACTATTTCTTTATCTATGACAAGAGAAAGGTTCGTTGAGTCTAAGCTTTAACTCTGTCACAGATCGGGCTTCATCTCACTGTTGCTTTTACACATTAACATATGACTCTGATATTCTGTATACTAGTGGTTACTTAAACTATTGCTTAACTATTGTACAGTCCTAACGTAGGTTATTCCTGTTCATGGTGTGAATTTACTGGGTGGGTGATTCTTTATATGGTTTGAGTAGCTGTTTATGGTATCTGCCAAAAATTTTACCTGATTTTACGTCTTGAATTTCATAAGTGTGATCCCCAAATTTCTGAGTTATAAACCCTGGTCCCTTGAATAGAAGCTCGAGACGAGAATAACGTCCCCTTAATAGTGAAGACAGCTTAGTGTCCCTAATCAATACCTTATCATTGATTTGAGGCGACCATTTATGCTTGTAGCGCTTGGCCTTCTCCTTGCGTTTGGCTGCACGTGTTTTGATACGCTCGAATGCGCGTTTGCACATCTCAACATAGAACTCTGGGTACCCTAAGATCTCTCTTGCCTCGTCAGTCAGTCTACCTATTATGTCTGAGTCGTAATCTTACAATTTAGTGTATTTCAGTCTGTCAAAAAAAAATCGTCATAAATGTCCTGAAATTATATATATATATTTTTTTCTTTATTTTCTTTATTTATTCTCTTTTTATTTTTATTTTTTTTTTCAATTTATTTATGCAGCTCATGGGGTGTGCTAATACTCTCTCATAAATCTCCCCCTAATAATAACTTCCCTTTAAACCTCTACACTTGACCTTTAAATCATGACAGAATTCCACCTTATCGCGTAATATCTCTAACATCTCTGTATTTAACTCCCTGGCACGCGACACCGGCTCGAACGGGATCTTGGCCTAGATTCTTTCCTAGAATCGCCGTGAATATGTCTCAATGACACTATGTGGAGATTACACGCGTCACAGTCCAGTGACCCTTGTGTATAAATATGACCTAATTCAGGCTCAGCACTGTCATATGCACTGACCTCAACCAATTCTTGATCCCCTATACAAATGTGTTCCACAAAAAATAACTCGCCATCCATATCTTTTTCTATCTCCAATTTTTATCTGCAACCCCTGTGTCATTGTAATCTATAAATGGGACTTGCATTTCAACATTATGAACCACTGCAAATAAAGCCTGTCGCTTGAAATCTATTACTGCCTTCCATTCTAAAAAAGCATCTGATCCTAGGATAACATCTGTAGTTAATCCATTAATTACAAGGAACATTATTTCTACCTCAAATCTCCCCATTTTAACTAACAGTAAACATTGTTTTTTCACTCTCTCGCGTCGCTTGCCTACAGCGACTGAAAAAAATACTGCACATACTGGTAGTGACAAAATTCTAATTCCCATTTGTTCCAACCTATAATAAAAATCTAAACTGCACACACTTGAGCTTGACCCGCTGTCTATTAATATATCACATTGCAAGCCGTATATATCTGCCTTAATTCTAGGTGGTTCAGCTATTACATCACGTCCAGTCTGTGTCAAAGGAATTTTCGTAGTGTCAGTAATGTCCCTAACGTCTTTCTGAGCTGTCATATAGTTGGTAGACCCATTTCTGTCAGTAGTATTCATACGACTGAGGCAATCGAGAATCTCAGGGTCCACAAGAATCTCGCGACTTAGTTTTCCGACGGCTGGTTTCCGCCGTTGCCTTGTGGCGAAACCGACCTACTCCTATCATTATTCGGCTGAAAACTCCGGGCTTCCGGATTCATATTTCCGCCTCTAGTATCGTTATCAGACCTACCTGTTGCCTGATTGTTGCAATTATTATTGTTATTTCGGCAGTTACATTGTCTATTGTATGGCCTCCTATAGAAATTGGCTCTCCAATACCCGTTTCTATATCCCCTATTTCGCAACCAATGCGGAGCATTTCTGTTATAGTTATTTCTATAGCCCTGATTGTTCCCATTGTTATTGTTACTAGGCCTATTATCGACCGTGAACATGTTAATTTGCCTATTGTTATTATTATTTCCCCTTTGGAAATTAGGCCTATTCTGAAATCCCCTGTTATTCTGCCCGTTCTGTCCCCTGTTATACTGGAAACTATTCTGGAAGTTATTTTGGCCTGATCTGCCCCCATTATTGCCCTGATAGGCCTGATTATTTTGGCTGGAGTGAGGCGCAGCCGGTGCCTCCTGCCCACGAGATACATAATTAGGCCTAAAACCTTGTGAATTATTGTTCTGTTTGTTGCTACTATTCCCTACATGAAAGCTATTATTTTTGCCCCCATCCTGAGTGTAAGGTGAAGTTGCCGTAGCCTCAAATTTTGTAAGCAAGTCTACCATTTCCCCAAAATCCTTAGGCCTAGCCACTATCAAATTGTTTCTGATATGGTCCTCATAATGGCTTGCAGCGATACTCAAGACCTCGGAATCTTTAAGAGGAGGGTCTAACATTCTCCCTTTCTGAGCTATGCGTAAAAAATGATCAATCATCGTCACGCCCCCTTGTGGATTATATTTCCCCGTAGTAAGTTCGCTTCGAATTTTGTTTTTCTCGTTGTCATTCCAGTAGCGATGCATGAAAAATTTCTTAAATGTGTCATAATCTACCTGTTCCCCTAGTGTTAATTTTAGCCACTGAGATGACCTACCCTTCAAGCTTTTCTTCACCATTAACATTTTAAGTTCTGGAGGAATTGACTTTAATTTGAAATAATTATCCAGTTCAGTAAGATAGTACTGAGGATTCATATTTTCGTCCTCATTGAAAATTGGAAATGGGATCTCGTTTAACAAGTGAACAGGAATGCCCTGTACAGTTGCATTCACATTTTGAGTAATACCATTATTGCTAACATTATTACTATCATGCGTAGCGATACTGCTATGCCGGACTGGAGTTGACATTCTTTCAAGTTCAATAGCATTTTCCGTTACAACCATGGTACTTGTAGAAGCTAAATTTACATTATTAACTCTATTCTCCTCCGGGATAACATTATCACTGCTCGAAGTGCCACTCATACTGTTCTGGCAAATCGTTTCTATCTGTCTGTCATTTTGTTCCAGTTCCCTAATTTTATTTTGCACTAAGTCCATTTGTGAAGTTAAATTATCAACTCTGTCATTCACTGATTTACTGGAAGATTCTACCACTAATTTAACCTGATTCAAAGTTGCTTCTAGGCTACTCTTAACTACGGTATTTTGTTCAGTTAAAGTATTCTGTATTTTCTCTTGTTCCCGCCTAAGCTCGGTTTGAACATTACTTGTGATTTCAATAAATTTAGCATTAACTTCTGTCTGCAATCCCCTTACAGTATCTTCAAAATTATTAACTTTGTCGTGCATGTTCTTAAAACCATCTTCCATTTTCTGTTCTAAAGTCCCTATAAAACTTAGTTTGTTATTTACAGCTTTGAATTCTGCTTGAAAATTTTCTTTCATTTTCTGTTCTAACTCCCCTACAGAATTTAATTTCTCATTTACATTCTTCAATTCCTGTTCTACATTCCCCATAGAATTTAATTTATCCTCTACTGTGTTAAATTTACTATTTACAGACCTTAATTCTTCCTGCAGGTTTTCTTTCATTTTCTGTTCTAAGTCCCCTACAGAATTTAATTTACTATTTACAGATTTAAATTCTTCCTGAAAATTTTCCTTCAATTTCTGTTCTAAGTTACTATTTACAGATTTTAATTCTTCCCTCAAATTTTCTTTCATTTCTGACATGAAGCTACTAAATAAAAATTTTATGTCCGTCGTGTCATTTTGAACAGCCTGCGCGCCAGACGTGCTAGGCCTAATTTCTTCCACCTCCATAGCTGTATCTGGCTGATTTTCGTCCTGAATTTCAATACCCTGGACATTTATTTGGTCGGCAGGACCCTCCAATAATACATTCTCATTAACATTTACAGTTGTTGGCTCTACATCGCCCTGTACCTCCATTTCCTGGTTCTCCATGCTATCTCCTATAACTTTGTATCTTAACTTCATTGAGCTAATTTACACTTAGTTTCCCTCTGCACAAAAATATACCCTGCTATGCTAACACATCTTAGCTATAGTATACATGTAAAAATACCCTCAGAAAACAAAATATATATACACAAATATGAAATGTTTGTACTTTACAATTTGGTGTGATGATCGATGAGTTGCTGGTCCGTGTGGCGGTGACTGAAGTCCCACTCGCCGCTGTCTGCTGCCGTCGATCCTCGGTAGTGAAGCCTCGTTGCCTCCCGTGCTGTATTTTCATTAATGTCCTATGCCATTAATGCTCGACACCCTCAAACGTTGGAAGCGCCATTTGGAATAGAATGTTACTTACTTGTAACCTCTCTCTCTGGACCCTCAGGATGCTGTAGCTCTGTTGTCGTGATGTGATGCCGTGATGTTCCAATCCCGGCTCGTACCTGTTTGTTCTATTGCCCGACTTAATTTTCTCTTATCTCAGGGACAGCACGTTATAAGGAAAGCGTTCAATGTAAAGTCGTTATAATTGGGTAAGAGCGAAATTTATTCCAATGCAAAACTCTATGCACAATTACAATATGATTACAATATTCAGGATATTAATTTAATCTCTTCAGCAATATGTTACGTCAATACGCGGCTTCTTGTTAATTGATAGTTTACTCAGATTCTACTGGTATATTACAATGATTGCTCTTCCCGGACTTTAACTTCGACTAAGTACCCAGCGACCCTCGACTGGACTTATAAATTCCGAGACTACTACCGGGATGTGGCCTACTGGCCTACAAAAACCACGCGACCGAAACCTCTGGAGCTCTCGGCTCTTCTCTCTGTCTCAAAAATCATCACCTCCCAAGAAGCTTCGTACTGACGTCAGACACACAAATTAGTCCCTCATTCTTATTGGTTATTATCTGTTAGTATTATTCCGCTAGTGCGGAAGAATATCGGAAATTAGAACCAAGCCAACGCAGATCTCTGAAGGTTTCCAATTCCCGGAACCTTAAACACCTTATTGTTCCTCTAGTGTCGGAGCAGAGCTGGTTTATCCCCATCACACAATAAAATCGCCCCTTATCTGATGTTCTTTTGTCTACGTTAAAATTCTAGCACAATACCAATACACAGAATTTGCTCAAGTGATTGACAGCCTGCCTTTGTCTACTCAGACTGTGTTATTATTACAGTTATTTGCACTTGCTTTTATTCTAAAGTATTAATTTTCCCATTTCTTATAACAAAATTGATTCTAGTTCTCAAACTCTTAATAATTCTGGTTTATACTTATCTTTCCCAATGCTTAATTAATTTCTGTATAATATTAATAAAATGAAATGTTTTAATTAATTATTGTAGAACGTTATGGAATATGTCTAAAGGCATATTCCGCCTCAACCAATATTGTGGTCGTTTATAAGATTACTTAACGACGGGGTTGTACTGCAACTTAGGCCTATGACCGTCACCTCTGTTCCACAATTTTGTCCCGCAGGAGATCCCTACATGCCTCTACAAGAGGGTTACTGCACCTGTCACAGCCTTCTTCGCCTCAGAATATTCTATAGAAGAATCGATGGCAAGTTTATAGTTTCCGACTCACCCTGCTCCCCTTTCCATCGGCCGCTTCCCCTCACCGCCTACCGCGCATCTTCCCCGCTATGGCGCATGCCGGCCGCTACTGCCGCTTGCTGTGTGAAGCCCGCAGCTTGCTCTAATAATTGCAATTACCATTATAAAAAACAAAATAAAATTTCACGAATTATAGAAAATGTCTAACAATTAAAAAAATACCCTTGTACCAAACATCATATTTCACGATCTTTAAACACCGATTTGATAATATAAAAAATCGAAATGTACATAATATTTCCCAATTTTTAAAAACGCCGTGTTATGATATAAAACATGGCTTAATTGATGCAGAAAAATTCCCTTGCACCAACAGTACTCTTTTCGTAACAAACAAAACATTTCAAAATTTGAAAAAGCTATTCTTGCATTGACACTCGCGAATGCATGAAGTCACCCTTAGTACCTATATATGAAATCTTTCTTTCTTCACTGCTCAACTGTCATTCGTGGCATAGTGGGTTAAGACTCCTAGGTATAACGCTAGGGGTTCCGATAGATAGGTAGGGTGACGAGGTGAGAGAAAGAGACGGGAAAGAAAGAGAAGAAGAGAAGAAAGAAAAAATAAATTATTTTTCTCCCCACCCAAAACCCCTACTTTCCACGCGGTAGTGGTGGGGGACTCGGGTGAGTCGCAATATATATTTTTCCCGAATCGATGATTGCCTGTAGTGGGAAAATTCTCAAGCTCCTGGCCTACATAAATAGTACTGGGTCGGCCCACTAGCCTGCCCCCTCAATGTTCTGACGGGACCTGGCTGGGATTTAGCGTGACACAAGTTCCCGATTTACCCCTACCGCCGCTAAAGAAGTTTCACTTCAAAAATTCTCGAGGGACATACTCTAAATTAAGTGCCCACTTTTCTGTACTCTAATCTAGTCTTTCAAATAGGCCTACGGAATTCGGTAGATCCATCATCAGATCCATGGTGACCCAATAAACAGCACGGGTTAGTGAATTAATTATTCAGTAAGAACAGCAAATAGCGGGGCTATAATACATACTGGGCATGCTGAAATATAATGAATTAAATTAATCACCTGATTCTCTAGCGAAGAAACACGATGTCCATTCAGCCGTATCCTCTGCAAAGAAAGAAAATCATGGAACTTTTATAAAATCCTCAAAGTGAAATACATTAAAAGACAAGCACGAGCAGAATAAAATAATGAAATTTACCGTTAGAAGCCGTGAAAAATAGGTTTAGAACACAGCGTACATCGTCCATTATTCCATTCGAGCAAGTGGGCGTTTCTGTCAGCTGGTTACAGTAGTACCGTGAGCGGCGGAAGTGACGTCATGACAAAATATTTAAACTTAAATGTCTATCGAGAATTTTTGTAAAGCTTGAAATTTATCTGTAAAATAGAAATGGTATAATAAGTTGTTACATCAATATATAGTTGCATTTATTTCCCTAATAACGTATGAAAATCTACAAAACCACTTTTCTTTAAAATGGATAGGAACCGGAACTTCAACTCGCAAGCAACTGACGTTGAAAAAATAACAAAAATTTGATAGTAAAAATCCTGATATAACTACCTTGTTGCTCAAATATTTCCTAACAGACAAATTTATTAAGACTTTAATTAATAATACTTATCTATAATTCATGCAATAAGCAACGTAGTTTCACTACGGATAGGATGAGGGAACCACCTTAATCAAAAACCACTAAATACGGTCCAGGGCTGCCATACGTGCGACTACAGTCGTATACATACGACTATTTCATAGATTTGTACGACGTGCGACGCAGCCATGAGTCGTATGCCTATTTGTACGACTATTTATAACATAGCGTTTTATATTTATTTAATCAATCCTCTGAGGAATTTTGAATTTTGATAAATTTTCCAGCTCTTTGTTTTCTCATGGTTTTTGTTCTAAGCATGTTGCTAATAATGACAACACTGTTGCAATTGCTGTTTATTTAATTTTATTGTATTTTACCAAATTTAGCACATCGGAAAATAATGAAACACGCCTAATCATTTACAAATAAGATGATTTATTAACAGTTATATTATATATGTAATGTGTATAGTACCGACTATTAATTATTATTATTATCATCAATACTATTATTAACGAAATAAGTTCATTACACTGAAAAATAACAAAGTATACTACAGTTTTAACTAGCTTACGACTATTTTCGAATATTGATACGACTGTTCTACGTTTGTGATTTGGCAACCCTGCCCCCAGCTGATAAAATAAGACACAGGGCCATCACTTACGTCATTAGGTGTCAAACTAGAAGATCCTGGCTCGCTTGCATGTAAATAAACAAAGTCCTTCGACACAAAATATTATCTCTACGTTCTACTTACCTAGAGGAGAAGCATTTTCAGTGACAATTACATGATAGAACCTTATGCTTGCAATACAATGTCTCTCGCCACGTGATACAGGACTCTCAATAATATGGTGTATTTAGTATCATTGTAGCTTTGTAGATTTGTAGTCTGCAAAATAGAAATAGAAGTGGTAAAATGAATACAGAAAAAGACATAGCAGAACCACCTAAAAAAAGATATCGCAGGGAAGAATCAACTTCTGAATCAGAGGAAGACTATGTGCCCTATGTTCCAGTTAAAGAGAGGAAGAAGCAGCAGTTGGTGAAACTTGGGCGTTTAAGCCAGTTAAAAGATGAATTTGGACAACGTGGGAAGTCATCAAGTGAAAATGAGCATGACAATGAAGATGACGAAGATGGTCAGGTGTGGGGAAGAAAGTCCAATATTAGTTTATTGGACCAGCATACAGAACTCAAGAAGTTGGCTGAAGCGAAGAAGGAAAGTGCAATGGAGAGACAGTTAAAGGAGGAAGAAAAAATTTTAGAGAGTGTAGCAGAGAAAAAAGCATTGATGGGTGTGGCCGAGTTAGCAAAAGGTATACAATATGAAGATCCCATCAAAACAAGTTGGAAACCACCACGTTATATTCTAACTATGTCAGAGGCACGGCACAACCGTGTGCGCAAAAAGTTACGGATACTTGTGGAGGGAGAAGATATACCACCACCTATCAAATCATTTGCTGAAATGAAATTTCCACGGAGCATTCTCACTGGATTGGAACAGAAGGGTATTGTTCGACCTACGCCAATTCAAGTTCAGGGCATACCTACTGTGTTGTCTGGGCGGGACATGATTGGGATTGCATTTACCGGAAGTGGTAAAACATTAGTATTTGTACTTCCACTTATTATGTTCTGTCTTGAGCAAGAAACTCGCTTGCCTTTCATCAAGAATGAAGGTCCTTATGGTCTCATTATTTGTCCCTCCCGTGAACTTGCAAAGCAGACACATGACATAATCACACATTACTGTTCAGGTCTTCCACAAGAAATCCGCTGCTGTCTTGCTATTGGAGGCATCCCTGTATCTGAATCAATGGAAGTTATAAGCAGGGGGGTTCACATAATGGTTGCTACTCCTGGCCGGCTAATGGACATGCTTGATAAGAAGATGGTGCGATTGGATGTATGCAGATATTTGTGCATGGATGAAGCAGATAGAATGATTGACATGGGTTTCGAGGAAGATGTGAGAACAATATTCTCGTTTTTCAAGGGTCAACGACAGACACTACTTTTTTCAGCTACTATGCCAAAGAAGATCCAAAATTTTGCCCGTTCAGCATTGGTTAAACCTGTGACAATCAATGTGGGCCGTGCAGGAGCAGCTTCTATGAACGTCATACAGGAAGTGGAGTATGTGAAGCAGGAGGCAAAGATTGTCTACTTACTAGAGTGCCTGCAGAAAACTACACCACCAGTACTTATCTTTGCTGAAAAGAAACAAGATGTGGATTCAATTCACGAGTATCTTCTTCTTAAGGGTGTAGAGGCTGTGGCCATACATGGAGGAAAAGACCAAGAAGAAAGATCTAGGTCAGTGGAAGCTTTTCGAAAGGGTCAGAAGGATGTGTTGGTTGCAACAGATGTGGCTTCCAAAGGTCTTGATTTCGCCGATGTACAGCATGTTATTAACTATGATATGCCAGATGATGTGGAAAACTATGTGCATCGTATTGGAAGAACAGGTCGATCTGGGAAAACTGGCATTGCGACCACTTTTATCAACAAAGCAAATGATGAATCTGTATTATTAGATTTGAAACATCTTCTGATGGAGGCAAGACAGAAAGTGCCACCATTCCTTGCTGCATTACAGTCTGAGAATGAGAAATATCTCGATCTTGGAGATGAAAGAGGCTGCAGCTATTGTGGTGGCTTGGGTCATCGTATTACAGACTGTCCCAAGTTAGAAGCTATACAGAACAAACAAGCTTCAAACATTGGTCGTCGTGATTACTTAGCCAGTAATGCTGCTGATTACTAAAACTGTAAATACTCTGTGTGTAAAAAAAAATAAAATTTCCCAATTTCCAACATTGCCAGTAGTTCCGTTGTTGCCACCTAGATGTCTCTCATTGTTTAATAGTGAGTTGGGTGGTCGGAGCTTAAATGGCGACCTGTTCTTCCATTTTCCCACCAAAATTTCAATGCATTGTTTGCGTGAAAATTTTTAGAAGGGAAGACTATCTTGAGAATCACTCTAGAATTCACACCAAGTGGCTGTTGTCATATTGGTAAAGTTCAATGGTACCCATCAACATGATTATAAACACTTTGCAAAAATGGGGCCCATAAGTTTAGGCCTATTAAAGTGGTCCCTATTACAGGCCATGGAGGCCCAGAGGGTTCCAGGAGGTTGAGGCACCCAGATTTTTAGACATCGGCACATGAAGGTGGTAAGGTTGTCAGCCTTACGCACCGGCCGCCTTTACCCCCAGGATTGCTCCTGGTACTCATTTCTGTTAGAGGCTGAGTCGACCCCAGGGCCATAGTGCCACCAGAAGGATTAGGCCAATTGAAAAACTCAAACGACCTCATCGGGGATCGAACCCGCGACCTTCCGGTTTGTAGCGCAGCCTATTACAAATCCTAAATATACATGGTTTTCCACATTTTGGATAGCTCAGTTGGTAGAGCTTCAGTAGGAATAGCAAATCCCAGTGTCAGATGAATCTTTCTGTTATTATTCTGATGATGTGTCAATAAATATAATAATCCAATATAAATTCAAAATGAAAAAAAAAGCATTTACTTATTTCCTTATTTTAATACTACTTCCAGTCATAGCCAGGTTTCTGGGATTATGACTGATTAAAGTTGCTGCATTACATTTTTAAAAATCTTTGTGGTTCCTTCCCACCACCAAAAACCTGAGTCACACAATCAGCCTATAGTCTTTCTTCTACACTACAAATTCGGTCAGAGTAGTAATCCGCCCCCCTCCCAGTGAAAAGGTTTCACTACTGTTGTAAATGAGAAGCATTTTTTATTCATGCGCATAAAATAATGAAAATTGTCTAAATCTTTCAATAAAAGAAAGCTTCATACACAACACATACTCCTTGCAACACTCTCTCTTCTATATCAGAATGTGAAGTAAGAAAGGTCCCCCCTTTTAATACCTCAGCTGTAACGAGCAGTAGATCAAGATGTGTGTGCAAGCATTGTGGGAGATACCAGGTTATGACATGGAAGCAAAGACAGGAATCCCTGACAAAGTTCTGCGGTATATAAACTGGAACTTCTTGCACATGTGCGCTTTTTCTATTTCATTCATAACATAACATATGTTCATATCGTAAGCTAGGATACTGTATGGGGCAAGCATGAATTAATGGAACTAGTTTGCGTATTATTTGTGAAGAAACTATTTATGATGGAGAAACTTATAAAATATACATCTTAACATTATTGTACTGAATTGAATAAATGTTATTGTAATTGCTGATTATTCTAACTCGTTGCAACAAGTTGGGGCACCATCCCATTATCAGATGAAGTTGGGCATTACTTTAATCAACATCTGCCTCACTGTCGGATTGACCATGTGACTGCTCATTAGCATTTCTCAATTGGCCACCCAGGTCACCTGTCCTTTTACCCTGTGGGGATATGTGAGGGATGCTGTGTTTGTGCCAATCTTGCTGCAAAGTCTGCCAGAGCTGACAGCTTACTGTTCCTGCCATCGAATCCACTGATATGAACATGCTAGTCCGTGTATGGCAAAGTCCTGATTGCTTGATTGTCTCATGGACAAATGCCATGTGACACAGTTCCCATATTGAATCTTTGTAAATCTTTGCAATTCTATCCATTGTTGCCTCGCATGTTTTTCTACATGCGTTGTGTGGGAAATTTACCTATGTGCTTTATTTTTCAAGTTCTCCCATAAATAATAGTCACATACTGTTAGAAGAACTTAAAGACACTATCACAAGATAAATTCACTATATCTTGGAAGCTGAACTTATGTGCGTGAAAGAAAATGTCCTAAAAAGGTGACAGTGTTGTGTGGATGCAAAAGGAGGACATTTCCAACATCTCTTGTGATGAGATACGTGATTATTTTCATTGTAATTTTAACTTTAATTGTGAGAACCTGAATCATTACACTGTTACCAGCTTTATTTGCATAAATATTTCACCCGATCGCTTGGGAGTTAGAGCTGTGGCCACTGCGACACAGAAACTCACTTGATTGGGCAACTAGTACGTGAAACGCATTGTATCATAAATACTGTCTTCATAAATAACATGAAAACTAGTCCCATTCTTCTATGCTTGTCTGTATACTGAAATCTATATCAACATTGGTACGAAATAATTTTAGAATTGCTAAGTTATTATATTTTGGAAATCATAAAAATGTCTGTATATTGGAACATTACAGAAATTACTCATCATACAGGTTAAGTTATCATACTTACATGATTATGATGACACTCTCTCACATAACTTTCTCTATCCAATTTTTCAATCGTTAAGCAACAATTAACAAATTAATTTTACAATTATTATGCCAATTACATTCCAAAATATGATGAAAGCAGTTATTGCAATCCAAAACGAACTAAGCTCATATTTATAAACAGGCATAAGCGACAACTTTCTTCTTTACAATTAAGCATCTTCTGGGCTGTGGCCATAGACCAAGGCTATAAATCTCGCCAGACGTTTTCAGTGTTTCCTAACATTTAGTTCAGTCGGCGCAGTGGCTGCTATCCTGTTGCCTAATGCTGAGTTCAGTCAGCGTTAGGATAGCAGCCACTGAAGAAGTTCCCCACAG
Organism: Ectobius pallidus; assembly: GCA_964059195.1. NCBI lineage: Eukaryota > Metazoa > Arthropoda > Insecta > Blattodea > Ectobiidae > Ectobius > Ectobius pallidus. The sequence continues at coordinate 46,577,708 of CAXKWD010000004.1, read as the reverse complement.
CAGGAGCGAAACTTCTTGCGAGATTTATGGCCTTGGACCACGGCCACAGCCTGGAAGATGCTTAATTATCAAGACTCTGGCCGTGAAAGCCTCCGATTAACTACTTAACAGGAGAACAGTTTAAAGAAATTTGAGTATAATATCTAAACAATGCCCTTCAATAGGATGACCAGATCAACCTACATTAAAAAGAGGGCAGTAGGGTTGGAAAATGAAGACATTGGAGAAGATATGAGGACAAGGCTAACAGAAGCCAGGAAGAAATGGATATAATATAGAAATGGAGTTTAGAAACATCAGACTATATTAATAATGCCAATATACATGAAATTAAACATTTTAACAGTTTCTCAAACTGCAGATGTTAAGGGGGGACATACAGCTTTCGGTGAAATTTATGGGTTATAGGCGAATTTCATTTTTTTCCCCCTCAGCAATGAATTGCCCTACAATCTTGCAATCTGGCATACTCTTTATTAGATACTTCTACAATTGCACACTATTTTAAAAATTAATCAAACTCAGTTACGGATAATTAACGTTTCAAAATGGTAGCCATGTTTCATGCACTGTAATGCCGTTTCCTTGATAAGTTCCACAAATATTAATATTTCTGAGTGATTATTTTTCTGTGTATTTGTTAATATCATATGAGTAACACTACCTACAATAATTTATTTAAAATTAATAGTATATTAAAAAAAATATATATGATGAAGAAGTACTGGGCTAACAAAAAGAAGAAAAACCTCAACCAGAAACCTGACTAAAGTGGTCCTATGAAGGCCAAAAAAAATTAAAATAAAAATTTATATTAAATGAAAAAAAAAAAAAAATATATGTATATATATATATTTTAAATAACTTAATTATACTGTAGATATTCCAAGGATTGTAGATGATGATGTTTGAAAATAGACAGAAAAAATAATCACTCCAAAATATTGCTATTTGTAGAAATTATCAAGGAAACTGCATTTTAATGTGGCTGCCATTTTGTAACAACAATTACCATAACTGTAACAGTTTGATTAATTTTGAAAATAGTATGCAATTGTAGAAGTAGTCAAGAAACAGTATGATGCTAGATTGCGAGATTATAGAGCAATTCGTTGCTGAGGAAAAAAATAATTAAATTCACCTATTTCTCAACTATGAATTTCACCGAAAGCTGTATGTCCCCCCCTTAAAACCAAAGTGCAAAGATATTTCCCTGTGGGTGATATTCCTTGCAAGAGTATAGGTTTGCTCAAGATGTACAAACTTTGTTGGATTGTAGATTAGATTGAAGGATATCCCTACGAAAATAAATCAGTTTTTTAAATTTTGTTTGCTTATGCCAGTTTTTCAGATCAGCAATGACATAACTGAAAATACACAGCGAATACAGTTGCAGAACAAACACATGCTAGATTCAGGCCAGAATAAAATACTTTACACATTGCAGAAGTAGATCAGTCAGAACATTAAAATGATTAAAAATTTCACGACAAGAAGTCGAATGTTTCGTCGAACTGCTGCTGTTGTGGCTGTCCACCTGGATTCTGCTGCTGGCCTCGGAGACCTCCTAACTGCTGCATGTTAAGCACCTGTTGACGATACTGAGGTTGCTGTATCAAACAAGAAAACAAACTTCATTGTTAATCAATTTAATTCCAGTGAGGGTCATATTGAATAATGTTGGTTTGTTTCTTCCACCTTATACCCTCAATAAAACCAGTAAAGGAATATTTTACACACACAACACTACTGTAATAATTATGTAGGCCTATTTAATTGCAATTGGATAACCATGCAGTAGTCCACTTGATAGGCTATATAACATTTTCAAACATAATAATTATCACAGCTGTTGTCTTAAAAAGAAAACATTATCACATCCGAGTTTTATGCAATGATGGAATGATTCTGCATCATAAAATTTGTTTAACAATTAAACTTCTGTTGGTATCTTATTAGTGTATAAAATATCTCCCACAAAGTTATTTAGAGATGCATTTCAGCACTATGCACTAAGGCCATGTAAGTCTTTAGTTGCACTGTGCAGGTCTTGTAGCACAAGTTTTATTGAGGGTGTAAGGTGGAAGAAACAATCCAACATTATTCATGAAAACAAAAATTTACATAATATCATAAATCTGCAAAGAAAAGGAAAGAAAGAAATAGTGATAAGAGAACCATACCCTCAAATTTTGCATATCGGTAGGTCAACATTGCAGATAGACAACATGCCAAAAATTAGCTGTTGATTTAAATTTTTAGTGGGTGAAAATTAAATGCGAATCTGGAAATTATAAATACTCAGTAGCCTCGTACAGCTGTTAGGGGAAGGGGTTGGGACCTTCTCTACATAACTCACTCACCAGCTGTTGACAGTACTGCAGAGCAGGGATCCTGCTCCTTGTAAAGGCATATGTGCTTATACAGGGAATCCATTTTATGCGGAAACTTTTTAACAGCGTTGCCCCTGCTCACACTTTCCCCGCTGTTGTGCTTGCACCGGCGGGGATCGTGTTCCGTTACTACCGGCAAATCAATAACTCAACCAATTTATTATCAAAATAGGCCTACATGTAGGCTTATTACTCACCATTTATTTGAGATACTGTTGAAAATGACCCCCGTCAGCAGTAAGACATGCCTCACATGGTTTAAACAAATTATTTGCCACTTTCTGTAATTCCGCTTCGGTAATACACTGCACTGCACGTGTTATTTCGGCCTTAAGTTCTTCTAAGGTAGGCCTATGAGGATTATTTCGGTAAACTTTTCCCTTTAGGTATCCCCAAAGATAATAATCACAGTACGTTAGGTCGGCTAATCTAGGGGGGGCATAAACCCATGCTAATTATCCTGCCATCAAAAACTTCACGCAAAGTTCCTATAGAATTATGAGCGGGATGCGCCTATATGGCAATGCGGCAGTGATGCGAGGTTTCCTCATAAAATGGACTCACTGTAGCTTTATCTCTTCCTGTCCTTATCACTATGAAAGCAGATAATATTCAAATAATGAATAATACCCTCCTATGATACATGCGAGTTACAAGAAATTTTACTGCATTCCTTATAGCAATATGTAAAGTACAACATACCTGCTGAAGAAGATGTCTCAGACCTGGATTGCTTGCTAGTACAGGTCTCATCATTCTTTGCTGCTGCTGTTGCTGTTGGTTTGGCTGTTGTTGCTGTTGTTGCTGTTGCTGGCCAGCCTGCATGCTCTGGGGTGCCATCTGGCGTTGCTGTTGTGTCAGCTGTTGTAGTTGGGCCCTCAGTTGTTTCTGCTGTTCTTGCTAGAAATCAAGAGTCAAGACAATGAAAATTTCATCTCTTATAGTAGGCTACTGGTAGAAAACTATTAACTGCAAACTGTGGGCCGATTGTATAAACCGTTTGATCTCAGATCAGAGAAGAAACTGATCTCAGTTCATGCTAAAGTCGGACATTTTTCATGTATAAACGTTACTCTGAGATCAATTTGCACTGAACAAGGATTAATTTGACTGGAGAAATTTCTCAGAACAAACTCTTTGATCTCAGTTCAAGGAGTTGTTTTCTTATCTGACCTACAAGATCAGGTGACTGTGAACATAATAACTTATTACCTGTGTTGTTATGATAAATGGCAAGAAAACACATGAAAGACTCATTTCTTACATTCCTAGCTATATCGTAGTTGCTGTCCATATATAGTCTATGTTAGGTTCCTTATAATGCAGCGTAACATAACTCTACAACATAACCTCCATACATTTCTTACGTTATTACATCATCTTCCCAGATGTATGATTACTCTGATATATCTTCTAATGATGAAAATGATTAATTTCACTGTCTAAAGCAAATGCTTTCTTCATTACCTTTTTTTATGTTCTCATAACACAACTAAGACAGATCAACCCTTTCAGAGCTGATTTCTTACATTGGTAATAAGTAGGGACCGGAGTTTTAGGTTTTTAAAAACACTGTTTTAGGTTTTCCATTAGGTGAAATAGGTTTTTATGTCCAAAATATCGTTTTCGGGTAGAATAATTGGTTTAATGAATTTAAATGTGCTACATAGGATTGAGTACATAATACTTGAAAAGTTTAACTTAACAAAATTGACTTAAATTTGTGTAAACTTGCTTTAAGACATTATACAATTGAAGAAAGAAAGCATAAACAATCAAAAGAAGTAGTGAAAATAAGACTGCCTCACATTTCCTGGTTACAGTATATTACTAAATATTTTTCAAGATTCTCAGCTGTGAAGTTCTTCCTGTTATCTCTTAGTTAAAAGTTAATACTGTATTTAGACACTGCTCTTCTCAGGATTCGAATCCGTTGCTTCTAATTTAGTGAGTAAAATACTTTATGGTTGGATGTGGATATAATGTGAAACTCGATTTCATTTGTTTCGACATAATTAACACGTCTTCTTAAAACTCAGTGTGACCACTCAATATGAATAACAGGGAAGTACTAAAGGCAAACAAAAAACAAGCTGTTTAAAACACAGAAATATATATCCTTGTTCATACATGGCAACAATGGTTGTTCGTACGAATATTTTAAAAGGAATACGCCAGTACTCTTTTCCTCTCTTGATACTGACCGTCCTAGACGACAATGGGTTGAATGAACCGCTGGTAGTATTAATTTCTACCCGACAAAAATTATTCTCTCCCCGCAAAATATCGATTTCTCAACTGACAAACAAAAAAGACAAAAAAGGAGCCTAAATTAGATATTTTAGGTTTCATATCCCGTTTAGGTATATTTAGGTTTTTATACCCCATTTAGGTATTTTTAGGTGCCACAGAATTAATGTGGGTGAATCCTATGGACATGATTCGAAAAAGTGTATGAGCGCTTTTTGTTTTGGAAGTAAGGAAAAGAATAGGTAAAAACCTAAGAATCCGGTCCCTAGTAATAAGGCAGTCATCAAGTAAAAACATCAGTGGACACTTAAGTTTAAAATCGATAAGGGATATTTTAATAGAATAGGTGGTTTCCATAAATGATAAAAAAAATAAAATAATAAAAAAAACTTGTATAAAAATCCTCACGTTTTACATAAAGCATTACTCTATTAATCTTATATCTCTGCTTTTGTACAATTCTTGAGGCGATGCATTTATACATCAGTAGCAAAATGTTAGGCTGCTTTATATTGCCAAAATAAAATCTGAGGCAACATTTTCCCATGTATATTGTTTTGTATGAATTATCACATCTGTCTTGGATTCTGTAATGTCTTTTTATTAACCAAGAAAACTTCAACCAGAACATCCTTGTCCTCTTTGGGAAAAATAGGGAAACAATCCTTTTTCTGGTTAATTTTCAGGCAAGATGGTAATACGCGCCACAAACTGCTCCCCTTCCATCGGCGCTGCTCAATGCCGGTAATGAAGCTTAATATTTCACATTTGAAAGAAAAATTACCCTTGCACCAACACCAACATAAATTTCAGTATTATAAAAAACATAATATTTCACAATAAAAATGACCCTTGCACCATATATAATATTTCACCGCCACTAGATGTCTACACTGTTTTAAGTTTCTCCTCGCCCAAAACCCTACTTTCCAGGCGGGTTCCGTTAGAGAGTTGGAGTGGGATTCGGTTGTGGCGTATACTACCATTTTCCCTTTCTTTTCACATAACACACAAGGATACAAAGGAAAATAGGGTAATATTGCTCATCTACCTTGCAATATTGATCTGTTTGTGCAATGTTGCCAAGTGCTCACATATGAACTGGCATGAAAACTGAACTTTGATTAGTTGATCATTCTCTAAACTTAGATCTTAACTGATCTCCAGTCAATGATGGTTATACAAAAGGCCCTGGGTGTATTTTTTTCTTTAAGTGAAATGTGAAACAATAATGATGATGCAAGGTTTATTGCATAAACTGTCCATGTCAGTTTTTTTTCCCTGTCTTTCTTTCTTTCCAAACCTATTTTGCTGCAGCCCTTTAAAGATTGCATGAAAATGCACATCTTTAACAAGCATAGCTTTAATGTACAGAGATTTCATTGCTCAATACTCTTAACTGAGAAAAATGTAAAAATCTTAAATTAGACAGTTTTTAAGAAATTACTACGTTAATAATTGTTATTCACTTATATTACTTCTCCATTAATTTCTTCGTATAATGTATTATATTATTTTGTAATTCATGTAAATAATAATTTAATTACAATTTTTTAATATATTATTTTTTTATGTTTAGCAATAAAGTGATATCCAGACATGAGTGTTGCTCATTTGAGATTCAGTGAAAATAATAATCAGGGCCGGATTTTGATGACATGTCATCTTTTAACTGGAACATCATGGGCGTTGCCCACTAGTGCAGATATTTTGATCATGACTCCTAGATTATAAAAATGGTAATTTTTAGAGCCTTTTTTGGTCATTTTCCCCATTTTTTATTCTTAGGTAATTTTTAGAATTTATCATCATTATCTGACCCTTTTTTGTCATTTTACAATCTTTTTTTTTTTTCACATTTCATATTTTAAGGTCATTTTTAAAATATAAAGTCATTATTTTCTTATCTTGCGTTGTTTCTCACATTATATAGAGTTTTTGTGCATTTACTTACATTGAATTTTAAGGGAACTCTAAATAAGCATGAATAAATATAATTTTAATTTGGATACAGAAAGACGGTATTTGCTGTTTGCATTTGTATATACCAATTAACTAATATTACAAGCCTATAATTGGGTCAACAACATAAATGTAGAATAGACACAAATCTGACGAATAAACTAGTATTTTCACACAAATTTTTGGGTACCTTTTTAGTTTTTGGTCATTTTTTGTATTCTTGCAGTCATTTTACAACTCATTTTTAAAAGTATTTTTAGGTCATCAAAATCGAGGCCTTGATAATAATAATAATTCTAAAGTGTGTATTAATTAATATTAGGGGCAAATGCACAAAATACAAAAGTTTTAAAGTATTTCTTCCATGCTGATGTTAAACATTCTCAAAAAATAAAAAAAGCAATGCAACACAACACATGCATAGCAGAGCCAACAAAGGGAGAATATGGAGGGAAGCAGAGGTGATCGCAATAACACAAATCTGCATGGCTTGTTTCTCATCTAATATAAATTTAAGAGCATTAGACGTTTTCAGTACAAACAAATGGGCTTTTTGGAGTACACCCCTAATATTAAAAATTCTTCATTTATGATCATTGGGGCCTGGAAGTTTATGAAAAATCACATTTTTAATAATGCACTGTATTACTTGCTAGTGTTAACATGTGTACAAGACATAAAAGTAATAATAGAAAATTGATCATTTCATTTTGCATAATGTTGCATATTTTGTTAGTTTTGTTATTTGTTATTTGCTTGGTATTAAAATATCTGTGCACATTTCATTAATTGGTCACATTTTTAACAGCATATTTCTGTCAGATTTTAAATATTGTGCATCCTCTGATAATTCAAACATACACAGCATATTTGGCTAAGTGAATGTTTTGAGAACAGAATGAACAATAAGTGACATGTACATAGCCTAATATTTTTGGAACTTATTGTATAATATTAAAGTGACGTTTCACTTCATTAGTTTTCAATTTACTAAAATTTGCTGCACTGACATTTTAAAAAGTTTTGTAATGTAATTTATACAACTTCTAGATTTTCGTAATTTATAATGTAATTCAGTTAACAATAGAATGTAAAGTGTTACAGTTATTTAAGAGATAGAGCATTCTTCATTGGTTCCAGAGCATATTTTACAAATCTTAGAGCATATATGCATGCATATTTCGCCTTGTGATAGAACATTAACTTCCGGGCCTTAATGATCACTTTCCTTTTGGGTGTTATCTTATTAGAGCAATTAGCATCATCCTGGAAAAAAATATCAGGTAGCATTAGTTTACAAAGGAGCCTATTGATAACATACCAATATTAAGAGGAACATGCTTTCAATTTCAATTAAATGCAAAATCTACAGTATACTCAGGGCTTCAGTCTCACAAGAGAACTATTAAAGTGCTTAAAGTGAAACTTGCCTTCAAATTTTACTGACAGAAGTAAAAAGTAAGAAGTAAGGAAGCTCATATACTAAAAACTAGCTTCTTTTATTTTAAATTGGAAGTTCCTAAAAAGTGGATAGAAATTTCTACTAAAACAAAAGGGTAAGTAGTGCAATGTTTGACTAGGACATCTCAGACTACCATATGAGCGAGCATCAGTAGATCATGGTGTACTGCTATCTAGCTAATGAGGGATGTCCAAACGCTACTGGCTAGGTGCTTTACCTGGTGATATTGCAGCAAATTGGGAATCTTCCAATTTAAAATTGCAGTTCGTTTTTGGTACATGAGCTTCCTATAAGATACAGTTCTGTCAGCAAAATCTGATAGTAAGTTTCAATATGAGCTCATTAACAGTTTCCTTGTCAGTACTCAGTATAAGAAGTTCTATTCAATGTTAATATGGAGGTACTATATCATCGTTTTTCATTACTTCCATTATTTATTCACTTTACAGAATACTAGAAACTGATCATTTAATTACTGAATGCTTTCCACAAGTCTTGACTCTTGACAATTTCCTTTTTCTCCGCCCTACCCTATGCTGGGCTTGACTTTTGGCAAATGTTTTCCGTCAGCATGAGTATTCTTATTGTGCTATGAATAAAATAAAATAAAAACTCTTCCCCTTATAAAGAACATAACTATATCGTTTAGTTAAAGAAAGTTCATTTTAAATCATCTACATATGCAACACTGTGCCAGTTTAAATAAATTACCAATGTAAATTTTCCCGGTCATTTAGCATTCTGAAATTCTGTATGTTGCATTTTATTAGTTCATGAGAATGTGATTGTGAATGAAAATGTAAAACGAGTCTATTGAAGTGGCTTAAGCAAGATGATGCTCATAAACATGACAGTATTATACCAACACCAGCAATAAGTGTATTATAAATAAGTGTGCTCGTAGCTTCGTCCTCGATTATTTACTTAACTGCTAGATGTTTTAATTAAATCATTAATTTAACAGAAGAATAATTAAAACATTATACTTCTTAGCACTGAGAGTGTTTTTACACAAATTACACGAATGATATAATTTTATTTTTAAGTAGACCTGTATTGTTTTATGTAATACAAATAAATAATCGTACAAACGTTCACAAACATACAAAACGAATCTTGTGCTGCCATACAAATGCACAGATTTGAAATGAAATTATTAAAATGTACCACACATTTCTGAACCTTTCCCAAATCATGCATAAACAATTAAAACGACTGATAATTAAAAAGTTAAAAACCCGGCATCAAGGTGCATTTCACAAACAGAGTGAGCTGCCCGGGGGGAAAAAAAACTATCTGAGATTTGAGTTCCCCAGCCCAAAACAACCCCGCATAGAGAGTTTCGTCCAAATCATTCAATGTTTTCCTGATTAGGTGTGCATTCATGATCCCCTTCTGTCCACCTATATAAAAATATCAGATCTTTGCGTGTCGTGATGTTATAAACAAATGAATCAAGTATGGCAATAGAGCAAGACCATCTTCAATTAATTTCACAATTGAATACGGTCTTGTTAATGGTGGCTTCAATGTGCACGAGTCCAAATATTATATTAGATAATAAAACGATGTGAATATGAAGAACATAAAACAGTTAATGGGGAGCCAACAACCCCAACTGCCATGAGTTCAGGAAATATCAATTTGATGGATCATGTTGTGGATGTGATGCTGATGGAACTTACTGGACCCCATCTCACCGAATTTAACCCATTCCTATATGTAAAATCCCGGTTAGCATCTGGAAGGACGTCAGCAGAAGACTCCTGCAGCCAGGAAAGGAAAATGGACACCGAACTTCATTCCTACGAACTCAAATGGAAATCTTTTTAGTCAAGGTGAGTACCATCAGTTTTTTTCTTTCTCACTAAAGCCCTGACTATACTTGTTATCAATACAGTTCTAAACTTCTGAACAAATAAATAAACAAATAAATTAAAAAGAGAAAAGTAACTTGAATGAAAATATGAATTAAAAATCAATATTAATAATATAATCTCTTCTATACAGTCAATATCAGATATGGTAAAATAATAAAAATACTTTTAAGTTGGACAGACCATTCTTACCTCCAACTGAGCTTTAAACTGAATTTCTTGTTGTTGAGCCATTTCTAGATTTTGCTGCAACTGCTGAATCTTAATGTGACTTATCATCTGTTTAGTAAAAATAAAATAAAAACTGCATAAATGCACTGATTTAATTAGGAAGAAATCCACAGTTATTCAACAAAATGATAGAAGAGATCTTTTATAGCAGATTGAGGAATATCAGTAGAACTCATAAGTAAATGCATATTTTTGCAATTAAAATGGAAATAAATAAATAATGAATACTTCTGAAGTGCTTTCCAACTAGTAAGGGATGTAGACTGCCAAAGCTCACTAGCAAATGGCATTGGTGAAAAAGCAGTAAGTATTTATTCATCTCTTGTATACCTATTATGTTTTCACTTAACTTCAAAGGAGAAGTAAAACAAGACCCTAATGTATCCGCCAAGCATGAGTCTTTAACACCATGTGGAGATTTGACATGAACCAACTATGTCAAAAAATGGATCAAATGGGTTGCAGGGTTCTCAATAGTACTGAATCTACTTTCAAAACTATTTTTTTTGACATGCAACATTGTTGAAAACATAATTGTTATTTTGAACAAGAACAAGGCATGTGTACTAAATTAATTAGTTTTTAAGATAGGCACAATTAGTTACAGTTAGGAAATAATATATAACGAGTATAAAGAAATTACTCTCATTTTGCTGCCCTCTTGGGCGTTTTCTTTTTCAATGTTGTTCATTATTAATTTCAGTTTGTAACCAATGCCAGCCGCTAATAGCCCTATGGGAGCTGTTGGTTATAAACTGCAACAGATACAAAAATGAATTCCAGCAGAAATAACAACTCAGTACCAACTGGAATGAACAGTTCAATTGTTATTGCTAAACAACAAACTAGCAAAATTTGTCTGCCAAATCTGGTCATAATAAGTACAGTATTGTAGTGCAAATTAATATTTTTACTGCACTCGACTAACACAAAAATTAATAACTCATTAATAAGTTACATAATTTGAATTTTATCAGTGAGAATGATGGCTTGTTTGAACCTGGGAATAAATTACAGAGCATCCATACAGCCATCATAATGCTCTGCCGTAAAGGTTCAATTAATTACCATGCAAGAATAATCATTCATTTTGTTTCATAAACAGATCTTCACTAACGTTTTTTTAATTTTCTCTGTACAAAATTGCTACAAAGAATTACGATTTGAATCAAACTATTTTATTAGGAGCAAGAGTGTGCATATTAAACAGCAAAAGTTGTAGTATGTCCACCAGCCCTATGTCACTTGGCTTTGTTTACAACAACTTTGACCTTAAAGTAAAAACATAATAGTTTTCTTCTGCTCTCACATTGTTTCAAATGGAGTTTCATTTTTCCACATTAAAAAAAATACACAAAATTGTCTATTTTTATAGTGGGTAGGATTAGAGGTGTACATATTCTGATTTTAGCTTGCCTGCCCCTTTGAAATTCTGCAACCAGTCACAGCTTTTAACTTGCTTGACTTGAAAGCAAGCCAGATTACAACGATGATAAGAAATACTGTCGCTATGAGTCATAAGCTCTTCATAACTTGGTGGGTTGCTCAGGACCTAAGGAAACTGCAAGGCCTGGCGGAAAGAATATGAAACTGGGTATAGCAGTGCACTGGTAAGTCGTGCAGTTACGTAGTTGAGGAACTTCAGATGTGTTTAGAGAATTTCACCCTGAAGGAAGCCGAGGAGAAACTAAAATGTGGACAGTTTTAATTAATTATCAATGAACAAAAGTACTAGTCCGGCATGGGAAAAATTTTCAAACATTTTCGAGAAAACATCATAAAATCATTAATAACAATAACAAAAATCCCTTTAGGCAAGCCTACAAGCTGAGGTAGATTTCGAAGTACTTTTGTTTTAATTTACTGTCGCTGCGTAGCACTCTTCTTCTTTAGCCGTAGCATGACAAACCCGCAATAATAACTGCAAAAAAGAGGAAAGAGAACTTTTTAAAACATTCAAATCTCGCCTTATATTAGAACTATCAAGAAACTAGTTATTGATTTGTAGAGTACTCATCAAGAGCTTTTCAACGATACCCCACAAGACGTAGTTTCGAAAATTTCGAATTTCCATCCCCATACCCCCACCCCCACTCGTACTCCCAAAACCCCCGAATCGTTGGTGTCACTGTGAACTCCATAAGGAGTACTCTAATTTATTCAATCAAAGTTTCCCTCTATACTTCATAGGGGCCGAGATATAAATGTTTTAAAATTTCAACCCCCTCCCCCGATCACCCCCTTAGGCCAATTTTGCTCATTAACGAACTTGTCTGAACTATTGGGCCTAGAAATAACATAATAAAATTTGATTCAAATATCTTGAAAATTACGGCCGCTAGCGTGTAAAGATATATATGCATATATATATATATACATATACATATACTGTATATAAATATAAATATCACAATTTTCTTAACAGGCGGTGGTTTCGTACTTAGGGAGGCATGAAACGTAACGATATGAACGAATTTTTTGAAAGTCATTAGGTAGATTTTTCTTCGAAATCTACCTAATAATAAAAATAATAATTGTGTTAAGACGCTAAAACGATTTTTAATACTTTATCCACCTTTTATTTATCTGCATGGTGAATTTCTTCTACCAGCATGTAGAAAAGCAAGAAAGTATTACCTACACTCAGCAACTACAGTGTTTAGCTGATAGGAATGTCGCAAGCTTATTCTGACTTGCCTAGGCTGGGTTTGACCTGACCCATCGGGCTTAAAGAAACCTGCCTGCTTCCTAGCTATGACGCTGGCAACTTGCTTGCCTGGCGTTCAAGCGGGTTTGGGCAAGCTAAAATCGAGATTTGTACACCTCTGGGTAGGATGCTACTACACATACTTCTGTGTTGAAATATACATATTGGACAATTCCAAAATGATTTTGCATTCAAGAGCTGAAGGTAGAATGAAAGGAGAGAGTTACTAGAACTAAAATGAAACTGGAAAGAACTTAACTGCAAGAAATATTATGGACTATATTATTTTGTCCTGGATTATTATGTTTAATAAAATCAAGTAAACTGATGTAACAAAGTGCCAGAATGCTTTTGTTTAATCAGTGATAATTGCAATATTATGATATGCAGAAGTTTTTTTTCAATCGATTTCAGAGTTAAGCTCCAGATCAATTCATTAAGCAGGGCTTACAGAAGAAGAAAGGTCTAGTTTGATAAGCATGCGTGAAGGAGTATGTAAGTAGTGTTATTTGTCAAAGCTAACTGTATTGTAACTTTCAAAGCCGAACATGAACACATGTTGTCACGAGAAGCGATTTGCATTTGATAAATTCTTTCTAATAAATTACCATAAAATAGGCAATAAATTGGGCATTACTCTGGTACCGGTCAACTGATTTGGTCCAATATCAATAGGCTTATTCCCATGGATGTTATAAATGCGTACACCAAGTTTCATGAAAATCCGATAAAGTGTATTTGAGTTATCGCGCATACAGACACACAGACAGAGACATTTTCCCATCCTCCACACAATCTCATAAAGTACCATTCTGGCACTTAATAAACAGTGATTATATGTACTGAAGCCAATTTAATGTTTTCTTTAACCTACCTAAATTATATATGTATGGCATTAATTTCCACAGAACAATAATGTAAAGCTATACTAGCAGTTTCATGATTTACAGTATACCGGTATATTAACAAAATAAAGTTTACTAAAAGTCTACTGTGAAACCCTAACTGGAATCTATAAACACTTGCCAGGTATAGCAGTGTACCCACAGCTAGCTGGCAGACTCTTAGCATTCTGCTGTAGGATGGAATCTACAATCAAAGCCAGCTAGCAGTGGGATTTTACAGCGATACGGCAACTGCATAGATACATGATGTCAGGCTAAACTGGCTACAACTTAATGACCAACATGACAGGGAGAAAGTCGATATAAATGTTTACTAGTTCCATTTTTTAGAAAAACATTTATGAGGAATACTAAACATTTTCTTAACAAAACCTTCTAGTGTTACTATTAGAAAGTGACTATATTAATAGTAATAATCAAAAGAGTAAAAAAAGAAAAAAAGGAAAAAAAAAAAAAAAAGGAAAAATTGGCAAAAGTGATAAGTTATGATAGCCACGTGGAACATCTTCTGCTAACCTCCTCCTGCTAAGAAAGCTTTTGGCAAAGATCGTAGGAAAACCCATGTGTGCAAGGGGCCAGCAGGAACCATCTGCTACAAACAACAGTTGTAAGGTGAGGCTTGGGACATGGCAGTCTTAATAAATCATTTGCTACATAGCTGGCAAAGAATGCTTACCTGGCAGTAGTTCATAGATTCGACAGTAAGATTATATTTGAAACACATGGCATTATAAAAATACGGTATATAACAATACAATATATAATAAAACAATGATTTATCTTTTATAAATTACATAATGATAAATGTACAGAGAGAGAGAGAGATATAATTTGAGTTCAAATGGCCTTCAAGATCTAAGGTCATGGGGGCCTATCGAAGATGGTGAAAAAAGGTTCTTTAAGAGTTTGAGTGCTGAGTCATTCTGCAGTAGCCTTGCGAAAAATGCTTGCAAAGTTTTCAATACTTTAAAATTTAGATTTTATAAAGTTACAACTATACAAAAATAACACTGATATGGTTTGAAAGTTTGAAATTTTTTCTTTTAAATGGTGTACAATGATATTAAATGCAAAAACGGAATCTTCACATCCGATAATATAGAAACAAGACGAGTTAGTAATAAAAAAAAAGTTGAACGAATAAATTTAAAATTGAATTCTAGGTTAGAAGTGTATTTTGAAGTTATATTTACAAGATATGCAATTCGTCACAATGCAGTACTGATAACTTATCAAATTACAATATTACAAGTAATCAAATTTAATAACACTTTTCAGGAAATATACACAAACGACGATAATGTAAGTATAAAAATACATGGCAAACATGCTGCCACCAAACAAATCATATTGGTGTCTAAAAAATTAAGGAAAATATATTCTAGTGGTAGATGATTAAATTAAAAGGTTGAAAGAAATATGCACAATGATCAAATCCCATGAAATCATGAAAACCGAGAATAAAATGCATGGGAAGTATGATCACATCAAATGATGGGATCCACAATTTTTGCAAGTTTCTTAATCCCATCAATTGATGCACCCAGGACATGAAATAGTTTGCACTCAAGAAGGTGTGCAGGAACAGAAGCACAATGGGAACAAAGATGTTAGAAAAAGAGGGAAAATCTACAATTGCGAATATAGAATATAGGTAGGAAATTTCCCCAGTAGAAGGAGCTCTACAGAAAAGTGAAATAAAGAAGATGGGAATACTGAAGAATAAATGTACTGGTCATAGCAAAAACACACCCCTGGTGTCCAGTCAACGAGACAGATACAAAGTTCTGCCAGAGTTCGGGGTAGTACCAAGATTTAAATGTACAGAATATGTGGGAACAAAATCTAATCTTTTATGATTACTAGGGCTCGGAAGTTGATGACCTAAAATGCCTGAAAAATTACCTATAAAATGACCTTACATTTATGAAAGTATGAATCCAAAAATTGAAAAAAAAAAATTAATTTTTCTACATATCGTCGCTTAAGAAACAATACCACGTAACTGACACTTTTGGTGAAAATGACATTTTTATACTGTTGGCATCACTGAAATAGCGCGCTTATGATGAAATATCGGTCAAGATAAAATTTTGTGTCATGACCTTGTTTATTACCCTGAAAATGTAAACATTGTATGACGCCTAATAGCAAAAATAAACAGTTTTTTGCTTCTCCTGTAAAATTTGTGTTTTGTTAGTTACGCGGTATTGTTTCTTAAGCGACGATATGAATTTAAAAAAGGGAATAAACATTAGTGTAATAAGTAAAAACAAAAAAGAATAGGACTGAAGTATTTTATATTACTACTTTTATTATGTTTGATATTATTATTATTATTATTATTATTATTATTTTTACTATATTTATTAATGAATTTTGTACTTTTTTGTCAGATGATAAATGATGCCAAATCAATACGCATTTGATTGCTTTGTCTGTAATGTATCAGAAAAACAATATTTCATCGACTTCCGATCCCTAATAACAACCAATGACTTTTCATTTGTAATATATACACACACGTAAATTTATACCGGTAAACATATGGATTCTACAAAGGAATAAAGGAATATGAGAATATAATTATATACAGTACACATGAATTTTAGATTTCTTATATATATGTATATATATCATGCATTCACAATTCATTGCTATTTATGTGCACAATTACCAGACTTCAGTTTCTTAGAGGTAAAACTGTATAGGTAGTTAGTAACCATAACTACTATGGTTGTGTTGATTATGGAGAAGGATGTGCCGATTAGAAGGATATTTGGAATTGACTAAATTATGCAGCAATAAATTTTATGAACAAAATATCAGTACCGTAGAACCTCAATTTAACATTTTTCTGGGTTAACAGACTTTTTTACTTTAAACAGGGGTTTACACTAAATGAAGGTTTTGCTATTTTTGCACAACAGTTCATGCAGAACCTTATGATTTTTTTCTTCTTCATGCACTTTTTCATTTAGCAAAGTGTTTTCCTCTCTGTTGTCATGACTAAAAGTGCTCAATTCCACTTAAAACACAACGCAATATGTAACAGGTTCAAAAGCTATGATAATTTGCAAGCTAACTTTCCAAAATTCATAACTACGGTATGTTCCTCACTGCAAGCAACCAACAAAGATTAAAAAAGGACATTACTAAGAACATGACTGTTGGTGAAGAGAAGGGAAAGCAAGTACTTCCTGTTGTCAGATCGCAGTCAATTACAAGTTATAGCGCCATTAGTATCATTGTAATGCGATATTTTTGGTATATAATTTGTAATTCCAGAGTTTATTTTAACATTAAATGGGGATTTTATATTACAAAGAATAACTTTAAGCTCAAAATATTAATATGTTGGTTATATGTGATAATATTAGGGGTTCTGAATAATTGATGTAAAATGCGGGAAAATGTTAAATCAAGGTTCTATTAAATCAGGGTTCTGTTAAATCAGGATTCTACAATATGTGAATTTTAAATTCTTAACTTTACTGCAACATGTTACAAATGTTTTCTGTAGACCAAAAAGAAGAACATCAGAAAACAGAAAAACACTACTAAGAATTTAATTTAAAAAAAAAAGAAAAATTTTGATAATGTACCTATTTTCCAAGATGTTCAGTATTACCTGAAATAACATCCAAATAGCTAAAAATTACCCAAAACGATATTCAGTAGCTTCTATGCTAAGCCCAATGGTTATTACATGTTTATATTACGTAAATAAGTATATAATTCATTTGGTTCATTATGAAGAAAAAACCAAAAAGTTCTTTGTAAAACCAAAGGACTGTGTGGGAGCTAACTGTAACGGAAATACAGACGAAATTTACAAAATAAGTGCCTCATTTTATTTTATCAAATATAAAACAAGTTGCATTCCAGAATTTATTATCAACAATATAACTGAAAATACAAAACTCACATGCCGAAACGAATGCCAGCTATCTCATGTTCAAACCATTACTAGATTTCACAATAATGAATTAATATTCATTTCTTAACTAAATTTCTTCTCTACATCACATGAACCTTATAAACTTTAAAACATTAAACATTTTACCACTGAAGCAAACGTTGAAAAGAACAAAATTATCATGACACTTTCCAAAATGAGAATAACCAATGAGAGTGCACGAAACAGCTGACACTTTAGAAATCGCCCAAAGTGAGAATAAAAAATGAGAAGTAACTTAAGTGAAGAATCACGATGGTGTCTTCAAAGAACAAGCAGGCATCTGGTCCCATAGAGCAAAGGTTCAGACTTGGATACTAGAGAGTACAAGTATTCTAAGTTTTACATAGGAGAGTAAATTGCACAACACTGTTTATATGTTTTGCAACATGCGGTTGGCAAGCCAAAGTGAGCAGGGCCCGGATTTTAATGACATATCATCTTTTTATTGATGCTGCATAGACATTGCCAACTTGCAGATAAATCCTAATCATGGCCTCTAGATTATAGAAATACATTTCTATTAGGTCATTTTTTGTCAATTTATGCAATTTTATATTTTTAGGGCATTTATTTCAATTTTAGGTCATTATTTAGTCATTGTCGTGTCATTTGCTTCCTTATTTAGTCATTTTCATGTATTTACATTGAGTGTATTAACTTTTTTCGTTGGTGCTGTCTTTGAAGTGTTTGTTTAATGCAAGAAGGAAAAATTCGGAAATGAGAATCAAAGAAACACAAAATTTTGTATTATATTACTATTATTATTATTATTATTATTTTTAGCCATTGAGTATAAAACAATAGGCAATGTCATTCCACTGATACAATACGAAAGATTATCTCTAACGCAACCTACATACCTTACATACAGTTCATCTAAAGTCATTGCACTTCATTCTATTCACATTGTTTACATCACACATCACTACATTCAATTTACATCCTTCTTAAATTAAGTTCAAATTACAATTTAAGAATTATAGATATTAGATTGACTTGGCACCAGAGTCTGCCACCTGCTTGGATTTGAGAGTGCAAACTACTGTTTACCCTCAATAAACAACAATATAATCCTGCAGACCACAAAAGGAAATGCCGAATTTTGACTCACCAGTGCCTTAGTGACAGTATAAATTTCCGTGAGAAAAGAACATTCACAACATTACAGTTATTTACACTTTTTACAATTATATACAAACTAGTCTATAACTTAGTGTGTACAATAATAATTTTTTATAAATAAAATATCAGTTTTTATGTCTTTTTTATAATTATTAAGTCATTTTCTTTAAAATTTAGGGTCATTTTATAGGTCATTTTTCAAACAATTTTAGGTCATCAGAATCCGGGCCCTGGTAATAAGCATGAACTTAAAACATGTTACGGGACCATTTAAACATGTAATTATTAACCCTGGGAGGAAAAACTCGTTAAGGAGAAACTTACGAGAATTCTTATGAGATTTCACTACACTTCCTTTTCTAGGATTGGTACCAAAATTAATTATCATTCAATGTTTAACCAATAGTAAAATATGTTATCAACTGGCCAGGCTCCAATCCATGTTAACTGAAAGCCAATTCTTACTATTCTTCACAATATAATTTGGTTTTCTGATAAGGCAAAGACTATCAGTAAACACAATATACACAATAATTAGGGAACACAATTAAGTTTCTTAAATAAAATATGTTACAAAAGAAAACAATAGCTAAATAATATTCAGGGCTATCAAAAACTCTCTCCACAGTTCTGGTTATATTCGCCACCCATGCGAGGATTGGTATTTAACATCTTTTCAGACTCTTAGCAGCTGCCAAGTACCTATTGGTGTGAAATCTGTTTTCTTTGTTGATGGTTTGTGGCTTACTGTGAATTTTAACTGATATACAATAGCAATGAATGTCATACACAATGAAACAGATGCGATGAGTCATGGTATGTAAATTTCTAATTCGACATTTGCTTTTATGAAAAAACCCCAGTCAAATTGACTGGCCACCTCACTCGGTAGATTGTCTGTTGCTCTGTGTGCATCTGTAATTACACTAAATCTGTGATGAGAAGACTTTCAAGTTTTAGAAAATAATTTAAACTGAGTGAATTTTGTCAAGAAAATGGTAAACATCTTCAACATCCGTAACAGATTAGTTTTATCCGCTACTTTTATTTCTTACTTCATAAATGATTGTAGCAGAATATTATAACCATTTGCTGCCAGCTGAATTCCATTTCTTAGTGGATTCTCATCTGCACAAGTGCTGCAGAGAGACTTCTTGATAGCACCGCAAAATAATGTGGTTAGAATGTGTCAACCTTATTTGGCAATTGCATGATCAGGTAGGAGCAACCCAGTATGAAAACCATTTTGTATTGGCTAGCCCTAAGGGCAGTGAGAAACATTGGTAAGGAAACATGTGAAAAAGCGGTTAAATGCCTTTTTACGGTACCAGCAGCTTAATTTCCTGCTTCATGGTTGTTATTTTCCGGGAAAAACCTTAGGAGTTATGTGAAATGGTATCCTAACTCAGTGAAAACTATGTCAATACAGTAAAGAGTCAATGAAAGAGAAAAACATACATACCTCAAGTTGAGACTTATATTGCAGTTCCTGCTGCTGTGCTGCTTCTAATGTTTGTCTCAGATGCTGGATCTTGGCAAGATTCTGCTGTCGTGCTGCTTCAATATTGTCAAAGGGTGGACGCTGTGGAGGACCTCCCATCATTCCTGGTGCTCCTTTCATTTGTACACCCACACCTGGCTGCTGTTGAGATCCACCTGCTCCTCCCAGATGCCTGTCGTTGCCCTGGAATCATTCAAGTTTATATTTATTAAGATTGTCAAAACTATTATTTGACTCTTCACCAATGAAGATCATTCAAATGGATGCCTACTGTGTGGACAGAGGCGATATTCTGAGAAACATTACACAATTGTAATTTAGTTTACAATAAACTTTTCAGCAGAGCACAGAGAAATGGTACTAGGCACGTATGCTGCTTTTTTGTTTACATTATCACAAAACAATAGTTCTAAACTTTTTACAAGTACTTACTAGGAACCTCCTTCGAAATACAGTAAGTGAATTTTGGATACCCCTCACTCTTCTGAAAGTATAATACTGTGTATCTGGTAAGGATTTGATGACAATATGAAAACCTTGTAGATCATCTATTTAGTGCATGATGGTTCCAAAGGTGGTTCACTGATTTTATTTTTGAATGGATTCAAGATTACTGTTGTATAAAGGAGTGACCAGTTGGTCTAACTGCTATATTCTGAAGCAACTAAGAAGCCTCCTTACAGTAAAATCAGCAGTTTACTGGTATCAACAACTGGTTGCCATTATTAGCCTTCACAATCCAGTATTTAGTATTTGGAATTTATTGAAAAAACCAGGCATATGAATCAATAATGCAATGATTCGTTAGAAGCATACTTCCAAGTATGATAAAATTTATGGTATTATTCAAAACAGTCGGACACTAGGTGAGGATGATCAGGAGGCTGATTGAAATCATGATTCTTGAAAAGAACAAGTAAGTGAAGTTTCAGTTTAAACAACCAACCATATAAAGGATATAATATTGAGTTGGGTCTAGCACGTATACTTCACTTTTTGTATAAATACCTGTAAATACAGACAAATACATGCTAGACCCAATACCTGTATTTACAGGTATTTATACAAAAAGTGAAGTATACGTGCTAGACCCAACTTCACTTTTTGTGCTAGACCCAACTTAACTTTTTGTATAAATACCTGTAAATACAGGTATTTATACAAAAAGTGAAGTATACGTGCTAGACCCAACTCAATATTACATCCTTTATAATATAGCTTCACTGTGTAAACTTCCAATATATGTATGAATTAACAGACCATATATTACCTTAAATAATAGTATGTTAATGCTGAACATCTGAATGAATAGGTTTGTTCCTAGAAACCATTGAGCAAATACAGAACACTGTGAACTGACAATGTGGGCAAGCATGGAATTGCGATTATGGTTCTGCCCTAAAAAACTACCTAACAGGAAAGGTGCTGTACAAATTAGATGAATTACTCCAACTCAACTATTGAATACACAATATAACTAATTTTAAAATTATTGTAAGTCTGCTTTAGTATGTAGCAATGATTTTATGTACATATCTAGTTAATAAGTAACTAGTTTTAAAGATATTGTAAGTTTAGTGCCTAGAAATGCCTGCATGTGCTATATCTAGGTTTAACATTGTAAATATTTCAATTATTATAACACGCATTGTATCTAGGCTTAACATTGTAAATATTCCAGTTATTATGACATGCACTGTATCTAGGCTTAATTCATTATACAACAATGTAAATATTACAGTTATTATGACATGTAGTAAGCTGAAATTGTACATAGACTTAAAAACTAGACACTGCTAGACCTGATATATCTGGGTCTAATTAGTTTAGTATTATAACCAGATCTGTAACCTATACTAGACTTAAGTTTATTGTAACACACTGATTTAGTCTGTAAGATAACATGACAATGCCAGAAACTTGTAAAAAAGTCTATTGGCTGCAAATAAATATTATTATTATTATTATTATTATTATTATTATTATTATTATTATTATTATTATTATTATTCTGAACAAAATATTTAGCATAAGTTATATATTGCAGAAATATAGCTTTGAGAATAAAGTTTTAACCAAAACAACTGTCATAAGTTTTGTAGACAAGTTTACTCCTAAAAAGGTATGAACTCAACACTGAACTACAGTGGAAATTTGTTTGCATGTCTCTCATTTGTTTGCTTCAGGAAGATAGACTGTGTCAAGAAACTGTTCAGACGCTCCGCTTTACAAGATAGTATATCACTTTATTCTGAATTTACCACATACCTGTAATCCAGACAACTGTGGAGAAGCCTGGTTGCTCCCTGTGCCCCCAGTTCCCTGTTGTCCTAGGGAAACAACCTGTTGTTGTTGCTGTTGTTGCAACTGCTGTGCGCTGGAAGTTACAACGTTCTGTGTAATCTGACCACCTCCCATTGCCATAGTGTTGGTCTGTGACATCATTATACCTCCCTGAGAATTTGCTGGTTGTTGCCCAGGTTGTCCACCTCCTGGAGTTCCCATACCTCCTGAGAGTTGTTGCTGCTGCTGCTGTTGTTGTTGCTGCTGCTGTTGTTGCTGTTGCTGCTGTTGTTGTTGCTGCTGCTGTTGCTGAGGATTCATGCTTACCCCAGCCGTTGGTGCTGGAAGAGCCCCAGCATTGCCCTAAAAATTGATGATACAATTAAACATAGTGCCATTCAATAAGTCTCAGAGCAATTATTTATTCATTTAATATGTGTGATGCTACAAGGAGAACATTATATGAAAAATTTTGTAAAATCCCTAAATCTAATTAACCTGGAGATTGCACACTATTTTTTGCATGGTACACACTTGTTTCGTATGTCAACCTTGAAACCACAATATTGCAAAACAACACATATATGTGAGAAAGTCTAGGTGCGACATATTGTGCACCATATTTTATGTAGATAATATAAGTGTGCATAGGTATCTTTATTTATTTTCATATATTAAATTTTGCAACATATAGCATTACAGCTTTTACACTTCTTGCAATTTACACTTTCCTGCCATTTACAATTTTTTGCATGAGTCCCTTTAAAGTGTAAAAAGAAAGTTTTACTGCATATTGTCTCGTAGAATGATGTGTGCTGGTGTTCAGGTCACATACATTTGTTTATTATAACATGTTGGAACTCTGAAATAAAGAGGATAATTCTTTGTTTCCTTTATTTTTATACCCAAGATCCAATTCTGTATTTCACAGCCATTTGTTGGAAACAAGAAATGTGGCATCATCTAAATTTTAGGTTGGTTTGCATGAAGTCTCTAACACCTTCCATGACAAGTTAGGGAAACAACTGACATGACAATTAACCACAATACTAACATCAGTGAATATGCAATGACTTCTCACCTTAACAGATGGTAATAGCTCACTAACCTGGCCTGTTTGCTGTCTCATGTGAGCTTGGGTTGCTTTCTGATGCTGGATCACTTTCCTTAGTCTATCCACAAATGCTGCTTGGTCGTTGGGAATGAAACCAAGATAGGCTCGTTTCTCTGATGTGTACAGGAGAATCAGAACTTTTATGTCACACGTCTGTGGAGTGAAGTGGACACACCCAGCCTGCAAAAACCATCCCATTCTCAGTTCAAGAATTTAAGTTCAAGAACATTTTAAAATTTGGTAGAAGTAAATGATCTTGAAAAAGATTATGAGGAGCATCTGTTGCATTTATGAGTTAAATTTGAATCCCGAGATCCCCCCCCCCCCCCCCCAACACACACACACAAAACTTATCAGTTCTGTGGCTGAAGTTTATAAAGGTCTGAAAATTCATATCAGTATGGTCCATCTAGAGGAATAACAAGCATACAAGTAAGTTCTTTGCCTTTTTCCCCATAACTGACACCAGCTACAGTTATGTCTGATACAATATATTCAGACACTTCACGAAGTGTACATACACATAAATCTGTCTTGCCAAAAATTCTAAATTTATTATTTTATTATTTATCTGGAACAAATAACTATCTGTCCAAAGTAACAAGATGCACAAATATCTATCTGTCCAAAGTAACAAGATGCCCATGGATAGGCATAGTAATCATTCTACAAAGTCTACTAAGGTTAAAACAATGTCATTTGTACAAGGCCGGATGCGAAGATTAAAATTAGTTGCTGCAAAACATGTTGCACAGCAATCTAGCAAGACAACGGAAGAACCATCTGTATATATAGCCTACATTTTCAGGAGAAAAATGTTAAATATATAATATAATATTTGAGCAGTGTTTTCATGTAGACAGTAGTCAATTGTGAAATCAATTGAACATGGCCTTGCTCGGTTGCCATAGCAAACTGGGTAAAAAGAGCATCGCTGAAATAAATCAATCATGGTCAAAAAGTTGAGAAGGTGCTGAAAGAGAGAGAGGGGGAGAGAGAGGAGGAAGTGATGTTGAGAATAAAGTTAACAAAACTAAGAATAAAAACGTAGGAGAATTAGAACAACAAAAATTACTTAAACATTTAGAGAGGGTATTTACATGTAATGTGGTATACCATAAAATATTTTGAGATTGATTGGGTGAATCATTTTATGAAAGCTGATGACTGGTTTTCAAATATGCCATTCGGATTAAACAATTACATAGGGCAAGCAAACGTGAATAAGCAGATGCCTCTGTTCCCCCCTTCCCCATAAATTGGCATTTAATCTAGAAGCTCAAAATTCTGTGACGGGCCCACCAAGCTAGTTGTACACAAGTACATTCTTTAGATTAGGCTGTTCAAAAACTGTTTCACAGAAATCACAAAAACACAATTTAATAAAAACTTTTAAAAATGAGAAATGAAGTACAGCCAATTCCTTGCAGTGTTTCTCAGGTTCCATTAAGAACAGGACAAAATAATTTTTAACCTGTAGAAGAATGGGTAACTCATTAGTGTAGATATAATGAAGTAAAATACCGTAATTATAAACTTCACTTAGCACTTTATAGACTACTTTATTTATCAGCAATATACCTCTGTATTATTATATACCGGTAATAAGTTTTTATGAATACAGTAGAGTCCTGCAATTCTGAACTATTTAGGACCGAACACCGTTCGGTTTAGTGGGAATTCGGAATAGGCGGATTTCATGAATAATATCAATGTATTGACTTGTTAAGGTGTAAATTGTATAAATGGGGAATTGTATAAATGGAGCTGACATGTGCTGTAAGTAACCAGCTTTCATTCCAGTTTGGTTTCAGGCATCAAGCTTAGGCTCTATGTATTTAACTTCTTTGTATAACAATAAATGTACGTTTTTTTCACAAACGTCTTTTTAATTTCACCTGTTTTTAAGTTTAAAAAATTGGTATTTTTTCTGAACTCTGTTCGGCATAGGCGGATTTTCGGAATAGCGGGGTTTGGAATAGAGGGACTCTACTGTATAAAGCAACAAAAAGTATATTAGCAGGTATGATGTATCTCTTAAATGCTTTAGCTCAATAATAAAATTAATATTAATAATGGAGATCAATTTAGCCATGCAATGCAATAATGGATTTTAAGACTATTACTTAAAGTAAAATAAATTGTTTCATTAATATAATTAAGACTGTGCTGTTAAAAATGCAGGAAGCAGGTCTCTTATACAGTGAGTCCCACGCAAGAGTTGGCCAATGACGTGGGTTTCTGCGTCACGGCTGGCACAACTCCAACTCCCGAGCGATCGGGTGAAATATCTACGCTAATAATGCCGAGGTCGGTGTAATGATTCAGGTTTTCACAGTTGCAGTTCAAATTACATTGAAAATAACCACCTACATCATCACAAGAGATGTTGGAAATGTTCTCTTCTTGCATCCACACAATACTGGCAGCTTTTTAGGAAATTTTCTTTCACGCGCATAAGTTCAGCTTCCGAGACAGAGTTACTTTCTTTTGTGATAGGCCTATGTGATAATGTCTTTAAGTTCTTCTAACAGTATGTAAATATTATTTATGGGGAAACTTGAAAAATAAAGTGTATAGGTCAATTTGCCATACATAAGAAGAACTCTATCTCGGAAGCTGAACTTATGCGCGTGAAAGAAAATTTCCTAAAAAAGGCGCCAGTATTGTGTGGATACAAGAGAACATTTCCAACATCTCTTGTGATGAGGTACGTGGTTATTTTCATTCTAATTTTAACTGTAAATGTGAGAACCTGAATCATTACACCGACCGCGGCATTATTTGCGTAGATATTTCACCCGATCGCTCGGGAGTTGGAGCTGTGTCAACCGCGCCGCAGAAACCCGCGTCATTGGCCAACTCTTGCGTGGGACTCACTGTATATACTGTACACATTGGAGGATTAATAAGAATACTTACAAAACCAGAACTCATAACTTTGGTGAGAGATTCTAGAGCCTCACAGTTTTGAGGATGGAAGAGAACAGATTTTGAATTCTTTAGATAAGCACCACCAATGTTCCCGATCAACTGCTTTGGCATCAGTTGCATTATTAACTTCGGAGGCCATGTATCTGCTTTTCTGAAAAACAAATGATTAACATCTTTGACTAAGAACTAATCATAGAGAGAGAATCATGTGTATTATTTACTGGTACAAGAAACAGTAAACTCTTGATTATCCAGAGAAATGGACGATGCAGCAACAGTGGATAAGCACATTTCTGGGAAGTAGGCCATGAAATTGAAAATGAAATTGAACTATTAAAACAAGTTGAAAAACCAATAGATCTTATGGTTTGGGAAAAAATATTCATTAAAAAGAACCGAGAAAATCTCTTAAACTTTGACACTTCAGTTGGCATACAAGGAACCTTGATCGACAAGTTCATTCATCCGCCGCCAGAGGGCCAGTCGGAATCAGCTGATGATGGCGGGAAGTCCCGTTGAAATGATCATCCTGGGTAAATATACCTTTTAGTGAAGTTTAGTGTGTATATTTCCGATCTCAATCTTGCTACAGATTTCAACACTTCACTGTAAATTTCCATCTAATATTTATACTTCACTATAGATTTCCATTACTTATTAATTCGATATTAATATTGAAGCAAAACTTGTTTTAAAATTTCAACATTATTACTTATTTGGAAATGTTATTAAAAATGAAGAGTGTAACCCAAATAGCTGCTAAGTGCCATTTTTGTAAAAAATGAGTTTTTGCATCA
The DNA here is from genome assembly GCA_964059195.1 of Ectobius pallidus. Lineage (NCBI taxonomy): Eukaryota > Metazoa > Arthropoda > Insecta > Blattodea > Ectobiidae > Ectobius > Ectobius pallidus. Next base: position 46,550,209 of record CAXKWD010000004.1, on the reverse strand, counting down.
AAACCCATCTATATGTCATTGCCAATTGACCCAAGACACGGCAATGTGCCACAGTATTTAGTTTAGTTCAAACATTGATCACAAGATAGAAGCTCTGCTATGTCCCTCATGCATTTAGGAATACATTTTTTACTGTAACTCCTAAACAACTTTTTGGCACTTAGCAGGTATTTGGGTTACACTCTTCAAATATTAAATAATCGTACATTAAATTACTGAAATCAGTTCTTCTTCCTATTATTATCAGCTTAATGTTAATTTCATTACACTTTTATTTTCAGTTTATTGCCAGAAATTGATTAAATTCAAAGTTACAGTACCTATGGTAAGTTCACAGTGAACAAGACAAAAGAGAACTTCTAAGTAAGAAATATGAAACCATTGGTATAAATGCTGACAAGATTCAAACATCTTCCACGAAGGACAGCAGTATCGCTTCTAAGATGGGGGGAAACAGGCCACGATTGTTCAGGAGAACACCTTCAGAGAACAAATCAGGGAAGATCTTTTGTGTCAGGTGTTAGGGTGTCCTTTCGTGTGGGGAAGATACAAGACACAAGGAAAAATCAACGAAAAGCACTTGCTACATTGCAGACGACTAAATCCAGAGGGGGGGGAGGAAAGATCTAGCACGAAGGCTGAGTGTGTGACACCAAGCAGCTCCAGCCATTTGAAAACAACATTTAAATTGGTCAGAATTAGCTCAGGATGGAAGAAATAGCTCCTGAAATATGCCCATAAGTGAATTATGTACAATACACTTGATAGTCTAAACTAAACTGTGATACATTCCATGATTGCTGCAACATCTACCTTTATCATTGGTTGAGGCATGTGTAGCATTAAGACTCCAAAACTGTTGATGGTTTTTGTAACAAAAGTCAATACTTCTTTAATAAGTAGCTATTCATTCGTCCTCACAAGACTGTATGGAAACCATTCCAGATCTACCTCAGAAAAATGTGACAGATATCTGAGCAACACTGACCAATTGCTCACTTTATAGTAAAACGGGCGGATTTTCCAACTGCATTAAAACTAGACCCACTGTGTTAATTTTAAAAGCCTCTTTGAAGTAGTTTTAATACTTGTAATAGTACCTCAAAATACTACTAGTCCGATAGATGTGAATGTTTATTGTACATACCCAAGTAGGTACCAAAAAGTTTTTAATAGGTTGAGATATTTAGGCATACCAATTTATCTATGCAAAAGTCTTTACTATGCCCTCATTCATTCTAACCTCTCTTACATGAATATAATCTGGTCTTCATGTAATGACACACTATTAAGAAAACTTGAAGTATTGCAAAACAGATCTTTGCGCACATTATTCTGCCTACCATATATGTACAACCGACGCTCAATGTATCGAGCTCTGAAAATCTTACCCCTACGACTTGAGATAAATTATTCTAGACTATTACATATATATAAGATTATAAATCATAATACTGTATACACTGTAATATTTCACTTCAACTTTGTTCAAATATTCATAATTACAACTTAAGACGCCCTTTGGATATACACAAAATTTCAATTTATACGTCACGGCACGGTTCAAAGAATGTTTTACGGCAATGTATCAATTTATATAATCAGTTACCTAATGGAACTAAGCCAATAAAAAAAATTAATAGATATAAGAAAGTAGTGAAGGACTCAATTTGGAAAACATCTGAGCAAGAGGAATCATGAAATAATAGGTATTGTTCTAAGATTTTGAAATTCTATAAGTTTATTGTATTTGTTCTTAACTTTTTTGTTTCAGTTCTACATTATGTTTTTGTAATCCTGTTGTACTGCATTTATTTTCAGCTTTCTTTTTGTTTTAGTCATCACACATTTGTTTTGACTAATTGTGACTAATATTGGTTGCTGCCATGCATGGTAATTTATTGTGTCCCAATATGAGCTTATGCTCAGTGATTGTACCTTTAAAAGAAATAAATAAATAAAAAAATAAAGTAATAATTTATGGAATTTTGGAAGACCGAATTGTTGACAAAATAATTATTTTGACCACAGAAGGAAAATAAATATTAACATGGTAAAAAGACAGAAATGGAATAAGCTGGTTTTAAAGTTATAATAAACACTATTCTATGCAGGAATCACAGTGAAGTAATCGAATATTACAAAAAAGATTGCTATGGAGCACTCAACTTCACTAATTTACATGTACTTACACATGACGCGTTTCACAAGCATCTTGCTTGTATCCTCAAATGAGGTCCACTGCCGGGTCCGCTGGTTGTTCGCTAGGTGTCGTTGTAGGTCGAATCAGCCTGGAGATGAGATCATTGTCCTTCGGGATGTCGAAATTTACAAGATTGTATTTATTTTTCTGGATAAAGATTTTCTCCCATATAGTCAAATCTATTGGTTTATTTACTGTTTTTAGTAGTTCAATGTCCTCCTCGAACTCATGCTCTGTGGACCAATAGTGATGAGCAACTGCTGATTTATCTGTTTGTTTGTATTTGATGTTCCTTATGTGTTCTGTGTGTCTAACCTTCAAATTCCTTTTTGTTTTTCCAATGTAACATTTGTCACAGTCTTTACATTTCAGCCTATATATACCCGAATTTTTATTGGGGGGAATCTTGTCTCTTTGTTCTGATTGCAGCAATGTTTTGATGTTACATTTGTTACTGGGTGCTAATTTGATATTGATGTCTTTGAATATTTTGCTGAATTTATCATGTAATTTTGGGTGGTATGTGAACTTCTTGAAAACTTTATCATCTTGTATGTTATTCAAAGTGCAATTTTGTTTTATTAACTTCTGTTATTCAAATTGACTTATTTTCCTGTTAACTAACTCCGGATTGAACCCATTTGTGCGTGCTGTAACCATTATCTTTAGATATTCCATCTCATATTCATTTTCGTTCATGGGAATATTTACTAGTCTGAATGTGAGGCTGTTTAGAATGGCATGTTTGTGTGTTCTTGGATTGTACCCCTCTTGCTTGATGTAATTATCTGTATGTGTATCTTTCCTGAATATTCCAAATTCTATCTTGTTCTCCTTTCTTAAGATTTTTAGGTCTAAGAATGGTAAATGGTTATCTGATTCTAACTCCTCTGTGAATTTTATGGAGCCATCCTGTAGATTTAGTAATTTCAGAGCATCACCAGCTAGTTTCTTGTTTACGATTGTGAAAATGTCATCGACATATCTGTACCAAGTCTTGAATATGTGTGGGAAGGCCTTAGTGATCTGTACTTCTAGGCTACTCATATATAGGTCCGCTAGGAAGGGGGACAAAGGGTTTCCCATCGCCAAGCCCTCTTTCTGTTGATAGAATTTGTTCCTAAACACAAAGAAATTTTGTTCAATACACAACTTCGTGAGGAGCACATATTCTCTAATTTATTCTATAACCAAACCTGTGGAACTCAACCATTCTTCTAATTTCTTCAGTAGATTGTTGATGGGGACACTTGGGAAAAGAGAAATTACATCATAGGATGCTAAGAGGAGGTTTTCATTTATGTCTATATATCCTTGATTCTGTTTACTAAGTCAAAATTATCTTTTATACTTAGATTTTCAAATTTTGGTAATTCTTGAAATTTCTTAACTAGCCATTTAGATAATTCGACCTACAACGACACCTAGCGAACAACCAGCGGACCCGGCAGTGGACCTCATTTGAGGATACAAGCAAGATGCTTGTGAAACACGTCATGTGTAAGTACATGTAAATTAGTGAAGTTAAGTGCTCCATAGCAATCTTTTTTGTAATATTCGATTACTTCACTGTGATTCCCGCATAGAATAGTGTTTATTATTGGTTTGACCATCAAGTCATTGGGAAATTAGGTCTATTGCCACAAGACAAAGAATGGACGCCAATCACACCATGGAGGTAGGGTCGTTTGTTTACACTTTCAATTCAAATTTCAACGGATACAAACGGGATATCAAAGAGTTCCTGAAGCTTAGGGAAAAGAAGAGATTACTCTCTGCTGATATAGAATTTTTAAACAATTGTCTGAATAAAAACGTCACGCCGATTTTCGTTAGAAAAACAGTAAAACAAGACAACAACAGTAAGGCAAACAAAGTCGCGGAAAAGGCGGTTATTGAATTGGAAAAAAGGAAACATTATGAATCCATCAGCAAATTGGACTTAAAAGTATACAATCTTCACCTTAAATTAATAAAAACTTTGGGTAGTAGTTTGTGGATAAATCTGGAGCAAAAATTTTTCGATTTCTTGAACTTTAAAATGCAAAAAAGAGATATAACCTAAACAAGAAGTTGGAGAATCTTTGCCGGAAGCAACTGAAGCCAACACATCCGATAGTTCAGACTGAGCACCAAACAGAAAATGTAGTCAATCTTTCTAGCATTTCACTTACACAAGAGGAACTAATAGTTTTGAATAAAGGCCTCAATACTTGTACTGATTACTCCCGTAACATTCAAGACTATGTAGCGGACATTGAAATTGCAATTTTCGACAAAAAGCCAGAGGAAAAGATTCTCGTGAGGAGCAAATGTGAAAAAATTTTGGAAGAAGTAATTACAGAGAAAAGATCCAATCAAGATAAAAAGACCAAAAAATCATTGACAAATTAAAAGAAAAAGATGAGATATACTCTAAAGCAGATAAAGGAAACAAATTAGTTATCATGGATAAAGGTGATTATGAGCAAAGCATGGGGCAACTACTACAGGGTGGGGAATTTGTTGAAATTGCGAAGGATCCTATTCCGAAATGCACTAAAGAATTTTACAGTAATATCAATAAAGTGGAAAGAGTAATGACCGAGAAAGTAAAGAAAAATCTTAGAATAGACAACCCAACCATCCCGAAGATCTACGGGCTACCCAAAATCCATAAACCTGGGAAGAAAATGAGACCTATTGTAAACACCATAAATTCTCCAACGTACAAATTATCTAAATGGCTAGTTAAGAAATTTCAAGAATTACCAAAATTTGAAAGTCTAAGTATAAAAAATAATTTTGACTTAGTAAACAGAATCAAGGATATATAGACATAAATGAAAACCTCCTCTTAGCATCCTATGATGTAATTTCTCTTTTCCCAAGTGTCCCCATCAACAATCTACTGAAGAAATTAGAAGAATGGTTGAGTTCCACAGGTTTGGTTATAGAAGAAATTAGAGAATATGTGCTCCTCACGAAGTTGTGTATTGAACAAAATTTCTTTGTGTTTAGGAACAAATTCTATCAACAGAAAGAGGGCTTGGCGATGGGAAACCCTTTGTCCCCCTTCCTAGCGGACCTATATATGAGTAGCCTAGAAGTACAGATCACTAAGGCCTTCCCACACATATTCAAGACTTGGTACAGACATGTCGATGACATTTTCACAATCGTAAACAAGAAACTAGCTGGTGATGCTCTGAAATTACTAAATCTACAGGATGGCTCCATAAAATTCACAGAGGAGTTAGAATCAGATAACCATTTACCATTCTTAGACCTAAAAATCTTAAGAAAGGAGAACAAGATAGAATTTGGAATATTCAGGAAAGATACACATACAGATAATTACATCAAGCAAGAGGGGTACAATCCAAGAACACACAAACATGCCATTCTAAACAGCCTCACATTCAGACTAGTAAATATTCCCATGAACGAAAATGAATATGAGATGGAATATCTAAAGATAATGGATACAGCACGCACAAATGGGTTCAATCCGGAGTTAGTTAACAGGAAAATAAGTAAATTTGAAAAACAGAAGTTAATAAAACAAAATTGCACTTTGAATAACATACAAGATGATAAAGTTTTCAAGAAGTTCACATACCACCCAAAATTACATGATAAATTCAGCAAAATATTCAAAGACATCAATATCAAATTAGCACCCAGTAACAAATGTAACATCAAAACATTGCTGCAATCAGAACAAAGAGACCAGATTCCCCCCAATAAAAATTCGGGTATATATAGGCTGAAATGTAAAGACTGTGACAAATGTTACATTGGAAAAACAAAAAGGAATTTGAAGGTTAGACACACAGAACACATAAGGAACATCAAATACAAACAAACAGATAAATCAGCAGTTGCTCATCACTATTGGTCCACAGAACATGAGTTCGAGGAGGACATTGAACTACTAAAAACAGTAAATAAACCAATAGATTTGACTATATGGGAGAAAATCTTTATCCAGAAAAATAAATACAATCTAGTAAATTTCGACATCCCGAAGGACAATGATCTCATCTCCAGGCTGATTCGACCTACAACGACACCTAGCGAACAACCAGCGGACCCGGCAGTGGACCTCATTTGAGGATACAAGCAAGATGCTTGTGAAACGCGTCATGTGTAAGTACATGTAAATTAGTGAAGTTGAGTGCTCCATAGCAATCTTTTTTGTAATATTTTTAAAGTGCCAATACTTACAATTCTGGTTCACCATCTCTGGGATTAGCAGACACCTGACAAGGAACATGTCGTGTCAGCTTCTGGGTGTCGTTAGGATTTTTGGCTTTCTCAATCCATTCAAGAACTCCTTGCCATAAAGTATGCCTCTGTTGGTTTCCACCAGGTGCCTGCTGTCCAGGTTGCTGAAATTCAGAATAAATGAAAACATAAATAAAGTAAAGCCACATTCACTCAATACCTTTACCTTATTTTCCCTCCCCCACATAATGAAGAAAAAATGATTTAGCTGATCTAAGGAAAATTTTTACAATTCTGTGAAACGCTAAGGAATGTAATAAAAGTGTTAAAAATATGGAGTTAAGGAAGAGACATTTGTGGCCTTAGAACAGGTTACTAGGAACACAGAACTGACCTAGCCAAATTCTGCAGGGACCCCTTCATTGTTAACAAGTTCTTCATGAAAATAATAGCTAAAAATATGAATTTGCACAATAACGTGTGGATGCCAATGATATGAACCCTATTTTAACCACTGATCTAGACTTATGAGATCTGTGAAAGGAGTTTTATTTTTAGGGAAAATTAGGTTTAAAATTTCAATATTTCGGTGTTCTTATTTAAAATGTTATAATGCAAGTTTTATGATTGATCAGTTAACATTATTATGCACTATTGTTGTCACTCTCAGCTTAATTCGAACTTCCCGCCGCTTATATTTTAGTTTATCATAGGAAATATTAATTGTAATTTTTTTGAAAATTCATATGATTGATATCTGCAAGAGCTTAGAAGTTATGGTTATGGAGCAGACAATGTGTGTGTTTTGCATCATACATTGATTCTACTTTTCTTCTTCTTTGGCTTTCTCAGTGATCTGTGTCGTTTGGAAGTGAAAAATTGTTGCTCAATTGTTGAGAAATATTCTTCTATGTCATCATGGACATTGCATTCATCTGCTGTCAACATAACAAGAAAATTATAAGAAATTACGAAAATAGTGTTTAAAAATTTGATTAATTCATCCAAATGAAACAATTTTTTTGAAATTTGTTAAAAAACTGGGGTTATGCTTACTTTTCCCAATATTAATGAATTTGCATTATTTCGCAATTGAGAAGTCTGTTTTGGGGGTTATAGGAGGCAGTAAAATTAAATTATTGAAATATTTGTCAAATTCAATAACTCAAATCAGTATGCTTTCATGTGCTTTCTTTTAGTCTGCCATTGTTGTCATCACAAAAGTCATTGTTGCTAAGCTTTCATTTTGCATTGTTGGACACATGCTTCAGCAATGTTACATAGTCATCAGTAGGGCCCGGAAATTCATGCCCTAAAAAAACAGGAAATATGCATGCACTTATGCTCTTAAAAACCTGGAAATATGCCAATAAATATGCAGTAGAAAAAACGAGTTAGCATTAAATTAATAGACTTACATTATTCCTTAGAGGATGAAGCAGAAGTGTTGTCAATGTTGACTGATGAATTGACAAGAAAATGTTTTAATGTGGGATTATTAATTTTCCACAATGGAATATCAGCAGCTACAAATGCTTTGCACAAGTCATAAGAAAATTCTGTAAGCCTACTTTCTAAACACCGTACTAGTTGCTTTTGAACAGGCTGTTTATTTGCTATTTTCCTGGTTAAATTCTCCTTATGTTTTGCTGTGTTTATGTGTTGAACTACTTGAAATCTTTTCTCACTCCCTACATTTTTCTCACACGCTCCACAAAACGGCACCCTATTATCGGTAGATATTAAGTCACCTGAAAACTCCTTCTGCAAATTAGTTAATCTACCACTCGAAGTTGGTCTTATTTTCGGCATTTAAAGGGCTTTTAACACTCACTTTATACGCGTAACTTAATACAATTAGCAACCAGATCACACCACTGTTACAATACAACTAGTGGTGGCCAGCCCAAGCGCAGCTACAATGCATGGAAGGATGATGCAACAGGGGATTCACTGCATGACATCATCACATCACATTACTCCTCTCCATGTGACGACTCAAGTTGCGTAATCATGCGCAACCTTACTGATAATAAGATCAAATTTTAAAAAAAAAACTTTAAAACTAGTTAAAAATATGCCACATAAGCACTAAAATGTTGAAATATAATGCTTTTATTAAAAAATCATCAAAATATGCAGTTATATGCACCATAAAATCATGTTTAAATGACTGAAAATTATCTGATTCGTACACATAATGTATAAGCATACGTTTTTAACCCCTAAGAAAAAACATGCAAATGCATGAACTTCCGGGCCCTAGTCATCAGCCATCTCTGCAAAAGATCTTGTGTGTTATTACAGAAATCACAATCTGCATGTGTCTTATGGTTGGCAGAATCCAAATCTGTGATTAAGGCACTACGGCAATTCAGATTTGAGTAGCCTACAACAAAGATACTCTGTGATAGCACAAACAATTTAAGGAAACCAGTAGAGTGCAATCAGAAGAAACAACAAGAAGGTCCAGAATGTCAAACGAGATGTCGAAAGAATCCAAGAGTCCAGTGTTCAAAGTCCTCAGAAGTCCATTTCACACTACAGTCTACAGTTAAATCTTCCTACGTTAATAGTGTATGACATTATGCAGAATATATTGAAACTATGAACGAAGAATCAGACAAGCAATTGCAAGCATTACACCAGATGTTCTTGCCAGAGAGTGGACTGAAAGTGAATTTCTCTATGACTTCTGTCTGGGTATTAATGGCAGTCATATTACAATTTACTAAAACGTTACTTGGAAACTGATTGAATTACTAAATTAATTAAAAACACTTTCAATTCACTACACATAATACATACTTAACAGGAACCGGCTATGAAACTCTCCCATTCATTCTCAGAGACTCTGTACTCCCGCATTAAGATGGACTTAACCACTTAACCCGCATTAAGATGGACACACCTTAATTGAGCCCAAAAATACAGGAACTTGTTATACCTTGCATAATGGACACATTTGTTGATTGTGTGTGTGCGTGCTTTTTCATCATGAAGTCACACTGGCATTTCAAAGACATTTTATTATTTAGAAAAAACATTTACCCACAAGAAACACACAAACTGCATTTTTTGTTGTAATTACGCATGAAAATATGTTATAAGACCTCTGTATCCCCTACCTGAGTAATCTCTATAACAAACCTAAAGAGAGCTGGCAAGTTCCTCTTCTCCTCCTGTTTTCCCTATTACCTCCCTCCTCTCCTACCTATTTGGGACCCATTCCTATCCTAATAATTTTCGCACCTACGGAGATTCGATCCTGGGACCACTAGCGTTATAGTCTATCGCTTTAACCACTACGCCATTAGTGAACGTTGCAATAAAAATCGAGAATTCTTCTAGCCTATTTACTACAGAGATGTGTAATAAATGATAAATAGTAAGGATATTGTTTTATATAATTGTGAAATGTTATGTTGGTTCTGAAAAGAGCATTTCGGTTCTAGAGAAGTTTTAAATGGGACAGATGTATATATTAAATATGTTATGAACGAAGTTGTCGTTTGGGTATCAAACCTTTTAAATCTAAAACTCTTCCCTGCGCAATATCATAGTACGTCCTCTCTCGTATTTTGAATATTTGGTACAAGGGGCACTCTCGTATTTTGAATATTTGGTACAACGGAAACTCTCGCATCATTGTAATCGTATTTTCAATATTTGGTACAAGGGGTAGGGCATGTCGGGAAGGGTTGGGAACGGTCAGGTGGTCGCCCGCCGTCAGCTGCTGTCGCCATAGCAACGCAATGGGCGGAGCCTAATTGGCACCTTATATTTGTCTTTAGCCCAAAAATTATTAATGGACATCATAAAAGATGTGTTAAGAATCTTGCATCATCATTTACCATATTTACCCACGTAATAGATGCACCTTTTTCCCAGATTTTCATAACAAAAAACCAGTGTGTTTCCTTTATGAGAGGAAAACATTTTAGTGGAATAAAAAAAGTATCAAAAGATGCACCAGCTAATGACTGATAGCATACATATCAATATAGCAACTGCAACTTATTTATATATAAATTGTGTTGCACATATGATGCTCGATAGTTAGCAGTTGGATAAACACACGAGAAATACTTATGCACATTATATTCAGACTGTGTAAATTCCTCGAATTTGATAGCTTTCAGCTTAGAACTCGCTGTATAACTTGAATATTTTGGTCATTTTTTATCCGTTGCCAAAACACAAGTTTATCGACACAAGTATCTACTTCACATGTACTAAGCTTACAACGATATTAATTGACAACTGTTGAGTATATTTTGTGCGTTAATAAGAACCAATCATGCATTGTTGTTTAAAAACTTGAATTTAAAGATAAGCAAGCCATCCAATCTTACGACTTTGGATATTATTAAAACAATTTTTTGTTAAAAATGAGACGTGTCTATTAAGCAGGAAATTTTTATTTTTTGTTTATTAACCAAAAAGTTGGGGTGCATCCATTTTGCAGGGGCATCCATTACGCAAGTAAATATAGAATACTTTTAATAAATAATCTGTAATGGATCTTCTGATCAGATAATGTTTTAAACTCTGAATATTATTTTAAAATACCACAAAGTAATAAAGACTAACCTGTGGTTGTGCGGTTTGCTGGCCTGGGGGTGTGCCCTGCTGTGGTGCAGCAACAGTCGGTTGAGAACCAATAGCTTGGTTTTGCTGCCCAGGATTCGCTGCTCCCTGATTTTGCTGAGCTTGCTGAGGTCCTGCCTGTCCTGTTCCTGGCTGCTGACCAGGTCCCACCATTCCTGAGGGTACCATATTCATGGAGCCCGTCTGTCCTGGCTGCTGAGGTACTCGTGACAGAGAATGCATTTGTTGGCTCATTAACTGCTGCTGCTGTTGTGGCTGTTGCTGTTGTTGTTGCTGGCCCATTACAGGGGTAGGGTTATCTGCAAAAGGTATATTTTATACATACAAGTGTTTGTATATGTGACTGTGCCAGGGAAACCCGATCATAATTTGGTAAACACATTTCCATGTAGCAGTAGAAAACAACTCTCAGGTTGTAAAAATGTTGATTTTTAGATTTCAACACCATCTTGTACTATATTCTCTGATCACAACAAACATAAAGACAGCATTGCCAAGCAGAGCTCACCCTCAAATTGAAAGCATGGATGACGTCACAGACAGAGGCGATGAGAATTCAAATGCAAGCGAAACACGCTGAGTTGAAAACATTGCCGGTATCACTTGGTTAACTAAAGCGCGTGGAGCCGTGGACTACATTTTCACTGTGAACTTTAGCACTCCATGCATGCGCACTGTCAACAGTATATTCGAATTTAACGATCACGAAGCTACTGTGAACTTTAGCACTCCATGCATGCGCACTGCCAACAGCATATTCGAATTTAACGGTCGCGAAGCTTTCAGATTCCAGGCGATCTCTGTATTTTCAGTTGAAACCAATCCATTCAATTCAATTTATTATTTAATCTGATAAAGTTAGAACCTAGTGATTCTTTCTTCCACTTCACCAGAATACAATATGGAGAGAACAATACAAGACATTGTCTCTTAAAATAAATTAACATCATGAGAATACAATATGGAGAGAGCAATTACAATAGTATGGAGAAAATGCATATAAGAGAGGTAGGATTAAACAGGACAAAAATTCAATAGACAGTAAAGAAATTAGTTAGTGACCTCTCAGGCTAGATTAAAATAAGTTGCAATGTAAATATAACATTCTCCCAAATGTTTTCTTTGTTACTTTTTGTGAAAAGAATATAAAATATGGGCAACAAAAAAATACTTGCTATGCTGTAGTAATTAGATGAACATACTGTTAGTGTGTGACGAGCTTTGAGTATTATTACAGTAATGTAAAACTGATGTTTAAAACCTCAGTTTAGTGTAAACCCTATTTCAAGTAAAAAATTCTGTATCCCCAGAAAAACATTACATCGAGGTTCTACTGTAAATACTTACACAAATAAAGTCTCAGCAAAAAATTCACAGCCACTTACTCTGATTAAACTGTCCAGCAGCACCAAGTCCTGGAGGGTTCACACCAGGTCCCATAGTAGGAGGCTGGGTCAGCTGTGCAATAAGAGCACTTGGATTTGAGTACGGACGTGGTTGCTGCTGCTGTTGCTGCATGAGAGGAAGGGACCATCTTGGGCGATTCTGGACCATGATAGGGTTGGGGTAAGATGACTGTGGATTCTGGGGGAACATGATTCTGGGATTCTGATGCATCACCTGCGACGTCGGAGGCTGCTGCTGTTGCGGTTGTTGTGCTGGTGGCATTACAATACCCTGAAATACAAAAATTACCTTAATGTTTGCTGACTCAGAATTTAATAAATAACTACAATTTTCTGACTTCTAATCTGTATCCAGATATGTTTACAAGGTAATACAAAAATTTATATTATAATTTATATAAACACATTATAGTCTGTTTCTACGAAACTTCATTTACCATCCATGTGTCATTGGATGTAGGAGACATGATGTATTGCTGCCAATATTGCTGGAATTGTGTACGCTAGGTCATGCTGCCAACTTCCAACGTAAAAAAACAAACTGCAATAATTATTTTAATACCTGTATGCACAATGCATTTTATGATATTGTAAGTGATAAACTAATAAACTAGAATAACTGCCACAATAATTAGCTGTCCGATGACATTAAGAAAGGTGCAGAGTTTACAAAATCTATAGGTCACTGAATGACAGAGACAAGACTGAAAATTCATTATCAGGACAAAAGCCAGCATTCTGCAAACAATGGTTTTTCATACCATGTGGTTAACATCTGGAGGTACTTGCACCCATCAGCAGAACATATGTCTGTAGTTTTGATGCCTACATTGCTACTCTTGGAACTTCATGAACCTTTGATATTTGCTGCATATGTAAATAAACTTTCAACTTAAAAAAATTATCCATGCCATGGTTATAAGGAAATGCAAAAATTACAGAAAGTAATACACCAGTAAACCTTCTATGACTATGACCACAGTATAAGTATTAATACAGTACAGAAACTCAGCCCGTTTTTCTGCCAGCCAAGCATGCGCGCGCATTTACTAGCGATCGTAGTGGCCATAAAGTAAGGCTACAGAAACTACTCCGGGAAGTATGTAAATAAATAGGAGTGTTGTATTTATTAGAACACGCTATATTCGAAAGGACCTTATTATTCTGCTGTAAATTTCAGTAATAATAAAAGACAAAATCCTGACTTGCATTTCTTCACTTTCTTGAAACATCCAGAAAGGTAAGAACGAAAATAAGTAATATTTATTGTAGGTCTACTGGCTTACTCGTGATTCTGGCGTGGTTATGTTTCAAGTTACTTTAATGTAATATTTTTATATTTTATTCTGTTGTAATGATTTCTGGTGTATAAAATAGGTCATTAATGGTCGACAAGAAAACCTAGTAACAAAATATGTAAAATATTTGAGTGAAAATTACCGTCTATGCTTGACACACGCCGAAAACAGACAGTTTATGAATTCCTATAAAAACTCGTTAATTAAAACTGCTGTACCGACGGTGTCTTCAATTCCAAATGCTCCTGAATTTTTTGTTTTGTTTAATGAAGTCCATCCTGCAGTAATTGACGCTACATAGACCTACAATAAATTGAAGTCGTATATTGCCATATAAGGCAAAGAATCAAAATATACTGTCAACAATGACGTGCAGGAAGAACAACATGACAGACCTATAATATAATTTACGTAATTAATATGTAGGCTATTTATTATCATAATTTGAATTATAAATTATATTAAAGGGCAATGATTTTAAAGGAAAAATACTAGGCCTAGGTACAGTCCTTAACAGTAGCCTATTTAGGTATTGTTTACCTCTTCTTAACTAGAACATAATACATTTCCTGTTTTATTATTTCTTAAATTTAAAATTAGATTTGCATTAAATAAAAATATTCTGTATTTTTTTCTTTTAACATAACATATTTTGCAATGTGTTTATGTATTTTCCCAAGCCATTTCATATGATGAGAATGTAGCTTTACTCAATCTCCGCATGGAGCGCTAGTGTCGTCCAGTCAACATGTTGCCATAGGACTTTTAACACACAGTTTCTTTACTGTATTAATACTTATACTGTGCTATGACTCTCAAATTGGACTAAACGTCATTAAATCTGAGAAGAAAATAAACAGGAAATGTGACTCCAACAATGAACTGAAGGCACAAGTCATTCAAGATGCACACTGTTGTTAAGCACAGTAAACACCACTCGAAATGTTATATGGGTCAAAATGATGAACTATGATCTTTTCAGGCAAAAAAATTCACAATTTGCGATTCCTGACAAATTATGTATTTTTAAAGTAAGAACCACTAAGTCTAATTTGTTAAAGTTCATGGGAAATCAGCACAAAAGTAAAAATTGCCTGATTTATAAGAGCGTTAAGAATCCTTGCCAATAAAATAACCAGTACGATCCTTCCAGTTTAAACTGGATGCGAATACAAGTGCCGACCTATAACATTTGGGAATTTCTCTCAGTCAAATTTAAAATGTCCATATAGTTTCAGGTAGCAATATTAAGAGCTGATAGTGTCTGCCTTCTCATGACAAATTTCAAGGTGCAACGTACACACTTGAGCAGTTACAGATACGGTATCTTCTCAATGGAGAGGAGATATGTTATGTAGATATTTCTGAAGCCATTAGGCTGTTGAACATTCAGTACTTATAAATTCTATAACACTAATAAAGGCACATGCATTGTTTCAGAAACTGGACATAGGAGAATGAAAAACAAAGTAAAATAAATTACTAGTGCATATTTCCACTTTCTGCACTATTCAACAACTTTTGCAATAATTCGTAGATTTAATTTGCTTAAAAAGCATCAATGAAACTAAATACAGTATAGTTAAGTAAGACTGTTTTGTAAAATTCCGAACTAATACCTGGAACCAAAAAAATATGGTCCCTATTAATTACCATATTGGTCCGAATATAAGACTATGTTTTTTTCCCTCAAAATGTGTTTATAAAAACTATACATGTCTTATACACGCAGCCTAACACTTTTAACAACTCCCCATTCATGAATGCAGCTGTGCAGCGGGAATCTCCACGCGATGACGTGCACCTGACCCAAGGTCAAAGTCACCTGGAAATTCACCGAACTTTACCGAATTATATTTTTCCTGAATTCGTGCTTCTGCTTATATTGCACCATTACTTTTCTATTCTCTACTTGTAAAGCAGACCATATGGAAAAGAAAGCATCTTCATTGTCTATGCGTAAATAAAGACGAGAGAAGAAGTTACGACATGAACTTCAAAATTTCATTTTATGTGAACCAAAATGTACAAATAAGCTATTTTATTTATTTTTTTGTAACTATCCTTAAAAAATTCATGGTTATCTTATATGCGAGGCTATCTTATATTCGGCCCAATACACTATAATTGAGAGTTCATGGTGCATCCACCACACATACACATATGTACAGAAATAGAAGCAAACAAACAACTGAACAAACAAAATAAATGAACGAAATAAATAAACAAACACACGAAAAAATAAACTCAAGTGGTAAAATATAACTTATGATTACTTACAGGCTGATTTGGTCTAAATACAGGTACAGAACCCACAGGCGGTTGTACTCCTTGCGAGTTAATCATAGTATTCTGCTGCTGTGGCAATCCAGTTGTTCCACCAGGACATGGAGGCATGGGACTTCCAATGTTCTGGTTTGGACTAGAAGATGGCATGGATGATAAATTGGGTGCTGGATGTCCAGGGGTAGGACTGATAGGCCGCTCCTTCAAGCTGTAAAAACAAGATGATTTCTAACAATAAATATGAATGGTGACGGCTAAAAATGATCATAGTCACGTTTTGTTAACTTTTCAGAATTTGAATTTGTCTTTCATGTCATTAATCTACGCTAAAATACTGAGAGGAATATAACAGTTAAGTAATAGACTATCATCTTTTTTGGTCCAACGAAATTAATCTTCCATTCTGTCTGCACTAAGCTACAAAAATGGCACTCAAACTCACTGTCATTTCAAACATGAACTATGATTGTTCTTAGCTGTCACCCTTCAAATTATCAAGGAGATGATAAACAGTGTCAATACAAGAACAATACAAAGCAGGATGTTTATTCAATTGGATTAAGTACTTCCTATTTAGATATATAAAATGTTGGTATTATAGTGTTTGTACTCTACTTAAAATAATTATGCTTGATTAAATTGTATCATCTTCAAAGAAAAAACTGTCCCCCTCCCTGAAATATTCATAGCATGTCCAAAAGTTTATACAATGAAAATGTGATAGGTAATTTTCATACGTATTATAACAAGAATTCCAATATTACCAATAAATTCATGATCAATGAAGATGTGAGTGGATTTATCTTGGGACAACCCAAACCTTGAGTTATATTTACGGTATTCTGGCTATTTAGCATATACTTACATAATTAAGCATGTAATGAATAATATAAAACCACGAAAATTAATAAAACTATGATAGTTTTGTCACTGTAAGCGAGATAGCAATGTTTTTATCTTCATCAGCTGGCTATCTAACTGCTAAAATAATATCATGTAAATTACACTCCTTTTCAGGATCATAGTTGCAATACAAAACCGCTGTCTCACTCACTCACTCCCTTTCATTCTGTAAACAAGGAAGGTGGAGATTCGGCAATCTTCCTGACAACCAGGTGCCCGTTTGTAAAAGATGTGACTGTGGGGGTAAAGAAAACAGAATTGACAGATCTGAATAGCCGGCAACTCTGTAGTATCTCTCAACACTATGGTCCTACCCTGAACTGAAGTATAATATTGTGTTTATTAAGTGCCAGTATGGTACTTTATGAGAATGTGTGTCTGTCTGTCTGTCTGTCTGTGTGTTTGTATGCGCCATAACTCAAATATGCTTTATCGGATTTTCATGAAACTTGGTATAAGCATTTATAATGTCCATGGGAAGAACCCTATTGATATTGAACCAAATCGGTTCACTGGCACCAGCATCAAACCCAATTTAGTGTTTTTATTTAAAAGCGCCATAACTCAAATACGCATTATCGGATTTTCATGAAACTTTGTATACACATTTATAATGTTCATGGGAAGACGTCTGTTGATATTAGACCAAATCGGTTGGCCGGTACCGGAATAATGCCCAATTTAGTGCATTTTTATGGTATTATATAACAAAAGGCCCCATAACTCAAATATGCTTTATCGGATTTTTAAGAAACTTGGTGTAAACATTTATAACGTCCATGGCACGTCCATGGCAAGAAGTCTATTAATTTTGGACCCAATCGGTTGACCGGTACCAGAGTAACAACTAATTAAAGGTCACATGTTTTTAAAATTTTTGTCTACTGGTATAATTTGACAGTTAACACTATTCCTTCACGTATGCTTATGTCAAGGTATCACAAATCTGTAGTTCTGCTGACGCTGGTCGATTTTAATCTGATTAGAAAAACTTATTTTCTGCATATCATAATTGCAATTATAATTTATTCAACAAAAATATACTGGCACTTTGTTATATCAGTTTACCTGATTTTATTATTATACAGGAATTGAAATGCATCACCACACAAAAAAATACTTATATTATTTTCAAAACTTCTGTCCATATGCAGCTTATATATATACCCAATCGCTGTGATTAATGATTAATTGTTTTTAATCAAAGCAGCTACAGGTATGAAGATGTTTTTGTGTTCAGTGTTTGTGAATTTAGATGAAAAAACTACTGCACATGGGTGTAATAAAATTAATGTGACAAAAATAAAGAGATAAAATTACAATAGACACTTGCGATTGGTCCATATATTCTTACACTGGATTGGTCACTGATTCATGAGCCAAATAGTTAGATTAATCTGCTAATCTGAGTGTTTAACTCAACAGAACATAACATAATCCAGAAGCATACCTGTATCCTTTTAACAGTACGAGGTGCCGTGGATCCTTGGCATAATTCTTGGTTTGGGAAGTCTGTAAATCGCCTCCAGCCTTCTCATACAGTTTAAACAAAGCAGGGATCTTGCGAGGCGACAGAATGGATAGATTGATGCCTCTCTGTTGGCAAATACAAGAGAAAAATATCATAAAGCCAAAATTCATATATCTTAAAATATACTACACATAGAGCATTTTAAAAATTTAACAAATCCCTTTTCAGTTAAATAGAGTAAACAAGCAAAATTGTCCAAATGATCAGCGGAAGTGATTCTATCACAGGGCGGCAAGGTTACACTGCAAAGCAGTACCTCAAGCCATCAACCTCAAATATCCGTTCAAATAACATCATATCATTGTCAGCTAAGGTTTTCTAAAATATTTAGTACATAAAATCACCTGATGATAGAAAGCCTAAGATAATTCATGCCATAGGAATTACCACTATGGCAAAAACCAAAAGAGAATTTATACAAAATATGAAATTATTTTTTTCATCATCATCATCATCAGCTTCATGGCTTGGTCTCAAAAGACCGTTCCATCTTCAAGAGAACTTTTTTACTATCTGTTTAAAATTAATCTTTCCAATGCAAATTTGGTCTGCCTCTGGGCCTTAGTCCTGAGTTCTAATTGTATATTTTTAAACTTAAAGAGTATTTATAGTGTCAAACTATTAAGGATTTTACACATTGCATAGACGCTCCACCAAGTTGGTAAGCCTACAGGCATAATTATTTTATTGTAAAAAGCTTTTATTGTAATTTATTTTTTATCTTTTGACAATGTAGGCCTACATAGGGACATACTTCATCTTTAAGCTTTACAGTATGTGCTTATAATGATTTTAATTATTTGAATATAGGGAAAAAAACACATTACGACCCGACCGAGCCCCCCACCACTACTCTCTTAACGGGACAGCAAGGAAAGTAGGGGTTTAGGGTGGGGAGAAACCTAGCGGCGGCATTAGAACTACTAGCAGAATAGCGACGGTGGTGACATCTAGTATGGAAATGGTGAAAGAGAAAAATAAATTATTTCTCCTTTATTCTCTTCTTGTCTTCCTTTCCCGTCTCTTTTCTCTCTTCCTCTCACCTCCTCTTTACCCTACCTACCTATTCGAGACCTATTCCTAACATTAAATTTTGGATCGAACGGGGATCGAACGCATGACCCTTAGCACCGTAGCCAAGAGCTTTATCCATTACGCCACGAGGACAGTTGAGCACTGAAGGAAGTTCCGATATATTTTAGTTATCTATTGCGTTAGCGAGTGTTAACGCAAGAATCGGGTTTTCTAATTTTGAGATTGTTTGTTTGTTATGAAAAGAGTAGTGTTGGTGCAAGGGAATTTTTCTGCATCATTTAAGCCATGTTTTATGTCATAACACGGCGTTTTTTAAAATTGGGAAATATCATGTAAATTTCGATTTTTTTATATATATATAAAATTGTGAAATATCCTCTTGGCATGAAATATTGTGTTTGTTGCAAGGGTTTTTGGCATTTTGTATTTTTTTTTATCGTGAATTATTATTTTTTTATAATTTGTGAAATATTATGTTTGTTGGTGTTGCAAGGGTATTTTGTTATTGTGAAATATTATTTTATCTGTTTAAAGATCGTGAAATATGATGGGGAGATGTTTGGTACAAGGGTATTTTTTAATTGTTCGACATTTTCTATAAGTCGTGAAATTTTATTTCGTGTTTTATAATAGTTTTTAAAAATTGTGAAATATTATGTATGGTGCAAGGGTCTTTTGTTATTGTGAATTTTTTTTCTTCTTTCAAATCGGTGTTTAAAGATCGTGAAATATTATTTTTGGTACAAGGGTATTTTTTTAATTGTTCCCAAATCAACCTCTGCCTTCACGTGGCGGGCCCTGAGTAATGCTAAAGAGGCTCTGGTGACATGGTATTTGCAATCATTAAGAGTAAGCCGCGGCTTAACACAGGAAGCTGTATTACCGGCGCTTAGTAGCGACCGGCATGAGCCACAGCAGGGAAAGATGCGCGCGGGATGATGCGTGGTAGGTGTAGGGGAGGCGAGCGGCAGGCAGGCTGGCGGAGAAGGCGACCAGGCCGATGGAAAGGGGAGCTGCTCGGGTCGCAAAGTGTTAACTTGCCCGAATTGGATATGCAATTTTTTATATATGTAGACCTAACGCTTTATTTTAATGTTAACAAATAAAAAGCCAACACAATAAATTGGTCCAGCTCCTTAAGGATACAGTGTGTTACATTTGATAAGAGGGTATAAGGAGAAAAACTATTTGGAATAAATTCACCCTCTTTGGTCAAAATGAAACTTATCAATTCTTCACCTATAGTGTTACATTTTTAGTAAATCTGAAAAAAGTCAATAATTTTATTCTAAAAATAGTGTTTATTGAGCACATCAAATTATAAAAATGAAAGATTCATTGGTTACTGAGAAAAAAATTTAAACTTTCTAGTGCTGAAACCTTATGTTCCTCTTTAAGAAAGTAAAACACGGGTAATAATGCATAATTTTTTGTTTCTACAACATACTTCCTGTAACAATGCAGCCAACTGTTCTACTGTGTGTCCTGCAAAGGTGGGAGACTCCATGACAGGCAGAAGGTACGGAGGAGAGTTGCAGACTAAGATGCAATGTTTCTGTGGCAGGAGATTGGGCTCCCGCCTCTGCTGCAGATCTTCAAAACATTGTAAAGCAGTAGCAAGGCCTTCTGCGATGTTTGCATGTGACTCTCCTTTCCCTCCTACTAACCTGCACAAATTTCCCTCACATAAGAATACTAGCAAGGAAAAGAAAACACAAGTGGAAAACATTACTATACATCCACAGACAACATTCCTGTTTCAGTTCAACAAATAACTTTCATCCACTGTTTTATGTCCATCAAACAATTCTGTTCAAATTAAAACAGGTCCCATTTGTAATATACCCACGGTCATTTTGTCTAAACCTTAATCCATAAAGATAATTTAATTAGCTACGTTACTTCTACTTTGTTCAAATTGTAAGTCATAGTACTGTTCGCTGAGTATATTGTTTGAAAATATTTGAAATTTACATTTGAATAATACTACTAGTTTATTCTTCTTTTACAGAATTCCTAGCATATTCGCTATGTAGCCACACTGATCATGGCATTGGGAGTTAAATCAAATTGTGGTAACCAAATTATAGTTTTATGAAGGTTTCAACAAGTTAAAAAAGAGAAAAACTGTACTAGCCAGTTTAAAAATTGACAATTATACAGGGAAATACACTATATTATAATCTCAGGTTCCTTGGGAACAGCATGGAAAATCTTCGTACATCAAACAATGCACAGTTTGATAACAATATTCATTATTGGATATTCATATTCACTACAGCTAGATGATGGCTGTTGCTGATCGACACTTTGTGTGACAGCATGCTTAGTGAATATAGCTAGTCCTACAGAAACAACATGAACAGAAAATGAACTTTTGACTTACTCTACTTTATCCAAGATACTGAGTAACTTCTGAGGGCTGGAGTAAGGTCCATAGCAGTCACTACTTGGGTGAGGAAGGCAATCTGCAGCTTGATAAATAACCAGCCCATACTGTGTACTTGTGCTCTAAAATCAACAATAAAATATAGGTCTAGTTACAATAACTTCATATAATAATGTTTAAAAAGACTCATATACACAAACCTACCATCAGAGGCAGCAGCTGAGCTTAATGAGTTGGGATTCAAGTTTGCTATGGTAACTCTGGTTTGATGAATACAGTTAAGTCCACCATACACTGCATTCAGGCGATTAAATAGTGTCTTCATAGGACTTAAGAACTGTTTAACCATACTAGTTCTATAATCAATGGTGTAGTTAAAAGTACGAGGGTTTAAGCAGTGTCTGTTTTAAATATTTTTGAGTGCTGGCATCACCTACATATTTATTTTTAGTCGAGAAACATATTTCTATCTTAAAACACAAACTTGATGTATGATCTGTCTTGTTGAATTTAAAAATCATGTGCAAGAGTAGCAGTCACTAGCAGCATCTATTTATTATTTATTTATTTATTTATTGTAAGAAAACCCCAACGAGCAAAGCTCACCTTAAGGGGCTATATACAACATGACATGCATTGTGATACATAAATTTTCAATTACAAATAACTTATAAATATACAAGAGGTGCAATATATACAAGAGGTACAAGAGTGAAGAGGTACAGAATATAGGAACACAAAACAAAATGACTTGATTTTAAGAGTGAAGTGAAATGATAGATGATGAAGGGAAACATAGTTACATAGTATAATAGTGATCAATATACAGTATCTATTTATTACTATATCAAAGAACTTAATTAATCTTAGATTTTAAAAAGAGTTTTATTTGTGATTTAAATTTGTTATAATTTAATATATTCTTTTGTTCTTGTGGTAATTCATTATATGTTTTGATCAAATAATATTTTAATCCCTTTGTCCCATAAGTTACAGTTGAAGAATGTGTGAGGTATATGTTCTGTTTTTGCCTTGTTTCATAGTTATGAATGTCTTTGTTATATTCTATTGGAAAATTACTGTGGATGTTACCATGTACTACTCTGTGCATATATGTAATGGCATTTACTTTAACTAAGGTCTCAAACGGCAAGATTTTCGATTGTTCATAAAGAATGCGAGTTGGTGTCAAATAATGTGCACCTAGTAAAATTCTGATTGCTCTATTCTGAAGTACTCTTAATGGTTGAAGATCCGTTTTATGAAAACGACCCCAGATAAATAACATGTAAGTTATGTGAGACTGTATTAGTGAATAATATAAGGATCTCAAGCCAGGAGTTGACAATATTCCCCTTATTCGCCTAAATATCCCTATAACTGGAGAAATTTTGCTACATATATTGTTGATGTGTCCTTTCCAAGTTAAATGTTGGTCTATAGTTAGGCCTAAAAATTTAGTATCCGTTACTCGCTTTATGTGCTTATTGTCATTTACTAACTCTTTAGAAATACCTAAGTGTGTGTTTGGCTTATGAAAGACCATATATGCTGTCTTTTGGGCATTTAATGATAATTTATTTTGACTTAACCATTTTGTTAGAATTTTGAGATCTTCATGCATATATGATAATAATCCATCAACTGTATCACCAACATAAAAAATACTAGTATCATCAGCAAAAAGTGAAGGTATGCCATGTAAAGGTAAGGTCTGAATATCATTTACATATATTAGGAAAAGGATGGGTCCTAATATTGAGCCCTGTGGGACCCCGCAAATTATTACTTGAGCATTGCTGTCCAATCCATTTACTGAAGTATATTGTGTGCGTTCTTTTAGGTAACTTTTGAACCAGTCTAACACTATACCTCTTATTCCAAAACATTCAAGTTTTTTCAAAAGTAATTCATGATCTACAGTATCAAATGCCTTCTTTAAGTCAATAAATAGTCCTGAAGAAAATTTGTTACTATCCATTGCATCCTCAATTTGGGCTATTATATCTACTGCAGCACATAAGGTTGATGAAGTTTTCCAAATAGAATCCCACTATTTAGAAGTCCCATGGTAGGATAAAATCATGCTACAGAAAAACAAAACAAAAAAATACCTTACAAAGTCATGGAGCCTCGGCTACCACCGTGTATAATATATTAATTTTTATAGCTATAGCTATACCACTATCCAGCTCAACAGGGAAAAAAGGTAGCCAGAATAAAGCCGACATGCCATTAAATGCATTCAGAGAAAGTTAAATGGCTGTGCCAATTCTGCTTATGGGAATTAACATGTGTCCCTGTCTATTCTTTCCCCTGCTTCTCCCTTTACCTCTCTTTGGTTGAAGGATCATTCTCATACCAAAAGGATTTAGCATACTTATTAATATTTTTACTAACAAACAATATTATTGAGGGAAACAACTGAGAGTTCATAGCTCCTTTGCATTACAGGAAATGCTGCCTCTGCTACCAACACTTATTTTACAGAAAAGTATTCAGTTTTACAACCACCATCTTTGGGTTCATGGTGGAAAAAAAGGAACTACCGGTATTCCAACCTTCTTTGTACAAAAACATTCCCAACAGAACAACGATTTAATTAATAAATAGGTGTGTCTAATTGCACTAGCTACATTCAGGAACCACATATAAGCTACACCTGAACTACAACATGTATAGCATAGTGCAAATCTTCTCAGTTAAATTTCCTGAAGGACCACTATACTTATTGTCTGAGACTACAGTTGGGGCCAAAATTCTATTACCATGCCAGAAATTAAGAACAGAAAGAAGAGAAAGTTATATATGTAAACTACTAACTGGAGAATGCAAAACTGATATTTATTAAACACATCAGTGACAATGTTACACCATCAAGAACTTAAAAACACCAATCAGTCATTTCATAAAATATAGGAATTTTTTCCTTAAAGAGAGATGTTATAAAATTAGTGTAATTGGCTTGTCAAATAAAAGTTTATATCCTCAAATTCACTGAAAATTAAGGAATTAAGTGCATTTGACGTTATTTCATACTTAAAATTCAATTTACTTATTTATTGCATAGCAGTTGATTTTTTGACATTTATAGCATGATTTTAACACCCTTTAATACCAAGAAGTCAACAGTAATCAGCTATGTGCGTTTTGATTTGAGAAAATATACATCTTAAGGTGCAATTTTGTATAAGATTAACTTAAAAAAGTATGTGTGGTTAGTTACTATGTAAAATAACAGTGACTTTTTTGTCCCACCCGTATGGTGATAGTTTTATTAAATTATTATTGACGAGTTAAATAAATGTTCTGACAGTCTGGAAACAGTTTATAATCTTTATTTAATCCCTATAAGACTATAACAGTAATAGCAGAACAGCAAACGAAATGTGTTTGTGCACCATTAAAATCTTTGTCCAAATTATGTCCAACCCATAATAGATTTTGAAAAACATATTTTAAATATTTAAAATCAATTTTAAATAATGCTTTCCATGTAGTTTGGAGGAGGAGGCATAGTAAATTTTCCAGAATGTGCAGAACCAGTTCTTGTTCATTATTTATGATATGTAATAAACAGAAATAGTTTTCAAAATATGTAAGGATGTCCCACCCGTAATTATGAAATGGCTGCAACATTACCAAGGAGCAAAAAAAAAGGAGGGGGTATTGTCTTTTAAACTACTCCTAGTCCAGCTCCTTATGAAAGTACTGCACTGAAAGTGATCTCGCAGATCCAGACATTGTGACAATTTTGAAAGACCGTTATTTCTGTGATATCTGGAAACTCA
Organism: Ectobius pallidus; assembly: GCA_964059195.1. Lineage (NCBI taxonomy): Eukaryota > Metazoa > Arthropoda > Insecta > Blattodea > Ectobiidae > Ectobius > Ectobius pallidus. The sequence goes on along the minus strand of CAXKWD010000004.1, from coordinate 46,524,547 downwards.
GGCATTTTACTCAGAACCTACATAAAAGATATGATTTTCTCTTAACTGTATTAGTCTATTGCAATTTTCTATCGCAATGTAATTCTGTAAAGCTCATAATATGTGTTCATTGTATTGAATTCCTATTGTGTTCATTATTTGTATTTACGGTATTGTTATCCTATGCCAGTACTGTTGGCCTACAGGAATGCTAAAATAAATAAATAAATAAGTTCAGTCTAGAATCTTTTTAGTAAGTACATTTAAAAAATAATGAAGTTATCAATGTATTTATTTTATTGGCAGGCCAGCAGAAATATCTTCGTGGGCCATATGTGGCCCCCAGGCCATCTACTGAGAAGACATAGTGTCTCAAAATTGTATGTTAATTTGTCATATTAAATTGTAACTGATTTATTGTAAGAAACTGCAAATATAATATACTAGCAGGTTCTCGCAACTTTGCCCATGATAATTAATTCAAAGATAAAAAAATTAAGAGCAAAATAATTAAAACATTGTATTTATTAACACTTACATGCAAATCATTTATATACTAAACGATTAATAATTACAATGAAACAGCTAAAAATCCGGCTTTGGAGTGCATCCCATGATTAGAAAGTGCCTCTACTGTATCTGACATTATAAACAAATGAATCGAGCAGGGTGAGCTCACAGAATCAAAACGATCGATAATTCCATGCAATAACTTGTACTGAAAAAATTGAGATGCTTTTATTTCCAAGTTATGACAAAAAAAAAAAAAGGCAAAGCCACCTGCAATTGATTTGACAATTGAAGTGTATTACCGAAATCTGATGCTACAATAGCACAAAAAATTCATGTTTTCTGCCAGTTTTCACTCATAACTCGCAAATGAAAGCGAAAATTAAAAATCTAGCTTTGAGATGCATTCAGCCATTCTTCAGTCCACCTATGTTTAAAATTTCAGACCTCTGCATGCACTGAGCATCGCACACAGGCAGACAGAAAAACAGGTCCTCTTATCATTGTAGATTTTTGTAAATATAACTGTACCCTAAATTTTTCGTGTATGCTTTGTCGATGAGAAACTCCTAAATAAGGGAAAAATACTAAATTTTTGTAGTAAATATCTGTTATAAAGATGGTTCACAGCAGTGCCAAATCTTATCACTATAATGAAAACAGTCTTTCAGAAGTCCTTGAAATGTTTTAGACTTCCACCACAAACTATGCAAAAGACACCACATTTTATTACGCAATAGCCTATTTATAGCTGGAGTGGGACCAAATTTTGAATTCCATAAAAGAAAATTATTACTTTATCTAAATAAAGGGGAAAAATAATAAGAAATATAATTAGATGCGAAAGGATATGTTGAAACAGATAGAGAGACAGATTTTATATATAATATTACATACCTCCGTGACATAATCTCGTTCTTCAATTGTGCCTTGGCTGAAGTACCTGAAAAAACAAAGGAAACAAAGTCAAGGTCCATTGATTACATTTCAAGAAACAGGATTGTAAATTTTCTTATATTCCATTCAGTAGGCCTAGGATCAGCAAGACAGTGCTTATACAGTACTATAAAAGCCCTTTTCAGTGTTTTTCCCATGAACTTGCAGAACACGTTTCTGCAGTACTACACCACCAAGTTATCTCTGCATGCAGAAAATATGTTAGGAATGTGCCTTCCATCTCGATCTCCCTCCTTTGACGTTGCCACTTCCTATTCACTGAGTTAAGTCATTTGGCTACAAGAGGGGCGCTGAGAATTACTGTGTTTTAAATGACCTCTCACCTTTGGCAGTCGCCGTCGAAATGAATAATCTGGCAACCATGTCCCTACCGGGGAAAATGAGCTGTCCCTTCTTTCACCCCTGCTGCCACGCTGCCACTTCCTGTCCACTGTGTTGGGATATTTGGCTGGAAGAGGGGCGCTGAGAATTACTGTGTTTTTAAAGGATCTGACACCTTCGACAGTCGTCCAAATGAATAATCTGGCAACCATGTTATGATCTTTCGCCACCTGCTTCCCCTACATCCCTTCCGTATAGTGGTAGCTGGACGACACTAGCGCTAAAACACTTCCCCTATCGCCGTGCAGATTTAACTTGGTGGCGTAGTATGCCTACTAATAACTATGCTATTGTACTGGGTTTTCCTTGTCAGCAAATGCAAACAATAACAAAGTATGGATTTTATGACTGGATTAATGAGATTTCATTCATCATTCCATAAACATGCTTTTCTGAGTTAGGCTATAAGAAAGTATCCCCCAATTAGAAAAAAATCTGATGTGAAACACATTACTTCCTCTACCCTTGGTATGTTCCAGTGCAGTAATGAGCATTCAGTTGTCTCAGCCTATTCAAAGTCATACAAACTTACATCGTTTGTTACTAAAGGACCTTAGAAGCAACAATTAGCTATAACACAGGGAACCAAAATCAATGAAAGTTGCTCGAAATATTCAAACTATATCAGTAACTTCTGGATGTTTCCAAACGATTCCTTGTAAATTATAAGCAGTAATTTAGTCATCAGGATCATGTTGAAATTGACTGCATGTGCTAATATTCTACTATTAAATTTTATTTTTGTTGTGGATATTAAAAAAAATAATTTAACTAAATAAGATAGCAGTTTTCAAAGTTGCATCTTTGTTGCCTGCCTCAGAATTCTGGTCACCATTAATGATCTGGTGAGATTCCGCACCCTGCTTTATGCTACATTATGTAAGAAGATAAGATGTGTGAGAACTCTTAAGTTATTCTATTCTAATAGCATTGGTTACTTACTCAAGTGTTGGAACAACATAGTTAGATTTGAGGTCATTTAAATAAGCTCCATTTATTGCTGTTCCTTCAATAACAAAGATGATATCAGCTTGCAGACCATGGTCACCTGGACCCACCACCATGGTTTCTCACAATGTGGATACCTGAAATCAAGGAATAAGTTTAATAATAGAACCAGTCTCATGGATGTGGTTTCCTAAAGATTCTTTTTAATTGAAGACCTGTGCAAAAGCAGTCCAACCTGCAAGCTCAAAGCTTGAGAAAAACTGATCTTTGCAAATGAATTTAAAAATATCAGTTGACACAGAAAAGTTTCTTGAGGATATTTACTCACTAACAGTGCATCTTTTTACAACTGCTGCAGTCAAAAAAGAACGGCAAAGTCGATCAGCTGAGAGCTTGCTCAATGAAACCGGCTTTTTGTACGCCCCTCCAACATAAAAATTATGCCTTGTCCACTTTCACATGGAACAGCCCTACACTTAATGGGGAAAATAGTTTTAGGTCACGTACTAGGTTCCTCCCACAAACTCTCTACAGGGACCTGCCTGGGAAGGAGTGGTTTTTAGGGTGGGGAGTAACTTCAAATATCGCCTTCTAGATGTCTCACTATTTTAACTACCAGCAACGCTATCTAGCCTATTATGCAAAAGTTGAAACTGGGAAAAAATTAAATAATTTATTTCTCCTCTATTCTCTTCTCTTCATTTTCCTCCCTTTCTCTCACCTTCTCTTCACCCTACGTACCTATTTGGGCCCTATTCCTAATGGCATCGAACAGTAGACCTATATGAACCTGTAACCAGCAGCATTAACCACTAAGCTTACACCATGAGTGATCGCTGAGTGGTGAAGGAAACATCCATCTAGGCCTATTTAAGTTTAGAGAGCTTTAATCATGAGAAATAGTGGGTAGAACACTATATCCTTAGCCATACAGTTTTCCTTCTTGACACTGAAAAAGTAATTTAATGTAGCCTACTTACATACTTTTGTTGAAGGAATTGATTCAGGGGTGAAATTAGTAGTTTTTAGAACTTTATGTTGTATGTTTACCCCTTGCAATCAGTTCATTTTTATTACGCATAAAACATGGCAGCCATATTACAGTTCTGAGTGAAGTAGGATGAGCAACTGCAAAGCAAGATGACCTACCGGTACTGATCTTCTTGCAATAAGGTAAGTAGTGGCAGGTAGATTTTATTTTAGTGACAGGTTAGGTTAGGTTTGTTTGGTTTGGTTATGAACAGTGATATTAGTTTTGTAGGGCATACCGAAGTCACGCATTTTGGAAATGTGCCATATTATATCTCCAGTGAGGTTTGTCGTGTTTACCCACATAAGATGGCCGTCATGAATTATGTATTTTAATGTAAGAGAATTACAGGATGTACTCTTATATATGAAACAATTTTGCACCTAATTATAATCCTTGCACCTAGGGACACATTTTTAACGTTGTTCCGTTTAGTAAAAATGAAAACTGTATGGCTAAGGATATAGGGGTGGACCAAGAAATAGTGGCTTTCATGCAAAGGTAGTTTTTTATAATTGTGAAATATTATGTTGGCTCTGAAAAGAGCCAATTCGGTGCAAGGGTCGTTTTCACTGCATTACTCAAGTCATTCATTTTACGGGTGGCAAACCATTCAAGTCTAAAACTCTTCATTGGAAAACATCATAATATGACCTCTTACTTCTTCTTTCCCTGCTTTGGTTACAGTAGGCCTACCTGTAATAATAATTCATAGTATGATGCAAGTGGTTTCATCCCTAAATATTTATTAATGCATAATGCTGTGATTTTGAGTATATTTTGGTAATTTTTGTTTTTTAATTTGTATTTTTTTATATGAAGCAAGGGTCATTTTCGTAACACTGTGATTTTGTATATTTTTATGCATATATGATGAAGAGTACATTAATGAGCTACAGTGCTGGCATTGGGCAGGTTCATAGCCGGGATAGGGGAAGTAGGCGGTGGCACATGCAGCAGCGCGCGATAGGCTCGGAAGACAGGGGTAGCAGGGGAAGTGTAACAGCGGGCGAGAGTGGGCAGAGCTTTGCTGGTGCAAGACCCAAGCTATCTTTAGCCCACTTAATTTTTAATATAACGTAACCCTTAATTAATCTCACCGTCCAGCCAGCCATATTCTAGGTTAGAAAAGTTATAATTTTATCATTTTTTCAGACACTTGACACAGAAAGTAAATTCATATACAAAAAATCACAGGTAATGGCAATGAAAAAATATAGTGCGACAATGGATTGTACAGGTTTTCAAACACAAAATAGGCCTAACATGCAAAATTTGGCTGTTTCTTGTAAACAAAAATACCAAAACTTATATTAAATAAAAGAAAAGACCCAGATATGAGCTGTAGAAACTCGCTAAGCAATTTTCCCATTTTACCCTTGTAAGGAATATTATTAGATTTGTTAAAACACAGATGTGTATCTCTTACATTATTCTAGAACGCAAATCACAGCTTACTTACTCCAACTTGCTCCTAGGTATGACAAGATAACCCACAAGCGATCTAGAACTAGTATAAAAGCTATAAGGAAATAAACCTACCTCCGACTTACAAAACAAACTCCGATTTTCCGTCATTCCTTTACATTTTAAGTCTTATCGTGATTTTGTAATAATTACAAATTAAGCAAATATAAGACACCTAAACCACTCACGCCATTGACACTTGCAACTGCGTTGCCAACATCTAGAGAACAAATTTCGGGAGATGAGAGAGAAAATATCCCAAGATTGGCGCAAAACTGGGTAAATTCAAACGTTTTCTTTGTAAATCAATATTGGGTAACGAAAATTATATTTATTCACGACTATAACCAATGTTTCTAATTTTGGTTTGGTGATATCACCCTGAGCAGAAATAATTTATGAGTACCAGTATTATTACAATACTGCAATTAACATAACTTTTTATGCGATTTAGGTAGGAATCCAAAAACAGGTGGCCCCTTAAGCTCCGCCCACTCGATATTCACATTTGCACGGACTGTGTGATGTATTTTGTTTCTTAGCGATAAAGGATGACCACCTGTCCTTGTATATTGTCGCAAGTGCCTTGTACCCACTGACAATTTGGATTTCAAAAAAAATAAGTCAATAAATGATGCACTTTTTCCTTTTATAAATAAAATACTACAAGCCTTAGATAAAAAAGAAGAAACATTAGGCATTTTTCTTGACCTGACAAAAGCTTTCGACGTTGTCAACCACAAAATTCTATGTAAAAAAATGGACAGGTATGGAATCAGAGGGGTTGCAAACAATTGGTTTATATCTTATTTGCAAAACAGAACACAAATTGTCCAAATTAAATCGGCTAAGTCAACTGCCATGCTTCTCAAAGATGGAGTTCCTCAAGGCAGTATTCTAGGCCCTCTGCTTTTCTAAATATATATATAAATGATCTTCCTTCAGAATTACCCCATGCTCATACAATATTATTTGCAGATGACACTAACCTGGTTTTTAATGACGATGACTCAATTACACTTCTAAAAAAAAGGGTGCGTGAAACGCCACGCGACAGAAGTGAAACTTGTTTTAATTTTTATTTTTTCAATTTTTATTATTTGATTTTTTCAATTTTGCATGATTTGACTTTTTAATATTGGGTTATCGGATTTTTTTCATTATGGATTTTTTAATTTAGGATCTTGGAATTTTTAATCTTGGATTTTTTAAATTTTTGATCTTCGAATTTTTTATTTTTTTATTTTTTACATTTTGGGTTTTTGGATTTTTAAATTTTGGATTTTTAAATTTTGGATTTTATTATTTATTAATTTTTTGATTTTTTTATTTTTTAATTTTTAATTTTGTTTTTTTAAATTTTGGAAATTTTGATTTTTACTTGTAAACGCTAGAAAAGTTGATGATAAGGTAATATTAAATATGAATTTAACACAGAATATACTTCTTATGAAAGATGGTTTACAGAAAATTCCGGGTAAGTTGCTTAGTTCGGGGTCCTGGCTACAACATTTCTATATGTAATCGTAATTAAAATCTCTTTCTAATCGTGGCATTCACTTCAAAGCCGGATTTAGGCCTATAGATGTTCGTTAATTAGGCCTATCAATCGTTTAGTTTAGACCTATGAATGTATCGTGTGCAAAGTGTTAATAGATATAATAGTTTAATTATTTTGCTCTTAATTTTTAAGCTTCCGATTAATTATCGTGGGCGAAGCCGCGGGGATCTGCTATAAGCTATAAAAAGCTATAGCCTAACTAGCATTTTCTGAGGGAATAGTTTGTGTGTGATAAGTCGTTCTTCCTCATTTCAAATTCTAAATACCTATATAAAGACCTTAAAAAAATCGAAAGTCCTTCATAAGTTATTTTCGCATTTACAAAATACAAAACCCGAGCGACGCCAGTGAATAAATAACTTTTAATTCTGTTTTTGTATTGTCTTATGTGTGAATAAATAACTTTCAAATAATTCCTTCGGAGACTGTTATCAATCGGTTAATATTATCTGATTAGCTGCGTCCCGAAGTGATCATACATAATAAGCGGCGTGAACTCTAGTTTGAAATATCTCTAGAACACAATTTTCGGTCAAAGATGAAACGAAAAGGAAATTGTTCACATGAAACCAGATCAAAACATATTCGAGGATTCAGCGCGATTTGATACACACGCTTATTACGCTTGATTCTCACAGTGTCTTGCCCTCTGTTACCCTGTGAACGGATACAGAACACGCGATTCTTATTTCCTGGCAAGAACTGCATGAACGTGCTACGACAGCCTATGTTATCACTATAATTATTAAGTGCCAGAATGGTACCGTACTTTATGAGATTGTGTGGGGGACGGGAAAATGTCTGTCCGTGAGCCTGTTTGCGCGATAACTCAAATAGTCTACGCTTTATCGGATTTTCATGAAACTTGGTATACGCATTTATAACGTCCATGGAAAGAAGCCTATTGATCTTGGACCAAAACGGTTGACCGGTACCGGAGTAATGCCCAATTTAGTGCCTATTTTATGGTAATATATTAGAAAGAATTTATCAAATGCAAATCAGTTCACATGGCAACATATTATTTTACAGTGTTCATATACGGCTTTGGAAGTTGCAATCCTTTTCGCTTTAACAAATAACACTACCCACATATTCCTTTGCATATGCTTATCAAACTAGACCTTTGTTCTTCCGTAAGCCCTGCTGAAGCTTAACTCGGAAATCGATAACAAAAATAACTTATTTTCTATATATCATAATTGCAATTATCACTGATTAAATAAAAGCTTTCCGGCACTTTGTTACATCAGTTTACCTGTTTTTATTAAAAGATACTTTTGTAGCGCAGTTATTTTATTTACTTCTCTCGATTTTCTGGACGGTGTTTCGAGGTATGTTCAGCAGAGAATTCGGGATCACCATCCGCGAAACGGCTCTCTAGAAAGTCTATCAAGGTAAAAATAAAATTAGGCTACGAAAGTATCTTTTAATCTAGTGGTTTTAATACAGTGAAAAAGTCGGACATAAGAATTAAGAATATCTTAACTTCTCCCTACCCTCTACAGCAGGTATGGGCAACCTTTGGAAAGATGCGAGCTAAACTTTACGATATTTATGAAGTCGCGGGCCGTAGATAATAGGTAGTTGTGAAAAAATAATCATGATACGGTTTTTTGTGTTTGTAAAGTATAATGCTAAAGTTACATGAATGTGAACAATATCGAACTGATTAGGTATTTACTTACAATCAGCAGAAATTAATGAGAAGCTTGATCTTGAACTTGAGAAACAAGATAATCAATGTTGGCATCAATCCCACTAATACACAAGCGCAGAGTGTTTTCCAAATTTTCATCTGTAAGTCTGGTTCGATACTTTGATTTAGGCCTATTGCAGCATTTTTCTAGCGCTGACCGGAAGGAACACCCTCGTAGTTGAGGCTTTTGTTTCCCCCTCTCACTCTCTTGTTGGCGAGAACCGAAAATATTTACTTTTTCGAGCATGATTTTAAAATGTTCCGCGGGCCGGATCAAAAGTCGAGACGGGCCACATCCGGCCCGCGGGCCGGGCGTTGCCCATATATGCTCTACAGCATAGGCGTAACCAGGCCGACCATATTGGGGGGGGGGGTGGGGTGGGTTATAACATCCGCGGGGTCTAATACCCCCCAGGGAGAGGGGGGTCCGGGGGTCCTCCCCGGAAAATTTTAAAAATTAAGACGCAAATAACGAGTTTTAAGCTTCCTACGCTTTATACTTGTATTAAGTAATTTACGGGCAGACTTAAAAAAATTATACAATTATCCTTTTTTTAATCAATGGGGGGGGGGGGGGTTCAAACCCCCAAAGTCCCCCTATGCTCTACAGTCACTTTCTCGATTGAGCGAAATCAGGATATTCATTACATAGTAAGAATTTGATTTTATATTGAAACTCGCTTCGCTCATTGTGGGCTCCGCTCCCAAACCCCCTCTGAGGTTCTCGGGAAAGATTTTTTTAAAAGATCTACGGGAGATAGAGTGCGTGTATTTAGTCTGCTGTATTCGCTATTACCTTTTTACCACAGTAATATAAATTATAACAGAGATAGAAGATAATGTTGTTATTTCTAGACAAAAAATGTTAATTGGATTGAATTAATTATGAACCTGGGACCTCCAGAATGCGAGTCCAAGAGTTACATTTTCGACCACCCAGTTAGGTTTATGGAAATAATTATTTCTAAACTTTCAGAATGAACACTGTTTGATAATACCGTTGCCATGGAAACCGAGCCCTTTTTCGGGGGTGTTTAGGGCTAAAAATTAAAAAAAAAAACTTTTTTGAATTTTCCTGTGGTTAACAGCCTAAAAGCTATATGTGTACCAAATTTCAAGTTTCTAGCTCATCTGGAAGTGGGTTTAATGTCAGTGAGTGAGTGAGTGAGTCAGTCAGTCAGCCATGTGGCTTGATATATTATAGGGACTCGCTTGGCTCACTGGGGGCTCCGCCTCTAAACCCCCGCTGAGGTTGTCGGGAAAGGTTTTTTAAAAGATCTGTGGGTGACAGAGTGTGTGTAATTAGTCTGCTGTATTGGCTATTACCTTTTTGCTACAATAAACCTGAAAAAATAATGGTATGTAAATATTCAATTTGGCATTTGCCTTTACGACCAGGGAAATGAAAGAAAACACAAGTAAAATTTGTTATATTATGTTGTAAAGAATGCGACACTTCATCTACGAGTTATGACGAATATAATTATTTCTAAACTTTCAGAGCCCTATGTGAACACTGTTTGATAATACCGTTGCCATGGAAACAGACCCCTTTTTCGGGGTTTTTTAGGGTTTAAAAATTAAAGAAAATAACTTTTTGGAATTTTCCTGTGGTTTATAGCCTAAAAGCTATAAGTGTACCAAATTTCAAGTTTCTAGCTCATCTGGAAGAGGGCAAACATTATTGTCAGTGAGTGAGTGAGTGAGTGAGTGAGTCAGTCAGTCAGTCAGACTGCCATGTGGCTTTATGTTATAGGGATAAAGACAACTGAATATGATTAATTTTGTAGTGTTTTATAACATAACTTGAAAATCAAAATATATTGCCTTAGAGAAAGTTCGGCACTAGTATTTTCGTGACGAAAAGTTGAAATCAAAATAAGACCGGAAAAACTAATTTCGTGATGGCTAGAAGCCCAAAAAGATGTTTTTGGAATAATGTCTGTTTGTGTAGAACCGTTGTGAGTAAACAGTATTTATTTCGTTTCCTTTTTTTTTTTATTAGGGACTTTTTTAAAACTTTTATCGGCAACCTTAGTATTTGGTTTCTTTAAATGAAATATTATGGAAAATTTTCATTTTTTAAAAATAATACGGCTACATTCATTTTTCTGCAAAAATTACTCAGGGAATAGCTTACGCTAGTTTTAAGTTAGAAAGAAACCTACTCGGGACGAAGTTGCGCTTGTTGCAGCTTGAGGACCTACACAGTAAAGTTGTAGAGACAATTAAAATTAACATTTTTTTCGTACACATTTCATTATAAAATTAATAAGATTCGAAACAGAAATTATATAAGTATGACTTCAGTACCCAATATCTGAGCACAATTGAAATATGAATAATGCTAATCTTTTTCTTTCCCTTAGTAACAAAAAATTTCATTTCTGTCAATGTATTAGTTCTTTTAGTTATCCCAAAATTAATCATGAAAAATGTGCATATTTCAAAATGAAACTTGGTACACAATTTTCTGTAAAATATCTGATTTTTATTTATTTTTAATAGGATCAATGACACATTTTTAAAAATATCACGTAATAGTTTTCCTGGGAGAAAATGAGGGAAAATAATATTCAATGCATGTCTTAAATTTAGGAAAAAATTCATGGTCCCCATGCATATTTTATTTTTTATAGCAAAACGATTGTCATAATTAAAAAAAAACATGTTTTATTTTGTTTGTCATGCCCTGCAATAAGTGTAGACTCCTTGCGTTACATCTTAAAAAGCATTTAGTTCTGAATATAGGTCTATTCAAATGCAGTGAAAGTAAAAGTATGGGAAAATGACTTTAAACCATTGCATGACATTAAAATGAAAATGTGTACATACAGCTTCATTAGAAGTACTCAGCCTTACAACTGATGTTCTTTTTTAATTAAACCAAATTGAATACAGCTTTTTTTTAGAGATAATTTTCTGGAGACAGTTTAACTTTGTCAGAAATTATTTATTTTTCATCACTAATATTTAAAGATTTAACGAGTGTAGTTTTTTTAATATCGCGAAATTAGGGAGACTTAAAAGTGCCCGAGGGCACTGAAACTTAGCCAACACATACATTAAGGCATGCAGTATTTTTTTAATACAAAAAAAATTATGCTTATTTTGACCAAAAGTGGTGAATATTTCACCCTTTACCTCCCCCTTATTACTTACTTACTTACTTACTTACTTACTTACTCAATGGCAATAGACAATTCCTAAGCAAGATATCTGTTCCCGCTCCCACGGTAGCTCGCAGGCGAAATAGGGACACGGGGAAACCTCTCCGGTTTGAAGGATGCTACACTAAGTCAAATTTAAAATATATTTATTGAGCCCCTTGAAAGATACAAAGAGCACAATGGACAAAATGATAAGCAGACCCTTTTAAATACAAGATGGAATTTTGTATCTTGCTTTACAAATAAATTCCTCTTCCTAGCGGTGCCGAAGAAGATGAAATGTTGATGAAGTCAAGGGGAGACGACTTAGTAAGCTCCTTCTGGAAAATAAGGCATGCTTGCCTTATAAGACTGATGAATAGCTCGGAGGACCAGAGCAGAGCAATTTTTATAGTCGCGCTTGCTCGGACGACTGAGAAAGAATTTCACTATTCTTGAAGTGAATGCGCACTATCAGCAAATTATTTTAAGGTCGACTTGCTGCTTCGACCGAGAATAAGAACCTTTAAATGTTGCTTCGACACTGCAACTAAAATTAAGCACTCTGAAATATTCACTTCACAGCAGTACTTACAGTAAATCCTTTTACTTAATGAGTTACGCATTCAAGTCCATACGGTTTGATCAGGGAAGTAAAAAACTTGGCTTCACACATTTGTAATTAAATCACAAATAAATTACTTTGATGAACGTACTAAATTGCGTCTCTGCAATAACTAGGGCTGGGAAACTTCAAATTCCCAGCTCGACAATAATAACTAGATTCAGAATTCTGAACTGAAAACTAGCCTGGCGAAAGCTTCGAACGAGAGAATAAGAATGAATAGCAAGAATGACAGACGTCACGACATGTGACGTAAAGCAAGAATCCCATTGGCCAAGAAAAACAATAAATAATTAATCTTGGAAATAAATCAATTAAGTTACATTAAAATACTAGAACATAAATAAGAGAATTAATAGCATTACTTTAAAACTGAATTGTTTCTTTAAAAACACAAAATTATGAATAAAATATACTAAAAAATAATCAGACTGAAACTTTGGGTTGGAGATTATAACATGACTATCCAAAAAATGAAAGATGCGACAGTCAAATGTTATTTCTTATGAGAATTGATGGGAGAAAGAACAAACAGATAAGTAAACATATTTAAAATTATATTGAAGACACAACAAGAAAATAAAACAAGCGAAGTTGCCATAGCAACACGGCGAATGACCTCGCGAAACCAGCTGATGCCTCAAATCCGGCCAGACACGAATGCCAGACGGAACATATTGCCCGCGATAATTTCGCTCGTGAAATTATCTAACAGAATGTGACGTCAAGCAAATTCGTGAATGCAAGGATTCGAGGCCAAAACAACTATCAAGTTGCAAGAAAGTCAAAATCGGTGGAGTGGGATGCGTCCGGCATCAGCACTCTGAAGAAAGCAGGTGTCACTGTCCCTCTTCACTGACAGGCAGAGGAGCCAACTTGATGAGGGGCCTCTTATAAGTGCCTGAGACAGTGCGCACAGTGACAACTCTGACAAGGCCGTCTGGGCCTGGGTGTACTTGGTGCACCAGACCAAGCACCCACCTATGAGGAGGTACATTGTCCTCGAGAACCAATACAGGGGTACCCAAAGGAACGTCTGGCAGTACCTTGTGCCACCTTGCACGACGCTGTAGCGTGTGGAGATAATCCACGGACCACTTCTTCCAAATGCAAGAGACCATCTGCTGAAGATGGTTCCAACGGGAACGCAGGCTGTACCCACCAGAGAGGTCAGGACTGGGCACCGATACAATGGGCTTGCCAATAAGAAAGTGGCCGGGAGACAAATATCCAAAGTCATCCACGTCCTCAGATAACGACATCAAAGGACGTGAATTCAAGAATGACTCAATTTGTGTGAGAACAGTAGACATCTCCTCGTAAGTGTACTTACAGGACGAGGACATCCTCTTCAAGTGGAACTTCAAAGAGCGTACTGCCGCCTCATGAATTCCTCCCATGTGTGGAGAGTGAGGAGGCAAGAAACGCCAATGAATGTTCAAATGCGCAGTGGCGTCTTGCACTGCGGAGTGATGTTCTGATGACATCAAAAGCCTAGAGAGGTTCTGCAGGTCGGCGTGAGCTCCGACAAAGTTTCTACCATTATCACAAGTGATTGAACTTGGAATTCCACGACGACTTGTGAACCTTGACAATGCCGCCAGGAAGGCACGTGAGGTGAGCGAAGTCACTAGCTCAACGTGTACGGCCTTCGTGGACATGCAGACAAAAATAGCAACGTAGGCTTTAGTAGTCACCTTGGACCGCGGGCCACCAAACTTGAGAGAGAATGGACCGGCGTAGTCCACACTAGAGTTTGTGAAAGGAGGGAGAGGATTTACTCTCTCAGGAGGCAGATCAGCCATCTTTTGCTGAAAAGCCTGAGCCTCAAAGCGGAAGCAAACACTACAGCGCCTCCGTACACTGCGAACCAGCTTGCGAATGCAAGGGATCCAATACGACTCTCGCAAGTGTGAGATGACTAGCTGAGGTCCTGCATGACCTAGATGCAAGTGCACATGGAGAACTAACTGCCTGGTGAAAGCATGCTCTGCAGGAAGTAATATCTGATGCTTGTTGTCAAAGGGTAGGTTGGACCGACTTAGACGTCCACCTACACGCAGGATGTTATCCTGAATAAAGGGGCATAGTTGCCGGATCTTACTAGAAGAAGGCAAATCTTGCGAGGAAGACAATGCTTGAATTTCCTTTCTGAAAGCATTCCTTTGAATGATTCTAATGCAAGAATGCAAAGCTTCAGTAAGCTCTGACGGCAATAAAGGGCCATTGATAGGTGACTTGAGTTTCAAGTAATTATTAATGAAACGTCGCACATAAGCCATGACCCTGATTGTTTTCAAGTGTGAAAACTTAGTCAGCCATGGGCTTAAGCTAGAGGTTTCGATGGTGACTAGCGCTGCTATCTTCACCTCTGGGAGAGACGAAGACTCGAGCTCAGTGGGCAAATTGGGCCACTGAGTGGAGTCGGCAGTAAGCCAAGAAGGGCCTGACCACCACAGAGAGTTGTTAAGTAGGTCAGAAGGGGTGGCTCCCCTAGAGATGAGATCAGCGGGATTGTCCTTAGATGACACATGCGACCAAGATTCAATGGCAGTGAATTCTTGGACGTCCGCGACTCTGTTAGCCACGAAAGTCTTAAGTTTAGAAGGTGAATGGTTTAAGTCTGCAGTTAGGAAGGCTGAGTAATTGGAAGACATAGCCTTCGAGCATTCAGGCTCTTTTGGGCTTGCTTCAAGATAACGCTTAGCCGTGGATCGGCGTCGATGACCATTGGAAGTATGGCAACGCTGTGAAGGGAAAGGCGCAGAGGGCAGTTTCCCGGCGAAGTACCAACCAAGGTGCGAGTTCTGAATCGTAGGTAACTCACAGGTGGAAATTTGCCCTGGACACACCACTTGGGCGCAAATCTCCACTCCAGGAAGTAGATCGACACACTTAGGACGACTAAAGAATGGGTCAGCCAAGGGAAGATTCGGAGGAATGTTCCAATCTTTCGTCTCAATGAAAGAGCTCGGGAACCTTTTCTCCGAAATCTCCGGAACGACAACGGCCTGTGCATTGTAGCGCCATGAAGTCACTCGCGACTGAATCGTGATGCTGGTTAGCTTATGTGTGCTAACATTAGTGGACAAAATTCCCGCTAGCGTAGTCCGCTGCGCATGAGGAGCTAGTCCAAGACGCCTAAACAGCCTGTTGCTAATAAGATTGCAGTCTGAACCGCTATCCAGGAGGGCTGTGGCCTCAACAGGCGAGCCGTCTGAGTCCAGGATGCGGACAGTAGCATTAGGAAGCAAGCAGCGCTGCTGGGTCTGACTAGAAGCCATAACACCTGCAGTGTTGGCAGCCTGGTGACTATCGCTAGTCGGGTCGTGGAGGAATGTGCTATGTCTCCCAGCACATCTCCTGCACTGAAAAGTCCTACAATTGTTGGCATGCCCTTGACTAAACAGGCATACGCGACACAGTTTGCGGTCTCTAACAAACTGGTCTCTTTGAGCGAAAGTCATGCTCCTGAAGTCGCTGCATGAAAACAGGTCATGCACAGCAGTACGACAACAGAGACATTTAGGCCTCGGAGAAGACGACTTTGACTTGGAAGGAGCCGGAGAGCTCGGAACTGACTTAGCAGCCTGACTTTTCGTGGCAGCATCAGTCATCTGCAGTATGCGAACTCGGCTTTCCAAGAAGACAAATAACTCCTTGAGAGTAGGGAGCTTCCCTATTTTGACAGATGACTCCCATTCTCTGATGAGGTTCATCGGAAGCTTGTCGATGATAATTCTGGTAATAATCAGATCTGACAACTCCACTTCTGTATTAAGGGAATTCAGTGCATGCACTGTGCTTATAAAATGATCCAGGTATTTCTGCAGGGATTCTGCAGAATACCTCTCAATCTGAGGGGGAGAGAAGAGATTGTCCAGATGGGTGTTGGCGATTAGCCGGTCGTTATCAAACCTATCAATCAAAGTCTGCCACGCCACCTGGAAAGTCGCAGCAGAGACAGGAATATTCTGAATGACCGTACTAACCTCTGATGACAGGCAAGACTTCAAGTACTGATACTTGTCCATGTCCGAAATGTGCCTGTGTTGAATTACCAACGACGAGAAAGTGTCACGAAACTCGATCCACTCAGAGGGGTTCCCATTGAACTGAGGAAGACGGATTTCGGGGAGTTTCGGTAACAACGGCGTGACAGGGTCAAGCGAAGAGCGCTGACTGGCAGTCTGCGCCTGCTCGGGTTCATATAGCTGTTTCCTTTCAGCTATCATGGAGTCAAAGAAACTGATGACTTTATAATAATCAGATTCCACTGCGTGAAAGTCGAATTCATGATCCTGGTAGGCCTCGTCAATGGCCACCTGAGCATAATCTGACTTATAGGCCTTGAAGATCTCTACGAATTCAGAGCGGCGAATGCGCGCCTCATGAAGCGTAGCGAGATCTTCGATTTCGTACTCTCGCATAATCTGCATTTGACGCAGAAATTGCGATTGCAAGTACTCGAAGCGTCTTATTTTAGCCTTTTGGGCAGCTTCGGCCTGGGCGTGGGCTTCGGCTCTCTTAGCCTCAGCTTCCTCACGGGCCAGGGCGAGCTGGGCCTGGGCCTCCGCTCTCTTAGCTTCGGCTTCCTCACGGGCCAGGGCGAGCTGGGCCTGGGCTTGCCTTTCTGCAAGGGCCTGCTGGGCCAGGGCCTCCGCTCTCTTAGCTTCGGCTTCCTTTTCGGCTAAAGCCAGCTGGGCCTGAGCCTGCCTTTCTGCAAGGGCCTGCTGGGCCAGGACCTCCGCTCTCTTAGCTTCGGCCTGGGCCAGGGCCTCCTTGTCAGATAAGGCCTGAAGAAATTTACACAATTGAGAGTTGCCTCTGGAAATGACGGCGTCGACTTCTGCCCTATAGGCTTCTTCAGCATCAGAATAATCCACACCGTCGATTTCAGTCTGCACAAGGTCGAACTTAGCTGCAAGTTCGTCTAACTTAGACTCATACTTTTTGAGTTCAGGATATGTGACATCCTCAATAGCTAAATTACTAATGACATTAACCTGCCGCGTAATCTGGGCCTTAATGGGAACTCGCTTGGCTTTAAGAGCCGTCAAACCGTCTGGACTCGACATAGCGACTTGCTTATACAATGTCTGAATTAAATAGGTTGCCCGCCTAGAGCCGGTGCAACAATAACAAATTAATGTTTGCTTATAAGAATGGAGTGAGTTGCCCGCATAGGAGCATACGAGTAGACAAAGAAATAGTGTGTAGCTGTACAGGTGTAAGTACACAGATGTAAATGTTTACACTTTACAAGAAAGTACAAAAAACTTAATTGAAATCTGTCAGAGACCACCCTCAAACGCAATGCGGAGGAGAACCACAGATACTTATAGCAACTGACTTTAAACTACTTATTACTGATGGCTACTGATGGTAGCGTCTCACACCGGCGGCAAACTATACCGGGAGAACAAGATTGATATATAAGAATGACTAGAATTGTGGCTAATCACTGAGGTCTCTGTAATAAGTGACCAAGACAAATTCAAACTGTTAATTGAATAGTTACTTTACGTTAATTATAGGTCACTAACTATCAATGCATCTTCAACCATAGGCCTCTGGGTCATATCTAGGCCCGGAGGAACCACAAAGAAATGTTCCCGCTCCCACGGTAGCTCGCAGGCGAAATAGGGACACGGGGAAACCTCTCCGGTTTGAAGGATGCTACACTAAGTCAAATTTAAAATATATTTATTGAGCCCCTTGAAAGATACAAAGAGCACAATGGACAAAATGATAAGCAGACCCTTTTAAATACAAGATGGAATTTTGTATCTTGCTTTACAAATAAATTCCTCTTCCTAGCGGTGCCGAAGAAGATGAAATGTTGATGAAGTCAAGGGGAGACGACTTAGTAAGCTCCTTCTGGAAAATAAGGCATGCTTGCCTTATAAGACTGATGAATAGCTCGGAGGACCAGAGCAGAGCAATTTTTATAGTCGCGCTTGCTCGGACGACTGAGAAAGAATTTCACTATTCTTGAAGTGAATGCGCACTATCAGCAAATTATTTTAAGGTCGACTTGCTGCTTCGACCGAGAATAAGAACCTTTAAATGTTGCTTCGACACTGCAACTAAAATTAAGCACTCTGAAATATTCACTTCACAGCAGTACTTACAGTAAATCCTTTTACTTAATGAGTTACGCATTCAAGTCCATACGGTTTGATCAGGGAAGTAAAAAACTTGGCTTCACACATTTGTAATTAAATCACAAATAAATTACTTTGATGAACGTACTAAATTGCGTCTCTGCAATAACTAGGGCTGGGAAACTTCAAATTCCCAGCTCGACAATAATAACTAGATTCAGAATTCTGAACTGAAAACTAGCCTGGCGAAAGCTTCGAACGAGAGAATAAGAATGAATAGCAAGAATGACAGACGTCACGACATGTGACGTAAAGCAAGAATCCCATTGGCCAAGAAAAACAATAAATAATTAATCTTGGAAATAAATCAATTAAGTTACATTAAAATACTAGAACATAAATAAGAGAATTAATAGCATTA
Organism: Ectobius pallidus; assembly: GCA_964059195.1. NCBI lineage: Eukaryota > Metazoa > Arthropoda > Insecta > Blattodea > Ectobiidae > Ectobius > Ectobius pallidus. The sequence goes on along the minus strand of CAXKWD010000004.1, from coordinate 46,505,713 downwards.
CTTTAAAACTGAATTGTTTCTTTAAAAACACAAAATTATGAATAAAATATACTAAAAAATAATCAGACTGAAACTTTGGGTTGGAGATTATAACATGACTATCCAAAAAATGAAAGATGCGACAGTCAAATGTTATTTCTTATGAGAATTGATGGGAGAAAGAACAAACAGATAAGTAAACATATTTAAAATTATATTGAAGACACAACAAGAAAATAAAACAAGCGAAGTTGCCATAGCAACACGGCGAATGACCTCGCGAAACCAGCTGATGCCTCAAATCCGGCCAGACACGAATGCCAGACGGAACAATATCTTAAAGGAATATTAAATATTTTATGGAACCCGAAGGTTCATTGCCACGCTTACCTGAGTCCGCCATTCAACCCTATTCTGTGCTAACTCCATCCAATCATCCCCCACAAATCCTACTTCCCATAAATCCGTTCTAAGATTGCCCTCCCACCTACGTCTAGGTCTTCCACGTGGTCTTTTCCCTTCGGGTCTCCCAGTCATTACTTTTGAGATATGTCTTTCCTCTCCCATGCGTGCAGCATGTCCAGCCCATTTCATCCTTCGCGATTTAATTACCCTTACTATATCTGGTGGGGTACGCCGTAGCATAGTGGTTGAGGCGCTGCGCTACAAACCAGAAGGTCGCGAGTTCGATCCCCGATGAGGTCGTTGGAGTTTATCAATTGGCCTAATCCTTCTGGTGGCACTATGGCCCTGGGGTCGACTCAGCCTCCAACAGAAATGAGTACCAGGAGCAATCCTGGGGGTAAAGGCGGCCGGTGCGTAAGGCTGACAACCTTACCACCTTCATGTGCCGATGTCTAAAAATCTGGGAGCCTCAACCTCCTGGAACCCTCTGGACCTCCATGGCCTGTAATAGGGAACACTTTACTTTTTTTTTTTTTTACTACGGTATATCTGGTGAAGCGTACAGGTCCTGAAGCTCATCGTTATGCAATTTTCTCCAGTCCCCATTGTCATCCCTCTTGGGCCCAAATATTTTTCGAAGCACCCATTTTACCCCCTTATACATTGTATAATTTTCTTCGCATACTGCCTTATCTAAACATGAACTTGAGAATACTGTTTGCATACTCTGCGATACTGAAATATAGGTTATTTATTTGCAATCACTTGATTATAAACCTGCTCACTAATTTAAATATCTTAATGCCAGCTATTAGTATGTTAAAGATAGTTAGTTAAAGAAACGGGATATCTTCACATTAAATGGCATTGAAAAAACACTGAATACGGTACCGGTATTCAGTTCAGTAGTGAATAGTATTGTGTGAGGTTCGGGCCATGAAGAGGATAGTTGTGTCCGTGATACCCGTGGTAAGTACGAAGACTTCAACCATCATAAATGATATGGATACCTACGATGTGAATACTTGCCACCATTATGCACCCGGGTCGAAGTAAAGGTAAGTTATGGCAAACAATTTTAAGTTGAGTGCAAGAATAGGCTTTTTAGAACGACATCTTACAGCCAGTACCATAAATAACAATATATTATGGTTGCAATGACTAAAACAATTCCTTCTAATGGTATCTATCGGTCTTGAAAAACAATCGATATATCTCTATTTAATGAACTACCAGTAGAGTCCCACTAATCCGGACCCGTTCGTCCGGACATCCGGTTAAATCGGACGGGATTTTAAAAATTGGAAAAAAAATATTAAAAATGAAAACGAAAAGTGCAGACAGAAATGTGCTGTGTGTGATTTTTAAGTACTGAACAATCAATATATTTTGAATTTTAATCTTAAAGTTGTTTTTGCACGTATAAAATAGTATTAAAACTAAAATTAAGATGTAGGAAAAGTTACACAATATTTATAAAAAAAACATTGATTTTTATAGTTTTACCCATCTATAACCTATATTACAGTACAGTATGTACATTTTAAGGCAAATTCTGTTTAATCCCATCTAGTCTGGAATTACAGGGCTCTACTGTATTGTAACACTTTTGGTAGATTTTTGCTTTCTCTACCCCTACAATAGGTAGAGGAAGTATAGTATTCGACCCTGAAATTGATGTCGTGTTTTCCCCATAAATTTACGTTTTGAGATCCCTGAATCTAAAAATACCATTTTCAAAAACATGTATGCGTGTGTGCCTGTGAACAACATAGCCTGAGAAAGAAAAATCGAATTTAAAAAAAAAAAAACTTTTCATTTGGGTTACATTTTAGAGATATGACATGAAGGTCGGCCACGAATTTATCCACACTTACTACCAGTTTACTCGAAGAGAATTTTATTTTTTGCCATTTATTTCGAAAACGGCAATAATGATTATGTTTAAGTTTTGTAGGCCTAAATGAGGTGCCCTTACTAAGGGCTAAAACTTTTATTTTGTAACTTTTTTTGGCAATAAATTCTTTTCACATGCATTCATCGTCAGATAACTTTTATTTTATGCAAGAAACACACTTACCGAAGAATGTAGTTTTATGGTACATACCTCCGTTAAAAGGCAATCGTACAGGGGTCATAAAAAGTAGAGAACATACATTTGTATGTGAAATGACAAGTTAAGTGCTTATTTTATTTCATGTAATGTTCTATCGTACTCGCCTGACAATGGACAATTCCTAAGCAAGCTAATGGAATATTATCTATTTTACGGAAATCGGCGGTTCATTGCTTTGCTTACAAGGGCCCGCCATTCAATCCTATTCTGTGCTAACTCCATCCAACCATTCCCATAAATCTACTCTAATCTTATCCTCTCACCTACGTCCAGGCTTTCCAAGTATTCTTCTCCCTTCTGGTCTCCCAGTCAATATTTAAAAAAAGAGTGCGTGGAACGCCACGCGACAGAAGTAAAACTTTATTTTATTTTTTTATTTTTTCAATTTTTGATTATTGGACTTTTTCAATTTTGCATTATTGGACTTTTTAATATTGGGTTTTTGGACTTTTTTAATTTTGGATTTTGGACTTTTTAATTTTGGATCTTTGAATTTTCTTTTTGGATTTTTTAAATTTTCGATCTTTGAATTGTTAATTTTTTTATTTTTAAAATTTTTTTATTTTTGGGTTTTTAAATTTTTAATTTTTTAATTTTATTATTTATTAAAATTTGGATTTTTAAATGTTATAATTTTTAATTTTATTTTTTTAAATTTTGGAAATTTGTATTTTTTAATTTTGGATTTGCGCGGTAATGAACCTCCGGGTTCCATAAAATAGATAATATACCTTTAGATTGCTTAGGAATTGTCTACTGCCATTGAGGAAGTAAGGTCTGAAAAATTTCCTTTGATTACTCCTAATCATTGAGTTGATTATTTTCTGTGCAGTTCGCACCGAAACAAGTAAGTAATTTCGTTCGGTTTTGAGTGTGACTGATTTCGTGACGGTTTTAGTGTGACTGATTGTGACTGATTTCGTGACGGTTTTAGTGTGACTGATTTTCCCGATGTATCCTCTACCGCCAATAAAGAAGTTTTACTTCAAAAAAATATCTTTCCTTTCCCATGAGCGCAACATGTCCAGCTCACTTCATCCTTCGTGATTTAATAACCCTTAATATATATTCGTGATCAGCAATGGTGTAGTCGATGATATACGAAGGTACACGCCGTATATCCTCAGCGTAACCTTACTAATGAACGTATATCTTCTGTATTAACGCGATTATCTTCTGCTTTGGTTATGATTTATTAAGTGCCAGTATGGTACTTTATGAGATTGTGTGGGGGACGAAAAAATGTCTGTCCGTCTGTCTGTCTGTCCGTCCGTCTGTCCGTGCGTCTGTACGCACCATAACTCAAGTGCGCTTTTTCGGATTTTCATGAAACTTGGTATAAACATTCATAATGTCGATGGGAAGAACCCTATTGATATTGAACCAAATCGGTTCACCGGTACCGGAGTAATGCCCAATTTAGAGCTTTTTTTAATAGATTATGGCGCCTTTCTATGAGAAAGGCGCCATCACTCAAATACGCTGTAACGGATTTCCATGAAACTTGGTATACCCATTTATGACGTCCATGAGAAGTGCCCTATTGAATATGAACCTAATCTGTTGACCGGTACCGGAGTAAAACCCAATTTAGTGTATATTTTAAAGACGCGGTAACTCAAATAGGCCTACGCTTTACCGGATTTTTATGAAACTTGGTATACACATTTACAATGTCCGTGGGAAGACGTCTATTCATAATGGATAAAATCGGTTGATCTGTTTCGGAGTAATGCTCAATTTAGTGCCTATTTTATGGCAATATACGTATTCGAAAGAATTTATAAAAAAAATGAAAATCAGTTATCTTGACAACATAGCCTATTGTTTTACTGTGATCTTATAAGGCCTTGGAAATTAAAATACAGGTAGCTATGACAAAAAACACTAATGTTTTACATGCGCTTATCCAACTAGACCGTTAAAATGACCCAGGTGGCCGAGATGGTAGACCTTTCTTCTTCCGTAAGCCCTGCTTATTGAATAAATCTGGAGCTTAGCTTGGAAATCAATTTAAAAAAAATATATTCTGCATATCATAATTGCAGTCATAACTGATTAAACAAAAACATACTGGCACTTTTTTACATCAGTTTATCTGATTTTATTTATTTGCGTATTTGACATTTAAGCCATAGATTCGTGAGACCAATGCAAGAGTAGCCTAAGTTCTGGTGACCCAAGAAGTGAGTGTTAATGGAGTTTTATTACACATAACCGGAACCAAATCATGAAAATTGTATCTTTGAATCAAAACAGTGCGGTTTTCAAACTAACTTTTAGTATATAGTCCTTGAGTAGAAAATGTGATCGATAAAATGCATTTCTCTTTAGAAATCTCAAACTCTATTTCTATCGTGTATGCCTATTTTATCTATTTTATGCAAATTATTGGTGTAATTGCGTTGCTGATGATTCATTTTGAAATCAGTGAAATGTTTTGCATTTTTTTTGTGTAAATTAAACAATGTTATTGAAAATGTCTCGTATCACCTGCTTTTATGCAGTCCAAGTTAAAACATGACTTTTACTCAAATTTCCCCGAAACTTTAGACTTTACTCTGGGCAAATTTTGGGACTATAGCACTGGTGAAGAGTATAGGTTATGAAACTCGTCATTATACAGTTTTCTCCAGTCCCCATTTACATCTCTTTTAGGTACGAATGATTACCTAAGCACACTTACTTCGAAAACTCTCAGATTATGTTCTTCTCGAAGAGTAAGGGACTATGAGCTTATCTCACATCCATAATACATCCGGTAAAATAAGTTTTAGTTTTAGATTTCTATCGAGAAGACGGGAAGATAAAAAGGTCCTGAGTTGCGTAAAAACATGCATATTTTTCTGATTTCAGTCTACAGTTAACTTCTGCTTTAATATTAATCGTACAGCTCCCAGATACAGTATTTGAATTTCTCCACTTGTTCTATTGTAGGGATACCTAACAAGAATGCCTAATAACAATGAGTTTAACTCTTTTGCCACAACGAAACCATACGAGTTTGACATTAGAGATTAAATTAATATCTATCGAAGAGAATGTTAGTCATTGTTTACGAACAGACCTATGATTGTAGTAACTAACGTTTTTCAAAGACGCTGCATGTTTGATGTTGACCAATAACGTTTAGCAATTCCTCAGATATAGACCAATCACGATCGCTTATTTTATAATATGCTTCTTAGAATCGCACGGATGCAATTATATCTGATAAAACGTCAGCTCGTTACTGGATACGTGAGGCATCAACGTGCGGTTATTAATACGTCACGTGCAGCCAGTGAACAAAATGAAAACACATGATATTATATAACATAACTTGTTTGGAAATTGAAATAATTATAAATTTCCGATGGTTAAAAACATAATTTAGAATCGGTGCAAGCCAGTTCGTGTGCTTTTATTCTGTTCTGCTGTTAGCTCCCACCTGTTAGCTGTTACCTGAATTAAGTTAACTATGTCTTATATGCACAATTGGTAGCAATGATTACATGGTAACTCGAATCAATTCATGGATGGTTGATTCATAGCATGCCGTGAACTCAAAGCTGTTAGTTTTGTTTTTATATAATAAAGCACGAAAGTTATTATTATTTGCGTAATCCGTTACATTTTTATTCATTTAATAGTCTTAATAAATCCAACTCGAGTTGACGAGTTTTATCATATAAATTTATCGATTAACCCGTGAACTCTCGTGGGATTACCTATGATAACATGGGTACCGTGTTTGTCATTTTGCACTTAAATTTGTATTTATTGCTGATCTAACAACTTTTTTAGATACTCATCAGAATATATTTTAAGAACCAAAGTCCATGGTATTATATGGACCTACTAATGAGACAGTACTTATCTAACAAGGAAAAGGCAAGTAGAATTAAACACTTGATGATGATTTAATGCAATATTATGATAATAATACAGAATGAAAGAAATACAATTGTGCACATTTTAAGAGCGTCTATCTTCGTTAGAAACAATTAATTCAATACCATGTGTGTCCCAAGTGAGTATTTTTGTAAGGAAAAAAAAATGTTCCTAAACTTTAACCATGATCTCGTGATAAGTATTGTCCGTTCTGATCTACTTTTTTTTTCATATCAGCAGAGGAAAGAATGAGGAATAAATTTTCTCTTTGTGGGTTTTCCATAAATTTGACAGTTTTTCTGTTAATAAAATATAACGATTCATAAGCGTACTAAGCACTCCATGCAATAAGGTAACGTCAAGACCAATATATCCTTTTTCCCTATTAGCATAACATACTAGTAATAGGCAGGTCATTGCCACAGGGAGAGCGCTCTGAAAGTGCGCTGTTGCCAATATTAACCATAGACCACAAAACACAAAATAGATTTCGCATTTTTATTTTAATGTTATGTTCTGCACTCTTTAATCTGTACAATTATACTAATTCCACTCTGTATTAAAAATAATTATTTCATAAAAATGTAACATTATTGTTAATAGTATTAACATTACAAAGTCACTGGAATTATTGCGACCATGAGAATTAATCAGAATTTCTGAATCAATTTTGAAGTGAGGCGATGATAACAATAAGAGATCATGGACGTAGTTTATGTTTCATACAGTCTTTCTTAGGTGACGAAATCTAGGAAATGGCGAAACGTAAAATTCAATTGTCCGGAATTTTAGTCCACCAGTATAGTTTTTTTCGGAAGATCTATAAAGAAAAATTAGTTTTTATTATGTGCCAGTATGGTACTTTATGAGATTGTGTGTGGGGACGAAAAATGTCTGTCCGTCTGTCTGTCCGTCCGTCCGTCCGTGTGTCTGTACGCGCGATAACTCAAATACGTTTTGTCGAATTTTAATGAAACTTGGTATACACGTTTATAATGTCCATGGGAAGAACCCTATTGATATTGAACCAAATCGGTTCACCGGTACCGGTGTAATGCCCAATTTAGTGCCTATTTTAATAGATTATGGCGCCTTTATAATAGAAAGACGTCATAACTCAAATACGCTGTATCGGATTTCCATGAAACTTGGTATACTCATTTATGACGTTCATGAGAAGTGCCCTATTGAATTTGAATTTAATCTGTTGACCGGTACCGGAGTAAACCCCAATTTAATGTCTACTTTAAAGGCGCAATAACTCAAATACGCTTTATCGTATATTTATGAAACTTCGTATACGCATTTATAATGTCCATGGGAAGACGTCTATTTATAATAGATAAAATCGGTTGACCTGTTTCGGAGTAATGCTCAATTTAGTGCCTATTTTATGGTAATACTAGCTGAAAAGGCCCGGCGTCGCCCGGGCTTTGTATTTTTTTTTTTTTTTTGAAATTAACTTATGAAGGACTTTATGTATGTAGAACTTGAAATGAAGAAAAAGATTTATCACACTCAAACTATTCCATCAGAAAACGCTGGATATAAATTTTTATGGCTCATAGAGGATGTGGAATGCTGCATTCCGTTGCTTCTACACATCATGCTTGGGAGGGGTTGAAATAAGAAGAAACACAAATTACATAAGATTGTACTGACTTGACGGAAAATAATATTTCTCATTCTCATGTTACTATACAATCGTTTCGGAGCTGAAATAAAAGAGAAATGCAGTATCACTTTCATACTTTCCTCCCCTAGAACCCGAGACATAATATACTGCGAGTCAAAATGTTCCATCCCATGCTTAGGGCCTATGATAAACATCCCTATTTCTCAACTAATACAAAGCCTACAGGTATGGATAACTTATCAGCGGAAAGGATTATTTACAGACTTTTGATATAGCATACTCACACACTTAAGTTGTCCCTCTTATTCTACATCAAAATGTGAAGTGAGTAAATATTTCTTATGTCGAGGGTAGAGAAAGTTACGTGACTACATCACACTGTGCTTTATTTTCGTGGATTTCATTTTCAGTAATTATTTTCGCCAATATACTCGTATTACATTAAATTCCAGCATTAGGCTATATACTTGCCAAGGCCCTATGTAATCATAGTAAAGAATTCATTGTTGCCATGTGAACTAAACAGCATTTCTTTTTTTTTCAGTATAAAATTCTCAGAAATTATATAATTTTCAAGGGAAGGACTGATTTATTTCAATTTTAATGTTGACCGCGTAACTTCCCGGGCTTAACTGGGTATGTGTGCAAAATTTCGTACAAATTGGTGAAGAAATGTGGATTTGTATAAGGAACAAACATACATACATACCCACAAACACACATTCGACTTTATATATTAGATACGTATTCGAAAGAATTTATAAAAAAAATGAGAATCAATTATCTTGACAACACTGCCTATTGTTTTACTGTTATCTTATAAGGCCTTGGAAATTAAAATACAGGTAGCTATGACAAAAAACACTATCGATTTACAAGCGCTTATCCAACAAGACCGTTAAAATGACCCCGGTGGCCGAGATGGTAACGCTTTGGCCTCACATTCTGGAGTCCATGGTTCAAAACCCGAAACCGGCCAATTTGAATTTTTTTTTTTACATTTTTATGTGAGTGTGCGATTGACATGATATCACATATCTGTACAGTTCAGTTCAGGTGATGCTGGAAGATTTTAATCTCATTAAAAAAAAAACTAGACCTTTGTTCTTCCGTAAGCCCTGCATAATGAATAAATCTGGAGCTTAACTTGGAAATCAATTTAAAAAAAAAAACATATTCTGCATATTATAATTGCAGTCATAACTGTTTAAACAAAAACATACTGGCACTTTGTTACATCAGTTTACCTGATTTTTTATTTTTATAATAACGGGTATTTTATAATGTTTGTACTACCATCAATTACTGAAAGTAACAATATAGGCTAGTTAAAAATAAAATTGCATAATTAATGCTTTTATGTCAGTGCTAATAAATAAGTTATAATGTTTTAATTATTTCGCTGTTCCTTTATTTAAGAAACATCTAAGAATAAACGGTTGGATTAATAAACGCGGTTACCTGATAATAAGTATGACATTCTAACAATGAGAACAGCGCACTATCGTTTGGCCTTCATATAAGTTTGAGTCTGACATTACCTTGTGGAAGGTTTGATACAATGTGTTAATTTGCATGCCGATATGAACATGTTTTAATAAAAACGAAATCGCCGAGGATTATTGCTGAACGCCCTAGGCTTGAGGGGAAATTAATGTATAATACTATGAATAATAAAGTGGTTACATTGCATAACTAATAGAGAACTATCAGTCCAGCATTAGATAGGTGTTTGATAATATTTGTTGTAAAAGCATTGTTAAACGCCTGAGTACACTCGTATCTGACAGAATAACTGTACTCTTCTCTATTTCAGTACTTTGTTAGTAATTTATTGCGAAATATAATCAATAGTAAACCAGACCACCATTTCACCGTGTCTCTAATTTCAGAAATCGGGGAAATATTTCGTATTTCAGTAATTTATTAAAGAAAATAATAATTTATTGTACAAATGAAGTGTCCATGAAAGACAAATTTTAGAACAGATATCAGAATTCAAATATTTTGGACCTCATGTAACAAGTAATAGGAACTTATACCAAGATGCTAAGAAGCAAGCTGATAAAACAGCACAAATATCAGGATGCATGAGGAATACTATTTGGCGTAACAAATTTTTGATAGTATAAAGTCAAATAAGAATATAAACCAGCAGTTAGACCAATTCTGGAATATGCAGCAGAATCCAGAGCTGATACAGCAAAAACTAAACAAATTGTAAGCACATGTGAAATGAAAATTTTAAGGTCTATTCAAGGGAAAAAAATATGTTCACAGGATATGTAGGCCTAATATAGAAATTAGGGAGAACAGCAAAATTTAAGACATCTCAAAATGTATTAAAAATAGAAAAACGTAACTTATTGAGAAGAACATATAGATAGAATGGCTGAAGAGCGGCTGGTGAGAACAGAGGAACATGCCTGAACGGGGAAACAAACAGGATACATATCCCAGAATTAAAGAAGAAGAACATTAAGAAGAAGAAGAAGAAGAAAAAGAAGAAGAAGAAGAAGAAGAAGAAGAAGAAGGAGAAGATGACGATGACGAAGGCTCCAGGGAAAGAAGGGGTTAAGGACACTTTATTTTATTTTTGAGATTATAACTTAAGTCCGCGTTCAAGTAGTAGATCGGTCCGATATATTTCATTGCTTTGATTAAAAACAAAACTAGGATAGGCTGTATCAGGAAAGCAGCCGCAGAGTACATGAAATATCTTGTGGGTGGTGCCTAAATATAGGACAATTTAAGATCTGTATGTCTCCTTATGTCATTGGGATTGAAATGGAATTCACAAACCTGCGTTAAAAATGCTTATCAGTTTAACATAACCTACATGCATCAGTAGGAATAACTCTTCCCGTTTAATCCTGTAACGAATTCATTTACTTTGCATTAGATTTCTGAGATTTTACAGAAAGTACAGAGCCTAGTACTTACCACGGAATAACAATCCATACATAACCTCCGAATCAATCAGTTGACTAATGAACTCATAATATTAGTGAAGAGATTTTATGAGTAGTGTTCATATCTCCATGAAACAAGATTTTGTTAACTAATAAATAATATTATGAATTCTATATTATTAACTAATATTGATATGATATGACATGATATTTATTGTACTAAGAAAAATTACAAAAGAGTCTACCGGATTCGACGTTTGTCGTTTTACCGGAAGACAATCTTAAAACACAATTACACATTTTTCGTGGAAGTGTGTGTGTAAGCATCAAAGGCTACTAAACAATATAACTGGATTCCAGAAGGAAACTTCAGAAATTCTTTTTAAGATAAAAATCAAAATAAAATAAATGGCGTAAGTTTCATCTGTGCTTTCCTTAACGCTAAATTCGTATGTATTTTTTTTTCTGTTCACATCATGTAACTTTTTTATATTCTTATTACTCTTGCCTAAGCCATAAAAAATCACTAAATAAATAATCTGCATTTTTATGGGATTCACAAACAATGAACTGGTTTTCTAAATAAACCTTATCATACTGATAGCGTATATATTTGAAAATTAGCCTTTTTGTCAATACTCCGAGTCATTAAGCATAGCGCACTGAATCGAGGTACTTTACATTACACACGATATTGGCATCTTTTTTTTTTTTTTTTTTTTTTTTTTTCTTTTTTTTTTAATTTAATTTTCCGGGCTGTGTTCGCACTGCTTTAATTGCACTGAATGTTGTACACTGATCATTCCCCATTATTGAAACAGGACGTAGGCTATAATTATTTCTTTGTGATAATTATTAACTAATACTATTAGCAAGTTCTATGAAATAGGTCCCAGGATGCAAAGTACCTGAAATCGGGGCCTGGCAATCCATAAGCTGAGAAGTTAAATAAAACAAAAGCTACCTGCTGATACATTACACTTTAGCTGCGGGATGTGCGAATAGCTGGAAGTGCAATCTTATCGAGCCTTATCTAATAACAAGGAAGGCTTCTATTGGCAGAACTTGCACAATTGAAGTGCCTACTCCATTGGAATCATTCGGACATGTGTTGTCGCTGCAGCTGGGCGCCAGCCAAGCAGGTAAACATATTTTACTTTACATTACTATCAAAACATTAAACTATGAAGTGAGGAAGCGGCTACATTCATTATCAACACTTCTCTTCCGGTGAACGAGGATGCTGATATAGGGTACTGGTGTATTCCAAGTGAAACCAAAGGTTGGGATCACTACTTGACTTTCTTGTAAGCCTTTATAACAGGGATACAGGATTTGGATCCGGAGGGGCCCCCGATTTTTTTTTTTTTTTTTTAAATTAAGATTCAAATATCGTTTTAAGTATTTTTTCACTTATAGACAAAATAGCTTTTTTAAACACATACTCCATATTTTACTGTTCCAAAATAATAACAGTTTGAAAAAGGCACTAAAACTAAATTTGAAGGCTTAATTTTACAACTTTTAATAAGTAGGCTTACTGTTAGTATGATATAAAATGCCATAAAGGAAATAAAACATTTAAAAATAATAAATGTACGTTTCTTGTATTCGGGTACATCATTTCTTGATTATTATTAGGGCTGTACCGATTAATCGATTAATCGGCCCGATTAATCGATTAAATATTTAATCGTCGATCAATTACATTTTCCGATTAATCGGTTTAGTCGAATTCTGAAGAAGTTTTTCGAGAAATGGGTCAAATGACCAAACTCTTTTCTCAGTGCCAAGTGAGAGAGTTTTTAGTGCTGTCGGTATTATTGTAAACAAGCTACGATCGTCTCTTGAACATTCAAATGTCAACAAACTCGTGTGTCTCAAGTCTTGGCTGAAAAAGTAACCGGAAATGTAAGTTTTGTATATATTTTTTCACTAGTTAACTAATAATGGTATTCATTAATTCAGGATTTCTTCTGATTATCTGTAGTGTAGTAGTTATTAAACGTGTAAAACAATATTAAATATACCTTTTGGTTTCGTTTAAAATACCGACCTGTTTGTCGATTAATTAGTCGATTAATCGGTCGATTAATCGATTAAAGTCAAGCGTTAACTCGATTAAAAGTTTTAATCGATTTTCAGCCCTAATTATTATTATGTAGGCCTATTTAATGTTTTTTCCCTGGCTGAGTGGTAGAGAAGGCTTTATGGTCTTAACTCCACCAGGTTAAATAAATAAATAAATTAGGAGTATTCCTACATTTTAATTTAGTGAAAAGAAGAGGGGCTATACAATTATGCATTAGGTCTATTATACATTTAGCTTAAGTAAAAGTGAAACAGTGTATTCATTGTACTAAATAATACCATCCTTTAACTATTTCAACATTTTATTTATCCACAATAGTCTTATACAAAAAGGTAAAAAGTTTATATAATTAAAATAATTTAATTTGGCAAAATAAACATATTTAATAATTCAATTTTAAAAATTAAATGTTTGCCGAATTATTTGTTCTATTTTCTTACGATTTTTCCCCCTTTGGGAGGGCTGGCAGTGCCGTATTTAAGCCTAGGCAGACTAGGCAGCTGCCTAGGGCGGCAGATTTGAAGGGGCGACTTTTAAGCCGTTACTGTTTTTTAAATATATTAAACATTTTATTCATAACTCTTCAAAATAGTAAACTAATGTAACGCACAATGAAATAGAAATGAATAATATTGACAACAATACGCACCTGTTTCTTTATTTACTTATTGATGTATTATATATTATTATTATTATTACTACTATTATTAGCCTACTATTGCAGTTACCAATAATGCTTATTGTAGGTTACTTTGTGGTACATTCATGTGGAAATAAGGGGGCGAAATTATTTTTATCTGCCTAGGGGTGCTTAAGTAGCTAAATACGCCCCTGAGGGCTGGGCCACTCGGGGTTCCTCCCTGGCTTTCTTCCTTTATTTTAGAATATCCATAGGCCTATTATGACTTCGTTTCAAGTAACTATCACAGTAATTACTAGAGTAAATTATTTTTACATGCTACGGAGGTTACATAATAATGTTATACAGTGCACGCCGCTTATTGTGATCTCTTCGGGACGCAGCTAATTTGATAATATTAACCGACTGATAACAGTAGCCGAAATAATTAATTGAAGGATATTTATTCATACATCAAAAAATACTCTACAAAAACAGAATTAAAAGCTTTTTATTCATACTCACAAGATAATACGTAACTGTGAATCATTCAACCATTCATAATAGCCTGCAAATAACTATTTTCGCAATCAATAAGAAGTTTTTATTGTTTTTGTTTTTCCTTTGGAGTTCATTAGCCAATATTTCATACTAATTGTGTTTTGTGGAAGTTTACTGACCTGTGGTGAACACCGCTTAGCAAACATCTAATGCCTGCATGTTCCATTCTTTTCATTTTACACTAGCCATCACTGCATGTCATCACTGTGACATTCACAAATCTAAACCAACAGCTAAACTGAGGGGTGAAACATGTTTTACTGCTTGAAAGAGAAAGTTAGGGAGTACCACACCCTCGAACAGGTCGTCCTATAAGCTGGGAACACTACCCTTACTTCTAAAACAACACAGTACAGTTGAGTTAAAAACAAAATTTTGAATGACGTACAATACTTGGAAATATAACCTCAAAACGGAAAATGTGATAACATAAACCGAATCTTCGATCACAATAAACAGCGATTTTGCAATGTATAAGTATTAATCCGTATGGGACTTCATAAAAGCGATAAAATTTATTTACCCGACTGATAACACTATCCGGACTAGGCCTACATTAAGTGGTGTTCACTGTATTCATTGGCCTATAAATATAAACCTAGATGGTGTAGTTATCATGGAGTTATCTTACAAGAGTTTAAATTGCATTGAACAATAAGAATATCTTGAAATCTAGTGACGCGTGAGCCTATTACAAATACATGACATCCTTCTAAGAAATGTATGATTCTTCAATTTTCAAATCTTAATCTTATTATATGCAGGCCCGATGAGACGGGGGGGGGGGGGCAGCCGGGGCTGTAGCCCCGGGGCCCGAACTCCCGCCCGACCAGGTTTTATGTTTTACCTTCTAAATTTAGTATAACCAGAGACACGGAATCAATCAGTTAATATGAAACGGATTATTCTTGAAGAAAAATTGCTATTTTTTAAAAGTAGAAGCAGAAATCCTTTTGGACTGAACGGTAGGCCTCACTAACGTTCGGCATTTAAAATAATTTTCAAAAGATTAATTTTGGTACATACAGATTAAACATACAGATAAAATTGGTACATACGTGTGCAAAGTTATCCCCTGGGTTTACATTGTTTTGCTATTTTTACATAGCTGGTTCTGTAATTTAAGTGTTTTATTTTTAGTTGAAAAGTCAAAGACACAAGTAGTACAGTAATTAGCTTTTATGCTTATTGATAGCATTGTGTCAAAACACATTTTATTACTACCTCTTATGATCACAACTGAAAAGCTTTTAAACTTATATGGTTTTATTTGTGTAAAATATTACGAACCTTTTTAATGACTAACAAAAATATATGTTTTCAAGTAATCGGTTACTTACATAATCTTTTTGTTGCATACATTATAAAGGACGAGGTTGGGTGTCAGTGGTGAATTTATTATTTGACGGGGGCCCGGGAAAATTTGTCCCTGGGGCCCTTGCTTTCTCTCCACGGCCCTGATTATAAGGGACAATGCAGGAATATTGTATTAGAAATTAATACAGAAAAAATACGCATATGGTCTTGAAACGTCAAAATAATGTGCTACAAAATAAGTTTTTCCTCCGCCATTTTCTCAAAAGTCGTTAATGATATTTTTACGCTAGTTACACAAATTGCTTGTATTGATATCCAGACACTTTATTTGAATATTTTCTCGTAAAAACACTGAAGGGTAACTAAGAATAACCTTCCACTCAACGAAAGGATTATTCAAACCCATTCTCATGAACAACATGACTACTATCTCCCGAAAGGCAGCTACATATCCTATTAAGAAATCTCAAGTACAAAAGTAGCAAATAATCTCATTTTTAGGGTAGTGAAGGTCATGTGATTTTCACACCACATTTACCATTAATAAAAATAGTATGATGATTAATATGGTATTATTGCCAAACCAATCTTAACTCTAGATAGCGTTTACCGAATTACATCCAAATATATTAAGGTGAAAGTCAGATTTTTATCTGTTTACTTAATGATTCTTAACGTAATACACGCCGTTATCATAAAACGATGGAAAGGGCGAGAGAGAAACGGAGATAAATATATAGACAGAAAGAGAGAGCGAGATGTATCTTACTGTTTCAAAGGGGCAGCACAAGCCTTTTAGGCCGACGTGCGGGAGGTCTCTAAACTCTCTTTAAGCGCCCCGTTCTCTAATCTAATCTTACTGTTTGCTTCTTTTGATGGCCTCTTGGTTCGTGACTCAGTCAACTCTAGTTCATGACCCAAACTGGAGCAATTGACATTTTCTGAAATTTGTTTTACTGGCAATAAAATGTATTTAATCAAGTAATTCTCTATTTTATAATAGGCTATTTACAAGTTAATATAGGAATTCAGCAGATATTCTATGATTGCAAAGTGACATTAAATTGTATTCGTTTAAAAGTTGAGTAAGGAATATTCGATTATAGACCAATTCATAGTAAGTTTTATAATATAAATATCTGAAAATCTTTTTTGAACTTTTTCAATTGATTACATTTTTATATAGGTGACCTACAGTCGAGTCATATTCCAATTTACTTAGAACAAAGCTTCTATAAAAAAAAAAAAGCATTGTTTGAGTATCTTTCAAGTGGTACCTAAATATATCAAAATGTTCCCTCAAAACTTTGACTCTTTGCCCTAGAAATTTAACTGACTTTATTAATTAAAAAATTGTAATAAATTTAAGCAACAACTTTTGTTTTAGTTTTTAATGGATAAAAAAATTATAGAAAGGAGTTGATGAATCCTCAATAAAACAACTTCTTTTTGCAATAGCTATTAGGTAATAATTGGCGAGAATCACTGAAGTATGCATTTGCCTCAGAATAAAATATTCTAGAAGGGATTTCTTAGTATTTACTTTCCAAGACCAATATTTTAAACTATTTGTTTATGTTATATACTCAATAAAGAAAATACTTGGATAAAACTAATAGAGGAAACATTTAGTGTTATTATTTAATTTTGATGTGCACTCCTTTAACCAATTTCACAAAATGTTAAAGCTATAATCTGACAGTAGGCCCACTACATTTCTCATGGGCGTACGGTGAAATTCTATTTGGAGGGGGTTCAATATAATATTGTCTCAGTTCAATGTCCTTGCGCACATTATAACTTAATACACTATTTTAGTAACTAAACAGTTGTATTGTGATCATTAGTAGACTATAAATAATATGACGTTAGCTACGCAGCACAGTATTTCAAACTGTTTTCTTTAGGTATCTGTCCATTTCTTGTTTTAAATAGTCTATAAATAAAACCTTTCTTTTGAGAAATTATCATAGTACTGTATCATGTAATATACACTATGGGCTATAATCCACATGAATTATACCGTATATCCAGAGCACTATGAATCATTGTATCTATATTCTGTTGTTTCTGTGTCGGCAAGTTGATTGCAGACGTAGTAATTTCCTTTAACTAGTGTTGGTTTCTGGAGCTAAGTCCATTCCAGAAAATTTGGTTTTACGTATTGAAAGCTGATATCCATTGGACTCCTGAGATCCATTCGATCACAAAACATAAATATCCAGGTTATCAAATCATTTATGAGAAATTCCAAAGGAAATTTCGTTATTAGTAAAGCATCACTGTTACAAGAAGAATAAAGTTAAAAACCCACCAGTGTTAGTAAATTATTTAATAACAATAGGCCTATGTTTTCCTCGACACTAGAAGTAATTTTTTTAAGATAATTTGCTCATTGAGATTAAGTATGTGCATCATTATTATATTACGAGAATATAGAATCATTAATGAGAAATAAAAGTTTACAAGAGGTTTTTTTTTAAAATAATGCTGTGTTATGCAAGAAAATTTAATAAAATAACCAAATCAATGTTTTTTTAAATTATTAAATATGATGTTAGGCCTATAATCCTAAAAATCGCAGATATTTCGAGAGGCGTTTCAACCCCCTCAACCCTCCCCCACCGTACGCCCATGACATTTCCCATAATCCACCCCAACTGAAGAATAGAAATAATGTTTAATTTTAATTTACAAGATTTATTTATTTTTATTCTTGTTTCTTTCAGAGAAAGCTATGGAATATGATAGTAGCAGTTTGCATCCTTTGCTGTGTTTTCTATCTAGGATTAATGAATTCACATTATCAATTGCCATGTGAACAGATTGTCATCATTCCACCATCGTCAGTGACATATAAAGGGACGATGAAGCAACCTCTACTCACCACAAGTGAATTTACATTACAAGATATTTATGAAACATCTCCATCAACAGAAAGTGTTCTGGATGAGAAAGTAAATCTAAATTTTAATTCAGAACCTAAAAATCTGAGGACATTTAATGTTAATTTCAAACTTGGTCGGTGGGACAATCGAAGACTCTACAAGTTCTTTGACTTTGCGCTTGCTGGAGATAAATTTTCAGAAATTTCATCCCAGTATGACATTTGTCTTGCAACCCAGAGTTCTCTAGAAAGACTTCATTCACTTGTACAAGTTTCAAACCATTGGGCAGGGACCATATCGTTATCGGTGTTCATTGCTGGCAATGAATTCTCTTTGGTAGAGTTCTACGTGTCTTATTTGCGTCAATGTTTTCCAGACATAAGAGATAAGGTCAGTTTCCATCTAGCATTTTCACCAGATCACCCTCCATCCAGTGATCCATTCAATTTTATAATTAGCCAAGATTGCAGCAAACCTGAAGAAGTTTTAAAACAGCTTGTCCAGTTTCGCAGCAAAGACACCACATTCTGGCGTAATTTTACAGTTTACCCTCAGAATCATCTACGTAATTTAGCACGCAAAAACTGTCAGACTTCATATGTGTTTTTAACAGATGTTGATATAATTCCATGTAATGGTTTGGCAGAAAAAGTACACAAGTTTTTGAAAACCAATAAGGAGTGTAAACTGTGTGCCTATATTATACCAGTGTATGAGTTATCTGAGGAACTAAAATTCCCACGAAACAAATCAGAATTGATAGGGTATGGCAAGCAACACCTTGCAAGGCCATTCCATGAGAAGGTATACAAACCTGCTCAAACTCCTACTGATTACAAAAGGTAAGATTCTTTTCATTTGTGATCTATTATAATATATATATTATGTTATGTTATAAGAAAGTATAAAATCCAAGAAAAAGTTATACTTTAATGAAAATATTTTGAGATCTCCCAGCATTTATTTAATTTTAATTCATTCTCTCTCTCTCTCTCCATCCTATCTCTCTCTATCTCTCTCTCACCCCACTCTCTCTCTCTCTTGCTCTCTCTCTCTCTCTCTCCCCCATGGTCTCTGTCCCTCTCAAAACACACTGTCGGGGGATATGCATAAAAGAGAGTATGAAGTAAAAACTAGCAGATTTCAAGTACGTATCTACTTGCAGTCGTATGCATAACAATCCCACCCACTGCGATCACGTGACAATACGCTCTTTGTACTCAGTCGCATAGCATCTGCTTCAATTCCGCATGCATAAAGATCGAGCGGGTTCAGCATATGCTGGGAAATTTGTGAGCTACCAAATTCGACACTCACTACTTTCTACTCGGGTGATTCGCACGGAATATATGGACATTCCAGAAAGAAGGAAAACTACAAATAATGTAGGGACAGCCCCCTGGCATTGTAGATGAGCCGGAAACAACCCCTGCTGCTATTCCTTATGAAAATTTGCGAAAATAAAATATGTGAATTTTTATTTTTAATTCTCTGTATAGACCCCAAAATTTGATGTCATGTTTTGAGGCCCCCTGAATACGAAAATATTATTTTAAAAAAGATGTTTGTCTGCATAGCTTGAGAACGAAAAATCATATGAAAACTCAATTTTTAATTGAGCTTAGGTATCTTCGGGATGTGACACGAAGATTGGCCACTTTACACAATGAAAAGTTCGGTTTTCGCAACATTCTCGAAAACGGGTGAAACGATTTTGTTTAAATTTTGAATTTGAGGTGCTTATACTAAGAGCTAAACTTGTATTTGAAATATAAAGATTTTTTTTTTTCAAAAATTCTCTGTCGGGTAGTTACAAGGTAGGCATCGTTCATAGAAACTCAATTTTTCCTGGTGAACGATAAAGCTTTGCATCAATCTAATACAACTGAATACCTATTCTCTGCAACACGGCCTCTTATTCTATATCAGAATTTGGTTACACAAATCAAATTCTATATCAGAATTAGGTTACACAAAAGTATGCGAGTGCATTTATTAAGATTTTATTTGTATTGTGTATCCTTCAGGGATGTGACACGAGGTACGGCAACGACTTTCTTTTCATTTTTACAAGCACTTTATTGAAGAAAATTTCATTTTTATTAATTTTCTCGAAATAGGTTTAACGATTTTATAGGCTTATTTGTAGGCCTACTATAATATATTATACATAAGTGCCATAACTTTTATTTGAAAAACTTCCCCAAAATAAATTATCTGAAGGCTAGTTATAGGCTAAGCCATTCATTTTATACACTGACTTGGATTTTTTGGTCTTGCCTGGCGAATAATGCGACTTGGAAACGAGGCTGATACAAGTGAACGCGCACCACTGCAATTCATCCGTGTACTCTACACTGGAATATGCTATGTTAAGGATAGAGGGAGTTATAGGCCTATGAATATTTCATATCACATTTTAAAAATACTAATTATATTTAATGTTGTAATTATGTTATAGTGAATTTTCGTTAAAATAATTTAATCCGAAAAAATTATGGAAAAAAATATTTTCATTTATTATATTACTTCACTTAAAGTTTCATGTGAATTGTGAATACTTGTATTATAAGGTTGTGATTATTATTGTAAACTTCTAAAAACTAATTCTTGCATATTACGAAAATAATTACTTCGTTTATATTGTAGGCCTCTCTATAAAGTCCATTGTTTGTTAAAACATCAAAGAGACTTGATAGAATTAATTATTTCCTCTTCCTTAAATCGCCGACGTGGCTGTGATATAAATGCCCTGCTCTATGAACACACGTGTTTGTTTTCCTAGCTTTGTTTATGCAGGTGCATGTTCCGCGTGGGTTGCCGAAGTATGTACTTTCTGCTCTGAGCAGGTAGTATTCTGTCGCAACGATTTTTTATGCATATGAATTGTGAGTGACTACACTTCTCACCAAGAAGATGCTCTTAATTTATGCTTACTTTTTTTGCATATCCCCCCATGCAAAGGAAGTAGACATGGAAAAGAAATGCCATTATCATCCATGCTGCCAATACTTGAAGGGGAATTATGGGATAAGAGATTGGGAAGTGGTTGGCTTGCTATTTGGGGCGAGAGGGACAGTGTCAAAATTTTGTATACATTTTTTTCAACATTTTGGTTTACTGTTTTCAGCCACATTACAGGAATTGGCCTTAAACATACTCCATATTGTGCATAACCATTTGTATTCTGAATGTTTTGATAAATAGGAAGGAAGTCCTTTATTGCTGCTTTAAAATTCATTAAAAAAAATATGAATATGGAACATTAGGAAAATATTATCTTCTTAAAAATATATAGTTCTTAGAATTATTGTTATTTGACTGTGTCCTATTGGCATCGTTAATTTTAAGGCAGCTATCCGAACAGGATCCCCCCCCCCATATGTGCACTATTGAGACAAAAAAATTGTGACTTTGTATAGCATTAATTTAATTTTTCTAAGGATCACTTAGTTCATATACAGTTCAGACCTCTCTAGCTTTCAGTTTAATATCAGATTCAGATATAATTAAAAATTGAATCTCTGTTATGGGCCAGCATGAAACATTTAGTGTAAAAATGTTTTGGCTAAGTGGTCATTTATTAAAAGATCAAGGCTTTGGAGGCTTATTTTGTCGAATACACAGAATCACCATAACCTTCGCACTACATAGATATTTTGATGCTGACATTTTCTGGTCGTAATATCAGACGTAGAAGCTTATGTAATCATATTAGGCAAATGTTTTTGTCATGCTATTGCAAATTCAAATAAATGAACATCACTTAAATGTTAAATCAGGTAAGAAAGCCATCAGCAATATGAAGTATTTAGCTTGTTGAATTTTTGATACTGACATTTTCTGGTCATAATATCAGGCACATGATACCTTTCATCTATTAATTCTGACTTGAGTTTTGCAAAATCATTTTACACCATAGCTTATGTTGTTCTTGGTTCAGTACTCTGAGAGACCATTTAGTGACAGTTTATCCTGAAGAATACTGGATGTCAGTGAAACAAATTGTTATATTTTGTTACAATTTCTTCAAAAGTGTTGCCACTACTGTACCTAGGTGTAAGTTATTTCAATGCTCATACAGAATACAGATATTATTTTTCAGGTGGGAATCAACAGTGAACAACGAAACTCAAGATGTTCATGTGAATCATAATGTAACATATAAAGATTGGTATGAACCCTTCTTTATTGTACCTGATACAGCTCCAGCTTATGATGAAAGATTTATTGGATATGGTTTTACCCGAAACACACAGGTAAATCATTTTCCATATAGTGAAGTGATTGAATTACCGTTATCTCTATATATATATAAAAGGCGTTGCCCTGACTGACTGACAGAGAATCAACGTAGAGCCTAAACTATAACAGGTAGACACATGGAATTTTGACAGTGCCTTCGTTTCATAATCTAGGTGCTCACTAAGAAAGGATTTTGAAAATTTTTATTTTAAATGCCAAAAATTAAATGTTTTTGAGAATACTTAATCCCTTTTTAGACAGAATTGTCAAATCCAAATCAGTTCACTTGACAACAGTATTGTTGGCAGTCTTCACATAAGACTTTGGAAATAAATGAAACTTGACTTGACAAATTAGAGAACTATCAATATAATCCATGTTATAAATAAATATTAAAGAATGAAATCCACGAAAATAATGCAGTCACATAACTTTCCCTACCCTGGACATAGAGAAAACAATACGAGGTATGGTAATGTGTACATTATTATATCGCAGGTTTTTGGAGAGAGAAGTATGAAAGTGATATTACATTTCTGTTTAATTTCATCCCCAAAACGGTTTTAAGGTAACATGAGAGTGAGAAATAAAATATTCCGCAAAGACAATACAATTTTATGTTACCGGAATTTATGTTTCTTCTTATTTGAACCCCTACCAGGCTTGCTGTGTACAAGCGATGGGATTCAAAATTCTACATCCTCTATGAGTCATAAAAAGCTATACCAAGCATTTTCTGAGGGAATAGTTTGAGTGTGATAAATCGTTCTTCCTATTTCAAATTCTAAATACCTATATAATGACCTATAATTTAAAAATCGAAAGTCCTTCATGAGATAATTTCCAATTACAAAATAAAAAACTTGGGCAACGCCGAGCCTTTTAAGCTAGTAGTGTATAATATAGAAAGTGTAGGCCACATATCATTAACCTATATAGTATTTAACGGGGTACTGAAAAAGAATTATTATTTTATTCAGAGTTCTCTGATAACTAGGGCCCGGATTTGTATGTAAAAAAATATTTTTTTTCCTGATGCGTACATTCCTAAAACAAAGTTTTATATCCAAATCGAGGTCCGGCAAACGCAAATTCCAAATTTTATTTCACATAAAAACACATATTTTACAAAAAAAGTTATGTGAATAAATATTTTCGATATTTTCTCCATAAATACATATTTTAGTACTTTTCCGGATTTTTACGTAATTTTTTTTTTCCTGATGCTCATATCAAAGTCCGAAAACAGCAAATTCTAAATTTTATGTTACATAAAAATACATATTTTACAAAAAAATGTTATATGAATAAATATTTTCGATTTTTTCTCCATGAATAAATATTTTAGTACTTTTCCTCATTCTCTTTTAATATTTTACAACAAAAATTTGTATCTCGAATGAATTCAACATAAGTGCTTCACTTGCAATGAGGTGAGAGTGATTCACTTGCACTTGCTTATCAGGGAAGAACAGAACCCAATCTCAACATTGCGTAGTTCAATTAAAGAAATGTTGAAAGGCAACTTAATACTATCTCAGGTTCAAAAATAGAAGTTCTAAGAACAAAATTTAAAGGTATGTTTGAGAAAATTGGTGGCTACCAAACCCTCTGCAAAGTCGCTCAAGTTTTGGAAGGTCAAAACATAAGTGAACTTGATCGTGTATGTGTTAGTGATATACAGTACACCTCTTCAAATATGCAAGGTTAACATTGTGTGATGTAGAACGTTCCTTTTCTCAATGTAAGGCATTATTCTCGGATAATAGGCAAGGATCTGTGATCCATAATCTGGAGGTGACATTTGTTGCGCACTGAAACTCCAGTCAGTATTTTATATCTGATGTTTAGCTGCAATTGGTGAGTTTCAGTACACATTCCGGTGTTTTTGTTAATTTTTCAGAAAAATATATTTTTTTAGTTTTAGCACATATTTTTAACATTTTTAGCACATAAAAAATAAATATTTTTAAGTTTTTTAGCACATAAAAATCCGGGCCCTACTGACAACATTGAAATCCCCATATCTCTGCACCTAGCTGTTTTCTTGGAATTGGCTGAAAAAAAAAGAATCTCTGCTCCCAATAGAGGTGCCAGAACCTGGGGACTTAGCCTGCTAAAACATTTTAAGTTGACTCTCCCCTCCCCCCACATATTTTAAGTATTTATTGATATATTTAATATTATTTAAAATGCATTATATTTATTAGCCATTCAGAGCATTATAACTATTTTTTAAACAACTCATTGTCCCTCTTGTAATTCGTTCCTTACTATTATATATTGAACTTTTGATTGCTGAAAATCAGGAATACTTTGCAAAAATAAGTGTTCAAGTGTCACCTTGGAATATACTCCCTAAGATTTTAGTATGTAGGCTATATAAGTAATTATTGTACAACTGATACATTTTTCTGTGAGTAGCAGAACCTGGAATTTGAAAGTAAAAGCTTGCGTATTTGGATCAAATGAGTTTGTTTCTCCTTTTATTTCTAGTCCTAGGGCATGTTTATTTCACTATATGTACATGGTGAATTTAGGGTTGCCAAATCTCCTTTCACTGCCCGAAGTGCCCGGTTTCATAAATCCATCTGCAGCCAGCAGGGAACTGTTGCCCGGGATTTTTAAATTGGTAATATAGTGAAAATTGACCCTTTGTATTAGGTATAATAACAATATGTCTGTTCATCAAATCACATTGTTTAAACATTATAAATTAGAATTGATAATATCCTCACAATAGAAATTTAAATAATAATAATAATAATATTAATAATGACAATAATAATAACAATAACAACTTCACTAATAATAATAATAATAATTAGCATAAAATAAATCTCCAGTTTTGTTGATGTTCACATCTGGCAAATAGGTGGATTATAAGCCAATTCACACATAATTATGGGGATGGTGGTTAGCTGGACCCCTACAAATAAGTTATAGGACATTAAAAAAAAAAAAGGAGAAGATCGCTTTATTATGAGTTTACTACAGTAGGATCTACAGCTTAACGGAGACTCAGAAAAAATTAATATTTTATTACAGGCTAGTAAAATATGATTTATTTTGTAGGTGTATGAGATGAATGCAGCCAAATACCAGTTTAAAGTACTCTCTCCTGTATTTGCCATCCACTGGAAGTTACAAACCCAGAAAGAAGATTACAATGCCTTGAGAAGAAAACAGCTGAGCATGAACTCAAAAATGGTTTCAACATTCAAGAATGAAGTAAAATCACGGTATAGCAATAAAAGAAAGAGATAAAATATATTTATGTTCTTTAGGATTATAAACTTTGTTTAACAGAACTATCTCTATATTTGTAAAGTTCCATTTTACTGCCTGTTAAGGTAAAGAAAAAGGTGCTAGCATGTTATAGAGATAACAGTGGTATATCAAGGCGGGGATGGGAGGGGCGGTTCGCTTCAGGCCCCACTTTGAATATAGGACCCAATTTCTTTTTTAATCTACCTATTACAATCGATACCATGTCATGACTTTCGAAAAATTCTTTCATATCTTTACGTTTCATGCCTCCCTAAGTACGAAACCACCGCCTGTTCAAAAATATTTTTTGTTATATTTATATATAGGTCTATATATATATCTCTTTACACGATAGAGGCCGTAATTTTGAAGATATTTGAACCAAATTTTATTATGTTATTTCCAGGCCAAATAATAATAATAATAATAATAATAATAATAATAATAATAATAATAATAATAATAATAATAATAATAATAATAATAATAATAATAATAATAATAATAATAATAATTTTATTTAATCCAGTGTATCAATTACATATTGATTTTGGACATGTCAAACTTAAATCTAATTACAGACTATGATCATACCAGAATACAAGATTCATTAATTAATAGATATCATAAAACTATTTACCCTAGGCCTATATCTAATTTAGAGTTCATCTATCCTGTAAAGTGCTTTTTCACAAAGGTAGCTCTTTAATTTTTGTGTAAATTTTTTCCCAGTGCACTGTTTTAAAGTGTTTGGTAGTTTATTATAGAACTGTACCTGTACCCCAATTACATATGGATCCCTGTTTGATGATTTTGTGTTGTATCTTTTTGTGTATAGGTTTATGTTTGATCGAGTGTCATACTGGTGAATTTCATCTATAGCTACGTTTAATTCTGGTTTAAATTTTAAAAGTAAAATTACCCTATATATATAGTTCGGACAAGTTCGTTAATGAGCAAAATTGGCCCAAGGGGGTGGTCGGGGGAGGGGGTTGAAATTTTAAAACATTTATATCTCGGCCCCTATGAAGTATAGAGGGAAACTTTGTTTGAATAAATTAGAGTACTCCCTATGGAGTTCACAGTGACACCAACGATTCGGGGGTTTTGGGGGTACGAGGGGAGGTTGGGGGATGGAAATTCGAAATTTTTTAAACTACGTCTTGTGGGGTATCGTTGAAAAGCTCTTGATGAGTACTCTACAAATCAATAACTAGTATCTTGATAGTTCTCATATAAGGCGAGATTTGAATGTTTGAAAAGTGCTCTTTCCTCTTTTTTGCAGTTATTATTGCGGGTTTGTCATGCCAAGGCTAAAGAAGAAGAGTGCTATGCAGCGACAATAAATTAAACCAAAAGCACTTCGAAATCTACCTCAGCCTGTAGGCTTGCCTAAAGGGATTTGAATTTTTACCAGACCAGTGACGAGTCTTACTTTGAGTGAATAAACAGTCGTCTATTAAACAACATTATACATTTTTTTAAACATAGAATTAGATTTTAAAAATATTAGAAACAACCACATCGGAAGTACCACTGTAATAATAATGCTAGGATTTCAGTGCACTTGCATTTTAGTCGCAACACATTGTCCATTTAGATGTAAATGTATTTCATAAGAAGAGCTAAATTAAGCAAATCTGTTGATGCATTGTTTTTCATATTTTGCTGATTTTGTGGAAAATTGAAATTTTAAGGATTTTTGCGTTTTTGTGCTTTTAAACCAATCTGATACATTATTATGCCTTTTTTATTCGAGAAAATGAATTAATCACCTTCAAAAAACTTATAGTAAAAATGTATAGTTATTTTATGCATGATAAACATGTGAATCCCAAATGAAGAAATGTAATCCATTATTAAAATAATTTATTTAGGTCCACAGAAATACAGGGTGTCCGGGAAAGACCTGACGAAAAAGAAATAATTATATATCTGAAACTATTGCATTTATAGACGTGATGTTTTCACGGTTACAAAGAGAAACACGATGAGTTTTAATAAGCCTCTATGTGAGCAGCATTTGTGGCCCGATACTCAATTTCGTGCCACACACGCGAAAGCATCTCCGGTGTGACTAGTGCTCTTGCTTGTAGATTCCGCCACGCAAATCTGCATTGTCGGTCACAGGCGTGCGATACACTTTGTCTTTCACAAAACCCCAGAGAAAGAAATCCAGTGGGGTCATGTCAGGTGACCTTGGTGGCCATGGTGTAGGTCCTTCTCTCCCATGGACTGTGGATTTTGGCATTTGCAGTTTTCTTGCCGCCTCACGAATGGATTTCCTCGGGCTTCTTACAAAAGCAGCACGTACCCTTTCAATGTCATTGTCATTTATGCGCGATTTCTTTGCCTTTCCCTGCTGTGACTCAACATTACCTATCTCCAGAAATTGCTTGTGCCAATGAAGGATGCTGTTTCGGGTGGGAGGATTTCGGCATTTGTCTGTTTGGAAACGACGTTGTAGCCTACGCACAACTTGCATTCCCAGTTCTCAGAATAAGACTGACTACACACGCTGCGCAGAACGAGCTTTTTCTCGTTTCTCCTCGTGTAACAACAATGTGCATGCTCATGCGCATTACGGGATGCTACAAAACAAAACTTTTTGAGTTTGTCTTTCAAACTGTGAAAATACTGAGGTAGCAACTGTAATAGTTTCTGATATATAATTATTTCTTTTTCGTCAGGTCTTTCCCGGACACGGTGTATAATGAATTAGACAGCTTACTATAGTATATTTAGTATTTATATCGTATATTTATGTAGCCTATATGTGTGAATGGTATAAATTGTGAAAACTGGTAGGCCCCCATATTGATGACCGCTCCAGGCCCCCTTCACCGTTGGTAAGCCACTGGTCCTAGTAGTCGCTGTCATTCTCTTCTCTTTTGTACAAATTAATAATTATCCATTTCCTTCATTTTAACAACTACAGATACTTTTGTTCCTACTACTATTATTGTGCACTACAATCATTTCAAATCAAACTAGTTCCTTATTGGTATTTCTATAACTTAAAGAGAGAAATACATTTTTATTGCAAATAGATTAATCTTTTACGCAATTGTTTCTGCGTAGTTCAACTGTTTAAGACAGTGATTTTTTAAAAGCAAATTGTTGCCAACCAAAAGAGCATGAATTCTGCCACATACAAAATTACCAAAAAATTTTTTGATTACTATTCTTTGGACAAGAGAATTGAAATGACTTGACCCTTATAAGAACATAACAGACTAGCACATTTAACAAAGCTTTCTAGTGCTCATTTTCTTAACTTCAACAAAAGAGGAATGAACAAAATATAATGGTCTTTCAACATAAATAACTATTACTACTTCAGTTACTAGTATTACATTCTGTATCTCTAAGAGCATGATGTGAAGGCTAGTTTAGACACTAGTATGTGTATTACATTCCTTTTCACTAAGAGTGCAACATGGCATTAAGAAATAAGTTAAGGTAAAATAACAAGATGCAACAAAATAGAAATGACAAAGTATAAATAATGGATATTTATTTCCATTAACTAAAAGCGCAATGCCATTAATCAAACTTTTTTTTAATCTTTTGCCAGCAGCAAATATATAAAACCCGTATTTATTTTGAAATGGCATTATGTTTTATAGGTCTAGGCCTAAACCTTGAAACAAAAATATTGTATTTTCTCAACCTGAGGAAGTACACATAGAAAAATAAAACTGCAATAATCCAACAATCCCATACCTCAAAGAAAAATATGCATTTCAAGATATTGAAATAGTTGGATTGGTGGTTTGTGCTTGTGGTGCAATTCCACAGCATTTTGTTTGTATGTGGAAAAGTTTTGGATTAAATAAAGATGCAATGAAGGACATCATCATCATGGCTCTATTTTTACAACAAGCAATAATTTTTATTCTTTGACACCTTAAAAACTATTTCTTTTAAGTTTTTTATTATGGTAACATACATAACCTCATTAGAATTTTCTTTGTTCTTGCCAATATAGGCCTATTGATTGTGACCTTTAAAAATTATTTATATTCAATATTTCATATTATAAATTCTGCAATTTTTTTTTTATTTCAATTCTGTAATTGCCTCTTGTCCACTCTGTCCATAGTGGCAGCCCATAAATGTCATTACCGGTATTATATTTAAGTAATATTTGATTTGATTTGATTTTGTTAAGTTTTTGAACCACATCAAAATGTGGCTATCAACATACATAAATTACGAGAGAGAATGAAAATGGACAACAGAATTAAGTCGAATAGCAGTATAGTGTATAAATTTAGAAAACAACATCAATATCAACTTCAAAAAACTCACTAATAGAATAAACCGGATTATTCGTAAGCCAGTCTCTCAGAACAGTCCTAAATTTGTTTAATTTAACTGAATGTGCAGTTTTGGGTAAACTATTGAACAACTTAATACCCAAATTACTGCACCACTTCTTTGTTTTAGTTAATCTTGTACTTTGTGTCACTATGAGGTAGTGTTATGTTGGTGTAAATTATATTGAAAATTTTGTTCATGGAGATTAGACTTAATATTTACCAAATAGTTGAAGATATATTGATTGACTACAGTGAGAATTTTAGAGTTTTGAAACAATGGACGACAATGAGCATCAAAAGATGCACCAGAGATGATTCTCAAAACCTTTTTTTGTAGTAGCCTAATAATACTTTATAGAAATCTGCACCACTACCCCAGATATGGAGGCCATATGAAAGTATACTGTGAAAAAAAGCATAATAAGACATCTTAAGATGGTGCTTAGATACATTATTTTTTAGATGGCTCAGTAGGAAAATTACCCAAGAAAGTCTTTTACAAACATAAGAAATATGATCAGACCAATTAAGTTTAGAATCCGATACAATACCCAAAAGTTTAACAATAAAAGTAATTTCATTATGTAATTGTTTAAGAGAAAAAAGAATACGTTGAGTTTTATCATTATTAAGTTTAAACCCATTAACCTCAAACCATTTAGTAGCTGTTTTTAATGAAAATTCCATTGAGATATTGATACCATTCAAAGAAGAGCCACTGGTTAATAAAGAGGTGTCATCAGCATATAAGACAGAGTCACAGTTTAGGTTAAATGGCAAATCATTAATCATTATTAAGAACAGGAGAGGACCCAAAATGGATCCCTGAGGTACTCCAGTATTAATTGTTGCAGAAGGAGAAAACTGGCCTTTAATACAAGTTACTTGTGTGCGATTTAATAAGTAAGATCTGATTAGCTTGAGCGTTTTTCCCTGAATTCCATAATATTCTAATTTATTACATAAGATTTCATGTGATACACAATATACTTAATAAATATAGAAAGTGAAGTTATTCTTATTCTGGACTCGGATGCTTCATTTTAGATGGTGATGGTCATGAATGAAGTTAGTTCTATAAGTTAATAGTCCTAATTATTGCTTCCTTATGTGTCTCACCTACAACTTCAACATTTTTATTGATTCATTAAAGTTAATCAATCATTAACTTAGTGATGTAATATATATATATTTTTTTAGTTTAATTAATTTACTACTATGACAGAAATAAACTTATTGTATTTTTGTTCTAGCCTTTCTAGAGTGTTATCATCTTCTGAAGTTTGACAGTCTACTTTTTCAATACCTTTGGTGTGTTCATAACTAGTCAGAAAACTACATTCATTGAATTTATAATATGTTTTGTAAATAAATATATTATAGTGATATGTAAGTTATGTTTTATTTTAATATAGGAAATGTTGTAAATAGATAAGTAGGCTACACAAAGGAAAGTAGAATTCATGTGATCCTATTTATACCCATAAATACCAAAGCAAAATTCCTTCTTCATTAAATAAAACAGGTAGTATAAATATTGTACAATATGTAGGCCTACCCACCCTTCCATATATTTTACTGTATTATTTTATTTTTAATCTGCTTAATTTGATTACCTACAATGCACAAATGATAACTTGATAACTTAACATACGCTAGATAAAGATCATGACATCTATGCATCCCAAAAAAAAGTTACTATTGCTGGAAAGATCTGTTAGTTTTTATTTTCTCCGCTTATGCCCACATAAAGTACAATCAAGAAATATTATCTATAACATACCTTGTTCCTTACATTTTGACATCGTTTTAAGAGTAGACTACCGGTATTGATCAGAGTGAAGAACTTACCCTGAAATAAAAAATAAACAAAAGTTTGCAATTACTTAGTTATTAAGTTATACAAATCTAAAGCATTACAGTACTTGTTTATAAGTTTGGACTTCTGGGCAAGAGTCTGTCCATAGTAAATTACATTTTGTTGCAATTGCAGCAGACATATCAGGATGTGTACTCTTGGCTAGGTCACTGTTTTATCTAACTGTCATATAAAGTGACCAGATTTTCATTTACCAAAGGAGGACACTTACCTTGATATGCTGCTAGCTCATATGTCACATGCAACATTTAAAGATGTGTCTTGTCACACTCTTGTCAGTATCTATCCTCATATAAGGCAGGGATGTAGACAGGATTTTGGTTTGGGAGGGGCCCACTGACACCGAGGGCTCTGGGGTACTCCCCCAATTTTGTGTTTTATTTGTTTGTTTGTTTTTGTAAAATTAAGCCTCCAAATTTCACTTTAACATCAGTTACAAACAAAGTATCATTTTTTAAACACATAGCCTACTAATCACACATTTTATTCTTCCAAAATAAAATGGTAGGCCTATTGTTGTAATCTTCTTAATTTAGGGGGCTTGGGTTTCTTTGGCCCCGTCTCTGGCTATGCCCCTGATATAAGTCCCTAGCACACTGAAAACTGACAATTAATTAATTAATTAATTTATTTATTTGTTGTTAATTCAAATTTTTCAACTCTGATATATTGAAATATTTAACTATGGAGACTCAAAATACCAAGACTCTACTGTACATACAATACTCCCATGTCTGTAGATTTACAAGTATGCAAAAGAACCATTCCAGACAAATTCCAGCACACAAATGATGGTTATTGGTCTAATTAGAAGTTAACAACCACCA
Organism: Ectobius pallidus; assembly: GCA_964059195.1. NCBI lineage: Eukaryota > Metazoa > Arthropoda > Insecta > Blattodea > Ectobiidae > Ectobius > Ectobius pallidus. Next base: position 46,472,769 of record CAXKWD010000004.1, on the reverse strand, counting down.
TAACAAACTCATAACATAGAAACAGGTTCATTGGGCACATAAAAAGCTTTAATAAATGAGTAACAGCTTCAGTTATCAGTGTCATGTGACCGCCGGCATGATCTTGTGGTTAGCGTCGGTGACTACAGATCCATCGGCCGGAGTTCGATCCCCGGTACCTCCTTGGATTTTTCTGAGGTAGGAGGTCTGGAACAGGGTGTACTCAGCTTTGTGATTCAAATTGAGAAGCTACTTGATAGAGAAGTAGTGGCTCCAGTCATGGAAACCACCATTAACGGCCATGGGTGTTGGCATGCTGACCACATGCCCCCCGATCCTGCCATCTGCCTATGGTAGATCACGCAGCGGTCGAGTGGTAGGCCTAGTCCCTTCAGGGATGTAGCGCCACGGAGTTAGTTAATATTGTCATGCAATGTGCAACAGAGACAATAATCTGTGGTTCATAAATGCAAATGCATATATCTATCTTCAATTCAGAAGACTCCATTCAAGCTGGGAACCAAAATGGGTTCTGTGCCTTTTTTAATTCTTAGCTTTTCTGTGATTTTCTGAATTCTGAAATATAGTCAGGTTACTTGAAATGCAAGATACACCTTTCATTCAAGGTAAGTATATTGAAGGTGTGGAATAACATCACTGAAGCCTGTTTTAAGAGTTCAAACCTTGAAGGTTTGTTTTATAGGTATGACATTTATTGTAGCAAGTACGATTGAAACTTATCACAAACTTAAACAATCAAAGATAATAGAATACAATGGTTGGAATTTACTGCATTGTTTTCATGCTGATATTTGCTTATGACTGAGCCATCAATCATTGTGACTATGCCTTAAAACAGAAAGCCTCTCAACTGCAGGACTATATTATATATTGAATGGGAACAATTGTTTTTGGATTGAATGCATTAGCTGATGATGACATTAACTCCATCTATATAAGTTAATTGTCAGCTGTGATGGTGTGAGGGTAGCGTGCCCGCCTCTACATCCAAAGGTCATGGGATCAAACCCGGTCGCGGTTGATAGATTTTTCAGGATGTAAAAATCCTGGGCAAGGAGTCCTCCGGGAGAGACTGTAAGCCGGAGGGGCCTGTGTCGTACATTTACAGCACGTAAAAGAACTCTAAGCCTAAATTAGAGCCTCTGGACAAAATTTCTCAGCCCTTTCACATCCACAAGTAATACCTTAGTTTCCAGAGGGTGATTGAGAGGTGATGGGCTTACCTTGCCTTCTCTCAGAAAATAAGTATAACAAAATTCACATAGGTAACAGAAACCTCCACTTGGAGATCCTTCACCCCAACATAGGAGATATAGGAAACCAGTTATAAGTCACTTAGCTATAGGGTCATTCCATGCAAAACATTAGGTTAAAATTCTGTTGGTAATATTTCTTTTGATTTACTGTATTTCATTGTAATAGGGCCTTTTAAAAGAAGAAAAAAAAAAAGTATATACAAGGATTGTAGGATAAGTCATGGTAACAATTTCTTTTTGTGATGAACTGTTACCGAAGCACAAAATGGTATGTATTGCGGGGAAGACAGGCAGTCCTAGTGTGTGTTGACAACGTCAAATGGCATTGGGATGGCCTCTACGAGCGCAGAGAGTAATGTGAAATCAGTTGTCCGGGAACCACCATGCCAGTGGACATAACCCATGCTGAGCAGTGTTCAGACATCAAAATAGCCCTACCGGAAAGTCATGAGGAGGGTAGGAGAGATTCAGCGAGGACATGTAGCAACCAGTGATCACCAACTTATGGGACGACCTGAGAGTGTGCAGACTGATGTGGCAAATGCAGTAATCGAGCACCTGCTTAGAACCAGAAACTACCATATAATTACCTGAAGTTAAGTTGTTCTTCAGAGAGAAAAAAGAAGTGTGTTCCAGAATTCTGTGAATGGAACTAAAATAAACTCAGCAGAAATACATTGGAAGGAGGGGCAAGGTTCACCACCTTGACATCTCCATCATCGACTTTCATTTAATTTCATTGGAAGATGAAAGTATTTAAAGTATGTGTTTAGGGTCATGAAGTTCTGAAAACAAGATTTTGGGAAAATTTCGCTAACAACCTAATTTGACATTGAAGATATAATGAACATATCCACATTTTAAGTGCACATGTTAACGTACAACCGTGTAGTCCACTTTGATTTAAGTTTCTTAATTTTATGCAGCATAATGTTAATGATACTTAGATTTATAAAAATGTGTTATTGATTTGCCTTATTTATACACAAACCAATATTTACAGGTATTTATTTATTTCCTTAACCCTTGAACTTGAGACTGCTACAATTTTTTTAACATAGTTGGTGACGTCATATAATAATTTGTGAACATAAGCTTGTGATACCTTTCACTAAGATCTTTATATCACTAGTAACAATGATTATAAGCAGAGTCGATATGAAAATTAAATCCAAAAAAGAGATAACTCTAGCTACAGAGCTTTGTTAGGGGAGGGATGTAAAAGAGAAAAATTTAATTACATTTCCAAAAATTTACGAAAACTATATTATATACTACATATGTCAATTCCAAAATTTTGATTCTCTGCAGTACGGTACCCTTCTTCATGGAAGCTACCTAAGTGAATGCACGTCCCCCATATATATTTTTTTATTTTTCTGCTTAAACACTGTGTAGCTAGCTAAATGTGAAATAAATGAAAATCAGTGACAGAAAACCAAGGTGAGGCAACTGAGATGATATTCCTGGTTTATAAAACACACAACTGAGAAATACTGACAGTTTGAAAGAAATGGTAGTAAAGAAAATGTTATGAACAGTTGTTATTAATAATTTGTGTATTTGAAATTACTACAGGATCTAAGACACAAGAAACAAGAAATTTGGAGTGAATTTTACGTGACGGACGCTATGACATCAAGCAAATGGTCAGAACCCAACTTCGAATTAAGACACGCCATCACTAGATATGCAGTGCATGGCTTTCATTACAAAGTGTGCTCCGAAAAGAAATTCCATGAACCCAGCACGGACTGTACTTGTGAATGGTGTGGACAGAAATGTGAACGATATCATGCCCTTGACTGACAAAAGAGGAACATCTCGCTAACAAGGCTAAGCACGGAGTAACTCAAACACTCATGCACATTGTGCGAACTTCATATTATTATTATAAAGATGGTGTGTATTATTTTAATTATAAAGAAATGAATGGTTATTAAAAGTTTAACATTAAATGTTGTAGTAATATAGCAGAGACCAATATTTCTAATTAATTAAATCTTACCAACATTAACAGTTAATCCACACTACACTGTTTCACTTAGGCCTACACTTTTATTATACAAAAGGTTTAAAATTCACCCATTGAATTTGCCACTTTTAAAATTTTTGTTAAACTTTGTAAATGTAATTATAATTGTAATTTATTTATTTGTCATTCAACTTTTACAAAGTAATAGACATAATTTTAATACATATTGTAAAATGCTAGGTAACCCAGATTTGTCTCTGAACTCCTTTAAACTATAAAATGCTTTTTTTATTTTAACCATTGTTTAATTGTGTACTTAACCTTACAAAGGGGCTAGCTAAGTGCCAAAATTAAGTTTCTGAGGTAATCAACAATCCTTGTAAAGAAATAGCATTGGTCCTTACCTGCGGTGCTCTCTCTCGAACAACTTTGCAGCCACACTAATATGAATTTCACTTAGCGCTTTTGTAGGGCAATGCAGGATTCCATGTACCACCATTGTATGGTAAAATATAATTTTTTTTAAATTTGGTGGTTAGCCCCTTTGTAAGGTCAGGCACACAATTACTACTTTGAATGTTTTTGAATTGACACTTCATTTAGAGGCAGTTTGTCAAATAGTTTAATTCCAACATGCTTAAAAATATTCTGAGTTTTCTTCAGCCTAATAAAATGACTGACCGATAGACTTTTTCCTGTAACTCCTATGTTGGGGCATAGGGCCTCCAATTAGAGGATACAGTACCTTTACTAATTCTGTTACTCTCATTTTTGTAGAGAGAGGACAGACAAACAGGTGGTAAGCCCATGACCTCACACACCCCCTCCAGAAACTAAGGTATTACTTGGACGTGAAATGGCTGAGGAATTTTGTCCAGAGGCTCTAATTTAGGATTGGAGTTATTTTATGTGCTGTAAATTTACGACATTAGCCCACAGCTTAAAGTCCCTCCTGAAGGACTCCCTGCCCAGGATTTTTATAACCTAAAAAATCCTGCGACCTTAGATCTAGAGGCAGGCACATTACCACTGCCAATTAATAAAATGTGGGTACAAATTATTTTTATTTCTTGTTTCATTTGGTTGAACATTATCTGAATGTTTAATTTTTTTAAAATTTTGTTCAAAATAATAATGACCTGAAGTAGTGACTTTTTTTATTCAACTGAGCTTCAACTGAGCACTTCCATTTAGTATTCATCAAAGAAATAATACTATCAACATGAGTATTAGGCCCAGGGATACTGAACAAAAAGGATGCTGATATACGATATGTGGTGGGAAAGCGCATATATGTAGGCCTACTTAAATCAGGATGGTTAGCAACACCACATGTGGCAGCTTGCCAACTTCCATGGCCCTTACTAATTATCTTTTTCTAGCTTGGAATTGGTACTTTGATTATCAAATGACTCCTCAGTTGTTCTTGTGAGGCCGAGTACACCCCTTTTCAGACTCCCTACCTCAAAGAAGGTGCCAAGAAATCAAGACAGGCCTCTAGATATATAGCCAAACAATCCTAATCTCTGGATCAAGGCATCTTAGTATATAACTATGAGACATTCTGTCTTTAACCCTCTGTGTACTTTCAAACCTTGTTTGCACTCCTTTGGCTACATCATCACCGTGTGGCCAAACATGGACCTCTTTTAAAACCTCTTTAAGTACATTTGAATTACCTTCAATTCCAATGCAAGCCCCTTTTGAACACTTGAATTCCATTCAAATCCCAATTTGTACCTCTGGTAACAATCAGAAGACATATTTTAATTCCTATACATTATGAGAGATATTAGGTTCCATTCCAGCTTCTGTTGCAATAATTTTTTTAATTTCCCACCACTGTAGAAAAAAATTTAAAAGTAGAACATTCATAAAGGATTTTTTATTCTTGCCTTTGAGAAGCAGAGATGGAAGAGAATTTTCATACTCACGTAAAACAAGAAAAAAATTTAGGACATAAGCAAACTTTGACACACGGAGTGAGGTTAAATTTCAGAGTTAAACATAATGAAGTATCTGAGATTTGATGCTTATATTATTTCAATGATACAGTGAAGTAGAATTAATATTTTGGTAAAATTAATTCTTATCTTACATTGAAGTGAGGTTGCCCACAATTCATTTTTAAATTCAGTGAAAAAAAAAAAAAATTGTAAACCCATGGAGTAATAAAACTACTACATGCCACTATAAGATAAGTTGTTTTAGAGGAACAAGAATGGCCATCTGACCATGTTATTAGGGTGTAAATTTAACTTTCTTTCCTCAACGTTTCCTTGGATTAGCAGGAATACCTCGATGATATTCTGACTATCCAGATCATAGGCGTAACCAGGCCGACCATATGGGGGGGGTTATAACATCCGCGGGGTCTGGCGAGTATGGAAGGAGAAGAGGGTCCGGGGGCCATCCCCCGGAAAATTTTAAAAATTAAGATGCAAAATAACGAGTTTTAAGCTTCCGGGGGTCCTTCCCCGGAAAATTTTAAAAATTAAGACGCAAAATAACGAGTTTTAAGCTTCCGGGGGTCCTTCCCCGGAAAATTTTAAAAATTAAGACGCAAAATAACGAGTTTTAAGCTTCCGGGGGTCCTTCCCCGGAAAATTTTAAAAATTAAGACGCAAAATAACGAGTTTTAAGCTTCCCACGCTTTATACTTGTATTAAGCAATTTATGGGCAGACTTAAAAATATTATACAATTTTCCTTTTTTTAATCAATGGGGGGGGGGTTCAAACCCCCAAAACCCCCCCCTCGCTACGCCTATGATCCAGATGCATACACTGCTTGAAACGTTATATCATCAATTGGATCAATAATTCCATTTGTAAGAATTCTAATATTTATTTTCTAGTTGGTGGACTTAAATTGTGAAGATCATAAATTCATCCATTAATTGGCATGTAATGCAATACATATATTAAGCCATGATGATGAGCATTCTGCCTGAAGGGAGGTCCAGACCCAAAGTCATGGGATGATATCATGTCCAAGGCTCTTTCAAGCAAGGGAGATATTGCAGGGATTTTCCATTGCCTACAGTGATGAAGGGACAACCCAACACCCAATCCTGACCGCAGGAAGGAAATTTTCCACTGCTGAAAAATTTCTGACCGGCCATGGTCATTGGCGCACCCAGAAATTAATCTTGGGGGGGGGGGAGGGAGCTAGTAGAATAAGCAAGCTATGCAATATATGCAAACTTCTAAACTATAAACTCTATGTCGTTTTGTCAGAAGTTTAAAGTTTGTCTGAAGTTTGTCAGAAGTCTTCTAAACTAAAAAAATTATAAAAAAGGATTTCATTACACATGAACTATAAACATGAGAATGCTAGTATGGTTAAATTACCAATACATTGTTTTCTTGGAGATTTTAATGTTACAACTGTTTTGTATGAAAATATACCACTTTAGGACAATTTTAAAAATACACAATGATGAAATAACATAAGATACACTGACACAAAACAAACTATTTTGAAATAAATGTTACTAAGTATAAACAGAATGTCTTAGTTGCTGGATGCTTAACGCTAGACAAGACGGATCGATAGGGGGTGCTGACAAAACAAGCAAGGTTGAATCATACTAGTTGAGAAACTAAGCTTCTCTGAGAAACTACAAAACCTGCTCATATTTAAACACGTGAATATTGCTGGCTGTAAAGGATGAACGAATTCAGGATACAGTTTAGAGATTTTTCAGCAATCACTGATTTATTTATTTAAATTTTTTACAAAAAATGGCTGGGGGGGGGGGGGGTGCTTTTAAACCCAAAGCACCCTTTCGGGTGCACCACTGGCCATGCTTCCAACTCCACCAGGGTGGCAATCCATAAATTTCAACTCTCAGATCAGGGTTCTCTATCCTCAAGTAAAGAACTTGTCTAAGACTACTCTAACACTCTTAAATGTATGCTAAGGACTATTAATATGCTGTATAATACTGTTAAGTTATGTGTGGTAATAATCCAACTTTTCCAGATGTTTTCCTATAACAATTGCACTATAACTTTTACTAAAATGTACATGTTTAATTCTTTTACAGGTGGCCTGTCAAAAAGCCAAAATTGAGTATTACTTTTGAACAAATATATGCTGAATATCAACAAAGAAAGAAACTTTTGGAGACTGAAGTTCCAGCCAGATCACAAACAAGTTCAAATGGAGGGAAAATAGACAATTTCCATGGGTCTAACCTAATCCAGAAAGAACTTTCTCAAAATAATAACCACATAAATACTGTAGCTAATAAACCCATCTCAATGGTTAAAACTAGTTCCAGCACAGGTGGTACCTACACAAGAGACATGCTAGAAGACGTACTATCGACTACCCTAACTGCTGTTAACACAAGTAGGCCTACTGCTGGTAACAAACCCATCACAGTGGTCAAAAGTAGTACGACCACAAGTCCAGATGGTGGTTATACAACAAGAGACATGTTACAAGACCTACTATCAACAACCCTAACTTCAAAGCCAGAAAAGATTGATAGAAGACAAAATGGAAAGCAATTACCTATTGGTATGAATAATTTAGTTGGGAGTTCAGACAAAACTCTTCCAACAAGAGATGAATTACAAGATCTGTTATCAACTACTGTATCATTATTAGCACAAATGTACATAACAGAAGGCTATTATATTGAATCAACTCCAAGCTCCTCATCTTCAACCACAGATGAAAACTATGAAGCAGAAATTTCAACAACCACTTCAGTTTCAGAGCCTGAAGAATTTTACCTATCAAATGATACTGACCTGATTTGACATTCAATCCCTTCCAGTACAGAAGACAATTATCAAAAGGAAATCACAGAATTGTCAGTTTCATCTAGTCCAACACCTGTCAATATTCCCATACAAAATTTTATTTCAGATGTAACAGAAAATATAACAGAACATGATGGTAAACAGGAAAAGTCAACATTCAGAACTTCAATGTCAAATGCTAGCAAACATTTTGGAACTAGGAAAGATGAGAGAAACAAAAGGTAATAACAAACCTTAAAAAGAAATTTGGGATGATTTCAAAACATCAGACGTGAAGTATGTAAGTACGGTACGAATATGATAGGCTCAGTGTTTTGCATAATCTGTCCTCGTGCTAAAAAATAAGACACAATCAAGCTCTCGTCCCACTTCATTCTCTTGTGTCCTTCCAGAAGAAAATGTTTTGTTTTTGTATTTAGGTTTCTGAATTATTTCACCTTCACTGCTGCAGAGAAAGTATTGTAATGGTTCTAAAATTAAATATAAATATTTCATCAGAATTTCTTTACTTTTACTGCTTGTCCATATGAAAAGGATGTGTTGTAATTGAATATTATTAATTATTTTATTAGAAACGCTTGTGAATTTCAAAATAAAACCTTTACCAACACTTGCATTCAAAAATTTAAAAAACAGTACATTTAAAATTCAAAACCCTCTTTAAGTGAAAAATACTGGAGAGCTAGAGAATTAATGATTTCATTGTCAGAAATTCAGCATTAGCCAACAACAACAAATTCAAAACCCAAATACAGGTTATGGCAATTTTTATTTAATAATTGGGCAAATTTTTCATTAGTTTCTTATTTTTATAGACATTTTAATATGTTCATATTCTTTGCCAACTATTATCTTGTTACATAAAATTCCAATCTAATATGTCGACTAAATATGGAATTACTAAAAACCTAACCAATTTTTAATTTCTTTCTTCAAAATCAGATGTGATGTGATTTTACTGTCATTAAATGCATTTTCTGCAGAAAGAAATCAAACACATTTTAGAACATGAAAGTTAAAGAATGTCTTACTGAATTTTAATGGAAGTTAAAGAATATAACTTATATTGAACTTAACAATTTAGCAGATATGAATCAGAAATTAAAATGAAAATACTAATCTTCAACATTAAGCAATATTCTTTTCTTTTAATACAAAATTTTCATATCATGTCATTAAATTAATTTTACCAATGCCTTCAGTTATGTATGTTATATAAAGTTGCTGCATAAATACTATGTTACTGTCACAGCCGGGTTTCCAGAAATATGATAAAAAAAATACAGGACACTAAGGTCCATGTTGGAAAACAACATGACAGTACACTCCCTTGGACTTAATTTATGTGAGTATGCCTAGTTTCTTTCAAGCTTAAAAAAAAGAGGTAGGCCCTAGATAATAGGCTCACCTTTAATTTCATTACAAGTCGCAGATGAAGATTTGTGCCTCTTTATGGCAATGTGCTGATTAATGTTAGACTTCCTTCCATGCTCGACACTAAACAACGCAAGACGAACTGAATATTTAGCTTTTCCATTTTTATCTTTCAAATATGGAACAGTGCTTTTAATGCATCAGTAAATTCATATTTCTGTTCTGGCATTTTCTAATTCAGTCACTGGAGCAATAGGATGAAATTACAGCTTGGGTTCCATATAACAAAGCCAACTGACACGACCAAGGATTGTCATACTCATACTAAGTATCCCGAATGGTCCCCACAATTTTGAAGTCTTTTAACCAGTGAGAATATTATAGGAGAAAAATTCCTCCGACACTGGGACTTGAACCCAGGACCTTTGGCTGTTCGCGCCAATGCTCTACCAACTGAGCTAAGCCGGAGTTCAATTCACAGCGCCAGATGGAACTTCTCTCCTATGACTAACTGCCCTAATGGTCTACCTCACAGACAGACAAGTTATGTCATATGCAGTACTGTGAGGCACACTAATTAGTGATTTTTGTGACCCGGCTCCCACTGTTATTGTACAGCTAACATACAAGATAGATATGTAGGCGAACAGCCAAAGGTCCTGGGTTCAAGTCCCAGTGTCGGAGGAATTTTTCTCCTATAATATTCTCATGTAATGTCCAACAGAGACAATAATCTGTGGTTCATGAAAGTGCATATGACATAACTTGTCTGTCTGTGAGGTAGACCATTAGGGCAGTTAGTCATAGGAGAGAAGTTCCATCTGGCGCTGTGAATTGAACTCCGGCTTAGCTCAGTTGGTAGAGCATTGGCGCGAACAGCCAAAGGTCCTGGGTTCAAGTCCCAGTATCGGAGGAATTTTTCTCCTATAATATTCTCATGTAATGTCCAACAGAGACAATAATCTGTGGTTCATGAAAGCCTACATATCTATCTTTTAACCAGTGTTGCCATCCCAGTTTTTTCTGTAATGTCTTTGGAGAATAACAAATGAAACTTACAATAAAAATTTAAAATACGGGACAAAATCATGTCCCGCAGACTTCTTCTGGGTCAATGGGATACAAAAGGGACATTCCCATATTTTACGGGATGTCTGGAAACCCTATGTCACAGCTAGAAGTATTAAATTATAGTGTATTTTCAAGATCAGGCAATACAATATCACTGCATAGAAGGGAGATATTCATCAGACGAAATACATAATGGCTTAGTGATTTTCTCTTCACTGTTCACTCTTGCTATTTCAAATTAACTACTGCACTAATCACAACCATTGTAGTTGATTTTGGTAGTGGTAGCCTACTGCAGAAAATGTTATTCATTTTTTGTTTTATTTGTTAAAATCATTTTTATTTTTAAATTATCTGCAGGAGCAGAAGTGTTATTTATAGAAATCACTTTGTCGCATTCTTAGTGTGATGTGTGCAGTTTACCAGCCTCTTGAGTTAATGATATTACTTTTGTCAAATAGTCAATTTAGTCAACCATTTGCAACCAGTCCATAATTCCTGTGCTCATTTTCTTTGCAAATATTAAAAAAAATATCAACATCACTAAACCTTTTATCATGGATTCTTCAGAGTGAAAAATGTATCTTTTCAGAATTCTTCATACCTCCACTCCTAACAATATCCCATTTTTATTATTTTTCATGTCTCAAAACCAGGACAGGTACCAGATCTGAATATATTTGAGTAATGAATTTTTCACTCTCTTACAATATTTTTGCAATCATATTCATTTAATACATTTTTCTATGTTTAGTTCTATTTGTGTCATTATCTTGTTATAAAAGTTAATCTCTTAATCATTATACATAATGATTTTGTACCATATGTCTGCATTTACATATACTTACATAGTGTATAATTTGTGTTTTGTAACATTTGTTTCTTTTGCTTATGTCTTAACTTTTTCACTGCTACTGACATATTATAAATTCATCACCATAAAAACTGTATAGAAGCAGATATTTAAGATCAATAAAATAGTGTTTTATACAAAATGTCAGAATTTTTTATGCATTAGTTAGAATTGTCATTTATGGGAACCACCTATTCTACAGAAATTTCCCTCGTTGATTTTAAATTTAAGAGCCAGGTGATGGTTTCACTTAATGATTATTTATATTAATACATAAATTCAGCTCTGAAGGATTAAATATGTATACTGTAATATTTTTTATTATTCTGGCCTCAAGCATTTTAATTAAATAATTAATGTAATTTAATCATTTAAGTTATTTTAGATTTTAAGTTATTTTATACAGGTGATGGTTTCACTTAATGATTACTTATATTAATACATAAATTCAGCTCTGAAGGATTAAATATGTATACTGTAATCTTTTTTATTATTCTGGTCTCAAGCATTTTAATTAAATAATTAATGTAATTTAATCATTTAAGTTATTTTAGATTTTAAGTTATTTTATACTAGCTTATGCACCTTCATTTCTTAGTTATTAAGTTGTATATTCATGGTCTTTTTGTGAGAGTTGTATTGTTTCGTTGTCTGATATGCGGAAAGGAACTCCTAATGACTTTAATTCCATCAGAATAAATTAATGATTTCCCAAGGATTCCAATATCTATGAACAGAGTTGCATCTCTTCTTTTATTAATTGAAAGCTGTATAGGAAAGAAACAACACTATACTTCTCAAAAACATCTTCTTGTTCCACTTCATACAAAGATAATGAGTTAGAACCTTTGCAATAAATTTTGAAGCGTGATAACTCTGAAAATGAAGATCTGTTGTTAATCCCAACATATTTTCTCTAATTATGGAGGATACAGACCTATTTCCCAAATGCTCAGGATTATATGATTCCAACATAATAATACTGTAACTCATTTCATACTAGTTGTACGTGAAAGACTGAATGGTGCTTAGTACCAAGCAGGATCTTCTCTATGACCAGCATGATCGCCTGCCTAATATTCTAGATTTTTCTTGGCAATATGTGAATTATATCTTGTATGTATTCACAGTTTACATAAGAGATAAACAAGTGATGGGCAGAATTGAATGATTTTAAAAATTAAGTGATCCCACATATTCCTTCACAAACACTTATCAAACTAGACCGTTAAACAGAGCAAGGTAGTCGAGATGGTAATGTCTTGAACTCGCATACTGGTTAAATCCCGTAGCCAGCCAATTTGACATGGATTTTTTGTTTAAATGTATTTTATGTCAAGATATCACAAATCTGTATAGCTCTCTAATGCTGGACAATTTTAATCTGATTAAAAGAAACTAGACCTTTGTTCTTCTGTATGCCTTCCTTAATGCATCAATCTGGAGCTTAACTCGGAAATCAATTTTAAAAAAAACTTATTTTCTGCATATCATAATTTCAATTATTACTGATTAAACAAAAACATTCTGGCACTTTCTTACATCAGTTTACCTGATTTTATTAACTTTGCATTGAGTGATGTATTTAAAAAAAACATGGGTTATTGGAAACAATATTTCCATTTATGTTCCATCCACAATACTGCCTTCGTTTTCTTAAATTTTAATCTCGCACTGGAGTTTATTTTAGTGCTGGAGGATACTCAGCAGAGATATTTGTCTTATATTCCTCCCTTCTTCGCTCCTGAAACTGAAACCGACCTGTATTCCTAGGTTAATGTTTGAGTGCCAGAGCTTTGGCAAGAAACCAATACGAGTTAGATACATTCAGGGGTTGGTGTGGACATTCGTTGTAAGCATAGGCATAACCAGGCCGACCATATGGGGGGGGGTTATAATATCCGGGGGGTCTGGAATACCCCCAGGGAGAGGGGGGTTCGAGGGTCCTCCCCCGGAAAATTTTAAAAATTAAGATGCACAATAACGAGTTTTAAGCTTCCCATGCTTTATACTCGTATTAAGTAATTTATAAGCAGGCTTTAATGCAATTTTAATGGCCCATAAAAATTCTGACTAATTCAGGAACTTCTATCCTATACTCAATATTTAATTTTTAACAATTTATTGCAGTGATTGAAATCTAGGAAATCCTCTGAGCCAGTGTCATCACTTCCAAGCTGATCACCTATATAAGCAATAGGCCTACTAGCCATATGGTTTGAATTCTGATGGATGACCGCTGCCTTCACCTCTGACAATAATTCATGACTGAACCATGCAAAAGGTTCAGCATGTTTCGAATTCCATGTTGAGATACAGGTATCAGCTAATGTAATAATAGCTAATAGTAGTTGTCACCCCACAATGGTGATTTCTGTTCTCTAAGAGTCTGGCTAGCCACCACCCCTACAATTACTTGTGAAATGGCTCATAGTCAGCCACATAATATCGTGAAATAAACAGGCCTAAGAATAGGAATAGGAACAATAATAATAGTAATAATAATAATGAGATTGAAATGCTTGCCTGAATAAAATTTTTTGACCGAACGAGGCGAAGTCCTGATTTAACTCGACCGTTCGACATTTCGTCTGTTTATCTGCATGTTTGTTTGTTATGCAGTAAATACCAAGCGCGTTATTTGATTTCTTCCAATTTGGCACTAAAATTCCTTGAAATAATTAAAAACGACGTATGTATAAGGTCGTTGATTTTTTTATTCCGTTCTAGATGGTGGCCGACCGCCGGCCTGGTCTTGTGGTTAGCGTCGCTGACTACAGATCCGCCGGCCTGGCTACCTGGTGCCTCCTCGGATTTTTCTGAGGTAGGGGGCTCTGGAACGGGGTGCACTCAGCCTCGTGATTCAAATTGAGGAGCTACTTGATAGAGAAGTAGCGGCTCCGGTCATGGAAACCACCATTAGCGGCCATAGTGTCAGCATGCTGACCATATGCCCTCCAAGTCTGCCATCTGCCTATGGTAGATGATGCAGCGGTCGGGTGGTAGGCCTTGTCCCTTCAGCAGGGCCGCCACATCTCGGGGTCGGGCCCAGGACCATGTACTGGTCGCGGGCCCCACACCTACCGCCGATCATCCTCATTCAGTTGTCTTTCCCTTCTCCGTGGAGCTTCCTTCTCGTTACTCGTATAACAGAACATTTTATCACACTATTCCAGTTTTCCGTAAAATTATATCACGTCACCGGGATCCATCGGGCCCCTTGGGTCTGGCAGCCCTCCCCATGTGACGGCTCTGCCCTTCAGGGATATTCACAGAGCATTACTAGGATATATGCTGAATAAATTATTGTTTTCCAGCAATAACAGGTGTCTACTATTAGGAATAGCCTACTAATAATCTATTTATTTCAGTAACAATATTTTCATAGCTCCCCCTTAAGGTGTATTTTTAGTACACAGTTTTAAAGTGAAGTGTTATGATGATCAGAGAGTTCACCAGAAACTTCGTGACAAAATGCTCATAGCTAATGAGGTATGTAGGCAGGTTTACACCCAGGGGACTGGATAACATTTCTGTGACCTTTATGCGTATAATTCTGTACATCATCCCTTGTTGCTAACTTAAGGGGATACTCTGATTAAAAAAAAATACGTTTTGTGGAATTTTTTATTGCATAAATGACACCTTTTAATATATCTAAACTATTTAACCAAATTTCTAATTAAATATTTAATAAATCGAGGAAAGAAACTTATATAAATGAATGTCTTAATTTTGTTTGCGTCTTACAAGAAATAGTACATAATTCGAAATAATTACAATAAGCCATTCCATCCGATGAAAAACTGGAAGCATTAACACAAAATATTTATCTTAGACTATGTCCCATCTCCCGAAAAATAAAACTTTCATAATAATTTTCTGTTTTATGTTTCAGTAAATAAAAATAATAATTTTCCGATTTAAATACTTTATTTTTAAAAAAATAATTGGCTTGAAAGGTACAACTAATAAAAATCACAGTTTCTCATATTACTTTCAAGAACGTGCTGTGAAAATTGGAAGAAAATCGCTTAAACAGTTCGTAGGGTGAAACAATTCGAAATATGAAGAATGTGAAAAAAAAAAAAAAAAAAAAAAAAAAAAAAAAAAAAATAATAATAATAATAATAATAATAATAATAATAATAATAATAATAAGTTTGAAAGTTTAGTTATCAATTACTGATTGTGTAAATAATAGAGATTCAAGTTCCGGGTGTAATATGATTAAAAGACGCACAAAACTTAAGTTGACGAAAATAGACAACAATAGACCTGGTGACTAACTGAGAAGCATAAATCAATAAGAAACAATATGGACTGACAACTGCATTGTAATGAACTGATATTAGTCATTGTTAATAAAGGAATTAGTATCTCATGTTTCTTTCCATTTGTTAAGAACTTCATCTTTAAAATCTCAAACTTTTGCTTTGGCCAGGACATTCTGTAAAATAAATATTAGGCCCACACTGAAATACCCATGATAAGGGAGGTACAATAGTTCAAGTAATTAAAAAGGTGTAGAAAGAAAGAAAAAAGGAGAAGAAGAAGAGGATCCGAACAAGTTTGTTTCTGCAGTGGTTTCCAAGTCAAAAGGAGCTAGTTTCATGTTTTGTGAAACTCAACTTGTTTCCAACTACAAAGTTGTGTTTTTGCAAGTTTTAAAACTGTTAGAAAAGTATTCAGAAAAGGATTAAGGAAAAATAGCAAACACTAGGAATCTTTCAGCATGCCGTAGTCGTAGGCTATATGCAAATATGTCTTACGCATTGAAACAAGAAACGAGTTTAATATCTGTATGCATACCTTAAGATGTCTTGGGTTTGATTCCGACTCTGCATAGGAAATAGGACTGCGGAAGACACGGAAAATGGTCGGAGCACAGTCGACGTCTAGTACTATATGTGAAAATCAGCATTAAAGGCTCTTGTACAAAATGGTTCAACGACAAACATTTATAGTAATTATTAATCCCTACCAATATACAGAATGCAGCTGAAATATTTGATTTTAAGTTTAGTAAGTAAACATGGATGCAGGGTGATACTGGCGCAAACACATTCCCCTGCCTTAGTGATTAAAGGAGAAAACAATTCCTGGCGCAAACACATTGCTTATCGCCATTACCAAAAAATACGGTCCATAGTACAGTACGCTTGATAATCCGGCAGTTGGTTAGTCAGGCACGTTCAGTAATCCGGCGCTCTCGGAAAACACGTGTCATTTATTGTCTTCCGACCCGCCGACTACCGCCAGAGTACGCTAGGACTGCTGAGGGAGACTTAGGTAGAAAATTCTTTATTCATTTGGTTTATGCCAGAGCGTGCCAGGCACACGCCGTTATCGGGTAACATTCTTCATGAAACGGCAAAATATTTTTGCCAAAAAAATAACGAAAAAGGACCATTTTCGGGCTATCGATGGCTGGCTTGTTAATTTCAAAAATATTTGGGATTTGTTTTTTAACTGTCTAGTGATGTTTCGGCATTGCCACTTTTCAGAAAAAATAAAAATTAAAAATCAAACAATCCGATAATCCGGCGGTTGTCTGGTCCCATATAATATGTCGGATTATCAAGATTGTGCTGTAATACTATATTCATGGGTTACAAATTGACATATCGGATTTTCTGGCTGTGTATGTATCCGCCCCCCATTTGAGGTTGACTGTTATTGGCTGTTGGCAAACAGCTGGCACCCGGTAAGGAAATATGTGAAGCATATCGGAGTGAACGCGCAGTGGCCAGTGCTCACTGAGCCTCGCGTCGATGCAGGCCGGACAGAGGATACAGTTCATCAAAACCATACACCAGTCACTTCTGTCGGTTCCACGCCGGCCTCTCGATCGCGTTTAATACCATCTCTCTTTAACTGTCAGCTATCCGCTTGTCCTTAATGGAATACGTGTAATTAATTTCGCCGAAAACTATCGATACATTACTATTACCACGTCGATTATCACAAAAATTGTTCATATTTTCAAAATCCTATTATGTATGTTATTTTTTCATAATTCCGCTACGGCAGTTCATTTTACCGAACTGTTTAAAAAGTGCTAAAGCAATGTCAAATTAAACCTACAGTTCATCACGTAATAGCTTACATATTTTACGCTTTCAAAAGCGGGACTTGTTCAACATTATAAAAAAGTGTTTAAAAAATCGCTGTAACAAAATAATTTAAACTTGACTGCCTCAGAAGATTAAAGATTTTCAGTGCTATCATAATAAATATATTTTACTCAATAATACTTCTCAATGTGAAAAAAATAAACGAGATAACAATGCTTTCATCGCTTTATATTAGCATTCAAGCTAACCGAAAATAAAATGGATATAACAAACTGAGATAACTCCCGTGAGTACAAGTGATACTCGTGGATTAGAATATCGGACAAAAGATTATGTTGGCCACCTTGTCATGAGCATAAATTGTTCTGAAGTTTTCACCTGGAAATCAACTAAATATTCCACTGTAAAGTGTATTTTCTTCAACAATTACGAAACTTCGTCAACAATTTCTCATAACGACATTTGCACGAAGAACGCTTAATCTGTTTCAGCGTGTTAAGATCATGAGTAACATCAATCGTTGCGAGTAAAACACTGAAAAATTCCATGCAAGTGTCATAAAAAGTTCTTTATTTGAACGTCTGTGAACGTCTGTGAAGGCAAGAAAAAAGGTGAAAAACGGTAATGAATGACGAATTTCAACAAGGCATCACTGCATTAACAGTGAAGAAGTTATGAAGTTTCCTCTATTGTAGCGAATTATTTCATACAAATTAAGTGAACAGACATTATTCTGGTGTGATATGTGATTGACATTTTGAAGCGGCATAATCAAGACTGTTATTCAGTAGCGTTATAATTAACTTATAAACCTGCACGCAGTATCGGCAGTAGAAGTTCGCCAAAGTTTGTTTGTAAGATAACTTCTTGTCAATATCGTGTCATGTCATATTTCTTGCAGAACGTAACCTAGAACAAGAAACTCAGTTCTTTAATTTTATACTGTGAAATAAACAATTTATAATTATGTTGGACTCGATCAATAACAAATTGTACTCTAGCGTGCTATCGTGACATCACCTTGACGTTACGAAGTGAATATTAATACAACCTAGAAAATAATATTTAATATTATTTTGGACGTTTATCAGAAAATATCCTATTTCATTTTGATGAATCGTAATTAAAGTAGACAACACAATCTGCATTATTATTGTTAGTGGAAAAGTGATACATTTTCATTAACCGACAGTAAAATAGTGTCTTTAGACCTGTGACAAAGAGATTTTCATGAAACTGTAGATATGGATATTTTTACAATGGATAAACATTTTTACGTTGTATACAATCTTCCACTAAGGCCCAATAAATATTTATTTTAATATTTATAGTGAAACAAACTATTTTTTTGGATTTTCCGATGTACTAGTGACACTTGGGTGTTTCAATATATAACTTTTCGTGAATTATAAAAACTGTATGCGAAGCACGTGACATTTATGATGAATGTGCGGTGAGTGAGGAAGAGGAGACATGCTGATAATGACATCCTGCCTGCGCGAACTGGACATGTGGTCTTTCTGGAATAGATTCCTCGTCAAAGCGAGATCTGCAAGATTTTCTTCCTTTACTAGGATAGGTAAGTTCGTCGTAATAAATTATCTTTTGTAGCAACATTATTTGTGCTATGATAACCAACTAGCATGTGCCCGCGGCTTCGCCCGCGATAATTATTTCAAAAATTAACAATTAAGAGCATAATAGTTAAATCATTATATTAACACCTAAATCATGTGGACTACATACCACGATTAGATAGCGTCGCCTGGTAAAAGCGACCTCAGATTCGAGTTCCTTGGTCCAGAAAACCCCTGTATAGTGAGTTTCGTCCAAATAAAACAATGTTTGACCATATTTAGGCTAATATTGATTATCCCTATAATAATAATAATAATAATAATAATAACAATAATCCTCTTCGGTGTAGGTTGAAGATTTCATATTATATTTGCGTGCATTGACATTAAAAACAAATGAATCGACCAGCGTGAGCTACAACATTCAAGAGATCGCGATGCTTTCAAAGGAATGACAAAAATAGCCAAAGCCTAGTGTAATTGATTTGTATTACTGAAAACTCATGCTTCGAAAACCAATAAATACACGTTTTCTGCCCGTTTTTCACTCATAACTCACGAACGAAAGCGAAAATTAAAATTCCGGCTTCGAGGTGCACATTCCGACCCTTTAGTCCGCCTATGTATAAAATTTCAGATCTCTGCGTTGAGTAGATTTCGCTGGGCATCGCGGACAGACAGACGGAGGACAGACACTTCCTTTTATTAATATAGATTATCCAGGCTGATTAGGATCAAGAGACCTTGACGGTGGCGGCACAAAATTGCAGAATCTGTGGATAGCATACATTTGAGGCAGGGTGGCCAGACGTCCGGATTTAGGCCGGACTGTAAGGCTTTTTGCTAAGCAGTCCTCCATCCGGCGCGGCTTTATGCTGGACGTTGATTTGTCCCCCTTTTCGAGACTCTGATGGATCGGTAAAGCGTATTAATAAAATTTGTTCTCGGAAGAGTGTAATTCCATGCATAAGGAATTCCTGACCAACAAAAACCTCCTGCGGAGGGCAAAGAAAGGAAAAAATATATAAATAGAGATGAAAATCCCTTTTTTGCAGTGTATAATCATTTATTTTGTATAAATGCAGTTATTAAGTCTGAAATTAGTCAGGATTATATGCTAGATTACCGAAGAAGTGTGTCCTCTTTTCTGACATATTAGAAATGGCCACCCTAATTTGAGGGAACATGAGGAATTTATAGCGGGAGCGAAACGTCTTGTGAGACTTGTTATGTTGCCTTTGGACCACGGCCCACAGCCCGGAAGATGCTTCAACACCAGTTCCTAAAGAAGTTAAAACTTTACACTTATACAACACTATCACTTCCGCTATTTTAAACAAATAATATTATTAATTACTACTTAATATAGGCTACATTACTACTTAATATTAAAAATTACTACGATAGACGGACCTTCCTTTAATGGAGTCGTGAATAATGGGGAACTTCGTATTGCAGCTTTTATGTTTGTTTCGTTCTCCTATCGATTGTAAGTACATTTCGTGATAAAGTTCCTTTGGGGGGG
Source organism: Ectobius pallidus (assembly GCA_964059195.1). Classification (NCBI taxonomy): domain Eukaryota; kingdom Metazoa; phylum Arthropoda; class Insecta; order Blattodea; family Ectobiidae; genus Ectobius; species Ectobius pallidus. Next base: position 46,452,284 of record CAXKWD010000004.1, on the reverse strand, counting down.
GGGGGTTATCGGAAGTTAACCTACTGAAATATTAGTGCACTGTCCGCATAACGAATGGTTTATCGAAGGTTTCTTGGATTTACATACTGGGTAATTTAAATCCAATTTCACATTACACAGTTACTTTCTCTTTAACGTGATAGGAAAGGTTAGTGTAAAGCATGCATAACAATAGAGAACAGAATTCAATAGACTAGAGCAGTGATTCTCAAAGTGGGGTCCGCGGACCCCCGGGGGTCCGCGACGGTGTTTCAGGGGGTCCGCAGGAAGTTTAAGAAGAAATAGGATATCCCGTAATTTTCTCAAATTACATATCTTCTAAAGCAGCTTCACTGTTCACATTAAGGAGTAATCTCTGTTTGCTACCATTGATAGTGTTATTTTGTCTATTGAATTTAATACATTTGAATCAAAATATTTATTTAGTTTTTTTTCCTTCAAAACCCAGAGGGGTCCGCGATATTTTAATTTTTTTCAAGGGGTCCGCGGACTGAAAAGTTTGGGAACCACTGGACTAGAGGTTTCCATCATTTGTTATTGTCGGATCCAGTTTAGTGAACTGTATGTCCAGGCGTGAAGTCGTAATCATATCTATTTTAATAAAAGGAAGTGTCTGTCCTCCGTCTGTCTCTCCTCCGTCTGTCTGTCTCCGTCTGTCTGTCCTCCGTCTGTCTGTCTCCGTCTGTCCTCCGTCTGTCTGTCTGTCCGCGATGCCCAGCGAAATCTACTCAACGCAGAGATCAGAAATTTTATACATAAGCGGACTAAAGGGTCAGAATGTGCACCTCGAAGCCGGAATTTTAATTTTCGCTTTCGTTCGTGAGTTATGAGTGAAAAACGGGCAGAAAACGTGTATTTTTTGCGATTTCGAAGCATCAGTTTCAGTAATATATTTCAATGTTAAATCAATTACAGCTGGCTTTAGCTATTTTTGTCATCATACCTCATAGCCTACCTTGGAAATAAAAGCATCGCGATCGCTTGATTTTGTAAGTCCATCGTGGACGATTCATTTGTTTAGAGTGTCAAGGCCCGCAGATATATGAAATTTTCAACCTACACGTAAGAAGGATATCAACATAGGCTTAATTATGGTCAAACATTGTTCGATTTGAACGAAACTCACTATACAGGGGTTTCCTGAGCCAAGGAACTGGAACCTGAGGTAGCTTTTTCTACCAGGGGACGCTACCTAATCGTGGAATACACTCCACGTGATTTAGGTGTTAATAAATATAATGATTTAACTATTATGCACTTAAGTTTTGAAATAATTATCGCGGGGGAAGCCGCGGGCACATGTTATCTTATAATAATAAAAGGACGTGTTTGTCTGTCTGTCCGCGATGCCCAGCGAAATCTACTGAACGCAGAGATCTGAAATTTTAAACATAGATGGACTGAAAGGTGGGAGAATGCACCTCGAAGCCGGATTTTTAATTTTAGCTTTCGTTCGCGAGTTATGAGTGAAAAACTGGCAGAAAACGTGATTTTAGCGCTGTCGAAGCATCAGATTTCAATGATACATTTCAATGTCAAATCAATTGCATTTGGCTTTGGCTATTTCTATATTAATAAAAGGAAGTGTCTGTCTATCTGTCTGTCTGTCCGCGATGCCCAGCGAAATCTACTCAACGCAGAGATCTGAAATTTTATACATAGGCGGACTAAAGGGTCGGAATGTGCACCTCGAAGCCGGAATTTTAATTTTAGCTTTCGTTCGTGAGTTATGAGTGAAAAACGGGCAGAAAACGTGTATTTTTTGCGATTTCGAAGCATGTGTTTTCAGTAATACAAATCAATTACACTAGGCTTTGGCTATTTTTGTCATTCCTTCGACATAAAAGCATCGCGATCTCTTGAATGTTGTAGCTCACGCTGGTCGATTCATTTGTTTTTAATGTCAAGGCACGCAAACATAATATGAAATTTTCAACCTACACCGAAGAGGATTATTATTATTATTATTATTATTATTATTATTATTATTATTATTATTATTATTATTATTATTATTATTATTATTATTATTATTATTATTATTATTATTATTATTATTATTATTATTATTATTATTATTATTATTATTATTATTATTATTATTATTATTATTATTATTATTATTATTATTATTATTATTATTATTATTATTATTATTATTATTATTATTATTATTATTATTATTATTATTATTATTATTATTATTATTATTATTATTATTATTATTATTATTATTATTATTATTATTATTATTATTATTATTATTATTATTATTATTATTATTATTATTATTATTATAGGGATAATCAATATTAGCCTAAATATGGTCAAACATTGTTCGATTTGGACGAAACTCACTATACAGGGGTTTTCTGGGCCAAGGAACTCGAATCTGAGGTCGCTTTTACCAGGTGAGGCTATCTAATCGTGATATATAGTCCACATGATTTAGGTGTTAATATAATGATTTAACTAATATGCTCTTAATTTTTAATTTTTGAAATAATTATCGCAGGCGAAGCCGCGGGCACATGCTATCTTAAAATAATAAAAGGACGTGTTTGTCTGTCTGTCCACGATGCCCAGCGAAATCTACTGAACGCAGAGATCTGAAATTTTAAACATAGATGGGCTGAAAGGTGGGCAAATGCGCATCGAAGCCGGATTTTTAATTTTAGCTTTCATTCGCGAGTTGTGAGTGTAAAACTGGCAGAAAACGTGATTTTAGCGCTGTCGAAGCATCAGATTTCAGTAATACATTTCAATGTCAAATCAATTGCAGTTGGCTTTGGCTATTTTTGTCATACCGTGGTAATAAAAGCATCGCGATGGCTAGATTGTTGTAAGCCCACGCTGGTCGATTCGTTTGTTTAGAATGTCAAGGCCCGTAGACATATGAAATTTTCAACCTACACGGAAGAGGGATAGGCCTAAATATGGTCAAACATTGTTAGATTTGGACGAAACTCACTGTACAGGGGTATTCTGGGCCAAGGAAATCGAATCTGAGGTCGCTTTTACCAGGCGACGCTATCTAATCGTGATATGTAGCCCACGTGATTTAGGTGTTAATAAATATAATGATTTAACTATTATGCTCTTAATTTTTAATTTTTGAAATAATTGTCGCGGGCGAAGCCGCGGGCACATGCTAGTTTGTCATACCGTGGAAATAAAAGCATCGCGATCGCTTGAATGTTGTAAGCCCACGCTGGTGCATTTGTTTAGAATGTCAAGGCCCGTAACCATACGAAATCTTCAACCTACACGGAAGAGGGATAATCAACATAGACCTAAATATGATTAAACATTTTTCGATTTGGACGTAACTCACTATACAGGGATTTTCTGGATCAAGGAACTCGAATCTGAGATCGCTTTTGCCAGGCGACGCTATCTAATCGTGGTAAGTAGTCCACGTGGTTTAGGTGTTAATAAATATAATGTTTTAACTATTATGCTCTTAATTTTTTATTTTTGAAATAATTATCGCGGGCGAAGCCGCGGGCACATGCTAGTTATAAATATAATATAATGGGCAATCTCTAACCGAAAACAGTACTATGATTAGGAGGTGTCCTGGAAATAAAGGCGGTTGATGATAAAGGCTGGCACTTTACCGCCCTCACGTACCGTTCATCTTACAAAATATAATGCGCCTTTGAATCTAATGTGCAACAAATTTGAAACGGGAAACCATAAAAAGAGATTTGTCGGCGAATGCAATAGGCATCAATAGAAGAATATTTTATTTCATCTTTTTACATCAGGTTATTTTCTTTGGTATTTTATCTTAATATTTTACTTTACACAACAAGGATTTGTACATAATTATAGTATCAGAACATAGAATTTACGAGTATAGGCCTATTGTCTAACGTTACGTGGCACAGTCATTGTTAAAAAATACAAACCAGTCTGTAACTAATAAAATTACTACTATTAAATATATAAATATATTTTTAAATAGATTGATTTGCCACATTAAATTAACTTACATCTGTGTTAAGATGTAGCTTACGGTTAAGAGCAGGGATCGAATTAACGGGAGGATGGGGGGGGGGGGGTTCCCCCTCTCAGGGAAAAAATTCACCGGCTCGTGAAACAAAAATTCTTTCCTTGCCAGGGATATATTTTTTTTACATTTCACTAGCTTCTATTAAAAATTACAATTCAATTACCAGAAACATGCACTTACGTTTCTTCATACCAGTAATGCCTTTTTGAACGTAAAGGTGACAGCAATAATAATAATAATAATAATAATAATAATAATAATAGCCTAATAATAATAATAATAATAATAATAATAATAATAATAATAATAATAATTATTATTATTATTATTATTATTATTTATTGAAACCAAATAGTCATACTATGATGAATGGAGCAACGGTGGAATGATATACGGCGGGGAAACAGGAGCACCCCGAGAAAACCTGCCCCCGACCCCATTTTGTCCATCACAAATTCCACATGGATCCACCGAGATTCGATCCCGGGTAGTACCAACACAATGTGTAGCAATAAAATTTATCTAACAAGCAGTGTAATAAAGGTAGGCCTATAACAGAAGCGCGTCAATGGACATGACATAATGCTTATATTAATGTTTTGTGTTGGTTTCTTTTTGCTGACAACAATACTGTTAAAGAATGTTTGCTTGGACGAGTGCAGTAGGTGATAGGTGTTCTGTGGTTGTCTGTCGAGATGTCTTTTATAGAGAGTGGATGTTCTTAAAGTTGGTTAATAACATGGCTAAATTTTTAATTAAAAGCGTAAAATAACAGTCTGAAACGTCAGCTAGGCATAATAGAGCTATGTCTTCTACTGAACAGGTAAATGTTCCAACGAGTATATTATGTTGTAGTGGCAAGGACAAGTCAGTGAAAATATATATATGGTAGTGAAAATTGTGATATTAGGTACAATTTTGTTAGTACATTGGACCCGCATTTAATTCCCTCCCCCTTCGAAAAATGGTTGATTCGAACCCTGGTTAAGAAAATATTAGTTTCAATAATGTGAACAGCTAAGTATACTGAAACCACAACTATATACATAATATGCTTTGATTAGGCAAGTCAATAAGCTTGGCATCAGGGCTAGCAGACAGTCATACCATAAAGTAGAGACCGGTAGCAATGATTACAGCCCTGACCTAAGCCATTATGCTCGGTATTACTACCTAAACACCTGATGGTAGGCAATTTCCTTGTATTTTATTCTTACATCTAATATAATTTTGCCTATTTTCGCCTCATTAAAGGCTATTACCTGCTTCCCGAAGCCGCGTTTACACTATATAACTTGTTTATTAAACTTATTGCATGTAACAAGTTATATACGATTATTGTTTAACAAATAGGTTATATAACTTTTGTTATAGGCTATAATTAAAGTTTAGCGGGACAAAAAGACATTTGTTACAAGTTACTGGACAGTCAATACGGCAACTCCAGACGACGATGTTGTCTTCGCTGCTGCTGCGGCTTTTCTTGTGATAAGTTCGGCTAAAAGACGGTATTAGGTACGCCCATCTTTTCAGGCGCGAAATAAGGTTACAAAAAAGGCTGCTTCTAAAAAGGTTATAACAATACTATAGTCCAGTTATTTTTTGCATACCCAGACGGCTTCCTTTTCTTAGGAGGAAAAGTTTGGCGACAGCTGAACCCATGTTCTTTATTTTTACCATATGGGATGTCCTGTGATAGCTACTCGTCTACTCCGCGTGGAGTGAAATGCTGGGTTGCAAGATCTAGTTACAGTAAACAATAGCACGTGTGAATTGAATAAAGCGAGGGAAGAACTGAGGCCAGTGATGACAATGGGAGAATATTGCAACGTTGTTTTTGTTTTGGAAAGCGAAAACCAAGACCGACTTGATCAGATCAATTAACATAAAGAAACACCGACATAATGGTTTATTCCTTTGAAGTCGCCTGGGTATGTAATGAAAAACTCTACTGTACACCACTTGACGACAAAGCACTTACCTATGTTCTGTAACTTGTTACAGGGTATACTTGTGTACGCATCAAAATATACTTGTAACAGGTTAAATGTAACAAGTTATACATTAGCTTTGATCTTTACAGACTTGGTACGGGAAAGGTAAAATTGGTAATAAAAAAAAACACTTATAACACAAAGTTATATGTAACAAGTTATATGTATTTGTAACAATTTTGGAAAACGTGTTATATAACTAACTTTATATTAACAAGTTATATATGTGTAAACGCGGCTATATCGCATGGGTGGTGTGAATTTGGACTTTGCTGAACCGATGTCCACTTTTTTGCTTAAATTAAGAAATTTAACTTTTTGTTGATTATTAAGCATCGGATTTATTACATTTTCATAATACTAACGGCAACGTCTTATTTTCGTTTTTATTTATCAATTATTAAGATTTAATTGTGATTTTGAATTATTTTCATATAGCCTATTTCACATGTCTTATTTCATTATTTCTTTTTCCAAATCTCTTAGTTGTCAGTTATTGATACAGATTTGTGTTTTGATATGTACTCGTATATTCATGTTTTATTTCATTTTTTAGTTTTTTCTTCTTGTTAATGAAAATTGTATGTAGGCCTATAGGCCTATATGTCTACTGTAATTGGAGCTTTGCTGTGTCGTAGGCAAGTAAAATAAACAATTAGGATAGTTGAAATAATGTATGCCCTATGAGAAGTCATGGCAAGAACATGATTACTCCGAAATGAATAAAACTAAGTTAACAGATGAGTTAACAGGTGGGCCTACCACTTTTCAGTATGAAATAAGTTAACTAAAAAAAGTGTGCGTGGAACGCCAGTAAAACTTGTTTTAATTTTTGGATTTTTTTTTCGATTTTGCATTGTTGGACTTTTTTAATATTGGGTTTTTGGACTTTTTAGATTTTGGATTTTTTAAATTTGGGGCATTGAATTTTTTTTGATCTTCTAATTTTAGATTTTTTAATTTTGGATTTTTAGATTTTTTTAATTTTGGATTTTTTTATTTTTTAAATTTTTAAAATTTTGGATGAGCTTAATCATTGAGTTGATTGTTTTCTGTGCAGTCCGTTCCGTCACACCCCACTAACTTCTTGACGATTTTGTTCTTAACGCAAGTTTGGGTTAGCTCTCGATTTAGGGTCCCCTAGCGCAGCTAAAGAAGTTTCACTTCAACAAAATTTCATTTCTCTCTCAGCAAGAACCTGTCCAGACTGGTGTTTAAAACTTGTTAAGTATAAGTATACAATAAGTGTATTGTAGTATGATCGAACAAAAACACTATTTTCTAGGCATTGTGAAACATATTTTCCCGGTGTTATCTCGATTTCGATTTTTTGTCACGATCACAGCCATTTATGTACACCACGTAGGCTATATGCGAGCAAGTAAAAAAGCAGTTGTTATTATGGAAATAACATAATAAATAATTACTACACATCCTGTCATACTCGTAATACAACAGAACGTATGCATAGGTAATGGTTGCGTGTGTGCCGCATGACGTTACAAAGTGTAAATTTATTGTTTTTGTGGGGTATGTGTATTATCAGAATGATGGAATCAGCTAAGTGTAGGATGGCGTGGCTCAGCATTACAGTCTCCGAGTTTTGTCCAGTCAGGGAGTTTCATGGTTAGCAACGGAAGTGCATGCACGGTCAGTATGAGTGCTTTCAGAATTATTACCATATAACACTCGCGATATATCTCCATAACAAATCTCCCTTTAAAAAAAAAGGCCTATGACGAACACTGCGACACAAATTTCAATACCGCAGTCATGAAACTTAACGTATCCTATGCCACACGCTAATGTCAAAAGCTTTCAGAGTTGGGCACGTTTAGTCAAGCAGTCTGGTTCTGAAAATACTTCCCTTATAGGCTACAGTCAAATATCTGTATAGCGAAGATTGATACAACGATAAATCTGCATTTAACAATATTTTTCTTTGGCCTTGGCAAATTTCCTATCTTAATATCAAATGTACATCGAAGAAACTATTTTAGAAACACCCTTTTATAACAATATTTTGAGATTAGATTGTTATTGCAAACCAGTAGTTTGGCTCTATGGTAGGTGGTATCAGATTAGTCGTTTCCTTGCACCTATATTGTTTTTATGGGGTCTGATAATAATTATTTTTGTTACAATTCTTAGATGTTTCAGAAGAGAAAGGTTCACTACGGGATAGAAAATAGAGTCATTGAGGGCGTTTTTTTCCCCCGTTTGTGAACTAAACGGATAAATAAAATTTGCAGCATATGTGCTGGAATATATAGTTACCCCTATATCCATGTATTTGTATGTACCTTATTTGTTTTCAAATTTGTGTTCCGAGATTTGGCGGCTAGCAGTAGCTTAAAATTCACGGACCCAAACTTAGAGAATGTTATAAATATGAGAATAAATTAAGTGGAGACAGATCATGATGATAACAATGAATTTAAAGGCAATGTTGAGGTATGAACTTGGGCTTCAGTTGACGTAACAACGTACGAGGAGGAGGAGAAGGAGAAGAAGAAGAAGACTAACCAAGAACTTGTCAACAGAGTTTCGCTCAAACATTCAGAATATACTAAATATTGAAGAGGATGACAAGAAGTGCCAAGAAACATAAGTGAATAAGCTAGGTGTCAAGAGCAAATGAAAGTAAACCCAAAATTGTGTGCTCAAAATGTAATAAACCTGTATGCCAAGAACACCGTTTGAATACATATTCTCTGTGTAAAAATACATAAATGTAAACTGAGAACAAATGTTAAGTGTGAAAATAAATAAATTACTGAATTGGTTTCATTAATATAAGTTATGTTAAAATTCGTATGAGGCAACCTAAGTACCCCATGTATCCTTTCCAGGGTTAACGCGAATGTGACATGTTTTTTTTTTTTTTTTTTTTTAAATATTACTAACTTTTGTTGCATTCACACAACACTTGTTAGGCTGACAAAATAATTCAGCTGTTTATGACAAGAAAACTAATTTATAAGTTTCTTGCTTAAAAATATCGTTTGTTATTTAACAACTATGCTGAAACGAGATTTTAAATTGAAAAAAAAAACTTACTTTTCTTTTATTATAGTCTCTAGACTTCAAAAACAACATATAAACAAAAACTACTAATATCACACAATCCATGCCGTAACCTCATTTCCATTATTTTGCTTCTGAAGTTCTTCTTGCTATGACAGTAGCATGATAAAAACAGTATCGAAGCTTAAGTATCGCTCCCAAACTAAACCGATTTTCCCGGGCCTAGGCTAGATGAATTCCAATCGAGCTGGATCGTCTTTATGTATCGGGAAGGTCATGTAAACAGGAATTCAGTGTACAATTCAATCCTGTGGAAAACTCGTCTCACAGTACTACCGTTCTGCATCATTACATAGTTCAAAATAACATACTAGACCTCATAAGAGTGTAGGTTTATTAAGTGCCAGAATGGCACTTTCTAGGATACAGTTATTAAAGACGCACCGGTAGAAAAAAAGAGTACACTGTTGAAATTTCTTCTGGTTGTTTAATGTAAATGTACGCTAGTTACTTATGTATATACTTTATTGTATTTATAAAACAATATACCTGTCGATTTAATCATTACACTACAAGGCTTGGCTGTAGATATATTGGCATAAAAATAAAAATAAAAAATCAGCTATTGAATATAAAAGTTGCATTTCGCCTGTCTGAACTGTTTAGACTGCCTGCAAAACTTTGATATGCATGGTAGTCTAAACAGAGCAGAAAGGCGAAATGAAATGTCATAATATCTTAACTGTTTAGACTACTTCCAAAATCTTGTTATGCATGGTAGTCTAGATTCACGAAATAACCACCTAAGTAGAAGGAAGTTAACACCCAAAATCAGTCATATTATTTTACCAAAAATACTATCCCTATCTATTGGTAATTTTGCTCAGCCTAGAATAAAACAGAAGTAACAGGTAATTACGAAATTCTATTATGATTTGTACTCGAATAAATACAAAATATTAAGTACATTTTTCCTTTCACTTTCCTGTTAATATGGTTGAATAAATAAATCTGGATGAGGAATTATTTATTGGCGGAGAGGGATAGAGGCGCCGGTATTCTCTGGATGCCTGCACCTAATTTTATTCCCAGTCCGGCTATGTTTATCCCTGTAGATATAAGCTATAAATTACACAGTTTAATATTACGAGTGTTAATACCTAAACGTGGAAAAATTATTATAATTTTTTTTATATTTTTTTTAAAGAAAATATATATTTTATAGTTGAAACAGGAAGCTACAGAAAGGTATGAATGACAGGTATTGCAAGTGGAAGTTAATACAATATTAACTATAGCCAAAAAATAATCAGACAATTTACTTACATCAATAGAAGAGTCGAAAGTTTAGTATACTATACAAAGGATTTGTTCTACGATATTCTACACGCGAAATGGAAAACTGGAGCCTTTACTGATTTTAAAAGCATTATGATATTGCCCTACCTTAATTTAAGCTCTCAACTAAACACCAACAAAATTATGAACATTTCCTGAATAATGCTTTGAATGTATGCCAATAAAATCCTGACATGCTTACTCTTTTGATCTTTGACGGCGTCTGTCGTTTGTCACACGATTAAAATGTCAATCGATTCACGTCAAAGTTTAATAGCCTACAAAACAAACACCAGAGAAAATGTATTGACGCCTACCCGATAAATAGCGTTTCTGGACGCCCACATAACCTTTGAGTTTTGTTTTAAATTAAGATAAGTTTGCACTGTTACAGCACAATTGAGTTCTTCTATGAATCATTATTAAGTGCATCCTACATTACCTATGGTCTGTACGCTCTAAGAACAAAGCTATGTAAAGAAAAACCAGTGTCTCACTCTACTACATTACCAGTATGACCTAATGATGAGAGAGACATAATGGTTATTGAGATTACTTTAAGTTTGATCTTAGAAGGGACTGACTATAGAAAGTATTAGGTAAGTACTGCAATAAAGATTAATGATATTAAATAAATAATAATACATACAAAAATATATCTAATAATAATAATAATAATAATAATAATAACAACAACAACTAGGGCTAGGCATGAAATGATTTTGCATCTTATTTTTAAAATGAAGGTTAAAAGATAGCTCGAATACATATAAATGTGTATAATGAAATAATTAATTAAATAAGAGCTTTTTTTTAAATTTATTGCGTTATTAAGCATGTTTAGTCTTTTCAAGAGATTGGTAATATTTTTTTTAATTTTTAGGTCATTCCCTATAGAGAAATAATTAATTAATTTTGCAATTTGTCATTTTAAAGAGATTGGTAGAAGAATTCCCTATAACAGGTTATGGAGGCCCAGAGGATTCCAGGAGGTTGAGACACCCAGAAAGGTTGTCAGTCTTACGCACTGGCCGCCTTTGCCCCCAGATTGCTCCTGTAACTCATTTTTGTTAGAGGCTGAATCGACCCCAGGGCTATAGCACCACCGGAAGAATTAGGGCAATTGAAAAACTCCAATGACCTTTTCGGGGATCGAACCCGCGACCTTCCGGTTTGTAGCACAGCGCCTCAACCACTACGCTGTAGCAATAAAGAAATAATTAATTAATTTTGCAAATTTGTCATTTTAAAGAGATTGGTAGAAGAATTTTTATCTTTTAATATTCTCAAAGGTTTTAGTTCTTTATATAATACTAGCTGAAAAGGCCCGGCGTCGCCCGGGCTTTGTATGTTTAATTTGAAATTAACTTATGGAGGACTTTATGTATGTAAAACTTGAAATGAAGAAAAAGATTTATCACACTCAAACGATTCCATCAGAAAACGCTAGATACGCCTTTAGCTTTTTATGGTTCATAGAGGATGTCGAATGCTGCATTCCGTTGCTTCTACACATCATGCCTGGGAGGGGTTGAAATAAGAAGAAACATAAATTACATAAGATTGTATTGACTTGACGGAAAATTTTATTTCTCAATCTCATGTTACTATACAACCGTTTCGGGGCTGAAATAAAAGAGAAATGCAGTATCACTTTCATACTTTCCTCCCCTAAAACCCGGGACATAATATACTGCGAGCATAGGACTGAAAATGTTCCATCCCATGCTTAGGGCCTATGATAAACATCCCTATTTCTCAACTAATACAAAGCCTACAGATATGGATAACTTATCAGCGGAAAGGATTATTTACAGACTTCTGATATAGCATACTCACACACTTAAGTTGTCCCTGTAATACGACCTCTTATTCTACATCAAAATGTAAAGTGAGTAAATATTTCTTATGTCGAGGGTAGAGAAAGTTATGTGACTACATCACACTGTGCTTTATTTTCGTGGATTTCATTTTCAGTAATTATTTTCGCCAATATATTACATCGATGGAATCATAATTCGTTAAAGTCCAGCATTAGGCTATATAGTTGCCAAGGCCCTATGTAATCACAGTAAACAATTCACTGTTGTCATGTGAACTGAACAGCATTTCATTTTTTTTCAGTATAATATTCCCAGAAATTATATAATTTGCAAGGGAAGGAGTATTTTACTTGAATTTTAATGTTGACCGCGTTATTTCCCGGGCTTAACTGGGTATGTGTGCAAAATTTTGTACAAATTGGTGAAGAAATGTAGATTTGTATAAGGAACATACATACATACAAACCCACATATCCACAAACACACATATCCACAAACACACATTCGACTTTATATATTAGATATACAATACATTTCATACCACACATTAGGAAGTAGCCTAGATTATTATACATAACTTGAAACTCGTGTACAAAGAAAATTTAAACGAAATCGTTAGAACAGCTTTTGAGAAAATCGAGAAAAATTAAAGGGGCTGTAAAAATGAAGAGAAAGTCGTTGCCACGCTTCGTATCGCATCCCTGAAGGATACACAACCAAAATAAAATACGATGCAATGAACTCATATAACTTTTTTACCCTAAGTAAGTGAGATGTATATTTTTCTCACTTCATATTCTGATAAAAGGAGTATGCCAAGGAGTGAGTGTTTAGTTATTTCGACCTGATGCAAAGATTTGATCCTCCAGACGAGCCTGAGTTCCTATGAACAGTGGCTGACTTATAACTACCCTTCAGATAGTTTTTTAGAAAACATATTTCAAATAAAAGTTTTAGCTCTTAGTATAAACACCTCGTAAGTTAAATTTAAACAAAATTGTAAAAGCAGTTTTCAAAAAAATCGTGAAAGAATTAAATAAGAGAAAGTCAACGACCAGTAAGTGTCTAATCCACATATACAGTTTTGTTTTTATATGATTTTTCGAGCTACGCCGTTCACATACACGCAGCCAGACACAAACATCTTTCTAAAAATCGCTGCCAAAATAAAAGATCTAACATTATCTTCGTGTATATAGGTTGTAAAAATGAAGAGTATCCTTACCGCATTGCATCCCCGAAGGATAAAAAACTCAAATGAAATCTGGTTAATGCACTCATGGATTTTTCTACAATAAGCATGGGTAATACACCTTTCCTACTTCACATTCTCATATAGAACAAGAAGCCGTATTGCAAAGATCGCACACTCAACTGTTTCAACCTGATGCAAAGCTTTATTGACCTAGACTGAGTTTCTACAAACAGTGGGTGATTTATAACTACCATTAAGAATTCTTTGCAAAACAAAATGATTCACATAAATGTTTTAGCTCTTAGTATAACCACCTCATGTGCAAAATTTAAAGAAAATCGTTTGAGCCGTTTTCGAGAAAATCTCGAAGAACGCAATTTTCTACATGCAAGTTATAGTGGCATTAAAGGTAAGAGAAAAGACGTCGCCATCTTCATGTCACATCCAAAAAGGTACCTAGCCCAAATAGAAAATGTTGTTTTCACACGATTTTTCGTTCAGGAGCTAGGCTGTTCACACATGTTTCTGAAGATATTATTTTTGGATTCAGGGAATCCCAAAATGTGTATTTATGTTAAATTCTCGACTAAGAATTTTGGGGACGAACATATTACTTCTCCTACCTATAGTAGCTAAACCGGAAGGTCGCGGGTTCGATCCCCGATGAGGTCGTTGGAGTTTTTCAATTGGCCTAATCCTTCTGGTGGCACTATGGCCCTGGGGTCGACTCAGCCTCTAACAGAAATGAGTACCAGGAGCAATCCTGGGGGTAAAGGCGGCCGGTGCGTAAGACTGACAACCTTACCACCTTCATGTGCCGATGTCTAAAAATCTGGGAGCCTCAACCTCCTGGAACCCTCTGGGCCTTCATGGCCTGTAATAGGGAACACTTTACTTTACTTACCTATAGTAGCTATGGTACGGACAGAGATAGTAAAAATAGTTATTTTTTATTCAGAGAACCACAAAACATGGTATTTATGTTAAAACGTGGCATCGAATTTCGGGGTGTAACACAATACTTCCCCTACACATAGGCCTAGTACTTGTAGAGGAAGTAACAATGTGGCACATTAGCTCGCTCTTGCACGGAACATATTGCTACCAGTTGAATGCCTCGTTACGAAACATAGCATGTTGTGAGACATAGTTTGCATGACTCCACGAAATTACGAGTAGTTCCAAAACCCCTTTTAACACGAATCGCTCAAGTCCAGTAATATCGATTAGAAACATCATTTACATTAATATTTTAATACCTTGGCTTATGCTAACTTCATGCTGACATTGGAAGTTAAGACTTGGAACTATATCAGACTATCTGAATTTCAATTCTAGTTCGGTACCCACATGTTATGTACCAACAGGTGCCCGCAGGTTTGCTAGATGGTTTGTTTAAATAATTTATTTAACAGATATTCCGTTCCTAGTATATCTAATTTTCTGCCTGTGTATATGTTCATGATTCCTTGTGAAATCGCTCTGATAATCACGCTTAAACACTACTTCAAGATTATAACAATTTAAAATTTAAAAATAATTAACTTATATAAAAAAGTTAGTGATATTTTACCAGAATGGGTTTGAATAATCCTTTCCTAGAGTGGAAGGTTATTCTGCTTTTTACGAGAAACTATTCAAATAAAGTGTCTGGATATCAATGCAAGCAATTTGTGTACCTAGCTTAAAAATATCATTAACGACTTTTGAGAAAATGGCGCCGCTGTGGTTCAGAGGATGCGTTCGTTCCTCTCAGGCAGCGGGCCCGGGTTTGATTCCTGGTCGGGACAAGTTACCTAGGTGGGGGTTTTCCGGGGTTTTTCCTCACCTGTGAGACAAATGTCAGGTAACTTTAGGCCCTTGTGGTCCCCTGATATCATCTGGTCGTCATTATCATCTTCAACCCATCCTCGCCTTGTCCGAAGAAGGTGTGTGTGTGAATAGTGTGTCTCGTCCTATGTGTTTGTGTTGTCTCGGAGGTGGCCCCGGCATTGGGCTTATTACCCATCCGAGGAGACCCTCAATGTCCTTGTCTGGTCAAAAAAGTATGTCTGTGTTGTGATCCATAGTGCATTCCTCTCCCGATAGGTCGTGGCCCGGTAAGGCCTAAATATTACAAAGA
This sequence comes from Ectobius pallidus, assembly GCA_964059195.1. Classification (NCBI taxonomy): domain Eukaryota; kingdom Metazoa; phylum Arthropoda; class Insecta; order Blattodea; family Ectobiidae; genus Ectobius; species Ectobius pallidus. The sequence continues at coordinate 46,436,767 of CAXKWD010000004.1, read as the reverse complement.
AATCGTAATAGTACGTATTAGTCCTTTAATTTTTTTAAATAATAATTATGCACTTTTTGTGAAATGAAAGCTATCTAAATAAAAATACCATGGAAATATCACTTCAAATGTTTCGCAACAATTTGAAACTTGCACAGCTATGTACGCCGATGACACAGCGCTTTTCTTCTCACACCATAATCTAATTACAGCAGTTAGTTCTCTACAGATACCCTTGCCCCAATTGTCTTATTGGCTTTCACAATGACGAATACTACTGAATACTACCAAAACAGAAGCAAAAATATTCTCACTTATACTTATTAATAATCCCCCATTATTAAGTCTCCAAAACGAACAAATTACTTGGACGGCAACAAAAGATACAGTCAAATACCTCGGTGTCGGTGTGTTACTGGACACTAAACTTACATGGCAAACGGATATAACCCGCATTGTTTCATTCAGCTAGAATGAGCAAACTCTATCCATTGATTAACAGACTCTCACAGAAGGATTTATCTCTTGAAAAGACGAAAAATACAAAAAACAATTGCCCTTATATAATCAATTCATTCATGATACACATTTGTATGTATTCGAGCTATCTTTCAACCTTCATATAAAAAATATGCAAAATCAATCAGTGCCTTGCCTTGCATAGGCGTACCGAGGGGGGGGTTTTGGGGGTTTGAACCCCCCCCCCCATTGACTAAAAAAAGGAAAATTGTATATATTTTTTTTTAGTCTGCCCATAAATTACCTAATACAAGTATAAAGCGTGGGAAGCTTAAAACTCGTTATTTTGCGTCTTAGTTTTTAAAATTTTCCGGGGGGACCCCCGGAAGCTTAAAACTCGTTATTTTGCATCTTAATTTTTAAAATTTTCCGGGGGAGGACCCCGGAAGTTTAAAACTCGTTATTTTGCATCTTAATTTTTAAAATTTTCCAGGGGAAGACCCCCGGACCCCCCTCTTCCTGGGGGGTATTCCGTACCCCCAAGACCCCGCGGATGTTATAACCCCCCCCCATATGGACGGCCTGGTTACGCCTATGTTGCCTTGTTATAATCCGTAAGGTGGCGGATTTGTAACGACGCACTTGTGAATAGAATAGTGTAAAATCAATCGAAAGGTGAAGATACAAGCGTGGTGGAGCGAGTTTTCCTATTCATGATAGAGGCATAGCATTATTTTGCATCGATTAGCAGCTTATTGCTTACTCGGGCATAGGAACAAGTGACATGTTTTATCGCTACTCTACGGTAGCTTACTTTTATCATCTCGAGTGATTTATTTGTTCAGCAGTGACACATAAATCGAAGAGCTGATTCGTAAACAGGACTGCACAAACAGAATACAGGTAGTAAGGCTTCCTTGCCGGTTAATAAATAACAAATAGACCTGGGATTTTAAGGTAAATGCCTATTTTGTTCCTTATGAAATAACATGAAATTTTTAAAATATGTTAACATTTCATGATAAATCACTTAAATTTATAGAGTTTTATAGTGCCCTAAAATGCCTATTTGGACCTTTAGAGGCTATTTTTACTATTTTAGTGCCTAAAATGCCTATTATGAACATTTAAAATAAAATTCAATTTCTGTAACTTTTACTGTCATTTAATGGACATCTCTGAATGAAAAACAGAACGGCAGAGGGTGGGTTTTTCACAGAAACTTGATTTTCCCAAACAATTGTCACCAAAGGAATGCTGATTGACGGGGGAGGATTAGCTCATAGTGATAGAACTTCTGTTTAAGTGAATATAGTTCGTGATGCCTAATTTTGCAGTTATTCCTGTTAAGAATAGGTAGGCCTATGCCACGTTTCTTACAGTAAAAAAAGATCACGTTACAGTTTAAGTTTACTGCAGTTCGTAGTATTTTAAAGTCTATTTTCTGTCTACATACACATTTTTAAAGTATATTTTAAGTGCCTATTTTCTTTTTTAAAAGCCTATTTACTTGTTTTAAAAGCCTATTTTAGGTGCCTAGAACTAATTTTTTTAGAGCCTAAAACCCCATGTCTAATAATAAACAATTGAAAAAATGGACACCCTTTGAAGAATTGTCCAGTTTGGTAGATTTGGACATCATTTTTTTCTTTCTCTCGTTCTTCCTTTTTCCTTTCTTCCATAATACACACAAACACCCATGCCCAAGGACTTGAATCAACAGCCTCCTTACCCAAGGCTTCGAGGTAGTATGGCTTAGCTACCGTGGCTAAAGAGACTGGAAAAAAACATCCGTGGAAGTAAAGCTGATCGAACCCGGACCTGCGGACCGTAGTCAGCGACGATAACCACGATACCACGCAGGGGAACATTTGTGTTTGTTGTAATAGTTTTACGGGCTGTATATCAAGCCAAATTATCAAGGCAATTTATCTAAACTAATGAACGAATCTGACATATCCAGGAACACAAAAAATGTATTTTGTAAAGGCCATGATGTTTCTTGTCTTTTATATGGTAGTGAAAGTTGGACTTTTCGCAAAGAAGACAAAAACTAGATTGCTTTGATGTGTGGACATGGAGAGAAACGCTGCGTGTATCCTGGAAAGTCAAAAGAACTAATGCATCAATTTTGGAAGTAATAATACCTGTAAGTTCTCTGACCATAACCATTAAAAACAAACTGGCATATTATTTCGGCCACACTCTTAGAAGATCTGAATCTGATGACAGGCATCCACAGAAAGCAGAAGGAAGCAAGGTAGACGAAATGGATACATGCATTCATGAACCACAGATCATTGTCTCTGTCGGACGTTACATGATAATATTATAGGAGAAAAATTCCTCCGACACTGGGATTCGAACCCAGGACACTTGGCCATCCGTGTAGCTGCTCTACCAACTGAGCCAGCTAGGATTCGCTCAGTTGGTAGAGCAGCGGCACGGATAGCAGAAGGTCCTGGGTTCGAATCCTAGTTACCAAAATTCGGTTTGACCCGAGGTTCTGGCTTCATTGCTTGGTACTCGGGGGGTAAGGGAGGGCACACACAAAAAAATGTCCTAATATTCTAAGGCAATAGGCTAAGCAGGGCATTATCAGGAGCAACGTTAGGCTGGCACCCTAAACTTCTGTACATATCCGAAGGGTTCTCCAGAAATCGTTTGCGATCTGAGACCTATTACTACTATTTAAAGTAACATTTATTTCAGTGGAACAGAATCGAAAGAAATACCGAAGATCAGTTAATCAATTGTATTTCACGTTTCTATATTTATTTCTTCAAAAATGTATCATAAATCGAAGAGATTACCAATTTCGATTAAATAACAAGCAGGACTGTTCAATTGAAACAGCAAGGTTTCCGTGCCGGTTTTGGATTGTTAAATAAAATATCCTTTTCGGTGGAATCAGACAACACTTGTATTTTTCATAATAATTTCACGGGTTTTAAACTTAGTCAAATTGCTTTCAATTGCACAAAAGCTGAAGATATACTGCAGATAGCTAATTAACAATATTTGTATCTTGTCCAAAAGTGCACCCGCTATGGTAGTGAATATATTTTTTTCGTCCCACGTGTAAAAATGGCCTTCGACGCCCCATCAGAAGAAAGAGTACTCTCTGACTTTGAGATCAGAGGCGTAACGAGGGGGGGGGGTTGGGGGTTTGGACCCCCCCCCCCCCCATTGATTAAAAAAAGGAAAATTGTATAATTTTTTTAAGTCTGCTTATAAATTACTTAATACAAGTATAAAGCGTGGGAAGCTTAAAACTCGTTATTGTGCGTCTAAATTTTTAAAATTTTCCGGGGGAGGACCCCCGGAAGCTTAAAACTCGTTATTGTGCATCTTAATTTTTAAAATTTTCCGGGGGAGGACCCCGGACACCCCTCTCCCTGGGCGTTATTCCATACTCCCCAGACCCCGCGGATATTATAACCTCCCCCCCATATGATCGGCCTGGTTACGCCTATGTTTGAGATTAGCGAACAATGAGCGACCCTCATTGTGAAACCTTTCCTTGAAGACACCACGGGCCTCTTGCGGTGGAGTGAGACGAGACTTTCATGTTTAGGAAAATACTATAGGCCTACTAAACGTGCCCTCTGTGAACTAGCAGAGGAAACCATGTTGTTCACAATAATGTGAAGTTCTTAGCCGGAGACGATTCAACAGTTTTTAAACTCTTGAACCCCAGCAGATGACAACAGACAACATTGTGAAATAATTTCGGAGACCGGTTAGAGGTCCGGTCTATGTAGCCTACCTGACTTCGGGTGACCGAAATCTTTGGGGCAATAGAGACCGCCTCAGACTATATAATGAATATTATCATATGTCATACTATGGGCTATGGGCTGGCATGTGTGATACGCACTTGAAATAAATAAGCCTTTATTTACGCGAGGAAAATCAAATTTTGTGTTCGAAAACAATACTTCCTCTAGGCCTACCTACAGAAAATATGGTACGGATAGAGGAAGTAATCATTTACGAGGTAAACTACAATTCAACATTATTTTCTAGTAAAAGCATAATGCTGGAAGAGCCTATGTGAATCTAAAGGGCTCATATAAAATGAAAATTTTCTTGTAAAGTATTAGAGGCCGGGGACAAAGAAGTGGAACACAAAAGTTTTCATAAGTTATGCATAGCCTATACTCTGTTCTCCCCCACATGGAAATACCCTCCACATCTTCCGTTCCGACCACGGAAGTTTATAGTCGGCACGACAAGGGACACCACCCTCTCTCATCACGCAACTATTGGACTGGATTTCCTGGAAAATATCGCGCCATCACCACCAACACCAGTTCCTTTAGGACACAATCCCCTACAGCAGCGTTTCCCAACCTTTCTGATGTCGCGGACCCCTTGAGCGACTGTCAGTTCTCCGCTGTCCCACAATAAATAAAAAATTATTTTCTAAATATATTTTATAAGTGATAACTTGAATCGATAAATGTGACGGCAGATGACAGCTTTCATATGTCTGGATCGAAGCTGGATAATTTCAGTCGTAGATCCGGTTCCGCATTAGGTCTGTTGTGAATTCGATTACTTGATCAAAAGCAGAAAAACTCACTAACTAACTGTAGGCAGGCGCACAGGCTGAGGTAGATTTCGAAGTGCTTTTGATTTAATTTACTGTCGCTGCGCAGCACTCTTCTTCTTTAGCCTTGTCATGACAAACCCGCAATAATAACTGCAAAAAAAGAGGAAAGAGCATTTTTCAAACATTCAAATCTCGCCTTATATGAGAGTTATCGAGAAACTAGTTATTGATTTGTAGAGTACTCATCAAGAGCTTTTCAACGATACCCCACAAGACGTGGTTTCAAAAATGTCTAATTTCCATCCCCCCACCCCCACTCGTGCCCCCAAAACGTCCAAATCGTTGGTGTCACTGTGAACTCCATACGGAGTGCTCTAATTTATTCAAACAAAGTTTCCCTCTATACTGCACAGAGGCCGAGATATAAATTTTTCAAAATCTCAACCCCCCCCCCTCCTTGGGCCAATTTTGCTCATTAACGAACTTGTCCGAACTATTGGGCACAGAAATAACATAATAAAATTTGGTTCTAATATCTTCAAAATTACAGCCCCTAGCGTGTATATATATACGCTAGGGGCTGTAATTTTGAAGAAATTGAACGGGCGGTGGTTTCGTACTTAGGGAGGCATGAAACGTAAAGATATGAAAGAATTTTTCGAAAGTCATAACATGATATCGATCCCAATAGGTAGATTTTTATTCGAATTCTACCTACAAATTCATTGCAAAGAAATACACTAGAGAAAGACGCATTGTTGGCTCTGCTCTCTACCACTGAAATGAATAAGAAACATGGTCAGTGGTCCGAACTTCACTTGAAACAGAAAGGTATAGGTTTGTTGGGGGAGGCGGACAAGAAAGATAAGGTCCATCACACAAAGGATTGCTTATTCACTTCTACTTCACAAAGGGAAGCAGTAAATATTAAATATTCCTGTTAAATTTTACTTAAACTTTACTCAGGCCGCGAGAGCCTGTAATGTACATTACAAATATCCCAGATGATGAGCAACATTATAAGATAACTAAGTTCGTTACATGATAAGATAAAATTTAATAAAAATAAAATGGTCTCGCGACCTGCGGGGGTCTGCGAACCACAGGTTGGGAAAAGCTGCCCTACACGATTCCAGCCCATGTCATATAATTCATCATGCACTCCTCCCAATAAGAAAACATATTTTTGTTTGCTTGTTTGCTTGTAAGTGGTCTACGGGGTGAATCAAACAACATGTTGCCGAAGCATAATATGAGATTATTCTTGAGGTCGCCTTCTTTAGTGCACCATAGGATAATGAACTGGCTATTCTTTTAAACGTCACCTTACATAGCATTAGACTGCATTACATCACAATACTGAATACTGAAAAATCCCCTTCCCAGGTCCAAGACTGGTTGTTTGAGTTGTCTTTAGATTTAAGTATTAGGTAGGAGACTGACGCACCCCGGAAACAAATAAACTATAAATATTCTCTTATGGGAACACCAGGGGTCGCTTGTGACCCAGTGAACTAAAAAAATGTTCATTATGAACTAGTTATTTTGAAATAACCGTAGAAATGCCATTCATTTGTGTACCAGAAAAGAAAGAAACATCCATTGAATTAAGTCTGAAATATTTATGATTTTACGAAAAGAATACAATCTACCTAGGTACATACCCGTAGTAGCCTATATCTTGTTTCTTGACAGCCTTGTGCTGTGCAGGATGCTTGAATGACACAAACACATGTTTAAAATCCATCGTTAAGAATTATATAATAGCTATATCCTTTATTAAGACAAACGACTCAAGCAATTAAGTTACTATAAGAAATTTCCAGGAATGATCTTTGCTTATCGCCTCAAATGTGGCCTGTGGGCCTTGGGAAAAGATTCAGCTTAGGATGCATCGCTGTGACTAGTCAGACCCATTAAGCGATGGATTTGCGTTTTCATCGATGACCACAAAGCTGCCATCACGAACTTAGGTACTGGTACAATTGTTTCACTTTAAATCACCATTCAGTACTTGAATATAATTGGGGTACGCCGTAGCGTAGGCCTAGTGGTTGAGGCGCTGCGCTACAAACCAGAAGGTCGCGGGTTCAATTCCCGATGAGATCGTCGTCATTTTTCAATTGGCCTAATCCTTCTGGTGGCACTATGGCCCTGGGGTCGACTCAGCCTCTAACAGAAATGAGTACCAGGAGCAATCCTGGGAGTAAAGGCGGCGGGTGCATAAGGCTGACAACCTTCATGTGCCGAATGTTCAAAATCTGGGAGCCTCAACCTCCTGGAACCCTCTAGGCCCCCATGGCCTGTATAAATGTAATTATAATCAGTACCTGAACTACGACACTTGTAACTACAGCATCCTGGTTAGTACAACAAACACAGTGAGGTTCAACCAACTTCAACCTATCGAAACAATAGATTTTCTCTAAACGCAAAGATATAGTCGTTTCCATACGTCGCTTGTCATCAACTTAAACCAATATTTTGAAAGTCTCTGAGTTAAAGCATAGCCTATTCAATGACACTGATCTACTTGAACCTAATTCCAGAGGTAGTTGGATAAGGACGCAGAAGCAAAGAAAACTATAGTGAATAGTGACATTATAATGTAGCACATAGCATTTTCAAGATTAGGAGTCATTCCACTCCCTCATTTATTAACTAACCTGGTTTATGAATAATAGCTAAACCAGATAGCGTGCTTCTAGAAAGAATGGAGAAAGACGTTATGCAACATTTCATTCAAATTCATAGACGGACTTATAACGATTTTCAGAAGTTAGGACAAAACTGTTAAAAGTCGATATCGCGTTTAGAGCTAATGTATTATGCCTAGACACGAAACCTTATCTAACGCAAATAGGATATTGAAGAGCACACACGAGAAGTTTTTGAACGCAATGGTTTCTTTCTAGTACACGGAATGCGGACTTAAGCAGTTTCCAAAGGCTAAATTTTTAGCTAAGATTGTTCACTAAATAACTAATTGGAAGTAAATCGAAAGGTGCATAATGCATATCAATAAAGTCCTTAGCAGCTAACAATCCATAACGTTTGCTTCATTGATGACTTGCAGACTAAACCATAGCATCCTTGATAAGCTATAGATAGGCCTAAATGAAGGTAGTGATTAAGGCATACATGCCGAGAGACCTTAATGTCTAGTTAGTTAGTGTCATAAGGCAAAGCGTTTAATGGCTAAAAAATAGGGAAAAAATGCAAAATAAAAATGCATATACGACATTAAGATATTGTAAAATGACACTAATTAAGAAAAGGCCAATAAATTGTCCATTATTTACAACTAGTTTTTTTAAAGTATCGAATTGATTTTAGAGAGCAATTTAAGGGCGATAGTGCATTATGTTTCAATTTACGATATAAAACATTCTAGTTTTGTTACTAACGAAGTAGGCTAAACAAATGCTGCGTGAACAAAAGAATATATATTCTCTAAGAACTGGCATGCCCTTCAAAATGCCCTAGCATATAATAGGCACTGCTGTGGAGTAGGGTATGCGCTCGCTCTCCTCACACAATGGGTTGAGTTCGACTCCCGGTCGGGACAAGTTTCCTTGGTGGGGTTTTCCTCACCTTGAGACAAATTTCAGAAAACTTTAGGTCCTCGTGGTCCCGGATATCATCTTGACGTCATTATCATCTTCATCCCATTCGCGCCTTTTCGGAATGAGCTATTAGCCTAAGACCGATGTGTCTCGTCTTTTGTCTCGGAGGTGGCCCCGGCAATGGACTAATCACTCATCCAGGGAGGTTCCACATGTCCCTGTAGAGTCAACAATGTATATACGTGATGCATAGAAATTCCCTCCTTCAATTGGTCGCGGTCCTGTAAGGCCCGAACGGCGTGGGAGATAAAACTCAGACAAAGAAGAAAAAATAAGTAGACCTATGTGTCATTTTAAAATGAATATGATGAATTTGAATTGAAATGAACGATTGCTGCAAGTATGGAACGATTGCTGCAACGACTGTCATAAAGCTGCAGTAAAAGTGGGATAAGGGCATGGTGGAGGAATAAAGGGATAAAGGCCCTAAAAAGGGGGAAATGCTGCAAAATTTCCTCCATTTTCAAGTAGAGACAACGTTTCACGTTGTTGTATCTTTCACAGAAGCTCTTATTTGCCCTAACCTTCTCGCACAAAGACACTGGGACATTTTCCTAGCTGCTACAACAACAACAATAAATGCATTCTTTAGGTCTGAATTTGTAAACATGGAGAGCACATGAAAACATTCTTGAGTTCAATCTTGTGAACATCGGTAGGCCTACTTGAAAAATATGATTTATGACCCTTTTCTTTTAATTTGTCAGTATACAAGGATAAAACACTACATCCTCTCTTTGACCTTAAAATTTGTCGTCATTACAAGATAGCGTGATTCGTTCTGTCCGACAATCGATTATCGTTTAACGAGACTTGAGACATTCAACATGACATATTGTTCCCCTAAACCATTAACGTATGTAGGTTGTTTCAACAAGTAACACAGTAAATAAAAATACTGTAATACCACAGTTTACATAACTAGCATGTCCTCTTGGAATTGTTATTATAGCTCACAACTGCGAAATGCATTTTTACAGTTAGGTAGGCTATCTGAAACTTCCTTGCCCGTAACCTAGGTATTACAACTATGATAGGAAGTATTGTGTTCAATTCCGAAATTCGAAGTTGAATTTTTAACATGAATACAAGTTTTGAGGTGCCCTGAATCCAAAATAATAATAATAATAGTAATAATAATAATAATAATAATAATAATAATAATGTTTATTAGCCAATGTCCATACAGGTGGAGCATCGTCAATATACGTAATAACAGTTCTTATAAGCCAAAGTCAGCAGTAAGGAATTCGTGTACAGAGTAACATGGTCTCCTTATCAGCCATGCATATACATGATTTTTAAAACTATTTATGGGTAAACAACGGACGCTTAAAGGCAGTTTGTTGAATAAATTAATTCCATTATAAAAACAAGTGTTATAAGAGCTATTTAAACGACACTTTGGTAAATTTAAATCTGCCCTGTGTCTTGTATTATAATTATGCATTTCTATATCAGTAAAACTCTCTAGATTCTTCTTGACAAATAAGGTACAGTAAAATACATATAAATTAAAAACTGTCATAATATTCATTTCAGTAAAAAGAGGTCTACAGCTTTCTCTCTGACTTTTGTTTGCCATTATCCTCAGGGCCTTTCTTGGAGAAGTAAAATCGAATTTGTTTCCCTGGAATGACCCCAGAGATATATTCCATAAACAATATGGCTTTGTAAAAGAGCAAAATACACAGACCTTAAAACCTCGAGTGAAATGCAAGTCTTAATTCTTCTTAGAACAAAAATACCTCTAGCTATTTTCTTACAAATATTTTCAACATGGGGCTTCCAAGTAAACTTAGAGTTCAGGTGAAAACCAAGTAATTTTATATTGTCGCAGTTATTAGGTATCGTGCTTGTAAGACCAAAAGAATATTTCTGAGTCTTTGAATCATTTAGAGCAAACCCATTTCAAATGGTTATTTTCAGAAACATGTCTGTGTGTGTGTGAGCCTAGCTTCAGAACGAAAAGTCGTATGAAAACAACATTTTATTTAGGCTATAGGTCAAGTACTATCTGGGGATGTGACATGAAGATTGGCGACAACTTTCTCTTACTTTTAATGCTACTTTGCATTAAGAAAATTTTTTTCAGCTACGAGGCCATATCAGGAGCTTGGGATCTGTGTCTATACAGTAGGATAGGCCATGGAACTATTGATTGTCAACTATCTCCTATTGTTGGTGTATTTTATGGAGTCAACGTAGAACACCAATATTATTTAATCATTAGTCAATTTCAACTGATATTAATTTAAATGGATATGATATAGGATGAAATGGTGAGGACGATTCATGGTATGTAAATGCACAGTTCGGCATTTGCCTGTACGACTGGGGAAACCATGAAAAATCCCGGACACTTCAAAGCTAAGGAATAATAATATAATTTATTCTTCTCCCTCGTTTATTGACTACCTGGTTTATGAATAATAGATTAATCAATGATAGCATGTTTCTAGATATAATGGACAAAGTTGTTATGCAATATTACATTCAAACTCATAGACAGACTTGTTATAACGATCTTCAGAAACCCCCGTCAAAACAGTCCGCGCAATCCCGCATTGCTCGCATTTGTTTGGTTCGGGGCGGTCGGTGTGGGAACCCCGAATATGTCACCCTCCTAACAGTGTAGCGAAAGAAAGAAAGAAAGAAAAAAAAAGGGATACATTACAATATCGTAGTACGGTACATTAATACATAGGGTGACCAGATGTCCTACTCTTTCCAGGATAACTTACTCCTTTTTTTTAAAAAAAAAAACCTTATCCTGTGACTCGCGAAAAGTCTTGGAAATCTCATAAATATCCTATTTTTTTAAAATATCCTACGAAAAATCACACGTAATGGAATTTTCCTGAAGTTTACTATTTTACCATTCCTATAGGCTATATTTTATACATGTAATAATTTGTATGACAGTGAATTAAAACCAATATCCGTAATGGCAACTATATATCATTAACTCCTTACAAGATCAATAATCATTATCACACTGTGTGTTTCTATGTCTGAATGTAATAAACAGTGAACATAGAAAATACTAGGCAAAAATAGGCTATTAAAAATTAACTGTAAATTAGTTATATATGCAATGTCTTTTTAATTATAAGCAGGTTACTTCATTTGTTAGTTGCATCCTTGAAAGATGGGGGTACGCCGTAGCGTAGTGGTGAGGCGCTGCGCTACAAACCGGAAGGTCGCGGGTTCGATCCCCGATGAGGTCGTTAAAGCTTTTCAATTGGTCTAATCATGCTGGTGGCACTATGGCCCTGGGGTCGACTCAGCCTCTAACAGAAATGAGTACCAGGAGCAATCCTGGGGGTAAAGGCGACCGGTGCGTAAGGCTGACAACCTTACCACCTTCACGTGCCGAATGTCTACAAATCTGGGAGCCTCTACCTCCTGGAACCCTCTTGGCCTCCATGGCCTCTATAGGGAAAACTTTACTTTACTTAAGCTAAAAACTATCCTTGAAATATACTTATTTTAGCACCAATGTGGCTGGATGCTATGAGACTTTCTTATGAGTTATGACCTATCACGTTAGCTAGATGGGGAAAAGGTTGTTAGTGTCTCATTACCACTTTAACGATTGGGTCCTGTTATATTGTGTCAGAAAGATTGCCGGTCTTCTTAGCCATGATAGCTAAGGCTTGGAGCAGCGATGTGGGTTCGGGCATTGGTGTTTGTAATAAGGAAAAATGAAAAAAAAAAACACACAAGGAAAATAAAACGGTTAAGAAAATAAATAATTCATGAAAATTTGCCTATGGCCGGCTACATTTAAAAAGTTCGGTCACCCTATTAACACATTATTCCCTCAACTTGGCAAAATAAACGAAATTTTACGAAACAACTTACTACAATAATAACAATAACAATAATAATAATAATAATAATAATAATAATAATAATAATAATAATAACAATAACAATAATCACAGAACATATTAACTCTACAACCTGAGTCGCAAAGTGTACAATTTTGATTGACAACCTTGTGCTGTGCAGTATGCTTAAATGAAACAAACATAAGTTTAAAAGTCATCGTAAAAATTATATAATAGCTATATCCTTTATTAAGACAAAAGACTCAAGCAATTACTATAAGAAGTTTCCAGAAATGATCTTTGCTTACCGACTCAAATGTGGGCCTTGTAAAGAGATTCAGGATCCATCGCTGTGATCAGTCAGTCCCATTAAGCGATGGATTTGAGTTTTCTTCAATTATCACAAAGCTGCCAGCACAAACTTTAGGAACCGGTACACTTGTTTCGCTTTAAATTACTATTCAGTATTTAAATATTTTACATATTACACGTGTTAAATATAATTACTATAATGGGTGCCCGAACTGCAACACTTGAAACTACAGTCTCTTGGTAAGCACAGTAAGGTTCGACCTATCGAAACAATACATTTTATCGAATACCTCCCTCCCATCAATCTATCGACAATTGTGTTGTCTTACCTATATAGGTTCTCAACTTGTAAGTAGCGGCCATAAAATCATGCCTACATAAGAACCAATACAAATACAATACATTAGAGTCCCGCTAATCCGGACCTCGCTCATCCGGACATCTGGTTGCACTATACTAATCTCTTCGGTTTTCTATTTTTAATGGTATATGAAATATAATAATTATTACTCACTGGTCATTACTAAAGAATTTATCTGCCGCATTGATGTAGAGACAGGCCAGTTGCGGGTTCAAACCTGGCTGAGATCTATGGATTTTTCAGGATGTAAGAGTCCTGGGCAAGTCCTTCAGGAGGGACTTTAAGCTAGAGTCCCTTGTGATGGATTTACGGCACGTTAAAGAATTCCAAGTCTAAATTAGAGCCTCTGGACAAAATTCCTTGTCCTTTTCACATCTAAGTAATGCCTTATTTTCCTTTAAGGGTTGTGAAGCAATGGGCTTACCACCTGTCTCTCTCTCTAAGAAAATAAGTGTAACAAAATTAGTCTATTTTCCAAAACCTCCACTTGGAGGCCCTATGCCCCCCAGGATGTATGCACTAAAGAAATAAATATGTGAAATGAAAGTTTCCTTGTGACCACACCATCCTCCACCTGCAAAATTTGGCAAGTATCTAATTGGGTTAGGTGACATTGTTGAAACACTATTTTGGAATCAATGAAAAATGTAACAGATGTTATAATTAGACCTGGGATTTTAAGGCAAATGCCTATTTTGTTCCTTATGAAATAACATGAAAATTTTTAAATATGTGGATGTTTCATGATAAACCACTTACATTTATAGAGTTTTATAGTGCCCTAAAATGCCTATTTGGATCTCTAGAGCCTATTTTACTATTTTAGTGCCTAAAAATGCCTTTTTTTGTACATTGAAAATAAAATTCAACTTCTGTAATGTTTTCAATATTATAATGGACATCTCTCAATGAAAAGCAGAACAGCAGAGGTCGGTTTTTCACAGAAACTTGATTATTCCAAACAATTGTTGCTGAAGGAGCTGACTGATGGGGGAGGGGGAGGATTATGGGGGAAAGATACTGTGTCAAGTCACCAGTGAAAGAACATCTTCTTAAGTGAACATAGTTCGTGATGCCTTATTTTGCAGTTAATTCTGTTAAGAATAGGTATACAACGTTTCTTGCAAAGTAAACACACAAAAAAACAAACAAAACAAAAAACGCCCATGTTACAGTTTAAGTGTATATTGCAAAATTTTCAAGTAACTTATATTATCTATCTATTTACACATTTTTAAAGAATATTTTAAGTGCCTATTTTCTCTTTTAAAAGCCTATTTACTTGTTTTAAAAGCCTATTTTAGGTGCCTAAAACTAATTTTTTTAGAGCCTAAAATCCCAGGTCTAGTTATAATATAAAATTACATTGTTCCTGACATCCCTCCAGCAGTTAGTGGTACAATTTTCTAATAAATGGCATTACTCGTTATAAACATTACTAAAATTTTCCATGGCCACTTTCTGCAGTTTTCTTTACAAAATCTACATTTTGAGATTTCAGTAACAGTACATCTCAATGCATGATATAACATATCAATTTTAGGAAAGGTAGATTTTTGTAGATGTAAATCTTAAAACGTAAAAAAAAAAAAATTATTATTATTAAATGGTATTTTATGTTTGTTTAAATAATAATTTTCAGATCAATCAGATTAATTAAGATTTTTCCAAACTCCCAAGTTAAATGAAATTTCAAAAGTTCCAAGAATAAGATATAAAAATTACATTTCTGAGAAAAGGTACATTAAAAACTATTCATTTAACATAGGTCAAGATAGACGGGACTATTTTTATGCTAAATATAGGGCCAGGAAGTTCATGAAAAATAATATTTTAATAATGCATTCTATTATATGCTAGTGTTAAAATATGTGCAAGACAAGAAAGAAATAACAGAAAATTGATGATTTCATTTTTATATTGTTGTACATTTCTTTAGTTTTGAGATAATGCATAATATTTGCTTGTTATTAAAATATTTGAACATATTTTTTAATTTATCACAATTTTAATGGTATATTTCTATCAGATTTTAAATATTATGCATACTTGTGTTAATTCAAACATTTACAGCATTATTTGCCTAAGTGAAAGTTGTGAGAACCTACTGCACAATAAATGACATAGTGCACAGCCTAATGTTTTCTGAAATGAGAATAAATTATTTATTTTTAGTTTTCGATTTATTAAAATTTGTTGCATTGACCTTATTTTCTAAGAAGTTTTGTAATGTGATTTACTGCTTCTTTTTATGTAATTTAGTTAACAATAGAACATAAAGTATTAAAATTAATGATTTATATAGAGCATATAGCTTTTTTCACTGAACTCACTACTGTGTTATGGCAATGTTAGTTACCTGTTGGAGCGCTTTCAACCAATAGCAATAGCAACGAAACAAAGAACGAAACAATCAACAAAATACAACCCACAGACAACAAACAACACAGAAATAAATACAGTAATCCAGGAGTCTACAAACTACAAAATTCTACATAGGACAAACAGGCCGAAGTTTCAAAACATGATACACAGAACACATACGAGCTCTCAAACAAAACATAGACTCTGCCTATGCAAACCATATAATAATCACAGGCCATGAATACGCAGACATCAATACAGACATGGAAATCCTACACATTAACCACAAAGGTCATATGCTCAACACACTCAAACAATATGAAATATACAAACGCACTGCACAAGACAACACCAACATCTTAAACAAACAATTACAATTCAAATCATTTGCGCTCTACGACACAGTCATCCAAAAATGTCTTCCCAACCACAACGATGGCATCATGGGAGTCAGTTGCTGAAGATGGCCGCTCCACGTGGTTGAAAGCGCACCAAAAGGTAATTAACATTGCCGTAACACAGTAGTAAGTTCCAGTGAAAAAAGCTATGTGCTCTATATACATAATTAAGATTCACATCACTACAAAATGGACGAAACACAAGTATTAAAATTACTTAAATGACAGAGCATACTTTATTGGTTTTGGAGAATATTTTACGAATTTTAAAACATATTTGCAATTTGCATGTATATTTAGTCTTCTGATAGAACATTAACTTCCAGGCCTTGGTGATAAGCCATATGTTCATTTATTTTGAACTGTAGATATCACAACTTCCTTTCTTTTGTTATAGGTGTAAGAATATGCACCATCATCCCAGTTCTCTTGCTAACTTTACATGTCCTATGGATAAGGAGCTACAATATGAGTGCAGAGGACCCATATGAGGCAATGAGACATAATAGAGATGTGAGAAAATATGTTTTCCCAGGGAAGAAAACCACTCTTTGGGGACCTGTGCCACCTGATTGCAACAGTGCACTTGAACTTCTCATCCTTGTCCCTTCTGCACCTGGCAACATAGCTAAGAGGCAAGCAATAAGAGATACCTGGGGGAAAAAAGTTCCTGAACCTGAAACCAGACTTCTCTTCTTACTGGGACATGATGGACAGTATCTACGAATTAAGGTAAGAGGTAGAGTGTGATAAAGGTAAGAGTCACAATGTGATAGCTCATGGTGCACACATATTGCCCACTACAGCAATCTGTATTATGCCCATGGCGGTACAGCCAATTAGGTTGTCATGGCAGTCATATTGCCATGACAGACATCCATGGGAAGCAAAGTCATTTACATGATTGTTCAGATAGTACAGGGACTACTGCATATTTATGGCTACATTTACATTAACTGTACTACATTGAGTCCCACACAAGAGTTGGCCAATGACGCAGGTTTCTGCGTCGCAGCAGGCACAGCTCCAACTCCCGAGCAATCGGGTGAAATATCTATACAAATAAAGCTGCGACTGTTGTAACGATTCAGGTTTTCACATTTACAGTTAAAATCACAATGAAAATAACCATGTATCTTACCACAAGATATGTTGGAAATGTTCTCCTCATGCATCCACACAATACTGGCACCTTTTTAGGAAAATTTCTTTCACGTGCATAAGTTCAGCTTCCAAGATAGAGTTAATTTCTCATATGATATTGTCTTTGAGTTCTTGTAATGTATGGGAAATTGACCTATACACTTTATTTTTCAAGTCTCCCCATAAATAATATTCACATACTGCTAGAAGAACTTAAAGATAATATCACATAGGCCTATCACAAGAGAAATTAACTCTGCCTTGGAAGCTGAACTTACGCGCGTGAAAGAAAGCTTCCTAACAAGGTGCCAGTATTGTGTGGATGCAAGAGGAGAACATTTCCAACATCTCTTGTGATGAGGTACGTGGTTATTTTCATTGAAAGTCCAACTGTAAATGTGAGAACCTTAATCATTACAACAATCACGGCTTTATTTGCGTTGATATTTCACCGGTTCGCTCGGGAGTTGGAGCTATGCCCACCTCGATGCAGAAACCCGCGTCATTGGCCAACTCTTACATGGGACTCACTGTATATTTATCTGTATATTATTTTGTGATTTATTTGTCAGTTAGCACCATACAGCCATTGACATTGTATAAGAACGTAATATACGGAACATTGTAGTATGAGATAAGAGATTTCGAAGTAATTGGGTTGCTATTTGAGGCGAGAGGGACAATTTCAAAATTTTGTGTCAATTTTTAACAACGTTTTGGTATACTGTCTTCAGCCACATTACAGGAATTGGCCTTAAACATACTTGAAGACTCGCTCCATATTGTTCATAATAACCATTTGTATTCAGATTATGTAATAAATACAAAGGAAGTCCTTTATTGATAGCTGCTTTAAAAATCTACATAAAATATATGAATATTAAAAATTAGGAATATAATTCTCATCTTAAAAAATTTATAGTTCTTAGAATTATTTTGATTTGGATGTGTCCTATTGGCAACCTTAACTTAAGGCAGCTATCCTGACAGGATTCCCCCCCCCCCCCGTTAATGATATAATATCAACATAAAACTACATAACTAGGATGTAGGTTTAAAAAAATCTTCCATTGTATAGAAATGTTTTTTTTTTACCAACCATTTAAAAAGTGTGCTGTAACTTTTTACAAAATAAGGCAGCTTGTTGTAACACTTAGGGCCAAAATATAAATGATAATTAACTGATTTACTGTATCTAAATTGTGGAAAATTCAAAACAGCATTATTGTTGGTATTATATTGGGAGGCAGGAGCGTATCCAAGATTTATTTTCGGGAGGGGCTGTGATAAGCCTAACAATAATATCATAGGGCTCAGAAGTGGATGACCTAAAAATGCCTGAAAGTTACCTATAAATTGACCTTAAATTTATGAAAATATGACAAGAAGAATTGAAAAAAATGACTCAATATTTCTAAATACATATTTTAAAAAGTAGTGTATAAAAATTAACAATGGACAAGATTAAAGTATTTTATATTACTACTTTATTATCATGCTTTCTATTATTATTTTTACGTTTACTATATTTATGCATGAATGTCCCATAAATGAAATCGCTTTGTCTGTAATGTTGGAAAAGTTAATTCTGAAGACAAAATAGGGATAATGCAACAAAAGAATGAAAATTTCCTAAAATGGGCCAGTAAAGAATAAAATGCCGAAAAATGCAAAATAAAAGTTGACTACTTTTGTTCATTTTGAGGCGAGACGAATTTATACTACACCCTGCATTGTCTGTAATGTCTCAGAGAAAATAATGACATTTGATTAACTTTCGAGCCAGGCTGAATTTTCTACAATTGCAATTAAACTGTCTTCAATTTAAGAAATTAAAATGTCCTTATCTGTAACATATTAGCATGACTTAACGTTTCGGGGGAGGCTGCAGCCCCCTCAGCCCCCCTCTGAATACGCCCCTGTTGGGAGATAATTGATTTAAATCAGTGCTACATTTTAAATATTATTATTTTTATTGCAGGGCTCAATACTGGAAGAGGCGAAGAAATATAATGATATTATTGTGGAAGACTTTGTAGACACATATGAGAATCTCACTTTGAAAACTGTCTTCATGTTAAAATGGACCTTGCTTTATTGCAATTCGGTGCCTTTCATTCTTAAGACTGATGATGACATGCTGGTAAACACAAAACGGCTTTTGCAAGAACTCAAAAATTTTAACCCTGCTGAGTCTGTGATCATAGGAAAAATACAAATAGGTGCCATGCCTTATAGAGACAAGTCCTCAAAATGGTATTTGCCGAACTGGTTATATGAGCCAACAAAGCTCCCCAACTTTGCTTCAGGTACTTCGTATGTGATTTCAAGGAGCGCTGTGCCATTAATTTATTCTAAGGCATTAGACACTCCTCTTATACCACTGGAGGATGTATTTCTTACAGGACTGGTAGCACATCAGAAACTTGGAGTCAAATTAGTGTCTTTAGATGGAGTTCATAACAGCAAACCTTCTTTTTTTCATCGTTGTTTATATTTTCCACACATCACTGTTCATGAACTTGAGCCAGATCAATTAACACAGATATGGACTGAAGTTTCAAACATGAAATCTGAAGACTGTGATTCATTTTTCATCAGAATTTTGGAAAAACTATTTGGTATTAGTAATCATTCAAATTCAATTAAAGATGATACTGTATGGTAGCTTAACTTGTTTTGAAGATATGAACGTGAATGCATAAAAGCTGGTCCACAATAAACTAGAAACGTAAATGAAATTGAAGCAAGAATAATTGCAAGCAATGTTCTTATGTATGATTATTCAGGCTGTCCATATGTACCGTTTTAAATGGCTGTGTTCATAAAATATTACTCTCGGTAGAGTATAAGCCAAGTAACATGAAAGTTTGTGAACAACCAGAGTAAATGCCCACTGCCACCGGGTTGTTGACCCATTTGCAGTGTAAGAAAATAAATACAAAAAAAAAAAAAATTGAGTAAATTGGATGAAAAACATGGCAGTAATGGCTGACAAATTAAGAAAACTGTAAGTTAACCTTCACAAAATTTTAACTTATTATACCGGTAAGCTTAATTATTTAATGTTAATTATGGGTACACAACATCAATTAGTTTTTTGATTATTATAAATAATTAAATATTATATTTTGTAGGAAATAATTTTCAGCACAGTATAAATACTGTTTTCATGCAGATTCAAATGCCCATACATCTACGAATATGCCAATGCAATGTTGAGTTAAGGGGGTAAGTAAAGCTTATCACTTTTAGAAAATTGGAGCCAAAAACAAATTTTAGAATATGCAGCAACTTTTTAATTTCATTTTGGTGTAAATATTATTCAAAAAGCTATATTATTTTCGAAATTATGAATTTAAATGCAAGTTATTGCACTTTCCTATACACCACTTTCGGCTACCTATGTAATAATATTACAGTAGTTAACACATTTTTTCAACAAACTACATTTTCCATAATTAATTTTTTTTAAACTACTGAACAGAAATTTTATGACATTTTTTTGGGTTTGCTACTACATATTTTCAGAATCATGCCTCTGTTACAAATATTTGCCTACATAAAAATAATTTATCTACTACTGTTACTAAATTGAAAGTTTAGTTTACTGTTTCCAGGCAATTAAAGCTAATTGTTTTATTCATCAAAACATAAAATACCATCAAAACGTAAAACACACTTGTTGCCAGGAAACAATTCCTTAATCATATAAAGATAGGCTTTGCCCAACTCAAATATATAACTTATTTAAATTTCTAAATTATAAAAATAATTTACATTAAATAGACCGAATTTATATAAATTATTGTAGGCAACATGTTACAAAATTAACTTTAGTAACTTGTGGGTCTTAGAACACGACCAGAGGGAGTATTCTAAATTGACCCTCATGTTACTAAAGCTCTATTTTTGTAACTAATTGTCTAAATAACTATTAGGCATTAAAATACATCGAAAATCTGTTTATGTAAATTTAAACACAAATTCATATGCTTTCATGAATACTTATCAACACTATACTTATTTTACAAATTTAATCTATGTCTCCTCATAGTCAGTATACTGTAGAATAAAAAACCCACAGAACAAGTGATCCTTATATTCAAACTGGTATTATTATAGAGTTTCTTACTACATGGACCAAATTATTGTGAGTCAATTCTAAAAGGAAACTGCACACATACATACGCGATGCACACAATTTCACAGCACAAAATTACATAACTCATTTAAAATAATGTAAAAAATTCTCATGTCTGTAGATTTAGTATTTCTATTTTTGTCTCCTAAGCTTACTGTCAATAACTAATAGTATGTATGTATTTCCTCTTTTGCAAAAACTGGCAAATTAAAAAAAAACTACTTTTATAGTAGAATCAAAATGTTAATTAATGGAAGCAATGTTATGTAAAATGGAGAGAAGTATAATTTATTCATACTACTAATCGTAGATAATTCTCTTTTGCATATTAAAAAATTAGTAGGTGTTGGTTCATACCTCACCTGACTGTATTTGTATTTTTTTTTTTGCAGAACATTGAGAGCTGTTAGATGGAAGTTTTAATGCAGATAACTCACTTTGACCTAAAATGTCACTTAGCCCCCTCTTTTTTACAAAATAAGGCAATGTTTCTTTGTAAAGCCAGTACAAATTAAATCTTAAGAAAACATGTGAGAATATTTTCTTTGAAAAGAGTCGATGTGGACCAAGTTTCTTCATATTGTTATTAAGGCATACCTAATTCAATTGAAAATATAATTTTTAGGTCACTCTTTCCACTGTTTTATATTTAAACATGAGATTAGGGAGGGGGATGATTGCAGAACTCCCTTGCTCATGCAAACACTAGGGATACATTAACATGGTTTGTATTTTAAATAAATCTATTTTAATTGCAATTTTTTGAGTAATATTTAATGCTTAGAATTGTAATAAAATAAATAAGATACCAGATCCTTAACAATATATATTTTGTGTCGCCTAGGCCTTTTGGTGTTACCACACCATCTTCAGGGCATCTTTTGCTGGCTTGGAGCACACAAATTATATCTTGTTGAGCATCTGGTATCTTATTTATTTTATTACATTGATTGAGCTTAACTGTATTAGGCATGTATTTTAATAAAGCTTATAATTGTGTCTAGTATCTGATAGAATAATACATTTTAGATTCGAAGTTCAGTAAAAAGAATACCTTTTTAGGATACTAATATAAAAAAATTTGAAAATTCTCTTGTGAATATACTAATAAAGTTATTTTGATGTGTGTATCAAACTGAACAGAAAAGATAATTAAGTAGCATTCAACTGAAATAATTTTAGTTCCTTTTTCTTCTAATTATTAGATCTGTGCCCTAATTAAGAGCTGGATTCCAGGATTTGATTACTCACTTATACATGTGGAATTTGAGTGGACAAAGAGAGGGATGTCTCTGAGCATTGTTGATTCCTCCTGCTCTTTATTGGTCCACTATTGCTTTGTTTCTCATTTATTATGCAATCTGATGTAATAGATCTGACTAGGTAGTATATTCTATGGTTTCAATCTTGACCTCTATTTCTAGTGAGGTTTTATTCTGCCTTGATCCAAAATTGTGCTTTTCGATGGTTAAATTAGATCCTAAACAACTTGCCTATAGTTTCCATTGAAATTCTATGATATTTGTCTTTATTAGTTTTTAATTAATTTCGAATGTATGATAAACTAAAAAGTGTGTATCAAACAAAACATAAAATCAATTATTCGAGAGTGCCTTTTTGTAAGCAAGAAAGAATCAAATTATATATTGTAGTCCAATTTTTATGTCTGATATTTGTATCAGTATATTGATAAATTTACAATATTTTTTAATCTAATTACTTACTACAGTAATAACTTTTCAAGTTAAAGAAGGACTTTGTGATATACAATAATGGCAGTCGTTAAATAAATTCTGCATTTTTCATTCCTTGATGATAATATTATCAGGAGTTGATAAAAGTAACTATTTATAGCTTCATCCCATCTGTATTCACCAGTAGGAACTGGAGCCATCTGGGTTGTAGATCTACTGCACTTGATTGACTGTTGCTATATGTATTTTGTCTGTTACCAGCCTACTCCGATAAAATATTCGTGGTTCATTCACCCATTATACCTTGTATATGACATTATCATTATATGTAATGACAAATGAGAACCAATAAAAACATATTGTTGAATTACTTATTTACAGAAATTTATCCATTAAGGATTCATCCTTCACAACCATATATTAATTTAAATGCATTATATAAACTCGATTTCTTTTATTAATGACTTCTGGTATGTATCATAGGCAGAACTACAGAGTGTGCTGGGTATGCGCACACCCTTATGATTATCCTTTCTGAATACTTAAAATAATTTATTGATTCATTGATTCAAACAATATGAATCATAAAGATAATGGTAAATTTTCCAACTAGAAGTATGTATAATATGAAACCTAGCCATGGTTACTAGATTCTAAATGTTAAAACTTAGTTCTTGTTATGCTTATCATACAATTACTGAAATCCCACTTCTCACAGTAAATAAATATTGCAAAAGTAGAAAGCATATCGTCGCTTAAGAAACAATACCGCGTAACTGACACTTTTGGTGAAAATGACATTTTTATACTGTTGGCATCACTGAAATAGCACGCTTATGATGAAATATCGGTCAAGATAAAATTTTGTGTCATGGCCTTGTTTATTATCCTGAAAATGTAAACATTGTACGACGCCTAATAGCAAAAATAAACAGTCTTTTGCTTCTCCTGTAAAATTTGTGTTTTGTTAGTTACGCGGTATTGTTTCTTAAGCGACGATATTTGATTCAGTCTTTTTGATATTACATTCATTATTAACTATCTATTGATTTTAATTTTATATTCTTGTGCTTTTATTGTTCACAGTATTATTGTTTTTTTATATATAATATAATAATATGGCCTACTAATGGCAGTTTTATAATAAAAGGAGAATTTATGTTACTTACAATTAGTGATGGGCAAAATCCAATTATTTTAAGAATCAAGTAATCTGTTCTTGAGAATATAAAACTAATGATCATTTAAATGAGAAAGTTATTGTTAAGCAGGATCAGAGTACTCCTGATGCAAGATCTGAGAAATTGATTTGGTAGCTGAAAAGTGAGAACTACTAAAAACTGACTTGATTACTAAAATCATCATTCGTACGTTCAGCTCGGCTGGAACCACACATCAATAGAAGTTAGTTTCAAGCAGCGCTGTCAGATATTGTGTTCATTTCAACTAACGTTCACAGAGTAAAGATCCATAAGATAAGTAGCCGTGTTGTCTGTCCTGGGACCTTCTGTTAAGACTCCGCATTATGGCAACATTGAACTGCTTTTACGCATGACAGTCGTGCGTTTCTTGCCTTTCTTGCCTTCAAAGCTTATACCACAGTTATGAAGTTAACCAAAGTGATTGCAAGATTGCTTGAGAACTCTTGCTTATATCACGCTTCTCCTAGCACTAAATCTGATCATTCGACTACTTTTTATATGATTCTTAATATTTTGAGATCTTTCAAGAATCTAATAATTCCAGTTTTTTTCATTCAAGAACTTCCATCACTATTTTAAATGGAGATTTTACTATAATATAATTTGCAAAGAATGAAACCCAGGTATTTGTATAAGGATTTTGTGAAAAGAAAAGACCCAAGTCAATATTGGTTGTGAATTATAAATGTACATAATTATAATAAAATATAAGTAATATATAAAATAAAGAAAAGACCCAAGTCAATATTGGTTGTGAATTATAAATGTACATAATTATAATAAAATATAAGTAATATATAAAATATACTTATATTATGTTTAATGATTTAACCCTTAACTCTTGAGGTATGGTCTCGTGGACTGCATGAAAATTTTGAACTCTCTCTCGAAGGCGACTTCAAGAGGAAAGCTGCTCTTCTCCCCCTAACGTTCTTAAATCACAATCCAAACAATTTCCTAAAGTTGCATTCTCGCTGTCCTGGATTTATTTTGTCTCTTGTTGTGGTATTCGTAGACCGGGCCTTGTGAAATATTCACGTTAACTTCATTACAGTACAAAATGTGTTCACAAAAATGTATCAATATTATTGATAATACCACGAGGACACTGCTACTCTTGGGGCAACAGATGGGGCAGGAAGAGACATTTTTCGATGTGTCATGAGTTGAAAAAGATTTGAAATGCTTTTCTTGAACCTCCATTTCAATGTCAGTCAAGAAAGACCTGAACGAGTGGCAGTTGAATCAGCAGCAGTTATATCTGATATTTTTGCCAAACGTTTTGAATATTGTCAGATAGCTTACTTACTTACTCAATGGCAACAGACAATTCTTAAGCAAGCTAAAGGAATATTATCTATTTTATACTCGTTTCAAGAAGGTGACCATTTTAGTGGTTCCTTTTCAAGTAATCTTCAACTTACCGTACTTCAAAGATTTTAGCCAAATGATTCATGCTATTAAAAGCTGAAGAAAACTTTCACTCTGGGAGTTAACTATTATTTAAGAATGGATAAAGCTCTCATTTGATGGCTAGAGATGGCATTCCACACATCCTGATACAGTATAGACCAAGAGAAGGATGCTGAAATAAGAGGCACCCAGAAAAACGCTGGAGAGACCACTTTAAATAATAATAAAAAGAAAATATATGTAGTTTGGGTTGGAATAGGCTACTTAACCCAATTCTTGTAGTTAATGATGATGACTTCCATTCTGGAGTAAAATTTTCTGCAACTTTGTTCCTATATATTTTTGACGTAACTCTAATGGCTTACCGGTATTTTGTCTGTGTGTAAATTTCTTTGTTATGCAATCATGACCAAATGTACTGTTCAATATTCTTTCAATTTTCCATAAATGTTCCTTTACTTAAAAATCATGTATGTGTAAGGTTTTATATTTTTTTAGTTTCCATTTAAAGATCTCAGATATTTTTGGGATGTAAGGTCTACTGTTCACAGAACTACTAGTTACTATTTCATGAATAAAGTACAAAGCTAAAAGAACAAAAGGGGATCTTACCTGCAAAATCATTAGAGTACTGCTAGTGCCAGTGAGGAATATGGGAGGGTCCCTTGAAACTTGGGTCCATGTACAGGTTTCTATGTGGTAATTGGAGTTATGGTCACCGAGCTGAGAAATTCCAAATTGAGTGGAGCAGCCCATCACGGTTCACAACTATAAGTTGTTTGGGCAAAGGGAAACTGAAAGTAAGTATAAAGAAAATACATACTTTGAGTAGAGTATATTTCATAACAATTTATAATACAGAGTAGATGAACAACAAACTACACATAAGTACTATTGTTCATTTACAATAAAAATAAAAGAGTATTGCCAGCAATACTTCTTGCTTTAAAATAATACACTAAGCTTAAAAGGCATTTATAATGTTCAGTTTCTTACACTATAAGACATTCTTACCAGCAGATGAACTCATGTAGTGTTCTGGTAACTTGAAGGGTGTATATCCTTCTTCGAGATTAAAAAGTGACTTTTTAAATTTATTTTCCTCTGAATAGAATGAACTTCCCTCTTAATTTTATTGAAAAGTTTACCTTCAGTATTTTTTAGTTATAACATAAAATGAGAACATGTTTCGTCAGTGCATCCTTGAAATTTAGTACCAAGAAAAATTAATATGTTTTTCAAAACATTCATTTTCATTTCCCTTGTAACTTCAAAACTGAAATAATATAATTGAATCTTCCATGTGAGTACACTATGCCATACATAAATGTAAAAAATGTTGCAGAATCTTGTTTTTATTTTATTTTAAACAGTAAAAAACTGTCTTAAAGAGTAAAAAACCAATATTAAATTAAAGAAGTTAAATCTAGATATTTATACGAAGATTCTGCGACATATTATAGAAACAAATTTAGGAACATACCCTTAACACTGAAAAAACTTCTTAAAAATATTGAATATTAAGGAAATTAATTTAGGAAATACTATAAATTCAACAAACACAATTTTGAATATACAATTATTGGTAACCAATAATGACATCACAATAGTAATTTAGTTAAAATTTGTATTATGCCATTCACTACTACTCTTGGTAATACAAATTATCTTGTTGAAGCACTTTCAACTGCATATAGCAACCATGTTCAGCAACTCTCAGTAATTCATGTTACTGAAAGTACAGTGCATCCTTTGAACATACCAGTAACCCACTTTGTAAATATGCTCTAAGGTGGATACCCCTTAATTTACGAAATATCTCTACAACGTCTCAAAGGATCCACTTAACTATTTATTCTGATACTTTATTAGGATGTAATGCAGCCCACTTCTACTTTAAAATCATAGGTAAAAATTGGAAATTACAATTTCTAAAATATAGTTTTACCTTACTTTAAATTATTGGCCAGTATTAAGTAATGAGAAAAGCTAGGATTTTGTAACCTAAAAAGTCCTACATATGAAAAACAAAACATACATCTATGAGCTAAACATTCCAGGAATTTGCTATAAAATATAAAATAACTGCCTTACTGGAATTAAATTAAAAATTGTATTTGTTACAGTTACCTTCGGAGGTGTAAACTAATAAAATGACAATCAGAAAACAAAAATGTAAAATCTAACAATCTTCAAGGCATATCAATTTATCCATAACACAAAATAATGGTATTTTTTCCCTAACTTCTTTAACTGTATCTATTTAATCAGACCTAAGTAGCAATGAATACCTCGTGCAAATTTTCAAATAAAAATGAATGCCTGTTTTCACCTAACAAAGCTTCGTATGTAGAATAGCTTCAAAACCTTCTTTCTATTTCTATTGGTAACATAGGGAGCAAAATTTAAATTAAAGAATATCTTGACTCTAACTCCATATTATCACTAAAAAATCCCCTTTTGATAAAATCTTTGAGATGTAGCACAACGAATAAAGCCCTGCATTTTCTTTCTTTTATCCACCTTAAATAAATTATACTCAACTCAAGCTTCAAAATTATTCAATTACATAATGAGAACTTAAGTCTGAGTTATAGTGTACAGTTTATAAGTTTAGAGATCCATTCATTTCTCTACCTGTTCTAGGGGAAGCAAACAAATATTTGTTTTACAGATTGTAAGGGTCAAATCCATTTCTTGTATTCCATAAAGAAGGGGAGGAAGGTAATTTTACAGTATTCCAGGAAAAATTAAAATAAAACTACATAGGGTACGCCAGTGGCGTAGAAAGCTTAGGTGGTACCCGGTGCGAAAAATTTCTTGTCACCCCCCCCCCCCCCCCCCGATTTAAATTATGAAAAGATGGAACAGTACCAAGTGTTATTTTTTGGATAAGTTACTCAAAGGTAATTCCATGAATGTTTAAGAGTTTATCGATAGATGCAGCTGCAACGAATTTATCTGATGTAACTCGTAAACTCAACGGATTATGCAAAATTAGTAATGATTACTTTGTTATATAAAAACAAAACTAAGCTCCGAAATCATGGCATACCATGAATCAACCATCCATAAAGCCATTCGAGTTACCATGTGTTAACCACTGCTACCAATGGTGCATATAAGACCGAGTTAACCTAATTCAGCCAATTTTGTTAGGATTAAGGAAAGACATACATATCAAGCACATTATGCTGCACATTGTACATTGTACTGTTATATTATAATAATATTACTATTATTATTATTATTATTATTAATCTAAAGTACGTTATATAGGCCTACATTGCTTTCTTGAGTGACAGATTGTGGGTGTTACCGTTAAGAAAGCGAACATTTAGGCCAAAGTACACTCCCGAAATTGTGGAGATTTTTATTTTTTTAATGATTTTTTTGTATTTTTATATTTTGTTTTCCAAGCGAAATCTCGAATTTTGGAAAGATGAATTTTTATAAAAGGACAACATTTTGTATTTATGTCAGGTACCTTTCAAGATGTGAACAGAAGATTGGAGACAAGTTTTCCTTATTTTTACATAAAGAAAGTTTTCTCGAAAATCATAGGCGTAACCAGGCCGACCATCTGGGGGTCTGGGGGTATTGGGGCTCGGGGGTCCTCCCTCGAAAAATTTTAAAAATTAAGATGCACTGTAACGAGTTTTAAGCTTCCCACGCTTTATACTCGTATTAAGTAATTTATAAGCAGACTTAAAAAAATTGTACAATTATCCTTTTTTTAATCAATGGGGGGGGATTCAAACCCCCAAAACCCCCCCTCGTTACGCCTCTGTGGAAAATCGTACGAAAACACAATTTTGTATTTGGGTTAGGTACCTTTTGGGGATGTGACACGAAGATTGGCGACAACTTTATCTTATTTTTAAGGGGAGGCTAACTTTTATTTGGGCAGAGGAAGTTATGTGAATTATACATCTTTATTTTATAGGTTGATCCTAATAAATTTCATAAACAAGTAATGTAACTATTTTACGGAACTGTATTATTAATAATGTATTCTTAAATTTGCGCACATACCAGTTCAAAATCTAGATTGCCGGAGAATTCGGAGTAAACTCATATTCGAAGTTTATTTTCGTCAAAGTCATGGCTGCCGCAGCGGGTAGAATTGGTTGCGGCTTGAGTGATATAAAATATCACCAATTGTTGAAGTCTCATTTAAATTAATAAAACTGCAGAGACAAGCATCGGCAGAAATAAACACCCCTCCCTCTAACCATAATATTATTGTTCGTATCTACACAGCGGCCAGTTCAGCCGCGTTTTAATACTTTTGTTAACTTTATTTAAAACTAAAAGAATTTTCAATATGCATGTTGACTTGTTAAAAGTTGTTAAGCTTATATAATAATTACTGTGTCTGTAACTGATACAGAAGACTGTTTGTCATGTTTGGCTTAGATAGAATACGATCTTTGCTGGTCAATACACACAAATATTAGCCCTTTTCTTGATGGCACTTAGTCATCTCTTGCACTGAGATATCCATGTAGATATCGGCTTTTGAGAAAACGCTCTTCTGTTTTAAATATTATTACTATTTCTTTAAATTCCCGTGAGCGATTTTTTACTTACAAAGACACATTTTTATTTTGTCACCCCCATGTGATGGCACCCGGGGCGGCCCGCACCCCCCGCACCCCCCTTCCTACGCCACTGGGGTACGCCCTGCTTCTAAGAAATTCAAAGAAGGAAGACTATCCACCTTGAATAGTAACAAGTGAATGAAAGTGCTTGAAAATATATGACCAAAACATCATAAAAATATACTCTATCATGCTGCAAGTGCCATATATGCTCCAATATGTGGTAGCAAATACTTTCACTTAATTAGTTTTTCATCAAATGAATTTCATTAACTTATTGTTCTTAGCAGAAAAAAACATGCTAAACCATACAATCCCTAGCCCTACTAATGAGCATTGAAGATAATAGATATCCACAGGGAAATAACATGTTTAGTATGTATTATTCATTTTATAAAAAGAGTATTTTTAAAAGTTTCAAAATAAGTCAACATCAACTAGTTAAATTTACAATTTCCTCTTCAGTAATTTATTTAATTTTCATTCAACTAATTTTATGCTTGTTTGTTCGATTTGATAACATAAATTATTCTGAATTCATGTTTTTGCTTTGGTCTACTTCATATATTTTTATCAATTTTATTGTTCTGTCATTACAGCATCCATCATTTAGCAATAAAATATATTAAACTATTTTAACAATAAAGCAAATTCCATCAATATCCTTTTAAAAACCAAAGAAATTTAATTTTAAAATGGACCCAGTCCCACAGGCCAATGTTACGATTGGCGTAACTCTTACCTGTCTTACAAGTAGAGGATTAATAAATTATTCATTTTGTCTACTAGAGTTTTCATTACATACCCAGTGGCTTCAAAGGAATAAACCATTTAAGTCTGTGTTTCTTCATGTTAATCAGTCTTGGTTTCTGCTTTCCAGTCTGCTTGGAATATTCTGTTATTGTTATTACTGAACTCAGTTCTTCCATCGCTTTAATCAATTCACACGTGTTATCGTTTACTGTAACTAGATTTTGCAACTTTCTCTCCATACGGAGTAGATGAGTAGCTGTCTCAGCCGTTACAGGACATTCTTAGATTCTGATTGTCTGAGGTAACTAGCTGATTGGTGCGGTAAAAATAAAGAACAAGGGTTGAGCTGTAGCCAAACTTTTCCTCCTAACAAAAGGAAGCCGCCTGGGTATGTAATGAAACATTCTTCCTATTTAGTTAGAGCATCTCTACTTCAGTCTAGCTAAAATGGACAAAGTATATTTTTCCCTTGTTGTTTTCATTTGCTGGAACTCTCTAAGTCATGCTGGTACAAGCAATTGTTTTTTACTTCCTGCCATTGAATCTTCATTGTTAAGCTTTATTGATAACTTTCATCTACTTCTCTCACCGTACTGATAATTACTGAATGAATGTTTAATTTAGAAACTTCAAGAAATTCCCTTAATTTGATTTATGACAATGAAAAGGACAAAAATCTTATTTATCTAGAAGACTTTGATGAAGAAGATTGCAGACATGGATGACGGGCAGCAGAAGAAAGGGTGGGTTATTCGAATTCTGAGGTGACAATGATTGGAGTCTAGATGCAAGCAAGCATCCTTCTCTATGGGGAACTTGCTGTTGTTTGCTCTAAAGTTTCCATTGGAAACAATCTGAATATATGCATTCTAGAGAAAAACTCTTTAAATATACTTTAGATTATGCTGTTCACAATCAGTTCCATGAAACAAACAAAAAGTTAAATAAAAACATAAAGAAAAGATAATTGAAGTACTGGTATGGTCAGACCTCTGGTGAATCTCAGGTAATGTTAAGATCAGTGCAAAAGACTATATTTTTTACACATAATTATGTGATCCTGCTGGAAAAACCCAACTGATGGTAGAAAAATAAATATTCTTATTTGAATAGATTTAACTTCAGCATAAAATTTTGAGCAATTTAAAAAAAAAAAAACTCTGACTCAAAAATTGAAACTTTATTTTTCAAAAAGTGTAAATTATGGCAATCGATCACAGATAACACTGATAATACTGTGCTCAAAGTTTATCACACACTGAAAGTATAACCAACAACATCATAGAGAGTGTATCTGTTGCCCGTATTTAATGTTTCTGTTGTGAAAAGTAACAAAGAAAATTTTTAGGGTGCATGTTAGATTTCCACTGATCATTAAGATGGGTTATAATAGAGTAGACCTCTTTTCAAACTGAAAATATTATGGTTAGTGATTCTGTCTTTATGTTTGTTGTGATCACACTAAATTGTTCATGAATGAAACCAACAAATGGCAATAAAATCTAAAAGTCGACATCTTACACCATGACAGCTGTTTTCAACTGTTACACAAAAACTTGTTTATTGACTTATGGTAGGATTTTCCTGGCATGATCATGTATGAAGGGTGAATTACCAGCTAGTTTAAAATAAAATAATATTTTAAATTTTAATAAGTATTGTTTAACGAGGTGGGATGGAGTGAAATGTAAATGGAAATATCATGATAAGTATAGTGTGAATTAATCTTAAGGTGAAATATTGATTACTTTGGGTAAAAAATTTGCTTTTCTTGTGTTTTATCCTAATTGAATCAGTTTTACAGAAATTGGAAACCACATTAATACTGCCTTATTAAATACTTTGCACACAAATTTTAAATGCCAGTTTTCTCACACACATTTATTTTCAGGATATTTTCAAACAGTAAAAACCGCTTCCGCAACTGTGAACGGTTATGATATCTGAAATTTTTCGAGAATTTACTATAAACTAATTTACAAAACTAGATATCATTTTAAAAATAAAGTAAATACTCTGAAATTACGATATAAATATAAATCCATTCTATGTTGAAGTTTCACATAAAAAATGCTCTGATCATTTCTTTGATAGAATACAATATGATGTTTAAATGTATTTTCCCTTTAGTATAAATATTTTTACATGTGAATTTTCAAAGGGTAAAAACCTATAGGCTTCTGCAACTTTGAAGCTAGATATCTGAAATGTTTCATGAATTTTCTAAAAAATGTAGATTACAAAACTAGGTATCAATGTAGTTGATGTAAGGATAATCTTCAAGTAATTGGATTTTTTAAAAATTACCTAGGCTAATTAAAAAAATTATGCATGTAGATACATGACATCCAATATCAATTTGTATTGATCTTAGAGATGAAACAAATAAATAAAATAAAGTAAAAGTATATGGAAATCAAACATAACTTTTCACATATGTCACTGAAAGGTTTTAGGTTGTTCTTGGTACATATGCATGCATGACAGACCTTCAAGCACATTGAGATAGAGAGAAATGTCAAACATGTTATTTCCGCTCCAACAGATGTATCTCACATTTTAATGAACCCATATTAAAATATTACTGGATAGTAAAACAGTTCTGGTTGTTTATAATACTGTATGGCTAGTAAGTATTCGGGCTGTGAATAAAATACAATTCTGAATTAGCTAGGGAGCAATGAAAGTAACTTAACCGGAACAATTATCACCATAATCCTGTCCTGGGCATCTGATTTTGCTCTTGAGAAAGTAAAATTTACTCTATTTGCAGATCAAATCATTATGTAGTCATTCTTTTCTCGTAGGTACTGGTAAGTTTTAATTTTTTTAAGCAACATTATAAAATAATGTATTGTCTACTACATTTAAATAGCATATATCATAAGTTTAAATTTCTCGTTACATTAAAACATTTGACTCTAGGAAAATATATTGTTTATTGTCTTTTCTTAATTATATTATTACTTCTGTTGTTTCGTCCTTTTGTTAGAGAACCAGTAGTTATCTCTGTATCATAAATAGAAAACAGGTTAAGAGCTAGTATTGCATAACATTTAATACTTAAGGTATTTGATACCGATATTTATCTTGTGAGAAACTGATAGTATTTATTGCATTCTGAAGTATAGTGCGGAAAATAAATCTTCATGAATATCTTAGGCATAAACATATTTGGCATTAAAATTTGTAACCAGAATAAGAATTCTAATATATATAATCATATCAGGCTGCATGAGTTACTGTGAAATCGGTGTTTACCGCTCCCACTACCGAGGTCACCAGCACCAAACCCTGCACAGCATTGTGGCTCCTGTTGTTGCTGTCGCCCATAATAACTATGGTTATGTCGATGATGGTGGTGATGATGATGGTGATGGTTATGTTCTTGTTTTTGCATTTGCTGATCTCCAGACATTACCAAAACTCTTTTTGTTCTTACACAAAGGCTACCATCCGATTGTGATGTAGTTGGCATAACACATGGTGGAATTGTGTCCACAACTTCTTCTTCTTCACTTCCCTCATCAACGTTGGTAAGCACTTGATTCACATCAGTTTCCACCAAACTACCTCGGTGACTTGACAGCGACATGGTTTCACTAACAGAAGGTGGAGCAGGAGTTGGTACAGGGCCTGGATTTGGTGCAGGTGAGGGAGAGGGAGGAAACTGGAATAGCAACGGCTCTAAATTACAACCGAGTGGTGAAAGGGGTGATAACTTCTCTGAAAATGAATGGGTTCTTGAAGCAGAATTTGAAGTGCCTGTTCTAGTGATAGTAGGTGCTGTTAAAGTCCTAGCTCGTGGTGTTCTTGGCATGGCTAGATCTTTCCTATCTTGTTCGCTGACGGCAGAGTAGCTGCTAGTTGAGTAGAAAACTGCACCCATTGAGTTGGAACGTGATTCTGATCAGTGTGAAAGATGGAAAAGAAGAAAATGTATTAAAGCTTGATGACTTTAAAAATGCATAATACGATTAGTGTTACATTTCAAAAGAAACAGCAATACCAGACTCCAAGCAGCAGCAGAGAATGATCTTCAGATATTAATTGCTATTTACCGTACACTCCTGGTTGACCTGCAATTTACTTAAATCTGAACTCACACAGCTTTTGATTTATTACTTGTTCATGTCACTAAACTATATTGGCGGGAAGAAAACTGTATTTTTCTAATATTCTACAATTATTTCTAAATGAAATAAAATAAATATGATACCAGTTGCTCAACTATGATATATTTTGTGATTTGCTGCCAAGTCCTTTGGGTCCCTTATTGGAACTCCAATCCAATAAAAGATGCCCTGAAGATGGTGTAAAGGCACCAAAAGGCTTAGATGGAAAATCACAAAATATTTCACAGTTGAGCAACTGGTATCATATTTATTTTATTTCATTGATCGAGCTCAACAGTATTAAACATGTATTTTAATAAATGTGATCTTAAGTTAAATCCATTATCTTTCTCATCTCACTATTCCTTCTCAAACTTATCCCCCTTTGATTCCTATTCTTTTCATATCCATATGGTTCTCTCTCTA
Organism: Ectobius pallidus; assembly: GCA_964059195.1. Classification (NCBI taxonomy): domain Eukaryota; kingdom Metazoa; phylum Arthropoda; class Insecta; order Blattodea; family Ectobiidae; genus Ectobius; species Ectobius pallidus. The sequence goes on along the minus strand of CAXKWD010000004.1, from coordinate 46,401,380 downwards.
TTCTATGCTGTTCTTTCAAAACACTCCTCCCACACTCTTCCCCAGGGGAAATAAGATATTGTAAGTTTGAAGTTGGGCTAATTACTTTGAGTAAATAAGGGTGGTGGTAGTAAAAAGAATAACATTTGTTGAGGAAACACATATCACCTTTCCTGACTTGTTTTCCTCGATTTCCCTCTCAAAAAGAGGCACAGCAAGATGGAAAGTGAAGGAAGAGGAGATGGATAACAAGTAGGGAATGGAAAAGAAAACACAGAATGTAGGGAGTGAAAGAGAGAAAGTGGGAAAGGGGAAAGTGAGGTAGAAAGGTAAGATGAGATATGTTACAGTAAAAAAGTGGAAGACAAAAAGAAAAAAGGAGGAAGAGACGAGAGAGTTAGAGGGGAGAGACAAGAGGGCAGTGGAGTAAAAGAAGAAAAGAGAATGCTTAAATTTAAAATTAAAGATACTTTAAAGTGACTAGTATTTTATCAGTGATTGTGTGTTGGATATGTTTTAAATTGTTACTACAGTATCTTTAAAGAATACAACTTCTTTTTAAATGTTACTAAATAAATATTAAATGAAAACATTTTTCTGGAATATTAAAATCTGTTAGAAGTCAATTAGAACTAAAATATATATATAATATAATATAATTCATGAAATATAAAAAATTCATAAAATTATATCAGGTTAATACTAAATTAATTTTCAGACATTTATACTGTACATCCTTACAAAGATGCATGCCCAGTTAATTTGAGTCGTGAAAATTAATGCCTGTCATGCAAAAAAAGTACCGGAAAAAAAAGGGAAAAAAAACTTTTTACAATTCATAATAAATTACAATCCTCATTTATATTTGTATATTTTTGTTTGTTTGTTTAATTGTTTATATACATAAAAATTTACATCACAATAATACTTGGACTAATATTTCTGGTAGTAATCTTTAGTGCTACTGTAGTAGGCCTACTCCAATTATCCAAACTAATTGGGGATTGACATGATCCAGATATGCAGAAATCCTTATAATTTGGTGATAACTGAAACATACCCTAGCAAAATGCTATTGTGAAAGTCCAATAGCATAGAATAGCCTATGCATTAAAGAAACAAAAGTTGAAAACATTTTAACTATAATTATATTTAAAGGACAAAAGCCCAGTTAATTTGAGTCGTGAAAATTAATGCCTGTCATGCAAAAAAAGTACCGGAAAAAAAAGGGAAAAAAAACTTTTTACAATTCATAATAAATTACAATCCTCATTTATATTTGTATATTTTTGTTTGTTTGTTTAATTGTTTATATACATAAAAATTTACATCACAATAATACTTGGACTAATATTTCTGGTAGTAATCTTTAGTGCTACTGTAGTAGGCCTACTCCAATTATCCAAACTAATTGGGGATTGACATGATCCAGATATGCAGAAATCCTTATAATTTGGTGATAACTGAAACATACCCTAGCAAAATGCTATTGTGAAAGTCCAATAGCATAGAATAGCCTATGCATTAAAGAAACAAAAGTTGAAAACATTTTAACTATAATTATATTTAAAGGACAAAAGCCTCAACTTTTTAAACCCAAACAGTAAGCCTATAAAACTAGAAGAAACCTAAAATAGAAGGCCTACAATGCAATGTTAAAAGGAAATTTTCGTAAAATCGATTTCGATAAATGACAACCTGGATAACTCCATTTCTACTGTATTTAATAATCAATTGGACAGACTTTCTCAAGTGAAGGTTAGCTATAAACTAAGATAGCCTATATAGATATAGTCCATGAAGTGATGGAAACATTTTCCATATACATTTTTACAATAACATCATCGTAATATATCAATATGTCTATTGTGTTTTTATAGTTAGAGTGGAAATGTTTTAGACAGTGAAATGGTTAGGTATTGTCCGCCCTAGAACTGGCCCTAAAGTAAACAAGTATATGTCTCACTCTAGCACATTACTCATATCTAGGGCCCGGATGTTTATGACATGTCATATTTTTTTCCTTTGTGATGTTACCATAGCAAATATAATTTAAACATGATATCATCTAATGTGATTAGAATTATGCAATTTTCATTGGTCATATAATGTCATATTTTAGCTTTTTCAGTATTTTTTGTAATTTTTTCGTCATTTTTCATATTATGGTCATATTTTCAATCATTTTTCATTTTTTCCCATGCTTTTGTGAAAATAGAAGATCGTTTTTATTTGAAAACTTTAAAATGTATGTGATCTGTTATTGCAATTCTTTGTGACCATCATAATGAAACATTTCTTTCATTTTGTGTAGTGTCGAGTGTGTATTATTGTTTGTTTAAATAAATTCAAACTTTTATTAATACAGATTAATATTATTATTTATTAATGTGTTCTCATAAAATTTTAATTGAAAAAACCGACAAGATTTTGAAAAAAAATTGTCTCTAGGTCATATTATTAGTCATATTTCGCCATTTTTTAGGTCATAAAGGCTTGCATATTTCTAACATTTTTAGGTCATAAACATCCGGGCCCTACTCATATCTAATTAATAGTGGGTAAGTGTTGTCCACTCTAGAACCGCCCCTAAAGTAAACAAATATGTCTGTCTCACTCTTAATTACATAAGAATAATATGCTAGAGTGAGACTGTCATACTTGTTTACTTCAGGGCCAGTCCTAGAGTGGACAATCACCCATCCCACCATCTAAATCATTTTTGCATTGACTATAGGGTAATAATAGTGATTTTTAAAAGAATTGTTATACATCTTTTTTGCTGCTGCAAATGAGACAAAGTTTTTTGGAATAGTTCCATGAGTGCCAACTAATAACCCAACTATAATAATAGATGATATTTGAAAAATAAAAAAAGAAACAGGACACTCAGGCAGATTATCAAGAAGACAGAACCCATAATTATATTTAAATTTTCTCTTAAGCCAATAAACTGAACAATTCCTAGCATTACTACAGTCACTGTCAAACTTATTATAAAAATATAAGCAGTAACCTTACAAACAGATTCCAGAAATAGGCTATGATTATCTTAACAAATCATTGCCTAAGTCTTAGCTTAATTGAAGTTTTTTAGGAAAATCTTATTTACACTCCACTGCATCTGAAATCTGAACCATTCTTTTTTACATATTTTTTGTGAATTCTATATTTCATGCAAAGATGTTGGCAGTGCTAACAGAAATTTGTACAACATACAACATGGAAATGTGTTGATAAATTTCATTTTTTCTTTCCGTTTGTGGTAGTATTTGTTATTATGAAAAGACTCATCCACCTAACCACAAACCCCAATGGACCAAAAGTTCAATAGATGCAACGTCACTAAGCCCTATAATATTGTAATATTAACTAGATTTATGCACATATACACTCCTATTTTTATGCTTCACTATTGTCATAAAATATATGTTTGGATATAAAATTATGTAATCACATAATATACACTTACATTTTAGATAGCAATATGCTATATGTATCCAATTAAAAACCTAACCATTAAAATTATATACACTGATGCTGTGCACTGTAAAATTAATTTTAAAAACACAATGTTGTCATCTGTTGAAATATGTAAAATTATGCCGAAGAATTTTTCAGCAATAGTCATTAAAAAGTATAATTCTGCTTGAATATATGTAGATTAAAAATAAGACAGTCTGCTGTCTATCTGATGAATACAGTAAAAATTGTTTCGCCGAAATCTTCTCAGCAAAAGTCGTTGAAATAAAATTGTACTTGAGTGCATTTTACAACTATATTTAACTACCAACTCCACTGCACTCAAGTACAATTTTATTTCAACGACTTTTGCTGAGAAGATTTCGGCATTTTACAACTATATTTAACTACCAACTCCACTGCACTCAAGTACAATTTTATTTCAACGACTTGCTCGTGTGTTTCTTATGGAACGTATTTCGTCTCCTCAATAACATTTGATTTTTGACATTTAAAATTAAAATTTTGCAAAATCCTTTCTCAGTGTGCACTTACATTACGAAACGAAGGTACTGTCAAAATTTCAAGTCTCTAACTATTATAGTTTAGGCTCTACGTTGCTTCTCTGTCAGTCAGCCAGTCATTTAGTCAGTCAGGACAAAGCTGCTTATATATATAAAGAGATTATTAGTATATATGTAAGATAGTAAATAAAATAATACTTCAATTTAAAAATTATTAATATGATTACATAGAATCTTGTTATAACTTTAATCCATATGTTTGAGTGGAATTTAATAGCCATAAAAGAGAAAAAAAAAAGTAAGTTAGATAAAATTTAACTCACAAGTCATGGCAAGATAGCCATAAACACGAGTGATGCTGAGTTAATCATGATTTTTAATGAAACTTTGTGATATATAGGCCTACTTCCCAGACAAAATGAAACAATCTTCCTGCAAGTATGTTTCAAGTGATTATACTAGAGCACTGACACAAAATATTTTTACAGAACTAATGAAACCATCAACATAATCTCCTTCCTATTGTTGCTCTAAGTTTTAGACTTCACTTTCTCAATTCTGCTATTTTATGGCATTTCATTTTATTTTCTGGTAAGGGGAAGTATATCACCTTTCTAACTGACATTTAGTTCATGAGATTTTAGTGGATCCCTCATCCTGTTGAAAGTATTATCATTTCAGAAAACACCATATACAACAAGCATGTGTAGGCTATAGTTGTCAATTCTTAATTAGTTAACTGAGATATTGTTAATTATTGTTGGCTCACAAAACGCTTCCATAGATTCCCTATGGTCTACTGCAAACTACATACATCCAACTCAATTATCTCTCATCAACATCCATTCAAATCTAAGAATAATCTCTGTGTACATCATCCAATATAAAATCCAACACCAGGTTAATTTAAAAACATGCAAAACTACTAAATACAATACTTATAAAATGAATAATCTACCTGATCAGACTGCCTGCTGCAGTGTTCTTCTCTTTCAATCTCATAACATGTATTACTTTTATTCTTACTTTTGGAAGTTGCAAATTAATAAAGATTTTGACTCACATTTAAACAGCGCCAGGAAAAGTCACATGTCTCGATTCATCACCGAGGCTTCTTGTGGTTACTCGCTCCAGGCAAAGGATAGGAAAGTACCCTGAAACAGATTATGACTGCTACCCCCAGTCTTCATCTGTTTATGTAAAAGAACACTCAGCATTCAACATGTAACGGTAGCTGATCTTTTTCTTCACAACTGGTTAGAGTGCAAACATTATAACCACTGTGAAAATCTAAGTATAAAACTAATGAATCATAACAAAACAGCTTGGAATAATTCTTAACCATGCTAAAATAAATGTATGAACAAAATGGAAGGAAGCATGAAGATCAGGCATTAAACATATCTAACCACATAACCTAGAAACAAAATGAAATAATTCTTGCTTATAGTTCATTCCTTCGTTGACAATCCATAACTAAATAAAAAGCATCAGCAAGTAAATATGGAAAGACACTTCCTATATAAGAGCGGAGGTTTTCCTGGCGAAGAATCTGAGTGAAAGTCTTATAGGCCCTGGACTTTAAGTTATCCCAACATTCAAACTATCGCCACATATTAGTTAAAAGTTGTCAGCCTTTTTCATTGGCTATCTCCACTCCTCTATATTGTTCCTGATACTGTTACTAACTTCTGTTGGAAGAAGTATTGTTCAAAGTGTCACCAGAAATATATCAATTTAAAAATCTCAGTGACCTCATTGAAAATCAAACCCATAATCATCTGGTTTTTTAGCACAATGCCTGCACCATGATATACCTCAAAAGGGAAAAATAATGAAGTAAAAAAAATGTAGAAAAATAAAGTAAACCACCAATCATGTAAAGGCATAATGAATTTTATCAATGATATTTCTTCAGAAATACTGGTAGGTAGGCCAACTAATTTACAAGGTTATGACCACAATTAATATTTTTTGTTTCAAAATATCTGCTAACAGTAATATTTGTTTCTCATATAATCCTCGCAGCGAATAAAAGTTGTCACTGTTGTACGTTTTGGGTTATATAAAAATATTAAAATTAATACTGGTGATGAGGACTTTTTTTTTTAAATAAAAGAGTTTAAGTAGAATAAATTACTTTATTATCGTTTTTCTTATCAGTTGTTCACTAGATCCTTTCTTTCTACTTGAATATCTAATTAAAATTTAAAATTCAAGAATGAGTTATTGCTTCTTCCTCCCATCTGACCAGCACTTTCATGGGTTGTACAACCCATTGAGAAGAGGACCAAACTGTAGATCAGAATCAAAATACCATAATTTATGGACTATAAGGCGCACCGGACCATAAGACACACCTTGATTTTATGATGGAAATTTAAATGAAAATAAATTTGTGTTTCTAAACGGAACACTTTAAAGGGAATAATTTATACTTCATTGCATAAACAAATTATAGTCTTCTACAATAGATTCAGTGTAAATCTGTTCTAACTTAAAACCTGCGTTGTAGGAAAATCTCTTCTGTACAGGTGGCAACATGTAAATTTTAACAACTGAACTGACTTCTCATGAAAGACTGAAAAAAATTGTTACACCCTCTAACCCTCAATTCAGCATACGGGATTCAGTGTAACGGGACAAGGCTGTTTAGAGGTCATTGTCTTCATTTAAACCACCCAGCGGAGACAACTCCTTTCTTATAAAAAAACTCAACATTCCTTTCTTTTCACATGGTATACCTGGTTTTCAGCTACCCTTATTTTGCGATTGTGACAAGTGCACTGATGTGCAATTTGTGCCAAAATTTGTAACTTACTTATTGTTTACAACACTTTGTTTATAACTATGATATTCCAGCAATATTTACCAAAATTTAATATTTTTCGTGTAGGCTACTTCGGACCATTAGATGCACCCAACTTTCAAGGCTCTGTTTTCAAAGTAAAAAAGTGCGTCTTATGGTCCATAAAATGTGGTAGCCTACATAAAAAAGGGCATCCATGGTTTGGGACCAGCACTGCACCAAGCTTCTCCTAAGACATCAGAAGCATTTCAAACTGTGAATTTTGAAGGTAGATGATAAGTAGGCCTATACTTTTAGGCTTACCATATTCTTTTGCTTCTAATCTAGGACACTTTGACGATCTACTTGATAATTATTAGTGTATGTAATATTATTTCTGGAAATTCGTTTGGGTATACAGTGTGTTTCATGAACAAGTTGGCCAATCATGCAGGTTTGTGTGTCGCAGAGGCCACAGCTCTAACTCCCAAGTGATCAGGTGAAATATCTATGCAAATAAAGCTGCTTTACCATTTCATTAAACATAAAATTTCACGTAAGTGGTTAAATTGATTTTAAATTGGCCTAATTTGAAAAAGGCTTGTGTTTATGAAGACATTATAATGATCTAGATAATATGGAGATTAAATTAAAGATATATTTATTTGAAAAGGTAATAACTTTTTATATTTACATTAAACAAACAAGAAACTACATCAGAAATAAGTTATTTTTTTTAGGAGGCAGGTTTATATTATTAACAAAGCCAATAAAAATGTTGACATAATGTACTGAATTTATTTCTATAATTCACTTTCCTTTTTAATCTTAAACTACAATTTTTAAATGTATATATCATGTTGAAAATTTTAGCTTTTTTAATCTTAATGTTGCTGCCCTTATTGTTTCTAAAAATTTCCCACCCTAGGCGGCTGCCCGGTTTGCCTATATAGATGAGTCAGCCCTGAATTAAGTTTATGACTGTTACTTCTCTGTAGACATAACTTTTCTAAGGAATTGTTTGTGAGTCTTTATCATGTAAAATTCATTGCCTGAAAACTTGGAATTAAATTAAATGTTAAGGAGTTCTTTCTTGTGTTTATCAGACTTCATGTGATCCTCAGTAATATCTTCTCTGCCTTTGAGAACAACAGAAAATATTCCACTACAGGTTGTGCATTGCGCATGATTACTAGTAATCTCACATAGTTTTAAAAATGTGTATTCTTCTTGCAATTTTTCACTAAACGCACCCTTGGTTTTTCCCATGTTATTTTCAAATCAAACACAAAAAGTATATTCATTTTACTGTAGATTATAACAGATGGAACACCACTTTCATGGGCGTCCGCAGAAATTTTAATAAGGGGGCCAGTGAACAAATTACTGCCACCACCACAATCACTATGCTACTATTGCTACAACCTCTTTATTATAATTATTAATATTGTTGCTATTGTTACTATTATTACTATTATTGTCATTAATAAATTTGATAAGGGGGCCAGTGAACAAAATACTGCCACCACCACAAATCACTATGCTACTATTGCTACAACCTCTTTATTAAGTGCCAGTATGGTACTTTATGAGATTGTATGTGGGGTACGGAAAAATGTCTGTCCGTCTGTCTGTCTGTCTGACGCGCCATAACTCAAATACGCTTTATCGGGTTTTCATGAAACTACGTATACGCATTTATAATGTCCATGGGAAGAACCCTATTGATAATGAACCAAATCGCTCCAGCGGTACCGGCGTCAAACCCAATTTAGTGTTTTTATTTAAAAGCGCCATAACCCAAATACGCTTTACCAGATTTTCATGAAACTTTGTATACACATTTATAATGTCCATGGGAAGAAGTTTGTTGATATTGGACCAAATCGATTAGCCGGTACCGGAATAATGCCCAATTTAGTGCATTTTTATGGTATTATATAGCAAAAGGCCCCATAACTCAAATATGCTTTATCGGATTTTCATGAAACTTGGTATAAGCATTTACAACGTCCATGGCAAGAAGCCTATTAATTTTGAACCTAATGGGTTGACCGGTACCAGAGTAACAACTAATTAAAGGTCACATATTTTTTAATTGTTGTCTGCCGGTATAATTTGACGGTTAACACTATTCTTTTACATATGCTTATCAAACAACACCATCATACTGACTGAGTTGGCCAAATGGTAACGTCTTGGACTCGTATTCTGGAGGTCCCCGGATCAAATCCTGGAGCCGGTCGATTTGACATGGATTTTTTTTTTAAATTTTATTTTTTATTTTTATCTGAGTACGCGATTGTCAAGGTATCACAGATCTGTAGTTCTGCTGATGCTGGTCGATTTTAATCTGTTTAGAAAAACTTATTTTCTGCATATCATAATTGCAATTATAATTGATTCAACAACAAAATACTGGCACCTTGTTATATCAGTTTACTTGATTTTATTATAATTATTAACATTGTTGCAATTGTTAATATTATTACTATTATTGTCATTAATATTATTATTCTATTATTATTATTATTATTATTATTATTATTATTATTATTATTAAATTAACATCCTTCATTTACTGTAGCTGGTCCTATGACTATGGATACAAAGAAGACATCTGACATCTGACTTTTTCTACCCCTTACAATTTCACAAATACTATTCATATAAAATGTGATATTTTCGTGCCTTATCTTCATTATAATAAAATGTTTGCCTATAAATGGTTTCAAGTTTAGGGGAAGTGATTATTCCTACATACTCATATCTAACGTTGGCAGCTGTTACAACTCGTTTTCATACAAACAACGCCAACTACAGTATGTGGAAACTTAAGTCTCTCTTCACATTAGTTGCTTGTAGTCATTTAGTTTAGAGGTTTATGTGTAAATAAAATTTCGGGGGGAGGGCAACGGCCCTACCCTGCTCCCCTTCCGGATGGCCATGACCACTTTCATTTTCACAATGCAGATGGTACTTTAAGACACAGGAAGTTGTTCCTAGCAATGCAGAATAACTACTAATACATATTATGAAACAGAACTTGGGTTATAGGTATAGAAAAGACTATAATATTTTTTTGATATCTAGATGCGTATAAAAATTATATGAATTATAGGCATTGATGGTTAATAATGCTGAGTTGCTAGATGTATCTGTTGGCTTGCCAGATACCACTTTTCTCAAGATGTTAATATTTCTAGTAACTGTATCTTTTCCAGTTTTCTACTTTATCTAACTTATGTATTTATTCTGTAATTCTGAAATTTATATGTATATGAATGTAATATTCAGAAGAGTAACCTTAAGAAGCGTTATTGAATAATATTGTAATTTCCAATACCCCTGACATTTTTCAATGCTTGATAACACTCTGGATAAAGTAAGAAATCCAGAACTGTCCGGGATAATCCTGGATGTATGGTAAGCCTAAGTAGGCCTATTTTACAAATCTCCTATTTGCTTCAGTGAATGAGGAAAAACAATTAAAAACTCTATATGAAGATTGGCCAGCTGTAGAATTTGATCCCAGAACCTCCTGAATGTGATACCAAGACCCATGTAATTGAGTGATTATTGAACAGAAACAGAAACTAAGGAGTGATTATAATGAATTGACTTATTTTTCTATCAGTCTTTTCTGAAAACAAAGTGAAATAAAATTAAATAAATTCAGACTTTTTTAAGTGAAATTATTCTGAGACATATATACATAAAAGAACAGTGTCTTAAAAGTAATGCATCCATATAGATTCTGAACAAGTTCACTTGTATGCACAGTTCCCAAAAATATTATAATTTCTCCTAAAAAGTATGAAGACAATAAATATAATTAAAAAAATTAATAAAATAATTTATGGTAATATTAGTTAATAACTAATCTATTGTTTATTTTGACTAATTAGTAAGAAGGTACTAACTTGTTGGGAATAGTTTAACTACAGAGCAATCCTCCGAGTTCACCCTGAGATTTGTTTGAGTTCTTACACTTATATGGAATTAATCAGGCTGATTTATTTATTTATAAGGGTCAGTCAAATGAAAATGAGACAGACGGAAAAAAAGTAAGTAAACTGTTTATTATCTCAAAGGGAATTGCCATCACTGAATACATTTATCCCACTGTGAGACAAGACTGTCAATGGCTTCATGCAAAAATGTTTGCGATTACCTACAGAACCATGATTCTACCAAGGTGTGCACCTCTTCGTCCGAAGCAAATCAACGACCATGAATGTCTTTCTTCATTTCTCCAAAAATATGGAGCAAGATCTGGACTGTATGGAGGAAACTTTGCAAAAATTGAAGCGTGCCATCAAGACCAAACACTCAGGAATGTTGATGGGTGGTATCATTCTGTTGCATGATAATGCTAACCCCCATGTTGCCAAGGTTGTTTTGAGTATGCTGCAGAAGTTTCACTGGGAAGCCCTTACACATCCTCCATACAGTCCAGATCTCGCTCCATATTTTTGGAGAAATGAAGAAAGACATTCGTGGCCATTGATTTGCTTCGAACGAAGAGGTGCACGCCCGAAGAGAATCATGGTTCCGTAGGCAACCGCAAACATTTTTCCATGAAGCCATTGACCATCTTGTCTCACAGTTGGATAAACATATTAACAGTTATGGTGATTACTTTCGAAATAATAAACAGTTTACTTATTATTTTCCATCTGTCTCGTTTTCATTTAACTGACCCTCATATAATACTGGCCAATAGTTATTATGATTATGTAGGTGGATATTAGGTGGATAAATAAATTAAAAAAGAATGCTGGTTTCTATTTACAAACAACAAGGAGATGAACAAAAAATGTTCAATCTGAATTTCCATGAGACATAACATGTTAACAAAAAACACATAACTTGCTACTTACAAAATTTATTTTACAGGAACATTAATATTTATTAATTGTTGATTGTGCTGCAAAACACAAAACAATCAGAGTCTGGAAATTGCCTTTCTTTTGCATAACAATCTTACCTTGTAAGTGATGATAGACATTAGATTACTAAATTGTTGATAACAATATTTCATCACTGGGCAAGGAGACCATGATACTATTGCTAAAAGTAATCTAATTTTATTATACCTCATAAATCATCAACATATTTAGAGAAAAATTTATTCCCATATCAAAGTGCAAATAAAGCAAGCATTTACCGTAAATAAATATGACCTTTATATTTATAAAAAGAAAACTATTACATGCTACCAATGCTGTATTAATTCCCATAGAAGTATGGTCACAGACATGGGCGTAATTTCAGCTTTTTAACTGGGGTGGCAAGGTCTGCCTGGGGGTCTGGGGGTTATGGAAATTTTTTTTAAATTTGGCGTTAAAATTATGTAGTTTAAGCATTCTTAAAACTTTTTTGGGGTGGCAAAAAGAGGGGTTTGGGAATTCTGGGGTGGCAACTGCCACTCCTTGCCACCCTGTAATTACGCCGCCGGACACAGAGGGCTGTTCCTTGCCTGTTTCCAGGAATAAATTTTGCTCTAAAACTTGCTGGAATCATTGAAAAACAGATATTTTTAGTGCAAGTTGGCTAACTTATTAATAACTGTAGATATTTTGTTTCAAACTCTGTTAAATTTTGGCAGAATTTGTCTTGAAAAGCAGTACTATTCTTTAGTGAATGCAACTTCTACCAGCATAATCATATAGGCTACTATAGGAACTCCTCAACAAGTTGTTCCCATCAGTTGGACACTTTCAGCAGTATTTTGAATTTTGGGGGAACTACTCCACAGCATCATATTAAACATGTTCTCTTTTATTTACTAACTTGTCAATCCACTAGAATGCAGCTGAAAAAAGTTACTTTTTGGCGTTTGACTTAACCTGTCAAAATGGTCTCAAGTTGGACACCCATATAGTTATCACAGAAATGAAGAGACATGATATTGGACATGACACACTAAAAAGTGGAAGAATTTTGTCATAGGAAAAATTACTTTGAATGTCGATGGGAGGTGATCAATGCTGTTTCTACAATAAATAAGTAAGTGATGCATGATAGAAATGCTCAGGAACTCCTGACATCATAAAACTAGAGCCTTTGTTGTAGAAGAACTTCCTAACAAGGGGATGGAAGTTTTTGAAGAAGTACCAGTAGGCCTACATGGAATATCAACAAATGACAGCACATGCAAAATAGACATGATCGCATTTCATTCAAACTGTATAAAAGGCTTCACAATCGATCCAACCATTAGTTTTGAACATCATACCGGCCAACCTGAAGAGGTTAATACCAAGAAACAATTAATATATGAACCTACCATCCCCTTTTAAAAGAAGAAGTTTCATCATCATTCTATAGAAGTAATTGGCCTCATGGTGGGTGCTCATGGAACTATATCCTCATTTTTTATGAAATTTTGGAATGAATTTGACCTGCCAAAATCAGATATCGAACTGCTACTTATTATGACAATATGTGGTTTGTTAAACATCTTGAGATATCATCTTTATAACCTACAATAATTCATTTCTTGTAAAGGGATTTTTTATAGTATATTGCGATACAAGTGCATTAAGCTATGCATACGAATCGAGGAAAGAGTTTGAAAAAACGAGGCATTTGCGCCGAGTCTTTTTTAATTTCCAAGATCTGTTATGCGCTTACGGCACGAGTATTGCATGCTATTTTTTGCACGATGATTATTTATATCAATTTAATTATATCAATTGTGATATTACCTGAAAATATTATGTATAGGCCTATACATTCTTGAAAATAGATGTTTATTTCAGAAAGTGATTCGCATGTGTTTGTTGTTATGCAAACCGAATATTTGTCCTGGGGGGCTTTGTCCATAAAGGCTTGTATTATGACGTGGCGCAAGCACCGTAAGTAAATTCATAACAGCACTGAAACTCTTTCCGTACATAGCAACAAGATTGCGTGTGGGAATGTCAACTTACGATCCATGGCAACAACATTCGTAAGTACCACTAATTAGTTAAGTCGTGCAAAAAATACATTATGATACCCTATATTATCAAATGTACCGTAATCTATGTGTTAACTTCTCCTGTATTGATTTGTTTACGTTGTCCACAGCGGCAACCTGCCAATGCAGGAAGTTGTTGTACATATTATGTGTAAGTCAATGAAGAAATATGAAGTAATTTAGAAGTACATTATTTCTTACCTCTTTGTTTGTTGGTTTTCACAGGTGAATTAGCAACTGATCGTCTGGCAATATCCTGGAAAGTGACAGGAGAATACACACGACGTTCATCAACTCCACTTAGGCCTAATGAGGAGCCCTTGTCCTTCTCATTTTCAGATTTTGCTCCAACAGAAGAAGCTCTCCGAGTCAAAGGCATGCGGCATTCTCGGCGATCCAGCCAGTAAGTCTTCATGCTACCTGTAATGGTACATTTTTATCATCAGTCTACATCTAGAGTATTATTTTTAACATAAATGATGTATCCAAGTCAGGCAAGACATTTAGTGTGTCATTCATTGTTACAAACACTTGGGTGTTATAATAGGAAATGGTTTCCAAAACAAACACACAGTCCAGTAATCCAAGATGAATGTACAAAACAGAACAGAACTGAAGACTATATGGAATAACTTAAGGACTCTTTACACACTCAGGTTTGCCTGTATAGACTGTGATTGCACTGACCAACTATACACCATGACTGCACAATTACGTTTTCCTTCACACTTCCAGCCAGAAACAATGTTTCACACAGTCTACAATTAAACATCCTAAAGAGTGCAATGTTTTTTCTTTAAAACCGCTAGTCATGGCCAAAATAAGTAAATTTGCTTATAAGATGATTCCACTGGACTATGATGTGCCCATATCATTACACAGCACTTGGCATAAAAGTACGCTTTTTAAAAATAGCTTTAAGTATAACGGGACAGTTTTATACAATAAATTGCCTTCTTGCATAAAAAAACATACAAATAGCCAAGAATTTTAAAAAGGAATTAAAGAAATTTCTGATAAATGGTTGTTTCTACTCAGTGGAGGAATATCTTATGCAGGGGAATAGGTAGTGGAAATTCAGTGGATAAAATATAAAGCAGTGTGAATTGGTAGTGATACTTCATCCAGGTAAAAATTGTAGAATGATAAGTTGTCATAGTATTAGTTGATAATATAAACTATGGCATTAGGGTTTTACTAGTTTAGGATCTATTTAAAAATTATGCGTTGGTGTGTGGATGTGAATGAATCAGAACGAACCAAGACAATTAGGATATTTTAATGTTAGTGTGAGAAGCTTGTAGATGGGATGTGGATGTGGATGAAGAATATTTATTTATTTTATTTATAATATGTCATAGTATGTATTGACGTGTCTGATATCAATTGTACTTTGAACATGTTATTGATGAAATGGACGAAATAAATTATTATTATTATTATTATTATTTTGCACGATCATGTGAACACAATAATAAGACAATAAGATGATGATAATTTTATTTCAATTTTAGATCATGTTAATGATATTGGACAGGTCAATTACATTAGTAATAAACAATTTCCAACAGCTACAAAATAGCAAATAAAATCAAGATAAACAAATATAGGCTGCATATGTTTCTAAAGGTTACATGTTGAAAAATAGTAGATATTACAGGAGACTGTATGAGATTTACTATAGAGTAAAATGCAGCATTTGAAACTTAAGTCTAATTCTGATGTTGCCCCACAGGACAAAATGTCTAATTACATCACTGCATAGAGGGATTTTTTCAATGGTTATTTAATGACCGAGAAGTACTGCAAGTTAGGTTTGTGACCATTGCCAGTGTGCTGGAATTATATCTCGTAGGAGTTCTTTTACATGGCTATAAATCTACGGATATGGGGCTGTCACATGTATGCACACATAAATGCCATCAACCTGGACCACCCAGTGCCATACTCACTGCGCTACCCAGGCTGACTACAGAGAGAAATAAAGGAATGTAAAGTAAGTTAGGAAGGTGGGAGAAGAGAAAGAAGAGAGAAACTATCATAGTTTAGAAATAAAAGTTCTGTTGTACCTACCCATACCTTTGCCTTTGACTTGTATTTCTCCTCTCTCTGTAACTTGGTACATGGGAGACAGAAGGTCTTTAGTAGACTGAGATATGTGAATTTTCATAGCTTCACTGGTGGACTCCATACGAGAAGCGGTGTTTACAGAGTCACCAAAAAGGCAATATCGAGGCATCTTCAGTCCCACAATTCCTGCCACTACTGCTCCTGAATGTACTCCAACTCTAATTTGAAGATGAGAACCTTATAAAAGGAAAAGGAATGAAAAGCTGTATTTCGTAAATAATTGAATCAGGGAAAAAAACATTATTTAATTTCACTAATAATAAAATATATTTATGTTATTTTCTTTTTATCTTCACCTTTCTTTTGTGTGTTGTCCCCTTTCTTTATAATTATTATCAACTGATATATACTTTTCATGTCATTATATTATGCATCATTATATTATATTATGTCAATTATCAAAATTTATCCTTTTAAAATATTGCTCACTTGTTATTGCTATTAATCCTTAAGTGGTAATATCGGTCTTTCACACACTGGTGCTCTATTTTTTGTAATATTGGCATCGCTGATTATGTTGCAACTATGAACACCGAGCTATGCTTCATTTGAGTGATTGTCTTTAATTGAAAACATGGTGTTGTAAATATTGCTACCCATTG
This sequence comes from Ectobius pallidus, assembly GCA_964059195.1. NCBI lineage: Eukaryota > Metazoa > Arthropoda > Insecta > Blattodea > Ectobiidae > Ectobius > Ectobius pallidus. The sequence goes on along the minus strand of CAXKWD010000004.1, from coordinate 46,384,928 downwards.
ATTAAGTTTATCAAGAAGACTTTGTTATTTTGGATTGTAAACACTGTTTAACAGGCAAAAGAGCTAGAATTCCACTATGTATGAAATTCCCCAACAATTTTTTAATTACTATTCCAAGCACAAGCGAACTGAAATTACTTTCCTTTTAAAATCCAAGATTCAAAATAACATAAAATGTCATATGATGTTCGATGGTTATAAGAACTTATTATGCTGACATGAATAACAAAATGCGCCAGCGCTCATTTTGTTAAGTTTGTAAATCATAACATACCGGTACCATAATAATGATACAACAGGTTCCAGATTTTCTCTCACACTATGATGTGGCTGGTAGTATCATATTTGATACATTCTGTACTGCATACTTATATATATTTTCTCTCTCTCTGCTATGTATGTATGGTTGTATAAAAAACCCATAAAAACTTGAGTATAGACCCAATGTATCATATATATGATATATCATAATATATGATACATGGGGACTATAGGGGATATACAGCTGTAGCAGTGAAAGGGTCAACCATGTCAAAACATCATAAAACCCAGCTCTCTGAAAAATGGTAATTTAAAGATTGAAATGTACCCCAGAATGTGGACAGAAGACAGGAGTATTAAAGGTTCAGATAGAAGGGTAGTAAATGGATAAGTTAATAGTATGGATTAGTGATAATAAAAGTCAGTAATTAAGCAGCGTTCACACTCAGGCGATAAGCGATATACGATACGTGACACGCACGGACAGATACTTGAAATCTAAAGGGAGGCGATAAAAAAGGTTCAAAGTCATGCGATAGCGTAACATATCACATATCGCAACATATCGAAGTGCAACATGCCGGTCACCTGAGCGATTTGTTGCTTACGATATTGTAACTTTTGTAGTGAAGATTGTGTTCCCACCACATTTTAGATAGATTTCGAAGAAAAATCTACCTATTGCAATCGATACCATGTCATGACTTTCGAAAAATTTGTTTCATATCTTTACTTTTCATGGCTTTCAAGTACGAAACTACCGCCCGTTCAAAAAAAAAAAAAAAGTGATATATATAGCCTATATATCTTTACACGCTATCAGCAGTAATTTTGAAGGTATTTGAACCAAATTTATGCTATTTCTAGGCCTAATAGTTCGGACAAGTTCGTTAATGAGCAATATTGGCCAAAGGGAAGGGTCGGGGGAGGGGGTAAAAATTTTGAAAAATTTATATCTCGGTCCCTATGAAGTATTGAAGGAAACTTTGTTTGAATAAATTAGAGAACTCCCTATGGAGTTCACAGTGACACCAACTATTCGGAGGTTTTGGGGGTACGAGTGGGAGTGGTTGGTTGGGGGATGGAAATTCAAAATTTTTGAAACCACGTCTTATGGGGTATCATTGAAAAGCTCTTGATGAGTACTCTACAAATCAATAACTGGTTTTTCGATAGCTCTAATATAAGGCGAGATTTAGCACATCAAAATCTACCACAGCCTGTAGGCCTGCCTAAAGGGAATTTTTATCGCCCAGGTCGTGCCGATTTATCGCTCGCTGTCTGAACCTTCTTAGCAATATATTGCCGCAACAAATCCCTTGTGATAAATTGCTTATCGTATATCGCCTCAGTATGAACGGCGCCTTACAGTATTCCTACCTGTGGAAGGATCCTTGAGATCGGTTATGGCTTCCACCATGTCAAGGGCCATGTCACACACTTTCTCAGCATGGTTAATCTCCTTTTCTGGTGCTCCTGAGACCACCATATAAGCATCACCTATCGTCTCCACCTGACGGCGATATAAAACATCCTGGTCAGGCCTACGGTGAGCGAATGCCTAATGTATCAATGGGATTGGAAGGAAAGGGTTAACACACACAAGAGAAAGGAGAAGAAAAAAAGAAAATGATAGAAACACAGGAGTAAGAACTGAAACCAATGCATGCAAAATTAATTACACAAACACCTAATGAAATCAAAAATAAAATTACAAGTATTTCCAATATGATTAAAGAATTACAAACCCAAATTACAGACATTTAAACTACATATATCATGAACAGAGCTCGGATTTGTATACATAATCTAATAATAAAATATGCATTCAAGTATGCATGAATAATTCTAAAAATATGAACTATTAAATGCAAAAACAAATGAACAAAAAGCTTATCGAATGCAATGTTAGCAAAACGGTGAGTTTCTGAAGATGGTAGATTTGAAATTTGATATAACAGAGAAAGTGAATACTCTATAAAGAATTATTTCGAGCCTCCAACTTTGTAATAATTTCAGGCAATTTGGAGAAGTGGTTATGAATATACTAGATCTCTTTCTCAATGCCACCTTCAGAAAAACATTCTTGATCTATTGTAATGCAACTTCCGCATTTAAGGAATCTATCACTGTTTTCACTTCACTGAAATGTTCCGCATAGTATGACAAAACCTGTAACCACATACCCCAGCAAGATAAAACTGACTCAGGGTAATATAGATTGGTTGCAGGGACTTTATTAAGTACCCGTAATTATTAACTAACAGGGAAAATATAATTTAATAACACATTTAAGAGTAAAACATGCACTTTTTTCATTTAAAACTTCTGAACTCTCTCTGGTTGAAATCTCATTTATGTGACATTTTACAAGTTCTTCAGCACTGTCCTATATGTCTGCAGCATTGAACGAACGCCTACAGTTGTGAATTACCGTATTTATGCAAACCAAATATGCACCTTTTGTTGTCCATTTGTAGTACCGATATTCAAAATTGGGGTGTGCTTGGATCTGACGGTGGATTAAATTCAAATTCAAATTCAAATTCAAATCCATTCCGTAGTTCGGCAGTAATTTTGATCACTTATGTAACAATGCATTGCTGTAATTCACAACTTTGTTTTTTATAGTTGGGCTTTTACGCACAAATGCGAGTTGAAGTTAATGTAATATTTCTCACTCAAGCTTAACACCAAGCATGTTGAAAGGTGATATGATTCCATGCGGAGGTATCTACTGTCCCACAATCTCCTCCCTAAACCATTATACCAACCTTTAGTCATAGAATTCACAAATCCATTGTTGTTTTAAACAAAATAACTAACAAGCAAGATAAAATAAAAATAAAATAAAATATCCTACCATTGATGTGCATTGCATTTGCCTACAACAATTTTTTCTATGGTATTAGGTTTCAAAATTGGAGTGCGCATTAGATGGTCTACCATACTGACAGACAAGTTGTGTCATATGCAGTCAGTCATAGGAGAGAGGTTCAGACAATAAGTTAACATGGATCCCCCACATTCAATCAATGTGCACAAAATTGTCTAAAATAATATTTCTGCTCAAAAGCTTATCGGCTATTATATCAATTGAGTATCTACGCATCACCTATTTTGCATTTTTTCAATCCGTAATTAGTTATGGTTTACTTCTCTGGGGAAATGGTGGTCATATAGAGAGTATCCTTTTACTTAAAAAAAAGATTTAAGAATAATCACTAAATCACCTAAACTGCACATTGTAAGCCTCTTTTTGTAGAAACAAAAATCCCAACAGGGATCAACTTGTATATTTTCATCTACCTGCTTAAGGTAAAGGAAAACGCCACTGCAGTTACAATTTGTAGTGATGTCCACAGTTATAACACATGGAATCGATCTTTAGCAATAGTTCCCTTCTGTAGATTGAGCAAGAGTACAAACAGTTATAGTATTATAGGACTAAAGCTCTGCAATAAGCTAAATAATGAATCAAAGCTGTTACTATTTAATGTATTCAAGACTAGATTATATAACTTGCTAATTTTAAATCCTTTTTATAGTTTAAAAGAATATTTTAGTAAGGACAAGGTAGAATTTTAAACTATTCAAATGCATGAAATGTTATTTCAGATTTCTTTGGCAATGTCTATTGCATTTCAGTAATGTTGAAAGACAATAAATGTACTAACATACTATCTGCCGCTGTGAATTGAACTCTGGTGTAGCACAGTTGGTAAGAGCATTGGCACGGATAGCCAAAGGTCCTGGGTTCAAGTCCCAGTGTCAGAGGAATTTTTCTCCTATAATATTATCACGTAAGGTCCAACAGAGACAATAATCTGTGGTACATGAATGCATATGCATATATATATCTATAGTGTATGTAGGCTTACAGGGCTATTCAAAATGAATGTCAGGGTTTCAGAGATAGGAATACAAAATTTGTTTTATTTTGTAGAATATACAAATGCTGCAGTGTGCCAGTATTGATGCACTGAAAACAGATCTAATATGCTTCATGCTGAAGGGTAAGATCATTGAATACAAGCAGAACATAAAATTTCTGGGTCTATGGGTGGATGAACATTTAAATTGGTCATCTCACATTCAGAAGTTAATAAGTAGATTGAGTTCAACATGCTATGCAATACTTACTATTAGGAAATCACTAGGGTTAGAATCTACCAGAATTTTATATTTTACCCAATTCCATTCTATACTAACTTATGGTATCATCTTTTGGGGAATTTCATCACACACTCCCTTAGTGTTCAATTTACAAAAAAGAGCTATTCGAGCAATGATGCAGGTGAGCATGCGTACTAGTTGTAGAGATTTTTTTAAATCATTACAAATTCTACCGGTTCCATGTGTCTATATTTTTGAAACATTAAAATCTGTCAAAATTAGTATAAAGGACTATAAAACAAATTCAGAATTTCACTCCCACAATACAAGAACAAAAAATAATTTGCACGCCGTATCCCACAATACCAAACTGTATAATAAAAGCTTTATCTATGTATAATTCTCTACCAGCCTATATAAAGAACCTACCCACTACTCAATTTAACAAAACCTTAAAAAAATTCTTGTTAAAATACTGTTTTTATAGTGTAGAAGAGTTTTATGGAGGAACTAAAACTCACTTGAGTGTTGTCAACCTTTAAATTTCCTATAATTTTTGTGACTGATAATTTTCCATGTTAAAATATCCGACTGAGTCATTACTTTTTTCTATATAAAATAACTAATTAACTCATAATATGTTAAGTCAAAGATGTTGCCCTAGAGTTGTTTTGTATATGTGTATGTATTTTGTGTATATGTTTAATATGTGTATGTATTTTGTGTATATATGTTTAAATTCAAGTAGGCCTAGTCATTAAAATGATATAAATTTTTTTTATTTACTGTACAACTTCATTATTTTAAAAACATTATAGCTAATAGAAAAATTTTAGAATTGTATCATAATCAAAAACTTTGTATGAGTGTGCATGTGTGTGTGAGAAAAAATTTTTAAGTTCTGTATTTGTAAGACGTGTCCTATATCAATGTATTTTGATCAATGGATGAATAAACTATTATTATTATTATTATTATTATTATCAGTTCTTGGATATTCACAGGCAAAAGAGAGACATACACTTGTTCTCACAGAAAGAAGACACATCTAGTAAGTGCAGGTATAACATTGACTGGCCTCCTGATGGAAATGAGGAAATGCTCCATCTAGTCTCCATAAATTGTTAATACCGCGTACAAATGGAATTGTTGGAGGGTAATTCATTTCAAATTGTGTACCAGATTATGTGGAAGTGCCATTGAACAATTGAAACAGATTAATTCTGATGACATTCAAGAGTAGCCTACAAAAAGCTTCTGCTCCAGCAGCTGCCATTTTACAGCGATCATCTTCTAGTGATACTGGTACTTGCCCATTAAATAGTGGGTGCTACAGAAGGAAGTTTTTCTACAAAATGTCATATTCTTATCATAATTGTATTAAATTATTTAAACCGCAACAATCATACTGAATAGCAACTGTATTGTGTGATTATGCCCAGGGTGAAAATTTGTGTATTTCTACCATACATGCACATAAAAAATCATGGCCAATGTAAAGGTGAAAATTAAGAGGAAAGTATTAAGTTACACAAAAATAATTGGACAAACTGGTTCAGTAAGCAATACACGAGGTTCATCTAGAAAGTAAGTTCCGATTACCAATAAAGAAAACAAAAGAAACAGTAAGTAAGAAATATTTATTACAATATATTCAGAGATTCATTGGCTACTCTACATAGTCACCACCATCATTGAGGTATTTACTGTAGTGGTGTACCAACAACTGTATGCCTGTATCATAGGACTCTGCTGCCAAAATCTGGTGGCATGAAATCAATGCAGTCTGTATCTCAGCACATTGTGGAAACATTTTCCTCCCAGAAAGCGCTTCATGAGAAGCAAGAGATCTGGAAGTCACTTGATGCAAGGTCAGGGCTATAGGGTGAATGGTCAAATATCTCCCATCCAAACTGAAGCAACTGATTCTATGTGGCATGGGCTGTGCATTGTCGTGCTCAGCAGTCGGCGGGAGACAATGTTAGTGCAGCCATTTATCCCAGCACTATTCAATAACTACTGGTGTCACAAGACTGAAACTGAACTGCAGCATTCCCACATACCCTCCCTACTGCTAGCTAGGCATGTGCATACGCGTCTCACTAGTCTGTCATTTCTGGATGCGATCAGAACTTACTTTCTGGATGAACCTTGTAAACTGGATATACAGGAATAACTCATGCTAAATTAAGGTTTACAGTAGAAGAACTAAAATTCAACCAATCAGTACTGAAGAACTTTTGCTTGTTAGTGGTATCTTTATAACAAGATAACAAGACGTGAAACACATGAAGCAGCAAGGGAAAAACAGTTGGAACATCTAATATGAACAAGAATACATTTGAGGAGCATCGTTTCAAATCATATTATGTCCACCAGTGGACAAAACTGAGTTTGAAACATTTTCACATAGCTTAAGATGAGCACTTTCACTTTCACTTTCAAATCATATTTAATGACAGTATAAATGACTGCGGCAAAATAGCTGTTGTTTCAAATTGTAATCAGTCTTTTATAGTGTCTGTTTCAAATCATGTTACGTCCAGTATTCATGCTATGGTGTTGGGGTGATGATATTACCGTATTTTTCGGACCATATGAAGCACTTTTTTACTTGAAAACAGAGCCTTCAAGGTTGAGTGCATCTAATGGTCCAAAGAAAACTAAAAAAAATAATAAAGCTACAGTAAATAGGCCTATTGCCAGTAATACCATGATCATAAACAAGGTGCTGTACACCAACAAGCGAGTTGCAAATTGTGGCACAGACTGTATGTCGGTGTACTTGTGACAATCACAAAATGACAGAAGGTATACAACGCAAAAAGAAAGAAATTTTGGGTTCTTTCATACAAAAGGATGTGTCCATGGGATAAACTAAATGAAGGTTATGATCTCTGAACAGCCTTGTTCCGTTACATTTACCGAATGATTGATTGTGAGAGGGTGTAAAAGTATTTTCAGTCTTTCACGAATTTTCGTTTACACTTTTTTCCTTAAATTTCCATGCTAAAATCAAGGTGCGTCTTATGGTCAGGGGTGTCTTATAGTCCGAAAAATACGGTATTATTAGTTTTTTCTGTTGGTAATACTGTCAACCCTGGGCTCTTTTCTCGACACTGGTACATATTCAATACTGAATATAAAGTATTTTTCTTGTGAGTTGTAACAGAAGATAGTTTCCAATATGGAGCAAGAAATTATTGTTTAACGTAAGCAATTATAATATTATTTTTCTTTAATATTAACTGCCAGATCAAAACATATTATGTCCAATACATTTTCCTTCAGTTTGTAAAACACAATAATTGAGAAGTGATTTCATTTTTGCAACTTCCTGGACGTACGCATCAATCATAATAACTTAACATTTTTTGTAGTGTGAAAATATGTCCAGTTTAGGAGTAATCCGTTTTTCTTTTTCCTGTAAAGTTTTATTTATTTGGGACATAATATGATTTAAAAGATAGGCTACTCCTCATATAAGAATGTTCAGCATCACAGACTTGTGGCTATCTTGCAGGAGGGAGGCAACAATATTCTGTGTTTACCCTTTGCGATGAAGAAAAAAGTACCGGTACATGCAGTTATTAGGTTATTTCACAACTTGAGTAATAAACTGATTTTACAAAATAATTCTGTGATTAATTTAAAAGTACTGTAAAATATTATTTACCTTGTATACACTATTTCTTTCCGTAAGTGTGTCAAAGATTGAATACATTGCATTGAGCATTGAGACAACTTCCATTGGTGTGATTCGACTGCATATTTCTGTGAATGTAACCACGTCAGAAAAGAGGATGGACACACTATCAAACATCTGAAAATAAAATAACATTTTAAACAATTTTATCCAGCTTTATTTCACTGCTGAGATTTGCATCCTAATCTTTGGAGAAAAATCTTTCCTCAGGTGATCTTTACTGAACAAGCCCAGAAATTATCCCATTTCCAGCCAACTGTCCTCTTCTTCATAACTTCTATATGTGTTTTGGAAAAATCGTGAAATTATTGGTATCTTCGTCTTTCTGACTGAACATGATCAGTGTGAACACCAGTGAACTAGCTATGTATGTACACAAGTTCATTCTCCATAACATCAGGCCTATAATTAAGATTAGGGTTATATTTAAAAAGCTCATGTGAAGCAGACATGATTCTCAAATCTAAGCGTGGACAATACAATATTCTCACTTCAAATTCCAACATACTTTAAGAAGACATGGGAAGATATGGGAAGATTATAACTATCCTTTTGACAGATTCTATGACAAGAATAATTTAAACATAGTTTAAACACAACTGTTAGAACAATTTTTTAGAAAATAGGAACAAAATTTACTTCTTTCAATTCTAAAGAGTGAACTCCATTTGTTAGATGAATAAGTAAACTGCAAATTGAGATCATTTTTTTCAGCGAGATCAGTGAAAGAAATAAATGAAAATGCTCTGATAAGATAAAACTGCATGAATCAGAATTCAACCATTAAGTCTTAATGATGTTTTAATGAAGACTTAGCAGGCGTTTCTTCAATAATTTTCACAAATTATTGTATTGTTTTCTTGTTTTATTTATTACATTTATTATGTGAAGAAAATTTTCTGGACTGTGTATGACCAATTTAGGATATACTACAGGGTGCGGCAGAAAGAACGCCCTGATTTGGGAGAAAGATATCTACGTGGTGGGTCGGGGTAGAGGGGTGGGGTGAATATTGCCGAACAGCAATTTAGGTGCCATTTTAGTTAAGACCATGGCTTGGTCAGGAGTGCATCGTGCTTATGCCGTAGAGCAGTTTATTCAAAATGGCAAGTCGCCGACAGCAACGCAGCGCAAGAACGCAGCGTGCCTTTCGCGTAAATTTCGGGCTCCAAAGACTGGACATCTGAAAGTCAAGGTGTACCAACATCGTCCCCAAACTTTGGAAGCTCTTAAGGAGGCAATCCAACAGGAATTTGCTGATGTTCCACTCGAAACGACAATGAGTCATGGAAAACTACCGAGAGAGGCTCAATCAGTGTACAAACAATGGAGGCCGCCACTTCAAAACACGTTGATGTAAATGGCATCATGTGTACTTTTAAAGAATTACATAAGTTTTTTTTCATATTTTATTGGGTTTGGATAAATTTGCCTTCTGTAATCGGGGCGTTCTTTCTGCCGCACCCTGTACTAGCTGCAGAGTAATAATCTGTTGCATGTACAATATCATAATCATCGCAGAAGAACTTAATGAAATGCAAGTGAAGAAGACTTAAATTTAAAATGCTGCATTTTACTTTATAGTAAATCTCATAAAGTCTCCTCTAATATCCACTATTCTCAACATGTAACCTTTAATTAACTTATGTATAATACCGGTAGTTTATCTTGATTTTTATTCACTATTTTGTACCTATTGTAAATTATCTATTGCTAATGTAATGACCTGTCCAATGTCATGCACATGAGCTAAGGATGAAATAAAATTATTATTTAGCAAACTTTTCTGTTTAATTTAATTTATTTTGATTCCTCCAAATGGAGGCTGCTCTAGGATAAAGTATATAATTTCAACAAATTTCAGATTACAGCAGTGAATTCACATATCACAAGGCCAAATTGGCAACTTCTGAAATGGTTCCTGAACAACTGAACAGAACAACTTAGAGCTATAATTAAAATTTCTTTGAAAATTAAAATTATCCTTATCCTTCCAAAATTGCACTAAAAAAATCGGCTAAAAAAATTCGAATGTAATATCATAGGGTTTCAACCAAAAAAATTGTGAAAATTGAAGTGATGGCAGGAGCACTGACTGCACCGTCATGGCTAGGTGCCAGACGAGTACGAAAACACCACTCAATTTCCTAGAAGAATATTTTCAGGATCACTGGTAGAAGCAAGTGTCTGTCATGCCATAGTCACATCACTGCTGAGTGTAAATTGGCCTTAAAGTGGTGAAATAAAGTGGCTACGTCAGAAATTGTGCAAATAGGCTAATTTGTGACATAGAACTGAACCTGACTTATAGGTACAGTAGTTCGCTAAGAGGAAGCAGAAACAATTTACAGGTTTCTTCAGTCCCTGTTTGTTACTGTGAGTACTGAATATTATTTTATTGACTGTAAGCTTACTAGTAAGCAAAGGTGTAGTAGAGGATATGCCTTACACCTTTGCTTAAGCTTATTTGTTAGCATATGCCTTATGCTTCCCTGCAATCAGCAGGAGGCCTTTGCCCGTTAAGGGATTTCATAGGCTAAATTCAAATTCAAATTCAAATTCAAATATCTATTTACTTATTGGTCAATTTAGTTATTCATGTATATCTAGAAATGGTAAGTGGATATACTTACAAAAGGTAAACATTTATTAGTAGTAGTACTGATTTTAGATATATGAGTTTTTATGTATGCAGACGCCTCTGGTGAAAAACTTTCTGTAACACCAGGGGTGATCATTTGTACAACTCCAGATACAAGAATAAATCATTCATTCATTCATTATTCATGTATATAATTATTTAATTAAATATTTGTCAATTCAGTCATTGACTTGAAAGAACAATTCAAGAGTATGTAGGCCTAACTTACACAAAGTTCTGTACATAGCAAAACACAAAGGAGCTTTGTGGAGTGTTTTTTTATTAGGCAGCAGGAACCAAATATTGAAGAAGAGTTTACTGTTAAATCAGTGCAGCTTCAATGAAGGGATTATTACAGTCCTATGCACTCATGTAATCGTTAAAATGCATTTCATGATATAACATCATCTTGGCATAACTCATATGCCACTTTTATTCTCAATTAGAGGTTTAAATTCGTTGTTATTGCCTCACTTTGAAATCAGCAAAAGATTTTTCCAAAAATGTATGGTAGAAATTAAATAATCTTATTAATAATTGACTCATAATAACTGTCAAAAATTAAAACATGACTTCCGCTAAAAGTTTCCAAAAAAATAAGGGTATACCTTGTTAACATTTTGGGACTACCGATACACCACTAGTAATAAGGGTTTTGCTTTCATTTAGTAACGGAACTTAATAATGATTCATTCAAAATTTATACTGTACCTCACATGTATCGATGGGATTTTCACCAGTTCGAAGGCGATCTGCAACTTGCTTGGGTATCATCTGATACAGCAGTTCATCAGTTCGCCTCATCTCTTCATCCAACTTCCTCATAGATTCTTCTAACTTCTTTGATTTTTGCTGTTCTTGGTCTAAAGCTAATTTTAGTTCCACTGACTGTTGAGTTCCAGCTAACATCAGGTCCCTGTAAAGCAATTATATGAGTCAACGAGTAGATAAAAAGTGAATCAGAGAGTACAAAGATTTAGGCTCATTGGAACTGAGGACACCGTTGGTACAGCAGTTTTAATTAACGAGTTTTTATAGGAATTCATAAACTGTCTGTTTTCAGTATGTTCCAAGCATAGACGGTAATTTTCAAACTGTCTGTTTTCAGTGTGTTCCAAGCATAGACGGTACTTTTCAAACTGTCTGTTTTCAGTGTGTTCCAAGCATAGACGGTACTTTTCAGACTGTCTGTTTTCAGTGTGTTCCAAGCATAGATGGTAAATTTTCACTAAAAAATTTTACATCTTTTGTTTTTCTTGTCAACCATCAATGACCCATTTTGTACACCAGAAATCGTTAACTTACAACAGAATGAAATATAAAAATATTGAATTAAAGTAAGTTGAAACATAACCACACCAGAATCATGAGTAAGCCAGTAGGCCTACAATAAATATTACGTATTTTCGTTCTTACCTTTCTGGATCTTTCAAGAAAGTGAAGAAATGCAATTCAGGATTTCGTCCTTTATTATTACTGCAATTTACAGCAGAACAATAAGGTCCTTTCGAATATCACTTGTTCTAATAAATACAACACTCCTATTTATTTACATACTTCCCAGAGTAGTTACTGTAGTGTTAGTTTATGGCTGCTACAATCGCTAGTATATGTGCGCGCATGTTCGTCTGGCAGAAAAACGGACTGAGTTTCTTTACTGTATTAATATGTATACTGTGGTAATATGCTTCAGTGTATTCAATTATTACATAATACACATCATTTAGCTATGTTGCAATACTACTGCATGGGAGTTTGAGCTACTTAAAATTTTCTATATTGATTTTATTCAGATTCAACTCAATCAGAAAGAACCCTCTTCCCCCATGTGTATACTGGTTTATAAATTGCCTACCATTTAAAGAAGTTTAGATGGAGGAAATAGGCCTCTCTTCAATTAATATTAATTAAAAAAATAACTAATTATCATTTGATGTTTATGATGCCAAACTCTAGCTTTGTATGCCTAAAAATACCAGGATTCTCTATAATAGTAGAAGTGCTTTACAGTAAGGAAAAAAAATCATCCATTGATATCAATGTAATAAGATTGACAGTCAATATACACTATCCAAAATTATTTTTTTTTTTGTAGATATGTGCAGTGCTTGAAAATAATTTCTTATATTTATCCTTTTCACTACTAACATATTATTCACTGTGCAAACTGGTGGTGCTAAATTAATTTGCAAATTTCTTATGTAGTCATAAACGGACAAACAATTGCAAATAATTTGTTAGTTCCTCCAGAATAAGGTAGTGATTGGATGTATGCATCAGTGGCATGGCCAGCAGTGTTGAGATATGGCTGTACCAGTGAAAAAGTTAATTAATCGGTCTCCTTTATGTTATTATTGATGCAACTACATTGTTAACAAACAATATAACAATATAACACATCTGTGTGGAGAATCTTTCATGTTACAACTTTCTTTCTTATCCTGTAAAAACACTGTCAATTCACAAGGCCAATTTTGCAGGCACAATGATGATAATCAGCTTAAATCTGAACTAGATTTTAAATTCTTCTTCTTCTTCCTTTGATGTAGGATGGCATCCTGTTTGTTTCCCCTTTATTCCTCAGATGATTCATGTGTACTATCTTTCCATCTTGTAGCAGGTCTTCCTCTTAATCTTTTTTCCGTCTGGTCTACTTTCTTGAGCCTTTTTTGCTAGGCGATTGTTTTCCATTCTATCAGCGTGTTCTTTACAAAATTTTCTTCTGTCATTGGTAAATTTAGTTATGTCCTGAATTTGGCATTTGTCCCTAATTTCTGTATTGTGTATCTTATCTAATAAAGTTTTCCCCTGAATTGTTCTTAGCACCTTCATTTCACATGTGTTTAATATATGTTTAGTTTTGTTTGTGTCTGCTCTCATTTCTGCTGCATATGTTAAGATTGGTCTTAATATTGTTTTATAAATGCGCAATTATAATAAATTCTTGACATACATAATACAAATACAAATGATTATTTAAATTACCGGTACATAAAGAATCTTTCAAAAACACGGAAACCAATATTTTATTTTTCATCCCATCTTTCAGTAATTTTACATGTTTATTTTCAATTTTAAAGCTACTTCCATGAGCTCCAGAAAGAAGACCTTTCACTGTACTTGGGCATTGAAGTACAGGTTATTATATCTCTAGTAAGGTGAGGGAGGTATGCGTCTTCATTGGTAAATTTCTTCCTTATCATTTCACGTTTTATGTAACATTCTCTTCACTGTTGCATGGTCCCTTCTATTAAACATATCTGTTTTAGTATTGTTATCCCTGAATAAGATTTTGTTTATACAAGTAAGAATCAGCTTGAAAAATTTCATGTCATAACCGGGATTTGAACATGGATCTTCAGCTTAACGCGCTGATGCTCTACCATTGAGCTACCATGACAACATGCCAGTCTGACATCAAATTCCTCAACTGATTCAGAAGACAAGGCAAACCACGGGAGGTTTCTCTCCATTGAGAACACACATCCAAATGGCGTCCTACCCTTGTAGGTACTTTGAAGCCTAGTTATTATTTATATACTATTAATTAAGTGGAAGGAAAGGAAATAGACATTAAATCCATGTCTGGGATATTAATACAAGTAAGAATCAGCTTGAAAAATTTCATGTCATAACCGGGATTTGAACACGGATTTTCAGCTTAACGCGCTGATGCTCTACCATTGGTTTGTCTTGTCTTCTGAATCAGTTGAGGAATTTGATGTCAGACTGGCATGTTGTCATGGTAGCTCAATGGTAGAGCATCAGTGCGTTAAGCTGAAGATCCGTGTTCAAATCCCGGTTATGACATGAAATTTTTCAAGCTGATTCTTACTTGTATTAATATCCCAGACATGGATTTAATGTCTATTTCCTTTCCTTCCACTTAATTAATAGTATATAAATAATAACTAGGCTTCAAAGTACCTACAAGGGTAGGACGCCATTTGGATGTGTGTTCTCAATGGAGAGAAACCTCCCGTGGTTTGCCTTGTCTTCTGAATCAGTTGAGGAATTTGATGTCAGACTGGCATGTTGTCATGGTAGCTCAATGGTAGAGCATCAGCGCGTTAAGCTGAAGATCCGTGTTCAAATCCCGGTTATGACATGAAATTTTTCAAGCTGATTCTTACTTGTATTAATATCCCAGACATGGATTTAATGTCTATTTCCTTTCCTTCCACTTAATTAAGATTTTGTTTGTTTATACTTTTGAAGTCGACATAATCTAATGGAATAGAAAATAAATTTTTGTTGAATTACAGCTCATTGAGCTGTTAAAACATATTAGTTTTGCCAAATAGAAACATAAGTTTATAATAAGTGGTGAAGAATACCAATAGGAACTTTCACAATTTTTCAAACTAGAATCAGGTTTAGGAACTCAATACGCTAATTTACTAACCTGCTAAAATCATGCATGGAGAGGTCGTTGATGTAGAGGCCTGTGGTGACAAGAGAATTGAGATCTGGCATCACAGGTGTTCCCAAATACATCATCATCCTCCAGTTGTCCATATAGATCATCTGGCCTACACAAAAATTAAAATAATGTCGCTGTAAAATTTTAACAGTTCTGTAGCTCATATTAATTACTACTATCTTGCAAGGAATGTTAAGAAATTCTAACAAAAAACAAATGCAATATGCCTTAAGCAATAAGGTGACAGCAAAGATGAGCACGGGTGTAGATGATGAACTCTATACCCAGCTATACTCCATACTCTATAAATAACGTGACCATACATCCCGTTTTGATCGTGACAGTCCCTTTTTTTAGGCATGTCCCGGTCATCCCATCGTTATTAAAAAAAAAAGAACACCAACTGTCCCGTTTTATAAAATTCTAGGAATAATTTCAAGAATAAACCATAGACTTATAATAATTAATAATATACATTGTATTGGACTTCATAGTTTAGAAACTGGTACTGTACGTTTAATGCCTGAATTTTGTTGATGAGAATTTTCATTGTAGTATAACAGTTGCACACCCCTGTGTGGGGTGTACAACCCTGAGAGAGCAAAGTCCACTGCTATATCTGGTTTACTGCTGAGAATGAAATATTTTCCCTGTTAAGTAAACAAAGAAGTCAATAGAGGTTATTAGTTGTTGGAAGGGAGAATGAGAGTTCATGGCTGCAGATGTGGATATTAGTTTCATGTGTATCCGAGTGTAGAGATATATATGAGAGTAGCAGTGTAGAAACCTAAAGCATCGTAAAGGAAGACCAAAACTACAGTGGGAGGAAGGAATTGAAGAGGACTCAGCAAGGGTAAGCTATAGGAATTGGAGGAGAGTCGCCCAAAATAGAGAAGAGTGGCAGAAACTCTTGAAGGAGGCCAAGGCCCACCCTGAGCTATAGAGCCATCTGTAGTGCCAAAGAAGAAGAAGGGTAGAAACCATGAAGATGAGAGATTAAGAGGGATTAATCTAGTGTAGATAAATATATATATGTAACTGGTGTAGTTAGAATAAAACCAAAGCAACTTCCAACCACATATTTCATTTCAAAGAGCAACACGCATAATAAATGAGCTACCTATCTATTTAATCTCCTATCCACCTAGTCTAGAGGGGAAGTTCAAGAATAGTAAGTGGTGCCAAGAGAGAAGAAACTGCAGAATCCATCCAGGATAGGCCTACACAAATATCTACGGATGAAAATGAGTACAGTGTAAGTTGGAGATATAAATAAGATGTATACGGTCCACGTATGTAACAACATTTTACAGTAGCATGCTTTTTTCAGGATGACAATGGTTTGGGTTTTTATTTGTAATCATGCAGAGGAAGCTAATGTTTATGTCTTTTGCATGAAGAACTTTAACAGAAAATGTATAATAAATTTAAAATAGCTTACTTCAGGAACTGTTAACCAGTTCTGCTATAACCTTATAGTTCTTGTTTAAATTGTAGTTTCTAGTAATATATAAAGATGCAATCAGCAGCTATGATAACTATCTTGACCAAAATTATAACCTGTTTGCATTTTTGATTGAAACATAATATCATACTAATTTCAAGTCCAATTGTTGAAAATTGGTCAGAGTTAGTCCAATAAGTCCTAGATTTTCTTTTTTGGGGGGAGGTAAAGTGATTTGTTTGGGATGTCTCGTTCATAGGTCAAAATATTATGGTCACCCCCACCTATAAATTATTATAGCAGATATTATAACTGTATGCTATTGCTGCCAACTGAATTCCAATTCTTAACAAATTCTCGCTTGTGCAAGTGCTGATGAGTGAGTTCTTGATGGCACTGTATAATAATAATAATGCATATTAATTTTCAGTTATAATAATTGTGAGCATTTTGTGAACTCTACACCTATCACTATACTTCCAAAACTGTATCTTAAGGCTAATGAAATTAGGTTTCATAACTGTTTTTTACTTGAGTGCGCAAGTGCGAGATGTACTGGTAACAATGAGTTACAACACTGCGCAGTTTCAGCCAATTCCAACTTTTCACAAAACTATAATACTGGTAGTAGTTTTTAGTTTATATGATTATTTAGCTTGTTTGCATTTTGTAAAATGAAGTGAGAGAGTGAGAAAATTGTGAAATGCCTGGATACATATGTATTTCAAATGTGAATTATGGGATTTCAGCAACTTGAACATCAGAAGTAAGGTGAAACATATGGTTGCCCTAGAATTAGTTTTGAAGAAAATGGGTGTAATTAGAGTCACAAAATCACATTCATGAAAGTTGTTATGAAATCTACTGTCATTGTGTAAACTAGCCTTAATACATTTTTGTTCAACAAAAAAGTTCTATAATTACCATACCATTACCTTTAAGTCTAAGATTTTTGTCATCAGGTACTCCATTATTCTCATCACTGAGTATGACAGCATCTCTCTTTCTGTCA
Organism: Ectobius pallidus; assembly: GCA_964059195.1. Lineage (NCBI taxonomy): Eukaryota > Metazoa > Arthropoda > Insecta > Blattodea > Ectobiidae > Ectobius > Ectobius pallidus. The sequence goes on along the minus strand of CAXKWD010000004.1, from coordinate 46,367,325 downwards.
CATGGTCGCTCTGTTAATACTGGCTCAACTGTGACTAGTTCAAAAATATTGTTTGTTCTATTTAATATCTGAAAAAGATTTTAAGAAAGTGAACTTCATTTCTTAATAACAACTATTTTCATAACCATATACCTAGGCAATACATCCATGGAGTAAAAACTTAGTGCTAGGAGACTGAAGGGACTAACAGAATAAAGCATTATCAGGTTCTTTTTAAGAATATTTTTGTTAATGCTATTTTAAAAACATCGATAATTATGGGTACCAGTAGGCCTACTCATGTGTTTTGAGTAGTATTTATCTACCTCCTTATTCCCTCTGATATTAAAATAAACATACAACACACTGTGATCTTCATGTACAGAACACTAAAAAAGATCATTAAAATCTATGTACAGATTAAAATTTTTATCAGAAATTACACAGGTCAATGTAGTAAAATACTAAAATGTGCAGAAAATGGATTTCCCTACTGCCGGGAGTCTTTACACCATGTATAAAACGGTGATGTCAAAATCTTGAGTGTTGTAGATAGTTCTTTTCTTGATTAGTTTGTAAAAAGATCATTAAAAATATATATACAGATTAAAACTTTTTCACAAATTACACAAGTCTATGTAGTAAAAATGCATAAAATGGATTGCCCCACTGCCGGGAGTCTTTACACCATGTTTAAAACGGTGATGTTAAAATCTTCAGTGTTGTAGTGTTCTTTCTTGAATGTTTGGTAAAATTTTTCTTGTAGAATCGTGTGTGAAACTACTCATGTGGTTTCTTACTTGGCTGTCAGCAAACAATAACTTATGATGTATGATAAAAGTTGGTATAAATTATCCTAGAATCCCAAGAGAGATTACAAGTTTATTGAAAGATTCATGACTACAAAGGAGTGAATTTATCATAGGTAATCCCATGAGAGATTATGAGTTTGTCAATATGAACGCGAAGCATGAGCGATTTTATCTGATGAAACTCATAGTCTAGATTGGGATTTATTAAGCCTATTCCATAAATAAAATCTATCAGATTATTATTTCCTTAAGTGTGTTATGAAAATCAAATCACCATTGTGCCAACAGTCGTGTTAACAGAAAATAACCAATGCTAACAACAGTGAGGATGAGAAATAGCTCACCTAATTAAGATAAGCTAAAATGAGAACAGAAAATACACTGAATCGAAATTGTTTTTAATAATTGCACATTTACAATACTTAAATTTCCAAATAAGTTATATTGTATAAAATATGTGTTTTTATTCTGTACAATGGCAGAAATACAAGGGTTCGGTAATGAACTGATGTTATATATAAGATAGAATTACATCCTTGTGACCCTAGCAAGCATATTATAAGATAAACAGTCCTGACTAGTTGATATAGGAGACATTGCTATGTTATTGGTCAGTATCAACTATCAAGTACACATATGACTAGGATAATCTGATTACAATGTAACTGAAATAATAATTACTTTCTTATTTTCTTGTTTAAAATCAAATCAATATTCTAGATAATATTTCACCGCATTCACTTTCATATAAATTGTCATTATTTAAAAAGAATTATCAGTCATTCACATTTTTCTGACCATTTGAAGCCACATCACACACAAAGTGAAATGGTAACTGGAAATAAATAATTAAAAACTCCTTTATTTTCAGATTGAACTGGTACCATTATAAACTGCGTACTACAAATAATTGAGGAGCGTTTTTTCAAAAGCCGATGTCTACATGGATGACTCAGTGCCAGAGGTGACTAAGTGCCATAAAAAAAAGTGCTAATATTTGTGTGTATTGACCAGCAAAGATCGTATTTTATCTACGCCAAACATGACAAACAGCCTTGCTGAATCAGTTACAGACAAAGTAATGGCTGCTAGTCATGTTTGGCGTAGATAAAATACGATCTTTGCTGGTCATTACACACAAATATTAGCATTTTTCTTGATGGCACTTAGTCACCTCTGGCACTGAGCCATCCATGTAGATATCGGCTTTTGAAAAAACGCTCTTCAATTACATTATATGAGGAACAATAACTTTCCAGAAACTCTAATCAAACTTTCACAGACCACACGAGGATGACTTGTGATGGAGCTGTTTGAACTTTCTACCTGCTCATGAGCTATACTCAACAAAAGTTTCCAGGGGTCAAAAATCTAACCTTATTTGCTAACCTAACAAGCTGAAATGTATGGTTAATAATAAATACTGTTTAAAGTAAATTGTCTAATTACTCATAAAGTAATCAATGTATTGAAATCATAATGGTACTTACAGACTGGAATTTAAAAGCAATTAAAGGGCGTACTAGATCAAACCAGTTGGTAATTTTCTTCCCAACCAAGTCAGGTAATATCACCATTAGAGAATTCCCTATGCTTCGTACTATCATGTCTGATCTGAAATAATAAGAATAACATGGTAAGAAAAAACAAACATATACCCTATTTATTTATTTATTTTGTAGGCTATTTTTTTACAAAAGGTCCCTGTGAGCAAATGGCTCACATTAAGTAATAGGCCTAGTAATACAAAAGAATGTCATGCGTTGAGATTATTATAATAAAGTTGTTACAGCAGTTTACAAAAATATTGTAATTACAATAGAAATAGAAAAATTTGTTTACATCATTCATTTAACAGAAAATCTTCAACTTTTCTTCAAAGTATTTAAAATGTTCACAGTCCTTATTTCTTGTGGAATTCCATTAAAAACCTATGCCAGATAAATTTTTATACCCCTTAGTCCATAAGCAACCAATTGTGAATGAGTCATGAAAATATTTGTTTCTCTCTTGTGCTATAAGGAATGTATATCTTCAAGGAAAAGTAATACAATATTATTACGATTATGTTTGTTAACTATTTTATAGATTGGAGCACTATGTTTTATAACTAACTCCAATGGAAGAACTCCTGAATGCACATATAATAGCCTATTTTAATTTTTGTTAAGTAATGCAAGCCTAAAAGATTTCATACAGCATTAGATAGAAATATATGGGCATGAAAAATCAAAATAATGTGCTACAAAATATTAGAATAGCTTGCATATCGTTCAAACAAGGGGAGAAATTCAAATACCTGGGAGGAATAATTACATATACAAATAATATTAAGCTAGAAGTTAAGTGTCAACTAAAATCAGGAAATGCTTGTTTTTATGCAGTTCAGAAAATTTTATCTTCTCGTCTTCTGCCCAGAAAGCTAAAAACAAAAAATTATATGATGGTTATCCTGCTGGTTGTATTAACTTATATGGATGCGAGTTTCGGAAGAACATAATCTGAGAGAGTCTGAAAACAGGGTGCTTAGGAAAATACTCGGACCTAAGAGAGATGAAAACAGGGACTGGCGAAAACTATAAGTTGTACACTTCACAAAATATAGTAAGGGTAATTAAATCATGGAGGATGAAATAGCCTGGACATGTTTCGCATATGGAGGAGGAAAGACATATCTCAAAAATACTAACTGGGAGACCCAAAGGGAAGAGACCACTTGGAAGGCCTAGGTGTAGGTGGATGGACAATATTAGGATAGATTTAAAGGAAGTAGGATTTATGAGGGATGGGTGAAAGGCAGGCCTAGGTAAGCAATGAACCTCTGGTTTCCATAAAATAGATAATATTCCTTTAGCTTGCTTAGGAATTGTCTATTGCCAATAAGTAAATAAATAAGAGGGTATTAGATAGTGCATTTGCTAAAACTGTTGATAATATACAACTTATAGGCTTTACTAAGAATTCTTGGGGCCTTCTGCAAACTCTCATTATGGGGTATGTTTACCTCAGAAAATAATTATTGTTGCATTATACTTATGCCATATACAGAGTGGACCAAAAGTCACGATCGGATAATGTTTACATGTATATTGAAATAACTCATTTTCTGAAACCGAAAACTATTCATAGCCTGAGAGGAATATTTACCCCCTTATACACTTTTTGTAGCGATAGTTTGTCAATTTTCAGATAGAGCTAGGACATTGTTATATTTTAGTGACAAGCCAGATTTTTCTTGCGAGTGGATTTATTAGGCGATTGTTGTTGGTGTGAAACGCTGTGTTATGTTTGTGTTGTAACAATGGTGGATACAAGCAAATATACGAATGAGGAACGTCTCATTGTTAGTGTGTGTGGGTTCATGAAAAAGAACAAACTGGCGAAACATACGATGAAATCAGAGAGAACTTCTTTCTTTGTTTCAATGTAGCAGCTCCGACTGAAGTCAATCTACGGAAACTGGAAAAGAAGACTTTCTCAACAGGTTCTGTATTAGATGCAAAATGCGGCGATGATGTCAGTATCATCTGAGTGAATCATTGGAGCGTTCCCCGATGAAATCAACAAGGAAGCGATCAGCAGAAATGCAGGTCCCAAGAACTTTGTTGTGCCACTGGATGAAAAATGAAGGTTATCATGCATATAAGCCCATCACCATAAATGAATTAAGTGACCGGGATATGGAAATGTGACGTGTCGCATGTGAAGATTTACTTTCTGCTTTTCCCACCTTAGTGGTTCGTCGTAATGTCTTGATGACTGATGAATGCGCTGTGTATCTCAGCTCTCGTTCGCGTACTGTTTATTTGTGGGCCAAACATAACCCTCAGGAACTTGACAGAGTTGGTATTCTTAACACCGTTGTTCTTCAACAAGATGGAGCCCCAGGACATTTCTGGACTCCAGTTCGGGAATGGTTAAGTACCAGCTTTCCTACGTGGATTGGACGAGGTGGACCTCTCATTTGGCCTCCAAGAAGCCCCGATCTCACAATGTGCGACATCTGGCTGTGGTCCTACTTAAAAGAAAATCTTGTAATGATTCGGATGAATTCTGTTGAACAACTGAAGAGAGAGATCATCCTTATCTTCAGAGCAATCATTCCCAAAATGCTGAGGCAGGCAAGCAGAAGGACACGGCGGCACATTCAACTGTGCGTGGAAAACGATAGTGCACATACCAAAACTTTGTACGTTTAACAATGATGCTGACAGGCCCAGGGAACTTTATTTTACCATATTTCCATCCCTTAATACTTGCTACTTCAATAAATAAGGTTTTTACGTCAATTGTGGCATTTTATAATTGCATAAACTAACATACAAAATATCCGATCGCGACTTTTGGTCCACCCTGTACAGTGAATTTAGTGGTCATATTACCCAGTGCCTAGCAGGTTGGTTAATCAGCTGTTGTGGTGGCAAGTGTAATGAAAATAAGAAAGTGCACCTTAGTCCCTGTCTTACCCAGGTGTAGCAATTTTGTAAATTGATGATATTATCCTTCAGCTCTTTTAACATGTGCTTACTCTTTATTTTTTCAAATTCTACCATAATTCTGAGTAAGTCAGGGAGTACCGGTACTTAACAGCAAAAAACTGAATCACTTGCAAGGAGATTGCAACCATTCTGAATGGAAGTCACAACCTGACTGACCAACCTGTCAACTGCTGTGAGACAAGGCAGCATGACTGCTGAATGCACTAGTAGAACTCCAATTTAACAGAACCTTGAATTAATATTAAACCCCAATTATTATCACAATTAATTAATGTGTTAATATTTTCAATTTAACATTATTCCAGATAACAACTTTGGAATTCTCAGAGAAATTAGGTATCAGAGTAAAAACAGATAGCACAGTTCTTTTTTAACACTATTAAACTTGTGAACTTCGATTTCATTTTTACATAGGGATGTTACTATTTTATAAAATACTAAGTTATTAATTAAGTGGAGGGAAAGGAAATAGACATTAAATCCATGTCTGGGATATTAATACAAGTAAGAATCAGCTTGAAAAATTTTATGTCATAACCGGGATTTGAACACGGATCTTCAGCTTAACGCGCTGATGCTCTACCATTGAGCTACCATGACAACATGCCAGTACAACATCAAATTCCTCAACTGATTCAGAATACAAGGCAACCCACGGGAGGTTTCTCCATTGAGAACACACATCCAATGGTGTCCTACATTTGTAGGTACTTTGAAGCCAAGTTATTATTTATATACTATTAATTAAGTGGAGGGAAAGGAAATAGACATTAAATCCATGTCTGGGATATTAATACAAGTAAGAATCAGCTTGAAAAATTTTATGTCATAACCGGGATTTGAACACGGATCTTCAGCTTAACGCGCTGATGCTCTGAAGATCCGTGTTCAAATCCCGGTTATGACATAAAATTTTTCAAGCTGATTCTTACTTGTACTAAGTTATTAACTTACCCAAAAACAATACTGAAAGGAAAAATCTCAAAGAGCATGGAAGCACTGATGGGTAAATGTTTTTCCTCACGAGTCATTGTAAGGGATGCAAGTGTGAAAGCTCTATTGTCGAAGGTCAACTGAAAGGTAACATGCACTGTGTCGAATAACAGCTCTTCTCTCACTAACTCAATTATCATCTCCTTATGGTAAAAATGTCTTGCTACCTGTGAACAAACACCAACAATCTAGATATAGATACACAGGGTATATTCATGGATCACAGAATATTATTTCTTTTGAACATTACATGTTTTAGGAGAAAAATATTCTCACCAACAATTTATTTACTAGAGATGGGAGTTCTCGATTGAGAAACCGGAATTATTCAATTCCTGGAAGTTCTTGAGATTTCAAGAATTGTATAAAAAGTTTTTGAATGATCATATGAATGATTTAATGCTTGCAGAAGCTTATAAGTGAGCATAACTTTGAGAAGGAGCCTATCACTTCCGTTAACTTTGTTAACGCAGTATAAGTTCTGCAGGCAAGTAAGGCATATATATGAACACACAGCTCCAAGTGCACAGGACAGTTCAGTGTTGCCAGATTTAGAATTTTTAGCAGAAGACGGCAGCTGAGACAACATTGCTATCTTATGTATTTTTACTCTGTGAATGCTTTTAGTAGAATGACATTAACACAATATCTGACAATGCTGCATGAATGGTTTGTGGTTCACTGTTGGTGAGTCACACCCATTGATGGAACCAATTGCAGCACACCATGGTAATATGATGAAATTTTAGAGCTGCTGAACATTCGAATGACGATTGAGTTATCAATTGAGTCAATCTTAGTAACTGTTGGATACTGACTTGAGTGATGAGTTCTCGCATCACAAGTTCTCAGATCCTTGCTTTCATCTGAGAACTTTTTAAGTCAAATGATCATTCAATTCTTTATATTACGAGAGAACAAATTACTTGATTCTTAAAGTCATCCAATTCTATACATCAGTGCTCTAAATTTAGGTAAATCAAACATAGTTAACAAAGTAAGTTTCCCTTGGTTCGTTTACAGAAACAAAACACAATTCAAGGAAATATTTATTGCAACAGACACAGCCAGTGTTCAGCTATTTTTCAGCATATTTGCTACCAGAATTGTTCAAAAGTTGGTGACATGGTAAGACAAATGTTTCAATTGCTGTGGTGAGTATGTTGAAAAATAGCTGAACACTGGCTGTGTTTGTTGCAATAAATATTTCCTTGAAATTGTGTTCTGTTTCTGTAAACGGACCCAGGGAAACTTACTTTGTGGACATGCCTCATAGACTAACAAAATTCTTGTGGCTGAAAATTATCCAATTAGGTATGATATACGAGGCGTGTTTTTTAAGTAAGTACCGTTTTGCGATTCCGCCACCGCGGCGCTACGGTCGGCGTTCCGCGCATGCGCGCTGGTTACCTACATCTCTTGTCTACGCACTGACGCCATTACAGTCTGATTCTTCATTGTATACGTTGTTTACTGAGTGTTTAAGATGCCTCCGACAATCGTGAGTCCCGCCGATTGTGAAGTACGGGCTGTTATACGATTTCTTAGTGCTAAAGGTGTAAAACCGATCGATATTCATCGTGAGAACTGTGAAGTTTACGGACAAAACATTATGAGTGATGGAATGGTAAGGAAATGGGTGAGAGCATTTAAAGATGGCCGCACAAATGTGCATGATGAAGAACGGAGTGGGCGTCCTTCGGTCTTTAATGAAGATTTGGTGCAGAAAGTGGAAGAAAAGGTGAGAGAAAACAGACGCTTTACAATTTCATCAATGTGCGACTGGTTTCCTCAATATTCTCGTAGTGTTTTGTATCGCATTGTGACCGAGAACTTGAATTACCGGAAATTGTGTTCACGTTGGGTTCCAAAAATGTTGACGGATTTGCACAAAACCCAACGTTGTGGCAGTGCATTGACTTTCCTTGAGCGGTACCACAATGAAGGTGAAGATTTTTTAGACCAAATTGTTACTGGTGACGAAACATGGGTGGCCTACGTCACACCAGAATCAAAACAACAATCCATGGAATGGCGACATTCATCATCACCCAAAAGAGTGAAGTTTAAGCAAACAATTTCTGCCCGGAAAATCATGTGCACAGTTTTTTGGGACAAAAAAGGAGTATTGCTAGTGGAGTTTCTGCCTCGTAATGAGACAATCAATGCAGCGTCTTATTGTGAGACATTGAACAATCTGCGTCGTGCAATCCAGAACAAAAGACGTGGAAAGTTGAGTAAGTGTATCGTTTTGCTGCATGACAATGCCCGTCCACATGTGGCTAATCGGACCAAAGATCTCATCAAATCTTTTAAATGGGAAACTCTAGATCATCCTCCATACAGCCCTGATCTGGCGCCCAGCGACTACCATTTGTTCCTGCACTTGAAGAAACACCTGGGTGGTCAGAGTCTTCAAGACGATAACGAAGTCAAAACAGTTGTGATACAGTGGTTAACAAGTCAGGCGGCAGAATTTTATGAGGAGGGTATTCAAAAACTGGTGCCACGTTATGACAAGTGCCTCAATATTCACGGAAATTATGTAGAAAAGTAGATTAAGGTACAGGCTTTCATGTAAAAATAAAATTATTGCGATATCTTTGCACGTCTTTTTTTAATTCCAAAACGGTACTTACTTAAAAAACACGCCTCGTACTTGTTAGATGTTCTGAAGTTTTGTTCATGGAATCTTGCTCTGCTTAATGTTGTTTGAATAATCCCATGTAAACAAACAGTACAAATTCTACATTGTATCTCAAGGATTACAGTTCATATTTTTTATTTATTTATTTTTTTAAGTTTGGGAACTGCAGTACAGTCTTGCAGTCTGATCACATATACAATAAAACTGTACATATTCTCTGATCTAATGCCACTTCGCTAGTTGTAGGATCATCTTTTTCATCACCAACATTTAACACATGAAGTGTTTGAGCCATCTAAAGAATCACATATACCTCTCTTATTTGACCCATTGTGTAGTAGACAAAACCTCTCCTTTTGCTCCTGTAATGAAGTGTTAGGCCTTGACGAGTTTCATTTTCACAGATAAAAGATGGTGCTCTCATGCGAGGATATGAAAATTTGAGGTATTCGTGTAAGTTATCCAAACCTATAAGCACAAAAGCATCTGTTAGGAAGTTTTATTTTCTGCAAAACATTCTTTCTCTGTTAAAGACAGGTTTTGTATCTTATCTATTGGAGAGATATAATACTTATACCGGTTTACAGTTTTCTGAGTGCGATTCCCACCAAAGACAAATTTTCCTTGATACGAAACTTACATCTCTTCAATGAGATATGAAAGAAAACCTGTCATTAGCTAATACCACTGATAGGTTGGTTAAATTAAAACATGTAATAAAATAACATCCAAGTGAGATGCATTCTCGCTAAACTGTAGATGTGTGAACATTTGATAGGGGTTGATAGGAGTGTAGAAGAAGATTTGGTATGGGACTAAGTATGTCCTGTGTGAGATTAGTGATCTAGGCATATAAAAATGAAAACCCAGGTTCATTTCCTATCCAGGGTAAATTTTCCTCTATAGGAAACCATACTTTTCCCCTGGTTTAGATAAATACCTTTTGGAATAACGATGCTCAGATTATCTGACCTGTCTGTTACTCTCTGGGTATGCCATGGTGTAGTGGATGAGGCACTGTGCTACAAACCAGAAGGTTGCAGGTTCGATTCCCGATGAGGTCAGTGGGGTTTTTCCATTGGCCTAAACCTTCTGGTGGCCTTTGGGTCAGGTCAGCCTCTAACCAAAATGAGTATTCCAGTGCATAGGGCTGACAACCTTACCATCTTCATGTCCAGTGTCTTATATGGGCCCGTGGTGCTCAAGCCCACCCAATAATTTGCCTTATTTTATTATAAAAATTATTACTTTTATTAAAAATCTTGTTTTTTGGTTGAATCGCTGTAAAGCTAATTTTCAAACATAGTACAATTTCCTCTTGTTCCAATTCACTTACGATCGTTTGAAATCGTTCTTCAATCCATAGCCTACTGTATTTTATGTCACTTACTCTTGTCAATGCAATTGCCACAGCCATCGCAAAAATATATTTTTATACTTCGAAAGACTAAAGGCATTTTTACATTCAGAAAAGAAAAAACTTAATCACATTGCTGTTTTAAATATATGTTAGGAGAACGAGGAAAAGGCAGGTTTAGCATTTAGTTGATGAAAGTCATTAATAAACAAGGCAAGTATGTGGAGTACAATAGGCTTCAATGGTGACTGGTAAGAAAGAAGAAAGCCAGAATGGAATGAGCATATAGAAAGAATTAATTAAGAAAAATCTGTTAAATCAGCAAGGGCAATAATCCAGAGGTGAATTTATTAGGAAAACTCCAGTCAGGAGAAACATGTATTTGCAAATGCCATGTTACATAATGGTGAACCCATGTGTGATTTTATTTTATTTTATTTGTTTTAGTGGTCACCTAAAACATTTAAAAAGAAAATTTTGAGCCCACCCAATGTTTTTCAAAAGTTGGCGCCACTGTTCATGTCTCAATCTAGGAGCCTCCCTCCAAGAACCCTAGTGTCTCCATGGCCTGTATAGGGATTTCTTTAGCTTTTACCTTAGTTAACTTACTCTCACAGTCATGAAAAAAGATTTTTTTTTTATGATCAGTTTTCAAAATGACTAGATGCCAGAAATTCTAGGCAGAAATACATTAGGTCTATTATCTACAGTAATACAATGACTGCTCATAGTTTTACTGGCAATTAATTGAGCATAACAAATCTCATGATAATTCTTTTGAGACCAAAGTTTGAATAAGAGTTAGAATAACTTTTGTGTTTTTCGCCTTACACTTTATAGATTTTAATAACTCTTACCAGTTGACTAAATACTCAATATTACCAATTGTCTGTTGGGTAGATGAACTGAAGTAAAACAACTCTTTGATCTACATTTATGGAGGATGCATCAAAGACATAAACTATCCGGGCATCAAAATACAGCTATTTCTATGTTAAAATAAAATGTATAATATAAAATAAATGCACTAGGAGTGGGGTTAAGGCTTAAATACTAATTTGCTAAATCAAAATGCAATACAACTTACATAAACATCTCTACCATTAGATTATTACAATTTTAATTTTGAAATGAAAGTAGTAATTCTTTCAGTTTCTTACACTCCTGACTGGCATGCCTGCAAATTCAACATTTACCGGTATTTACCAGTAACTTATTGAATACCGTACTTTATTGCATTAACTGTGCACATATATTTATGAGATATGTAATAAAACACATTTTTAAAACTCTATATTTCCCCTGAAAAATAAAATGTTGTTCAAATAGGAAAACTTCAAAGAGAGTGTAAAATGACAATATTTTGGACTAGAAGTGTTTGAAAAAAAAGATTTCCACTGTGGATCTCTTACTTATGAAAACCATGTAAGCCTGTCTTTACAAAGAACTGTATTGTTTTAGTGAAATACATGAAGAAGAAAATTGCACTTTCATAGTTTTTATACACACCATTGAGAAAGTCTCTCATATGCCGTCCAAGTACAGAGAGAACACGATCATAGCCATACTGACTCACAAAGCCAACAAAATGGACACCCATCTGGTCAAAAAATTCTCTTTCGGTAACTCCCAATACCTAAAACAAAATAAATTCAATGTAGTAAGTTAATGTATTAAGATGAAAATCATCCCTTGCATATAATATGGTAAACATCATTTTGTTAAAGTCAAAAACAAAATTTGTTTCACAGTCAGTGCTATTGTTAAACATACTAAGTTATGTCTATTCTGCAGACTATACAACAATTCCCGAACTGAAAAAAGTAGTAATATGAACCGTAATCCTTTGAATAAGTTGCAATGTAGAATTTGTAATGTTAGTTTTGCATGGGATTATTTAAATAACATTAAGCAGGGAAAGAAATTTCAAATCTGATAACAGTAGCAAATCAACAATTTTAGTTGCCAGTGTTCTCACATATAACTCAAGTTGGCCCCCAGGGCTCAAGTAGCCCGCGCTTACGATATATATAAAAATAGCTGCCATGACTTACCGTAAGTCACGGCAACAATTTTTATTTTGAAAATATAGGACCATGTCTTTATTTTCACAACAGTTAGTTAGTTATATTTCATGCACATGATCATTAAGAAATGGTATATAGAAAAACAAAAGGTACATTTTTAGCAGGAATTCCGAATTTTTTGCATACATGGGATAATACATGATATCTAGAACTGAATTGAATGATAATGGTAGTCTGAGTAGTTGATGGGAAAATAAGGAAAGTCAAAACTCACTATCAGCCTAGAAAAGTGACATTAAAGCGACTGAATGTCATTTTTTTCTTCATTTTTCAGCACTCAGGTTACATATTTTGCTGTCTATAATATTGCAGAACGAGGAATTAGGGATTAGGTCTACTGATACTGTAGCAGACTAGTTAAATTGACTTGGGATAATATTTGGATGGGTTATTGCTGACTTTTTCTCTTACCAAAACCCACTGCTAAGTGAAGAATAGCCCACCATGAGTTTAAATATTTTAAGGTAGAGGTCTCTCTAATAATCCATCATTATCATCATGAATTTAAGGAAGGCATGCAGCCAATTCAAGCCCATAGCCAGAGTCAAGTTTTCGAAAGGGCAAATTCAATTTCAGAGGTGTCCATCAGGTTTAGCATTTTTTTTTTAATATACATAAATATCACCACCCGAAAACAAAATGATCTGAATCGTAAATAAGGAAATAACCACTCCACCAGAAAAAAATAATTTATTAATACAAATTGCAGATACTTAAATTAAGATACCAGTATTGAAGATTACAATAAATTACCTACTTTTGAAAGAAGTGTGGAAGGATTAAACACTTATTTACCAGTGAAAATTATGAATAGACAAGCATAATGCTTATAAAGCAAATTTTCTCGACTTCGATTTTGAAAACTTTGATAAAGACTGATCCACATCAAGGGCCTTTGTTAATACGGGTTATAGGCAGTGCTCTCAATGTGTATATCTCTGAGTATAGGCTACTGTAGTCTACTTCAGAAAACAATATCACAAATAAAAGCTGATGTCCTGTACATTTCAAAAGCTATTTAAAGAAAATTTTCAAAATATAACACAATGTGATTCTTAATTTTCTTGCATACTAATAAAGGGTTATATTTTGGAGAGAAAAAAATAAAATAAAAAAAATATTGTTTGAATAGATTCTTATGATTTTAAATGCTAAATATCTAGAGAGGACAAGAGAACATTTTGGAGGGGGGAAGAGCTCTCTCTAGCTCATCCCTGGCTAAGGGCCTAAGGCAAATCAAGGGGTGAACCCAAACGTTTGATGAGAGCCCATAGCTGATACATCTAGCAAGGGTGAAAGCCAGGACTGGTATTATAGATAAACTAAAGTTGATTAATTTTTCTTTGCATTACAGGAAGATAGTTGTCTGCTCACCAGGTAATATTTATGAGCCTTGAAAATAATTTGACAGCGTGTAATTAATTAAATAGTGATGACAGCGGAAAACGAATAGATCAATATGGCCTTGTAGAGAGCCTTGTGTATTGCTTCTAAGCCCTCTTATAAATTATTTGGTAAACTCTCTATATGACCATGTGAAATTGTTGTAACCTTATCTTTAGTTGTTATATTTTCATTGTTATTATTTTTAAGTGTCCCATAACATGAATATGTTCCAATGGACTAATAAAAATTAATCTAATCTAATCTAATCTAATCCAGGTGATCCCAAAAGACCGTTAGGATTATAGTACAAGTCAGGATAATAGTACAAGTCAGAGTTCCTAGGAAAGAGAATATAGATATAAAATAATGGATTAATATATTACTTAATAACAAGAAGATTCATGTAAATGCTTAAATACTGTTAATGTTTAGATAGGAAATCCTCCACTAACTAGAAGTTAATGATTTACACATTCAGAAATAACCTACTTTTTGGGCTTGTTCTTTAACTAACTTATTCTGTGCAAATGTTTTTAAAATATTATGTTAAGGAAGGCTATTAAAATATTAAATTTAGCCTATTCCTGTATATAACACACTTTTCTTAAACAGTAAGATTATGTGTGCAAAATTTAGGTCTACTGCAAGATTTCTTCTATTTATACAGTATTATATTTCTGAATTTAGATATTTCTGGCAAGTCTGTCTGTGGTGTGTGGCCTACCTCACAGAAAATAATGTTATTTGAATTAGGCCTAACTTCTGGTGATAATCATTATGAATTATACAATGAATAAACAACATGTTTTTAAAATATTATGCTGAGGTAGGCTATTAAAAATATTAAATTTAGCCTACTCCTGAATATAACATACATTTTTTTAAACAGTAAGATTATGTGTGCAAAATTTAGGCCTAGTGCAACGATTTCTTCTATTTGTACAGTATTATATTTCTGAATTTAGACATTTCTGATAAGTCTATCTGCGGCGTGTGGCCTACCTCACAGAAAATGTTATTTGAATTATTTCTAACTTTTGGTGATAATTATTATGAATTATACAATGAATAAACAACATGAGCCCCGATATTACCTTTACAATTTGTTCTTTTATGTCAACCACGAGTAATTGTCAACATTTCGGCAACCTTCGAATATTTTGGCATTTTATTAATTTGTTCCTGGTTTCAGTTTCTCAAAGTAGGATCCATACTGGCAACGTCAGAGTCAAAAGAAAAACTATTCAGTAAGAATATTAAGTTATGAATAATTGAATATATGGGTTTAATTACTCCAGTATCATAACAAAGCTCACCTACAATTTTATTAATTCTGTAATGTACATAATGTGGATTGTTATTTGAGTTTCGAACACTAACAGAAAATACCACAGCTAAATGACCCAAATTACTAAACGGGAGTGCTGCTTCCTGCCTGGTGAGCGAAGAAAGAACTATTGATTGGAAATTCGCGGTCGCTTCCCACCTGTTTGAACTGTTAATGGCGGCAATGCGCCGGTGTCTGAATTGCAAATTTGGTATTATAAAATAGCTTAATATAGGATGTATTATTAGGTGAAATGCCATATAGTGAAACGTTATAATCTTTATAATCTTAATGGCAATAAAGACAACTGATTACAAAATAAAGTTTTCATGATATAGTTGGCAATAGTTATACAGACGAGTAAGAACAAAATACTTGATTTTTAAAATCTTGGATTAGCTTTCCGGTAAGCAAAAACTGCTAAAAAATAATGGTGGTGCACAGTGGTTCGCGTTTTTGTTACGAATGTGCTTGTACTGAAGTGACCATCTGTTGAGTGAAACACCTGTTTGAATCGGTGCAATGTCGTTCGTGTGTGTAGTGATTATAGCACCTGGATTACGCGAAAGGTGCATGCTGCAATGGATTATTTCAAGGAAAACCCCAGGTACGTACACGATACAATATTCTGCTTACAATAATTCGTACGCCTATTTATCTACACTGCGGAGATTAAAATTTTCTTGTAGGCCTAACCTATAGAATTAGGTTAGGCCTACAAGTATCTGTTACTACATTTCGTCACTTTCAGCTTGTTTGTGATGCATGGAAATTTACTGCTTTGATGTGCACGGTCAGTAGGGGTACACATCAAGAAGTTTGAATGATTTCTTCCTACTTTATTAGTCATTATTTCATCAGTCGGCAAAGTTGCAATGTAGGGGGCCCATCTCGCGATGTGCGCAGGTTTCCACGGACGGGTGATGTTTTTTGTTTCTTAAAGAGGCAAGTTGACCAACATGACGCTTCTTGCATATCGCTCATGAACAGTGATATTAATTTAGTAGGGCATTTTGAATTCTCCTGAAATTCTAGTTTAGTTTAGTTTAGGTTAGAAACGGTGTTACTAATTAGTGACAGGTTCTGTTAGGTTATGAACGGTGATATTAATTTAGTAGGGCATTCTGAATTCTGCAGAAGGCGAAGTATGTTGAATTGGTGAACCTGTTTCCCAGAATTAAGCGTGTTCTGCTGGTGTGACGTCACACATGTAATGTCCAATCACGAGTTTCTTCATATGAGGAGCGTCGATTCAAAACGCGTTTAGTCCATAAATAATGATTTTCAGGAATGACGAAAAACTGTTTGTGGCCAAACTATCAAACGAATTTGCAATATTTTTTTCTGATCAGAATCAGTAATTAATATAATTGGGTGTATCAAATCATTCTTTTCATTTACATCTTTTATTGATAGTTAAAGTTTCAAAAGTAATGGACTTAACGCGTTTTGGCCCAACACTATAATAATAATCATCATGTAAAAAGATGGAAGTTAGTATTTTATTTAATAATTACAATCACGTCTGTTTGCACTAATACAAAGTGAACTATGGCCAAAGTACCAAATTGTCAAAATTTAAACATTTCTGTTTTTTAAGCATGTTAAATCGTGGAAAATCAATGCTTCTCTTCTTTTATTACTGACCGCTAATAACATCTTTTTCGGCGTCTGGTGAATACCGCTTTCATTAGAAGAACACCTGCAAAAAAAGGACGTCGTAAAATTCAACGCACCGCCTATTTCGCACATGATCGCGTCTAAAATGTGGACTGAACGTAATTTGCACCGAACCAAGTTCTATACCTGAGACAAGCTAAGAAGGATATCTGAAGTAAACAAAAACCAGTATGTCTGTCTCACTCTTAAGTCATACGCGTAATGTGCTAGAATGAGACAGATGTACTTGTTTTTGTTTACTTAAGGTTCCCTTCTTAGAACGGCCAGACTTTAGACTGAACGCGTTGCATCGAACCCCATATTTCAGGCTCAATTTTAACGGGGAAAGGTTGCGAATTGGGACAGAAACGTTATGTAGTATCGTGCAGAACACCTCAGAGAATGCGAATCCGCAAAAAACTACATTACGATCGGAGGTGGACTTAACGCGTTTTGAACCGACACTCCTCATATAAAATATGGCGGAATTATCGCTACTTTTCGCTAGATCGTGTTATAAAAGAAAGTGTATCGTTTAGGGCGGTCGGGTTGGGCCAAATCATTCGTCGAGGTAACATCGCCTCTCCAGAGAACTATCTATCTACAACACAATACGTGTTTTATGAAGAAAAAGTTGGTTTACAAAGTGGCCCCCCCCTACAATGCGATTTCACCCATCAGTCTCCTTCGAAGGTGTCGCCCAGAATTGTGAATAATAGCACCCTTCGCACACCATTCTGTGTAGGCTAACAAGTGGGTTATCTGCTGCGGTGATGTCGATGTCTCATAATTCGGGATTTGCGGATTGAGATCATAGGGACGGCCAATTTAAAATCAAATGTTGGTCTGGGTGGGACGGTCAGTATGGCACTGACTTTCTGTTCCTTAGTTCGCGGGTTCGATCCTGGCCCTGACCCGTGGAATTTGTGTGTGTGTGCAAATTTTCAGGCACGCCTGTGACGGTCACAAGCCTAAATTTCTCCTCACCAACGTCGTTATGTAACCAAATTGTTGTGTGTGTGTGTGCATTTTAAAAGGGACCAGTACCATTTTTTAACACTTGTGTATTACATTTATCGACAGATATAACTTATACCCTATAGAAACTTATGAATCCAAAAATCTTAAAACACTGTTAGAATATCATGTCAAATAAGGACTATTTTACAGGATTGAAGTTTAAAACATATGTTAGCTTTAAAAGCATGAATCTAAAGTTGTAGATGCCAGCCAAGCAAGTGAATATTCTTTTAAGATGTACTTATGTGTTACTTCGAATAGCACAGACGGTGACTACCTAATTTATGTTGATTATCTGTACTTTTAGTCTTAATTTTTCATTCAATCCACTTTTCATCTATAACTGTAATAGGCTACGTCTCGTAACATTACGTAACATTATTAATGCCAACACAAAACAGTTAAAGTACGTTTAAAATTAAAGTTATAAATTGAAAAAAAAAAGAAAAAAAAGATAATAATATTGGGAAATGGGAATAGTCTAATTACAAATATTATTCCAAAAGCTGCATCTGAATAAGATATCTCTGTAAATCACCATCCTCATTACCATGAAGCTACTCTTCCACTGCGGTAAGTCATGAGTTTCGAGAAGTAGGCCTTAATTTTTTTTAGAGCGAATCCAAGAAATAAGTCACGATTCTCCATATCGAAGTTAAATTCTGAATAATAGTAGTAGGAGCTATCGGTATTTTAACACATCACAGATTACTAGTAACAAACTTTTATAGTCATATTTACATTAAATATTATATAAACGATTCAAAAATAAATTGAAAATGATAAACTTATTCTGAGTTTTTTTAAATTTGGCTATAAGTTTTAATACCCTTTCACGGCACTGTGTTATTATAGATCACATAATTATTTTCTCACTGTGTAATACATTATTACACTTTGCACTATAACGAACTTAACTCGATATAGGCTAAAATGACAAATCAAATACTTTAATGTGCTGTATATAACTAACCAAACTGACTTGCTCAGCGACAGTAGTAACGCTGAAACGCAACTAATTTATTTGGATGAGATCCCATCCCTATATCTTGTGTAAATATCCTTTCTTTTACACCCCTACATGTGCTGTCAGAACCACTATTATCTTCACGTGTTTATACAGCTGAGTTTAAGAGGAATTCTTATGCAGCGGGAACTAGTCCTTTTTCCTTATCAACTTCCGTAGCTTTATCCTTCAGATATTATTTATACTCAGTCTGAAGCTATTTTGGTATCAGAATAATACAAAACATCAAACAAAGAAAAAGAAATAAACCATAATATGTCATCTCTTTATTTAAATTTGAATATTTCTTAAACTGTAAGTATTTTCATGTGGACAAACACATATGTTCGAAAGCTTACAGGAGCTGGCTTTCTCCTCTTCGTAAATGCGAATGCTGTATTGAAACTTAATTTCCGCCTATCCGGAGAGAAATGTACTGGAATCTGACAACGTCTAGCCCGGCAACTCTGCAGCTCCATGTCCTCGAGGCGCCCCCATACAGTTGGGAGGTGCTTTCTCGACGACAAGAGTAATGCACTCTTGCTGGACACTGAACTTTAATACTTTTACATGAAATTCTAAAATTATAATTCTGAATGTGTCAGGTCTATAAATCTATGCTTCCCTAAAGTAATATAACCTATTTTTAGGTATGTTAAATGTTTCGTTTTAATTACAGAGATAAATTACTAATAAATAGTAATGAAATGATTATTCAAGAATGTTCTTCAAGATATACTGTATTTGAAAAAACAAAAACAAACAAACAGACTGTCTCTTTTTAGATCCCTTGAAAGTGAACATCAAGAATCAGCTATATCAAAGTTTCAGCTTCATGCAATTTTCAAGCTGATCAGTTTCTTCAAAACAGAACAGAAAACGAGATAACTTTCTCAGAATTTCGGATGACAAGTTTTCCACTTAGAGATTTTTCTCTTCAGATCATATCTATGTTTGGAAACACACTTGTAATATTGTTAAAGAGAAATCTCTGGTTACTGTCACCATTTATGACAATCCTCCCCACGTCAATAAATGAATAGAGGATTTCATTATAGTACGTATCCTATAAAACACTACCATAGGCCTACATGACTTTTTATGATTGAACTTGAAACTGGAAATATTGTGGGTGCCACTTCTTAAATACTTTTTTTCCAAGAACTACATCTACCCGCTGCCACCCTAATCCTCTTTGATCTGTCAATGTAGTAATAGAAAGGTAATTAGGCGTATTCACGCTTTTCTGCAGTCCAGTACAATGTTGCCAAATACTTACCACAGCACGTTTACTTCGCTTGGGAAGTGGTAAATGACGGCGGCAACACTGAGGAAATCCACGCGACTACAAGAGCCCCTGTTCTTTGTGTCTGTGCAGATTTTTGGATTAGGGAACATGCTATTATATTATTTTGTAGATAGATGATGGTTTGGGACGAGGTCTTCTTAAAACGGCAGGAACAATACTTTTTTGCTGAAGTTTAACCCACACACAATGAAACTTAATTTACAACACACAATGAAACTTAATTTACAACTAACGCAAACTAACTCCGTTTTATTAGCCTAAAGATTATTACTAGAGCAAGGCATTTGATGATTTTGCATCTTTTTATATGAGGGCTGAAAGATAGCTCGAAATATACAAATGCGTATAAGGAAATTAGTTGATTAAATTAGGACAATTCGTTATGACATTATTTTGCATTTTTTGGTAGTTTCAAGAGAAGAGTTCTTTTTTGCCATTTTTATAGTTTAAAGGGTTACATTACTGCCTGTGAACTAAATCCAGGATATATTAGTTTTCAATATGCACCAATTGATTCAGTGGAAGTAAAGAGGAGCTCTTTCATACACAGTACGATTTATTACTTTCAGACAGTAGTAAATAATTTTCATTGAAGAATCTTCGCCAGATCTTCCATTCAAATTGATTGCATTAATTTTAAATGAATAGTGAAGCTACATTCTGCTGTTGATGACTTTATGCGATAGACTATCTTAAGGCTATACAGTACGTCCATATAAAATAGCTGTAATATGTTTAAATTTTAATGAATAGTCCAATTCATTTACGGTTCAATAATACAGATGAAACAATGTTGATTATAGACTTCATGGCTTATCAATCTTAACAAAAATATTTTGCAGTAAGTTAGTCATTAAGTAAAAGTATAGGTGCTCTGTGAACATGGGGTATACGATTATTTATGGTGCCTGGCTCATTCCAATCTTTAATGTGAAATGCGACTGATACAATAAGTTCTTAAATTAATGTAATGTATCCACCATTTCACGAGTTTTCTTGGCTTGTTTTACTCTTGAGGTGAATGTTACCCCAACATAGGAATTCAATAAACCTCTTTATTAACCGTTTGAACTCTGAAATTTCTTGCAACTGAATGCGTTTCATTTACATTTTTTATATCATCTTATGAAATATAGGCCTACTTTTAAATGCTTTTGATATTTGTAAAGGCTTTAAAATCTTTTCAGCTGTTTAAAATTAAAGCTGCTTTAAATTTTAATAAATCTTTCGACTATGTCAAAGTCGTGAATGTGTTTGTTCCTCTTAGAGACTTAGAGCCAACGGAGAATCCTTGATATCTCTTTGTTAATCAAGGCTGCTTTAGGCTTCGCTGGAAATTGCAAAGCGGAAATATGTTGATCGCAGCGTTCTTAACACTTCACGGCCCACTGATATAATTGAATTGTTCAAACCGCCTTCTTCCAGCTCACAGTTTCCTATTGTAAGTCGAACTGCTATCTGCTTCTTTGCAACAGAATGCCATATCACATATTTTCTCTCTCTGCAACTCTTTCTCTCCTCTCATCCTCCCTCCTCCATTTCGCTCTCCCGCCTCTTTATATCTTGCTTTCAAATTCTATCCTACATGACTTTCTCTTTATATTAGAAAATGTCAATCACATGTTGTTCATAGCCTATATGCTTGCATCTTACCAAGGCAGCTCTGATCCTACTGGGTGATTCGCGAATTATGCTTCGTCGTTATACGTATGCCGTGAGAGATAAAAATAAGTCTGATTTTACAATCTTTTGCCTGTGCATAGAGGAGACGTAGACAAGCAAGCTAAAGGAAAATGATCTATTTTATGGAACCCGAAAGTTCATCGCCGCGCTTACCTGAGCCCGCCATTCAACCCTATTCTGTGCAAACTCCATCCAATCATCCCTCGCAAATCCTACTTCCCTTAAATCTATCCTAATATTGTCCTCCTATCTACGTCTACGTCTGCCAAGTTGTTTTTTTCCCTTCGGGTCTCCCAGTATTTTTGAGACATGTCTTTCCTCCCCATGCGCGCAACATGTCCAGCCCATTTATTCTCCGTGATTTAATTACCCTTACTATTTCCGGTGACGAGTACAGGTTATGAAGCTCGTCGTTATGCAATTTAATCCAGTCCCCATCTTCATCTCTCTTAGGCCCAACTATTTTCCTGTTTTCGAATACTCTCAGATTATGTTCTTCCTGAAGAGTACGTGACCATGTTTCACATCCATATAATACAACCGGCAGGATAATTGTCTTATACATTTTTATTTTTGATTTTACAACAGAAGACGAGAAAATAGGAGTTTCTGAACTGCATAACTACACTTAACTTATTTGTGTCTGTAATCGATTGTGTTTATGTCTTCGTCCAACAAGCAAACGGGTATCCAACCATTACGAGTATTAACCTTAATAGATCAATTAAAACAAGAAAACCCATATAAGATTTATTTTCTCCTAGAGTTTCTATTTGATGGTAACCTTATGTGTGGTCTATAAACTCTACAAATTGAGTCCTATTCATTCAGGATTTAAAATCGAAAAAAAAGGAAGGCACAGGATTAAGCTGCCTCCCCAGGAAAAGCTGCATCCTTCATAGCCTCAAAAAGAGATCGGGATGTGTAGATTGAAAATTGAATTGAGAGGGCTTAAATAAATTTAGACGTAAAAAGGAAACCTTCGCCGATTCTCACGGGATTTCAAACCTGCCAGCCAGCTTCAGGGTTTAATTATTTGCCATTATTCAGCAGCTGTGGAATGAACTAAAATAGAGAGAGAGAGATAGCGATACATGCATTGGAGGCTTAAAATAATCCCATAGTAGCAATACGAGCCAGTGCGCTTTACTCGTTGAATCAATTATATATGGTGTTCCACATCTGCCATCTATTTTGTGTGGGCATATGGGATTGTAAAATTGCCTTTTGAATATGTATATGTAGCTTGCTCACTTCGATAGTGTAGATGTTTCTGAAGTTCCTCAGAAAAGCCACTATTATGAATCTAATTTTTACCATGACACGTTCTTCAATATCATTTGAAGTGCAAACTATTTTCTCAATGCCTATGCTGTTGAATGCTGCCCTTTAAATATAAATAGCTTTCACACAACTGATAGTACAATGGTGGGTTACTTATAGCTTGTTTCTCCAGACAATTTTACTATTCTAGGTTCAAAACAATTTTCAGTAACTAAAATCCTTTGCAAATTAAAGCATACATTACTTTCTTTATAACATATTCGTAATAACTACGAGTATGTCATTTGGAGGTTATTTCACAGCACAGTTTTTAGAGAACATATGGTTGTTACAATTATCGTGTGATAAAAATCGTACCATTACAACCCCTGACGAAAACATTTGGCGGGATGTAGATAATATGTAGTCATGAATCACAGAGTATTGTTTCTGTTGGGAATTAGGCCTATTTGAGATGATCTTAGGAGGATCTTCTTTTCGTCACCAAAAACCTGCATGGCATAAAAGAGTGAAAGAAATGTTACTATTCTAGTAGGCCTATATACGAGTATAACTCAGTGATTTTCAGTTGGATTTAAATCCTACATGTGTGTGTATATATATATATATATATATATATAGAGAGAGAGAGAGAGAGAGAGAGAGAGAGAGAGAGAGAGAGAGAGAGAGAGAGAGAGAGAGAGAGAGAGAGAGAGAGAGAGAAGAGAGAGAAAGAAAGAGAGAAAGAAAGAAAGAGAGAGAGAGATCCGAAGGTCGCGGGATCAAATCCGGCCGCGGTTGATGGATTTTTCAGGACGTAAAAATCCAGGTCGCGGAGTACTCCGAGGGATACCTGAAGTAGGCTAATACCTTAGCTTCCTGCGCTCTCACGGAAGATAAGCGTAACAAAATTCACATAGGTAACAGAAACCTCTACTTGGAGGCCCTTCGCCCCAACATAGGGAATATAGGAAACAATATTTAGAATACAATAGTTTTCGGATGGGGTTTGTGAGGCGATGCCCTACCACCTGTCCCCTTGTCCTCTTTCTTGGAAAATAAGCTTAGCATTTAATATAGAGACTTAAACTTCCAATTTGAGACTCTAAGCTCCACCTTAGTGGTTATAGATATACATTTTTTTTTCCAGTCTGAATGGTAGGAATGCATACAAATAGAGAATCTCTAATGTAGCTGCTCATACCTCCAAGATAAATCCCGGTTCTCAATGAGTAGAACCAATAACCATAGTATCGCCAGAAGGTTTAGGTCAATATTGATAGCTCATAGGGTCACCTGTGAACTGGCCGTTATATCAAGCTGATCACCGAGATCAGCAATGAGAACCTGGATGATTGAACGCTTTCTTCATCTCTGTCAATTTATGAAGTGAAGCGTGTGCGTGAGGCCCAGTGTGGTTCGAATTCCGCATTATACTGTAGGTCCCGGCTGCAGTAAAAACATCTTCAGTAATCGTCAACCCACAACGGTGGGATCCTCTCTAACCTCCAGGAGTCCGGCTAACCATCACCTCATTTTCTGTGACTCATAATCCGCCACATAAATGAGGCGAAATAAACAGATCCTAAGCCAAAAAGTAAGAGGAAGAAGGAAAATCAGTGACTTCAGAGAGATCGAACACGCGTCCTTCCAGTCGTATAGCCAAGCCTCAACCAACATCAGCCTTCTATGCAGTACTGACTGAAATCAAATTTCTCATCGTATTACATTACGGGAATAAAATAAAAGTTAAGGTAGTTCAAGTGGATGATTAATATTCAGTCACAAGTTAAAAGCCAATCTATCAAATCACATGATATTTAGTTAGATTTTGTACCCTTCAGCTATCAAGACTACAGAACTGCGTGCATTATTTTAACAATTTCCCTCTTTTGTATTCTCATTTATTTGTACTTTCTGTGTGAAGCTTTAGATTTATTTATTATTTTTGTGCATAGCCAAATGATTATTGATTCATGGCTGGTGGCCTACCACAGTGGAGCCGTAGCTCCGGATAAACTTAGGCGGTTTGGTTTGTGGTTCATCCTGAAAACCAGCTCGTGTAGTATGGTCTATTGTTAAATTATAGATGGCCATGTTTTTTTCGGTTCGTCGTTCAAGGGTTGAAACTTCGTTAAAATATTAGCCTATGAATACTGCTTAATCCATTTTAGATTTAAATATGCACAACTGAGTAAGTTACCGAGCGGACTCATATTGGGGAGTCGAGGGTTCAAATCCAGTGGCAGGCCAGTATGAGTTCTGTTTTTTTCACGGTTTCCCCACCTCCCAAAGGCGAATGGCGGATTTTAATTTACTTAACATTCCTTAGAGCATTTCCTGTACGTTGTCGTGCGTGTTTGTGTCATCTCAGGAGGATACCCTCTTTCGTGCTGTTCACATGTTAATTCCTGTCTCAAAATAAGTGATCCATTGATTTGTGCATTGGCTTTGCAAGTCCCACACAGGGGCAAAACAGAAAAATAAAAAATAAAAACTTTTAACTTACATGAAATTTCAGTTAAAATAATAGGAGAATAGTAAAATTACGGTATCCAAGAAATTTTGGGGATACGCAGTTGAGTTAAATATTTCCAGGATTACGTGATTGAAATAAGATAGATAACACTATGTCTCACCTGTATAGCCTTCTTGGCAAGCCGCGGGATGAGGTTTTCTGGGTACACTTGATGGACACTGAAGCTTGGCTGTTCCACGGAGGCTTGACGACGGATTTCCTCCCAACGGTCCTCCCCGTACACCTGTTTGATGTACTCCGCCATGTTCTCAAGTAGCAATCCGTACATCCTGCTTCCTGAAACAAGTGGCAATAATATCCATTGATAACAAAAAATATATTAAAATTTTTTGACTATTTTGGAATAAAATAGACCAAATCAAAGTCAACAGAAAACACACTAAACATGTTTGACGAGAAAAAAAATGTTAGATGACGAATTTAATACGATAACAGCAGTGAGAAAGTGAATATGAAAATAATTATTATTAAATTTCAGGTATATGCCTCGAATATTTTCTTACGGATCAACTAGAAACCCCACAGTGTGGTTTATGCCCTGAAAGTTACACTGTGGTTCCAGGGCTAATGCAATTCAATGTAGACAAAAATTATTTTGAAATCAGCCTAATGGCCTAGTGATCTTTCACTTATCAAAATTTAAAACGAGGGTAGACTTACAGTTATTTGAGTAATAGAACTAGGGCAATTTTTTTTAGTAGCCTGATTCGAATCCGCATTTCTAGTAGCCTAATCTGGTGAACCAAGTTTGAACTGACTTGTTTTAATATTTGTTCGATGCTGCATGGTCATACGGCTTAAAAGAATTCAGCTTAGTGCGAAACTATTTATTTTCAGACCAAGAGCAAAAAATTTATAATAAAGATAAAGATTATATAAGCATAGTCAGGGATACGACGGGAAGTTATATACTAATGTAGTCCAAACAAAAATTAATTAGTAGGAGCATAATAATTGGTAAGGAATATTCATTTAGAATGTATGATTTTAAAATTCTTCAATTGACCTGCCGAAACACTTCTTTGTTAAAATTTGTTAATAAATGCCTGAAATGTTATGAAATAATTTAAAGTTCTAATTGAATTAGGTAACTTGTTGTATAATTTAATTGATGGACAATTAAAATTATTTAGTATTTTAGTATACACCTAGAAATCGTTAATATCCTTAACACGCCTAGTATGATAATTATTATGTTCAACACAATTTGAATTAAACATTGCTAAATTGTTTTTAATACATAAATACCTACTACAGAGAAGAAATAAATATACCACAATACCTGTTAGCTATATATATATATTAGCTATTATAGTAATGGCTGGAACTTGAAGTCAGAAGTCAGAAAGTTATTCAGAGAACACAATCCATTGATTCTATTCTGCATATGACCTTTCACAGGATCACAGCTGGCAGTTGAACTTCGCGAATAATGCAACGATTTGAGATGAACTAAAGCTTTTTTTCCACACTATACTGACTGTGTGCTCTAGCATCCAATAGGAACAGAGCAGAGAATTCCATCCTGGGATTCTAAACTAACTAAACTAAGCCCTACAAGTTCGGTAAACAATAGATCGGCAGAGAAATGAATGATAACAGGGATGGGAACAAAAACAGCTAGACATGTTAAAAAAAAGAAGTTCGAAGGAGGAATCACTAATACTGGCAATGTCTACTGGTGAAAGCATACCAGTGGATGGATGTTCATGAAAAGCAATTATATTACAACTCAAACAGATAATAGAAACTACTCTTTATTACAAAGGAAAGATAACATAAGCCTTTCTTTTAAAGATCCACTGATTTTTAGTGACGGTATGCTATTTGTCCACTGAAATCAGTGTCGGTACGCTATTGGGCCTTTGAAACCAGTGTCGGTATTCCATACCGACGCAAACCGCTCCACTTCCCTCACTGGTAATACGCATCTCTTGAACTAAAATTTGTGGTGTTACATTCCAAGATCAAGCAGAGCCTACCGTTTATTTACCCCGTCTTTCAACTTCACTGGTACAGGGAAAATGTAGTAAATATGGTGACGGTAACGGTGGAAACCAAGAGACACACTGGTCACGAGTCACGAACCATAAGCCCTGAACCATTAGTGCCATCGTAGTTAAGCATAATTAGTTGTGCTTTTGGTGAACGTGCACCATTTGCAAACTATCTTCTGAGTGCTTTATGATAACTTTTTTAATTTCGTGGAATTTAAATTTAAATACAGGATTTTATAAGATGGTCATAGTGTAGCTAAGTGGGGCACTTCTTGCTATAGGCTATGTACAAAACCCTGATAGCTCATTTACCCGTTACGATACTGAAATGCACAGACAGGGATGGTGTGCATTTTTCATAATTTTTTTTTCTAAATCCACTTTCTCTAGTCTAAACCAAACCAAATCAAACCAAACCAAACCAAACCAAACCAAACACTGTGGCGCTACATCTCTGGAGGATTAGACCACTCAAGGTCTGAATAAAAAGGTCAAACACAAATGTCACATTGAGCCTAAAGGTGGGCGTTCTCATAGCAGAATTCATTCCGATGTGAAGAAAGATATGTATTAAACAGTGAAACAAGAATACACACACACACACACACACACACACACACACATATATATATATATATATATATATATATATATATATATATATATATATATATAATGTCAACATGTTGAGTGCATTAAAATTGAAATATATTGATGGCTTGTTAGTCATTTGTCACAGTAATAAATTACATCAATGTCGTACAAATTAATATTTAAACAGTAATGTCAAATACAGTGCTTATAATTTGATACATAAAACTAAAACAATAAAATTGCCCTCTAAATGACAAATTCCAGACAAACTAAGGCAATTTTGATACCATCGAGATCTTCTCTTTTCCTCTCTTTGAGGGGGGGAGGAAGAGAATGTGCGAGTGATTGAGTGAGTGGGTGGGTTGGTGGTGGATGAGCGAATAATATAGTGAAGAGTCAGTTTGAAGGGATAGGCTATGTGTATTTTTCGAAATAAAGTGTTGACTTCAAGTTGCATTACAATTCTGATCAATAAAGTGGAGAGTTATCCTTGGTCGAAAGAGAAACCGAGTGAGAGAGTGACTGTTCATATATTCGCATACGCGAGAATGTGTGTGGTTTACCAAACGCAGGCTGGGACCAATTTTATGACTGTGTTTACAAAAAAAAGTGCCACCTCCCACCTCTTTCCATAACATTCCATTCGTTTTTTTAGTTTTGTAAAAATGACAATATTGCATTTTTAGTCAGCGCAGTTGATATTGATGGTTTAATAAGATACTTTTTTTTCTCTTTTAGATGGAGAAGTAGGCCATGTATAGGCACGTGTGAGGTTTGTTTATTGCGTTATTTCTCCGGCAGAAGAGTTACTCACATACTCCCCCTTTCTGATAAAAGCGATTTATGGTCTCTAAGAAGGGGAGAAAAATGATATCGTCTACGAAAAATCTAACCCATTTATATCAACTTTCAAGTTCAAGCAGACAACTTAAGACGTTCGTTTGGGATCGGAAAACTGAGAATGCAGTTGTCTGCGGAAATATAGCATAGGAAATTTAGGACATTTGCAGTGGGAATCAATGAACTGTAATAAAAATGGGAAAGGGAAAATGTGCATAGGGCAACAAAAGAAATTCAAGGAACTAATTTGTAAGGAAAGCATAATACTTTTTTAATCATATAGTTGTTATAAATATATTAATAATTTTTCTACTACCGTATAATTTAAAAAAAAGCGATGGAATGTGAACAAGCAAAGGCTAATAACAAAGATGTATCAGAATATTAATAATATTATTATAAATAAGATATATGCGAGTGGATTACACTTGAATCGTAATGCTTTAGAAAACTAAACTCAATACAAAATTCTAGAGTAATTCATACCAAAAAGGAAGAGAAAGTCGCAGATTGGAGAAGACATATGGAGACATTTCTGAAACATGAAACCGATCAAAATCTGTCTAAGATATTATAAGCCGACCTATAAACAAATGAACTATGGCACAAATTTTTAGAGATATTTACTCGCTGTTTACCAACTGGCAACGAGTTTGAATGCCGATACAGATTTCAAATCGCAAACTATTACAATCGTTCAGGCCCGATAAGAGGGAGGGGCAGCCGGGGCTCCAGCCCCGGGGCCCGGGCCCATTTTGGGGCCCGGCCGACCAGGTTTTATTTTTTACTTTCTAAATTTACTCTAAAATAAAATTTGTTATAAGTCAATAAACAGCTTAAGTTATGTTTTGTGTGTTTATTTTTTCTGCATTGTCTTGTCGTATAACGGCGACACGGAATTATCAGTTAAAATTTCTATTTTTGAAAAGTAGAAGCACAAAGCCTTTTGGACTCAACAGTAGGCCTCACTAACGTTCGGCATTTAAAATAATAATTTTCAAAAGGTTAAACTGGTACAAACAGATAAAATTGTTCCTAATTAGAAAATTTTAATGTATTTTTCCGTTTTGTGCCCGGCATTAGTTAACCGATTTGGTCCAGTTTCAACAGGCTTCGTCCAATGGGCGTTATAAATGGTATACCAAGTTTTATGAAAATCCGATAAAGCGTATGAGTTATCGCGCTTACAGACACACGGACAGACAGACAGTCAGACAGTCTTGTCTACCAGACAATCTCATAAAGTACCGGTATCATTCTGGCACTTAATAATAATTATGTAATATCATTACATAATATTTTTGTTGCATACATTATAAAGGACAAGTTTGGTAGTGATTTTAATATTTGACGGGGGCCCGGGAAAATTTTTCACTGGGGCCCTTGCTTTCTTTCCACGGCCCTGCAATCGTTCCGTAAATGAAACTAAATATGCAGTAGTATGAGCTTTTTAGAAACGATAACTACAAAAACGGTCTGAAACGTATTCATCATCATCATATGGCGCTACAGCCCGTGTCGAGCTCTGGCCTCTCCAAGTTTCTTCCTCCATTCTTCCCTATTACCACTGGCCAATTTCCAATTCCTTATTCCTAGTAATTGTTTGGTGTCCATGCCAACTGCATCCTCCCATCGATTCCTTGGTCTTCCTTGGGACCTTTTCCCCTCGAATGCTGCATTCATTATTCTTTTAGGTATTCTGTTTCCTTGCACTGAAACGTATTAGTCGATACATAATTATGTTTTTTCTTCTTCTTCTTTCTTTTTCTTTTTCTTTTTCTTTTCCCCCCGCGCAGCTTATTTAATATCTATGCCAGTTGAAGTGTAGCAGTGGAACTGAGTGCAACATTTGCTAACGCACTAAGTTCACAGGTTCGATCCCGGCCAAGGTCGGTGGAATTTATATGTTCGTAAATGCGACATGACTGTAGATTTACAGGCTCATAAAAGAACTCCTCTGGGGAAAAAATCGATTTCATGCTTAAGTAGCAGTATACCACTGTCGTCAAATAGCCATAACAACAAGAACATTTTTGTATACTTGAAGTGTTAATTTTCTCAAGAATTCCAATGAATTAAAACATGCAAATACAATAATAATTTAATCCAAGCAATATACGGTACTATGGACGGGATCGAAGTGCGAATCTACATTAAAATGTATTTTCATGTATGTCATGCAAGTATTTTATTTTTCATCATAACTTTGAAAATATTTTTGACCTTATTGAAACATGAAGTGTGTTTTCATTTATTATTTTATTAAGGGTCTATATCTTACTTACTTACTCAATGGCAAGCTAAATGAATATGATACCTTAAAAATATTGACTAGGAGACCCAAAAGGAAGAGACCACTTGAAAGACCTAGACGTAGGTGGGAGGACAATATTAGGATAGATTTAAATAAGTAGGATTTTTGAGGGATAGTTGGATGGAGTTAGTACAGAATAGGGTTGAATGGATGGCTTAGGTAAGTGTGGTAACGACCCTCAGACATTATCCATAAAATATATATTTTAGAAACGGACCAGCTCCTCCAGTTTTTAGGCCCCAGACTCTCTCTCTCTCTCTCTCTCTCTCTCTCTCTCTCTCTCTCTCTCTCTATCTCTATCTCTCCCCCTCTCTCTCTCTGCACCTCAAGGTCAGCTGGACCGCCCCCTTCGAGCAAAGTCTGCCGCATCGGTCTGTCTTCTGACCAAAGGCCCAGGGCCGACGCGAGGAGCCAGCCACATTACGCCTGCGGGTATAGTGCAGTTACTCATTGGATGGCCAGTCGGCTTCAAAGGTTTCGGTGTTTCTTTATGTTAACTGATCTGACTAAATCGGTCATGGACTTCCGCTTTCCAAAACAAAAGCAACGTTGCAATATTCTCTCATTGTTATCACTGACCTCAGTTCTTCCTTAACTTTATTCAATTCACACGTGTTATTGTTTACTGTAACTTGATCTTGCAACAACACATTCACTCCACGCGGAGTAGACGAGTAGCTGTCAAAATCGCCACAGGACATTCTTAGATTTTGATTGGCTGGGGTAACTAGCTGATTGGTGCGGTAAAACAAAGAACATGGGTTGAGCTGTCGGTAAACTTTTCCTCCTAACGAAAGGAAGCCGCCTGGGTATGCAATGAGTAACTGGACTATACCAGCCGTACTATTTTTTAAGGACGGAGAAGGAGATGAAGGGGGAAGTAAAGAAACACGATGGATGAAATTCCACGAGTGATAGAACCCTGAGAAAACCTAAAAATGTCCACTAAGGATACAATTGTAGCGTCCCTGAGATTCGAATTCAAGTGCTTAGTCATAGTAAGCCCGCGTGAAACACTATCAAGTGTGCGATGTTTATCAGTACTAACAATTTGTTATATGATCATGTAAAATCTTAAATCCCCATTTCGTTGTACTAGTCCATTTAATGTATTTTCTCGTTGTTGTTTACATTTACACGCGGTTGGCTTAGTAAAGGAAATAAATCCACAATTTGCATACCACAGCATTTACTGTGAATTGATTTCGAAATGGTAATGCACAAACAGTGGCGGATCCAGTGAGCCGTAGGGGACGCGGACCTCCTTGTTTTTTCTTTTACGATGGTTTTTCCTTCGTCGAAAATAATTACCTAATAAACTAGCATTCAAATTTAATTAAGTACAAAAAAAGAACAAAATAATTTATTTACTCGCCCTATTTCAACCTGAGGATGAGCTGAATGTAGTGAACTGCAATCATGCTTGTTTTTATCAGGTTTTTTAATTGATATAAGCTTGAAATCTGAATATTGTTAATTATTTCTTACTTATATGTGTCAGCACACTTGAAGGAGTGTTAGTGTCTTGATCTTAGGTATATTTCAAGATATTTTTCTGATTTTGGACATTCCATAAAGCAAAATGGTTTGTTATCCTTAGCAACCATTACATGTACTCTTTAAATTAATATTTGCTAATGGAAGATAGTGTCAATATCGCTTGCTCGATTTGCAATTCCAATGACACTTTAGAAGACAACAATTTAATTTTGTGTGATCAATGTAAAACGTGGTTTCATGAAAAATGTTCAGGTTTATGTGATGGTGAAATCAAGGATTCCTTCCAGAAAAGTTCCTCATGGATATGTAAATCTTGTGCAACTAATGTGCCGATTCATATTTCTCAGGATACCAATACTGAACAAGTACCCTGTTCGCTTTGTTTTGAGAATGAGAAATCTTTCAAAGGTTTGAAGGGTCTGAAAATTCATTGGGCAAGGACCCACCCTAACGAACCTTTTCTCCATGGGGACATACCTACGCCAGATTCATTCACAAACTGTTTTCATGCTAATTTGTCGACTTGTAAAACAAATGTAAAGGTTTTACGAAGAATACCTAAGGGTGCAAGAAGCTGTGCAGCAGATAAATTACTCATTGAACTATGTCTAACACAAAATTCAGAGAAAAGTTGGCAAGATCTCCTGTTATTCGCATACATAGCCTTCCGCGTTCCAGGAAAAACCAATAAAGGACCTGAAAAGTCTTTGGTTTCAAAAATTAAAGACAATCTTCGAAAATCAACTTTGACACCTGCATCTAATAGATCTAGGACAAAACTGTCCCTTCCCCGCATAGTTGAAGCCAAAGTTTCAGATGGTGATATTCGAGGAGCCGTCAGACTCCTCTCTTCTGATTTAGGTGTTGCGAATAATAGCAGAGAGACTTTTGAGGCACTTCTTAAAAAACATCCTTCTCCTTCCAGGTCTTTGTCATTTCCCGATCCCCCTTCTCCTGAAGATCCCCATTTATCAGTTTCCGAAGACAGTGTTTTGCAAGCAATAAGTAGTTTTCCGTCTGGTTCTGCTGCTGGGTTAGATGGCATACGGCCTCAACATCTGAAAGATCTTACCTGTCTATCCGCAGGGGATGCTGGCAGACGGCTATTGCACAGCATAACAAAACTATGTAACCTCATCTTAGAAGGCATTGTTCCTGAAGCCATTGCACCTTATTTATTTGGAGCTTCACTTATATCGCTTCAGAAGAAAGATGGTGGCATCCGTCCAATTGCAATTGGAAATACTTTCCGGAGGCTTGTGGCTAAATTGGCTTGTACATCTACAAGGGAGGCCCTAGGGGAATATTTTCGCCCTCATCAACTAGGATTTGGAACTCCAAAGGGATGCGAGAAAATTATTCACACCGTTCGCACATACCTTAGCCAGAACGCAGGTAGTAATAAGGTTCTCCTTAAAATTGATTTCAGAAATGCATTCAATTGTATCGCACGAGATTCTTTGTTAGCAATGGTTAAGGAGAAAGTTCCCAACCTATTCCCCTTTCTATGGCAAGCATATAGGACACCATCACACCTTTTCTTCAATTCCGAAACTATTCCATCTCAGCGAGGAGCACAACAAGGTGATCCCACGGGCCCTATGGTTTTTAGTCTTGCAATTCATCCCACAATTTCACACTTACAGAGTAAGTTAAATTGTTTCTATCTGGACGATGGAACTCTAGGAGACGAACCAAATATTGTACTTGAGGATCTTCAGAAGATCATTGATGAATGTGGGGCAATTGGATTGGAAATTAATCTTAATAAATGTGAGCTATACTTCTGCTCTGCCAGAGATGAAGACGTTGTTTCTGCTTTTCAGAAAATTACACCAGGAATTAAAATAGTATCTAGTTCTGAGTTAAACCTACTTGGTTCTCCCATCATGCTTGACGCTGTGGAACATACTGCAAGGCAGAACTTGGAGTTGATGAAGAAAATGTTTGAATATTTGCATTAGCTTCATTCTCACACGGCGTATTTTCTCCTAAAAAGTAGTTTTTTTGTTCCCAAATTAACATACTTTCTTCGCACCACCCCTTTGTGGTTATATCCATCTATTGTCAATGAAGCTGATGATACTGTGAGAAATTGCTTACAATCCATACTTAATCTGACTCTTGATGATAAAAGCTGGTTACTGGCAAGTTTACCTATTAAGTTTGGAGGAGTTGGTGTGCGCAAGATCAACGATATTTGTATTCCTGCTTTCTTGGCTTCGGCTCATGGCGTTTCTGATTTTGTCAAATCTGTTCTTTTAAATCATGGTGATGAAATTGAGATCTGCCATTTGTCGGAGGCTCTTGCAAGTTGGAGACTTTTAAACTCTGAACAGGATTTTCCGACTCATCCTGAGGTACAGAAAGAGTGGGATCATATAAACACCATATGTATACACCAACTTCTCGTTTCTTCTTCTCCTTCTGACCTTGATCAAGCACGTTTTCTTGCCATTCGTGAATACGAAGCTGGCTCCTGGCTGAGAGCTTTACCTTCATCTAACTTAGGTACTCTAATGGATGATGTGCCTTTCAGGATCGCTGTAGGCTTGCGGCTTGGTAGTAAAATCTGTCATCCACACCTATGCCAGTGCGGCGCCAGAGTTGACCCTTACGGCCATCATGGGTTAAGCTGTCCGAAGAACACAGGAAGGTTTTCCAGGCATTCAATGATCAACGACCTCATTAAAAGAGCCTTAGTCTCTGCTGGTGTCCCGACTATCTTGGAGCCAGTTGGCCTTAGTCGATCTGATGGCAAGAGACCCGACGGATTGACCTTGATCCCTTGGGTCAGGGGTAAATCACTTTTATGGGATGCAACCTGTGTCGACACACTAGCTTCATCACATTTGCCGGTCACCTGCAAAAATCCTGGCTCGGCTGCGATTTCTGCTGTATCTTTGAAGTTAAAGAAGTACTCTCACATAATTGACCAGTATCATTTTGTTGTGTTTGCTGTCGAGACACTTGGTACTTGGTGTGCAGAAGCGAAGGAGTTAACTTCAGAGATAGGTAGAAGACTTGCTACTGCAACAGGGGATCCTAGGGCAGGCGAATATTTGAGGCAACGTATCAGCATTGCCATACAAAGGGGGAATGCCACCAGTATCATGGGAACCTTTCCTCCATCTTCAGCCCTTGAGGAAATGTATTTCTTTTAATTATTGTTATTGTAGTTCATAATTCATTGTATTTTTTTGTTGAATACATTATCCTTACATTTACCTGAGGATTGTAAAATGTAAGTTGAAAGTATATTCTAGACGCCTCGTGTCAAATGCATAGGCAAGCCATGATAACCCACAAGACAGCAGTTGTTCGAACTTCAATTAATTGTCCTTCAAGTAAGAATCGATTTGTATATCTATTACTAATAACTCAACAGTTCTCAACAGAACTAAAACTCTGGGCAAGAAAGGTTTTTATTTTTAGTCTGCTGGGAAATTTTGAAGAGTCATTCAGGGGACATAAAACTCATTTTGTCCTTAATTTTGAACAAATCCCTTTAGGCAGGCCTACAGGCTGAGGTAGACTTCGAAGTGTTTTTGGTTTAATTTCTCGCTGCGCAGCACTTTTCTTCTTCAGCCCTGGCATGACAAACCCGCAATAATAACTGGAAAAAAGAGGAAAGAGCACTTTTCAAACATTCAAATGTCGCCTTATATGAGAGCTATCGAGAAACTATTTATTGATTTGTAGAGTACTCATCAAGAGCTTTTCAATGATACCCCACAAGTTGTGGTTTCAAAAATTTCGAATTTCCATCCTCCCACCGCACTCGTACCCCCAAAACCCCCGAATCGTTGGTGTTATTGTGAACTCCATAGGGAGTACTCTAATTTATTTAAACAAAGTTTCCCTCTATACTTCATAGGGGCTGATATATAAATTTTTCAAAATTTCAACCCCCTCCCCGACCCCCCTTAGGCCAATTTTGGTAATGAACGAACTTTTCCGAACTATTGGGCCTAGAAATAACATAATAAAATTTGGTTCAAATATCTTCAAAATTACGGCCTTGCAATAGGTAGATTTTTCTTCGAAATCTACCTAAAATCCGGGGGAGGACCAATGATCGCCCGAGTTTTGGGGATGTTAAATACCCCACAGCCTCCAGTAATTCCAAACATTCTTTTATGTCGACCCCCTCCTGCAATAACTTCTGGATCCGTCCTGTGTACAAAAGAATATGCTTAGAATTGCATGCATTAGTACCCTATTGCATGATTAAAGGAACGTCGGATGAGCTTGATACAGGATGATTTATATCCCATTAATGTCTCTAATAATAGAATTCTACGATGCCAATATAATTTACGTGGCCTCAGTCCTTCGAATCAGATATAAGTTACATGTAGTTCGAGTCAGGATGTTATTTCCCTTCGTCAAATAACGTATTATTATAAATAGTAAGCAATAAATTAGGCATATACAGGTCTTGAAATCATCTTGGGATTTCTGAGAGTTTAAAATTCCCGGAGTTTAGTGTACTGGCACATGAAAGTTCGTCAGTCTTTTTCTGTTAGATGCTGAGACGACTCCAGGACATACCGTCATCAGAAGGATTAAAGCTGCTGAAAACTCACATAGGACCGAACCCGACAATTAATATTATTAATAAGAAGAACTAATTTCCTAATGGATTTATGCATTCATGAACCACAAATTATTGTCTCTGTTGAACACTTCATGAGAATATTATAGGAGAAAAATTCCTCCGACACTGGGACTCGAACCCAGGGCTTTTGGCTATCCGTACCGCCGCTCTACCAACTGAGCTAGCCGGAGTTCGATTCACAGCGCGAGATTGAATCTCTCTATGATTAGTAACCCTTAATGTCTACCTCACCATTAACGATCTACCTCAACATTAATGGTCTACCTCACCATTAAGGGCAGTTAATCATAGAGAGAGGTTCCATCTCGCACTGTGAATCGAACTACGGCTAGCTCAGTTGGTAGAGCAGCAGCACAGATAGCCGAAGGTCCTGGGTTTGGGTCCCAGTGTCGGAGGAATTTTTCTATGTTCTCATAATAGCCTAATGTCAATTTATACCAAGAGGTGTTAATGATAATTATGATGATTATATTAATAACAATAATAATAACAATAATAATAATAGTAATAATACCTAGATATTAGTGAAGGAGTCACAATAATAATAATAGTAATAATACCTAGATATTAGTGAAGGAGTCACAATACTATTTTCTTTTTTACAGATTACACAACTGGGTTATAGTAAGAGTAATGGAAATAATGGGGCGAAGCAAGAATAAAGGCTGGTCCCACATCCTTTCATTCTGAAGATGAAGTCTTCTCGTTATCCGAGAGATAGTGTGATGATCGAGGTAGCAGAAAGCACGTCCAACATGAATGATATCCTCACTAATGAGGCTTCTTCACCCTTCAGTATTATTTCCTGGTCCAGGGAACACACTGCTGTTTGAAGTATATTTTACGAGCCGTTGAAAGGGCGAAAACACTATCACTTTTAAAAGCATATTAGATTTCCTTGTTTTCCAGATTTTAGTTTGTATTATTTTTGTTTGCTGCTGATGATTTCGAAACTTCTAAGCATTTCATACTATAAAAAATAGCTTGGAACGGAATCATAATGGATAACAGCTGCCTTCATACCTTACAATTAACGGTACCTTTTAAGTGAGCATATAGGATGCACATTGCGTTTCGGATTCCACA
The DNA here is from genome assembly GCA_964059195.1 of Ectobius pallidus. Classification (NCBI taxonomy): domain Eukaryota; kingdom Metazoa; phylum Arthropoda; class Insecta; order Blattodea; family Ectobiidae; genus Ectobius; species Ectobius pallidus. The sequence continues at coordinate 46,328,807 of CAXKWD010000004.1, read as the reverse complement.
TTAAGTTACAGGTCCCGAGTACTGGAATGTCAGCTTCAGTGGTCAATAACCGACGTTAGAAATATAGTCCCTTTTCTCTATGGGACTTGACAGCCACGAACAATCGTGAAAATACTCATATTCCGTCATGATTAATGTGAAGAGATGAACAGGTCTATATCTAAAATATCATTAAGAAGGAGAGTACAGAATTCGACGAGGAAGTCGCGCCACCATAAGATGAGGTCTAAAATATAGTGGAAGATCTTCGCAGGAAGGCATATTATAGCCTACTGTACATGAAGAAGTGCTCGCTGTGGCAACATGGCAGTACCAGAAGGGTAGATATCATAGCCTATGAACATAACAACTACAAAGGCTTTATCACCGATCAAAAATAAGATTTGACTAGAACCAGTTTGCAGAAGTTCATCTCGAAAAGCATAAAATCTAGTCTTATGTCTATAAAAATCTCATGTAAAGCACTCATATAATTTCCTCTACCCTTAGCCTCAGCCTCACTCGAAGTTTCATTTTTAGCCAGGCAAGCCTAAGATCTGTGTACGATAAATGGCTTATAACTACTTTTAAGATAATTTATTGGGAAAATCGTTTCAAATAAAAGTTTTAGCTCTTATTATAATATATAGGCCTACTATATAACATAGTATATTATGTACGAGTAGGCCTATATTATGCAATTCATATAAAAGTTTAAACAAATTCATTGGAGCGAAAAATGAAATGAAAAGTGGTTGTAAAAATGAAGAGAAAGTCGAAGTTAAAAATACATAATGTAAACATGAAATGAGATAGGCCTACATGTTCTTATCACACGAGATCAGCCAAACAAGAATATTTATATAATGCAAATTCAATTATGGATTATATTGCGCAGTCAAAAGATGTAACATCGTACCACTAATTACAAAAATAAAAATTACATTGTTAAAAAGAATCCGTGTTTATTTCTTTCAATAATAGGTATGTAAGCTAAATCCGCTATAATAATTCTATTAATATGGTATTTGACTCCCTTCTCTTATGCTATTACTGTATTTTAGATTTGAATATTGTTTGCTGCCATAGACGAGATTTGAACCACAGATCTTCGGCTTTTCGTGTGGCTGCTCTGCCACTTGAGCTATCATGGCAACATGCCAGTACAACATTAAATTATCCATCTCAATCAACTACCGGGATATGTGAGTCAGTTGGAGAATTTAACGTTGTACCGGCAAGAAACAAATTGCCATGTTTAAAATCATAGATATGGCATTGAATTTTTCAGTCTGACACTATCTTTCCAATGAACAGACTAATAAAAATACTTAAATTTCGGTTTTACACTAGATACTAAGCTAGATGTAGGGGAATAATGTACAAAAAGTTCCAGAATCACTGGGGTAATCTCTTCAACATCATAGCAGCTGTAAGTACCTCTAAGTAGCTACTTCAGGGAACTAACAAGACCGGGCAGTAGGGCAATGTGATTAACTTGAATTTAACAAATCCCCTTTAGAAATAATGCTAAGGGATTGAATAGGCCTCCTTAATAATGTGCTCACGTCATATTAGGAACGTACAAGAACGCTGAAGATTTGGTTACTTAGCAACGAGGAGCGAAGTCGTGTCTGATCGGATTTGTGAATATGGAGCAGAAAACATGCCTTTTCAAAACTCTTGACGCACATTCAAAAGGGATAAAGGAACCAAGCCGTGTGAAAGCTATCCATCTCTGCCATATCTAGAAGGTCTTTCCCGTGTTTTACAAACTCCTCACAAACTCGTTCAGTGCAGCAGTTTTGTCACGCTTCCATGTTACCCCGTATGACAACTCTTTAACCTCAGTTTCAATGGCAATACATGGGATTAACAATTGTTCCTTGGAGGAAAAATACCATCAATGAAACTTATTGCCGTAGAAATACAGCACATAAAATTCAAGTTATGAGACCTAATTTTAAAGAGAAAATATTTACGTTGAAAGGACTCAAAAGGGGAATTTGTGTCAAAAAGGGAATTATAAGGGATATAAAGAACTGAAAAGAAAAGCTTTGGTCACTCAGGTTTTTATTTTACTGCATGAAATAAAGAGCTGTACTTCACTACATTCAATGTTTGTATATTTTTAAAAGCAAGGCTCCGTCTCTCGTACCGGTTGTGTCAAATGTCCTTATACATCCAAAATGGCCTCTCTTCGTCAACCATTTTAAATCATTTTCTCAATTTAAATGATTTGGCAACGATTTTCTATATATCTTTTTTCATTTAATCAACATTACTCTTCCCAGTAATTCGAACTTATAATAAACAATCACTTTTGTGTATTCCATACACCTTTGGTAAAATATTTTAAATTAAAGGCCGTCCGGATTTAAGTATAGCCTCAACAACGTTCGTGTTTTGAATGTGGCTCCCACAAGACTTTTTTCACTAGAATACAAGAAAAATATTGGACACGTGAAGAAAAATATTGGCATTTGTGCATTTTCTTTCTTAAAAAAAAGGGATCCAGCATGGAAATGTTGTTAAAGAAGAATATTTGACTTGAGAGAAGGGTAATTTTAACCATTTATTTAATGCATGGAACATTATTATGTATGTTGTTGATTAATTATTTTATGGTCATGTCGAAACATAAAAGATGGGTTTTCTTTCAAATCCTGTCTCTGTTCATAACCTACAAAGTCAGGGTATCTCATTGATGCGTAGCAAGCCCCATTTGTTGCTTCCCGCCCTAAAATCCTTTATATTCGACCGGCCGATCTATAATCAATCACTATAGCCATTGAGAGAGTTAGGTAATTGTCGACTCCCTCTGATAACAGATGCTTACTGAAAATGCCGCATAACTCTGAGGCTACACTTCTGCTCGTAGGTGAATATTGCAATTTTGCTTATCCCTCCAAGGTTCCCATAAAGAAAAATTAGGGAATAGCTTTACAACAATAAGGAGGGTTAAGTAACTAAATTCAGATGCTACTTTGTGTAATGCTATGTAATCAGGAAAGACTTCTCTGAGAAATTCTGCTTCATGTTACCGGTGTTGATAAAGGCACGAAAAACTGCAACTTCCTACAACATAGGAATAACAGGCACAGTTTTATCTGCTCAGGTATATAGCTAGGTATATCCAATATGTCAATATCTGCTCCTCAAAAGCTTTCAGTGTTTGATTTTTTATTTATATGGGGTATAAGGAGGTTAATATTTAAACACATTTAAGCACCCCTTAGGCTAAAATGAAATGCATCATTATAGTTTTATCTATTTACTGTATACCGGTACATTCTCTCTATTTTTGACCCATCAGTGACCGTCATTCGAAATATCAAGAGCGGAAGAGTCGCAGCACCCAAAAATCAATGACGTAGAAAGCGAGAACTGAACGCAAAAATAATAGCCTAAGTTTTTGTGTACTGTTTTCTGTTGGCTTTCATTTTCTTAAAAATGTTCTGCCAAGCATGCGTTCCTGTAAGTATTGCATGTGAAAGGCGATGTATTAATAATGAAATTTGCCGATAATAATGGGAAGGAGAATTTATTATTTTTAAAAGTAAGAAGATAGAAATGGTGAGCACGGGAAGCGATTGTCACGTGATGGATGTTTAGAAAGAAAAGTTATCTAAGACATGCCGAAAAATATGGAAACCTGCAAGCTAATTTATAAGTTTTGAAATATGATTTATTTTAGTTGTTATAAATTTATTATATTAGACTAGCAAAAAAATCAATTGAATCGAGAAAATCATCACCATTCGAATGCGGTTTTGATCCTAAAACTTCAGCAAGATTACCATGTTCGATTACGTTCGGTGTTATAGAAACATAATATAGGTTATAGCTTTGACAAGAATAGACCATAGGCCAAGGAAAGGACGTCATTCCGAAATAGCTGTTATGGTACGAGGACTAAAGTTTGTCAATTTAATACTGGTACCGTATATGCAAATATAGGAGGAGGAAATCCTGTTACGATAGCAGACTTAAATTAGGGTGCCAATTTGACACAGCCAAATAAAAACAATTCTAAGAACGATTATAAGAATTTATTTTTCTAATTTTCAATATCCATGTATTTTTATATTGAATTTTAAAGCAGCTAACAATAAAATACTCCCTTCCTATTTATTAAAATAATTCTGAATACGAATGGTTATGGACAATATGGAGCTAGTCTTGAAGTAAGTTTAAGGCCAATTCCTGTAATGCGGTTGAAGACAGTATACCAAAACGTTGGAAAAAATTTATACAAAATTTCGAAACTGTCCCTCTCGCCCCAAATAGCAACCCAACCACTTCCCAATCTCTTATCCCATACTTCTCCAAGTCTTGACAGCATGGATGATAATGAAGCACTACGTTTTGAAAACGTTTACTTTTGAATGCAAATATAAGGCGCATGGTGTTTTTGAACAGACAGCAATAGATAAAAGGTGTACCTTAGATTGTAAAATTTAGAGTAACTGTATTTTCATATATTTTTAACACTTTGTAGGCCTATGTAATGGTATACGATTATAATAGCGCATTTAAGTACTGACCGCCTGCGTGGTCTCGTGGTTAGCGTCGCTGGCCACAGATCCGCAGGTTCGGGTTTGATCGCCGGTATTTCCTCGGATTTTTCTAAGGTAATGAGATGTGGAACCGGGTGCACTCAGCCTCATAATACAAACTGAGGAGGTATCTTCTATACTTGATTGAGAAGTAGCGACTCCAGTCACGGAAACCACCATTAATGGCCGTGCGTGTCGCCATGCTGACTACTTCTCCCCTTCCAGTCCTGCCATCTACGTATGGTAGATGACGCAATGGTCAGATGGTAATGGTAGGCGTAGTCCTTCAAGGAATGTAACACCACGCAGTTTATTCCGATTTTCCAGGGCATTTTCCTATACATTTAGCTCGTGGGAATTCTTCGCATAGGTTTACTATTACTATATAGATATATACGCTTTCATGAACCACAGATTATTGTCTCTGTTGGACATTACATGAGAATATTATAGGAGAAAAATTCCTCCGATACTGGGACTTGAACCCAGGACCTTTGGCTATTCGCGCCAATGCTCTACCACAATAATCTGTGGTTCATGAAAGCTTATACGTATATCTATCTTGAATGTTAACTGTACAATAACAGTGGGACCCCCGGTCACAAAAATCACTAATTAGTGTGCCTCACAGTACTGCATATGACATAACTTCAGTCATGGGAGAGAGGTTCCATCTGGCGCTGTGAAATGAACTCCGGCTTAGGTCAGTTGGTAGAGCATTGGTGCGAATAGCCAAAGGTCCTGGGTTCAAGTCCCAGTGTCGGAGGAATTTTTCTCCTACAATATTCTCATTACTATTACTATTTTTGCTATTTTATTTTGACGTAATATGCAGCCCTTGCTTAAAGCAGCTACAATAAAGTCCAATCAACAAGGCGTGGACTTTACTAAAAATAAAATCGAAATAGTTTTCTATCTGAAATCTGCAAGCGAGAAGCCAAGACAATATCTATTGATCGAGACTTTTACGGGGACTGAGTGATCGGAATATGCAAGACGGTGGCTGTCGTTCAAAGCGACTTTTACGATTTATGACAAGAAAAAGGAAAACTTGTGAGAAGGAGGAAATAGAGTTAGACTGCACAGAGCAGCCAAAGGCCGTCGATATTCCAGCGTGTATGCGTGAAAGTGAGGGTGAAATAAGAGAAAAATCACGCATGAATAGATATGAAGCCAGTGGCATAACTGAAGGCCCCGCAGACTCCGCAATGCGGGGGTAGGGTAAATGAAAACAGGAAAAAATTAATGTAAATAGGTTCACATATGCCTAATATAGGAAAATATGCAAAAAAAAAAAAGGAGTACGCAACTTTCAGTGAACGTGTCAAATATCTGCAAACTGAGTACTGAAAAGTTAAGTTTGAATTATAACACGAGCCTGCGTTGCACGCCGCTGACAATGTATATACTAAAGTGTAAGTGTTCCCTGAGGCTCCCAGATTTTAGACATTCGGCACATAAAGGTGGTAAGGTTGTCAGCCATACGCACCGGCCGCCTTTACCCCCAGGATTGCTCCTGATACTCATTTCTGTTAGAGGCTGAGTCGACCCCAGGGCCATAGTGCCACCAGAAGGATTAGGCCAGTTGAAAAACTCCAACAATTTCATCGTGGATCGAACCTGCGACCTTCTGGTTTGTAGCGCAGCGTCTCAAACACTACGCTACGGTTTACCCCAATGTATATACTAGGTTCGTAGATTAATAGTTTATTTTTCGTTGTTTAAAAGCATTATTATTGAGGGAGAATGTGTAGTTTGGATATTACACCAAATGAAGTACGGTGATTACAAGTGAAACATGGTGTTTGATTCTAGTGTCGTGTGCTTATAATATTAGACGAAAATAGCCTACTTCTAGCAATTCAGTTAAAATTAATATCATAATTACATAAACCATATGTGGCCTCAGTATTTTAAGTATCGAGTGTGAGAGAACACGACGAATTAACGTGAGTGAAGTAGTGGAAACTTTGGCCTCAAATAATACTCTACGTCTTCGCAGCTTCCAATTACCCCTAAGGCTTCAAGAGAATTCTCTATATATTTTAATGTGCCTGCGCCAAATCATTATAAAGTAAAAACTGCGCAAAATTATTCATACTGGATATGGAATTCTCACCTACAGTACATCATTGGCCCCGAAATTTCTTTCGCCCCAGGCTCCGATATTCGTCGGGAGGGCCCTGTGAAAATGTTTCGATTTTATTAGGGGGCCCAAGTTAAATTTTTCTGGGAGCATCAACCTTTCTCCGTCACGCCACTGTAGGAAGGGGGGAGGAAGACAGACAGGGAGGGAGTGGGAATTGCATAAGGAGGAGTTCAGTGTTGTAATGGTGATGAATAATGGCTATCTTGTCATGGGCAGGTGCAATGCAGAATAATTAATTTCGAGTGACTTCATTACGTCACCAAGGAAGAAACATTACCAATATTATATTAGAATAATCTATTTGTGCGTCTCCAGCTTTTGTCGCGTCTCTACCCTTTCTTCGATTCCTTTTCAATTTGCTGCCCTAATCTCTTCATATTCAATTGTGAACTGCGAGCCTTTTCATGAATAGACTTTGGTCGCAATCGACCGGTCGACTCGTCATAATTTTCGTTCAATATCTTCAAACCGGGGAAGCAAAATTCCGCAAAAAAATTCATGTTCATTTAACTAAATAGGTATATACCGCAAAAGGTCAGGTATGTTATTCGCACGGGTAAATTACGCACAAGATGTTATCAGAAATTGTTCTGTAAAATGGAAATTCCATATCAGGGGTTGATTAACATTGTATGTCTAACAAGGGAAAAGAATTGTTAATCGTGATGCTTATAGTTATGGTATTAAAAATTAAAATGGAGTGATCTGTTTTGAAAGTGTAGTACACTAAAAGTATATTATTATTATTATTATTATTATTATTATTATTATTATTATTATTATTATTATTATTATTATTATTATTATTATATTGAATGTGAGGATAAACAAATGCAGAGGAAAAGTGTTATATCACTGGAAAAAGAAACGTGAGAGAAAATGTGTTGAAACATTACTTTATAAATCTGCCTAAGCCTGGAAAAAGTGGTTAAGAAAATGTCACCCCGCCAATTTTTTGCCCTACATATGCGGAAATTATCTATGTGTGTTAGAGAACTATAAATCTTTGTTGCTGAATTGACATAAGGTGTTATTAAACTGAACATATTGTGTGCGGAAGTTGCCTTTTTAAATGCGGACTTTGACCCTTTCCCTTAAAACACAATTATATTTTATGATAAAAAAAAAAGTAGGCTATTATTTCTTTAAAAGCCGATTTCTTGTTTTACTGAGACGACTTTCTTTCCTATAATGTCATTCCACCTTCGATCAATGAAGTGCAATGAAATTTAAAATGTCAGCCAAGCATGTTTTAACCTCGAGATGAAATACCACGTCGGTAACATTTGTCTTGTTTTATTGCTTCAGTAGCATTTGTTCCCAGTTATATCGCTATCCTAGGATTAGCTTTCTCTGTTACATAATATTAAGACTGGTTGTTGCGGTAGGCGTAATTCAGCTGATTTAGCCTGAACAGCGAAAAGATCGAATTGCTTTGATCAAACACATGGCGGAAATACGAAACTAGTTCAGTATATTTAATTGCTTGTTATTTTCTAATATTCCTGAAATATCTAATATAACATCTTAGCTGATGTTTCAGTGTAGTCCCTATTCAATTGTGAAATTAATTGAGGGTGGCCTTGCTCGGTCGCCACAGCACCACCGGGGAAAAGTAGCATCCCTGAAATCTATTTTTTTTTTTTTTGCAATATTACATATCAATTTGTCAATGGCTTCGATTTTGTTAACCCGCTGCCACAGATTTTCTTGAATTTTGGAATAATGGGTTTCAACTGGATCCTCATGTCAGATGCGACAATAAGTCCACTTCTGTATTTGTTTTCAAGAAGCAGAATACGAATATCCCGTTTCATACAAAAGGAAGAAGCACAACAACAACACCTCACTAATTTCGTGACGATTTTGAGTGTGACACTAATTTCGTGACGATGCAGGCCGAACGTTTTGAAGAAGTCAAACAATAGTTTTGGGATGGTACCACGTGCTCCAATCATTAATCCTGTCACTGTTATGGATATGTCAACAACAAGTCAGCCGAACAGCTCCTTAAATCTTGCTCACTTAAGGAGCAAATAAAGATCAATTGTTCAATTCCCTGTGAAAACACGAGGCCTTGGCCCTTAGGGGATGAATTGAAGGCTAAATTTATTTATAATATTACTAGTTGGTGCGTGAAATCCTCCTAGCTTGTGCAGCGGTAGACCACTTCTCCATCATGCGGGTACTGCGTGTAGTCTAGTCGCGCGCTTGCAGGCGCAATGGAAACATCTCAATACGATCTTAATGATACAACAGAAAACTTGTGTCTTAAACTGGACACAGAATACTTACTTGCTCAATATTATCTATGTATTTAATGGAAGCCGGAGGTTCATTACCGCGCTTAAAAAATCCAAACAATAAAAAAATCAAAGATCCAAAATTGAAAAGTCCAAAAATCTAAAATTTAAAAAATAAATAATCCAAAATTAAACAATCCAAATAGGGCTATCCAAAATAAAAAAAAATAATTAAAAGAATATAAAAATCCAAAATTTAAAAAATTAAAAAATCCAAAATTAAAAAACCCAAAATCCGAAATTTAAAAATAAAAAAATTTAAAATTCAAAAATTCAAAATCCAAAATTGTTAATCTAAAAATCCAAAATTAAAAAAAACGAAAATACAAAATTAAAAATTCCAAAAAATAAAAAATTCAAAGAATTAAAATTTTATAAATCCAAAATTCCAAAATTAAAAAATTCAAAGATCCAAAATTTAAAAATCCAAAAATCCAAAATATAAAAAATTGAAAGTCCAAAATTGAAAATCTAAAAATCTAAAATTAAAAATCCAAAATCCAAAATTGAAAAATCCAAAAAATAAAAATTTCAAAGATCCAAAATTTAAAAATCTAAAATTAAAAAATCCGAAATTCCAAAATTAAAAAATTCAAAGAACTAAAATTTGAAAAATTAAAAATCCCAAAATTTAAAAAATACAAAATACAAATTAATAAATCCAAATATCCAAAATTTAAAAAAAAAACATAAAATTAAAAAGTCCAAAAATTAAAAAAATATTAAAATCCAAAATTTAAAAATTCAAAAATCCAAAATTAAAAAAATCCAAAATTAAAAAAGTCCAAATACCCAATATCAAAAAGTCCAATAATGCAAAATTGAAAAAAAAAACCAATAATCAAAAATTGAAAAAATAATGAAATCAGGTAAACTGATGTAAAAAAGTGCCAGTATGTTCTTGTTTAATCAGTTTTGACGGCAATTATGATATGCAGAATATTTTTTTTTTAATTGATTTCCAAGTTAAGCTCCAGATTTATTCATTAAGCAGGGCTTACGGAAGAAGAAAGGTCTACCATCTCGGCCACCTGGGTCATTTTAACGGTCTAGTTGGATAACCGCATGTAAAATAATAGTGTTTTTGTCATAGCTACCTGTATTTTAATTTCCAAGGCCTTATAAGATCAAAGTAAAACAATAGGCTATGTTGTCAAGATAACTGATTTTCATTTTTTTAATAAATTCTTTCGAATACGTATATTGCCATAAAATAGGCACTAAATTGAGCATTACTCCGAAACAGATCAACCGATTTTATCCATTATGAATAGACGACTTCCCACGGACATTGTAAATGTGTATACCAAGTTTCATAAAAATCCGGTAAAGCGTATTTGAGTTACCGCGTCTTTAAAATATACACTAAATTGGGTTTTACTCCGGTACCGGTCAACAGATTAGGTTCAAATTCAATAGGGCACTTCTCATGGACGTCACAAATGGTTAGCCTATACCAAGTTTCATGGAAATCCGTTACAGCATATTTGAGTGAAAGGCGCCATAATCTATTAAAATAAGCACTAAATTGGGCATTACTCCGGTACCGGTGAACCGATTTGGTTCAATATCAATAGGGTTCTTCCCATCGACATTATGAATGTTTATACAATGTTTCATGAAAATCCGAAAAAGCGTACTTGAGTTATGGTGTGTACAGACGCACGGACAGACGGACGGACGGACAGACAGACAGACGGACAGACATTTTTTCGTCCCCCACACAATCTCATAAAGTACCATACTGGCACTTAATAATTAAAACAAGTTTCACTTCTGTCGCGTGGCGTTCCACGCACACTTTTTTTTAATAAATAGGGGTGACAATATAGCTGTTACATGTCACGTCTGACGGAATGAAATAGTTGGTTCCCGATAAAAATTAGAAATCAGCTACTAGAGGGAATTTCAATTTCCATGCCACCAAAATCACTGAGATCGTCGCGGAACACTTGAGGTGTCTATTAGCATACCCGGCAATCTTCATTCTGAGAAAAGGTAGAGATCCTAACTTCTAATAAAAGTTTAATGCATATCCTATTATATTTAGTGAATATGTTGTAAATCTGACTTTCTCTTTAATGTGGGAATTGGGGTATGCAACACCTACGCTAAATATGTAATATAAAACGCAATAAACTTTCATTAGAAGTTAGCATCTTTATTTTTTCTCAGAATGGAGATTGCCGTGCTTGCTAATAGACCCCTCACTTGCACATGCCTTACGGAACAATAATGTCCCGCGGAATACAGTTTGGGAAACACTGGGTTACGGTAATTTGTTTGGTGAACCTCTAAATCCAGTTATTTTCCGGTAGTGTAGACAACTATAGACAAATGTATTCCTTATTGTGATGTATAACTTTAGCGTTCAGATAATTTGGCGAGCGCTCGTAACTCCTGCGAGAAACACAAGCGACACTAATTTATTATGTTATGAATGTTCGGCATGCTTGCATATTACACTTAAAGCTCAGGAAACAGACAAGAGAACACAGGGTTATTACAAACTCATTTGAGTTCATGCGGAAATGTAATGTGGGAAACAAGTTAAACTTGAGTGTTTCGCTAAACACACTAATGTAACCGTTATGTCTTGCACGTTGGTACAATTCTGCTCAAGCTCGAAGGGTCATGAGAAAAAAGGGTTGAAAAAATCAAGCTGTGTTAAGCTGATAACATTGTACATTCTTGTTTTGCTCAACTTTATTTACAGCCTACGCTTTTCGGGAAGGGTAATCTGATGTTTACATTGATAAGCTACAGGCAATACAGGCTTATAATAAAATTTAAATTTAAAACTTTCCCACTACGGTATTTTGTGATTAAAATTTAAATACTGTAGTCGTATAGTATTGTGTATCGCCGATAAATATAAAAAATTAAATTTACAGACCGTGTGTCACAAATTCGTTCTAACATATTTTGTACTTAAATCTATGAAGCTGTTTATTTATATATGTTTTTCATATGTTGATTTCCAAAATTATTTTTTCCGCTAGTTTTTATAGCTTTTCATTAGTAAAATCGGTTTATTAAGAATGTAATGGTTTTATAAGTATATCAAGTGTTATTTTACCGCATATATCTGGGATTATGTTTTATCATTATCAGACAGCAAAAGCTTCATTTTTGTTTGTATTATGATATAAATAAATTATTTAAATACATACGTATTTCAGCAGGAAACTTACGTAATTTCAAAGGTTGATATACATGGAGCAGTTATGCAAAACATGCAAATTATAAGTTACACAAATTGCATTTACTGACTTCTTTACATAAATAAAAAAAGCGCATTTTCCCTGCAATTTTAATTGACTTGAGCGAAGCAAGGTCCTGCTTTAACTCTACCGTTTCGTTTGTAAGTTTGTTACGCAGTTGCGACTAAACGCAAGGTTCCATTTACTTACAATTTTGCATTAATGTTTTTAAAGTAATTAAAAACGGCGTACAGAATATATAAGGATTTTATTTTGTTATTCTGTTTCAAGATGGTGACCGTTTTAATGGTTCAGTTTCATGCAATCTTCGGCTTATTTCAACGGTTCTGTCAAACGGTTCATGCTATAAAATTTGAAGACTTCCGCTCTCAAGTGTAAAATTTTCTACAACTTGGTTCCAGTACACATCTGACGTACCGGTAACTAATGATTTACAGACATTTTGCCTGTTTCTCTGTAAATTTGTTCGTTACATAGAGTAAACACGCTGTAATATTTTCTTCCAAATTGGCGTAAATGCTCCTTGAAGTCATTAAAAACGTCGTATGTGTAGGGATTTTTATTTATTTTATTCCGTTACAACATGGTGGCCGTTTTAACACTGATAAAGAGCAGGTATTAGATTTGTTGGATCGGGACAATGTTGTATTCACAATGAAACTCGAATGGTATGAGCAGACTAGCTTATGAAATGTGACAAAACGACAAAAATGGATTAACGTGCCGAGTTTGTTCTTTGTATAAGAATGATGCAGCGCACATTTGCTCAGACACAGAACGTAAAGACTCGACAGCACGGAAAACTGTCGTTGTGGAGTTCTCAAGAAAACCTCATCAGTCCTCAGTAGCTCATCAGTGGATTTATTGCTTTCCATTGTATCCAAAGTTTTATAAGAAATCGTTTTCGAAAGGATTGATCCTTCCTTCAGTCTTTAATCAGTAATTAGGATATTATTTGTGTTTCTGTTTATTAAGTCATGTTTTGACTAATTTTAAAACTCTGGCATAAATTTACTCCGATTTTACTTCGACCCCTTTGAACATAGTTAAGGCCCTGGTGGCATATGTGGTTCTCTAATACAATCATGTTACATACAAAAATATATGCATTAATAACTAACATTAAAAAATTAAACCAGCTCTTTTCTAAGGGATGTTTTGAAGATGAGATTTTATTGAAAAAAGGGGAATAATTTTTTGTACTTTTTGATTATTAGCCCCCCTCTTGTTTTGAGATTTTATAATCTCCATCGATTCTCACCGTTCGCCATTTTCCCATAATAGTATGTAAATAAAAAATTATTATTATTATTATTATTATTATTATTCCTATTATTATTCCTATTATTATTATAACAGGGTTACTTCATATCAATCCATCCAGATACAAATGGATCTCGTACAAATAGATGTCTTAGAAGGCACATGCATTTTCTCAGCATATAGCCTACTGTACTCGTGGTGTAACGTACTACATTCCAGTGTGTTTTGATGCTGCACATTTTTCTAGCATCCGAATGCAGTATATCACCATATAAACGTCATGTCCACATAAATCATACCAGTTTATTAGAGCGGACATCGCTCCACATGGATGCATTCAATTCATGAGACAGCGGTTAAGCTGGAGGCATGGAACAGTGCGAATGGATTACTATAGTGGAGCAGCTATGGGCTCCATCCAAGGAGCATGTCTTGTTCGCTTTAACGTAAATGAATGTAAAGGGAATTGCTGTAGACGAGCGATACTACAGTCCGCACGGTTTTAGATGGCATATGAGCTGAGCAATGCGTGCATTAAAATGATTAATTTGGAATAGTATTTTTAGGGAACTGAAAAATAGGAAACTCTGTTGCTAATGCTTGTCCGAATTGGGCAACATAACTTCTAAATACTATTGGAAATATGTCGTTTTAGTGCAAGCTTGCTGAGCTTATATGCCTTCTGAAACCGTGCGGTCTATAGATGGCATGAGTGGAAAAAAGAGGGACTTTCATACCCATAGCACCGAAGTCACAAGACATTACCTGATTAAAGATGATATTCAGGAGGGGCCCATCCTAAATTTTAATTAAAATTTGCGTGTGTATATATAATTTCTTATTATAAACTTATTATTCGTGTGTTATTATTATGTGGATAATTGTTTAATTTTTACTGAAATTGTTTTACTACAGAACTCTAACTTTGGGCAATTTTCGTGCTGCCTTATGAGTGTGACTGAGTTTTGTCACACATAAACGAGAGATGAAAATCCAGAAAATGTTATCGTTCCTTCCAAATAAAAAGTTATTTAACAGTGTTTCAAAATAAGTAAAACTACAGATCAGTGAACCCTTAAGATTTTATTGAGAATAGTTTACCGAGCGAGGTGGCCGAGATGGTAACGTCTTGGAGGTCCCAGGTTCAAATCCCGTGGCCGGCCAATTTGACATTGGTATTTTCATGATTTCCCTAATCGTAAAGGCAAATGTCGAATTGGATATTTACATACCATGAATCATCCTCACCATTTCATCTTGTATCATATTCATTTAAATTAATATCAGTTGAAATTTTATCCATAAAAATACATCAATAATAGAAACAGTTGATAATCAATGGTTCCATGGCCTACCGTACATCCCGAACTCCTGATATGGCATCGCAGCTAAAAGGAGTGTAACACGGCTGAATTTAAAAAAAAAAAAAAAAAAAAAAAAAAAAAAAAAAGTTCTTGAACCTTGATTTAATTAACTTTAAAATTTTCAGAGCTGAATTTACAAATTATTATTATATTATAAGCAAACACGAAGTAAAGTTATCAGTGGGCTATAAGTTCCAAATCGATTAGAAAAATGTTCATAGAATAGCTTGAATCTATGAATGGCAATTGTAACACAGAGATAAATATCCTCAGGTTTTAACACAAAGCATTGCTCTCTTAATTTCATATCTCTGCTTTTATGCAATTTTTGCGGTGACGCATATATAGGCCTACGTCAATCGCAGTTATCTATAATGCTGTTTTTTGAAGTGTCCAGTGTTACAATAGCCATTTTCGGCCTTAATCTTCTTGTGCCGATAATAATCTTGTTGGAGGAATAACAAAGCTGACTGTGAATGTGAATTATGACAAACCAAAGCCCTCTAAGTGCATCCACTCCATTACCACGCACTTTTCAATTTTGTATTTTTACACAGTGGGCCACTCCACATAAAATTCTCTCTGGAATAGCAACAAGCAGGCCTGCATGTTTAGAAGGCTGAGCTTTACAGTACATTTAACTAGAGATTTGTGGCTTGTTTAATGCTATGCGGAGACAAAGGAAGCTCTTCAAGCTGAGATTACTTCCCTCACACCAGGCATAATTAAGACCTCGCACTGAGCAATTCCAAACTTCATCATTGCCGTGGAATGAGTTCCTAGCTGATGAAAGAAAACGCAAGATAGCTCGGTAAAATGAGTGCATTGGTGGAGAATATGGTACACTATTGCAGTTTGCATGCAGTGAAGCAACACAGATTACCTTTACACGGAGGCATTATTTGCTAACCGTTGAGCTCTACAAGCACAATTGACGATTATCTTATTATTTCAAATTACCACCGTCTTTGACTAGTGGCTACTTCACACTTGTTGACCCGGGTTTAATCCCCGGTACCTCTCATAACGTTTCATAAGTATTTGATTATAGATGTACGGGTTCACTAATTATGCAATTAGAAATTAGGCAGTTATGCAATTAGCTTGTCCAGTCTTTTGCTCTATAGGAATAGCTTTAATTCACCGAAAAATTTATATAGTTACCTGTTTGAAACTAAGTGCTACAACTCTATGATTTCTTCCTAGGTAAGAAGAATTATAAGTTAATGAAGTTAATATGCATTTTATTCTTTCTGCAAGGCAAGTTGAATATGGGAATTTTAAATTAATCCTGCAGCAACTATCATCGCGGTAGTTGACTATGTCTAATGGCATAAGTGCTCTAAAACAATCTACATCTGAAACAAAGTCATAGAGAGCCATAGGGCCACAGAGAGCCATCAAAGGAGTAGAAACCGGGGAAGCAATAATGGTAAGCAAGCGAGCAAAGTACCGAGGATGTGACCTATGATGCTGGAGGTTTTTAGTAACTAATTTTCTTTTCCAATTTACCTTTAGTAGTAAATATTATGGTATAAAATTTCTTTAAACATACTAATTCTTCAATAAATAAGCATATCAAGGTGATTTTGGTCACGGTTTGAGTCTTGAAATGCTCTCTAGTGCTTGACACTGAGTTATAGATTTTTATTTATAATGTGAAGGAAAAAGATCAATTTGCATGTATCTACAAAAAAAAAGTCAGTCACTAGAGAAATATATAAGCTACAAAAGAGTAAAAGTTTGATATCTTTATATTGAATAGTCTTTGAGTAATCAGTTTGCATGTTTTAAGTCAAAATTGTCAAGCAAATAATTTTTAAAAACAGCTGCAAACATTTTTCCTCAAGAAATGTCTTAATATATGCGGTGCTGTTTAGGATGTGAAAAACTAAAAAAATATTCATACCTCAATACATACCTATACCACGACACAGTGACGTACTTTCCTAAATAAGCCTTCGTTCATCTGAAACTAAACTAAACTCTGTGACGCTACATCCCTGAAAGGACAAGGCCTACCACCCAACCATGGGCAGATGGCAGGATTGGGGGCATATGATCAGCATGTAGACACCCACGGCCGTTAATGGTGGTTTCCATGACCGGAGCCGTTACTTTTCTATCAAGTAACTCCTCAATTTAAATCAAAAGGCTGAGTGCACCCCGTTCCAGACCTCCCTACCTCAGAAAAATCCGAGGTGCCGGGGATCGAACCCGGGCCGACGGAGCTGTAGTGAGTGACGCTAACCACAAGACACTGCGGCGGTCCTTCCCATCAAAATATTTTTTACAAATGTTACTGCAAGTACTCTTTTAATGAAGCGTAACTCACTAAGTAAAGTCATGGATTACGTCTTACTGTTGGGCTGTATAAGAAGATCGCAACTCTTTAAAATATTTCAAAAATTCCCCTTCAATCTAGTAACAAGCGCCGTGCTTATATTTTTCTGCATGATAAGAGGTCTTCTTATTACATTAGTAGAGAAATTAAATCACGAAGGCAACTACAAGACCAACAAGAAGTGCCATTAGCATAGCTCTTTCTTGAAATAGTAGACTGTAATGACGTTAAGCGGCCCGGGTACTTTGCAATTAGCCTTGGAAAGAGAAATAAAATGCTACCATTTGCTTGGAAGTAATCTTTTCTGTTCTATTAATGTGATCTCAACTATCTAGCTATTTACAACTAAAGATGCTCATTTAAGCTCTTGGCCCAATGGATCTCACTACAGCGAGTATGTTAAATAATAATACTGTCACAAAATGGCCGAATGAGTACTATGCTTGCATAGGCTCGAAGTTCTGGCCGTTGGTATTTCTCAACTTACCTTTCTTCGGTCCCAATTTTAAATTTAGGTTTCAGTGAGATTACTTAATTATACAAACAAGATGACTTACAATGTGCTTTTGGAACAGAGGGAAGCCAATATTAGATAGGTAGAATGATCATAATGTCTAAGCACTTAAGCAATTCTATTTTGTTAGCTTCCTTACCTGGAAAATGGTAATCTACCAAACTTTTGATAAGTTTTAAATTTTAAACTGTTCAAGGGTTGCTAAAGGTTCCTTGTACTTTATAACTATCTTAATTATTTAATAATAATATTAATAATAATAATATCAAACGAAATAAAAACTTAACCATTTCATAAAGAACTACAAATGGTGAATCGGCATTGCTTTAAAGAGAAACCCATGTTAAAAAAAAAAAGTTTTCCTCTTTTGCTTCTATCAACTCACAAACGCTGTTAAAGATTTTTCGAAACACTCAGTGCTATATATGATATTCCCACTGACATTCTGTGAATGATGGCCCAGTCCACAATATGAATATCATAAAAGCAAGTTTTGGTATACAGTACTGGATTGAAAATTTTCAATCCTTCGTCTGGGTATTGTTCTTCGAAATTACTTTTTCAGTTTGTGTTTTCGTTTAATTTATTTCGTTCTTATCTCTCGGAGCGTTCTCTTTTCTCCAAGTTCCTCTTGAACTATTCTTAATTCTCATATTCAATTTTAACCCTAAAAGCTTTTTCTTTAACATTTATTTATTCATGCATCTCTTCAATTTATATTGAAACAGAAATCTAGAACACCTCTCTTTATAAAGTATAGATTAGACAGTATTATAAAAGCGCAATCTGCTTCGTAAAATATACTAAGCTAATTCAAGACAGAAAAATCTGTTAAATAAACTGACAAATTTATTTTAAAAAAAATTATATCAAGAAGCTGCAATGTATTATGAATAATGCCGTCACGGTGGCTCATGCTTAGCGCGTGGGCCTGGCATGCTAGCGGTCCCGAGTTCAAATCTCGGGGCTGGCGGGCGTGTCATTTGTGGTGGACAAAGCCGTGACCTTTGGGGGTTTTTCTCGGGGATCCTCCCGTTTCCCCCTTCATTCATTCCACCAACACTCTCCACTTCAACTTCCTTTCCCCCCTCATTATCATCCCGTTCCCCTTTACTGGTTTTCGGGCCAGCTCCTGCTGCAGACTCTGCTGCGGGCCTCCCCCGTCCTGCCCCGCTGCTTGTGGTCAAGAGTTGCTGGTGGTGTACCGTGCCTTTGGGGCTCTCAGAGGGACCCTGGGTTAGCGGCGCTTGTCTGGTTGTGCCGCGCCTAGGGGGCTCTTGTACGAGGGACCCTGGGTACGGTGCACGTGGAGTGGTACCAGGTTCTTGTTGGATGTAGGGGAGCTCCGTGGGGGCTTGTGGTGGAGTCTGTTGACTGGGGGGCCTTAGGGCATGCACATCATTCGTTTCCTAGGGGGTGGGCAATGGGCCCGCCTATGTGGCCTCCGTCCGCGAGTCCGTTAGGGCTCAGCCCCTGCACTATACCTATACCTACCTACCTATTATGAATAATGTAGTTGCTAAGAAATGACTGGAAGCTAAAACTCTATCCTTTTTTTAGAATATGTATTAACCAACCCGCCTAGGCTAAGTGCAGTAATGGTCTGCTTATGAGCAGAGCTTGTGGATGAATTCTTCCTCTCGTGGGCCTCTGAAGATATCGTATCATAAGCAGGGAGCAATGAGCAGTTCCTTCAGTATCATAGACTTATCGGTCAATCGCCTACGAGTGACCTTAAAGAGAGACACACTGTGCACGAAATAGTCGGTTGTAACCTAAGTTTCTTGTAATAATTTTACTACAAGGGACCGCTGACCTTACTTCCCTACTTAAGGAAGTTTGTTTCTTATAACTTACTTTCCTCTGCTGATGTGAAATAGAAAAATACGGGTATTACTTATCAAGTAAATCAAGACTAAAATGAAGAGACAATTTGTTTAGTAACTACTCTTTTGGGAGGTTAATAGTAGGCCTACTTGAATTTTTAGTTTGTTTCTATCGAAGGAATAAGCTATATTACTGAGCGATTTCGGTTTGATAGGATTTTAATTTTGGAGCTATGCGGTCACAAACAAGCCTACATATAAATAAACACATTTATATATAGGCTACACATTTTTTCTTCCAAAAATTACAGTTTCGGACTGAGGGAAGCAACAAAAAATGTGTATTTAGAGTAATTGAATAAGCTCTACATTAAATGCAATGGCATATGAATACTGAATTATTATTATTACCAGGCCTATACTTTGAATATAGCACTGAAGTAATTGCAAAAACAGTATTCTTCTTCACGATATTGATTACTATAAATTTATGGTATAATAATTTAGGGAGCTGTGCTAATATAGTTTGCAGACAAAGTTAGGAGATTTCACGCAGTATCATTATTTTCTAAATTAGAGAAAAACAGACAGTTTTGACGTCGGTGATTTCTAGGTGGCAGTGGCATGTTTGTTTTCGTTGGAATTTACGAGAATCGCGAACTAGCATCGTTTGTACATAGCAGAGGGCTTAGATTCTACAGGACATCGCAGTTATTAAATCAGCTCTGGTATAGAATTAATTATTCGGGACATCTCCCTTGAAATAATGGGCCTATAAATTAAGTGGAGAACGCGACGCATACAAAATATTATCTTACATTAGTTACATAAAGTATGAGGCCTTACTGTAAATAGAAACTCCACGGCCAGAGTGTTGAACCCTGCTTGAATGTGAATAGCTATTTACCAACAACCAGTTATTTAGCGAACCCAGCATATTAAGGATACTGACTGAAAAATAACTTAGGTGAAATTAATTTTTTCCGTCAGCAATGAATTGCTCTACATCCTCGTAGGCCTAATCTGACATCTCTTTACTGACTACTTCTATAATTGCATAGGCCTACTACTTTCAGAATTACTAAAAAAAAATGTTTCCGTTATGGGTAATTATCGTTCCAAAATGGTAGCCACGTTTCGTGTACTGAAAGGCGGTTTCCGTGATAATTTCCGCAAATATAATAATCCTGAATGATTATTTTTCTATCTATTTGTTAATACCATATGAATAACACTATCCACAATCATTGATTTAACTACTGATTTAACATTAGTAGTTTTTTTAATATTCGTGGATTTATTTCTTGAACAATACTTATAGGTCACTGTAGTTATTCCGAAGAGTGTAGGTGACGTTGTTCATATGATATTTACAAATATCATATGAAATAGATAGAAAATAGAATCAAAGACTCACTCAGAAATATTGCAATTTGGAAATAATCACGGAAGCGGCATTTCAGTGCAAGAAACTTTGCTGCTATTTTGTAATAACGATAATGAGCCGTTAACTGTAATGGTTTATTTAATTCTGTAAACAGTATGATCGCCGCCCAGGCCTTAAAAAACGCGACCTGTCGCAGGAGGGATTTCTATGGACCACATAAAGTAATTTTTTGACCAGACAAGGACATGGAGGACTTCCCCGGCTGAGTGATGAGCCCAACACGATCACATAGGACGATACACAGTATTCACTCATACACAGTAGCGGCTCGTGGCTCAAAACGAAAGTGTGCTGCAAATACTATTTCATACAGCAAACTTAAAATATTTTTAAAAATTATTAGTATGCCTATCTAAACTGCTCGTCTCTTAATCCGTCTCTGGGAACTCTCACGCGATTTTCTCTGCCCTAATTATTTTTTTGCTAATTTCTCTCGTCTCGTCGAACGTTGTGTGAGTTGTGTGACGAGAGAAAATAGCAAAAATTAAAATTAAAAATAATAATAACAATAATAATAATAATAATGATAATAATATAAATAATAATAATAATTAGGGTAGGGAAAATCGCGTGAGTGTTCCCCGAAATGGAATAAGAGACGAGAAAATAGTATTTTTAATGATCGAGGTAGAGGAAGTCGCTTTGTGTTCCCAGTGCGACAGAATACTTAATCGGGGTTGTGGAATCCGGGTATTTCTGAATTTAACACATTCGAATTTGGCGGTGAAGATGAAAAGCATTGCTTACTCGCTACATCACTGTCCCCTACCGTCAGATGGTGGAAGATCTTCTCACATAACTAACAGCTCGGCCGCCGGCGAGACGTGAACCTACCTCAGGATCCCACTCGGCTGCCTCTTTCGCAGCCCATTTTGCAGGTTAAACTCCCATATACGCAAAGCAGCCAAGGTCGAGCATGACGTCACACCCTCCAAACGCTGCGCTGTTCATAAACTGCACTCACGAATACGGGAAAGATAATATTCACATTACCGACTTCCATTCTCCAACGTCAGCTAAGGAATTCTCGCGTGGACGCGCCAAGTTCAAAATCTACGCAAAAGAAAATATAATATTGCGTTTGAAAATAACATTATACGACGAGCAGAAAACAAGCTGTGTGCTGCAGCACTGCAGCACATAGGAGAAACCGCCACTGCTCATACACTTACTGTGAACAAGGAGAAGATGGGATGAAGATAATAATGACGGCCAGATGATATCCGGGGACCACAAGGCCTAAAGTTACCCGACATTGTCAAAGGTTAGGAAAAATCCAGGAAAAACCCTACCTAGGTAACTTGTACCGACCAGAAATCGAACCCGGACCGCTACCTGAGAGGAACGCAACTCCTGTGTCACAGCAGTGGATTACTACCAATAATAATATTAATAATAATGATAATATTAATAATAATAATATATTTATGCTTTTTATAACTGAGGTAACCATGATCAAATTATCTGTTTATTTCAGAAATAACGATGGTCCCTGGATGAGTTTTATGGTGTCACCATCGGAAGTACCCGAGAGGAGAACAGGAATGATCTCAGGATGAGGTGAGCTTGAATAAAATTTTTACTAAAATAGTTTACAGATTCATAATATAACTGGTGGAGATACCCGATTTTTTCTTCTTCTTCTTCTTTTCACAAAACGATGTTATATCGTTGGAACCCACCTTTTAGCAGATTTATAACTTTCTTCCGCTCAAACTGCACATCAGGAGCTCCCCCATCTCGTTCATTGTGCACAGTTTCAAGCAGATATTACAATTTTGACATCGCTTAGTATAATAAATTGTCAGAAACAATGCTAAATCTCCAATTTTACCTGAAAGCCTAGCTGATTTGTAAGAAATAATATTGAATCTATACATTTAAAAGAATCATTACATACGGTGGGTATGGATTTTACCCACTTAAATATAGGCCTACATAAAATAAAATCAATTAAGAGGTGGGATTGCAGCAAACATCACTTCTTAGCCGAGTGATGTGGCTGCATTATTTTAAAAGTTTCCTTTCAGAGCTGAATAGGCCTATATATATACCAGTAGGCCACGCAAATATTGATATGAAACTGTTTTCTATTGTTGGTGTATTTATGGCGTCTATTAATTTTTACATATATATATTTTAATGATTATAATATAGGGGTTGATTCGTGGTAAGTAAGTATCGGCATCAGCCTTTACAACTGGGTAAACCATGATTGGTGATTATATGATTTTATTGCCCGTTATAGAGCACTTGCATTATAGCAGATAGGCATTGCTAAATACAACACATATTTATACGGCGGTAACTAATAAAGCAAATAAATTACTTTAGGCCTATAGATATGATATATTTATTGTACCAAGAAAATTACAAAAGAGTCTACTGGATTCGACACTTGTCATTTTACCAGTAGACATCTTAAAAAACACAATAACACTTTTTAATTGGAGGAATGTATAGACATATAGCCTAGTTAGTGCTGCTAAATGCATATAAATTGATTTCCCTCTCTACAAAAAGAGAAAGAGAAATCAGTTACACGCTAGTGTTCAGCAGGTTTAAGAAATCATTGGCGCATTGTCCTTATCTAATTGTTGCTTTATCTTCATCGTTTTAGTTTTGTTCACAAAAAAGGTTTACTGTAGCATTCGAATCTTGGCCCGATACAAATTTTCATCTAAAATTATAATTGAGACGTTTCTACGTTTCATTTTAAGGAGACAGCTATTAATTTAACTTTATTGAATATATACTATAACTGTGATTTATTTCTACTTTAAATTTATCCATCTCTGCAGTCTTCTCCTAGTCCATAAAAATATTCTAAACAGTTGAAGCGTGAAGACAAAGTGATGGAGAAAGTATAGTAGATGGAATTTAAAACACAACCCTCGAAGAGGCTGTTGTTATTCTGTAGTTTGTAATTACCAAAGAATTCCCTCCAAAGGCAGGCACTGGTGCAGAATGGAAACGTTTGGTTTGTACTCCCTTGTATATCCAGGAAGTGAACAGAGAATTGCCCAAAGGGAAATCAATCTCTGATGTGGTGAAGCAGTGATGTATTCTGACCCTTAACGAGAAATTCGACATACGAGAGCGAAACCGAAAGGAATGGAAAGAAAATAATAATGTCTTACGTTTAACCCAACTTGACATACAGTATCTTCTCCTGACTGTTCTCATTTCTCAGAACTGGAGAGAAGATCTATAACATTTCTAAATCAACCCTTATACTTTCACTTTTCATTTCTTCTCTATAGGCTACATATGCACTTGCTATGGTATTAATTTAGTGCAAGAGTTTTACTTACAGTTTTATCTTCTTCCATTCACATTAAATATTCTAAACATAAGAATATTGAGAAAAATATTCTCAGTGAGCAGTAGATCTCGCAGTAACAACAAATCTAAGTTCAGCTTTTCATCGTAATCTTTAATGGCTTACTCTATGTTGTCATTCGTTCTGAAGAAACCATCATATGTTGGTAAACCATTTGGCTAGAATCAAAAGGAGCTGAAAATTAAGCCTCCAAGAAATGGAACCATTAAAAAATTCACCATCTTGGAGCGAAATAAAAAAATAAAAATCCTTACACATACGTCGTTTTTTAATTGACTTCAAGTAACATTAGTACCTAACTGGAAGAAAATCGAATACGAACAAACCGTTGGTCGTAACTGTGTGTGTGTGTGTGTTATGGGGAGTTGACATGCTGTTTACTGAAGATATTTTTTATATCATTTTAACCAAAACGTATCCATAGTTGTTCTTTCCGAAGACCTGCCGTAAAAGGTCCCACAATACGAGACTGAAACGGAAGGTAGGCCTAATTGCTTCAAAGGCAGTAATTGAGGGATTTTTCGGTGCCCGAACTATGATAGTTTTCGATTATTATTATCAATTATCATAATAATCATCATAATCATTATCATCATCATCACTCAGCTACCACTGCTAAATATGCTATACGGATTTTCACATTAGCAATACTTGCGCCATTAGGGTACGATAATTGTTTGAGGATGAAAAAGCGTTTATAACTTAATATAATAATAGCTAATAGCTTTATTCGTCAGTACACAAGAAGACTCATCACATGTGGGTGCATGAATTACCATTACAAAAGATTGTTTTTAAAAGACACATCCATAGTTCACTCTTATTACATACTAATATTTAGGTATTGGCAGAAAGGACAGAGAAACGAAGATAAAAAGAAAATGTGGAACGTAATTGAATTCAACAGATTTAACGTAAAAGCGTAAAACCGCGGTAAGATATGTTCCATGATATGAAGCAATTTCCATTAGAGAACGTGTGTCAGAACTATCAGTTTCAGTGCACTGTGTCAGAGCATGTGTTATGCTGTTCCCTAAGGAGTGTGCAGATTCATGCCCTCATTTCCTAAATGAAACGCCGAGATACGCGACAAATAATCTGCTGTAATAAGGGAGTAAATAGCTGCCACGACACTCATTAGCATGTGGGTGGTCCCTAAGCAGCCCAATTCTAATTATGCGATTCTCATGGTGCTAATGGAAATATGAACTGGACACGAACCCTCTGTGCCCTATTTAAGTAAAAGTAAAAATTAAAAGTTGCCTCAAATAAAAGTTGCAATTAATACACCTAGTTTAATACGATTAGTTCACACGAAATTTTAACAAAATCGCAAATTGCCGATTTGGTTCAATAACAATAGGGACATTATAAATGCGTATACCAAGTGTCATGAAAATCCGATAAAGCGTATTTGAGTTATGGCGCGTACAGACACACGGACAGACAGACATACGGACAGACGGACAGACATTTTTCGTCCCCCACACACAGTCTCATAAAGTACTATACTGGCTCTTAATAATGTTACTACTAATAATAGATTACTAATAATGCTGATGATATGTACCTGGTAATTAGTATCGCAGTAATTTTAGATTTATATCCATATGAAGTCGATTTAGAAACGAAAAATAACTAAAATGCAGCTAATACTGACGGTAAAGGCAGATCCACGCTATCAGTTGCTTTTTTAGAGGGTAAAAAAGGGTACTTTTTAAACCTCAAACTACTGTAGGTAACCAACATAAAGATTTTAAAGTAATGATTTTATGAAGGATGTGATGCGTCTGTAATTTCAGAACGAACTGAAAATATTTAGAATCACTAAGGCACTATGGTACTTTCCTCTCTCTGAAAGTTTGAAGAAAGGAAAAGTGGAGGTATGTATAAAGGGGCAAGATGTATTTTGTAATAAAGAGTGGAATGATAACTCGGAACTCGCTGTGCTGGATGCTATATGAGATTCTCTGCTAAGGCACGTGTCACCGGAGCTCCAAGGCGTCGTGTATATTCTACGTATAAACTATTCCTCTAATAACTTTCCCTCGGTATAATAACTATGTGCCAGACTTTACCAGAACAAGATTCACATCTGCCAGACTTGCCTACAAATTAAACTACTCTGTATACTGCACATTAACATTTTCTACAGATCATAAGCATGAAGGTTAAATGCCAAAACATGGGGCATCCGCAGAAATTTTGTCCAAGGGGGGGGGGGCGCAAATGAACAAATTATTACCACCACCATCACTATGTTACTTTTACTACAACCACTTTATTATTATTGTTGTTGTTATTGTTATTATTATTAATGCTATTATTACAGTTCACATCCTTGATTTATGTACCTGGACCTAATTACTAACGATTCATAGAAAAAATTGCACGTAGTACACTCACATGACTTTTTCTATCCCATACAATTCCATAGGTACTATGCAGATAAAATGCCATACTATCATTGCCTCAACTTTCATTAAAATAAAATGTTTGGCTGAGCTGTCCTTCAAAAATTTTAATACAACAAATGAGAACAAAGTAAGATTTAGGCTAATAGGTCAAAAATTCTCAATTTTTTAATGTATCAATTAAATATCTATAACACAAAAACTTGACGCGTTACGAACTTTTCACTAGCATTTTCGTGTTCAGCGCGTACACGTTAGTTAAGATCAGCCCATTTTGTTCATGTTATGGAAAAAGAGTTCAAAGTTTTTAGTGTAATTTGAGGTAGAGGCACAATACCTCACATTGTAGTAAACTTCCAGGAATTTCTTCTTATCACAGACTTACTGCAGAACATTTAAGTACCAGCAGTCCAGGGATCCCTTTAAATACTGAACCCATTTGTATTCAAATATCACCTAATCTGTTCAAAGAAGGTTGAGATTATTTTGCATACCGTTGCTAGAATTCATTCTTTACTTGTTGCCTAAAACTATTGTAATCATACTGTTTAGTTATTGTACGGTATACTTTCAGGCAATCCCTAGTCGGGGGAAGTTAAAGGTTAAATAAACTTTTAAGTATTAAAATCGGAATACCTGCAATAAACACTTCAATAATATGTGTTTCGATCAAGCAACACATTGTTCCTGAAGGAGATAAGGGAAAACTTATGATAGAGAATAGTTGCATTTGTGGAGATAAAAAAAGAAGTTTTAAGAGATCAGAGAGAAATCACATGCATTTCATGTGATTAATATAGCCTACAGAACTTGTCATGACTAAGGTTCAAATTCCATGCTCAATGCAAGGCTAACTATATAGAAACATATTATTAGAAACGAATATGCTCAATGTAACACATTATACCGACACATTAGGCCTATTTAGTTCGTAATTTTGAAATCTGTGACCATCGTGAAACATCTCAACGTCTTAGATCGGGCCTTCCAAACTTCAGAGGATGTGCGGCCAAATTTAGGGTAGCAATTTGAAGGCAGCTCCAAAATTACTTGATTCTAATACTTAGGCCTATTAACTTAGAAAGAACCCCACGAAGACTATTATAATTAGGCGCATCATGCTTCTTTGGCAGATGTTATAAACAATTTTATAATAGTATGATAAATGTTTGTTTTTGCAAAATATAGTTTCTGTCATATCAGTTCACTGTTTCAATGAAAATAATAACATCAATAATACGATTTATTGAGAAGAAAGTCAACTTATCTCCAAGATTAGTTGTTCCTGATCTCTATTTCACTTATTATTATTATTATTATTATTATTATTATTTTTTTTTTAAATAGATTTCACTTTTGAAAAAAGGACACCCACCTTTCACAAAGTAGACGTATATATTTCCAAACATCGAAGTGATCTGAATACAAAACATTTTAGCTGGGGAAACTTGTAAACTGAAAGGATTCTGAAAAAGTTATTTCGTTTTCTGTTCTGTTTTGAAGAAATACTCGTAGATCAGATTGAAACTCAAGTAGTTAAAGTTGGTACTTTGATAGTTGATCCTCGATGTTCACTTTCAAAGGAAAATTGTGAAGAGACAGTTTGCCCTTTGTGCTTTCAAAATCAGGAAAACTTTAAGAAAATTCATAAATAATCGTTTCACTATCCTCACAACATTTTTTTAAAAAGTCACATTTCCTTTTACAACTCTTGACAAATTAGAAATTGCAGAAATTATCCTCATAATTTGACCATATAAATTGGCACTTATGCCTATGGTAACTAGCACTGTTGTCAACTTGATGGTTTAATGTTTATAGTTTTCTCCTTTTTTGTTTCGTGGACAGCATTAGCATTTCCAATGGCCGCATTCGGCACGCGGGCTGCCAGTTAATCATGGTTGAGATTAATTTGATGTCGGTTAACAAGTAAACCTCGAATTATTTCATTTATGTGACCATAGTATGGAGATTAGTGGAGTTTATGATGAGGGTGTAGACTGATGGGCTTTAGAAATCCGTTACACACGTTACATGGCGGATTAGCCTTATCGCACTGAAACCACGGACAAGAAGCAAGCGAAAAATATCACTCTGTCATGGTTTCTTAGACAGCTGTAAAGTGCTATATATTTCCACAAAATCCAATATAAATGTTATCCGTCTTTTGTTACGTTGTTTTCAATCACAGTTATTAGTAGTAAGGTTATATTTTTATGCTATTTTGAATCGTAAACATTGTTTAAGAGAACTCCCTCCTTCTACAGGGTGGCGCAGGGGAACGGGAAATTATGAAGTAACGTAATTTGCACAAATAAATACAGGAAAAATTATTTCTATTGACGAAAGCACATGTTTACAGTATGCCATTTATGTTTTTATTACTAACTGTCACATATTGCCATTTTACTTCTTAAAGGTGACATCGGAAAGATGTGCTCCATTTTGGAGTTCACATTGTAATAACCTGTTATGGAAACTCTCGAATGCTCACTCTAGCTAGCATGTCTCTGGGAATGGCAGTGAATAAGTCTTCAATGTTCTGTTTCAGTTCGTGGATAGTTCCAGGACGTGAGTGGTACACTACTTTTGAGATCTCCCCACAGGAAGAAGTCACAAACACTAAGCTCTGATGAGCTCGCAGGCCATGGAATGTCGCCTTCTTAATCGTATTATATTGAACTGTCATTATTTACAATCATAATGCTGCATGATTACTAAATGGCAACTCGTTCACAACGATTACGCATCGGTTCCGGAAACCTGCCGGCACTACAGTGTTGATAACATAACTTTCAAAATTTCCCGTTTCCCTGCGCCACCCTGTATATAAAGTTTCATTTTAAGTTTCAAGTTAAAGTAAAAAGTAAAATGCTTGAACGTCTTAGAGATTATAGAAGATATTCCCAGTTGTCCACTGTCGTTCTCTTTCCTTTCGTACAAATTGATAATTATCGATTTAATTCATTTTAACCACTACAAATACTGTTATTCCTACTATTATTGTTATCGTGTACCTATTAATAATTTACCATTTTCAAAATAATATAAATAACTACATTATGCAACGAGTCTATAATGCCATTTATTAAGGCACGAGCGTCTTAATTACTATTACAGGCAAATTGCATACGATTGTTTTGTACGGCCATAAGTTTTGAGGAACCTGTACTCGTCACCGAATATAGTAAGGGTAATTAAATCATGGAGGATGAAATGGGCTGGACATGGAGGAAAGATATATCTAAAAAATATTGACGGGGAGACCCGAAGGGAAAAGACCCGTTGGAAGACCTAGACGAAGGTGGGAGGACAATATTAGGAAAGATTTAAGGAAAGTCAGACTTGCGAGGGATGGCTGGATGGAGTTAGCTCAGAATAGGTTTGAATGGCGGGCTCAGGTAAGCGCAGCAATGAACCTTCGTGTTTCATAAAATAGATAATATTCCTTTACCTTACTTAGAAATTGTCTATTGCCATTGAGTAAGTAAGTTTTGAGTTTATAGAATACCTTGTAATTCATCAAACAAGTGATTCGTCTGATCTCCGCGATCAGCTTCAATTAAGTTCTAGTCTTTTGCAATAGATGGCAGATGACAGCTTGCAGGCCGCTCAGGGCTTCTTTTGGTGGTTTAACCTCAAAACCGCGCACATCAAAACACGCGAATTGAACTTAACTTAGTATAATATTAAAACTAACACGAACAGAATTTGTTTTAATGTCTACAGGTTGTTAATTGTGCAGATTGAGTTGCTGATTTCAAGACTTGAAATATATTCCATGTAAGACATTAATCGATGTCGCTACAGTGTGATAATGAAATTCTGTAATATAATGGAAACCATTATGATACTGTTACGTCTCATGTAATAAACGTATTCTAGTATGGTCGAACAAAAATGTTTATAACTTATACAATGCACGACAGTATTACTTGCATTTGTACTTGATTCTTGTGTAGTTGCATTCTAAGCTTAAACAGGTCATAACATTTTATAGTAGTGGTATACCACTTTCTTACTATAAAAGGAGACTGGCGTATAAAGTACAAATTGTCTAGTTCGTGATAATAACACTGAGACCAACTTAACCGTTTGCTAGAACATTCAGATCTTGAGTATTGGCTATAAACAGTTTTGTATGTTAAGATAAGACATAGTTCAACAAAACTTTAGCCGATTAGAACCATCAGCAGCAGCTCCCCAACTAGAAGGGAATGTTTGACTGTCGTATTACAGAAATTCCTGGACCGGTTAGAACATAACTATCAGCAGCCTGCTTTGATTAAATACCACTTAGAATTCTGAGATATGAAGGATGTTTGCTATGTAAACATCACTATGGGTGAAATGCACCAACGTAGTATTTCTTTTTTTTTTTTTATTGAAAGGAATTTTAATGAGAGTTAGTCTGAATGTTGTGTAAGCTTAATAGTTTTAATTAGGGTATACCTGCAGCAGCTCTTGTGATCGTTTCCTTATGCCAATCTGAGAAATGAGATCGATACTCAGAAATACGAAGACGTATTAACGAGTTTTCTTAAAATCTTTCGTTTTCCGAGACCCTTTGTCTTCAGTTCGTAGTCATTTCACAACCACAGGCATAACTCTGCACTCAGGCTGCATGCGTTCCCCACACATACTTCCCTCATAAGTAGGGCCCGGAAGATTATGAAAAATAATATTTTTAATGATGCACTCTATTAAATAATATTGTTAAAATGTTTACAAGACACACAAAAAACGGAAAATTATTATTTCATTTTGAAAATTGTCGCATATATTATTAGTTTTGCGATAATGCATCATATTTGCTTGATATTAAAGTATTTTTGTATAATATGTTATTAATTTGTCATATTTACGACATATTTGTGACATATTTTACGTATCATGCATATCTGTGTTCATGCAACATTTACAGAATATTAGGCTATGTGAATGTTTTGAGAATCGACTGTACAATAATTGACACTACATTGGCTAATGTTTTCGGAACTGTTTGTATAATATTAAAGCGACATTTCACTTCATTAGTTTTCAAATTACTAAAATTTGTTGCATTGACCTCTTTTGTAATGTAATGTACACAACTTCTACTATTTTTGGTGATTTGTAATGTAATTAAGTTAACAAAATAACGTTAAGTATTAAAATTACTTAAATTATACAGCATATTTAATTAATTCCAGAGCATATTTTACAAATTTTAGAGCATATTTACATGCATTTATATAGTCTCCTGATAGAGCATTAACCTCCGGGCCCTACTCATGATGTTTCAAGTCTCTGACTTAAATGTAATTGCTGTGGACTCGACTTTATAGGGGTAAATTCATGCGTCCGAAACCACCTAGTTTGAAAACCATACCATTCCATAAGCAGGGATATTTAGTAAACCTTCGTTCGCAATTTGCTTAAAATCTTCAGTAAGTCAAGACTCCAAAGAATGAGTGTGTGGAATAGGTGACTAGCTTAAACCTACCCTTTAGAGAATTGCTATAAAATTGTTTTTAGACAGTCGATGATAAAAGAAGAACTTTTAACGGTAGATTATATCAATTAGAACGAAAAAATTATTCCACTGAGTGGTATAAAATTATAACATTCCAGGGTTAACAACTATGATTTGGGTCACGTGGAAAATAATCTTAGTTAAAGAATATTTGCATATGATTATTAAATAGGCTCATTTTGATAAAAATTTATAATGTTAAAATTAATTACGCCTTTTTAAATATTAAATTTCTCACAGTAGTCGCAAGAAAATAGTCATTTGGTGTCGCTTTAATACCAATTAATCGGTTCCGAAAACATTAGCCTATGTACTGTCAATTATTAGGGGGTCCTCGGAAATGTACGCGATATGTGAAGGGGCCTCAGATACAAAAAGTTTGAGAAACCCAGTCCTATAATAAAAATTTAAAAAAAAAGTAAGAAAATAGAATTTTTGTTTAAGTCCGCTGGATGGAAGTACAAAATAAAATAATTATCTTCCAAATTAGACTTTGCAAGATACGAATCTAGGTATGTATTCGTTGTACAGGATTTTATTCTAGGCCTACGTCAAAATTCAGCTATTGCTCTTGGCCTCCTTTTTTCAACGTTAATAATGTTTTACTGGTGGATATATGTATGGAAACCGAAAGTAACTTTCTGAAAAGAAAGTAAGATTAAAAGAATTTGTCTACTTTGACTGCTCAAAGATACTCACAGTATAATTGGTTGTGGAGGTCAGGCTAGGCCCTCGAGCTTTTCATTACTATGACATGCTCCTGTAATTTGTATGTCGTCAGGAAGGCGGTGAGATTGCAGGAGACTCTGGAAGGATCTGTGAATGCGGGACGTGCCTGCTTTGTGACTTGAGATACATGCCGATTTAGACCCTTACTTTAGAAACACCCCAACTTGGTTCTTGTGAAACGTGCAAAACAACCCGAAGTATTTGATGTCCTCAAGAGAGCATTTTGTATTACACTCTCTAAGTGAAACATTTTAGGAAGTCGTATTTAGAAAAGTAATTGTGTTATTGTCATTACGCTAGAGTATTCTTCTAGAAACCTAAACAATCACAAGAAGTACTACAGAATTAAGCTGATAGTTAAGCAATATCATAATAATAAACATAAGAAAAAAAAAATTACACACAGAAATTTTCCAATTAAAACTAAACACAATGTGAATGGAAAACGATGATTATTTAGCTCATTAATCAGCGTCCAATCCGGTGCAAGATATGTAACATTTCAACCAATGACCGCTGCTTATCGCCTTATTTTTTTTCGCAACTGTGTTTAAATGTGTTTGTATATTAATTCGTGCCACCGTACTGAAATTCTGTATAGCTTTTACATAGTTTCGCATTTGCTGTAGTGCTTGTCTTCTACGATAGATGGCAGCCTACGGCATCGGTCAAAATGGAGCTTCCTTTTGCTTGTTTTCTTGAAACCAACGAATTTTGACAACACGAAATGAATTCGTTTTAGTATGATATAAAAATTAACACAGCAAAATTTATTTTGTTTTAAGTACAGGCTATTTGTTACGCAGTTTTCAGCTGATACTCTCAAAGTCTCTAGATCGTTCCGTGTTCGATAATAATCGATACCACACTGATGTCATAATGAAAATCTGTATAGTTGGGAAAAGGTAATCTGCGCCACTTCTACCTTTTCCCCCAATCTACATGATGTAAACTGCGTCACCGACCTATGTAAACTGCGCCACCGACCTATGTAAACTGCGCCACCGACATATGTAAACTGCGTCACCGACATATGTAAACTGCGCCACCGACATATGTAAACTGCGCCACCGACATTTAAATGGCGTCACCGTTTTACTAACGCACTAACATTTTCCTTCCCACTTCTCCAGACTTGGGGCTGGCTATGAAATTGCATAGGTGTGGTTAAAAATGTTAGGATTAGTAGCTATATCATTTTTAAAAATATTAAAAACAATATCTTAATTTATTTTGCATGAACGCTACGTCACTTATAAAATTGTTAAAAACACTACCCTAATTTTTTTTGCATGAGCACTTTGTTCTCATATGAAAGTTGTTACCGATCTAAAGATAGAGCAGATAATGCACTACAATAGTTACCAACATACATAGAACGGTACCACCCTACATACAAGTACGCTCCCATCACCTCATGTGCAAAAAATTGTTACTGAATAGAAACGAACATTCACATACTAGGTCTAACTTTTGTTTGCCTATAACTACTGCCGAAACCTACAGATCTCCGTGGCGCAGTTTACATATCTGTGGGCCGCAGATTACATACACCCGTACCGTTATGGATATCATTATGATACCGTTACGTCACACGCAATAAGCGTATTATAGTATAGTATAGTATAGTATAGTATAGTATAGTATAGTATAGTAGTCGAACAAAACCTGAACAACCAAATTGCCACGAAAACGCACTTTCGTAGTTTCATTTTGAAGTGCACTTAAGCTTATCAATTATGTACGAATCCTGTCCCATACTGTACGTAATTACAACCAATATAATTAACAGCGGTTTACGGGTTACACTATAATTGGCAGGCACGACTGCAAGTCCAGCGAGCTAAATGAGCTTATCTGTGGTGAAAAATTACCAACGGTGCTTAGTAATGCTGAGTGGATTACATTTTCCGAAGTTATATAAAAATATGCCGTGCCATGAGTGCATGCAAGTTTACCATAACCAAGTAGGGCTATAAATCGTAAGGGTAAGTATCAAATGAGGTTTAAGGGGAGCATATGGCTTTCGCCTACGTTTTGTCCACTCATTCTGAATGGTAATTGATCGAGCGAGTTTTCAATTTTTACGATATTACTACGTCGAGTTTTCCATAAAGTTGCAAAATCAAAATTTTTTGTGAAGCAGCAAATTATTTTTACTTTTTCTTTAATATATTTTACTTCAGGCAGAGAATGCACTGTGTTCGACCATAAGGTTCGATGTCGAGTTTTCGGCATAATTACATATTTTGATGCCCCTGAGTTCAAAAATACACTTTTCAGAAATATTTCTGTGAACAGAGTAGCTTGGGAAAAAAGCACAAAATCAAAATTTTATATGAGAATAAATAGGAGAAGAATGCCTCTAACACTGGGATTTCAACCCAGGGCCTTCGGCTATATGTCCCTCTGCTGTACCAACTGAGCTAGCCAGTGTTCACTTCATAACGCCAGATGGAACCTCTCTCTTATGACTGATTGCCCTTAATGGTCTACTTCACTGAAAGAAAAGCTATGTCATATGCATACTGTGAGGCACACTAATTAGTGATTTTGTGACCGGGCTTCCACCGATATTGTACAGTAACATTCAAGATGGATATATGCCGTCATGAACCAATTATTGCCTCTGTTGGACATTACAGATGCGTTAATCTGTGATTCATGAATGCATATATCTATCTGAATTTTATATTTTGTGTATCTTTTGGGAAGTGACATGAAAGCTTTTACTTGCGATTTAAATAAATGTGTATAAGCGTCTTATAAAATTCCTCTTAGGAAATGTTTGTTATTACTAGGTGATTCATATTTTATATATTTTGATCATTATAGTTTTTAATATTAAATACAATATGTTTTAAATACTCATCTTTTGAAAATGTGTTAATAGGAAAGACGTCATCTCATAGAAATATTCATTAGAATATATTAAGATTTCCTGTAAAACTAGTCGTCTGTTTTTTTTTCTTTCTTCTATTTTTCATTTTTAAGAATTAAAAACTGAACATAAACTCCGTGGCACACAATCATCTACTATTCGCAGATGGCAGGATTGAGTTTAATCCCTCTATATTCAATAAATTATTTTAATATTCGTAAATGCATCGACATATAAACTGCCATGCCAAATTTAAGTAGCCTACTGAATCAAAACTATTAATCAGTAATTATGTGATCTTCTAAAACGCATAGATTATTATTATGATTGAATGAAAAAGAATGGGTCGGGCCCTTTCGGTCCCGTGCACGTAGGCCACATAATTGGGCCCAATGTGCTCTTATTATTATGATTACTTAAATTATATTTCTATATATATATATATATAGGCTATATATATATATATATATATATATATATATATATATATATATATAATGAGTGATAGTGAGAGAGAGAGAGAGAGAGAGAGAGTAGTTGACGAGCCATCATATATGGGACTAATACTTTATAAAATTTCCCTACTAAAAATCAGTTCAATTGTATAATTATAGTCTACACATTTCGATGATTTTAAGCAAGGCATTCTATAGATTTCCCAGTCATTGTAAATATTAATAGTTTTGTGGAAATGAAGCATGAAAGATTCAAGTTCCTCTGGCTTTCAAGTTACAGTAACTGAGCTAAGAGTCTTGTGTATGCCCTAGGTTATGGTGTAATAAAGTTGATATAACTTCCTTCTACAAACTTTCCCTCCTACATTAATTTGCATTCGAGTTTCCAGCAAATAAAAATAAAATATCTCGAAAATACAACTTGGTTCCCAGCTAGATTCATTTCAGGACTTGCTTTCAAATTCTTCCGCCCTAACTTCGAAATAAAACACATGTTAATATACTTTTATCGTATGTACCTTAGCATTATAACATTAAGTTTGGATTTTATCGAATTATTTTAAATTATCCAGATTGCTATTACAAATAATTAGGGAGCGGTGGCCATACTAACGGAATGAACAGTTATCGAAAAAACAATAATAATTATCAAAATTAAATTATGATGAAAGTCTCTCCTTTTTTGGAAATGAAAGATACTACGTTTACGATAAAAAGTTCAGGTGAAAGAAGCTATAAACATATTTCACTACGCTGCAGGGCTGGTACGAATTAAAGAACATAAAAAACTAACGTTGTTGTGTCGAAATTGAATGGTAAAGCATATCACATCATGTACTTATATAAAAATGTAATGCTTCATGTGTGTTTGTAATGATTTTGACGCAAAAATTACTGATATAGCTGACATTTTGGATAAAAATAGGTTTTTAAACAATCGAAGGTAAATCAAGCACTTTTAATGATAGACGATATTAATTAAAAGGAGAGAATTATGACACTGAGTGTTATAAAATCATGACACTCCAGAGTGACGAACTTTGATTATTTCGCATGGAAAATACTCTTTTAGTCAAGAATAATTGCATATGATTAATAAATATACTCAGTCTGATATGAATTCAAAATTTTAAAATACGTTAAGCCTTAAACGCTAAATTTATCACGGTGGTCGCAAAAATGTCATACTTGTTGGCTGAAAAGCGTTGCCGATTCCATCTCTTACATTGGTAGCTATGTACGAGAAATCAGTAATCTCTAACTGCGCAAGTGCATACTAGGTAGCAGGAGAGTTCACTAACAGCTGTAAAGCTCCCAAAATGGCTCCAGTGTACATATTAAAAATTATTTCACAAATAATAACGCTTTCTATAAAATAGTGTACGATACACGTGGTAAAATAATTATATTTTGCTCGTAGGATTGCTTCATTCACCCTTAGGGTTCGTTCCGAAAACATACCTACTCGCAAAATAAAATCCTTCTTTTAGCCCTTTTATCATAAATAACTATTTTATACCCGGAAGAACGTCGTTCATTCATCTCCGCTATTTCACTAATATCATAGTCATTAAAATTTAATATAAATTAAAATGAACCCAAGCCATGATACAACAACAATATATAACAGATGCACATCAATAATAATTTCACGCCCTGCTAATAAATCCAACGATAAAAAAGCACGTGGTGTCTATGACTCAGTTGCAACGTGTGTTAAAAATGAAAATGATAGAATAAGAAATTCGTTTGTAAAATTATCATTTTTATTTTATTAAGGGACCTCAAAACATGTATTTTGTTAAAAAGTAAACTTCGAATTTCGGAGTTGAACGCAATACTTCCTCTACCTACAGGGTGTTAATGAATAACACCGAAATATTTTAATTGCTTATAGAGGGGATATAGACAACCAACTTTTATTAGGTGAATTTTGCTGTATGACGTAAAGTGTGTATGCTACAGGGCATTAAATATAATATAATTTTGTGCTCATAAGTCAATAATTAAGCAAAATAGGGTTAAAATTTTCATTAAATTGACTTCGTGCCTTCTTAATGATCGATAAAAACCTGATTCTTAATCATTCATCAACAGCTATATCATAATCTAGAGTTTTCATAATCTGCAAAATTTACAGACTATTCACATGGCTGGCCGCCACTGCATTAGTTCTTTTTTCATAACTACAGTATGAACAACGATTTTTCTTTTGCATTTTTTCAAATGTTAGACGTCAGTGGCGGCCATTCCCTGGGAGATTTTATGCTGCAACAGGAAAAATAGAATCCTCTGAGCAAAAATCTACTAATAAAATTTGCTTGTCTCTTCCCTCTATACACAGGTAAAACATTTCGGTGTTATTCATTAACACCCTGTATAGAAGCATGGTAAGGGCTTAGATATTTTACATAACTTTGCACCGGATTGGACATTGATTGCTGTCATTAAAACGTGGCAGTATTTCCTGTAGTTAGAAGTATAAAACTTGTGAATCATTCTGTGTATGATACACCCTTGTGGTCAATTTATTGTTTCGGTTTATTTCATCTCTAATTGAATTTTGCGGCAGATGCCACAAACGATGTAACTTCCAGTGTGGGTCGATGACCGTTCTATAAAAATTCTGCACATGTTGTCCTGCAGGTTATTTTAACGTTCATACATTCTATAGGCAATAAACAAAATGCACATTTTCTCTGTCTCCGAGGAGCAGAAACGCTTCAGATATTTCAGATCTGAGATACAGTCAAACCTCTGTATAACGAAGATCGATATAACGTTAAACCCACAATTAAAAATATTTCTCTTTAATCCTTAAAAATTCCTATCTGAGTAATGTTAAATGGGGCTCATTACAACATTGAAGCTATTTAATAAACACCCTTTTATAACAATACAGGGTGTTTCACGAAGTTTTACCTCCATTTTCTGAGTGCATTCTTGAGGATATTTGGAACAAAAGATGTAAATACAAAAATGTGATCTGACTTGTAGTTACGTTGTTATAAGCGTTTGAAGTTTCAACATTCGTGACAAAATAGCAATAAATTCGGCAATAAATCGGCACAATTATTGAAAGTAACAAAACAAAATGGGTTTAAATCACATACTTAACATACATTTCACCCTTTATCTCAGATTGCCATTTGATTTTCAAAGATGTCTCCCTCTACGTCCAAGCACTTTGACGCGCGGGTATGAACGGCGCGTGTAGCGTTCCGTAATTTATTAGGATTGTTCTTTATTATTGTTGAATATCCGCTATGTTGAGTTCTGTTCACACCGAGACGTTCATAAATATCTACATTACTCCGTAATTATTTGAGATAGGTAAAACTTTTATTAGGAAAAGTTGTTCCAAATAACGCCAGGAACATGCTCTGTTGCTGGCGGTAAAACTTCGTGAAACACCCTGTATATTTGGAGATTGAATTGTTACTGCAAACTAGTAGCTTAGCCCGGTGGATGGTAGCTGGTAATATCAGATTTATTCCCAGCCCCTAATATTGTTTTCTGTTACAATACTTAAAAATTTTAGAAGGGAAAGGTTCAGTAGGGGATGGAAAATAGGTTAACTGAGGGTTAAATAAACTCTTAGAAGTGCAAAAACGGTTAGTTGGGTTGCTACTTTAACATGAGCAGCATGTGAAGTTAAAACACAGTACCGAGCAAATGTTTTAGTTTTGCCGTAAGTATATGGCGAATTTGCTGGTTTTCCTTCTCTCTTCCCTTCGTCTACGAGTTGAAATTTCTGGTATAGGAATGCCAGGCTCTAAGCTTGGCGTAACCCATGTTTTTAAATCAGTCTCAATAGTATATTTTAGTTGAGGGTAAAAAGTACCTACGGTTTCCATTCAATTATGTTAATAAGTTAAGAAAAATTACCCTTCTTTAGATGTTGATTTGTGATTCATTATTTTCCACTTCTTCGCATGTCTGTTTCTCGAATTATCCTTTAGATTACACAATATACTGCATGCGGTCTTTCTAATATGTGGTATATTATTTCCCCTCAATATAACAATTCTTGTATAACAATGCAAATATCACTGTATTACAGTGAGGATCTTGTCAGAGTGATATTGAAGTAATTTCAAATGTAAGGAAATATGATGATTCTTCTTGTGTAACGATTCGTGGACACAGGATCATGAACTTGTACTTTGTGTTGTTCACAATAGGCCTACGTAAGGTTTCAACGAAAAACTTTTGGGGAGTAGGGCACAATTTCTTAACCTGGCGTTGCTTTATTTATTGGTGCTGGGGGACGAGTCGTTTAGTACATGCATGAAAAGTGTAGTACACAAATAAAAGCAAGTTAGCCTTTCTGTTATTATTATCAACTTTCATTGTCACTTCGATAAGACACTTAATTCACTTCATTAGATCAAATCACAATTTCACAGCGCAACGAAATAATAAATTAATGGAAGGTACCAATAGACCTTTTGCTGCAATGTAATTGTCCCTTTCCTTAGATTTGAACTTCCGTTATCCTATGCCATGCTACATCTTTAATTTTCATCAGTTATACGTAGAAAAAAGATATTCCAGTACAAAAGGGCTATTGAAATCCATGATCGCTTTGCAGCGAAACCAAGTGTAAATCCCTCAAAACTATTGCATTTCTTTATTACTGGAGCGACTGAATGCATACGAGTTGTTGCCCTTTGTTTGATCACCACCAAATCATTTGTAATGCGAAATATGCATCACCACAGGCATGAGTATGCTGATAATTCTAGCATTCCTCGCATTCTGAAGCTCTGTTGATTCTGTGGCGTCAGAATATTAGTACATAATGAACATTGCAAACATTGGTTTAAATGCATGGTTTTTTGTTTAATTATTGCACACTCAGTTTGTTTTTAACTAGCAGGTGCTACGTCTTCGCCCACGACAATTAATTGAAAAATTAAAAATTAAGAGTATAATAATATTATTAAAGCATTATATTTATTAACACTTGCACGTGAATCATTCATATACTTAACCATTAATAATTAATGAAACGGCTAAAATTCCGGCTTTAGAGTACATTCCACATTAGAAACCGCCGTCTGGGAAAACGATCTCAGATTCGATTATGCAGTTCCACAGCTACCTGTGAACGCATAATACGTATTGTTTCTCAACTGTTTGTTCACAGATGAATATGATGTTAATTTTATTCGATAAATTCAGTGTAATTTTCAGAAATTATATAATTTTTCAAGGGTAGGAGTGGTTTGTTTGGATTTTTATTGTCCGCGATACTTTCAGAGTTAAAAATATATATATATATATGTTGTATATATTGTAGCTGCTGCCCGCGGCTTTGCCCGCCATTATTAATTGACTCCAGCATTTTTAAGAAATTAACACTGGCAGTTTATTTAAAATGTTTGTGGTTCAGAGCTTTGAAAATTGTAAGTAAAAATACATTTAGAATATTTGTTCACTGTGTTCATTTCACACATATGTTTCTTGGTCCTCCTTACATCATGCTGTTGACTTTTGCTGCCGTCACTGGAATTTTCATAGAACCACATGGAGATCAAGACTTTAAGGCAATTCGGAGCTATTTGAACAACTGAAAGAGGAGTTATTTGAAAAATGTATATATTTTATGCACATCCCTCGCTTTTAGTATGCTTTGCTGTGTCCCAACTATACAATTAGCAGAGTACTTTTTCCAACTTGGCATTGCGTCTTCCAGCCCAGATGACGCCTGAAGCTTACGACTAGAAAACCTGCATAACATATTTGTAAGGGTAAAGCAATAAGGAGAAATCATGCCAGGCATGGGAAATCGAGAACGCCTGCAACTTACGACTAGAAAACCCGCATAGCATGTTTGTAACAGCAGAGCAATAGGTGAAATGTGCATGGCATGGGGAATCGAAAACGCCTAAAACTTTAATGCAAATTTATTTATATCAAGTTAATGTATTACGTAATGTATTACGTATTACGTATTGTGTGTAATTTAAAATCTG
Source organism: Ectobius pallidus (assembly GCA_964059195.1). Taxonomy (NCBI): domain Eukaryota; kingdom Metazoa; phylum Arthropoda; class Insecta; order Blattodea; family Ectobiidae; genus Ectobius; species Ectobius pallidus. Next base: position 46,286,517 of record CAXKWD010000004.1, on the reverse strand, counting down.
TTCGTGGTATGAAAAAACGAAACGTATATCCATAATCTACATGAAAAGTGGGAATAGAAAAGTATAATTTTGTCTCTGGCGATTAAAATTAGTTTTATTTTGTAGACCTGTGTAATCAGTGCTTAGTGAACACCGCTCGCTGTACAAATACTGCAAGCCTGTATAATATATATGAAATTCAGAAATAGTTGCAAAATGGAGGTTTGTTAGAAAAATATTCAACCTTTGGCCGGGGGAAAAAACTGGCATACCTGGAGCGTTGGAATCTCCGTTGAGAGCATAGGGTATCCGAGTGGAGATTTCATTACTTAGGCCTAATTTAGTAGAGTGATTCTTATAAAGGCCGTGAAGGCCCTTAGGGTTCAAGGAAGTTGATAATCCCATATTTTTATATAATTGGGTCATGAAGGGAGAAAAGTCAGCCTTCCGCAGCTGCCGCCATTACCTCCAAGATTGCTTACTCTATTAGAGGCTGAGTCGACCCCGGGGCCGTAGAGCAACAAAAGGATTATATCAACTGAAATATCCTAACGATCTCATCGGGAATCCAACCCGTGATGTTGTAGTGCAACATGTTGCCCGGTTGTTGTTCGGTTTGTAATGCCACGGCGTTTTCCCTGAACATGGTAAACGTGTGTTTATAGCTACAATGTGCAAAATGACGAAACTAGAAAATTAAACTGTAACAACGGAGTTATTTCTTCTGATCGCTTGCAGCATAGGTTCCATAAACAGCAGCTAAACAAACAAGACACGCTCATCCATTGTGTTCTGCTTAATTAACCATGAATTTAGCAATTTATTGATCCATGTATACAGGGTAATTATAATTGCGATGCGCTAAATTAAATTATTCTTAAAGCTGATGTATTCCAATCATTAACCTGTGTGCTCTCAAATATGTTCGTTTGCTTCATAGGTGCTTTGCTCAATAATGCTTACAAACTCCATCATGCTTGGACTGAACTGGGCTATATCTAACTTTTTTTTTTTAACGAGGATTTACTTTCCAAGTAGAGGATTTTATTATCTTAACATTTGAAGTTCCTATTAATGCCAGGGAATACTAAATGTTTATATAATATTATACAGGGACTCCAGTCCTATGAGACCAGTGCTATAGCTCTCGTTTTCTTCGTCCCAATTCGAGGGGTCAAACGTCGGCATCTCCTTTTACAGTCTGCCGGATTATATTGTTGTTTACTGAGGGTAAATTGTAGTTTGCATTCTCAAATCCAAGTAGGATGCAGACTCTATTCCCAAGTCAATCTAATAACAAATAGTAAAGAGTTATGATACAAAATTGCGGAGTTTCTAAGATTCTCGTTTCCGGCTGAGACACGACAACACTTCAAAACGCGGCTATTAACGAGTGTGTCCTTCTTGCATTAAACAAACAACGCTTCAATGACAGCACTGTGGGGACGATGATAGCGAAACGACTATACCTTATGATTCTGAGACATGGCCAAGGTGTAGGGCTTATGATGCCCCTATAAGCAACATTTAAAAGAAAAAAAGTTAGGTACGGTATATTTTTAACCAGCAAAAAAATGAGGCATGGAGAGTTTTATTCATATAAATTATTTTCTGTATCACATATTGTCAGAACCATATAATTGTATTGAAAAGCTGGAATGGGTGAGCATTTTAGGCCTATACAAATTAATGAGAACAAAATTATAAAAGTCTTTCATACATTTCTATAAAAACAATCGAACTCGAAAGGCCGGAGTTGAAGACGAGTCGGAGTCGGAATCGGAGTCGGGACGAAGGTGCAAGACCTATTCTGTTTTCACTATAAGAACAAAACCAGTAAGTTTGTCTCACTCTTAGATCATACGAGTAATGTGCTAGAGTGAGACAGATGTAGGCCTACTGATTGTGTTTACTTTAACTTTGTTCCTAGAGTGAAAACAGTTTAGAGAATTAAGAACTAGAGAAGCTTCGCATTGAATAGGAAATAGCGTCGAAAACGTTTAAAGAAAACTAAGGCCCACAAAGACCTGTCATGTCAATGATGACGAAAGTGTGTTACGAGGAAGAGAAGTCCATCGACATATTTCAGATAACACCCTTGGAATATGGCTAATTCAAATATAAATTTTCTTTATCTAGGATTTTCAGTTTTAGGCTGTGTTTTCACAGGAAGTCATAAATAAATGCACAGACATATTTAAGAACTTTTTTAATCTTAAAATACGCTATAAACCCTTTCAGAGCTGAATTTTCCATACCAGCATAAGCAATTAGTCAAGTAAAATCGACAGTGGGCTCTTAAGTTTGAAATCGATTTGGAAAATTTTAGCAAATTAGATGGTTTCTATGAATGGTAATTCTAACGTGTGGATAAAAATACGTCCATTTTAAGCAAAGCATTAACCTGTTAAACTAACACTCCTGCTTTTATACAATCTTTTGAACTCAAATATGCGTTTGTAGCAGTGAAAAGGTTAATGCTGAAAATGTGACATAGAAATTCGGGGTCGATCGCAGCACTCCAGGAACTTATGTAAATAAGTAAACTCATAGAGTTCCTTCACACGAATAAAGAACCCATGTAATTATTCCATACTACGCCCATGACTTTGCCAGCCTTCGTCTTACCGCTGCGTCATCTAACTTTGTTTTTAGTGTTGATTGGTAACTTACATAGCAGAATTGGGGACATGTTATCAGCATAGCACCTCCCACAGACATGTTCTTGACTGAAACCGTTATTTCTTTATACAATTAGCTCTTCAGTTGTCCCCACAAAGCTCAGTGCACTCCGTTCCAGTTCTCTCCACCTCACTAAACCCGAGGAAATCTAACCTGGGCCTCCAGATCTATAGTCAGCAAGCTAACTACTATACCATAGAGACTATCATTATTGATATATTTATTATTAATGTTATACAGTTTTGTTATTAGGCCCACTGTTTTTATTAATAGGCTATTATCACAGTATAGAACAACAGTAGCGAAGCTCCATACAGTTTTTTTTCAAACGGCGCGACTGCACGCTTGCAGCGGTGAGCAATAGGCAACACAATCAGTTACATGTGTTTATTATGAAAAATGTCGACAATATTTTATGGAAATGCTTGTGGTTCTATAAACTGCACCAACAGCCAAAGGAATTCTCCCGATTTATCTTTCTTCAGGTGCTCTAAAGAACCTGAGAGGTAAGCAAAAACAGTTATTCGTGAAATTAAATTGCAAACGTGATTATCATGCTTGCATCCATACTAGTGTATTTATTCCTATTTCTTTTACTTTCAGGAGCAGAAAATGGCTTGTAAATGTTAGAAGAAGCGACCTTTTAAAAAAAGATGTAAATTATTTATATAACAATATAATATAATTTTTATACATAAGATGTACATGTAGAAAATAAAATCCAATTCTATTTTTTATGTAGATTTCGAAAAAAATATACGTATTGAAGTCGATACCATGTCATGTGTAAAGGTACATTGTACTTAACATTGTATAGATAGGCTTTTCCGTTTTTCCTGTTAATATGAAATTTTTACTATGTGATATAGCACCCGAAGTCTATTAACTCCTTTACTGCTACTGACATATAAATTTGTCACGTCAAAACATTGTATAAAAATAGAGATATAAGATTAATAGTTTTAGACTCATGTAAAATGTGAGGATTTTTATTCTCGTGTAGGAACCAGGTGGTTCACAGACATGTTCCATCTCGAACCCAGAGCCCATTGATGGTTTTACTGGCTGACTGCTTATGTTAATATAAAAATAAAGTTCTGAAAGATTTTTAGAGTCTAAATTAAGCGCCAGAATTGTGAACAAAAGACATGCTGAGTAGAATAAACCTGCATTATCAATTCACTCGCGCCTGAGAACCTCATCTAGGCTACACGCAGTACACGTATGTCCGAAAAGTTGTCGGGAAATGGCGATGCAGGCGCTGTCGTTAAGGGAGGACAGAAGTGTTGATTTTGTTATTTTGGTCAAAAAATGGGATTTTTCGATTTTAGTGTAAAAAATCAAGCATACTCTAAACCTAAAGTATATCTTTGCAAAATTTTATCCCATTTGGCCGCATGGAAGGGGTGTTTCAAACGTCATTTTTAAAGTACTGCACGTAATCCTCGTGCTATCCTTTGTTACCTAGTCGTATTTATTATAGCGTTTTTAGGTATAAAATATATAAGTGTTGTGTAGGGCTCCATTCGTATTTAGTGATAGTTCAGTGTAATTATAAAGCTTGTAATTATAAAGGTTTATTTATAGGTACAGAAGATGCTTATTTTTTACTCCGAGTGAATGTAGACTTTAATCGCTTGTTTTCTCAGTTTCAATTTTCATGTTAATTTGCCACATTCAAAATCTATCTTCTCCCATAAAAATATAGATACAGCTATGACATTTTTTCACAAACTACTTTGTGATGTGTGTAATAAAATGTCTAATCAGATTTTTGTATGGGTTTAAGTTTATTTTTAAATTAATATTTTACATAAAAATAAATAAATTTTTTATCAACTTTTTATTTCTCTGGGTAAAGTATTTTTTTAAACAAAAAGTATAAATAATATCAAAAATCTGAATCATTGGATCTATTAAGAATCATAGAATCGTTTCCTCTGGATACCCCATAAAGTGAGTTAGAACTTAATTAAGGCATTTTTTATTAATATTCTTTATATGTAATTAATTATTTTTGTGTGTACATCAGAAATAAAAATCCTAACGAAGCAAAAAGTATTTAAATATATAGGCCTATATAATTGAATACAACAAAGTTAAACTGTCCAGAATAAAGACATCGTGTATAATTCCATACTTTTCAATAATTTATCGTGTTTAATAAAATGAAGAAAAAGACCAATCTGCTTCGTTATTGTATCTGATATTGACCATATCGGGCTTCAAGCCTAGAACTTTACTTTCCCCCCTAATTTCTGAAGTACTACTACTAGATGCTTATTAAGTTTTCCTATTTGTCAGAATTATGTGTTAGTAGGTCAATTAAATTCTTGAATATTTGTCGTAGGGATGTAGCTTATATGGAGGACGGAAACCGGTCTGATACTTCATAAGATATACAATGTCATCGATCTTCAAACTACATCTTCTTTATATTCCCATAAAGTCTATGACTTGATGAGTTCACCAGTATGCCTTTTTGGTAATAATCTCGTTCTAGTAATTTTAAAAATAAAAAGAAATACAGCCATATATTCGTATCTTTCCAATGCTGGAAATGGTTGTTTGCTAGTTGCCTCTTGCTGGCCGTTTGGGATGCTACTTTCGCACCGATCTATCAAAAGGATGCATTTTCCTTTCATTAGAGCTTCGCTACTGTTATACCACGTTATACTACCCAGGTATACTGTGTTATTATCATCATCATCATCATCATCGTTATTAACTTGGACGATATATTGCCAAGGTAGTATAAGAGCTACAGCAACTAAAGTTTAATCATTTTTAAACCTTTCAGAACTGAATTTATATTAATGCAAGCATTCATGAGGTGATATCAGTGGATTTATAAGTTTAAAATCAATTACGTAAATTTTATTGGAATAGCTGGTTTTTAAGAACGGCTATCTTAACATGAAGATAAAATTCCTCGTATTTCAAAATAAAGAATTACTCTATTAATTTAATATCTCTGCTTTTAAGCATTTTTTCGGTGACGCTAGTAGCAAAGGTTAATAACAGCCGATGAGCTCAGTTTCCGCAGAGGAGTCGTGTTTTTGATAGATGGTCGCAGATGGCCATAGAGCTTAAGTTATACACGTTCAAGACGCTCCTACCCTTACGACCCCACGGAGGCAGATACTCTGTTTTATTGAGCGCATTCCTCAACAGAACGAGATGAATTATTGAAAAATATTGCCGCTCTGCGTGGAGAGTGGTTCTGACAATAAGTCGCTTTTAGATTACCTATACAGATAAAGACTTTGCCAGATGCTTCAGCTAAAGATATGATATGAAGCTTCCTAATCCATATATTTATAACAGTTGTTTTACTTTTGATCACTTTATGCCCATTATTAAATATTTACAACTGTCTAAATAAGCTAATATCAGAATATTACATACATTTGCATATTTAAAAACTTATACCTACTTTTACACCAAAAATTTGGATACAGTCCAGGTAGAATTCTAGAGTAATAGGGAAAAAACGAATAATTCAAAATTCCAAAGTTTCAGGAATGAAAAAAAGAACAATTAATTTCCACAGCATTGTTACATTATTTAGTTCAGTCCACCAGATATTTTTACACAGTATCTTATACTATGTAAAAATATCTGGGTGGACTGATCTAAATATTGTAAGAATGCTGTGAAAATAAATCGTTATTTGTCTCTCCTAAAACTTTGACCATTTGACTTATTCGCTTTTTCCCTACCACTCTAGAATTAATTAAAACACATTCACAATGCCAAATTCTAAAAACTATCTACCTAGATATATACTTAAAACGTATATTGGCATTATAAATATACTTTAAATTGATTTTACCCTAGACTGTGTTCAAATGTTATGGTGTAAATGTAAGTAATTTTTTTAAACCAATGGTTAAACTGTACATGTTTTAGTATCTAGACATTTTTTTAACATTTAATAGAGGGTATAATTATGTTGGCCAAAATATAGTATTGTACTACATGCCTTAAGTTTATGAATGACTGCTATGACTTGTTCGAATGTTTAATACAAACGATATAGCTCTTTTTATCCTTAGTAAACTCTTCAATTAAGAAAAAACATAATTTCTTTAATTTAAGAGATTAATAAACCACTGCAAATGTTGATATCTATAGATCTTATTTATGGATAATTTACATATTTATATATTTTAATACATATCTAAACAAAAAGTTGACAATGTAAGTTGTGTCTGAATTTTGCCGTCTAAAACTGTAGTCGAAAGGAGGAGGTATATATTTCACTGGATTTGTGTCCGGATTTATTATTATTATTGCCATGATTATTATTTTCCTGGATTATATAGTCGGGTCATGAGTACTATACTATCTAGGAGATGAAATTGTGGTTCAGATCTACGTGACTTAGGTCAAGGCCTATCCAAGTTTTCTTGTTAGTGGGAGGTGAGGTGGACATGCTTGGTAGTATCAGTGTGCTCAGAATAACAAGTAAAGTCAGGGATAATCGTGGTAACTTATGACCGAATTTGTTAATTTTTTACATTGTACTTTCTAGACGTAAGCTACTTTTGCAGCGTTCTTTCCTGTTATGTGTTTCAGCACATAAAGACCTTATCTTGAAGAACCTACAAGTTAATATCAAGTTAAAAGTTATATCCGACCCGAAATGTCCCTTGAGTAGCAGTTGTCATTAACTGTGGCTTGGTTCTAAAAGGGCCAATGTCAATTTCTTGCAAAAATGAGATCTATGCATTATTGAGCTCGGCTAGTCTTTATTTTTCGTATACTAAAAGTGCCAATGTCTGATGCTATTAATAGACATAATACAGAAACCTTAGATGCCAATGTCGGAAGTTCTCAGCAAAAAATGTTACTTCTATAAAGGCTTCAAAGTCAGTTATCTCAAAAGCAAGAACCAAGCCACATTTTGATCAGCTGCATCTTGCGAGCTAAAGAGAAATAGGTATTGCGCGTAACTGATAGCAGATATTTTAATTTATATTATTATTAATTGTCTTCATCACATAATTTTACCATTATTGATCCTTCAGAAGATATAAGCCTTAATGCTTGCCAGCGTTATAGTTGAGTTGTGTGTGAAAAGTTCCAAGAAATACTGAAACATTAGGTCTGAACAATATTAAGATATTCATATCAACCCGCAGCAAACCTAACAATCCAGGAAACAATCAGGAGAGTAGCAAATAAGACATATTTATAATTTATAAACTTCATACCGTTTGTAGTTAAATAAAATATGGTAAAACGGTTTACACCTTATAACACAAATTACGGTATATTAAATTACAGAAATGTTTGGTGCAAGGTTAACTATTAACGTAAATATAAAAGACAGAAAAACATCTAAATTTAAATTAGCTTGTATTACAAAATGTATCAACAATTCAAAGTAGATTAATTATTATATTTAAAAAAACATAGGCATTAGGGCCCGGTTAGTCATGAATACATAAAAATTATCGTACACAGTTCTAAGTGTATATTACAATAATTGTTGAGGGGAGTTGTACTTTGGTAACACACTGTGGATATATAGATTATATCCCTAATTTATACTCATGTACAATACAATTATTCTCTTCACATTTGTTACCAAATTGTTAAAAAGCGAGATATAATTTTAAAACTATACACAATTTTAAAATCAGAGTCTTGGCCAATAAATTGTTATTATAGCCTCGTCATATACAAGCATCGGTTATATATAGTTTGTATTTACAAAATACTGGATGTTAAGAAATTAATGAAGTTGCAGGTACAAATTCTCGCAGCTATAATTTTTTTGCAGTGTATGAAGTAGTTCGTACTTGTATCAGCTTTGATTTCTGCAATTAATGTTTATTGGAAATGCATTTCGGTGTGAACATTTATGCCATCTTCAGTCCTTATAATTCAGTCTGATGTACTTCAGTGAGTACTGATAGGCAGTTTCAGTGAGTACTGGTTTGGCACTGGTTTGGTGAGTATTGTATTGTATTGAGAACTGTGTACAATAATTTTTATGTATTCTGACTATCTGGGCCCTAATGCCTAAGGTGAAGTTTTTTAATATAATAATTATTGTACTTTGTATTGTTGTTACATTTTATAATACAAGCTAATTTAAATTTTGATGTTTTTTTCTCTCTTTTATATTTATGTTAGTAAATTTCAAACATTTCTGCAATTTAATATACTTTGTGGTATATGGTGGATACTGTTTTACCATATTAGACATGATTAGTTAATAAACTATAAATTTGCCATGGTAACTAAATGGCAGAGCAGCGGCACGGAGAGCCGAAGAACTTTGTTCAAATCCCGGCTAGGGCATTGAAGTTTTCAGCCTGACTCAATCTTTCCACCGTAGCCTACACACGACCAGTATGAAATAATTATCATTCCATTGTGACCTAATAGGGGTTTACTATGACCTACTAGTGGTTCACTGTGAAGCCTGGGCCTTTAAGTACTTACGGATCGTAAGTTGCCACTGGGCTGTTGTCTCATATTGAGAACGTGTGTTGGTATACCAGGGCATGTGAGACAGTTGGAGAATTTAATGTTGTATTGGCACGTTGCCATGGTAACTCAATGGTAGAGCAGCGACAAGGAGAACCGAAGATCCTGGTTCAAATCCCGGCTATGACATTGAATTTTTCAGTCTGACTCAACCTTTCCAAACTATAAGTTTGTTAGTATTATGGCCATCTTAAAAACAATAATTCTATCTATAGAAAGAGACTGAATTGCAAGTATCATTGTAACTTATATGTACCTGGGTAATATAAAACATTATTTGTGTTTTTATAAATTCTTGCAAACATTATGCAGAATTTACTTTAATTCCACGAAGCAGCCGTTCTCATCAATCAATGCTTTTGATGAACCCGGATTCCGTGATAATTTAAATCAAATATTACAATGTTTCCTTTACGATAAAACATTCGGCAATCGAAGAACAAATAATCTACTGTCTAAGAGAACACATGCAGTAATTTCTCAGTCGCGCATTTGTCTTGATTCATTCAAAATACAGTCTAAATATTCATCTTAATGTTTCCTTTACGATAAAACATTCGGCAATCGAAGAACAAATAATCTACTGTCTAAGAGAACACATGCAGTAATTTCTCAGTCGCGCATTTGTCTTGATTCGTTCAAAATACGGTCTAAATATTCATCTTGGTCAGACTTCATGTTATGAAGCTGTGTTAAGATTTGCTTAACAGTTAGACTGTCATAAACTGATGAACAATTAAGTCTCTTAAAAGTGTCCCCAAAGTTAGATACAGCAAGTCAGTGTCTCGCCGGCTACTGTACTCTGACGAATAGTGGTCTGTTCAAACTATCAAATTTATCATTTCAATGAAACGGGAATTTTGTATATAAGCGATTTTGAGAAGAAATAACAGTGAATTTCAGATTCGGCCCGATTTTTGCTTCTGTATTTTATGGAAAACCCGACTAAGTTTTATTGTAATTGCTGTAATCGTTTTTATTTTTATCATTACTTTTATTGTTTATTATATCTTTATCAATAAAAAATTTATTACTTTTCAAAAGAAAAAATGCAGTTCAGTCCGCTGATACTGAAAATCGGTATCTCGGTATTCAATCACATGGTCTAGGCCTATATCACACAGACAAGTTATTATTGCAATCGGGTTTAAGATGACAGTGAACCATGGATGGTGTTTTAGTCGGTATAGGAAGACGTTGACATTTTGCATTCGACTAAGAAATTCGATGTTGAACTTCAGCACAAATACATGTTTTGAGGTCTAACGAATCCAGAATTCAGAATATGTGCGTGAGTGTGTGCGTTTGCCTGCGAACAGCTTAAAATAAAAAAAAAATAAAAGGAATATGAAATTTTATGTTCCATTGTTATCATCCGTTATGTCACTTTATCTGCAGTCTTTTTTCTCATACCTGCAACCACTTGACTTAAAAAAGCTGGCCAAATGCAGGATTCACAACAACCAAGTTCCTACCATTAACGATAAAGACAATACATTTTTAGAAAATTTTATTAGGCAAGTGATGGTAGTGAGGTTTAAAAAAAATTTAACAAATTCTCATTAATATTCTTAATCGAATAGCTTTACCTTAGATTTAAGAGCAATATTTGGCGTTCCCTACACACCATGGGGAGACTATAGCATTCATAGCTTCAAATTAGTTCGACATCTTAGAGTAATTCTGACCAATAGCTCTACTTGAGAATTAGAGTTATTTAACGTGCCATAAATCTATGACATGAGACTCACGGCCAGCATTTTATGGTCTGAAAAATTCTTCAACCGTGGCCTGGTTTGAGCCCGTAATTAGTAGATCCAGAGGCGGGCACCTTTGCACAACTGCGGCCGACACTTTTATTATTATTTGTTTTATTATTATTATTATTATTATTATTATTATTATTATTATTATTATTATTATTAGTGCCATTGTGAAAAGTAGTATTATTATTGTGATTGTCATTAGTGCTACTGTGATTACTATTATTGTTATTGTGATTATTATTATTATTAATTATTCTTGTTTTACTGAATTCTTGTTTTGTGATTGGCATAAACCAATAATGTACGGCATGTAAGAAACATAAGTAACACAAATGACATTATTACCATAAGGTATGAAAGCCAGAGAAAAAAATTACCCATCTGCTGCTCCCTTCTAATCTCAGGAGTCATATTAAACTTCAGAATGATGTACGTTGCTAAGGTAAAAGACGTTTTACTACTTTTTTATTTAAGAGCACATGATACGTAAAATAGCATGCAAATAATAATGCATGGCAAGTTATTAAAATCCCTGAAAGGCGAGCATTGTTTGGAGTAAAAAAGGAAGTATCAAAGTTTGCCGTAGTAGAAAGAATATGATTACTGGTTGTTTCAGTTTATGTTAAAGAAAAGTGATGTACGAGACATGCAACACAAAAATTGCAATACATACCAACTGGGATTTTTTCCAAAGCAGGCATTGTTAAGTATGGTTTTTATATAAACCATATTATGAATTATTCTCATTCATAATACTATTTTGAAAGACCCTCGATTACATTTCTGCTTATACGAGGAGTCCTTTACAGTTTAAAATCCTCTTGTGCAAGAAAAAAGCATCTACAACCAAATCATCAGTTAAAATTCGTCATGAACAAATCAGTCAACAATGTTTATCATCCTGTTAAGTGTATTGAACTATAACAGAAATATAACAATACTATCCACTTATTGTATAGCAATCATGCTTAATTTCACTGTATCTTATTATTACATTTATTGCAAAGTTGGGAACAATAGTTCATTTTATTGATTAGAAAGGGCAGCTTCTCATCTAACTTATAGATTTTTTCCTTTGCTGTTCCCGATTTCGCAATAAATAAAATAAAAGGATATTGCGAAAACAATTTGTATATTTTTTAAAACTACCAACAGTCGTTAAATTACGGCCTTTTTATATGCTATGTTAATATTCATTCTTAATAATTTCTTATCTATAAACATTTCTCTACCATGTTTTGTGACTTCTCATTGAAGCAGAATGTCTCGCATCTTCATTTGATCTGTATAGGGAGCAAAATTCCACAGTCACATTTTTTCTCATGTTTCTCAATTTCCACATGCCTAATCTCCACAAGCTAAAGCCATCCTCTCTTTATTGTTACTGAATAAATATGGTTATGTTTATCAAACATTAGACCTTTGTTCTTCCGTAAGCCCTGCTTAATGAATCGATCTGGAGCTTAACTCGGAAATCAATTAAAAAATTAACTCTTATTCTGCATATCATAATTGCAATTATCACTAATTAAACAAAAGCATTGTAGCACTCTGAGAATAATAGGGCCACATCTATAAAATAGTTTTATTTGGTGTAAGATGGCCATACCTGTACTTCTGTTAATTTCCGTCAGAGAGCAATTATGTTCTTATAAAATCCAACCCTTTTCTTCAGAATACAAAAGTTTAACACAGTCTCCTGTAAAATTTAGTTTTTTTTTTAGTTGTGGCCGTATTATTATCAGTTTACCTGATTTTATTATTAAAGTCATTTTCACATTTATAAGTGATGTGTGTTCCTAAATATTTGAGTTGGCCTAAATATGATCCGTTAGGGTTCGGATGTTAATGAAATGTCATATTTTTATCCTGACCTGCATTCTCCCCACAAACATAAATTAAACATGATTTGCACATTTGTTATCCTAATCAGACCGTTTTTATTTTGCATATAAAGTCATACTTTGGTCATTTACAAGGTCTTGGTCATATTTCGGCCATATTTGTAATTTAACGTCATATTTCAGTTATAAAATCTGTAAAAGAACACAATTATGCAGTAATTTATGTGCACTAAATTGTCGACTTATTTATATTTTTTCGAAAAAGAGTTACAAATATTTTGGTTTTACTATAACTGAAATGTGAAGGGACAATAACAAGTAATAGCACAATTATTTCTTCCTACTTGTTGTTATCAACTTACAAAAGACATGTTTTTACAAGATTTTCAGTTCATATTTGCAATGGTATCTGGAAACAATGAGTTCTTACAATTAAAATTGTATATCACCTGTAAAATTGTTAAAAAGTGATGTGATTGAATTAATGTGATGTAGCTTAATAATTTAGTGTCACAAAACGTTTTAAATTGGAACATTTCCTTTTAGAAATCACGTTTTTATGGCCATATTTAGGATTTTTGGGTCATTTTTAGTTCTTTTTTAGGTCATATTTGCAGTTATATTTTCCACTTTTTTAGGTCATAAACATCCGAACCCTAATGATATAATTTACTCAATGAGCTGGATGGACAGCAATTACAAAGAAGTGGTTTACTTATTTAAATTGGTAATGATAGTAGTAACCTACGAGATATCCTCCCTCTACCAATCGCAAATCGCGCACTATCTGAAAGATATTCGCAAGAAATAAACTGTAGTGTCACATCTGCTGGAGCAGAATTATTTTTGGCAGGAAACTCGAAGCCAGGGTGTCAAGGAACTGGGAATGGGTGAAATTAACTCCGGGTCGTCGCTCGATGAGAGCCCTGGGCAAATCCTGCGTGCACACTGGCGGTCTAATCACAACCACAAAGTCAAGGAAACCACAGGTCCAGTAAACAAACATCAAACTTCTTCCCATCTACTCCTAGTCCTACAAGACTCCCGGTAAAGTCGATAACCATGAAGCCAGGAATTTGCATGACTGGAGTGAAGATGGTGGAGGTCATAGAAACGTGTTGATGTTCAACAGACACAATAATAATAATAATAATAATAATAATAATAATAATAAAGAAATCCTCCAGTGGTTAGGACATGATCATAGAATTAACTTCTTCACCATTTGGTTCATTAGCACTATATCATTTATAGGAGTTAGAAAGAGAAAATATAACTTAATGGACTAAGTACGATATGAGATAATTAGACGATGATAAACTTAAAGATGGAAAACCCCTAATTTTTACCAAACCTATAATGTAAAAGAACATTATTAACTCGATCCCTTTCTGATTTTACAATCTGAACAAAATTACATTCTTTATCGTACATAGCATGCACAAACTTCGATAGGATTACAATTTCATTTAGAGGTACTAGGCTTGTTAAATTCCTCAATATAATAGGGCCTATATAGTTTTTAAGTCTTGTTTTTTTAACTTTATCGAATACTATAAAAACTAGGATAAAAAAGCCTTTTCTGTGCTTTTATACATGGGCAGTATACTTGTATAGAATGTTGACGAATTTTTTATTGTCCTAATATTATTGATGTGAATATTATGGTTGTGAATTTGTACTCTTTTTATCCATGATGTTAGGTATACCATTGTAAGTATATGAAATAGTATAATTTTATGGGGATCTTATTTATGACAACTATTTTCGGCCCGTAGAGGCTGTGTAGAGGTAGTTTGACCGTCTCTACATTCAGAGGTCCCGGAATTAAACCTGGCCACAATCGATGCAGTTTTCAGGACGTAAAAATCCTGGGCCCGGAGTCCTCCAGGAAGAAATTTTAACTGGAGGGCCCGTGTCGTAGATTTGCGACACGTAAAAGAACTCAAGTCTAAATTTAGAGCCTCTTGACATAATTTCCCGGCTTTTTCACGTCTACCTAATACCTTGGGTTGGGGTACGCCGTAGCGTAGTGGTTGAGGCGCTGCGCTACCAACCGGAAGGTCGCGGGTTCGATTCCCGATGAGGTCGTTGGAGTATTTCAATTGGCCTAATCCTTCTGGTGGCACTATGGCCCTGGGGTCGACTCAGCCTCTAAAAGAAATGAGTACCAGGAGCATTCCTGGGGTAAAGACGGCCGGTGCGTAAGGCTGACAACCTTACCACCTTCACGTGCCGAATGTCCAAAATCTGGGAGCCTCAACTTCCTGGAACCCTCTGGGCCTCCATGGCCTGTATAGGGATAACTTTACCGTTTTACCTTTTACCTAATACCTTGGGTTACCACCTGTCCCTTTGTCCTCTCCTTGAAAATAAACGTAATAAAATCAGTCTTGGTGGCCCGGCATACGGGATACAGGGAAATCAGATCAGGATATTTGTATTAGCTTGTTTTATATGGCACTACTACTCCTGACTTTCAACATCTTTGGATAAATCCACTTGTCATTAATATGACTTACTGACTTATCAAGCGCTAAAGAGAATTTGAGAGATCCAGTTAAGCAGTTAAAACGTGAAGATTTGTTCTCTACACTTTATTTGCTCCAAACCTAAGATTATTTCACTCTCTGGAACACTTTATACTCAACGCATGTCCGCAGGAGGGTTAGGAGATTGTTTACATCACTACAAAGCTCAAATTTCGATCACTACAGTTCCTTCTCTCACCACCATGTTAAATGTTTCAATTTCAATGTTCCTTTCTCAATCAAGTAAGCTTATTGTAAATAGTAGACAACTGAAAATTTTTCCCTTAGATTTACACTCCTTAGCAAGAAAAGTGGCAATTTTTAGAGAATTTTCTTTAAAAAAGTATCGTATCTAAAATAATTTCCTTTATTTCTGCAAATTTTGGAAATGAAGAATCGTGTAAAGAGCGAATAGGCCTAAGCTCATATTCCGAAATAATAGTTTGTAATTATTGTTGTTAAACCTCAATAGTCCTTGCGTACAAGGGATATTATTATATTCTTCACATTAATTTCTTCCTTGAGTTAATGTCGACAGTAGTCATTAGAGATCCTAATGTAGTTTGCATATTTGAAGGACTCTGCGTCTCGAACAAACAGGGCATCTATCCGAGTACAATAGAAACTTCGTACTAATGGATTCTGGTGGGATTTACTGTTTGCATTACCATATAATTATTATCTTGATTGTAATTCGAAAGCTGTTTCAGCGGCAACAAATGTGATTCCATTTTAGGTGTAGCAAACGTGCAAGATGATATATCATGCATTCGACAAGTGATGGACGGGACACTCAGAGTTAGGAAATTCAAAATTAATAGCCTATTATTTATTTAAATCCTTGATTTATTCCTTGAGTCCAAAGTTTTGTTATTTTGTAAACAAGAATAACGTGGAATTTTAATAATCCACCATCATTCTGTCTGAAATTCAGAAAAATAATGACGCCATGGACGGGACAAATATTGAGCCTCAGGTGTTGGAGAGTATAGAACATGGCACTATTTCTGTGAGTTATATATGCATATAAAACTAAATGTAACTTATACATGAAATTAAAACCCTAACTAAGAATTACACACAGCACATTTTAATGTAGGATCATTAACAAATTTAAGATTCTTAAAAGATAAATGACATGTGACGGACGGGACATGTCCAACAACTGCATGTCATAACATTATTTTCAACACCTTTGAGACAGAAAATCCTAAACAGAACTACAGTAGAACAAAAATGACACTTCAGTAAAAGACCAGTGTTTAAAAAATAGTCAACAGACTAAATTACATAACAGAAACACAGTCTACTTTAAAGGTCATCATGCCTTATCCAATCTGACAACCTACAATGTACCACTACCACCCAATGACTGCTTTTTTCCTAAGTTGATGGTGATAAACTAAAGGGAAAAAAAAGAGTTGTAGAATGTTTCTTCCCCTTTACATGCAATTTCAATAGGCTATCTTAGGATTTCACTACAGCTGGTCACAGCAGTGATTTCAAGATTTTTAAATTTCACTCTTAGGCTCACCCACTCATGGAATGCATGATATATAGCTTCATTTTGCTTTACAGAACCATTTTAAAACTTTTTATTACAGTAAAGGTTGAATGCAGATAGTATTCGTTTACGAAATCGGCCTACTCCATACGTCGATAGACCTACAAGAATCTGGTGAAGAGTTATCAGATTCGTTTTCAAGTAACAACTCTGATAATTGAGATAAACGAAAACTCATTATACAGTAATACAATCCTAACAAGTTTTCGTGTTAAAATATTGAAAATAAAACCAGGCCCCGTTTTCATGCCTTATTCAATCGATGTAAGTTATAAACCAAGGCGGTTTCATAGATGAAAAATCAGACAAAATTCCAATACATCATATTCCTCAGGTTCAAACTTAGGATCGCCTTATACGATAGGTAGGGGATAGTAGGCCTATAGAAAATGTAAACAATGCCCTCAAAGAAAGTATCTCTTCATAGCTGCTCTAGACTCCATCTATCATCCCCATGCCTGTTCGTATGGTATTCAGCACGGAAATATGTGGTTATGGCTTTTTTTAGGAGAGGAAGTAGATCCTAAGATATACGCTACACATAAACAGAGAATGATGTAAAATATAGGTGCTAAGCTACTGAATTTAAAAGCCTTTTATTCTTCAGCATTCTTATTATCCCAAAGTAAAAAAATTATTTTCCTTGATTATTCAAAGATTTATTAAAATTAAGTAGGCTACTGTATATTGGTATGATTTTCAGCTGTACGGTCTACATCCGTAAGTACTATTTGACTCAAATAATAAACTTTTCCAACGCTCCAATCCGGTGTTCCTATCGATATCGTAAATTCAAACAGTGCAAATACTTATTGTAAAAGCAATATTAGGCCTTCTGCACTGCACTTAGGCCCAGATTGTGTACACAACTACAAAGCTCAAATTTCGATTACTACAGTTCCTTCTCTCACCACCATGTTAAATTTGTCAATTTCAGTGTACCTTTTCTCAAGTAGGCCTATCGTACTTAGTAGATATTTGAAATTTTTCCCCTTCGATTTACACTCCTTAGCAAGAAAGTGACAATTTTTAGAGAATTTTCTTTAAAAAATGTAGTATCTAGAATTATTAAAATAATTGCCTTTATTTTTTCAAATTTTGGAAATTAAGAATCTTATCATTAGTCTTAATATTTGTTCAGGAAGTTAAAAAAATTAATCCTGCTAATGTAGCATATAATTATATGGACTAAAAATTTCAATTTTCTGGGGTGAATAGTTTCAGAGAAAAGGTTCATGAGGCTATAAAAAATCAAAGTTCCAAGAAAAGGACTGTAAAGTCTTCCTTTACTGTTTGTTGTTCCACCATTCACCACAGGGCTTGCAAATTTGCATTACCTAACCTCAATTCAATTCTACACAGACCAGGAAAAATACAAGATATAAGTAGATTATAGACATGTAAATAGGACGTTATGGATTATGACATTGAAAACCTTTAACCTTTACAATGCTGAATTGATACAATGATATAAGCAATCATCATGTAAAATCATCCGTGGGATCTAAGCTTGAAACCAATAGAGAGAATTACAGTAAAATAGTTGGTTTCTAAGGAATACAGTCGAACGCAAGGATAAAAATTCTCACTATTTTACATATAGCTTTACTCTATGAATATTACTTTTCTGCTTTTACACGCTTTTTGAACGAAAGAATTTATACGTCAGTAGCAGCGAAAAGGTTAAATAGGAGTGACGTTCACAAAACATCTTCTATCTATCTTCTATATTAATAAAAGGGAGTGTGTGTCTTTCCTTCTGTCTGTCTGTCTGTCTGTCTGTCTGTCTGTCTGTCTGTCTGTCTGTCCGCGATGCCCAGCGAAATCTACTCAAAGCAGAGATCTGAAATTTTAAACATAGGTGGACTGAAGGGTCGGAAAATGCACTTCGAAGCCGGAATTTTAATTTTCGCTTTCGTTCGTGAGTTATGAGTGAAAAACGGGCAGAAAACGTGTATTTTTTGCGTTTTCGAAGCATCAGTTTTCAGTAATACATTTCAATATCAAATAAATTACAGTTGGCTTTGGCTATTTTTGTCATGATTTGGAAATAAAAGAATCGCTTCATTTTATAAACCCATGCTGGTCGATTCATTTATAAAGTCAAGGCACGCAGATAGCCTATCTGAAATTTTCATCCTAGGGCTAAATATAGTCAAACATTGTTCGATTTGGACGAAACTCACTATACAGGGGTTTTCTGGGCCATGGAACTCGAATCTGAGGTCGCTTTTACCAGGCGATGCTATATAATTTATTTCCATAAAGTTGAGGAATAAAATAAAAATTGGTATTTTGACTCATTTCAAAGTACCTTCTCCCTTCAGATACCTTAGAGTTACATTATTATTATAATTCACCATTGCCAAGGTTATAGAATTAGGTTGGAACTTCTCTAATTCTATCACGCTTATTTGAATCCTGTTTGATACTATAATTCTTTCAAACTGCATTAGTCAGAACATAGTATAGAGACAGTTACGTATGCGAGTGTGATGCAGGAAGATATTAAGTTAAATTCCTGAAGGACTATAAAAGTTGGTTTTATAACCGTAGTCCTTCGAGAAAAACAGCGGAAGAAACAAAGAAGGGTATAAATACAGAGGAATAGATGACCACAGAAACAAACAAAGGGAGTTATGACTTTCCATTCTTTCAAAAAATGCTATAAATTTCCACAAGAAAAGAAGTCTCGTAAAGCGAGCTGACAAACCCTAGAAGACTTTGGTTAAAATAATATACGAGGGCCGTCCATAAACTAAGTTTCCCTGAGGCCGTTTACAGAAACAAAGCACAATATCATGGAAATGTTTATTGCAACAGATACTGCAAATGTTCAGCTATTTTTCAAAATATTCGCTACCGGAATTGAAACGTTTTCATACCGAGGGACCAACTTTTGAATACCTGTGACGTAGAACTCTGCCGCTTGGGATTTGAACCACTGTGTGACAATCTCCGCCTGTCTGTCATTCTCTGTCATTTCTTGAGGCGTAGGAAAAGATGGAAATCACTGGAAGCGAGATCCGGACTGTATGGTGATTGTTTAAACACCTTCCAGTTTAACTTCTGCAGGAGACTTGCTGGGAGGTGTTTAAAAATCCACCCTACAGCCCGGATCTCGCTCCCATTATTTCCATCTTTCTCTACACCTCAAGAAATGACAGAGAGTGACAAAGAGGCGGCCGTGGTTACCACACAAAGGTTCAAATCCCAGGCGGCAGACTTCTCCGACACAGATATTCAAACGTTGGTCCCACGGAATGAAAAAGTCTCAATTCCGGTGGCGAATATGTTGAAAAATAGCTGAACACTTGCTGTATCTGTTGCAGTAAACATTTCCATGAAATTCTGTTTTGTTTCTGTAAACGGCCGTAGGGAAACTTACTTTATGGACGGCCCTCGTAATAGTGAAGTTGTGGTACGAGTAAGTTATACTTTATTCTAAACATCTTTCTTTTCTGGAATGGATTTATGAATGAGTTTCTTACTTAAACCTAATATATATATAGGTTTATCTGTGCTTATCTGTATAAAACATTTTTTAATCCAATTTCTTTAGAATTATCTTTACTCTCCAGTTCGTCGAACAGTAGTTTATATTAGGCTAACTAAAACCTAAACGCTTGTACCTGTGTATAATTCTGTTAAGGAATTTTATGAACACATACATTAATATTTATGTAAAAAAATTGTAAACAAAATTTGTAAATAGTAGCTTATGGGAAACTGTAGCACAGGATTACGCTGTAAAAGTTTGTTATAAATAAACAAATACTAGCTCACGTATATACCACGCGCTGTATTTTATTAAGGTGACAAAATATTTGTCACTCAACTTCAAGTGATACGAGGTAATAATGTGGCAACTTAAAATAGAAATTTGCTAAATGCACTTTTTAACCGCGCGGTGCAATTAACTGTAAATTTCATTTCAAATTTAAGTAAGAAAAAAAAGAAATAAAACTGTTTTAGTATTTAAGTTATCATATGTGAGTGCTTTCTACAGTACAAAACAACATAATTCTCTATCGTCAAAATAGAAAAAAATATATTTTAGAAAGAAACAATAATAGATTTTAGTTGCACAACTTCTCTAGAGAGATATAAAAATAAATCTACATTGAAATGGAAGTTGATTGCTGAAAGCATGATAATTAAAATTTCCAAGAGTTCTTAAACACACACACATATATATATACATATATATATATATATATATATATATATATATATATACATACATACACATATATATAGATACATACACATATATATAGATACATATACACTCATATATACATACATATATATATATAATTATATATACTGTACATAAATAAACATAATATTATATTTATACATAAACATACATATACATAATTATACATAAACATACATATACATAATTATACATAAACATACATATACATAATTATATACATACATATACATATAATTATATATATATTAAGGGAACGCATGCAATTTTTATATTGAAGCGAATTATTTGAATATTTGTCACTAATTTTTACTGGCATACTGAAATTAGACATTACTTTAAAAATTATTTGAAAACAATGCAATCGTTCCTGCGTGGCCATTCTAATGTGGCAGTGGATCTGTGTCATTGACATTTACACAAAGAGTGCAGAGTAGCCTTTATCCTACACCATTTGTGCTCTTCTCGACTGTAAACACAAGAGAATTCAATCTCAATCCCCATTCCTACACTATCCTTGTCACTTGCATTACAACCAGATGGGCCAGATAGGCAAGACCAACTCCGATATCAAATGTGCGAACAATTAAACTTTTAGATATAGAATGCTATATATTTCATATTTCCAACAAAGTTCGTAATTTGGATGTTAACCTTCCGCCATAGCTCAAAATATCGCTACAAGAAATTCATGCTTGCTAAAATTCAGCTAGATTCGATAAAAA
Source organism: Ectobius pallidus (assembly GCA_964059195.1). Taxonomy (NCBI): domain Eukaryota; kingdom Metazoa; phylum Arthropoda; class Insecta; order Blattodea; family Ectobiidae; genus Ectobius; species Ectobius pallidus. The sequence continues at coordinate 46,264,700 of CAXKWD010000004.1, read as the reverse complement.
GCACAATAGGCTATTATTAATGCACAATTTCGATAAAATGCACAATATTATTTTTGCATTAATTAGTGGTACTTACGAATGTTGTTGTCGTGGATCGTAAGTTGACATTCCCACACGCAATCTAGTTGCTATGTTCGGTAAGAGTTTCCGTACGGAAATAATTTACTTACGGCACATTATAATACAAACCTAATGGACAAGGCCCCCCAGGACAAATATTCGGTTCCCATAACAACAAACACATGCGAATCACTTTCTGAAATAAACATCTATCTTCAAGAATGTATATACATAATATTTTCAGGTAATATCACAATTAATATAATTAAATTGATATAAATAATCATCGTGCAAAAAATAACTCGTGCCGTAAGCGCATAACGGATCTCGGAAAATTGAAAAAAAAACTCGGCGCGAGCGCCTCGTTTTTTCAAACTCTTTCCTCGATTCGTATGCATCGCTTACAGCACTTGTATCGCAATTTACTATTAATTTGTCTTATACATATGAATCCTTTCTATATAAAAATGAATGTTTTCTTACCTTTAACTTATATAACTTGGTATATCGAAATACTACAAAGTTCGAGATATAAACTCACAACTCACTTTATTTACTTCTAGTTAATTCCAACATCAGTTTAGAAAATATTATTTAAGTGTGCATACGTATAATAAGTATAGATTTTTGCAAAATAAAAGAACACCGTTGTAAACAAACATTTATGAACTGGCCCAATGGAGTCTAATGAAGCCAAAACTGGAATACAAAGCTATTTGACCCAATCAGTGGCGACATCGGTCAAGAAACCGTAAATAATGATCGTGAGTGTCGGCATGTTGATTACAGTCTCCATTACTCCCATACGCGAATGAAATCGACCATTGTAGATGGCACAGTGGTCAGATGTTAGGCCCTGTCTCCGGAGTTTCCTAATTTATTTTATAGCTGGGTATATCGAGAAACAGAGCAGAGTTCGGTCCTCGATTATGTCATTTCGATTACTCGTCTGGCATAATTCATGTAATAATACCAATACAGTGAAATATCCGTACAAGGATTACAGATATAGATTACGATTACATTCAGAATCGCTGTAACAATTTTTCCGCGGTGCAACGATAAAATAGGACGCGAAAATGAAAATCAGAACAAACAGGCGGAAGAAGCAGGGCCGTAGCAAGGTCCTTCTGCGCCCTCCAGTACTGGGGGGGTCTGAACAATTTTCAAATTTCTGTAAAATTGTTTATTATTTTAATATAAAAACATTATTATAATAAAAAAACCTAAACTCTATTTGAAAATGAACTAAGTGTTGGACTTCCAAGGTACTAAAACCTTATTTTCAGATGATTGAACAACCTAAAAAAGAATTAAATAATAAAATCTAGTATCAAAAGTAAATTTCATAATAGGCCTGAGGCCTACTAAAATGTTTAACACATTATTATAGGTAAACGTATTTTTTTAGAATAGTTGAACCACTTTCATCTCAATAATAACGTACATTTTAATTTTTATTGTTATATCATTCCATACTGTTCATGGTTTATGTTATACTCTGTCAATAAAAAACATGTTAATTAAAGAACGTTGCATGACTGCTTTTTGTTTGTAGACAATCGGCATAATACTACAGATAGTTCACGTGAACTAATTTTTAATAACCTGAAAGATTCTTCCATTAACGTGGAATTTTTATTGCTTGATAAATTGCACCAGTCTAAAAAAAAGGCGGGATTTTTCATGGTTAATTTTGCGCCCTCTCTGTACCTGCGTCCTTGGCGGGGGCCCACCTCGCCACCGCCTAGCTACGGCCCTGGGAAGAAGAAAAGAAAGAACAGAGAGTTAACCTACCGACCATAACCATATTAAAAGTCACTGTCTCTTGCGAAGTTCTACAGAAATTTCAATGCTCGTGTGTTCCAGAAGGTCTTTGAATGGCCCTCAAATAAATAAAGTCTTTTTGAGTTTCCCTCCCCATGAAAAAGCGAAACAGACTGTCAAATTCCAATTTTACAAAGAGATCCAAAAATAAAATGTATCCCATTTTTTCATCTTTTCATTGACTGATACTGTAATGTAAAATGTGTTCGCTCAAAACGAGCAAAAAGTGGGTGGACGAAGTGCGTAGTAGTGTAGTGTATTAATTTAAGGGTGGGGTAAGAAGTTCATATGCTAAAATTACATTGGTTCTTCTTACCTAGTTAAAAAATTTCAATTATGGGAGTGGTTCCCTATATACCATAAAAGTTAGAACATTTTTTGTAAATTCTCGATGTAACGAAAATATTATCTTCTACAGTATTCCTTTCTGGTCCACGCAAAATCGTTCTTTCGAGATTTCACCGTATTAATTTCATCACTTCTCAAGTACGTAAAACGTCCCTCTATTACATCTCTGCTTTTCCGGAGGGGAAGTTTGTATTATTGTTCTGTATAATATAAATTTCACTAAGTGAAAAAAAACACCATCTTTTAAAAACATGTCCAATTACTTAAAATGAATTCAGGTAGTTTATTAATAAATCAAACTAGAAAAATAAGTAGGTATGGTATTTTAATTATTATATTAATGCATTGCAAATAGGTTAATGTAGGCGCCCCACCTAATATTTCATTCCTCACGAAAACAAGTGTTTCAGTGAAAGCATTAAAAGTTATTTTATCCCCCGTAAGAATTCTTTATCAGCAAATATCTGACTGGTCTCATTCATATAACTCTACGACCCTGGGGCCGACTCAGCTTCTAATATAAGCTTTTATAATCATAGGGGTAAAGATGGTCAGTGAGTAAGGCTAACAAACATACTATATTCATGTGTCGAATTTCATAAAATTTGAGAGCTTCGACCTCCTGAAAACCTAAGGTCCCTCCACGGCCTGACACTATACTTTTGCTATTCATAGCAATTATGTTACAAAAGTATCCAGTACAGTTTGCAAATTTCAATACTAGCAATGCTGTAGAAATGTTTACCAAATTGATAATGCAATTTCGATAAAATCGTTAAAAACTAAAATTGTTTGAAGTAATGTGGTTACCAGTGTAGTCTTGTCAAATCCTCAGAAGATTTATCCCGAATATGAAATCCATATATGATTTCTGCTTTCATCTTAATTCTAATCAAAGACAGAAACACCAGATATCTTTCTCTTATTTGCATTTATTCCTTATTTATCCACAAAACATGTATACAATGCATCCGATGTCATCCATCTTATAAATATCTAAATTATTCCTCTAAGTTATAATAAAACCGATAACCTATGTGCTTTCAACAACGTAGCCTTCATTAATATAGTTTGAAAGTTAATAAAAGACAGGAGACGACAGTATGCACAGAAGTTTCAGCAACAAATAATTTTTAAGAAGATGAAAAGGTGGTATAAGTTTCAAAGTCAACAACTGTAATCAAAGTATATTACGATACTTTACAATTTAAGTCAACTAAAAACGCAAAAAAATTCCTCTCATTCAACTTTCCATTTCGTGTATCACTTAACCTCTCAAACTTTCTCATATACTATACGTATTTTGATATTTAGAGATTGAAAAAGACTTGTACAATGTACAATGTACATGTCTATACTTTTTGTGTAACAGTTGATAAGGTACATATTCAGTTTTATTCGGGTTAGGGCTGTGAAAATTTATCTTGATTTACTTGGAGCAATTTTGGTGTTCCGATAAGAACAACGCACGTAATTGAAATGTAATAGGTATAATAATCCTTTTTGTTTCCATAATAGAGAAAAAGTACGATGGGGAGACTGAAAATTCAACAAAATATAATGTGCATATACTAGCCTATATTGATTACTTGAGCAGTTGTGATTTCTGAGAAAACATTTTGATACTTCATGTTTCAGATTATACATTCTGGATCTGAATTTCTGTGCAGCCATTCTTTGAGAAATAGTAATTAATTCTAACTACTTTCTTTGGGTTTTTCGTAGACTATACATTACGACATTCTTTTGCATTTAATAAAAAAATCAGAAAATACCAGAAAATCCACCTCTATCACATACAAAGAATAGCATTAGTCAAATTTTTGCAAGACCTCTCCCAAGAAAATGTATAAATAAAGACAAGTGAATTCCATTTTCTTACTCTATCAAGGTTGATTTTATAAAGTTCATTTAACTTTTTTAATATTTATTATTCCAAGTTTTCATGTACCGTTGAGCGGATTCAAGATAGCGAAAAATAATTGATAGGAAGAAACCGTTATATAGTTAATTCCACCACAAAAACGGTAAATCTATTTCATTATTCAAAATTATCAGTTCGGAAATGTCAATTATCATCAAATTTGTTAAAATACTTTTTTCACAGAAATATTCTTCCATTTTAGCAATAAAACGAAATTCAATAGGGTGCAATAACCGCCAAAGAACATTCAAAATGCAATATTTAATCCAATGTAGGCTATACACTATAAACTCTAAAATGGCCTGCACAGACCAATACATACTCAGTCTTCGTTTCGAAAATATTTTAGGGTCTTGGTCAACATGAAACGCGTTTCTCTTGTATTTTTTTTATGGATTGTTATTGTCATTTAACGATGGGGACTTGGGACCGTCGCCAGTAAGCCCGAATTTTGTCCCACACATTTTATGCATATATAACTGCCATCGACCTGGTCAGGGATTGAACCCACGACATTGGGAACAGAAAGCACCACCAATATTTGTCTGATTGTCTGCACCACCAATATTTTTATTTACAGTTCAATTAAAATTTAAAATTATTTCCACATTTTTTCATTGACACCACCCGAATAAGCACATGCTCATGGAAGGCGCAATCCATAAATGGATAAAATTACACCAAACAAAAATATAAACTATTGCAATAAAAATACAACTAACTACACCCATCGACAGCTGTAATAGGAAGGAAATTTTAAAAATAAGAAACGTAAAAATAAATATTTATATAATAAACTTAATTATTTTCTTTAAATTGTAATTGTTCATATTAGCTAATTTAGGAATATTTTTAACAATGGAATTGTATACTCTGGGACCAAAACTAGAACTCTCTTTTAGGTCCAATTAAATTATTTTTTTCGATTTGGTCTTGTAGCGTATGCATGGGGTGTGTATGTGATTAAAATCTTGAATTTTTGCGAATGTAACTTAATAAAATATACATATTGATAAAGTTGATAGACACTACATATTAAATAATGTTGTTTATCAACATTATTTGAGAAGAATTGTGGGGTTCATTACATCTTATATGAACTGAAGATGGCGCAGCATACGCCGAAATGTATTTTCAAGATAAGTTGTGTATTATATGTTAAGGGTAAAGGCGGAATATTGTAATAAATATATTTAATATTAACCCTTATCTGTTGGAAATGAGTTATTTTAATTTTGACACTACATATGTTAAATTCGGAAAATATTAATTTAGGTTAATTAAGAGATTTAGATAGGCAAATTTTAATAATACGTTTTTTAAATAAAATTAGTGCAGATAGAAAAGTTAATAGAGTAATGTTGATTATGGTATAGAAAAAGGAGCAAAAAAGAATTATGTAGACTACACTAAAATCATTAAGACGTGATCTTTCAGAAAACACACTGCTTGTATAATGAATCAATATTATAGAATTTTGCTAATGTTTGTAATATTGTAATGTTTCTCTATTGTTCAACTAACAGCTAATCGGCTGAAAGCTGAGCCTCTTTTTACAATAAGGTACAAAGAATCAACTAGGTTTGACCTGGAAACTGTACTTACTTTTTATGCTGTTACGGTGCGGTGGTATGAATAGGGTATTATGAGTATTGCCTGCTCTCAGCGGTCCGTAGCGAAGATCGGATTTTGCTGCACATGATGCTCTCTACCAGGAACCTACACAACACAAAACACATCTCCAATCAGCTTATTTGCTACTTTTAGACGAAACTCCTAGTAATACCGAGGTCTTCAATTCCTTGCAATTTAATTACTTAGGTAGATGGCCCGAAATCAGCATGACCGTTTCAAACAATTGAATGAGCACTTTCAAAAGTGCTTCTTCCTAGTCTTCTTTGCTTTCTTGCTTTATTTATGCATGTACCATGTTCGTTATTTGGACCTTTATCGTCATTTCCAACCTCATTTTCATGTACATTTTTCATCCATCTTTTATGCAAACTAATCCACGTTCATATTTTCATCCTAATAGGCCCAATCTTATTTCATTCTCTTTACCGTATTATCATTATCATTATTATTATTATTATTATTATTATTATTATTATTATTATTATTATTATTATTATTATTATTATAACAATTTGAATGCTTCATTCGTAAATGTGTTGAAATAAGAACCCGATGAAAATGTTCGAGTATCCGTTCTTTCAATGCTTATCTCTCTCTTCGGCTTTATCTCCATATTCACTATCTACATAATCTATTATTTTATTTATATTTATGTTTTCATTTTCCTTTTCCTTTTCGATTTCAATTTCTTCTTGAATTTTCCGTCTACTTTTCCTTCAAATTCCGCAAAAACACACTCTTGAACGGTATCTTTTGCATGGCCTTTAGATAGTCTTTTAATTGCTTCTTCGTCAGTATTTCGCCTTTTTCTTGTTATCCGTACTTTCATGCATTCCTTCTTCTCCGCCAGCGTCCGTATGTTTCTAAGCAGCTTTTTTTTTTTCAATATTTTCTGTGACAATTTTATGTCTTTACAAGTTACAAATTTTATTAAAAGCTTAGCTTTAAATATTTTAATTAAAATCTATTTATTTGTTATCTCCCTGGCATTGCGGGGGTGTTTGTGATTCAGACCGCTGATATTATTTTGTAGAAAGGTTCAAATTAATTTAATTTCTCTCTGTTCTGTGAATCGTGATATTCTGAAGTTCTGTTACGACACATTTTAAATCCTCGCTAAAACTGAAAAGCGTTAGTTGTGTTCGATTCGATAACTGTTATATAATATATTTTTAAACATCTCGTCTGCGTCTTTACTCATTCAGAAGGGAAAAACATGATCCTTGTAGTCTGTCAAGTCATGAAATAAAAACTATAGATGATAGTTTAGATCAGTGTTTCTCAACCTTTTTGAACCCGAGGACCTCTAAAATGTCTAAAAAAAATTTACGGACCCCTTATTTTACATCCCATTTTAAAAAGAAGGCCTATATTCTTAATATTTGGGGTATTAATTATAGGTCATTATAAAGAAATATGTGAAAACAATTTACTTCTTTACTTTCCACTTGCTTTATGATATTTTAAAATTATGTCTGCGGACTATCTGCACCATCTTCGCGGACCATAGGTTGAGAAACGCTGGTTTAGATGAAATGTTCTAGATAGTTTATACTACGCGGATATAATATTAAAATTCTCTAGTTAATAACTAGTTGACAGTTATACTTTGTACTATCAGTACACCCATGCAATTTACATTGAGGAGGACAATTGTTTTACCATAATTTAGTAATTTTATTAATCTGAATCTCTCAGGGCAACGACTTGAACTAGAGGAAGCATTATTATTTCTTCCATTAACTCTTCACCTCGAAAAGCCATTAGCGTTGGCAAATTTTGACTTAAACTCTAGTTCTTTACTCTGTGTGTATCTTAAATCATTCTGTACGAAGTATTTTGGTTATACGGTAGATATATTGTTAGTTTAAAACATTATTACACAAATTATTTCATTTTTCTTGGTTTCAGGAAAGGATTCCTTGCGCCTACTTTGGTCTTGATCGTGTTTGAAGCGTCTTCAGCACAATGTACTCGTAGAATTGGTAAGTTTAACTGCCTCTTCTTCAATAACACATACATTTCTGCAATATATTACATAGAATGTTAATATAAGTGTTTACAAGACAGTGCATTATCATAATCCAAAGTCATGTAGTACATACCTTGAAACTAATCCTAAACAACAACTGTGAGTACAATTAGGTAAACTTCCAAAGCGGTATCGCATCATTCCTTATCTTAATGAATCTTCTATCTTATTCATGAAGTTATTAATAGAAATATCATAAGAGCTGGTGGTAATTGAACGAGATTAAGACGGTAGGCAACCTGGTTCCTAAATGACCAGTCCTTTTCATTATTGTAAATATGTTCAATAGGTGCACACAGATTGCCAAGCCAAATTTGAACACATTGTCCCTAATCAATTGAAAAAAGAAAGTATTTTATTTTTAATAAGTTGTTAATTAATTAATTATTAAACTTGCCCCATTGAATCTGTGATTCTTAAGTGTGAGGGTAATATGAAATGGGTAAAAATCATACATGTTGATTTTCGTTTGTCGGGGAAACTAGACAAGAAAAATAAATAATTTTATCAAATTATTATTTTGTTATTTTATAATATTAATAACTAATAAATAGTTAAATATCGAATAAATTGACAAAATTTATGCCCAATTTTATGTGCTCAGTGATTCTTCATAAATAATAAGAATTTCTGAATATTTAGTCAAATACTACAAAAAAGTTTATTTTGTTGTTTATCGAACAAACTTTGGAGTTGCATAACCACTTAATAAATTCAATTTTTAATTACCTCTACCTTCAGTAACAAGAAAAATGCATTGGTAGACGGCAGGGTTGGGTCATGTGGTCAATAAGCCGAGTCCCATGGCGATTGATGGGTTTCTTGACCAGAACCGCTAACTAGAGAAAGAACTAGATAAGATCATCTCGGTATCAATAAATAACAGTGTCGAAGGTGTCTGGTAGATCATGAAGTTTCTGTAATTAGTTCTTATCAGTCATTTCAACGTAATAATATTTAATTTCAGCAAAATTTTTACAGCACGTTCTGTGTACAGTCTTTTCAAATTTCATTCTAATGTACGTATAATATAGATCTATACTACTATCACGAATATAGGCTGACGACTTTACAGACTTAATGCCAGATTACCTTTAAAAGAACTGAGCCTCTATCTTCAGGAATCCTAAGGACAAGTAACAACCCGGATGACATAACACAGTAATTATATGTATATAATATACATAGACAACATAGGTTATTTTATATTATTTGACATTACAACAGTTTTAACATTGAAAAAGGTGATATACCATATTATAAAACTGTCATGAAAATATACTTAATATAAGAGTACCTACTAAAAATATATTTGAGAATATTACGAAAACAGTTGTACGACAATAAGCTAATTATACGTATAATTGTATGTGTATAATTGATTTGTATAACGTATACACAGGTACTCTCATTTCTATTTCGAAGAAAACTCCATTATGAAACTGAATATCATTCTTGATTATAAATCATCGTCATAATTCTTTGAAGAAGCTTCCTTCTGTCATTAGTTTTATATGAAATTGCGTCTGGGATAAGGGAATTTTGCTAAAATGCACAGTAACCAAGCAGTACAGTTCCAATATAAATGCAAAATAGCAACCAATACTCTACAAAGAACTTCCGAACGCAAAAGATAACACGATTCATAGAGTGCTTACAGAGTATGGACAAACAACCAATAAGCACGGTCGACTGCTATGTGTACGATCACCATTTAGCCAGGATTTTAAAAACGTATATAAAGTTTTGAAAAAAAAAGGCATGTATTAACTTAAAATATCTATCGTGTATATTTTTCAAAATGGCATTGTGAAGGTGGCAGTTTATGTACAAAACTTATGATCGTAAATCGTTTACCTGTAAAATCAAAGTATATAAGCACTTTCCAATGCACATGGTTAGAGAGAGAGAAAGAGGGAGAGGGGAGAGAAAGAGAGAAGGTAAGATAATAATAGATAGGAGATAGATGATTAGAAAAATAATAACGAAGACCGGATATAAAATACAGATGTGAAGCAGGAAAGAAAGAGAAATAAACTACGAGGACGTAAATACAACGGAAGAAACTTTAAAAATATATATTATTTGTAATGTAATAAAAGGTCAAAACCTACTGGACAAACACGTAAGACATGTGTTCAACTTTCAGAACAAGTAGTGATCTGCTGGAAATTGAATGCATAAAACTGCATTTTTCGAAGTATGGGAAAATAATTAATTGTTTTAAATCAGTAGGACTTGTATAAAACAGATGTGAGATTATTTCACACTCTATATCCTTTGTATAGATCGTTTTCTAGTTCACAATCTGGAATGGAGTTAGCGACTAAATAAAAATATCAGGGTTGCTGGTACAAGAAGGATTTGGATTGTAGGAATATGTAGATCAATAAATTTTTTAGATGAAAAATTTCGAACGTAAATATTATTGCGGATATCAATCATAACAATCATAATAACAAATTTAAACAATAAAGCTAAAGTCATTTAACTTGGTATGCCTATATAAAAATAATTTATCTTTTAATTTTTTTTTAATTTTCAAGGTATGCTACTCACATTTAACACACACATATATGCAGAGACACATAGCCATTCTCCTGAACGTATTTATTTTTAGATATATGACATCAAATCATGTTCTCTATTTTAGGTGGAAAATTATTCAGGTTCAACCTTTTCACTGCAACTGAGGTATACATGCGTTGACTAAAAAATTATTGTATGAAAGGAGAGATTAAGATTAATAGCATAGTGATTTATGTAAAATAAGAGAATTATTATCCATGTATTAGGATTGTCATTTATGGAAATCAACTATTGCACAATATTGTTTTCCCCATCGAGTTAAAACTTGCTGCTCTCTGATGATTTCACGCGATGAATTCCTTATTACCAGTGTATAAATTTAGATCCGAAAGAATTCATACAATTAAACATATAATTACTAATATAATATAATTACTAAAAATCCTATAATAAAAATTGATACATTTCCGTAATGACCGTTAATGGCTGGTATATAATTCAATTCCACCAATATACCACTAACTAATGTAATAAATTGGATTACTGTCATTAGATAATAAACAGCATATTTCATATTCAGAAAGAATCTAGAGCCAAAAATGGCTATGAAATTGGTTTATGGTATTTTGATGAAATAGTCAACTATACATTGAATAATATAAAAAGTTCATGACATTCAGCTGAGATATATCTGACTTGCTGAGATATTATCTTAGAGAAATGTAAGATATCTTAATAAATGAGTCAAGCTGTTTGAGATTTCTATCAAGCACTGGGTGTGTTTACGTAGGACTCGAGAGAGTAGAAAGGTACCTAAGTCAGGAATTGCCCTATTCAGCCCTAATTGCAACCAGTCACAGCAGTAAAACACAAGTTCAATAAAAACCCCCGCTTCCATATGTCTCTCTTAAGCTGGACAGGCAGGTTAAAAGTTTGTTTTTATTACCACCCAGGCCTAGCAATAATGTCACTGTTATTGCACTAACTCCATGTAGAACATGTTTAAAACACTGCCGGAATAAATTAACTGGTTGTCAACATTACATATGATACTGCAATACCATCTTTAGAGAAATAAAATCATGAAATATATTTTCCCTGTCTTTCAGTATTAAAGAAAATTTCTTACGAATTAATTAATAACACACTGTGGATTGTTTTGGTTACGCTCGATAGGGGGAAAATTATATTAAATAAATATATTGTTTATGTATTATTTCGTATTTATTTATTCATTATTTTATTCAATTAATCTTATTGAAATACCCCAAAGATCAGGTCAGTTAAATCGACTCATACAAGGTCAGGAAAATAAATTAATTCCGCCATTCAATAAACACAACACATACAGCAATTCATTATAGTGGCACGATGCAGTCGAGTATGGATGCTTATAGGTTTCTGCTTCCTTCATTATCCTACACCTAGTACCTATAAGCTGTATTCATACATTTCACATATTGCCCTTTCATTCTTATATTTCAAAATTTTAAAAAATCGTCCTACATTTTCAAGAGAAGAAAAAATAGTTGTCATGACTTATGTCCCATCCATCATATAGAGCTGTTTATTTTTAGCTTCATATAATAATAATAATAATAATAATAATAATAATGAAATAACTGCACCGATAAAGATACAAAAATAAGACACTGAACACGTGGATGAAATTTCAGGAGTGTTTCGTTTACTGAACGTAACAATCTTATTTAGTTTGTATGAGGGCAGAACACCGGTTACCCACATTATAAGTTAAGTGGGTGAGAAGTTGGTGAACAAAGTTTCTCACAGTTTGCAGAACTTATTATTAGTAGGATGCAATCTAAAAGAGGCCGTGTGGATGTTATTTCCTCTATTTTCATCATAGGCCTGCTTTGTTTTTCTTCTTCTTTCTTTTAATTTTTATTTATTTATTTATTTATAGATTTAGCTTGGACCATAGACTTCATCAACATATTTTATCTCGCCAGTTCACTTTTTCAAAAAGTTTAAGTCATATGAGTTTATATAACTTCCGTTTTGTTATGTGCAAATTGTATTTTTTTAACAAATTTTTTTATAGTATAACTTTCAGCGTAAAGGTGGGTCGAGGAGATCTCGCGCTATGAAGGGGTACAGTTTAGGCATAAATACTTTGATTTTTAAATTCTGCGGCTCGGTAGGTGTAAAGACAGTGAAGTTATAGCCCAAATACATACGTCAGAACTAATATTAGTATAAGTCATTCTCTTGTAATTGAGATAGTAAGATATATTATTTCAGGGCAAGGCATTTTATGTCCATAAAATAGTGAAAAAATTCAAAATTCAAATGCAAATATGCCCAAAATAGTAAAATATGACACAAAGTTTCAAAAAATTACCAATAAATTATCCATTATTACTTGTAATTAGTTTTTAGAAGCAATGAGTTGATTTCAAAGAGCAATTTAATGGATGACGGTGTTTTATATTTAAATTTACAGTATAATAAACACATTTGGTTACTAACGAAGTAAGTAGGCTAAATTAATACTGCTTGGACACCCTTTGCGAAAAAAACAGAATTTCTGGACTGGCATGCCCATCAAATTGCCCCTAGGAAGTACTTCATTCAACTCTTACGTACAAATGAACGATACAGTGAAAATCCTGAAAATGAGTAACAATGGACATGCTCCGATGCGTTCATTATGCACATTCCTTTAAAATAGGGGTACCAGGTACTGCCTACACCATATTTTCTTGGAAATATAGTCTAGTTAAAAATGTACGTTCCTTAAAAGTAGAGGAAGCAAGAATTGCTTGTTCCATATTTTTTTGAAAATGTAGTACAGTTCAAAAGGCACGTTCTTCCACTTATGCTGCAAATCTGCTTTGTTTCCTGCGGACATTATCTACTTAAAGTTGTAATAGACAGTCAATAAAACAGAAATAATAATGTAACACCCTATTTATAAGAACTATAAAAATACCAAAATTGACCTAAATTGCCCCAAAAATGGCATATCTCTTGAAAATGACGAAAAATGCAAAAAAGCCGAAACGAATTTTCCTTATTTAATCAACTAATCATGATACACATTTGTATATATTCGAGATATCTTTCAACCTTCTTATAAAAAAATATGCAAAATCATGAAATGCTTTGCCCTGATTATAGTATTATTTAAATATTACTCACAAGTTTACAAGACTAAGAAGACACAATATGCAGATACCAAAACAAAATGCTTTTCCATCACATCCAACAATTTACATTTTTATTTCATATAATATGTTTATTGTTATCTAACTATCTTTGCTGTATGGTTCTGTATTGTTTTATTTTTATATTGCACAATTCACTCTAAATTCTATGGTATAAAATAATATAATAGAGAATATTCTTTGGTAGCATTATTAAAACAATATGCAGAAGTAAAATTTGAAATTACATTTATTTGGCTTGATAAAATCGTTTGACAGTAATCTTATAGTTTTGGCAGACCATTTTTAGAGAGCCCTACAGTAATTTTCAAATGGGAAGCGTTTTCCTTCACCGGCAATCACGTGTACGAGCTAAAGAAGTACTGCTATCAGGAAGGGTCTTCCTTCCGTCTCGCCGTCTCTGATTGGACCGCGTATCTAAGCAAGGAGAAGAACAAAACGCTTCCCATTTGAAAATTACTGTAGGTTTTCTCTGAGTAGTAGCCTCTGACACTGCAGAAGTAATCAAACCCGGGTCTTCCGGATGTTAGCGCAGACAGAATCTTAAGCCGACGGAGGACGGGCATCTTCTTTAAACATAATGGAAGTCAAGCCGAGACTGAGAATATGAGAATTGGAGAAGGATGAGAGAAGTGCAGAAATCATGATCGGATGTTCGGAATAAACTCTTTAGAAGAAACAGCTACTGAATTAATTTTTCTCCTCTGTCTTTGAGAGCGTATAAATCAGCGGTATAATCACTACCGTATATCTGTCGTCGCTGTTCCTTTGAGGCAGCAGACACACGTGTCTTTATGCACAGTTTTCGTCGCTACTGCGTGATTGTATTTTTAAACCGCTCTGACGTCACTGGTGTCCCAACACGGGCGTGCATAGTAATATAACACGTCTGTCATATCAATTAAATGATTATGAAATTAACATGTAACTTCTGTTTGCCATCATGACTTTGATTTCAAACTTTCAAGCCTACACCTACATTATGCAGGTGGTAGAACGTTCGCCTCTCTCCTGATGCAAAATGTTCGATATTGGGTCATGGCAAATTACTTGGTTGAAGTTTTCAAGTGATCAGAAAGGAATTATAGTATAAAATTAATCACATTGCTAGTTCGACTCCTTTTTTGTTTTTCCTGTTGTTGCTATTGTTATTACTGAAGTTGTTGTAGTAGTTGTACCATTAGAGCGAAGTTGAGCTCCATGTATTTCCAAAAAGTTTATACTTGAAACCAGTTTGGTCCTTCTTTCGCTGAGAAAACTCCGGACAAGTAACAAGTTAGGACGGAAACTTTAAAATAGGTAGATATATAAACATTCATGAACCACAGATTATTGTCTCTGTTGGACATTACACGAGAATATTATAGGGAAAAAATTCCTCCGACACTGGGACTTGAACCCAGGACCTTTGGCTATTCGCGCCAATGCTCTACCAACTGAGCTAAGCCGGAGTTCAATTCAGAGCGCCAGATGGAACCTCTCTCCTATGACTAGTTGCCCTTATGGTCTACCTCACAGACAGACAAGTTATATCATATGCCGTACCGTGCATATCCCTTATGTAGATTTTTCACTAATATTGCAATAAGTAATCCTCTTCTTAATGGTCATCCTCTAGCAATTCTTCGACACGTGTTGCGTTCTGACCAAATCCTTGAGGAATATGATGCAGCTCTCGTGAATACTCTTTTCTTTTTTTAAGTCGACATTTCCAGTTCGATCAGTGTCATTGGATTCATAGCGAATGGTTGGATCAAGAATATAAGCTATTTAGTTCTTTTCTTAAACGTTACGAAGCCTATAAAGCGGTTATATTCTGATCTACCTATAGCATGAGCTCTCTCAAAACATTCATGCCCCTTGTAATTATATATATGGACCTGGAAAGCAAAATGGACCTGGAAATCTCCAGATGGAAAAACACGTAATGAAATAAACTTTATACTCAGCAACAGTAAGGAAAACATAATGGACGTGCAGGTGCTAAATGGCGTTAAATTTGAATCGGACCATAGAATGGTAAGGGCAGTACTGAAAATAAACAAAAGGAGCAGAAAGGGGAAGAGAACCCATAAGCTTAAGATGGACCAAATCAACAGTGAAACCTACAAAGCAGCACTAAATAACAGAATTCTACTAATGAAAAACAGTCTCAAAGAGGGGGTACAGGATCTAAACAGAGAAATTCAATCAAACATCTTACTAGCGGCAAAAGATGCCAAACAGAAAGACTCAAGGATCAAAAACAGACAAAAACTATCAGAAAATACGATAAAACTCATCAATGAAAGAGAAAATTGAAGGAATTAAACCCAAAAACAGAAGAGGAGAAGAGGGAATACTCCGAAATTAACAAGAGATCAAAGAGGGAAATAAGGAAGGACATTAGAACGTATGAACTACAAACAACAATTAACATACTAGAGGAATCGAAATCAATAAAGAAAATAAGGAAAGAGCTAAGCAAGGAAAAGCTATGGTTGATAGAGGCTAAAGATACTGAAGGAAAAATAAAGAGAGATAGAGAAGACATAGTTAAAGCAGCCACACATTTCTACAAGGAATTATATGACAGCAAAGTCAAAATTGAAGAAAAGCATCTAAAGAAAACGGATGAGGAGGAAACTATCCCACCAATCCTAAAAGATGAAGTAAGAATCATAGTAAAACACCTAAAAAGTAATAAAGCACCCGGTGAAGACGGTATTACCAATGAATACTTACAATGGGGAGGTGAAGAATAAATAGAGCAAATCACACACCTCATGAACACCATCATTGAAACAGAGATCATACCAGAGCCATGGCACACAAGCAACATAATCCTTATCCACAAAAAGGGAAACAGAGAAGACCTGAACAATTACAGACCCATAAGTCTTATGGCCAACCTTTATAAAGTGTTTACGAAACTGCTGACAAATAGACTCACCAAAATAATGGATGAAAACCAACCGCCAGAGCAGGCAGGCTTCCGCACTCACTTCAGCACTATAGATCATTTACACACAATCAATCAGGTAATAGAGAAAATGTCAGAGTATAACCAACATCTTTATATAGCACTCATTGACTACAGAAAAGCTTTCGACACAGTAGAGCATAATAAAGTACTGGAAGCAATGAAATCTATAGGGATCCATCCGAAATATATAAGACTATTAGGACAAATATATGCAAACAGCAAAGCAAAAGTAACAACGGAAATAGAAGGAGAATCATTT
The DNA here is from genome assembly GCA_964059195.1 of Ectobius pallidus. Taxonomy (NCBI): domain Eukaryota; kingdom Metazoa; phylum Arthropoda; class Insecta; order Blattodea; family Ectobiidae; genus Ectobius; species Ectobius pallidus. Next base: position 46,247,933 of record CAXKWD010000004.1, on the reverse strand, counting down.
GCGATAAAACGAGGGGTGAAGCAGGGAGACCCAATTTCACCAAAGTTGTTTACAAACGTCTTGGAAGAGATATTCAGATATACAGGATGGAACAGGAAAGGATATGGCATAGACATAAATGGGAGAAAACTTACTAATCTTAGGTTTGCGGACGATATTGCATTATTCGCAAAGTCTCAAAGGGAACTGCAAAAGATGATAACAGATCTAAACAATGGAAGCAAGAAAGTAGGGCTAGAAATGAATCCTTCAAAAACTAAAATAATGACAAACCATATAGAAATACCGGTATTTGTAGAAGGAAAGGCAATAGAGTATTGTACAGAATATACTTACCTGGGTCAATCAATCAACATGTCAAATAACGGAAATGCAGAAATCAACAGGAGAATTAGACTCGCATGGGGAAAGTTCTGGAGCTTAAAGTTCATCCTCCTAGACTGGCACATAAATATCAAGAAGAGATTGGAAGTGCTAAAAATGTGCGTCATACCAGTCCTACTATATGGCTGCCAGACATGGGCATTAAGAAAGGAACAAGTTAACATGATAGAGATTTGTCAGAGAAAGATGGAAAGAAAACTGTTGGGAATAAATCTAAGGGACAGGATATGAAATGAGGAGTTAAGAAAAAGAAGTGAACTGGAAAACGTAGCGATTGTTGTAAGAAAAACCAAATGGAATTGGGGAGGTCACGTCATCAGAATGAATCAAGAAAGATGGGCGTATGCAACAACTGTTTGGGACCAGAGGAAGGGTAAAAGAAGCAGAGGCAGACCTCGACGCAGATGGGAGGACGAATTCAGGGAGGAGTTAGGAATGAGATGGACAAGACAGGCCAAAGAAAGAGTGTATTGGAAACAAGTGATAAAACATTTAAATCATTAGGAAAACAGTGATCTAGGAAAGGAAGAAGAGTTCAGGGAGGAGGCAGAAACGAGATGTTCAGGATAGGTCACAGAAAAAGTGAACTGAAAACAAATGATAGAGCATTTAATTCATTAGGAAAACAGTGTCCTAGGAAAGTGTTGTTAATATATAGGTCTTAACCCACCAGAAGGCAAAAACCCAACTCTCCAAGGAAATAGCTCACCTTAAGAGAGTAAAACAGAGCCAGCCTTACCATGGTAGGAGGCCCTTGCCCTATAAGGGATTGTGACGGGCTTATTCATTTATTTATTTATTTATTCACAATTGCCGTATATAGGCTAAGCTGGAAAGGTAGAGTCAGACTGAAAAATTCAATGTCTCTATAAATAAACCGCCCACTACCGGGTTTGAACCCGCAAACCATGTATTTGCAATTGTTCCACCTTGGGTTTGCCCATGAATAACAGAAAATAGTGGTGGTGTGGTGTTGTTAGTAGTATTATCAGTAGGATTGTAGGTTTTTCAAGTTAAAACATTAATTTATGGTATCAAAATGTAATTTACATTCTCGGTTGTAGTAGAAGTAAGTGGTAAGGAAGTGGTGATGGTGTCCAGAAAGTAAGTTTCCCTGGGAAAGTTTACAGAAACAAAACACAATTTCATGAAAATATTTATTGCAACAGATACAGCAAGAGTTCAGCTATTTTTCAACATATTCGCTACCGGAATTGAGACATTTGCCATACCGGGTGACCAACTTTTCAATGCTTTGGTCATAGAAGTCTGCCGCCTGGGATTTGAATCACTATTTCATTTCATTTCATTTCAATTTATTCACCAGAAGAATCTTGTTACAAAATTCATGGTTTCGTCACTTAAGTCTAATACAATATATGATACAGCTTGTTAACACTGAGATATAAAATACTTATATTAGGATTAAGAGGAAATCTCTCCTTCAAAAAGCATAATTAAGCATAACTAAATTGGTAAGTCTACCATCTGAATATCAAGAAATTCATGGACAGAAAAGGGTTGATACAATAACAGGATTTTTTTAACTTTATTTTTAAAAGCATTGTTTGAAAGAGCTTTAAACCCATCGGGTAACTTATTATAAATATTTATTCCTTGATATGTTATACTATTTAGGCATTTTGTGAGCCTATGTTTATTTAGATGAAGATGATTAGCTATTCTGGTATTATGAGTATGATATTCTGAGTTTTTTGTGAAAGATTCTTTAATCTTATGTACGAAACATACAGTTTCTAAAATATAGATACTGGGTACTGGTAAAATTTTCAATTTTTTAAAAACTTCTCTACTAGGAGTGCGGACTGGCACTTTCAACATAATTTTTGCTATTTTCTTTTGTAATTTGAAAATGGTTGTTATTTTTGATGATGTACCCCAGATACAGATACCATAAGTAATTTGTGAGTATATAAGTCCAAAGTATACAGATTTAATAGTTTCGAGAGAGACTACTCTAGCAAGAATACGGAAGGCAAAGTAAAGTCTACTCAGTTTATTTGCTATGTAGTCTATATGCGTATTCCAAGAAAGATTTGATTCAAACCAAATTCCCAGAAATTTGGTATTTATACTTTCCTCAAGGGTTGTTCCGTTAATATGAATAGCAAAAGGGTTGTCAAGTTTCTTTTGGTGGAATCGCATTAGTATTGTTTTTTTTACGTTGAGGTGGAGTTTGTTATCTTTTAGCCATGACTGTAAGTGTGAAATTGTCAAATCAACTTTCTTTAGAAGTGTAGTTGAGTCAGCGTCATTAAAAACCAGGTTAGTGTCGTCTGCAAATAATATTGTATGAGCCTGAGGTAATTCAGAAGGAAGATCATTTATGTATATTAAAAAAAGCAGAGGCCCTAGAATACTGCCTTGAGGAACTCCATCTTTGAGAAGCATGGCAGTTGACTTAGCTGATTTAATTTGAACAATTTGTGTTCTGTTTTGCAAATAAGATATAAACCAATTGTTTGCAACCCCTCTGATTCCATACCTGTCCAGTTTTTTACATAAAATTTTGTGGTTGACTATGTGACAACCATCTCTTCCTCTTTCATTCTCTGTCATTTCTTGAGGTGTAGGAAAAATTGAAAATCACAGGGAATGAGATTCGGGCTGTAGAGTGGACTTTTAAACACCTCCCGCCAAAGTTCGGCTGGGAAGAGTTTAAACATCCACCCTACATCCCGGACCTCGCTCCCAATGATATCCATCTTTTCCTACACCTCAAGAAATGACGGGAAATGACAGAGAAGAAAAAATTGTTGTCACATAGTGGTTCAAATCGCAAGCGACAGACTTCTACGATATACGGTATAACGAACATTGTCAATTCCGGAGGCGAATTTGTTAAAAATTTATTAACACTTGCTGTATATGTTTCAATAAATATTTCCATGAAATTGTGTTTTGTTTCTGTAAACGGTCCCAGGGAAACTTATATTCTGGTCGCGCTTCGTAGTAGTAGTATAGTACACTAGAAACAGAATTAGTACTAACAGTAGGTACTTGATGTAAACATAGTACGGTATTAGTACTAGTAGAGTAGTAGTTGTAGAAGTAATTGTAATAATAGAAGCTGTAGTTGTAAGAGTAGTAATATAAACAGTAGTTGTAGTAATAGTAGTAGCAGTAGTAGAAGTAGTAGTATTTTGTGAAAATAGTGGTAAAGCAATAGTGGTAAAGTAATAGTAAAATAGTAATGGTAGGAGTAGTTCTATGTGACTGAGAACATCGCTTTTGCAGGTCATTGCGAGATTTTTAAAATACGTAACATGTATAACATGCTTTTAAAAACCGCTGCTGTCCGTGTTGTGAATAAAATGAATGCTGTAACTGTGTCTTTTCGCTTCGCTTTTACCATGATGTAGAATGTTAATGTTCTCCTTATTTAATATTCATATACAATTCAATTGAAAAGATCCATATTCCATCTTGCATTGACGTATAGACATGAAGCAGAATATATTAAATTTATTCTCTTAAAATAAATATGACGCTTTTAAACATACGTATGCCATCATTCGTTATTCTCTATATAAGCCCTACTAAATATAAAACTCAAAAAGAGGATAATGAATAGAAATTCATTTCGTAATAATTTTCACTTCAGCAACTAAGTTGGAGACCAAGAAGCTCACCCAACGAAAGAGCTTCCAACACAAAATTATCATAGTAAATAAATGTCATGTGGTGAATATGGTAATGTGAGTATGTGATATTTCATTATCCTCAATTTGTGTGGAACCACCAGTAAGGTACTGAATTTCTATTCGCAATTTCGCAGGTTCTTTTCAGGCCCAAGTCGTAGTCATTGGAGTGGGCGTAAAAGCGACAGTCCTGTGTCCGTAGATTTGAAGGCACAGCATATATAATAAAATTCCTGAGGGACAAACGTTCAACACGCGGCGACGGTTAGAGGCCTAAGTAGCAGTATATAATATTGTCGTTAAATAACAATAAAAACTTTGGTAAAATTAAGCTGCCAGATCTTAAAAACGTGTAGGCTAATCATGAAATTATTTTAATATAAAGCCTACAGCATAATACCATGACGGAGGCATAATTTTTTTGACAAGTTTAAGCTTACAAGCCTAATTACATTAAATTTAATAAAAGAACATGGGTGAGTTTATTACTTAACACAAGTAGCCTACACCAAACAGATTTACTGACTAGAAATGAAATAAACTCATACAACACCAGATATAACTTCATAAATCTACTTATAGAATGCTGAATAATTCTGAAATTATGGCAATTTGTGTTAAAATAAGCCGCCTGCTTATTATCGTCAGGTAACCAGAAATGAGTTCAAAATATTGAACAATATGGTCTTCTAAGACATAAATGATAGCTTACTGTAACACTAATAATTTTTATAGTAGCTATTCTTTTTATTTCACTGTGTCTATTGCACAGAGTGTATAACAGTTTTATTGCAAATTGATAGGATCCTTTCACGTTATTCAACAAAATGAACTGAAAGGAATAAGGCAACGTGAAATATAATAAATTACCTACAGATTCGGAAGACCTATAAAACGCTCGAGGGAAATATGAGGCCAGAACAGGAAATTCTCTCTTAAACCGTGAAGTTTTGATGATGACGATGATTTGGTTGTTGGTATAGGCCTAGATTAGTCAGCCTCGTTAGACTCTAGAATCTGTAAATATGAACTTTTACAGTAAGTTATCATACAACTTCTAATTCCTTTTCATTATGGTGCACGTCTCTTTTAACTTAAATCCTCTGTTGGTAGAGCATAACATCCGTTCTCGTCCATAGTATTAAGTTTTGAATATATAACATACGGGTAATACGATTTTCTCTCCTCACGAACGATTGGTATCATGAAGGTAAACTATTTTCATTTTCTGTATTTGTGCTCGTAGGTTTAGGTTTCCTGCCACGCTTATTAGAATTCAAAAGACACAAAAATCGTGTTAAAACTTCCCTCACTAATATCAATTACAAAGACTACCTTACAACGCCAGCAAGAATAATTACGTAAATTGATGGTAGCGAGAAAGAGTAAAGAATATTCAAAACAAGGTTAACTGTGCAGGAAGCCGCAAGTTAAATGAAGTCTGAATGTAGAAAGCTACATAACACAAGTCTCCCCTTGCAAGCGAAATTAAAGATTCGCTAAATTAAAGCGCTTCAGGCAAAGTTACTAATGCAAAGAAGCAAATAGGAAATAAGAGACAGCGTATTATTAACAAGACGCTGCTTTCTCCATTTCCAGTTTTTATTTTACCAAGAATTTTTTCCTGGGAACCATTTTCTCAATTCGTATTTTCCCGAATATGTTTTTAACTGAGAACTGTTTTTCTTTACATATCTAGGCTATACTTACTTACTCAATGACAAAAGACAATTTCTAAGTAAGCTAAAGCAATATTATCTATTTTATGGAATACAGAAATTCATTGCCACGCTTATTTGAACCCTCCGTTCAGCCTTATTCTGTGCTAACTCCACCCAATCATCTTCGTATTCGGGTCTCCCAGTCAATATTTCTGAGATATGTCTTTCCTCTCCATGTGCGCAACATGTCCAGTCCATTCCATCCTCCGTGATTTGATTACCTTTATTATATTCAGTGAAGAGTTCATATTATGAAGCTCGTCATTACGAATTTTTTCTCCAGTTCCCGTTTTCATCTCTCTTAGGCCCAAATATTTTCCTAAGCACCCTGTATTCGAACACTCTCAGATGATGTTCTTCGCGAAGAGTAAGGGACCATATCTCACATGCATATAATACAACCGACAGGATAACTGTCTTAATTTTTAGATTTCCGGATAGAAGACGAGAAGATAAAAGTTTCTGAATTGCATAAAAGCAAGCATTTCCTGATTTTAAACGTTATTGGTCAGTATAAAACACGCGGCATGTGAGTGGAGTAGTCTTATAAAATCTTGAAAAATCCTGTAAAGCTTTGTGAAATATTTGAGAAGTTGCCTTCAATTGGAAATCCTCATTCTTGTAATTGTAAAGGCAAACGCCAGAAGCACCAGCAGAACTCTTGCGACACCACTGTGCAAAGAACGGACTATTTTGCTAGTTTATTAATAAAACTTGGAAAATATCACAAATATGATTTAAAAAGAACGCCTTTGTTAAACTTTCTGTTGTGAAGGTTGTGTAATTAACAATTGTGCATTAACAATTATCTCCCTAGAATTACGCGTACATTTGTGATTGATATACTCAATGATTTTCCTAGTTGCCTAGTAACAGCACACTAATGCTACCTCATTGAGTAGACATGCTCCCTAATTTGCATTTTCTTCACATCTCATTCAAACGACCTATTCTGCAGTGCCAACTTGCTGGATTACACAGCACGGCATTTCAATTAGCATTATGAATCTGACTCATCACTGAGTTGAAAAACTCCTACCAGCTATTCCGAAACTACATGACTCCCAAATTTTACATTACTGCTAATTGTACCTATTCCGAGTTAAGAATGTTTTAATGCAATTCTGTGTTTGTATTACCAAGATCGATTGAAGCTTTACTTCTACACAACAGTGTAACAACTTGAAGAGAACAATGTTAAAGCTTCTACTTTATTTATGTAAAGAGAAATGTAATGGAACTCGGAGTCCTACATATCCCTTCACGTAATAAAGAGGAAATGTATGCTTCAAAGTAGAGAAAATCGTGCGGATTTAGTACATCTAATTACTTACTTACACGATAATTAACATTTTAATGCTTCTGACCAAGGTAAAAATTCACCGTTCTTCGATATTAACTGCATTTTTTAATTCCTTACATATAGACTAATCCCATGGTATTAGGCCTACAGCTCTTACAGAGAATTAGCCTATCGTCCAACCGCTGCGACTTTTACCTCCGTCTTTCGACTTCTATGTCAGATGCGGCATGTGTCATCATTCCTTTTTATGTAGCTCCTCAGTAAGTCCTCGCCAGGCCGGGATTACACCGTTCCATTGTTCCTGGAAAAATCTAAATATATATCGGGGACAAAATCAAGCTTTCAGGTCCGTTGTCAGCAATGAAGAGATAAATGTTGTATATTTATTGAAGCAAAGACTATCCAGCGAGTCCAAAAGCCATTGCGACAAAAACTTTGCTGCAGATAATGTTTTAATGATATAGAAACCCTGAAAATTTAAATTGTTAAATGAAAGATCAAAAACATACAGAAGCACAGACTACAAGCAACATCATGTAAAAACGTATGAACACAGACCTAGAAAGTTTTGGAGAGGAAAGCTGATACTTTGAAATAGTAGGTTCTGAGTTCAATCTTATTTACTAAAATATCAGTAATGCCCCCATGGCTGAGTGGTTAGACCGCTCGCCTTCCACCACTGGGACCTGGAATCGAATCGCGGTGGATCCATGTGGAATTTGTGCTGGACAAAATGGTGCCGGGGCCGGTTTTCTCGGGGTGCTTCTGTTTCCCATACCATATATCATTTCACCATTGCCCTATTCATCATAATATGAACATTTGGTTGCAATAAAGAATTATTATTAAAATATCAGTAATTAATATAAGCTATGAGGGATGGAGTAAAAGTAATGGCAACTTTTTTCTCAGAGTAAGGCGATGGTACCATGAGATGTTGTAGGCCTATGTCACGGAAGAGTGTGGCAACTCTAGTATATGGACATATTTGGTAGCATTGTGATAAATATGAATAGTTGTCAGTCGCCGTGTAGATAGAATAGACCTATGGCCAGAAAATACCTCAAGGAGCTGATGGAAGCTTTGGGGAGTAATGCCCATCCGTGCCGAACTTTAAGTGATCAAAGAGTGGGTATGTGTACTTTCGTGCCTCCAACTACCGCAATACATTAGTGTGGCACGATGCAATAACGTATGGATGTTTATGGGTGTCTTGTTTCCTTCACTATTCTATATCTAGTATCCATAATCTGCATTATACATACAAACCATACCCTGCCTAACATTCGTATAGCCTATATCCAATTTTTAAAACTGTCCCACATTTTCAAAAGAATAACAGTTGCATGACATGTCCCATCCCTCGTATTTTAGTCATAGTCCGTATTATCTTATTTGGCGTCCAAATATACTATGACTATTATGATATTTTATCAATATTCTGTACTTTATCCGATCCAGGGGATAGTTTTAACAAATGGACTATAATTCGGGGTTTAATCTCTTTCGTTTAAGGCCAAACTCAATTCACTCTAAATAAAGTAATACCATATCGATATTATGGAATTCCCTGGTAAATACAAAATGAACCTGTAATGCAATCCTTTGCAACATTATAATCGTGTGGTTGCATTCAATAATTCCAGTGGAGTTATGAGTTTTCAGAATGATGCATTTGTTTACATTTCATCAGTTATTTTAATTTGCATTAGCAGTATATATTGGTACTGTATAAATTTAATATTATTTGCTGTCATTATAGGCCTATATGACAACAGTGCTGCCGGTTTTGTTTTTGTAGTAGAATGTACAAATGATGATAAATTAGGGCAGACCAATAATATTAAATAATGTCAGCACTAATTGTTAGTAGCCTATACTTCTGTCACATAATGCTTAAAAAATGATAGGGACTACCATCAAACCGCTGATTCACCTACATCCATATTTCGAATTCAGTGGCATGATTTAGGGACGGATTCGGACTTCCATGGCCGTTATTGGTGAAATTCTTGACTGGAACCGCAATTTCATTGCTCAGTAGCGCTTCAGATATCCTCACGAGGCTGAGTGCCCTTGTTCCAGATTCCTCCCAAGAAATCCGGGAAGGTGCCGGGAGTAAGCCAAAACCAAAAAATCTGTAGTCAACTAAAGTCAACTAGGCCATAAAGGTGATCTCTTCTCAAAAACTAATATAGCGATATTGCTTCAATTCCATACAGCAATTTTATACGGGGTTAAGGTATGGTAGTACTGGGTGAGGTACTGCACTACTACCGGTTTGATCCCCGGTTAGGTCATTGTGATCTTTTTAATCGTCCAATCCTTCCTGTGACACCATGACCCTGGGGTCTAACGGAAACTAGTACCAGAAGTACTTCTGCGGGTAAAAACGGCCGATGAGTACCGCTTTCCTGCGCCGAATGTCTCGAAATGTAGTAGCTTCAATCTCCTAAAACCCTTGGGCCTCCACGACCTGTAGGGCGCTGATTTATTGTGCTCAGGGTTGCAGGTTCGATCCCGTCCAGGTCGATTGCATTAAATGTCCATAAATGTTGCAGGCTCATGTATGTGAACTAAAAGGCATATAAAAGAAATTATTCGGAACAAAAATTCAGGCACAACGGCGACGTTTACAAAAGGCCTTTCACGAGTTTGAGATGCTACCACCTCGGCCATCGAATCAGCTATAATAGATGTTATTTATTCATTCGCTTACTGGTTTACAGTAATTGGATGATATTAATCATAAATTTAACACTTGTGAAACGATACCAACATTCTCCTTGACAGTTTCATCCTGCAGCTTAAATATTACTGTCCAAGCTATACTTACGTCATCTGCGAGATAGTCTGCTCTATATTCTAGAAAATATTACTAGCCTATTTATCTTAACTACTTAAATGTTTCTCTCACCCACACATTCAGTACCTGTCATCACATTTTTCGCTATTAAGGATTTTATTATTCTCAAGGTTGTGAGATAACTTACTACTCCAGCAAGTAAAGTGTAACATTTTTATTCTTGTGAAAATGTACTTTCTCTGTAGGATTTTCCTCAAAGTAACTGGCTTATCGTTATTATTAACTTCAAGCAATTAAAATAACGGTTAGTCGTATGAAAGGTTAAATGAAGCTTACACCAGGCGATCGTTTGACATTAGCCTCTTTAACCAGGGTCAGTTTGCAGTCAATTATTTCCTTTAAGGGGACTAATTGTCGATCCACGGAATAATGAAAGACCTAGCTGTTCAGGGAATATGTTGGGAATAGCCTTTTCTATAAATTTTGTTTAGAAACCCATATCTACGTAGTTCTTATTTAGCGAAACTACAGAAACGAATTAGCTGTTCCTTCGGAACTGTTCTGTTCGGCTATTAGTTGAGTTTAAACTCATTTAAATATTTAATTCTGCGACGAAAGAAAAATCTGCATTTTGGCAATTCTGGAAACGGCTGCGAGTTGTACTGTCAGGTTTATTCGTAGTTAATTCGTAAGATATGGCAGAATAGCAGAACTATTTGCCGAAATTCAGATCCTTCACATCTGACAAGTGGAAACATCAAGATCTGCTCTGCTTGTACTTCGGCGTATTAATTCTATAGTCAGTTTTTATGTTCATTGACGCTGAGAATGTATTTTTAATTAGTTTTACTCTGACCTGTGCACGTATTAGATTTTTAACCATTATGTATAGCAGTATTGTACATCCTTTAACATTTATTAGACGGTAAATATTTAATAGATAGTAAACTAAACTTCGTAGCGCTACATCCCTGGAAGGACTAGGCCTACCATCCGACCACTGAGTCATCTATCAGGAGCAGATGGCAGGATGGGAGGGCATGTGTTAAGAAAGTTGACATCCAGGGCTGTTAATTATGGTCTCCATGATCACAGCCACTACTTCTTAATCAACAATTTCCTCAATTTGTATCACGAGGCTGAGTGCACTCCGTTCAAGACCTCCCTACCTCAGAAAAATCCAAGAAATATCGGGGGTCGAACCCGGGCCTGCGGATCGTAGCGACGCAAACCACAAGACCATGCCGGCGGACTAATCATGAGTAACTTATAAGGTGGCAAAAATGCATTAGGCCTATTATCCAATGTAATATCTAGAGTTTTCAAAACGTTGTCCTATTTTCCTTAAGCTAAGAAAAATAAACATATTTTACCCCATTATATCACGGAGGATGAAATGAGCTGGACATGCTACGCGCATGGGAGGAAATACATATCTACAAAATATTGGATGAGAGAACCGGAGGGAATAGACCACTTGGAAGACCTAGATGTAAATGGGATGACAATAATTATGAGAATAGATTTAAAGGAACTGAGATTTACGAGGGATGGCTGGATGGAGTTAGCACAGAATAGGGATGAATAGCAGGCTCGGCAATGAACATCCGGGTTCCAAAAAATAGATAATATTCCTTTAGCTTGCTTAGGAATTGTCTGTTGCCATTGAGTAAGTAAGTTACATCAAATTGTCCACAGCTCGCGTAGGAGATGCGCTCGCTGTCTTCACGCAGTAGTCCCGGGTTCGATTGCTGGTAGGAACAAGTTTAGTAGGTAGGGTTTTTCCCGTGACATGAATGACAGTACACCGTAGGATCTTGTGGTCTCCGGATATCATTTGGCCGTCACTATCATCCGCGCCTTGTTCGGTATGAGTGTGTGTGCGAATGGTGTGTCTCGTCCTATGCGTTCTAGTCGTCTCGGAGGTGGCCCCTGCACTAGGCCTGGTGAAATAAGAGTGTATGTGAGCCAAAGTAAGTTCTCCCGTAGGACGGCATAAAGTCCCTTCAACGGAAGAGGTTAAACTAAAAAACTAAATTATAATCTCCGTGGGGGCTACATCCCTGAAGGGACTAGGCCTACCACCCGACCGCTGCGTCATCTCTCGTAGGCAGGTGGCAGGATTGGGGGCATGTGGACAGCATGCCGACACCCACGGCCGTTAATGGTGGTTTCCGTGACCTGAGCCGCTTTTTCTCTGAGGAGGTACCGCGGATCGAACCCGGGCCTGCAGATCTGTAGTTAGCGACGCTAGACCTCACAGGCTGTCGAGGTTAAACTAACTTACATTAAATCTCCTACCTGTTAATATTTCCTTAATAAGCTCTAGGCCTAATCCTCTTGTTCACTCTTTTGCCTTCATAACTACTATTCAGACTTGAGCCGCATTCTGCACAGTGAATCACCTATACTGCATTGAAAATACATTAACCATAAATATATTTGGTATTTCTGTTAAGATAACCTTCACATGCGAAGTGCACATACATTCATTTGTAATTATAAATGCGCGTTTTGTAATGATAGCAGGCCGTGGACAGCGATAACCCGTGACTAAAACAAACAAGTTCTGACATGCGACGAACCAAAATATTCCGTGGTTTTATCTAAGCTGGTTTTGCGGAGGTCCTTTACCACTTATATACTATCCACTAAATTATAGGCTAATCTATGTAAACAATATAAATTATACAGTTTTTTGAGAACGTTACACTTCGCACTATCTATTTCGGGGTGCGAACAAGATGATTAAACTTGTAACTAGGATACGACTATACCTTTGAGCGTGCAAAACTGTTGTGTTTATTATTTACAAGTATTAATGTTTTATCCTCTGTTTAAAATCCTCTTTCATGCAATCTACAAGCAAGTGTCTATATGGGAGGGCTCAAATCTGTCGAACACATTATAACTAGATAGAACATGGCTTGTCTGATTCCTGACTCATTGTTGTCAATTTTTGACAAGCGAGAGCCTCATTAATTTCCCTTGTTGGTCGTACTTCAGAGACCCTTGCTTGTCGTTGGTTGGTATATGGTTATTTAACGACAGGGATTTACTGCAACTTAGGCCTGTGACCGTCGCCGGAGTGCCGAAATTTTGTCCCGCAGGATTCTTCTACGTACCAGTAAATCTACCGACATGATCTTGTCACATTTATGCACACATAAATGCCATCGACCTGGGCCGGGATCGAACTCGCAACCTTGAGCACAGAAACCCAGCTTGCTAGTTGTCTTTCTTTACACGCAGCTCTACAGATAGTTGTCAACCCTTAAATTAAACATTTATATATCCAATTGGTAACTTCGATAATAAAGGAAAAGAGATAGGTAGAAAAATTAAAATGTTATATAAACTACAGAGCAATATGCAGAAAACTGAAATACGGGCCCAATCTTTGTGTAAATTGCTGCATTCCATCACGATATTAGACATTGTAATGAGATGTTTATACATTTAAGGGCAAGAGGTATCCGGTATAATGATTTCCAAAGAAATGGGAGTTTTGGGAAAATCATATAACATTGTCATTTATTCATAATTTAATTTAATTGATTTATTCGTATCACCTGTCGATTTTCTTAATGGAATAGCATCAGCAGATATACCCAGGTACAAAAGATAAAATCATGCGAATTAATAGTAAAGTAGGCCTAGCTTCTTCTACTTCTTTCTCTGAGTTTTACCTTCCCTGTTGTAGTGTCGCAGCGCGGTCCTTACAGTCTGTCTGGGGAGGGATTTTCTATTGACCAGACAAAAGACATGGAAAGCCTCCCTCAGATTGGTGATTAGCCCACACTCACTCGTGGGATGAAAGTGATAATGACGGCCAGATGATATCCGTGGATAACGAATACATAAAGTTTCCTGACATTCGTGTCACAGATGAGGGAAAACCCCACCTAGGAAACTTTCCCGGCCGGAATCGAACCCGGGCCCGCTGCGTGAATACAGCGAATGCATCCCCTAGCGCCTACCCAAAGTGGTGGGCTAAAAGTGAAGGATCTAAGCTATTTTACAAAGCTGTTAGATGAAGTAAAAACATAAAACTCAACGGATATTCATCATTTAGCCTATGAAAGTGATATCACAAAACGGCCGGAACAAGCTAAACCGCTTCATAATTTGGAATGTGATTTCTACTTATTTCTAGAAACAACGAATGCAGAACAGGAATTTTCATAGCATAGAATGAGATAGCATAGCATAGATGAGGAAAAGAAAGGTAGTTCTTTCGGATCTTGGACCTACTGATGGCTTCATCGCATCATCATTGCGCTCTCTCCCTTTCTTTCTCTTATATTTGTTTGCCAACATCGATTATTCACAATCGATTAATTGATTTACTTCTACATAAAACACTTATATAATAGAAGCTTCTTTAAATGTATTAAAAATAAATAACCGGTCATAAATTCTGTGATAAGAATAAAATTACAATCAACACTGTAATTATTGGTGTGATTAGCAGCATTCCTCTATAAGTTACAGGTTTAAGTTCATAGTATGTTCAGAATATTTCATTTGTTTAGGGGTTTCGAAATTTTAATATAAGTCAGTATTTTAATACTTGATAATTTTTTTTATTACTCCTTCTATTTCAGCTAGCACAGTTTTTATAAAACAAAACAGGCTCGCAATCAACTGTTCATTCCTTATCTCGCTCGTTGGACATCTACAGTTGTCCACTATTAGACCCCTTCTGTATATAGGTGAGTTAAAATATGAGATACATATTATTGTAGTAAAATATGGTAGGATGACAATCGTTATCAGGCCAGTGTTTAATAACTTAAGATCTAGGTTAATTCATTTTATTTAACTCAGCTCTAAATTTTGACTTATATCATCCATGATGCTATAATTTTCGGTTCTAAAAAAATATGTAATCTCAAAACGGCTGTGGCGTAGGGAATACATCCGCTGTCCTCACGTTGCGGGTCTGGGTTCGACTCCTGGTCGGGACAAGTTTCGTAGATGGATTTTTTTCCGAGGATTTCCTCGCCTATGAGACGAATGTTGGGAAACTTCAGGCCCTGGTGGTCCACGGATATCATCTAGCCGTCATTATCACCTTCATCCCATCCGTGCCTTGTTAGGAAAGTGTGTGTGTGACTGATGGGAATCGTCATATGTATTCGTGTTGTCACGGAGGAAACCATTCTACTGTGTCATACCCCCGATTCCTCATAATATATGGAGCTCTCAGATTCGCGGCACACCCCAGCAAACTCTTCCTCACAGGTCATAGTGTCCAAGTACGGAAGATTCCGCATTGGTCGTACACCCGCTACCAAGAAACGATACGGGATGATTGTGAGGAAACTGGAAATGTAGGGTGAAGCGGAGAGTGTTTGTGTGGTGCTAGTATCTCAACACTACCATTTTCTTCACCATGAATGACACTCCCGCCTATCCCGGAGTCCAACCCGGACCACTTGTATGCCAGGCGAACACGCTAAGCATGAGCTATCACGACGGCTAATATAGGCCTAGGCTAAATTGTTTCGAAGAATAAACCCATTAAAAGTAACTCAGCCATTCAATCACTACTATTATCTTCCTCTTTCTGGAGATTAATTAAATAAATTAAGGTTGGTGGTACTGGGGTGAGGCATTTAGCGTGCATGGGGGAGGAAAGTCATATCTCAAAAGTATTGATTGGGAGACCCGAATGAAAAAGACCACTTGGAAGAACTACACGTAAGTGGGAGGACAATATTAGGATAGATTTAAAGGAAATAGGATTTTCGAGGGATGGTTGGATGGAATTAGCATAGTATTGGGTTGAATGGCGGACTCAAGTAAGCGCGGCAATGAACCTTCGGGTTCCATATTCCTTTAGCTTGCTAAGGAATTTGCTGTGGACATTGAGTGTAAGAAATTTTTATGAGAAATAAATACACTACCACTAAAAAAGTAAGTAAGGTACTGGGGTGGGTAGAGGACTGCGCTTCCATTCGCAGTAGCACTACCTCTTTCTGCTAAATAAACGTTTTTTGAAGACGCAGTGACTTTTTCAAACAGCAGTTCAAATAGCGATGCCCGCTACAAAGATGACAGAAGGTATTTACAAACTATTTAATATTATCGACGGGGTCACATCTCTGCAGGGAGGAATGTCAAACAAAGACGGCCTTGGCGAGGTTTCAACCCAAACCAGTTCAATGCGCCATTACAACAAACAATGACAATCTGAAACGTGTTATTCAAGCCATATTAAATCATTAACATTCTCTCCATTGTGTCTCAAGGGATATTCATCTTCTCTTGCAGTCTAGCACGACCGAAATGATTCGATTTTGGCTCGACACGAATAAATTGGGAAAACATTATGAGGCTAGGTGCTCTATAAGCGAAGAAATACTGTAGGCCTATTTGATAACCAAAAAATTGCTATGGCTGTAATCTTGCTTAAATATTCCCACATAGAGTTGACAACAAATTATAAACTTTAAGCGTATATTAGCACTTTATGTAATAAAATGCAGATCATTAGCCTATCTTTGTGTTACAAACATGACTAGTAAAACAGTTAATTTGCTGAAATTTTCCTCAAAGAATAAAAAAATTATCTTCCGCCGTCGCATTGACTGCTACAGCAGTTAAACGTCCAAACTGAATCCAGACCTTTCAACCTAAAAAGCAACATGTGTCTCACCCAAGCATGACCTAAGTGTGCAACAGGCAGACATGTTTTTGTATAATTCTTAAATAGGGTTCGGATGTTTATGACTTAAAAAAGTGGAAAATATGACTGCAAATATGCCCTTAAGAATGATTAAATATGACTAAAAAATCCTAAATATGACCTAATAAAAATAATGTATTTAAAAAAATTAATATTCCAATTTGAAAAGTTTGCTGACACTAAATTTTTACATCACGAATTCAATCAGATAACCACTTTTTAACAATTTGACAGGTGATTTACAGTTTTACTTTTAATGAACTTGTGTTTTTAAAGAATTTTCTCCTGTTTGCTCGCTTCATCAGCTCCAAATACTCGTAATATTTTCTAGACCTTGCATGTCCCCATAAAATACGAACAATTGCATTCATTTTAAAACCTAAGTTGCAATTAATTTGGCATAAACATTAAATTATTGACATAAATTTTAAATTTAACTCGACCAAGTAGTAGCCTACATAGGCCTACAGTGTATGATTGTGCTCTTTTGCCGAAAATATAATTGAAATATGACGCTAAATTACAAATATGCCAAAATATGACCAAGACCACAAAAAGGACCAAAATATGATTTTATATGCAAAATAAAAACTATCCAATTAGGATAACAAGCGTGCAATTCATGTTTAATTTGTGTTTGCGGCGAGAACGGAGTTCAAGATAAAAATATGACATAAACCAACGAACCCTACTCATAAATAATGACTGGGAGATCCGAAGGTAAAAGACAATTTGGAAGACCTAACACAGAATGGAGTTGAATGGCGGGCTCAAGTAAGCGCTGCAATGAACTTTGGGTTCCATAAAATAGATAATATTCCTTTAACTTTCTTACGCATTTTCTAAGTGTCATCGAGTAACTTTAGTAATACAGGAATGCTTGACATGGGTAAACAATACATACAAAATAATGTGTGTACAATATATATATATATACAGGGTGATTCAAAAGTCACTATACATTTTAGTGATACAGTTACTGTATTCTTATTTCTTGCAAGTAATGTGACAGTATGCTCAACAAAGAAGAAAGAATAGCTGTTGTTTCTGCTCGTCTACATGGTATGACGTATGAACAGACGCGAGCAGATTTCACTCTTAAATTTAGGAAACCAGGCCCCACCAGCCTGCCTATAAAGAACCTGGTCAGTAAATTTTGGCGTACTGGTAGAGTTACAGATGATGAATGTCCAGGGAGACTGGCCGTATCACCAGAAGCCGTGCAAAATGTACAGGATGCGATCACTCGTAGCCCCTCTGCATCTACCAGGAGACTTAGTAGGGAGCAAACCACTAGACCTTACATCCATAGACTTTTTTTCCTGGGGGTTTATAAAGTCTAGGGTGTACCAGGTAGAGATTCACAGCATTCAACAGTTAAAACAGCGGATTAGAGCAGCGGCTGCTGAGATTACACCAGCAATGCTTAAGAGAGTTTTTCGGAGTGTAATGGAATGTTGGTCATTGTGTCTAGACGTGCAAGGTGGTCACATTGAAATGCATTGAAATTATGTCCTACTGTGGTATATGTTTCAGTACTATTACATATTGTGTAATAATACTTGTTTAAATACAAAATGTATAGTGACTTTTGAATCACCCTGTATATATATACATATAGGCCTACACATATACATATTCATTGGGAAAACCATTATTAACTAATACCACTGAAGTTCGAATAACTATTACCATTCTCTCTAAACTGTAGATGTGCGATCAACTGTAGAAAAGTCGATAGACGATAGAGGTTAGAGGAAGATTTGGAATGTGAGTTGGTTCATCCTGTGGGAGCGTCAGCATACAAAGCTGAAATTAATTCCCGTCCAGGACAAATTTTCCTCTACAGCATGCAATGTATCTCTTCAGTGAGATAAGACTGAACAATTGTAAATAAATGTACTTTTTTATTTGTTTTTAGAACCTCTTAACTCGTTCGTAATTGCAAAAATCAGTTCTATATTACGTAACATGGCATGATTATTGCGATCTCCATTAATAGGTAGTGACAATCATCTTTGTCCTACTTCTCTGAAGGTATAGTGTCATACAATATTTTTAGACAGTCAATATTTATAATTATAGATTCTGAATTAGATTCTTTTTACCTATTTCTTATCTCTGAAGCTCAACGCGTCTGTGATGCTCACTTGCTTCTTCTTAGCAAAAAAAAAACACACTAACAACTTAAAACAGTCGCACGTAAATACGAGGCGCGTCCATAAAGTAAGTTTCCCTGGGGCCGTTTACAGAAACAAAACACAATTTCGTGGACATATATATTCCAACAGATACAGCAAGTGTTCAGCTATTTCTCAAGTTATCGCCACCGGGACTGAAACATTTTTCATACTGTGGAACCAACTTTTGAGCACCTGTGTCGTAGAAGTCTGCCGCCTGGGATTTGAACCAATGTGTGAAAAATATCTCCTCCTCTCTATCATTCCCTGTCATTTCTTTAGGTGTAGGAAAAGATGGAAATCACTGGGAGCGAAGTCCGGTCTCTAGGGTGGAAGTTTAAACACCTCTTAGCAAGACTCCTGAAGAAATTCGACTGGAAGGTGTTTAAACATTCGTCCTAAAGCCCGGACCTCGCTTCCAGTGATTTCCGTCTTTTCCTATACCTCACGAAATGACAAAGAATGACAGAGAATGACAGAGAGGCGAAGGTGGTTGCCACATGGTGGTTCAAATCCCAGGCGGCACAATTTTAAAGCACAGGTGTTTAAAGTTGGAGCCATGGCAAGACAAATGTTTCACTTCCGGTGGCGAATATGTTGAAAATGGCTGAACACTGGCTGTGTCTGTTGCAATGAATATTTTTTTATTGTGTTTTGTTTCTGTAAACGGCCCCAGGGAAATTTACTTTATGGACGCGCCTCGTAGTTACAAGAACATAGGCTACTGACATATACACATAACCTGATCAAACGAGTATAAATAAAGTTGATTTAATCCTGAAATATCTAATTTTTATTTATTATTTCACGAATATTAATGGCTGTCTAAAAAATAGTGTATGATACGCATGATAAAATGATTTTATTTTGCTCATAGGAATAGATTTACAACAATTGACCCTGTAGGGAGAATTTGTGAAGCAATCCAAATTGGTAACACTGGAGTGTTATAGTTTTATAACACTCAGTAGCATAATTGTCTCCTTTTAATTAATATCATCTACCATTAGAAGTGCTTCTTTTACCTTTGACTGTGTAAAAAATAGTTTTTGAACAGTCTGTAGATGGCAACTGAATGTATACCGATCCTCTTTTGTTTTCATTTCAGTCTGCATGTCGTAGTGCTTTTTGTTACGCGATAGTGTCCGACAGACATCTCCTACAGTTTCATGTGGACTTTATTCCTCTCTCTTTCCCTATTTCTCTCTCTATCCTTATGTTACTCTCTCGCTCATCCTTTCTTTTGTTTTCCCCTCTCGTTTCTGCAGAACATTACAGCTGCATTGATTTTCAGGAATGTCGTTACATACATATTCTGCAACGAAGTATAAAAATGAAATATAAATTATAGGAAAGGCGGCATAACGTAGGATTAAAGCCAGACACTTCGCGAACAGCTGTTTCATTTTCCACTCTAGTTACTTTGTTATGGATTGCGTTTACTCTCAGTCTTACACACGCTGTCCTTTTGTAGATATGCTGTACGTACAAGAGAGTTTGTGAGAGACAGGGAAAGTGGGTATGGGATAGATAGTAAAATGTTTAGCGGAGTGCGTGAGTAATGTATGAAAATAATAGAGGAAGAGATAAAGAGAGAGACAAATAAAGAAGAGGTATATTAGTAAAAGTAATATTTTTCACACCCAAATGGTTTGATGATTTTAATGTATATGGGAGAAATTTATTTTAAAGAAAGAACCTTCATACAAAACAAAGGCTGAAACGTGTATGTTTTATTTTCTTGTAGACATTCGCATAATTCAAAATTGCTAGCCGCGCAAATCGTCCAGAATATATGGATCTGGTAGTCTCTAGAAAGAGAGCCCCTTCACAACTTTTACGAACACTAGATGTCAGTTGTGCCCAGTCAGTTCGGAAAATAATTTAATGTTGATAAATTTGATATTTTTCCTACCTGATTCCACCTATTCCCTTGAATTTGGTTTTATAAATGTTCTTGTTGTTATCAGCTTAATAGCTTTGTGATTGATAAAAAGCTATCGTTCTCAATATTATAAAACATTAAAACCTTTTTTTAAATGTTGTGATCTGTGGGATGGATGATATATTTCGGCAAATATATATTCCGCAAATACAAACACCATGTAATGCACACATCACATAATCAGTTGAAATGGATCAACGAATATAATAAGAAATATTATAATGGGGAAAGAAAACGGTATGTCAGACACTTCATACATAAGATTGGATAACTTACAAATAATTAATAATAGTCAGCTAATATATTTTATAACATTTTAGGACCGGAAGATGGCGGAATAGCCGAAATATATCGCCCATCCCACAGATCACAAAATTTTTAAAAAGTTGTAATGTTTTATAATATTGACAACAAGAGATTTTATCAATGACAAAGCTATTAAGCTGATAACAACAAGAATATTTATAAAAGCAAATTTGAGGAAATAGGTGGAATTATTTCACACAACTACACAGCACAAAGAATTTTATGCCCCAAATACCAGATTTTTCCATACTCATAAAATCATCTAACTAGAAATAAAATCCCAAGGAAAATGTTTTGCATAGCATACTAGCACACGACTCTAAAAGTACAGATGTTAATAATAAGTATAATTTGTTAGGATTTAAGCATATTGCGTTATTAACTTTAAAAAGTTTTGAAAGGCCTGGCGTGTCACTAGTTTGTATGGATTACGAAATAAGCGAAATGAACCCATAAAATTTCCTGCAAGAAGGTTAAGTTGACTATATTGTAAATAGAATTTCCGGGCCTAGAGAAAACAGCTTTGCTGATTAGTTTTGCCGGAAATCCCAGGGATTGTCAACTAGTGCCTAAAGCCCCCTGCACACAGGGACAGTACTGGCAGCCAGTAGCACTAGCCAGTACTGGCCGCCAGTTACTGTCCCTCTACTGTCCCAGTGTGCAGGGGTACTTCCCTTCAACGTCCAGTAGCTACTGGCGGCCAGTAAACTTAAGGCAGGTTTAGCCCCCTGCACACAGGGACAGTACTGGCAGCCAGTAGCACTAGCCAGTACTGGCAGCCAGTAATTATCCCACAACATGCAGCAGACTACTGGCGGCCACTAAACTCAAACCTGCTTGAGTTTGAGTTTACTGGCCGCCAGTAGAGTCATTCCGTGTCAGATCAGCACACCCATTTAATCTCACCGTTCCAGATTTGGATGAAATTTTGTAGAGAGGTAATTTTCATGTATATTAAGAGAAATACACACTTTTATTTAAATATTTCAATCCGTTCTTTACAGCCATGTAAAGTACAAAAAAAAATAACAAAAATCACATCAAAACATATCTTTCAACTAATATAGCAACTCTTTTAAGTAACCTATAAAGGTGGGGAAAGTGTCATTTTTTAGCATTTTTTACGAGCTTTCCAATGACATGTAACACATAATAGTTCTAATAAAATTTGTTTTTTTTTCAGAATTCAAAATGAAAAATTTTGATTTTGAATTTTTAAAAAGTACTTTTTAAAAATTTTCAACAAAAAATCCTAGGAAATAGGTTATACCAATGCTAAATGATGTTCCAAGTTTTAAAATATGATGGGAATGGGTTCATGGTTAAAAAATTAAAAAAATGTCACTTTACAAAAAAATCAGGTAAAAAATAACTTATATGCCCCAATGGAAAGCATAATAAAATAATTTTGACAAATAAATTTAATCAAGGGAAGTAACTCACATACTTGACATCTTGTTGTTCAATGAAAATTCTTGTCTAATGCCTTATTGGTTTGCAAAGTGTTAAGATAGCACATAAAGCCTTTTGATCGGTGTCGACCTGTGAATACCTCTCACAGATGTATTACATACAGTAAATCCTACGACACAGATCAAAAGGATTTATGTGCTATCTTAACACTTTGCAAACCAATAAGGCATGAGACAAGAATTTCCATTGAACAACAAGATGTCAAGATTGTGTTATTTTCCTTATTTCAATTTATTTGTCGAAATTATTTTATTATGCTTTCCATTGGGGCATATAAGTTATTTTTTAGGTTATTTTGAAAAGTGATGTTTTAATTTTTTAACCATGAACCCATTTCCATCCCATTTTCAAACTTAGTACATCATTTAACATTGGTATAACATATTTCCTAGGATTTTTGAAATTTTTTAAAAATGTACTTAAAAAAAATTCAAAATCAAAATTTTCACTTTGAATTTTGAAAAACAAATTTCATTAGAACTATTATGTGTTATATATCATTGAAACGCTTGTAAAAAATGCTAAAAAACGATACTTTCCTCAACTTTGTAGGTTAATTAGAAGAGTTGCTATATTAGTTGAAAGAGATGTTTTTGATGTGATTTTTGTTACTTTTTTAGTGCTTTACATGGCTGTATTTTCAAAACGGATTGAAATATTTAAATAAAAGTTTGTATTTCTCTTAATATGCAAGGTAATTACCTCTCTACAAAATTTCATCCAAATCTGGAATGGTGAGTTTAATTTTAATTAAAAGTGTGTTGATTTGACACGGAATGACCCAGTAACGGGTCACGTGACCTAGTGGCAGCCATTATTGGACGTGTCTTAAAGGATACTTGCCGCCAGTAGAGCACTGGAATGAAGTATCTGTTGGGGAATTACTTTTGTGATTTTTTATTTGCGAAATATTAAAAAAACCCAAGGTCAGTAAACCATATAGATTGCACATTCCGGGATAGACCAATCACAGCACTTGAGTGTGTGACGTCACGCGTTTCTAAGTATGGCTATTCACGGCTTTTACTCCGTCTAGAAATACACGGCATGATTAAACTCGAAACCTTTAATTAACCCTTGGTCGGATTCCAGTGAAGTGCAGAAATAATCTACACACAACAGCCCTACTGATGGTTAAAACAGAACCTTAGAAAAGCTGACACATATGTTTTTATTTCATGTTATACTCATCAGTTCATCACCAATTACATAAAACTCATGCAGGGAGAAGCGAATTTGACTATGCGACAGTTCTTTTGTTTTTGTATCCCGAAAAGTCTTTAAGCGAGAACGTTTTAGGGAAATATTTGAATTATATTATAAATTAAGCATCTACTTTATATTTTGAATAGTTTACAAGTAATTGAGTGGTAATTATTCCGGGCGCTTCAACTATGTGAATGATTTGGGATGATCGTGGAATGTCGAGGGTGAAGAAAATTTGACTATGTGACATTTTTATTTTATTTTTGTGTCCAGAAAAGTTTCAAGTGTGTTACTTTTAGTGAGATATTTGAATTTTATTATAAATCCTTTATACCTTGAATGGATTATGAGAGGTAGTTATGCCAGACACTATCAGAACGTTACGGAGGTATTAGCAAGCCTCTTTTCCATTATATGCCAGCAATAACGTAAAAATCTTTAAATATTTTATTCGTGGACTCAGTAATAAAACTTTATCAACTTACTACTTGTACACATAGTGAAAGATTGACCGCTGGGGAAAATGTAAGAATCAAACTTTTCCCTGACTTCGTAAATCTGCACTATTTTTATTTAGATATTTGTTGGAATATTTATTTTATGTTTTGTTCATTTATGTCAAAACCTTCCCCATATAACAGGAAAAAAAAAATAATATTAATATAAGTATATTACTTTTAATACAATATTAATACAAATTATTAGCTTACAAAATTCGGCACAATGTAATATTAATATTAGTACCACATTAATATTAAAGTATAAAATATCCCTTAGCTGTTTTCTACCCATATTATATGGCGTAATTCCTATAAAAGTACACATTCTTTAACAAATTTTCCTCAAAATATATTAACGTACACTCTAGAATGAGGAATATTTTCTAGGCAACAAAATATTAGATCAAATCACCCCTAGCTGTTTTTACCTGTTTTAAAACTACATTTTTTGACAAATTTTACGCGATTTTACAGACAAATCCTCTAAAAGTCAAAATAACTTGAATAACAGAAGAATCCACATCTTAGCTGTTTTCTACCCATGTGTTGTGATTTCTGCAATATTATTCGAAAGATTTTACAACCGATTCTGTTTTCTACCCCTATTACACAACCTAGGCTATTTAC
Source organism: Ectobius pallidus (assembly GCA_964059195.1). Classification (NCBI taxonomy): domain Eukaryota; kingdom Metazoa; phylum Arthropoda; class Insecta; order Blattodea; family Ectobiidae; genus Ectobius; species Ectobius pallidus. The sequence continues at coordinate 46,223,126 of CAXKWD010000004.1, read as the reverse complement.
AAGTCTACAATTTTTATGAAAGTTTGCCTACTTTGACAATATTAATACAAGTTCTCTAATATTCTATATTCTTTAATATAATATAAATACTGTTTATATTAATCATAATCATACATAATTAAATAATTGACCCTTGTACTGCCTACTGGCTGCCACTAGAACATCAACTGGCTGCCAGTACTGGCTGCCAGTTACTGGCCGCCAGTAACTGTCCCTGTGTGCAGGGGGCTTAATATTGTTTCCTTATTTTTTCATTCTCAATTTATTATAATTTTATTATATTCCACGATAATAAATCAATAGTAATGCAAAATTTGTTTAATATTTGCATTAAAACATAGCTTCTTAGTGATTAGCAGAGAAATATGAGTTTTCATAATTATTTCGCGTTACCATAATAATCTTCAAAGTTCACTACTTTATCACAGAAATGCACATCACTGAATTAGCATGTAGCTATTTACAACAAAGTAGCTGTTTATACAGTATATTCTTTTCTTGGCATAGGTATCATATGACTAAAGATAGACAGAGTATTGTGTTCTACATTTAAATTCTGTTTCGATTTCTCCATTATAAGGCGTTTTAAATTCCCCTGAGTACAAATGTACTGTTTTTGGAAATCTACATGTGTGACTGAATATCTATTATCCGAGGATAGCATAATTTAAAAGGTAACAATGCGAAATATTATTAGGTTACATGTCTTCCGGAGATATACCAGAAATATAAGGACTTTTATTTAAAAATTCAGCTGTATACTCCTCTTTGCATCGAGGCCATATCAAGAGTTCAGGATCTGTGTGTATACGGTAGGTCATGCAACTATTGATTGTCAACTATTTTCTATTGGAGTATTTTTTTGTCAGTAAATTTCAACCGACATTAATTTAACTGAATATGGTACAGGGCGAAATAGCGAGGATAAGTATGTTAAGTAGTTATCCAATTCAGTACCTGCCTTTACTAATGGGGAAAACCATGAAAAAACCATGCCAAATTGGTCGGCCACGGGATTTGAACCTGGGACCTTTACCATCCCGACCACCTTCCTGAGTTTATTATTCTTACTGTCATTTTACATTGTGAAAATTTTGTATTTAGCGACTTCTCGAAAACGTCTCCTGGTAGAATAATTAATAACATAACTTCGATTGGTAAAGTGGTCGTCAAAACACAGTTTTTAGGCATTTCACTTTATTGTGTAGGATAGTCTCAAGTCTAAACACATTCGGCAGGCGTTTTACTTTGTAGTGTATGATAGTACAGATGGTAAGTTAACCACCAGGAAAATACAGTAAAAAGATCCATGAAAAGTCACTGGTCCATTCAGTTCTTTATACCTAAATTAAGAAAGCAGTATATTCATCATCGGTACTATGATGGCAATAAATGTAATCTGAATGTACTTACAGTACATTTCATATCTTCCTCAAAAATTAAAATCATTTTAGGAAATCATTTCTTCAGACAAATATTGTGATCGTAGTGATGGAATAGGTACTGTCAAGATTGGTCATGTGTACTCTAATCCTATGCTAGTTTATCTATGCGTGGAACTTATTAGATACAAGAAAATGTAGTAACGTACATTTAAGCCTACTACTTTCTTTATTAATAATACCATTACTATGAGTGTTGTTAATATTAATGAGTCTCTTGTAATAAATAATTCGTGTACATGCTTCTATTGTTCAGTGATGTCTTCTTTTATGATATCCAGTTTAAACGATTATAATATCCGGTGACATAGCTGCAATGAATTATGGAAAGTAAACAAGTTCTACAAATTCGACGTTTGCCTCTGCGAATGTGGAAACTAGGAAAAATCAAACCGGCCTCGAGGTTCGATTTGAAGCCAGGACCGCTTCCCTACAGCCCATACCACCTCGTTCTGATTGGTTTTGGTGTATTCATTATGACTGAAGTAGCCTATATCAATTAATTCCTTACACTCGATTCCCGGCCGGGTCGGGGATTTTTCAGTGGTGGAAAATTTCCTTCCTGGGTTCAGGACTGGGTGTTGTGTTGTGTCCTTTCATTCCCATCCCGCGAGAGGCAATGGCAAATCTCCGCGGTATCATCCTTGCCTGAATCACCTCGGACGAGTCGTGGTCATCACCCCATGGCTTCGTCCCGGATCTGGACCTGCCTTCGGGCAGAACACTCATCATCATCATCACTAGCATTTACTGACCATATAAATAACTTAGCTCGGTAGGAAAATAAAACTAATGTAAATAAGTATTTCTCGGTTTTGTCCACGTTATTTGGTGAAAACAATTTTGAAAAAAAAACTCTTTAACCACGGTACTGGATGTGCAATAGGCCAACGCTAAGATAATGAATCGATCTGGAGTTTAATTCTGAGATAGATTACAAAAATTTCAAGGCATGAGAGTGCCGTTTCCGCCAGTGCGTCGATTAAACGAAAGCATGCCATTTTATGTAAAGGATTAGAGACTTCGTCTACGAGTTACGATTATAAATTATAAACTTTCAGATTTCTTTAATAAAGATGAGATAAAATTTTGTTATTTGTAAACAAAACATGTTAATTGGATTGAGTTCCTGTATAAATTTTTATTTTATATCCCATTTTAAAGTTATTAGTATCAGAACGCGTAAGGCAGTTTGCACGAAATTTTGCACACTTGCCCAGTTCAGCCCGGAAAGTAACGCGGTCAACATTTTTTCTGTTTTCTGAGGGAATGCTTGAATGTGATAAGTCGTTCTTACTCATTTTAAATTGTAAATATCTATGTATAAGGACCTATAGCTTGAAAATCGAAAGCCCTTCTTAAGTTAATTTCAAATTACAAAATACAACACACATACCCACATATCCACATATATACACACTTTCGATTTTATTTATTAGATGTCTCATTCGTCCCTTTTTAATGTATAAAAATAAATGCCTCGTTTTTCGTATGAAAATCAGTGCTGTAAACGAAATTTATACCTGAGTCACTTGTTTTTTCAGTACACATTACATCGACATTCCTGCAGTCACGGGTGATTATGTTGCTGTAAATAAAAGTATTTTGACACTTTGAAGAATGTAACTTATGTGGTTAGAATAATTAATAGTATATTTTGATAAGTACAATGGAACTACACAATATGCAAATTGTCATGTATCAGCAGAAATTTGTGCACTCAGTCGGGGATCGGGGAGACAGTGTTTAGCCTGGATGGCAGATTGTTATATTCTTGCTCAAAAGGTTAAACTTTTCGTTCTTTATCGGATGAAAGCTTGAGATTAATAACCGCATAATTTGTAATATGATAATTTGATCAAAATTGCCGGCAGCTCATCCCATACTTAGCAACCCATCACCACTATCGAGCTTAAAGAAATGAAAAGCTCCAAAGTCATTGTAGTTGCAAATGAGTCTGAGGAAAAGTCCTCAGTGAGTGTTAAGTGATTTTACAAGAATATCAATACATACAAAATTTCAAACGTATTATCGAAAAACGTTCAGAGCAAAATACCATCATGGCAGTATTAGGTCTATAGGAGAAAAATTCCTCTGACACTGGGATTTGAACCCAGGACCTTTGGCTATCCGTGCCAATGCTCTACCAACTGAGCTAAGCCAGAGTTCACTTCACAGCGCCAGATGGAACCTCTTTCCTATGATCGATTGCTCTTAATGTTCTACCTCACTGACAGACAAGTTATGGCATATGCAGTAGTGTGAGGCACACTAATTAGGCCTAGTGATTTTTGTGACCGGGCTTCCACTGTTATTGTACAGTAACACTGATGATAGATATATACATTTATGACCCACAGATTATTGTATCTGTTGGACATTACATGGTAAAGTTCCATCTGGCGCTGTCATGGGCGTACGGTGAAATTTTGTTCGGGAGGGGTTCAAAGGGTAAAGTAGCCGGCACTGTGGTTCATGCTTAGTGCGTGGGCCTGGCATGCAAGTGAACCCGGGTTCAAGTCCCGAGGTAGGCAGGCGTGTCATTCGTGGTGGACAAAGCCGGGTGTAGGGAGTTTTTCTCGAGGGCCTCCAGTTTCCCCCATTCATTCCACCACACTCTCCACCTCATCTTTCCATTTCCCCGTCATCATCATACCATTTCCTTTTCCTGTTTCCGGTATGCCTCGCTCCAGCACCTGTTGTGGTCATGAAGTTACTGGATGGTGTGCCACCAAACTGGGGGTCTATTTCCCAAGAGGTACCGAGGCAGCAGCACACGTGGCATTGAAAAGGTATCTGATCGATTAGGGAAGTTCCGCGGGGCTCGCGATGAGGTTGTTGATGGGGGGGGGGGGTCCATTGGGCACGCATATCATTCCATTACCGGAGGAGAGCACGGTGGGCCGAAAGCTAAAGTCTAAATAAATACTTTCTTTTGACAAAAATTAACATAATACTGCATGATGTACCGGTATAGGGCACGTTTTTAAAGCCATCTGTAAGTCCACCGGTGAGTGTTCGGAGTTGTATAATAATTATCGTATCATGGATTTGCAAGAAGTGGAAATAATAATATACGGTGGGCAGGGAACTAATAACTGAGTGCTACCATTCTTATAAATAATGTTAAAAGAATATTAAATTCATTTAAATTAGGTTCCTAACCTCACCGGGCAGTTATGGATAACGTTTGGAGATACTTGGAAACCAACATTAATTGATTTTTATGTGGATTTTTTTCTTTTGTAGTCTTGAAACAAAATAAACTCATCACTTTTCGTGTTTATAGGACTCATACTCTGATCAAGAGCAGTTCATAGTTTTCGCATGAAAATAAACTCTATTTATGAATGGAAAAAGAAAATCGCACAATTGTGCATCTTTTTGTGCTAGTGGCACTTGTCATCTGCTTCTCTGCTCTGCCATGTCTGTCATCTAAGAAGCATCGGACATAAAGTTTGATGAGTCTGATGACAATCAATGAGTTTCATCATACAAACACCAGTGAGTTTAATATCAGTTGAAATTTACTCCATTAAATACACCGACAATAGAAAAAATTGACAAGCAATAGTTCGATGCCTACCCTACTGTACAGACACAGATCTCAAACTCCTGATATAGCCCTAAAGGTAAAAGGAGTATAAACACAGCAGAAAAAAAAGTTGATTGCTAACATTGTAATCTCGTAAATATATATATATTCAAACTCTGCAGGATATTAACTGAAATTCAATGAAATTTTGATACCCAAACGACCTCACCACATGGGTAACCAGACCACCGAATCCGAAAGGAATTTTATTCACTATTATTAAGCTTAAGAACTACCAACACCACACCGTTTTGAAATTTGAATCTAAAATAAATTACGATAAATCTTAAATAACACATTGATATGTACGAAATTTAAAAATTTGTGACAAACGAACCAGCGATTTTTTACATTTCATTGCATAATGTTATGATCTTAAAAATATAGCAGACATTTCGGGGGGGGTTTCAACCCCCTGAACCCCCCCTTACCGTACGCCCATGGGCGCTGTGAAGTGAAATCTGGCTGAGCTCAGTTGGTAGAGTATTGGCACGGTTAGTCAAAGGCCCTGGGTCCAAATCCCAGTGTCAGAAGAATTTTTCTCCTATAATATTATCATGTAATGTCCAACAGAGACAATAATCTGTGGTTCATGAATGCATATATCTTCCATTATGACAGGCTGGGAATCTGAGGTTTAAGGATTTAACAATTCTCTATATTTCGGAAATTCGCTACTTTCGACCTTGCCGCCAACTAATGGAGGAACTGAAATCGATTAATATGTTGCGGAATAGACAGTTAAGCTTCGGTATTTTCGTTTTTATTGAAAGCCGATGTAAACGTAGTGAAAGTGAGAGTTTGATCGAGTGGTTTAGAAAATGATGAACACCATGCCCAGATGTTATTTCTCAGCATTGCAACTAAAGTGATATAAAAAGAAGTCGTTCTTGAATTTTCTAGCAAGAAAGATGAAAAAATATCTTGCAGAACAAAACTCCTGTTAGCTGCCTATCCTCTTCAAGCTGACACTCCGCTTTGCTTGCCCAGTGATTGATGACCGAGCAACCCTATACTGAAGCCTTTCAAGTTTAATATACTCGTTCATTCAACTTAACATCAATATCATCGCTGCCAATATCATTTCCATAATATATTATTGCTATTATTAGCATTATTAAAATTTTTATTAAATTTAACACTATCTGACATAGCCTACTAAAAATACACGTACACGTTCTTTTATTAGAATACTAGGAGGTGCATGCGTTTATTAATTCAATTGTCAGATGATTCAATCATTCATTTAACATCAAAATAATTAAATTATATTTGTTATCGATTATGCGCAAATAATTCAGAAACACGAATAGTAATTTTTCTCTCTTTCGTAGTTTTATCACTCCCTTGTAGGGACCTTTATGCGGCCCGCGTCGCCTGGGCCTTACCGGGCCGCGAGCTGTCGAGAGAGAGGAATGAATTATGGATCACAACACAGACATACTTTTTTGACCAGACAAGGACATGGAGGGCCTTCCCGGATGAGCGATCAGCCCAATGCCGGGGCCGCCTCCGAGACAACACGAACACATAGGACGAGACACACCATTCACACACACACACACACACTCACTCCGAACAAGGCGAGGATGGGGATGAAGATGATAATGACGGCCAGATGATATCCGGGAACCACAAGGGCCTATAGTTAGGCCTACCTGACATTTGTCTCACAGGTGAGGGGAAAACCCCGGAAAAACCTCACCTACGTAACTTGTCCCGACCAGGAATCGAACCCGGGCCCGCTGCGTGAGAGGAGCGAATTCATTATGTCATTAGGAACAGATCTGCATTTTGCTTCTTATGCACTTCCTCCATTACATGCATCTTACTTGCATGCCTAAAAAGTGGTGTCTCATCGTTACAATTGACATCATTTATTGATGGTTCATTATCTTTGCAGTAACCACTGACAAGAAGACGACGTACTTTTACGGTCGATATAAAAATACAAAAATGTTGGAATCGCTTTATATTCAACAACAAAATAAGTACATTATTACTTAAAGTGGATAGTATGCTAGGAATATAATTAGCCTATAAGTGAAAAATATAAAGCAATTAAAGGTAGTCAGAATTTACGAAATTCTAACGAAATGTTTCAGATTTTAAAGAATACAAGCATGAGCCGGATATTTACTCAACTGCTAGATGTTTTACTTAAAGAATTTATTTAATAGAAAAATAATTATAACGTCTTTATTAACATTTACATCGTTTTTAAATAAATTGCATGAATTATATAATTTTATTTTTAATTATATTGTATTAAGTGATATTATGTATTAATATAACTTATATAATTAAACGAAAAGAACGAACCTTGTGCTTCCATATGGGCATAAGGTTCGAAATGAAACGATTAAATCGTAGCACAGACTCATGAACCTTACCCAAATCAAACATAAACAATTAAAACAATTGATAATTAAAAAACTAAAATCTTGGTTTCGATTTACATTTCATGATTAAAGTGTGATGCCCGAGGAAAAAGACCTCAGATTTGAGTTCCCTAGCCCCCCCCCCCAAAAAAAAAACTCGCATAGTGAGTTTCGTCCAAGTCGATCAATGCTTTTTGTCCCTATGGCAATTAATCTCACAATTGAATACTGTCTTGTTATAGGTGACATTGGCTGTTCGTTGATGACATTTATACGAATGATGGTTTTTATATAGTAGATAACGAATAGCCCGATTATTGCAGTAAATGTGACGTAAGCTTAAAAGGAAACTATAGATCAATCGTCCAAAACTAACCCGGATATTCTCCGGCAGCATGACATTTCATATCTGACTCGTACATGTAATTCGGTACCGATAATGGAATAAAAAGCCAGTCTATACTACGGGATCAATATGAGGGAAACAGAATACGAAATTACTTCAATCCCTCGCTTTTTCCATGCCGCTTTCTGTACTTCAACGTACCTACTGAATTACTTACTTACTTACGTACTTACGTACTTATTTACTTACGTACTTACTTACTTACTTACTTACTTACTTACTTACTTACTTACTTACTCAATGGCAATAGACAATTCCTCAGCAAGCTAAAGGAATATTATCTATTTTATGGAACCCGAAGGTTTATTGCCGCGCTTATCAGAGCCCGCCATTCAACCCTATTCTGTGCTAACTCTATCCAATCATCCCTCGCAAATCCTACTTCCCTTAAATCTATCCTGATATTGTCATCCCACCTACGTCTAGGTCTTCTACGTGGTGTTTTCCCTTTGGGTCTCCCAGTCAATACGTATCTAATGAATTATAAAGATTAATTCAGAATGCTGAAGGGAACTATTCATAGTCGTAATTCGTTTCGACTAGCCAAGTTTGATGTAAGATTTTTAAAAATTAGCCTATATAATCAAATAATTTTTAACAAACTGAATCTTTTAACATAACTGAGTATGCTGTGTCAGAAGGCTTTGTATTAGTTAAGAAAAAAGAATGCTGATAACATAAATAATATGATGGTTATCTCAGTTTGTGTAACTTAAGCCTAGTAATAAAACAGCTGAAAATCATGGAGCCATTTTGAAAATATCGACTCGCATCTGATTTACCTGGCAAGTAATGTAAGTTTTAATCACAGCGTCCGTGAAAAATTCTGTTATACACAAGTAAATTGTTCAATGAGGGATTACTCCAAAACCAGAAAATAATCTCACTACCGCAATGAGGCAGTTAACTAAGCTATTTGTTATTTTGTATTTGTTATGTATCGTACTATTATGTGGTGTAGTAAAATTAATTATTGACACGTACAACATAGTTGTAGCAACTAAAATGATATCATTACTATTATTTAGAAGCTTAAAAAATACATTTCAACACCAAAAAATTCTCAGTTCATTACATAACTTGTATAATTATTGATAATGGCACTGCCAACATTGCAATTAAGTCTTTTTTCCTTCCCACACACACTAACAGTCTTGTTTTCGCCTGATGTGCACTTTTAAAATAGTCAGTTATTTCAGTATATTCCTCGTTTATTGCCATAGAAGTTCTACTGAATGCGAAAATTAGATTAGTTCAAAATAGACATCATAGAAAGGCCCAACCCTTTGACGCATAAGGCACGTATTTGTTCAAAATATACATTTTGATATTAAAATCATGATACTTTAAAAAAAAAAATATATAGTTACTTTGTAATGTTGGATTTTCATGTTTTGTTGCCCATATTGTCAACAAGGATCGTTAAGTTTTAAGTCTTTCAGAAACAACAGAGGTGTTACTCAGTTGTTACATCATTGAAACCAACCTCATATTATAACATTACTGTTTTGAACTTTTAAAATACACATCAACTTTGTTTAACACACAAACTTGATTTCCGTAATCAATATTAGCATTGCTCACAATGGATTTTCTTTGTTATTTTCTCGTTACTATTTTTCACCACACATGCCTTTTTAAAGTAGCTAATTAATTATTTTTTAGGATTCTTTTCTACCCTAAAACTAAACTCCGTGGAGCTACATCCCTGAAGGGAACTAGACTACCACCCGATCACTGCGTCATCTACCATAGGCAGATGGCAGAATTGGGGGTATTTGGTCAGCATACCGTCATCCACGGCCGTTAATGGTGGTTTTCATGGCCGGAGCCGTTACTTCTCTATCAAGGAGCTCCTCGATTTGAGTCACGAGACTTCAGAAAAATCTGCCGGGATCGTACCCGGGCCGACGAATTTGTAGGCAACGACGCTAACCACAAGATCACGCCGACGATCTCCCAACACTCTAATAGTTTATATTTCTGTGGAAGCAATTTGATCATATTTATCATGCTATTGCGACTGAGTTAATCTTTCTCTGCAATAAAAATAGTATAGTTTTATTTACTTGCATACCTACTGTTACGTAAGGGCAATTTGTTTAGTATTTACTGCAGGCCCAAAGATAGGAGAAAAATAGATTTTCTGTGACCGAAAGAAAGCACACGCTCAGGGAGTATGAAAATCTCTGAAAATCTAGATTATCTTGCTGCATTTGAGAGCAGTAGTAGAAGCTAATATAATCCTTCTAAGTTGGTGTTAAGGAATGGCTTAGTTAGTATGCAGGTATGAGCCGCAAGGAAAGTGTCGATTTACATATTGCAGCTCCTGCATGAATATGAACAGGTGCACTAATGGCTGATTGTAATCACTGAATCATATGTGACGTCCCTCTCAATGCCTTCCATCAAGACACCAATACCACGACCCAAATTTGAGATCTGGCCTTCAGTATTTATTGTCTCCAATATTAAATAAAATTTTATTCTAACCAGAAGGGAGGCCTTTAAGGACCCACAGAAAAGTTCATTGGTAGCAATACAGAGCTAGTAGGTTGGTTTGGATAGATCTGTGTTGACAATACTGGTTTTCTATTCCAAAGTTGCTGGTTCGATTCTGGATCAAATTGATGGCATTTATGTCTGCGTAAATTCGACATTCTCATGCCTCTATATTCACAGGTAGGTAAAAGAACTCCTTCAGAACTAAATTGTGGCACAACGGCTACAGTAGCAGTACACAACCATCGTTTTAATAACCATAGAAAAGAAACTTGCTAGTATATTAGTGAGTCAGATGCCTGAGCTTTATCAACAATAGCAGTGTGAATATTAAATAATAACAAATTTTTTCATTTATTTATTTCTTGTCACTTTAACTTCAGTGAGTCATGGCGCGAAATTCTTTATTTAGAATATTGAATTCATAACCTGTACATGTTAAAACATTTTATAAAGATAAATAGAATTGGTCCAATTGACTTGAAGTATTTTATCACTTCATGGCAGTTAACTGGATCATTAAATGCATTCTCTATATTTGGAATTTTCGACTACATCTTGAATTATGCGTTTAACAGTCAGATCTTCTTTACAAGTAGTACATTCTGGAGAAAGTATCTTTTTCATTAAGTAGTCGTAGGTGAGTTTTGTGTGTCCAATATATAGCCGGTTGATCGGTAGTTCTGTCTGCGTGACAGATGTTTGGTTGAGTATGTGTCTTTAATGATAAGGATGGAACATGATATTTTTCCTTTCGTTTTCCGCACCGAAATTATTCGTTTCTCTGACACGAGTATTTAGTACGCTTATAACTCAATGGCCACTGATCCAATTTGCATGCAGTTTATTTATTTTTTAAAGCATGTAGACCTACATTATCCAGTATTATCCAGTATATATATATATATATATATATATATATATTACTGCACTAGGTAACATAGAGGATTGAGAGTTCCAGCTTTTCTAAACCAAGTCTTAAAAAATCTCTTAGGCAGGCCTACAGGCTGAGGTAGATTTCGAAGAGTTTTGGTTACTCTGTTACATTGGTAATTTTATCCTTAGTCGGTCCTCACACATTCCTTTCGGCAGACCTTCAGTCTGAGGTATACTTTTAAGTGGTATTGTTTTTCAAACATTCAAATCTCGCCTTATATGAGAGCTATCGAGAAACTAGTTATTGATTTGTAAAGTACTCATCAAGACCTTTTCAACGTAGGAACCCCACAAGACATGGTTTCAAAAATTTCGAATTTCCATCCCCCAGCCCCATTCGTATCCCAAAAACCCCCGAATCATTGGTGTCACTGTGAACTCCATAGGGAGTACTCTAATTTATTCAAACAAAGTTTCCCTCTATACTTCATAGAGGCTGAGATATAAATTTTTCAACATTTCAACCCCCTCCCCAACCCCCCTCCTTGGGCCAATTTTGCTCATTAACGAACTTATCCGAATTATTGGGCATAGAAATAGCATAATAAAATTTGGTTCAAATATCTTCAAAATTACGGCCGCTAGCGTGTAAAGATATATATATATATATCACAATTTTTTTTTTTAATGGACGGTGGTTTCGTACTTAGGGAGGCATGAAAAGTCAAGATATGAAAGGGATTTTTCGAAAATCATGACATGGTATCGATTACAATAGGTAGATTTTTCTTCGAAATCTACCTAAATAAGGCCGAAAAAAGGCCGAATAGAGGGTTTCCTCGTAACATTGTATTATAAATACAATATTCTCGTTTTCGAGAATATCGCGAGAAATGTAATTAGATAAAGTAAGAGAAAGTCTAGCCAATCTTCGTATCACATATCCAAGAACATAATTGTTTAACCCAAATAAAAAAATCTTGTTTCATAGGATTTTTCATTCTCGAGCTACGTTGTTCATAGACACACACATATACACACAGTATTTCTAATAACTATAGGCTAAATGTGGATTCAAGACAACTCAAAACATGTATTAATGCTGAAATTTCGTACTTGGTACAGGTTAAGGAAAGTACAATTAGGCTTCCTTTTTGTGATGATACTTTATAAGATTTCGTAATTAAAGAAAAACTAGTTTCTACAATAATAGGTTACATGTATATACAGGGTGTTAATGAATAACACCGAATTATTTTACCTGTGTATAGAGGGGACACAGACAAACAACTTATTAGGAGATTTTTGCCTATGGATTCAATTTTTCCTGTTACAGCATAAAATCTCCCAGGGAATGGCCGCCACTGACTTCTAACATTAGTAAAAAAAAATGCAAAACAAAGGAACTTCGTTGTTAACACTGTAGTCCAGGTATGGGCAACCTTTGGAAAGATGCGGGCTAAACTTTACGATATTTATGAAGTCGCGGGCCGTAGATAATAGGTATTTATGAAAAAATAATCATGATACGGTTTTTCATATTCATAAAATATAATGCTGAAGTTACATGAATGAGAACAATATCGAACTGATTAAGTATTTACTTACAATCAGCAGAAATTAATGAAAAACTTGAGCTTGAACTTGACAAACAAGATAATAAATGTTGGCATCAATCCCACTAATACACAAGCGCAGAGTGTTTTCCAAATTTTCATCTGTAAGTCTCGTTAGATACTTTGATTTATTAGTTTTCATAATAATAAAAAACTTTTCACATTTATAAGTGCTTTCAAATGCACTCAGCTGCGGGTACTTTTCTTCGGCAAGGTATATTCTGTAGAAATCACTTAGCTCCACGTCCTCAAATTTTGACTTCAAATGTGTGTCTTCCTGAAGCTCGATAAACTCCATTTGCAGGTGTGTCGGAGCCTTCTCGACGTCACTTTTCATCGGAGTAGCAAAAAGGTTAAAGCAGCTATCCAAGTTTTTGAAGTCTGAAAATCTATTAAAAAATTGCCCCGACAGTGATTTTAGTTCTTCAGCATATTGAGTGTAATGAATATTTTCGTGACTGGATAGTGTTGAAAAATGATAACAGCTTCTAGATCGCATTTGTGTTTCCCATAAGCGAATTTTGTTCTTGAACGCTTTCAAATGGCTGTACAATTCGTTTACCAACTGACCTTGTTTTTGAAGCTTCAAATTCAACTCATTCACGTGACCCGTGATGCCATTTAGAAATGCTAAATCACACAGCCACTTCTGATCACTGACTTCAGGCAAAGGTTTTTCTTTGATTTCCATAAAATCAGCTCTTTCCTAAAAATCGTAAAATCTTTTCAGCATTTTGCCTTTGCTTAACTATCTTACTTTTCAATAATATGCCATGTTACCATGTTCCGAAGAGAGGTCATCCAAAAATACTTTGAACTGGCGATGGTTAAGCGCGCGGGATCAAATAATATTAATGGTCTTTATTACCACGTCCATGACGTTCTGCAATCGAATGGACTTAGAACAGAAGTTTTGTTGGTGGATAATGCAATGTAGAATTAATAAATCATCTTTTTGCACGCCCAAGTCAATTGCGTTTTCTTTCAAAATTCCGATGAAAGCCTTTCGTGAACCGATCATATAAGGCGCACCATCTGTGCAAACCCCAATTAATTTGCACCACTGCAAACCATACTGTTCGATAGCACTTTTAACCTCACGAAAAATATCTTCTCCACTTGTGGTCCCTTTTAGAGGCTGTAAAGCCAGCAATTCCTCAGTTACGGTAAATTCTTCGTCAACGCCTCGTATGAAAATAGCTAGTTGCGCTGTATCAGACAAGTCGGTGCTCTCGTCCAAAGCAATCGAAAATGATTTAAGATTAGTCACACGATCAGGGTGCACAAAATTTTTTGATATTTTGGGGAACAGTTTGATTCTGTTAAATGTAATAGTGGTGGTAAAATATTACATGATTTATCCTATCAATTTTTTCTTGATATCATCAGCCATCATATCTATACGTTGAACAACAGAGAACCGAAAATATTTACTTTTCGAGCGCGATTTTAAAATGTTCCGCGGGCCGGATCAAAAGTCGGGGTGGGCCACATCCGGCCCGCGGGCCGGACGTTGCCCATATATGCTGTAGTCAGTAGTTATGACAAAAGAGACTAATGCAGTGGCGACCAGTCATGTGATTAGTCTATAAATTTTGCAGACTATGGAAACACTAAATTATGATATAGCTGTTGACGATTGATCAAAAGTCAGGTTTTTATCGATCACTAGGAAGGCATGAAGTCAATTTAATGAACATTTTAACCATATTTCGCGTAATTATTGATTTATGAGCACCAAATTATAATGACTTTAATGCCCTGTAGCATACACATTTTACGTCATAGAGCAAAACATCTCCTAATAAAAGTTGCTTGTCTAAGTCCCCTCTATATACAGGTAAAATATTTCGGTGTTAGTTACTTATTAACACTCTGTATATAATATCTTAAGTTTTCACGGCGCTGATTACTTAAGATGGCTTCTCGGGTTATCATCCTTGTCAAAATTATAAGGCTCGAGCTTTCGGCCATCTTCACTGTGGCCTTCTTCTACACATAGGCTACATTCCTGAGGATTAACTGTGCCCAAAGCCAAGTCATGTGCTACCAAGTACCACGAGGCATGCGTACATTGACCGTTTGCTGAAAAATCACATTGTTCGCATACATCGCTCAGCGAAACTGACAATGTCCCCATGCGTCGTGTTACTTGAAAGTACATGAATTGACTTCGGGAAAGAACCTAATATTTCACCCGTTTCAAAGATTCTAGATCTCCAGGTCTTAGATCATGAACCACGAAACTTGCTTCTATAATCACCAAGGAAAGATATTAGGTTATACGTTTTGCCAAGGAGCTATATAATACTGCTTTCCACACAATTAAGTTTACAGTCACTGCAGTATTCAGAAGTGGCATAAACCACGCGTAACAAGGAGAATATAGCTCTTCAGTTCATTGCAAGTGATTAACTGCAGCGATAAAATTCGTCCGTAATCAGCATTTCTGTCAGCTAGAAATTTGATTTCAGAATCAAGGACAAGTTAATGGCTTAGTGAAGGAAATGGAATAACTGTACTGTTTCAGATGGATTTAATACAAAACCACTGTAGTTGATGTGATTACGGCCATGTGCACTAATGCACTAATACAAATGATGCATTACAAAGGGATTACAGCTCAATATAAGGAATGTGTATTATCTGCAAGGTATAAGTTCTGCAAGGTTAATTAAATTTTAAGAAGAAGAAATGTGTATGATGAACTTATTTTTAGATATAATGAACTTAAATCCACTTGGTCATTATAACAATACTTGTGAACGCACTGAATCTAAAAAGATCACCTTTTACGAAAATTTATTTTTCGAGCAATTATAATTAACATGTTCTTTGTCAGTTACATTGTTCAATAAACAATTCCTAAGCAAGTTAAAGGAATATTGTCTATTTTATGGAACCCGGAGGGTCATTTCCGCCCTTACATGAGCCCGCCATTCAACCGTATTCTGTGCTAACTCCATCCAACCATCCCTCCAAATCTACTTCCCTTAAACTGTTCTTTGTCCTCCCACCTACGTCTAGGTAATTGTTTTTTTAGATATGTCTTTCCTCCCCATGCGTGCAACATATCCAACCCATTTAATTACTATATTTGGCGAAAGGTATAGGTTGTGAAGTTCGCCACTATGCACTTTCCTCCTGTCACCGTTTTCATCGCTCTTAGATCCGAATATTTTTCTAAGTACCCTGTTTACGAACACACTCAGATTATATTCTTCCCGAAGAGTAAGGGATAATGTCTCACATCCAAAAGAATGTTTCTAGAGAAAAATAATTAATTCTGATTTCTGATTAATTTCAAGAAAGCCTTCTTAGTATTCCTGGAAGTGAAGGTGGTACAAAACAAAGTGGTAATAAAAATAAGAGAAAGTACTTGCCAAGCACAGACATTATTTCAGTTTTTTTATTCAGATAACTATAAATCTATTGATATGCATTGTTCATTTTGTCGTATCACGGTATGTGTTCACTTAACTGATATTGAATTAGATGAAACAGTGGCGATGAGATTTAGTAAGTACATATCCAATCCGGCATTTTGCCTTTACAACTAGGAAACCATGAAAAAAGTCCGATCTGCCACACGGATTGAACCCGGGTCCTCCCGAATACCCGAATGTATTTTCACTATTTCTGGAATTTAAAATTATTTTCTCTGAACGCTGAACATTTTCCCCCTAGTAAAATTAAACGTTTCTGGAAATAGAGCTTTTAGAATGCATGTGATATTAACTACATTATACTAAGAGGGATTTATGCACATGTTGCTGCATTGGATTATATAATTGAACTTCCCCGTGTTCAACATGATGGGTATCGACTGGGCACTTCACATTGAACATTGTCAGCACGTGCATGTAGCAGATAACGTGATAATGACAAATCGTAAATTCATTTTATTGATGTTTTGAATGAAATGTGCTGTACAGAATCTGTTTGTTCTGCAATGTATACCGCCAGTATTAATAGTCCCTAGCGACAGGGGTCGAGAATGTGAACCAGGAAATATTCCATAAAAACAAAGCAGTACGACATCAGATATATTATACGGATATTTCATTTTTTCAATTTACTTAACTGTATCTAGGGTACAGAACCCGTTTATGGTCCAGATTGTAAAACTCTATATATACCGGTACATATTTTCCAACTTTGTTAATGAAAGCGTAATGACACGAGAAATTTTGACGCTAAGTGAGCCAAACAGCGAGATACCTGACATTTCTTTCCTACGAGTTTTAATTTCGCTTGAAGTTCAAGAGCGAAGTTGAGATTTCAGACACGTGATCCAAAGTTTAGCGTCCTTCCAAGTGGAACAGCGCTGAAATCTTTAAAAGTATCAAGGATGACTTATTTCATTCCGCCTGTTTCGTCCGTATTCCTTTCCTCAATATAGAGTCATTCATAGCTCTGTAACCCTAAGTTTCATATTAAGTTATCAGTGCCCTAGATACTAACCGTAAGAGAGTACTGCTGAGGCGGTCGATCTGTGCCGGTGTCCTTTACACACTCGTAGAAGAGCAAATCTATAAAAACATGTTACTTGCCGCCTCAGCTTGGGGATCTCTAGAGTGCAGCCTGGATCCTGCTCAAAGATCGATGCTCTACTGTCAAGGATTTCCTATAGACAGACTGTTTATTGCACAGTAACAATGCAAGCTCACTGAGTAGCTATCACATTATTGCGAATGGCTGTTTCACCGGTACAGATCTACCGTCCCAACAGTAGACTATTTCGGTTTGGAGAAACCCCAACAGAATGTACAGCCGAATGCAAAAAGGATGGACCGACGAACAATGTATTGTCCAGCCGTATTGTCCAGCCTTTTAAATTTTTATGGAAAAAGAAGAGTCTACTGCTAAATAGGCAGCTCTAACAAGCTAGTTTGCGCTGGGTTACGGGTAATCTATTCTAATGGTAGTTACACTTTGACATAGATGATTCTGCTAACATTCAGAACCAGAAATTAAGCACTGACGGAATACAATATAGAGTACAACAAAGAGGTAGGCTAACACTTTGGAGAAACATTCCTTGCATATAGAGAGTGAAATTATGTTATATGAACATGGATCCAAAAATGAATTTTTCCTGGTTAGAGTCCTTTGTCTATAACTTTGGGCCGGCATTATTGGTGACTGGTGGGGCCGTATGCACTGCCTCATCGTCTCAATTGACGAAGGTACAGATCTTTATTTTAAAAAAGAACCATTACCTGTCCCATTGGACCATGTGCCATTACGAATACGAGATGTTATCGTATTTTGTATAGCTTTCAGATGATAAGAAATACTCCAGGGATACATCAGCGCATCAGGGAGTCCATACGACGGCGGGTTGACTGATATATCCGTGCTAACGCAGGGCATTTTGAATACTTCATTTGATATTCTGTTACCCACAGTTCTGTTTTTTTTAACTACAAGTCACTAAAAAAACACACTCGGGAAATATTGCACATAAGACCTATCCGCACTTAGGTCTATCCTGCGCCAAAATACAAAGACACAAGCACACAGCCCAAACACGTCACACCATCAACATCCCCTACGGATGTACATAAGGGCACAATAGGTATACACACATCACATATGGTTACCAAAATTTGGTTTGACCGGAGGTTTAGGCTTAATTGCTTGGCACTCCGGGGGCAAGGGTGGGCACAAAAAAAAGTACCATTTCATATGATTTTCTACTATCCACAGTTCTATTTTCGAGTATTATGTTAAGTGATGGAAGTGTAAAGAAAGGGATCTAACCGTTAGCAATTTCGGGTCAATATTCATAAAATATAATTTCACTCTGTAGCCTATATGCAAGGCCTGCCTTTTTGGCCTGCCTTTTTTTTACACTGTATAAGCTAAGTATTCTGAGTATTCATCATAGGATGCTTGTTCTGAATATTCCCCACTGATGCCCATATCGGTATGCAGATATACATGGGTTGTTTTTTTCTAGTAGTGGCAACTATTTAATTTCTCCATACATAGCATACGTACATGGTTCTAAGTTTAATAGGCCTTTGATGTAATCACCACCATTGCGTACAACATGTCGCCCGCGATGCGTAAGTCTTTGGAGCCCGCTGCCACTGCCTAATCTGTTGATGGTGCGAAGAGAACGGTCGGTTGCCTGTAAAACATCTTCAACCATATGAGAGCGAATCCCCAGAGTGGCTCCATCTTCAGGATTAGATTAAAGTCGCAGGGACTTAAAATCTGGAGAGTATGGAGGGTGATAGAGCACCTCCCATCCCCAGCGATTGAACAGTTCAGACACTACTCCTGCTGATGTTCCCTAGCGTTGTCATGCAGAACGATGGGTGGAATATCCGTGAAGTTTACGCGTTTTCTTTTTAGAGCTTCTTGAAGATTGTTTTGCAAAACTTAACAGTAGTACTCCGCAATAACGTTTTGGCGTGGGGGAACGGTATGTTTTAAGATCGCACCATCCCAATCATGTTTCACAGGCAACCGACCGCTCTCTTCGCACCATCAACAGATTAGGCAGTGCCAACGGAATGGTGGTGATTACATCGAAGGCCTTTTAGAACCATGTACGTATGCTATGTATGGAGAAACAAAATAGTTGCCACTACTAAAAAAACAAACATTTTCTAACAACTGTTGAAATAACATAAGTACTTAAGAAGTTTAGGAGTAAGATAAGAAAATACGCAGAAACCCTTATCCTTACATAATCTACAAACACCAAGCAGTAGTCCAGGATTGCAGCAGAGCACAAATAATTAACTTATCGGTTGCTGGGTTAACACATTTCTTGTGAACGTCTCCTCCACCGTTTTATTGCTTCGCCGCATCCAGACAATAGCAGCACTTAATAAGGTTGTATAGCACTTCACTTCCAAGGATAGGAATCTATTGCATTTCAGAGACATTATACACAAGTCCATTGATTATGTCTACTGTCTAGCACAGATTCTCCAGTGCTCTCTGTGCTAAAATAACTCAATCCATCGCTATTTACTAGGGGCTATTATTTTGTTTCGCCGATTGCTTGTAAAAATATTGTTGATTGATAATTATAAAGGTGTAAATCGAATGTCTGTAACTGTATTCAGAGGAGTTTAATAGTAGGCATCCTTAGTAAAACAGACAGCCCCTTCCAAGTGTTCCGACATTTTCAAGGAACAAGGGCTATCTAATAATTAATAAAATCACGTCAACTGATGTAACAAGGGGCCAGAATGCTTTTGTTTAATCAGTGATAATTGCAATTACGACTTGCAGAAAATAAGTTATTTTTGTTATGGATTTCTGAGTTAACAAAGGTCTAGTTTGATAAGCATAGTGAAGGAATATATGTCGGTAGCGTTATTTGTCAAAGCTAAATGTATTACAACTTCCAAAGCCGTATATGACACTCAAAAACAATATGTTGCCATGAGAACTGATTTGCATGTGATAAATCCTTTCCAATATATCACCATAAAATAGGCAATAAATTGGGCATTACTCCGGTACCGGTCAACCTATTTGGTCCAATATCAATGAGCTTCTTCCCATGGACAGACAGACAGACGAATAGACATTTTCCCGTCTCCCACACAATCTCATCAAGTACAATATTTGCACTTAATAAATAAGTTATTGATAATTGCAAGGAACAGTTTTATGTAGGCACCTCTGTGAGTCACAAGACTTTCAACCGTATAAGAGTTCAGAGGACGTGGGTTCGAAACGTCAAGGACTATATTATGTGGTTGAGAATCTCCCAGCAGTTAACACAAATGTCGGATAGTTTATCGAGTAAGCTTTGACATTTTATGTCAGTAAATATAAGTTATCTGGCGGATAAAAACAAGAATTCTCCAAATCACAGCAATGAATAAATTCGTTTCAATTGTCTTTAGAGTGCAATATAAATTAACAATAAGCCCGCAAATCGTATTTCATGTCATAAATGACGCAAACAGGCTAAAATATTATTCTTGATAGAGTATAGGCTAGAACTAGTTTAAAATTTTTATTTCTGCAAACAACCAGGAAATTCCATGCTCTGAGATGTGATGCAAGTAGAATATTGCATACCAGGCTTGGGCGATGTACTTTACTCTAGTTCGTCTCAGAAATTGTCACTCCGGAATGGGAAGAAATGAGACTTCTGTACAGGACAAGCTGAAGCGTGCAAAGGAAGTTTACAATGCAGTCATATGAAGTCTGTTCATTTTACTCCGCTGTAACATAACACTTGCAAATGAACGCAATTCAAGTGAATGGTTCTCCATGGAAATTGAAAATTCATTTTCTTCTGTTTCAGAAGAGCTTTAAAACATAATGTATTCAGGTTGGAAATGGTTTCCAATTATAATAACTATCTATATTTTCCAGTGCGTTCAATGTGTTCAAGTTGCAATGAAAGCACCTATTGTCTCAATATTGTCAATATTTTCGAACGATATCATTGAATAAAAATTGTTCAAGTTGTTAAATTGTTATTACTGGGGTCCAATAATAGAAGGAATAGTTTTATTTTCCAG
Source organism: Ectobius pallidus (assembly GCA_964059195.1). NCBI lineage: Eukaryota > Metazoa > Arthropoda > Insecta > Blattodea > Ectobiidae > Ectobius > Ectobius pallidus. Next base: position 46,201,801 of record CAXKWD010000004.1, on the reverse strand, counting down.
AAACTTAAATAATACTATACGTAACAAGACAATTCCCCGCATGCCCTAGCCGTTTTTATGTGATTGAGCCAACATGGTAATATAAAATTTATTTGTTTCGTTTCCTATTATACGTGGGATGGGACATAAGGTCAAGGCAACTAAGTGTGGGATCATTTTAAAATGTTGAAGTATACAAGTAAAAGGGCAGAGTTTGGAATGTATGTACGAGTATATTGCAGGATAGAGTAGAGAGCAGACACCCATAAACATGCATACACGACAGCATCGTGCCATTCTACTGTATTGCAGTAGTTGGAAGTAGGCTATGAAAGCACGCATAGCCCAGTCTCAAAATTCAGTACGGAAGGTGATTATTCCCAAAGCTTCCCACCAGCTCCCAGTGGCATTTTCTGGAATTTTCGCTTTAAGAAAAAGCTATTCTGTCGTATGCCTAAGAACGCTGTTCACATCTTGTCACATCCAAACTCTACGGCAGATGACTCTCAACTTAATCCCTATGCGCGTATAAAAATGCCAAAAACGTTCGGTCCATAGAGGATCAAATTGATTTTAGCTTACCAAGCTGAGAACTGGATTCGATTACCACCAAGACAAAATTTCCTCTACGATATTTAACTTAGAAACGTATTAATCTGCTTTTTTAAAACGTTTAAACTTTCGTACTTTTCGCGAATCGCGAAATTTCTGCGACGCTACATAATTATGTTATAAGTTATAAGACATTCTATTCTGCTCAGACTACAGATGCCTAATTGCAAAGACTGCAGACCTTATTAATACTACAGGTATTCGTACATGTTTGCGATACTAGTTCCGTAAGTGGTGCATACGGGTCGATGAAAGAGTTTGAAAAAACGAGGCGCTTGTGCAGAGTTTTTTTTCAATTTCCGAGATCCGTTATGCGCTTACGAAACGAATATTGCATGCTATTTTTTGCCCAATAACTATTTATATCAATTTATTTATATTAATTGAGATATTAGCTGAAAATATTATGTATATACACTTTTGAAGATGGATGTTATATTTCAGAAAGTGATTTTCATGTGTTGGTTGTTATGGGGGACCGAATATTTGTCGTGTTCAAGTCGCCACAAGCTGGGGGGCCCTTGGTTCCGGTCTTCGATAAAAGCTTGTATTATGATGGATTTACTTACGGCACGTGTGCTTTTTGTCATTTTTACAGCACTGAGACTTCTTTTGTTTTAAAAGCGTGTGGGAATGTCAACTTACGATCCACGGCAACAATATTCGTAAGTACCACTAATAATTAGTTACGTCGGGCAAAAAAATAATAATACACCGTGCTAAAACTAAAGACCGTAATAGAATTTTCGAAGAGTCAAGACTCACTAAAGTCCTTTGTACCGCAAGAAAATGATATAATTCACTCCACTCTAGTAGGCCTACCTTTATATGCCTTATCAACGTTTATTGGATTTGAAAGTATAACAGAAAAAAGCTATTACTGAAGATAATCCAGGTGGCTGTACCATTACTCGACTGAGTGTCTAGGATACCGTGAAATAAAATGGCTTCTGCGATGACTGCAACAGTAACATCAACTTTTATGATAAGCTCTCACATCTGCAATATACAGGTTACTCTTTGAGCGTTTTAGACTGAAAGAAGTAATAATGCTGCGGAAACAATGCCGCAGACACTAATCAGTGTAATGAGATCTTCAAGATCCGCTGTACTCAATAGTTTTACGTAACCCCTTTCTCACACACAATTTATGCAAATACCTAAGTTTAAGTTTTAGTGACTTTAATTAACAATGGCGCCATTAGTATAACAGTTTTACTCTTTTTTAGATTTAGATCTAAAAAACAAGGGAGACTAATCAAAATGAACAATTAAATGTGATTCCCACCTTTTCCTACTCATCAATAAATGACAGAGAATGACAGAGAAGCGGAGATGGTTGTCACACAGTGGTTCAAATCATGGGCGGCAGGCTTCCACGACAAGTGTTCAAAAGTTGATCCCACGCTATGACAAATGTCTCAACTCCTATGGCGAATATGTTGAAATATAGCTGAACACTTGCTATATCTGTTGCAATCAATATTTCCATGAAATTTTGTTTTGTTTATGTAAACGGCCTTAGGGAAACTTACTTTATGGACGTGCCTCGTATTTACGTACGATTAAATTCCATTCTTTATTATATTACGCATATTAATCTACATGTACTGTTACAAAATTTAAATTATTACACATTACATAAATAATGAAAGAATGAGGAGAAATTCAAGTAAGAAGAGAGAAGGTTCTGAAACCCATCACCACACTTAATCCGCTTACGCAACCAGCCCAATACACACAACATTACGATTCCATCTATTCGCGTCATTTGCTTTGTGGGTGGCATAGTACAGCTTGCAATCGGCGCAAGCCAATCATGACCACAGTCACCTCCCCACCCACAAAGTAGAGAACACTCTATTGCAGTCCTAGAGATATTGAACACTTTTCAGATCCTTAGAGGAATGTGTGGTTTTGGAAAACACTAGGTTGTAATTCGAGCTCTGCCTATTTTTATAATAAAAGTTTGTTTAAAAATTATTAATGTTCTATCTGTTTACTTGAATTTGCAAAATATTTACATAAAATTAAATGTAGATTATTACATTCTATCTGTTTACTCAAATTTGCTATATGTGTGTATATATACAGGGTGTTAATGAATAACACCGAAATATTTTACTTCTGTATAGAGGGGACAGAGACAAGCAACTTTTATGAAAAGATTTTTGCTCTATGGGTTCAATGTTTCCTGTTACAGCATAAAACTTCCAGGGCATGACCGCCAATAACTTCTAACATTTGAAAAAATGCAAAACAAAGGAACTTCGTTGTTAACACTGGAGTTATGAATAAAATAACTAATGCAGTGATTAGTCTGTAAGTTTTGCAGATTACGGAAATACTAAGTTATGATATTGTTGTTAATGAATGATTAAGAATCAGGGTTTTTTCGATCACTAAGAAGGCATGAAGTCAGTTTAATTAAAATCTTAACCCTATTTCGCTTCATTATTGACTTAAAAGCACCAAATTGTAACGACTTTAATGCCCTGTAGCATAGACATTTTAAGTCATAGAGGATATATCTCCTAATAAAAGTTGCTTGTACATCTTCCCTCTACACACAGATAAAATATTTCGGTGTTATTCATTAACACCATGTATATATATAAAATGAAATGCACAAACAAAGTTCCTTTTCTTTTACAGAAGTATATCAAACAGAAATCCGTTTAATAGACAATTGGTTATATTGTTATATGACATCTATGCAAATGAGCTCTTACAAAGTAACGCAAAAAGCAAAATATATCAACGAAATTATAGTTACTTCGATATACATGCTTAAGAATTTAAAAGCCTATAGGCAGAAGTAAAACTCGGACCTTACAGCTTAAAGATAGTAAAGTGGTGTAGCGCACGAAAACAGCTTCATTATAGTCATTTTAACTATTAATCAACTCTTGGTCCTTACTAGAAGAATTTGCGAGGATTGTTGAATGCATTTAGCACAGAATAGATTTGAATGGCGAGCTTATGTAAGCGCAGCAATGAATGTCTGGGTTGCATTATATATCCCTGTAGCTTGCTTAGGAATTGCCTATTGTCTGGGTTCATATTGAACATTTTGACGAGGGGAGATTAAGTGTGGGTCCAATATACGAACACAATTACCGTATATTTCAGCAGATAATACAACAGTTGAATCGTTTAAAATAAAAATAAAAAAACGGGGTCGTCTTAAAGGACAGGTACAAAAACAATTAGACTGAAATTTATATAAATTAAAACCATTCTAAAATTAAATATTATTATGTCAACATTATAATATCTTGATGTATTAAGATGTTAGGTACCATTTGCGGGCAAATGTAAGCCCCGAAAGAACGCGAATAAAACCACAAATGCTATAATCCGGAAATAAAACTTATTTTGGACATTTTTTCATCTTCCCCTATAGGCCTATACCGGTACGTGTATCACATGGCTCACGCACAATGCGCGTATCGTTCTGTTCCATTGTGGTGCGGCTGTGCTTAGTGACGCCATTTTGAAAAAAGAAGATCGAGAAATCGTTGTTCCGGTAAGGTAGCCAACAGTCTTTTAAAATAACTGTACTACCCACCCTATGGATTATAATAGCGCTATGGTTGGCAACATTTTTTCCTCATAACTCGCGATCAGCCAGAAAACTGAAACAAAAACGAAACTTTTTGAAATTGTTTCGTAAACATAAATTCATAAGCCGTTGATAGTTTGGGGGTCGCCTGATATGCTAAAAGTATTTTGACGAAAATTTATACCTCGTCTTATCTGAAGGAAATATAGGCCTACGGTACATTTAACCTCATATAAAAACTAATGTAGTAATACCAGACAGCTGAAAAGAAAACGTTTTAAAAGGATATAAATACTATTTTATAATAAGAATGCAATCATTCGGAAATGCAGATACACCTTGCACGTCAAATGCTTTCAAATAATGTAAACAGAATGCACATCTATGCCAAATACCGACAGAATCAAGGATACTGTCTTAAACGTTGCTTTAATTTGCCACTTGAAACATACTTAATAGTAAAAAGCTGCTTTACAGAATATAGAAAATAAAAACCATGATATATTCCACTCAAGTTATCTATTCAGAACTACCTCATCCAATTAACCTCTCTTGTTCGCAATGATAAAGAATTCGTGTAGGAGTAGGCGTAGGGGGGAGGAAGATATTGGATGTGATAAAACTACAGAAAACTAAAGACAGAGAGAGAGAGAGAGAGAGAGAGAGAGGGAGGGAGAGAGAGAGAGAGAGAGAGAGAGAGAAAGAGAGAGAGAGAGAGTATGTGTGTGTGATTGTAAATGTGAAATGTGAGTGGAAGAGCGAAAAAGAGAGAGAGAGCAGGGAGGGTTTGAGAAAAGAGGGGGTTGATGAGAAGGGAATGATTATCTATAGTCTGTGTTTGTGTGTCCTTCGCTAATCAGATAATTGGTTGATTAAACCTGGTATATCCAAGTACAGTTAGATAAGTTGACATTGATTAGTGGACTTCAAACAGAACCTCCCTTTGTTGCTAAATAACATTCTGAATTTCCTGTACAAGATGATTCTGGAATAACTGTACCGAACCTGATTGTTTGGCCTAAACAAGCTAGCTTGATGCAATTATGTATCAATTTCGTAAGTAATTTTTCGAAACGTAAGTTTAAAAATGCCGAAGTTATTCCTAAAAATTAGTTGATTTTTTCACTCCATTGCATTTAGGTAGATCAAGGCAAAGTAGTGTCCTTCGCCGGCCGCAACCATTATTTAATTATACTTAGTTTTCATGATTCGCTAATTGTGGTAATTTCCATTTATAAAATGCAAACCTTAGTTCGGTATCGCCATTGGGCAGGTTGGTTCAGCAATTGCCTTCTCTAGAATTCCCTGTAAAATTTCCACAAAAATGATAGTTACTGTAGGCTACTAGTGAGTTAAATTTTCCGACAACAAAATTTAAATTTTAGTGACCTAAAGTCTGGTCGTTCTAAGAAGGAAACTTGAAATAAGCAAAAAAACCAGTACATCTGTCTCAGTCTAGCACATTACTTGTATGACTTAAGAGTGAGACAGGCATACTGGTTTTTGTTTACTTCAGGTTTCCTTCTTAGCTCGTCTCGGGTATAGAAGCTCTTAAATGGAGTTATTTTGTTTTTTACCGGGCTTCTTTGTGAGTGGTGAAGCTTATATAGATCTACCATACAGAGGACATTCTTCTATATTAGGCCTATTAAAAGTGAATTAATAGGATAATTTCCACTCTAAGTTCATAATAGTTTATAAAAGGGCCGTACCGACCTTAACTGTCCAACGGCATTCTACAGTTCCGTTTTATTTCTTCCCGGATAGAGGTTGTTCCCTTTGAGCTTTAGTTTTTTCATCTACCAGCTCGTTTTTGTACCATCAATCATATAGGTCTATGTAACAGGTGTGTTGGCAAATCTACTGCGGAATGATTTGTGATGTCAATATAATATGTGTACTTAACTCTCCATGGCACGAGAGGTTCATTACATGGTTGCCACCATCTGCAGCTATAGATTCCACCCAGGGTCTCATAGCTGTATCCAAAATATGTTCGATTCAGTTATAGGCTAATATTTATTCCGGTTTCGCTAAAAGGGATTGTTGTTCTTTATGTAGGTCTCTCCGGGTTAAATAAAAAAAATCCCTTTAGGCAAGCCTACAGGCTGAGGTAAATTTCAAAGTGCTTTTGGTTTAATTTACTGTCGCTGCGTAGCACTCTTCTTCTTTAGCCTTGGCATGACAAACCCGCAATAATAATTGCAAAAAAAAGGAGAGAGCACTTTTTTCAAACATTCCAATCTCGCCTTAAATGAGAGCTCTCAAAAAACTAGTTATTGATTTGTAGAGTACTCATCAAGAGCTTTTCAATGATAACTCCCACAAGACGTGGTTTCAAAAATTTCGAATTTCCATCCCCCACCCCCACTCGTACCCCCAAAACCCCCGAATCGTTGGTGTCACTGTGAACTCCATAGGGAGTACTCTAATTTATTCAAACAAAGTTTCCCTCTATACTTCATAGGGGCCGAGATATAAATGTTTTAAAATTTCAACCCCCTCCCCCGACCGCCCCCTTGGGCCAATTTTGCTCATTAACGAACTTGTCCGAAATATTGGGCGAGAAATAACATAATAAAATTTGGTTCAAATATCTTCAAAATTACGGCCGCTATCGTGTAAAGATATAAATATATATATATATATAATTTTATTATGTTATATATACATTACCCTATATATATATCACAATTTTTTTAACGGGCGGTGGTTTCGTACTTAGGGAAGCATGAAACGTAAAGATATGAAAGAATTTTTCGAAAATAATGACATGGTATCCATTGCAATAGGTAGATTTTTCTTCGAAATCTACCTAATTACAGTAGGCTATGGTCAGTGTGCGAATTAACGAGGGGGAAGACTTCCCCAGCTCGCAAAACAGCAGGTGACAGCAATATTTTCCCCTACCAATGAAAATTATTTGTCCCCTTTTTCCAAAACTGTTCCCTTTCTGGACATAAATATAAGTGATATTAATGATTATAATCATTAATGCTTATCCTAACGTCAGAGCACTTCAAGGAAATCATCGCATGCAAGCAAACTATAGTGCACGCCACTTACTGTGATCACTTCGGGATGCTGTTAATCTTATAATATTAACCGACTGATAACTAGCCGAAGGAATTAAATGAAGGTGTTTATTCATATATAAGATAATACAGTACAAACCAGAATTTAAAATATTTATTCATAAAATAATACATAACTGTGAATCACTGATCAATTCATAGGCTAATAGACTGCAAGCAACTATTTTTAAGGATTTTGAAAAATTCTTATTTTAAATGCCAAAAATCAAATGTTTTTGAGAATATTTAATCCTTATTTACACAGAATTATCGAATCCAAATCACATTTGACATTAAAACATATTGTTTCCAGTGGGTTTAAGATGGGTTTGGAATTACATTAAATGGAAGTTTGACAATTACAGTTGGCTTTGGCTATTTTTGTCATACCTTGGAAATAAAGCTTTCGCGATCGCTTGAATGTTGTAAGCCCTAATATGGTCAAACATTGTTTTATTTGGACGAAACTCACTCTACAGGGGTTTTCTGGACCAAGGAACTCGAATCTGAGGTCGCTTTTACCAGGCGACGCTATCTAATCGTGGTATGTAGTCCACGTGATTTAGGTGTTAATAAATATAATGATTATGCATTATGCTCTTAATTATGCTCTTAATTGCTCTATTATGCTCTTAATTTTTAATTTTTGAAATAATTATCGCGGGCTAAGCCGCGGGCACATGCTAGTTATATAAAATAATATTTTTTTGCACGACTTAACTAATTAGTGGTACTTACGAATGTTGTTGCCATGGATCGTAAGTTGACATTCCCACACGCAATCTTGTTGCTATGTGCGGTAAGTGTTTCCGTGCGGTTATGAATTTACTTACGGCACATCATAATACAAGCCTTTATGGACAAGGCCCCACACGACAAATATTCGGTTCGCATAACAACAAACACATGCGAATCACTTTCTGAAATAAAACATCTATCTTCAAGAATGTATACACATAATATTTTCAGGTAATATCACAATTAATATAATTAAATTGATATAAATAATCATCGTGCAAAAAATAGCTTGCAATACTCGTGCCGTAAGCGCATAACGGATCTCGGAGCGAGCGCCTCGTTTTTTCAAACTCTTTCCTCGATCCGTATGCATCCCTTATTCCCTTACGGCACTTGTATCGCAATATACTATTTTATAAGCAAAGATGTTATATCTTACACTAGATGTCGTACTTGCCTATCCCTACTGGGTAGAATGCTGACGCCAAGACGCCATCTTGGAAGAGGGCAGAAAGTGCGCGGGAACTTAAAAAACGTTAATATTGTAATGATCAAAAGAACATTTTAATAATACATTTTCTATACATCAGATGTGATAAAATAAAATCAACACAATTCTATATTGTTAATAGACTACACACTTAAAAAATACTTTATTTAAGGAACATTAAAAAAACTATAACACTCTTAAAAACTATTTACAATGCAGGGTCATTCTGTTGTCAGATCAACACACCTATTAAACCTCACCTTTCCAGATTTGGATGAAATTTTGTAGAGAGGTAGTTTTCATGTATATTAAGAGAAATACAAACTTTTATTGAAATATTTCAATCCTTTTTCAAAATACAGCCATGTAAAGCATTAAAAAAATCACATCAAAAACTTATCTTTCAACTGATATAGCAACTCTTCTAATTAACCTACACAGGTGGGAAAGTTATAATTTTTTAGCATTTTTATAAGCTTTCCAATAATATATAATAAAAAATCATTCTTATGAAATTTGTTTTTAAAATTCAAAGTGAAAATTTTGAATTTTGAAAAAAAGTACGTTTTTAAAAATTTTCAAATTATCCCAGAAAATAGGTTATACCAATGTTAAATGATGTACCAAGTTTGAAAATGGGATGGGAATGGGTTCATAGTTAGAAAATTAAAACATTATCACTTTTCAAAAAAATCAATTTTTTTTAAGGGATACTGTTTTAATTTTTTAACTACGAACCCATTCCCATCCCATCTTCAAATTTGGTACATCATTTAACATTGGTATAAGTATTTCCTAGGAATTTTTGAAAATGTACTTTTTTCAAAATTCAAAATTTTCACTTTGAATTTTTAAAAACAAATTTCATTAGAGCTGTTATGTGTTATACATCATTGGAAAGCTTGTAAAAAATGCTAAAAATGACACTTTTCCCACCTCTGTAGGTTAATTAGAAGAGTTTTTATATCAGTTGAAAGATATGTTTTTGGTGTAATTTTTGTTATTTTTTTTAATACTTTACATGGTTGTACTTTCAAAACGGATTGAAATCTTTCAATAAAAGTTTGTATTTCCCTGAATATACATGAAAACTACCTCTCTACAAAATTTCATCCAAATCTGGAAAGGTGAGGTTTAATAGGTGTGTTGATCTGACAACAGAATGACCCTACATTGTAAATAGTTTTTAATAATAATAATAATAATAATAATAATTTATTCATCCGTAAGATCATATACATGATATTGGATACGTCAAAGATATAATAACTTATAAACTACTTATAAACTAGGTTCTTCCAAACATTCATCTACCCAGGTACACTGTAAAAGGAGTTTCTTAATAGTAAAGATTCTACTTGTTTCTTAAATTTTTTTGAGCATCTGATTTCTTTCAGTGTTTGTGGAAGTTTATTATACAATTTCATACAATTATATACTACAGTATTTTCAAATAATTTGGTGTTGTGTCTTATATTACTTAACTGATGGCTGATTCTTGTATTGTAATTATGTCTGTCTATATTTAGTTGAAATGTTGAGATATTTTTTTGTATATAATAAAACTTGTAGTATATAAATGCATGGAAAAGGTAATATTTTTTGTGATTTAAATATTGTCTTACAAGAATCATTTTGTTTTCTACCCAAGATCACTCTTAATACCTTTTTCTGAATTTTAAAGATACTTTCCGCCTTTTTTCCCCAAAAAATTACTCCGTATCTCAGCAAACTATGAAAATAGGCAAAGTACAGATTTCTCATTACAGATGTACTCACTTTTTCTCTTATTATTCTGAATAAAAAGCATAATTGATTCAGTTTTGAGGTTAGTTTCTCAACATGAGTGTTCCAGAGCAAATTTTCATCAATCCAAATCCCTAAAAATTTGATGCTGTTTACATAATTAATCAATTTATTTTCAAGTAGTATAGGGGGTGAAAACCAATGTGTATTCCTAATATGTCTAAAAGATATAGCTAGTGTTTTTTCTTTGTTTATTATTAGCTTATTTTTATGGAACCAATTCTGTAAGTGGATTTCTGTCTCATTAATGTGAGAGGTTATTTGTGTTTTTTCACCATTGAATGAGATATTAGTATCATCTGCAAACAGAGTTATCTTACAATTTAAAAGATGATTTGGCATGTCATTAACATACAATATAAACAGTATGGGACCAAGTACCGATCCTTGGGGCACACCTACACTGAAGCATTTGGTAGTGGAACTATAAGTTTCATAAGTCTTGGTATAAGCATTTTTACTAATAATCTCTACATAGTGCTTCCTATCGCTTAGATAGGAGCTGAACCAATCTTTTGCAATTCCCCTAATACCATAGATCTCAAGCTTTTGTATAAGGATGTTATGGTCCACTAGGTCAAAGGCCTTAGATAAGTCCATAAATAGGCCTACATTATATTCCTTATTGTCTAGAGATTGGAAAACGTTATTTAAAAATGCTTGAATAGCTGATTCTGTAGATTTCTCCTTAATAAACCCATGCTGCGCTGCATTTAGTATTTTATATTTTTTGAGAAAGGAATCTATTCGGTTAAATATTACCTTTTCAAAAATTTTTGACAAGGAGCATAATAGAGATATTGGCCTGTAGTTGTCGACTTTAGTTTTTTCTCCTTTTTTAAATATTGGGGTTATTTTAGCTGTTTTTAGGCATGTCGGAAAGACTCCCGTGGATAATGAAAGATTAATGATATGACACAGAGGTTTAATGATATGTTCACAACATTTTTTATAAATAATATCTGGTATGTCATCAATACCACACGTGTATTTGGATTTTAAATTATTTATAATACTTTTCAGTTCTCGTAAGTCAACCGGGTATAGGAAAATTGAATTATTTGTAGTAAGCATATTATCTGAAGACTCGTACTTTAGTCTCTCTGATGATTTTTTTATCCCTTGTGTAATCCACGTTTTCCCGGTTGTCTGGTTTATCTTACGTTTCTGCTTTGGCATTATTTTTATGAAGGATTCACAGGCTAGGTTAACTTCATTTTCTTTATAGATAGCATCCCACATTTCTTTTATTAATAATTGGATGAGTACTTCGATGGCATCATCTGTATATTTTCTTGCTATTTTATATTCTTTTTCACATTGTTTATCATGCTTCCTACCATTCCTATTAACTACTGTCAATTCTTGTGCAAAATGGTCTGAAAATCCTGGGTCAAAGACCCTTATATTTTCTACTATAAGGAATGATTGTCTCATTAATATTTGATCTATAATTGTTTTAGAATTTATTGTTACTCGAGTAGGTTCATGTATAAGAGGTATCAGATCATGTGTTACCATAAAGTCCATAAATTTTTTATCAAGTGCACCTGGGGTAAAGTCTATATTCCAATCACCTATAACAAAGACATTCTTAGTATATGGTATCCTCTCTAGTATATTACCTAACTTATCTACTAATATATCTATATTCGCTTCAGGAGATCTGTAAATGCAGATTATTATCATATTGTGTTCAGGTAGACCCAACATGCATGCCTCAAAATGACTATCCATACACCCGTCCTCATAATCAGAATATTCCTTAACCTCAATACCATCTCTGACGAATATACAAGATCCCCCATTCTTTTTATTTGACCTACAATAGTATGATCCTAATGAATAGTTGGGCAAAATTATTGCTTTTATTTCTGGTTCAGATTGCCAATGTTCAGTAAAACATAATATATCCAATTGTTTATTATTGTTTTGTAACATAACCTCAATCATTTGTAATTTGTTTCTGATACTTTGCGTATTTTGGTGATAAATATTGAGATACTGACCTTGCTTTTTATTTGGAGGTGTGTTTTGTATATTAGTTTCCCCCCCCCCCATGCTCATTTGGTTGAGAAGCATGCACTTTGTGATCCTTAACCTTGTAGTTTGTAGGCCTAATATACAAGCTATTTGTTTCACCTTCATTCTGCATTATTAGTTTCCCTGCCTATTATTACATATACTTATCACCTTTTCTAGTGTTTTACTTAGTTTGTTTGAGCCTTTATAGTTCAGATGAAGTCCATCCTTGCCAAGGTGACTATCGTCAAGGCAAGCATCTACATTACTGAATATCACTTTTAAGGAATTGCAGGCCCATCGAAGAGAGTCATTGATGCCTTTTATATATGCTTTGTGTACGTCTCTTCTTTTCACTACACCATTTATCACTATGTTGGCTTCACTGAATTTCTTCTTTGTAGTTCTAATGACCTCATAGATTTCACCCATAACCGCATCAGGATTCGAAGACTTGTGTATATTATTCGTTCCCACATGTAGTATTACAGTTTTCACTTGTTCACATGTATCTATCGGCATACTGTCTATTTGTTTATTCTATTGTTCAGCATTTATTCCTTTGTGCACCTTCACTGTCGCTTTTTGTACCTTTACATGTTTTATGATTGAGTCCCCAATAATAAGTACTGCATTACGATCTTTCATAAGTTTTCCTGTCGGAATGTTAGGGTTTATCCAGTTGTATTTCGTATTATTCTTTAAGGGTTCTTCCATAATTGTAGTATTGTTTTGTAGTGCCTCAAATCTGTTCATTAGTTTTATTTCGTTACCAGATCTTGCCTGTCCCATTTCCTCACTTTGATTTGGCTTGCATTGCTCTGCTACAGAGGCATAACTTAAGAGTGTTACAGTTTTTAATGTTCCTTAAATAAAGTCTTTTTAAGTGTGTAGTCTATTATCAAATATAGAATTGTGTTGATTTTATTTTATCACATCTGATGTATAGAAAAATGTATTATTAAAATGGCCTTTTGTTCATTACAATATTAACGTTTTTGGACTTCCCGCGCACTTTCTGCACATTTTGAAGATGGCTGCCAGGCTTCACATGTTATCCGAAGTACGACATCTAGTGTAAGATATAAAATCTTTGTTTATAAGACCTTTAGGCAGTACCAACTGCAATCGGTCACGTTCGCTATTTACGTAAATACATATCTTCAACAACATTTTGTCAATGGTCTGTGTAATTATGTTGCGAAAACGAAACACTTAGAAAACATGGTGTTTATTACCTTTTAGTACCGAACTAATACCACATTCATAGCCTGCTAGATATCACGTTAAAATGCTTTGGTTGGCATCCCTCAAACTATGGTGAATGATACGCAACAATAAGAGATGGCAGTCAATCAGAAGCGAGCACGGCAGATGATGGCCTCTTCTCTTTCCTCACCTCAAGTATTTTGATTTGTTTGTGGTCTATATTCGCCTGTTCTTCGCGTTTCTGTTTCCTCACTGGTAAGTGCAATCTCATTACGATTATTTTATTACAGTGTAACACAAAAGAATCCATCATTTTAATAGGCTCGCTGAAGAATTCAAATAATTAAATAATGCACATTTAAGAAAAGAGTCGAGCACATCCTTTTGGACCATCTACCTAGTATATTTTTCTTTAGAAGAGTATTTTGAAGCGACGATGCCCCTTATTTTTGGTTTTCCCGAAACTTGAATTTAATAAATTGAAATGCAGTCAACAGTTGAGGGGTACGCCGTGGTGTAGTGGTTAAGGCCCTTCGCTACGAAGTGGAAGGTCGCGGGTTCGATTCCCATTGAGGTCGTCGTGATTTTTCAATTGCCCTAATCCTTCTAGTGGCACTATGGCCCTGGGGTCGACTCAGCCTCTAACAGAAAACGAGTACCAGGAGTTCCATCTTCATGTGCGGTATATCACAATTCTAGGAGCCTTAACCTACGGGTCTCCATAGGCCCTAAATGTCCTAATAATCATTATAATTTTAGCAATTGTACTAACTTAAATGTAATAATTATACTTTTTAATAATAAATATACCGATCGATTTTTACTTGAAGGACAATTAATTAAAATGCTTGAACCATTGCTCCAGCTGTAATTCTAATTTCCTTTATTGTCAACACCTGTTTTCGTAAAGCCTACTGTAATTTAAATATCATTAAGTGCCAGAATGGTACCGGTACGTTATGAGATTGTCCAGTAGACAGGAAAATGAGCCAATCCACGTGAAAGTGAACAAAGGTGGTTACATCTTTTTTTTACGTGACATAGACATGTTATATATCAAAGTAAAGGGAAAAGACTGTAGAATTTGAAAATAGATTCACAATTCTATTAAATTAAAGGTATCTACATAATAACAACTGCTGAAATGTGTATTTTTTTCGTTGACTGAAATTTATAATTTAACATGTTGGCTAGTACTGCATTATACTCATGGAAACAGTAGATTTGCTGCAATTTTTAATTTCACCCACAAAAGCACTAATAAGTGAAGATTTTGTCATCATAAAACAAATTTTTAAGATCAGTTTAAGTGAAGATATTCATCAAATCAATTTTCAAGGTATCCTTGTCACACCCGTCACAAAAAACATGTAATAGTTTGGGTAGAAAGCCAAGTAATCATTGTATAAAATGGAAACTTGGTAAAAGTTAAGATATTTCAATACAGAAGACACACCTAAAATATAATTTTGAAATGCCTACTATTTTGGCTTAATTTTGATGTGACGGGTGTGACACATGTTGTGTGACGGGTGTGACATATGTTGTGTGACGGGTGTGACATTTATGTAAAACGCCTTTTGCAGCTTTTGTATAGTGATTATATCATGCAGATGTTGAATAAATCATATGTTTGCATTAATACTATCTTTAAAATGGCTCTTGGACTTCCGTGGTAGAGAACAGAACTTCTTTGCAAGACAAAGAAACTACGATCTACCAACTTTGGCTATGGATGACATAGGTGACCAGTGGAAATGTCACAAATGTTTTAATGTTGGTATAGAAGTCAGGTAAAGATCTAGTGATCCCCTATAGAGACCATGAAGGCTTTTAGGGTTCAAATGTTCAACACTCAACATTTTTAAACTTTTAGCACATGAAGGTGGTAAGGTTGTAAGTCTTATGCACTGGCTGCCTTTACCCCAAAATTGCTTCTGGTACCCATTTCTGTTAGAGGATGAGTTGACCTCAGGGCCATAGTGCCAGCAGAAGGATTAGGCCAATTGAAAAATCTCAAAAACCTCATCAGGAATTGAACCTGTGCCCTTCTGGTTTGTAGCACAGTGCCTCAACCAACAGCATGACACTGTACCCCAATAAACTAAGTGAGAAGTGATAGCCTAATTAATTCTGTGCCTGATTTCTGTACTGGTAACTGTGTATCTTAGAACTGCTAAGAAATTCAGACAGACAATGCCTCTAACAGCCGATGAAATGAGTAGGCCCACATGGAAACAAATGAAGGAGAACAGATAGAAAAACAATCAGCCAATCTAAATATAGCTACACAATATTATTTTTGTATGAGAGACAACAAAAATGTCCTGGTGACAAGAATAACCAGATCCACATCAATTCAGTAAAAGTTTGTGAAGAGCTCAGGCTTCCAAGTAGTCCAGGATTTTAGAGTAGAGGACAACGAAAACTGCCTAACTAGTACCGGAGGAACATTTCACAAGCCTGTTAAAAATATGGACAGAGTGGAAAAAAGACTAGCGTAACAAGGGAATTCTTTTTTATGCTGAGATCATGTGTTGGGATTCCCCAGGATTGGTATATCAGCACAAAAAATTTTCATAAAATTTATGCAAAATGGTACAGAGGCAGAAGGTGCAAAGTGTGGTTAGCGTTGCAGATTACAGGTCCATCGACCTGGGTTTGATCCCCGGTACCTCCTCGAATTTTTCTGAGGTAGGGAGGTTGGTAGGGGTGCATTCAGCCTCGTGATTCAAATTGAGGAGCTACTTGATAGAGAAGTAGCGTCTTCGGTCATGAAAACCATCATTAATGGCTGTGGGTGTCGGCATGCTGACCACATGCCCCCCAATCCTACCATCTGCCTACGGTAGATGATGCAGTGGTCGGGTGGTAGGCCAAGTCCCCCCAGGGACGGAGTTTAGTTTAGTTTAAGTCTCGGTTATAAGTTGATGTTGTCACATCCGACATGTCACACCCGTCACACTGATAAAGTAAATTTTCAATAACTATATAAATATTTTTGTAAAATCTAATTATGCATTTCAGTATGTTTATCAGTCCTCTTACTTGAAAAAATAAAACAAATATAGTGAAGCTAATCAATTCACAGAAATTTCAATTAAACCTACATAAGAAAAAACCTTTGTCCAATTATGGTCACACCCGTCACATGCACAATATATTTTCCAGCTCAAGCATACAGCCTTGAAAAAAACATTATATCATATTTTGTACTTCCAATGGGTTGGTATGTTAACACAAAAAACTTTGATGACTTTCCTGCAATATGGTTCAGAGGTAGAAAGAAATAAGTGTAATGAAATCTGTCCAAATGTTACACCCGTCACTATGGATTGGCTCAAATATCGATCCGTCTGACTAATTAATTAATTAATTATTCATTCAACATTTTCTTTTATGAGATTTATGGGATTATCGAACTATCGACACTTAAAACTGTTGAAAGTTGAACTCACTTAGATTATTTGATGTTAAAGCAGGGGTGACTTACGAATAATGTTTACACATAATTGCACAATTAACACTACACTCTTTCTTTCTTTACCTTAGTTTTACCTCTTCCTTTTAGGGACATTTAAGCGACCCACGCCGAACACTCCACTCTCCAATTATTAATTATATTAGTCTAGAACAGCAACTACTCCATATGGAATCGTTTGTGAAATTCTTGGAAATAAAAGTGTGGGAATTGAATGTGTATTGATGTTATCAGTGCTTAGATAAATTAGCCTTTGATATTAGGGTGACTAGAGTTCTGCTTTTCGCAGTATATTCCATTTTTTAAACACCTTATTCTGCGGCCCGCGAATAGGCTTGGAAATCTCATAAATATCCAGCTTTATTACTAATTTTTTGAGAATGGTGTGTAAGAAGAAGATTTCTCTAAGATTGGAAAATTTGTAGGGCGTGTCGAGGGTGCTTATTTTTGCGACTGAATAGTTTCTGTTTATTCCTTTGTGTCATCCATTATTTTATTAAAAAATAGAATATATTTTAAAATTAAATAAAGTGAATGGATATTTTTTATTAAAAGGAATTAATTAATTGTAAGGAAATCGTACACAATTCAACCGAGTTTTTCGATTGATATCAGGTAGTCCCAATTTGTGAAGAAGAAATAATTGTTTCTGACGACATATTTGAAAACTTTACGATGCAGCCTTCTTCCCTAGGAGTTACCGGGGAATATCATGTCCTTTTTTATGCTGAGCATGCGCTGGACAGGGCTGTCATTACGGAGGAAAAGAGTAAAGTACACTAAGAGTAATGCTTCAGGATATCGAAGCTTTAAAGTGGAGAGATGGGTAAGTCAGGAAACTAAGCTAGAGGATATGTTGTATTTTATATAAAACTGTGTTTATAATGTTCAGAATTAAAGCAAAGTAGAATTGAGAATTCTGTCCCGTTCTTCTGGTAGGCTATGTTGAAGATTTGGTGGAATCGTATTTACGATGCAAGAAGCAAGCAATGCTTGTAAAATGACATTTTTTTAAAGGAACCCACGGATCAGACAAAACCTGTCAAAAACCACTTTGAATTACTGAGGTGGAGTGCCAAGGCTTATTGGACCATAATATTGTGCCTCCAAATAATTTGACAGAGGTTCTGGATAATTAAATCCCCTTTAATTTCAGTAATGATGCGATTGGTGACTGCTAGAAGTTCGAAGTGATCACAGCTGATATATTATACCAAATACCCCTCGCAAGTTAAAACAGGAGATCCTATTTCACAAGTTAAATTTTGAATACATAATAAGATATCTCACCATCTTTATTTCATATCCAGGGTGTATGATAAGAAAATGAAATGCATTAAAAGTCATTATATTTATAGTTTCAAATATTTCAGTGAATTTTAAGTGAACTGACGTCTTTCTCTTTACTCTAACCGCGCCATGAGTACGACACGTAGAAGAAGTAGGCTACTCCATTCTACCCTGAAATTCGATGCAGATTTTCCAGCATAAATAGATGTTTTAAGGTGTCGTCAGTCTAAAACATTTAAAAATGGTCTTTGAGTGTACGTCATAGTTGGAAATGAAACCATTATCATTATTATTATTATTATATTGGTGCCCTAAGGCGGGGAGGCCGGGTGGGACCCCAAGCACCGCAGCCGCAAAGGCTTAAATGAAAGCATACTAATAAGTAATAGGAGGTAAGGCTACTATGTTCACAGTAGCATGTAAAAATCAAATAACATTATTCAACGTATTGAACGAGAAGACTCTACTCAGGGTGCGAATCAAGCTTCATGACGGGGGGGGGGGGGGAGAGAAACATATTAGCCAAATTTTTCCTGCATTGTTATCCTTCGTGTACCAAATTTTCAGAAGTAAGTTACACATCCTTGTTACCAGGCCCGACGAGAGGGAGGGGCAGCCGACCAGGTTTTATTTTTTACTTTCTAAATTTACTATTTAAAATAAAATTGGTTATAAGTAAATAAAAAGCTTAAGTTATGTTTTATGTGTTTACTTTATCTGCATTGTCCTGTCGTATAACGGTGACACGGAATTAATCAGTTAATCTGAAATGGATTATTTTTTAAGAAAAATTGCTATTTTTGAAAAGTAGAAGCAGAAATCCTTTTGCAGGCCTCACTATCGTTCTTCATTTAAAATCATAATTTTCAAAAGATTAAACTGGTACATACAGATATAACTGTTCCTAATTAGAACATTTTAATGTAATTTTCGTTTCGTGCCAGTGTCGGGACAAGTTACCTAGGTCTGGTTTTTTCCGGGATTTTTCCTCACCTGTGAGACAAATGTCAGTAATTTAGGCCCTTGTGGTCCCCGGATATCATTTGGCCGTCATTAACATCTTCATCCCATCATCGTCTTGTTCGGCGTGTGTGTGTGTGTGTGTGTGTGTGTGAATGGTGTGTCTTGTCCTATGTATTCGTGTTGTCTCGGAGGTGGCCCCGGCATTGGGCTGATGACTCATCCGGGGAGGCCCTCCATGTCCTTTTCTGGTGATGAAAGTATGTATGTGATCCATAGATAATTCCTCTCCCGACAGGTAAGGCTCGGGCGGCGTGGGTCACTTAAATGTCCCTAAAAGGGAGAGGTAAATCTGAGGTAAATATAGATAGATAATTAATTAATTAGTCGCCAATTTTAGTGCGTAAGTGCCTTATTTGAGGCTAGAAACAGAAGATGATGTGACAGAAGAGAGAGACTTCGTAACTCCAAAACTGGTCATTTTAAAGCTATAGTTGTCAAATAATAAGGAAAAAAACATCGCTAGGTTTCTGGTGAAGCCTCACATATGAAAAAAGATAAACAGTATTTTGGTGATTAATCGATTGTAGTGTTCACACGTTTATACTCTAGTTTCAATTTTTTAAGTATGTAATAAAATGTGTGTTTTGTTTTCAGCACTACTAAAATAGATTCTAAGTTTAAGTTAAGTAGCTTTCTATTTTAATTTCAAAAGACATTTGACAAACTGTTCTAATGGGGGACAAACAGGTTGGAGTACTGAGAAATTGGGTGAAACTAATTTTTTTCTCAGCACTGAATTTTTCTGTAACCTTGAAATCTGATATGCTCTTTATAGACTACTTCTACAATTATATACTATTTTCAGTGTTATCTAAACTGTTACAGTTACGGGTAATTATATTATCGTTCAAAATGGCAGGCAGGTTTCGTGCATTGAAATGTCATTTCCTTGAGAATTTCCACAAAATGTCAATATATCTTAGTTATTCTTTTTTTATATATATTTGTAAATATAATATGAAGAACATCATCTGTATCTTTGGAATATCTGCACTGTATTTTTTTAAATAAAATCATGAAGAGTACCGGTAAGTTAGTGCATTTTCGTTAACATTAAAAATATATATTTTTTAATAAACTGTTAACGCTAACTCAATGATAGTATACAGTGTTATTCATATGACATTAACAAATAGATAGATAAATGTATCACGTAGAAGTATTGATATTTATGGAAATTATCACGGAAACGACATTTCATTGCGCAAATTGTAGATGCCATTTCGTAACGAAAGTTACCCGTAACTGCAATAGTTTAATTAATTCTGAAAATAGTATGCAATTGTAGCAGTAGTCAATAAAGACCATGTAAGATTACAAGGTTGTAGAGTAATGCATTGCTGTGAAAAAAAAAAATGATTTCACCTATTTCTCAATGCCCAAACCTGTAAGTACGGTACCCCTTAATTTGGAGCAGTCTGTATTCTTTTGTTTACTAAACCACTGTGCTGTAATATTCATCATAAGTGAAAATGTTCGCGTAGACAGGCTTTTTCATATAATTTCTTAAGTCCGAGTTTTTTTTTGTAGTTCGAGGTAATCTCTGTCCCGTCCCCTTCGACTTACTCTCTTTTTGCTTTTAAATTATAAATACCACCTATGCTCGGTATTTAACCTATTTTTAAAAAATAACCTATCTTATTACAGTCAACATATAGAAGTAGCATAAGCTACTAGTCTAGAAATATAAAATCTTGTGTACATACATTAAATTAGTCAAAAGTATTACTAAAAATTCTTAAAACTGTTAAAAATGTATTTGAAGTTCATAAAATAGAAGTCTTACATTAAAATGCAAATAATGCCCTCTTCCTACTACATGTTTCGATGTTAATAAATCATCTTCAGGTGAAATTCTGCATGAATTGTGCAATCTGTTATGCTGTGGGCTGGACGTCAGCCTTCTGTCGATAGACGTATAGGCCCTACTGCTAGTAGGGAGAGGACAGTAGGTCTATCTCTATTTTAATATAAGACTTCTATTTCATGAACTTCAAATACATTTTTAACAGTTTTAAGAATTGTTAGTAATACTTATGACTAATTTAATGTATGTACCAAGTTTTTATAATTCTATACCAGTAGCTTATGCTACTTATATATGTTGACTGTAATAAGACAGGTTATGTTTTTAAAATAGGTTACATTTCTAATGTTTTAAATACTGAGCATAGGTGGCAATTTTAAACTAAAAGCAAATTGTATAGCTCAGTAGGAAAATGAAAATAATCGAAATATCCACTCTCCTGTTTTTATTGTTATTATTTAATATTTTTATCATACTTATCGTTATGTTTATTTAATATCAATATACTCCTCAGGTGCCCAATTTCGGCCCTGTCCCTAAACATTAATTGTAATCCAACAAGAAGAGAGCTGTACTTACAGGTTGCTTGATTGTAATCCTGAGCTGACACTCGCGAACTCGTCACCTGGTCACATGCGCAGCTCAGCACCTATACAGACGGTCTCTACCGAGTCGCAGTGCACACTGATCGCGAATCTTACGAGCCACAGCTCTCAGCGGTGCCGAGTTCGTACGCATGTCAGTGTCCTCCCGCACGTGCGAGGGGATGGGGTACCTTTCTCCAATAATACTCACCCCTTCGTAATATTAAAAGACGATGTGTCTAAATTTGACCGCCTGCGTAGTTTGGTGGTAAGCGTTGCTGACTACAGGTCTGGGTTCGATACCCTTTAGTTTCTTCATTTGAGTCACCTTTATTACTCTTTAAGGGGAGCACTGCCCTGTTTTTTCAAGCCCTCACAGACTGCATGTGCCGTATAATTGCAACAACGTTTATTACTCGTTGCAACTTTCCGGACCCTGAAACTTCCTGAGGTAGGGAAGTCTGGAATAGGGTGCACTCACCCTAAGGACAAAAAATGAGGAGCTACTTGATAAAGAAGTAGCAGCTCCGGTCCAGAAAGCCCTCAATAAAGGTCATGGGAGTCGACATGTTGACCACATGCCCCCAATTATGTCAGATGACGCAGCGGTCGGATGGTAATACTAGTCCCACACAGAATGTAGCGCCACGGAATTTAGTTTTTTTTTTATGACTACTTAGCTCATGAATCAGTGACCAGTCGTGTATAAGAATAAGTAATATTTTATAGTTTTATTTTTTTTTCATTTTAATTTCATCGCAACTACGAGCATTTCTTTTAAGTAGATTTCGAAGAAAAATCTACCTATTGCAAGGGATATCATGTCATGATTTTCGAAAAATTCTTTCATATCTTTACGTTTCATGCTCCCCTAAGTACGAAACCACCGCCAGTTCAAAAAAAAATTGTGATATTTATATATATATATATCTTTACACGATAGCGGCCGTAATTTTGAAGATATTTGAACCAAATTTTATTATGTCATTTCTAGGCCCAGTAGCTCGGACAAGTTCGTTAATGAGCAAAATTGGCCCAAGGGGGTGGTCAGGGGAGGGGGTTGAATTTTTTAAAAATGTATATCTCGGCCCCTATGAAGTATAGAGGGAAACTTTGTTTGAGTAAATTAGAGTACTCCCTATGGAGTTCACAGTGACACCAACGATTCGGGGTTTCGAGTGAGGGTGGGGGTGGGGGTGGGGGTGGGGGATGAAAATTCGAAACTTTTGAAACAACGTCTTGTGGGGTATCGTTGAAAAGCTCTTGATGAGTACTCTACAAATCAATAACTAGTTTCTTGATAGCTCTCATATGACGCGAGATTTTAATGTTTGAAAATAATAACACTTAAAAGAATTATTATAATATCATAATTTTGTCTTGTTTAGCGGCTTTGCTAATTTTATTCATTGCTGATCTTGCGCACGGCCTCCCAGAATATTATATCCTATTCTTGTTGTCAAAACAAATGATTGTAGGCTCTTCCTCTTTACCGAATTCAGTTCTTATTACTGCGGGTTTGCCATGCCAAGGCTAAAATCCCTTTAGGCAGGCCTACAGGCGGAGGTAGATTTCGAAGTGCTTTTGGTTTAATTTATTGTCCCTGCATAGCACTCTTTTTCTTTAGCCTTGGCATGGTAAACCTGCAGTAAAGAGGAAGAGCCTACAATCATTTGTTTTGACAACAAGAATAGGATATAATATTCTGGGAGGCCGTGCACAAGATCAGCAATGAATAAAATTACCAAAGCCGCTAAACAAGACAAAATTATGATATTATAATAATTCTTTTAAGTGTTATTATTTTCAAACATTAAAATCTCGCGTCATATGAGAGCTATCAAGAAACTATTTATTGATTTGTAGAGTACTCATCAAGAGCTTTTCAACGATACCCCACAAGACGTGGTTTCAAAAGTTTCGAATTTTCATCCCCCACCGCCACCCCCACCCCCACCCTCACTCGAACCCCCGAATTGTTGGTGTCACTGTGAACTCCATAGGGAGTACTCTAATTTATTCAAACAAAGTTTCCCTCTATACTTCATAGGGGCCGAGATATAAATGTTTTAAAATTTCAACCCCCTCCCCCGACCACCCCCTTGGGCCAATTTTGCCCATTAACGAACTTGTCCGAACTATTGGGCCTAGAAATAACATAATAAAATTTGGTTCAAATATCTTCAAAATTACGGCCGCTATCGTGTAAAGATATATATATATAAATATATATATATATATATAAATATATATATATAAATATATATATATATAAATATCACAAATTTTTTTTTTGAACGGGCGGTGGTTTCGTACTTAGGGGAGCATGAAACGTAAAGATATGAAAGAATTTTTCGAAAATCATAAAGTGGTATCCATTGCAATAGGTAGTTTTTTCTTCGAAAATCTACCTAAAAAAGAAGAGTGCTGCGCAGCGATAATAAATTAAACCAAAAGCACTTTGAAATCTACCTCAGCCTGTAGGCCTGCCTAAAGGGATTTTTTTCAAATTCATAAGGCCTGAACACTGAAACTTCTTACCTGTAGCTACTTTGATCAAAAACAATCATTGAACCCAGCGATCGAGTATAAGCCAAAAGGAGATATGAAAATAATATATAATTTTACGTTTGTTTATATATTTTATATCTCGTATAATAATATTTATAATATTAATAACAATATATCATTAGTAGCCTAGTAGCAAGGAATATTAATCTAAAAAATAAAACAGCTGATGAAAAGTGTTGGTGCAGCGAGATTACCGCCGGTGGCGTGACGGTCGATATAATAATAATAATAATATAATTATTGAAAGTGACGGTAAAAGGATTCACAGAATTCTAGTGATTATTTTATATTCTTAAAATTGCACGAGGAATGTAACATAGTTTTTATAGCAGGTATTTTCGGCGTCCTGAACCAACGTATAGAATTCCTCTTCATGATTAAGTATAATTAGTTCACCGCTGTGGCGTAGGGGATGGTTTGCCTTTCTCACACAGTGAGCCCGGGTTTGATTCCTAGTCGGGACCCCTGCTGGGTTTTTTCCTCACCTGTGAGACAAATGCCGGGAAACTTTGAGCCTCTGAGGTCCCCGGATATCATCTGGCCATCATCTCGACCTCGCCTTGTTCGGCATGAACTGGTGTGACTCGTCCTATGGGAACCTTTCTGTCAGCGACTCCCGATAGGTGGCAGCAGGGTCAAAAGAGGTCCAAGCATGTCGTCTGCTGTCCATTGAACATAATGGAACAGACTATTTAAACATCAGTCAGAATGCCAGAAAACATGTTGTGGCGATCATCTGTGTAAAACAGAGGGGTACACATATGCTTTACGAAATATATGGTTATAAAATATAAAGAAGATTAAACGGATGCTAATAGTTAATAGTTAATAGTTCCTTCAAATCTCCTCGCTCAACACTTTCAGATCCTCAGAATTGACTCATTACCTTAATCATTTTTACAAAGAATAAAACTTAACAAGAAGTAGTATTCTCATTATCTACAACAGAAGGTCATGTTTCCAATATCTTCATCAAATGGACAAAATTCACTTATGTTCTGTTGCTTTAAACAGAAAGTTCGCCCAGCAGGAAACTCAACCACTTATTCTCTTTCAAACTATGATACAAAATTACTTCTTAAGAAGGTATGGACAGTATTTGATAAATACAACTTACTTAATTTATTAACTTCATAACAAAAATTCACATATTTCTGTTTCACATTTATTATAATTTGTATAATAAAATTATGAATATTTTGTTTAAACGGAATTTGTAAGTTTTTTCATTGCAAACATTAAAACAAACCGTAAAATTGAAACACTTGCAAAACTAAATTATTCTTACAGGCATTGGTGGTTCTTGTAAATTGAAGATTAAAAAAAAATTATTATAAAGAAGACGTCAAAGCATATTTTTCCTTTCTATACTGGCAATTGGCACTGGCTATTTTTCCCCTCTAAATACAAAAAGATAAAAAGATAAATAAATCAACTACACTGTTATTATACACAACTCACTTTTATAATGCACAAATGATATTAAAACACTATATTAGAGCTGGAATTACCGATACACGTAGATATTTTAACTCGAATCGAAGAGAACATAGTATTTTGAATTTTAGCATATGAGAACCCAGTACGATGAATAACAATTCCCTGCGAGTCATAATTCTGAAACTTATGTAATATAATTCTAAAACAAAAAGTATGAACCTATATTATGGATGGGCGTTGACGTTAAAAATATTACGCATTTACGCCTATAGTAATAATCACAAGAAAACCATTCCCTTATTACCTTATTTTGACATTCCAGCTTCTTTCTAATTACGTTGACTTCATGAAAAGAACATTCTATTACTAATATGATACACTATTCAAATACTATTATTCGTATTTGTTTCCCACACAAAAACTTAATGACAGCTATAATTCTGGAGCATGTATTATTCGTAAGCCTCTAAAGGATATTATTTAGAAGCAAGTAAACGTAACCTAAATTTATTTATAAAATATTAATGATAATAGGAACAAAATATTTACACATTTATATCCAATTCTTTACTTTTTATAACTACTGTGTTATATTAATCAAATACTAGCATCTGTCTACCACACAGTAAATTCATAACCGAAAGCTGAAATACATACAGAATATTGTGAAAGCAAACAACCATGAACCTAAATTACTTTTTACAAATGATTTTTACATATTTACTCCTATGGTTATAAATCTAAAGAAGATGGGATGTTTTCTTTGTGATGTACTGTACTACAAGCTTTAAATACGTTTCATAAAATTTGAATTATTTGTTCACCATTTAACGAATACAAATGTCATCGCGATATACAGGAATAACTTAAATATTTTGAATTATTTGTCACTAAGCTACACATGTCTCTGCCACTGCAAAATAATTATTGTTCCTGTTTTTGCTGACAAACCCCACGGGTTCTTTTCAACATAATAATTACAACCAATTAATACTTCAGACAGACATTAATTCTTTTAACAAATCAAAACTTTTTCTGGCGATCTCACATTCTCCTAGGCAGAATATAGGTATCTGATTTCTGGAATATAACTTAAACGTTATTAATCGCCAGTTTTTAGAGGACAGCCAACATTATTCACATCTATTGATACGCATAAGCATATGGCAAAACGAGATGGCAGGACCTCCTCTGACCCTGCTGCGCTCTGGTGGACAAATTTTTAACTGCACACGAAAGGTTCCCATTTGTTCGTGTTGTCTTGGAGGTGGCCCCGGCATTGAGCTGATCACTCATCCAAGGAGGCCCTCCCTGCCCTTTTCTGGTAAAAAAGGTGTGCATGCGATCCATTGAAAATCCCTTCCGTCCTGTAAATCCCGGGCCGCAATCCGTACAACGGGGAGGTTAAACTCGGTGAAAGGAGAAGAAAATTGAGAATAACTATTAGAAACAGATAATAATATGTACAATAGAATTTATTTAGTCCGTTTGAACAAGTGGGCTTAGGGACGCGTCCAAACAATTACAAATTGTGGTATGTAACGTTTACAATTTAAATTCAAAATAAGATGAAAAATAACGGAGCTAGGTGGCCGAGATGGTAACGTCTTGGATTCGCATTTAGGAGGTCCCGGATTCCAATCCCGTGGCCGACCAAATTTACATGGGGTTTTCCATGGTTTCACCAATCGTAAAGACAAATGTCGAATTAGATATTCACTTACCACGAATCATCTCCGCTATTTCTTCCTCTATCATACTCATTAAAATTAATATCAGTTGAAATTTAACAGACGCCATAAACACATCAACAAAAGAGGCATGGTCTACTACTATAATATATATATATATATATATATGACCTGAACTCCTGGTACGGTCTCTATGTTCAAATGAGTTTAAATACAGTTGAATTTTAAAAAGTTTAAAAAAAATGAAAATACATAATTTTACCTAGTACATTAATAACGAATTCTTTAAAATTGTTACACAATATTGGGTTTACAAACAAAACTGAATTTTTTTAGCATGCCTTATATCTTTGCTGTTGAATGATTCTGATATTTCTTTATGAAATAAAATTGTAAGAAAATACCTCAGACTAAAAAGTTGTACCGTACACATCACAAGCAGAAAATGGACGATTCTGTAATCACTGTATTTTACCTCAGAATAGTTCGGTAGTAAACAACATGAACCGCTGTGTTATTGTTTCTTGTGTAATGTGCCAGAGTTCAGCCACAAATAGCTTGAATTTCTTCTATCCAACTGTAATGTGAGCCTCGATATAGGAACAACTCATTGAATTGCACAACAGACACATTCTGGTTTCCTTGTACGCTATGAGAACACAGAAATCTCGTATTAATTAATGCACGGATCACTTTAAAGGCTTCATGTAATTATGTCAACACGAATACAAAGTTGCTTCCATATCATTATTAGAGTAATTTGTCTTTTTCTAATAATAGTTTTGAATTTAATTATATCTAATTATTTTCTTTACAAATAAATAAAAAATACACCAAATAAATTAAAGTTGATATTTAAAATATCTGCCGCCTTTACTAACTTGTAGTTTCCAGCTTCCCTCGATAAAATATATCCTTCACTTATCGGTAATAATTTAAAAATATGTATAGAACTCGATTATACAAGACATTTTTGTGAAAGATTTTGATGGTTGGAGAAAGAGTCTCAATCGTCCTTGCAATTTATTCTGTTCATTTATTCTTTTACGAAAGAATATTTACCTACATTCGTCCTTTGCTGTCTTTCCCGATAAGGTCATGCTCTCCTATTTAATTTGGTCGAATCAGTCTAATGTTAGGTCCCTTCAAGCTTGTTTCCAAACATAAGTTACTGTCTTTTTCCTGCAACCCCTAGGGTGAGGCATGATCTTCGACTCTCCGTGCCGCTGCTCTTACCAACTGAGCTACCATGGCAACATGCCGGTACAACATTAAATTGTCCAACTGACTCACATATCCCAGTATACCACCAGGCGTTCTCATTATGAGATACCACCCAATGCAGTGTGACTTACAAACCCGTAAGCACTTACCGGCACGATGTTACACTTCCTCCTAGGACATCATAACATGCACAGACTGCGGACAGAAAACATTCGGGGTGGACATTAAGTCAATTGCAAACCGATATTCTCCTTTTCGAGTGGGCAAAACTCCAAAAAACCTGCATTTAGAATGACAGGCCCGGAAGTTAAACTCACGAACTTCCGAATGTGAGTCCTCGAAGTTATCGCCTAAGCTGCCATCTCATCCGGTCTAGGTTCCCCCCTATATAGCAAGAGGAAGTGCCTGTCTGTGAGTAATGTTTAGACAAATCTACTGCATGCAGAGGTCTGAAATTTTTAACATAGATGGACTGAAGGATGGCCGAATCCACCTCGAAGCCAGATTTTTAATTTTAGCATTAGTTCGCGAGTAATGAGCGGAAAACTGGCAGAAAACGTGACTTTTTTTTTTACACTATTGAAGTATCATGTCTTCAGTAAAATATTTCAATTGTAAAATGAACTGCAGGTAGCCTTGCTCTGCATCCTTAACTACTGAGAAAGAAGAGCATCGGTGAAATCGATTTTCTTCAACTTAAAGCATCAAACTGTCAATTGCTTTGATTCTGTTAGCCCGCTCTGATGGATTTGTTTGTTTATGATATAATAATTCCTTTATTGCATCCAATGGTCATAGTGTGATGAATGGAGCTCTGGTGAAATTATATATGGCAGGGGAAACAGAAGGACCCCAAGAAACTTTCTCCGACCCAATTTTGTCCACCAACAAATTCCACATGGATCCAGCGAGATTCGATCCTGGGTCCCAGCGGTGAAAGACGAGCGGTCCAACTACTTAGCCATGGGGGCGGTTTTTAATGTTACGGAACGCAGAGATCTGATAAACGGTTGGACGGAACTCACTATGAAGAGGTTTTTGGGGGGGGCAGGAAAAACTCGAATCTGAGGTCGTTTTTCCTAGGCGGCGCTTTCTAACCGTTAAATGTAGGCTACCCTAAAGCAGGATTTTTGCTGTTTAATTATGAATTGTTTAGTTTGTGAATGATGTGCGTGTAAGTGTTAAAAATATAATGTTTTAATTGTTTCTTATATAAATCTAAAATCTAGAGATTGAATTATTAATCGCGGGCGAAGCCGCGGGAACCTGCTAGTTTGTAATAAAATAACTTTCTTTTCAGTAGATAGAGCAGATTGGGCAAACAAATTGAATTTGATTTGGAAGCCTTTTAGGGTGAGTTATATTTGACTCTGCTCCAGTTGCAAGATGTTTTTCTTCACAGAAGCATGAGAATCAATCGATACAACTCACTCTGGCAGTTTAAAGCTCCTTAAACCTATTCAACTCGTGCTGTATATAAGTGTGGAGCATTTGCTTCCTTTAAGGCGCTGGCTGCTTATTTGATTTCCATTTACACACGCCTTGAAGGCTCGATGTGGCAATTAGAAAAGTAGAGAAGGGAGAAAAGTTATACTGTGTAGAAGAGAATCCCTCTAGCTTCCCTGCTTTGCATATTTTTTGTGTTTATCGAGCCGGATATGAAGAAGTTCGTAATTACAGAGTTTTTAACAAAATTCTTCATCTATATATTCTAGGGCCTTTTCCGCAATCTAAAGTTGTAAATCGTGTGAACTGTTTACGGCCACTTTTAATTTCCTAAATGAATTTTTGGATCCAAAATCTTACGCGGTTTATGTAAAGCCACAGGTAATTTCCCCCTATTAAGTGCCTCACCTTGGACTCTCTTCGCTCGCTTACACTACTAATAAGTAGCGATCAGTGACAATGGTTTTATTTTTAAGCAAAATTCGCTTTAAATTTTCAATATTTCGATGTTACTACTAATTTGGCATTATTTTGCGATTCAAAAATACAGTTTTGGGGGTTACGGGCGGTATTAAAAGAAAACTTTGCAAACATACGCTATTGAAAAATTAAAAATCCTCACTCCCACAGGGGAGTATATATGTACTCTTTTATGTGTTATATGGTAGAATATATTGATAAATTTCAAACGATTTGCAGTGCACTAGGACGTACTGCTAGAAATATTAATGATTCACATAGACCAGCTAATTCATTAAAAAATCTCTTTCAGAAGGGTGCTTATTATTTTGCAATACAGAAATATAACACGCTTCTAAGAAACATTAAATTATTATGTATTAAAAGTAAAATCAAATCTTTCAAACGATCTCTCAAGGAATTTTTAATAACTCACACCTACAATATGGCTGAATATTTCCAGCTTGAATAAGTTTGGAAGCTTCTGTATATTGTTGTTGTTAAAACATGTATTTATATTTTGATCCGACGTGTTCCATATCCTTGAGCCTCGCTCAACACAGGATCTACAAGACGAGATATCTACATCTAGGGTAAGGTGGTACATTTTCGAACACTTAACAAATATTCTTATTTTATGAACACAGTAAACATAAGACAAGTTCAACTGTATCGTAATCACAAAGTTGGCAATGTAGTTGACCCTTCAAAAATATGGAAGTGTCCGCCGCCGTGGGTGAGTCGGTAGCACGCCTGCCTTCCACTCCGGCGGCCCGGGTTCGATTCCCGGCCGGGTTGGAGATTTTTCAGTAGTGAAAGATCTCCTCCCCGGGTTCAGGACTGGGTAGGTTAAGTCTTAGGTTAAGATAATGCACATTGTGCGCGATTCCTTAATTATTAAAAATATGGAAGTCAAACAGCTGTAAAATTGGTCATGGCAATCAATCTTTCATTTCCAGAATATCGTTCGAAAATGTACCACAGTAGGTACAATTCTAAACACCAGTGGGTACTATTTCGAACAGTGGCATTTTCAACGAACGAATTGCTTTCTTCCAAATATTATATTTTATTATTATTATTTATCAATAATATGAGCGTAATAATGAACTGTCACGTTTTGAATAGGCAGATGACAGGTTTGGGGCATGTGGTCAGTATGCCGACTCCTACGTCAGTTATTGATGGCTTACTGAACCGGAGCCGCTACTTCTTTATGAATTAGCTAAATCTTCGTTGAAATAATACCACTGTTGAAAGCTGTGTGATGCCATCCTTTAAATATTTGACTGGCACAATTATTAATAATAATAAACATGCAGAATGCTGTGATGGCAAAACAGCTTTTCCATGCAAGCGATCGCGGGTTAAAGTACTGTTCGAAATTGTACCTAAAATCCGTTCGTATTTGTACCTCGAGCTAGTTTTTGTAAATTATACATAGTTGCAAATTCCGCTCACGAATGACCATTGTTGTGCTAATGACTTACGTATTAAAGACTACGCTATTTGTTGGTATGAGTTAAAAATTGGTCCTCGACAATGTATTCCAGTAACACAACGTGGGATTATAAGCAATTTTATAACGTGTCATTTTTCCAGCATGGAGTTCTTACCTTCGATTGGAAAATAATATTTTATGGCCGAATGAGTCAACTTAAAACATCATTCTCGCGGATACAGACCAACAAAACAATCAGTATGGACGCTATATTTTTAAAAAGAGGTTGGCTAACATTTGAAACCCAAAAATGGATAAAAATCTTAGTCCGTTCAGAATTGTACCATGTTCGAAAATGTACCACCTTACCCTACATCTACATTTTATCATCGCGTCTCGCTAATTTCAAGCAATAAGTTAAACTCAGCTCGAAATCACCCTCTATGAACAATGCCTTAATTGTTCTGTATTCCTCAGCCTCTTCACGATGCCCTACAGAACGATAGAATTCGGTTACTAACTCTTTTGTTTAAAAAATAGTCTCAAATAGACTCGCAGAAATTTCAAGCCTCCCTCGATAATGTCCTTACACATATCGATACAGCCGGATTAACAACTACATACAAACATACTACTCGTAATATAATAATGTTATGACTGCATTACTGAAATTATTCCTCATAGAACCGTTTTGTTGGCATAAAGAGTACACGGTAAAATTTACAGGGTACAGTATGAACGTATCGCATCCCTCAAAACATTTTCGGAAAAATTTTAACAAAATACATTTCCTTGTGATAATAAGCTACGTGTATAAACTTAGGAACGATTTAATGTAATAGCGTACGTTGAAAATTATGTCACGATATTCTGTATACCGGCCCCGTTCTTCGTAAGAACCGTCCAACTCAGAAGTGCAATTTGGATACGTTCCTGAAGCATAGATATGAAAGTTGATTCCACATAAATGTCGCAGACAATAATCCAGTGTTTTTAAGAAGCATAAATAACCCTGTGAACAGCCTTAAGGCTCATGTTTTCATCCCATACAATAAGTTCGCCTTATATTATCGACAACGTGCGTGGTCTCGCGATTAGCGTCTCCTGCTGTCATTTTCTCTAATCTCCATTTCTATAACGAGTATTGTATTGGGATATTAACAAAAATTTTAGTAATAAAACACCCATTTTACCGCTAACAGCCGCGCCTAGCCATAAACATTGCATTCAATGCTGTGGTGGATTCTGAATATTGTAGAAAAGTGAGGCGTGTTTGAATAAAATTAAATATTTAATTTTTCGGTGAAAGGTATTCAACAAAGACCTTTTGTCTATTCTGTGAGTGATATCTATGTCCACCTTTGGTTCACACATCGTATTCCTTGAAACCAGACTTTTAAAAAGCCCATCCTCTTCTTCCACTCATCTTACTTTTAATCTCTTTCGCTTTTCCCTCTCTCTCACTCTCTTTCTCGCTCTCTCCCCGTTTCATCACCTTCTGTGTATTTGTGTTGTGGTTGCAATCGAAAGCAAGTTGACAAGGTGGACTGACACAAGAGGTCAATCAGCTGAACTTTTCTTTGCACTTGGGTGTGCAGTTAAGAGGTCACATAAAGAGGAAGAAGCGGGCCATGAAGAAAGTCAATACCCACAATCTGTCTCTTCTTCCAACTCCATTCCTAAGTTACCGTATATAAGAAGATACGACACCCTAAAACTCCTCTGTTTATTTCTGTCGGCTTCCCATTACTTCGCAACTTGGGGCAGTACCGAAAATAAAATGGTTTTGAAAATGAAGAAGATTCACAGAACCCTAGTGTTTCATTGTTTTCAATTGTTAGCTTAAGGCAGAAGTGAACCAAAGTTTTCTATGTGTTCTTTAGTTTTCTGCATGAGTATGCGCAAATCAAAATCATTTTTTTAAAGTCACAGCTCTTACCACGCACACAATTTAACCACACAGAAAATGTATTTTAAATTCTCGCAATAAGCTGGAATTTGTTTAAATTATTAATAGAATGTATTGAGGAAAGTTTTAATGTCAAATAATAAAGTGATTATTAAAAACACGGAGAAATACAAATATTTAGGCATAACGATTCATAAAGATGGTGGAACGGAGAAAGAAATTCAGAATAGAAACACTCTGGGCAGAAAAGCGATAACCCTATTAAATGGAGTACTGTGGGACAGATATCACGAAAAGGGAAAACCCCGTATATTTATGATTCAATAGTTAAGAAAATAGTACAATACGGTTCATAAATTTGGCCAATTAAAAAGAGAGAGGAAAGAAAATTATTATTAGCAACAGAAATGGATTTTTTGAGAAGAGCAAATAGAACTTTTACGTTGGAAAGAGTTAGAAACGAAGAAATACGGGAACAAATGGAAGTACAACACACTATAACAGATGAAACTAAAGAAAAGTAACTCGTGTGGTATGGTCATGTGATAAGGATGTGGGAGGAGAGATTACCAAAGAAAATCTTCAGATGGAATCCTCCGGTCAGAAAGAAGAGAGGCAGACCAAAGAATACATGGTTTAATGGGATATAAGAAGACATTAAGGAGAAAAACATTCCTGAGAATCTATGGGAGGATAGAGAGGCTTGGAGATTGAGAATACGGAAGATGTAGACATACATAAAAAATGAAATAAAAAATAAAAAAAATATAAAAAAACATGATGATGATTGAGGAAAGTATAAAAATATGCACGTTTCTAGTAACCATTATTATTATTATTATTATTATTATTATTATTATTATTATTATTATTATTATCCTGTAGTGGAATTGTCAAATACCGGTTAATGTTGCCATATAATACATTTTACATTTCTGGTGACTTTACAAGAACTGTTCTCTAGTGTCTAGAAGTGTATCTGTATTATTCCACTAATTTGCAGTAAAAACTTTTTCCCCTCATCATGGGTAAGGACATCATTAGGTCTACCATTGTAAGATTGAACTGGGTATGCACCACTTTCTGCGCATTCATTTACAACTTCCCGAGTCTGATCTCTTTTGCTTTCTTTTAGTTTTCATATATTCCTCATTAGCATTCAATGCGGCAGATGTTTATTAAGAAACCCCTTGAGAAATATATAAAAGCTAAACAAATCACTGAAATTTGAAAAAAATTACCGACGTGAAGGGAAGAAATTGAACTGAGAGGACATGGGGGGCCTCCCCGGATGAATGATCAGCTCAATGCCCGGGTCACCTCCGAACAACACGAACAAGTAAGACGAGATATGCCATTCCCACACACATTTACTCTGAACAAGGCGAGGATGAGTGAAGATGATAATGATGGCCAGATGATATCCGGACCACAAGGGCCTAAAGTTACCTGACATTCGTCTCACAGGTGAGAATAAACCCCGGAAACCCCCCCCTACGTAACTTATCTCGATCAGGAATCGAACCAGGGCCAGGTGCGAAGGGGGGGGCGAACACATCCCCTGTGACACAGCGGTGAACAAAAGCTGGCTAATTAATAAGTAAAAATAATGAAAATCATAACTTGAATACTTCTCTTTCATAGAATATTGAAGTAAAATGAAATCCACGAATATTACTTAAGGGTCTTGCAATATTTCCACAAGGTTGCGTAAGAACTCACTCACGAATTCTATCACATGTGCGGATAATGGACCGGACGTAGGGTTTCTGACGTCACAAGGCTTCAAGTAATGGCGTTCCTTCCTTTGCTGGCTGAAAGAGCTATTAATTCCGCTTTCTGATTTGAATATGCAATCCATCCGGAAATCTCCATTAATAATTAGGTTAACAGTAGAAAGCTTTCGATTAAATTGACGAAACCTGTAGAATATAATTGAACCACTCTACTCGTTGTACTCTGATTTAAGGCATATTATCTTATAATGTGTTTGAACATCAATAACCTGCGCCATCTGTAACCTAAAACTGTAGCACAGTATATTAGTGAGATCACTTTGAGACGGCCAGGTTAGCACAAGCATGCAGCGGAAGAAAGGAAAACTTTAGCACAAAACAATAAAAGAGGTTTAAGTTAATATAATACGCTGATTACTTATGACGTAGCGTATCGTAATAATATCCATTACGATACAAATTTCCACCATAACACAGTGTGGTAGCATTATTGTCGAACACCGAACGATCTTGAAACCTTTGAGAGTAGCCAATGACAATGTGTAATGTGTAATGTATTTAAAATACAAACAACTCGGTTTGTGTTAATTTTAATATTATACTAAATTTAGTTCATTTAGTCTTGTAGAGTAGGATTACTTCCACAAAGTCTCTGGGTTTTTACGTATATACCTTAGGAGCGAGTCTCACCGTTCGTAGAGTTCCTGCCTAGGGGAGGTAGCTGCACCCTGATGGCTATCCGACTCCAGGTGTTGTCTGTCTCTGTCTCTGCGGCATTATCCCTCCACTCAACTATTACAGTATTTTCTACCACTGGCAACGTGCAGCATGATCTTTACTCTGTGCTCACTGATCTTACGCGCAGCGAATCCGCGCATCTTGGTAACGAGACGTAACGAGAAGCTCGCTGGCTGGGTTAGTCTTCAAGGCCAGAGACTTTGTGAAAGTAATCCTACTCTAAAATCCGTTCGTTTCGAGAAAATGGACAATAACAAGCTGCGGTCAGCATGAAAATACACATACCCACTCCACGATCCCTTAAAGATAGGTACGGATGGCCATTATTCCCCAAAGCTTCCATCAGCACCTTGTGGTATTCTCGGGCATTTCTCCCTAGGATAGTGACTACTTTGACGTAAGAATGCTGTTCACATCTTGCCATATCCATTCTGCCCGGCAGTTGACTCCACCAAATTCCCATCGCCTCTATTCGTAAACCCATGCATCACAATGCTACCAAAAGATGTGTCTCTGTACTAGAGATGGCATACTCTCACTTTGAGGAAAAAAATAGTTGCCTTGAATTAGGCTCCATCCCTCATATATGCAAAAGGACATTTTCACCGAATGACTCCTGTTTAGCAATTGGCATGAAACGATTCCATAACTTAATACATGTACAGTATATAATTTATTGTATCCTATGAACCTTACGAATACACAATCTAACTACAAGTTTCTACCGATATTTATAAACTCATTGATAAGATAGTGTCCATAAATGACGTAAGCAAACAAAGACACTGGAGGCCTGTCATACATCGTATTATGAATGAGAGGACAAGTAGACAATACACTATCAGAACCATGTTCAGACCTTTATATGTCCCAATACGGCTCACAGGCAACATATGTTCCCAAGACTGATTCGCATACAGATTAGAATATATAAATAAATGACACAGAACAATAGGTACTTCTATTTAAGTGCAGTCCAGACTCTATTTATCAGGATTCGTCGAAACCTGACATTTTGTTCACGTACGGAGCAGTTAAGATTTCATTTTATTCTGACTTTGAAGTCACTTGCCATAATTTTGTATTTTTTATTTATTTTTGCCGGCGAAATGAATAATCGAAAACATCATCAAACCATTATTTATTTTAAATGTATGATTCTGCGACCACACTCATTACTGAAGTCAGCATAAACAGCTCATGTACTCTGATTTTTAATGATGGCCGGTGTCAATAAGATGTGAAGAGTATGGGTATCACAAACAAGGGAATGAAAGGTGCATGAGTCAGCTGTCGTGAAATATTCGAAGCGTGCACAGTGCTTAACTAAAACCTGTCGAACTATAAGAACGCTACCCGTTCAGAGTAAACAAAAAATCAAAAGTTTTCTGAATGAGTTGTAACTTCTGCATAGACACCCCACGCCTAAAGCAACGCAATGAGTAACAATCCTCCTATACTTTTGTTGTCATTGATTAGCACATCTGACTGGCAACCACAATCAGGAATTTTAAAAAAATCAACGATATCGGCTGGTAATGGTAATCTGCGCCATGAAAATACTGCAATGTAATCTTCGCCACTATTGATGACATTTCTGCGACTAGATAACGTAACACATTATGTTACAGCATAGGTCATACATAGTTCGACAATCACTGATTCACTGACTCAATTGACCGCAGGATTGAAGACAAGTTGCAAGCGCGGACAAGATTTCCGGTGGCAATTGAGGCGATTTTTGAAGCGGCCAAGCTGGCAACGTCACAAGATGTTTGTATTACGTTAAACGGAGCTCTTCACACGGAAGGTGATATCCGGTGCGCCCAGATGTATAAGCTTTATTGTTTTAAGCAAGCATGATTAGAGAAGCAGATAATGGTTATTTTGATGTAAAGAAACTCATAGGTGAAGTTCTATCAAGACCTGAATTATGGGATTGGAAGAGGAAGAACTGGGAGTGGACATTTTAGGTAGATTTCGAAGAAAATCTACCTATTGCAATGGATACCATGTCATGATTTTCGAAAAATTCTTTCATATCTTTACGTTTCATGCTCCCCTAAGTACGAAACCACCGCCCGTTCAAAAAAAAATTTTGTGATATTTTTATATATATATATATATATATATATATATATATATATATATATATATATATACATATATATATTTATATCTTTACACGATAGCGGCCGTAATTTTGAAGATATTTGATCCAAATTTTAATATGTTATTTCTAGGCCCAATAGTTCGGACAAGTTCGTTAATGAGCAAAATTGGCCAAAGGGGGTAGTCGGGGGAGGGGGTTGAAATTTTTAAAAATGTATATCTCGGCCCCTATGAAGTATAGAGGGAAACTTTGTTTGAATAAATTAGAGTACTCCCTATGGAGTTCACAGTGACACCAACGATTCGGGGGTTCGAGTGAGGGTGGGGGTGGGGGCGGGGGATGAAAATTCGAAACTTTTGAAACCACGTCTTGTGGAGTTTCGTTGAAAAGCTCTTGATGAGTATTCTACAAATCAATAAATAGTTTCTTGATAGCTCTCATATGAAGCGAGATTTTAATGTTTGAAAATAATAACACTTAAAAGAATTATTATAATATCATAATTTTGTCTTGTTTAGCGGCTTTGCTAATTTTATTCATTGCTGATCTTGCGCACGGCCTCCCAGAATATTATATCCTATTCTTGTTGTCAAAACAAATGATTGTAGGCTCTTCCTCTTTACTGCAGGTTTGCCATGCCAAGGCTAAAAAAGAAGAGTGCTGCGCAGCGATAATAAATTAAACCAAAAGCACTTTGAAATCTACCTCAGCCTGTAGGCCTGCATAAAGGGATTTTTTTTACATCTTGTCTGGTGGAGAACTTTAGTACGCATTTACCCTTCGGGTAAATAAAATAGCTGGTACTCGATGGAACTTCTCTTGGCGGCGTAATTATTTTATTTAGCCACCAGATGAAATTTCAGGTGGAAAAAACAACACTAGCTATTTATCTGTAAATTCTATTATGCAATGACCGAAAGCGTAAAACGAGAAAATAATGTATACTTCATACTCCTCCATTTCACCGGATAAGTTCCCCAGAAATTTTCATGAACCATATGTAGATCAAAACAAGGAATAAAAAATTTAAATTTATGGCTCTTCTCACATCCGTAAGATTGCTCAGTCTCAAGGAAACTAAATACGCATTCAAAGAAACCCTTCTGCCAATCGGCCTTCATTGAACGAATATGTTTTATATTTTAACTTTGATAACACTTTGCCTAATAGTCTAATGCCTTTTACAGGAACGTTGCAGTTTGAAAATAAAGAGAAATGAATTTTGTTTATAAATTACCTTGCGTTTCTTGTTATGTAATGTCCTGGAACGGTGTTGTAAATTCCACTTTATGTGTTATGATAACACATCGCCAATAAAAATATTACAATTCACCCAATGACTCCATGGAGAATATTCCACGATCACAGTCAGTTTCCTTTGGAGGCAGCTGTGAAGAAATGACAATTTTTTATTAGATAAAAATTAGCGATCAATGAAATTAACGGACCAGAAATAAAGTTAAGAATTAGAGAGAAGATAGAGAAAGTGAGACGGACAGAAATTGGAAAGCCGATTGGGATATATCTTGCCAGGATTGAGCAACCAGGTCTTTATTCGCTTGTTGCTAATATTTCTGACGAACTGGAAACCCACTGTAGATTAAAAAATAAAAAATAAAAATTAATAAATTAAAAATTAAAATATTACAAATTAAAAAATTAAAAAATAAAATAAAAAGTACAAAATTACAACTAAGCAATAAAAAAAAATATATATATACATATATATTGTTATGAGGGTGTATCTTGACACAGTCTCCTGGCAAGATCAGGAAGGGGAGAGATATATGTAATTACTTGAAAGATGTGACAACTGTCAGGATATAGAGGAAGATAGAAGGAAAGAATGAGAGAGAGAGAGATTGATAGAGTAACATAGAGAAATAGGTACTCTGAGTAGGACAAATACATATAGGTAGACAGTAAGAATACGATAGAGATAGGTTAATATTCTGGTACTTATTTTGTTTGATGAGGAACTGCATGAATTCTTTATATCTATTTTTTTTTTTTTTTTTTTTTTATTATTATTATTATTGCATGATAAAGTATTTTACATCCTAAATTTTCACAATTGCATGATAAAGAAATTCATGACAAGTTTTCATAACAATTGCATGCCATTTAGAGTTGTTCAAAATTTCTTCATTATCTCTTTAGGACAGAAACCTTTACCTGCAATGAGCAGCCAGGCCTTTATTGGCCTATACGGCTAGTAGTTAAGTCCCGGAGACACTTTTTAAGTACAATGCTAGCAATGCCAACAAATGTTTCTATCTTAGAGATCCCTGGCAAAATTAATCAGGTAAAACAGGAGATAAAATGAGATAAAGATACAAAGTAAAAATGACATTAAAATTCCGATACTCAAATTATATTATGATACTGAAGCACTGCTTAGATCCAATGATCTCCGAAATTATACTCCTTCCACGCACTGCATACATCCCATAATCTCCTCGGAAGTATTATAGATTTGTCCAATATATCTTCGTCATCTGAAAATTAATCGACATTAAATTTTAATACACCATCTTCCGAGGCCAGGATGTCTATGAGGAGAGGTTTTAGGCTAACAAAGAGGTATTTACCTTCTAATGAGGTCTGCTGATTATTTGATACCCCAGAGCATAGCCCGCTAATATACTCTTCCCGCTGCCATGCTCTTACTATCGGGCTATGTCCATAGTCAGTGTATTTAGAAAGCAGACTTTCTTTTAAAGTGGTACAGATGTCGGGGGAAAAAAAGGAAAACGGATGGGACTATTCAACACGATTCACGACACTGGAATGAACAATCTCCAGAAGAGACAGAAATCTGTTAGTACTGCTTCTAGACCTTTAATGATTACCAGGCCCGACAAGAGGGAGGGGCAGCCGGGGCTGTAGAACCGGGGCCCGGGCCCAAAAGGGGGCCCGGCCGACCAGGTTTTATTTTTTACTTTCTAAATTTATTTTAAAATAAAATTGGTTATAAGTCAATAAACAGCTTAAGTTATGTTTTGTGTGTTTATTTTATCTGCATTGTCCTGTCATATAACGGTGACACGGAATTAATCAGTTAATCTGAAATGGATTATTCTTGAAGAAAAATTGCTATTTTGGAAAAGTAGAAGCAGAAAGCTTTTTATAATTTTCAAAAGATGAAACTGGTTCATACAGATAAAATTGTTCCTAATTAGAACATTTTAATGTATTTTTCCATTTTGTGCCCTGCATCAGTTAACCGATTTGGTCCAAAATCAATAAGCTTCGTTCCATGGGCGTTATAAATGGTATACCAAGTTTTATGAAAATCCGATAAAGCGTATTTGAGTTATCGCGCTTACAGACACACAGACAGACAGTCAGACGGAGAGGTATTTTCCTGTCTACCAGACAATCTCATAAAATACCAGTACCATTCTGGCATTTAATAATTATATAATATCATTACATAATCTTTTTTGTTGCATACATTATAAAGGGCGAGTTGGGTAGTGAATTTAATATTTGACGGGGGCCCGGGAAAATTTGTCCCTGGGGTCCTTGCTTTCTTTCCACGGCCCTGATGATTACCCCGAATCTTACGATATCTGTTTTTCTTAGCACCATCGTCAGCAAAATATCGCCATTACTGTCACCATAATTATATTATATGACTTGCTATAATTTATTACGTATGAATGACCCCAATTCTGGGTGAACTCATGAGTGATTATTAAATGCACATATTACTGCATTTCGTATATAGTAAATTTCAAAGCAAATTTTTGTATCATTGTGTCCTACTGTACTGAACTGCGCTCTCTTCTTTGCATCTTTATAAGACGGACTGTAAATGTTTCATCTCTGGCTGAAGCAACAGTTGGTATAAGAGATCAAAGAGCTCTGCCAGCAATTCACCAAAAGACGAGACAGAGGTGTCGAATAACTTTCTGCATGTGTTGATTTTATCAACAGTGCCAAAGAAAAAGCCAGTGTGTCAATATTTTTGCAACGCCGCATGTGATCACGCTTAAATGGCAATATGATTTGTCAGTCCATAGCTTCGATCCTCTAAATTAAGACTAACTCTATTAATAGAAATTGTTCCTTTCCATGTATCCTAAAGAAGAGTATTAAATTGCACGTGGCATTACTTTCAAGTTTAATATTACTATAGCCAACGCCGGCACCATCATCTGTTGTAATTTACCCAGGGCAGGCTCTAGGTATTTTCGCACCCTAGGCGAGAAATAGTTTCTTCGCCCTCCCCTAAATTGCCACCTCAGTCATTCCATTTTTTAATAATTTGATCAAACATGGAATTTCACGAACTCTAGCTTGGTGTTGTAAGAGGTTAAATAATTGTTGATTACGGCTGAAAATGGGTTATTTAAACATTAATATAGTGTGTAAATTGTTAAGGAATCGATGTAATGATATTGTTAACAAGAAATGTTCAGTGAACCAAGAGAATTTAAGTCACTAGAATATTGCAGTGAAATAAAAAGTCTTTGGGGGACGGAAATTTACTTATTTAACTGCAATAGAAACAAGAGAGAAGGATTGGCGTGGTGAAAGTTAGTTGTCTGGAAACTAAAAAAACATTACTGGTAATGCAATTAAAGAAATATGTCCCCTGTGCAATAAGACAGAAGACGCTAAGCACAATACTACTTGAATGCAGGGAAACGGAACACTGGAAAAAAATTATATTGACAATAACATTTGTTAAACATTAAGAACTCCGTTACTCTTAAGAAAATTAGCAATATGCATACTATAAATGTGAAATGATTAGAAAAATATGGGCAAAATGCTATATTTAATAAAATAAAAGTGGTTAGCAAAAATGGAATTATATATATATACGAAAAAGTTGATAGATTAATAATTAAGAATGGGCTACTTTTATAATATAATTAAAGACGCTATTAGTTCAGTTCTATTTGCAGTTTGCATTGAATGTTTTGCTTTCCTTCATATAATATTAATGACTAGCGAAATTCAGAAATTGTAACCGGGAGTATGTACATGATTGAGAAACAAACGTACACACATACACTTCATTTACACATATACGCGTGCGCACACACACACATATATATATATATATATATATATATATACATATTAGGCCTATATAAATAAATAATTTGATGTTAAATTCGTTAAAATATTGAACTCAACAAAAAATACCGTAAGAAATGGTAATTCTTGTTTTAACCTTTACTTTGACTAATTAATTCGTTTATTTCACTTTTCAATACCTACGTAACATATATTTAAATACTTATTGTGTTTATTACCTACTAAAGGCCTACAAATGAGTGATTGTGATAGGTGGGAACTTCTAGGAAGGAGGGAAGGGCGGCGCAAATAAAGTGGCCTATAGGCTACTTATGAAAAGTATAAATCCGGCACTGATTCTCTTTCTCGAATCCTATGCCCCCAAGTTAGGGCTTCTGTTTACCTGTGTGAATTTTGTTACGCTTACGGAAACTAAGGT
Organism: Ectobius pallidus; assembly: GCA_964059195.1. Lineage (NCBI taxonomy): Eukaryota > Metazoa > Arthropoda > Insecta > Blattodea > Ectobiidae > Ectobius > Ectobius pallidus. Next base: position 46,157,880 of record CAXKWD010000004.1, on the reverse strand, counting down.
ATTACTTGGACGTGAAAAGCCGGGAAATTTAGGCTTGGAGTTCTTTAACGAGGCGTAAATCTACGACACGGGCCCCCAGCTTAAAGTCCCCCCTCCCCCGGAGGACTCCGTGCCCGGATATTTACGTCCTGAAAAATCGCGGCCGGGTTTGATCCCGCGACCTTCGGTTCCAGAAGCGGGCACGCTACCTCTAGACCACCGCGGCCGACGTTTAATAGATTACTTACTTCGAATTTCGGAGAGTAAAAGTATAAATTGTATCACTATAAAAGTAAATATAAAATATATAAATTCATTGTGTAAGACGAAATTCACATGTTATTTTATTTAATTTGGAGTAAGACACTGTCTTTGCCAGGGCCATGGCATTATTCAGTTCACTGCCTTCTTGACTCTGTCACTCATTCTCGAGACGGCGGTGATTTAGTTATGAGAAAAAAAAAGAAGAAAAAGAAAGAAAAAAAGGAAAAAGAAAGAAAGAAAAAAAAAGAGTCGCTCGTAACGTGTCATTTGTTTCGTAATATTTATGCAAAGCCATTGTTAAGGCTTGTTATCCGTTTTCTCATGTGTACGTATCATGCAAAAAGGCCTGCTTTCATCAGAAACTGTAAGTTCATTCTCTATCAGAATTTTAAAACATAGTGTTATCAAATCTAGAAAAGAGTAAAATTAATTTTCTTAGAATAGTTGTACGACAATGAAATTGCCACGAATTTAGTTATAGACCTACGTGAATGATTGCAATAGAAAATGATGTAACAGGATTTGAATATTATACATAAGGCCAGCTACATTGTGCTTGACTATTATTTTGTGTAGCTCATGGCCATATTGTTTGAACTAATTCAGTTTTCTTGTTCTGAGTAACGGAGTTTAATTCATTTGATTTTAGGTATTGTAATATACGACGTGTTGATTTGGTAGCTGAGGAATTAATCCGTACTTTTATACATAGGCCTATGTTGAAACAATGTACTCGACTACAGTGAGACTACTTTCATCTTCGCTACCAGTAACATGCTTAGGTAAAGTCCTTGATGAAGAAGTATTATATTCGCCCCCCCCCCCAAATTTGAAACTAAATGTCCAGCATTAATACGTTTTAAAATCTCGTGACTACAAAGAAATCAGTGTATGTTCCCTGTGTCTATCTGTGTGTAAGCCTATATATCTGTAAACAGCATGCCCAAAAATGAAACATCGGATTGAAACTTGAAATTTTATATTTGAATAAGGCGATAGGCCTATAAGGCCTACCGTTTTAACCTACACCAAAAAAGTTTTTTTTTTCCGGAATTTTCTGGAAAACTGCTCTAATCATTTTGTGTAATGTTTGTACAATACTTGTAATAATACTTAAACGATTTTAAACATTTATTCATAGAATACGTACGAAGGATAGGTATAAGTAAGCCGTATTTTCCATAATTTTACTTTCACGTTCTTCCGCACGAATAATGATGACTACACGAGACTCTAACACAACTAAATGCGTATTCCTGCAATGTGCTACAAATTCTGTGTTGGAATTGGAAGGCTAAATATTATCTTGTAAGTTTTCGCATCCGTTAAGTGATTGAAACAACAGAAAATTAGAGAAAACATATCAACTAACTGAAATCTAATCTAAAGATAATTATTTTATTACGCTTATTGTAGATAATTCTGGACCATAAACTCAGGTCCCTATCAAATATGAAATTCTTTGGCCCACCATAAGTGATACGGCGAAATTCAAATATAAGTCGCCCCCGGGAATGCACCACTGAAATTACTAAAATCGAAAGTTTTCAAGCAATATAGCTCAAAATTTTACCATACACTTGTCTCATGCATTTATTTTATGGTTTAAAATTTCATCCTAATATCTTGAAAAGTTTTTGAGTTATTAATTTTTATAGTATAAAAGTAGAGCGATTTTCAAAATACTCCACACGATGAAAATTTTCAAAAATTAATTTTTTTACAAATGCACTTTATTTATCTAACTATGAAGAAAAAATTTGTCATATGATTTTTTTCTAAGGTTTATGGTTCCTGAGATAAAAAAAAGTGTAAGTTATATATATTTATATTTCAAAATTTCAAAAATATATTTATTTTGAAAATTCATAACTAATAAAATATTCATAATTTCAAAAATTCATATGACAGATTTTTATAACTACACCTTAAGAACACGTGCTGATAATTTGAGAGAAATTGCATAAAGACTTCATCGTGTGGAGTGTTTTAAATTATGAAAAATGATGAAAAAAAAAAGTTAGATAAACGATCTTTAAGGGCAGGCAGGTAGCAGTCAGGAACGTGCGCAAGGCCATTTAAAAGTCACCTGACGCCCTTTAAACACGCAGAATGCCATAAACGAAAATAGATTCTGAAACTAGAATGTTTGTAGAATTTTATCAGTACAAAAATGAAAAATGACTTTTTTTCACAATTTTTAACAAATCTCAGTGGTGCATTCCCTTAAGCTCCGCCCATTCGATATTCACATTTGCACGAACTGTGTGATGTATTTTATTTCTGAGCGAAGCAGAGTGACCAACTGTCTTTGTATATTGTCGCAAGTGCCTTGTACCCTCTGTTCTTGTATATTGGCGCAAGTGCCTTGTATCCACCTCTACATATAGCTAAATAATGCGTAACACTAGCCACATAGTTAATTCGCGAAGCGGAGGTGGCAGCCGTAGCGAAGCGCCCTTGCATTTTCGAATAATGTACGATACGCTGTTTGTAGGTTTCGAAAATGTGGCATATTACATCTCCCGGGGGTTTGTCAGCCTATCACCTTTCGTCTAGCGGTATAACGTCACAACCTCCAACGTCCAATCACGAGTTTCTTCATAATACGAGGACAGAAGAATTCGCTAGATCGTGGTATAAAAGAAACTGCATCGCTGTGGACGGGTCGGGCGGGACTCATTCATCCCAAGGTGTGACTTCTATTTGAATTTTCCCAGTAATACTAAACTGCAACGTGGATTCCCTTCTCACATTGACAAAATAATCCGATGGAAATTGTTATTCAACCGTATAGCCTACTTTAACAAATCATAATTTCTCTGGATAGATTAGACATCAGATCCGCCTCACCGCCATTTCATTCTTACATTTTCACAAAAGACAAAGGGAATTGATTAAAAGTAATTCTTCCCTTGCTAGAAAAACCTAGAAGGCTATTATAAATACGATATAAAATGTGCGCTATCCGGTCAGGGTTGTAGAATTGCCAAGAAGATTTTAATTTAAAACGCATTGAAAGGACTAGCATTCCTTAAAATAAAATAAATTTAAGTCGCACCTTGGATGAATGTTCCCGCCCACCACTCCCTCGCGATGCACTTTCTTTTATACCACTTCTTCTGTCCTCATATTGCGTAGAAACTCGTGATTGGACGTTGGTAGTGTGACGTCATACATTTTTACTGATTTCATGCAGACTATCGTTTTTTCTTCAGATTACAGTATTTAATAACACATCTTTCAGTAAATGCAGTTCAGCGTTGCTTAGCTGGCTAACCGAATCGTCAATGTATTATGTTAACTGCAATAACATGAGAACTAAAATATCGTAGCCCATTGCACCTCAATTTTCTTCACAGTACTTAAAATCTGCTGTCGAGTAATATAAAGAATCTAATGATCATTCAAGTTCTCTCGGTTGAAAGTAGCATCCGAGTACCTACTCATGTAGTTTCACGCAGCGCTGTCGGATATTGCGTTAATCTCATTATACTACTAGCGTTCACAGAGTAAAGATCCATAACATAAGCACGTTGTGTCTTCTATCCTGGGATCATGTGCTAAGACTCGGCAGTATGTCAACATTGAACTGCCCTGTTGGCCTGATAGATGTGCCTTCATACATATGCCTTTCTTGCCTGCAAAACTTATAGTCTACCGCGTTAACGAAGTTAAATCGGATGCGCGATTACTCGAGAACTCGTGCTCACTTCTCCTATCATTAAACAATTTCAAATGATCATTCGATTACTTTTTATACGATTCTTGACATCTCGAGAACTTTCAAGAATGGAATAATTCCGATTTTTTCATTCGAGAAATCCCAACATCAGTCAGTATTGTATATAATCTTACGGTCATATTTTCTTATATATTATCTCCAGGCAAGATATTCGATTGTCCCATTCATTTTGGAAGTTACTAAAATAGCAAAATTAGAAATTGATAACTAAGTAAAATAGCTGGAGCACTTCTTGTAAGGCCTGGAAAGGCTCTGAGATTAAATGTCATGTCATAGCCATGCAATTTTCAGACAATAAGATTTCCGCAGAAATGAAGCGGAAAGTCCATTCTAAAAAAAATGTTCTCCCTATCCATGTGGTATTCCACGCCTTAATAATATGTTAATATATTTTACTCCTGGACAAAATTCCGATGAACTTGCAGAAGCAGTTTTCGGCCTGCTAGGTAATAATACAGTATTATGCCAATAGTTTTCAAAATAGCTGCGGACCCCAATTAATCTCTTTGAGCCTATCATCTGTCTTCTGCCCTCTACAGAGAAATATAAAGTAAATCGATCCCTGTAAAGGCCGTATAGACCCTTAGGATTTCAGAAGCCTGAGGTCTTACACACCACCCGCTTTTTCTCCATGATTGTTCCTGTTACACAGTTCTGTTAAGGGCTGAGTTTACTCCATGGTCAAAGTGCCACTAGAAGGATTAGGCCAAGTGAAAAACTATGCCCCTTTCTGGGGTTGAAATCACGACCTTCTGGTTTCAGCGCAGTGTCTCAACCACCTATTCCACCGTGAACCTCAAAGGAAAATAAGGGTAACTAAATTCTACTTAGGTAATGAAACATCCCCCGGAGAGCCCCGGATTATGGTTTGACAGATGTCACTAGAATATAATCAGCTTTGGAATATGCATTAATTTCCTCCAAAACCTACCTAATTAAATCTAAACCTCCGAAAAGTGTCTTAAATGATTGTATAAGTATGTGTATAGCCCATGTAACACCCGAATTACACGAATTACTTCTTAATTATACAATTTTGAACATATTAAGTTATGTAGCCTACAACAAAAGGAACGAAAAATATGGTTTTATTTTAGGGTACAGCAAACAATCGGAGTAACAGTTCAAGCCTCTCATCGTCTTCTCAAGTTGACCTCTTAAATTTGCAGTGAGTATTAATATATTGTAACGTTGGATTTACTCAATTGTCACTATTCGTAATTTCGGAACTGGATAACTTACATCTTAGCCAATGAATGTATATAGAGCGTAGTATACTGTAGGTCTATGAAGTGAAAAATGAGATAAGCTTACATACTGTTTCACAATTTATAAGCACTAACTCCCTAATCTTTTTAAGATTATAAGAGAACCATCTTATTATATTTCAGTGTAAGGAACGTTGACTCAAATGCTAAAAGGAGAAAAACGAAGACACGCAGTATATCGTCAGGTTCAAGCAACTGCAGCTACGAAGGCCAAGGCTTAGAAAGTGCTTCCAAATCAGGTTAGTTCCCATTATAATATGAGATTCGTATGATGGGTGGAATATTTATTATTTGGCTCAAAATTTATTTTTATTTTTCTAAACGAACCAGTGATATTCAGTGAATACATTCTGACAAAGCTTTAAAGTTCGCAACAAATGGAAATGGAATTAGTGACAATATAATTATATCGATTGGTTCACCAGCCATGCAGTAAACTCAAAAACCATTTTCATACACTTTCATTTTCAATATGCTTACTTTTCACGTGATCAAAATGGATACACTTCTATAAATCGGGATTAACAAAACTAATTATAATGTTTAAAGTAGCAATAATTATACTATGACATTATAGTTTTAAATTAAGTGTATTGAAAATCAGTTTATGCTCATTTACTTGGTTTAAATTTAATCTTTATAATAGCCTACGTTTTATAAACATGTCAGAGATGCTATAAAAAAATAATATTGGGGAAAGACATATTTTGGTAAGGTATGTATTTTTCCAAAAGATTTAATTACTAATAATTATATGAAATAGACTATAACAAAAATTAACATGGGTTTTAATATGCTTAGCATTTAGTATCCACGAGAAAATACGCAATGGATGGTATTATCAACTCATCCGCCGTAGAAAGTTGAGTGTGTTAATATTTAATGAATAAATTACACAATAAATTATACGCATTCTGTAATCGTCCAACACAATCCCTGCCATTTATTGAAATATGCAGGTTTATTGTCCATACCTGTGCTAAATTATTTCCCACCCTCACTGCAGAACAAATTTAATTGCAACAATTTCATGACCATCTACGATGAAATCTAATTGGATAAAACCTACCATGCTTATATCTGAAGTCGGCAAATTACAAGAATTTAGATATACAGCATTATAATTATTATAATTGTGGCTCAAAGCATGGTAGGATGATTGAAATTGTTCACAACTTTATAATGCCACAGTAACCAGGACTTTTATCAATAATTTCACTTTCTCACTTTAAGTTATTTGTAGTAGAGAAAGCATAGCGATCAAAACAGAACTGGAAATGAAGATAACACCGAGAAAACATGTTTCACGATGCTTAGAAGCCGAAAAAATTGTTTTTTGACTGATGTCTATATGTCTGTACAGGTCTGGTACAGTAGCACTGCGAGAGATTCGCCGTTACCAGAAGAGCACTGAGCTTCTCATCCGCAAATTGACTTTCCAGCGATTGGTTAGAGAAATCGCACAGGACTTCAAAGCTGACCTTCGCTTTCAGAGCTCTGCAGGAAGCCAGCAAGGCTTACCTAGTTGATCTTTTCGAAGACACCAACCTCTGTGCCATCCACGCCAAGCGTGTGACTATCATGCCCACGGACATACAGTTGGCTAGGCGTATACGAGGAGAGAGGGCTTAAATTGTTCCTCCACCTCACACCACACCAGAAAGTCAGGGCCGTTTGGTCATTAAAAGAATTAAACTGGTAAGAAAATGAGGGGTTTGGCGCAAGAACCTGGTAAGTCCAAGAAAACACTTTCGGAGTAAATCCAAAAACAAAGTTTGATATCCATTAAACGAGTGTATTTGTTGAAATTATGAAAATTTATTTCACTGAACAATTCTGCATGTCTTTTTGCGTTACATAAGTGAATATAAATGAAACAAAGTAAGTGCATATATTTTAAAATTAATATTATAATTATTTGGACTTATCTGGTTTTTGCCCCAATTATGTAAAATTTAATACAAACATACAAAATATTATTACTGACTGAGAAAATAACATGAAGGACAACAAACTAGCAATAATAGACTATATTTTATTAATTAAAAGGAGTCCCTCCATGTCCTTTAGTGAGCAAAGCTTTAAAGTTCGCAACAAATGGAAATGGAATTAGTGACAATATAATTATATCGATTGGTTCACCAGCCATGCAGTAAACTCAAAAACCATTTTCATACACTTTCATTTTCAATATGCTTACTTTTCACGTGATCAAAATGGATACACTTCTATAAATCGGGATTAACAAAACTAATTATAATGTTTAAAGTAGCAATAATTATACTATGACATTATAGTTTTAAATTAAGTGTATTGAAAATCAGTTTATGCTCATTTACTTGGTTTAAATTTAATCTTTATAATAGCCTACGTTTTATAAACATGTCAGAGATGCTATAAAAAAATAATATTGGGGAAAGACATATTTTGGTAAGGTATGTATTTTTCCAAAAGATTTAATTACTAATAATTATATGAAATAGACTATAACAAAAATTAACATGGGTTTTAATATGCTTAGCATTTAGTATCCACGAGAAAATACGCAATGGATGGTATTATCAACTCATCCGCCGTAGAAAGTTGAGTGTGTTAATATTTAATGAATAAATTACACAATAAATTATACGCATTCTGTAATCGTCCAACACAATCCCTGCCATTTATTGAAATATGCAGGTTTATTGTCCATACCTGTGCTAAATTATTTCCCACCCTCACTGCAGAACAAATTTAATTGCAACAATTTCATGACCATCTACGATGAAATCTAATTGGATAAAACCTACCATGCTTATATCTGAAGTCGGCAAATTACAAGAATTTAGATATACAGCATTATAATTATTATAATTGTGGCTCAAAGCATGGTAGGATGATTGAAATTGTTCACAACTTTATAATGCCACAGTAACCAGGACTTTTATCAATAATTTCACTTTCTCACTTTAAGTTATTTGTAGTAGAGAAAGCATAGCGATCAAAACAGAACTGGAAATGAAGATAACACCGAGAAAACATGTTTCACGATGCTTAGAAGCCGAAAAAATTGTTTTTTGACTGATGTCTATATGTCTGTACAGGTCTGGTACAGTAGCACTGCGAGAGATCCGCCGTTGCCAGAAGAGCACTGAGCTTCTCATCCGCAAATTGACTTTCCAGCGATTGGTTAGAGAAATCGCACAGGACTTCAAAGCTGACCTTCGCTTTCAGAGCTCTGCAGGAAGCCAGCAAGGCTTACCTCGTTGATCTTTTCGAAGACACCAACCTCTGTGCCATCCACGCCAAGCGTGTGACTATCATGCCCACGGACATACAGTTGGCTAGGCGTATACGAGGAGAGAGGGCTTAAATTGTTCCTCCACCTCACACCACACCAGAAAGTCAGGGCCGTTTGGTCATTAAAAGAATTAAACTGGTAAGAAAATGAGGGGTTTGGCGCAAGAACCTGGTAAGTCCAAGAAAACACTTTCGGAGTAAATCCAAAAACAAAGTTTGATATCCATTAAACGAGTGTATTTGTTGAAATTATGAAAATTTATTTCACTGAACAATTCTGCATGTCTTTTTGCGTTACATAAGTGAATATAAATGAAACAAAGTAAGTGCATATATTTTAAAATTAATATTATAATTATTTGGACTTATCTGGTTTTTGCCCCAATTATGTAAAATTTAATACAAACATACAAAATATTATTACTGACTGAGAAAATAACATGAAGGACAACAAACTAGCAATAATAGACTATATTTTATTAATTAAAAGGAGTCCCTCCATGTCCTTTAGTGAGCAAAGCTTTAAAGTTCGCAACAAATGGAAATGGAATTAGTGACAATATAATTATATCGATTGGTTCACCAGCCATGCAGTAAACTCAAAAACCATTTTCATACACTTTCATTTTCAATATGCTTACTTTTCACGTGATCAAAATGGATACACTTCTATAAATCGGGATTAACAAAACTAATTATAATGTTTAAAGTAGCAATAATTATACTATGACATTATAGTTTTAAATTAAGTGTATTGAAAATCAGTTTATGCTCATTTACTTGGTTTAAATTTAATCTTTATAATAGCCTACGTTTTATAAACATGTCAGAGATGCTATAAAAAAATAATATTGGGGAAAGACATATTTTGGTAAGATATGTATTTTTCCAAAAGATTTAATTACTAATAATTATATGAAATAGACTATAACAAAAATGAACATGGGTTTTAATATGCTTAGCATTTAGTATCCACGAGAAAATACGCAATGGATGGTATTATCAACTCATCCGCCGTAGAAAGTTGAGTGTGTTAATATTTAATGAATAAATTACACAATAAATTATACGCATTCTGTAATCGTCCAACACAATCCCTGCCATTTATTGAAATATGCAGGTTTATTGTCCATACCTGTGCTAAATTATTTCCCACCCTCACTGCAGAACAAATTTAATTGCAACAATTTCATGACCATCTACGATGAAATCTAATTGGATAAAACCTACCATGCTTATATCTGAAGTCGGCAAATTACAAGAATTTAGATATACAGCATTATAATTATTATAATTGTGGCTCAAAGCATGGTAGGATGATTGAAATTGTTCACAACTTTATAATGCCACAGTAACCAGGACTTTTATCAATAATTTCACTTTCTCACTTTAAGTTATTTGTAGTAGAGAAAGCATAGCGATCAAAACAGAACTGGAAATGAAGATAACACCGAGAAAACATGTTTCACGATGCTTAGAAGCCGAAAAAATTGTTTTTTGACTGATGTCTATATGTCTGTACAGGTCTGGTACAGTAGCACTGCGAGAGATTCGCCGTTACCAGAAGAGCACTGAGCTTCTCATCCGCAAATTGACTTTCCAGCGATTGGTTAGAGAAATCGCACAGGACTTCAAAGCTGACCTTCGCTTTCAGAGCTCTGCAGGAAGCCAGCAAGGCTTACCTCGTTGATCTTTTCGAAGACACCAACCTCTGTGCCATCCACGCCAAGCGTGTGACTATCATGCCCACGGACATACAGTTGGCTAGGCGTATACGAGGAGGTAAAGGTAAAGTGATCCCTATACAGGCCATGGAGGCCCAGAGGGTTCCAAGAGGTTGAGGCTCCCAGATTTTGGACATTCGGCACATGAAGGTGGTAAGGTTGTCAGCCTTACGCACCGGCCGCCTTTACCCCCAGAATTGCTCCTGGTACTCATTTCTGTTAGAGGCTGAGTCGACCCCAGGGCCATAGTGCCACCAGAAGGATTAGGCCAATTGAAAAATCTCAACGACCTCATCGGGAATCGAACCCGCGACCTTCCGGTTTGCAGCGCAGCGCCTCAACCACTACGCTACGGCGTACCCCGTATACGAGGAGAGAGGGCTTAAATTGTTCCTCCACCTCACACCACACCAGAAAGTCAGGGCCGTTTGGTCATTAAAAGAATTAAACTGGTAAGAAAATGAGGGGTTTGGCGCAAGAACCTGGTAAGTCCAAGAAAACACTTTTGGAGTAAATCCAAAAACAAAGTTTGATATCCATTAAACGAGTGTATTTGTTGAAATTATGAAAATTTATTTCACTGAACAATTTCTGCATGTCTTTTTGCGTTACATAAGTGAATATAAATGAAACAAAGTAAGTGCATATATTTTAAAATTAATATTATAATTATTTGGACTTATCTGGTTTTTGCCCCAATTATGTAAAATTTAATACAAACATACAAAATATTATTACTGACTGAGAAAATAACATGAAGGACAACAAACTAGCAATAATAGACTATATTTTATTAATTAAAAGGAGTCCCTCCATGTCCTTTAGTGAGCATTAAAGATAATTTATGTATGACATGATTGACTCTTGATTGGGTTTTATTTTGGACTCATACTAAACTTAACAAAAACTAAACTAGAACATGTTCAGGGGCACAGTATTATGGCCTCGGACAAAAGTCCCATAATGCAGGGACTATGATAGTCCCATAATCTTTGCCTCAAGATATAGTTCTTTGATTAAGTTTATGACCATAATTATGACAGATAACTTTAAAGCATAAATTTGAGTGAGGGGCCAAACATTGACTCACCTCTATAACGAGAATTATAATGCTGTTACAAATCTCCAATGGGCAACACCAATCTGATATAGCAATATAGCAATGTAATGCTGAACGATTGAAAATAATTTTTTTTTAAACTAAACTCCATGGTGGCCTACCATCCACTGCTGCCATGATTCTTTTGACATTAATTACAAGTGCATATATTGAAAAAGATTGCTACAAATTTACAGTAAGTCATATCTATGTACGGTGCCATGACGGCAATTGTCACATATCTGAAAATGTTTCTAATGATATGACAGCATGTTTCGTACAGCAAAAATTCTTCACTTTTGAATACACGGAATGATAAATCTGAAATGAATACTTTCTCGTTTCTTACAGAAAATTACTTTTGGTGACAAAAGAAACATTACAAAAGCAGCAGAAAGGAATAATGAAATTTTGACAAGACCACGTCCAAACACATCATGTAAGTCTTTACAGAATTATTAATTTTAATTAACAATTACAGAGTGCTTAAAAAAATGTATACACACTTTGAAGTGTCATTGAAAATTTATTTTCCGTTCTACAATGTTAAATTTCTGGAAATGGAAAACTTAAAGTCCAATTTGAAAAATACATGACTTTCTGATGAAATGTTATTAATGTTCAAATGTTCAAAATGGTGGCCTTCAGCACCAATACATTTCTGAGTACGAGTCACCACTGATTCCGTACATCGTACCAAAGTGTCCTGTGAGATTTCTGCGCACACCGCTTGAATCTCATTCCAAAGTGTGTCTAGGTTACGTGGTTTCCGTTTGTACACCTCATTTTTTACTGTGCCCCATAAGAAGAAATCCAGCTGCGTAAGGTCTGGAGAGGGTGCAGGAAACTCGATTAGCCCTGCGTCCTATCCACTGACCTTGCAAATACGTCCCTATGATAGGGCGGCGGCATCCCATCTTGTTGGAAATAAACTTTATCATTACCGTATAATACACGAAATCAGCATTATCAGCAAGCATTGTTAGGTACTTTTCATTGTCGGATGATCATTGGCACGATTGTTGGACGACTGTTTAAACTATTCTGCTGCCACCTGTTAAAGAAATATAACATTACTTTCTCCCAGAAATTTAACCTTGTAGAACGGGAAATAAATTTTCTAAGACAGTTCAAAGCGTGCATACATTTTTTAAGCACTCTATAGAAGCAAAAAAATGTATTATTGCCATCAAATCTCACTTAAAAATTTAATTTGCCAAAAATGTTAAAGAAAAAATATAAATATAAAGTGTCAAAAATGAAATTCAACGGATGGCAAAAAGTTTTCTTAATGAATAAGTTTTCTGCACGAACACTTATTGATTTCAAAACTAGCCTAGGATTTTAAAGTGCGCATCTTCAAATGATCTTCTCTAATCCCAAATGGGGATGATTTTTCAGCATATTCTGCCCTTCTAGGACTTAAACTATATTTAGCCACACTCTGCTGATCCCTTTTTGTCCCTTTTTAATGATAGCCTAATCTTTAATATCCTTTCGCCGTGCATTTTATCATTTACATAGCATAGCATTAAAAAATCAGGTAAACTGATATAACAAAGTGCCAAATCAGTTATAATTGCAATTATGATAGGCCCATGCAGAATAGATCTCCGAGTTAAACTCCAGATCGATTCATTAAGCAGGGCTTACGGAAGAACAAAGGTCTAAAGTTTGATTCTTAACGTTAATTCCTATTCGTATACATTACTAAGCTTATAATAAATTATTAAAATATGTCAACATTTTACAAAATGCACTGGGAATAATACTGACGTAATAGGCCTACGATTCGCTGGCATGTTTGTTTCGAATTTAAAGCAGCCGTACTGGTTATGAATGAATAAAAGGTCAATCTGAAATCAGTCTCTCAGGAATTACATTAGGTATATTGCTGCAAAGAAGCGAATAAGAAAAATACATTAAAATAGGCCTACACTGACATCGTTATGAAGAAATTAATCACTCAAGGCGGGCTAACAATATCAATAAACGATTGCAATTTGTTCCGTTATGTTTAATATATTGTGGACCATACAATAATATTGTAGCGTCTTATATCCATTACAAAATTAATATTTATATTAAATTAGAAATGAAAACATACTCTTTAATAAGTAATTTCGCCTATTATTTCCAGAACGTGTCTTGTTTAGATTAGTTACGTTTAGATTAACCGCTGTTTGGCCGTCCGCGAGCCACTCAAAATGCTTTGGATCAGGGGTGCTCAAACTTGAACTGCTGGCGATCTACCTCAATATTTTTAGACTACTTACGATCGACTCTGAGAGACTGCAAGTGTGTGTGATGCAGGGTTGTCGTACATACACGATACACCCTACCTACCTAGGTAGGGCGTACCGTAGCATATATAGATATTAGCTTTCTGCGCAGTATAGGTACATTATTTTAGTCAAGGTTTGGGTTAGGTTTAGTTAGGTTCTTCTCTACAATATCAATGAAAAAACTCATAGTTATTCAAAATTGCGAGTTTATTGGTTGTTACAAAACAAAAGAGTTACTAAGGAGTGGCTTTGGAGGTTGAAGCGTGGCACTGCATGTCCTCAGCATACTTTTCATAAGATGGTACGTAACCACTGAGTGCTAATCGCAAGCATGATGACATATGATCGTCAGTTAGTCGATTGCGATATTTTGACTTAATTATCTTCATTTCAGAAAATGCAGACTCGCACAAGTAAGTTGACCCAAAAAATGCCGTCAGTTGAAGGGCGATTTGCCTTACATTCGGATATTTATCTTCAGATATAAAACACCAGAAATTTGTATCAGATGCTGTAGCTTTGAGATGTATATCTGATATAATCTGCACCAACTCATTTTCAACAGAACATGAGTTCATATTAAACTGACTGGCTATTTCAGTAGCTAATTCCTCAATGTTTTTACATGAAAAAGGATAACTCATAAATGATGCTATATTTTCCAATTTACTGCAATCATGAAAACGCATTTCGAATTGTCCCAAAATATTTGATAATTCAGCCTCATACGTATCATAATTCAACTGAGGAATCCTTGCTTTCAAAGACGGAAAATGTTTCAGATCCTTTCTTTTCAGTTGATCTATCATAAGTTGCAATTTACTTTTGAATGCGTTTACTGCGCTAATCATCTCAATAATAGTTTTTACTTTACCTTGAAGCTCCAAGTTAACGGTGTTTAAGTGCATTGTGATGTCAGTCAAAAATGCCAAATCATTTAGCCATTTTTCGTTTTTCAAAATCTGAGTGTCATCACCTCTTTCGTCTAGAAAAGCTGTTATTTCGGGCAATAATTCTTGAAACCTTTCTAGGAATTTTCCGCGACTCAACCACCTGACGTCCGTGTGAAGAACTAAATCAGTGTGTTCAGCTGACTCCCTATCTTCCAACTGCAACTGAAAGAGCCGCCGTTGCAAGCTACGTGCACGGATGGAATTCACAATTTTTGTCACAATGCCCATAATTTCCTCCGTGTTTAAAACTTTTGAACACAAAACTTGTTGATGTATAATGCAATGGAATGAAAAAAATGAAGGGAATTCTTCATTAGCTCGACACAATGCCACAAAACCGTTTTTGTTTCCAGTCATTGCTGGTGCTCCATCGGTTGTAATGCACACTAATTTATATATTGGTAGCTCGTAGTTTTTTACAAAATTGAAGAAAACGTCAAATATATCTTCGCCACGGGTCTTCCCCTTCAGAGGTATGATTGTCAAAAATTCTTCCTTAGCCAACATGTCATTGAATACCATCCGAATAAAAATACACAGCTGGGCAGTGTCTGTCATATCGGTGGATTCGTCGAACTGTAAAGAAAAGTATGTACATTCCATGATATCATGTTTTAGTTTATCTGCGATGTCCTGGCTCATGACTTCAATACGCCTTGTGACAGTCGGACGAGATAACTGAAGTTCTCTAATAGCAGACATGATTTCTGTTTTATTTTTAAAATCTCCAAATAAAGTCTCACCCGCTTCAATAAATGCTTCCTTCACCACCGATCCATCTTCGAATGGTTTCTTGTGTTTCGCCAATATATGAGATATTTTAAATGACGCGATCGTAGCAGCTTTTGATTGTTTGACTGGTCTTGTGAACATGGATTGTTCTTTTTTCAAACAAGATATCAAATCACGTACCTTTAGTTTTCTTAATTCACTCTGTGGCGGAAAATCCTTTTCATAGTTTTTATGAACCGTTTTATGATGCCTCTCTAAGTTACCACGCTTAGGTATTGCAACTGACGCACGACAAATAACACAAATGCACTTATCCTTCACCATACAAAAGAAAAATTCTTCCTCCCAATCCTTATTAAAATGATACGTTTTAGATTTCTTCACTGCACTCATTTTCCACTATTTAATAATAAACTTTGTACTTATCGACGTAGTATCGCCATCAAGTTACAATTCAGAATGACTCCAATTCCTGCAGGCGCAACATTTATATCGGCGTGAACGAAAGTCTCGAATGTTCCCGTCAAACGCGCCGCCCGAAACTAGACTGTACTGTCTCTCGTTGTTTCTAGACTAGACTCCACTGTCTAGTCTAGAAACAACGCGGCTTTTCTTTGACAAGTGCCGCGCGTTCCTTTGATAAAGCCACCTTTTGCCGCAAGCAGTGTTATTTTATTAGTTACCTACCTACTTATTAAAATTTTTTTTCTTCTCGAGATCTACTCAAAAAGCACTCGCGATCGACTTGTCGATCGCGATCGACCGTTTGAGCACCCCTGCTTTGGATTGTTGGAGAACGAAGACTATATTATAACAAAAGTGACTGTTAATGACTCGTTATTTCGGTACCGGTCAACCGATAGGCTTCTTCCCGTGGACCTCATAAATGCATATACCACGTTTTATGAAAATCCGATAAAGCGTACTTGAGTTATCGCGCGTGCAGACACACGGACGGGCGGAGGGACAGACATGTTCCCGTCCCCACACACAATCTCATAAAGTACCATACTGTCACTTAATAAATGTAAATAAACATATTTAAAACACAACTAGCCGTTGAATTTATTAAACCCAGGTGCTCTTGATATAATATTGTGAATAATATCGATATGTGTGACTACCGATGTCTACATTGCATTTTAATGTATTTTTTTATTCGCTCCTGTGCAACCAATATACCCATTGTAATTCCTGACATTGATTTCAGAATGACTTTAATTCATTCATAACCTATACGGATGCTTTAAACTTGAAACAAACATGTCAGCGTACCGTAGGCCTGCGCTTACATCATCAATGTTATTCCCAGAGCATTGTTTGAAACGTTGCCATATTTTAAGAATTGGTTATATCAGTTAAACTTGACATATTTGGTCCTAATTTTCACTGTTCCACGTTAATATCTAAAATCCATTAAAAGTAATTTTGGTTATATCAGTGTATACGGATATGAATTAAGGTTAAGAATCAAACTTTAGACCATTGCTCTTCCGCAAGCCCTGCTTAATGAATCGATCTGGAGTTTAACTCTGAGATCTATTAAAAAAATACTTCTTTTCTGCATGGTCCTATCATAATTATCACTGATTAAAAAAAAAGCATTCTGCCACTTTGTTATGTCAGTTTCTTCTTCTTCTTCTTTACCGTAGTTTTACCTCTCCCTTAGGTACATTTAAGCGACCCAAGCCGTCCGAGCCTGTTATGGGCCATTCAGATAGAAACTTAACCGTAAACGTAAGAACGTAAACTTAAACGCAAACTTTAGCACGGCATTGAGCATTCGCAATGAAAACATAAACGTAGGTAACAACCAATCACAAACGAGAACGTGAACAACTGATAAAATGGCTGTAGCAGACGAAAATACTTTCATGTTTCTATTAAACATATGTAGGCCATTAAAAATTGAAATCATACAAGCGTATGCAGGTACATAAAAATAAACAGAATATTATATGGGCTATATTTAATAATGTAGTTCATTTCTTGGGGAACTAATTTTCATATATTTTCCTTCAATGCCGCATCTTTATAATGGATGCCATTTATCATAACGAGGAGTTTCTCATTCATAGACACCATCTTTTGGCTACTTCCACTTCCGTCTCGTGTTCTGTTCTCTGATTGGTTGTATCATTATTTTTCGCATAAACGTAACGCAGAAGCTTGGTGTTTGCCTAATTTTGTACAGATGTATCGATCTTTTCAAAATAAATATCACATTTTTCAACAATGGTGCATGTCATAAAAAATATTTTAAAAGTACTATTGAGAACACTGGAATACACACAAATCCTCATTCCGTGGCGGGTAAAACTCCACATGGTTTGTCACATGCTCGGCGGAGTGGTACTTTAGAGTTTGTTTACATCTACTTTGACCTTAAAGTGAAAATAGTATACGTTACGTTTAATTTTACGTTTAAGTTTCACGTTTACGTGATGCATTGTGAATGGTCACATTGAAAAACATGGCCCCAACTTCTATGTTTACGTTACGTTTACGGTTAATTTTCTATCTGAATGGCCCATTATATCAGTTTACCTGATTTTATTTCTCCTGGCTTCGGCTCTGATTTCTTGGAATCCCCGCTCCCATGGTAGGAATAGGTTGTGAAAGATGGAGGAACTTGTTACACTCGAATAAATGAATACCCAGAACTCCCCATTTATCCAGTTTATTCTATTTCACATATGTATACGACTCGATGTCTACTGCCACTTAACTAACGTTGCTACTTCCCTATCGCCTCCGTTCGTTTGTCTTGTTCATCCCCTTAGGGATTCTCCCTCACTAATATTTCGTTGGATTACAAGGAAAAGGTATTAACTCGTTTGAAGAAAAATCAATTTTAAAGTTTGAATGTGTATGAAAAACCAGGTTATGAATTAAATCACCTGTACATTTTGTAATTAAATAACACATATATTGTTTACATTTTAACACATATTACTCCTCAAAATTATGTTTCCTTAATTCTTGTAGGGCCAAGCTTAATGAAATAGTATGATTACAGGGAAAAGGTATTAAGTCCAAAAATGCAAAAAATAGGTTATTACCAGTGGCGTGATTACGGGGTGGCAAGGAGTGGCAGTTGCCACCCCAGAATTCCCAAACCCCTCTTTTTTCCACCCCAAAAATCGGCAGTAAAAATATCAGTTATTTCCAAACAAGTGAAAAATTACAGTTTATAAACGTGGCACAATCTTGATTCTTTATTAAACTTTATTAAACTTAACATTTATGCTGGTATGGTATGTAAAAAAGTTTTAAAATATCTTAAACTACATCATTTTATCGCCAAGTTTTAAAAAATGTCCATACCCCCAGACCCCCCCCCCCCCGGCAGACCTTGCCATCCCAGTTAAAAAGCTGAAATTACGCCCATGTTTATTACTGATAGGAATTACAACAAGCTGTTCTATATATAGATAGAAATAAATTTGGTACCTCCAAATTGGAAATTAAATGCTTTTTAAAGTGTGTAATTATGGTTTTACTTTTCAGAAGCTACGTGAACACAGTCCACTAACATCCAAACAATCATCTTCATACTCATTACTTGCACTATCTTCCACAGCAGGTTCTGGAATCAGTGCTTGATAATCAACATGATCTAAACTATTAAACTCTGTTGCGCTTCATCCCTGAAGGGACTAGACCTACCACCCGTCCGCTGCATCATCTACCATAGGCAGATGGCAGGATAACTCATTTTTTTTTTTTTGCATTTTTGGAGTTAATACCTTTTCTTTGTAAGCCCACGATATACACATCCTATGCCTTATCACAAACCATTGTTACTGGCGTGTTGCACGCATTACTTCACACACGCCGGATATGTAAGGAATTCGTGTACGTCAGCTACCGCGGACTTTGGCTTAGAGCCGCAGTGACTGTTGACTTCGCACTGCGGATGTTCATCACACACATACACATACATGTGTGTGTGTATATATGTTACCAGCATTGTGTGAAATCCCGGTATTCTATATATCACAATTTTTTTTTTTTTTTTTTTTTTTTTTTTTAAACGGGCGGTGGTTTCGTACTTAGGGAGGCATGAAACGTAAAGATATGAAAGAATTTTTCGAAAGTCATGACATGGTATCGATTGCAATAGGTAGAGTTTTCTTCGAAATCAACCTAAAAGGGAGCGCAAAATCAAGGGAAATAGCCTGCAAATCTCTAGTAAGGCCAATAATGGAATATTCAATAGCATGCTGAGACCCGTATAGAATTAATCAAATAGATTCACTAGAAAAATTTCAGAAAAGAGCAATAAAACTTTTAAAAAAAGTGGTAAACATCGTGGAGAAGAGATGAGATGGGAACCCTTGCAAGACAGGCGTAAGATACATAGGTTATGTACAGGAAGGGGAAAAAAAGCGAATCGTCTCTTGTAGCTGATTTCAGAGCCTTGTTATAATGCAAATTACGTGAAAGTATTTCTCAATTCAAGCAATTATACTAGCTTATTTTCTAATGGGTTTCGAAATGGGCTAAGTCAACAGTCGACACTAGAACAAATTTCAATACATTCCCTGCTATCCTGTGAATGCCGCTAGGCATGCGCAGTGGCTCATATCGGCAACTTAGATATTTTAGTCGGTTCGCTTTTTTCCCCTACCTGAACACTATACAAAACTTATCATGGTTCTAAGGCATGGGGGGACGTTAGGAAATGACTAGAAATACCATCGTATTACGGAAGAGGCGACCGTCCCCTCAAATCAAGGGTAGAAGGTATAGAACAGATGTAGGGAAGTTTTCATTTGTAAATAGAACCATTGAAGAATGGAATGAATTGCCTGTAGCAGCTTTTCAACCCCCTCCTTGAAGAAATTTAAGAATAACTTATGGTCAGGTATAAATAAGGAAAATAAGAACCATAAATAAGAACCATATTAGTATTATACTATCTTTGTGCACTTAGAATTACTTATCTTAATTATGCTACCTTCTTATTTAATGGTTATACGAGGGTTGATCCAGAAATAAGGTTCCCATCAATTTTAAAAATAGACAACATTGTTTGTTCTCATAGCAATGTACATCGTTGAAAAGAAGACACTTTGCTCTCTTTTTCCACATAATCGCCATCTTTTTCTATGCATTTTTATAGACGGTGCTCCAATTTTGTATCCCAATGTCGTAGAACTCCGCCGCCAACCCGTCGTTGGCCACTCAAGTGTTCCTTTAACTTGGGAATAAGTGATAATCGCTAGGTGCGAGGTCCGGACTGTACGGTGGGTGGACGGTGCTTCACGACAACTCCCGACCTCACGTCTCCCTTCCAGCCCAGGATCTTTTGACAAACTTTGGGTGGACTGTCATGCCCCACCCAACGTACAGTCAGGACCTCGCGCCTAGCGATTATCACTTGTTCCCGAAGTTAAAGGAACACTTGGGTAGCTTCTTGAGCGACGATGAAGTCAGAGACGGGGTGAAACGCTTCCTCAATGGGTTGGCGGTGGAGTTCTAGGACATTGGGTTACAAAATTGGAGCACCGTCTACAAAAAAAAGCTAGAAAAAGATGGCGATTTTGTCTAAAAATAAAGCAAAGTGTCTTCTTTCCAACGAAGTACATTACTACGAGAATAAACAATGTTGTCTATTTTTAAAATTGATGGGAACCTTATTTCTGGATCAACCCTCGTAGCTTATGAAATGTTATTCTTTCAAGTGTAAAATTAGAGTTGTTACCGGCAATGTGTGAAACCCCTAGGTAATGTACAGAATGCCTGATGGTTTTAGGCAGACTATGAAATATAATTTTTTTGTGAAAATGTTACATACTTTTCCTAGGCATTCTATACAATTCCTAGGAATTATACAGAATGACCAGTGGGGTCATTTCATGTCAAATCATCACAATAAAGTGTACTTTCCAACCCGACCATCTCAGATTTACATGAAATTCGGTAAGGAGTTAAAATACATGAAGTTGTACACACACGCAAAATTTTACCCCTCAGTGATTTACGATATTCGTACAGCAGGGTTGCAAACATGATAAAAATTGTAAAATTTTCCCTCGCATGCTCTGCAAAAATGAATCATAACTTTACTTCTAATTGAGGTAGAACCTTCATGTTGGTCTCATTTTGAAGCTAGAGGTACATAGTTTCCACTAAAAGTTTCAAAAGGTTTAACCTTTGACCTTGACTATCTGTAAGAAATTGTATCTTTAATTTTATTGGAGAAAAGATATGTTAGGCAGTTAAATGCATTCTATCTTTGGTACAAATTTCATTTTGGGACGGCTTTGGGAACAGGAGAAAAAAATATAAAGTGTAAACGACTAAATTCGGAAAATGTAATTGATTGACAATTAAATGTTTAATCGATTAATCGGTACAGCCCTACTTAAAACTTGTTATACAAATTTACCCTCAATTCTACTCCATCGAAATATTAGTTCCTCTTTATGCTTTCAGTCTATTTTGTTCTTCCGATCTGAGTTCAATCAATTATCAATCAATTATCAATTATCATCGTTGTCTTTATTATTAAACAGTGGTAGCGGGGAAAAATTGCGGGATTAGGCGTATTATATACTTTGCCGGCAGATAATCCGGCAAAGTATACAATGCCTATGCAATGTATAATATATATCAATCATTTCATACTTGACGTTCGATTTTAGGCATTCTACACATTACCTAGGCATTCTATAGAATGCCGGATTTCACACATTGCCGGTAACAAAGTCTTAGTATATTGATAAATTTCATTTTTCAAATGAGGGTCAGACTTATAAGTTTGATTAAAAAAATGTCCACCTTATACCCTCACTTTTATAAAGAAACCCTGAGTTTTGTCATAAAATTTTTATTGTTTAATTAAAATGTTAAAATGTTAAAAACAGATCATTGGCTTACCAGACCTAGTCTCAAAGTGACTTAGAAGCATTAAAAACATTAAATCTCAAAATAATTATTAAAATATTTTGTGATCCATCAGAACTAAGATGTCTTATTAGTGATGCACTAATAACTGTCATAAAAACATAGATGTTCAGATGTTCAGACAGTTATTAGTACATCACTAATAAGACATCTTAGTTCTGATGGATCACAAAATATTTTAATAATTATTTTGAGATTTAATGTTTTTAATGCTTCTAAGTCACTTTGAGACTAGGCCTGGTAAGCCAATGATCTGTTTTTAACATTTTAACATTTTAATTAAACAATAAACATTTTATGACAAAACTCTGGGTTTCTTTATAAAAGTGAGAATATAAGGTGGACATTTTTTTATCAAACTTAAGAGTCTTAGTAGTAGTATTGTAATCTTAGGAAATGCTACCACCGGGTAGTACCCCACTTGCAGTGAATAAATACATACATACATACATACATACATACATACCGTTTAATTGAGCTCAACGGTACAACCAATTCATGATTTTTAACACTTCAGTAATTGAATGTTTTATGTTTGCAGTAATGGACCCCCCTTGTATTGTCTGTCATGGTAACAGAGAAGGTGTCTTGAGATTTGCACTAGTGGAGGGCTGCCCTCATTCATTTTGCTTAAGATGTTTCCACGAGTTGAGAAGAGGAAAAGTATTCCGATGCTGGGAATGCTTGACCTCCCTGTGGTCACTCCACGTTGTTTCAAGAAGATTCTATCATGAAGGATCAATTAGGAAGAATGCATTACTACAGAAAAAAAGAAATCGCCTGGCCCTTATACCCTGTCCCGAACAGATGCAAAATCAGGAGTGCTACTATCGGCACAGGTGCCTTCATTTCCACTATGAGTGAAGTGTTAGCAAACATTAAGTGGAGTTCTGTTTCATATGAGGACAAAGATAATACATTTTTCGTTGTCTCTTAGCCTGAAAGACAAAACATGTAACAACATGTTGCATTTTTCTTGTTTTTTTCTCGTGAAGAGAGATTTTCTTTTTTATGCACAGTGTTGGGGACTTGACTTGGAGTGCTTGCCTTGTATGCTGTTTGGCAGTGAGTATGAAGCAAGTGCAGATAGGCTGGCATGATCCGTAATACATTCATTGTCATTTCACAAGTCAGTTGACCATCTTCCTTAATTGTTTCAGAATTGATGCACCACTTAAGTGTTAAGAACTTGACAAGAAGTTAAAATTAAGTATTAGGACCTATATCTGTAGAAGATATTCTTTTCATAATGTATCATTTTTATTACATTGTGAATCAGTGTTATGTTTTAGAGGTGACACTCTTTTCCACTTTAAAAAAAGTGGACTGTTCATTTATTTACTTTAAGCAGTTCAAGTTCATATAAATTGTTAGAGGCGCATGCAGCTATCATATCTGTTCCTGAGAGATTGTATACAGGAGGAGGTTATGACAAATAGCCTAAAGCCAAAATGTTGCTGTCGATTTAAAAGACATTCATTTGCGTATTTTTTTTAATTGCCTCATTGATTGAACAACCACCTTCATATTGTGCTATTTCCTTGGGAAGCAAAATTATTATTAAAAAATACTTTAAAGAGGTTAGATGAAGTTCTGAATTGTAAGTGTAAGATGTTCATAATGCAAACTTTAACTATTTTTTTTTAATTTATTTATTTAAGGTTGCTTTTTAACCGCCAGGGTCACCAGGTTATCTAAACTGTTTATAACTTAATCTAAAGAATATATATAAAGAAAGAGAGAGATAAAAAATTAAAATTAACAAATTAAGGAGAAAAAACAAAACATTGTCAACTTAATAATATACTAACTACAGTTATAACGTGTCGGATCCGATTCCACGACGTTAGTACTTTTTTTTGTGCCCTCCTTTACGACGTTAGTACTTCTGCCACCCTGCTTGGTGGTACTCAGTAGTAGTTGTAATAAAAGTAATAAAATGCCATACCATAATTAATGGGTCGCAGGGCCCGCCGTGCGAGAGGGCTCAAGGATTTTACGGGCCCACAAAAAAAGAACGTTTGAAAGAACCCTAAATATGTATTTATTTATTTATTTATTTGCTGTTTGAATGCAAAACACATTCATAATTAGGTGATTAGGCAGTACAAAACGTTATCTTTGTTAGATCAATTTGCTCGCTTCTTACAACAAAGAATGCAATAACACAGCATGTTTACAGACATAAAACTGACGCATTTTTGCACATATCAATGCCATCAACCTGGGCCTGGATCAAACCGGGGAACTTGGGAACAGAAAACCAGTGCCAGAGGATTATTAATTCTGATGGCTCTTTGTTGGTTATATTCAGGCAGAGGGTTTTATAGTCCGCGCGCAAATCTTTTAAACAGTGGGATGGGTAAGTGTGGTCCGGTATAGAATCGGCCCTAGTAAACTATTGTGTCTTTCTTACTCTTAAGTAGATACGGGTAATTTGCTAGAGTGAGACAGATATACTTGTTTACTTCTGTGCCGGTTCTAGGGCGGAAAGTATCTACCCATGCCACTGTCTGAACATCTGCACGCCCACTATAACCTATGTTTGATCAATTGATAAGCTATTATAGAATTTTCATCAGATCTCGAAAATGGACTTTGCAGATGATATTTCATGCCGTTGACTTTGCCATTGTTCAAAGTTGGTTAGAATATAGACGAGATGCAGAAAACCTGTCCACTCTGAAGAAAAAGCAACTGAACCTTCTTTCTTTTCGCACTAGGATAGCAGATGGATTGATACTGTGCCAGAAAAAAAGTTTCTGAAAGAAAGAGGGGACGCCCTTCTAATGAAGGATCTGCTTCAGACTTGCGAGTTATACCTAGAAGAAGCTGCTGAAGAATTGCAGTTTGATTCAATTGACCATCTACCTCTACATGATGTAGGTGCTCCAAGTTTCCAAAATGTACAGGCCGTTCACGAATTCAATGCAGAAAATGTAAAGTGCATTTGTGTCTTCAAATGGAAAGACATTTTTTTTTTAGGTTCCATATAAAGCCCTAAGTCTAATGGGTTAGTAGCATGTGTATGTCAGTAACGATTTTTTTAATAAACACTCTTAATTTTGATAGTTTTAAATTAGTTCTTCTGTTCAGGGAGGTCAACATGATCCATAGGGCTCAACTTCCTCAAGGTATGAAGTGTTTCTGGAGACCCGATGTTCAAAATTGTGTTCATTAAATATCTAGAAAACTAGTGGTCACATGAACTTTTTTCTTAAACAAAATGTCTTCAGAAAACTCTCGTGGGTTTAAAAAAAATTGTCAGATTTTTTTTTTTATAACCAAATAAAAATTCAGGTCTGAGAGGGTTAAGAAAACTGAGTATCTGCAATAAAGCGAGAACGTTTAATTCCAAGTAAATATTCAGTGGTAAGTACTACAGCCTACTTGATGTTAGATTGTCTCCCAACTCTGACTGGCTGCCTACCAGGGATAGAGTGGGATAAACATTTTGCCCAGGAATTATTTTAAGAAGTCTGCCTATAACAATAATAGGCTAATAAAAATAGTAATCACAAGAATAATGTTTCTTTCTGCAGACTCGATTCAAATGACAAAATCCATGACCACTTCGAGATTATATGGAGAAACGTGTATGCATGAGAAGTTTACATTGACAATTTAAAATCTGGAATACCTCTTTACCTCAACAATTCTGTTCACCTGTTAGATCGATGGCTACTTCAAGCTTATGTCACATGATTTTTGTTGACATCGATTTGTCATTTGAAATAAGCCTGAAGTTAACATTGATTTAATAGGCGAACATAATGAGTGAGGAGGTTTAACAGGTATTTGAGATTTAAATCTTAAATGTAAAATTCTCATATATACAACGAGCTCGATTCAAAGACAAATTGATTATCCTTGTTAACAAGTCTCCAAAATTAGATGGGCTGAAAATTTCTCAATGATATAAGAAAACTGTCACTCTGTAGGTCACATAGTTCCAAAATTATAGGAAGACTTGCTGCTATCAATGCTAAGTGACAATGAAAAATATTGAAAATACAGGGTGTTAATGAATAACACCGAAATATTTTACCTGTGTATAGAGGGGACATAGACAAGCAACTTTTATTAAGAGATTTTTGCTCTATGGATTCAATTTTTTCTGTTACAGCATAAAATCTCCCAGGGCTTGGCCGCCACTGACTTCTAACATTAGAAAAAAAATGCAAAACAAAGAAACTTCGTTGTTAACACTGTAGTCAGTATTTGTGATAAAAAAAAAGACTAATGCAGTGGGGACCAGTCATGTGATTAATCTGTAAATATTGCAGATTATGTATATAGCTGTTGACGAACGATTAAGAGTCAGGTTTCTATCGATCACTAGGAAGGCATGAAGTCAATTTAATGAACATTTTTAACCCTATTTCGCTATATTATTGAGTTATGAGCACCAAATTGTAATGACTTTAATGGCCTGTAGCATACACATTTTACGTCGTAGAGTAAAAATCCCCTAATAAAGGTTGCTTGTCTAAGTCCCCTCTATATACAAGTAAAATATTTCGGTGTAATTTTTTAACCCCCTGTACAGTGTCTGACAATATGCAAAAAGTTAGAGTACAGGGACCTGTTTAATAATGAATGCAGGCCGGATCTGGCTCGAGGGCAACCAGTTGGGCCACACTGGTATATTGTGTAGTGGCATGCAAGCATCTGCACAATGTGCTACAGTATGTTCAGAGAGTATGTGTAATGATCTGCTTATGCTGTTGCACAATCCATGTTTAATACCAGCGGACAGAAGTATCATTTTATTATTTGTAGGCATAGTCTAGGACTCTATTTTCATTATCAGGGAAAAAAAGGCTAAAATGAACGACACATCAAGAAATAACTATTAACACATATTATTTATCAGTCTTTATATTGTTAGCCCTTATTTACTCTAATCGACCGAATGAAGCTAGTTCCTGTTTTAACTCGACCGTTCGGCATTACGTTTATTTGCCTGAAAATTTGTTTGTTATACAGTCACAACCAAACGCATTGTTCGATTTACTTCCAATTCGGCAAGAATATTCCTTGAAATCATTAAAAGCTATGTATGTGTAAGGGTTTTTATTTTTTATTTCGTTTTAAGATGGTACCCGTTCAGTGGTTCAGTTTCATGTAATGTTCAGTCTTCCCACAGTTCTAGCCAAACAATGTTGTCTCCACAATGAAATTGGCTAAACCTTTGAAGACTACCACAAAGAGATCTTCAATTTTTGTTGACGATAGGTCTACTGTTCTCAAAACTACTATTCTAGTCGGCTTGAGTGATGAACTGAGTAAGGCACTACTTTCTGCTTCTAAGTTCGGGGGTTCCATAAGCCAATTATGGGATAGTCCAATGTAAGGCAGTGTGTCACTAGTCCCGTCCAGTTTCCCCCCCCCCCTTTCTTTCAAATTTCCCACTAAGAAATATAAATTATATGGCAATAAAAATTTGGTTGGACATCAGATACATGTTTTCCATATAAGTTGACCCTCCTGAGCACGAATATGACAGTAAACAATTGTTTGTTGTAGAAATTGAGAAAATTCCAATTTTACATGAATGTTGCAGAATGTATATGAATGTAAAATTTGAAATCAACAATCCCTTTTAATTGCATATTCAAATTCAGGAGGGTCGAATTATATGAACTATTTCACTCATACTTCGTATGTTTAATATTGACCAATAACGTTTAGCAATTCTTCGGATATAGACCAATCATGGCTGTTTATCTTACAATATTCTTGTAGGAATCGTGAGGATGCCATTTTATCGGAAAAAATGTGCTGCTCATTACTGGACACTTAAGCATCAGTGTGCAGTGATTAATACTCGTACGCCATATGCTGCCATTAAGCAGACTGAAAACAGATTATTTTATACAACATAGCTTATTTGCAATTGAAATAATAGAAATTTACATTGATTAAAAACACAGTTTCGATACGGTGCAAGCCAGTTCATGTACTTTCATTCTGTTCTGCTGTTAGCTTACCTGAATGAAGTTAACTATGTCTTATATGCATCATTCATAGCACTTATTACACCCTGGTAGCTCGAATCAATTCTTGGATGGTTGATTCATAGTAGGCCATGATCTCGCACCTGTTAGTTTTGTTTTTATACAACAAAGCACAAAATTAATTATTACTTGTATAATCCATTACATTTTTATTCATGGAATAATCTTAATAAATCCAACTCGAGTTGCTGCGCAGTCACGAATCTATTGATAAACTCATCAACTTTTGTGGGATTACCTATGAAAATATGCATCTCTTGTCCAAACAAATTTTCATTGTCATATAAGTTATATTTATTATTTGGTTACTACTATTGTGCAGAAAATTATTTTAGATTAATATATAATTGGAAATTTCCTGAAATCTAGAACAAACAAAAAAATTTTATTGTCATATCCTATTCATATTCAGTGATGTCCAATTCACAAGAAAATCCTATTTTCATCTGTGTAACACACAGAAAGTAAAAATTTGATGTAAATTGTTATTTGTCTATTTGTGTTTAGTTGATTGATTGTATGTATGTAGGTTTTATTTACTGTAATGTAATGATGATTTGCAAATGTTAATGTAAGTGTAATGTAAGTGTAAATTTGTAAGATATGCAATGAAAATATACAAGTTAATAAAACTAAATTATTTCATTTATAATAATCCTGTGAAAAATTTGTAATCAATCATGTGAAATAATTGTATTTTTCAGGTACAATATTTTCCTAAAAATATTTAATTAGCATTAGATTCAATTTGTTATTATTTTGAATTTAGAAATTTGGCTTCCCTCAATTAAGGGTTGCCCTAAGACAAAGCATACTAAATAATAAGTAATTACAAACACAAAAAATGTAAGCAAGTATTTACAATGAGTACTAGTATACACACAAAGTAACAAATTAAATTAACAATATTTTATGAAACAAATATAAATAAGTAAAATAACATATTGCTTTGCCATGGCTCGGGAGTGTAAGTGGTTTCTGAGTAAAGTGAGACCATTTCAGTGGCGGTTATTCAGGGGAAGTAGGTGAAGTGCTACTTCATTTACGCATGCGCTCTTCATACGGTGCAATGCAATGCAATGGTAGGCTTCCATTCCAGGCAATCTACCCTTACCGGTGTCAGGCGTCTTCCTAGTTAGGCTGCTCTCTAGCTCTTCACCTAACTTCCCAGCCACGAGCCGCGCCTGGACCATTTACACACACCTCTTTCTTTACAATTTTGTCCAGATGGAAATATCTGCAGAACTGCTCAAAGGGTGCTGTAAATGTCATACCATCAACACAAAGATGGTAACAGAAGAAAGTGAATACTTTTCTTTGTAGTATGTGAGGGCAGGGCCATATTTCTAAATAGGCTAAGTAGGCTGCAGCCTAGAGCGACAAATTTTCAGGGGCGGCAGTTTGGAAATGTATTCAAAAGTTAAAATGAAGTATTTCAGACATTAATAATACTTTCCGTACGAATTTAAGAATACATGTTACCTTACTTAAAGTTTTTCCTGCCTTAGAGGAGTTAAGAACTATCTGCGAACTAGTATTTCTGAAATACGGTTAAACTTACTTTCATTACAACAATACAACAAAAACACTTTCATATGAGGACATTATTAACGAGTTTGCCATTAAGAAACCCCGTAAAAAGAAGTTATGTAAATTTGAACATGAAGATTACGTGGGATGAGTTGTTTTAGAAAAGTTTCTATATTTTTCAACAAATAAACTAGTAATTAACTACATTTTGTGTAATTTAATTTCACCGTGTAGGACAATTTAATTCAAATAGAACACAGTTCTTCAATTACGCAAAAGATAGTCATTAGCATTAAAATATAAAAATGTGTTTAAAATAGTGATCACTGATCTCCAAGAACATATTAATTACCGTAATTAACTTCGAAACCCATTTAAATTTAACGAATCATTTAATTATATAATTTGTTACGTAAACCATTAAAATTGTAGTTTTATCTAAACTAAATTAACTTTGTCTAAAAAAGATTAAAACACCAATGAACTCTATCCTTTTAACTGTATGTTTGAGTGTCCATTCTTGATTGCTTTAACAAAAGTTAGTTGTTAAATTTTCACTTGACAAGCAAACTTAGATTTACTTAGGTTACCAAAGGTAAATCTAAGTTTGCTTGTCAAGTGAAAATTTAACAACTATCTATCCTTTTGTTGGATAAAACAAATGTATTAACCAAATATGAACTATTATAGAGGGGGTGGCAAATGGACTTTAGCCTATAGGTGGCATAGGCCTACTCTTAAATCCGGCCCTGTGTGAGGGTGGGTTTGTAAATATGGCATTCTCTGCATGCACTTATGCAGGTTGGATGCTACTTGTTTCAAATCTGATTGTAGGACCAACTATGTATCTGTCTGTTGAGCCTGGTGGAATGGCAATGATATCAATTTTCCTAAAAAAAGCTATTGTCAGAAACGCTGTGGACCTCTTCTGCTTCTTGATGGTGATATTCTTGCAGAGCAGTTGCAATTAATATTGGCTCTTGTGATGGTGACTGTTCACCATAAAGACAGGCACCCAAGACATGAGCGAGAATTTTTTTCCTCACTGCCACAACAATGGCAGTGATGATCATCTTGGGACCTGCCTGGTAGTGCTTGAACAGGACAAACATACTTTGCTGTCATCGTTACTGCGTCCTTCCACTCAATGCTTGTCATCCTTCAGGTCTATTAAGCTAGGCCTATTTATTACAAGGCGTGTATTCTTTAAGGAAGATGACACCCTACCCTTTCTGGGGCAAAGAATACCAAGTATCAAATTCCCTATTTTGAAGTGGTTTACGTATGGAAGGAATTTTAAGACAATTTGATCTTCAGTCTGAAGGTAGGTGAAGTTATTAGATTTTATAAGACTTTAGCATGAATTGTTGAGTTGTAAATATGCCTCCCATGATGCTCCCAAATGTTTGGTCAGAAAATTGGAGCTACCTCCTCCCCCCCCCCCCCCCACAAATATCAGATAGAATTGTCAACACTTCTGTTTGCAAATAGCTATTTTTTTTTTACAAACAAATATTTCCCTTAGGGCTGCCAGAGGGAAAAAGTGATACAAACACTAGGTTGAAAATATTAAATAAGAAATTACATTGATATAATTGACAAAAGTTATTAAAGCATATTAAGCTATTTGCCTTAAGCACAAAACCCTTTTAACATAGCTAAGGATTTCCACACGCTGCAAGTGCTTAACATCCCCAGCAGAGGGCAGAAGCAGTCGATACTCCTTGTGGTGCCATCTCTTGCAAGTAGTGAACACTACTTGTTCAAGGTATTTGTCCACCCTGGCAATCTTTGCTATAAAAACAAAGCCCCTGTAATATATCCAGAGATTTCCTCACGCTGCAAGTGCTTAACATCCCCAGCAGAGGGCAGAAGCAGTCGATACTGATAATCAAATCAAATCTTTATTCACCTTTAAATACAATATATTTGTACAATAGGCTTCGTCTATGCCTTGTGGTGCCATCTCTTATAAGTAGCGAACACTACGGATGAACGGATTCCGAGTGTACGATAATTATTATCGTACATACGACATCGCACATTGGACGTACGACTTTACACACATTCTTCATGGGAAGTCAATGTACTGCAAACTGTACGATGTATTGCATTGGAATGAATGACATATCTTTGATCCTGGTTCTCTTTGCAACAGTTCGGGAAGTTCCGACTTTTCCCACTAGATATCACTGATATACCTAGCAAGTAAATGGGGTGAATTAGAGACCATAAAATTGTATATTGCAGGTGAAGTTAATAATGTTTCCCTGACTTTGTCTATTCCCGAAAAAAAATCGATACTACCTGTAGTACCATCTGTTCGGAATAGTGAACACTACTTATTCAGGGTAATCGTCCGCCCTGGCAATCTATGGTTCCGCGAAATACGAATGAAATAGTTCCATCTTTGCTGCCATCATTACGACTGTAAATGCTAACGTAAATTCAAATGTTTACGTGTAAAAAGCATTTGTATTTACATGGTTTTAAGAATATAATTTGCGATATTATTTAAGGATGTACGGCTAAACGCGTGTGTAACAACCATTACCCTGAACAAGTAATAATAATAATAATAATAATTTTATTTTCTTGTCGTTGAGCTTTACAGCAATGGACAAAGTCATATTCTAAAACTAGAGAAATATACAGATAATTTTATACAATAGTTGCTTAATAAATTATACACATACTTAAAAATAGTAAGAGTCAACCGAAATTTAACAGATAAATATAGTAATATCACACTCAAAAAACTCTTTAACAGAATAAAATGGGTTATTAACTCTTGAATCTATTTATTGGTAACTCAGTTAGTGTTCGCTACTTATAAGAGATGGCACCACAAGGCAGTATCGACTGCTTCTGCCCTCTGCTGGTGATGTTAAGCACTTGCAGCGTGAGGAAAGCTCTGGGTATATTACAAGGATTTTGTTTTTATAGCAAAAATTACCTGGGCTAACCAATACCCTGAACAAGTAGTGTTCGCTACTTGCAAGAGATGGCACCACAAGGCAGTATCGACTGCTTCTGCCCTCTGCTGGTGATGTTAAGCACTTGCAGCGTGAGGAAATCCCTGGGTATATATTAAACAATGAATTCAATGATTAGGCTTATCCAAAATTAAATATAAAAAAATATAAAAATCCAAAATTAAAAAGTCCATAATTTAAAAATTCAAAAATCCAAAAATAAAAAAATACGGGAGCGCGCGGGGGGAAATGTTTCTGGCATTGAGTGGGGGGCTATTATTGCTGCGCGCTAGTGGCGTGGTGAGCCCTTCACCATTGTAAAAAATCCAAAATTTAAAAATTCAGAACTAAAAAATCCAAAAATCCATACTTTAAAAATAAAAAATCCAAAATTTAAAAAATCCAAAATTTAAAAAATCTAGAAATCCAAAATTAAAAAATCAATAATTCAAAATTATCAAATCCAAAAAATAAAAAAAATTAAAAATCCAGAATTTTAAAAAATTCAAAATTAAATGATCTAAAATTCCGAAGTTAAAAAATTAAATGGTCAAAAATAAAAAAATCAATATTAAAAAAGTCCAACAATCCAAAATTGAAAATATCCAATAATCCAAAATTAAATATATCCAAAAATTAAAACAAGTTTTACTTCTGTCGCCTGGCGTTCCAGGCACACTTTTCTTTGTAAAATATGACTAACTTTTTAAATGATTAACAAAAATATGTCTTGAAGTAATAGGTTACTTACATAACATTACATATATAATAATTATGTAATATCTTTACATAATCTTTTTGTTGCATACATTATAAAGAACGAGGTTGGGTTTCAGTGGTGAATTTAATATTCGACGGGGGCCCGAGAAAATTTATCCCTGGGGGCCCTTGCTTTCTCTCCCTGGCCCTGTTAAGAGGTTTTGTGCTTAAGGCAAATAACTTAATATACTTTAATAACTTCTGTCTATTATATCAATGTAATCTCTTATTTAATATTTTCAACCTATTGTTTGTATAATTGTTTCCCCCTGGCAGCCCTAAGGGAAATATTTGTAAGTAAAAAAATAGCCATTTGCAAACAGAAGTGTTGACAATTTTATCTGATATTTGTGAAAAAAAAGAGGTAACTCATATTTTATGACCAAACATTTTATATTTAAAAATATGTTACGTTGCACAAAAATATATTTTTATTAGAAGTGCAATACCTAGGAACAGAATAAATAATATTTTAAACATTGTTAGCTAGCCTATAAAATAAGCAAATAGATAAACAGATAGATAAATAAATAAATAAATAAATAAATAAATAAAAGAAAATGAACTGCATACAAAATTGACCTTATAGTAGAATTAACTGCAGAGCAAGGGAGGAAAATACAATCTTCCTATTGATGATCTACTGAAAAAAGGCATATATCCAAGCATGGGTGTCGGCATGGGGGGCAATCCTGGAATGCCTTATGGCCTGAACAATTTTGTGGTAAGCCTATTCTTTGTCTGTCAACATGCAGGGAGAATAGCAAATATAATATTTTATATTAAGTTTAGAAACTCAATGCAAAACAAAAAATGCACAATCGCTACGAGATTTATGCATGTATGAAAACTACACGTTGACATTTTAAATCTGGAATACCTTTTTACCTCCTCAACAATACTGTTCGCCTGTTAAATAGATGGCAACTTTACACGACGTGAGCTCATTTCACTAATCCGATCGTTTTTGACATCGGTTTGCCGTTTGATATAAGCCAGAAAAAGAGATCGAGTAGTAGGCGAACAGAATGATTGAGGAGGTGAAAGAGGTATTCAGGTTTAAAACGTAAGGATAATATTCTTATACACACATTGAGCTAGATTCAGATGAATCGATTATCACTTCGATATAGAGCAACACGTAGGTATGAGAATTTTACGTTGACATTTAAAGATCTGTAATAACTCTTTACCTTCTCAACTAATCTGTCGCGCTTATGTCGAGCGATCGTTGTTGACATTTGAAATAAGCACAAAGTAAACGTCGATTTAATATGCGAACAGAATGAGTGAGGAGCTAAATCAGGTATTCAAGATTTAAAACGTAAAGGTAAAATTCTCATACATACAGTGAAACGTGAGCTCATTTCACTGATTCGATCGTTTTTTACATCAGTTTGCCATTTGATATAAGCCAGACGAAGACATCGAGTAATAGGCGAACAGAATGATTGAGGAGGTTAAAAAAGTATTCGGGTTTTAAAGCATGATTGTTTGTTGACATCGGTTTGCCATTTGAAATAAGCCAGGTATCGATTAATAGGCAAACAGAATGAATGAGATGGTAAAACAAGTATTAGAGATTGTTGAGCTGCATGATATGATCTCCTTTTGCTCCAGTTCACAACAACTTGAACTCAATCCTCAATTCATTAAGGAAAAACCACATAACTGATTTATGCAAGTGTAAAATTTCTGAAGAGATTCAATGCGAGACATAAACCCCGTGCTATTCAGTATATTGCTCCTAAACTAATATAACTGTTCCTAACCTAACATAACCTCTCAAACCTAGAATTTAACTGTCACTATTTACCTTAACATAGAAGTTATTTCACCCTTCCACACCTTTCGTAAAACATCCTTACATGGCATGAACCAGGCACGTTCAAAATACTGCTGGTAAACTAACATAACTGTTCCTAACCTAACCTGTCACTGATCTAGAATTTACCTCTCATTATTTACCTTAATGCAGAAGCTTTCTTACCCTTTCACACCTTTCATTAAACATCGTTATAACCGTCGTTTGTCTGCTGAATTCAATCGGCATGTAGTCATGTTGGTAATATTGGCGACATTGTAGACTTGGTCCCACTCGGTACGGCCCGGCTGAGATGGCAGTCACCTTATTCTCAGGGTACTCAAAGTACGCAGGTCACAGTAACACTTTAATCCAAAGTAAAGGAATTAAAGCTATTGAGACAAAACAAAATTTTCTTGCTTTCCCATTACTAGAAAATATTTATCAAGCACTGCTTGCTTTGCCACTATCTACCCGAGGGGCAGTACTGCCAGCTTGATTGCCTGTTAGTAGCTATGACTTGCCAGCTTGAGCAGCTTAGGTAAAAATTTGGTTAGGATTAGTTCAGTACCTAGGCCTACTTACACAAAGCAGTGACGACATTTCTATTTTACGAGTCAGGATGTACAATTAAATTGTCTATAATCTATCCTTATGTGAAACATATTAGCATGACTTAATGTTTCAGGGGGGGGGCGGCCCCCGTCTGAATATGCCCCTGCTGTGAATGCTGTCATTGAATTAACTATGCAGGCAGACGTAGTTGGAATAATTGAAAAATGCAAAATGAGCAGAAACAAACCTAATTTTTTTACAGTTCATGCATGGTACACCATCACTAGAAATGGGATTTTTATGTAACTTCATTTAGAAAATCTATACATATAAAGTAGAGTTGTGTGTCTCTTTGTCCTTTATAGAAATCCACAGTTTTATTCCAATCAGCATACATGGATTCCACCACAAGATATGCACCCTCAAATTATTCCACGAACCATCAAGCCACTGCGTATGTGAGCTATGAGGAGAAAAGTGCGAGAAATACCATATGATGAAATGTACGAAAAGAACAGAGACGCTAATGCAGTTCTGCACGGAATGACTGAACTTACTCTCTCATGCCCATTGGGTGCATTCTCTTTATTATTATTATTATTATTATTATTATTCCAATCTCGATAAAATTTTTCAAACTCAGCCTTTAAAAACAAGGAAAAGCACTGTCCATATTTCACTTTGGAGAACAAAAATATATAAATTAGTGCCCGTAATTTTACAATATGTAATTGTATACGCTTAAGTCTTATGCATGGACAAATGACAGTACATAAATAATTGCCTAAGATATCAATACAGGGTCTGTCTGGAAAGTAATGTCAGCGAGTCAATTACAAGAAACTTATTGATCTGATCGGTACAATACACTCAAGAATTCAAAATAGGTTCCTCCGGTGTTAATACGTCGCTTCCA
This sequence comes from Ectobius pallidus, assembly GCA_964059195.1. Lineage (NCBI taxonomy): Eukaryota > Metazoa > Arthropoda > Insecta > Blattodea > Ectobiidae > Ectobius > Ectobius pallidus. The sequence continues at coordinate 46,121,078 of CAXKWD010000004.1, read as the reverse complement.
GTGAGATTTCCAGGCATCAAAGGCATCATGGTAGGCCTTTTCCAGAATGTCCTTTAGAGACTTGGTGCAAGCCTCTTTGACTTGTCAACTCTCCCATAATGTCAGTGAGTCAATTAGAAGATACTTATTGATCCGATCGGTACAGTACATTAAAGATTGCAAAATAGGTTCCTCCTGTGTGGATACATCGCTTCCAGCGAGATTTCCAGGCATCAAATGCATCATGGTAGGCCTTTTCTGAAATGTTCTTTGGAGCCTTGGTGAAAGCCTCTTCATGACTTTGTCAACTGTCCCAAAGTGATGCCCTTTCATGGTGTAACCGTCAATGCCCAATTCTAAGTGGAAGTGCTCAAGAGACTCAAGCGAACGCATCCAGACCGACATTGCGGACAATTGGAAACTTCACCACGACACCTTCATGACCAGCTTCCAGGCCAATTCAAAGGTGCCAACGGTTCCCCAGCCGCCCTAAAGTCCTAATGTGGCTCCCCCAACTTTTTCTTGTTCCCACACTTGAAAACTCCCTTGAAAGGACATCATTTTGGGCCAGTTGACAAAGTCAAAGAGGCTTGCACCAAGGCTCCAAAGGACATTCTGGAAAAGGCCTACCGTGATGCTTTCGATGCCTGGAACACAGGAGGAACCTATTTTGAACTCTTGAATGCATTGTACCAATCAGATCAATAAGTTTCTTGTAATAGACTCAATGACATTACTTTCCAGACAGATCCTGTATAAGGGTTTGTCAATTTGCCTAATCCTTGATGACACAATGGTCCTGGGTCAACTCAGCCTATAACAGAAATAAGTACCTGGAACAATCCTATGGGTAAAGGCAGCCAGTGCATTAAGCTGATAGCAGTGGCGTAGGGAAGGGGGGATCCTGGGATCCAGACCTCCCCCAAAATCAAAACCTAAAATTCTATTCATGTTATTTTAGGTCTCTATTTTGTCAAATATTTAATTATTTCATTTACTAATAAAATACTGAATTTGTAAATGTATGCCTATTATTTCCTCTGTTTCATGTGTTATTTAACTTTTCTTATAAATAGTAATAACTTAGGTAATGATTTCTTGTTTAAGTTGGTATGTCTTAAGAGTATAGTAAAAGAATTTGCTAAGTGGTTTTTCCGTGCCAAAATAGCTTAAAATGTTATTTTTATTAGTTCAATATATAAAAATTTTCCAGAGGTATTCTATACCCCTTTTTACGGTTTTATTCCGATCTTGATGAGATTTTGCACATTTAGCCTACGGGCGCTTTCCCTCTATCGCCACATGATGTGCTTGTGCATAAATATGTAGTGAAAAATTATGCACTATGCTGAAAAATATTTAAATTAATAAAAATATGTTGTATTACATTCTTAATACCATGCACGTTTAAGAGGCAATCATGTATTAGTTTCTTCAACACAGTGAACAATTGCATATTTTTATAAGTTCTTTGTATTATTGATTGACTCTCAGAAGTTAGTGTATTTGCTTTGCTATCACCATGTACCTAGGTATACAAAATAAATAACATCTATCAGAGTTTTAACACACAGTATACAATAATCATCTTTTCATCCTTCCTGCCAGAGCAATGTGCAGGTGGATGTGCACATTGCTCTTGAAATGAAACAGTTTTTAGATATGACAACGCCACAGGCATACCCCTAGCTCATAAGTAGGGTTCGGATGTTCATGACATGTCATATTTTTATCCTGACCTCCATTCTCAAAACAAACTGAAATTAAACATGAATTGCACATTTATTACCCTAACTGAACAGTTTTTATTTTGCATATAAAGTCATATTTTGGTCATTTTCATGGTCTTGGTCATATTTCAGTCATATTTGTAATTTAATGTCACATTTCAGTTATAAATTCGGTAAAAGAGCACAATTATGCAGTATGTGCACTAAATGGTCGACTTAAATTTTTTCCACGAATATTTTTGTTTTACTGCAACCAAAATGTGAAGCGACAATAACAAGTAATAGCACAATTACCTCTTCCTCCCCATTGTTAACAATTTCCAATAGACATGTTTTTAAAATATTTTCAGTTCACATTTGCAAAGGTATCTGGAAACATTAACAGATTAGAAGTTATTTACAAGTAAAACTGTAAATCACTTGTAAAATTTTTAAAAAGTGATTATCTGATTGAATTAATGTGATGTTTTTAATTTAGTGTCATTAAATGTTTTAAATAGGAACATTTATTTTTAGAAAATAGGTTCCTTCATGAGGTCATATTTAGGTTAATTGGGTCATATTCTCATGTAATTTCCAACAGAGACAATAATCTGTGGTTCGTGAATGTTTATATATCTATCTTCGTATTTATTCATTTTGAAGGTCATATTTTCCACCTTTCTGGGTCATAAACATCCGAACCCTACTCATAAGGTTTTTCTTCACACTTTGCTCCTGCAACCTGCACACACACGACAATGTTTCCGACAAATTTTATATTTACCTTTGAAGGTTAGTTACGATTGATAGATAAAATTTCTCTTTATTCCCTCAATTTTCTACTTAAAATGAAAGCACAACCACTTGGGATTACTTTGAAAAATATTACATCATGATTTATTGTTTAACAATATAAAATTGGTCTATATGTAATGTTCACATGTGCAACTAAAACCAATGATAAAAAATTGTCCAAGTAGTTTCCATTCAATATCTGTTGAATGTCGTTAAATAAATATATAAATGTCTTGATAAAACTAATCAGCAGTGTTGCGATACCAGTCACTAATCAGCTATGTAATCAAAACAATATATAACGATGTTAAGACTTTCATAACATTTCATTCATAAACAAGCTTCTTGTGTATGTGATGGCACTTGGAATTGTCTTGTTTGTGCAATCCACCGATGTTATAGCAATCCCAAGATGTTGCATAGTCAATGCAGAATTTGAAAAAAGATGCACTTTGGCATAACAAGTTTTATGCCACCTTCAGTTCCTAATAGATATTAAAATAATAATGTAAGAGGAAATACACAGTGTATTATAGTGTGAAATATTTAAAGGAACCAAGTAATCTACTAACCTGTTTATGAGAACTGCCTTGCCTGTGAGTAGTCATCGTACTAATTTTTGCAGTAAGAAGTAGAGGTGTATTTATGGAGGTTGGGTATGTTCAGAAATTATTTCAAATAGTGGGTTGTATTCAATAATGTTTTAATTTAGAATATTGTGTTTATGCTTATAGGTTTCTAAAGACTCAAGTGTGTTCAGTCTATGACTTTTATTTTCAATTGTATTTACCGGTATTTGGTGCTTTTCAGTTTCCAGGTGTTTGGCGAATGCAGATTGCCTGACAATTTCTAGGACTCTATTTTCATTGTCAGGGGGGAAAAAAAGGCTAAAATGAACAACACATCAAGCAATAGCTATTAACACATTTATCAAGGATATAATTTACTAATTCATTACATGATAAAAATTTATACAATTTACTGCAGCACAAATTGGATACAAAAAATAAAGCTCTATCATTTCCTCTCACAAAGAGGATTATTACTGATAAATATTTCACAGGGACAATATATTCTCACAGCAAACTATTTCTCAATAAACATCATATGCAACATTACAGTGTAAGTCTGATAGCACAAGTACAGAGAGTTTTGGAAATAAAATATATTCATTGATACAAAAAATTACTGCACCTAGTGATCTCAAGAATATGAACTCATCTCCCAGGCTAGAAATCTTTTTAACAACATTTAAGAATAATGTTTTTTGTTGTTGTGATTATGTAATGGCCTGTAATTATCACCAACATGCTGCAGTTTTGTCCTGCAGTTCTTTTATGTGCTTGTAAATCTAAGACATGGGAGAATAACATGTCCACAAACTGGAAAGAGCCTGGCTGCTCCACCCAAGCCATTAATTTCATGGACTGAAATTTTACACAGGTATCCTCAAATCAGGATTAACAAACTAATTTAGTGCAAGCTCCATCTGGAATTTCCCAGATTGATTGTATTTATGTATCGATAAATGTGGCAAGTCTATAGAATTTCAAAACTCGTGTGGGACAAAATTCTGGCACAACCGCAACAGTTAAAGACCTAAGTAGTGGTATAGTCCTGTTGAGAATTGTGTTACATCCTTTCTTTTGTCCCCCCTTCAACCATAATGAAAAATTCATATTATTTAATGACTGATTGTAAGGAAGAGTAACCCAAAGCTAATTTACTGAGGCTGAGAGAAGACACTATAATCCTATTCACCTGAAATTTTATACTGCTACATACTGACGGTGCAAGTTTTGATTGTGGACTATTTAAACTTATACTGAAAAAATTTAAGCATGTTAAAAATATTATGAACATAAATACAGTACAATCCTGTTAGTCCAACCTCTGTGGTCCGACTCCCTGCTTAGTCCAAAAGTAATGTTTCAAAAGATTTCCCGCCCTAGGCAATTGCCTGATTTGCCTATATGGGTGAGCCAGCCCTATCTGTGTTTCGACCATGCTCTTGTTCCATTGGGGTCAGACTTGTGGAATTCTACTGTAAGCAGCAGCAATTATTCACTTATGGAATGAAACATGATTATTTACAGTCACTTTAGACTGTAAATAATCATAAATCTCTTTAGATGAGCACTTGAGTAGAAATGCGATAAGCACGGTGCAGTTCCAGTTTCTGCACATGATTCTGCTTATGTCAATTATTCATGCATGTGAAATGCTCTATTATGATATACATTCATCTCTGAAGCCTACTGATCACATAATTCAACACCTTTATCTACTTACAACACTGACTGCTTTAGAAGTAACATATCAGTTTGGCCACTACGAATAACAAATGATTATCACCTTCTAATAAACATATAAAGAGTTATCTGCTTCCAAAATAATGCCAAATAAGAATATGCAAATAAATGGACTCCTAAAAGTAGCGCTTCACACCATGTGTACAAACAAATTTGTCAATAATAATCTTCAACCGTAAGTTTTGATTTTTTAAAGCCCAAAATAAAAAAGTTTTAAACATTGTTTTGAAACAACACCAAAAACAATGCCAGAACATATCTTCCTTTTTTGTTTAAAATATATCCAATCTGTTTCTCTAGTCACCTCCTGGTGAGACAAGTTCTTATCACTTAAATCAAATATTTATCACGTTTACCTGCAAGATTCGAATTATTGAACTGAATCCATTTCCCATATTGAGACTGTCTTATCAGGATGAATTTTCGATACAGAGTAACAGAACAGATTCAGTTCCATGTAAATTATAGCGAACTCAATCCTGGTGCACATGTCAAACACTGGTATACTCGATCGTCATTTGTTTTGTCCTGTTCCAACATTACACTATAATACTAGTATTATTATCTTTCTCTTTAATGCATAATATGTTTATGGTGACCAGAAATCATTAATGTAACGCGTACATTTTAAGGAATAAATATGGCAATGATTTCTCATTTATCAATACAACAAGCCATTTATAAACAAAGAATCAATGGTATGAAAATCCCAATACTGTACACCTGTTTACAGGGAATGTATTGATTTTGGATTGGATTCAGTTCGATTTGAATCCTGCATGTAAACATGGCAAATGCTTTACTATGGAAAGATGAGTGTACTCATTACAATAATACGCTCAGAACAACATTTCAATTATTTAAAAACAATTGTCAAAACTGGATCTCGTTCTACCCTCAAATAATTATAACAAATGGATAATCACAGTTCCACTTACACTTAGATAATCTCCTAGGGAAAAAAAATTAACAAATCCTTCTTTGTTCCTCACTTGATCCTCACTTTCATATACAAGACTTTCAAGGTGTAACCAGAAAAAAAACATTACCTCAGTTTTGGCAGGGCACAAATTCATTAGGCATTCATTCATAAATATGGCATGGGGGAGCTCCACAAAAATTACAATCAGAAATATTGTGATCTTTTGTTACTTTTTTTAATTTGTTTTATTTATTTTCACATATAAGCTTATACTGCCATCCATTAGGTCTACATAGCAATCCTAAATCAAATTTTAATTTGATGTGCAAAAATAGTTTTGGAGATCTGGAACATAAAGTAATTCTTCAATTATTTTAGCAAAATATAATACTTATTTTTTTTAAATCTGTGAATATTTTTTTAATAGCCAACTTTTGCTGCATCATTCTCAGCTTGGTCAATTTCACTGAACAGAGCAAAACAGTTACAATATAAGAGAACTAATTAAGATCAATACACTTCTACCAGGAAGTTCATGTTCAAAAACGCATGATTAAACAGTTCACAATCAGTTGAAGATTGAATAATAATCCTACCAAACAAGTCAAAAGTTAAATATTTATTACATTCTAGTTACATATGAGAAAATCATGTGAAAATTCAACAAATATGATACTCGCCAAACTTAAAGCCATATGAGTAATAGCCAATCAGAAGAATTGGTACTGTTACCACCACTTAGTGATTTGCAGTTTGAGATTATGCGAGCCATGTCATTGGCTGACGTCTTCCATAACTCAATCCGTTTATGCCTTTAAGTTTTTTGAGCATACTAGTTTTCAGAAAACAAGAATATATTGAAGGTGCTTTGAATCATACTTGTCATGAGCAATTATAATTGGTAATGCAACTGAACTCCAGAGGATTCTTTGTTCCGACAAAGCTCCAAATCAACAAGAGATCTTCCTGCACATGGAGAATCTTCAGGGGAAAGGTTAACTTAAAACACTGAAAAACTAACTTCTCTGGAAAAATTCACTGTTTACTAAAGTGACCTGGAAATTTATTGTTCAGGTGAAAAGTACTCATGGCATTAGATAAGATCAAATGAATTACTGAAAGTGAGAGGTATGTCAGAATTTTGATTTTCCTTCATTAACATTTTCATGATCTGTTTTTCAATTTGAAGCATAAAGATACATTACATGAAAATAGACCACATTTAGTTTATATATAAATTGATCACATTTAATATTTATGTATCATAATTTAAGATATATTAACTCTGGAATTACTTTTTTACAGGCAAATATTTAAAACAGTAGTGTGAATCTGATCATTTTTTGCAGAGAATATATTATCTTATGATTTAAAATCCACTAAGGTTTCATAAAATTATGTTTGGTATTCAGAATTATCAAAAAAAAAGGTGCTAAAAAATGTAGTTTGCAGAAATAGGGCGTTCAAGATATATCCAATAATTAAAGTACATAGGCAATTGACAGCTACTTACAGTAGAAGGCAGCATCTTGCTTTTAAATTCATAGCTTTAGAAATAAGGCAAATAAATAAATAAATTTCGAACAAAAATGAACTTTATAAATACAGTAGAACTCTAATTATCCAAACTCCAACTATCTGGATCGCCAATTATCTGAATGTTTTGGAGGCAATATTAAAGTGGTTTTTGGGAAACCCTCTTTCAGAGCCAATTATTTGCAAAAAAGCAAACTTTTAGCCAACAACTGGCTCTGACCAATATTTTCTTCATGATTTATCCAATTCCGGGGTGCGCGGGCAAAGAGAGTTAAGTCCACTTTCTTCTTACTGAGAATTAGAGTGACTTAACAACAAAAACGAAAGTAATGACAAATGCTGCAGAAGAGCCAATCCATTTAAACCAGGTACCCCTAGAATATGTACAAGACTATGTTTATTTAGGACAAAACATATCTCCCCATACAAGCACAGAGAAAGAAATTAAAAGGAGGATAGGTCTGGCATGGAAAAAATTCTGGTCGTTAAAATTTATTCTGATGGATAGGAAGCAGAAAATAAGTACAAAATCTGAGGTAATGGAGAAATGTGTCTTACCAACTCTGACATATGGCTGCCAAACATGGTCTCTGAATGGAAAGCAAAAACAGGCACTCCAGACCTGCCAACGACGGATGGAGAGAAAAATCCTTCAAGTATCTTTGAGAGATAAGATCAGAAATGAAGAGATACGTAGAAGAACAGGCATGTGTGATGTGGTTACAAAAGCACTAACCCAGAAATGGAAATGGGGGGGACATGTGGCACGGATGGATCAACGTAGATGGACACATCGAATGACCATGTGGGATCCACGATCAGGATGGAGACATGTAGGACGACAACGAACCAGATGGGCTGACCAGTTCAAAGTGGTAGCAGGAGGTCAGTGGTCACGAGTGGCAAAAGACAGGGAAAGTTGGAAACTACTGGGTCACCCATGACTACACATCAGAGGCTAGTGAAAGTGTGACAGTGTCAAAAATCACTCCTTAGGACTTGCTCACTTAAGGAGTTAAGTTTACTGAGCTATTCCCTGCATAGGCAGGAGGCCATGGCCCTTATGGGATGTACTCACGGCTAATTTCATTCATTCATTCATTCATTCAACACACTATACCAGCCCAACATAGCTTTAGAGATGGATAAACCCATGAGGCACACATCCATAACTACCGTACAATTTTGATTATGACTTACTGGACTTAACACAAATGTAGAGAACATTTTTATCTATAACTCTATGGTCATATCTCAATTTTTTAGGATGGTGGACTTAACTCTCTTTGCCCATGCACCCCGGAATTATCCAGATATTTGATCATCTGGATTGGGTCTGGTCCCAATTAACCAGATAATTGGAGTTCCACTGTAGCTACATATTTTTAAAATTATTTTGAAAAATAATTTTCTTGAAGGTGGTGAGCTTAAAACTCATTCCTTTTGAATGCTGTGGATGAGTAGGATTGTGTTTTGAAACTATGCCAATTCAAAGATAAGTACATTAGATGTTTACTTAATGCGGAAGTTTACACAGTGAAGTTATAGAATAATGGAAATATAAATGAGTGGAGATTTTATAAACAGAACTTCACTAGAAGTAAAAAATTGACAGTTCAGTTAAAGTTCCAGTGAATTTCTGTGAGTAAAATCTTCACTCACTTATATTCTGGTAATAGTTGTTTTTACACACGAAAAGGTTGCTTGTTCCAGTAAATGACCTGCAATTGATTCAGGATTTTCTTACTGTGCACTTGTGATGTATTAAAGTTAACATTCTGAACCCAATCATGGCAGGTAATACTATCATCGAAATTTAAATAGCCTTGCATCCAACAGTGGTAGTATTACTGTAAGAAAACTACCTGCATTTTCATCAACGTGGAAGTTGTGACATTCGAAAGATCACACTTATAGATTAGCCGGTAAAAATAGGGTGCAGTAAGATAGCATGCTGAAGTGTAGTGCCACCTACAAGAATGCACTACTAACTCTGTTGTATGATAAACAAGTGCTGGCAAATGCAGCTCAAGTCTACAATTAAGATGTCTGTGACAGAACTTTTATAATAAAATGAGTCACACATCCCCTTACATTCAGCTTGAAATTATCTCTCATTCAGTTACGTGTTCATAATTCCTATGCAAAGAATAGACTGGAACCAGTGATTGTCCCCAGAACATATCCAATCCAAATATAAAATTTTCTAAAAATGGATTTTTTTTTTTATTTAGAGGCCTCAAAACATATTAAGGCTGAATAAAATTTTGGGGTTGAACACAATACTTCCTCTACCCGTAACACCGAAGGTACAGACATTTATTTAACAATAATAAAAAAGATGTGTGTAATACACACAAAGTATAAAAAATCCAATAGATAAAATATGGGAAATGACAAATATCATAAAACTAAAACCCCCTTTCAGGAAAAAGTCTGTATCCTCAGTAAACAAATTATAAAAATTTTAAAGCAATTCTAATCTAAATAAGATATTACTTGGTGGGCTGGAAATTGCACATAAACCTCACTTTCAATGATAGACGATGGTCTTCGAAACTAGTTCAGTTTTTGTAATGAAAATGAAGTTCAAATATGTTCAATTTCCACCAACTTGTTATGTATTATCTATGTATTACATAATTTCACTGTGTTAAATTCCGATACAATGTTGAATTTCTACTGTAGTTGATCTGTCTGACTGGAAGGCAAATTTCTCTGGTCATAAGATGTGACCTAGTTGAAATCTTCCTTCGCAGTCTGTAAATTGGTCGCCAAGCATACAGATTCGTCTCAGTATCTGCACATGAATTCAAGTAGTCAAAGTGACACTCACTGATTAGTCCAGAGTCAGGTTAAATCCAACACAGATGGCTAATACCTGTACCTGTGAAACTAGCCTTATTAAGACTAAAATAATGTTCTTTAAGAACACGCTCATCCAGTGGCACACCAACAGCAATGGGGGGGCCTACCCAGTATTCACAAATATATGACAGTAAACAGTTTAATTCATTATATTTATGTGGACCCTGAATAAACTATTTAATAAAGGATTACTTTTTCATTTGGGATTCACATGTTTATTATGCATTAGGCAACTTTACGTTTTTATAAGTTTACCTAGAGTACCATACCAATACTGACTTGTGGCCAGAGGAAATCCACATTAGTACGCAATTCAGACATGGTATTGAAAAGACAGCTTATTTGAACTAAATAGCAATGTTTTGATAGCATTATTTTATAACAAAGAAAACTGAAATAGCCAAGATTAAAAAATAGATCAATAATAAACTAAACAGTACATAAATTAAAAATCTTTCTTGCAAGCTTTTGCCATTGCAACTTTTGTTATTAGCCTACATCATAAAAATGTATTGGTTTTGCAATAGAGTTCTCCATTAATATTAGAGCTGAGCTTGACAAATGAGATTGTCCTCTCTTCTCTTGCTTGTCCTATTACAGTGGGCCTATGGTGCTTCCAATGTGGTAGTTTATAACCTGTTTTTTTAAATTCACAGTTTTAAAAATGTATAGGCTGATGTTTAATAGACAATTGTTTATTCACTCAAACCAAGACTCGTCATTGGTCTGGTAAAAATAAATCAATAAAATTTTGGGGCCTATGTTCATAACAGGACCTGGAGCGGACCGCTCCCATGCCTCCCACCTTGGTACACCACTGCGCTCATCTTTCTCTACAGCTTACAAAAAAATAATAATAATAATCCATAGGAGTCAAGTAATAAAAATAGAAAAACAGAAATTAAAGCAGCATCAACACAGAACTTTGTCATAAAAATATGACGACACTCCCTAAAAATCCTTCCACACAGAGTGAAATAATGATAATGTCCAAAACTTTCACAACCTGCATGGCTACAATTACTCTTCTTGTTGAAATTCTGTACTGATTGGCTTTATTCTGCATTATTCTATTCTTATTACATTAATTATATTGTACCTAATTCTTGTATGCCGTACTTGCAGTCTTGTCTTGAATATTTAAAACTTTAACTGTCCTGTAGATCGTTGATTAAGATTCTTTGTTCGGATCGAAAAATAAAGCTGTTACAGCAAACAGCAGGAACACCACTCCACCAATTAAAGTAACTGTAAACAAGAAATAGAAGTAATTAAAATTATTTAATAGCATTATCAATTGTTGTGTGGGTAACTAAAAAAAAAAAAAAAAAAATTATGTATGTTCGTTTCTATGGACATGTAATTTGATGGAATTTTATATGCCGCATATGCCATATTTTTATATGGATTTTTTTTTTATGCCGCAGTGCATAATGGATGTGACAAGATGCAAACAGGAATATTATGTTAGAATAGCTTTTTATCTTAGAACAAAAAAGCCAGAGACTGCCACAGGGAGCAGGAGGAAGGTTTGGGAATAAGAATCTTCCTTACCGAACTTCGAGGTTCTTATAGGTTGGGCTATATACTGCAATACAATTGAGTGTCACGACAGTCGTGTAAGCATGTTTATGAGTGTCTGCTCCCAACTCTATCCTACATCGCATATGTGGTCTCGTAGTTAACATCGCTGGCTATGGATCTGCAAGCCCATTTTATCTCCAGTACCTCCTTGGATTTTTCTGAAGTAAGGAGGTCTGGAATGGGGTGCACTCAGCCTTGTGATACAAACTGAGAAGCTACTTGATTGAGAAGTAGCAGCTCTAGTCATGAAAACCATCATTAACGGCCAGCATGCTGACCACTTGCCCCACAATCCTACATCTCCCTAAGGTAGGCGACGCAGTGGTCAGATGGTAGGCTTAGGCCCACAAGGGATGTAGCGCTATGGAGTTCAGTTTTAAGAGATTTACAAGGTTGGGAACCACTGCCTTAAGGCATTCAGTTCTTAGAAAACAATAGATAGAGATACCTAATTTTCGTGAGTGAAGGGTTCATGAATTGTAGTTATTACCATTAATAAAGTGAAAATATTTTTGTTTCAGACACTTCCAGGCCAAAAAATTGTCATTTTACACTCACAAAAAAACACAAAATCTTGTACTTTTGCTAAATTCTCGTTTTTAGCATGAAATTTTTCTTTTTGAACAAAATTTTTTTTGTTCAAGGGAAATCTCAAGTTTTGAAAAGATCTCTTTTTAAATGTATGACTTGAGGCTTTCCCAGTGTTGAGAATGTATTACTGTTTCTCGGGCTTCCAACCGGGTGAGTTGGAGGTTAGGTTCCAAACTTTCGGCAGTTATCTTTGCTGCCATTTTCAGGGAGAAGTGAGCTGGATTAGGAAAAACTGTATCTTATATAGGAAAATCAGAACCTTCTATTTAATGATTCCATTTTATAATTTTCCTATTGGCCCACCACCCGTTCTATTATATTTATTTAATAGAAAAACATGTTCACTATACCACTTAAAATGCTGGGTATCATCATACCAGCATGGTATAATAAAAACATGTAAGGAAGCAGAAATTTTTTTTATCTCAATCAATATTAAAATTAAAATAACTTATGTGTGGAGATGTTCATGGAAATCTGATTTTTGTTGTAGAATATATTAATTTAGTACTACTACCCACGCGCGATTTCTTGGGTGCTGGGCTCCCTAGTCCTCATTCGGTAGGTTTCATTCAATTCCGTAGGCAGAGCTGACAACACTGAAACACGAAGTATGCTATAAACCCTGACATCTAGTGGCTTCAATACTAAGCTTTCATTCTGTCTCAGAATCCTTATTTATTTATTGACATCTTTTCTGACACATGGAGTTATGGGGACAAAATACAATTTTGCAAATTGCTGATTTCACAAACACGTCACTGTACATCCAACACTTTCCTCAACTCTTTAAGAATTCCGTACGTGCTAATTTCTGACACTCCTGTGAACTCTGATATCAATTTCATAGACTGAAAGTTGAGCGAACTTTTCACAAAAGTGTTACATACGTTTAAAATTAGGCCTACAGTTTTCTCCACTTTTAGCCTTACCTCTCTTACGTTTTACAACACGAAATGGTGAAGCATGTTCTGCTAAGACTCTTCTTTATGGTTACAACTAGTCATCCAGTGTAAAAATATTGAGCCTATATTATATAATATTCTATTCCCGGAGGAAAATGACTTACTTGATATCCAAACCCTTATGACGTGTAATTAATTGTTACGCAATACAGTCACCACGTTATATTATTGGACTGCATTAAAATCATTGTATATTAAATGTCACTACACAAAATAGTGATCAAATTCAGCATCCAATTTATTCTTAGTTCACATACCCCACACTTACGCTGTTGATGTGTGCTTACCATACGTGCGATTCTGCTGAAATGTGATTTCTTTGATTGACAACACTGCAGAAAGACAGGCAGGCTAGCTGTGTTTTCTTCCCCCGACCCTCACTTCCCCATAAAACCAGCGCCCAAGAAATCGCACTCGGGTAGTAAACCTCATTCTAATGAATCTTTTTATGTTTTATCTGAATATGGAAGAAGCTGTATTTGGTGCCCAGTAGTTATATCCTCAATGCACCTCGATATGTAGTAAAGGGAGACTGTGTTAATCACTTTGCTAGTGTTAATGTCAATTCATAGTGTCAACTAGTAGGAACTGTTAAAATCTACAAAACAAAAGGCTTAAAATCGCCTTGATGATGCGTTTTTTTGCAGAAATGTGCAATATTTTGCACCACAGCAGCCATAGTGCAAGCTTTTAATGCGAAATAACATAGAAATTGTATTTTTTTTATGCAAAACAGCACCAAAATTAACCCAACTTTTGTACTAAAATTTAAAATTTTTATTTACAATAAAATAGGATACCTAACAATAGGTAATCTATAGTGTGGGGTACTTTTGTATCTCAGCTTACCTGTCCGAACAGAGATTTTCTGGGCAATCATACGTCCACCCATCACAGCCAAGCCAGTGCACAAACCATGACCAAGAATTCCTCCAACCGTAACTCCATACACATCCTAAAACAATTACAATAAAATCAGGTAAACTGATAAAAACAAAGTGCCATATGGAGTTAAGAGGCCATATTTTAGAAACTATTGAGTTTTAGATCAAGGTTTCTTGAGAAATTTTGATACGCATATGTGAATGAATACATGGGATACCTAGAATATTATCAGAATGAATCCACAACAAATTCCTTACGTCAACAGTATTCCTTTATTTTTGTCAAAACATCTGAAGGCATACAAATAATACGAAATCAAAACCTATCAATTTTTTAGGGTAAAAATATAAAATATATAACTTTTTGGACTCACGGTAAAAACTATATGTTGCCAAATTTCAAATTTCTAGCTCATGTGGAAGTGTGTAAACATCAATGTTAATGAGTTGATGATCTAGACTGCCGTAAATGCGAATGACACAACGGTTATCCAGCCAATTTTTTCATACTTATAGAGCAGCTGCCACATGATATCACAGTTCAAGTGCACGTTAATCACGTTAGTATATAGCAATACTTAGCAGGTTAAGAGTGATATTAATAAGTAAATATTTTAGAATTTTTCAGTACTTACTGGCAATATTGTATTCATTTATTTTAATTTTATGTATTATTTAGTTTTTCTTTTTCTTTTGTATTTTAGTTCAATTGTATTATCTATTATAATAAGTTTTAATATAATTATTCTTGTATTTTACGCAATTTCACTGTACAGTGCACACCGCTTATAGTGATCACTTCAGGACGCAGCTAATCTGATAATATAAACTGACTGATAACAGTAGCCGAAAGAATTAATTGAAGGATACAGCAGTTAAAACACTTCAAAAACAGAATTAAAAGCTATTTACTCATACATACAAGACAATACGTAACCATGAATCATTCACTACTCATAATAGTCTGCAAACTATTTTAGCAATCAATAAAAAGTTTTCTATCATTTCTGTTTCCCCTTTGGAGTCCATTAACCAGTATTTCATACCCAGTGAGTTTTCTGGAAGTTTACTGACCTGTGGTGAACACCGCTTAGCAAAATCTAACGCCTGTCTGTTCAAGGCTTTTCATTTTACACTAACTATCACTGCATGTCAACACTGTTATCTTCACAAATAAAAAATAACAGCTAAACTGAGGGGTGAAACATGTTTTATTGCTTAAAAGAGAAAGTTAGGTAACTCCACTCCCTCAAACTGGTCATCCTCTGAGCTGGGAACAGTATTGCTACTTTCAGTAAAACACAATACAGTTGAGTTAGAAACGAAGCCCTTAAAAATGAAATTTTGTATTTTGTATTTCATGCATTTCCTCTGGCTGAGTGGTAGTTAAGGCCTTAAGGACTTAACTCTGCCAGGTTAAATAAGTAAATAAATAACATTTGTAAGCTAATAAATACAACACATTTACCTGCAAAAGGTTTGCACAGTTAGACACACAGAGATAGAGAGAGACATGCAGGCATATTTTTCTAATACATCACTTAAATTCTAATAAATGAGAAAATAAAAATGAACATGCAAATAATTAATTCTTACTTCTCGAGCAGCAAGAATTATTGTTGTAAGTTGAGAGCGATCACCCCATTCAGCAACAAATGTTAGTGTGAACGCTTGGATGAAGATTCTAGATATTAAGGAGAAGATATTTTTCCCAGGTTTTGGTGCCTTCCTAATCACTCCAGACTCCGGATCTTGAACAAGTGCTGTACTAGCTTCTTTCTCAAACTGAAAAATAAGATGAAAAATTATCATAAGCTGTAGATATTTAATGGATTCTTGAGCTACAGTAGCCAATCTTCCTTACAACGGTTTGCTAACAAAAGTAGAAAATGCAAATATATAACTGCCTGAATTGAACATAGCTGATCACAAAACCAAATTTTAAGCAATCACGTATCAACACAAGGTGTAACAAAACTTAAGGGGGGAATCATTCTCGAAGAATAGAAACATATTATACAAACATACACCCTAAAAACAATTTTTTTAAATAATTTTCTACAGGTTGCTCATAAGTTATCCTACTTTATTGAACAGGTATACATAAACTTTTGCACACTCATTATACACAAGAGAAAATTAATTTGGTATATATTTTAAATGTGTCTTTTAAAAATCATACCATCTATTTACAGCAAATGCACACTCATATGGAATTACGAGGGTCACCCAGAAAGTAATGCATCACATTTTTTCATTCAACAATTATTTATTGAACACAATGAAACTTACACACAAGATAGAATGATGTTTCTTCTACACTCCCTATTTTTCCACATAATATCCAACCCATTCTATGGCTGGAAGTCCTCAAACTTGTGTAAGGACTTCAGAACACATCACTAAACGGGGTTGGATAGTGTTACCCCATCCACCCTACAGCCTTGACCTAGCTCCCTCAGACTTCCACTTGTTTGGACCATTAAAGGATGCCATTTGCGGAAGACATTTTGAGGATGACGGAGAGGTGATTCACACAGTACAGAAGTGGCTTCGTGACCAGAACAAGGAGTGGTACCAACAGGGCATACACGCCCTTGTGTCTTGCAGGAGGAAGGCCATAGAACGGGATGAAGATTATGTGGAAAAATAGGAAGTGTAGAAGAAACAGCATTCTTTCTTGTGTGTAAGTTTCATTGTATTCAATAAACAATTGTTGAAGAAAAAAAATGTGGTGCGACCCTCATACCTGCATTTATATGTCAAGGCAGTGTTACAGTGATCACTGGAGATATGATTTTTTGGTGGATCACGATAATGCAAAATTTGTTAATATCCATCAAAAAGGTATCAGCATCAATTATATAGCAATTGTCCCTTAAATTATTAACTCTTACTACTGTGATTAAACACGAATTTTAACCCAACTCGCAAAATGAATGCTTATTTACAATTTATCACGAAATTAATAATTCACTGCAATACGTATGCAAAACTGACACGTTAAAATCCTTATTTCAAGGGAGAAAAAAGAAGTCTGTCTCATCTTCCGCAACTTAAAGAGCCAGATAAAAGGTAAAGTTCAAGGTCATTGCTTTCTAGTCCCATAGATTCACACGTTCAGTTAAAAATTGCTGTAGTGGATTCTTCTTTAGGACACAATTTTTTTTTTAATTTTTAATTTTTTTTTAATCTCAGTTTTTGATAATGTAGCCTACATGTTCATGATTTTGCTAAATTCTACAAGCAGCCCCAAAGATTGACATCTGTAGTCAGGAAAGTGACAAATTCAAATTTTACTACTGTGACATAGAGAAAGTTGTACAGGAAAGTGGAGAAAGTTGTACGAGGATCAGTACCAGTGCATCCAACACTGAGTTTAAAGTGTCTCCAGTCGATGTACATTTCAGTTTCAAATGTTGATTGTGAAAGAGCCCTTTGAGCATACAATCATATTTAGTTCAATAAAAGAACTAAACTTACAACGGGGAACTTAGAAACCATGCTCACACATTATTCCAATGAGAAGTTTAAAGAAAACATTTTAAATTTAAATTGGAACAGTAACATCTGGCATTTTATTTCACTCTTTTCATCCCGTTTTGAGCCTATTTTTTATACCGACATTTTAAAAAGTTCTATTCACCACAAAATCGTGTCACTAGTGATCACAAAGCTGTAATACGAAATAATCAAGTACTGTATGTTCATCACATCTCCTCAATCCAAAAGGCATAAAACATAAAAAAAATGTTATGCAATGGCTTCTCCCTCTGAGATAATGAAGTTAAGCTGCACTCATAAAGTCAAACTGGTGGATGCTTGCATATTCTTTTTAATCTCTTGTTTATTACTATTATATAACATTAGAACCAGCTATTAAATGAATAGGTAATTACACCACAAGGCAAATAGGAAACTTCAATAACTCCATGAATAATAAAGTAGGAGGCCTTTGACCTAAAGAGATTTTGGGCTTATTTATAATTTCAGCTGTTCCTGGAAGCATCTCGTGTTCTTTGTAAAAGCAAAGTTAAATAAATACAATTCAGGTATACGGGTAAGAACTTAGTACTAGGAATATGATAACTATTTTCAAAACATTACGACGTTCATATTAAGGATTCAGACTGGAAGAAGCAAAGCATTGTTTCAGAGAAAGAATTCAGAGTAATATTTAAGCGCATGCCAAGTATTCAATAGCTTTTTTTTCCACTCCAGGGTGTTCACAGAAATTTCAAAATAAATTTCCCTCATTTTCCATGACCAGAATCTCACATTTCCCTGACCACAAGTATCAATGTTTTCAAAATCTTTTGTAAACAAAACAAACAAGAATTAGAAATGAATAGTTTAACAAAACAAACAAGAATTAGAAATGAATAGTTTAAGTACTGAAAAGAAAGTTGCTTACACAGTCTGGGTTACAGCAGACTAGAGCAAAACACATGCCCCTCACATTTTGCTCAATGGGGCTAGTTATTTTCCCTGGCTATTCCACGTTTTTACAGAAATTTCCTTGACTTTTTCATTCATTTACAAAATTCCCTGACTGGTTTCAATTTCCCTAACTTCCCAGAATGTGGACACCCTGTAATCACACAAGCCATGTTACATTGTTTGTAAAAAAGCAAGAAAGGAGTTTGAAGCAGTTCCAGTTCAAGCTTTTATTCTGCTGAACTGCAGATGTATGCTACCTTTGGCCATTTCAAACCATGCAAATTTAATGTGAATTTAATTACAGAATAAAAATATCGGAAGCAAATGGTGGTTTAAAAAAAAAATTAATTAGCGAGACTAATTCTATTTTTGAACTTGATTACTGATAGTGCACTTTAAGGTTATTTTTAGCCCCACATGGGATGCGTGCATTAACAACGGTTAGGAATCAAGTGTATAAACTTTCAGTTTAATGCTAGTTAAGAATATCTTGTAGAGCACTGACACTGAACCATCAGTAAAATAGTTTTAAATCATAAACCTCAACAGCTCCTCGCTGCCCACTTAAATACTCAATGGCCATCAGGTTTACAAAGAAGAATACCTACGATGAATCACTGATAAAAAGATTTCCCATTACTTGTTTCAGTTGAACTTGAATTATATTGATGCTTATTGGCTTCATATTTTCCATGCTGTTTTTTTCTCAAAAAAACACAAGAATGGACAGGAGAAATTGATTACAAAAGATGGTCAGAATGGAAGTCACATATTTAGTTTCGACTGACAAACTGGGTAAATGACTCTAGCAAGTTCAGACTGGACATTTCCAGTTATTGTTGGAGAATCTCATTTTCAAAATTAATATGTGTAAAAGTTTAAAGAACCAGTTTTATGTAGTGGTTGAAAATAACCAACATCTGTGCCATAACATCTTTTATCATAACTTCACAAATAATTGATTTCTCACGTTAAATTCCTACACCCACTATTTTGATTTGCAGCCCGTATATCAAGCACACTTATCTTCCTCCTCAGAAATTCAAAGTTTGAGAAACGCTCAAGTAAATGAATCATATAAGTAAAATCATTATTAAAAAAAGACAATAGACACGAGGAAATTTCCGGCTGAAGCCCATCACCAAATGAAGGACAAAAACAATTCCATAGACACTAACAAAAAACAATGTGTCAAAGCAAAACTTATACAAGTTATTAATGATTATACCATTACACTAAAAACTAAGATACTACTCCCGAAAGGCTCACAATAAAAAGACCTTTTCTAAAATTATTTCAAAACCAGTGGATAAAATTTTAACACGATGTTTCTACTCTACCCGTGAGTCTTCTCAGGTGACACCTCATTCTATACTGCTCATGAAGAAAGCAATATTTGATATTCCAAAGGAATGGAAAAACAGACATTTTAGGACCAGTGAGCAGTATAGAATGAGGCGTCACCTGAGGAAGACTCAAGGGTAGAGTCGAAACGTCGTGTTTTAACTTTTAACTTTATCCACTGGTTTTGAAATAATTTTAAAAAACATATTTTTATTGTATTTGACTCAATGGAAATCAGGACTGATAAGGATGTTTTATTGAAAGATTTATTGCTAATGTTTGACCTGAGAAGTGAACATTCTATGAGAATGTCTTCAATTATATAGTGCGTTCCACATAAGAGTTGGCCAATCATGCGGGCTTCTGCGTCACAGCGGCCACAGCACTAACTCCCAAGCAAGCGGGTGAAATATCTATGCAAATAAAGCTGCTACTGGGGTAATGATTCAGGTTCTTATAATGAAAATCACATGCGATGCGAAGGGGAAAGGATATTCTCTTCATTTTTACAACCAATTTACATGAAGTGAATGTCATACATAATGTATTATACAAAGAGGCAAAACTTTTATTTGGGCAGATGAAGTTAATAGTTTCACACCAGGATTTTTTCCCTGATTAGGCCTGCATGGTGATTAATGATTATGTGCCGCCGTGGGTGAGTTGGTAGCGTGACTGTCAGCCACCTGGGCGGCCTGGGTTCGATTCCCGGCCGGGTCTGGGATTTTTCAGTAGTGAAAAATGTCTTTCCCGGGTTCAGGACTGGGTGTGTGTGTGTGTCCTTAGGTTTAAGTAGGTAGGGGACTGCCACACCCCGGTAACAAATCCGCTGAGAATATCCCTTTACAGGATCACCAGGAGTCGCTCGCGAACCTGAGGAATAACTTTTATATAAAATAACTTGTGCACTGTTAAAAATATTTAAATGCACTACAAGAGATATAAATGTAGAACATTGCATTTTTGAAATGGTATATGAAAAGTAACCGAGTATGGAGTATTGGTTAATGGACTCCTAAAGGAAAGTAAAACAATTTAAAACTTTGTTACTGGTTGAAAAAATAGTTCCTTGCAGTCTATTACTGTACTAGCCTATGAGTGGTTCAATTATACACAGTTACTTATTATTTTATGAATAAACAGTTTTTAATTCTGTTTTGAAGTGCATTATATTATATATGAATGAATAACCTTCATTTAATTCCTTCGGCTACCGTTATCAGTCGGTTAATATTATCAGATTAGCTGCATCCCAAAGTGATCACAATAAGCAGTGTGCACTGTATACACATGAACTAGAGCAGTGGTTCCCAAACTATGGGTCGTGTAGGTGGGTCGCGAAAAGGGCAAGAAAAATTAAACTTGTTTTCAATATAAGGAATAAAAGGCATTTGAATACAATAAAACTATTAAAAGGCATATGAAAATATGTGCTGTATTTTGTATAGCCTATATTGGTTATCATTATGTAGTAGTGGGTCGCGAAAAACATTTACATAGTCTTCATTAGTTATCGTTATGTAGTAGTGGGTCGCGAAAAAAATTCTAGGTGAAGGTGGGTCCCAGGACAAAAAAGTTTGGGAACCGCTGAACTAGAGGATCAATTAACCGAGGTTCCATATTATCCAAGCCTAAACTAAGGGAAAACATAAAATTAAGGATTCACTGAAGATTGCAAATCATGATCATATTTTCATTTAAGTGTATAATTTTTTTAGTTTTTCAAGGAATGTGTACAGTACTATTTTTCATTTCATGTCAATACATGAATATCCTGCTTTTGTAATTTGAATGAATTTTCTCATTCTACTTTCCTAATCCGCTTTTACTGTATATCTGTGTTAACTGAGGATTTTCTTATCCCTGTCAAAGATGGTACATGAGTGAAACACCAGCTTGCACAGCAATTGCATACTGATTGCTATTTTATGTGAATCATTTCGTCTGAAATTACAAAATATTTTGTAAGGATAGGAAATTCATCTGCAAAAATTGTAAAAAGGGACTCCACTTAGACTTTACTGATTAATGGTGTTCAATAGCATTTACAAAAACAAATCAAGGAAGTAAATTGTAGTCTCAGCAGAAAACAGATATCATTTGGGTATTTTCAATTTAGAAGATATCTTTTCAGCATACCTAACAATATCGTATAAATCAATGTGAAAAAATGATTATACAGAAATGTAAATCAAATTTAAAGTTTTAAAAATAAATTTAAAATTGAATATTTTTTAAACACAGACACACAAGTGAAAAATTATGAAACTTACTGAACATTTACAAGGATATGAGATGCAATCTATATATTTTGAGACTAGTTGTGACCAAACGGATAATGTGTTTGTTATGCATTAGCATTATCTGCATTGAGACCTTTGTTACACCAGAGTCAGTGATGACATGTGTTCATGCATTTGAAATTTCACTATATACTCAAAACTTGAGTAGAGAGCCAACAACAAATCCTGCGTGAAACTAAAAAAATCACCAATTGAAACCTTGAAATGTTGAAGACCTACAGCAATGAAGTAATGAGCTGGGCAATGTCTTTGAGTGGCATTTGCATTTCAAGAATGACAGAACATCACTGAAGGATGACGAGAACCCAAGCCAACCATTCATGTGCAACACTCCTGAAAATGTGGACGTTATTCGACAAATTGTGAATGTTGATCATCGCATTACCATAAGGGAATTGCTGACATCATGAGTACAGTACTCATCTGTCAAAATCACCATCAGCAGTCCCTGGATGACCTAGCATTCATATCAAGGATCATTACCAGTGATAACGTGTGGGTCTAGTATGGTTACGGTCCTGAGACTAAGCAGCAGTCTTCACAGTGGAAGTCCTTAATCACCAAGACCGAAGTCTAATGCAAGACAGGTCAAGAGTGCAACTAACAGCAAGCTGATTTAATAAATTTCATTTTGACCAAAGAGAGTGAATTTATTCCAAATAGTTTTTCTCCTTATACCCTCTAATCATAGACAACACACTGTATCCTTAAGGAGCTGGACCAATTTATTGTGATAGCTTTCTTCATTCGATAACATTAAAATTAAGCACTAGGCCTACATATACAGAAAGTTGTGTGGCTCGAAGGGAGGCCAATTCAAATCATAAGTCAATATATGTACAGGTAGGGAAAAAAGAAGCGGACCAACTAAAATACCTAAGTCCTCGATATGAGCCACTGTGCATGCCTAGCGGCATTCTGGGAATGTACTGAAATTCGTTCAACAGCCGATAAATTGCTTGAATTGAGAAATAATTTCATGTAATTTGCATTGCTTGTGAAAACAAACGTTTCTGTTACATCTCTTACATTTATTTACGTATCACAAGGCTCTGAAATCAGCTACAAGAGTCGGTCCGCTTTTTTTTTCCCCCTACCTCTACATACTAAAAACATTAAGATGACGTAAATCACTAGGTCAATAGTTAAAAAATAAAAGTACAATAAAAAATGTACAATAAAATAATTGGGCCTTGTAGGCTTACCAAACTTTATGGAGCATCTATAAAGTGAATAAACTCGTTATAGAGTTTTACAATATAAATTATTTAGGTTTAAGAATATTCAAATGTAGGCATACATAGTGATTTACATCATCTTAATGTTTTTAGTATGTAAATATATTGATTTACAATATTTGAATTGACCTTGACTCCCTTTGAGCCACACAACTTTTTCTATATGTAGGCCTAGTGCTTACTTTTAATGTTATCGAATTAAATTAAATTTGACCAGCTCCTTAAGGGTACAGTGTGTTGTCTTTGATTAGAGGGTATAAGGAGCAAGCTGATTTTCTTTCTTTCTTCTTCTGACATTTGCAGGATTGTGCACCATGAATTTATTCCTATGGTGGGTTCACTGCCTTCTAAACTGTATTAATCGTGTATACACTGCCTGTCCTATACGGCTAATTTTGCGTACTCGGCGACATTACAGATGGCAGCACCTTTCACACCCAGACTGCTTCTTGTTTTTTGCTACGACATTGTTGATTATGTAGTGCTGTCACCGCCGTCTCATAATCACTGCCTTCTAAACTGTATTACTCCTCGAGACGGCGGTGCTCATAATATAGTCTATCAATGCGTCTAATTAATTTATATTTATTTTAATTATTGCTCCAAAATTCCATTTCAACGTAAGTGTCATATACTGGAATAATATTACGTTCTAAACAAATAACACAAGTATCTGTGTCTGTTTAATGCTTATTTTGATTAGTGATTGCTGCAATCTGGGTGTGAACTGTGTTGCCTCTACTGGATAAATTAGGCAATTTAACAATACTCTGAACTCCATGTTAAAATAAAGCATAGGACAGGCAGTGTAATTCTCGAGACGGCGGTGGGTGGGTTAGACTGTGAATACTGGGTTCTACTGTGGGAGCTTCATTATGACAAAGCACCAGCTCATACAGCATTAAGTAACATGCCAGTTTTGCAGCAATCTTTACTCTCATCCCCACACTCAGCCCCTTGGGACTTTTATTTATTCCTGAACCATTTTGACACCATGGAAGAGATCCAAAGGGAATCACAGATGGTCCCTGACCAGCTTCTAGAACAAGACTTCCGGAGAGCATTCCAAACATGACAGAAGCACTGGGAATGGTGTATAGAAGCCTGAGGGGATGGCAAACAAATTTAATTAATGTAAGTTATGTTCTAATTGTGGGACTAGTCTCAGAATATATTGATCACACCTCATATAATAAATCATAACAAATCTCAACTTGCTTGAAACATGAGGTAAATAAAATAATTTAAATAAAACCTTGCATTTTGCCTTAATTACAGTTTGTTTCAGCAGTGGTGCAGCATTCTAGCTTGACAGCATTAAGGATTAAACATTTCAACCACTAGTGTGAAAATTCATGGTTCATTTCTATAAGGAAGAAGAAACTTTAATTTACATTATCTGCTAATAAATTTAGTTCCACTATCCAAAAATAATGGCCATGTGCACATTCTCAATCAAAAAACAATAACTGAGAGTTCTGGAAACAAGTTCAAACTTTTACCTCATTCAAAATATGTTCATAGTTATCAATCCAGTTCAGCTGAACCCAGGCTAACTCACAGACTGCTTGTTATTCTGTAAAAGGAAACCATCTTGAGAACAAACAAAATTCATTCAACTGTTGAGAGTTTCAATTCTGTTATAATACTCTGTTAAATTTATTTGTTTATAGAAAGATAAAATGAATATGTAGAAGGTGAGTTACATTAACTATTACAGCTAGAAACGTTCAGTTGTTTGAAGACATATTTCTTGGTGTGTGATGTACATTAAAAATGTCACCATTCACAATTTGTCACTTGTAATTTAAATTCCGCTGCATAACCATAATAACCATGTTTATTTAAACTGGGTATTTAAATTTCAAAGAGAGAGCTGCCTAAATGCACCTCTTCAAGAAAAATAAGATATTAAAAAAACAAAGAAAGTTAGGCATATAATACTTTTTGCACTTTCGTTCTGAGATATCCATAAATTTGTATTTGTACTCACTTTAATTTTGAATTTCCACATTTCGCTTCTGGTGGTATTCCAAAAAGCAGCCCATTTACAAAACATGAAAACTTCTGGATGAGATGTACTAAGTTAAGACTGAAGGTCAGCTGTTGGTTTAAGTGTGCTGTAAGGTATTTAGAAAGTAGTAGAGTATGAAACTGTTTACGATACACACGTTCATTCAAACAAAAATAATTTTAACTGAGGAGGAATTTTGTACTTGCATCTGCATGGACAAAGATGACGTTTGTTAATATTTGTGCAATGGAAAAGAGGTTTGTATGTTTGTTGCATAAGCAGAACACAGTCTGTTTGTCTATGACCCATTCTGAGCTCTGGTGACAGCCTCATGTCTCTCAATGCATTCAGTAAAAGCAAACGTGGAAGGAGCATTTTGGAGCACTTAACACGGCAGCATGGGTTTAAATCTTGAGCCTTCTGGAGTATTAGGGACTGCAAAAGGTTAATGCCTCTGTAGCATAGAAAATTTCATTTAATTAAGTAACCAACCACACCGATTCCTTTGACAACAAAATTTTTCCTCAGATTTTCTATCTCCGTACGATTCAAAAGATCCCCTCTTTAACACAATAACATTTACCACATTTACATGTGGGATTGAAATATATCTGAATCTGATCCCAATTCAATATGTTCCCTGTTTACATGGCAAGTTCTAGAAGTGGATTGAGATTTGTTGTACTATTGGCTAACTTGGTTATGTTAGGCTATTTTTGTGGGAAACCTGTTTAAACAATTGCTGTGTTTATTCCGTGATTTAAAATATTTTAAAAATGTGTGTTCTATCAATAATTCCTAGTCACCATAAACAAATTATGACATAAAAGAGTAACAACAATATTAATATTACAGTGTGAGTGAGTGTTTTTTTATTAAATTGATGATCAGCTGGTGCGAGTGTATGCGTGCGAACCAGGATTGAGTTCGCTAGTGTTTACATGGAATTGAACATGATTTGAATCTGATTAGTTCCTCCATTTGTTGAGGAATGGATCGAAAATTCATTCGTCTACAAGACGATTTCAACATGGGGATCGGACTCAGGTCGATCTGAATCCTTTATGTAAACATACTAATTATTTTGATATTTGTCCCTATTAAAATAGTCTACATATATCATTTCTTTTATTCCATCAAAAATAATTAAACACGCTGATATTTTCGAACTTCAACCTGATCAATTCCAGATGATCACTACCTCACAGAAGTTAGGTTTTTACCACAACCAAATACTATGCTTAACTTACTCTTGCTTGATGCACTGGAAAATAAGGATGAACAGGGTAAAATGGAAATGTTACTGTGGTAATATTCTTATTGAGAATGGTGCACACGGCCTTTGAACGTTTGAAAGGTATTCCAAAGGCTAATTGTTAGATTGACATATTACAGTAATAGATACTAAAATAATGTTCTTATCTGGTTTACAACTACAATGGTGACTTGACATACCGGCTTAGTGACCGGCCATCTCCGATCTGCCAGCTGCTCATCCCCACCACCCGTTTTTTCAGTCCCATCAGGAGTATCAGAGCACAAGTTCAAATTGCAGTCAAACTGCGGAGTGGCTCCAACCTTCACCCCTACATCATTAGGTACGGCCTCTTTGACACACTACAATGTGATATTTCACACTAGCGAGTTATCTTTCAAATTAAACAATAAGATAATGCAATAAAATGCAAAAAAAGAAGAGTCAGTCGGCAGCCCAATTGGATAGACATCCCATAATCAGTGGCGATTATTCCATATAGGATGTGAGGATCATCCTACACTTCATAATTCATCTACATAAATGTTTACTAGCATTCATTGTCAAAATTAAAACAATAAAATGACAAAACAGCGTTTTTGTAGAGCACTCGGGAAGGAAGTTAGCGGTTCTGTTTTGAGCAGGTTGGTATTTGAGAGGATGTCCTCAGTGTATCCATGCCGTTGTTAAAGCTCTGGCAAGAGAAGGGGGAAGGGAAAAGGCGGTGAGAAGCCAGTTTCATATGGAGGAAGCTTAGGACGTCTTACAGTACAGTCCTTCCTCACGTTCGATAGCTTGTTTTCTAAGAGGGGAGTGATCATATTTTTATTAATATTTATTTATTTCTTTTCTTGGTATATATTATAGGCCTAGTTATTAATTAACTTTACAGTGCTATTTATATTTCAATACAAGTATTCTTGGAGCAATATCAAGTTTGATATCAACTATTATATAGCGGAATAGCTAAAATTATAGCGGAATAGCTGATGTCCGCAAACGACAGTTTTCATACATGGTTAAATATTTTCATATTTTACGATAAAGCATTATTGTATTAAATTTACATCTCAGCCTTTATGCATTTTTTACGGCGACGCATATGTACGTCAATAGCAGTGAATGGGTTAATTAGCTCTCTCCACACCATCCTACACAACTAAAAAACCAAGAGTCGCCACTGCCCATAATACATTTTGGTTAAGTGTAAAAAACTGACTATATACTATCATTTTATTTATAGCATTGCTTCGCTGTAAAAATCCCACTTAAAATACTGTGATATCACTACAACTTCATATGAAACAATGGATTATTGGAAGGTAACTGGTAAAATACTTCCTGCTCTTTATGGTACGTTCTTACAGCTCTTTCCCCTGTTTTCTGCATTGCTTTGCTCTATTTTGTATTTCCTTTATGCATATATTTTGTACATGATTTCACTGTTTCATTTCATTCACACTACATGTTTGAAGTATTAATAAATTAATTTACGTCTGTGATAAGTATGTCCCGATTTACAGTCTTGTCCCCTTGCTTGCTTCCAGGTTGACCAAGAAAAGGGAAAACTGAGCCTAGTCACACTACCTTATTTCATTTTATGACTTGAAAGCAGCAGCAGCCTGCCTGCAGGGGCATTGACCTCAAAGCTATTCTCTTTCTGTTGAGTAATCAAATGAACTTTGTCACTGAGTTAAGTTGTTTTCTTAGCAGAAGCATACAGTAATTATACTGTACTACAATTCAATTTACCTCTCTTTAAAATATTAAAAAGTCATATACTTGCCTTATATTTACCGTAATATACATAATTAAGCTAGCTAATTAAGAAATAGTAAGCTATACTTGGGCCTAAAAAAGATGAAAATGGGGACTGGAGAAACTTGCATAACGACAAGCTTTGTGACCTGTACTCTTCACCGGATATAGTAAGGGTAATTAAATCATGGAGGATGAAATGGGCTGGACATGTTGCATGCATGGGGGAGGAAAGACAAATCTCAGAAGTATGGACTGGGAGACCCGAAAGGAAAAGACCACTTGGAATACCTAGACGTAGGTGGGAGGACAATATTAGGATAGATTTAAGGGAAGTAGGATTTGCAAGGGATGATTGGATAGAGTTAGCACAGAATAGAGTTGAATGGCGGGCACAAGTGAGTACGGCAATGAACCTTCAGGTTCCATAAATTAAATAATATTCCTTTAGCTTGCTGAGGAATTTATTGCCACTAAGTAAGTATGAATAAGCTGTAAAGTTCAGTAATATCACTAACAGTAAATAAATCATTATTCCTAGGTCCAGAGGGAAATAGCAGTTATACTAATAGAACTGTATGACCAGAACATCTGTCTATTTGTCTTTCTTCATGATTTGAACCAGCAATTTTGTTTCTTGCCGCAATTAACAAGGCTTGCTTTTTAACCCTCTGTCACAGAAATATACAAATAGACCGTAGTGGTCCTTGGAGTAACAAGTTGAGACTAATGGCAAATTATGCAATCAGTTATCTGAGACTAGCTAATCAATGAAATCTGAAGAGAAATAAATTGGGAGTTAGAGCCTGGTTTTTTCCTAAATTATGATTCGTTTCTTTGAGAAAAATATTAAATACAGTGAAATCTCGATACAACGATTTCGCAAGGACCAGAAAAATATATTGTTGTAGAGAGATATATTGTTATATCGAGAATTTAAAAAAATGTTCAAATTTTGGTAGTATATAGGAAACAATTTTAATAGCTGAAATTCTTTAGGTATTTAGAGAAATAAAGAATTTTATCACAAGAACTGCTATACTGTACTGTATTCACTCCACCCTTAAATTATTACAATATGAGCAAACACATTTTACTACATTGCATTATAGCATAGGACCATGAACAGGATGACTCATTTTTGCCCCTGTTTGTAAAAGTCAGAAATGACAGTCTGTTTAGCTTTTTTTATGAACAGGGATACACACAATGCCCTTAGTTGATTCGAGGTTCACTAAATAACATTCTGGCACCGATGGAACACTCGACAGAAAATTCTGCAGAGCCACGCAAGCACAGAACACATACATAGAGGCAATGGCTTCGAATGCGGTTAAGGTTGGTAGATGCACACTTTGTTCTACCTCCTCTTCTTCATCTTCCGCCTGCTTGTTTTGGATTTCCTCAATGTTTTCTTCCGTTAGCTCCGGGGAGTTCATGATTTGTACTTTCACGATCTATTTTATCCTTTTACCGAGGAAAATGTATTTTACGGGGATTCTAAATGTAATCGTAATGGAGAGGTTTATCGTTATTAAGAGTATCGTAAAACCGAGGGGAATTTTACATTATTTTAATGGAAAGAATGCCGGGACCAAAATATTTTAACGTTATAAAGAGTATTATCGTTATATCGGTAATCGTTGTACGGGGATTTCACTGTACATGTATGTTCAAAGCAAGCAAAGAAACAAGAGACTGTGAACAAGGACTACTGTTCCTTTCTTTTATCATGCCAAGTGGATAGGATGGTCTTGCTCAAACACCTACATTAGTGTATTAAAACAATCGACTATTTATATTGATATTATGGAACTTACATAGTGAAGCGACTATAATAAATTTAATCTATTATGAGTTGACTCATAGGCACTCTGTAGCTTCATTATTTTGGTATGATATGTTTGTCAAATTTGACAATGTATTTGAAAATGGGGACGAGGATCCCTGAAACATATCATACCAAAATAATGTAAGTGAATCAACGAAGTGTGTATAAGTCAATTCATATAATAGATTAAATTATAATCCATTATTTATACTTCCTTGTGAGTTAAAAAATTAATCAGACCATTGAAAATGCAAAGGATGGTTTTTATACATAACATATACATATAGCTATATGGATACTTAAACAGGGTGCAAAATTTCCAATTGCCATATCACCACTGGCTACCAGAATACTGTGGCAGGCAACAAAAATTCAATTTTGAAAACTGCTGTCTTATTTTATTTTATTATTTTATTATTTGATTATTTTAGTCTCAGCAACAAAATTAAATTTTAATAGTATGCTAGATATTCCACAAGCAGTCACATTTGTCATGAACAAGATGACTGAATTTACTCTAAAACATAAACTATAAATATAGGCCTAACATAAAATTCCCAAGCAATTTTGGTTTTGGTTCCCTATGTTTTAGCCAATCATTCCTCTTGCCAGGGCAAAAATTCAACTAATATTTAATATTTTTAAATGGACAGTATTTATTTACTTATTTAATTTTGCTTATTTAAAAGTAATATACACTGTAATATTCTATATGTAAAGAATAATTAGGGCAGGGTAGTTCTTCGTAATTCCAAAAGGCT
This sequence comes from Ectobius pallidus, assembly GCA_964059195.1. Classification (NCBI taxonomy): domain Eukaryota; kingdom Metazoa; phylum Arthropoda; class Insecta; order Blattodea; family Ectobiidae; genus Ectobius; species Ectobius pallidus. The sequence goes on along the minus strand of CAXKWD010000004.1, from coordinate 46,089,986 downwards.
GCATTGTAAACAACCATATATAACAAACATGGCGACTGAAGTTATAGGTTTGAAATTTAATTTCATGTCATGTACATAAGTGCAGTACGAAAAAAGTAAAACACAATATTGGCAATTTTAATACTCGTGCTTGGCAATGCTTTAATGAGTTTGTTTTACTGGAATGACTACTCTTTTATTCTTGCATTTTATCACAGTTATCTTCCTAAAGAGGGTATGGTCACTACTCTACAGGTATCTACAGAATAAGTTATATAGGTATAGTATAAAATGGGGTAAGTGTAACCCACGTATAAAACTCTCATAACACATTAAGAAATAATTTTTTTTTTAAATGAAAATAAGTTACAAAATAATGTTTGGGAGATTACATAGCTGCAGGGTTGTACAACACTAGCATTACACCGTGAGTATTGTGTGTATTTGCTCAACTCTGCTCTAAAGCAATAAAACAATGGAGACATGTATTCTGATATTTCTGTACAACATTTGATTTTCCTTCCAACATGCTGCATCATACTGTAATTTGCTCTTTTAAAATCATGTAATTTTACAAATAAAATTGAATATTATTTTTTTAGTTCTGATAGGCCTAGATTTAGTAATCCTATCTTATGCATAAAATATTCTTAATGTTTGCAGATGTCCCAAGTTTTAGTTAGCTGAAAGTTTGAGTTTCTCTGAAGCACTAAACTAACCTGCATTTCTCTAAACTGCAATGATTAATGGCTGACAGGCATAATATAAATTAAAGATACAGAGTGGGTCATAAGTACAGCTAGGAGTTATATGTAGTGTCATCTGGAAAATATGTTCATAAATATGTAGTGAAAAATCATGGAATATGTTGAAAAATATTTAAAACCATAAAAACATGTAATTTAATACCATAATTACTTATCACAATTAACAGGAAATTGTGCATTAAGATTTTTCTGCAGTGTATTATTAAATAATTTTGTAAGTTCTCTGGGGTCGTTGATTGATGCCTGTCTGAAAGAATGTTCTTTTAGGTGGAAAATTACCTTTAAAATGTCACACTGGGGAGGGGGGGGGCAAAATTTAGTAAGGGAATTTTTTCTGATTATATCCCCTTGGAAAGATCAATAATGTCTCCCTTTAGAACCTGACACATACTACAAAATGTTGAATATCCAGGGCAGAGTTAGAATTTCCAAATTTACGTAAAATAAAATCACGTAAACTGATTAACAAAGTGCCAGAATGCTTTTGCTTACTCAGTTATAATTGCAATTATGATATGCAAATAATTCAGGTTTTTTTTTTTAAATTATTTCAGAGTTAAGCTCCAGATTGATTCATTAAGCAGAACTTACGAAAGAACAAATGCCTAGTTTTCTTTAAAAATAAGATTAACATCGTCCAGCATCAGCAGAACTATACTAGTTCCAGCTAAAGAATAAAGTAGATGTAAACAAAACCACGTGACATGATGGGTTCTGATTGGCAGTTGGACCCACAACCCATCCAAGCAAGAGCTTGTCGTCTTCTTCCAAGTATTAATGTAGTTTCTTCGAAACATAAAAAGTAAGTAATGTATTTGATGTACGACTAAATTAAGCACGTTTCTCAAGTTTGTAGCAACACTTTCTATGTGATTTAAGCAATACCGTTATTATTGTTTGATATTATCGGTTGAGTGTAATGCGACGCGCATGCCTGAAGACAACAAAGGTATGAAAAAATAACACAATCACTTGTCATGTATTCCTCGAAGACAGTTAACGTTTAATTCATACGGTGAAAACAAGCTTACCACAGCTATTATAAATAATAAAACAGCATTACAGTTCAATGGCTGAAGCTAATCAGGCCTCATCACCTCGTGTTGTTAAGCATAAGCGGGGAAAGCCGTTAAATAGTGGCGAAAAAACTGTGATCTTGAATGTTTTTAATGCATTATGCAGTAAGTAGATTTTCATTATAACATCAAAACATTACAATGCATTAGCATTTTAAACGTAGGCATATGTAATATTTGTGGAATCCAGCTTTGTTTCAGTAGATGCTAGCTTACTTTGATCATTATTAACGAGTTCCTCTTGTATTGAAATTGCGTCGTCTGCAATGAGTCAACAAACACGTGGTCGCGGAGTAATACATATCAGTGTATTTGTTTACATCTACTTTATTCTTTAGTTGGAAATAGTATATACAGATTTGTGATATCTTGACAATAACACACTCACATAAAAATAAAAAAATAAAAATTGGCCAGCTATGGGATTTGAACCAGGGACCTCCAGAATGTGAGTCCAAGACGTTACCATCTCGGCCACCTCGCTCAGTTTAATGGTCTAGTTTGATAAACATATGTGAAGTAATAGTGTTATTTCTCAAAGCTAAATGTATTGCAACTTCCAATATGTAGTCATGATAACTGATTTGCATACGATAAATTCTTTCTAATATATTACCATAAAATAGGCACTAAATTGGGCTTTACTCCTGTACCGGTCAACCAATTTGGTTCAATATCAATAGGCTTCTTCCCACGGATGTTATAAATGCATATACCAAATTTCATGAAAATCCGATTCTGGCACTTAATAACAGTAAACGCCTCTCATTATTTGGTTAAATATTTCTAGAAACTCCAAACCACAGGTTAAAAATTTACAAAATTTACTGAACTTCACATGGGTTACACTTTCTCCCAAAAATTCAACATGCAATTGTAAAATAAAACAGCATGCAGCATTGAAAAGTGAAACACCATGCTATTATGAGAAAAAATAAAAATAAAAAACTGAAGCTTTGAAGCCAAATGAGTTGCTGAAAGAAAATAAAACCAAAATATTAGAAAAGCACTTAGGAAAATGTATGAGCAGGATGGGAGAAGAAATAAATAAATGAAAGGAAAGTAAAATTAAGGACACTTCATGCCGAAACATGGACTTCCTTTCTGTTACGTTCACTGAGGGGAAGAGAACCTGTCACCGTAATATTCATGAATAAGCGAACTGTTCATTACAGTACAATTTCAATCTGTCTTGAAATAGCACAAATGCAATCTAGTATTAACAAAAACTTAAATCAATCCTCTAAACCTACATTTTATAAATTATTTGTACTGTTTTCACAGAAACTAATTACTATAATGTTTACAACATATTTTACAGAATTTAAACAAAAATGTCACCAGTTCGATCCCTGATGGTCGGGATTCATCAATGACATAATCCTTCTGCTGGCACTACGGCTTTTGGGTCAACTCAGCCTTTAAGAAAAATGAGTACTGGGAGCAATTCTATTGCTTAAGGTGCTTAAGGTGGCCCGTGAATAAGGCTGACCTACCACTTCACATTCCGAATGTCTATAAGTATGAGAGCCTTAACCTCCTAGAACATTAAGGGGCCACTTTTTAAACAGATATAGATTATTCTTATGTAAATTTACTACTTTAAGGCCCGTTATTACCACCTCCAGTAAAATATTTACGGCAACTTATACAGTTACTTACTGACAGTTCGATTTTACAATATCTGGTTAGACGTTAACTGTTGGTAAACATCTCTTAACTGGCAGTAATCTTTACTGTAGGAAAATGTACAAGTAAACTCCTAACCGGAGGATTTTTTGAGGTTATACTTCTCGCGAACTGGAGGGATGAAATTATTTAGCTGCTTTCGTAATGTCCTTGATGATGAAGAACAACGCCAATATATGTAAAAAAGATTAAAAAAAATATATATATTGAAAACCAGATCAAATTATTAGGAAAGTTTGGACAATCAATTATTTTACTGATAACTTCCTCTACCCGTACATCAGATTATATTTGGGTTTTGTGTCCTTCGGGGATAGGGTAAGAAATGTGGTAACTTTCTTTTCATTTTTACAACCACTTTACTTGAGTAGGATTTTATTCTTCTTCATACCATAGAAAAATGCTTAACAACTTTTAGATTTTAACAGGAATTGTATAAGCGTAATATATAAAATATATAGGCCTATATACAATGTATATTAATATGTTATGTTAAGGGCTAATAATTTCATTTGAAAAATCTCGTAATATATCCTATAGTTATTAGCTACACATTTCACACACAAACTTATTAGGTTTTAGGTCTTGCCTCGCAAATTATGCGACCTTTTTAGGCTAAGACACCCACTACTGCCAGTACTGTGTACTGTATACTATATACTATAATTAAATCCAGAGAAAGTTATGTGTTTCACAAGAGGTTTTTTATGATACATCTTTCCGAGCTTTGCTCTTATGGCCACATATTAGCCTACTGGGTGTTTATTTATTTTGAATTATATGACGCTTTTCGTCGATAATATTCAGGAACAATTATTGAATATTGAATATTAAATATTGATAATATTCACTTGAAAAGAAATTGCTGTGTCTCTTTATTTTTTGATATCAGCCATAACCTCATTGTGCACTGCAAAATCAAACCAAACAATGAAAACAGATGAAAAACTGCTGCAAACAACTGAGAAACGCTCATACCAACTGCTATGACTTTTGTCTGATTGCGTTAACTGGGAGTAAACTTTAACTAGAAGATGATAAGAACAAAGAAGCGTTTACTGGAACTTTACTCCGACCGTAAAATAAACTGTCAGTTAACATTTACTCCTACTTAACTGGACATCGTAAGAACGGGCCTAAATCATTTTATTAAAGGTAGACACTTTAATACAGTGCCTTTTTTTTTACTCGTGGCCGGGCGGTCGGCTGGAAGTAGCTGCGAGCGCACAGTGCTTCTCACCGTTCCTGGCTCCCGCCTTTCTCCCCGTCAGTGCACACACACAGCACACCAAACACCAATTTTCTGGTCATGCAATGGCATTTCGTGTACAATATCGGGTTTTTCTGCACTCCAGTATCTGTTGTTTTGTGTCGATGCATGACCATGTAAATGAATCCACGTGGTTGCAGTTCCTGAACTATGGTTATCTTATATGGTTTTAATTTCATAAGTTTAGTGGCTTTCCAAGCCGAGAATTGTGAAAACCCCGTTTCCTGTGATAACCTACTCAGAGATTTTCTTGGGCTACGTTCTAACTTCTGTCCTATCTCATCGAGTTTTCTCTCTGTAAGCACACGGCGAATTTTTATTTCTTATCAAGAACAGAACCCGTTTCTCTGAATCTGTCTACAAGTTTACGAACTGTCTCTCTGTGAGGCACAGGAATACCAGGGAATCTGTCTACAAATAGCCGTGTCACTTCTCTACAGAACTCTGTTTGCACATAGGAATCATACATGAATATGCGGTGTGCTAAAGTATACACACTTCTTGGCATTATAACAGAACTATCACAATTTAACCACAAAGAAGAAAAAAGAACCTCCGCTAGCAACAACCGCACATGCACTGACGGGGAGAAAGGCAGGAGCCAGGAACGGTGAGAAGCACTGTGCGCTCGCAGCTACTTCCAGCCGACCGCCCGGCCACGAGTAAAAAAAAAGGCACTGTATTTAAAAAGACAATAGAAAAATCAAATTAGGCCTATTGTTATTTTTAATGCATAATTAAAAGTGACTGATGATCGTTGTATTGAAAAAATGGATATATCAGTTTGCCTCATTTTCTCAACCTTACACTATCTTAGAGGTCCACTTTATATCCCAATAGAATTTCAAATATGCAGTAACTTGCCTCAACTGCAGGCAGAATGGTAAGAAACTTTTATGTCTTCCAATATTATTTAAGTGAGAAAAGAATTAAAAATAACAAAGTAAATTGGGCTTCCTTTTCTTTTACTTCAAGAGACATAAGTAGGAAAATCACTGACCTCTTTACAAGACAGCTTATTATTGAAATGAGTTTACGAAATGCATAACATTTTAATCTACTTTGAGTTAGCATGGATTCCTTTCTTAGTAGTTATGAAAGACTATTCTCAGAAAGGAATCCATGCTAACTCAAAGTAGATTAAAATGTTATGCATTTCGTATACTCATTTCAATAATAAGCTGTCTTGTAAAGAGGTCAGTGATTTTCCTTTTGTTGTTTACAGCTCATCTCAGTACATTCAAGTCTCATGAATTTAAATTAACAAACTTGTAATCACAATGTAAGCAGAGCTTAGTTACAATATTCTACTTACTGAAAAGGACAATTAAGCTAACAATTAGATTAAATAATATATGAAAATGATGAAATAGACATACGATAATGATTGCTACATGCTTAGACCATTTAAATAGCTGACGAAGGGAACTACACATGGTATCATGTTGAAACCTACCTGGAAATTTGGCACGTCAATAGGTCTTTGCAATAGATGCATACATGCAAAACATTAGCTGCCTGAATTAACTCTAAATATTTGCTTTACTTGAATTAATTAATTGAGAAAACATTGTGAAGGGTCAACATTAAACTTGAAAGCATTCAATTTCACATAATTATTACAAGTAAAAACTTGCCAAATTAGAACACAACATGTTTTAATGTCAATCTTCAATGATCCTCTATAAAGTAGATCTCAACTAATGATGAGGGGGAACCTATCGAAACATAATTATGACCAAACAATAATTATGAAGTTGAACTCTTTAAAGTTTAATATTTAATTTGCTTTATTGCTGCATAAAGAAACGATGATGGTTGCTTTGGAGAACAGGGAGAGAATAGGGGGCATGCAAAAAGGAACTACCAGTATGTTGGAACTTCAATGTGATTCACTAGAACTGAGCATTTATCATTTTCACCGAAAATCATTACACTTCCTTTTTATTTCACAGGCCACAATAAGAGTTGAACAGGCCTGTTCAATACCCCACACTTTAATTAACAACTAAAGTATTTCCCACATAAACCTTGGAGGTCCACGAATATCTCCTGATTCTTATTTCTGTTAGAGACTGAGTCACTTGCAGGGCTGTAAGGCCATCGGAAGGATCAGGCAGATCAATTGAAGAATCCCGATACCTCATAATACCCCAACACGACTTTCCACTTTACAGCACAGTGCCTCCTACAGAATAGCGTATCCACAGACAAAAAAGTACTTTATCAAACTAACTAACTAACTAACTAACTAAAAAAAAAAAAAAAAAAAAAAAAAAAAAAAAAAAAAAAAAAAAAAAAAATTCCAAGTCACTCAACTAAACCTATGCTCATCAAAATGATACAATTGCTTAAAAATAACATAAAAATTCTCAAACTCAATTTTCTACTGGAGGAATTTTTGGAGACTATTAGTAACTTATTAAGGCTAGATAATATAAATATGTGAATGAAATGGGTGAAGGTATTTTTTTTTAAGTAAACTAACCGGACAATATTCACGTAATGCTCTCCAGATCTGAATAAGAATTCTTACACAATAACACTAACACACACAAAAAAAATTAAGTAAATTAATGTTACCTCATCCTCTCTTTTTCTCAAGTCTAACTGGACCTCCTCAAATTCCTCCTGGCCTTCGTTTGGAGACATGTAGTATCCTTCTTTCAGCATCTTCAATCCAAACAGAGCAAAGAGTGCTGTAGAAATGTAGTATGTATACGCACGTGGAATAATTGTAGCCAACCATCCAAAAGCCACTGTAAAATAAAAACAGAGGGGCACTCGAGTAAATTTTTCAAATAAAGAGATATCCGCAAGGGACAGCAAGTCACGGCCATTATTCAGGCAATTGTCATAATAGAAAACCCGTTTTTGTATGCCTTCGTCAAAGAATGATGCCGCCTGAGATGAAAGCAAAGTCTGCGCTCTAGACTATGCAGGCATAAATAGAGGAAGTGTACAAAACAAGTTTAGAACATGAGAATATATGGTGATACAGTATTCAACTGGGAAATCATGATTCAGGTCAAACATACAGGATAATAAAAATATAATTACTATATCGTGGCCTTAAGTATTACATCCTACGAAGATAGTGACAACCTTATCTCAATTTTGCTTGGTCTGATGTCTGAATCAAGTAGTGATTCTACTCCATTATCATCCCAGCAAGTAATCTTATATTATGTCTTTCCTCTTCTTATGGTTTCCTCTACAGCATTATCTAAATGCTTTGCAATTCTCATATAAACCTTCCATTTTCCCCTGTTCTGCACTTACAATGTCAAGATTTATTTTTTATCAAGTACTTAAGTCAGTGGTCTTTAACCCTGTGCAAAACAGGAGAAACTTACACAACAACTGATTATGCTAACATTCTAAATGGGCTTATTTCCTTTCATGAAATCAGTCTTGTGGGCTAGTATCAGCCGAAATCCAAATGGTAGAATATCACTGATTTAAGTCATTTTGATCACTTTCTCACTTGATCTAATGTGAGTCCCCTGCTTTTATTGTAACTGAAATTAGAATTTATTTATTTACATTTTATTATCAAGAGGAATGAAGCTACATGATTGTGGGAGTAATCTCAGGAGTAGTCAAGTGTATGGAAAATTTTCCAACATGATAGAGAAACTTTTATTTCATAAGCAACGCATTATTAGGGGCATATAGAAAGTAAATGTTAATAAAATATTTACAAGTAGACTAACTTCAAGAAATATCTGACAACTGAGTTTTGGACACGTGAAGTCAGAATGAAAAATTCAATGCCATAGCCGGGATTTGAACCAGGATCTTCGGCTCTCCGTGTCGATGCTCTAACCAACTGAGCTACCATGGCAACGTGCCGGTACAGCATTAAATTCTCCAGCTGACTCACAATCCCAGTATACCACCAGGCGTTCTCAATATGAGATACGAACCCAGTGGAGACTTACAACCTGTAAGTACTTTAAGACCCAGGCTTTATAGTAAACCACAATGGAATGAAAATTCTTTCACACTAGCCGTGTGTAGGCTAAGATGAACACTTGAAGTCAGAATGAAAAATTCAATGCCATAGCCGGGATTTGAACCAGGATCTTCGGCTCTCCATGCCGATGCTCCAACCAACTGAGCTACCATTGAGTCAGTGAGTCAGTTGGAGAATTTAATGCTGTACCAGCACATTGCCATGGTAGCTCAGTTGGTTAGAGCATCGGCATGGAGAGCCGAAGATCCTGGTTCAAATCCCGGCTATGGCATTGAATTTTTCATTCTGACTTCACGTGTCCATCTTAGCCTACACACGGCTAGTGTGAAAGAATTTTCATTCCACTGTGACGTAACTGAGTTTTACTTTAACTATGATTCGTAGCAGCCTAGAAAGGCAACCTTACATTATGTTTTTCCTCTTCATATGATTCTAATTACAGCATTAGCAAGAAGCAGAGTAAGCATCCAAAAGCTCAGATTCACTCAGAATGCAGATGTTAAAAAACCAAAGTGCAAAATTCAAAGATATCTTCCCAAGGATGATATCTCTTGCAGCAGTCTATGTTTCCTCAAGAAAATTCTACAAAGAGAGAGCAATTAACAATATGATCATAATTGAACAGGTTGTAACAAAAAGAAATGCCAAAACTTTGGGGGGAAATTCCTTGCATATAAGAGGATGAAATTATGTTATATAGGTATGGATCTGAAAATGCTTTATTCCTTGTTGGAGCTCTTATCTCTATATCTGCACCACTTGGCAGGATACTCAAAAAACTATGAAAAACAGAAAATTATGTGAAATGGTATTATAAAACAGAACTTTTTGTAACAGAACATCAAATGAAATGTTCATAATGTCCTCAGATGTATCTGTCAACCTGCTGTTGCATGGAATCCCTGGTGTATCCCTGAAGTATCTCGTATTATCTGGCAGCCTTGCAGAATCTTTACATCTTGCTCTGGTGTTGCATTCCCGAGAGATTTTAAATGCCCCACAAATAAAAATCTAGTGGACTCAGGTCAGGTGAGGATGGAGGAAAAGGAATTGGTCCATCTCTTCCTATCGATTTATCATAGAACCATCTATTCAGAAATTGACAACAGAAAGGCTGAAACGAGCAGGAGCTCCATTGTGCATGAAGTAGGTTACATGTCTCGTCGTATTCGTAATGGCAGATATTCCAACAGGACAGGTAATTGGTTTTTCAAGAATGCTCTGTACCTTTGTCCATTGAGATGATGTCGCAGTGCATACAGTCCCACCAATCACAAATAATGCCAGCCCAGAGTTGAAGACAAAGGGCTCTAACAAGGAAATAAGGCATTTTCGGGCCCTTGTTCATATAACATAATTTCACCCTCTATATGCAAGGAATATTTCCCCAAAGTTTTGGCCTACTTTTTTGTTACATCCTGCAGAGCCAAGGATACTTACAGCAAACTCCCAATTTTCCATGTTAATTGAGACTATGCTATGCACTAATAATAAAAAAAATACTTATAATTAATCCAAACTGGGGTGAGATTTTGGATTTCCCGGACTTCATTTTGAATTTCATGCATTCTGTTGCATATTGTGCATACATGACAAAAATAAGTAGGCCTACAGAAAATTCAAAATTTGACGAAATAAAGTGCAGAATATTTGAAATAAGAAACTCATTTACGTATGTAAAATTCAAAATGAAGTGCAGGAAACTCAAATTTTTGCACATGAATAATCCCCAAACCGGATAATCCGGTCACAGATAATCAGGAGTTTGCTGTATTTATAAATAACAATAACACTTTACACATTCCCTAAAGGAGCTTTACATGGATTAGTCTGTACTAACAAACAAAAACAAAATAACAACTGACCTTCTGCACATGACTTCAGAGACTTCACTGCTTAGATGAATGAGACATGGAGCACAGTACAGTTACCAGTATGTTGAGTCAGCGTCTCAATTGGGCATAATTATTGAAATTTGAAATTCTGTAGCTTGCTTAGTTTTAAAGGATAATTAAATTAGGCTACGCATAAGAGAAAAATAAATAAATAAGCTCAATTTGAGCTTAAATATTTCTCTTGAAATTAAAGGAATAATGCCACGAAATAGCATTGTTACATATCTCACTTCATAAGGGAATGGAAAGGAAAATTTGCAACAGCATTTTGCTATTGTAAGGTTTGCTTCTGATTATATAATAATATGCAATTCTTACCAGACAGGACGGTCATAAGTGCCAATGCGGCGAGGGCTCCAAAAAATACTGTTAGACGAGGATGCCTCATTGCCATAATAGCTGCGATGAAAAATGTTTTGTCTCCCAGCTCAGAGACAATAATAACAGATAAAGATGCAATAAATGCATGAATAAATCCAAGATTATTCTTCTTTTCCCCATTGTCTTCAGTGCTGATCTCAATTTTCTCTAAAAATTGACCTCTCTGAAAAAGAAATCAAAATACTATTAAAAACAAACTTCCTATATCTTCTTTGCTTTTACTAGCTGATCTGTGGTAAAGGTTTATAGGCCTACTGAATGAAACCTTGAAATTCGTTATACCAGTTGACCTTTGACAGAAACCCATGTTTTGAGGAGCCAAGAGAAAAAATAATAATAAAAAAAAAAACTGTCTTCTGACAAGATATGTAGCATGGTAAATTGCATAATTCAAGAATAAAAAATTATTGCAAAGTGGAATTTCATAATCCATACAGAAATTTGTTTAGGGAACATACTGATTTCTCTTTTTCTAACAAGAGGAGAGAGGGTGAGGAGGACAGAGAAGAAATGAAAGAGATAGACAGATCGCCTAGAGAAAGAGAAAGAGAGAGACTGTGTACCTGAATGTATATGCATAAAGGAGTAAGTGTGTGTTTGTATCTGTGCACGTATGCATGCATATGTGCATTTGTATAAGTGTGTGTGCGTATGTGAAAGCATGGTAGGCCTACATGTAAGTTCATGTTAGGGTTGCCACCTTTTGGTAAGGCTAAGGAGGGACACTTATCGAATATATGCATATCGCCAATCTTCTTTACCTAAACTTGTACATGGAACAATTTATTAATAATTCGGAAAAAAATTTGTAATAATAATTTATTCGTTACAAAGCCAAAACTGAATAGGCTATGTAACAGTAACACTAACATTAGAAAAGAAAAGGCTAGCAAAATAATAAAAAATATATAATGCGTCCCTCCTAGGCATAATTCGGGACGCTGAAAATGTTCTTAAAATGCGGGATGTTCCGCCAAATTCGGGATAGGTGGCAACGCTAGTTCATGTGTAAGTGGAAGTATGTACGTGAAGAATTTGTGTGTGATATCCATAGAGTGATAATACTGCAAACTGCTGAATATACTGTTGGAATCTATTATGTTGTTTTCAAATGGCTGGAGGTGGTTTCACACCATCAATGCTTGTGCATCCCCATATAGTCCTGCTATATATTTTTGTTGGTGTTGGTGTTGTTGTTTTTGTTTGTTTGTTTGTTTGTTTGTTCCCCCCCCCCTGTGGTTTAGTCGCCTACAGTGTAGCAAGTGCTCCTTAAAATAATTGTTTAGACTTTTAAAGAGGCATATCTTCTCCACACAAAGGGCACCCTGTTCCTGTGACATATCCCATTCTTTGAAGGTGTTCTCTTAAACAATTAGGTAAGAAGTACAGCAACAAGCTAACTTACTGATATTAAACACTTTAGCCTACTGAATTATTTACATTAATATCTTAATACAAGAGCAGTCATGTTACAAACTAGTACACACAATGCCTTGCCTATTCCATAAAGTTTGAACAACCTGTTATAATCTTACAGGCTGATTACATGAGCTTTAATAAACAAACAGTACAGCTTGTTTACAGAAAATCTTGTCACAAGTTTAAACAATGATACTGGGATAGAAATTAATCACATCTAACTCCATTCAAAACAAAATACTTCATTAACAAATTATTCACCATGTAAAACAACTTCCTTGAAAAGAGCTCTACAAGACCTATAAAGGCTCGGACTTTTAGGTACTTATAAAAACGAAAATATTTATTTTTTATGTGGTTAAAAAGTCGAAAATATGTTTAAAAAATATAAAAATATTTTATTTATTTAACCAATATTTACAGAAGTACTCATCTAGTCATTCCAGTCAGCAAGTGTAGAACTGTTGCAGTGAACGACAGAAGTAGATCTTAAGTTGTGCATCTTAAAGCTGTGACGATTTTCACGGAACAGAGACTTGTATCTTGAAAATGTACGTTCAACATTGCAGGATGTTAATCTTGCATATTTGTAAAACGCAGTATCACTGACACTCAGATGTTCCATCTGCTCCAAGTTCTCTACACTGTTACCCATTAAAATATCTGAAATCTTTGGCAACACTTGTAACTTTTCATTCTTATTTAGGCATGACAGGAATAATTTTTCTTTAATTTCGTTTGCTTTTGAACCATTGATTTTGTTAAGTTTGTTTTCAATGTGTTTGGTTTCTTTTATTGATTCTGTCAAGAATTGTTTTGTTGTTTCCAACTTAGTAATGCAGTGTGAGAGGAAACAGAAATTTGCACTAATAAAGGTCAAATCAGCCCTGATTTATTGTCTGACTCAACATAACAATGCAACATATTCAAAATATGGCACAATTTTACAAAAACAATCAAAATATTCATTTCTAACATGATATGTGGTAAAATATGTAAAAAAAAATTTAGTTACCAAAAATATTTATTCAAATAAGAAATATCGAAAATATTTATTTTTATGTGATATGCAACTCAGTATTTTGAATCCAAAGGTCCCAACCGGAACATTGACAAAGTCCAGAAATCATAGGTAATAGCAAAAAAAATATGTATTTACCTAAAAGTCCGAGCCCTAGTCATGAAGTTCGCAGGTACCGTATGAAACACTTTTCTGTGCAGAATTTAATTTCAGTGTTCTGTATTAAAAGTTTGTTGAATATGATTAAAGTAGAGTTTATGGTCAATAGGTTAAGCGATTAACTTAAGTCATGTGTCAGATGGTAAGCTTATTAAAATTCTCCAGCTACATTTAAACTGAATCCTCTTCATGGGTTTTCCGGGTTTCTCTTTCCTGTTTAGCAGTGGGAGCATGAGAAATTTAGTGTGAACCCTTGAGACAAGCTATAAAAATTGGGGCAGTTGTACATTACAAAAATCAGTTGGTGAGAGAGGCATTCACGTGTCATATTTAAATAACAAAGGAAGCTTAAGCTCTCACATTATTATGGTCATAAATCTCCCCCTCCAAAAAGAAAAATACTGCGAAATTGAAGAAAAGAGATGTCCAATCTTCTTAGTTTTTTTATTTATTTTTTTATCCTTAAACCTGTATGTTCCTCATTAAGGTAGGATTGCTAAACTGTTGTCTAGACATTCAAGATTCTGAAAGGAACATGGTGCCATTAATAATTGATAAAAGAGAACTGTATGATAATTCCATGATTTGCATTCTGTTTATCTGTCTACAGAAAACATCTATTATGATAAAGTCCTGGGCTTCGCTTTAAGTTTCTTGCTATTATCATTTAATGACATCGTTGAGGAATTCTTCTTAGTTAATGAGACCCATGCAATATCTGTTCTGACATAATCTTTATGTACAGTCTGCGAGCCACATGACCATGAGCAAAGATAAATTAGCTAAAAAGTATGTATATTCCATGACATACCTATTCAAGTACTAGTATTTGTTCTTTTAATCTGTGAGATAATATGAAGGTTCAACAATGTTGTAGACAGGTCTGATTTAAGATGTAATTTCAAGTAGCCTAGATAATTATCTCTTCTACAGAGCTCCAAATTACGAGGCGTACATAAAAACTAAAAACCAAAGTCCATGGTGGTACATCCCTGGAGGGACTAGGCCAACCAGGCAACTTTTCTTCCCTTCCACTAAAGGCACCTCCCAAATGCAGACAATGTTATGTCCTTTTGATATGTGTAAATTAAATTTGTGGAGCAGATATCTTTAATAATCAATGCTATTATATTAACTTAGGCTACTGTATATTGTAATTCTTTTTTAATACTACAGCATAGTGTTCCTTGACACATCTTCCTTTTGAAAAGAGCATCATAGGGGGGGGGGGGGGGGGGAAGACAGTATGGTAACGGGAATGACTAATTTAGTGACTTTAAGGATAACTGAAAGTGAGATTTGAGTCGGATCCATAGAGCAGGAAAATTGTTTGTCAACCTTCTACAGTGAGTCCCACGCAGTTGGCCAACGACGCGGGTTCCTGCGGCGCGGCGGGCACAGCTCCAACTCCTGAGCGATCGGGTGAAATATCTATGCTAATAAAGCCGCGATCGGTGTAATGATTCAGGTTCTCTCATTTACAATTAAAATTACAATGAAAATAACCACGTACCTCACCACAAGAGACGTTGGAAATGTTCTCCTCTTGCATCCTCACAATACTGGCACTTTTTAGGAAATTTTCTTTCATGCGCGTAAGTTCAGCTTCCTAGATAAAGTAAATTTCTCGTGTGGTATTGTCTTTAAGTTCTTTTAATGTATGGGAAATTGACCTACACTTTATTTTTCAAGTTTCCCCATAAATAATATTCACATACTGCTAGAAGAACTTAAAGACAATATCACATAGGCCTATCACAAGAGGAATGAATTTTGTCTTGGAAGCTGAACTTATGCGCGTGAAAGAAAATTTCCTAAAAAGGTGCCAGTATCGTGTGGATGCAAGAGAACATTTCCAACATCTCTTGTGATGAGGTACGTGTTTATTTTCATTGTAATTTTAACTGTAAATGTGAGAACCTGAATCATTACACCGATCGCGGCTTTATTAGCGTAGATATTTCACCCGATCGCCCGGGAGTTGGAGCTGTGCCCGCCGCGCCACAGGAACCCGCGTCATTGGCCAACTCTTGCGTGGGACTCACTGTAGAATCAGTGTGATGGTAACCTTTAAATTGTGAAACTTTAGTGGTACAAGCTTGAAAGAAACCTATGCAGAAAGACAAGCTTTGTTTCTTCACAAACAGAGATGGAAGGCATTTAGTTTCTGTGTAGCTGTGCTCTGTGAAAGTTCTAAGAAATAAAAAAGTATTAATTTAAATTCAGTAAGAAATTTATTCTCAATTTTCGAGCCATCTATTTATTTATGACAAGTATTTGTTTTACACGTGTTATCTTCCAATACTGTATATTCCGTAAATTTTCTCTTAACCTTTTCAAAGCTGACTTTACACAGGGAGTTAATGAACAACACCACAGTATTTTACCTGTGTATAGATAGGGAACATAGACAAGCAACTTCTATTAGGTCAATGCTCACAGACGTAAAATGTATATACTAAAGGGCATTAAAATAATTACAATTTGGTGCTCATAAGTCAATAATGAAGTGAAGGTGGGTTAAAATTTTCAATAAATTGACTTCACGCTTTCTTAATGATCAATAAAAACGTGATTATTAATCATTTATCAACAGCAATATAATTTAGAGTTTTCATAATCTACAAAATTTACAAACTACGTAATCAAATCACTGCATTAGTTATTTTATTCATAACTCCATTGTTAACAACGAAGTTCCGTTCGTGTTCGATCACTGGAAGATATCGATAGTCATTTTTTCACAGTTGACCCGACCACCACATCATACCAACTGTTCCTTTGTTCCGCATCGTTTCAAATATTAAATGTCAGTGGCGGGCATTCCCTTGAGAGATTTTACGCTATAAGAGGACAAATTGAATCCATAGAGCATATGAAGGGTCTATTAGCAAACCGGCAATCTCCATTCTGAGAAAAGATAGAAGTGCTAACTTCTAATTAAAATTTAATGCATTTCCTATTATATATTTAGTGAATATGTTGTAAATCTGAGTTCTTCTTTACTGTGGGAACTAGGATGTGCAACACATACACTAGATATGTAATAGAAAAGGCAATAAACTTTCATTAGAAGTTAGCATCCCTATCTTTTCTCAGAATGGAGATTGCCAGGTTTGCTAATAGACCCCTCCTAATAAAAATTGCTTGTCTATGTCCCCTCTAATAAAAGGAAAATGTTGCGGTATTGTTCATTAAGACCCTGTATAACAATGTAAGCACTGGTCAAGTGAATTTATCATTGAACTCTGAATTAGAAATCAATGAGGAAATTTTTATTGGATTATCCGGATACTATGAATGACAATCATAACAAAGGTTTCGAATCCTCATGTTTTACATAACACTTATATGATGTCAGTAGCAGTGAAAAGGTTAATTTTCTAACTGACATATAGGCTATATTATATCCCATTTGTTAAATCTCTCGTTCAAGACATATCCAATTAACTTCCTCGCTCACCTTTCCCTCTTTTGTTTGTTTGTTTTTCCCCCTTCCTTTTTCTAGTGTAAATTTTTTCTAGTCCAAAAATTGATAGTGTAAACATGGGGGAAAAGTATTAGTTTTCCAGGGAGGTCATTAAGAAGTGAAGCCAATGGCATAGTTTATAATGTTGCAAGGAAGGGGAAAAACAGAATCAAGCTAAATTATAATGTTGCTGAATCAACAAGGGAGGCATTGGAATTTTTTTAGCTTGTTAAAAAAAATATAATGAAACAAGGAGCATACTATTTGTCTGCCACTGGGTAGGTAAACTTTCATCCCCTAAGGGGAAATGTACAGAGAGTGAATTTTGAAAGTTTACTGAGGGTGTGGTTAGATGGGAAATACATTAAGGCCATGAAGAAGACTGTGACGACAATAGAAAAACAGTGTTAGTGCGATGGACACTTACATGGACTTCGAGTGTATCTAGGGTAATGTTGCTTTAGAGTGGGTACTTCACACTCCCAAGGTTTATTTTCCCTAGATATATCACTATGTAAGCATGTGTGTATCATTATGATAGATCACTACCATAAATCCGCTACAAGTTTGCATTATCCGAGCCCTATTCATGACGTACCAGTATGTTTAGGCCTATTGCTCTATACAACTTATAATAGCCTATTTATAGTTTATTTTTTTAAAAAACCTACTTTTTATTAAAATGGCCGGCAGGAGTCAATTTTCTGTTGGATTTTAAGATGACTTGATGGTAGACCTATTCAATGCACTGTCACTATCCCCCTTCACTCTATATTGATAACATACTTAATACGTAGGCTAATTAACTTATCAGCCCAGTAAGATGGAGCAAACTGCAAAATGGCCTTATTGTATAAGATTGCAAATAGCAAATAGCAATAGCATGTGGGGCTGATGGGCAACGAACAAGCAGGCCGTTTAGCAAAGAAAGGCTCCAAAATCAAACAGAGAACAGCAAAAGAGATAACGATACAAAGGAGGCAACTGGAGCTTTAACACAAAATACATCAAAACAGAAGACAACAGAATACAAAAGACCTCCAAGGCAGGAGATATGAACACATAGCTAAACATGCAGAAAAAATCAAACATCTCCCCAGAAAAACAGCAGTAGCGCTCTTCAGACTGGAAACAGGCCAGGACTGTCTAGATGACGACTGTCTAGATGACCACCTTAATAGAATGGGAACTGTCCCCAGAACCAACGAATGCTCCTTGTGCGGAGAAACTGTCCTCCTAAGCAAGGAACACCTGCTGCACTGCAGGCGATTAGACCCGAGAAAAAGAAGAAACAAGATATAGTGGGACTCTATTGGGAAGCAAGAGGACTAATGGTGTAAACCAAGCTCCAACCATTTGAAAACAACAACAACAGAAGATTGCAAATAGAGCCTAACTAGCATGGGCAGTCATTATAAAGGTTTTTACCTTTTCTCTGGTCCCCAGGAAATACTTATTTTGTTATTTTAGAGTACAGAGTCATGTATGAGTTACGAGAGCTAGAATCAGAGGTGAGAAAATAGCAAAATCTTTCCTAGGGTGGATAAAATAGCCAAACACATGCTTGAGGTTGAAAAAGCCATGTGTATTTTTTACAAGAATTTGACGGTGAATAATTCAAACATTAAAGTGTTAGAGCTAGGTTCATTGCAGTTAGATTAGGAATATTGATATTAGTGATAGTGACATATAGAGCTAGGTTGGTGGAAGTTGGGTTAGGAACAGTGATATTAGTGGCCATCAAATTCACAATCCTAGCCTTGTTTCTGGATCATGTGATCCATGCGCAACTCTGCCAGTCATAATTCTCGCCTTCCAATAGCCATTTTCTGCTCAAAGACTGCCATTTATAGGTTAGAAAAGTGGCATAGATCTTCATTTTCGTTTTCCCAGCGTTTCAGACACTTTCCAAAAAACTAAATTAGGCCTACATGGTTTCTATGGCTCGCATCCCCTACCTTTCCCTAGCCATGCCTTCACTTTTCTTGGACTTCAACCTTCCCCACACAAGCTGTTCAAAGCCAGTAATGCAGCTCATTGCTGTACTGCATGTTATACTGCATTGTGCGCTAATAATTGTTTCAATATGGAAGCAACCCTTGTACCATATCAAAATTACAATCACTCTTTGGCGTTACTCAGGACCCGCCACGTGACAATAGAGTTTTAGAATTGAATGGTATGCCACTTGAAAGACTACTTAATTATTGCAGCAAAAACAACCTTTGCACCAAAATTGCTAGTTCTCATGTATTAAAGCTCTCTAAGCTTAAATAGATGAATTTTCCCTTTATCGCTCAGCAATCACCCATGGTTAAGGTTGCTAGTGGTCTCGGGTTCGTATACCGGTCAATGGGTAAAATTTACGGTTAGGAATAGGTCCCAAATAGGTACATAGGATAAAGAGGTGAGAGAAAAGGAGGAAGTCAAGAAGAGAAGAAAGGAGAAATAAAATATTTAACTTCTTCCCCGTTTCACCTATTGAATAATAGATGGCATTGCCAGTAATTCAAATGCTGCCGCTAGATGTCTCATTGCTAATAGTTACTCCCCACCCTAAGCCCCTCCTTCCCAGGCAGGTCCCATTAATGAGTAGAAGTGGGGGGCTAGGGTGCCACAAGTATTTTTTTTTCACCTAAGTTAATATAAGTTATAATAAACACATCTTGCTTTTTCGTAGTAAGCTAATCTATGTATTTTTGCTATTAGGCTTAATATATATACAAGAAGAGCAGTTTGGATTTAGAGCAGGGAGATCCACCATTCAAGCCATTAAATGCCTGAAAGACAATATCGAAGACGCCCTCAAGATGCCGAAGGGAAAGCTCTACGCCATCTTTATAGATTTCTCTAAGGCATTCGACTCAATCAGCAGGAGTATAATTCTAGACAAGTTAAAAACCATGATTGGGGAACATCCCATCCTAGGATTGCTGAAAAGCATTTTGTCCGAGAATTACATTAAGATTTGTGATAATATCACCACATCAAGCCCAATCCTACAGACCGTGGGTGTATTACAAGGCGATCCGATTAGCCCTCTGCTATTTAACGTAGCAACTCATGATTTCGTCCAAGTAATCAGTAAGGACCGTGTAAAAACCTACATGTATGCTGATGACATAGTGCTAGTTTCACAACACCTAGACAGCCTACAGGAAGCATTCAATGCACTATCAGTATGGTCAAAACAAAATGACCTAAACCTGAATGAGGATAAAACTGTAACAATGATCTTCAGGAGAGGAGGAAGGTTATCAGCTCGGGAAGGGATTATGTGCAACGGCAGAAAACTAAACATAGTAAATAAGTTCAGATACCTGGGGATGACTTTCCAGTCTCGAGGAAACGTTTTCTCCGCTCATGTAAAAGAAAGAGCTACAGCGGCAACAATAGCAATAAGTGACATTACACAAATCAACCAGATATCCTTAAAAACAGCAATGAAGTTATTCAAGCTAAAAGTAACCCCGGTAGTAACATATGGACTTGAAATAATTTGGGAACATTTGAGCAAAAGCGATCTAAACTGCATCGAAAAAGTTAAGGCAATCTTCCTTAAGAGAGTTCTAAGTGTTTCCAAGTTCACGCTATCAAGACTGGTCTACGAGATGGCGAGAGAGCCGTTTTTCATAGAGGACCTGAGGCATCAGCTGCTGCTCCCCGCCACAGACAGCTACAAAGAATTACTACAGGATCTAAGACACAAGAAACAAGAAATATGGAGTGAATTCTACGTGACGGACGCTATGACGTCAAGCAAATGGTCAGAACCCAGCTTCGATTTAAGACACGCCATCACTAGATACGCAGTGCATGGCTTTCATTACAAAGTGTGCTCCAAAAAGAAATTCCATGAACCCAGCACGGACTGTACTTGTGAATGGTGTGGACAGAAATGTGAACGATATCATGCCCTTGACTGTCAAAAGAGGAACATCTCGCTAACAAGGCTAAGCACGGAGTAACTCAAACACTCATGCACATTGTGCGAACTTCATATTATTATTATTAATATATATACAATCTCATAATATGTAACTTACAGTTAGTAGTCAAAGATGAAAGTCCCGACTGCCAACTACCAACTGCAACTGAAAGTTGTGAATAGTCCCCATTACTCACCACACACCGACTGCACATTATGATTAGAGCTCAAGAATGAAGACAGAAAGTCATGCTAACTCTGGGAGGCAAAGCTGCAGGGGAAGCAACCCTTTGGAAGACCAAGGACTACATGGGAAGAGGCTATGAGGCAGATTTTGGCAGAACGGGGGGAAATGCTAACCCAGCTCCGTTAACTGACTGAAGAAAGGGAGTAGTTTAGGAAGTGGATCCAAGGTACCCCCAATGCCACAATAGTGGTATTATTAGGGTAGATAAAGAAGAAGAAAGTTCTTGCTTCACGTTGGAGGATGTTAATGGGCCATTCCATTTGTGACGGAATTACAAAGTGCATGTATTTTTTGCCATAGTCCTTACAGATACATTGAGCTATGTTTATGAGAGAAAGTGATTCTTTGTGTGTTGACAGGTGATGTATGGACGCTTCTAGGCATATATAAGTTTACTGGATTTAAACAATTTTTAGAAGGGAAAAAATGTTTTTAATATTTGTGACGGAATTACAAAAAGTCAACCACATACAAACCATAGCGTGAAACCTTCTGAAACTCTGTGAACTCTAAGGATTGAGGAACTTTATTTATATATCATTCTAAACTAGAAGAGCTGTAGTTTATGTGATTAAATTCTAAACTAGTTACATCTTTTTATGTAGATACCATTAACGAATGAATGAGTGTGACGGAACTACGTGACGGAATTTCAAATTTTCCTGTGAAATAAAAATTTATGTAATTGAACAGTACTCATACCATTCATTAAGATTGTAGACTGTTTATGTCTAGTTAACACTTAAATGAGTTTTTAATGCTATTAAACAAAATAAAATAGGATCAGGTTGCATATATATAAAGAATACTTAAATATATAATTATTTTCAGTATCTGGCTTGTTTAGCCTAACATTATTCACCCATAACACTTTGGTGGAAACATGACTACGACACCCTCTTATTTGAAATACTGGTTGTTCAGGTAATTTCTGCGGGTCACTGGCATATGGCACTATGGCCCTGGGGTCGACTCAGCCTCTAACAGAAATTAGTACCAGGAGCAATCCTGGGGGTAAAGGCGGCCAGTGCATAAGGCTGACAACTTTACCACTTTCATGTGCCGATTATTTAAAAATCTGGGAGTCTCAACATCCTGGAACCCTCTGGGCCTCCATGGCCTTTAATAGGGAACACTTCACTTTTTTAACTTTTTTACTGGCATATAACCAACATCTATTTTTTTGTCCATGAAATAGAAAGAGCTAATTCCTTTATCATCTTTAAGAACTTCAAACATATCATTGTGTGGATCTATGACCTACAAAAAACATGTTTGCTTTTTCCCCTAGCATAAGTGGCATACACAAATTCACAATTGTATATATACCTGGCCTTCATCGGAATGATCTTCCTGTTTATCAGTTACGCTTAGGAAATAATGTATAGGCTATCGCAATATTCTGAGGATTTGTACAGTTTGGTAGAAATTTTGTACAGATCAATTACTCTAACATGATGAATGTCTCTGGAATGTGAAACGCCTTTGACTTTATTCCATCTTTCATAACCTTATTGGGTCATAACCTTTGCAAACTGCAAAATAAAGAAAATCTACACTTATTTCGGTATGAGTTTCAGAGAATAAGCATTTGCTTCTTTGAGAGTCATCAACATGTACCTTTTTTGGACTTTAGTCTTTCTAGATTCTCTTTTATTCTATATATAAAATCTTTACTTCCTGGGCACATCCAACTTATATGATCAAGATTGAAAAGAGCTTGTACAGTTTGACAACCTACTGATTGAGGTTTTCAGTTTTATCTGTAATTGGAGTTAAATCCTTGACCACAGATGAGCACTTTCGTGGACTTGCAGGGAGAGTATTCAGAGCCTTTTTCACAGCTTTTCAAAAGGATTGTCTTGATTTGTATGGAGAATGTGGTGAAGCAAAATGGCCACTAATCTTAGTTGAGAGAACTTCTACAGTATTTCTACGTTCTTCTTTTTTTCTTACTTCTCAATTTCTGGACTGCTATGTAATTAGTAATTACAGTATTTTTCAAATGAGAAGCAATTTCCTTCACCACCAATCAAGTGTAAGAGCGAACGAAGTGTTGCCAGCAGTAAGAGTCTCCCCTCCGTCTCGCCACCTCTGATTGGACTGCGTATCTAAGCAGGAGAAGGACAAATTGTTTGTCATCTGCAAAACACTGTAGTCGTCTTAGTTCATTGACTTGAAGATGGTTCATAGGTGCTTTTTTTTTTAATTGCTTTCTGCTCTCTGTCTTTTTCATTTCTTCATGTAATCCTGCATTCTTTTTTCTTTTCCTGCTGACGTTCTGCTGCTGTTTTACCCATTACGGTCACTGAAGAAATTGATACTCCAAATAAACAAATAAAATATTACAGATAATTTTCTGTGCCTAATAAAGTTCCAGTATGCCTATTATTCTTATTTTAGTATTACATACCTTTTTTTCAACTTACACTAACTAAGTTCATGTTAAGCACTGTTTATTAGTAAGAGGTTCAGTGTGTGAAACAGGTTATAATAATAAATGGAATGCGCACAAGTGTGCAAATGTATAAGTTCAGTGTTACTCGCTTGCTAGTTCTGATATAGAGATCACATTTGCTGGGCATTTATAAACGTGATATCTTTCACATAATTGGGAACACAGGGTGCACACGCACTTAGGGTCTGGTTCGTGATACTTTGACTCCTTACAGAACTTGAAATGGAAGCCATGAATTGCTGTCCTTGTCATGACGTGCCTCAGTTCGTAGTTTGGACCTGTCCACTTTCTGTTGATCATCGCGTCAGTCGCGTAGAAATCCTCCCATATACTCTCCCTTTTCGTCACCAGGTTCTCGAGTAGTTCTTGATAGGCGGCAGTAGACGGCAGCAGCAGTGTCATTCTCAAGTCTTCTATGAGAAAAGTCTCCCTAGCTAGTTGGTACACCAGTCTTGATCTCGTGTATCTGGAGACTCCTAAGGTCCTTTTGAGATATCTGGCTTTGATTTTTTCCAGTTCTTCTAGTTGCTTGTATGTCAAGTGCTCCCACATCAGCTCCAGGCCATACGTTAGTACTGGCAGTATTTTCACTCTGAAGAGCTTCATTGCCGTATCCACTGATATGAGTCTTAGATCTCGGATGTCATTCATAGCTCTTACTGCAGCTACCGCTCTGTTCCTCAGATGTATACTGAAACTTTTCCCCGTTGTTTGAATAGTGATACCTAGGTACTGGAAATGGTTTACTCTACGCAGTAGTTTTCCATTGCATTCGATGTTGTCTGTTTCGGCCACTTTTCCTCCTTTTCGAAATATCATCAACTCTGTTTTCCTTTCATTTATTTGTATTTCATTGGTCTTGGCCCAGCTGCTGAGGATGTCTACTGCTGCTTGGAGGTCAACAATGTCTTTTGACGCTAACGCCATATCGTCAGCGTAAATATACATTTTAGTTTTAGTTTCTTCCTTTATTTTGGTCCCTACGTCGTGCGTCAGCGCGTTGAAGAGGATGGGGCTTAGTGGATCCCCCTGTAGGACTTTGTTCGTTTGCGTGATCCATTGGGAGAGCCCTGTTCCATCGTCAATTTGTACTTGGTTCATGGCAAGAATATTGGATACCAGTGTTGTCTCTTTCGATCTTCCTATTAATTCCTCTAGTTTCCTGACTGTGATTTGTCTGTTGACCAAGTCGAAGGCTTTGGAATAGTCCACGAAAACTACATATAGTTTGTCCCTTGGCCTTTCCACGGTCCTGTTGATTTCATGTAAGAGGTTTTCTGCTGCCATCATTGTTGACCTTCGTGGTCTGAAGCCATACTGCTCTTATGGCAAGAGTGGGTCAAGTTTTTTCGATATCCTTCTAGTGAGAATTCTTGTTAGAAGTTTCAAGACATTCGATTCTAAGGCTATGCCTCTATACGCATGTAGGTCCGAGATATTACCTTTCCCCTTATAAAGAAGTCTAGTCGTCGATTTTCTCCATTCGTTTGGGATTTCTCCCTGTTCCAGGCGTAATTCCGTCACGACCCTAAATATTGATTTAAGTTAAATGTAATCGTGTGAAACAAATGATATGGTCTGGTTGTAAAGCAGGCAAAACTAGCTTTGCATACAAATTTTCTCCCACCTACTGCCATTACTTTAATAGTAACAGAGAAAAATGTCCGTTTTCGTGACGGAATTACATGCCTAATGCACAGAAACATCCACTATTAATTAAAATACATAAAAACTTTTTAAAATACATGTATAAATGCATTTAAAGAATCTTAATAAATGCCAGATACTAATTCTATGATTAATTGTTAAGTTTTTTAACTTTATTTGAAAGAAAATTATCAATGACAATGGTGAAGAAATATAATCCTTCTCCTACATAAATATGGTTTTACTTTCTAATTAGATTCATTTTTAGAAAACCATGTCCTGGTTGACTTTTTTCTGGAATGGCCCTAATATTAACTTATTCATCTACATACTAAAATAGCAAATCCACCTACCACTGATGGAGGATCATCAGCCGCCTTTTGAATTTCGGCTTCTATTGGTTCTTTCTCTGCTGCACAAGCTATAATCAAGGTAGAAAACAACAGAAGAAGAACCAGATCTCTCCTGCAGAAGTCTCTCCACAATGCTATTGCTTTACCCACTGTCATCTTAATATATATAGTAAATTCATAAGTTACTGCAGTAATAAATTTTTGTGCTGTGGCTGAGTTCTGCTGGTGTAAAGCCAATGGGACCTCAAGTGCAACCAGATTAAACTGAAGTAACTTTCAAACTTGACACATGTACAGTTTCTTCACTTTGTCACAAACCGGTCTAGGTAGGGTATTCTACTGATCACAGATACAAATTCGAAATCCGACAGCATTTTGCGCACAAGGTTACGATTAACGTAAAATATTACTTACACCATATTTCGTGTTTAATTATAGCAAAAAAAACTAAGAAAACTATATAATTCCCGTTCACTAATGACGACGTAAAACTAGCAACGATGGCAGCCACACTGACTGTGGGAGAAGCTCAGTGCATCCAACCATTGTAATATGACTGAAAAAAAATCTTTATGTGAAATTATAGGGTCTATTTTGATTTAAAAGTAGAATATGAAGAGACTAATTTGTTAATCAACATAAAATAATGCATGTAAACTATTCGGAATTATTTATTTAATGAATATGCTCCAGTAAGTTGAAATATATTTGCAGCAATACAAACAGTAGAGCCAACATAAGAAAATTAAATATAATCGAAGTACTCCCGTCTGCTTATCAATCGCAGAAAAAAGGGTTATGTGCAAACATTAATTATCTTAGAAATCTTTGGAACACTTCTGTCAGCATGGTTACAGTACAACATTCGGGGCATTGTTTGAACCTTTAGACCCTGCTTCCAAGATATTTTGTGTTGGTACATCCCACTAATCAGAATTCCCCCGAATCACATCTATGTTTGTTTACAATTTACATAAACATAACCTCTACAAACCTAAAATGCCGGAAGAAGAGTGTATGTCATTCACCGCAATATCTCCATATCATTCTCAGGTGCCTATATACGTGCCCGAAATTCTGGAAATCATATTCTCACACTTGGATGGGAAATCACTAGCAAGATGTGGACAAGTATCTAAACTCTGGAAACACACTTTGGAAGAACTTACAGTGGTAAAGATAATTGGATTACATATATAAAATATTTTATTTAATATTAATATACATAATACATATCTGTAATGTACCCCACTTTCCTATGATGTAGCTGTACATGTACTGTCTAGCGGTGAGCTGAAGGCCAAGCTAGCGTTCCTCTACTACCTTACCATGCACTGTCTCTGTCTTTCCCCCACTATACCTCTGCCTTCCGCTCACCGCTAGACAGTAGATAACTTGTCCTGTAGATCCTGTGTTGAGCAGACTCAAGGATATAGAACACGTCAGATCAAAATATACATGCATGTTATAACAACAATATGCAGAACTGAAAGCTGTCAAACTTATTCAAGCTGGAAATATTCATCCGGTCCGTCCACTATTTCAGAAACTCATCTTCACTTTTGAAGTGCATTGATTCCTTTCTGTAGCTCAGCTATATTGTGTGACATTTATTAACCATACTATCCTTAGAGATGTATGGCCTAATATTATTTCTTTTCTCGTCTTATTCTCTGAACAACATTGTGCATGGCAATGTTGAAAAGCAGGGGTGTGTCTGAGATATGATGGTGGTTTGGTTTATTCTGGCGTAATTGAAAAAGATACCATAGTTGTTTTTAGAGATGGTTTGTAAAAAATATAATAAAAGAATTAGAATTAAAATTTCAGTTTCCACCCCCTCCAAAAAATCGCATGGTAGCATGTTTTGCAAGTGCAATTTTCTGTTATTTCTCCTTCTGATAGTGTCATCAGCATAAATTTGCTATTAATTATTATTATGGTTTTCTTTTCTTACCAGCATAGTAACATATGGAAGAAATGCTGTGAGAATGAGATTGAAAGAAATGTACGAACTGATATTCTAAACAAAAGTCAACCCACTTGGTACAGAACAGAACTAAGCAACAAGGAATGGAGGAATGTTTATAGAGATTGGTGCGCTTGGCACAGAGTGAAATATTGGTCATATCTTACTTATGTAAAAAAAGAATGGTGTCCCAAAGTGACATGTCTAAAGGTTTCAGGAAGCTGTGCAGTAACAGGTCACAGTAGTGGCTTCGTATGTTTATGGGATGATTTTGATAAAGTTCTGTTGATAGAAACTGATGGAGATATCAAAGATATAAGCTTAATGGTATGCAGGGGTAAGTTGAGATGCCACAGTCTTTGGCGTTAGTTTATTGTGGAGGAGGAATACTACAAATAGAAATAGATTAACTTATCATATGTAAAATGGAAACCATGACTAATCTATTATTTCTTTTAGATCATGTTAAATTTATACTTATCATCACCTGAATATTGGAGTACCGGTATTGTCTATCAAGGCGGTAAGGTTTCATGCAAAAAGTGGAGTTAATACTTACACTCCAATTCTCAGCTGATGATATGTATGTTATGAACATGCAAAATAATTACAATAGGGTTATAACTTAGTTTTATTTCCTATAGTAAAAAACTGGAGTATGATTAATGGAATTGTAAGGCCTCCCATGCCTGAGGGCTTAAAGGCCCACAAAATAAGGATTCTTAATTTTTGATTAGGTACCCACAGTGCGAAACATAAGTTTCGTTTTACAATAATAAGCTCATTCCTCATTTATTTCAACAATGAGTATTGGAGTATTGTAAATACTAAGGCATACAGTACTCCATATTCAAGACCCCAATGGTCAATCATGCTGAAATGAACTGATGCCATTTTATTGGAAAAATAATAATAAATTTAAATATTGATGAAAATATAGCACAAATACATTCATTTTTAAAATAGAAATTATTATGTTTTAGTAGTCCGCCATCGTGGTTGAGTTGGTAGCATGACTGCCAGCCACCTGGGCGGCCTGGGTTCGATTCCCAGCTGGGTTGGGGATTTTGCAGAGATGTAAAGTTTCCTTCCTGGGTCAGGATTGGGTGTTGTGTCCTCATTCCCATCCCGCGAAAGGAACTGGCCAGCCTACACAGTATCATCCGGCCTAGTGTCCCTCAGTTGGGTTGTGGGTCTCCCCCCACGGCTCTGTCCCAGGGCAGGACTGGCCTCCGGGCCGAATACTTCATCATCAACATCATGTTTTAGTAATGAAATTAAATGTTTAATTTATTATCAGCTCTTTACAATAAGAGTTGAATGGTGCTTTTGCCCTATACCTATTAGTTTCTTTCTGTTGAGCATTTAATCCACAGGGAAGAATACCAACTGGGTTAAACATTAAATGCATGCAAGTTAGTGAACTGCATGAATATAGTAATGTTTTGCTTCATAACTCTTTTTAGTTATATAAAAAAAATAATTGTTAAACTCTCGAAGGCATAATATATTACTGTACCCTATATGCTATTTAACTAATGTTTTGACTTCATTGCTTTACATGCCACATGAAGAAACAGTTTATCTAGGACACTCTGTATATGTATTAAGCAAGTCATGGTAAACAGATGAATACACACTCTTACAAGGTTGTCATTTGCTCCAAGTTGCAATATGAAGTGAGGAAATATTCATCTATTAGAATAACAGTGTTTCTATTCCACAGCAAAATATCATTATTTTCTTTGTGTTTTTCTAGAAAACTGTGATCTACAAAAAGATATACGGGACAAAAGTTTAAAACACCAATTTGTAGTATCTGTCAGTGAGAGAGAGACAATTTTAATTGCTCCATTGACTTTCAGTGACCAAATACCATCTAATAGTTTTCCCATCAGTGTTCATCATCTCTACATACCAAGAAGTGTAAGGTATGTTAAATAAGAATAATTTTTGTTTTCATTATCAGACTTTTGCAGCAGCTTTTTTAATTTTATGCTGTAATATTTTTAATGTTTATAATTACTGCTATAGGATTCTAAAATGAGGTTTTTTTAAACTTAACCTTTACAATTGTCATAACACATATTTTATTTTACAGTTCACATCATGATATGTTTGCAATCGAATCCTCCAGGTGGATATCTATATGGAAGCTGAAATCACACCCAGAAACTCGTGCTGTAAATGCTGTAGAATGTTTTCGCATACAGATTGTCCCACCAGGACATTTAGTGTCCAAGCTGTGGGCTATAGAAAATACTATAAAGGTAATTCAAATAGACCAAAATCTTCTTGTAACTTAAGAACTTCTACTCCAAAATGGGTATTTAGCAACCTTTTCATTCATGTCCACAAATATCATGTGGTACAAAGTAAAACAGATATGGAACACATTAGATCACTAATACCAACACTAACACAAACATTATACTAAAATTAAGTAAAGAATAGTCATAAAATTGTATGAATAGTACAGTGAGTCCCATGCAAGAGTTGGCCAATGACGCGGGTTTCTGTGTCGCGGCGGGCACAGCTCCAACTCCCGAGCGATCGGATGAAATATCTACGCTAATAGAGCCGCGATCGGTGTAATGATTTAGGTTTTCACATTTACAGTTAAAATTACAATAAAAATAACCACATACTCCACCACAAGAGATGTTAGAAATGCTCTCCTCTTGCATACGCACAACACTGGCGCCTTTTTTAGAAAAGTTTCTTTCACGCGCGTAAGTTCAGAGAGAGTTAATTTCTCTTCTAATGTTCTAATGTGTGGGTAATTGATCTATGCAATTTATTTTTCAAGTTCCCCTTAAATAATAGTCACATAAGCTATTGTTAGAAGAACTTAAAGACAGTATCACAAGAGAAATTAACTCTATCTCGGAAGCTGAACTTACGCACGTGAAAGAAAATTCTCTAAAAAGGTGCCAGTGTTGTGTGTATTCAAGAGGAGAACATTTCTAACATCTCTTGTGATGAGGTACGTGGTTATTTTCATTGTGATTTTAACTGTAAATGTGAGAACCTGAATCATCACACCAATCGCGGCATTATTAGCGTAGATATTTCACCCGATCGCCCGGGAGTTGGAGCTGTGTCCGCAGCGACGCAGAAACTCGCGTCATTGGCCAACTCTTGCGTGGGACTCACTGTATTAATGAGTAGGCCTATTAATGAGTTTTTTGAAGTTAATATTCATATTGTATTTTTAATTGTCTTTTGTTTTTTTATGTCTTATCTCTAATATTGTACTTTAAACTGTCATACCTTCCTTATTCTGTTTTGTATGAAATCTCTCATTCTGTAAATAATATGCTAATAACTTCATTTTTATGCAGTTAAAAAACATAATAAATCTTGAATCTTGAATATAATTGTGATGATGATAAGAAAGATACACAGGGATAATAAAGACTTAAAATATGAGGATTTGATTGCATTGAAACAAATTCTTCTCTTGAGTAAAAGCAGTGATCAATTAAATATGCTTTAAGGAATGCTTTAAATTTGTTATAATTTTGAATGGATTTAATAGCCATAGGGAGGTTATTATATAATTTTATTCCTGAGTTATATATTTGTAGGTGTCTTCTATTACATACAATGGAGTCTACCTGCCACCTAGTTATGCCCACAAAGAAAGTGTAATTCCTGATGAATGCAGATACGGTATCTTTCGGGAACAAGTGAATGCTTGGAAAAGCATAAGGGGAAGAATTGTCAAAGTATTCTACTTCCGAAATGGAGTCACCTTTGTTACTACAGGTAACAAATTTTATTTTTTTCACTACCCACAATACAAGAAACTGGATAACAGCAGATAATGGAAGCCATGTATTATTTTAAAATTTTCAAGACATGTCTACTTTCCGTCACATTATGAAGCTTATTTTTTTCTGATGTTTTATCGTAATAGAACAACAACAAAATTCTAACAAAATACTTTTCATGTGACTTTTACTAATTTCCCACTAGGAAATAGGCAAGTCTGATGTACAGTACAACTGTTTATCTTAATCTAGTAATTGCTGAAATGATTTTACATTTTAATGTATTGTTTAATATTAATTAGCAGTCATTATGAGAAATTGAGGTTTGTCATGATATAGTGATTGCTTTGTTAGTACGTTGCTGCATTACCATGTATAAATAAACAATCATTGTATATGAGAATATTTATATGTATTAGGAAATATGTGAAACTGACATATTTCCTGAAGAAGAAACATGTGGGATATGAAGGCAAGAATGCTAAGTTAGATATATGCGATATGTGGCAGGAATCCATGTAACTGAACTTGTATTGTTGTTGTATTGATTACTTTTGTAGGGAATAAATTTATCTGAATTTGTGTTTCTGGTGAACAGATTTCTTGTTGCTAAATAATTACTGATTTCTGTTGTTTCAAAGTAAGTGTAAGATAAGATTAAAAAATTCTAATTGAAAGGGATAAATGTAACGTAGGGTTTAAACATAGTTCCACATTACATAACTTTGTTGCTTCACTGTATTAAGTTCCATTATCTCTTGAGTCCTCATAATAGTTCCACATGTTTTGATCTTCCCCTTGTACAATAGGGAATTTCATTCATTGGTTAAATTATATTGCTATGGAATTTTGTAGAAAAAAACTATATTTGTTTATTCTGACTATTTAATAAAGGCAGTTCACTGCTATGTAGGCCTGTAACCATTGCATTCATAAATGTTATCAATTTTTTTTTTTTTTTTTTAATAATACTTGATGTTGCAAACTAGGATTTCCTTTGGTGATCCTAGTTTGCAACATCAAGTATTCAAGTATTATAAAATCTTTCTTAATGCAATCAAGAATGGACACCAATACATACAGCTGTTATCAAAATGTCACAGAATTTAACCCAGGAACTTCTGGTTAGGGATTCAGAGCTTAACCAACTTTCCACCTAGACCGATGCAAAACTGTAAAACATTAGATTCATAAAATATTATTAAAAAATCATAAAAGCGTTTAATTATAATTACATTCTCTTAAAGTTTTCATCATACAATAGTAGAAAAGACCTTAGTGATAACCTTCATACTTATGAGATAGACTAAATGGATTGCTTATTGAGAAAGTGAAAATTATTAATGTAGCTTTTGTATATTCATAATCTTTTTCATCATCCCTAAGAAACAAGCCACTGTTCCTTGAAGTAGTAGTTAATTTAATTTTGTACATTACAGATGACCACTTCTTGTATGCCAGTATATGTGGAAGCATTCCAGTAAAGTACAACACGGTCCCTCAATTGCACTCTTATCCTGTAACGGTGGTGCTTCATGGGGAAGTCTTGCTTCTGGGCATGGACTCAGGTAAGACTTCAATTCGATAAACATTAATCTCACTAAAGAGTGTTCCAAACAATTCACAGCCATTCATTTGGCTTTGATTCTGTTAATATTTGTACCTCATCATCGTAGTTGTTCTTAAGTTGATGTCATTATGCTGATGATTTAATTTTTTATCTGAATGTCTATTCACAATCAATGTAAATCAAACGTACTGTCAGTGTAGACTAAACAAAGAATAAAATATTTATCAAGTACCAAAATGGTACTTTCTAAGATTATATGGTGAATGGGAAAAATTTCTGTCCATCCATCCGTTTGTGTGTCTGTTCATGCGATAACTCGAATAAGCTTTACCAGATTTCATGAAACTTGGTATATGCACTTATAATGTCCATGAGACGAAGCCTATTGATTTTGAACCAAATCAGTTGACCAGTCCCGGAGTAACAAATAATTAACGGTCACATGCTTTTTAAATGGCGAATCAACACTAGACTACAAAGCCATGTTGATAACCACTGAGAACCTTGACTAGAATGCAGTCAGATGTTGGTAAATTTATTATGCCACGCCTTGCATTAGATGTGAGGCATTTGTTGCCGTTTCATTCTGTTAATATTCTAGTTATCCCACTTATTCTTTACGTATGCTTATCAAACTTTCTCAAGAAACCAAGCTCTAAAACTCAGTATTTTCTTAATGTGGCATATTCACTTTGTTATATCAGTTTACCTGATTTTATTTATTTTACTAAAAATCAACACAATTGACCAAGAATTAATATTAAAAATAAAAAAAGAGAAAACTACCATTTTCGACTGGGATGTCAGATTCTAGATAGATTCAATGTGGTATAGCATATGACATGTAACTGTCTTAGTAAATACAGCTGATTGTTGATTGACTAGCTGAATAGTTAGTGGAGACTAGGATTGAATAGTGTTTCCTACAGGCATTATTGGCAGGAAGTATCGAATCTCTATTGTAGTGGTATGTGGGATAAATGTAAATGTTGTTATACTAATGGATTGCTTTGCAATATTTTCCAGGGTCTATCTACATGTATGTTCTGGAAAACACCAGCGATCTACTCAATTTGAACCTGAAATCATATGAGTGGAAAAGTACCCCCTTTTCAAGGCCTGTTATGGCATTGGATGTAGTAGAGAGTGACACAGGACCTCGGATCTTTGCTGCTTATAGAGATGATGAAAAAAATCACTCAGAATATATTGTCAGCATAATTTTCAGACCTCCCTGGGTTCATGAAACCCAATGTATTCTTTAACTCCCATGTTGGGAAGTTTTATATGTTCTTCTAAGAAGAAAATTTATACCAGAGTTTCATTTTTTGAAATATGTATTTGTATGACATCTAGGATGTAATCCATATAGGCTACTCAGTTCTAGCAGTAGATAAATCTCAAATTTTAATTTATTTCATAAATTGTCAATTTAATTGTAAGGTCTTTCAAAATGTATTTAAATTCAAGAATATGCTATAGTTGTGACATGTTGAATATATTTGTCAGCACAAATTAGTTTATTTAAGTTTAAGTGTTCATGAAACAGTTTTCTTATTCCATTTTAGTTGCTACCTTGAACATGTTATCAGGATTTCTTTAGAAGTTTAGCAATGTAAAACTTTAAATATTGTTTTGAATCTTCAGTGTACGGTATAATATATATTGTGTTGAGCACTGTCTACCATGCCACACCACATAGATTACATGTGAGCATTACTTAACCGAGAACAGGATATAAGGGGATCCATTTTAGTGAATATTATGTTGGTATGTGTGGTATATTAAAGTTTAAGCGGCTCACATTGTGCAAAATGATGTGAATGTTAAGAACCTTGTGTACTATTTGATTAGTTATGTTGTGACTTAGAGTGGATGGAAAGAGATTTGTAGTTCTTTGGAAGAAATTTATTGGTCCAGCCTTTAAGTTTGGCAGCTGGTATTAAATTTTTTCAAGGATGAAAAACTAGCTTTGTAATTTTAATATAATTTTATTGATTTAAGTTGGTATTAAGTTTTTTAAAGGATGAAAAACTACCTTTGTAATTTTGATACACTTTTATTGATTAAAGAATTTCTTGAAATTATATTTTTTAGATTTCTTTTTTTTTATTCAACTGGGTTATTCAATAGAATTTCTGTAACTGGTTATGTTTATACCCAAATATTGGAACAGTGATAAGAAAATATTGTTTATTTCTGAAATTTTAGTGCATGAAAGATGATGCAGAAGAAATTAGCTAGATATTTTCCCCTTTCCTCAAGAAGAAGTGTGATTCACATTTTGATCTCTCTTATATGATAATGATACGATGAAGTCTGATGGAGTTTAAACTTTTTAGAAAGAATTCAGCATAGTACAGCTAAATTTATTAAGGAAGAAAAGAACACGGAAATGAAAATACAAGGTTATTGAACCTCAGAAAACAAAACAGAAGAAATGTATGTTAGCATCTTTGTACAGACCATGCAGAGAATTTGGAACAGAGACACGGATAGCACTGTTCGAAATACCACGTACTGCAGAGCGACCAGATTTATGAACTCATAAACAGGACATTTGACAAAATTTGCCTTAAAAAACAGGACAAAACAGGACACTTGGATAACAAAGAGTGCAAGTGTTCCTTCTAAGTCTTGCAGTTACAATTTAATATTAGATAACTTATTGCTATAAATGAGACTTCGTTGTCATCAAATATCGCCATTCTGAATTAAAAGCAGTCTTATAAATTCAAGCTTTGTCAATATTTTTATGATTGAAATTACATGGGAAAATAACACATTACGACCCGACCGAGCCCCCCACCACTACGAGAAACCTAGCGGCGGCATTAGAACTACTAGGAAAGTAGCGACGGTGGCGACATCTAGTAAGGAAATGGTGAAAGAGAAAAATAATTTGTTATTCCTTTATTCTCTTCTTCTCTTCCTTTCCCATCTCTTTCCTCTCTTCCTCTCACCTCCTCTTCACCCTACCTACCTATTCGAGACCTATTCCTAACAGTAAATTTTGGATCGAACGGGGATCGAACGCATGACCCTTAGCATCGTAGCCAAGAGACTTAGCCGTTACGCTACAAAGGACAGTTGAGCAGTGAAGGAAGTTCCGGTATATTTTAGTTATCTAATTTAGTTGGCACTAGCAAGTGTTAACGCAAGAATCGGGTTTTCTAATTTTGAGATGGTTTGTTTGTTATGAAAAGAGTAGTGTTGGTGCAAGGGAATTTTTCTGCATCAATTAACACGGCGTTTTTTAAAATTGGGAAATTTTTGTAAATTTCGATTTTTTATATATTGTGAATTTTTTTTTCTTTCAAATCGGTGTTTAAAGATCGTGAAATATGATGTTTGGTACAAGGGTATTGTTTTAATATAATTCGTGAAATTTTATTTTGTTTTTATAATCGTTTTTAAACATTGTGAAATATTATGTATGGTGCAAGGCAATCATTAGAGTAAGCTGCGGCTTAACACAGGAAGCTGCATTACCGGCGCTTAGTAGTGGCCGGCAGCGGGGTAGATGCGCGCGGGACGATGTGCGGTAGGCGGAGGGGAAGCCTGCCTGGCGGAGAAGACGACCGGGCCGATGGAAAGGGGAGCCGCTCGGGTCGCAAAGTGTTAACTTGCCAATTACATTTACAACTTCCAACAATTAAAATTGTTAAAAATAATAATCTGCCATATTATAGAAGTAGGATATTTGAAGAAATTAAATCGGATACATTGAAGAGACATTTGTTGCATGTTTTGGGAAAAAACAGGACATTTGACGTCCCGTTAAAAATTTGTCAGGACACCGGGACAGTTAATGTTTTTAACGGGACATCTGATCACCCTAACGTATTGCATTATCACCTTCTAGTTATTAAGTACTTAAGTATTTCTTGAGAATTTTAATTTCTATAATGTTAAAGTTAATTCGTTTATTATGTTTTGCACTGTCACCTTGCAGAGGAGTATAGTAAATAAAGCATAGTATTGGTACTTACCTTATTGAGTATCTCAGGATGACAGAAGATAACAATTCAGCTCCATGAATTCCTGCATGCGATCACTAGAACTCAGGCAGGAGAGGAAGAGGTACAGAGTCAGAGGATAATAATTTCATCTGCTATTGTATGTGTTCATCTCGATTTATGGCACAGTTTTCTTCTTTTTTTGAATCGTCTTCTGAAATGGTAAGGAAATAGGAAATTTGAGAATGGTGTTATTCAGGTTACAGAGTTAAGCTGTTCTATACCTATTGCACTTGGTGTTAGATGCAAAATGCATTTGCCAACTTACTGAAATGAAATATTTGTAGTGTATTCTGTTAGATAAAGACATCTTTGCGAACACATGGGGTCCAGAAATGGCATGAAGAGAAGACTCAAGACACCAAGGCAGAGGGATCCCTATCCTCACCCACCCCTATGACTATGGAAGAATGCACCCATCTCCATAGGAAACATGCTAGATAGGCAGCATGCACAAGATGTTGCAAGAACTCTGTGGCTGCATCCCCAATGCAACCTACTCACTCGCCTTTTTATTACCGTTGATTTAATTAACTTGGTAATGAAACAAAATTATTTAATTTCAGAAACCATTTGATTTAACTATTTGGGGAAAATTATGCAGCAAAAAGAATGGCAGAGGTCTAAATTCTTACATACCAAATGACAATTGAGATCCAAATTTTTGTTACCTATTCAGAGACATCTGGAGGAATGCATACAAACTTGATAGTAGACCTTAGCTGATGAAAACATGCTCTAGTTTAATTGTAATTTGAGTTGGGAAGATTCACAGGGAAGTGATTTCAAACTTACAGATTGTTGAGATCAGAACTTGCACACAAACTTCACTTAATATGTATATTTACCTCAGACTGCATTTCGATGGACACTTTCCACCATCATCAGCTGATCCGACTGTCACTCTAGCGGCGGGTGGATGAACTTTTCAATCAGGGTTCCTTGAAACATGTTCAAAAACAACTGGTCTATTAGTTTGGGAAAAAAATTTTATTCAAAAGAACTGCAAAAATTTGATCAACTTTGACACCACAATGGGGATTCAAGAAACCCTGATTGAAAAGTTCATCCACCTGCCGCTAGAGTGACAGTCGGATCAGCTGATGATGGTGGAAAGTGTCCATCGAAATGCATTCTGAGGTAAGTATACCTATTAAATGAAGTTCATGTGCAAGTTCCGATCTCAACAATCTTTAAGTATGCTCTAGTTTAGTAATTACTTATGACAGTGAAGTTGAGTATACTTTGAAGTTAATTTATACCATTAGCACTTTACTCTTGTTTCTTGTAAAATTTAATCATAAGTCTATTGCAAACCACATATTAATTCCTGGTCCAATTTACAGTGTCCATATAATGTTTTATACAAAACGAGATGTTTTAAACATTTCTGCGAAAAACCTGGGACAGTTAAGAAAAAAGGGGACATAAATTTCATCTACAGAACTTAGCAACATTTGACATTTAACCGTGTTTCTTGCATACAGATCATCCCAAATAGCTTAAATGAATAACTCTTAAAAAATTTTCTGCAAACAGTTGTAGATAATTTATTCCACAGAATTAGGTGCCCATTCTCACTATATTTTTCACTTTTGTGCATTTTATCTCGAAATTCATTTCTTCTGATACCTTATCACAAAAATCAGCACATGATAGGCCTACCCCATTAAAGTGTGTTCGGACAATGAGCAAGGCCTTTGTTGTTGCAACTTTCATTAATGTAGCGTAAAATATACTGACCAAGCGGAATCACAAAAAAAGGGACATTTAAGCATTCCCAATAAAACTTTCAGGACAATGGGCCATTTTGCCAAAAAAGGAACTGTCCTGGGAAAACCGGAGTGAATGGACACCCTAGTCTAATTGCTGAAAATCCCGTATGCAATCTGTACTGACTCTCTGATAGTTAAAGGAGAAAGGTTTTGTCTTTCCATAGACAACAGCCAGGGCCGTAGCAAGGTCCTTCTGCGCCCTTGGTGAGTTTGACAAATCTGCGCCCTCCCTGAACAATTTCTTTAAATTTCTGTAAAATTCTTTATTATTTTAACATAAAAACACTGTTATTATCAAAGAAAACCTAAACCTCAATTTGAAAATGAACTAAGTATTGGACTTTCAAGGTACTAAAACCTTATTTTCACACGACTGAACTAATTGAAAAAATAATTAAATCATAAAATCTAGTATCAAAAGTAAAGTACATACTAGGCCTGAGGCCTACTAAAATGTTCAACACATTAGTGTAGGTAAAAGTATTTTTTTCGAACAGTAACTTTTTAAAACAACTTCTGCAACATGCAATGATAAAATTAAAAAAATGCATATTATTTATTTATAAATTGCACCAGTCTAAAAAAGGCGGGATTTTTCATGGTTAATTTTGCGCCCTCTTTGTAGCTGCGCCCTTGGCGGGGGCCCACCTCGCCACCGCCTAGCTACGGCCCTGACAACAGCTATGGTGATATGCAGCAATCACCAAATGCTATAGGTAGAGAACTTTCTAGAATTATTAATATAAATTACAAAACAACATTTTTACAAATATAATATCTTCATAAACAGTTCTGGTCATTTACATTTTTAAGTACATTTTAACAAGTCAGGTAATAGAATTAAATTATTTTCAATTATAGTATTTCCTTTTAAAAGACTGTTGATGCAGATTTTTTAAAACTATTATTCTAATGTTGTTTTAGCTAATTTACATTTCATATCTAAGTAGATTATTTCATGCATTAC
The DNA here is from genome assembly GCA_964059195.1 of Ectobius pallidus. Taxonomy (NCBI): domain Eukaryota; kingdom Metazoa; phylum Arthropoda; class Insecta; order Blattodea; family Ectobiidae; genus Ectobius; species Ectobius pallidus. The sequence goes on along the minus strand of CAXKWD010000004.1, from coordinate 46,050,173 downwards.
ACTACTTAGACAGAAAGACAATCTTTTTCTTTTCTATATGTAATATTAGTAATTTTTATGTGGTAATGAGAGAGTTGGTTCATATCCAAGTAATGATTTGTATTGTGTTCAACAGTCCATGATTACAGTTACACATTCTTATCAATAAAACTATAAAAATGGCTTATATGGGCATTAAATGTTTGTTTGATTGTTCACTGCTTAAGTTCTATGTAAGCTACTCCATTTCTGTTATTGATAATTTCTGTGTAGTTAGAAAGTGTTAACAACAAGTTTGAGTGGCATATGAGAAAGATTTGTCATGGATTTTACACAAGAGGAAGACATGGCCCAACTCCAACTGTACGGTTCAAAGTCAATTGCATTTCATTTATATCAATGGTCAACAGTTTGTCTTGAAAAATTCTAGTTCCAATGCTGCAATAAATCGGTTTAGAAAGCATAAATTGTGGGTAAAGCAAACTAAAACAAATGTTATTAAGAACATCGTAAAAGTATTAATCCTTATTTCCTGGCAAATTGCAGAAGAATCTGATGGATTGAAGCAAAATTGAATGAAAAAATTGATACCGGTATTGTCTATCTTAATTCTTTATGTACAGTTTAATCAAGACTGACAAGCAGTGTCAAATGTGTGTGCTTGCTAATATTGAGATGCACACAAAGACTCATTAATGCAGAGTCTATAGTAACAGTACTTTTTAATCAAGTAGATACATTCCTGTACCTGTATAAAATTTATTACAAGCATTATTACCAGTACCAAGACTGAAAAAGAAAAGTGGAAATGCATCATATGTCATAGAACTTCACTGAAAATTTTGGCTTGTGTGTTTCCTAACAACCAATGCACATTAAACGGAATTGCGTTGAACTGAAAAGTATACCTGTAATGTTAAGACACGTATAGATGAAGTTGTAATGACCTCTAACTCTTCCAAATACAGGATTTATGGATCTGTATGGTTCCATTCCCATTACATAAAAAGTTAATCCTATGCCAACAAGACTACCTATATCATCCAGCTGACAAGCATAACTGAGGATGAGGTATAATGATATCTTTGAAACCAATCAGTTGTTCATCTAGTGAAGTTTCATTTGTCAATCTCCCATCTCAGTTGTGTATTTTAACAGTAACTCCAGTGTGTTAATTTTCTAGTAAAATTAAAAGTATGCATGTACCACTGAATTATTTTACTTGGATATACCAACCTCAATCATTACCTATTCTGGAAAAATCATTTTTTCTAACAATACCTCCATATCAAGATTTTTCTCATTTATTTTAATTTTTTTGTTTTAATTATCTCCTCGCATAACACACACATATTAAGGTTGTTCATGATATTGCAGTGAAATCAAAATTATAAAAAAATCTTATAACTCCAAAGACTTCAGGCTAAAAACGTCTTATAGAACACTCAGATGAATATCATCAACTTCTTATTTCACATCCACTTGGAAATAATAAATTTATAATAATTAATGTATAAAAATGGAGCTATAAATACAACTTACAATGCTATGACTTAACAACTGACCCTAAAATTACCGGTACTTCTATCAACAACCGGGGACTGACCCATGTACTGGTAGGTTCAATTAATATTATTTTCATGCTTAAAATTCTCATGGGAAAATATTAGTCAACTTGCATCATGATGATTTAGATAGAACAGAAAAATATATACTGTGGAAACCAATGTGGCAATGTGATGGCTGTTCCTTGTACTAGTGATATCTCAATGTAAAATTTTTCATCATTACAATGTAACGGTTTTTCTTGAGCAAAAAAATAAAGTGTAATTAAATAGGTAAGTTTTTCCGTAATAATACTAAAGCCAAAATTGGAGCAAAGCAGTAACTTATTGTCTCAAATTTCATTGTTTATTTGAAGTCCCATATGTGGAATTGAATTAATAAACCACTGGTGGAGCACTATTGGCCTGGAGGAAACTACAAATCACATCGTGTTCTGTATCAGCCAAATCATTTAATAATTAAGAGAGAGGAATTTATACCACAACGTGAGGATATGAGGTTTTGTATCCTATACTAAAGCCAGTGGTGGCCTCTGATCGACCACTTTATTATAAAGAATATTTGGACTTTTTCTTCCTATAAACTATTAAACTACTTCCAAATCATCTTTGTGATAGGTTTTTATTGCCTGAAAACATGCCTCATACGATAATTAACAATTTTAAATCATTTAAACATGTAAATGCACATTGGTCATCGCAAACCAGTTGCAATGACTTTTTACCTCATCCTGCGGGTGAGCAGCATGTGCGAGATGCTTGACTTTGTAGTAACACTGCCAGGGTTTAAATGTTTTGGTCGTTACATGAGGATTGCAGCAACAAGGCATAATTCGTGTCTTTGCCGCTAGAGCACCCTTAAGCACGTGAGCTTCTCTATGTCATGCCGGCTGCTAAGGGCTATCTGCAGGCGAGATTTTCCTTCTCCAAGAGTGGAGTCCTTCACAGAGATGCCAACTGCTAATGTAGACACTTTGTGGTGAGGGGTATATTGCTATTTTGAACATTCTGCTAAACATTAAATTAAACTCAGTCACTCTACATCCCTGGAGGAACTAGGCCTATCATCCGATGCATGATAGGCAGACAGCCAGGATTGAAGCATGTGGTCAGCATGCCGATATCCATGGCCATTAATGATGGTTTGCGTGACCAGAGTCACTACTTCTCAATCAAGAAGCTCCTCAATTTGTATCATGAGGCTGAGTGCACCACGTTCCAGACCTCCTACCTCAGAAAATTAAGGGATCAAACTCGGGTCTATGGATCTGTAGCCAGTGAAGCTAGCCACGAGACCACACAAGCGGTTCTATTGGACACTATCATATATTTTTATACTTTCAGATTACAAGTAGGGCAGTGTCCGCTTGCCAATATGCCGATATCCATGGCCATTAATGATGGTTTCCGTGACCGAAATCACTACTTCTCAATCAAGAAGCTCCTCAATTTGTATCATGAGGCTGAGTGCACCACGTTCCAGACCTCCTACCTCAGAAAAATTAAGGGATCAAATTCGGGTCTATGGATCTGTAGCCAGTGAAGCTAACCACGAGACCATGCAAGCGGTTCTATTGGACACTATCATATATTTATATACTTTCAGGTTACAAGTAGGGCAGTGTCCGCTTGCCAATCCATTATGTATGTAACTCCTGTAAAATAGTGCAACATTTTGTTTTGACACCCACAATCCGCTCCTGATTATAGCTGTATCTTCAATGAAGTGGAACTAAAGGTACAATTGGAAGTCATATGTATCGCAACCAGTGAAGAGTTTTAAATTATTTGAACTGTGACACTTGCATTGTCCTACCAAACTATACTATGACTGAGTTACCTGAAAGGTAAGAAAGCAAAGCGATTGGTAGAACCAAACACACTCACCTCCAACAACAACTACTCTGTGCATACCTTACCTTTTAGTCTCAGTGGATAAATTCCTCTCTTTAGAAAATATCAAGTATCCATAGCTTTCATGAATCAATAGGAATAATCTGTATTTTGTGTCTTAAAAAGTGAAACTCTATCTCCAAAATGATGTTAATTTCACACATCTGATTAAATAGTCCTTCAGGAGCCAGTTAGTTCTTCAAATGTAAAATCTGAATAGCTTATAAAAATTGTTTTAAAAAATATGAGTGCTTTTCAACATCAATTTCAGAAAATGTTTAATTATATTGAGATAAAGTTTACATTGTTTTAAAAAGAAAAAAAAAAGATTTCTGCAAAAGTGACCCTAAATCAAGTTGGGGTCTTCCTTGGATGTGGCATTGAACTTATTGATTACTTTTTCAAACATTACTTTTCCCTCATCGATGTACTGTCGATAAACTCAGAAAGATTTTATAAATGTACAACTAGGCAGTGAAATACCTTTTTAATTGGTTTTCAACAACAAAAAGAATGGCACATTTTTTCAATTATAATTCCTCTATGGTACATCAGATTTAATTTCTTTTAATGAATTATTGTTGCCACATTGTGAAAAGCAAAAGAGAAGACAAATTGAGTGAGATATCAAAGTCAACAGCATCATGGATTCACATTCAGAAGGTCTGGATTCAAATCCTGCGGCTGGCCTCACAAAGAATGCACTAATTTAGAGGTGGATGGAATCACTTTGGAGGTAAAATAACCTTGTTTCTTTACAAAATTATATTGAACGTGAAGTACTCACCACTTATGTTTGAACTACAATAAGTTGAGACTGACAAATTTTCTTAATGTCTTTGCTAACAGCAAGCTTTGTCTGAATATTCCACAAAAAACAGTAGTTCAGAAAGGAATCTGTCATACGAGTGAGTCAATGACTGTCCCAAATTAAAGGGAAGATTTTTGTTCTTGTTGAAAAATCTTTTTTCTATAAATACAAAGAGGTGAAAGAATACTTTAAAGACAATACCTATTCAAGTTCATAAAATTAAGAAACCATAGAATGTAGCACATATATTCTGATAGGTTCCTTTCTAATAACTTCTTAATATTAAAATCTCCTTAATCTATTCCTAACACCTTTCTTCCTGGGAAGTAACAGCTTATTTAGTACTTTGAAGTAGAACATGACTTGTAGACTAATGGTATTCAAAGTACCATAGTTATGAAGACTGGGCTACCAGTATTTTTCCCTGCATTTAAAAGGGTTTCGCAAGTATAAAAATGTAACCAGTCTCTTTGCACTTCAGCTATGCGGAGAACAAGATGCAGGTAAAAGACACATGAAAGCTGTCTTTCTATCAGTCTTGTTCTTAAAGATACATTAACTGGGTAGTATATCACAGGTAAAAGGTTCTCCAATTCCACAAAAACTGCTGCTCAAAAAACAGTAATTATAATAAATGCAGAGTTTCTGAGAATGTCTGTAGGGGGTTTAATTGACTACTATGGTTTTTATATTAAGATTATACATAATGGATAGCAATGAATTTATTGTAACAATCAACGAAAAGAAACACATGAATATACTTTTTTTTTTTGTCCCACAAACTCGACTTAAACAGGACTCAAGGGTGATGGTTTATAAAAATTTAGAGTTTTACATATTTAAGATGGGTCATTCACAATTCATAACAATTTGTGGGTGTGTTATTCTATATTTCTTAAGAAGCTGCATCCTGGAAGGCATTTGAAAGCACATAGCTAAATGCCACATTCGTATACATATGTGTATGTTTGTCAGAGAAATTAGAAACCTAAATTATCTTGGATGTTGAGTAGACTTGGAAGAAAATTCGTCCCAAATTGATTACGAGGTTCACCCAGAAAGTAAGTTCCAGTCACCGATAAAGAAAACAAAAGTATCAATAAGTAAGAAATATTTATCGCAATATTTACAGAGATTTACTGGCTACTTCTCTACATAGTCGCCATAGTAGGCATTTATCGTAGTGATGTACCTACCAACAACTGTATGCCTGTGTCATATGGACTCTGCCACCAACGTCTGGAGCCATGAAATCGCTGCCGTCTGTATCTCAGCGTTGTTGTGGAAATGCTTTTCTGCCAGAAAGCACTTCATGAGACAGAAGAGATGAAGTCACTTGGAGTAAGGACAGGGCTGTAGGGTGTATGGTTGAAGATCTCCCATACAAACTGAAGCAACTTATTCTGTATGGCCTGGGCTGTATGAGGCCATGCATAGTGTTATGCAGTTGGCAGGAAACAATATCAGTGCAGCCATTTTCTCCTAGTGATGTTCAACAACTACTAGCATCACAAGACTGAAACAGCACTGTAATCATTCCCATATACTCAAGCGGATACACGTCCGACTAATCATGCCAATTCTGGATGAACCTTGTAGAACCAGTTCCCATCTAGAGGCAGAATTGTAAATGTGATGCACTTGTCCATGTAACCATAGTTGTGTACATCTATTTTTATTTATTTTTTTATTTTTTTTATATATTTTTTTTGAGAAAGGGTGGGCATTGTTTTTAACATTTACAATCCCCCAGAAAATGTATGGGTGGTAGAGGTCAACTAGCAATAATGAAATAACCAGTGGCACTCTAAAAGGTTTTGTAACTTTCATGTATTGGTATTAGGAAAAAGGTGTCGAGTTTTATGGAATGTCAAGTTAATGTACTGTAAACGACAAATTTTCATAATTCTATTATACTAAATTAAATGAAAATACTTTCAAACCTTTACAAAGGCCTGCTGAAAGCTTATTGACTGATATCCTTCTCACAAGTTTTCTGCAGTCAACATTGATGATAGCATGATAAAAGCAATATCAGTGTTAAAGTACTGTTCCCAACTGGAGCCTACTTTTTAGATCTGTTTTAGCTCATACTATACATATCACATTAATCTCACAAAGCCCCATCATTCATCCTCGGAAACACTGTACATATTAGACTAATTAAATTACCTTGCAGCAGTTGTTTTATAGTTCATACCGATCCCTGAAGTAATCATCAGCTTATACCATCACAACATGCCTCACTCCTCTGAATATGAACGTGGAAATGTTACAACTTCAGCTACATTTTAGTGAACGTACGAGACAAATCGAAACATGATAATAAGAGTCTGGGACTTCAAGTAACTCGTACTGTTACAATTATATTTTATGTACCCTTATTACATGTAGAAAGACTAGGATAAGGGGGAAGATGTTTTGTGGCAGACCAACTCATTTTGAGACTGGTGACTTAGTACACATCCCCTGAATCTCCCATTGCATGGTGTACCATGCTCAGTAACATAATAAAGACAACCAATCACAGGTTGGCAAGTCCTTACTTTCCTGTCACTTGGTGGGAAGGGCTGGCACTCAAGCTGTCACAGCTTTCCAACTCGCAGTCTTCCATATCACAGCTCGGAGTTCGTGTCAGCTCACAGTCACACTTGTAGCTTGTATCGCTCTTCTCAGGTTTGTGAGGGGCTTCTGAAACATTTACACAATATTTTATTTACTTTTGGAAAACATACAAAATCTAGCATTAATACTATAACAGACATGGAAGAGACAAAAATGGAAATTAAATAGTTGCTAAATTGCATGGTATTATGTTCCCAACAATCTGCTGTCTTCTTCATTATGCCTTGGAACAAGTTTTAATAACTCTGAGGCAAGTGTGATTTTATATACAAAAGAGTCCTGCAAACATAAATTACTGTGTACTGAATAACTAGATGAATTTTGAATCTATAGGTTTTTAGTATCGAGTTTTACTAAGTTACAATTGTGTGTGATTTGAGGCTTTCCTAGTGTTGAGAACGTATAATGGTTTCTCGGGCCTCCAACCGGTGAGTAGGAGGATTGACTCCAGATTTTGGCAGTTATCTCCACTGCCATCTTTTGGGAAAAGTGAGCTGGACTTGTGAAAATATCCAATTGGTCCAATTCGACCAGACCAAAATCCTAGCTAGACAGAGATACAGCTAGGGCCGTATTGTAGCAGAGGTTTTGGATATACAGATCCTCAATATGAATGGTGGTCTACAGCTTAACCAGGCCTGGCAGCCAGTATTGGCCTTTCTCTCTCTCAAATAGGGTATTGGCCATGAAAAAGGGAAATTTCACATCTCATACTAATAATAAATTCAATTTTTCCTTTTCAACCAGACTTCAATGACTTTTTCCTGTAACCCCTATGGTGGGGCATAGGGCCTCCAATTAGACCTAGATTAATTTTTTTACACTTATTTTCTGAAGTGTACAGAGGGACCAGTTGCGCATGCAAGGGGGTGCTTTGGGTGTTAAAGCATCCCCTGCTGAAGCCAATTTTTCTCAAAAAAATTTAAATAAATAAATCGATGATATTAAAAAATAATATAATACAAACAATAATACTTATTTACAATAGTGGATAAAACAATCCCCTCCAACACACAACTTCGTTATTCGTGCACTCAGGTTGTGCAATAACAGTTGTGATTTGGAAAAAGAAAAGAATGAAATTATAAAACTTGCCATTAAAAATGGATACAAAGAAAACAAGATCCGGAAGATATGGAGGAACGTAGAAATGGGTAATGCTGAGGGTAGTGATAGAGGTGGAGAGAAAACATGGGACTTGAATAGAAGATATGTGTCTGTTAATTATATTCCTGGTTTGAGTGAAGGCATGTGCAAAGTGCTAAGGAAATATGACCTGATACCAGCATACAGGCCTATAAGGACCATTGGGAACTTATTTGCACAACACAAAAAATTTGGTAGCACCAGGAACAAGGAAAAGATGGAAAAACCGGGAATCTATGCAATTTCTTGCAATGATTGTGAAGGGATATATATAGGGGAAACAGGCAGAACATTTAGTGTAAGACTACGTGAGCATGAAAGAGATATAAAAAACAAAAAATGTTGTACAGGGTTAAGCCAGCATATGATTAAAGAAGGACACAAAATGGGCGAATTAGAAGTGGTGAAGATAGAAGCCAACCGCTTACGGAGGAAAATTGGTGAAGCCGTGACTATCATTGGAAGGAGGGATAATTGCGTTAATAATTATGAGGGAGACTTAGGGGAACAGTGGATTAATGTGATTAAGAACTTAAATAGAACATATAGAGTTCCAAGATTTCCCTGTCCAAGATCAATTTATGATAATAATTTTGATATCCCGAGGGAATGGATAAATGAGCATTTCAGAGATAACACGTTTAGGGAGCGGGAAGTAGAAAACAGTGGAGACTGTAATGATCAACAACAACAACAATAGTAACAAAAACAAAAAAGGTGCTACATAGTTACGGCAGTTTGTTTATGATTTTTTCAATTCAGTACACTTGAGAAAGGCCTGGAGGGCAGGTTGAAACGTTGTGTGTTGGAGGGGATTGTTTTATCCACTATTGTAAATAAGTATTATTGTTTGTATTATATTATTTTTTAATAAAATCATAGTGGAAAGAATAGGACCATAAATAATTTTCAATTGAATATGAAATCGATGATAGCTGAAAAACCTCTAAACTGTATCCTGAATTTGTCTGTCTTTTACAGCCAGCAATATTCACATGTTTAAATAAGAGCAGGTTTTGTAGTTTCTCAGAGACCCTCAAATAATACGAGAAAGGGAAGTGGACGCAGAATACGTTATCAAGGTACTATTAAACAAAGGACCTCGAAAGTTAGATTTTGTTTCGTGAAAAATAATAGCCCCTAACTTTTGAGATTGTAGTTTATGTTCTTATAATTAGGAACCTGAAAAGCTATGTGTCCTTTTTCCATCACAGCAAATTCTCCTTTTTTGCATTATTAATTGTCGATCAAATGTTCATTTTTAAATTGTCCTAAAGTGGTGTATTTTCATACAAATCAGTTGTAACATTAAAATTTCCAAGAAAACAACGTATTGGTAATTTAGACCCTTCTAGCATTCTCATGTACATTTCATTGTCTAATGAAAATGCTTTTTTTTATTCTTAGTTTAGATGATCAATTGCATTTAAATTTTTGAAAAAATTACACAGAGTTTGCAAGTTTAGAAGTTTGCATGTATTGCATAGTTATAGTTTGCATATTCTACTAGCATTCCCCCCCCCCCTTAATTACTGAGTGCGCCACTGAGAGGGACAAATGGTAAACATTCACTTTTCATCAAGAGCTCTCTGTTTAATTGTCCTACTTGATCGGATTTTCTTATTGGCTCCCACCCTACCTTGGATTCCCTATATCTCCTCTTGCATTCCCCATCTCTCCTATATAACACAGATATTTTCCCAAGACCAGCTACCTTCTCCTAGAAGATGGCAGCAGGACTAGTTGCTGAAAGCTCGAAATTAATCCTCCTGCTCACCCAGTTGAAAGCCCAAGAAACCATTATACATCTTATAATAGTTTACTGTTTACAGTACTAATCTACCGGTATTACTGCCTCCACAGTGGTTAACATTACGATAGTATACTGTTTACAGTACTAATCTACCGGTATTACTGCCTCCCCAGTGGTTAATATTATGACCACAGATATGGAGACCCATGATCGACCATTGATACCTGCTTGGAAAGGTCTCTGGAGCCAGTGCACACAGCCTTGTTAGTAAACTGAAGAGCTACCGTACTTAATAAATAAACAGCGACTCTAGTCAAGAAAACCATCTATAATGGCTGTTAAAGTCAGCTTGTTGATCACAAACCTCTCAGTCCAGTCCTCTGCCAATGAAATTAAAAAACAGAAATACACAGCAGAAATAAAACAATTATTGTGGTTGGATGGTAGGCCCTGTCTATTCTTTGGATATAGCACCACAGAGTTTAGTAAATATGAACAATGAATAGATGAATTGGGATTGGGTGATAGGTCCTGCTTCTCCTTGAGATGTAACACCACAGTTGAGTAAATACTAACCTACAATTCTTTTCCTTATAGGATAAAGAGTTATATTTAACCCTCAACTGTGCAAATGTGGTGTTAAGAAATCATGATGTCTAGGAAAAATTTTGTAAATGCATTAATTAACTTTCCCACTGCTTCCTTCTGCTCATTTATTACTAGTAGGGTAAAACATTCCAGAAGTTGGCACTGTCTGAGAATTAATGTTATACCTAACAAATTTATACGGATGGCAAAAATACATATACTTGAATATACTGTTCTTGGGTTTCTCTGACGATGGAAGAAGTGTGGTTCTCCAAAACATAGGAGTCTTCTAAAATATTCACCTGGCTAGCAACTCGAGAACAGTATATTCAGGACATATGCCAGGAAAACCTCAAATCATTCATATACATTTAGCCTACTTCATAGTGGAAGTATCATTCCTTGGCAGCAATTTAAATTAAATGAATTTTTCAAAATCTGTTGCAAAAATCAAAATTACAGACTTTGCCTTTTCTGGCCAGGACATTCCTCTTACAGTATAAAAAGTCATGGACTGTTCATAAATCCATACCTTAAGGCATCTCTGTGTGTGTGTATGTGTAACTGAGCCTATATGTATCTAACCTGATGTATTATTTCTATTGCAAAAACTAATTTTTGGCTAATTAAGCACAACTATATTCAATGAAAAGTTTACTCATGGAAAACTATTCCTGTGGAGCCCTGAATCTTTTAATTATTCGGTAAAAAAGTGTTACTAAATAAATGGTGCAACAACGGGCCTGCACAGACAGTCAAAAAGACAGACTGATATCATTCCAGAAACACTTTTTCGGTTTCTAGGCACCATGGACAGTGTTTTCCTTGTGTTATCTCAATTCAAATTCAAAAAAAGAACATTAAAACAATGTTGCATGTACCAATTAGAACACCTAGTAAACAAATTTTTGAAGAAATGCATGCAGGCTACTACCTGTTCCCTCTATTTATATTCTACAGACATTAATTTTCATACATAGAAACAAGAGTTAAAAAAAAAAACATTCAGAACTTCATGGTTACCATACAAGAACACCCGATGTTCTCCATACCGTACTAATTGTCATAGAATCACCTTACTCAGCATCTCTCACATGGGCATCCATATGTATAATAAGTTACCATCATCTCTACTAAATTTAAACACCAGTATTTTCAATAAGAAATTTAAATTAATGCTCATAAAACATATGTTTCTTGATATAAACGATTTTACGGTATGTCCTCCTGTCTCTCTCCATAGAAATAGCTGATAATAGGTACACAATTCCTTTAACTCTTTATATTCTTCTTGTTAGATATATTTGTAAAGCATATTTAAATTTTTTTTTTTAACGTAAATTTTGTATTATTCTATGAAGCCATGGATCATGTATCCCTACAGTGAATAAAGATTTGAATTGAAGTTAGATTTCTGTTGCAATCACAATACTTTCTGTATGCTACGTATACGTGAGAAAGTAATATTGAAAATGAGGTCTAGGGTGGGAGGCAACAGTCTGCATTCATGGTGATCACTAGGGGGCGGATTTCTATGACCTAAAAAATAGGATATATGCATGCATTTATGACCTAAAAAACATTAAAATATGACCAATACAATTTAAAATTTACCACTTACACATTGTGTATATATTTTTAAGTTTCATTGCAATACATTTTATTAAAATATAGTGTTAATTATTTTAAAAATTTGTAAATTCTCAAAAAGTATCATTATAATGCAAAGTTTACAAAATATGATATGGAACTTCAAAATTTATTTTGCATATTCATACTAAATATGCTACAATAGTTGAAAATTTCCTAAATATGCAGTTATATGCACAATAAAAGCCGTTCCATTTTCACCGGATGCCTGGAATCGGGTTTAAATTAATCGGAAACCTGAAATAATGCAAAAGGGAAAAATATGACATGTCATAGAAATCCGCCCCCTAGTGATCACACAGAAGCACCAACCTACAGAAGTTCAGTTGTTAAGGTGCAGGGATATGTAGTACTAGGTGTATTGATGAAAGAAGTGCTACTAAACTAGACTTGCCATTAGTAGGAAGCAAAGGCTATAAATGCTTTTTACATTCTTTAATGTGTGTTTCTCCCTTTACTCTCATTTAAGTCATTAAGTCAAAACCTTCGAAACTAACAGTCAGTGACTTGAATGAAGCTTCGAGAGTAGATCTGCAGATGGTTGCTTCCCTTCTTGTTTTGTTTACAGGCTAAGATATAGGATTTTTTGTGAGTGGGTGGGAGGCAACGTGTTTAAGTATGTATTTTAAACATTGCATTTTTAAAACTACCGGTATTTGAAAATTCACCACTGCTATAGTTGAGGGCTACATTCCTTGGTTGAGACATATAAGAAAATTTCTACATCTATATACCGGTATCTCAAACTTCAAAACAAACACTGAAAATGAAAAGTAAGTCCCTAGTTAAGCCAGACAAGAAACTCTCATCACCATGCAATCCCAGAATGTTCTCATCAATTATTCCCAATACACCAAACATAAAAGCAGATACCAAGACAGTGAGGCCCATGCAACACCAAGGTATTAAGAAAGGCACTTACATCAACTGCTTACTGGATCTAGTGGAAAGGGTGAGGTGAATGGAGGAGTGGTTCATCCAGGATGGATGACTCTGAAACCAACACCACGTTTGGCTAGATAAGGTTTGTCACATAGATAATCTGCGTATTCAGTTTTACAAGGGAAGACAGGCTTAAAACACTGTTTTATCCATATAACAATACAAAGCTGGTGCCTTATCTAAGGCCACCTTGGAAACTATTTAACTAATATGGCAATATCTTTCAGCACAGTATACTTTTATATTTTCCTGTACAGAAAATATATTAAGAATTGATACACAGCAAATGTGAAAGATACTAAAAACTTATGTGAAACATTCAATGGCTTTATCTAACCTAAGCAAGTGTGTGTATTAGCTGTCTCAGCCTAATGCAAATTCATAATGATCACGAGGCAATCGTATGTTTGTGGGAGAAATGGTAGCTTATAACAAGCTTTTGAAGAATTCTATAAGAAAATTTATTGTAAAAAAGTTTTTGGTCTTATTACAGGTAAACAGTGTACGAATTTAGATAAATAAATAGAACTGTTTTCAAGAAATTTTCAAAAAATAAATACTTCATATAAAGTAATAAGGAAGCTGTCGATATACTTTGTGCCGAATTCCTGGGAAATACTTAAATCCAAATACACAACTGTCAACATACTCACTTTTTTATATGATTTTTTTGTTTTTCAGGTATGCTGCTCTGGGAGAGGCACACTTACACACACACACACACAGACATGTTCCCGATGATTGTACTTTTTCAGTCGAGGTTCTCATAACAAGTATTAATGCTGAGAACTTGACATTGCATTTCGGGGTTAAACTCAAAGCTTCCTCTTTCTACTATAATGTATTAATTATTTTTAAAAATTTGACAGTTTATCCGTAACTCAACATTTTGAAATAAGGAATTACCAATACTACAAATTCAGATGTGGAGGGCAGGGAGTTGCTGATAATTAGTACTGTATCATGAACATATGCACATTATTTAAGTTTTTTGGCTCAGGAAGCATTTCATAAGCATAAGTAATTTTTTTTTTCATTCCCTTAAGGAAAAAAGTAGTTAAGTTAGTCTCCAATAAGAGAATCATAAAATAGATAATCTTGAGTAATCTTGAAATAAGGTTCAATATTACAAGCAAAGAACATAAAATATATTATTGGGAGAAACTGCAGTATTGAAATATTTTGCAACAAACAAAAGACACCAGTACCCAGGGACGAATTTAATTAGCCTAGTTGACATCTCTGGGGAGTGAAAAAATTTGACCAAACGCCTTGTTTGATTTTCTTCCAATTTTGCAAGAATGTTCCTTGAAGTCATTAAAAGCAACATATATGTAGGGATTTTTTTTATTCCATTTCAAGATGGTGGCCATTTTAACTGATGAAGAGCAATCTTATCATTTTTTTTTTTGGACGTGACGTCTACTGTAATAAATTATCTATTAGTAATTATAAACATCAGAAGATTTGGCATGCGATGTACAATAAACTGAGTTTTTTTTATTTCCTAGGGTTGGTGATTTCATGGCACATATAACTTTCGAATGTTAGTTTACTTTTAGAAAGTTATGAGAAATAGTAGGAAAAAAAGAAAATAAAGAAAGACAGAATCAGATAAATATTGTATGAGACAAACAAAGAAAAGATAAAACACAAATAAACATTAAATTAGTAATAGAGATTTTAAAAGCTACCCTCTCCAAATCCGCTGCCCTAGGCAACTCCAGCCTAGGACTAAATATGTCCCTGGACATGCCACATCCTTCAACTGAATGCAATAACTAAACAAAATCTGATTTGGAACAGAGAAAAGGTATGTTAACGCTATCATTTTTATTTGATGTTTTGCTGCAGGTAATAAATAGGAAATAAAACAGAAATACTCCTACTGCATTCCACTCTTTGACATACCTGCTGTGGCAGTGCTGTAATGTGTTGATGTTTCCATCAAACTTGGTGACTCCTCTAATCTAGAGGTGGCTGCTGCATAACACTGTTCTGAACACAGGGTTGGTGTTAGTTCATCTGGAGACGATGCACGACTGCTTCGGCTCTGAATATCTGGTGACGACAAACCTGAATCCTGCATAAGGAAATCATGCATGTAGTACAGCTCTGTTTAAAATAAAAAATAAAAGCTTACAAATAATTAAGCAAGGTTCAGAACTTATTGAGGACCTCTACTGAAACATCCTTACAAATTGACAAGTTGACAAGCAGTTGAAAATGTGGGTAAAGCCCATGAAACGTACGTCCTGCAAAAATGTAAGGAAAAGTGAGGCCTAAAGTGTTTAATAGTCAACAACTTTGTTAATTACATAAATAGTTTTATTAGACTAAGTATATCTTAGGCTTTCATGGCCAGAATCTGTAATAACAGACATTTTCTTTGGAATATAGGCTATGTAAGACTGATAAGTGTGAAAAGCTACCGCTGAAGAAGTTCCTCACAGCTGGGATGAAACATGTGGGTAAATGTCCACTGAAAAGGTCTACATTCAGAAAAAGAGTCTGTTATTAGTACTTAATATTTTTTAGTTAAGTCAACATTAAGCAATGTTTCCACTTCTTATACTCTAAGTACTATATGCCCCCCTCCCCCTGATAATTTGATACTATACAAACAAATTTTAGTTTACATCCTTCCAAACCAGAAAAGTATTCCTGTGGCGTTATGGCAGAAGCTGATATGTATGATTTAACAATTTTTATTGTCTAGATATGCTGTAGCCTAAAAGCTATAACTAGTACAGCAAAACATGATAATGTTTATTCATATTACCAGCTTATTAAACATTGATTTAAGCAGGTATTCGGGTAATATGTTTTCTTATGCTGATGACACAGTAGTTATATTCAGTGATAATGACTGGGTTGTAACTTACCAAAACTCCAATAGAGGTATCAACATCGTTAAGGAAAGGTTAGATTCAAATTTGCTTTCACTGAATACTGCTAGAATTATAATTCTTCCTTTTCTTTAACTGCCCAAGGTCTTGAAATAGTAGCATCAAATAATACGATAAAAAGAAATGTTACCATTCATAATAACTGTAATCGTAATAAATGCAATAAATTGCCCCCCCCTTAAATTCCACTACTTAAACCAAATACTTAGGCATTACATGATAATTGACGAACATCTAAGATGGAATGAGCACATTACTTTTGTTTGCAATAGACTTCGTAAAACAATAAATAAATTTTCCAACCTCCATTCTTATTTACAACCTCATATCCTGCGTTTAGTTTACTTAGCACTAGTTGAATCTATATTACAATATGGCATATTGGGTTGAGGAGGAAAAGGATCATTAAAATATGTCTAAGTAAACCTGCTGATTACCCCACAAAACTAATATTTTCGGAATTTAATGTCTTAAATATAGAACAAATATACAAACTCAAATTACTGGCTTACTTTCATACAAATGGAAATATTTTTAAAATCAACAATCCTCATCGCTACCTTACCAGTCAGAATCAAAATTATATTCTTTATGAACCCAAATACATTACCTCTGCTGGACTAAATCACAGTACAAATATCGGCCTAAGATTATACAACTCACTAATAAGAGCTCATCCTGAACTATATGAACTAAATTTATGCAGATTCAAGAAACAAATTTGTAAAATTTATACAGCCTAGTGTGTGACTCATTTTGCATTGCCCTAGTCTTTTGTTTTCATTTTCACTGCTCATGTGTTTCATTTATCTAAAAAATGTTTGAAGTTTAATACGTTTATTTTCTCTAGGTTTCTATTATGTATTGTTTTCCTCGTTGGCATGTATATTTGTGTGTGCCATGTTTGTATGGGTATGCAGAGTGATTTTTCTCTAAATTTTTGGTTTGTAGTTCCAGTATTCGTTATATTTTCTGTTACTGTGCTGAACTGTGCCTGAGCACGAGCTTTTGCTCATTCATGCACGCAGGTGGAATAAATAAATAAATAAATAAAATATTAGTTGTAGAGCTATTGATATTGTTAATCATTCATATTTCATTTTCTGTAGATAACTGTTAAGGCTGAATCTGATATGTAACATATCAAGTTTTGCTATCTTACAGTATGTAGACTACATATCAGCTTTTTCCATAACACCATAGATTTAATATTTTATTAAATTAGAGATGTGCAAATCCTTACAATTTTATTTATATGCAGATACGATATTGTCTAAATCTGTTATTGCTAATGTCATGATTAATTCTTTTACTGTATATGAAGAAGAGCTATTACTCACCTGATGATCTGAATGAGGAATTTCAGATATAGGAGTGAGTGTTCTTCGCTGTAGCCTGTCTGTATCATTGTTTGCACTTGATCCTAGACTTGCTACATCTTCAATGTCCATGTGTAAAATACTCTCCTGGCTACCCGTGAACTGAAAGAAAAAATAACAACATTTAGAGGACAGGAAAAGAATATAATACTTCAACTTATGAAAGAGCAGTCAAAATGATGTATAGTGTGCATGTTCCAATAGGACAGTGTCTCATAGTATTTTTCTTTTATATTGCAAACTATTATATATGAAGCTAGTACCAAGTACAGTGCTTTAATTTTCTAGATAGTTACACTGGATACAAATTATAATTGAGGAGCTTGCGTTCAAAACAAGACAAGTCCACCATTGGGAAAAAATGAGTTTATGATGTTTTCGGTACAATTTTACTGAATGCCATCGATATCTGCAATGATTTTCAACAAAATCCGAACAAGTCCCATAGAAAATTGGGCGTAAAGTAAGGCTTTTCAGTCAAAATAGAACAAGTCCAGAAGAAATTTAAAAGAAAATATTATTTCATTCATTTCCAGTCAATACCAAACAAGTCCCATATAAATAGTATTCACTAAACAATGTTTCAATCAAAACTGGATAAGTACCTTACATTTTATATTTCGAGCTGAAACTACTACTATTGTGTAAATAAGGTTGTGGCATCTGAAAGGAGCTCTAGGAATGCATTGTTTGTCACTTCCCTTCAACAGCCCCTCACCCCATAAGTTGGCAGGGTATAAACCTTTCTAGTCTTTTTGTTTAAAAAATATTTCTTTCAACCAAACTTGTTTGCAAGGTCAGTGAACTGCTTTAAATATAAGCTGTTCTTGTTATAATAGACAGTTTTCCCTTTAACATGAAATACAGAAAATGGAAGAAACTGTAGTGAGTGCTAATAACTGCGGGTCAAGAAAGAGACAGTCTGCAGGCCGAAAGAAAGATGGGAAAAAGATTAAAAGGTATGTGTAAAATAATAAAATCAGGTAAACTGATATAACAAAGTGCCAGTATGCTTTTGATGAATCCAAG
Source organism: Ectobius pallidus (assembly GCA_964059195.1). NCBI lineage: Eukaryota > Metazoa > Arthropoda > Insecta > Blattodea > Ectobiidae > Ectobius > Ectobius pallidus. Next base: position 46,031,904 of record CAXKWD010000004.1, on the reverse strand, counting down.
ACGTTACCATTCGGCTAACTCAGTCAATTTGACGATGTAGTTTGATAAGCTTATGTGAAGGAATAGTGTTACTTGTCAAATCTAAAAGCATTGCAACTTGAAATTCTTTAAATATGTCAACATTTCACAAAATTCAGTGGCATATAACTCCGCTAATTATTTCACAGATATAACAGTATTCATGTAACTACATCAGCGAAGTAAACAAACATCTGACTGCACTGCAGACAAAGCCCTCAAATGATTAAAAATGCGGCATTGTAGTATAGATATGATTTAAAAAATGTGACTTTAATTAGTTGTTACTCTGGTACCAGTCAACCGATTTGGTCCAAAATAAGTAGGCTTCTTGCCATGGACATTATAAATGCATATACCAATTTTCATGAAAATCCGAGGAAGCGTATGTGAGTTATCACACCTTTTGCTATATAATACCATAAAAAAGGCACTAAATTGGGCATTACTCCGGTACCGGCCAACCGATTTGGTCCAATATCAATAGAAATCTTCCCATGGACATTAAAAATGCGTATACAAGTTTTATGAAAATCCGATATAGCGTATTTGAGTTATGGCGCTTTTAAAATAGACACTAAATTGGGTTTACTCCGGTATTGGTCAACCGATTTGGTCCAATATCAATAGGGTTCTTCCCATGGACATTATAAACGTATATACCAAGTTTCATTAAAATCCAATCAAGCGTATTTGAGTTATCGCGCGTACAGACACACGGACGGACGGACGGACGGACAGACATTTTCCATCCACCACACAATCTCATAAAGTACCATACTGGCACTTAATAAAATTGTATTATCTCAAGAACAAAACTGAATAATACTAAAAATACTGAATTAATACTGAAAATACTGAAGAAGTCCAACTGTGCCAATCAAAACTGAACAAGTCCATCAGTTTTTTTGCAATAACTCAAAGCCATATAATTAAAAAAAAAAAAGCTAACAATAATCAAAATATACCTGGCACCTCTATATGACCACAAAATATGAAAATTGTAGTATTAATGTGAGGGCCATTTTTAGTTTTTTTCACTTTCTGTAAAATTAGAAATGAAGGACTTGTCTTGTTTTGAACGCAAGCTCCTCAATTGAATGTTGTGTAATATGCATTGTTGTAATAAATTAATGTTAAAATATTTTACTAGAACTTTATTGACATCCACTATTTTATTGGCAATGCACTTAGGGACAATTGTGTAAACCATCTGATCTTGGATCAGAAACTAACTGATCTCAGTTCAAGCTGAACTCGGACATTTTTGTTGTATAAACGTAATTCTGAGATCAATTTACACTGAACTAGGATCAATTTTGACTGGAGAAATTTCTCCAATCAAGCTCAATGATCTAAGTTCAAGCAGTGTTATCTTACTTGAGACCCTAGATCAGCTGATTAAAAACATATTATCTGTGTTATTACAATAAATGGCAAGAAAATACAAAAAAGGCTAACTACATACATTCCTAGCTATACCATTGTTGTTTTCTGTATATAGGCTGCTATAACCTCTATAAATTGCTTTCATGTTTACAGATGTATGATTATTATGAGACTGCGCCTACATGTTCTCGTGGTTTGCAGCACTGGCTACAGATTTGCAGGCCTGGGTTCAATCCTCAGTACCTGCTTAAATTTTTCTGAGGTAGGGAGGTCTGGGACAGGGTGCACTCAGCCTTGTGATTTAAACTGAGAAACTACTTGATAGAGAAGTAGTGGCTCCAGTCACAGAACATTACATTACATCGTCTTTACATCATTTTATTTTTAATTATATTGTTGGATGCAGTAAATTAATAATTAAAACGAATAAATCGAACCTTGTGCTCCCATATGGGCATACAGATTCGAAATGAAACGATTAAAACAAACCACAGACTCATGGACCTTACCCTTAAATGCAAATCATGCACAAACAATTAAAACTATTGATAATTAAAAAGCTTAAAGCTTCAGAGTGCATTTCACGATTAAAATGAGCCGCCAGGGAAAGAAACGACCTGAGATTAGAATTCTTTAGCCTCAAAACCCTCCTCCAAATCAATGAATGTTTTCTCATATAGGCTTACATTCATTATCCCCCTTCCATCCACCTATGTGAGAAAGATTAAATCTCTGTGTTCCATTACATTATAAACAAATGAATCAAGCCTAACAAAATTGAAGCAATCAACAAATTGATGTGTTTTGTTGAAAAAATATGGTTTGGTTATGCTCTTCTTTCCCAGTTGTTATGGCAGCAGAGTAAGCCCACTTGCAATTCATTTTACAACAATGAAATGTTTTAGCAAAAACTGGTAATTTGGAAAAATCTTGTTTTCTGCCATTTTTTTTTCTCATAACTCGCGAATGAAATAAAAAATTAGAAGTCCTAGTTTGAGGTGATTTGGACACTTCAGCCCATCTATGTTTTTAAAAAAAAATCAGTTCTCTGTGTTCTGTAGATTTAGCTAGGCACTGCACACTGACATTCAGTTGTACTTTTTCTTTGCAAAGAAGTTTTAGAGTAGGCCTACTGTTATTCCACTATTTGTGAAGGGGTTACTTTTCATGGTCTTCTTGTCTAGGAACACAAGCAACTCACAGTCTGGGAGAAAATGTATATCCACAAAAACAGGGACCAGCTTATGATTTTTTTAAATATTCATCACAAGGTTCGTTAATAGCCAACAGTGGATACAGCTACTGACCAACTGACAGATAGCGTATAGTTGAGAATGAATTGTGATGCATGTTCAAAATATGTTCAAATTAGTAATTGATTTAAGTGAAGCTGTATAATATTAAATCTTCAACTAAAACAATAATGTATATTTAATAACTTCACTATAAGAATCTTCAAGCCTAAAATTTTAGGATTACTAGTAGGCTATACATGTTTTAATATTATCAAGACATTTGTAAATTTTTTATAAAGGATATAAGTTGGTCCAAGAAATATAGAGTTGGTATTATATTATTACCCTCTATACACTCTATTGATATGAAGTTTAACATGATTACATTACCAACTGACTGAATTACTGAATCTACTACATCTGTAGCAGGCCTATAGGAGGAATTTGATATCCCCCAGAGATTGAACAAGCTTTTGTGGGTAAACTATTGATCAAATGATTCGTTACACTCTACTGAGAACAATCAACTGATGCTGAAATGATTGATGATAAAAATTATCGTATAATTAAGCAAACAGCAAAATTAAAAAGAACAGGTATCTTAGCATGCAGACGTTACAAATTGCTGCTACAAAGAAGCAATAACAGAAAGAAAGCTATTACCAGTACATAAAAATCAGCAACAATGACAAACACACAGAGCAGTGAAGGAACCTCAGAAAATATTGTTTACTATTAATACAAAATTAACAGAAGGTTTTATTACATTAAGGTGCTCTCATCAAATGGTTAGTGGTAATATTTAGGTTAATTACATTATCAGGTGACTATATTTTTTCAGCTAAGGTCACTCTTTTGTCATACAGGTAACATAATTCCATAGCATAAATAAAATTACTCATATGTATCAGAATAGAGCTACCCACTTCAGTGATGTATTTTCTCTTGGTGAAAGTATTGTACAGAAAAGTTGATGTGAAACACTCATAGACCATGATTTTCTCTACCTTAGCATGAATATTCCAATTTTTTTAGTGGAGCAGCATAAAAGTTAGATATGGTACTCATAGTTATAGGGTATGGTGCAGCACAGAACCAGAAGGTTGCAGATTTGATCCCTGAAAAGGTCACTCAAATTTTTCAATTGGCATTATCCTTTTGCTAACACTATAGTCCTAGAATCAACTTAGCATCTTTCAGAAATGGGTACCAAGAGCAGTTCTGAGGGTAATGCTGTTTGGCAATAATTTACTGTTTCATTATAAATTTCAATTTATGAAAATTAAATTTAAAGAAAGATGATTAAGTAATTAAAAAGTACTGAACAAAAAGTAGTATAGGGAGAGCTCACTATATGTCACATGTCACATTATATGATTTTAACAAAACTCACTAACTACGTTGAAAAGAAAAATAATAGAGAATGTAAACAACAATTAATAGAAATAAATTAAACAAATCTTCTAACTCCTTTTAAAATGTACACCAGTTAATAATAAAAATTTTATTACCAAGACATTTTCTGTAATTATATGACAATATTTTCTCACGACTATATCCTAAATAAACCCCCTTTTTATTAAACACCGACATCTAAATACATACCCCTCTACTGGCTGAAGAAGAAAGCCCAGGCCGAGACATCAGAATGGCCTGCAAACATTATGTTGTCATATAGGAAGTACAATAGTGCACAACAAAGCACCAACTATCCAATACAGGGAAAATGCTGTATTTGCACATTTACATTACTTGTTACAACTATATCAAAGGACTGTAACGTTCTGACCAGAAATTAATGCTATCTCTATTAAATAAGCTTTTTTTTAAATAGAAAATAAGTTCTGCCTAAATAATTTTCTCTCAACTAAAGCATTGAACTTTAGCCCGATTGCAATTTTCTTGCAATTTTCTAATCTGATTATACTTGGAGAAATAATTTTGGATACAGGATTGAATAAAAAAGCAAACATACCTAAAATAGGTACTATTCAAACAAGGCTAGCCTAAGAGAGCAAAGGTCCAGCAATCCCCAAGAAGTGCAAATCACTCAAAACTCTTCACAACTGAACAGTGTAAACTACCTCTACCAATTTGACACAAAGATTTATTCAAAAGCAAGGAAGGCAAAGTTTTAAAGAGAAAATTACTACTTGGTACCAACCAAGCTTGCTGCCAGCGTATTGAGAAGGGTCTTCACGGCATTTTGAAGTACTTTGAAATTCTTCGTTGGTGTGGAAGCCAGATCTTGGGTTTGTTCAGGAAATTGTTTGCATCCATTGTTTGGATTGTTCTTTTGATTCTGGATTGCTGTAACGAATCCACGTTTCATCCCCTGTCACGATGGATTTCAAAAACTCATTCCCCTGCCGAGTGACTTTCATCTTTTTCGGCAGCTGAAGAAAGATCTGGGAGGACAGCATTTCCACACCAACGAAGAACTTTAAACACTTCAAACTGCTGTGAAGACCCTTCTCAATACGCAGGCGACAAGCTTCTATGAAGAGGGTATTGGAAAGTTGGTACCACACTATGAAAAATGTCTCGATCGGAGCGTGACTATGTAGAGAAGTAGCTAGAAGGAGTGCCTAAATGTTCGAAATAAAACAGTTTTAATTTTCACTGCGGTTTTCATTTTATGCCCCATCGGAGGTTGAAAAAAAAAATAGCCCTCGAATTTTGCTGCAATTTGGACTTCTATAATTTTATAAAAAACCAACTTAGTTCTTTTTTTAATAGTTTTTAGTTTAACCTGTCATTTGTCCCGTAGAAAAAGTGGTTTACTATTACGCTACTGTTGTTCATGTAAGTGAAAATAAGGGCTAATTTATTAAAACTTTAGGGTAGATAAAACAAAAACTACTTCAGATAGTTGGCGCTCTACTGTATATTCATTAGATTTAGTGATCAAAACATCTTTGTAAGCAGTGAGATATGAAACACAAGCTACATAAATCTACAAGTTGGAAATCACTTAGCTGATCTGAGGACTCTCAATACCTTAACCCTCTGAGGAAAGCAAGCAATTAGGCATGTGTTATTATAACAAACACAGTGTGAATGATACACATTCTTCTACTCACCACAAAACCATAGTGCTTGAGAATGTCCATCTTACACATGGGGCAGGTTCTGTGTTCCAGTAGCCATGGGTCTATACAGTATTTGTGGAATTCATGTCTGAAAACAGAATATATCTTGGTGTGCTTAATCCTTTCCACCTTTTAACCAATAATAGACACAATAAATGTAGAATAATGATTAGAGCCTGGATTTATATGCAAAATGCATTTTCTTTTTTATGTATTTAAAAGTATGCATAAATGATATCTTTTGTAAGTAACACTTTTCAAGACAATCTGACCAGTATTTGTTAATGCATATAAATGCATATTCCAGGGGGAAATGCATATTTTAAGTTTTATATGAAAAAGTGCATCTTTTACTCTTAAATGTGGTATTAAATTATATTTTCCCCTTTAGATAGTTAATAATTACTGGTACTTAATAAAGTATCTGCAACCAATCTAAATATTGTATTACCCCCTGAAACAGTTTATCTCGTAGTTCTTAACAAAATATTAGTATTAAATCTGTTGTCTATTGTTATGTTTGTAGTTGTATTTTTCTCCGCTTATAACAGGTCTGCTGACTATTAGCATCATTGTTAGGATGAAAACTTCTCAAGCATCTTTTCAAGATCCCACATTATACAAATTTTGAAAAGTGTTCCAACCTATAAGTGTGGAACGTTTCCTTGTCAGTCTACGGAATTTCAAACTCACCTGCATGGCAAGATGCGTAGCACATCAGACACTTTGTAAGGCTCAATACACACTGCACAGCATTCACCGTCACCTTGTATTTCCTGTAAAAGTTAAATTTTTATTTCAGTTTATGTATATGTTTTTACTATCTGGTGTATTTATTTATTTATTTATTTTACTATTTGTCATATTTCGTATTTATTTATTTTACTATTTGTCATATTTCATATTTTTAGTTATTCTCGGTCTTTTCTCCTTCACTAATATTTACTTTTAGTTAATGTTTTTAATTGTTTCATGAACAGCATAAACTTAATTACACAACTAACCATCATCCACCAAAATTTCAGAACAGCCATAAACAGTGAATCTATTGCTCTTTCCATAGAGGCATCAAAATTAACAACAGTAACAAGTATAATATTGCCAACAATCTTAATTTTTTGTGCCAGTAAGTGGCAGGACTATAATATTTTCTGTTTGTTTGACCATGCTATAATAAGCTTATAATATATGATGTAATGGTATCATAATGATATCTATTAAGATACAGATTTTCATCATACAAACACGGAATGATCTTGAAACCTTGAGAGCAGCAAATGAAACTGCATAATAAACAACTTGTATTTAAAACAGAATAAATTCTGTTTCATATTAATTTTAATATTATACTAAATTAAGTTCATTTCGTGTGTTTTTAATGTGCATTGTTTGATGTTAAAGCAACAAGAGATGTAACCTGTCATCTACCAGAAAAAATACGAGAACTAGTAAGAGCTGTTGTCTGAGAATCGGTATGCTTCATCGATCACAAGCTATACTAAAAACCCAAAACTTAAACATTTAACTATGGTCGAACAAAAACAGTCAAGTTGCATTTAATGGTAATTAAGTCACTGGTATAAAAATTATGAAACTTGCATTACTTGTTTCATAAAAACATACTCGAGTTTTAATAAATGTCATTATAGGCTCGTTGCATAAGGTACTATAATGATCTTAAATGTTTCCAGCATTGCTTACTTTCTTCTCTGGTATGCAGTGAACATGTCTAAACTTTAGGAAGATGCGGCTACTCGTGGACTGCTCAGTATCTTATAAAGCGTAGAAGGATTTATGAAAAAAGATCACTGAGGAGAAGAGAGAAAATGAGAAGGAAATACTGCTTCTCATTGGCTGTAGTCCAGTCAAATTATCACAAAAAAAGTCATGTGGATGCAAAATTTAGGGTAGAGCTAATTTTTTTATATGATGTCTGGGATGGTTTTGAGAGTAATTTCTGACATTTTGCCAACAAAATTTTTTGCCGCCGGAGCCGCCATCTTGAAAAAACTTCAAAATTTTCTATTTTATTTCTGTTTTTGCCCATTATCTGCCAAAATACGCACCTGACAAAATATTTTATTATTTATCCTAAAAGTGAACTAAATTTGACACAGTTTGATATCAAATTGAGTTTTCTACCATGAATAGTTTCGGAAATACAGCTCTCCGAATTTCAGCAACATTTTGCAAAAAATAAAAAAATCTGAATTTTCAACTAGTTTTTGCTCGCTATCTTCTAAATGACCAAACCTTGAGTAAAATTTCGAAGGATAACTTTTAAAGTAGAGTAAATTTGCAACAAGTTGAGTATTTAATGTTTTCATACCTATTATAGGTCACCAGACACAGAGGTATCTACAACTCCTCACATTTCAGAAAACTTATCGAAGGTACGAAAGTCTAGTTTTGCCTAGGATATTCTAAATGGCGTTTATCAGTAAAAAACCTGTGCTGTCTTATAGTTAAGTTTTACATTGTAATTAACAACCAAAACAGTATTTCCAACAATTTATAATGATAAAAGACTAAAAAAACAATGTAAAAAGAAAATAAGAAAAGTTGGTGTAGGTACAGCATTTTGATTTGGAGAGAACGGCGTTTTATTTTAGAAGAACACTTTTGCAGTGTCCTCTGAAAAAAATTACTTCCTATAGCATATACAGTTGTCCCAAAATGGAAACATGTTATCGGAGGAATGGCGCTAAGAGGCTCTTTGTCACTGCTCCGCATACCGTTCTCTCCGGATACATCTGTTTTTATGTGTTTGTACCAGGCAACCTTAGGCATTTTGAAATATTTGCAGACAAATTATGACTCAAAGGTTTCAGTTATCTTCGATGGTTATCCTTCTGACGCTAATCAAACAAGCACAAAGAATTGTGAGACTCCGACGGGCTACGAGTCCATCTCCTGATGTCGTCTTTGATAGAACTACTGTTTTGAAAAGTTCACAAGAAACTTTTCTCACCAATGAAAACAACAAGAGGCGCTTCGTAGAATTGGCAAAAGCTGGAATAGGCTGTTAAAGATGCAGATGTCTTGATTGTTAGCACTGCCTTCTCAAAAGCATCTCAATACGACACTGTCTTTGTAGTTGGGGAGGACATAGACCTTCTTATTTCCTCACTACATTACCATCCCCTCATATAAAGAATACATATATCCAAAAGTACGGAAGAAGCACAGCTGCAGACATCTTCTAATCAAGGCAGTCATTTCGCCACAGCTTCTCCAACATGCTGCTGTTAATCCATGCTTTCAGTGGTTGTGACACAACATCTGCAGTTTTTGGCCACGGGAAAACCCACTTCTGTTCGCCGATTTTGAAACATCCTGAACTAGAAGAGGAGGCTAATGTAATTCTGAACCCTCAAGCTACATCAGGAGAAGTGGCTGAAGTGGGCTAACATTTTTTGGGTCACTTATGTGGAGGAGACCCTGCTACACAAACACTTGACGAACTTCGGCACGGAATATTTGTAAAAGCTGCAGGAAGAATGAAATTTAACTTAGCGAACTTGCCCCCAACCAGTGATGCGGCTCAACTTCATGCCATGCGAACATACCACCAAGTTCAGGCATGGCTCAGTGAATACAAAGACCCTTTGAAGTGGGGCTGGGTGAACACACCAAGAGGCCTTTTTCCCCTTAAAGCCAAGAAGTAACCAGCTCCAGAATCAATTCTGAAAAGTATTTCCTGTACCTGCAAGAAGGGGTGTTTAAACGCTTGTGGGTGTCGTAAAGCTGGATTAAAGTGCACAACGATATGCAAACATTGCAATGGGCAGTCGTGTGACTAATAGTCCTGTCCTCCGACAGTGAGGACACTCCTGATGAGCCAATTAATTCGTTTTTGGATGAAGACGCTGAAGAGTACTTTATCAACACTGGCTAGATTGTGAACATCATGGACGAAATAGCAGACGTCAACTGCCCAAGTCCCTCTAAGTGCCGAAGACTATGAACAAACAAGTTATTCAATGCAATGTTTCAACAGAACTCCAGCTAAATAAAATCTTTTTGTATATAAATGAATGTTCTGTGCCGTTATTGCTTCTAACTTGTACGCACATGCATTTATTCAATCGTTGCTGTATATATATTTATAAACCTCTGTATTTTGTGACCTGAAAGAGGTAGGATAAGTTTAAAGTACTCAGTGCAATGTTTCACCAGAACTCTAGCTAAATAAAATCTTTTTGTATAAAAATGAATGTTCTGTGCCGTTATTGCTCCTAACTTGTACGCACATGCATTTATTCAATCGTTGCTGTATATATATTTTTAAACCTCTGTATTTTGTGACCTGAAAGAGGTAGGATAAGTTTAAAGTACTCGACAAGTTTCAAATTACCTCTAGTTTAAGTTTCCATATGGAGTTTTACTATAGGTTTGGACATTTAGAAGATAGCGAGCAAAAACTAGTTGAAAATTCAGATTTTTTTATTTTTTGCAAAATGTTGCTGAAATTCGGAGAGCTGTATTTCCGAAACTTTTCATGGTAGAAAGCTCACTTTGATCTCAAACTGTAGAAAATTTAGTCTACTTTGGGATGGGTAATAAAACATTTTTGTCAGGTGCGTATTTTGGCAGATAATGGGCAAACACAGAAATAAAATAGAAAATTTTGAAGTTTTTTCAAGATGGCGGCTCCGGCGGCAAAAAATTTTGTTGGCAAAATGTCAGAAATTACTCTCAAAACCATCCCAGACATCATATAAAAAAATTAGCTCTACCCTAAATTTTGCATCCACTTTTGACAATTCGATTGGACTACTGGAGGTTATCTGAGAAATTATGATCTGGATAAGGGCCAAATGTTCATAGAAAAGGTAGAAAAGACTTTGCTCTTTCAAAATATTTTCTATGGCATTTATTGACCTGAATGAGCTTTCTTCACATACTGGAACCATGAGTAAGAAAGACACAATCCCAATTAATCAGGATGTAGGCCTATAGCAACTCCCCAGAAATATCTTCAGTTCTAATTTATTAAAATTGTTCCTTTCAACTTCAGACAGGTTGAGTCATCATCAGAAACTTTCTCTGTCTGGTTATATAAAAATCAAAAGATATTTGGTTATCTTCTCTGTGAAACTGTGGTTTGGAAACAATTACTCATAAAACTAGCATTTTGAAAATAACTATATTAACAAGACAGTCAACTTATTTATTGTGCAAACTACATGGTAATTAAAGTATTAAAGAGTCTGTTTCGTGTCTCATTGGTCCTGAATAATACCATTTGGAATCGAGGTTCTTGGGCTTGGAGTCTGATGTCTAGTCTGCACACTCTGATTGGTCAGCGATTAGCAACAGGCAGACATAAAATCTGAGTAGTTGTTAATCGTCCAACATTTCATCAGGAAGTGTCCTGATGATTAACAGAGTGTGTTGTCGAAACCAAAACCTAAAATTCTGTTTGTTATTTAAGCTCCACTTTGTCAAAAAATTATTTTATTTAATAATAAAATAACGAACTTGTTAATTCTACTGTTCCATGTTTATCTAACTTTTCCTATATAAATAGTAATTAGTAATATAACTTAGGAAATGATTTCTTGTTGAAATTGGATGTCTTGGAGTAAAGTAAACAAATTTGCTAACTAGTTCTTCAGTGCTAAAATAGCGTAAAATGTTATTTTCATTAGTTGAATATTTAAAAATTTTCCAGGGATGGACCCCCGTACCCTCCTTTCTTGAAGGTATTCCATACCCTCCAAACCCCCAGCACTTTACTTTTGACCATCCCTGAAATTATTTTCTGGTTACGCCACTGGTTGCCGAAAGCATGGGTTTAATACCTTTAACCTGGGTGCAAGCCAAAATAATTACTTTATATAATTATGGTAATTGCTTGGTCATCATGCCAAAGGAAACAAAATAATAATATATGTTTAATTATGAAAAGCGATACATCTTAATCATTTAAATTTTACCATTCTATAGAAATACATAGATAGATGTAGATGTAGATGTAGATGTTTCGCATAAAGAAGACAATTTCACAAAAAAACTGCAATGAAATACCAAAGTTATTAGTATCGGTACGTAAAATAAATAGGGTTAGTTTATATCAAGTATTAATTATGGGATACATCCTCCACTTACCTTGTCTTCAGACTTAATATTTTTTGTAGGAATTTTAGATAATGCCTTTTTAGCTGCACTGCACAAACGTCTCTGAAAAAGAATAAAATATGTTAAGAACTTTTTTTTATTTATTTTTTAATCAACATTATTTTTTTCAACTCTTGAAGCAATATATACTCTACACACACGTTGAAAATAACCCCAATCTACCTTAACAGTGACATAATGTTAAGTTTTTTTTTGGGGGGGGGGGCTAGTTTTATATTGAATCATTGAAACTTTTTTTTTTAAAGAAGCGCCACAAATAACATTACAATTTTTTTCTTCAATTCAAATCCCTCAGAAGTTAAGTGTCAATTGAAACCAGGAAATGCTTATTCTTATGCTATTCAAAAGCTTCTCCGTCTTCTATCTATAAATCTAAAAATAAGAATTTATAAGACAATTATTATCCTGCCAGTTTTGGTTGTATTATATGGATGTGAGACATGGTCCCTTACTCTTTGGGAAGAACAGAATCAGAGAGTGTTCGAAAACAGGGCACTTAGAAAAACATTCGGACTTAAGAGAGGTGAAAATGGGGACTGGAGAAAACTGCAAAATGACGAGCTTTATAACTTGCACTCTTCACCGGATATAATAAGGATAATTAAATCAAGGGTGATGAAATGGGTTGAACATATTGCATACATGGGGAGGAAAGTCGTACCTCAAAAATATTGAATGGGAGACCTGAAGGAAAAAGACCCCTTGGAAGACCTAGACAGAGGTGGGAAGACAATATTAGAATAGATTTAAGGAAAGTAGGCTTTCCAAGGGATGGTTGGATGGTGTTAGCACAGAGTACAGTTGAATGGCAGGCTCATGAAAGCATGGCAATGAACCTCCAGGTTCCATAAAATTTATAGGAATTGTCTATTGCCATTGAGTAAGCAAGTAAGTAAGTAGGCCTAAGGACATAAGTAATCAAGTAAGTAAGTTTCTCCCTCAGATTCTCAGGATAATTCCCATCTAACTATCACATCGTCTTCATCATCATCATCACCATCAACAACCCAGCATGAAATATTTACTTTATTTGTATTAATTGAGGAATGCAAATGAGTAATATTAATAACAGTAATAACAACAACAATAATATTTGCGATTGAAGCATCCTGGTATTATATTTTTATGACTACATCCCTGTTGCAGGATTATCCATTTTGGAAGTAATGATCACATTTCTGTGATTTTTCAGCTTTCCTGTCTAACTGTGTATCATGGTCTCAATCACACTAAAATGGGAGTATTAAATTACGTGTAAAAATTCAGAATACAAACTTTTGTTAATTTACATGCTGCCTTGAGGCCATGACACAAAGACAGACAGCCAGAAATAAAAGCCGAAAATCCAAGAAATGTATTTTTCACACGAATATGCTAAGTTACCCCTTTAAAGAAACGCTTAACATTGATTTTACTCATTTTTTTTACATCATGGATATTTAATAGGTTCACATACTTTACATGTTTATACATTTAGTAAATTATTAGAGCAGTGGTGATCACAACGATGTTGATGATTTTTACTTTGTTACCTATTAATGTTATTAGGCCAAATGTTATTTTTCTAAACTGAGATGCTTTCAAGCATGGGTGAGATCGGTGATAATTGAACATCGACTAGCATAAAATATCCCGAAGGCTTCCTTTTGTTATATAAATTATTGTTTTCTTGTGAATTATTTCAGACCAGTAGGCCTACTCACTTACAGGTAATAAGTTTGATATCTTATTAATGATATTAATTTTTATGTAATATGTAAAACCCACAAATTTCTAAACAGATCTAAAACTCTGAGCAAGAAAAGTTTAGTCTGCTGAGAAATTTGGAGAAATCACCCAAAGAACCTAAAAACAAGACCCCCTCTTTTTTCGAGATATTCCATGCCTCCAATAATTATAAACTTTCCTTTATGTCGGCCCCTCCCTTCGCCAATTTCTGGATTCGCCCCTGTAAGTTATGAGAGTGGCAATTGAGGAAGAGTTTGAAAGATAAGCCGAAGGCGAGACATTTTAAATTTCCGAAATTCTATAATGTAATTAACGCAAATGTATTGCATACCATGTTAACGATGATAGAGAATAATAAAAAAAATTCTTATGTGAAAATAATTAAACAGTAACAGCAGTTCAAGTTGGTGGTCAAGTTGCAAGGGTATCAACCCTAAAAAGTAGTGACTTAATCTTAGTGACGATCGATATATTGATTACTTAAACGAAGACACAACTACAGGTAGTCGCATCATCCTAAGCTGCTGCTTGATTTAAATCGTGAATCAATATTAAGAAATAAAAAGAAGTAAAGGTACAAATAAGATTAAATTGTAAAATTCAATGAGCACATATGATTATATTCCACGTCGGAAATAATAAATGCATCAAAAGTTAGAGGAATTGATATAATGACGCATATGGGGTGCAAAGAAGGCAAAAACGCAGGTAGGTTAGGTTAATAGCATTGGATAAATTTAAATTTCCACATAGCAACGGGAAATGGATGAAAAAAAAAACCTATCGTCAAAGAAGTAGCCTAATTTCTAAATACTTGCTTTCAAAGCATTATTTTGTTCTTATCTAATCTTCCAATTGCTACGGAAATTTTAAAGTTCGACTTTACTAAAAACCTTTTACTGACACCGGCAAATATCTACGACAGCCTTTCAAATTATTTACGAGAAAAATATTTCCTTTTTGTACAGTGTCCTTCTAAAAAGCAGAGGCTTTGACATGAAGCAAGCTAATATATTATTCTGCCATTGCATGTAAATAGGCACTTAGAGAGCGACACAGCTAAGAATCTCGCAATAAACAACGACAGGAATAACACTAAGCAAGAAATATTGGCGTGAACAAGACCATCGAACTATTTTAGACATCGGAATTATTCTCTCTCTCTCTCTCTCTCTCTCTCTCTCTCTCTCTCCCCCTCTCTTTACTTCTAGGTTCGTTAATTTGAATATTTGTGCGTACGCTCTAGTTGCAACCATGAAAATGCTTTAACTTTATACAGTAGAACCTCGGTTATCCGAGCCCCGACTAACCGAGTTCCGGGTTAACCGAGGTAGTAAAAAAAAAAGTTCGGAAGTTCGGTTTGCGATAGATGAGTTAAACCGTATGTCTTTTTACTATCTTGTATTTGTATTTTAATTTTATTTTTACGTTAGTTTTTCATTTGATAATACAGTAGAAGCCTTTTTTCACATCTTCGACCACGTTTTCATTCATTTCACCAGTTTACCAAACGTTTCGGGTTTCCCTCTCAATTTTTGACAGAGTCCTTGTTATCCGAGTTTTCGCTTATCCGAGGTACCCTCGGTCCACATTACTTCGGATAATCGAGGCTCTACTGTACTAGACAAGGCTATGTCACTTGTTTGACTGTCTGATAGAAGTCGTGGGGACAAAGCAGCCAAACGATCAAGAAAAAAAGACCACCAGATTACAGACTTGCAGAATGTATAACAGTACTTTGGTACGATACTATGTCACATTTCCACCATAGTATGTAATAGATGTAGCCCTTTAAATCCCAGAATTTTCCATGGTACAGTAATTACATCCATTTCAATCGGACAGATTTAAGCACTGTGCGTCACTACATATGACAGCATAAAAAGTAAGGCATACGCATTTCTGGTCAGCAGTAACGTCTCAAGTTCGAATCTCGGTCAGAACTGTGATAATGAACCTGTGTTAAAAGACGGGGAGGGCCCCAAGTAAAGTAATCGGGGTGACAGAAACCGGGGTTGCCGACGAAATAGCACTACATTGGCAAAAAAATATAATGTATAAAAATTCATTGTTTGAATTATATTTTCCTTATTTACGAGATTTCAAATAAACAGGTATGAATATAACTAAATATCTTACATTGAAAATTAAATCAGAAATCTAGAATACTATGATTGCGAAGAAAAGCTACTAGCCATATGGGAAGCTAAGAATAGATCACTGTGCCCACTATCATAGCATGGGCATAAAAGGGTTCATAAACTGCTGTTTTATGTAGTGTATAAAAATTTGAATCTCGTCCTTATGTTTTCTCCACCGTGAACAAATCCCTCAATCGTGGGATTCTCTGAGAGAAATTCTGTAAATATCGTTCAAAGAATGCATATGTGGAGACATACACATACACACACTTTCACTTGTGTATAATTCGCATGTGCTCTGAAGCTATTGGGCCTACATTCTCCCGCTGAAATAAAGACACATTTCGCATCTGTAATAAATTGCTTGGAATGTAATTGTTTTATACAGCTTTAACTTAAATTGTTGAGATACAGTACATAAAATTAACCTTTCTGAATTTTTTATATATAATTGCACATTTAGGAGGAAAATATTTGAAGGATTTTCAGCATTTGTTGGTAGTACTGTACTGTACATAAAACAATAACTAGCAACCTTACTACCAATTGACAAGACTATGTTATAAAAATTTTGAGATTATAAAGCCGATAAATTAAAATAAAATCAAAGGAATTACTATACGACAATAAAACAGGAACAACAAATTTATCAAAACTAAACAGTCACGAGTTTATAAATTTGATATACAATATTTAATGTGCACAGACTCCCCAACATTATACAGAAAAGCTTTTCTTCTCGAGTAAAAATTTCCATCGCCAACGGCGAACGAGTCATCAAGGGATAGTGAAAGCAACCCCATTCTTGTTTCGTCTGCGTTGTTATTCACTGCCCATGAACCCACCCTCCGACCTCTGACCGTCAAGGTCACCTAAATAGTTAACATAATAATCTTCAAAATTGCGCCTAAATTATGGACCTTATCCCATATAAGTTGGCGCCACTGTAGGATACCTGGTAATACTGAACGCAGTGGTAATACTGAACGCAGAGAAGCTAGATTTAGAATTTAGACGATGCTTGTGTTAAAAAATCACAGGAAGGCCATTAATGGACAAGGCAAAAAATAGTGAAAAAGACAAAAGTGAGACACTGGCGACTGGTTAAAAAGGAAGAGTGGATGGAACATATAGAAAGAATGAGTTAAAAAGGTCATCAAGGGACATTAAACCACGAAAAAGATAGTGTTTTTTTCTTATTGTTATAGCATTAGCTTAATTATTTTGAATATCACTTTAAATATTTAATTTTAGAATCTGGTGTATTAATGTAAGCGAGAATATTGTAATTGGTCATAAGCCTGTAATATTCTTAGTACAATAAATAAATAGTGTTATTGGGGAGAATAGGCCCTTGGTTTAAGGAAAGACGAAGAAGATTATTTATTCCAGTCAGGAGAAACACATTTTGGACACGTCGTGCAACATAATTATTCTTTTTTAGTTGGTACCTAAAACAAAAAATTACAATATAACATTATTAATGTTAAAAGGATTTTCATTAACTAGGCTACACAATTCTTTTTCTGGTGGTTGAATTACGTTTATTGTTATTACAAACAGACATCGTTTCTTACACAATTCTACATTTATCAGTCATATAAGTCCGTTTCATGAAACAAATAAAGGGCGGGAGTGTGAAAATTTGAGCCCACCCAATGTTTTTCAAAAGTTAGCGCCATTGGTATCCTACGGAAAACTTGTCAATGCAATTATTATGGAAAAGAAAGACAAAACTTAAAAGTTCATGTAAAATTACAGAATAAAGTATAAGACAATTGTAAGCTATGGACCTAAGCATTGTGTTAACTGTTTTCTTTACAATCAGGCACGGGTTTGTATATTGCGTGAGAAACCGTGCCTCGTGCTTTTAAGGGTTAAATTTAAATTTAAAATGCCGATATTTCAATGTCTTAATGCTACGACAAATACATCAGCCCAATGCCGGGGCCACCTCCGAGACAACACTCTACACTAATTTCACTTTAAGTTCAAAGTAGTTGTAAACAAGGCCACGTGACAAGGGAGCGCCTCATTGGCTGGTGGACGAATTGTAATTCTTGCTACTTAGTATGCACACTCTTGCTCTTAATAAAATAACCTTTTTGTAGCTATTTTCGTGCAGAGAAATTTAAATACACGTTTCTGAAGCAGATTTGTTTTTGAAACAAAATTAATTTGGTTAGATTTACCTGACGCATTGGGGGATATATCCCCCCCTCCGAAATTTGAAAAAAGGCTATATATGCAATGGAAGTGGCCAGTTTTATAAACTAATTATATTTGTAAGTTAGTTATTTTTTTTAGTATTCTTTCTACCTATTCAAACCCCCCCCCCCCCCCGAAAAAATTCTCCGTCCGCCACTGCTTAGGCCTACTCTGAACAAGTCGCGGATGGGATGAAGGTGATAATGACTGTCAGATGATATCCGGGGACCACAAGGGTCTAAAGTTTCCTGCCATTCGTCTCAACCCCCCGTAGGAAACTAGTCCCAACCAGGAATCGAACCCGAGCCTTAAGCCTGAGGAATATGAACGCATCCCCTACACCACAGCGGTGGACTAAAAACATATTTATAGATATTTTAATATAATTAGTGGTGATGATTAGGGCCGAGATGTTTACGGCGTGTCACATTTTTCCTTTCTCGTATTACGATTGCAAACATAAAATAGCCACGACTTGATCTAAGCTGATTAAAATTACACGGGTATAACACTTCCCTGTATCATTTCATCATTAGGCCTTAGGTCACATTCTGGTCATTTTCATTTTACTCCATTCTATTCATTTCTTAATAGTCGTATAAGAAATTCCTGAATAATATTGTTGTTTGCAATTCCTCAGAATTTCCTTTTCAACCAATGTGACATTCCTAATAAAAATCCGAAATTTCAAGTGAGGGTAAATACTTATTTGCAGTGCCTAATCGGAGAAAATGATTGGAAAGGTAGAGTCAGACTGAATAATTAAATACCATAGCCGGGATTTGAGCCACATTCTTCGGCTCTCCATGCAGTCGCTCTACCATTGAGCTGCCATGGAAACATGCTGGTACAAAATTAATTTTTCCAACTGACCTACACGGCCAGTGTGAAAGAATGTTGTAATGAAGTCACATTAAGACTTTAATCACAATGTTTTTCTCACTTTCAGGCCATAATCCCTGAATTATCACACAGACGAAATTGTCATGCATTGTTGTTTTTATATAAATTACTAATGCCCGGTTTCTACAAACTAGTGAATTACCTATGGGTAAATTATCCATGGACAAATTAGTTCCATTTAACCTACAATGATATAATGAGCAAGGCCTTGGAGTTGTGCAGTTAATTTAATTCAGAATAATTCATTGTTTAAATATTACTATTGATCCTATGAAAGGTTAAATTTTATCCAGCCATCCATGAAAGGATAAATTAACCCGACGATTTACCCTTGGAAAGATCTAGCCCGAGTTTGTAGGAACATTTTTTCTGTCATTTTCATATTTACCCAGAGGACATTTATCTAGAAACTCGCCACAAGTGTATGTGATTGCTATCTTTAAATTATTTGTGTTTGTGTGGTGTTATTTTTGTGTAAATTCTGTCCATTGGATAATTTACCCATAGGTAATTCGCGAGTTTATAGAAACGGCCATTAGTGACGAAATAGATTATATTAGCCTAATATTCTCAAAGAAATATCTTTATGTTCCATGTTATAGATCTTATAAAATGCATAATCTTTTTTTTCATTCCAAAAGCGAACACTGACTCCCACAATAATTCTCCTCTTTATA
Organism: Ectobius pallidus; assembly: GCA_964059195.1. Classification (NCBI taxonomy): domain Eukaryota; kingdom Metazoa; phylum Arthropoda; class Insecta; order Blattodea; family Ectobiidae; genus Ectobius; species Ectobius pallidus. Next base: position 46,012,369 of record CAXKWD010000004.1, on the reverse strand, counting down.
ATGTGCTCCTTCTATACAATTAATTGCACAAAATGGGCAATATATATATAATACTAACAATAAGCGATTTAAAAATATCTGTGATAAAAATTTGAAAACTTTAAAATAATAATAATTAAAAAGTGATGGTTAAAATAAGCTCCATGTCATTTTTTTTATTTAAGTCTTTCGTTTCCTCCAAAACTATAATATATTACTTAAGTTTTGACCTGTTCCCTTCATTGTATAATTTTCATATTGTATGTGTTTCTTGTTTTTTTTTTCCGTATTTTTTTAGTTGAAGTTTTAGTTTAAATATTTTTAGTATTTGACTAAAAATAGAACATTAGTGTTGTAAAACCGGTAAGAGAATGTTGTAATTGGGCAATTGAGTCTATTATATTCTCAACAAATAAATACACATAACATGAGCACTAATGAAGTTGATGCGAGAATTGCGGAGGAGGATGAAGACACCACTCTTCCCTCCCATAGACGCGCTGTTTGGTTGACATAACACAACCCGAACTTGAAATAATTGTGTTAGTTGACTTGCTAGCTGTGTTTGCCAAACGGTGACGTCTGTTTCAGCAGAATGTAACCAGCAGGGGACTGAGCTAAAATAGTTTGCAAAAAACTGCTAGTTAGACTTTACAATCAAATAGCGAGTAATATTGCATGTTGCAATAGAAACAGTTTCACTCAGCTTACATTATAATCCTCATTTGGAAAAATAGGCTATAGAATATTTTTTGTTTAGTCTTCCTTGTCTTCCAAATTTATTTTGAAACGCACTGTCGAAGTCGAGCGGTTAGCGCCCTTGCTCTGCGTATATTATTGGATGTATTTTTACAGAACAATGAAAACAATCTCGTGGGCGTTTTTATCCAAAATTTAAGACACTTGTGGCACCTGAAAGACTTGACCGATCAAACTGAATTCTTTTCATGTAAATTTTCTAACAAAAAATACTACTAAGGGTACGCTGATTTTGTAAAAGTAACTACAGTAGAGGCCCGCTATTCCGAACTAATTGGGACCGAACACCATTCGGTTTAGCGGGAATTCGGTATAGGCAGATTTCATGAATAATATCAATGTATTGACTTGTTAAGGCGTAAATTAAGTGCCAGCTTTCATTATTTGGTTTCAGGTGTTTTCATCAATTTAGGCTCTACGTATGTCTCTATTTAACTTCTTTGTATAACAATAAATGTACGTTTTTTCACGAACGTCTTTCTAATTTCTCCTGTTTTTAAGTTTTAAAAATCGGTATTTTTTCTGAACTCTGTTCGGAATAGGCGGATTTTCGGAATAGCGGGGTTCGTAATAGCGGGACTGTAATGTATTCTAAACAGATAATGCAATTTTTAAAAGTGTTTTTTAAACTTAAGACTGCTGGTGTCACCTGAAGAAATTGACCTGCGATTTTTTTATCTTATAAAAAGGCGATTTCGCGAAAATATATCACTAATGGGTAAAAAGATTTTTTTAAAGTGGAAATTCGATTCTTCCTACTACACGTAATCTACAACAATACTACAACATGTAACCCCCAACAACGATAAGATTTAACCAGTTTTGAATAAATTAGAAATTATTTTCGTGAATGGGTAAAGATTATAAGATTTTGAACTAGGCCTAAGCTTAATGTTTAGAAAAGTTTCACCTTGAGCGGACATCTGTGGCTGAAAGAATTCGAAGTAAACATGGTCCGCGTCCAAACAACTCACCTTGAGTCGCCAACTCCTCTGTTCGCATTCTAAATTAAGAAACCGGCCGCTTTATCTGACACCTGTACATCTGTAACTATTTATACACAAAATCACCAAGTTCAATGTCTACTTGTTGCTCTCGGGACATTGGATTTTAGTCACATATACCAGGAATGGGCAATGGTTCTGACCCACTCTTGCTCAATTCAGTTTTGAATTCGAGCCAATTTATTAAAGTGAAAGGGTTCCTTTTAGGAATATTTTATATGGCACAGTTGCTAACACCGGCTTACATAAAATCGGGAACACAGTCGGACTGGTCTATTCGAGCACAAGAAAATTTAAACTGGAACTTACCGAGAGTCTGTCCTTAGCATGAATATAGCGAAACCTCTGGACGTAGTAGAAGACCAGCCAAGCCAGGGAGATGATCATAAGCACGATGAATGAGATGGACACGAAGAGGACAGAGGTCCTGTTGACAAACAAATAAAATCGTCTGAATCTCCTACGAGCAATTGTGCCATAAACTAGAATTTAAAAAAACTAAACAAAAAACAACAAAAACAAAATAAAAACGTCAAAAAACAAAACAAAATAAAAACAATAGCACAAGCAACAACGTAATCAAATAATAAAAAAGACAACAAAAACACTAATTAAATCCTCGTACTTGCAATAATAGAACTTAACACAATAGGTTGTCCGCATTAATTATTTTTAAGTCTCTGGAAACAATTTTTCATAAAAGCGTCGAATTAGTCGGTTACTCGTAACTTTAAAGAAACAATTCTCAAGCTCGATCATCCATCCTCATTCAATGTAAGTGAAGCATTATTACATAATATGTAACAATGCTTCATATTATGTATCATTATAATGGCATATTATTATATCTCGGACTCAATATATATTTAGACTATTTTTAACAAGTTTTATTTAGTTTGTTAACATAAATAATAACCATCGATAATAAGATTTTACACATTCCCATCACAATGAGAATGGAGTAAACTATCTTCTCTGTTGCATTAAACGTATCTTCCTCTTACAGTTTATTGACTGACGCTCTTCTCCAAGCGTAGAGATCAAACGTGACAAAACACATCAACAAAATAAAACCTTTCTGTGGAAAAGTAAGTGAAAAATGCAGATGTCTGCATGGGAATTATGACGGAACAATGTTGGCTTCAGTGATTTACGCACATCGGGAAGAAGGGGAAAGGACGATAAGTAAACAAACACAAGGAGATATGTATTTGTCAGTTTTGGCTTAAATTTCCTTTACGTTTTTCTCAGCGTTTTATAACATTCCGTGAATACATATTTATTAAATTTAATGTGCAGGATTAACTACACAAATTATAAGAATGTACCTAGTGTATCAACAATGAAAACGCAAAAGGCGGTTTCTTGTCGTAACTGTATCAGATAATTTGCCAAGATTCGAGTTTTCTCCACGAGGCACAATTCTAAACAACAGAATGGTAAGAAAGCTTACTTGTTTATTCCTCTTACTTGGCGGTAACACGTTGTTTAGAAAATCCTTTTATAAAAGCCCAAAGGAAAGTTTTTTAAAAAGTTGACACTTCCAACGAGTTCAAATAAAATACTCGCATTTTCTTAAATATAAAGGCCTACTGCAATTTTAAATAGTTTAAGTTATTTCAGTCGTTTTCAAGATCATTTAATCTAGTAATAAATTCCATGACAGTGATATTGAAATCCATCATGTTGACTTATGATGGGATACAACTCAGTTCCTTTGGATGTGACATTAGGCATACCAAATTGGCCTATTCATTCTACGCTTTAATTTTATTTTAAACTGGATTATCTCCAAATTCACAAGGTAGATCAAAATCCATAAAAAAAAAAGTATGTTTATGAACGGCAACACATTATTGTTTGAAGTTGACTAGTTAAATATGTTGAAAAGCTTTTCCATTTGGAAGAAAAGGTAACCATTTCAGAGATTTCTGTATGTCATGTCTTGGGCCCGGGTTTGAAGGTTTTAACCTATTTTTTCCCCAGCTTCCTAATTAGAACATTCTAACGTATTTTTTCCGTTTCATGCCCCTTGATTCCGAATACATGAATCTTATAGAACCTAAAAAGGGCTAAATCAGACTGAAGGGCCTAAAAGGGGCTAAGGATAGGCTTGCCAGATTTCTGAAATGTTCAGCCGGGACACCGGATTGCCCCCCAGCGTCGCGGATATTCAAGGGTACACACCCTTGGCGGGTTTTTAGAGTGTTTTAGAGGGCTTTTTATTCTCAATGCTATGAATAAATGGTTACTGATTGGGAACCTAAACCAGCATAGTCTATAAGCATATAAATTTAAACATTTTATTTTTAACTTGTTAACATTTAAAAGTTACTTAAGTAAGAAGAAACACTTTGAATGAGGAATAAAAATTTGAACAATAGCCTATTTACATGTACTTATCATTGGCTAGGACGTTTTTTAGACTTTTTTGGTCATCTAGAAAACCAAATTTAATTTTTACCGGGACGTGAAGTAAACCGGCCGGGACACCGGGATTTTGTCTGAAACCGGGACGTCTGGCAAGCCTAGCTAAGGAGGACTTTTACTGAAAAACTAGGGGCTAAACAGGATATTTGGTGAAAAACAAGAGTCTAAAGAGGACGTTTGCTGAAAAACTAGAGGCCTAGGAGGACTTTTGCAGAAAAACACGATTTTTAAATAGATTTTCCAATTAATGCAAAGGAAAATAAATATGCGAATCTGTGACATAATAAAAATAAGTTTATACAACGCACTGAAATTTACAATGTATATGTCGCTTTGTTGCTTGTCTTTGTTACTCGAAAATGTTCCGCCTTGCCGTCGCAGGAAAAGAAACTTGAGCCGTCTGCAATACTTTGAAATCTGCAAGTAATCCACTGTCCTTTCAACTTTCAAATAAGTTGCCGACCGACGACAGAAAAGTGTATTAAAGGAACAAATTCTTAAAATAGTTTGATAGGCCTAAACAGATATCTTCAAAATATGACTTTTCCGGCAGTGGTTTGAGGAAGACCCCAATTTCGCAACTGATGGTCGAGTAATTTTTTGCCAAGCCTGTCAAAAACAAGTAAGGAAACACAGCTATCTTTCATTTTATCTACCAGACTTCTTTCTTCGGATTTTGAAATCTAAATTTAAAATACTTTTACTAACACGCATATGCGGTTCAAACGAATTTGACATTTTTCGTGATCACATTTTTAAATTAAGTTTATTGCCATCTTCATAGTGTTCGTTCGTCGAATTACAGACTTTTCATTAAAATACTATAAAAAGAAAGAATGACTATCATTAAAGGGTAAATAGCTCAATTGTTTATGCTAATTTTCGAGTGCCGATATAAGGTATTAGGTAACGCTTATAAGACAATTCGAACCTGCGATCGTCAATAAGTCATTTATTTTTCGAACGTCCAGTGGACTATCAAGGCCTGTAGATATGTATTCATGAATCACAGAATATTGCCACTGTTGAACATTACATGAGAATATTTCAGAAGAAAATTTCTCTGACATTGCAATTCAAACCCATGACCTTCCACTATCCGTGCCGAAGCTCTACCAACTGAGGTAGCCACAGTTCGATTCACATAGCCAGATGGAATCTCTCTCCTATGACTGATTACCCTTAATAGTCACCTCACGGAAAGACTGTCGGCCAGTAGGAAACCCGGTAACAAAATCACTCAATTATATGCCACAACATGAAATTAATTCTATGCTTTCGGCAGACTTTCCGGTCATAAATGGGCAAACAATTACAACGTTCCTTACAAATCAATTTTAGAACTGATTTCAATTTTTGCAGCAAAAGGATGGGCACTCTACAATAAACTCAGAAAGGCTACTCTCAGCTCAAAAAGAGTAGAGTCCCGCTATTCCGAAAATCCGCCTATTCCGAACAAAGTTCAGAAAAAACACCGATTTTTTTAAACTTAAAAACAGCAGAAATTAAAAAGACGTTCGTGAGAAACGTACATTTATTGTTATACAAAGAAGTTAAATAGAGACATACGTAGAACCTAAACGTCTGAAACCAAATTGGAATGAAAGCTGGTTACTTACAGTACATGTTGGCTCCATTTATACAATTCTCCGCACTTAATTTACGCCTTAACAAGTCAATACGTTGATATTATTAATTAAATCCGCCTATTCCGAATTCCCGCTAAACCGGAGTTCGGTCCCAATTAGTTCGGAATAGCGGGACTCTACTGTACTTCCAAAGTCGCCGGTGTGCTCCCTACTGACCTCTTCTTAAAAGAGAGAGTAGCCCGGTACAACATTTAGACGCAGCTATTCCTTGCGCTAGGTATACTTACACTAGGACCCGAACAACACAAAGTTCAAAAAATTACCCTCTTTGGGTTAGTATGAGCAAAAAAAATCGACACATGCAGCACATGGACAAGAGCCAACACTGGTAGATTAACGAAATACTATTTCCCGGATTACACAATAATTCCACTATTCTAAATATGTTATTTCTTCTTATTTTGCAGCAAATAATTCTTCTCAGTATCCGGTCTCTTCTTCGTTTTCCTGTCAGAATAAAGCTATGGCGTCTTTATTTGTATTTCCTGTGGCTTATAGCTCACAGATGTCTTCTGCTTCTTGAACTTCGCTTTATACAGCTGGAGAAGTACCTGATTCTCCGCTTCTATGACGTAATGTATGGCATTAGAATTAATATAGAAGCACATGATACAGAGGAGGAGGCGGAAGAAGAAGAGGACGATGAAGAAGAAGAAGAAGAAGAAGAAGAAGAAGCAGTAGCAGCAGCACCAGCAGCAGCTAACGAGTTCGCTGTATATTCTAAGTTTTTATTGAAAATGTTATAATCATGTTCATATTGAACTGAGTAGATAATTACGGCACTCTGTGTTCAGTTAATTATGTTGTGTATGAACAAGAACTTTTTTAAAAAAGCTATTAGTCACCCTTTTTGTATAATTTTAATTTTATAAGTGTTGTGAAAACGAAAACTAAGGCTGTCATTTGGAAGGTCCATTCAAAGAGCACAAAGAGCATTATAATCATTCAAGAACCGATTTCATGATTCCTTTTTAAAAGCTGCTATCGCTAATTCATTTCAGTACTTCGACTTCTTTGGTAGACGCCAGAATTGCGAAGAATATAATGTAAACACGCTATGCTAACTCCCATTGCCGTTTTTGAGGGGTTTTCTTGCTGGAGTCGCTGCACGTTTAATCAAGGGGCTCCTTGATTGTCCCAACGAGGCTAAATGCACCCCTCCCCCCCTACTTCACAGAAATCCGAGGTACCGGAGTTTGAACCTGGGCTTCCAAATCCATAATAGCAACGCTAACCGCTGGACCAAGAAGTTTATCTTACTCGTTAACAGTAAATAGTTACATTCAAACCTATTAGAAATGCTACTGGCTTAGTCATTATTTGATTCCTCCAATATAATTATGTAAAACTCAGAATTATAAACTATATTACCAAATCAAATAGGCTTAGTGTTTTAAAAATCGATAAAATTATTTTTCTGTTAAAATTATAAAACCAATATTCAACTAATGATCTGCAAAAAGATATTTACTTTCTCTACCCGTACTACTTGTAGGCCTACTATAACTATTATGTAAGGAACGTAATGCATTCAATCCTGAAATCCGACGTCAAGTCATTGTGAACAGTGCTTTAGTTGGAAAAAATATGGTAGTTTCCTAAAAAAAAAAAAAGGTAGTTTCCGTAAAATAAAATGGTAGTTTCCGTAAAAAAAAAAAAAAAAAAGGTAGTTTCCGTTGAAAAAAGAAGATGATTACTTTCTAATAAGAATGAAAATTTTGGGGGCACTTGGCATAAATATGTCAGTATTAATGAACTTCCATTCCAGTAAGGTATAATCGATATTAAAAAAAAAAAAAAAAAAAAAACTTGATAAACATAATACAACCTTGTACCCTTACTGAAAGCTTTACTGGGACCAAATCTCGAGCATTAAGCATTCATAAATAAAACATATCGCGCACACTCATTAAAACAATGTTTGTCATAATATTTAAAATGCCAATGGTTTATGATGCTGCCTGTCCAGTCCTTCTTGTTGGATTCCAGATTGTCATGTATTAAAACGATGCATTACAACACCAATGATGGGCCTTCTCCAGTTCTTATTGAGGAGTTGACAATTCGATCCCCCGTCACTACCACCTGACATATTGATAAAGAACTGAAGATGGCCCATCACTGATGCCGAAATGCACCTTTTTAATACATGACAATCTGGGACCCAATTGATGACGCCGTTCCCCGCGTCCCCCAACTATAGCGCTGATTGTGACTCGAAACATATCGACGACTTTCTCTTGCCCTCATCTTAAATTAGGAAAATTTTTTAAGCTATTGTCACGAAAGCGGCTCTAACGATTTTGTTTGAACATTAACTGTTCGTTTTAAAACCTGAACATTTTATTTGAATGTTGTTATAATAATTGTCTATAGGGTAGGTATAAGCTTAGACATCCCTTCCATAAACTTAGCTGTTAAAATAGTATATTGCGATACTAGTTCCGTAAGCGGTGCATACGGAACGAGGAAAGAGTTTGAAAAAACAAGGCGCTTGCGCCGAGTGTTTTTCATTTCCGAGATCCGGTATGCGCTTACGGAACGAGTAGGCCTATTACATGCTATTTTTTGCACTATGATTATTTATATCAATTTAATTATATTAATTGAGATATTAGCTGAAAATATTATGTATATACATTATTGGAAATAGATGTTATATTTTAGAAAGTGATTCGCTTGTGTTGGTTGTTATGGGGACTGAATATTTGTCCTGTTAAAGCCGCCACAGCAGGGGGGCCTTGGTTCCGGCTTTCGATAAAGGCTTGTATTATGATGGTTTTACTTACGGCACGTGTGCTTTTTGTAATTTTTTTGCATGACGTAACTAATTAGTGGTACTTACGAATATTGTTGCCGTGGATCGTAACTTGACATTCCCACACGCAATCTGGTTGCTATGAAAACAAAAGAAATCTTAGTGTTGTAAAAATGACAAAAAGCACTAAGTAAAACTATCATAATACAAGCCTTTATCGAAGACCGAAACCAAGGCCCCCAGTTTGTGGTGGCTTTAATAGGACAAATATTCAGTCCCCATAACAACCAACACATGCGAATCACTTTCTGAAATATAACATCAATCTTCAATAATGTATATACATAATATTTTCAGCTAATATCTTAATTAATATAATTAAATTGATATAAATAATAATCGTGCAAAAAATAGCATGCAATACTCGTTCCGTAAGCGCATAAAGGATCTCGGAAATTGAAAAAAAAAAACTCTTTCCTCGATCCGTATGCACCGCTTACGCAACTAGTATCGCAATATACTATTACAGCAGTGAGATTTCTTTTGTTTTCATAGCAACCAGATTGCGTGTGGGAATGTCAAGTTACGATCCACGGCAACAATATTAGTAAGTACCACTAACTAGTTACGTCGTGCAAAAAATCGTTGAAAAATCGAAGTTAATTTTCCTTCATAAACTTCTGCTAAAATAGAGGTTCCTTCGTGTGGCAAAATTATTATCCGACGTTAAAAGTTTGCCATCTTAGTCATGGTTCCTGGTTACATACACAACATGGATCAAGATCTGCTTCTCAGAATATTGTATCTCGTAAATCACCCTACCAGGATTGCATGAACGATAAGTCTATTGCCACTCTCCGACTTCACTGGTTGCCATTGCATAAATGTGTCTGCGGTGACACGTTTCATGCCTAGGGACGTTAGGAATATGAATAATTTATGCTTTCTCCAATTCGCACTTCAGTTTTAGCACGCTTCACTTCTATATGCAAATTCTCTCGCTCATCTTAAACCAAACTGGCATTTCATTATTAAGAGTAATGTATATGACATTTGAGTCATTACGAAAGCTAAATAAATTCTCCCCGTAGGGAGCATTCACACCGAAGTAGCGTAGCAAGCGAATCGCAATAGTTGGATGCAGGTTGTGCGCTACTCATTTGAAATCTCTTCTCTCTATATATAAAAGGCTTTGTCCTGACTGACTGACTGACTGACAAACGGTTTTATGGTAACATGAGAGTGAGAAATAAAATATTCCGCAAAGACAATACAATTTTATGTTTCCGGAATTTCTGTTTCTTCTTATTTGAACCCCTACCGAGCTTGCAGTGTACAAGCGATGGGATGCAAAATTCTACATCCTCTATGAGCCATGAAAAGCTATATCAAGCGTTTTCTGAGGGAATAGTTTGAGCGTGATAAGTCGTTCTTCCTATTTCAAATTATAAATACCTATATAAGGACCTGGAATTTAAAAATCGAAAGTCCTTCATAAGTTAATTTCCAATTACAAAATAAAAAACCGGGTCCTTTTAAGCTAGTCCCAAATAAACAAGTACAAGTCTTCATACTGAAGTAGCGTGGCAATAATGAATCTCGCAGAGTGCGACATTCATTTCTTCAGATAGATCTGAACTTTGAACACATATTCGCCTTTGTAGCGGTAGATTATGGCAAAGAGAGCTACGATTTGTACATGCATAGGCTATAAGATATGGCAATCGAAACTAGTAGGAAAAAATCCTGGATTAAAATTGCTGAAAGTAAATTTAGGTAAATTACATTATTTTGAATGGGTTTCTCAATAGTTCAAGTGAAAATATATAATTTACGTTAAACTGCAGATCGCATTCGTTACTTCGGTATAAATGCAAAACTGTGAACCATGCAACTCGATGTGCAGCCTGCATCCAGCTAGTGCGATTCGCATGCTATGCTACTTCGGTGTGAATGCTCACTAAGTAAATCATCTTCACACCCCTGCCGTGCTACGATTCTTGCAACTGCACCGAGGAACACATAGGCCTATGAGTAATTTATTCTCTCGAAAATGAGGCTCTAATGATTTTGTTCTAAATTATGTACAACAGTCTAACTGCCTGAGTTAAGGCCCACGACTTTTATTCCAAACATTTTTCTTTGAATTGTCTGGGACTGTCTGCACTAAATTAAACTAAGCTGCAATACTGAAAACCAAGTTCTGTATAACATGCTACTCTGCCTTGCATGAGAAGGGAGGATACGAAACGCGTTACATTTGGAATATGAGGAAAAAAGTAGCAAAATTCATGTTTCGGGAAGAAAAATTCATATGAACGTCGCTCATCAGGAGGGCCTAGATGTTTATGACATGTCTTATTTTCTTCTGGGCATTTATTTCAGTCATTGAACTTCCCGATCACTTGGAGATATGGTTTATACGTCATATATTGGCATATTTAGGTTATTTTTTAAGGTTTGGTAACATTGTGCATGTTTTTGCAATTTAATGTCATATTTCGGTTACATTTGAATCGCTCAAGTCAGAAACCCATCACGTCCAAAGGTATAAATTTGTTCATAAGAAGAAAAAGTGATTATCGTAAAAATAAATATCTGGAATTTGTTGAGAAAAATCTAAAAAGCTATTATTTTGTCATTCTAGACCAAAAATGTCGCGAACCCTATTGTAGGGACGAATATATTAATACATATAAAACTATTGGACATGAGGGGTTTTTGCACCAAATGCATCATTTTTCACTTTGGCTTCTTTTATAAAATCACATTTACATTTACTGCGAACGCCTTACATTTAGATGCACCACAATCACTTTATATTAAATTTATGTATAGTACTGAGTGTCAGCCATGTTGCCTATGTGGCGGTCAGGAAGATGTTTGTGCAAGTTTTCGTCGTAGAATGTTATTTGAATCGTAGTTTTGTTCTCTTGTGCGGTATATTTATTTATTACAGTATATTGTTTTGGAACAAACACAAGCTAAATCATAATCATTTCGCCTTTTTTTCACTGTTTAGACTACCACGCATAACAAGGCTTTGCAGGTAGTCTAAACAGTACACATAGGCGAAATTGCATGTTTATATGTAATAATAGGCTTTCAGTTTTTTTCTCGAAGAGATTTATATTGCAACTTAACCAACCTTTCGCTGGTTTTAATTAATTATAGGACTCCAATCTTATCTCAGTGAATAGAGAGATACTGTATTTGACACATGAGGGGAATAACAATGAAGGTTCGTGTTTTTTTTTAATATTATAACGCCACCTGTTAATGCAACACATTTTTGTGTGTATAATATTTCATATTATGAATATTCAAACACACCACACCAGACAACACAGACATCATAAAAGGGGGGGGGGCATACAGCTTTCGATGCTGAAATAGTATATTGCGATACAAGTACCGTAAGGCACGTTTACGGGTCGAGGAAACAGATTGAAAACCCGAGGCGCAGCCGAGGGTTTTTAAGTTTTCGACACCCGTAAATGCCTTTACGGCCCGTGTGTTGCATGCTATTTTTTGCACGATGATTATTTATATCAATTTAATTATATTAATTGTGATATTACCTGAAAATATTATGTAAATACATTCTTGAAAATAGATGTTTATTTCAGAAAGTGATTCGCATGTGTTTGTTGTTATGGGAACCGAATATTTGTCCTGGGGGCCGTGGCCATAAAGGCTTGTATTATGAAGTGTATCGTAATGAATTATGACGTAGCGCTTGGACTGTAAGTGTTTTAACCTCATCGCAACCGGCCTTAGCAACAAGACTGTGTGGGAATGTCAACTTACGATCCATGTAAACAAAGTTCGTAAGTACCACTTACTAGCTAAGGAGTGCAAAAAATAGGTGAAGTTCATTAATTTTTCCTCAGCAATGAATTGTTCTGTAGCCTTGCAATCTGGCATGCTCTATATTTGATTAGTTCTACAATTGAATATTATTTTCAGAATTAATTTAACTATGACACATAATGAGCCATCAACTCATGTACATGTAAACTACATACACCTTACTTTTCCTTTCATTTCTGGGGCTTGTAAACTGCACACATGCCTTAGAAGGAAAAGAAACCCCTAGTAAATGTTATACCTGTTTGCAATACAAGCCCTCGTGCCGGATTTTGATGATTTTAACATTAAAATTTGTATCTGTCCTCTTCCAGAACTATCGATAAGTCCCGAATGTTCTTGGTCAATATGTGACGATTGTAATGAGTTGTGTACGTAGTTTCTGGGAATAGTAACTGATATTTCCATAAAAAAGTTACGTATCCTAATTCGAAAATATACAGGGTGTTAATAAATAACACCGAAATATTTTACCTGTATATAGAGGGGACTTAGACAAACAACTTTTATTAGGAGATTTTTGCTCTATGACGTAAATTGTGTATGCTACAGGGCATTAAAGTCATTACAATTAGGTGCTCATAAATCAATAATTATGCGAAATAGGGTTAAAATGTTCATTAAATTGACTTCGTGCCTTCTTAGCGATCGATGAAAATCTCATTCTTAATCATTCATCAACAGTTATACCATAATTTAGAATTTTCATAATCTGCAAAATTTACTGACTAATCACATGATTGCCCGCCACTGCATTATGTTTTTATTTCTAATTCCAGAGCTAACAAAAATGTTTCGTTTGTCTTTTTTTTTTCTCAATGTTGCAAGATATCGATCGTCATTTTTTACAATTTTCCCGACCACTACACAATATTCACTGTTCCTTTGTTTCCCATGATTTCAAGTGTTAGAAGTCAGTGGCGTGCATAACCTTGGGAGATTTTATGTTATAACAGGAAGAATTGAATCCATAGAGCAAAAATCTCCTAATAAAAGTTGCTTGTCTATGTCCCCTCTATACACAGGTAAAATATTTCGGTGTTATTCATTAACACTCTGTATAGCTGCTGAATGTGATACAGTTGAATTCAATTAGGCCTATCTCAAAATACTGTTTCTATCGGGCGAATTCAACGATGTGTCCCTTCGATGCAGGCTGCGAATCGCGCGTGAGTGAAGAGAGCTTGCACCTGGTAATGTCTTCTGTTCGTTTACCAAGAAACCGTGTGTGGCTTTAAAAACAAACATCAGACGTCGTTCTCTAGCCACTGTGAATATGACATAATCATGTTGACCTAAACTTTTACAAACCATTCTGAATGTGTGTTCTTTCAGTTGACAGAGGCAGTATATTTGCCCTAAGTACTTGCTTCGCCTCCAACAAAAGCAGATCTCCATTTCCACAATCAGACAAACACAATAAGGAGATAAAATAGCTTTTAGGAGGCGTTTAGTTGAATAGAATGGAACGGGATCCGACCTTAGTCACTTCCTACATCCGGGTCTCAATATCATTCTGTCAGTTCCATGGCTGTTGTCGCCACATGCTTCCTTGCAGCGATTAATGTAAAACGTTTTAATCAGTTATACAAGGCAATCACCATGTCTTATGCAGTCTCTTAAAAGCCTACTCAATGTCAGTTGTGCAGAATTGTAAAAATATTCATCTTGATTACGGAGGGACAGCCCCAGAGGGGGGTTGCGGGGAGCGCCCACCCTCAGGACCTCACCAAACAAAAAATAATAATAAAAAATACAGACTGCGAAGCAATAAATCTCAAATATAAACGTAAGTAAAACTGCATATGGTAAAGAGAAAATAAGCAGCACGCTGTTTGCGGCTTGCACTTACAAACGTCCACAATGATATCTGTTGAACACGTTATAGATCTGGAAAGGTTGAGTCAGACTGAAAAATTCAATGCCATAGTCGGACTCATGCAAAATAATGTATAATCTACAGGATATTTAACGAACAGACGTGCGACGAAGGTAATGACTCACAAATCCGAGATGATTTTTACACTCAATGATCCCATTTTCCACCCCCTGGAATTTCTAAGGAAAGTAGCAGTGTTGTCAGGTACACAGAAAACAATATTGGTGACTGGAAAGAACACTAATTTGATACCAGATACCATCTACTGGTTTGCAATTGAACTTAAAAATATCGTTACAACAGGTTGTTTTTAAATTAGCTTAAAAGTTTATACACGAGCATATTTCACTTCCGTCATTATAATTATTGCTACTTGAACAGGTATTAAAATTTTCAGATGGAATCAGTTACATATGTAATTTTATTAACATAGGAAATATGCCAGGAACAAAGAAAATATGGCTAAACGTGGGTTTATCGTTATATTGATCTTCGTTATACAGAGGTTTGATTGTATTTCTCAATTTGTTTGTAGTGCTATATCCACTTTGAATATAGGTGTAAAAAGGGAAAGCATCATAATTATAATGCAATTGGGAAGGTAGGCCTATGTTGCTCATTATGATGCTGTAACACTGCAGAGCGGAGATGCTGAATGTAGGCAATGCGGCAAAGTTCAGCCACCGGCTACGGAGCAAAGAGCTATCCGATTGATCCACAGTGATGTGTGAAAATGCGCAAGCCATCTGGTTGAACACGTCATCCTTTTGTTTCTCACTTAAGGTACTTATCTATCCCATAGTTAAAAATCTGTATTAGTACTCCTATTTAATTAAGATTAAACACCTTCAAGTTCTTACAAGATTTATTATTTTATTAAGTAAGAAAATTTCACAATATAAAATATAAGAATAAAACTGACACTGTGTTATAGTGTGGTTTTCCAATAGTCAAAGGCATCTGTACATTTTTCACATCAATGGTCCTATTAAATAGTTTATTAAACAATATATGATCAGAAAGATGCAAAGCACTTTAAGGACATATAGGTAATACACACAGTATACAGGGATTAGTTCAAAGTCCCACACCAACTAAATATTTTTTTAATCATGTGGATCGGTGACATGAAACTCGGTGTGTACAGATAGCCGTACATTGAGAACTCAATTCTATTTTTGGACTTCTGGTTTAATCGGAAGTAACTCCAACTCTATTTTAAAGGGAATATCTAATACATTTTTATATTTTCGAAAAGGGCTCATTAAAATTTACTGTTACGGTAAGGCACAATGGGACTTTGCAGGTGTAAGTAGCAGTAAAAAAGCTCCATGGCGTTAAATCCCTGAAGGGATTAGGCCTACCACCCGACCTCTCCATCATCTACCATAGGTAGATTGCAAGATTGGGGGGGGCATGTGGTCAGCATGCCGACACCCACGGCCGTTAATGGTGGTTTAGATGACCGGAGCCGCTACTTCTCTATCAAGTAGCTCCTCAATTTGAATCACGAGACTGAGTGCACCCCGTTCCAGACTTCCCTACCTTAGAAAGATCCGAGGAGCTACCGGGGATCGAACCCGGGTCGATGGATCTGTGACCAGCGACGCTAACCACAAGACCACGCCGGCGGTCAGCAGTACAAAATTATCGTTAAAAAAACCTAATAAGTAAACATGAAAGCAATGATTGTGAATGAATAACCAACGTGCACTTCTCTTCTCTTTCACCCAGGTATAAATACACGCTTTAGTAATAGGCTACTTGACGTGACATGGGTCACTTCTTCACTTAATATTCATATATTATAATATATTTCTTATTATGACTATACTTCATTTTTGCAGCATTATAATTCCTTAAAATGTTGTGTCCTTAATAATGATACCTAGAAGAAACAAGTATATTTGACCTTGCACGGTTTGAGTTTCTTACCTACAGCCTACAGTATTATCTAAACTAATACGCTAGTACGTGTTATGATACACTCTTTTGGTTTATCGAAATGAGTTAAATAATAATAATAATAATAATAATAATAATAATAATAATAATAATAATAAGGAAGAATAGCATACAGAAGTAAAACTGAATCGTGATTTTTCTTGATAGAACGTTCAATTTGGCTATCAGCCAGTTCCCTCTAAAAGTCTAGAGTCTAGACACTGGGGTCTTATAAAACCAATGAGAAAAGCAGTATGAGGATGGAAAAACTGCCAAGAAATTTAAAATCAGTCGTGTTAATGCCCGGTTTTCAATCCATTTTACTTTGCATTAACTTAAAACAAAATCGACTTTCATTGGACAGTAACATATTTTACAACCGAGTAGAATGTGGAAAATCTTTAGAGCGTAGCCTACTGAACACTTAACTTTCAACCCGACATTCTAACGACAGTCCATGGAACTGAAATAAAACATAAAACACAATTTTATACATACCAATAGGAAAATTAGAAATATGAAATACCAATATGAAAATAAGTTTCAACTTAATTACCAGTATGCTTGATGAACTGTATCTCCTTGTCAATCAAAAACTCAAAGAGTTCAACATGGTATTAAAAAACATTATCTTTTAACTGTTCATAGTTTCTTCTATTGAAGCTACGTGACCATTTCCAGTCTCCCTAAGATGGGCCTCCCACCTAAGTCTGATTCTTAATAAAAGGTCTTCTCCTACAGTTCTATTTAATTCTATATCCGGGTGAGAAATAATAGGTTTATTATTATTATGGGTATTATTATTATTAATATTACATGAGCATTTATCCATAAAATGTTTATGAAGAAAGGTAATTAACAATACATTAACTCTACGATGAAAAACGAAATTATAATTTGAAAAATGCATTTATATGATTTATGAGTTTTTAAATAATTTAAAGAAAAAACATGATGTCCAGAGTCGTAGTTTCCATTAACATGTCCGTTAAGCCACTTACTTGAAAACAATTCTTTGTTTTTATCCAGCAATCATTGTGGAATCTTAAGAGAGCTTGGAGAAAACTGAAAAGTCTCCACGGTAAATAGTAGCGAGCTCTCCATGTTTTCTCTGCCAACATCTAATATGCAAATGCAATTTCACTGCGATAAGATTATTTGTTTTAAAGTCATGCTGTTAGAACCACACGTTTTCTTCTGTATTTTTGGAGGACGCGGAAACTGGGACTCGGTATCTAATAAGATTTGATAGTGCAGAAATCCAAGTAGGCCTAGAATTAAATGGCAATCAACCTATTTCAGCTTATGCAGATGATGTATGTCTGTTGGGTAATGACATAATCAATCGGGAGAAATGTAGAAAGTATTTTTAATGCCTGCAGGAATATGGGTTGGAAATTAATACAGAAAAAAATAACTAATTATATGATCATGAAACGTCAAAAAATGTGCTACAAAATATTCAGAATAGCCGGTAAAGCATTCGAATAAGTGGCGAAATTCAAATATCTGGGAGCAATAATTATTGCAGATACAAATAATATTAAGGCGGAAATTAAGTGTCGACTAAAATCAGGAAATGATTGTTTTTATGTAGTTCAGATACTTTTATCTTCTCGTCTTCTGTCTATAAATCTAAAAATAAAAATTTATAAGACAATTATCCTGCCGGTTCTATTATATGGATGTGAGACATGGTCACTTACTCTTCTGGAAGAACATAATCTGAGAGTATTCGAAAACAGGGTACTTGTAGTGACTTGTAGTTATGTATTCTAGAGATTTGTTGTGCGTGTATCTGTTTGAGGGGATTATTGACCAGTCCGGCATTCGCCTAAGAACGAGGGAAACCCCTCAAAAACCTCGTTCGGACTGGAGTAGTGGCCAAATGACCGTCTACTTTGATGTGTTAATTTGCTATAGACTTTTCAAGAAGTGCTGTTTTTGCAAAGATTTTAAGTGCTGGGAAGGTGTTTTTACGCGTCCAACATTGGTTGATTGGCTGATTTTTAACGATTATGTTTGTTACTGTTTCTTTTTACAGCGGCCGTGTACTGTTACGTAGGTGTATAAACGTCGCCGAGGTTTTGTCCCTAAGGAGTTATTTCATATGTCTGTAAATCTACAACTACAGGACTGTCCAATTTATACACATATAAAAGCCATCGACAGCGGGATTTAAAAAGACCGGAACAGGAAACCAAACCTTACGACCTGTTTCACTCAGGTCGAAATTTCAATGATTAATAATGGCGGTGTTGATGGTGATTATGATAATGACCAGGGCCCGGATTCTGATGACCTAAAATTGTTTGAAAAATGACCTATAAATGACCCTAAATTTTAAAGAAAATGACTTAATAATTATAAAAAATGACCTAAAAACTGATATTTTATTTATAAAAAATTATTATTGTACACACAAAGTTATACTCTAGTTTGTACATAATTTTAAAAACTGTAAATAACTATAATATTGTGAATGTTCTTTTCTCACTGGCACTGAGGCACTGGTGAGTCAAAATTCGGCATTTCCTATTGTGATCTGCCGGATTACATTGTTTATTGAGGGTAAACAGTAGTTTCCACTCTCAAATCCATGCAGGTGCCAAGTCAATGTAATAACAATAGTAATATAATACAAAAATTTGGCGATTCTTTGATTCTCATTTCCGAGTGAGACATGACAACACTTTTTGCATTGCATTAAACAAACAACACTTCCAAGACAGCACCGCTAGCTACGAAAAAAAGTTAATACAGTCAATGTAAATACATGAAAATGACTAAATAAGGAAGCAAATGACACGAAAATGACAAAATAATGACCTAAAATTGAAATAAATGCCCTAAAAATATAAAATTGCATAAAATGACAAAAAATTACCTAGTAAAAATGTATTTCTATAATCTAGAGGCCATGATTAGGATTTATCTACAAGTTGGCAATGTCTATGCAGCAACAATAAAAAGATGACATGTCATTAGAATCCGGGCCCTGATAATGACGATAACCATACGGAGAAATCGAAGGGAAGCATCTTTTCATGACAGGAAGGCCGAAATATGAATAAAGAGAAGGAAACGAGGAAGATGATTTGGAGTCGTAAGCAAGGCCAAACACCAGCTGTCCACATGATAATGATTGAATTCATTCTTGGTCTCACAAATGTGAAGATTAGGCCGTACCTTTCACAAGTTTACAGCAGGACACACGTCAATCTATATACATCATGCAGTTTTCAATTTCCGTTCTCCTGAAAGCTTTCGCTATACCCGACAACTGCAGCGCTTTTCCAACCTTCACCCGCAGGAATCAGCAGAAGTAGTCAATGTTAGTGGCTTTTGTGAGGGATATCCTTCACCAATCTCAATGTCAGCTGCTCTCAACACAACTTTCGTAATTCATTTATAGCTTACATGTATTTAGCTCTATGCAAATAACACTAATCACCCAAATAAGGTCATGAACGGAAGTAGTGAAATTACCAATTATAGTACTTTGAATTGTTTTGTTTTACATTAGAAGAATTTGAATTATCTTCATTACGCCATGTAAAATAGAATTAGGAATCTTTATAGAAATGAATTTTAGATAGAACATGCGTTTAGATTATCTTTTCACCAAATTAATCAAGTAAACTCCTAATATTACTGTTTTATTAATTTGCTATCAAGTATTCTGTGAATAATTTTATTGTGATTTATTACAATTAGTTTTTTAGTGCGGTTTAACAGGCCAGGAAGGTATATCTACTGTACATCAATTTTAACAACCTTAAACTTACTCCAGAAATAAATAAAATTATTAACACCTCCTTTAATAATCCCATTGGATATCCAACAACGCTTTGTGTTATGTTCTTTTTACACATTCCAGAAAATTATGCTTCGATAGGCCCCATTCTATAGGACAGTGGAAATCCCACATAATTGCGAATTATAAGCAGAAATCCTCCATTATTGCACTGCATGGTCTTGAAGAAACTTGCTTATGTAACTTGATTGATCTGCTACAGCATGACATCCAAATGTTCAACTTTTCTACAGCTTCTCCCTGCATATTATATTTCCAACATTTCTGTCCATTGTATTTCTTTTCATTATACGCTTTCACAATTTCTAGTTCCTAACTCTTCATCTGGAATACCCATAATGTATCCAGCTTTCTCCGGATAAAATTAGCTCTTTTTCAACCAATCCTGGGACCGACCTTTTTGAACATTTTCGTCAGTTAAAGTTATTATTATTATTATTATTATTATTATTATTATTATTATTATTATTATTATTATTATTATTATTATTATTATTATTATTATTATTATTATTATTATTATTATTATTATTATTATTATTATTATTATTATTATACTATCATCATCGATATTGCCGGCTGCGGTGGTCTAGAGGTAGCATGCCCGCCTCTAGATCCGAAGGTCGCGGGATCAAACCCGGCCGCAGGACGTAAAAATCCTGGGCACGGAGTCCTCCGGGAAGAACTCTAAGCTGGGGGACCCGGGTCGTAGATTTACGGCACGTAAAAGAATTCCAAGCCTAAATGAGAGCCTCTGGACAAAATTTCTGGGCCTTTTCACGTCCTGGTAATAGACCTACCTTAGTTTCCGGAGGGGGTTAAGGGGGCGATGGGCTTACCACCTGTCCCTCTGCCCTCCCTAGGAAAATGAGCGTAACAAAATTCACATCGGTAAACAGAAACCTCCACTTGGAGGCCCTTCGGCCCAACATGGGGCATAGGATGTGTGTGTGTGTGAGAGAGAGAGAGAGAGAGAGAGAGAGAGAGAGAGAGAGAGAGAGAGAGAGAGAGAGAGAGAGAGAGAGATATCATCGATATTATTAGGCTAGTTCGTGATAGGCTACATGTTTCTTTCGTATTATCATATTTAATTGTTATCTCTTAATTATTAAACAATATACTTTGAGGTAAGCCTGTAAATAAGCTAATCGATATCCTAAATACTCTCCTTATTGTCTATTGTCTATTTTAGCAGGATCAGTGCAAGGAGAAAAATGTGGTTTAGCCAGAGAAATAATAATATAAGGTAGCCAGAATAACGTAAATTGAGAAATGTTTGTTAGGACCATGCCTTTCATACCTTTCTTTGTGAGTTCTAATGCGTTTTCACGACAGCTTCTATAAGGAATGGAATTTGGAATGTCATTGTTCCCAAGTCTGAGGACAAGTGCATGGACTCGTTCTCGCGGTGTGGCATCTTCTTTTTTATCGTCTCCGCTCGCGTCTCCCTGTGGGTCTGATGACCCCATCTGTTCTTCAGAAGCGGCTTCCCCGCGTAGCTGTGAAGTTTATCACGAAGGCGGGAGGTTCCTTACTCTCATAATTAGGCTACTTCATTCACTACCAGGGGGAAGTCCTTATAGGATAGCTACCCTTATTTTAATAAGGGTGCCAACTAGACACAGCCAAATAAAAAATCTAAGAACTATATTTTTTAAATTGAGATTTTTACTTAACTGAAATATTTCTATATATTTTTATATTATATTTTTAAAGAAGCTATCAATACAGGACTTCCTTTCTATTTATTAAAAATGTCTTAATACAAATGGTTATGGACAATACGGAGTGAGTCTTGAAGACCAATTCCTGTAACGTGCCTGAAGATAGTAAACCAAAACGTTTGAAAAAATTGACATTTCGAAAATGTCCCTCTCGCCCCAAATAGCAACCCAACCACAGTCTCTCATCTCATATTACTCCTTCAAGTATAGGCAGCATGGATAATATTGACGTTTCTTTTCCATGCTTACCTCTTTTGCATTGTCTCCGCCCCTCTTGCCAATAACTAATCCACAGTTCTTCTCCCTGTTGATCACAACAATATCTACACGTTTGATGGAGCCCTCCGTCGACTGGCATACCACCTCTTCAAACACTTCACAATCCCCTCTCTTCTTGAAGAGCTCTGCGATATTAGATCTTACTTTATGACTCCAGCTGAAAATTTTAATACCTGTTCAAGTAGCAATAATTATAATGGCGGAAGTGAAATATGCTCGTTTATAAGCTTATTAAAAGGTAATTTAAAAACAACCTTTTGTAACAATATTTTTAAGTTCAATTGCAAACCAGTTGATGGTATCTGGTATCAAATTAGTGTTCTTTCCAGCCACCAATATTGTTTTTCTGCGTACCTGACAACACTGCTACTTTCCTCAGAAATTCCAGGGGGTGGAAAATAGGATCATTGAGGGTAAAAATCATCTCTTAATAACTTATATGTCAAAAACTTATCGTGAGTCCGTTGCTACTTTAACATTTCATAAAGTTGTGTTAAGTCATCTACTAAAGATGTACTAAATATTTCCTAAAAGTCTTCAGTAGTTCTGGCTAATAAGAGGCTCAGAAAATATTCATTTTGTATAGACATTAAGAGCAACACATTTTACAGACAGGAACATATCGAAAGATACAATGCAGATAATTCAAGTTACCACCAAGATAGAATGAACGGAGAAATGGATGAAAAAGCACTACCGGTACCGGTATCGTAGTGTATAGCCTATTATATGGAATATTCTTCCAACATAAAGACTGGATAAGTTACATAAGCAAGTTTCTGCAAGACCATGCAATGCAATAATGGTGGATTTCTGCTTTCTGCTTATAATGCGCAATTATGTGGGATTTCCACTTTAGTAAGGATTTTTAAAGCCTTATCAGACCTGTTTATCTTCACAACCACGCGCTTAGCACTACAACGTTCATACAAGGGAACCTCCCTATCACATCTCTATTCAGACCACAAATCTCAGATTCGTTTCTTATTATATTCCTATTATACATATTTAGTTGTTTAGAAAGGTCTGTCTATGGCAGTCTCCGAGTCTCCGAGGAAACAGAAATAAACTATTTCGATATAACAAGTAGCTTGAGTATTTTAAACAGCCTTAAATAATAACTTTCCTATTAGTGGTTGTAACTTATCACAAAAGTCATCACAAATATATACATGTATATATATGTGTATGTATATATACATATATATACATACATATATGTGAGTATATATATATATATGTGTGTATCTACATATACCTTTGTTTATACTTATTTAGTTATTCACGTTATCCTTAATAATCCATTTTCATATTATCAGTACAGTATACCTTACAGCATATATTTAGGAGGTGAATAGCAACAACCTACACATACAATCTGAGGCCTGACATTAATTCTATTCAGCTCGCGAACTGAATAGACTTGTTAACACGGTCCGATAAATTATAGTTAACAAAATCGACCTCCAGTCATTTGCATTCCTATCGTTTTGTTTTCGTCGGTAGTTGAGTCTTCATAGTCTAGCTGATAACATCTGGAAACAACAAATAATTGTAATACACGCTTCTATTAGTACAGAGAAGTCGATTCAACTATAGTAGGCCTATATTTCCATTGAAATGTGAGATGGGTGTCTACAATGGCGGACGCATCAAGGGGATATATCCCCCCCCCCCGAAATTTGAAAAAAGTAAAAGGAATAGGCTTTAAATCCGAATCAGTACGGTAAATCATACGCACCTTTTTATATGTAGGCTATGTTCGGTAGTATTTAAATTGCTTACTTCTCAAAAATTGAAAAAAAGCATAACGGAGTTTAGAATATAGAAAACAGTTTTCCTTAGTCAACTGTGTCCAGATCGAATTTCTAGTCAGTTGTTCTTAGATACATCCTAGCATTATCAACCCATCTTCTTCTCGGTTCCCCTAATTGTCATTTTCCTTCTTATTTTCTCATTAAAATTATGATAAATGCCCCTCTCTGCTCCCATTCAAGCAACATTCAAGCAGTATAACAAAATAAATAACAAAATAAAAAATAAAAACATATCCAGCACGTATTAACCCTCTGTAGGCCTATTTAATTAATCTCCATTCCCTTTGACACTCCATTCTTTTTGGTCTAAATATTTTCCTTAAAACTTTGTTTTCAAATGCTTTCAACTTGTGTTCCTCCTACAATGTAATTCGTGAACTTAATTTTTTTAGTTTTCTATCTACTCAAATCTCTCCCCGAAAGAAAATTCCGCATCCGCCACTGGTTGTGCATGTTTATTTTTGCTCGTATTAGCGAGGGATGGGAGAGGAAGTATTGTATGCTCTGGTTTTATAATAAATGGAATGCTGCACTGAACGAACTCCTGGCAAATCCCGGTAGGCCTACCTCTTAGCCTTCTATGAAGGTGGGAGATTGGAATGGGGGACACTCAGACATATAATTAAGGAATCGCGCACAATGTGCATTATCTTAACCTAAGACTTAACCTACCCAGTCCTGAACCCGGGGAGGGAATCTTTCACTACTGAAAAATCCCCGACCCGGCCGGGAATCGAACCCGGGCCGCCGGAATGGAAGGCAGGCGTGCTACCGACTCACCCACGACGGCGGAAATTTTGCAACTCTAATTAAAATGTAAACTTAAACTAAAGTTCAAAATTTCAATCTAACATTTCAATTTTTTTTTTAGATATTCATTAATTAACTGATTTTTTAAAATCAAAATCGGAATCTATCTCCTCCGACTGATATTAAAATATGAATCTGAATTCTTTATCAGAGATTATTATTTATGTTTGCTTTACAAGTTTACCGATGGGATTTTTTTATATTGTTTATACTTTTGTATAAACAATGCCCATTTTTGGTTCAAAAAATGTTACCCAGATAATGGAAAGACTGCCCTGGAATTATATTATTTTTTTTAACCTAAGGTCTATACAGAAAATCTGATAAGATGGAAAGGTGAAGTCAGAATGAAAAATTCAGTGTCATAGCCATCTTAGGCTACACACGGCCAGTGTGAAAGAATTATCATTCCAATCTGATAATACATTTTATAGCACACATTGTAAAGTGCATCGCGCAAAAATGCCATAGCTGTATATCTATATTTGTGAGCAAAGATAAATTTTGTATGTGGCAAAAAAACTTGCACTTTGAAACCGAGAAAACAGGCGAAGCACTGCATGCACTGCCAGTTTTAAGCGCACAGCGTCAGCAATATCTGTTCCTTGCGTCCAAATGGCATTAAATTTTCCCCAGGAATCCTTTAAGGTATGCTTGATTTTTTAATACTGAAATAGAAAATCGGAATTTTTTTACGAAAATTACTAAATCAACACTTCTGTCCTCCCTTAAGGAAACCGGTCTGAGTCGGTCCCAGCTACCAGTAAGTTAAAACGATTGGACGGTCGGCTTTGTTCTTGTTCTAGGATGTAGTGCGTTGGTGTTAAGTACGTTTAAAAGAAAGCAGGGTTATTCAGTGTTTCGCAAGGAGACTGTCGTTCACTAATGTGAATTGCTTGGGAAAACCTACGACATGACAATAATGTTTTAATTACACTATTAATACTTGTATGCTATTATCTTCTCTACAGGTCTAATTCATAACAAACAGTTATGAGCATGTTACAGCAATAACTTCCGTTATAGCCTCTCTTTATGTCTGACGATTTATATTAGGACATATTAAGTGCTAACACAAATGTTTCCTTGGTACCTTGACTGGAAAACCCGTTAAAACAACACCAGAGATAAGCCTAAAATAGCTTGAAAACTGTTTCGGAATTAGGGACTTTTAATAACACTTCTGAAGGTTCATAAAGCAGTAATTTGAAGTGTCAGCTGTTGAAACAGGAAGTACCATAAGAAATTCTTACAATTCAATTTTATTGCCCGAACACGACTTAGTGGTGCTTTGACAGAATCATATCTGTACTAGCCGGAACCGTTAGGAAATTCTTCAGTGTCTATTATGTAGTGGCGTAATCTATCTTATACTCGTATTTTACGAAGTTATCATTAAGCTTTCCTAATCAGTAACAGCACAACATTCTAACAAGTCGTTTCAGATGTAACCTTTAAAAATACTTTCTATCAATTTAATTTGTAAAATTTTACTACATGAACACTTAAAAGAAAACACTGAACTAAAACAATGTAACAAACATATCTAAGGGTGGAAAAAGTTAGTTCTCAGCCCTGTACCACAGTGGACTTTGCCCAGATAGTTGAATTTTCATACCTTTCTCTTGGCTTCAATTATATTAGAAACAATAATAAATCAGAAAATTTCATCCAACAGAGCACGATTATTGTTTAATTTTATTTTCGTTGTAGTAAATTTAGTGATTAAGTTATTTGGGCACTTCATCACATAATACGTCATATTTCAGGTTGCACATTTCACGAGGATAACGATTTCCAGTTTCTGCCATTTGTGATGAAAAGCATGATTCGCATATCGAGTTAAGACATGTCTTTGGTCCTCAGCATAATGCCATTTCTTACAGAAGATTCTCTAATTAAAGCGCTGGTGATAAGCATATCAAGCGATTCGGAGCATAACGCTTGAAGCAATAATAATAATTAAACGAAATCTGTATGAGTGTTTGTATCTTATTTTATTGATTCAACACACAAGGATACAATCTGAATTTTTAGAATAGTGTCTTCATATTTTTGTATTCGAAGAAAGTAGAATTTAAAAGCTTGTTTATGCAGACTTTCATATCTATTATGATGCCGTATAAGCAATAGCCTATAGCCTATGCCTTAACTCTTAACCCTATTAAAGCGAAGTCGGTAATTAGGCTAACATCGACCTAATATTTTAGGGTCTGAATGTTTAGTGTAAAGACGCGTGCTTGCTCCTTTACGTTCCACAGAAGTTATTATATAGTTTAAAGGTTTCTCCTCAAGTTAGATCACTGACAGTAACGCTTAGTTATTGTATATTGTATATTAATAGTATATTATTTTATATATAGTAGGCCTATATTATTGTATACTTATAGTTATTTATATGTGTTCCAAAGCAGTAGATGGAAATGCAATTTATAAGCACGAAATGAAGTTTACGGTTAATACATCCAGTCCGATTGCAGATTTTTCTCATTTGCACACTAGAAAACGACTGTATATGATAAGAAAGGAGCAGGATGGAAACCTATAACTTACATTCTGAAAGTCAATCTATACTATATTTTGCGATGTTTGAAACCCCCAAGCATTTTGATTGGCTCTCGAGGACAGTCAATCAAAACCAACAAATTCAAAAAACGAGTTTAGACTTCATTGGAAATCTACACTTATTATTTGCATACTTAAGTCATTTTTCTCTACTGATGTTTGATTCAACTACAAGTGCAAGATGTTTGTATTATTTACATGTTTGTAAATTGCTTTGTTAGTTTTGACATCTCGTGTTTTGTCCCTTTTGGTTATACCAAAGCCTCTTATAAGAAAGCCTAAACCTCCATTTTGATATAAGCCAGATCCATATCAATTGAAGCAAATGTGACATAATATTATGCATTCCATCGAAATATAAGGCTACCGATCACTTTACCTCGCTGTGTGTTTTACACTTTTAATGTGAGTATTTTCCACTTTAAAGGCACTCCTTAGTTATGTGCAAGTAATATGCCTAAAGCATTTCCTGACGATTTTTTTTCAGATTAAATATGGTTTCGCTATAATCCATTCCTAACCTATACGGTTACTAAAAAACTATAACCTACATGAGAATATTATAGGAGAAAAATTCCTCTGACACTAGGATTTGAACCCAGGACCTTTGCCTATTCGTGACACTGGTCTACCAACTGAGCTACGCCAGAGTTCACTTCAAAGCGCCAGATGAAACCCCTCTCCTATTTCTTATTCCCCTTAATGGTCTATCTCAGTTATAACAGTCATGACAATCAGTCATAGATAGGAGAGGGGTTCCATCTGGCGCTGTGAAATGTACTCTGGCTTAGCTCAGTTGGTAGAGCAGTGGAACGGATAGCCAAAGGTCCTGGGATCAAATGCCAGTGTCAGAGGAATTTTTCTCCTATAATATTATCGTGTAATGTCCAACAGAGACAATAATCTGTGCTTCATGAATGTACAACCTACATGTCATTGAATTAAACGCTTACATAATTAATATTATTACCAAAGCGTTATTTGATATCTTCAAATATTTTAAGCATTTCTTACGTCAGTATATATAAGAGTATATATGAATGCATTTAATTATTTTTAGCTAGTCAAAGGCTAAGAAAAACATAGCGCTTTATGGAAGCAATGTTTCAATGCATTGTGCTGATATTGGGTCTGGCAATCTCCATTTTGAAAGATCTTTCTTTCTTTTTCTGAGTTTCACTTCTCCCTTTTAGGATTTAAGCGTCCCAAGCCGCCCGGGCCTTACAGGGCCGCGACCTGTCGGGAGAGGGATTATCTTTGGATCACATACACACTTTTTTGACTAGACAAGGACATGGAGGGCCTCCCCGGATGAGTGATCAGCCCAATGCCGGGGCCACCTCCGAGACAACACGAACACATAGAACGAGACACACCATTCACACACACACTCATTCCAAACAAGGCGAGGATGGGATGAAGATGATAATGACGGCCAGATGATATCCGGGGACCACAAGGGCCTAAAGTTACCCGACATTTGTCTCATAGGTGAGGAAAAAACCTCACCCAGGTAACTGGTCCCGACCAGGAATCGAACCCGGGCCTGCTGCGTGAGAAGATCGAACGCATCCTTTGAAAGATCTTCGAGATGATATTGGGTAATGAAAGTAGAATGCATTTCCTATTACATATTTAGTGTAAGTGTTGAAAATCAAACTTCCTCCCACTTAGGGAGTCGGATTTGCAACACATGCACTTAATATGTAGTAGGAAACGCATTCAACTTTCATTACAAATTTGCATCTCGGTCTTTTCTTAAAATGGAGATTGCCGAGATGCTAACAGAATAGTAATTTTAGTCCCAAAAGCAAGTATATATCGAAAAATAATATTACTATAACAGCTACTCTAAATATAATTTTTACGTGTTTTGTTATTAATCTGCCTCATAAAGAAGTGCGCAAATTAAGGGAACCTTCACTTTTTTTTTTTTTTTTTTTTTTTATCGGGGGCACATAAGGAGTAGCGCGTAAGACATGCGCACTAGTTAGAAGAGGCGAAGTGCGAAAATTTCCCACGGGTTTAATCTAGTAAATAATATGCTACGAATATTAAATGTACTGAAGTCAAAGATGAGGATCGGAGCGGAGCGGAGGCTGGAAAGTGGTCTCTATCGCAAGGTCGTCAAGCTGCTCCACTCCACCGGAATGTGACTCCAATGAATACATTAAGAATACATACACATGCTACTAACAATAGTGCATATATACATAATGTAAAGTCACAACTGAAACTAAAAAAACTGCAGTGCATTGTTAGTACATGGAGGTTAGAGCAGTATACCCTAGTTAGATATAATTTATGGGTTATTATTTCCTCTGCCCATACCGTAGGTATGAGGAATTATTGTATTCGACTCCGAAACTTGAAGTTGAATTTTTAACAAAAATATTGTTTTGAGGTGCCCAGAATAAAAAATATTATTTTCAGAAACATGTCTTGTCTGTGTGTGTGTGTGTGTGTGTGTGTGTGTGTGTGTGAACAGCCAAGCGCGAGAACGAAAAATCGTATAAAAATAACATTTTATATTTGGGTTAGATACCTTCTAAGGATTTACACGAAGATGGCCGACGACTTTCTCTTAATTTTATTTTAATGCCACTTTACACTAACAAAATTTCGTTTTTCGCTGTTTTATCGAAAACTGCTCTAACGATTTTGTTTAAATTTTGAATATGAGGTACTTCCAACCAAGATCTAAAATCTTTATTTACGATTACGACTACGATTAAATTGACGATATTATTATTATTATTATTATTATTATTATTATTATTATTATTATTATTATTATTATTATTACATTATTACACAGAATTTCAAATACAAATATAAATACATATTTATACAAGTAAAATGAAACAATTTTCAAATTTCAAAAGTAACTACAACTACTATTTAAAAAGAGGAAAAGAAATATAGGCTATATCAGCCTATTTAAAAAGAGGAAAAGAAATATAGGCTATATCTTCACAAGAAGTATTAAATTTAGTAATACACCCGAATGAGCAAGACTGCTCGTGCTCGGGTGCCGTTTCAAAAATATCAAAGTGAAGATAGAGGAGAGACAAAGAAATAGAGTGTATAATGTGATTAACTAAAAAAGAAAGTAAAAAATATTAAACATAAATACATAAAAGGAGTGAAACAAAAATTACTTAAAAGCTAAAAAATTCCAAAAAAAATCTTTACATATCTATTAAATTTAACAGTGGAGTATGCTGAGAGATCAGCACTTGAAACATTTTTTCGTAAAAATTCTTTGAAGGGTAGGTTTAAGCTACTCACTTCCTGCAGAAACTTGCCTCACAAATAATGCGACTTTGAATGAGGCTGAGACAACTGAATGCGCACTACTACATTACATTTGTGAACTTTTCAGTACAATTTATTATCCCCTTTGAGTGTGAAATACATAGGCGAATGTGGTTGCTATGTCTTGTGTCATATGTATAGATGCCATTCTTTGGGTAAAAATTATTAAAATTCTTCCAAAAAACAATAAAGTTTTAAGTATACTGTATACAAATTATACACAGCCATGATCCCTTCTTGTAAAAAAAAATGGCCTTGGCCTGCATGGTAGATTAGGGGTTGATTTAGTTATTAATCTCCTTTTTTTCTGTAGTACTGTATATCTTTCAAGCCTGATCCATTTCCATACGACAATATGCCATATCTAAGAACACTTTCAAAAATCAAGATACGCTTGTCTAATATCCTATTTAGGTACCGTACTTTAAAAGCAAGACTTTTTAAAAGAAAGAGCACTCTAGATAGTCTTTTACATAATATAGGCCTATAGTTGATGTGAGTATACCATGTCAATTTTGGATCAAGATAAATTCCCCGCAGTTTTACAGACATGTCTTCTTGGCTCGCTGATTTTAGGCTGAACATTACAGTTTGCGTCTTATCACGATTTCTTGAAAACCCATTGACAGAAAACTAACTGGAATATTAAGGGAAGAGGCAGCTGTGTGGTTCACATAAGATATTTTTTGTTCAAAATGGCTATGAAAAAATATAAACCTGTGGAAACTGGTAAAAGTGGCTAGGATCATACTATTCATTTTTTAAATCGGTCAAAGTACACTTTGTTTATAAACTATGGATCTAATTTTCATTTACTAGTCAGGACTGAATCCGACCAATAGGTTTTGTTTAAGATTGTGCAGATTACTACCTAAAGCATATTATCCCTAGAATACAAGGCCATGTGGCGGAAGTACGTCATCATGAACAGTTTGACGCCTTATGAATAATTGATTGGGTCTCCGTATTTATTTTGTCTTTGTTATGACACAAGGTCTCTCATTGTATTGGTCTTGCACTATTAGGTAATTTTTTTCTTAAGCCTGTCTGAGCGATTTTGCTGCTTTTTTTATATCACCCATTATTGTTGTTGTGTAACGCTGTTTAAAATTGCCGCGATTCCATCCCCTCCGTCTACACTCTCTCTGACGTAAGTAGTGCACGACTTCGCCGCTGCATACCGAGCCGTAATGGTGGCTTTGGTTCTTGCAGTCAATCAGACTGTATTTGGCAACTGCCTAGTTAGTGTGGGAGCTGCGAGGACGAGTCGGACCCTCCGGTTGTCTGTGTGAGTAGCGATGTCGTCACTATTTATTATCTAAAACTAATTTCAAGTGCCTTCAGCACATTATGCCTATATTCATATTTTGGTGTTAAGATAACTGAGGTAGGAAAGGACAGGGAAAGATGTATTTTCAGAGTTAGTTAACCTTAAGCACTTATAGTCATGGACCGTGTGGATATGGAACAAGTTTGGTATCAAGTTCATTATTTCAAGGCATCATGAAAATGCCCATGTTAGAATGTGTCCGTTTGAGATCAGTAACTCTGTAGTGTTAGATTCCTCTTGTTCATGAAATGTTAGTTTTCCACTAAGAATTATTTCATACATTTTCTAAATACCCATATTTTGCTATATCATTGTTTCAAGTTTCTCTGATAGAAATATTAGTATTTCCCATTTCATTTATGCTTGCTGAAAGAATTTTTCTAGTGGGCGTATCGTCGCCATTTGCTTACCCCGTTGCATCTTGGGTAGATCTGGTAATGTAATTGCTGGCCCAGATGATATATATATTTACATTATTCCTTAACTTGAATTTTCATTGTCTCAAATTTAATGTTAAATCTCACTTCCCTATATCAATAACTTTAATTAAACTGTTAGTCGTATTGCATTTGTTAACTTGTGATCTTGCCTGTAAAAATTGTATTGCTTATAAATTCTTCTGGTTCCCTTTCTTAGGCAGAATGGTCAGAAAGATATTAGCACTCTGATGTTTGAAATTGTATAATGTCATAGATTTTTATGTAAATTATTATTCAGCTACTTATGAGGTGGAGTTAGTTAATATATTGTTCTGGTCCATATAGTTACTTCACGTAATATATTTTCTGGTTGCAAGTTAAATATTGTGTAGCTAATTTGCATAATTATGTGGAACATTCTGGGGCGTTCAAAGTTCACCATGTTAGGTCATGCCAGACATTCCTTCTATATTTACGGACATTAACCTCCCTTCTTGTATAGTGATACACACCAGTTAGATTTGCCTTATATTTTTCTTTTGAGATTTTGTAATTATTAATATCTTTCCTTTTTTTTTTCTACAAGCTAGTTTCTTCCATTGTACAGTCGGTCAAATAAAAAACGTCGGGACTCGTATGCAGTTAAAATTAAAGTTTTCACGCATTAGTTCACAAGTTTCCTATAAAAACATTAAATACAGGCCATTCTCGGAACATATGAGGCCATGCGACAGGAGGGAAAAAATGAAGAACTAAGGGAAAAAATTGAACAACGCCAAAACCGCAACACACGATATTCGACTTAATGTATTGTCATAATTCATTTTGCTTTGTGTCATCGCCACATACAAATGCTAAAGTGAGAGAAAGTGTAGTTAGGGCTGTAATTGACCTGCATATTTTGGCCTCTGAAGCAGCGAGAACGTTCCATATTTATGAAAGAGCAGCTCGGATGTGGGAACTTCACTATAATGCGACCGGAAGTTTTCACAGGGATCTGGCCGGCCGCGTATTTCGATGCTAGATGGTTGCAAAAGTTGAACGTAAGTTATTGATTTTGCACTACAAATACCGGTGTTATAAAATAAAATCTTTAAAAAATGCTCCTTGAATAATCATATTCCTTGCGAATTTATCAATTATTAATATTATAAGAATTTGCAACCAAGAATATGGCGGATTTGAGGCATATAGCCACAGCCTTCTATACATGTTTGTTTTGGAACAAAACTGACTAAATAATCAAGAAAATACATGGATAGACAAGAGGCGTGTGTGAACCTAACCTTAAGTCTTCCTGTACATGCGCATATGCTCGTTCGTGATACTTAATCAAATACCGCCCGACGTTTTTTATTTGACCGACTGTACATCCCTATCAAGGTACACGATGAGCGGAGCGCAGCTCGGATGGCGGTGTGAGCCGGTTGCGCAGTAGCCTTCCCGCGCTGAGTTGTATCACGTGTCTTCCGTTGAGCCAATAGAATCATTTCAGTCAAGGTGAATTGAGCGTGCGGTTCACGAGTGGATGTTTCGATAATTTTATTAATAATATTATGATAAACAAACTTTGATTGTTATTTGTGAGTGTGTGCTACATAATTATGGATCCTGGAAGAGAAAAACGACAAGTATTACATCGACAGGCGAGAGAAATAGTGTTTAAAGTGTGTTTGTACTTCGTAAGCTGCCAGCAGCAGACGGAATGTTGTGGCGATGGTAAAGAAAGCGACGTTGCCACACCTCAAAAGAAAACAGCCAAAGCATGTGGTATCGGTTTGCGAACTGTGCAAATAACACATTTTAATGTGTATTATGTATTGAATTGTTTTATTTTCTTCGTTGCATTATAAAATTAACGCGTTTACGGTTTCTCGATTTTACGTTAGTATCGCTATTCTTGCATTTCTCTTGGTGTTTCGTGTCGCTCTGTTATGAGTTGACATCACCGCATCTCATAGCTCTGTCTCTCTCTGCGCCGGTAAAACGCCATCCGGGCTGCACTCCGCTCTAGTTTGGTACAAGTAGTTCAGCCCCTTTGCTAATAAATATATTTTCTATATTTTCTGCACCCATAGTTTCATAAAATCTTCTGGACTGTTCTTTCTGGCTATATTGCGTGTAGCTGGGTTCCTTCATTCTCTGTTTTTTGTATTTGACATTTTCCTGTTATTTGCTAATTTGAAATTGCATTTATATTTTTGGCTGTTTGCTGGCTGATTTTCTTAACTTACCCTGTCTAGTTTTTGCCTTCTTTACATTATTATTCTCTAATATCATATTCCTTTTTCAAACGTAATCTTCTGATTATTTAGTTTATCTTTGATTTTATATTTGTCCTTCTTTGTTATTTAATTACTCTCGCGTTTTGGATTTTGCTTACCGTTTTCATTTTTCTTTTCATTCCAAATTATTATTATTATTTTCTATTGCAAATTTGACCGACCAGATTACCCTTCTTCTCTAGTATTTCTTAAGCATATTCTAAAATAAATTCTCAGTCTCTCTTCCCCTTTGTATATTCTAATACTTTAAAATATATTATCTACTATTGGGTATTGGATAGGCCTAATTATAGTTCATGAGTAAATTTTTCTAAAGTTATTTCTAGTCTTTTGGTGATTCTAAATTACTTTAATATATATTTCCTACTATTGGTAATTAGGTAGGCCTAATTAGTGTTTATTCTGGATATTTCTTTAATATAAACTGTACATAGTTGTGAACTTTGATTTTCTTTTGCCAGCCTATTATTCTAAATTACTCCGCCTGGCATTGACCTTTGATAGGCCTAGTCTTTATTAGTGATCCATGCATATTTATTTAAAGTATACCAACTTAACTTTTGGAGTTTATTGGATTTGCAATTTGAATTATTCTTGGTACATGAAAGATAGCTTAATAGTTAGAGATCTTGGGCATTTAATAATCAATTTTTAGTCATTACTATTTATTGTCATTTATTTAAGGTAGACCTTATATTGTACATTGGTCATATTATACATTAAATCTCATTGTTGGAATTTTGCGAATTTATGATCAAGTGCGATTGCCCTCTTGCTCTCCCATCCTTCTTAACCTGTATTGGAGAATGATCTTCGGCCTTGCTGGGAATTGTCCACATGCTCTTCCAAGTTATATTAAAGTGAGATATTATTAGTATGGAAGTTTTTGGTACCCGCAAATAAGTATCAGTTATTACATAATATATATATTGGATATCAGATTAATTCCTGTTGTAGGAGTCTCTTCATTTAACCTAGTAACCCCTTTTATTAAACAATTCTGTTTATTTATTAAATTCTATTATAATTAAATTAACTCTAGCAACATTATAATTTTTTACATAACCTTATTCTTGTCGTTGCATGGTAGCAACCTCTCCAATTCAGGCGAGGGAGGAGAGTATATATGTTCCACATATATTACGTTTATTAGTTACTTTTCATTCTGCCATTTGTCCAATTCATCATGGCAGTGAATATTTTGTATTGTGGGAATTTTTTTTTGGTGACCCCGCCATGCACTCCATATGCCATTTTTCAGTCACCTTCTTGGTCGAGCATCTTAATGATAAGTCTGTTAAAAGGTGTCATATTTCTCAGGTAAAGAAGTGTTAGTTTTCTCTTGTTCCTTATCCAGGGTTTTGTGTAATGTTTAGAATTTAGCTAGTGTAATGTTTTTGATGCACTTGTAATTGTGGTGCAAATTTCCATTGTCAATGTTTGTTATCTATTCTTGTCCTTTTCTTATGTTCACGTATTTATGTGTATTCTTTGCATATGTAATTCCTTTAAAAGAATCTTATTGTGACGATTTCGCTGCTCCCACGTTAGCCGGGGGGAGCTGTCTTCTTCCCTCCAGTCTCAATTATTTTAAGGGGCCCCTTATAAAAAAAAAAAGAAATAAGAAACTAAATAATCTAGATTATAAACTCGAAAATGTCAATGTAACTAATCAAAATACAGTCTATTTAAAAGAAACAAAAAAACTAGGCCCAAAAAAAAAAAAATAATCAAGGATTATCATGGTTGAATGTGACCATATTTTAAGATTGTAATTAAGAATGTAGATTGCATATACCAAGAAAGTAAAAAAAAATTTTTTAATAAAAAAAATATTACAAGATATACTGCAAATCATCTCCAAAATTGGACACTTTCACAAAAACAGGGACACGATATAGAAGAAAGCATTTGTGCGGCGATATCTATCTCTTTATTTGGACATTTAAGAGATGAATTCTTCAGTGAACTTTACAAGTTTCCATCCATAGTGAATCTATTTATCCACCAACACAGATATTAAGACACTTATATTTGTGGGTTGCACCGGTCCCCCTCCCACTGTGGTATTGTGTGTGTTGGACTCTACTCACCATTTTCAATATTTTCTTTCATGTCTGAGACTGCTCTATGAAGATTTCACCGGCATGGGCAGTGTGATGCTGCGGAGCTCCTGTTGGCCTGCTCTGGGGTATGGTGCACAGTACCTCAGATCTTTGGGTGTTTGCCTGACTCATGGGGCGACGGCCCTAACTTGCTGTTTGTCATCCGACATGGGTGGCCGGAGTCAAGAGCCTCTATTTCTACCAGCAGTCTTCTTTCTTCGAGCCCGCTCCATCTTCTGCTATGAAGTATGCAACACTCTTCTCACCGACTCATCGCACCTTTCTTCACTCAAGAATGGACCTTGTGTGATTTGGGTGATTCGTGCGCCTAATATGGATATTGGCGACGTTTTGTTGTGAGTGCTTATGAGATTCTCACTAAATATATGGTATTTCTCGGTGAGTGGTAAATATTTGGCTTAAGGCATGTGTTATTGCCGGCCGCAGTGTTCTTTAGTCTCAGAAAAATGCAGATAAATTCTTCATAAAATGTGAGTAAGTTTTGGGTATATTATATCATGGTATTGTCCCTTCGTTTGATTCAGTTAAAGACATTCAAGAGAACTTATACATCAAGATATGAACTTTTTCAAAAAAAGATATATTTACTTCAAAATTTTTTTTGTTGATTTAAAGACTATGAGTTATTATGAACTGTACTAGGCTAAGATTAATTGTGTTCTGATAACAGGGTCTAAATTGTTCTACTATTGTATTACTTGTATGAATTTTGGGGGTCATATGTGTTTTCTGGGTTTTCTAACTGTTTTGGTAAAAAAAAAAAAATCTTGCAATTTTTTTTTGTGTAGTCAGAGGGGAGGGCTGTAACGCTGTTTAAAATTGCCGCGATTCCATCCCCTCCGTCTACACTCTCTCTGACGTAAGTAGTGCACGACTTCGCCGCTGCATACCGAGCCGTAATGGTGGCTTTGGTTCTTGCAGTCAATCAGACTGTATTTGGCAACTGCCTAGTTAGTGTGGGAGCTGCGAGGACGAGTCGGACCCTCCGGTTGTCTGTGTGAGTAGCGATGTCGTCACTATTTATTATCTAAAACTAATTTCAAGTGCCTTCAGCACATTATGCCTATATTCATATTTTGGTGTTAAGATAACTGAGGTAGGAAAGGACAGGGAAAGATGTATTTTCAGAGTTAGTTAACCTTAAGCACTTATAGTCATGGACCGTGTGGATATGGAACAAGTTTGGTATCAAGTTCATTATTTCAAGGCATCATGAAAATGCCCATGTTAGAATGTGTCCGTTTGAGATCAGTAACTCTGTAGTGTTAGATTCCTCTTGTTCATGAAATGTTAGTTTTCCACTAAGAATTATTTCATACATTTTCTAAATACCCATATTTTGCTATATCATTGTTTCAAGTTTCTCTGATAGAAATATTAGTATTTCCCATTTCATTTATGCTTGCTGAAAGAATTTTTCTAGTGGGCGTATCGTCGCCATTTGCTTACCCCGTTGCATCTTGGGTAGATCTGGTAATGTAATTGCTGGCCCAGATGATATATATATTTACATTATTCCTTAACTTGAATTTTCATTGTCTCAAATTTAATGTTAAATCTCACTTCCCTATATCAATAAATTTAATTAAACTGTTAGTCGTATTGCATTTGTTAACTTGTGATCTTGCCTGTAAAAATTGTATTGCTTATAAATTCTTCTGGTTCCCTTTCTTAGGCAGAATGGTCAGAAAGATATTAGCACTCTGATGTTTGAAATTGTATAATGTCATAGATTTTTATGTAAATTATTATTCAGCTACTTATGAGGTGGAGTTAGTTAATATATTGTTCTGGTCCATATAGTTACTTCACGTAATATATTTTCTGGTTGCAAGTTAAATATTGTGTAGCTAATTTGCATAATTATGTGGAACATTCTGGGGCGTTCAAAGTTCACCATGTTAGGTCATGCCAGACATTCCTTCTATATTTACGGACATTAACCTCCCTTCTTGTATAGTGATACACACCAGTTAGATTTGCCTTATATTTTTCTTTTGAGATTTTGTAATTATTAATATCTTTCCTTTTTTTTTTTCTACAAGCTAGTTTCTTCCATTGTACATCCCTATCAAGGTACACGATTAGTTTGGTACAAGTAGTTCAGCCCCTTTGCTAATAAATATATTTTCTATATTTTCTGCACCCATAGTTTCATAAAATCTTCTGGACTGTTCTTTCTGGCTATATTGCGTGTAGCTGGGTTCCTTCATTCTCTGTTTTTTGTATTTGACATTTTCCTGTTATTTGCTAATTTGAAATTGCATTTATATTTTTGGCTGTTTGCTGGCTGATTTTCTTAACTTACCCTGTCTAGTTTTTGCCTTCTTTACATTATTATTCTCTAATATCATATTCCTTTTTCAAACGTAATCTTCTGATTATTTAGTTTATCTTTGATTTTATATTTGTCCTTCTTTGTTATTTAATTACTCTCGCGTTTTGGATTTTGCTTACCGTTTTCATTTTTCTTTTCATTCCAAATTATTATTATTATTTTCTATTGCAAATTTGACCGACCAGATTACCCTTCTTCTCTAGTATTTCTTAAGCATATTCTAAAATAAATTCTCAGTCTCTCTTCCCCTTTGTATATTCTAATACTTTAAAATATATTATCTACTATTGGGTATTGGATAGGCCTAATTATAGTTCATGAGTAAATTTTTCTAAAGTTATTTCTAGTCTTTTGGTGATTCTAAATTACTTTAATATATATTTCCTACTATTGGTAATTAGGTAGGCCTAATTAGTGTTTATTCTGGATATTTCTTTAATATAAACTGTACATAGTTGTGAACTTTGATTTTCTTTTGCCAGCCTATTATTCTAAATTACTCCGCCTGGCATTGACCTTTGATAGGCCTAGTCTTTATTAGTGATCCATGCAT
Organism: Ectobius pallidus; assembly: GCA_964059195.1. Classification (NCBI taxonomy): domain Eukaryota; kingdom Metazoa; phylum Arthropoda; class Insecta; order Blattodea; family Ectobiidae; genus Ectobius; species Ectobius pallidus. The sequence goes on along the minus strand of CAXKWD010000004.1, from coordinate 45,972,716 downwards.
ATTTATTTAAAGTATACCAACTTAACTTTTGGAGTTTATTGGATTTGCAATTTGAATTATTCTTGGTACATGAAAGATAGCTTAATAGTTAGAGATCTTGGGCATTTAATAATCAATTTTTAGTCATTACTATTTATTGTCATTTATTTAAGGTAGACCTTATATTGTACATTGGTCATATTATACATTAAATCTCATTGTTGGAATTTTGCGAATTTATGATCAAGTGCGATTGCCCTCTTGCTCTCCCATCCTTCTTAACCTGTATTGGAGATGGATCTTCGGCCTTGCTGGGAATTGTCCACATGCTCTTCCAAGTTATATTAAAGTGAGATATTATTAGTATGGAAGTTTTTGGTACCTGCAAATAAGTATCAGTTATTACATAATATATATATTGGATATCAGATTAATTCCTGTTGTAGGAGTCTCTTCATTTAACCTAGTAACCCCTTTTATTAAACAATTCTGTTTATTTATTAAATTCTATTATAATTAAATTAACTCTAGCAACATTATAATTTTTTACATAACCTTATTCTTGGTCGTTGCAGTTGTTATTATTATTACCATCATTGTCATCATTATTATAATTGAATATTCTTATAACATTTTAAAAATTATTATTAAGGTAATAATATTACTAGTAGGCCTAGTTCTGTGAACAGTAGACCTCGCGTCCAAAAAATCTAAGATCTGCTCTCAATCGCAGGTTTACCCAATATCAAGAACTGTAAAGACAATATTGTTTCCAGTGGAACAGCCAACATTATTTGACTATAATCATTAAAATAATCTAAACAAGCTCCGCTCGGTCAATTATGTGACTATTAGGAATACAGGAATACAGAATGAAGTACGGCAGTACTCAAACCATAGTTACAGATATCGTGCATATTCAGACCGAGTAAGTATAGGTAGGCATGGTAAATACCTGAAAATATATTCAGCATTATATTAAAATGTGTGTACAGAACTAAGTAGTACTTTAATACTTTAGCCGTAGACAAAAGTATTTTATTATTTTATCTATAGATCTAAGTTACTTTACAACAAGAAATAAAAATACATGATTTTTTTAAAAGAAAATCCTTATAATGAAATCCCTTCATCACATGATTGATAGATAAAATTCCTCAATTCAGGGAATAAGGAGAAATTTTATCTATTAATCATAATTGACCTTCAAAGATAAACATGAAATTTATCAATGTACCCTTCATCACAGTTTAATTACATATGAACTCAACTGCATATACAAAAATTCTCATACGAATATATACGTAGTACGTTGGTCTAATCACAGGATAACATAACTTTATTATTATTACTATTATTATTAGGTTAGGACTATAGTTTTTTTTTTTTAATTCGCCTGAATTTATACTCCTTTCAGCTGCGAGACCATAATATCTGTGTATACAGTGGGCCATGAAACTATTGATTGTCTATTATGGTGTATTTTATGGAGTAAATTTCGACTGATATTAATTTAAATAGATAAGATATAGTACGAAATAGCAAAGACGATTCATGGTATGTAAATATCCAATTCGGCATTTGCTTTTACGAGTGGCGAAACCTTGAAAGAAATGTCAAATTGGCCAGCCATGGGATTTGAACCTGGGTCCTCCCAAATGCGGGTCCAAGACATTTTTAATATTGTTGCTGCTGTTGTTTAAATTAAAATTTAAGACTGGCATAAAAGCTACATTTAAATTTAGAAAATAAACAAACAGGTCAACTACGGAATAAAGTTATAGAGTTCAGGGTTCGCGTTAAATGTGAAAATAAAATAAAAAATATAAAAATTAATGTTTGCATAAAGTAAAAAATAATGCATTCTAAAGGCAGGCAGTAGTTAAGATATTATTAACTTATTTAGTGGTTTATAAATTCATACACATTAAGTTTCATGTAAGAATATTCTTGTCGTAAATTACTCACCCATGGTATTCCACAATATTATTTCAACAACATTTTTTAGGTTTTTACCGTAATTTACAGTATTCACTAATACACTATCAAAAATATCGTTTATACCTACTGTACCGCTTCATAGCGATATACTCGTAACTTAATTATCTGACTACAACCAAGCTAATCTGATATCTAATGTCACAAAAATTACAGCAAAATTACAAGGGTATAACTTAGTACAAACTGCAAGCAAGTATAAAGTATAAGATGAGCAAGATAGATAACAAATCGAGAGTTCATTAAGCAGAAGCTTTTATGTACAGTACTGCAAATAAATATAATATATCGAATAAACTACTAAAGGTGTTATGCTAGTGTAAGAAGGGGTTTGAACTTACGGATGTTAACCATCTACTGTCAAAATCTGAAATATTTTCTCACAGGCAGATAAACTTAGAAGGATGTACCATATGCACAATAAATTTAATTTGCAGTAATTGGAATACTTGATCAGTTGTAAAGAGGTAGGTTAATAGTTAATAATACTTCGCAATGCGCCTGTTTGATTTAAAATATTTAATTATATACGTGACACGTACAAGGCACAGCATCAAGCTATTATTTCGAACTAATAGGCCTATGCTGTATATTTCTGTTGTATGAACAGTTGCTATTGCAATGGCCTGTTTTAATTGATATAAACAAAGTTTTAACAGATAATTTAATGCCGAAAAATATACACTGAATCAAACTGAAGTGGAAATCACGGTTGAACCTCTAGTTCGTACCCTTCACACCCATGGAGAACAAGGTCTGGAGATGATCAAGGGTGGTTGAAAGATGAGAAATGCAGCAATGATAGACACTTAGAGAAAACTTGCATTAGTGAAGATGACAAGGCTCCATAGATCAAAAAGGAACGAACCGGAGGATACTTAAACATTCAGATGTTTCCTCCAACACAGTAACTAGAACCCGGGACATTCAGCTGTCCACGCTGATCCTCTAGCAACTAAGCCAGAGTTCGGGACAAGGTGCAAATTGAATTTTTCTCCTATTATTACCATCTCATTATCGTGTCCCAAACTCTGCCTACCTACCTACCTTCAGGTTTCCAAGAAATTTTCTCCTACTTATCTCATGTAAGGTCAACAGAAAAAAAAATATATATATATATAAAACTTTATGTTCATTAGACTTTTTCTTTAAAATTAAAACTTGTATTTTTTTTATATTGTCCACGAAATAACCTTAAAACAAAGCTTTTGTGTCATGACCGTAGCAGTTGCATTGGTGAGTGGACAATAAATAAATGGGATATAGGCTATATAGGCCTATAGGCTATAATTATATATGGGCAATAAATAAATGGAAATATATATATATGGACAATAAATAAATGGATATATATATATATATATATATATATATATATATATATATTCCATTTATTTATTGTCCACTCACCAATGCAACTGCTACGGTCATGACACAAAAGCTTTGTTTTAAGGTTATTTAGTGGACAATATAATAAATTACAAGTTTTAATTTTAAAGAAAAAATCTAATGAACATAATGTTACCTAATAAGATTTTAATTTATTTTTACTTCATATTCCATAACTTTCCATAGCTTTAATATGGTCGAAGATTCATTCCTCTGTATTTATTTATATATTACAATAGATCTCTTTACCTATACCATATATAGATTCTTACAATAACAGCAAGATAAAATTAATTGTTATTGTTATCTAAATGTGCTTTCTACATTCTTCATCTGGTACATCAACATGACTGGTCAGAACTTAATTACTAGTGAAACTATAGTGGAAAGTAAGTTTTACATACGGTATTCTATGGTACTTATCTGCCTGTGGAAAAAACTCAAGAGCTAAAGACAGGAGATGGTTAGATGCAAACTTTTTATAGCGATCTACTGAAAGGGTTGAAGTGTTTGTTGTGTTACTCACAGATGGACACATTGCCCTGATGGCAGTTCTGGATCGCATATACTGAGCCGCAGTCTAAACGAACCCGGCCTTTGACAACAGACAAAAATTCAAATTCAAAATTAATCACCTTGTAGATATGCAATGTACATAAACTTAGGATCAAAGAATAAAGTAATATTAATTTTGATATTAAGATGAGGATCCACGACAGCATAATTAAACAATAAACCAAACAAAAAATAATAAATATATCCATCCCAAAACTTCAAGTATGAAGCCGATCTGATCGGCCTGCACTATGGACATTGATGCACACTAAAATTGATTCTATGCATTATCAATATCGTTAATTTCCAAGAAATGATATAAGTTAGACATAATCAGATATAATTTCCTGACATTTGTACTGTGGACCTATCATCAACACAAACTAAAAAGTTCTATTGTCTTATTTTTATTTATTCTCGGTAGACACTAGACGAAAAACATAAGAGACCCTGAAACTAAAATACATGAATATGTGTACTTGTAAATCATTCAAGAGGAGAGAGGAATATGTACAACAACAATTATATTAACTTACAAATGTTGGATTGTGAATTAAATTATATTACAATTTAATAATTAACTGAAATATAAATTCTTACAGTATCGTAAATGTTGATCATAATGGTCATCAGTATCAAAAATGGAATACTAAACTATCCTTTAGTTTTTTTTACATTATGAATAAAGTACTCGTATGATTTGCAATGTACGAAATTATATATTGATTTACTTCGTTTTTATACCATTTAAATCTCAATAAATCAATGCTTTTCAAAATAATTTCATTATATATATATTTATATATATATATAATTATAAAACTTTATGTATATTATAAAATTATAAGATTTCATTGCACTATGAAACCCGTATGTCTGTCTATTCTAAAGTATCCCAGACATTTCTTACACATTTTATGAGCACCTATACTTCTAATGTTGTTGAACTCATTGAATGACGGATATGAAATTATATCACAATATTAATCTTAATGCATACGTAGCCTATGCTACCATAAAATTAAAACAATAACCTAATTTAAACAATACTACGATCATCCCTAATGCTTGGGTAAATTTTAAAGATAAATTAGAAGAACTGAAATTTTATTTACTCGCCTATTTGGTAATGTACAACTATCTCACAAACCTAAAATTAACATTAATTAGCTTGCTGGAGCATTTTTTACTGTCGAGGGTTAGGATTTTTAGATGCACCTACTTGTGTTCACAAATCAGTATTTTATATTAATTTTACAGCAGACTCGTGGGGCATACAATGTGCTTTTTGTTCGTCGTTTATAGTATGTATGTCGTAAGTACATTTTAATAATACAGTAATCAAACCATTGAAATACAAAATATTTCGCTAATAAATTAATTTTACTAATTATTTCTCATTTTACTCAAACAGTCACTCGTGGACTTCTAGATGATTTGAATTATATATATATATATATATATATATATACTTATATACTTATATATATATATATATATACTTATATACTATTATTACTGGTACCTATGGTAATAATACATATTTTCGGTATGCACTGTACTGTACATGAATTCAATGAGTTCAAATTTTCAGTTACATAAAGTAGGTTGAAAGAACCTCTTGTCCCATCTCGATCTCATTTTAGCTCATTTTCCCTTCCTCGTCTCCCATGAAAATTGTACCTGAAAATCCTAATCTTACTGGCGACATAACTAATTCTGGGAGATCCGGCAGACAGCTTCGGTTGACCACGTGATTGCAGAAAAAACGTAAAGATACACGATTATATGAAAAGAGATAACTTACTGCAAAAACTTCGAATGTTGTTGCATCATTGATTATGTAGAAGCATCACTAAATTGTTAATTTAGATCTTGTTATTTTATAGGAAGTTACCCTAGCACCGGAAAGAAGTCCCTTATTATCTACGTCTCAGTTTTCAGACTGCATTTCTCACTGAAGTGAGGAAGACATGAGTTCGACAACATCACTTTTCCAAATAATAATTTCTACCCTTTAACTTCACATAAAATGTTGTGAGTAACTCTTTTCATAACTATAATAGCCTGTTTCTTCAATGTAGAGTTTGTCACGATTTAACATAGGTTGGAGAAACCAACAATAGATCAATATCACACCGTGCATTCAATAGTATTATAGATCTGAGGGTTCATTTTATAGCTGCTCCATTTTAAAAAGATACCGATAAGTAACCAAATTCAGTTGGTTGCCAAGAATAAAAAGTCCAAGTATTTACTCTGTAAAATTCGCAGTGATTGAGCAAGCTGCCGTAATATTCCACATGCTAAATCTTAATCAACTATCATTTTTACACTAACTCTCAGTGTCTCCAATAATAATGGTTGATTGGGTTTCCACGATCTCTGCCCACCTGGCATGGGGAAATCCGTTAGGGCGGATTGCAATTTATTTCAACGACTTTGTTTTTACGGTTATTTGTCAACGTCGTATGCCTATAAATCTATTGATATGGGACTATCACTTTAAAGCACAAATAAATTCCATCTATCTTGACTGGGATCGAACCTTCCAACTTGGAACAGAAAATAAGTGACTCACTATTGCACTTAGGCCGATATTATTCCTATTATATAAGTAAGACGACGTAGAAGTAATAACAACTAACTGGAAAGACCCACAGCATAACATTGACTGAGGTAGTCGTGGATTCGAATAACGTTTCTCGGCAATGGATGCTAATTTGAAGACACTGTGAATTTTCGACGAGAGCTCCTTTTTCTCTCCAACATTTGAACCAGTCCGTTTGACCATCCTGTTGTCCCTGAAGTATTATTAGTTTCGAAGGCAATGACTTTCCTTACCAGTAAACAAGATCTTGCAATGCCAATCATTTCATTCAACTCTTCATCGAAGGCCAAATCGATAGAAACATGAGGATTCACTCTTTAACATCGCATTTACGTTTTAATATAATTTCTTTGTTAATGCACTGATACTTGAAAATACGCTATTAAATTCTGTAAAGCAAATTTGTTCTGTACGGGCATCAAACTCAAGTTTTCAGGTACATATTATATTAATAATTATTAAGTTACATATAAAATATTGTATATTTTATATTATTAAGGACTATATATTAATCCTTTGTATTTACTGCTTGTCACCTCATCTTATAACTACTCGTGTTAGTGATGACTTCACCGAAGAAAGACTCCTAAGAAATATCTGAAACGTTAGATTTTAATAAAATGATGCAGTTAAACCCGGAGAGCTATGATAATAATGTTTTTAATTTTGAATGATCATGTGAAAGCAGATACGGTAAAATATCTACTGCAATGTCAATATGAATAAAATGTTTTTAAATTGATTTTTTGTTAAGAATATTATGCTATCCTATATTATCACTGCTGAGCATAAAGACATTTGTTTAGAGAGTAGGGTGAGATTACACACCTGTTTTCACATAGACCTTAAACTTAAACCTTCAATTCTGACAGCCGGAGGTCATGTTCAAAAAAGGTAAAGATAGAACCAATAACACAGTAACCTTAACTTTTATCATTTATTAGTCATTGCGAATACCGTAATCATAGCGTCTTCCTGTGTATTCTTAAGGCAACCAGGAAGTGTAAAAAACCGGATTTCACCTGTAGTCCAGTCAAATTAGATTTTTTGCTGCATTAAATCATGTAGTTCCAAATGTTTCAGGAATGTGTAGTGGGAGGTCCCCTTAAGAACGCCTAATGTTTTCCCGCCAATTTCAGGTGCCGCGGGGGGTGGGGGGGAGGCTCAAAGGTCCCTTTTTTCAGTTTTTGGCGCAAATCTCGAAAACAGTGCATCGTACAGAAAATGTTATGGTATTCAAAATTAAAGCTTATTAAATTCCCGACAAAACGGTATATTCATATTTATCTTTATATGTTACCGTCTCCGAGAATGAGCCGACGAAAATGGAAAACATGCAGAAAAATTTGTAGCGCCTCACGTTTTTCGTCGAACTCGCCCTTCCAATTCCTTAGTTTTCCATTTTACAAGAAACTTGTAAGAAAAGAAGTTGTAGAGAATTACATGTTCTTCAAGAATATACATACATTTGATAATTTATCTTCACATAGTCAAAAGTTAGACCATTTTAAAATTTCGGGGTCGATTTCGAGATTCCGCTAGTAAACTGCTCATTTTATTTCCGTTTTCAAGTACTTTAATTCTCTGTATCACGTTATTTATTGTTTATGTGAACATAAATGTTATTTATTATCCATATAACCAACGCATATATATATATATATATATATATATAATAGCTAATAATTCAAAAGTAATAAAAGAGGCTTACACAACCCAATTTCCGCTCACCCTTCCATCCTGTCACACATTTAAAGCTGTTCATACTCATATTCCTCATCGTACAACTCTTCCAAGTCCTCTTGAATGGGAGCATTGTTAGTGCAATCACCGTGGCAATAGTCACAGACAGGTAGCAGTGGATGCCGGCTATCCGGCATCCACATCTCATACCGCAGCCTGTGGCACAATGACAAAATATGGAGTTGAGCACGCTGTCAGGTGCAATAGGGGCCTTTGTCTTAATAGGAGTCAGATATCCCCATCTTCTCTTGTCCAACCCCAACGTTCAGGTTCGAGAGATTCATTTCCAAACCACTGCTGGACATGTAGAAACAATCTGCACGAGTGATGTAGAGCAGCATCTTTTGTAGGTGGCAATGAAGACAAGTTCGCTTTCATCTTGGCTGAAGATTTGATGAAGCACATGTACCTGTGGATAAAACACAATAGAATAGAATAGAATATTTATTTATCAAACAGCATGATTCAATGAAGTTAGTACATGCAATACAAAATGAAATGTACCTGTGATGATTGAGGTCATGCTCGTTGGGTGGGGCCTGATACATCAGTAGGAACTTTTGTTCCCCAGCTTCAGCAATATCTCCTGGCGTGGATGTGGAGTCGTAAAACACTTCAGCGATGTTTTTGGTTTCGTTAGGAAACCGCTGGAAACATTTAAGTATGGCTGCTTTACTTTTTCCATAAATCGCAGAAGTGGTATCGCATCCAGTGAAGCAATGGATAAACATAATGTATGGGCTGAATGGCTGTCTTCTGTGTTGCCTCGAACAGGCTTCATAAAAAACAAATTCGTGTCTCGTGGTGTGAGTGCCACGAGTAAGACGAGCTGGTCTATGTCTTCGCCAACTACCACCACAGTTGAATGAGAGGTATTTTCCAGTCCACACCTAACAATGCTGCAGTCAGCGTCTCCTTTGTCTATGATGACTTGTACACCTTTTGCGCCCAAGGCTTGCGCTAACATACATATCAGCTTGGTTTTGTTCCTTTCGTTGGAAATGAAGTTTTCCTGCTGAACAGTAGCCACCATGTTCTCATCAAAGTCTATATCCACTGATGTTTTACTTCATGCCCTTCGATGTTCGGCTCTTTTCGTGGAATTCGTGTCTTCGTAACCGTCAAAAACCACAACAGAGTTGTAGCCGTAACGGTTGATCATGTAAGACACATATTGATCGCAGATGGAGGCGAACTTGGTGTTGTTGTTCCACTTTACTCTATGAAGGAGGAAGCCGCCATAGATTACCGTGAAACTGTTCTTCAAGTTAACCATTTTATTGCTTGAAGGAAAGGCATCGTAGAGAGCTGACTTTTTCGTTTTCCTCATGATCCCTTCGTCGAAAAGAGTCATGGGGTATGGGGCTAACTCACACTTCAACAGCTCCTTTACGTCCTCTTTAGTTTTCTGGGTAATTATGGTCCTCTGGAAAATCATTAAAGGCTCAATCACCACCACTCCGTTGTCCAGTTTGACAGTGTTGCTCATAGCAGCCAATGGGACTACTGCGTTCTTACACTGCTTCATTTCTGCGAAGTTCATTCTAACAAAAGTTTCCATTGTACGGGTTCCGATTTCCATTGCTCGGTAACAGTTGATGTTATTGGTTCCTATTACTCCGGTTGAAAGGGACATCAAAGAATCGCGTACAGAAAATGGCGGGTGATCAGCCAACCACTGAGCAAGTTTCCTTCTGTCTTGGTCATTTCTGCTAACTCGTGATGCTCGAAAGTCGACATGCTGTTCTCCACTCACAGAATGGACTAACTAACTATGTATACTACGTCGATTATGTAAACAATAAATGTACATAAAAGTTCACATTTTATACATACTGGTATAAAGGCTCACATGCATTTATATATATATGTATATATATTAGTTATATGGGTAATAAATATCATTTATGTTTACATAAACAATACATAAAGTGATAAAGAGAGTTAAAGCACTTGAAAACGGAAATAAAATGATGGGCAGTTTACTAGCGGAATCTCAAAATCGACCCCGAAATTTAAAAACTGTCTAACTTTTGACTACATGAAGAAAAATTATCAAATGTATGTATATTCTTGAAGAACATGTAATTCTCTACAACTTCTTTTCTTACAAGTTTCTTGTAAAATGGAAAACTAAAGAATTGGAAGGGCGAGTTCGACGAAAAACGTGAGGCGCTACAAATTTTTCTGCATTCTTTCCATTTTCGCCGGCTCATTCTCGGAGACGGTATCATATAAAGATAAATATTAATACACCGTTTTGTCGGGAATTTAATAAGCTTTAATTTTGAATACCATAACATTTTCTGTACGATGCACTGTTTTCGAGATTTGCGCCAAAAACTGAAAAAAGGGACCTTTCAGCCACCCCCCCACCCCCCGCGGCACCTGAAATTGGCGGGAAAACATTAGGCGTTGTTCAGGGGACCTCCCACTACACATTCCTGAAACATTTGGAACTACATGATTTTTTGCAGCAAAACCATCTTTTTTTATCTAATTTGACTGGGCTACTGTAGTTGTATGCGATATAAGTTTAGTGGTCCCACAGTTTAAAACTGCAAAAGCGTAGAATCTTGTTAACGGTTTTTAACGTTATTGCAAGAAAGTACAACCAGAATGAATAATACGATTAAAAAAAAGAGTGCGTGGAACGCCACGCGACAGAAGTAAAACTTTATTTTATTTTTTATTTTTTAAATTTTGGATTTTTGGATTTTTTTCAATTTTGCATTATTGAACATTTTAATATTGGGTTTTTGGACTTTTTTAATTTTGGATTTTAGACTTTTTAATTTTGGATCTTTGAATTTTTAATTTTGGATTTTTTTAAATTTTCGATCTTTGTATTGTTTACTTTTTTATTTTTTATTTTTGGATTTTTAAATTTTTTATTTTATTATTTATTAAATTTTGGATTTTTAGATGTTGTAATTTTTAATTTTGTTTTTTTTTAAATTTTGGAAATTTGTATTTTTTAATTTTGGATTTCCAATTTTTTTAATTTTGGTCTTTGGATCTTTGAATTTTTTTAATTTTGGATTTATAATTTTGATTCTTTGAATTTTTTATTTTTTGAATTTTTTAATTTTGTATTTTAGTTTTTTAAATTTTGGATTTTTAGATTTTTTCAATTTTGGTCTTTTCGATTTTTAAATTTTTAAATTTTGGAATTTATTATTTATTAAATTTTGGATTTTTGGAAGTTTTAGTTTTTAATTTTGTTTTTTTAAATTTTGGAAATTTGTATTTTTTAATTTTGGATTTGCGAGGTAATGAACCTCCGGGTTCCATAAAATAGATAACATACCTTTAGATTGCTTAGGAATTGTCTATTGCCATTGAGGAAGTAAGGTCTGAAAATTTCCTTTGATTACTCCTAATCATTGAGTTGATTGTTTTCTGTGCAGTCCGCACCGAAACAAGTCGGTTTTGAGTGTGACTGATTGTGACTGATTTCGTGACGGTTTTAGTGCGACTGATTTTCCCGATTCACCTTCTACCGCCACTAAAGAAGTTTTACTTCAAAAATTTCGAGTTCTCTTAAAAGATAGTGATTTGAAGGCTCCGAGACCAAAAAATCACATTCAATAAATGCTTGGGTCCATTAATAACAAAGCTCAAGGATGAAAGTTCGCATGAAATATTAATTACTATCTAACTTTATGACTTTCAAAATTATGGCTTGTTTACAACTCTTCTTGCCTCTACGATCGCCTTACTCAGGAAAAATATTGTTTTCGATTTCCGAATCTAATTTAGAGTATTTACTAAAATATACACCCTTGTAGCCATCATGTTCACATGAAATTCACTGAAAAAAGATATTAGATTAAAATGTCTTTTACAGGTGCATTTCTCCACTGTGAATGTAAGACAATGCTTCTGCAGAACAAGATCAAAGACATCCATTACAAAAGACTTATCTCTGAGACACAATAGAAAAATATGATTCTGAGATATACGGGGCAAACAACAGAAATTAAATAACCCTTGCACTTATAATAAAGTGACATTTATTTTCAATTAACTTCATGAATGAGTTGTCTATAACTACTGCGAAGCTGAAGCATTCCGTACTTGGAAGTAGAAACGAAACGTCTATTCTTTTACTAGTAACATGATTTTCTTTTATCATACGTAATCCCACGAGTGATTACGAGTTTATCGATATATTTATGAGAACGAAGTTCGAGCAAATTTATCTGATGAAACTCATAATAGACGACTCCATGAATAAAATGTAACGGATTTTGTAAATAATAATTTTTTCTTATTTTGTTGTCAATATTCTGCCAGCCGTAACATCACGGCATACTAGATGAATGAACAGTCAATGAATCGATTCGATGAATCGATCCGAGATCCTAATCCTACCAATAGCGCGCATCACAAGATTGAGGGCGCCGTGGTAGTTGCTTAGATCAAAAAGCTATAAGAGCACGCGAACTGGCTTGCACCGAATAGAAATTGTATTTTTAAGTAACGGCCATTTATATTATTTCAATTTTCAAACAAATTATGTTGTATTAAATAATGTGTTTTCATTATACTCAATGCAGCATGTGACGTATTAAATCACCGCACGTTGATGCCTTACGTGTCCAGTAACGAGCTACGTTTTATCAGATAAAATTGCATCCTTGCGATCCGAGGAAGGATATTTTAAGATAAAAGTCCGTGAATGGTCTATATCCGTGTAACTGCTAAACGATATTGGTCAATATCAAACTCGCAGCATATGAGTGGAATAGTCTTCGATATACCTTTTATATAACTTTTATATAATATTACCTTTAATATAACACTGTAATACGGATACAAGAATTATAAACGTAGTTACAAAATATATAGCACAGTAATTATTCATTGCATAGCATAACAAATCGGACCGATGTATAAAATCTAGATTGCATGCCTCATTGTTCAGGAGATTCACTGCGTATGAATTGGGGTGTTTGTTTAAACGAATCTGTTAGATCAAGCTACAATCCCTACAAATTGTTACCTTCAGACAACAGACAATCGTTTTTAATTGAGAATCTCCGCCAAGTGTTCATAGTTCATTTTAATTCAGGTTTATTGTAAACACAATAGTAGTTTGTCTTGTAACAATAAAGAATTATTTTTTTATTTATCTTTAAATGGCACATATTTGCTAGGGGCAATTTGATGGGTAGGCCAGTTCAGAAAGATATTTTTTTTTTCCGCTAAGGGTGTCCATACAATTTTACTTACTTGTTTAGTAATAAAATAAGTGTGTTTTATATTGTACATTCATGCACTGTCATCCATTAAATTGCTTTTAGCAATTCATTACTTAAAAAACTAATTATAAGTAATATTGATAAATTTATTGGTCTTTTTTTAAATTTCATGTCTTTTTTTCACTATTTTAGGTCACAAATGCATTTTTTATTTTGCATTTTTTCATTATTTTATGGTTATTAAATACCTCGCTCCAGTAATAACAAACAAAACCGAGAAAAGATACAATGGAACGTAGTAAATCTTCTGAAATTAAACACGAACTAGGAACATCTGTGTTTATGTGAATGTCAGTTCAGTTTATTTTATTTTCAAATGTATAGATCCCATTTTTTCTTTATACACGCGCACTCTTTAGTGAACTATTTCAACCATGGCCTTCGTGCATCATGACATGGAACTAGCAGAAGCTAATCCTGGCTTTGATTATATTAATGTTTTCCTCTGAGTTTACACACCTGGTTAGTTTCCCATATTTCATCCAGTGGCTTTGGCTGCCTGAAACAGACGCTGAACTATGTTTGAGACCGTACACATAATCTCGAATAGAATGGATTACATTGGACTCAAATGGAAAATTATCTATTTATTAATGTATTGAGTGAATTTTGCTTTTTAATTACTATTACTGAATTTTTCATCTATGTGCGTTTATGTTCAGGCTTAGGATTTCTATGTAAATACTTATTTGTTTTTGTATTAGTTAAAGTTAAAATCTTGATGTTTGTTTACGAATTGGGACATTTGAAATTTTTTAAGATACATATAATTTTCCATATTCGTTCATATTTAAAGGTATACCACATATGTTTACATATTTTAGAAAAAAAACTTGTATGTCTTGACATAATAATAGAAGGTTTTATTTTAAATATGTTCCATATTTTATGGTTTAAAAGTTATTCTTGTCAGATAATTGTTTAAATTTTATTTCACTAGAATCTGTATTCCAAAGTTGGATTCTTGAATTTCTATGAAATGTTGAAAACCAGATCTAGAACAACATCTGGGTTTAGATCCTGCAAGGTTTAGGATAATCCCTGTTTCTTCTTGTGATGTCGAACTGAGTTTTAGTGAGTCAAAGCAGTTTTCAGAGACAAAGACTCAGTTTCAATTTAAAAAATAAAATTTAACCCAACGCTTCAAAATAGGCAATTCTCTTTAAAATATTAAACTGTGCCCTTCCCTACTTGTACCAACGGTTAAAAAATCGCAATTATAGGGTACATTATGTAAGATGTTTTGTTACGTTTATGTTCTGTAAATCTCCTTTAAATTCTATTATTTTCTGTGCCTTGCATGTTAAATCTTTTTGTACTCATTTTATAACTATGAAACGATCATTTACAGTTGTGCGTTATATTATATTGCACCAGTTAAAAGAACATTAGTCCATATTGTACTCCATATTTTGAGAATTGTTAGCCCATATGTATATACATATTTAGTCATTTTTATTACATATAAATCCTAGTGCCCTTGTAGTCCCCGGATATCCTCTGGCCGTCATTGTCATCTTCATCCCACCCTCGCCTTGTTTGGAGAGTGAGTGTCAATGGTGTGTTTCGTCCTGTGTTTGTGTTGTCTCGGAGGTGGCCCCGGCATTGGGCTGATCACTCATTCGGGGAGGCCCTCCATGGCCTTGTCTGGTCAAAAAAGTATGTCTTTGTTGTGATCCATAGTTCATTCCTCTCCCGCATAAAGGTTACTACAAGGGAGAGGTAAAAACTACGAAAGAGAAAAAAATACTAGTCTTTTTATAATATTATGAGATGAGATGAGACGATATTAGTACCAAGCACATGTAAGTATGTCCGATCACTCCTGATATTGAAAACAGCGAAGGTTAAGGCGTTGTGAAGGTTTTTAAAATAATAATGCATTGAAATATCTTTAAGGTACAATATTTAAAAATAATATTTTGTTGGACCTTCTTCAATATTTTATCTTCTTTGGTGTTATAAAAATATTATAAGAGTTATGAAAGGAAACTTCGTTCTGCGACCTTTTTTCTTCTTGAGTTCACCTCACAAATAAATTATATAAAATACAGCTTCAACACAGCAATAAATTTAAATTATACTCAACTTCACAATTCAAAACATAGAAATCTCCTTGCAAATAATGGCTATGGCCCTAGTTAATTACCCTAAGAAGCTGTCTGGGCATCCGTAGACCTACGCGTTTTCTTTGAAATAAACAAGTGACTGAAATCTGTTTCAACGAATTATCATGGCTTAAAAATAAACAAAGCTTATTAGATTCTGGTACAGGACGTTTGTTTTCCTAAGCTGAAATCGTCTAAAGTAGGTAGGCCTATGTTGAGGCCGACATCAACTGGTTACCTGAAAACATACCCAATTCCAGTTCTATTTCCAATTAAAATTTTTTTCACTAGAGCCTTAGTCACAGATGGTAGCATATCTGCAGAGTTGCAGACATGCATGATCTATCTTATTATAGGGTTTTAAGGTAGTCTACTAGTTACTGGCAGGCTAAAAAAGTATTCGTTCAAAATTTGGCCGAATGTCCAATCATAAAGAACTCTAGAGAATAAAATATAACAAATTATTATTTTATTTTATTTTATTTTATTTTATTTTATTTAGGCCGACTGTCCAATCATAAAGAAACTCTAGAGAACAAAATATAACTCGTTATTATTTTATTTTATTTTAAGTAGTATTCCCTACGCTTATAATATATTTAATTAAAAACTTTTAAAATGTACGGAACTACGCTATATTAACCGGAAAATGAGGCTTGTTTAAAGCTAAGAATAATTGTTTCGAGGTTGAACAAGTCGATAAGCATAAAATATGCAGACAGCATTGCTGCTGACATTAGCCTTGGAAATATTCTGCGGTTGGTAGCAAGCTGCAAGTAACGGATATGGTACAAAATGATTTCCGCAGTCATAATTTATCAATGTGCATATTCTTAACTTACCGTACAACACAAGACGATTTACTGAAAAAAAGTAATCATACATCTATGTTGTCATGATGGTCGTACTGGTAATCCTTAATGTATGCGTAAATAGATCAAGAAAGTACCCTACTTGTGCAGAATAATTTCGCATATTGTTGCCCGTTTAATGTAGCGAAATTGGGGCTTTACCGATTAATCGATTAAACATTTAATCGTCGATCAATTACATTTTCCGATTAATCGGTTTGGTCGAATTCCGAAAAACTTTTTCGATAAATGGGTCAAATGACCAAACTCCTTTCTCTCGCTTCTCCGGCCTTGGCACATTGTGTGTCATTCAGCCAATTGTGTCCAAACAATTCCCGTTATTCAGAAACCTGAAGGGTAGTTTAGTCAACAAACTCGTGTGTCTCAAGTCTTGGCTGAAAAAGTAACCGGAAATGTAAGTTTTGTATATATTTTTTCACTAGTTAACTAATAATGGTAGACTATTCATTAATTCAGGATTTCTTCTGATTATCTAAACGTGTAAAACAATATAAATGCACACTTTGATTTCGTTTAAAATACCGTTTGTCGATTAATCAGTCCATTAATCGATTAAAGTCAAGCGTTAACTCGATTAGAAATTTTAATTGATTTTCAGCCCTAAGCGAAATCAAATGTCATTAATTAGGGTACTTTTTACTTCCTCTGCCCGTACCATAGGCACTATAGGCTAGGTGAGTTACAGGAAGTATTGTGTTCGGCCGCTGAAATTCGAAGTTGAGTTCATAACATAAACAGACGTTTTGAGACCCCCTGAATCCAAAAATACTATTTTCAGAAACTTTTATGTGCGCGTGTGTGTGTCCGTGTATCTGTGAACAACCTAGCTCCAGGACGGAAAACCGTATGAAAATATAATTTTGTATTTGGGTTAAGTACATTCTTGGGACTGTCGACGACTTTCTCTTATTTTTAATAGTTCTTTATATTAAGAAAATTTCGTTTTTCGTTATTTTCTTTAAAAAAGGGCTCTAACGACTTTGCTCAAATCTTGTACATGAAGTGCTTATACTAAGAGCTAAAACTCTTATTTGAGATTTTAAAAAAATTATCTGAAGGGTAGTTATAAGCCGCACACTGTTTGTAGAAAATAAGTCTTGCCTGGTTAACAATAACGCTTTGTATCAGGTTGAATAGGCGCTCTTTGCAAATCGCCTCTTAAGTATATCAGAATGGGAAGTGAGAAATGTGTATTTCCCATGCCTAAGGTAAAGAAAGTTATGTGAGTGCATTAACAAGATGTAGTCCACGTGATTTATTTGTTAATAAATATAATGATTTAACTATTATGCTCTTAATTTTTAAATTTTGAAATAATTATCGCGGGCACATGCTAGTAAGAAATAAAAATAAGATAAACTTGTCGCCAATCTTCATCTCACATCTTCAGAAGGTACCTGACCCAAATACGAAATTTTGTTTTCATACGATTTTCCGTTTTGAAGCTAGCCTGTTCACAGACATCCACACAGACACACAGACATGTCTCCAAAAATAGTATTTTTGGATTCAGGGGGCCTTGAAACGTGTACGAGGGGTATTCCGAAAGTAAGTTTCGTCAATGTATGGCAGGAGCGGCGTGTTCACCAGGGGAACCAAACAAACGCCAGACGAATCCCCACCCGTGGCTGGTTCCACGACGGAAGTGGCGTCAGCGGAGGAGGCATGACGCAGGCGCACTGCGCCGTAGAAGAGCGAGTCGCAGCAGACTGGCGTGCCCGCGGGTATTAGTGTACCACTCACGATGGCACGAGAGATTTGGCGCCACTGCCATGTACCGCTATCTCCCCTCTTTCAAACGAGCCATTGCTGCAGCCGCTGAACCTTTTATTGTCCGAGATAGAGCTGTTTGAAATTGATCTCCCGATTTCCGTCCCCGCAAAGTGCGGCCTCCACGAACCCAACTGATCGCACGCTACGACAAATGTCTCAATGTCGCTGGCGACTATGTCGAAAAATAGTGCACGGTGTATAGGTCATGCTGCCATGCTGTATTGCTTTTGGCTCAATAAAGTGTCCGTGTGACAAACTGACGAAACTTACTTTCGGAATACCCCTCGTATATATGCTAAAAACTCAACTTCGAATTTTGGGGTCGAAAACAATACTTCCTCTACCTATAGTACGGGCAGAGGAAGTAATACGTCCGCTCATCCCACGATTTTACGTATGTTCACTAATCCCACGTCCTGTAACTGTAATCCATGGAATCTATCGATGTCCTGTGGCCTGTAATTGCTAATAAATAAGTAATCGGTTTTATTGGTAGTTGAAGCACCTGGGCTATGAACCATGAACTTCATTCATTATAGAAGATATAAATAATGCAATGCAATGGAAAAAGGCGTATTTTAATTTCGAAAACTCACCTGTTAATGTTAGTGGGTGGACCGGTGCACTCGCTGCCCACAGAGATATGCGTCATCACCTGGATGCCCGCGTCCGTCAGGCTTGCTAAGAACTCCCCCTTGTTCTTGTAGGTGAACACAGCACTCACATTCCCTGCAACACAACAAAAGAAAATCGCAATGAAGAACGACGGAATCTGAATCATATTCGTTATCCTTGTTGGTGGGTTGGTATGTCTATATGGTTATTTAACGACGGGGATGTACTACAACTTAGGCCTTTGACCGTAGCCGGTGTGCCGGTGTGCCGGAATTTTGTCCCGCAGATGTTCTCTTATATGCCAGCAAATCTACTGACATGGGCTTGTCACATTTACGCACACATAAATGACATAGACCTGGGCCGAGATCGAACCCCCAACCTTGAGTACAGAAAGCCAGCACGATACTAACTGCGCCAACAAAGGCCGACAGGAAGCATCCTTGTATAATTATAAGATCCATATTAAAGTTGTAATTATTGGAACTGCCTTCTCTTTAATTTTTTCATAGCATTTTATGAAACTTGAAGGTACTTTAACTGATTCAATACTAATTTGTTTCCATATTTTTCGCTATTTTCAATTTTAGTAGCCTACATTTTAATGAAAACGTACGTTTAATATTTCAGAATTGTAATGTTCATATTGTTATGATTGTATGGACCTATATGACAATAGTAAGTACACAATATGTCATACATGATAAATTTAGATTAATTTCACGAAATTTGAATATGCAATAATGAACACTTTTTATATATTTTTTATTTATTTATGTTTTATTTCGATCAGATGCATAATGTAATGTGCCTAACCTAACTGCCTCCAACCTAGCTCTACATGTCTCTAACTTAGAATCTAGCTGCCACTATTTACCTTAATGCCATTGTACTGATACGCAAAGTACAAGAAGCATAGTTGGTCATCCTGCTTCGGCGGAAAACAAATACTTCTCAGCGTCCGTCCGAACTTGCATGTCGCAAATTTGGTTCTCCTTAACTGCGATTATGCCCCATAGTGACTCTTAAAAATGCGTAATTTCCGTAGCGGTACTCTCATTTTTTCTATAGGTAAGGCACAACATTTTTCGCTTGTAAATCAGTTGATAATGCTTGCAAGTGCAACAAGCGCGGATGGTTCATGCTATAGAAGACAGTTTTAGTTGGCAGATTTAGAACAATTTTTTTTAAAACCATTATTTGATAATTCAAAAGGAGCAAAGAATGAGTGATTTTTCTAATGCATTCAAATGGAAGATAATTTTTGAGTTAAATATAGGATATTTTAAAGTAAAATATTTAAAATATTCATTAACCAACGTTTGGTGATACGTAAGAATTCATAACACTGGTTTAGACACTCCATTCAAACTGAGTTAACCAGAGCTTCAATTCGCATTACTAATGTATGCCTGGCAAGGGCCGTAGCAAGGGCCGTAGCAAGGTCCTTCTGCGCCCTTGGCGAGTTTGACAAATCTGCGCTCTCCAATACTGGGGGGGTCTGAACAATTTTTTTAAATTTCTGTAAAATTGGTTATTATTTTAATATAAAAACACTGTTATTATCAAAGAAAACCTAAACCTCAATTTGAAAATGAACTAAGAGTTGGACTTTCAAGGTACTAAAACCTTATTTTCAGACGACTGAACTACTTAAAAAGATAATTAAATCATAAAATCTAGTATCAAAAGTAAATTACATAATAGGCCTGAGGCCTACTAAAATGTTTAACACATTAATATAGGTAAAAGTATTTTTTTCGAATAGTTGAACCACTTTCATCTCAATAATAACGTACATTTTAATTTTTATTGTTATATCATTCCATACTGTTCATGATTTATGTTATCATACTCTGTCAATAAAAACGTGTTAATTAAAGAACGTTGCATGACTGCTTTTTGTTTGTAGACAATCGGCATAATACTACAGATAGTTCACGTGCAGTAATTTTTAATAACCTGAAAGATTCTTCCATTAAGGTGGAATTTTTATTGCTTGATAAATTGCACGAGTCTAAAAAAAGGCGGGATTTTTCATGGTTAATTTTGCGCCCTCTGTACCTGCGCCCTTGCGGGGGCCCACCTCGCCACCGCCTAGCTACGGCCCTGTGTCTGGCATGTATAGAATGCGTTTGTAAGGAATATGCTAGGAAATGGCTGTCGACTCGGCAAACTACTTATAATTATGACGTGTATGTCGGGAAGTTTTTACAGACACCTGGCATAAAAAGCAGTCACGTGCAGTGTCCAGCAACTAGACAAGTAATAAGGGTTTAAAATATCGTGCTTCGCGTCACGTATTTATCGCATTTCATTTCCAAGTGTCCTTCCTGTTCATACAAGTGTCAAAGGCGCCAACGCGGGTTGCTGATAATTTTTAGCAACAGAAGATATTTAAAGTCACAAAATAAGCATACACTCAAAAGAAGTGTCTAATTTTAAAACGGAATAAAAAATAAATAAAATCCCTCACGCATATTAAATTATTAAATTTCATAGACATGCGTTCAAAACCGGCCAAGAGCGATAGGCCCTTCAGACATTTCAGACTCATTAGATTAATTCAAGTCTACACTAGAACCAGTGGCGGACGCAGGGGGGGGGATAGGGGGGTTACATCCCCCCCCGAAATTTGAGAAAATGTACTCTAAGTGGCCAGTTTTATAAACTAATTGTATATGTAAGTGATTAATTTTTTTTAGTATTCTTTCTACCTATTCAAATCCCCCCCCGAAAAAAATTTCTGCATCCGCCACTGACTAGAACTTCTGAATAAAAACTGCTTTGGTGGTAGCAATCCAATCGCGGGCGAGATAATTACGTTGATGGGCAAAATCCAGTTGTTTTAATGCATCTAATTACGTTGAATAGAAGGCATTGGTATCGTACTATCATAAGTTATTCCAAGAGTGCTTCACAAATGATCGAGGACTCAGCGTGTCATTTTAGTGCAGACCGGATTTATCCAGAAAAGTTGAAACTAATATAAATAACTATATATATATTATATATATATATATATATATATATATATAAGTTTCAACTGACTCTTCGATCATATATATATATATAACTGTATATATATTGCATAAAAGTTTGATTCAGACTGAAAAAAATCAATGTTACAGCCGGAGTTTGAACCAGGATCTTCGGCTCTCCGTGCCGCTGCTCTACCATTGAGCTAAAGGCCCGAGTTTCATAGTAAACCACTAGTAGGTCACAGTGGAATGATAATTCTTTCATCAATATATATGGCAATTTAATTTAATAATAGCATCTTAGTACCAGCAAAACGACCGTTCTTTACAAAAGTATTATCAATGCATTACGAAAGAAGAAGCTGTATCAGTATGTATCAATTATTCTCAGAAATTTACGGAATTATTGCTCCAACTAATTTGAAAGGTACTCTTGAATATTTTATTAAATTATATTTTCGCAGTATGAAAGGGCCTCAAAATATAAGTTTTTTTAATTTCTTAAATATTTTTAATTTTTAATTTTATTTTAAGGAAATCATATTCCAGCTTCCGTAGAGTTCTAGTCCATATCGTGACTAGTCACACAACATGCATTGTATATTTAATTAAATATTCATACAATTGATTTTTTTTAATAAAACATGCCACTACATTATTCTAAGGAATTTTTATTTTGTGTCCGTTTTTGTGTAAAATTTAGCTAGTTATTTCTATTTTCTAGTTTCCATGCCCTTTAATAGGGCTGTACAGACAATTCGTAGTCTGAAACCTTCCTGAGAGCAAACAAACTCAGATAAAAATATTTAATTTATTTACTCAAAAATGTTCAGTGCTGATGTTTGTACGTGATCGAGACCATGACATAGGCAGACCTAATTACACGAAAAATTAAAATCACGGAAATGGTGGCTATTCCCTCCCTATCGGAAAATTAAGGTACCGGTATCTAAATATTTTTAAAAAGTCAGCTGCAAGAGACCTTAAGGCCTATAGCCTATTCCATTCATATGTCCAATAATTGTGGAAAATAAACAATTACACTCAATAATTATCTCATATATGTGAGCACTGCTGTGAGATTAACGATACCGTTTATTTAAGGTATTGGAAATATTACCTAATGTTACTGATGATTATGGTTTAGGATAAAATAGGAGCGATCAGACATAGCAAGTAAATATCCAATCCGGCATTGCCTTTACAAGTGGGGAAACCACGAAAAAACCAAAGTCAAATTGTCCATGATAGGATTTAAACCCAGAACCTCCCGAATGAAAACATCAGACACTAGCGCCTGAGCCATCCCACTTATTTCAAAATACTCTGGCAAAGCTTATTCTTCATTCAATACTTCCCACTCCTCAATCCAGTTGACACTCCCATTTCTAAAAAATAAATTCTAAAGTAAAAAGCCTACTACTGCACAAATTCACAGCAGAAGTTATAACAACTAGAGATATATAATATTTAATAGAAGGAACTCTTAATACCAATGGAAATCATCCAATCTTTTGTTTGACCTAAAAATAAGACATGGATAGTTAAAAATAGAATAATGACCTCAATAACTGAACGCTAAATGAAACAAATCTTCTTTAAAACAAAGTTAACATACTGTAATGAAATTCTAAGTTTCTCGTTGGATTAATTCTTTTATTCCCTTTAAAATTCAAATGTAAATTGTTCTTTATGTAACTCAATTATGCTGGCTTGGCGAAAACTTTAATCACGTGTGAGAAAAAGGGGAATCCTCTTCGTTCTGTCGCATAACGCTTCATTAATCATTACCCATTTACTGAGTAACTCTGAAGGCAATGCTTATTTCATCACTAAAGTAAATCACTAAACCTAGTAGCCCTTGACAAGTCCTATGCCTAACAATTTTCAGATTAACACATGTAGAAGCTAGAGGATTCTTGTGTGTAGTAAATATTATAGCTAAAAAATCAAATGTAGGCCTACCTACCTGCCTTTTATTATTAAAAACTAACTCTATGGCAAAACGTCCCACTAGATGACTATGGACAAGGGCTACAAACCGAAAGTCCATCACCTACTTCCGTCTTTCGATTTTATCGTTATAGACCTACTTCTAGGCCATCCTCAAAAAGTAAGTGAACTCCGGTCGCAGTCCAGTCAATTTCAGAAAAATTCGAGGAGGATCAGGGATTGAACCCGACCGTGAGGACCCCACGTCAGTAACATTAATCATTAGCCTACAGCACGAAAGTGGTCATAATTTCCTATTGTCTAAGACAGTAGGACAAATGTTATTTTTCTTAGTCAAAATAGGTATTATATTTCTTGTACATTTCACAAGTCCACCGCTGCGGTGCAGTGGATGGGTTCGCTCCTCTCACGGGCCCGGGTTCGATTCTGGTGGGGACAAGTTACCTAGGTTGGGGTTTCTCCTCACCTATGGGACAAACGTCGGGTAACTTCATTATTATCTTCATCCTCGCCTTGTTTAGAGTGAATGTATGTGAGATTGTTGCCTCATCTTATCTGTTGGTCTTGTCTCGGAGGTGGCCCCGACGTACAGTAGAGCCGATCCCTCACCCGGCCATAATTCAATCATTCGTATGAACTTATTATTTCAAACATATTGCGTTAATTTATTGGTACATGCATATCACAGAATTGTTTTCTAGAAGCAGGGTTTGGGGGAGATTTCTCGTGTGTTCTCGAAAACTGCAATGTATTACTCACACCGAATCTTCCTAAACAAACCATCTGTGAAGTGTTTAAAACCGTATTATGTAGAATCGGTGAGCTCGATTAATAAAATAATTATTTAATACCTTAATCTCAACTTCTTTTATTTTGAATACACCTTTCGGTTAGATGGAACAATCGTCAGTGCAATTTGTTTTGTAGAATCACATTACATCACTGTTAATTAAAATCAATAGGACTTAAAAACTTAAAACATCAACAAAATTATTCTCATGCCTCTTCTTCTACGTTGTGAGAACTAGGTTTTTTTATATTATTTTTAAATGTGACTCTACTAAACAAGATACCCTGATGATGGTTCCATGTAACCGAAAGGATTAAGCAAAATAAAAGAAGTTGAGAAGAAGGTATCACATAATTATTTTAACCATCTGTAAGTTTACTTCAATGTTGTGAAAAGTCTAGGCCAGAAAGAGAGAGAGGAAGTAAGGGAGGGAGAAATATCTAGAGGGTTACAGGCAGATGTGTTTTACTGAGCAACGGACAGAGAGCAAGAGAGAAAATGTTTGTTTGGAAATGTAGTCAGACAGACAGAGAGTGAGGGAGTAAATAAAAAGAGAGGTCTACAGTGTAATGAAGCAGAGAGAAAGACAGTTTTCTAACACAAAGATGATGCGTGGGCGAACGAGAGATGTGTAAAGATAAAGACAGATAAATAACATAGTTTAAAGAAGAGAAAGGGATGCAACAGAAGCAAGAGCAGGGAGAGGTGTTAAGAAGGAGTAATAAAGTCACAAGAATGGAGTGAGAAAAAGGGAAATTAGAATGTGTGTCGTAACAGGATAACGAGATAAACATAAGGGGGCCACCATAAGCATAATACAGACATAAAGCAGGCAGGAATATGAAGAGAGTTCATGTGCTGTGTCATCCCACATGAATAGCAATGGAAGAATTATGCAAGCAACAAGGCGATCTGAATACTACTCACATTCATTCGCACTTTCTTCAAATCCTTCAGATCAGGGATACCCAACTGGCGACCCGCATACGGCCCTCGAATCATTCTGTGCGGCCCGCGGCAAAGTCAATTAATGAAATTGGGGAGGGGGGACAGAGAGAGATAGATAGATAGATTGACAGAAAAGTAATAAGTATAATGTGCACACAAACGACTAGGTCTAGAAAGTAAAGAATAAATAACAAAATAATAATAATAATAATAATAATAATAATAATAATAATAATAATAATAATAATAATAATTTTAATATTTTCAGAAAAAAGAAAAGAAGGTCGTCCCAGAAAATTAGGCTTATATTATTAAAGCATTCATGAAGACAATAATTAATTATGGAGACATTTATATTTTTTTTACCTTGATTTTACCTCTCCCATATAATGAATAATGATTTCATAATTTGATTTATTATTATTGTGCCACCGGTATTATTAGCTTTCATATAGGAACAACTTAGTAGAATGTGACTGCTCAATGTGCTCCATCAGGACTAATAAAATCTATATCCTCAGTTTTAAAACAGGCTAATCAAGAACACCAGTTTGTTATCAAGAGAACTGTGAAAAGAAAATTGTGGAGGAATTCGTCACTAAAAGTACAGAAAACTATACTTATACTTTGCAGTACGAAGCACAAAGAGAATAAAAAAAAATAATAATGTGGTTTGTTGTAACTTTCAAAGGCATTTGTAGACCTATAAATCATACTTGGAAAATGCCTACAATTCTTTTCCTAGTTTGCTGAATGTTGGCAATCCATTTTTATTTCTTGTGGTGCTTTATTGATTAGATGGTTACGCCACTCTACACTTTTTCCCTTTCTGTGCTATTGTTGTGAAGATAAATCACAGGCTATCTGGTTTAGAGTGAAGTCTTCCAGAAAAGCGGACAAGAAGAGAAATGCGTCAGTGTACAGATTGGATTGCAGACTAAAGACGTCAAAACAAGATTTAAGGATGAGGTCACATTGAGACAAGTTTCTGGATATTGATTTTCAACTTGCGAGTTCTTGATCTTGTCAATTGCACACATCGGAAATTCAGAATCAACGGTTTTGGTTCAGATAAACAGGGGAAGAAATAGATTAAATACAGTATTCTGTTAGTTCAATGCTATCGAGAAGCGACCAGGCGTTTTTCATGTCATGACGGATTGCTTATTAATATTATTATTATTATTATTATTATTGTTATTCAACAGCTTATGCTTGCATCGGAAGATCGAAACATAGTTTCCTAATTTATTGATAAGTTCTGTACCTACAATCTCTATCTTATATATATAAGAGGCTTTGTCCTGACTGACTGACTGACTGACAGAGAATCAACGTATAGCCTAAACTATAATAGGTAGAGACTTGGAATTTTGACAGTACCTTCGCTTCATAATGTAGGTGCTCACTAAGAAAGGAATTTGCAAAATTTTGATTTTAAATGCCAAAAATCAATTTTTTTTTAGTATACTTAATCCCTTTTTACACAGAATTATGAAATCCAAATCACAGTTGGCATGTCTGTTTAATTTCATCCCCAAAACGGTTTTAAGGTAACATTAGAGTGAGAAATAAAATATTCCTCAAAAACAATACAATTTTATGCTATCGAAATTTCTGTTTTTTTCTTATTTGAACCCCTACCAGGCTTGTTGTGTACAAGCGATGGGATCCAAAATTCTACATCCTCTATTAGCCGTAAAAAGCTGTAGCCTATCAAGCGTTTTCTGAGCGAATAGTTTGAGTGTGATAAGTCATTCTTCCTCATTTCAAATTCTAAATACCTATAAAGGGACCTAGAATTTTAATATCGAAAGTCCTTCATAAGTTAATTACGAATTACAAAATACAAAACCCGGGCGACGCCAGGCCTTTTAAGCTAGTTAAGTATATTGTATTACACTAACACTTAGTCTATAAGTTTGAAAAATAATAATGCCAGAAACTTGTGCCCTGAAGTCTGAAGTCTACTGACTGGAAACAGGAACATTAAGTAGGAAGCTCAACCGAAATCGAGAACTGAGATATCTAGTCAATTTGGTGGCTAACATCTTTTAATATAGTTTTTGAAACTGGCGAAGAAAGCGTAAGGTAGTGGGGGAAAGCAGTTTAAATTTCACTGTGCTGGTTATGAAGGTGATAAGTCTATGTTTAAAAGTTATTTTCTGGAAAGTTTCTATTTTTGACATTCCTCCTTCTTTTCTTGAATCCTTTGTTATCGTTATTATTATTACTGTATTATTATTTTTATTATTACTTTTTCTATCTCGATAACTGTTCATTTAATAACTACATGTTCTGAGCAAGAAATATTCATTTTAACTGTCTATGATTTTGCTATGTCAACTTTTCATGCATCATAGTTGAGATAGCCAAAATAAATTGAAAATCAACAGGAGTAAACAACCCCTCATGCCATCTTTTTTTAACAGAAAAACAATAGAATTTAATAAGTTTTGTTCTTAATAATTCAAAAGTTTAATGATTAAATAGTTTCACTGATGATGACGTATGAACACTGAAAGGACTAGGCATAAGTAAGTAAAAAAATAAAAAAATAATAAAAAAATTAAAAAAATGAGGAAATTTATATTTTAATTTTCGAGAAAGCCAATGAAAAGCCACGACCTATGAAAATGTAAACAATGGCGAACTATACAATAGAGTTTTTGTTCGACCAAAAACATTTTACGCTTTTTACATGTGACGTAACAGTATCATAATGTTACTCATTTCGACACTAATTTCCATTTCGAAACTTGTGTGGTATCGATTATTTTCGAACACGGAACGATCTTGAAAGCTTCAGAGCAGCAAATGAAAATGCGTAATTAAACACTCTGTATTTAAAATAAAATAAATTCTGTTCGTCTTAATTTGAATGTTATACAACATTGAATTTATTTTCTGTGTTTTGATATGCATTGTTTGGCATTACTGCTCAAGAGAAGCGCTGCAAGCCTGCATGCCTTGCAGCCTGCCATCTATCGGAAAAGACAAGCACTATTCGTGTCTTAATATATGTCATTATAGGCTTGTTGTATAATGTACTAATAAAACCTTTATAATGACGATAAAATACATTTTGCACTGTAGCTACATAACCGTAGTTCTATTGTCATTTTTGTGTGTAGACGTCGCTAAAATGTACTATGTAAGGACTGCTAAATAAATATGCTCTGAAAGGCTCTGTTGATTAAATGGTTACATAAAGAGCTCTTATATTTTAGGGCCAGACGTTGGTATCGAAGATTGAATCTGAGGCTACGAGGCTTGTAGCCTTTGAGTAGCAATCCCACCGCTGTATTGATTAGAAATGCTCGAGAACTCGAGTGGAATAAAACACGCCTAAAAGAAACTAGCAGCACATGTGACCATCACATTAGTGTTAGTCTGTCCCTTTGGGAAAATCCTGGAAACTACAATCAATAATCTGACTTGCATACATAATGACAGGGATTATAATACACTAGTAGGTACTGATTAAATCTGGTTCGGAGCAACGATGGTGGTATATAATGTTATTAGCACATCTGATTACTATCGTTCCAACTTTTTAAATGTTTCACTAAGATTTCCCATGAGTTTTGTCCCTAAGATACAAACAATATTAAACAGCATATTCAAACTCTTCTATTTTTTATCTAAATAATTTTTTCGGTATTAAAAATTAAGGTAAGGTTTTTTTTATATAGATCGTTTACAAAATAGTGGAATAAATAGCTGTTAACTTTTAGGATAGATTGAGAATAGTAGAAATTTCAGTAGAAAAGAAAAAATCAAATACCATTTTTGTCGCTAGCTACTTCCATTACATCCATCTCCCACCGAAGATTCAAGAGAACACTCAAAAGAAAAGAATAATGTCGGTAGTAACTCACCTAGCAGATACGGAAAATGCTGGTCCCTCTTATCTATAGGCTACGTACCTGACAACGTCGTATAAATCAGGACGGAACGTCGAACTTGAGACCCTTGAACACCGTTGTTTGAGGAATCCCAACGTCCTAAGCTAAACGTAGTGTATTTACCGTTCACTCTGCGCAAGCGTATCGTTTCTTCAGTTTTTACACACCAGATTATGAAAACATACGAAACAGATAACATTAATAGCACAACTTTAATTTTATTTTGTCTTTCAATGTTTCAACCCAATTTATTTATATATATATGTTTTTTTTTTGTTTGTAATTGCTATATAAACGACTGGTTAATGACGCAAAATTGTTTTACATACATTGTACTCATGCATTTATAATTTTCGTTTGTAGTATACTGTGCATTGATGTAGAATTGGATTTATATTGGTCTATTATACCCCTAAACACGAGCTTTGCTCATCTAGGGGCATACCTTCATTTTTTAATACTAAATTAGAAATAGTATTTTCTGTTGATTTTTGTTTTTACCTTATTACTGTTGAAATAATGTAAATAATGAAATGTAATAATGTAGGTAGGAATAAACTTCAAAACTTAAAACATGAAAACACATGAAAAAAGTCACTGGCCACTTGTCTTGAACATATCCACAGTGACAAGCAGTGAAGAAGCTCTTATGAATTTGTGCTATAGTAAAAACAGTAATGGATTGCATTGTATTGCAGAAGATATGTTACGTTTCAAGAAATACGAGATGAAAATGTTACGAAATATGGTGCAGGTGGGAAAGGAAGATGCCAGTGAACGCAGCGGAGTATATGGATCGAAACCCAGCAAACAGTATTACTGTCTCAGATGCATTTACACTTCACAAATGCACACGCATATTTATAATTTCTTTTTGTCATTTGTTAATATCAGTATCAGTTTAGTATTCATATTACAGTAGTACTTGTTTCAAACTTATCTATCTCTTAGTTGGTGTTTTTGTTAATATTAACTTTTTCACTGCTGCTGACGTATATACCCTATGCAACACCGAAAAAATCCATAGAAGCAGTTAAATAAAATTAATAGAGTAATGTTTTTTTCTTACAATACGAGAAATTTTATCCACGTTTTAGGATTTCCCTTCATGAAAACCAACTATTCCATTAAAACTGTATTAATTGATTTCAAACTTATAAACTCGCTGTTATCATTTGATGAATGCTTGTATTAATATAAATTCAACTATGAAAGGGTTAATAGAATTTACACTTTTGACACATTAAAAACTCACTAAAATATGACAAAATTTACACATGAAATTATAAGTTTCTTAAAAGTCCTTAACAGAATACTTTATATTATATAAGAATAGATTAACCTTTTTTAAAAAAAAATATGTTAAGATGAAGGCTTCTTTGTTCAGGTTTTAATTTGTTAAAATGTATCATATCGAAAGCTGTGTGCTTTCTAACTATTAGACCATGGGCTACAAATATGAAACCCTCCCCCCCCCCCCCCGTGGGAATTTCCGACACATATATTATTTTGTTCGTATTGTCATCTAGTTTAAGATTTTAGTTGTTTGCCCCTTATCAATTACAGCATTTAGCCGGAAACCCCGGAAATTCGCAGAAAATGGATTTGTTTTAATTTTTCATTGTTCTTTGCTCCTAATATTCCCAGGGAATTTCTGACTCACATATTTTTGTTGGTATTGGCATCTAGTTTAATGTTCCAGTTGTTTGCCCCTTACAAATTACAATATATCCCCGGAAAACCCGGAAAACCACGTATATACGGAGAAAATTACTATGTTTTATTTTTTAAATCTTTGTTCTTTGCACCTAATATTCAAAGGGAATTTGTGACTTACATGTTTTTTTGTTGGCATTACCATCTAGATTAAGGTTTCAGTTGTTTGCCCCTTATCAATTACAGTATATCCCCGGAAAACACCGAAAACCACGGAAATCCGGAGAAAGGGACTTCGTTTTATTTTTTAAAAATCTTAGTTCTTTGCTCCTAGTATTCAAAGGGAATTGGTGAACCATATGTTTTTGTGTTGGTATTCTCATATAGATTAAGGTTCCAGTTGTTTGCCCCTTACCAATTACAGCATATCCCCGGAAACCCCGGAAAACTACGTATATACGGAGAAAATTACTATGTATTATTTTTTAAATCTTTGTTCTTTGCTCCTAATATTCAAAAAGAATTTCTGATTTGTATGTTTTTTTGTTGGTATTGCCATCTAGATTAAGGTTTCAGTTGTTTGCCCCTTATTAATTATAGCATATCTCCAGAAAACTCCGAAAACCACGAAAATCCGGAGGAATTGACTTTTTAAAAATTTCTTTAAAATCTTTGTTCTTTGCTCCTAATATTCCCAGGGAATTTCTGACTCATATGTTTTTTTGTTGGTATTGCCATCTAGTTTAAGGTTTAAGTTGTTTTCCCCTTATCAATTACAGCATATCCACGTAAACCCTGAAAACCATGAAAATCCGCAGAAAATGAGATTGTTTTAATTTTTTAAAAATATTTGCTCTTTGATACTAATATTCCCAGGGAATTTCTGAATCACATAATTTTTGTTGCTATTGCCATATAGTTTAAGGTTTCAGTTGTTTTCCCCTTAGCAATTACAGCATGACAAAGAATACTGGAAAAAATCCTGATGATGAAGGAATGAAGGCGATTGGAAACCTGACAGAACACACTTCATATTCTAATTTGACATCTGTGAATGCTAATTAATTTATCTTACCAAACCTTCCACAGTCACTACCAAACTTTCTTGACTGAAGTTAGAGAAGGGACATTCGGTAAAACAGCACAATTTTTGAATGGTAATATGAACAAAGTGTCATTGATTTTGAGATTTCAGCGAGCAACTAAAGAAAACAACTTTGACTTACACTTGGCATGTTTAGAAGATATGATTCCCCTTTTCTTTGCATGTGACCATCACAATTATGGCAGATATCTCGTAGTCCATATACTCACCCTTTTGAACCTGCAAGGGACACACTTGAAGCAGAAGAATTACTTTGCAATAACGGTTTCAGTGACCGTAGATCACAAGTTCCGAGTTCTAGAAATTCTGTGGATTTCCGTGGTTTTCCGGGTTTTACGGGGATATGTTGTAATTGATAATGGGCAAACAGCTGAAACTTAATCTAGATTACAATGCCAACAAAAATAATGTAAGTCAGAAGTTCCCTTGGGAATATTAGGATCAAAGAACAAAGGTTTTTAAAAAATTAAAACGAACTCATTTTCTTCGGATTTTTTAGGTTTCCGGAGTTTTCCGGGGATATGCTGTAATTGATAAGGGGCAAACAACTGAAACCTTAATCTACATGGCAATACCAACACAAAACCATATGAGTCACCAATTCCCTTTGAATACTAGGAGCAAAGAACTAAGATTTAAAAAATTAAAACAAAGTCATTTTCTCCGGGCTTCCGTGGTTTTCAGAGTTTTCTGGGGATTTGCTGTAATTGATAAGGGGCAAACAACTGAAACCTGAATCTACATGGCAATACCAACACAAAACCATATTAGTCACTAATTCCCTTTGAATACTAGGAGCAAAGAACTAAGATTTAAAAAATTAAAACAAAGTCATTTTCTCCGGGCTTCCGTGGTTTTCAGGGTTTTCTGGGGATTTGCTGTAATTGATAAGGGGCAAACAACTGAAACCTTAATCTACATGGCAATACCAACACAAAACCATATGAGTCACCAATTCCCTTTGAATACTAGAAGTAAAAAACTAAGATTTAAAAAATTAAAACAAAGTCATTTTCTCCGGGTTTCCGTGGTTTTCGGAGTTTTCTGGGGATTTGCTGTAATTGATAAGGGGCAAACAACTGAAACCTTAATCTGGATGGCAATACCAACAAAAGAACATATGATTCAGAAATTCCCTTTGAATATTAGAAGCAAAGAACAAAGATTTAAAAAATAAAACATTGTCATTTTCTCCGTATAAAAGTGGTTTTTCGGGTTTTCCGGGGATATGTTGTAATTTGTAAGGGGCAAACAACTGAAAACTTAAACTAGATGACAATACCAACAAAAAATATGTGAGTCAGAAATTCCCTGGGCATATTAGGAGCAAAGAACATCGAAAAATTAAATCAAACTAATTTTCTCCAGATTTCCGTAGTTTTCCGGGGTTTCCGGGTAAATGCTGTAATTGATAAGGGGCAAACAACTGAAGACTTAAACTAGATGGTAATACCAACAAAAAATATGTGAGCCAGAAATTCCCTGGGCATATTAGGAGCAAAGAACAAAGAAAAATTAAAACAAACTCATTTTCTCCGGATTTCCGGGGTTTCCGGGTAAATGCTGTAATTGATAAGGGGCAAACAACTGAAAACTGAAACTAGATGGGAATACCAACAAAAAAATATATGTGTCGGAAATTCCCACGGGGGGGGGGGATGGGGGGTATACAGTAGCCTACGCTCTATATTACACGGCTACCAAACATGATCCTTAACTGCTAGAAAAGTAAATATGCTGCAAGACTGCCAGCGGAAGATGCAAAGGAGGATCTTCGGGATTTCTTTAAAGGATCTAGTTCGGAACGTGGATGTCAGAAAGAAGATGGCCACAAGAGACTGCATCCGGACGGCGGCCCAAGTGGAATGGAAGTGGGGAGGCCATGTAGCACGACTGAAAGCTGAAAGGTGGCCTACTCGGTAACAATGTGAGAAACTCAGGATAGGCACGAAGAGTGTGGGTCGCCCTAAAATCCGATGGTCAAGATTAAAGGGCAAAACAGCGGAAAAGCAATGAACAATAGTAGAATAACATTAAACTATTACTGAATTAACTATCTGTTCTTATAAGTTAATACAATTATCAATATTAGACATTTCCTGATAATTTCGTAACCACTTTATATTACCAGACACTTATAGATACAGATATTCAGAGATATTCTCATCCATAGGTTAATGAGTGGTAATATATTTGAAACAGCTGAATACGTCGAAATGAGTTATTCAAAGCACCCTAGTGTATTTTATGCAAGAAACGGTTCCTTATTAACTAGTCTAATCTCATGCTGTCGAAATAAAACTTCATGCATAAGGAAACATAGCGTGACCAGATTTGGTGATATTTAGATCAGCCTTGACTCCAGTGTTCCTTATTGGGTTTGTAAATTGTATATGAGAAGGCTGAGAGCCACACAACTGCTGTTAATTAAATTCGTTGCATGAAGAGGTAAAATCTAGCTGCACATAATATATCTTTCTTCTTATATAACCTAGACATGTGAAGAGGAATTTTGACTATGGATCCGCAGACCCGGGTTCAATCTCCAACAGGGATAGGCAGTCTGAAACGGGGTATACTCAGCCTCGTGAGGACAATTGAAGAGCTAGTAAATAAAGAAGTAGTGGCGCGGTCACAAGTACCATAGCGTGAAGGGAACATTCTCTTTATTTAAATTACAGTCCAGTTTGAGCACAGCACAGTAGAGTAGAATAGTTTATTATCACATAACGCTTACACTAATCAGCCGGAAGCTAGTATATTGGTGACTCGTCATATGTAAGTGACCGCCGGCAAGGTCTTGTGGTTAGCGTCCCTGACTACATATCCGTCCGGGTTCGATCCCCGGTACCTCCTCGGATTATTCTGAGGTAGGGAGTCTGGAAGGGGTTCACTCAGCCTCGTGATTCAAATTGAGGAGCTACTTGATAGAGAAGTAGCGGCTCCGGTCATGGAAACCACCATTAACAGCCGTGGATGTCGGCATGCTGACCACATGCCCCCAATCTTGCCATCTGCCTGTGGTAGATGACGCAGCGGTAGGGTGGTAGCCCAAGTCCCTCCAGGGATGTAGCGCCACGGAGTTTTTTCATATGTAAGTGAAGAAAAGGAAGTTATATGATATAGGAGAGAAAGTATAGCGGTGATTTGCTTTATAAAATGAATGTGACGATTAATTGGTCGTTATTCCATTATCAGTCAATCAATTTGGTCCAAATTCAATAGCGTTCTTCCTATGGGCGTTATAAGTGTGTATACTAAGTTTCATGAAGATCTGTAAAGCGAATTGGAGTTATCGCGCGTACAGACTTCCAGACAGACCAACAGACTTTTTTTTCCTGTTCATCATGTAATCTTAGAAACTGAATAATCTGTTGTTTATTAACTGATTAAAAATATGAACTAAGTATAGTAAATTCAATTGAATACAGTGCATAATCACTGGTGAGAATGTGCTCGTGAGGAAGGAACTGAAACATTGGAGTACGGAAGAGAAATTACAATAAATTGTAGCTACTACGCCACTATTAAATTCCTCAAAGGTAGATTTATTTGCTGTCTCCAAGGGATCCCCGCTGTGACGGAGCTACTGCAGACAAGCAATGCGTATGCAACCCTGCCGCATAAGTCCAGGGGAGGAATTCACCCTAACCAAACACGAGGTAATATTACGAAATACCATGTCTCACAGGTGACGTATGCCATC
Organism: Ectobius pallidus; assembly: GCA_964059195.1. NCBI lineage: Eukaryota > Metazoa > Arthropoda > Insecta > Blattodea > Ectobiidae > Ectobius > Ectobius pallidus. Next base: position 45,936,759 of record CAXKWD010000004.1, on the reverse strand, counting down.
TGTGTTCTTCCCTAAGGGAATGTACAATACCACTTTCATGTGGTGTGTATCTCACATAATTAGTTCGAATGTTTATGACGACGTATTTTTATCTTGACCTCCATTCTCGCCGCAAACACAAATTAACATGAATTGCGCATTTGTTATCCTAATCGGACCGTTTTTATTTTGCATATAAAGTCATAACTTATTTACGTCATTTTCATGGTCTTGATCATATTTCGGTCATATTTGTAATCTACAATCATATTTCAGTTATAAATTCGGTAAAGATCACAGTTATACAGTATGTGCATTAAATTGTCGATTAAAAATGTTTCCTATAAGGAGTCACAAATATTTTGGTTTTACTATAACTGAAATTTGAGGGACAATAACAAGTAATAGCACAATTACCTCTTCCTCTTTGTTGTTAACAACAATTGACATGTTTTTAAAAATATTTTCAGTTCACATTTGCAGTGGTATCTGGAAGCATTAACTGATCAGAAGTTCATTACAAATAAAACTGTCATCTGTAAAACGGTTAAAAAGTTATTATCTGATCGAATTAATGTGATGTAATAATTTTGTGTCATTAAAGTTTTAAATTGTAACATTTATTTTATGAAAAAATATTTTTATGAGGTCATATTTAGGTTTTTGGATCATATTTTGTAATTTTTAAGGTAATATTTTCCACTTTTTTAGGTCATAAACATCCGAACCTTAATTATAAGGATATACGTTCATAGTCATCGACTTTGGGGGGCGGGGGAGCAAGATACGTTCTCCCCAACATTTAATTTTTTGACCAATGTGTAGCTAATAAAATTCCAATCCCCCCTAATAATATTTTCAAATTTGTATATATTTCAACTCAAAGATGCAGCAACTACTCTTTTTAAAGCATTCGTTGGACCCCAGACAAGATTAGTTTCTATTGCGCAAAAGGCAGTAATTACAGACGACTTATTCAGTATCGGTGTGATGCATTCAGAGAAAGTGATATTAAACATGTAACGAAACCCCACAATCCATAGGTTAGTATTGGATAACGTAACCTACTTTACTGAATTATTTAGATATGGTTGACTAGTGAAATTGTACAGCAGTTTCTTCTTTTTCCATTAACACTCTTCATCTCTTCGGGCGAAATAGAATTCGTGAAAACCCGATGTATGAATTATTTCACAGATATCTTTGTTGATATACGCTGTTCGATATAAGAATTCACTACAGTGTACCTAACGTAAAATGACTAACTTATAGAAAATAATGTTGCAGAACATAAAATAAAAAATTGTAGTGCAAATGATAAAAAAAAAATAAACAAGTAATATCAAAGCATATATCATGGTCAATGAAATTCATCTTTTAGAATATGATTTTTAAGGAGAAAATTGTAATTGACAAATACTTACTCACTTTTGGTGATAGGTTTATTATGGACGGTATGATTATGAATATTTTTTATCAAAAGGGCTAGGCTAGTTGCAAACACAAATTAGTGAAGCTCTAAATCTGTCTCCGAGAATGGAAATGCTTTCATTTGAACCCTCCCCTAACTCTGATTTGTTCTTTAGGTAATAAGAGAACAGGACTCCTTGCGTCATGGTAAATTGCTATATTGTGGTTAAATTCCTGGTTTCTTTCGGTGTTCGTGGTCTTCCAAGTTTTTGTAGATATGAATCAATGGTTAGAAATCAGATTCCAGATGTAACGCAACACAATACCTAATGCTATTTGAGTCCAATTATGTGTGGTAATCCACATTTTTAGCTCTCATGTTAGTGAAAAATAAGTATAGAAACAGTCTTGATGTTGAGTCAGATTTCAGACTTAAGAGTGTCTTCCATTGAGACAAATCTCGCGAACTAACAGCTTCAAGACAGAACTACCAGAATCCTTACTTGTAAACTAAAGTATTCTTGCTTCATTTTGTTTTATTTTTTATTTATTTTTTAATATATTCTTTATATATTTTTTTTATTTTACTGGTTTTATTTTATTTTATTTCGTTTTATTTTATATTGTATTACTTTATATTACCTCGTTTCTCTCTCTCGAATCCTATGCCCCCATGTTGGGGCGAAGGGCCTCCAAGTGGAGGTTTCTGTTTACCTATGTGAAGTTTGTTGCCTTATTTTCCTAGAGAGGGCAGAGGGACAGGTGGTAAGCCCATCACCCCTTAACACCTATCCGGAAACTAAGGTATTACTTGGACGTGAAAGGGCTGGGAAATTTTGTCCAGAGGCTCTAATTTAGGCTTGGAGTTCTTTTACGTGCCGTAAATCTACGACACAGGCCCCTCAGCTTAAAGTCCATCACCTCGTTTAATTTTATATTATTTTATTTGTATGAGTATTTTTCCCTCAAAGAGAGATGTTATAAAGCCAGTGTAATCGGGCAGTCAAATAAAAGTTTAAAACTTCAAATTCATTGAATATCTAGGAATTATATGTATTTGAAGTTGTTTCATGTGTAAAATCTGTCGATTACATATTTATTATGTTGCAGTTGATTTTTTGTCATTTATAGCATAATTTTAACACTTATTAAAACTAAGTAGTCAAGAGGAATAAGCTATGTCCATTTTGATTTGACAAAATGTATGTCTTAAGGTACAATCTGATATAAGATTAACTTCAAAAAGTTTGTGTGGTTAATTACTATGTAAAATAGCAAACAGTGACATTTTGTCCCACCCGTAATGGTGATAGTTTTGTTAAATTATTATTGTAAGAGTTAAATAAATGTTCTGACAATATGGAAACAGTTTATAATTTTTATTCCATCCCTGACACCTTCATTAATAATAACATTAAGTCTCTAACATTAATAGCAGAACAGCAAATGAACTGTTTAATAATAACGTTAAGTCTCTAACATTAATAGCAGAACAATAAATGAATTGTTTTTGTGCACCATTAAAATCATTGTCCAAATTATGTCCCACCCGTAATAGATTTTTAAAAACGAATTTTAAATAATGTTTTCCATGTAGTATGGAGGAGAAGGCATAGTAAATTTCACAGAATGAGCAGAAGAGTTCTAGTTCATTATTTATGACATGTAATGAACAAAAACTTGTCATAATAATATGCTACAATGTCCCACCCGTATTTACGAAATGGCTGTTCTGTCATGTTATATAAGACAATATCTAAATATCCTAAATGCCCTAACTTCTGCAAACAGTTTATGGGTGTGGGTATCCCAGAACAAAATAAGTATTTCAAGAGAGAACGGCTGCCGTAAATTAACAGTCATGAAACCTATCATGGATGAATTTGCTACGCTTGTAGTCTAGTTGCGAGGAAGCAGGCGTAACACTAGGGGTGCTTGCTCATGCAAAAATTGCAAGATGTTAATACACTATTACTGTACATGTGTTTTCGTGTGTCAACAGATTTTAAACTTCTGACAATATAATATACTGTATCTGTCTATTCTGAATAGATTCCATAGATTCCGTATTCCATGTTATACGGATCGAGGAAAGAGTTTTTTTCAATTTCCGAGATCCGTTATGCGCTTACGGCACGAGTATTGCATGCTATTTTTTGCACGATGATTATATGCTATTTTTTGCACGATGATTATTTATATCAATTTATTTACATTAATTGAGATATTAGCTGAAAATATTATGTATATACACTATTGAAGATGGATGTTATATTTCAGAAAGTAATTCGCATGTGTTTGTTGTTATGGGAACCGAATAGTTGTCCTATTAAAGTCGCCACAAACTGGGGGCCTTGGTTCCGGTCTTCCATAAAGGCTTGTATTATGATGATTTCACTTACGGTACTTGTGCTTTTTGTAATTTTTACCGCACGGAGATTTCTTTTGTTTTCATAGCAACCAGACTGCGTGCGGGAATGTCAAGTTACGATCCACGGCAACAATATTCGTAAGTACCATTAATTAGTTAAGTAATTTGTGGTACGATAATAAATGAAAAAGTAGTAGCACTTAACAAAGAAATAGAACGAAGCTTCATCCGCCAGACGCACGGCGACTGCATAGACTGGAATGGAAGGCTATTTCACTAACTAGGCCTATCGTAAATTACCAACTAATTCGGTGGCGATGAAGTACAGGTATGTCCTAAAATCCTACATACGTAAAGTGATAATAGAAGTTAAAACGTGTGTATATATGCTTAAGCAAATAACGAACTGAACAGTGCAATCACTTTAAATATGTGAGGAATTATACAATTTAAACCTTCTGACAAAACTTTAAGTTATTTGAATATAGAAGAAAGGTACATCAAAAGTGCAGATTAATGAGATTGTGTTTTTTAACCGTTAAAGAGGCCATCAAGATCATAAATAAATAACTGGTCTAATATTAAGATACTTCAATAACCAACTTTTTTTTTTACGACGTTTATTTTACATAAATTTCTAGGTTAGGTAAACTTCACAATTTGTTGTACAGTGTTTAGTCATATCATATTACGTTTCGCGGACTTTGCCATGTGTCATGCAGAACGATTACCCTTATCTAACTCAGTATGAAGCTATATGCCTACAGTAGGAACTTATTAGGATAAGGCGATAATACCTGTCATTTCAACAATACTTTTTTTTACTTGCCGTTATTACAAAACAAATCTCATGAATAATAAAATCAGATAAACTGATATAACAAAATGCCAGATGGAGTTAAAATTTTCTCTGTGAATTGTATATGTCCATTTAAGCCGTTTGGATTCATTTTTGAAAGAATTTAAACACTTCGACAGATTCTCCGTTACCATTATTACGCCTATTGCTATAGTACAGCCAGGAACACAACACTTATTAGGCATTTTCTCTGTTTCTGTATGAAAAGACAACAAAGCGCTATATGGAGTTAATAGGCCAATACTTAAGAAACTATTGAGCTTTAGATCATGGTTTCTTGAGAAAGTTTGATAAGCACATGTAAAGCAATATGTGGGTAGTGTTATTTGTCAAAGCCCAGTGTATTGCAACTTCACAAACCCTATGAACACTGCAAACAATATTGTTAACATGAGGACTGAATTAAATTTGATGAATTCAGGGTAATATTTTCAGAAATTAGGACCCTAATTGGGCATTACTGCGGTACCGGTCAACCGACTTGGTCCAAAATCAATAGGCTTCGTCCCATGGACGTTATAAGTGTGTATACCAAGTTTCATGAAAATCTGATAAAGTGTGTTCGAGTCATCGCACGTTAGACACACGGACAGATAGACAGACGGACAGACATTTTCCCGTCCACCATACAACCTCAGAAAGTACCATTCTGGCAATTAATAACCTAGTTAAATTAGTACATTATGCAAAAAGCCTATAATGGCATTTTATTGTGATACGAGTATGTTTATGAAACAAACAACGTAAGTTCCATAATTTTCATACGAGTATCTTAATTATCTTTATAGGCAAGTTGAATAAGACTGCTTTTGTTCGACCATAACTAGTCTACATGTTTAAATTTTTAGATTTTAGAATCACTAAAACGGTCACCATTCAGCCCGCCATGATCTTCGCATCGACTGGTTGTAATTCTTGTCTTCTATGACAGATGGCACCTTATGCCGTCGGTCCTTCCTTTTGGTCATTTTCTTGAAAACAACGGATTTCGACAACACGAAATTAGTTCATTTAATATAATATTAAAATTAACACGAACAGAATTGATTTTATTTTAAATATAGGCTATTTATTATAGGTTTTCAGCTGCCACCCTCAAAATCTCAATTTCGTTCCGTGTTCGATAATAATCGAGATCACACCGATGTCATAATGAAGATCAGTTTCGAAATGAGTATCATTATGACACCGTTACATCACACGTAATAAGTATATTATAGGATGGTCGAACCAAAAAATATTTCGCATAGTTCTGCTTTACTAACATACCGGTACTGTAGGTGTATATACAGTACAACTAAATGCAGTACAGAAAAATTATAATTTATAATATACAATCACATGACGAGGTCAGTGTGTTATCAATGCACTTATATTATTAAAACTTACATACCTGAATTAATAAATAATAAACTTAAAACAATAACTAATAATAGGAAATTTTCTGCATATTGAACTTAATGTATTTCCCTTATAACCCTCAAGTAATATACAAAGGGGTAAAAGTGCGTTAGTTTTAACAGCATATTGTTTTCCTCTCTCTCTCTCTCTCTCTCTCTCTCTCTCTCTCTCTTTCCTTCTTTCTTTCTTTCTTTCTTTCAGCGATTTCAAAATGAGTAACTTTCCAACTAAATGAACATGGAAATGAACATCAATGTTAGAATTGACTGAGATGATTCCAGTTTTGCGAAATACAGTAACATGATGGAATATAAAGCAGTAAAGGTTCGAGTCTCAGAGTGCACAAAGAAGCTTGAGTCTCGGGTGGGCGCATTTACATAACAATTTCATGGTCAAGCACAAGCAGCCCGTAACAATTCTCACGGAATACATTACACCGGAATTAATGAAGACACCACGAGCAGGAAGCCCGGGTTCATGCTTTTGCACAATAACAAACTTTTCTACAACCGTTATATAACCGCAAACTGCAGTAAGGATATTGTCAATATTATGTTCTTTACGCAAGCACTGTCAAGATTATGACAGTCATCTAGCTCGTTTCTCCGTTATTAAGTGCCAGTATGGTACTTTATGAGATTGTGTGGGGGACGAAAAATGTCTGTCCATCTGTCTGTCTGTCTGTCCGTCCGTCCGTGTGTCTGTACGCGCTCTAACTCAAATACGCTTTTTCGGATTTTCATGAAACTTGGAAAACACATTTATAATGTCAATGGGAAGAACCCTATTGATATTGAACCAAATCGGTTCACCGGTACCGGAGTAATGCCCAATTTAGTGCCTATTTTAATAGATTATGGCGCCTTTCTAATAGAAAGGCGCCATAATTCAAATACGCTGTATCGGATTTCCATTAAACTTGGTATACGCATTTATGACATCCATGAAAAGTACTCTGTTAATTTTGAACCTAATCTGATGACCGGTACCGGAGTAAAACCCAATTTAGTGTATATTTTAAAGGCGGAATAGCTCAAATACGCCTTATCGGATATTTATGAAACTTCGTATACGCATTTATACTATCCATGGAAAGACGTCTGTTGATGTTCAACCAAATCGGTTGGCCAGTACCGGAATAATGCCCAATTTATTGCCTTTTATGTTAATATATGAGAAGTCGCGATAACTCAAATATGCTTTATTGGATTTTCCTGAAACTTTGTATACCCATTTATAATGTACATGGGAAGACGTCTACCGATATTGGACAAAATCGGTTGTCCGGTACCGGAGTAAAACCCAATTTAGTGTCTATTTTAAAAACGCGGTAACTCAAATACGCTTTACCGGATTTTTATGGAATTTGGTATACACATTTATAGTGTTCATGGCAAGAGGTCTACTGATACTGGATGAAATCGGTTCACCTGTTTCGGAGTAATGCTCAATTTGGTGCCTATTTTATGATAATATACGTATTCGAAAGAATTTATATAAAAAAAAAGCAAATCATTTATCATGACAACATAGTCAATTGTTTTACTGTGATATTTTACCGCTTTGGAAATTAAAATAGAGATAGCTATGACCAAAAACACTATTGTTTTACATGCGCTTATAACTTACAACTAGACCGTTAAACTGACCCAGGTGACCGAGATGGTAACGTTTTGGCCTCACGTTATGGAGTTCCATGGTTCAAATCCCGAAACCAGCCAATTTCACTTTCTTTTTCGTATTTTTATGTGAGTGTGCGATTGTCAAGATATAAAAAATCTGTACAGTTCAGCTGATGCTGGAAGATTTTAATCTGATTAAAAAGAAAACTAGACCTTTGTTCTTCCCTAAGCCCTGCTTAATGAATAAATCTGGAGCTTAACTTGTAAATCAATTAAAAAAACATATTCTGCATATCATAATTGCAGTCATAACTGATTAAAAAAAACATACTGGCACTTTTTTACATCAGTTTACCTGATTTTATTTTTATTATCTTTCTAGATCAAGGAGACTGGGATTTTGACAAATCGGCGAAAATTATTTACAGGCAGGCATTTTAAATAATAATTTATTATTACATATTATATTTGAAACCATAGTGAACATCACGTGCCATCCATAAGTCGTCAGAAACGCCAAAATCAGAATCCCTTTACACCCCAAACATTTTTAAACAAGTTAATGGCGGATTATGTGCCTAAGGTGGTGACAATAATTCTGACATAAGAGGTACGCGCAGCTTACCAGCTTAAAAAAATATTTTTTTCAAAATAATTTAAAATAAGCAGCAGCTTATTAACATTTTGGATAACAATTATTTAAATATCTGCATTATTTTTAAATTATGGATTTAAACACAAGATGCTCCACTTCGCTGTAACCACCTTTCAGCTAACTGCGTAACTTAATGTTTCCGAAAACTATATTTCAAAGAATTTCCCTCATATTTCAAAATCTACTGAACAGAATTTTGTGAAATGTTTTGAATAAGGTGTCACAACTTACAAACATGACCCGATCAAAGCCTCTCCATTAAACATTTTGCCTATAAACAACAACAATTTTTTGTAATTTAAAAATCTGTTACATAAATTTGAACATAAATAAAAAATATTATACACTTAACTACAAAATTTAGGCTTTAAAACTATAAAAAGGATATCAAAATGTTAAAGACTGAGCTAGAAGGAAAATTCTGACATGGCATGTAGCTGCCATTTTGAATAATTTATTTATAAATTAAGGATTTGTTAAAATTTGAAACTGATCTTAATATGTTTTCAAAAGATTGGGGTTTCAGTGTATTAATTTATAGCTTTATATGAACCATGGGGAAAATACTAAATATGGTCTTTACGAAATACTTCATGTCTGCATAATAGTTATGCTGTAGTAATGGGTTGGTGGAAGTGTAACATCTTGCTCAGGTACTCCTCACGTCCAGTTTTTGCATTTACAGAAAATGAGGAAAATGTGAAGAAGCACATAGGCCTATAAAATATTTGAACAACAAATTAATAAGGCTATAAAAACAGCGTTGTTGTAATAGCAATCAATGGATATGAAAACCTCTCATATCCACTGTTCGGCGGCGATGACCCTCATGTCCCACAGTTATATACAAAAGGGATATAACTTATTGCCCTATTATTTAGAATGAAAGTCCTTCAGATTCCTCTATTGAAAGGCTGCCAACCGACAAAGCACACCTGACAATAGCAAATTAGACTTTAGAAGTTGATAAACATTACTTACTTGCTTTCTCAATGGCAATAGACAATTCCTAAGCAAGCTAAAGGAATATTATATATTTTATGGAACCCGAAGGTTCATTGCCGCGCTTACCTGAGCCCGCCATTCAACCCTATTCTGTGCTAACACCATCCAACCATCCCTCTCAAATCCTATTTCTCTTAAATCTATCCTAATATTGTCCCTAATATTGCCCGTCTAGGTCTTCCAAGTTGTCTTTTACCTTCGGGTCTCCCAGTCAATATTTTTTAGATAAGTCTTTAATCCTCCATGCGCGCAACATGTCCAGCCCATTTCAGCCTCCGTGATTTAATTACCCTCACTAAATCCGCTGACGAATATAGGTTATGAAGCTCGTCGTTATGCAGTTTTCTCCAGTCCCCATTTTCATCTCTCTTAGGCTGAAATATTTTCCTAAGCAACCTGTTTTCATACTCTCAGATTATGTTCTTCCCGAAGAGTAAGCGACCATGTCTCACATCCATATATTATCCGGCAGGATAATTGTCTTATACATTTTTATTTTTAGATTTCTGGACAGAAGACGAGAAGATAGGAGTTTCTGAACTGCATAAAAGCATGCATTTCCTGACAGTTGATAAACATTAGGAAACAAAATACACATACCTTCCTATGAACGTAATAAAGGAAGGTACTTTCATTATATACATTTATTGAAGCTTGTGAGTGTTGTCTGTATAAGTACGGTATGTTGCGGAAAATAATATGTGGGTCATATTCAGGCAAATTAAACGAATTCGGGGAAGTCCTATATTACGTAATAACGCTACTAACAAATTACTACTTTGGTGTGGCATAATAAATCACAGGTTTGTTCAGGTCTGATACTAGGAAATCTAGCTGCAAAACTCGTTTATTGACGCAGACTCTTTATCATATACAGACATTGACCTGGATATCAGAATCTTCAGAAACTGAATCTGCTCTCAGTAATGACTACAAGATTCGGACACGCACTGTCTCATTTCTTTGATACAAAGTTGCAAATTATATATAAATGTAATAGGATTGCACATACAATAAATTTTTATGTTAATCTTTATATAGGTGTTTATCACTGCAAATTAAGTTTTTCGCGTTTGAAGATACGCTAGCAATGCTTTTATTGCCTGGAGAAGACCTTCCATTTCTTATCATTTTCAAATATCCCCATAAAAAGAAGGCGTTCGTCTGTACGCGGGGGAAGAGATAGTTATCCATTCACTAAAATTGGGAATGACAGTTTCTGTTATAAGCTAAGCATGCTAACTTGAAATGCATGACTACAAAAAAGTGACAAGATATTTTAAAATCTGTATAATCGCATGAAAACTTAGGTCTAGCGTGCTCTTAGTTGCTGTTGAGATAAAAGTTCAAGAAACTCCAAATATAACTTTGACGCTTCACCCATTTAATTTTTTAAAAGGTAATGGTAAAACTTTTAGAAGCCAACAAAACAGACTGGCCAACTTGAGTTACCTAAAACCTCTTTTTATTTCCTTAGACAGCATGGGTGTCATACATAGAAATTAAATACCGTACATAAGCTTCTATAACATCAGCCCTTCTAACTAAGCTATTTTATTAAGTACCAGATTGGTACTTTATAAGATTATGTGTGGGACGGGAAAATGTCTGTCCGTCAATAACTCAAATATTGGATTTTTATGAAACTTGGTATACACATTTATAACGTCCATGGGAAGAAGCCTATTGATACTGGACCAAATCGGTCGACCGGTACCGGAGTAATACCCAATTTAGTGCCTATTAGAAAGAATTTATCAAATGCAAATCAGTTAACATGACAACATATTGTTTTAGAGTGTTCATATACGGCTTTGGAAGTTGCAATACATTTAGCTTTGACAATTAACACTACTACTTCACATATGCTTATCAAACTAGACCCTTAAACTGAGCGAGTTGGCCGAGATGGTAACGTCTTGGACACGCATTCTGAAGGTGTCTGGTTCAAATCCCGTAGCTGGACTTCTTTCATTATTTTTTTTAATTGTTTTTATGTGAGCGTGCGATTGTCAAGATATCACAAATCTGTATAGTTCTGCTGACGCTGGACGATGTTCATCTGATTTTTTTTTTAAAAGCTAGACCTTTATTCTTTCGTAAGCCCTGCTTAATGTATCAATCTGGAGCTTAACTCGGAAATCGATTTAAAAGTACTTAATTTTATGCATATCATAATTGCAATTATAACTGATTAAACAAAAGCATTCTGTCACTTTGTTACTGATTTTATTTCATGTGTGATTAATTTCTGCTATTTTAATCTAATTCATATTTTGACATTTTGATATTTCCATATGAAAGATTTTTTTTTTTTTTTTTTTTTAAACTCAAATATGCCACTGAAACTGACTGGCATTTAGGAATGTATTTTCTTTCAAAGCAAGGAAAGAATAATTACCAGAATGTTTCTGTTTTCTTTTCAATAAACGTTTATAATTTGATTCTTCAGGTGTGTTTATCATTCCTTAAAATTATCTTCTGGTAGCTCATTGGTCTTTAGTGTCTGGTTGCAATATCTCTACTTATAATAGGTTTGTTAGTTTATGGTTATTTAACGACGGAGATGCACTGCACTGCACTCTCTTATGTCCCGCAGAAGCCACTTTACATGCCTGTAAATCTATAGAATTGGACCTGTCACATACATGCAAACATTTAATGTCATCGACCTGGGCCGGGTTTGAACCTGTTACTTTGGGCAAAGAAGCCAGCGGTATACAGGCTGCGCCACCCAGGTCGACTATTATTATATAATACAAGTGTTAAGATCTGTGCAAGTACAAACTGTAAAAAGAACATTATAAACAAAATTTGTAATGTTGGCTGTCTTATAAATCATGGGCTATATTTATTAAAGTGATGATATAAACAAATACGAGTATTTGTCACTCAACTTCAAGTGATATGAGGGAATTGTAAACTTAAAACAGAAATTTTCTGCATGATTATGGTCACTATCTTAGACCAATTTCAATGATTAATTATTTCTGACTTAAGGAGGGCGATAGCCTTTTGAAGTATTAACATGGAGCCGTTACTTGTTGTGTATGTTTAACAGTTAGGCCTAAGTGAAGTTTTATTGGGAGGAAGTGTTTGTTTGTTTACACTAAGAGGCGTGATGTATTTTATGCACACAGACTGTTATCGTTATCAGCAAACACAAGGTGACTGTCCTCGTGATAAATCAGCACTTCCTCGAGATTATCAGCAGAAGCTCGCTGCAGTCAACTAACTAGACGTTTCACCGAACTTTTACGCTATGTATTTCAATCCCCTTTGTTACCATTATTACCGAAGTATACAAAATTGCGAATTATTAAAATTAAACATATATATATAAGGGTGGGACTCGCATGGCGCGTCCTCAGATGGCGGATAGAGGATACGGCCTCCAGATATGGAGGGTAGCTGCGAGTATATTGAAAAAGCAGTCGCGGAAATATATAATATCTAAAAATGAAAATTTATAAGACAATCATCCTGCCGGTTGTATTAAATGGATGTGAGACACAGTCGCTTATTCTTCGGGAAGAACATAATCTGAGAGCGTTCGAATACAGGGTGCTTAGAAAAATATTTGGGCCTAAGAGAGATGAAAATGGGGATTGGATAAAACTGGATAATGACGAGCTTCATAACCTGTACTCATCACCGGAAATAGTAAGGGTAATTAAAGAACGGAGGATGAAATGGGTTGGACATGTTGCGCGCATGGGGAAGGAAAGAGATATCTCAAAAGTATCGACCCGAAGGGAAAAGACTACTTGGAAGACCTAGACGTAAGTGGAAGGAAAGTATTAGGATAGATTTAAGGAAAGTGGGATTTGCGAGGGATGGTTGGATGGAGTTAGCACATTTTAGAGTAGAATGGCGGACTCGGGTAAGAGCGGCAATGAACCTTCGGGTTCCATAAAATAGACAATACTGTATTCCTTTACTTGCATAGGAATTGTCTGTTGCCATTGAGTAGTAGTGAGTTTATGTACTGATGTGTGTGTAACCTAGGTCAAAACTGAATCCTTGGCATTTACCATATATGTAAACACATTTAAACGTGATTAATACACTATGGCAAATTTCAAGGCGATGCATACAGTTTATAAGGATTTACAAGGGAATGCCTTGGGTCCCCTGCCAATTCGCTTAAGGACTATGTCTTTGTAAAATTATTTTGATAACGCCACTTGTTAAATTATTTGTCCTTGTGAGTATGTCCAACAAACACTGGTTCATAGCTCTTTCTAAATAGATTATGAAATCATGTACGCCTGTAGAAATGGTCATAAGGTGAAAAAGTTTTCAAAGACAGTACAACCATTGTGCATCTCCCATGAGATGAGGGTTATGCAGATAGCGAATCCACTTGTCATCAAGAAAAGGTCTGTTAATCGAATCCAAAGCAACACACTATGTGGCCATCGCTCCTCCAAATTCTCATTAAAGCAACGAATTTTTAATAACGAAAAATGGGTGTAGTAACCAAATGATAAGCAAAACAACCAAAAGTATGAAATCGTTTTATATGAAGTCAGACTATGATAAACTAATAATTAATTAAGGAAGAGGTCGAATTATAAATGCAACCCGGCAGTGATACTTTATTTTGCAACACACTATTTATAAAACATTGCATTAAGAACATTGATCACAGAATTTTAAGGGTTGTTAATTTAACAAAATAATGTAACATGTTTCAACATGCTGTATGAAACATATACGGGCTTCTTTCACATTATCTTCACAGGAAAACGAAGACCATGACAAAACTTCAATAGGGTAGTCGTGTCGGGGTCAAACACAGGTCTCTTGACAAAGAACTAACACAAAACTATTTGTACAAATTTACTGCGTTCAAGGTGTTTGTAGGCCCTGGATGAGTTTCCCGGCTTTGAACAGATAATAATATATCTCCAAAGGTTGTAAGAAACGAGTTGATGTCGGTAATGTATGGTTCTCTCTAACGGATGGATTTTGATCTTTCTTATCATGGAGATATTTGCAATAGACGTTATTTATTTATTTTATGAAAGATAATAATAAGCTGATTCCCTGTAAATCGTGAAGGAAGTGGAATAGTGAACTATGGCTATTTACATTTTCGGCGCATCAACTGTAAACCAGATAAACAATTTTCTGAGAAACGCATGAACTGGATTAAATAGATATTTAGACTCCGCTGTGCTATGAAATGGCCATATCTTCTGAGTTCTAAGAAAGGAACTGTCAACGAAGTATCGACGAAATTACATCGATACTGTGACGACAGAAATGATGCGAAGTGACAACAAACTACAAAAAATTCTGTTCTTTTCCGCTGTAAACTCGTGAAAATTAAGTAGACATCCTGAACGACACGACAATAGGGGAAAAGGTAATCTGCGCCACTTCTACCTTTTCCCCCAACCTACACGATGTAAACTGCGTCACCGACATATGTAAACTGCGCCACCGACATATGTAAACTGCGCCACCGACATATGTAAACTGCGCCACCGACATTTAAATGGCGTCACCGTCATACTTACGCACTAACATTTTCCTTCCCACTTCTCCAGACTTAGGACTGGCTATGAAATTGCGACCACTAAAAGATAATGTACACATTGACTCTGAGACTGTAAAACACAAGTGAATGACTCGTTGTGAGATTGCATTTTATGTGTTTCGCTAGAGAAAAGTTGTTACAACCTAAAGATAGAGCAGAAAAAGCACTAGTTAACAACATACATAGAACGGTACCAAACTACAGACAAGTACGCTCCCATTACCTCATGTGCAAAAAATTGTTACTGAATAGAAATAAACATTCACATATTAGGTATAACTTTTGTTTGCCTATAACTACTGACGAAACCTACATATCTCCGTGGCGCAGTTTACATATCTATGTACTGCAGTTTACATATATCATTTTTATTCTATTTCAAATTCGGTGTCAACCGTGGCGCAGATTACATACACGCGACAATAGTGCTCAGCTGGACAATCCTGTTTCAGTAGGCTTTTAATGTGTAGCGATATTGTTAGTCTATGGCACGACACAAGGTGGGTACCGACAGCTACTGTATCGTTTGCCTACCGTAGTCGGCAGGGTGGCACAGTCAATATGGCAATGACTTTCTCTGCCCATGGTCACGGGCATGTAGCACTTGTGTATACATATAATAGTACGTATTAGAGATGGGAACCTGTTACTTTTTTTGGAACAGTTACGTTACTGTTACAGTTACACGA
The DNA here is from genome assembly GCA_964059195.1 of Ectobius pallidus. Taxonomy (NCBI): domain Eukaryota; kingdom Metazoa; phylum Arthropoda; class Insecta; order Blattodea; family Ectobiidae; genus Ectobius; species Ectobius pallidus. The sequence goes on along the minus strand of CAXKWD010000004.1, from coordinate 45,921,220 downwards.
AAGTAACTGTTATTTATAACCGTTACCTGTTACTTTTTTTTATATTACGTAAATATCGCCAGATCACTTCCCACTTGTAGGGGAATGCCCTTTTATCTCCCCCCCCCCCCACCGGTTGGGGCCGTAGCCAAGGCTGGGGCTCTAGGTAGGGACCCTGGAAATAAAATAACAGTTGTAAAATTAAGCTTTCAATTAGGGATGAGCATCGATAGTTAAAATATCGAGGTTAAAATCGGAGATAACCATCGATATGATGATAATATCGACCTGAAATCATCGATGTATTTAGACAAAAAAAAAAAAGATGTGTAATTTTGGTCCACCTCTCTACTTTAAGTGATATTTTTATTTTAAAAGCACGGAAAACGACTAAATTTGATGTTATATTATCCTTTAAAACCTATAGATTCCATTTATAAGCACCATATATTTGTTCAAAGGTCCTAAATATAAGTAAAAACGTGAAGAAGTAGGGACAAAATTAACCTAAAATAGCGCTGGGAACTGCTGTCAAAACACGAATCTCCATGCGCTGGCCGATGTTCTGTTTTCATGCAATCGGTCACGTGCTGATAATCCAATACTGGAAACCTAACGGTAAAAACCTGGTCTCAATGGCTCAGTCGGTATCGAGGCCGAGGTACCTACTTCATATCTACCCCAGATTTGCCCCCAAGCCCCAGGACCCACTTCCTGCTTTCCACCAGACCCCTTCAACCGAGGACGGTAACTTTGCATTAGCCCCGGATCCCATTCTTGTTTTGCCCCCAAGCCCACCAGGGGCTGCGCCCCTGGACCCTCTTCCAAGCTTCCATCAGACCCCCTGTTACGTGACGAAGTCTATTGCATTTCTTGTGATATGCTTAACGATGAATAAACTTGTATATTGTCTATTGTCTTCACACCGGGAGCTTGGAGTGCGGTACATACACTAACGGGGGAACCTAACCATATAACTCAAATGGAAAGCATGAGAATATAGAACTATTGGTAGCACTGGAGAAGCCTTTGGGAAAATGGCCGCCGGCCAATGGGAGTGTTGGCAAATACTATTTGGTGTTGGTTCCCAACCGAGGGCCCGCATAACGATTGCAGCACGGCGCGTGGAATTCTAGTAGAGTCGTGGACCATACCCTTTAAAAATTCCATTGTATCAGAAAATTAGGCAAAATTCACAAACCAACAGAAATATTTCCATGAAAACTATCGTTGTAAAAAATCATTCTTTTGGGAAATTAAGCTCCTGTAATTTAAATTATATCGTAGAACCAAGGTAGCCCATTAATTTTTTTTGTTACAAAAACATTGATGTCGGGGACAAACATCGATGTAGCAAAAACATCGGTTATTTTCCATGGATGTAAAAAAACATCGATTATCGACATGAAAATAAACTGTTTGGAATTTTCCTGTGGTTTACAGCCTAATGATACAAGTGTACCAAATTTCAAGTTTCTAGCTCATCTGGAAGTGGGCAAACATTAATGTCAGTGAACGTGCCCTTTTTCGGGGGTTATAGGGCTAAAACTTAAAAAAATACTTTTTTTGGAATTTTTCTATGGTTTACAGCCTAAAAGCTATATGTGTAGGGCTACCAAATTTCAAGTTTCTAACTCTCCTGGAAGTGAGCAAACATTAATGTCAGTGAGCGAGCTCTTTTTCGGGAGTTTTTAGAGCTAAAAATTTAAAAAAAAATACATTTTGGAATTTTCCTGTGGTTTTATAGCCTAATAGATTTATGTGTACCAAAATTCAATGTGTACCAAATTCATCTCGAAGTGAGCAAATATTAATGTCAGTGAGCGAGCTCTTTTTCGGGGGGTTTCAGGGCTAAAAATTAAAAAAAAATACTTTCTGGAATTCTCCTGTGGTTTACAGCCTAAAAGCTATATGTGTGCCAAATTTAAAGTTTCTAGCTCATCCGGAAGTGGGCAAACATTAATGCCAGTGAGCGAGCCCTTTTTCGGGAGTTTTTAGAGCTAAAGACTTAAAAAAAATACATTTTGGAATTTTCCTGTGGTTTTATAGCCTAATAAATATATGTGTACCAAAATTCAAGTTTCTAGCTCATCTCGAAGTGAGCAAACATTAATGTCAGTGAGCGAGCTCTTTTTCGGGGGGTTTTAGGGCTAAAAAATTTAAAAAATACTTTTTGGAACTCTCCTGTGGTTTACAGCCTAAAAGCTATATGTGTGCCAAATTTAAAGTTTCTAGCTCATCCGGAAGTGGGCAAACATTAATGTCAGTGAGCGAGCCCCTTTTCGGGGGTTATAGGGCTAAAATTAAAAAAAAATACTTTTTTAAAATTTTCCTATGGTTTACAGCCTAAAAGCTATATGTGTACCAAATTTCAAGTTTCTAGCTCATCTGGAAGTGAGCAAACATCAATGTCAATGAGTGAGTGAGTCAGCCGTGTAGCTTTATATTATAGTGATTTTATTAGTAGTAGTAAAATTATCAATATTATTATTTCGAATCCATATATATCCATATTGTAAGTTTAAATTATCCAATAAAGGCAATATCGTATTTTAATACATTTTTAAGTGGCATGAAAAGCTTATAATTACGATAATTACATGTTTTTTTAAAATTATTTTTTTTTATTTTTTTATTTTTTATTATTATGTTTTTATTTTATTTTTTCAAATATTGTAAATAACAGATGTAACAGAACAAGGCCAAAGTCACGGATAAAACACTTGTAACAGAAATATTAGAAGTAACTGTAACGGGTCAAAGTAACTGTAACTGGTCAGAGTAACTGTAACGGGTGAGAGTATTTGTCACTGCCGCTGTCACTGTAACTGCCCCTGTCACTGTAACTGCCGCTGTCACTGTAACTGCCCCTGTCACTGTAACTGCCGCTGTCACTGTTACAGCCGCTGTCACTGTCACTGCCGCTGTCACTGTAACTGGCGAGAATAACTGTCACTGTCAAAGTAGCTGTAACGGGTGAGAGTAATTGTAACGGGTCAGAGTTACTGTAACGGGTGAAAATAATGGTAACGGGTGCAACTCTCGTCACGTTACGACCAGTTACATTCGCTCGACACTGACATATTATCAATACAACTAAAAAATAAATAAAAAAATAATAATAGGCCTAAATAAGTAAATAAATAAATAAAATAAAAACCAAAACCAAAAATAAATGTATTTAAATAAATCCTGAGAAAAAGGAGAGTTGCTGAGAAATTTGGAAAAACCATACAGAATTCCTGGGATCGATACCATGTCATGACTTTCGAAAAAAATATTTTATATCTTTGCGTTTCATGCCTCCCTAAGTACGAAACCACCGCCCGTTAATTTTTTTGTTTTGTATATTTATATATATCTTTACATGCTAACGGTCGTAATTTTGAAGATATTTGAACCAAATTTTATTATGTTATTTCTAGGCCCAATAGTTCGGACAAGTTCATTAATGAGCAAAATTGGCCCAAGGGGAGGGGGGTTGAAATTTTGAAATATTTATATCTCGGCCCCTATGAAGTATAGAGAGAAACTTTGTTTGAATAAATTAGAGTACTTCCTATGGAGTTCACAGTGACACCAACGATTCGGGGGTTTTGGGGGTAAGAGTGGGGGTGGGGGATGGAAATTCGAAATTTTTGAAACCACGTCTTATGGGGTATCGTTGAAAAGCTCTTGATGAGTACTCTGCAAATCAATAACTAGTTTCTCGATAGCTCATATAAAGCGAGATTTGAATGTTTGAAAATGTGCTCTTTCCTTTTTTTGGCAGTTATTATTGTGGGTTTGTCGTGTTTTCCCCCCTTTTTTTTAACAAAAATCCCGGGGGAGGATCCCGAACCCCCATTTTTGGGATATTCCATACACCCCAATAACAGCAAACTTTCGTCTTTGTCGGCCCCTTCTTTCAGTATTTTCTGATTCCGCCTTTGGTTGAGACGAAAATTAGATATCCTAGGAGGAGCTTTGGTAACCGTTACTTTTGATTTTTTGTAACAGGTCGTTACCGTTACATACATGTAACAGTTACAAAGTAACAGTTACAAGAAATATTCCCCATCTCTAGTACGTATCAGTAGATCTACAGGCATGTACAAGAACTCCTATGTAATAAAATGCCGTCACACCGTCGACGGTCATAGGCCTAAGTAACAATACACTTCTTTTGTTAAATAACATCCACAGTACAATGCATAATTGAAGGGCCTAGTCATGGTCCACTTTATGGAAATGTGAAGGTTTTTTTTATTTATTTTTTTAAAATGTGGTCTTATTATAGCATATTGGTTCTTCGACAAAATTTTCTGTGAATTTGGTATTTTTCTTGCAAGCAGGCTTACGACAAATTTTCCTCTCAAAGAGAACAATAAAAATTCCTCTAGTGAAATAAAATTGAAAAGCGACTATTTGTAGTCCGTTGTTATTAACGAAGTAATTGAATATAGATCACTTGTAGTCCATTATTATTAACAAAATAACTGGAAAAATACTAACGGTCAAAAGAAACTATGACAGATCTGTGAGAAATTGCATAGTGTCTGTTGATAATTTCAGCCAGTATGCGACGAAGGGATTTCCCCACTGCACTGACTTGAACCATCGCATGGTAAACACATTTAAAATTTTAATTGTGGTATGAACCTATGCTTCATATATATGTATGTGTATAGGTAGATATTACCTCTCCACATATTATATATATATATGTAAGGGGTGGGTATTTGTCACCACAACATGGCGCGTCCTCAGGTTGCGGATAGTGGATACAGCTCCAGATATGGAGGATGCGTGAATAAGCAGTCGCGGACAGAAGACATGAGGTGGTCGTCCAACTTGGGGGTTTGGCGTGAGGTTAAGAACCTCTCAAAGTAAAAAAATATTGTTAAAAAATGCTTACTTCATTTATGGATCCTGTCAGTGTAAAATTTTACGAGGTAAAATAGTCCCTCATTCAGATCTCCGGCTAGGGACTAAACCGAGGGAGTCGTAGGAAATATAGATTTGACATAGACGTAGGCGGGACGACAATATCAGGATAGATTTAAGGAAAGTAGGATTTGCGAGGGATAGTTGGATGGAGTTAGCACAGAATAGGATTGAATGGCGGGCACAGGTAAGCGCGGCAATGAATCGTCGGATTTCATAAAATAGGCTAGATAATATTCCTTTAGCTTGCTTAGGAATTGTCTATTGCCATTGAGTACTTACTGTGTAAATGTACCTACAATAGATACCTAAGCAAGTGAACCAATGTGTACCTAAGTAACTGAACCTATTAGGTATCCCCACTCTGTAAAATCACAAATCGCAAACTAATTACACCAGAAACTACGTTTGTTGCTGAAGAATTTCCCATTACCAGAAGAAATAGGGCAGTGAACCGCCGCACCCCTCCAGACACGCTCAGAACTCGAAGGTCAAAGAGACAATAAGGAGGCAGGAAGTCAGTGTTCGAGGTGGACCGGTCGCGTTCTGGAAGCTGTCAAAAGGTAGAAACAGTGAAGTAACAATATATTATCCGCATACAGCATCGACTTTGTTGCATGAAAATAACTAAACATATTATGTTCAATCAATGAGAAACTTGTATCTTGAACATCATTCAAGAAACATAATTTTTCACACTGTATTATAAAGAGGAAACGTGTGGGAGTATGTTTTATGAGTCCTGATCTCGCAACCATTCGGGATTAATAACTCGGGTAAGAGGTACATGATAAATTCTCATAAAAATAACGCGTTTAATTATTGCCTTGGGTGTCTATCAATGCAGCCTACTTGTTACAATGTATGATCAAATTTTGCTAAATTTGATTTTCAATAGGAGAGAGGTTCCGTCTGGCCCCATGATTAGAATTTAGGCTATCTCGGTTGGTAGAGCATCGGCATGGAAAGCCGAAGATCACCGGTTCGAGAGATTTTTTTAACACTCTCATGTAATGTTCGGCAGAACAAATGTACTACGCTATCATGTACTGTATATATATCGACATCTTCAATGCCACATTCCTGGTAGGAATATGGGGCGCTAAAATGGTTTCACTCATTTGCTACCAGCCTAAAAAATTGTTGAATTTCAACCAATTCCACGGTCAACTGTCGCTGCAGTCTTGTTGAAAAAGTCTGTTGCACCTGATTCTCAATTGGCTGCACCATTTCACACCAGTTTCGCAATTAACTCTAGGCAGTAAGATCGGAATGCCAAAATCCGAAAAGATTTGGTGAAACCAGCAGTCAAAAAGGTATTTTGTTACTGCTGTTTATTGAATAAGTATGTTGCGTTAAGACATACATTACATTATTTCAAACTTGATTTTGGACTAGTTGGTTCTACGTCCTTCATACGAGTAAATGTACATAACATCTCTCCGGCTTTTGCAGACGTTGTAGGGAGATTTTTTCGTTGCCATATTGTTTTGTTTGTGGTAAATAAAGAACAATCTATGTGCCCAACGGTTTGACCGTAGTATGAAAAGGATCAGAAGGAACATAGTCCTACATAGTACTGCAAGTGGTTTCCGAAATAGATTTGACCAGCGGTTTTGCAATTAAAGAAGTTAAAAATCTATAAGGGATACAGCCCGGTTGTTAGCGCAAGCTATTAGAACTGCTACCATCTTGAAACGGTGGAATATTTCGAGACGGCTAAAGTCCTACGTTCTTTCCTTGTACAAAAAAAAAAAAAATGTTCATGCAAAATTTCAGCTCTATGAGTTGAATGGTTTGCGTGAAAGAGGAACAGATTCACGGGAACCACATTCTTTATTTACTTGTAGATGACATTATATGGCAATTCATACAGAATATGAAAGAAACGTTCGGCATATTATGTAAAATTCAGTAATACTGTTGATTTGTATTCTGTTCTCCAAATGGTTTTAACAAAAGTACCGGTAACTTTAATTGTCCTGAGACCCTTACAATACAAGCTTGAAAGAGTACCATTCCCAGCGTAGTAAGCCCGTGACCTGAGAAAATATCAGTAGCCTATCTCACTATTCCTGCTTCTCCTTGAAATAGAATTTATTATGCGCATCTCAGAAGCAAAGTGATCGATCAAAAATAAGACTAAAGAAAGAAACTATCTTCAAGTGCAGTAATAGATTACTGCTGTTAATCTGCCCTCGGGCAGAATATTTTAAAAAAAATATGATGTAAAAGTCACATAATTTCCTCTGCCCAAATTCAGAAGGTACCTTTCTGTTTTCATACGATTTTCCGTTTTGGAGCTAGGCTGTTCATAGACATCCACAAAGACACACAGACACAAAGACATGTTTCCAAAAATAGTATTTTTTTAATTCTTGGAACCTCAAAACGTGTATTTATGTTAAAATCTCAACTTCGAATTTGGGGGTCGAAAACAATACTTCCTATACCTATAGTACCTATGGTACGGGCAGAGGAAGTAAAAATTACAAACGAGTAGATCTCTTTGGCTTCTGATTAGGAGCATGTAAGTACAGAATAACTACGACTGAAACTAATTACTTCATGAGATCATGACCCTTCTAAACAGCATGGGCATATTCCGCCTAATTTTTGCATCCTTGTAAACATAAAAAAAACTAGATTTCCTAATTTACCAACTACTGTTTTTACTCAGTATAACGTAACGGTACCAAGAATGAAAGCCAATAAAGAATAAAAATGGAGTATTAATATAGTTAACACAATGAAGGTCACCTGACTTTTTCAAAGGGTGTTCCGTTCATAATTACAAAGTCATTCTTGAGTCCCATATTATGAGACCCAGGAGACAATGACGCTATTATACAAGACAATAAACAGATGACTGCAAAGAAATGAAGGCGCATGTACTATTAATGAATGAATCATTCCAAGGCCTTGCATATAGCTTACAGTGTCTTTCCATACCACTCGGTAGATTATAATAAAACGCATACCGGTTAGTTTTTAAAAATCTGGGATCAAACCCGGGCTTTCGGATACGCAGCCAGCGACGCACGAGACCACACATGTGGTCAATCATATAACAGTCGTGTGATCAAGACCAGTAACAATTTTTATGTGATCAATAGATATAAATTATTAACGGGGCTGTTACAAGAACAATTTTCGCTATCCTGTTGTCATCTTCTGGGGGTTGATTATAATCACTGCCAACTTTGCAAATTTTAAATCGTCTGATTTGATTTATTGAGAACTGTCATCTGACGGTATATATTTTTGAAATGAAACTTCTTTAGCCGTGGTACGGGTAGATCGAGTGCTTGTGTAACGCTCAAAATTGTCACGAAATTAGCGTTACGCTGAAAATCGTCACGAAATTAGTGAGGTGTGACGGAACGGACTGCACAGAAAACAATCAGCACAATGATTAGGCATATCCAAATTTTAAAAAATCCAAAAATTAAAAATCGAAAATCCAGAATTTAAAAAATCTAAAAATCCAAAATTAAAAAATCCAAAAAATTCAAAGATACCAATTTAAAAAAAATAAAAATTCCAAAATTTAAAAAATTCAAAGATTCAAAATTAAAAGGTCCAAAATCCAAAATTTAAAAAAAAAAAAAATCAAATTATCCAAAATTTAAAAAAATTAAATATTCAAAATCAAACAAATTAAAACTTTAGGATTTTAAAAAATCCAAAATTAAAAAATCCAAACTTTAAAAATTAAAAATCGAAAATTAAAAAATCCAAAAAATAATATATTTAAAGATCCCAAATTTAAAAAATCCTAAATTAAAAAATAAAAAATTCCAAAAATAAAAAAATAAAAAAAAAGCCCAAAAATCCAAAATTATAAAATCCAAATATCCAAAACTAAAAGTCAACAAAATTCAAAATCAAACAAATTAAAAAACCAGAATTTTAAAAAATCCAAAAATGAACAATTAAAAAATCTCAAATCCAAAATTTCAAAATTAAAGAATTTATAAGATAAAAAATTTTAAAAATCCAAAATCCATCATTAAAAAAGTATAAAAACCTAATATTAAAAATCCTAACAAGTTTCACTTCTGTCGCGTGGCGTTCCACGCATACTTTATTTTAAATAGCCATTATAAAAAAGAGGTAAGTAGTAGTTACAGTATTTTAAGTACCTTAGTAACAAACACAAACTTGTTTTGTTGGAAATTAAAATAATATTTATGTTGGTCATGTAATAAAAACGCCGATCTCATGTTTGCTAGTATAAACTGTAGAGTAATATGATTGCATTTTATTAGAGGGTTTTCCTAAGTATTGTATAATATTACCGATGATAATACCTGCATTTTATTAGAGGTTTTTCCTAAGTATTGCAGGATATTACCGATGATAATACCTAGGAAAATATCTAAGAGCTTTTCAATTCTTTGTTATGACATTTGTGATGCGTTCATAAATCATCCTGAATAACGCGATTCCACAAATAGTATCAATTCATATTCCAGTTATTCAATCAAATTACAAAACTAATTATCCTTTTCCGCTCCCATCAAACTCTCTCCCATTCATATTTTTATAATTCCCTATTTGACAGTGCTTTTGTGTAGATCGTATTGTAGCTTTTCTACGGCTTTACAAAACCCACGGCTGGCATAGTGGTATTTTAATAGAAGAAAAATCTGATTAAAAATCATATCCACAGTGTTGCATAACTTTAATCTTATTATCGTAAACCAATTTCCGAATCGGAGGACGTTCATCTTTTTCGCAACTGGTACTTTTAAAGAGGACAAGGACTGTCTGAATGAGGTATTACTGAAATAAGTTCGTTACATAGCAGACACGAATTGCTGTTTTTGTAAGTTTTCCTTCCGTTTATGAATAAGATTACATTGATCCGCATGTAAGCTAGAAATGAGCTTATGTCAGGCCCCAACCTGGGCTGTCTCGCCGTTGCCATGGGATGAGGCCCATGGGTCAGGGCGGCTCGAAAAGGAGAAAAAAGTTATTAAAAAGAAAAATTAATAAGTTACTGGCGATGAAGTTGAATAACCTTTCCACATGTCAAGTTAAAATATAAATTACTGAAAAGTCATGAATGCTTATGTGAATCATTAAAGTCTCTGAAGTAATGAGTAAATGCTAAGTGATAAAATTTGGCAAGATTTTTTATTCTAAGTGCACGTATGTATGTAAATCTAACGATGAGCAATAAATATCCATCCTTGAGACATATATACTTAAAATATATTATTTTGGTGTTGTTTTGTTCAGGATTCAATAGCTCCTATCTCTTTTTATTCATTAAAAATCAAAACAAAAGTTTGTTGGTTATTAAATTTATTAAAAACTTTTAAACAAGTGCTTCAAAATTTAAGCTTCTTTGCTTAAACATCGTCGTAACAGCTGGAAAAGGGGCCCACAGACTAATGTGGGGGGCCTGTCTATGTCCAGTCATATAACATGGCCAATCTTTAAACTAACAGAACAACCCTAAAGCATAAAGCTATCCCCAAATTTGCCCCTATACAGAATGGGCGCCCTGATGTCAAGTAAGATGAAAAAACGTGTTTCTGATTAGAAATAATAATATATGATTGTGCTCTAACAAAATCAGGCAAACAAAAAATAGTTTTACGTCTACACATTAGTCCAATTGTAAAGCTTTCGAAACTCTCCCATGTATTCCTTAAGATCTTGAAATAAGCAAACCGGTCTACGGGATTCCCCGTTCTGATATATTCAATCCTTCCAATTTTAAGTTACTGGCTAGTCTTTCTGGAACCCTATAGCCCCTATGTTGGGGCGAAGGGGCCTCCAAGTGGAGGTTTCTGTTACCTATATGAATTTTGTTACGCTTATTTTCCAAGAGAGGGCAGAGGGAGAGGTGGTAAGCCTATCGCCTCTCAAGTTACTGGCGAGTCTCTCTTATAATTTCTTAAAAATATCACCTAAATGAAATATAACATTTTCCTTGCAATATAAAAATTTTCCTTGCTTTATTTTAATTCAGCAGAGCAGGTTTAATAAATTTTCGTTCTGTTTCGCTAGGATTTAATAATGTATTATGTTTCAGATCCCTTGCATGAGGCCTAGCAAAAACTTTTGTAAACGAGATAAATTCATACTCATTTCACGTATACAAAAGAATGGAACCAATTATTTAAACGGTGTTATATGTACCAAATATTAAGTAAACTCTTCGCTCTTTATTATAACATAAATGGTGAACAATCTGTTCCAAATTAGTTATTATTTGATAATCGTTTAAAAGGATGTAGTATTAGGAAGCGAGAACCATTGAGGGCACTGGGAAGGGCTGCTAACTCCATTTCCCTATATAACATATACCGAAAAAGTTTTTATTTTCTCTGCTTAGGATCTAACACACAGTTTTTTTTTCCACCGAATAATAAACAGATGTGAGTGAGTTGGCAGCAGGTCACAGAAATAAATTACCATCCTCTGTTTTAATATAGAAAAGGAAGTAAGAAGAGTATCGAGAAATAACATTTTCTATGAGTATCAAATTATAAAAATTATTAATCCTTCAGTTTTAAAATTTTCCCCACATGCCAAGTACATACTTTCTGAGAAAATGGGCAGAACAGAATTTGCTTATAGGCCTACTCGATTACACAAGCTTAATATGAAAAATTCCTATTATTCTAGATCATTTTCTGCTCATTTTTAAGAGTTCTATAATTTTCATTGCCGGTATCGCAAAAAAAAAAATTAAAATGGAGGATGTATGACGTAGCATGTACCACCGCCATTTTAAAATCCAATTATTTGAGCATTTAAACTTACAAGGATCTAAAACCCATATATTTTTAGATACAGAAAACTATGCTGAATCCACAAATGAAAAATACAAATTCAACATTCAGCTCTATACCGTGCCCTTAAGGTTTTATTTATATAGATTTAGCTACCATAATGTCTCAAGTCCAAATCCTCATGTCTACAGGTAGTCTTGTGGTCACCCAAGTTTTAGTTTCAATTATTAGTGTACTCTTCATGCAGATATGAAGCTCATATGGCACTGAGCATGACTGCAAATGACTGGGCTTATTACATCAATATGTACCAACGTATTAATTTGAATCGATAATTGCAACTGAATAGTAATGCTTTACCCATTGAGAATCCATTAAGCCGGAGCTCATCCATATGAAATCTGATATCCTGATATCAATGTAGCAATGTCGTCAAATATTCTACTCTAGCCTGTATTCCCCGGGTATCATATTGATACCTCAGGTATCGGATTTTTTTCTCGCTGTATGAACGAGTCAAAGCAATGACGGTCGGTGATATAATTTTGATACATTCTGCACTGCATGCTCATTTTTTTCTATCTCTGTCTGCTATGTATCGATGGTTGAATTTTTAAAAACCGTAAATAACGTACATATAGAACCGAGGTATCATAGGTCTATATATCACCCCCCCCCCCAAAAAAAAAGCCCTCATCCCCAATTTTTTTGTGCAAATTTGTTATATTTTGACCCATAGAAACTCATTAACAGAAAAATAAAAATACAACTGTCCTAATTTGATTTTGAGGCCTATATTCAAGTTCCTCATTTGGGTTCTGCACCATCTTAGAAAAGCGTTCGATCATAGGTCTAACTAGAATCATTCTTAGGGTGTCTCAATATTAAACTTGAATGAATGAAGTGATTTTATTGTTAAATAGAATAAACTAACTTGTTACATTATTCGTTCCATGGGCCCTTAAGCTGTCAATGCTTTAACTGTGCACAAGCAAAAATATAAACTAAAAATAAAAGTAATAACACACAGACTAACAGTTAAAACTAACAAACACACAAACAAAACTCCACACACTTAAAAAAAAATTTTAAAAAAATAAAACCAATACACCAACAGAATTATCAAACAAATATATTTTACACCATTCTAGTACAGGGTTGAGGGGGGGGGGAATACCGGTACCACTTCTTTCTTAGCCTTTAATCCAACGGTAGGCGTGTTTACCCAGAATCACTTCAAAATATCCATTTTCTTGCAACGTAAATTCACTTTACTTTTCTTTATAATACAGAATAAAAATTATTTCTTTTCAAAGTCTTGGCAATCGTGAACGAGTGATGAATCGTGAACGAGTTGCCATAATGAACGAACCATTTTAATGAACGAACTAATCATGATTCAGTTAAAGAAGGAGCCTGACCCAAATATGAAATTTTAGTTTTCTCAACTTCGAATTTGGGGGTCGAAAACAAAACTTCCTCTACCTATAGTACCCATGGTACCGGCAGAGGAAGTAAAAATTATTATTAAATACGGTACGTGAATGTTAATTTTTTTCAAGTTAAACTTGGGCAACTCTTTTAGTGAGAGCACCCTGCCAATCTATGAACTATGGTGATTGGGATTACCGGTACTATGAGCACTGACAACTGTTCTTTACTTCGACTGCTTTCAATAATTTTCTTCAGAAAGGAGAATCATGAGGCCAACCGTAGTTCCACCAATGGGTTCGATCCCAATATTCCCTCCATGATAGTCCTATTAACACCCTCCCTAGGTCTTTAATAATTTCGGTAGAATAAATTGACAGCTGAGTATACAGTGAAATCTCCGTACAACGATTACCGATATAACGATAATACTCTTTATAACGTTAAAATATTTTGGTCCCGGCATACTTTCCATTAAAATAATGTAAACTTCCCCTCGGTTTTACGATACTCTTAATAACGATAAACCTCCCCACTACGATTACATTTAGAATCCCCGTAAATACATTTTCCTCGGTACAACGATAAAAATAGATCGTGAAAGTCCAAATCATGAGCTCCCCCGCCTCGTTTTAAGGGTGGAATCGCCTTCCTTGACCTTGATCGTGCTTCACCCTCGCTCAAGTGCACAATGGAGTAAACCAGTTGCCTGGTCGCCACACAGAACAGTGCCAGTCAGTGCCTGCACTGCACGGCAAGTTTGTTTGGTGGTGTTCGCGTATTGTTGTGCTTCTCTGTCAGCATGGCTTCTCGCAAACAAATTAGTATGCAGCAGAAATTAGCTGTAATTAAAGACATTGACGCAGGCATGAAACAAACTGCAACATCGAAAAAGTACGGGCTTTCGGAATCTACGGTGTCGACTTTCTTAAAGAAAAGGAATGAGATCGAGGAAAAACTCAATTCAAATGCCGTGGATCCTACTAGAAAACGAAAGAAAACGGCAACATTTATTGACTTGGATGCTGCAACCTTGGAATGCTTCAATGAAAAAAGAACTTTAAACATTCCAATAAATGGACCGTTGATTTGTAGTCAAGCTAAGAAGTTTGCTACCATGCTTGGTGTGGAGGACTTCAAGGCTAGCAATGGGTGGCTTGTCCGCTTTAGAGACCGCCATGGCATAACTTTTAAGTTAATTCAATGGGAAGAGAAATCTGCACCAACAAATGACGCAAATCTCTGGTGCAGTAATGAAATGAAAAAAATTACTGAGAAATATTTGCCAGAAGATATTTATAATGCTGACGAGACTGGGATGTTTTACCAGCTTCTTCCTGAAAAGACAATGTGTTTGCTCATAAGTTAGTGTAATAATTTAAGGGTGGAGTGAATACAGTACAGTATAGCAGTTCTTGTGTAAAAATTCTTTATTTCCTTAAATACTTAAAGCATTTCAATTATTGAAGTTGTTTCCTACATATACTACCAATATTTGAACATTTTTTGTAAATTCTCGATATAACAATATCTCTCTCTACAACAATATTTTTTTCTGGTCCCTGCGAAATCGTTGTATCGAGATTTCACTGTACTACTTTTTTTTACGTATTCGTACTTAAACATATAATTTAATTTTAACTACTCAGCAGATATACAACTGTGAACGCACAAGAAGAAGGAAGCTGAGAGATGTGTTGGTGTGTTGCTCACACTTTTAAACCTTCTGATAGTTTCATCACAATGAAATTGATTAAGTGTTTTGAGTAAAAAGAACGTTAACCTTGAAACGTAGCCTATCTGTGATCTGACTTCTAGGGAATGATTGGACAAACCAGGGGAGAACAATGATTATTATTAACATACAGATAGTGAATACAACTTTGGCATGACTAAAATGTGACGTCTAAGTCGAACGTACAAATCGCGATTACTAAAAAAATGCATTATGTAGTATCTTCTTATCTTGGGAGTAGTGAAGTGACTCACTCGCTACAGTATTTATGTGAATACTGTTAATTCATTGTCATGTAGAAGTACAGTATTTCCACCTGTTCAATGTTCGGACATTTGCTATTATACACGGCAAACTCTAGCCTATTTAACCTAAGCCATACTAAAATATTATTTCGTAAAATGCAAAAACCCACATCCTTTATTTTCCACCATAGTCTGCATCAAATAAACGCTCATACCGTAAGTACAGTGTTATTTTCTCTCTTCAGGCCCTTGATTATGAATCGAGTGACCAACAATATAATAAGGCTGTCTACGAGTTTTTAAAAAATATGTATATATCAAAAGGTTATTCAGTTCTGAACTCACTTATAGGCTATGCCTTTATGTAATATAAACGATCTCTCTAATAGTGTAATTATAACAACAATCGAAATTATTAATAAAATGTAGTGGGCCTACTGTACTTTGTACTGTATTTTTTTGTGTAAAAAAGGCAAAGGGTAGAAAAATAAGTGACTTAAAAAATTACCTCATGAATAAAAGGATATAAAATAACGAAAATAATGAAAAGTTATAGAATGAAAATCTTAAGAAAAGAAAAGGAATAAGAAGAGAATGAAAAGTAGACAAAGAGAGGGCGAAAGGGTGAAAGTGAAGAAAGAACAAAATAAGGTCAGTAAAAGTAAAAATAAAAAATATAATTATAAAATATAATGATTTAGATGAAAATAAAGCAAGGAGATAAGTGGAAATAAATAATGAATTAAACAGAACAAATGACGGCAATGAAAATATGAACGAAAAAAAAAAGGAAGAAAGAAAGAAACAAAGAGCGAAAGAAATAAATAAAAAGGTAAGAAGGAAGAAAGAAAGACGGAGTGAAGAAGGAAAAGAAAAGTTAGAAATTAGAAAACATAGGAAAAAAAGTGAGGAAGGTTGGAAAATTCTTAGTGAAGCAGGAAAAGCCTTGACGGAACAGAAACAGTAATACATGTGTAAAAAAAATAAGAGAAAGGATGACAATGTGAGAGATCAAACAATTTTATTTACCACAAAAGGTAAACAAATAAAAATGCTGACGTGAATGATCGATACTGTGACCCACTTATTCAGGTAAAAATAGAAAACGGAAATATTTTACACAAAGTAGGAAACAAAAAAAACGCTTTGAAGAAAAGAGAATGTTACGAGACAGAATAGATAACTTCATAACAAAGAATCGTAAATTTTAATCACCAGTAACACTTTGCCTTTTACGTTAGCTATGGCCTTGCTGTACAAATTTGTCAGACACATGAATCGTAGATAAAACAAACCTACACACCTACCCATTTTTACTCGCCCTAGCTCATCGCAGTGGGTATTATAATATAAATAAGTTAATATACGCTTTAAATAATTCATCTATATATATATAAATGAATGTATGTGTGTGTGTGTGTGTGTGTGTGTGTGTGTGTGTGTCCTTTATGCATTACTACACCATTCATCCGATCGCCATGAAACTTTGGGAAGTTGTTGAGTGCATTCCCGGGAAGGTTTCTGGCATATTACATTTTTAATTTTTCCTTTCGTTCGTGAGTTATGAGTGAAAAACGGGCAAAGAACGTGTATTTTTTGCGTTTTCGAAGCATCGCTTTCAGTAATACCATTCAATGTCAAATCAATTTCAGTAGGCTTTGGCTATTTTTGTCATTCCTTGGACATAAAACTATCGCGATCGCTCACGCTGGTCGATTCATTTGTTTATAATGTCAAGGCACGCAGACATATGAAATTTTCAACCTGCACCGAAGAGGATTATTATTATTATTATTATTATAAAAGGGATAATAAATATAGGCCTCAATATGGTCAAACGTTGTTCGATTTGGACGAAACTCACTATACAGGGGTTTTCTGGGCCAAGGACCTCGAATCTGAGGTTGCTTTTACCAGTCGACGCTATCTAATCGTGGTATGTAATTCACGTGATTTAGGTGTTAATAAATATGATGATTTAACTTTTATGCTTTTAATTTTTAATTTTTGAAATAATTATCGCGGGCAATCGCTTGATTTTGTAAGTCCATCCTTGACGATTCATTTGTTTAGAATATCAAGGCGCGCAGACGTATGAAATTTTCAACCTACACGGAAGAGGGATATTCAATATAGGCCTAAATATGCTCAAACATTGTTCGACTTGGACGAAACTCACTATGCAGGGGTTTTCTGGGCCAGGGAACTCTAATCTGAGGTCGCTTTTACCAGTCGATGCTATCTGATCGTGGTATGTAGTCCACGCGATTTAGGTGTTAATAAATATGATTTAACTATTATGCTCTTAATTTTTAATTTTTGAAATAATTATCGCCTGCGAAGCCGCGGGCACACGCTAGTATTTTATAAATATGCTGTTTTATATTTCATAATTGCATAAATAATACATGGGTTTGTCGTAAAACCCCGAAAGAAAAGGTGCTCGTACTCGGGGGCAGTTTCAGTGTTACATTTATAGCTATGTTTTACAATTGAAGTGTAACGTTAACCACAATAATAAAATGTAAAATATGATAATGAGAATTACAATTACCACAATGCAGAGGAAAATCACATCAAATGATCTGGGTGCAAATATTAACGAATGACTAAACATTTAAACAAAAAATGTACTTACTAAGATAAGAGAGATGGCATACGTCATCAAATCCACTTACCTGGAAGGAAAATAAGAACAGTTAGAATACAAGCATATAGTTTCTAAGTTATTTCTTTGCAACATAATTTATACAAACAATTAATTTTAATCATAACTACTTTTGTTCAACACAAAATTATAATAAACAATAATTCTAATCGTCTGTGGTTGAATAATTGTTCTCGCGTATAAAATATTAATTAAAAGAACCATTTATGTTATACTTTTTTCTTGTATTGATGAAGATCATATCTGTCAAAACAGTGAATGAATTTTCTTAACACTCTGTACACTTTAATACTTCGATTTTGATATTAACGTTGAATCGTCCATCATCTCTAGGTGTTAAAATGAAATATCTTAATCGATTTTTTTCTTCTTATATTCTTGTTATACGTGTATATTTGTATTCCGCAAAGGTGTTATCAATAGGGCCCGGATTTTTATGTGCTAAAAAACTTAAAAATATTTATTTTTTATGTGCTAAAAATGTTTAAAATATATGCTAAAATTTAAAAAATATATGCTAAAAAATCTAACATTAACATTGTAAAATGTTAAAAGCGAATGAGGAAAAATACTAAAATATTTATTTAGGGAGAATATATTGAAAACATTTATTCACATAACTTTTTTGTAAAACATGTTATTTTATGTAAAATAAAATTTGGAATTTGCGGTTGTCGGACCTTGACATGAACATTAGGGGAAAAATTACATAAAAAATCCGGAAAAGTACTAAAATATGTATTTGTGGAGAAAATATCGAAAATATTTATTCACATAACTTTTTTTGTAAAATATGTGTTTTTATGTGAAATAAAATTTGGAATTTGCGTTTGTCGGACCTCGATTTGGATATTAAACTTTGTTTTAGGAATGTACGCATGAGGAAAAAAAACATTTTTTTACATACAATTCCGGGCCCTAGTTATCAAAACCTAACTTATCAATACATTGCATACACAGCAGAAACAAATAAAGACATTCACTGGCACATTCAACATGCTCAAATAGAAGAAACTTTCCACTTCATGTCCATAGTTAAATCGATTATCTGTTTATATTCAACCTTCATGGAGAACTAACTGATTTCCGGTTTTCTGTTTTGTTTACCGTTTGATGAATGAGAGATCTGCTGCATTTACTCTTTATAAATTGGATTATTGCTCGAGAACCAAGAAGTAAGCTCTAAACTAAAATTTACTGCTCACAGAGTGAAATTAATGGGGTGGTGCTTGGCTTGAACTGCGGAGAAATGCAAGTGTATAGTGCAAGATTCACTTAAAGGTTTCTACTTTTTGCTACCCATGTTTATTTTAACCTTCAGTGCAGTCTTAATGCACTATTCGATTGTTTGGTAATCCGTTTAAGTACTTGCATGTTACGACGTTAGTAAAAATCTCTTGTTAACCACCCATCGATCATTTCTTTTGTACGAGTTTTGTACTTCATCCAAATCATGCAGAAAACGGGTCTGGGCTGAAAATAAATGCATGGATTCCGATTTTTTTAAAAATATGACGTGAAACACATTAATTCCTCTGCCCAAATAAAAGTTTTGTGAAAATGTCCTTACCACATTGCATTGCATCCCCGAAGGATATACAATCCAAATAAAATATAATTAATGCATCCACATAACTTTCTTTATCCTAAGCATGGCCATAGACTTCACGTTCTGGTAACAGAATAAGAAGCCGTATTGCAAAGAGCGCGTATTCAGTTATTTCAGCGTGATGCAAAGCTTTTTTGGTT
Organism: Ectobius pallidus; assembly: GCA_964059195.1. Lineage (NCBI taxonomy): Eukaryota > Metazoa > Arthropoda > Insecta > Blattodea > Ectobiidae > Ectobius > Ectobius pallidus. The sequence goes on along the minus strand of CAXKWD010000004.1, from coordinate 45,901,735 downwards.
CATAACAACTGTCGTCTAACAAAAATATCAACAATTTTCAGTAGCAACTGGTATCTTTTGAAATACAGTATACGGCAGCGTTATAGACTGTGCAGGTAGTACAATTCTTAGGAAAAGGTGCGCGTGAGAAGCCAATTATCTTCTGGTGGCTCACCTTCCTTTTGCGAGGTCAACTTTTGGTTTATTTCTAATAATAATAACAGCTCTCAATTATCACTCAATCCAAGGTCTCGCTGAAAAATCTCATTACTCTGACCTGACAATGCATTATATTACATGAAATATGATTCTTGTTTCTAAATTTATTATTTCTAAAACAACCAGCAATTAATTTGTAAAACAATTTAGCCTATATAATGCTTTAATTATATACTTCATGCGAAAGGAAAAAATCCTATTTATTAGAAATGTCTCCAAATTAAGAGGGGCCTGAGGCAATTTATTATTATTATTATTATTATTATTATTATTATTATTATTATTATTATTATTATTATTATTATTTGAACATAATTCTTTCTCTAGCTTAAAGATTGGGCCTACACATCTCTTGTTTTCCATTTTTGGTCTATCAATATTGCTAGTCCGCTGCTTGCTTGTTTGTGCTGCTCCACTCCGCTATAAATCATTATATATCCATCTAAATCTTTAGTCCCCTTTAATTTCTTTTTAGTCTCTGATATTGTGGCTATATTGATTTTTCTTTCTCTTAATTCTTTACACAACTCGTCTTCCTTTGTATTAATGCTTCTTACATTCCAAGTTGCTAGTTTTAGTCTATCCTTTATTCCAAAGCATTTATCCTTTTCTCGCTGGGGTCGTATTCCAATAAATCCGTCCGGCTGGTTACTTTGAAAGATGTGAGTAAAAGAACTAGAAATTTTTTATATGAATGACTGATTAATCAATTTTAAAGAACAATGGAAAGAACACGTTGAAAGAATGCCTGATACAAGACTAACAAAACAGATTATGAAATATAAACCTAAAGGAAAGAGATCTGTGGGCCGACCCAGGAGACGATGGTTGGAAGACTTTGAAGGCGGAACAGGCAATTGATTGCCTATGCCACGAAGTGGAGGAGAAGAAGAAGAAGACCTTAAAAAATAGGTACTCACAGATGAAGACTACGGTGTGACTCAAACAATGAAAAGCCCAGAAATATCAAATAAAATTTCAGTTTACATTTCATTAACTGACCGACGTATTTTCTATTGGGCACGAACGCGCCGATCGTTTAGAATCAGGGCTTACCTAACTACGGCGCGGGCCCCGAATCCGGCCCGCAAGCTCTTTTGTTTGGCACGCCTAGTACGAAGTTTAAAAAATATAAATGAAATGAAATGGTGCGCCTGTATTAGTTCATTTATTCAAGAATTTTGAACGATGAAATAAAATTAGGCGCTCAGATTTTTAAACAAATGATTCCTATGTGGCAGCAATGTGATGGCAGCACGCTCTCACATTGTCGGTCATTCGCAGCTCGCAGTAGTAGTAGCAGCTAGTAACAGCAGTAATAGCTAGTAATAGTATATTATTTGCATATAATACAGTACATTGTGTTGCAAATGATAACAAAAGAAGACGTTAACAAAATGAAATTAATCAATAAAACTAGTAAATTAATAAAATGTTAGTAAAACACGAAAACAGATTTACGTTCAATACAACAATATTATAAATAAGTACAGTTAAGAAGATGAATATTGTTCTCTCAACACTCTGAGTGAATTCAGAACCATTTATTAGTATTTATTTCTTGCTTTGTGTATTTATTTCTTGCTTTGTATTTAACTTAACTCTAATTATGGCGGGAAAAGAAAATAAGAGAAAAGTTGACAGTGATTGTCGTGTGTTTAAACAGCAATGGAGTCTGGACTATATTTTTATGGTAGAAGCTGGAAATAAAGCATTGTGCCTAATCTGTAAAGAATTGTTAATTGGTGTTATTCTAACAGTATATCTGAAATATTAATAAAACACAAGAACTAAATATTTACTATGACCACAAGCAGACTTTTGAAGCAGTCAGGTTTCTTGGACTTTTATACAAAATGATCCAAGTTGGCAAGCTCACATAAATTATATTATTGTTAAAATAAAAAGGGGTATTTTTATGATTAGGAAATTATATTCTACTGTATCTACTTAAGTATAAATGTCCTTGTATTTTTGGGTATGTACATTCACATTTCACTTACGTTACAATTATTTGGGCAAATAGCTCATATTCAAATAATCTATTCGTAGCTCAAAAGAAGACTACTAGGCTAATGTGTAAGGTACCAAATACATTTCCGTGCAGAGGACTGTTTTATTAATCATGTCGCTGCCATGCATTTATTTTTCCAATGTCTGTTACATATTAAAAAATTACCAATGTGTAATTGAAATTGTGATGTGCATAATTATGTCACCAGGCATGGTAACGATATTAAGAAAGATTGCTACACATGCACTAACAAGTAAATAGTTTTAAATGTACCGTACATCAGTTAAATTGTATAAAAGGTTGCCTAATTCAATTAGAACTTTGGATGATACTAAAATTCAGGCATTTATTAAACAATTATTAATAAAGAATTGTTTCTTTAGTAGCCTACTGAAGAATCTTTAAATTATAAATTTGAAATTATTAATCCTCAAGGAATTGTATTTGCTTTTTGTGATTTTATATCTACGGGTATAATACAAATTAATTTTAGTTTTAGTTCTAGACTACATTGTATTTCTGACCATGCATATACACTCTTTTCATTTATTGTAAATGTATTGTCTCTTGGCATGAAAATAAATAAATAAAATCAGTTGCTGTGTTGAAAGAATATACCGTATTTTTCGGACCATAAGACGCATTTTTTACCTTGAAAACAAGAGTTTTGAAAGTTGGGTGCGTCTAATGGTCTGAAGTAAACTAAAAATAAAATAAAATTACGGTAAATATTGCCTGTAATACCATAATCATAAAGAATGTGTTGTAAGGATGTTAGTTGCAAATTTTGGCACAGACTGTACATCAATGCACTTAATATCACAATCTATAAAATATGTGTAGCGGGAAAAGCCAGTTATACAAGGTGAAAATGAAGAAATGTTGGGTTTTTCATACAAAAGGAGTTGTCTTCGTGAGGCATATCGTGTCTAAATGAAGGCAATGGCCTATAAACAGCCTGACATTGAGCACTGAAAGCGATTTGCATTGAATCCATTGCAGAAAGTCATGATTTGTGTATGCAATGAAGTGTATTATTCCCTTTTAAAAATTTTGCTTAGAATCACACTAATTTTTTTCTTTAAATTTCCGTCCTAAAGCCAAGGTTCGTCTTATGGTCCGGAGCGGATAGTCCGAAAAATACGGTAATATTCGCAGGCATTATGAAATTAACATTCGTCAACTTTTTCACGAGGAGTAACATCAGTGATAAAACATTTTCGGAAATGAAATATGTTAGGATTGCACACAATAGTATATTGCGATACAAGTGCCGTAAGGCATGATTACGGATCGAGGAAATAGTTTGAAAACACGAGGCGCTTGCGCTGAGTGTTTTCAATTTTCCGAGATCCGTAATGCGCTTACGGCACGTGTATTGCATGCTATTTTTTGCACGATGATTATTTATATCAATTTAATTATATTAATTGTGATATTACCTGAAAATATGATGTATATACATTCTTGAAGATAGATGTTTATTTCAGAAAGTGATTCGCATGTGTTTGTTGTTATGGGAACCTAATATTTGTCCTGGGGGCCTTGTCCATAAAGGCTTGTATTATGAAGTGTATCGTAATGAATTATGACGTGGCGCAAGCACCGTAAGTAATTTAACCGCATCGCAACGCCCATAGCAACAAGATTGTGTGGGAATGTCAACTTACGATCCACAGCAACAACGTTCATAAGTACCACTAATTAGTTAGGGAGTGCAAAAAAGTGATTTTCATCCTTCTCACTGAATATGAACTGCTATTGAAATGACTTCCTGAATTGTCAGACATGAAAGTGGGGGTTTTGTAGGCTAGGTTTGTATTAATCTGGAGAAAAATAATTAATCTTCCAGTATAACCAGCCACTTCTGATTTGATAATGCATTACTTTTGGAGCACACTGTCCCTCCTCGTGCAGATAGATGAACAGAAGTGATATGTTTGTGGAGACGGTGAAGAAAAATAACAAAACTGGCAAACTCATGTAGGATGAGCGCCATGAACCGATACCTATCATTGATTTCCAAGTCATGTACACAAGACGTGCTCTTGTTTCTCCCTTAGGCCACCTACCGCAGCATTGTTTTTTAAGACTACTGAGAGAAAAAACTCAGTTTTGATACAGTTTATATTTTTATCTAAAATCAAACCTGTCTACAACAATATGCTCTTCCTTTCTTTAAACATTTTTACGTATTAATACAGAACTTTTTACTTATATCACACTGGCATGTGCCCGCGGCTTCGCCCGCGATAATTATTTAAAAAATTAAAAATTAAGAGCATAATAGTTAAATCATTATATTTATTAACACCTAAATCACGTGGACTACATACCACGATTAGATAGCATCGCCTGGTAAAAGCGACCTCAGATTCGAGTTCCTTGGTCCAGAAAACCCCTGTATAGTGAGTTTCGTCCAAATAAAACAATGTTTGACCATATTAGGGCTTACAGCATTCAAGCGATCGCGAAAGTTTAATTTCCCAGGTATGACAAAAATAGACAAAGCCAACTGTAATTGTTAAACTTCCATTTAATTTAATTCCAAACCCATCTGAAACCCACTGGCAACAATATGTTTTAATGTCAAATGTGATTCGGATTCGATAATTCTGTGTAAGAAGGGATTAAGTATTCTCAAAAACATTTGATTTCTGGCATTTAAAATCAGAATTTTTCAAAATCCTTTCTTAGTGAGCACCTACATTATGAAACGAAGGTACTGTCAAAATTCCAAGTCTCTACCTGTTATAGTTTAGGCTCTACGTTATTCCTGTCAGCCAGTCAGGACAAAGCCTTTTATATATATAGAGATTACAAGAACAATCTTTTAACAGTATACTGGCACCTGGTATTTTTGTTCTAGGCACAGTTCCGGTATATCAACACTTTTATGATTCTACAAATATTGAAAATAAGTAAATAAATAAATCTTATTTCTAACATTTTTTATTTCTAAATCTTGTTACAGTTATGGAAAATTATCGTTACAAATGACAGCCACGTTTTGTGCAATAAACATTACCTCAATAACATCATCTACAATCCTTGGAATATCTACAGTATAAGTACTTTAAAAAATAATTTTATTAGAATTTATTTTTAATTAAAATGAACTCTGAAGGTCCACACCAGGATTTTAACCAGGAACCGCTTATAGTACAATAAAATGTTGTACAGTAAAAAACGCTGATCACTTTTCTTTGACGCCAAAACTTGATATTAGTTTTTATTGACTTCGTACCCTTAATACATAATTTTTACCTATTAATTATAGGCCTATACTGTGTATAATATAATGAAAACATTGCATTGTTCGTATCTCGCAGCACTAAAACTGCTAACACACTGTATAATATTATAATCTACAATTGCTGACTTGCACACTTTATTGTACGTCATTTCAGACATTTGGATGTAACGCGATTAAAGCTCCGTTTTATCGTATAATCTCCGCCATAAGCGATAAGGAGATAACAAGAAATTAATTGTGCGTTAACTTTAGTAAAAGTAAATAATCACCCGGTATTAAGATTAAAGTGCGCCATTTTCAAGAGAGAGACTTCTAACTGATAACATAGAGAGTTCTCTTAATTGTTTTTTTTTTTCGTTGGAAAGTGAGGGACCGGGGCGTGGCCCACTGCGAGGGCAGAGGGACCCTGGAGGCGTGGTGGAAGTGGTATGGTTTCAGGTATTTGCTGGATGTTGGGGAGTTTCGTGGGGGCTCGCGGTAAAATCTGCTTCGGGGGGGGGGGGGGCATTGGGCATGCCAATCGTCCCACTACATTAAATATCTAATATTAGTGTTGTAGTGTTGTAATATTAGTCTTAGTGTTGTTGTAAGGCCATAGTGTTGTAAGACCATTTTGTAAAGTTGGTGTACTTAGTGTAAGAGAATACTGTAATTGGACAATGAGCCCGTTATATTCCCAGCATAATAAATAATAAATTACCAGGGGTTGGCACAATGAGCCCGGACATGTGGTCTACATGCTTAGGGTCGTTCCCAACCAGCCTATCCTCCCTATGTGGAGCTCAATATATACAGCTTCATCACGCAAAGTCTCCGTTCGAACTTGTACTTCAACGGTCTTGGCGAGTGGAGTGGATGAGTATGAGTGTGTGAGAAAGACTAAGAGCGAGAGAGAGAGAGGTCTAAACCATAATAATAATAATAATAATAATAATCTCTTACTCAATAGCAATATACAATTCCTAAGCAAGCTAACGGGATATTATATCAATTTTATGGAACCCGGAGGTCCATTGCCGCGCTATCACGAGCCCGACATCCAACCCTATTCTGTGCTAACTCCTTCTAACCAACCCTCGCAAAATAATAATAATAATAATAATAATAATAATAACGATATCTAGACTGCACGCAAGTAGATCTGATGTAAAAAAATCGCAGTACTGAGCTAGAGATCTACTCGTATTATATGCGTATTGTAGGCCTTACCTGTATGAATCATAATAGAGCCCCCTTTTGTTTTCGGAAGTGTTTCGCATTGTAACCTTCAAACTCGACAAATCTAAACTCCTTTGTTAAAATGTCATTCATCTTCAGACCTGAATAGAATGAATAAGAAAAGATACAAGCTGAGATTTGTCATGCAATGTAAATGTGGCAACAGTAAGTGGCCGTGATTACCTTTTCCTGCTTTCATGAATTGAGTTGTACTTTATCTCTGAATACCGATAGTAGAAACAGTTCAATAACATATTTTAAAAAAAGATAATAAAAATAAAAGTGTCCATAACTAATAATAATGACAAATCTTATGACGTGAAACAATGGACTAATCGATTAAAGATAACATCGGTTTTGAGATATTTAGCACAAAAATAAAATATGGCAACTTATATTGATACTAAAGACTTTCAATAGGCACATAAAAGGATACTAAACATTTGTAGGCCAGTCAGTAGAGAATCGAAACAGGGGTGTATGTTGCAAAAGGTGGGGTAGAAGATTTTATTTTTTTAACTTGTATATATGGATACAAACATGTAAAAAAACAAAAATGCTAACATGGGCGACCTCGGAAAATCTTTTGGCGGCAAAAAAAAACCTCGAAATTTTAGGACTTTTTGTTTGTTTTAGCCTATAACTCCTGCATCCTAGCAAAAAGTTACGATATAACTTAACTAATTAAAGAACATTAAATTCTGTGTCGAATGAGTACCGTAACGTAGGAATTCGGTCAGGTAATATGGTAGAAAACCACGGTCAAAGAACGACGATTATTTCCAACTTTGCCAAAAAACTGAGATATAGTATTATATATTATATTGGTAATGTGTGGAACTCGGTGTGTAAACGGTACAATAATATTGCCGAGTCTTGGATGCTGGGCGAGAGTTCTGTTAAACAATGCTTACAATTCACAATAAAATAATATAAAATGTTTAACGCTACCTTCGGATGTAGTGCTATATACTAGAAGGAAGAAGCAGAAATAGAGAGAGAAAGTTACCATGGCTAGAGATACTGAATTAGCAACATTATACGGATGGCAAACTCATTGGTTGAATAGTTCACATTGCTTGGTGTTCAAGGGTCTGGAAGGATTCCAAATATGAGATTTGTTGAGGTTCCATACGTGAGAGGGTGTTCTTTACATACATATGTTTTGTAATAAACCACGATGTCGTATTTCATACGTGTCCAGAATTTAAAACATCTAGTGCTAGAACTAGTAACTGAAACTTAAAACATATTCAACAGTATTATCAGAAGTAACGGGATGTTCTTTATTAAATGAAGAACTTTAAGTGTGTTGTCATCCTCACTTCGTGAGAAAAGTTCAAATAATAAATTAGATTACGGAATTAAACTATCAAGTATCAACCAAAAAGTGATACTGTTCGGTCAATCATTCGGAAACATGATTCGTTATAAATTATTTTTCAATATGTCATCGAATAAACGAATAAATAAATAAATACATGTTTTATAGCATGAGTCTCATAAACTTCTCACTCATCAGGACTGCCTTGGACCGAAGGCCATACCTCCTAACCTAGCAGAGACCTGAAACGGATCCATTCGTGTAGGACCACACGAGGATCTTTAAGATCCGTGCCTGCTCGCCTCTTTGTGGACATTCTTCTGCGAAACATAACGAACCTTCTTCTGGAAGGTTGATAATGCTACATACTAACGAAATCATCGTTTTATAGATAATACAACCTTGTGGGACCTACAGGAGGTGAAATACCGAGTTATCGGGCTAAGCTGAGTTCTTGACTATAAATGTAAGACCTTCAACCATACTGCCCATCCTTCTGAGCTCGACGGAAAGAACACCCGATCATCAAGGTTTGTTAGTTAATTCTATTCAAGTAGTGGTTCATAGGGAAAGTAACCCTACCGTTCTATTACAATAATAATACCAACCACTCTCCTGTAAGTTCCAAGCGATTTTAATAACTCCCTGAATAGTCTCTCATCTTGTGTCTTGTAACACATTATCTTGCTGTTATTAGGGCCATCGTGTTATAATTCAGCACATTTTTCTTGATAAGCCAATAAAACGCTAAAATATATTATAAAAATGAATGATATGGGGAAAAAAATTAAATATTTTCTTAAATTAAGCATAGCCTATTTGTCAACATTTGGCAGTTGTGTTACGCTGGATATCATTATAGTTTTCATTAGCTCATACTCAGTATATTATTATTATTTTCCATATATTGTACAGTTTTTACTATTGAACGTGGTTTTCGTTCTCTTTTTTAATTTCTTGTGAGAATGTTGTTTACTTTCCCGTACAAAATTGTAGAATTTCCCTCTTTCTTTTATTGTGTAGAATGGGCGAAATTAGTGCCGGCGATTGGGAATTAGAAGCTGGGAGGGGGAAATTATAGACAGTAAAAGTACTGGATGGTCTGGGGGTATAAGAGGAATAGAGAATTTTTTTTTTAATTCGCTACAAAATTGTAAGTTTTTTTATGTGCTCTGAATGAATTTGAACAGAGAAGTACAGGTTCCTCCCTGTAAAGGTTGACAGTTTACAAACTTAACTGCGGCAATTACACATACCGGTACATTTTTTAAGTGTGGTTAAGACAATACAATATAACTTTCGCCAAAGGAAAAATTACGTATGTATCACAATTAAATGAAAATACTTTGAAAATTTACAAATGATCGGCAATAATTTCGTTCAAAAGTTCAGTTTGTCTAAAAGAAACACCAAAAAGTGATAGGCAGCTAACATCTGATCAGTGAGTATACTCTAGGCCCTGTTCATACCCATTATACTGTACTACAAAAAAAGCCCTTTGTTTTAAAACAACGTTAAGTCTCTTTGTTTCGCATAATGTAGACTTCCAAACAGTTATCCAAGTTTACTTTATTTTTTAAGTGCGCCCCCAATCACCGCCACTGCGCAAAATAGACATTGTTCTTAAAAATCTGTGACAAATATTCGTTTTTTTGTTTTGTGAGAACACACAGAGAATAAGGTTAGCTAAGAATCTCGCAGGAAGTAACCAGATGTGAAAGTTGATAAAACCACTTTCTTGCCAAAAATGTTATCTTTGTTATCTGACTACTAGGGTCAGGGAATGAGATTTTATAATATAGGTTTAGTATAAAGCAATAAGTTTATAAAAATACCCTATACCAAAAATGTTATATTTTGAAACATGTAGGCCTACATGAGCCGAAATCCCTTAAATTTTCTTTTTCATTTTCTAATTATTCTTATAACTATGTAGGCCTATTTCAATAATTTGGAGAGGCATGTTTATTAGTTGAATATTACTTATGAATTTTGTTATGTAATACAGCAAGTGCAAATTTTGTTCTGCATATATTGGTGTTTAGTTCATGAGAATTCTAGCTCTACTTATTACGAATAGTACTATAAATCAGTAAGATGGGACAAGAAAAATCTGATACCCAACACACACAACAACAAAAAATGTAAATCTGTGTTAGCAACTTGGGTTTCAAAGATATTGACACTGAGTCTGGTAAAAAAAGAGTGCAATGAATAAATAAAGATATCATATAGAGCAGTTAGGAAAGGGTTTAGAAATGACAGGAGTAATTGACTTCTACCAGGTGTTCAATGATCGATTTGTTCTCATGGAAAGACCGAACATACGGAAAACTTACACAAGTGTCAAGTTATAACAGATTGCCCTTAATGGGAGTGCTAAACTTTTTTAAATCCAAGAGTGCAGTCAAAATTTACCAGGGATCAACTTTCAGTACGTTATTTATCGAAAACGAGAAAGTGGACTTTATTTGCACCTCTAATTTAAAAAGTCAAGTGTTCCCTTATACAGGCCATGGTGGGTGGCCCTTTATAGACCTTAGAAGCAATAGCAGCTGTAATAACTTTGAGGTCTCCCCACAAATATTTTCTTGGAAACTCAATTATAGCTTTAGGGTGTCAGAAACGGAAGTATATAAGCATATTAGTAATATTCCCACTGACTTAATATAACGACAGGTACTACAGTTCTGACAAATAACGAATGAAATCATTCACTTTTTTTTTTAAATGTCACTATTTTACTACCGTGGAAAGGGCATATCACTGTACTCTAAAAATGTTTTAATCATTTCCCCTTCTTTTAAGCATATTAAGTTATGGATCCAATGCACATCTTCTTCATATATAAAGTAGAGTTGTGTGTATGTTTGTCTTTAACCTATACAAATCTACAGTTTTATTCAGATCTCGATGAAATTTTGCCTACTTAGCCTTCAATGCACGAGGAAAAGCACTGTTTTTCCCCCCATTTTGAATTAAACAACTAGGCTATTGTGTCCTTATTCAAAGCCCTGAATATTATATAACCTAAAGAACAGGCCTAAGCCTATGCGTATGCTATGCGTGGATAAATGACAGTGCGTAAACAATCCCCATTTGAGATAAATATTGGGGTAGGCTACGTTTGATTGTTTAAAATGTAAGAAAAAAATTACATTCTTATCATTGAATGCCAGATGTAATTTCTAATATTCATTAAGGTAAAAATGCATATGTATATATATGTATAATGGAAGAATGTTGGTTTCTCTGTCTGTCTATTATTCAAATCTACGGGTTTATTCCGATCCTGATTTCATTGCGAGATACCAGATATTAATATATATATATATATATATATATATATATATATATATATATATATATATATATATATATATATATATATCGATGGCTTAGAGTACGCCTGTGTTGAATACAAATTTGGGGTTAATGTGTTGAGTTCAAATTTGGAAGCTCCTGAGGCATATATTCACTCTATACAAATGTGACAAGTTAAAAACAGAAACACTTTCGCTAGGAGCAAAATGTGGTAAGTATTTCCCTGGGTAGCGTACAAATTCGTTAGATTTACTAAATACTATAGAATTATAATTAACACATGTGTGCACTAAGCCATCAATATTAGGAATTTTCAATTAGCCTAATTCTTCTGACGACACCACGGCCCTGAGTCGGCTCAGCCCAAAACTGAAACCAGTGCCTGGAACAATCCCATGGGTAAAGGCGGCCGGTGCATTGAGGCTGACATCCTTGCACCCTTCACGTGTCATATGTCTCAAAATCTGGGATCTTGAACCTCCCGGCCTAAATTGTTACGCTTTGCTGTCGCCTGGAGATCAAATTCTATTTTCAAGCAGACTTATTAGGTAGATTTCGAAGAAAAATCTACCGATTGCAAAGGATACCATGTCATGACTTTCGAAAAATTCTTTCATATCTTTACGTTACATGCCTCCCGAAGTACGAAACCACCGTCCGTTCAATTGTTTTTTTGTGATATTTATATATACATCTTTACACGCTAGCGGTCGTAATTTTGAAGATATTTTAACTAAATTTTATTATGTTATTTCTAGACCTAATAGTTCGGACAAGTTCGTTAATGAGCAAAATTGGCCCAAGGGGGGGTCAGGGGTTGAAATTTTGAAAAATTTATATCTCGGTCCCTATGAAGTTTAGAGGGAAACTTTGTTTGAATAAATTAGAGTACTCCCTATGGAGTTCACAGTGGCACCAACGATTCGGGGGTTTTGGGGGTACGATGGGGGTGGGGAGTGGGGGGGAAGGAAATTCGAAATTTTTGAAACCACGTCTTATGGGGTATCTTATGGGGTATCGTTGAAAAGCTCTTGATGAGTACTCTACAAATCAATAACTAGTTTCTCGGTAGCTCTCATATAAGGCGAGATTTGAATGTTTGAAAAAGTGTTATTTCCTCTTTTTTGCAGTTGTTATTGCGGGTTTGTCATGCCAAGGCTAAACAAGAAGAGTGCTGCGCAGCGACAATAAATTAAACCAAAAGCACTTCGAAATCTACTTCAGCCTGTAGGCCTGCCTAAAGGGATTTTTAACTATAAAACTGTGGTTTCCCAAAACGGTGATATTGCACTATGGCAATTGATTACTTCGTAATGTGCACGAACAACAAGTAGGCTACCAAGTTATATTCATTAATACTTTTCAAATACATAAAATCTTTAAATATATTCAAGATCTATATTACAAACTAAATTATTTCTACTTAGCAATTAATCGTTATAGGAAACTGTTGTCACAATAACATCTAGCTTTCTATTGGAATCCGGAAAAGTTCAACTCGAAGTCCGTCATTAGGCCTACTACTCCAATACGTTTTTACCTTTTCCTTTTCTTCCACGAAAATGAGTAACAATATTCACTAATGGCTTCCCATTTTATACACGAAAAAAGATGAGCATTGATGCTTATTTAATAAAAAATGCCTTGAAAAAATTTCCCTACATCATCGACCCATGGCATAGCCCTTTCCCACTCAGTAACCATGAGACAAAAAAAAATCTTTGGAGCTGGAGGTATCCTTTAATGCAATGATCCTCTCTCTCTCTCTCTCTCTCTCTCCGGCTTCATTAACCGACTTAATGAAGATCTAAGTCGTTCATTTGAATGGACTCTCTAAGTCGAGGGAACTAAATTTTCTTAAAGCATGCTTCCAGTTAGAAAAGCCAGAAGAAATAAAACAAGGGTACCCTTTGCTGGAAAAACTTAACAGATTTTTTTATCACGTGCTTCCTTGCATACTTTACATAATACAACCTTTTTGTTTTCATCATACAAAATCCACGGATGCTTACTTTGCCATGAATTTTGAAAAGTTCTACCTGTAGCAGTACTCTTTGTTTCACTTTCACTTGTTGGTATTATATCACAAACTTCAGAATTATTTGACAAGGTAGATTTGTCAGTGATAGATTTCCAAACCGAATTTATATAATCAATATCCGGGTACTGATCGAGGGTATTTTCCATCCGATGAAACAACTTCATCACAAATTTATCCATGATCGATAACATGTAAAAGAACAACAGACACGTGTTCTGAAATTAGTTTCAACTGATTCCTCCCCTGTGAACAGTGTTGCCACGGAGATCTGAATGTCTAAATCTTTGGGGATTTTGTATATAAGTCGAAGTGTCGTTAAAGATGATTTTACCATGATATAATAGACAACTTCCACCCTTAAAATGCAGTAATCGAAATGAGGAAATTTTGCTCCAGAAAACAGAAGGCTGTGAGTTAATTTATGAACTATAATATGAGAAAACTAACAACTACATAAGAGTATAATATGTTTTCGTTTTCAAAAGGAAAGACGATACTTTAAAGCATTTAACCACTACTTGGGTGGCACCAGATTCTGTATTATTGACTAATAATAAAATTGTCCCCGTCTGCAACCTAAACTATCAACTTAAAACAACACAGATATGAGTGTCTCCTCGTTCTCACATTTACTAAAAGACAGCCGTCTGGACCCACTGAATCATTTTTACTAGAAACTAGACAGAACTAGGGGAGCCTCTGCTTTGAGACAAGACCATGTTACGCATGCCAAGAATAGCTCGATTTCCTTTTTTCACTGATTCAACAATGAAACACCGATTTTTAATAATAATTATGAAAATGATACTCGGGAAATTATTGAGTGGGCTTGAGCCCCATGGGCCCATCAGCCTTAGAAATGAACATGTGAGAATGTTAGCAGAGAAAGAGTGAAAGAAAAATTGACAAAGAACTAAGAACGTAATAAGAAGGCAGTAAGTTATATAAATAAGCCAATAGGTTAAACGAAAGAAAGGGAGAAAACGTTCCAAAAATAAATGCACGATTAGGATAAGAAAAAATAACAAAATTACCACAAAGAAAGGAAAGAAAGCATTAAATATAGATAGAGTAAAAAGAGCAACTGAAGATTACCAAGGAACCAAAAATTCCAATAAGAATAATTATACAATATTAACATAAATAAACAGAGATACGCATAAAGAAATAAAAAAAATTAACGTACAAAACTAAAAGCAACCAAAAATGACCGGTACACTAATTTGAACGGTATGAAAAGTATAACAGATGAAATGTTAAAATAAATAATAGATGCAACAAACAACCTTGTACAGCATAAAAGAAAGAAAGAAATAAAGAAAGAAAGAAAGAAAGAAAGAAAGAAAGAAAGAAAGAAAGAAAGAAAGAAAGAAAGAAGGAAAGAAAGAATATGATTCTCCTTGAATCTAGAACTTTCAAACAAAGAAATGCAGTAAGAAGAACATTAGAATGAGCAACACAACACTTTTAAGGAATATAATGTATTGTAGTGGCATATTATTTATGTAGGCTACTGTTGTCCGAGTAATGCTAGCTAATGATGCTGAGACTAATAGACTCTTAAATTAACTTGATAATGAGTACGCCACTAATCTAATAAAAAACGAGAAGGTCTCCTTAATGGGATCAACTACTAAATTAACTCTTGAAGTATTGTTAAAAGAGTTTTCTTCTACAATATAATGCATAATGCGGCATTTTCAATTAAATCTGTCAAGTGCGCAACTAACAACTATAAATGGATAGTTCCTCTAACATCTATTCTAAAAACAGCATCCAAAATTCACTCCTATTTGGAATCGACACTTCTCATAGACCATTATTTTCTGCTCAAAATATCGTGCAACCAAGGATTTTCTTAAAAATTCACAAATTATCCATTTCTTAACAGTACCCTTACTTATGGCGATCATTTATAGGGATTTTACAAACTCCATATTTTAATGTTCTATTATCTTAACCTAATTTAAGTAATTTTTACATTTACATATTTTTCAATAGCCTGTAACACACTTATACGTTACTCTTTGGATTGGGTTAGCCCAGCGTTTCTCAACCTTTTTGAACCCGAGGACCTCTAAAATGTCTAACAAATTTTACGGACCCCTAATTTTACATCCCATTTTTAAAAGAAGGCCTATATTTTTAATATTTGGGGTATTAATTATAGGTCATTATAACGAAATGTGTGAAAAAATTTACTTCTTTACTTTCCACTTGCTTTATATTTTTTAATTATGTCTGCGGACCATCTGCATCGTCTTCGCGGACCACTGTGGTCCGCGGACCATAGGTTGAGAAACGCTGGGTTAGCCAAATCCTAAAACTCCTTCAATTTTATTTCCACCTCAATTTCCGACAAACTGCCATATGACGATCGAGTGAAGTGGTCGAGACGGTAGCTTCACGGACTCGCAAGTCGAGGGTTCAAATCCCACCACCGTCCAATCTGAGTGGGGGTTTTCCCCCTTGCATAGGCAAATCCCGGATTGGATATAACATGCCTGACTTTAGAACAGATATATTACTTAAACCTGGCAGTTGAATGACCTATAAATATTAATAATAGATGTCATATGAGGCATATGCAGTGAAAAGTGAGCTAATTAAATTTTTAAAGTTTTTATTTCAGATTGATAATCTTTTATGAAATAGACCTCAAGTAACTTTTTTGAAGATATAGGCCTAAGCCTACACAGGATGGAAGGGGTGCAGATTTTAACAGTATATTCCTTCAATAGAAAGAAACAAAAAATTTAAATACTGGTACTATATTTGTCCTAAATGCGTAATTTCCCTTAACGTAACTTAAACCGTCCTTTACTTGATACCGTAAGTATTATCCGTATTTGTTCATTTTTTACATCAGCAAAGGAAAGAATAAGGTATAAATTCTCCCTTTGCGGTCTTCCAATATAGTTGTTAATTTTCGTTCAAATTAAATGCACAGATTATTACGTGGAAAACAAGTTCCATGTAGTTTGGCAACGTCACGACAAGTCTTCCGCCGCATGGTGAGTTTTTGTACGACCATAGCCCCCTAGTAAGAGCAACATACAAGATGGTACGAGTGACAGACAAGGGCAATGCATCAACATTGGCCATCTGGGACTAATAATATTCTAGTTGTCTTTTAAACCACAGACTTAAACACAAAACACCATGATTTTAAACCTGAAGCCCACTGACAGTTTTAGTTCCTGATTACTTATATACATGTACAAATTAGATCTGGAAGGATTAACCGGACTAACTATGTTACCTCAAAGCAGGACATGGATAGGTGACCCCTGCCTTCATCTAAGCCATTTCTTTTTTAAGTGATGTCTACATTTATTTGAAATTTCTAATTTTTTATTTGGTTTGGATGGAATGAAGCTGATTTTATGTAAGACACATTTCTCCCCTACATGAAAGTTTAAAAGGTCCCTTGTAATGTATTATTCTTATTACGTATTTTCAGACCCTGATTTACAAATGGGCAGACTGGACATCCCAGGACGGTGAACGTATAAAGGGCGGAATTTTTTTAGGGGAATTTCTTCTTTGAGAATTAAACTTTATCAAATGAATTTAAAAGAATTAAACTTGAAATAATGAAAAAAATGTTAGAGTTAGTTTTAGATTCTCACTGTAAAGTAGAAATAAGGCAATAAAATATGTTTTTAGTTATAAAAACATTGGTTTTAATGTACCTGTAATACTGCTCACATTTTTAATTAACTTAAATATAATTTAGCATGTGATTTAAAAATACCAAATATATTAAATACTGTTGTAAAATTACAAGATAGGCCATATAACATATTACAACTATTTAGAGCTTTTAGGAAAATTTTTGTAAATAGCAATCATGCATTTTTTTCCTCCAAAGTTACTGTTATTTTAGAAAAAAATATGTTAATTTTTTCATTGTGTAGCTAGGTAGTGATTGGATTATTCACAATAACAAAGGGCTATCGGAATACTGTTCGCGATACTTGGGTAAAATTCAAACTTAACAATAATAAAAGTTTAGATGGGATGGGTGGGAGGGTAAAAGTAAAAAAAAATTAAAGAGGAAGTTATACAAAGTTTTGCCCAGGATGCAGAGTACCTGAAATTGGGGCCTGATTATTTAAATGGTTATACAGTATAAATTTTAGTCACTTAACTCGGAATAGTTTGGATTACTCAACAATCCATCATACAGGATAAATCATTCTGTTTACTATCTAATCTGACCTTGTTCCTTTTGTATCCGGGACAACGTCCCTAATTGTTTACGTTTGCAAATAGCCGTGCTCAACTGTTTTCCAGGTTGCTGACCGCAGGAAAAAAACCTTTATGTCACGCTTATTTACATTTGAACTCGTCCACATTGCAATTTAAATTCCATGGTAGGCTGTACAATCTCTCTCAGTTTATCAGAGGCTAGTCTGCATTATTCATCATTTTTGTTCTTGTGCACAGTTGTATTTCACAGAGCACAAGTATTAATTTTCCTTTATCTCATAACCGTTTTATAAGCAAGAAGGGTATACGCAATGCCCGGGTACGCCGTGGTGTAGTGGTTAAGGCACTGCGCTTCAAATCGGAAAGTCGCGGTTTCGATTCCAGATGAGGTCGCTGAGATTTTTCAATTGGCTTAGTTTCCTGGTGGCACTATGACCCTGGGGTTGAATCAGCCTAACAGAAATTACTATTCCTGGGGGTAAAATAACGGCAGGTGCGTAGTGCTCTTAACCTTGCCACCTTCATGTGCCGTACGTCACAATCTGGGAGCCTTAACCTCTTGGAAACTCTACGGGTCTCCATGGTCCATACAGGGATCGCTTTACCTTTTTTATATGGTTCACGATATGTGGATTTTAGTAATAATAAAACTAAGTTTGATCAGGAACATCAAGATAAAAACTATGCTTTTAAATGTGGCTCATATTTCTCCCAACAGAAGTCGCTGATAGATAAGAGCATGATCATGCAACCTTGTTCTGTTTTAAATTTTCCCCTTCCATAATAGGACCACCCCAAGAACAAAGTTTTTGCATGCTTTTTTGCTCTCTATTTGATAATATCTTCATGTATCATCAAAATCTTTTCTGCCTTAAATCCCCATTTCAGTTAAAATACTGAGGCAATTTTAGTATCCAACAAGGGATTTTCATTTATGCAACAGATTAAATTAGACTCAGAGTTTGACAAAATTATGGGTTCAAAGCATTGGGTTCATACACCCCACGAAATCATCCAGGAGTTTTAAATTGAATTATACGTCGAATAGCAATTTAATATCGAGAGTGTGTTTTTTTTTAATTCTGACAGAAAAGATCAAACCAACATCGGGTCTCAAATCTCGATAATGTGGCACTCGTGATCCGGTAATTTGGAGATCCTTTTATTTAATTTTAAAAGAAGAAACAGTATTTGGTTGGTGATATACTGTAATATTGAAAAAGAAACCACAAAAATAAAATCGATTAGCTACAAGCAATCTCATAAGTCATAACTTGTGAGAAACATGTAGCCTACCTTGAACTAAAACATTGTGACTGAGCAAAAATGTACGAATTTCTACTTTAGTTTTGAAATAGTAAGCAACATTAAGTCAGTAATACGTTGACTATTCTGAAAGAGATTTTCAACATCATCGTTGTCACTTTTTAACATAATAACATTTCTTTTTTTTTTTACCAACGTATAGGTATGTCGTGGCGCAGTTAGTTGAGGCTCTGCAAAACCGGAAGGTCGCGGGTTCAATCCTCGATGAAGTCGTTGAAATTTTTCAATTGGCATAACTGTGACCTTACGGTCGAGATTCAGCCTCTAACAGGAGCCAATCTGGGGGTGAAGGTGGCCAGTGCGTAAGGCAAACAACATTACCATCTTCAGGTGCCATCTATCTAAAAATCTGAGAGCCTCAGCCTCCTTTAACCCTAAGAACCTTCACGGCTCCTATTAAGGATCTCTTTGTGCTTATAAATTAACCTTGGGAAGCGGTACAATTGACTATCCCATTATTGTTAAAACAATAAACAAGCAAACAAGGTCTCTAGTATTTTACACCTGTGTGAAGAAGAGGCTGGTAGGAGTAATCACTTGCTATTGCTGATGAAACTGTAGTAAACTGAACAAAGAACTGAGGAAATAGTCGGACCGGGTAGTGCAATGAATATGTCGCTGGCTTTATGTGATCAAGGTCGTGGTTCGATCCCGCTCAGATGGATGGCATTAATGTGTGCATAAATATGTAGATTTAAAGTGCATTCTACTACATGCTAGTGTTAAAATGTGTACAAGATAAGACAAAAATAAAATAAAATGTATGGTTTCGTTTTACATATTGTTGCATATTTTGTTAATTTTGAAATAATGCATAATATTTGCTTGATATTAAAATATTTGTAATATTTCATTAATTTGTCAGATTAACGAAATATTCCTGAAAATTTTTAAATATTGTGCTTATCTCTGTTAATTCAAACATTCACAGCACATTTTGCTATGTGAATGTTTTGAGAACCGACTGTACAATAATTGATAGTACATAGCCTTATGTTTTCAGAACTTATTGTATGATATTAAAGCGACGTTCCACTTCATTATTTTTCAATTTATTAACATTTTTTCCATTCAACGTCTTTTTTAAAAGTTTTGTAATGTAATTTATACAACTTCTACTATTTTCTGTAATTTATAATGTAATTCAGCTAACGAGAGAACTTCAAGTATTAAAATTACTTAAATGATAGAGCATACTTCATCGGTTCAGGAGCAAATTTTACAAATTTTAGAGCATATTTCCCCTTCTGAAAGAGCATTAACTTCCGGGCCTTGCTTATAATTAATCATCCAACTGAGAAAATGGTGTGATCTAGTCGGAAGGTTTTCTTATGGCTTAATCATTATAGTTCTTAGAACGAAATGTTATGCCAGAATCGTAAAGTATCACCATAAAAGTACCTTGATGGGGAAGATCACTTGTGATGCATATGTTTTATAAGTTAGGCCCTTGTGGTCCCCGTCATTTTCACTTTCATCACATCATGTTTTAACACGACCGTTTGGCATTTCGTCTGTTTGCCTGTACAGTTGTTTGTAATTCAGTTACGATCAAACTCGTTGTACGATTTTCTTTAAAATCTGGCATGATTAATTTAATTTGTTGGGCATGACTGTGTGTGTGGTGTGTCTCATCCTATGTATTAGTGTTGTCTCGAAGGTGCTCCGGCATTGGGCTGATCGCCCATCCAGGGAGGCCCTCCATGTCCTTGTCTGGTCAAACAGTGTGTATTGTGGGAGCCACTTCTTAAAAACTTTTTTTTTCCAAGAACTGTCTATACCTGCCGCCACCCTAATTCTCTTCGACCTGTCAATCAGTGAATAGGAAGGTAATCAGGCATATTCACACTTGTCTGCACTTCTGCAGTCCAGGACAGTGTTGCCAAATACGTACCACAGCACGTTTACTTCACTTGAGAAGTTGTGAATGACAGCGGCAACACTGGGAAAATTCACGCGACTTAAAGAGCACCTGTTCTTTGTCGGTGTTTGTGTCGGTGCAAATTTTCGGATTAGGGAACAATGCTATTATATTCTTTTATAGATAAACGATGGTTTGGGACGAGGTCTTCTTAAAATGGCATGAACAGTATGTGATCCGAAGGTAATAATCCCTCTCCTGACAGGTCGTGGTCCTGTAAGGAACGGGTGGCTTGGGCTTCAGAAACGTCTCTATAACGAGAGAATGAGGAAGAGGATGCACAAAATAGTGTTCTCATTTCTCAAATGAATCTTTTAATTATGTCAATAATAATGTAACTTAAGGTGACCAGACGTCCCGTTTTTAACGGGACTGTCCTTTTTTTTTCATTAATTGTCCCGGTGTCCCGACAAATTTTTAACGGGACGCTAAATGTCATGTTTTTTTTCTAAAACTTGCAACAAATGTCTATTCAATGTATCCGATTTAATTTCTTAAAATATCCTACGTCTATAATATGACAGATTATTATTTTTAACAATTTTAATTGTTGGCAGTTGTAAATGTAATTTCAGTCATAAAAAGATTGACAAAGCTTGAATTTATGAGACTGCTTTTAATTCAGAATGGCGATATTTCATGACAACGAAGTCTCATTTATAGCAAATTGTAACTGCAAGACTTAAAAGGAACGCTTGCACTCTTTGTTATCCAAGTGTCCTGTTTTGTCCTGTTTTTTTAAGGCAAATTTTGTCAAATGTCCTGTTTTTTTAAGTTCATAAATCTGGTCACCCTAATGTAACTGCACTGTTGACAATACTCACTGAGATCTGCGGGGATGCTCATCTTGTCCAGAACTGAAGCTTCCCGGTCGTTGTAGATAAGTACAGCAGACGCATTATAGCGCAGAGCGTGTCTCACTTTCACGGCAAAGTCACAGTTGCCTCGTTTGATGAGGGCTATCCAAGGCTCCGTGGTTGGCATCCTGTGATCGGGGGTACTGTTGGTCGCCAACGGAAGCGTACAGGACGTGGGATCACCCGTATCTCGGGACCTTACATGTATCAAAACACCGGTCGCAGGACGCACATACGTCTCTCCGAATTTTCCAGTCTCCGAATTATCGGAGCGGTATTCACCGTCTAAACCAATATATGTAGTGTTGATAAAAGCCAGAAAACACGAGTGAGGGCTAAGATTTTCGTACTCCATCGGCGAGGTTCCTGGCAGTTCTCCCGTGGGCGCCATCGCCCAAGACATCGAGCTCACAATCGTAAGGAATAATACTGCACACCACATCATCATTTTTGCTATCATTTATTTTTTACACTCACGTAAATAATTCCACCACCGGTTGTATCTTGGTGTTAAAAGTCGCTACAGAGTTCTGATTTATGTAGCCTATTATTTTCTAATTTATCACTTACTCCTAATTGTACTATGGCTATTGCAAGAGCTTTGTTAGTTTCAAAGGAAATAAACTTACTTTAATGAGATGTTACTGGAATCTGAAAAATTATGCTAAAACTTATCTTTTAAAATTATAACATAATTAAAACTAATGGAATGACAAACTGTTCGTCACCGAGTAAACCCCCTCTTATTCTTTTTTTCTGTCAGAGCTGGATTAGAGGACGAACCTGTTTTTTAACTAGATAACCTCGAAAACTTGCACAAAACTTATTATGCTATAAACAATCACTTCACTCGAGGAAATATATAAAACTGATGTTAAACACTGAAGAAATGTATAAACGAATTAAAAGTTCACCACTGAAAAAAATGATGTTGAGATCGGCCTGTCACCTTTGTTGTTTTCAGTGTTTCTTCCTCGAGGTGTTGGTAAAAAAAGAAAGGTCTACCGGCCGACACGAGTGGCGTGTGGCTGTGAAATGTAGTATTATGCCAGCTAGCCACCCCCGTGTGTAGCTGTTATATTTATAAAATATCACAGGAGGGGTGGGGGTGAAGACCCACAAGCGTAGCACATCTCACGTGTTACAGGAATTAGCGCGGACACAGCACTTCTCACTAGTCTAGCACTGCGCGAGGCCTGGCCTAGACTGCAGTGTGCCGCCGCCATCGCGATCAATCCACGACTCCTCTGTCCGTGTGACGTCATTACCCTGCTTACCGCTACAATACAATCAGCTGATTGCCTTGGAGGTGCTGGCCAAATAATTTCTTGTTTTGTTATGTTTATACCACCAGGTGCACGAAATCGAAGAGTTTGGTTTGCACTTAATGTGAGTGAGCTGATACCACGATTTTGCTAGGACTAGTTTACGGGTCTTGGAAATCATCCTGCTGACCCAAATTTAGTTATCACGGTGAACAAATTATCAAATTAAGATTTGTTTTATTTCCTCGTGAAAATTACCGGTAGTTAGTCCACCGCTGTGGCGTATGACATGGGATGCGTTCGCTCCTCTCAGGTTCGATTCATGGTCGGGACAAGTTACTTAGGTGGGGTTTTTCTGGGGTTTTCCTCACATGTGAGACAAATGTCGGATAACTTTAGGCCCTTGTGGTCCCCAGATATCATCTGACCGTCATTATCATCTTCATCCCATCCTCGTCTTGTTTGGAGTGAGTGTGTGTATGAATGGTGTGTCTCATTCTATTTGTTCGTGTTGTCTCGGAGGTGGCCCCGGCATTGGGCTGATCACTCATCCTGGGAGGCACTCCATGTCCTTGTCTGGTCAAAAAAGTATGTATGTGATTTAAAGATAATCCCTCTCCCGACAGGTCAAAAAAGTATGTATGTGATCAAAAGATAATCCCTCTCCCGACAGGTCGCGGCCCAGTAAGGCCCGGGCGGCTTGGGAAAGGGAGAGGTAAAACTAAGATAAAGAAAGAAAGAAAAATTTTTAATACATCAATTTTATCAAACAGTAATAAAGAAAATAGTATCGCAAATTGATAACAGGTAGCGATTAAATAAATTGAAATTTAGTTATGAATGTCAATAGACAAAATCAGCAAAACAATAATTTTAAAAATCATTTGCTAATCGATAAAAATAATTGATGATTAAATAAAACAAAATTCAGTTAAAATATCAACCTACATGTTAAAAAAGAACTGCAAATCCCGAAAACGTTTTATGAAATATTGTTGATTTATCAATTTTAGATAACAAACATTTTAAAAACATAACTGCAAATACATTAAAAATTATCATTAAATAAGACAAAATTCAGTTTATATACCAATTTTATCAAAAATATATATTTTAAAATATGCCGCAAATCCATAGGCACAATTAATGATTATTATTAAATAAAGTGGAATTTAGTTAACTTTAACTACAATTCTAAAATACTATGAAGTGATTAAATAAGGCGAAATTTAGTTAACCCTTAAACTGATAATGTATCCATTAGGATATAGTAGTACATCTTACATTTTTAATAATCATTAATGGAAAAAAGTGGAAGAAAAATTTAAATTTCATGTAAAATTGCAGAATAATGTACAAGAAACAAACTGCTTTATTTTGCAGTCCGCCACGGGTATATAAATTGTATGAGAAATTAAATCCAGCGCATTTATGTGCTAATATAATACGCGTATATTATGTATATAAGAAGTTTTTGTCTATTTCCTGTGTGCGATGCCCAGCCAAATTTAGGGCACGGAGAGATCTGAAATTTTTAATGGACAGAAGAGAATCCGAATACACCTCGAAGCCGGACGTATGGTCAGCATGTCTTGGTCGGACGTATACGATCGTTTTCACCTCCTATTAAAAAACCCGAATTAACATTTAGTCTGAGAACACTGCAGTCTAGAGCTGTAGGGTATGTCCCTTTCTATCTCCCTATTTTGAACATCAGGTCTTTAGCTAATTTGGATGTGGGTGGTAGTAAACACACTCGGCAGGCGTTTCGCTTTGTACTGTTTAGTCAAATCCCCTCGGCATTCGATCCACTTTGTTGTGCGTGGTAGTCTAAACACATTCGGCAGGCGTTTCGCGTTGTACTGTTAGTCAAATCCGCTCGGCATTCGATCCACTTTGTTGTGCGTGGTAGTCTAAACACTCTCGGCAGGCGTTTCGCTTGTAGCATTTCGCTTTCATGGGCGGTAAAATACATTCGACGGACGGTGTTGTGTGATAATTAGACCTGGGATTTTAAGGCAAATGCCTATTTTGTTGCTTATGAAATAACATGAAAATGTTTAAATATGTTGACATTTCACTTATATTTATACAGTTTTTAGTGCCCTAAAATGCCTATTTGGACCTTTGGAGCCTATTTTTACTATTTTAGTGTCTAAAATGCCTATTTTGCACATTTAAAATAAAATTCAACTTCTGTAACTTTTACAATAATTTAATGGACATCCCTGAATGAAGAGCAGAATAGCAGAGGGTGGGTTTTCACAGAAACATGATTTTCCCAAAGAATTGTCGCCAAAGGAATGCTGACTGACGGGGGAGGATTCGCTCAAAACAACAAGTAGCAGGTATATAGTAAGAAGGGACATACTGTGTCTATTTTTTTAAACTGTTTTTGATAAATGTATTTTTAATTCTGTCTTAATTTTGCAATTAATTCTTTTAAGAATAGGTGTACCACGATTTTTACAGTAAAAAAAGATCACGTTACAGTTGAAGAGCATATTGTAGTATTTTAAAGTCTATTTTCAGTCTGTCTACACATTTTAAAGCTTACTTTAAGTGCCTATTTTCTCTTTTAAAAGCCAATTTACTTGTTTTGAAAGCCTGTTTTAGGTACCTAAAACTAATTTTTTAGGGCCTAAAATCCCAGGTCTAGTGATAATATAAACTAGAATGACCAGACATCCTGCTTTAACTGAAATTTTTAAGGACTCTTGTTTTCACACTGTTCCAAGGGGACTGGACTCCAAAAATCGGAATTGTCCCAGCCATTTCGTGACGCCTGGTCACTTTACCTCATGTCTCTACAACGGAAATGTTAGCACATGACCAGAGGCGCGAAGGATTTATCACAATCACAGGCATATTAATATCACTCGTTTATCTATCAGAATTCAAAGCATCCCACGCCTACGGGTCATATACCAATACGACTATGCTCCTGCCCACTAAACCATATTGATCATAATATGACAACCATTCATACTTCAGTCACATGATATAGTGTTACATGTAACACAGTTGATTAAAACGGAAACTTATAATTTTGTTGAACAACGCTATTATGTACCAAATTACTAACGTGTGTTGTGCCACTTATTCCTTTCCAAAAATAAATAAATAAATTTAAAAACCTACAAATTACCTTTATCAAATATATATTTCGGGTCTATATTTTTTTTACTATTATAACAATTAAGTCAAGAGAAATAAAGTCCAATCCAACAGTAGCGTCTGCAAAAGGGCGAATGTGAAGAACGGAACATAACATTTGTATTGGCGTTGAAGTTGAAAGTAGTCCTGAAATTGTTCAACCAGCATCTACGTTTCAGTCTCCAGCCAACGAGCAAGGTTTGATTTTAAAGAGAATACAAAAAAAAAGCATTCAGGTGGAGTAGAACGTGATCTACGTAAAAAGCTTTAGTTGAAGATAGATTGATTCTTTTATTAACCGGTTTTACCAGTTTATACCCATATCTGTGGTGTGATGCTAATTTTTTAATTACCTATTGCACTCTATGTTTGAGCAGAGACTGCTTCCCGCAGGTCCCTTGCTTGGACTAATTAAGTCTTAATTAACAAAAACCACATTTTAAAATCCTTATTTAATAATATAATTATTTACTATTTTTAAGTATGCCTGCGAAATTGTAATATCCCTAGGCAGCCTGAAACTATATTAAATGCAGAATGATAATATTCTTTCACGCTGGCCGTGTGTAGACAAGATGGAAAGGTGAAGTCAGACTGAAAAATTCAATGCCATAGCCGGGATTTGAACCAGGATCATCGACTCTCCGTGCCGCGGCTCTTGCTAACAGAGCTACCATGGCAACATATTATATAATTTCTTATGAATTAATTTACTTTAACCAGGGGTGCCCATCCCCCCCAAACTTCATGACTCACCCCCCCCCCCAAACTTAATTGCTCACCCCGAAACTTCATTGCTCACCCCCCCAAACTTCATTGCTCACCCCCCAACCTGATTGACTGTCGACAAGGGCGCCCATATGATATTTTCTAGAAAAGGCAATTTTTCATTAATTTATTTTTTGTCGCTTTAACTTCTTGGGCCACTTTGTAACATTATATTAATAACATAATAATATAATAAGTGCAACAATGACGTAGACAGAAAATAATTGCGGGCAGGGTCGAAAGTGCCGGGGGGTTTGGAATACCCCCCAAAAAAGGGGGTCGGGGGTCCATCCCCATAAAATGTTTAAATATTGAACTAATGAAAATCACATTTTACGCTATTTTAGCACTAAAAAACTAGTTAGGAAATTTGTTTACTATACTCTAAGACATGTCAGTGTAAACAAGAAATTGTTATCTAAGTTATAATACTTATTACTATTTATAAGAAAAGTTTAATAACACATGGAAAAGTGGACATAATAGGCCTACTCGTTATGTTATGAAAAGAAAATAACTGCTATATCAGACCTGACACACCAACAAATCTTGTTTAATTAAATATATATATTTTTTTAAATACAAATATAGAATTTTAGGTTTTGACTTTTAGGGGTCCAAACCCCCTGGACTCCCCTTTCCTAATCCACTGTGGATTCTGCTTCCATGTTGTCGATTTGGTAAAACTTCTGCAAAATTTTTACGTCTCAACTGACTTTCAAATCATTGTCTTAAAAGAAAAACACCTGACTATAATAATAATTATTAATATGCATTTTTTTCCTTGCGACCCCCGGGTATGGGCGCCCATGGCTGTCGAAATTCTTCATCTTTATCTTGAAGATTCTGCTTGGGATTTACATCAATATACGGTTTCCATTTATCTTCGCCGCTGCTTTTACTTTCAGTAATCTTGTATTTTATATCTAAATTATGTTTCAGTTTATACGGATGTTTCTTTTTGCAGTGATCTTGCCATTTGTCATGCCTAATAATGGCATTGCACAATAATTCTAAACACTTATATTTAAATTGCTGTTGTTTTTTCGGCATTTTCGAGATGCCGAGATGGACTGAAACCAGTAGCCGTAACCTCAAGTTTCAAATTAAGAATGCAGCATTGGTTATAAACAAATTTTTCCACACCTTCCTTCCCGTTCTTATAAGGGGGAACGTGCTTTTGAGTGGAGTAAAATCACTTCCGAGAATAATATTATTCTTGCAGGTGGCATTGTAATAACCCAGTAAGAACGTTTGGCAATGTTTTGAAAGCTATTACGCGACTATCAGATATTGGAGTGACTTAATTATATCATTACAATGACATTTTTAACGCGATTCTATTGATATATTGGAACACAACATTGAGTAATTAATGAGAAATCAAAATAAAGTTTATTGATTAAAAGTAGTTAAAGCAGGGGTGCCCACAGGGGGGGGGGGGTTAAGACGCAGACTGCGTCATTAAAATTTCTGGGGGAGGGGCAAAATATTATCGTTTTATGAATTTTCTGGGGGGGGGTTGAAAATTGTTGCAAAATTAGCGTTTTATATGTTAAAAATAAAAACGGTCAAATTTTATAACTTCAAAAGGTCTCTTCTAATTCTTTAGAAGTGAATAGTCAATAAATTAGCGAAACGCATTTGCTTGTAAACAACTGCCGCGCCAACGAAATCGATCACTCTGTGCCGATAGCGGCGACTGCGAACTGAACCATTGTTGGTAGAATTATTGGAGTATTACATCATTTATTACAATTGTCATAATTATTATTACTATTATTTATTACTACCACCACTACTACTACTACTACTACTACTACTACTACTACTACTACTACTACTACTACTACTACTACTACTACTACTACTACTACTACTACTACTAGTACTACTACTATTCGGCATACTACTACTACTACTACTACTACTATTACTATTACTGTTGTTACTTACCCTACTTGGCCTTTGAGGTCTTGTGCCGAATTTCGCAGTCGAATACAATATGTGTTCCTCGATTACAAGTAGGAGTAGAGAAAGTGAAAATGTTGGGTATTCTCGTTTATCAGATTAAGTTCCTATGTGAATTTTTAACAATAGAGGCTAGTCGCGTGTTCTAGGCTAACACTAGAATTTGCATATGAGCGGTTCAAATCTGATTTGCATTCCCTGTAGGGTTTCCAGGGGGAGTAATGCAATTTAGAGATCATAGGAGCACGTTGTTACGTACACGAGGCTTGCCTGTCATAACGTGATATATTTTTAAAAAGAGGTCCACAACAGCAATAATAATAATAATAATAATAATAATAATAATAATAATAATAATAATAATAATAATAATAAAAGTAAATTAAATGATCGAAGTTGATTCGATATACATCAATACGTAATACAGTACTGATTTTGCATATACAGTACCTATTAATTGAAGTAAAAGAGAAGGGAACTCATCCCTTCATAATTATAAAAGCAAAAATCCCTTTTTTTCGTCATCTCGAGAGTCACATAAAAGAAGTTTTGTTTGTATTTGTAGATACACTGTCTGGCCACGTTTTAGTAAACTTTTATCACACGGTAACATAAGGGATTCTTAATGTCCATATTACAGAAAAAAAAGTAAACGTAAATAGGGCACCATAGCATATGCTACCTAACAAACAGCATTAGCGACATATCAATGCAATATATCTAATATTTTAGGGAATGATATTTCTACAAAAAACCTCTGACATCACTGTCATTTGGGAATTGCTCTTATACCTGAAAGCTGTTGTATGTTTTGCACTTAGTAGTGGCAGGGCTTGTCGTAGGGGCCAGGCTATTATATCAAATGTATTGGTTGAAACTTAAAGAAAAAGAGCTGTCAACTTTACATTAAAATGAACACTTTAGTTGGGCGGACGTGGGGGCACGGCGTTCCCCAAAATATATTAAGTTTTGACTTATGAAAAATAAAGTACATTTTTTAATTAATTTACGATAAGTATTTTGCCAGAATTAAAATAGCCCCTATAAGAGTTTCAGCAGGCTGAGGCTACCAGATTGAGACATTCGGCACAGGAAAGTGGTAAGGTTGTCAGCCCTATGCACCGGGAGCATTTTATCCCCAGGAATACTCCTGGTACTAAATTCTGTTGAAGACTGAGTAGACCCCAGGCCCATAGTGCCACCGGAGGGATTAGGCCAACGGAAAAATCTTACCAACTTCATCGGGAATCGAAGGTTTGTAGCGCAGTGGATTTTCAGGCA
This sequence comes from Ectobius pallidus, assembly GCA_964059195.1. Classification (NCBI taxonomy): domain Eukaryota; kingdom Metazoa; phylum Arthropoda; class Insecta; order Blattodea; family Ectobiidae; genus Ectobius; species Ectobius pallidus. The sequence goes on along the minus strand of CAXKWD010000004.1, from coordinate 45,871,600 downwards.
CTGATTCCAAATATGTGAGTAAACACACACAGAACATTCAGCAATTTTTTTTTCTGGCGAAGCTTTAGGTGATTTCTGTCAAAAAGCTGACACTCAAATTCCTAACATCCTGTACGATTTCATTTTTTATACAATTTATTGAATTCGGACTGTATTGTTCATGCAGGCCGAGACAGGCATAGCGATAGTACTCGCACAAACCAGTCATGTTTCCGAAAACAATATTTTTTTTTTTAACTCAGTAGTTCTCAAAATGTGTGAGCAATTAATGCTGAAAACTCAATATAGAATTCCAGGGTCGAACACAATACTTAGGCTAAAACTCCCTACAGTCCTATGGTACTGTACGAATAGAAATTTTAAAAGGGCACCAAACGTTTCCTACTTTAAATTAGTGTTTGCCATGCATAGGTTCGAACCCAAATACAAGCAAATTTCTTCGTAGTAAATTGGAGCACGCCTTCCGATTCCAATAGTGATAGTACTTTCCAAAAATGTAATATTTTAGTAATTGGAACAAAAAAAAAATACAAGGAATCTGTTTCAGCGTAAATAAGATAAAATTATCATGTTCATTACACATTGATGTGAAATACTTAACATTTTTATAGGAGTCGAATTACAACTTTTAGGGCATTATTGTTTCCCTATAAACATTTTGCAGAATGTTCTTGTCGGAACAGATATTAAACATGAAAAATAAAAAAAATAAAAAATAAACTTTGCTAATAGCATTTACAGCACTTATTTGATGGTGCTTTACAATAAAATATGTTTGCAAGAAAATGACACTGCTCGACTTAGAAGCTGATGTGTAGTCCGAGATTAAGCTTGGCTTGATGAACGTTTGGCTGTTCTGAAGTCATAAAGAATAAAGATGTCCATGGGTGTGGCCAGATTTAAGTTGAAAGTTCTCTTATGAGAGGGTTGGAATGATATGTAAGGGATCTGTTGGTTTTGAACGGAGAGAGGTTCTCTTATCTTTGGGAATCGTCTAGTGAAGACTAACATTTTTTATTTATCCCCATTAATGTTTAGTTTCCACTCTGTGGGCCATTGTATGAGTTTGTTCAAGGCTTCTTGCATCTGTGTAAGTGATTTTTTGATGTCGTAGTTATAGTGTATGGTACAGCGTACAGAACAATGTCATCTGCAAATAAGATGTGTAGACATTTTTACCGCCCTATTGTCTCAAAATTCGTAATCTTGTGACATCTACGATAAAGACATATAATACTCGTTGGTCTATATCGATATTGAACTTCAATATCTAGATTCTCGATATATTCGATATGCATTTATTTTGTTTACAAAACACGAAGAAAACATGCAGATTGCAATTGTTAGGTTATGGAGGTGCTTATTGTAGTCATATTGCCACTTCCTTATTTTATATTCACAATTGAAATAACAGCAAGATTGTTTTGAAATCTGGAGAGAATTTTGAAGACAAAATATTATAGTTCCTTAACTTCTGTGCTAAAAGACAATGGCATCTTCGGATACAGCTCAGGTTAGCTCTCTGCCCCTTCCACCTTTGCAGTATATTAATCAGTATACAGACGAGAATATCAGAAGGGGCAGAGCACCGAAACCGCCTCCTGTAATTAATGACACCTATTCAATGTTTGGAAGTACGTTCAATATTGATGACACAATCATTAGAACGCTTGAAAGCCAGGTAAGCTTGAAATCGATTATAAAACCTATTGAAACTTATTTTTGTTAATATACAGAGTTATATCTTTGTTAAGCTTTCCATTTCCTTGCACAACATTAGTAATAAACAGTTGTTTCAGTAAAGATGGATCATTGTTATTAAGCACTACCTAACCTAACAAGTAACAGGGTCGGGCGGTATTTTGAAGTTAAAAGTGCCAATGACTGTTATTATTTTTTTTTTATCAAAGCTCACCAGAGGAATTGCGGGGGACCCTTCTGTAAATTCAATTCGTGGTTTAGTTTCCCACTCTGCTAGATTTCCACGCAGTGTTCAGCGTGGGTTTCAGTTCAATACACCACTGCCAAACTAATATCACTGTTCTTAACCTAACTGCCACTAATCTAACAGTACATTTCACTAACCTAGTGCTACCTGTCACTTAGCTAGAACCTAATTGCTACTGCCCAATGGAAGGAACAAGGAGCATGGTTATTCATTCTGCTTAGCACCGTAACTTTGAATTAGTTTGAGGTCTTCATGTTGAGAAACATGTGAGGCGGCTAATCTCCATCCGGGATTTCAGCTAATTAAATGCCAAATGTTTAAGTCGATGTAATAAAACCATGTTTGTTGTTCACCCAGATGCACTGACTGTCCACATATTATTTTAGAGCTCAGCCAGTATTCAGTGGTCAGCTTTAATTTTATTCAGTTTATGCTTGTAACTACTGATATGAAATTCATAAATTACAAATAGCCTAGTAGTTCCAGGTACAAGTGACCACCATCAGTTATTTGTATTCGTTAGTGAACGACATAGTCCCAGATAAGTTAGATCCACCAGCAGTGGACATTGATAACCCTAGATTAGTGGTAGTTAATTTAACAACAGAGACATTAGTTTAGAAGGCATTCCTCGGTTACAGTAGTGGAAAACCTTAGAAGCCCATTAAATATGTGGCCATTTGTATCCTCATCAACCAGTAACATCATTATACTCTACACACTTTATCTTGAGCTGAAAAATTGCAGGGGTGAGGGGAGCTGATATTGCATGCAGTATAAACGACTGACTATTGCAGAAGGCGATGAGTTGAAATTGACGTCATTTCTGAAGGGTTGCTGACTACCACAAAATATAACGTGTGGAACTAACTGTAGTTCATAGCAATTTCAACTCTCACTACCAAACTAGAGACTTTTTTTTTTATTATTATTTTTATTTTTTATTTATTATTATTTTTTTATTGATGTAGGTATTATTGTAGAATATATCGCTGGAGAAAGGAATTAAGTAATGTATTTCTTTAGACCATCTCTCTCCCAGTCTCCAGAATATAGAAGATTAGTTTAAAATTCATAGCACTGTACATGTACTTGAATACTCACTTTCACATTAATATATGCCTGAATTAATATAATATAACTAAATATCTTTCACGAGAGTTTGTAGGTAATTAATACAACTTTCTAGCAAAATAATAAAAATTGACTCGTTCTTTTCTCCGACAGATTCAGCTTAAAACACATTAAATTGCTTTTCCTTCCATTTCATTTATTGGGTTTATTGTTTATTCGCTGCTGTCCAACACTTCTTGGTTTAAAGAATCTTAATTTTTAACTTTGTTGTCGCTTATATTGACCATTTCCACAACACCTTTCTTATAATGTCCCTGGATTTAATTTTGTCATTTTCAGAATAATATGTTGTAAACAAACAAAAAAATAGATGGTAGTTCAAGAATGCTGCTACAGAAAGTTTTTTGGGAATGGCAGTACCGGGAATGGGGCACGGTCTTCATTTTTTTGAGTGAGGCCTTCTTGATATGGACAGTTTTCAGCATTATGGAGTGTTTAGCTCAAGATAAAGTATGTGATCTTTAGTGTAACTTAGCCTACATGACTATATATAACATGTTTTTATTTCCAGGGAATTAAACGTTTGTATCCTCAACATTTTGATCGCCGTAGAGAACTAAGAAAATTAAACCATTCTCTATTTACCAACTTTCTTGACCTAATAGACATACTTATCAAAAGTCCTGAGTCACCACGTCGAACAGAGAAAGTAGAAGATCTATCTCTATTATTTATTCACATCCATCACCTGCTGAATGAATTCCGCCCTCATCAAGCTAGAGAAACCATTAGAGTTATGATGGAAGTTCAACGTAGACAAAGGAATGAGACAGCACAGCGCTTCCAGAAACATTTAGATAAGGTAACTAATTTACTGTTCAGAAGTCTTGAATGGGAAATGGGAAACAAAAAGAAGTGGAATACAGAGTGTCCCAATAAAATGTATACACTCTTTAAATGACTATAACACTGACAATTATTATAATACAGAAAAGTTTCAAAAATCAAAATAATGTGAACAAATCTACAAACAATTATCGAAAGTGTTCAAATTGTTGGTGATTTGGTCCATGCACAGCTGATAACGCTGACTGATTGAATCCAAAACGTTCCTAATCATTTCAACTGGTATTTCGGCACATTCTCTTTCAATGGCTGCTCTCAACTCACTGATTGTAGCTGGTTTTGTGGTGGTTCTTATGGACATCCTTAACAGTTCCTTCTTCCTCAAACTTATCTCGCAAACGAGTAATTGTGAGTCTCGTTGAAACTCCATTCTAAACCGTCTTTGCACTTCACTTATGTTCTCAGTCTTCCAGTAGCACTTTACAATGAATTTTCTTTCCTCAAAGTTTAGTCTGACTCCAGTCATCATTTTAAGCAGTCACAACTCAAAAAAGAACAAAAAGTGTGGTTGTTACAAACTGTCAAAGAGTGTATACATTTTATTGGGACACTCTGTAGTTATTAACTCACAATATCTCCAATACAATCACACAATAGCTAAGCAAACAATGTAGGTGTGAGCTTGAAAAAAATTCAGGATGAAATTAAATCACTTTATCCAACCTAACTCATTCTTCCCTTGAATGTTGAAGTTTTGAAGGTGATTCATGTGTATCTGTGTAGCCTATATATTTCTTCAGGGGAGAATGAGTTAGACCTAATTGGAAAACTCATTAAACTGCAGCAACGACATCAGGTGGTACAATAAGGAAGTTTTACAGTTGGACGTAGCTGAGGATGAGAGGGATCCTCTTGAAAAAAGGGTTCTAGTAAGAAATAAATTATAATTAAATAGCGAGTGTACTGGAGGTATTGTGTCTTAATAATTAATTGTTCCATTTCTTTGTGTTTCCCATTCCAAGTGAATTTAAGGCTTTAAATAGTTTTTCTTACTATGAAACATGTGAGCAGCTGGTTGATTGCATTTAATTTAATAATTATAAGAGTTGAATTTTACACAAAAACTTCACTTTTGGTATAGTTTATTTGTACTAGTTTCAGCAACTTCACTACCATTGTTAACAGTTACTCAGTATTGCTGTTAAAGTAGTACAGGTAAACTATACCAAAAATGAAGTTTTTCTGTAAAATTCAACTCTTATATAATTATTATGTTATATAACTTCACTGTGTTAACTTCCAATACAATTTAATATTGCATTTAATTTGTTTGGCTTTAGTGGTAAGCATGAAGAATCAAGATCTTTTGCTAACATTATGATAAAGTCATTCAGAAGTTTATCAATACAATATACCAGACTGAATTAAAGTTAACTTGAATGTATTAGATGTATGAAACAATTTAGAATGTTACCACAAGAGATTTTTATCTTTTTAGTAAGGTATTGGCTTTTAAACCTAATATGCACCAACAAACTGACAGCGTTACGGCTATGTTAAAAACACTAGGGTGGAAATCTTTAGAATCCAGAAGGAAAATAAATAGATTAAAATGTATGTATTGTGTATACACGAAACAACCGGCATGGGAAGAGCTTCATAGCAAAATTAAAGAACCAGATTACAAAAGTAGGAAGGATCACAAATACAAAATAAGGGGTAGATCTCAGAGAACAAATATTGCCAAATTTTCTTTTTTAAATAGAGGGATCCAGGATTGGAATGATTTACCTGCAGAAATCTTCGAAACGTTTCCTGCTAACGCCAAAATTTTAAAAAATATATTGAATAGGGTATATGATGTATAATTTTTTGTTCTAAAATATTCACAGTATGCAATTTTTTTTATGTTATAGTTTTAAATGGAAATATATATATATATATATATATATATATATATATTTTAAATATCAGGTACGTGGATAGATGTTGCGATATTTAATGTGTAAGTGTATGTTTTGTGTGCCTTTTTTGTATATATGTATGGCTGGTATTTATTTAATGTGTAGTGTTATTTCTGTATATATGTATGGCTGGTATTTATTGCACCACTGCCACCGGGTTGTTGACCCATTTGCAGTGTAAGGAAATAAATACAAAATACAAAATAAAACAATGTCACTGATTTATAATAGTGGATAAAACAATAAGATGTAAAACCAAACACTACATTTTGGCCTCCCCCCCAGGCCTTTCTCAAGTGCACTGACGGCTTAAATCATAAACATCCCATCGTTTCTATGTAGCATGGTCGTTCCCACAGTGTTGTTGATGTTGATCGTTGCTGCCTTCACCGTTTTCTGTCTCCTGCTTTCTGAACGTGTTATCCTTGTAATGCTCATTAATCCATTCATTTCTTCTTCTTCTTATTCTTGTGATGTAGGATGGCATCCTGTTTATTTCCCCTTTATTCCTCAGATGAGTCATGTGTACTGTCTTTCCATCTCGTAGCAGGTCTTCCTCTTAATCTTTTTCCGTCTGGTCTGCTTTCTTGAGCCTTTTTTGCTAGGCGATTGTTTTTCATTCTATCAACGTGTTCTTTCCAAAATTTTCTTCTGTCATTGGTAAATTTAGTTATGTCCTGAATTTGGCATTTGTCCCTAATTTCTGTATTGTGTATCTTATCTAATAAAGTTTTCCCCTGAATCCATTCATTTGTTATATCAAAATTACTATCATAAATTACTCTTGGACAGGGATATCTTGGAACTTCATATGTCCTATTTAAGTTCTTAATCACACTAATCCACTGTTCCCCTAAGTCTCTCTCCTAATTATTTAAGCAATTATCCCTCATGCCAATGATATTCATGGCTTCACTAATTTTTCTCCGTATGTGGTTCCCTTCTATCTTCACCACTTCTAACTTGCCCATCTTGTGTCCTTCTTTAATCATATGTTGGCTCAACCCTGCACAGCATTTTTTGTATTTTATATCCCTTTCATGCTCACACATTCTTACACTGAATGTCCTGCCTGTTTCCCCTATATCCCTTCACAGTCACTGCAAGAAATAGCGTAAATTCCCTGTCTTTGGTCATACCAAATTTTTTATGTTGCGTAAATAAGTTCCCAATGGTCCTTATAGGCCTATATGCCAGTGTCAGGTCGTATTTTCTTAGCACCTTGCAAATGCCTTCACTTAAACCAGGAATATAATTAACATATACATACCTTCTATTCAAGTTCTGTGTTTTTTCTCCACCTATATCACTGCTCTCTCCTTTACCCATTTCTACGCTCCTCCATATCCTCTGGATCTTGTTTTCTTTGTATCCATTTATAATGGCAAGTTTTACAATTTTGTTCTTTTCTTCCTTCAAATCCCTACTGTTATTGCACAACCTGTGAAAAAGGACTGGGGGGGAGAGGCCAAAACGTAGTGTTTGGTTTTACATCTTATTGTTTTATCCACTATTATAAATCAGTGACATTGTTTTATATTAGGTTTTAATAGCGTATAGTGGAAAGGATAGGACCCCATATTATTTTCAATTGAATATGGTATTGGCTTTTTTTAACACTAGTGTTATATACTTTCAGCTTCATAGAATACATAGACTAGTTGTAGTAGTATCATCATTATTACCTTAATGGTTGTATGTCAGCAGATGAGATCACAAGTAGGTGGAAGAAAACTGCTAGATGGCCAAGATTTTAAGCTGTTGTATTTCCTGAAAGAAAATCACTAATTAGGAAAGCTACAAAATATAAATGGGTTTAGTGTAATTCTTTTTATCTTCATCATTAAGAAGACTGCCATAAATTTTAAATGAAGAGCCCTACGTGGTGAATGGCTCATTTCCATTTTCACTTAAAGCTTCATTAAGAGTGCATTGTCAGTGTAAGCTTCATTTGCTGTAGTATATTAACATTGTTAGATTTCTTAATATAAATGAGGCTGGGAATAAGAGACGTGTTCATACTTCTTATTTTGATTGGTAAACAAAATCTGTAGAATGAAAATTCTTTCACACTGGCCGTGTGTAGGCTAAGATGGAAAGGTGAAGTCAGAATGAAAAAATTCAATGCCTTAGCCGGGATTTGAACCAGGATCTTCAGCTCTCCATGCCGATGCTCTAACCAACTGAGCTACCATGGCAACGTGCCGGTAAATCATTAAATTCTAACTGACTCACATATCACAGTATACCACCAGTTCTCAATATGAGATACGAACCCAGTGGCAACTTACAACCTGTAAGTACTTTAAGACCCGGGCTTCATAGTAAGTCATTCTGACTTCACCTTTCCATCTTAGCCTACACACGGCCAGTGTGAAAGAATTATCATTCCACTGTGACCTATTAGTGGTTTACTATGAAGCCTGGGTCTTAAAGTACTTACAGGTTGAAAGTCGCCACTGGGTTCGTATCTCATATTGAGAACGCCTGGTGGTATACTGGGATATGTGAGTCAGAATTTAATGTTGTACCGACACGTTGCCATGGTAGCTCAGTTGGTTAGAGCATCAGCATGAAGAGCCAAAGATCCTGGTTCAAATCCCGGCTTTGGCATTGAATTTTTCCTTCTGATTTCACCTTTCCAAAATCAGTAGAATTGGGAACATTGTGCTGGTCATTTCATGATGAATACGGTATCTTGTTGATTCTGGTTCTCTGCTCCCTTTAGACTTTAGCTATACATTTCTCCTATTGAACTGTGCAAATTTTTTCAGACTCGGATATTTTATTATAACTTTTTAGTTAGTTCTATTTTCTCAGGGTGTGACATCATGTATGTCATTGAAAAGATCAATAAGTTTTATTAGATTTTTCCATAAAAGTGGTCTAAAGTTACCCATCGTGTTCACAACACTTCACAGAAAGAAAAAATACTAAAATGTAAAGTGTGAAAATCACTAGAATGTAAAGGATAAAGGAAGTCATATTAGCGTCTTATGTGAGGATTTTTTTAAAGACTATATTACAAAATAACAACACATAGGTTTTAAAAACTAGTGTAAATGTTAAGGAAAACAATTTTCAGTTTTTACACTATTCCATTGCCCTAAAGAAGATATTTTCTGCTTCCAGGTGATGGAGATATTAGAACAAGCTTTACAGATGCTTCCTGAACCATCGGAAACAGACTCAAAACTTTTAATACCTACAGAAAACATAGAGAGTATGGAGATATCAAATCAAGAGGAATCTGTAAATGACTTTTGCCATCCTCTTGACAGATTAATGTGTGAAATTGTAGATGCCATGTAGTGATACAACTACTGTTCTTAGTAACCCAAAACAGAGGCTAATAATTCATTCCCTATTTTGTATAGGAGATTCCTTTAATGATTCCTATGTGACAGAAACGCTCATTAGAATAAAAGAAGTGAGTAGAATTTCGTAATACGTGATCATTTAAATATAGTATAAGTTAAGACTGTTTACCATGATACTTCCAAACTGCTGTTAGTATATAATATATATTTTGTCACTTGAAGTTGTTAAGCTTCAAAACATATATTTTTATAAATTTCTATTATGTACAAGTTGTGATACTGATTCATATTTATAAAGTAAATAAAATGAAAACGAAGCCAATGAAATTGCAAATTGTAGGAATTCATGTTGTACAATAAATAGTTATAATAACACTACTTCATCTCTAGGTGTATTTATCTTATCTATTCATTCATTTCCAGTTTCTTTATAGAATGAGAGCAGTTTAAAGGTCCACAACTTAGATCAGCTGACCAGCAGACCTAGCCCCATGCAATTGCTGAAATTATCTTCTATAGACTTGTGGCACTCAAGTGCTTCACCATTTTAAAATATTCAGTCCAGCATATTAAATTACGGACTTTGGTACTCACACTCCTTACAGTAGGTGCTGGAAATGTTGCCCATTTTTCTTGACATACAATCGCCATCTTAGGAAACTATCACTGACATAATCAGTTCCTCACCAATAACGTGTTGAAAGTTTGTTTTCAGTTCCTTCAGTGTGTGAGAGTTATCATAAAATTTATGTCTAAATACCTATCTCATGCTTCCACACGACTTTCTATACCAAATGTATGCCTTGAAAATACAATGATGCAATGAATATTTCACTATTGCACAAAATACTCCACTATTTACTGAAAGCTCTACACAACACCACTTTCCAAAATTCTGTTAAAATCCTGTTTGCAGATGACAGCAAGCTCCATATGTCTCACATTGTGAATACCTGCAAATGTATGGGGTTCAGCAATTTAAGTTGAGGGACTTTTAGGCTGCTTCCACTGTACTATCCTGTTCCTTGTTCCTTGAAGAGGTCTATTTATTGTTAGGATGTCTGTTACAGTTTTTTAAAATCTTTTTTTCACATCGTATGGTTATCAGATCTTTGGTTGTACAGTAGAACCTTGATTATCTGAGATAATTTGGACCGTGCCAGTCTTACTTATTGGAAACTTGGATCAAGTGGCATTGCTGTTTATTTAGTTCTATACAGTTGACGGTAATAGGGCAGTAAAAATGCAAATTACACTGTGCATACCTGCATTGTTGTTTGGCACATAAAGAATACATTACTTTATGAGTCCTCAAAAATTGAGCTTAGGCTATGTTAGCAGAGCAGCCTAATAGCCTGACAGCATTTACTTGACACTGCAAAATCCCAACTACATAAGTGCCCTATAGCGACAATGCTCGATAACATGTTAATTCTATACTTCAAAATTCCGATTGCCCATCTACACAGGCAAGTAGGTCACCAGAATGTTATACTTCATTGTTCCAGGATATTAGCAATTTTGCAGCCGATAATGGCTTCAGCTGACTCCTGAACATACTATCGCTGAGCCAATACCAGAGGATACTTTATTAATTTTGACAAGTTGAGTCAACGGTGACAAAGTTGATTTCAGTCTAAGCAATAGAATGATTCCAGCATTGGCTTTTCTGGACATTTGAAAAACTAGTTAAAAAAAAAAAGAAAATGTGATGTGCTGGCGTGATTGCAAAAGATCAAGTTACACCCTCCATCATTTGGTCCGCAACTGATCAAATGGATAAAGGACTTCCTAGAACTTAAAATAAAGTTGAGGCTTGGCATAGAAGACTGAAAAGTACAAATTCAAGTGAAAATGAAAACTGAAGACATTAACTGCAAGGAATACCTGCTATGTTGCCAAAAAAATGTACACATAAGTTTTAACATTGATACAACAGGACTCTCTTTTATTATCTCATCTGGACAGGTTAATAGCAATGCACCAAAAAATGTGACCAAGACAGTAGTTTTTGGACTTCAGGAAATCCAGGTTCAGACCCTGTTGTCAGCCATTTTGGCTTGTGTCTTTTTGTGTTTTCCCCAAAAGCAAATGCTAGATTGGATAATTACTTATTATGATTTGTCACTGCTATTTCATCTTAAATAAAATCATTAGGGATCAAATTTTACGGTGAATAAGAATGTTAAATTTCGGTTCAAAAGTTGGGTTAATTTCCATATTATTTCACATAAAAGCATACAATTTTGATGTCATTTCACATTAAAACAAACTAGATATATGACTTCAGTCCTGTGGTACAAAATATTGCATGTTTCTGCAAAAATATCAATTCCCCTTGGATTATAGGCTTTTTATTTTGAAGATTTTAACAATTCTTACAGTTAGCTATTAACACTTGCCTTTTAGTGTAGATAAACTGGTGTGACACATTCTCCTTGACCTCCTTATATCAAGGGTACATTGAGGATATAAATTACTGCAGGCTATTATTATGCTTAAACAAAGTTAATTTACTGTCCTAAATTCAATGGGCCTGATCATTAGAGAACTGTTTAGGGATCTTAATGCAGAACTCCATAATTTATTTGGGATATATCCTCAGCTTCCAGTTGTTACGACTAGGGCCTATTTTTTTTCCCAGGTTCCTTAATTAGAACATTTTAACATACTTTTCCGTTTCATGCCCCTTGCTTCCAAGTATATGGGTTATTCTCCAGAAAAGGGCAGATTCATGTCGCAGTTGATTTTCTGGTGTAAAATAAGTACTTATGGATTATGAATTATTATGATAAGTTAGATTGAAATAAGGTCTATTTGATCCCATATTCCACTTTTTAAACAAAAGTTACAATTTTCTGCATTTTAGGGCACAGTATGTGAGATCTCACCTCCGTGTCATGTCCCAATGCCTGACTTGTCATTTTCATTCTTTCATAATTCAACAGGCTTTAATTTTTACTCCATTTTAGTGTTGTAACAAGGACAAACAGCTCAAAAAATGAGTCATTAATAACTGAAAATAAAATATATCATTTTGTAAAGACAATTTTTTGCACTAAACATGCTTGTCCCAAGGTGAGACCTCACCTCCGTGGAACAATATAAAAGTTCAATTATTTCCACAGATATGGCACTGTAGTCTTTCTATTTTCCTTGGACTCTAACTTTTGGCAGTTTTCTTGTCATTTATATAAAGCCAAGCTGTTAGTGTGATTTTAAGTGTTGTTTTGTTTGTATAAAAGGGCTAAATGCAGAGTTAGTAATTGGACTTCCACACCTCTGTTACCTACACCCAACGGTAAAGTTGTATGTTTTTATATTTACTTTTGCTACAAATTATAATAATAAGGAATGCTAAGTTAAACTCTAGAACTGAGATTTTCTAACCTCAAATGTTCCCAAGCTGTTTGACAAATTAGAGAAAAATCTCACCTCCGTTACCCTCACCTCCATTACTGTTACTCTCGAGTCCTATCCATGGAGGTGTAATTAATGTTGTAATTGATGACATATTTAACTGTCTGCATTTTTTATTTTTGTTTAAAGAAGATACTGGTATAGCCTAATAGTTTATAACAATATATCATGTTTTGATTTTAAGGTGATAATCTATTTTAACATAGATAAAAATAAGTAAAAAGTTGTGTGTTAATCCATTTGTATGGTAATAAATATTGTTCATTTTCATGATAACATTTAATACAGTAAATTAATTCTAATTCTCACATAACTTCTATTATAATTACTATTCATACTATTTTCTCACCTCCATGAATGCGCCATTTTCTAACCTTGTTAATTTAATGCAAAATACCACTCGGTAAGTAGGGCAAGTACCTCAGTAGTACTCTGCAGAAGGAAATATTACATAAAAAAATTACATGATCCAAAATAAAAAATATTTTTTAAGAAAAATTCTAACATTGAAATCTGCCCTTTTCTGGAGAATGACCCATATGAATCTTATAGAACCTAAAAAGGGCTAAATCGGACTGAAGGGCCTAAAAGTGGCTAAAGAGGACTTTTGCTGAAAAACTAGGGACTAAAGAGGACTTTTGATGAAAAACTAGAGGCAAAAGAGGACTTTTGCAGAAAAACATGATTTTTAAATAGATTTTCCAATTATGCAAAGGAAAATAAATATGTGAATTTGTACATTTTAAGAACAGACATAAGAAAAATAAATTTATACAACACATTGAAATTAACAATGTATATGTAGCTTTGTCGCTTGTCTTTGTAACTCGAAAATGTGCCACCTTGCCATCGCAGGAAATGAAACTTGAGCCGTCTCCATACTTTGAAATCTACAACTAATCCATTGTCGTTTCAACCTTAAAATAACCATTGACAGAAAATAATTCGTGAAACTCTAGTCTACTTATTTTTGTAGATTGGAAGTGAATTGAGTGGTGTATTGAATAATTGTATCATTAAAGGGTAAATATCTCAATTGTTTATGCTATTTTTTGATATAAGGAATAGTTACTTGTTTATTTTGTAAAAAACTAGAATTATTGTGTCAAAATTATAATACAATTTTCGATGTTAATATTAGTGTTCATTATATGTTTTATTAAGACTGATAAAATTGTTTGTTTAAAGCCTAAAAAGGGTTCTAACATGAAAATAAAAGGCTAAAATACCAATAAATGCTGACAAAATTGCAAATTTCAAAGATAATCTGTGCAATGTCAATTGGTTAGGTCTCTTAACAGGAGTAGGTACCTCAAATAAATATAAAGCAGATGAAGTGTTTACAATTTTTTTAAATAGGTTTTTACATATATTTGAAAATTGTATATCACAGCGAAAAATTAAAGTTCCAAGTCAGGGTGAAAGGAGGAAAGTATCTTCAAAAAATAATAACTGGTACTCTCCACAACTTGCAAACATGAAAAAGCAAGTAATGACCTTAAATGACCTTAATAAGAAAAGTAAAACAGATAGTCATAGGTTAGCTTATATTAAGTATAGGGCTGAGTATAAGAAAGCAGTTTTAGAAGCAAAAACATCTTTTAACTCAAATGTTATAGAAGAATCGAATAATAAGTGTAAGGCAGCTTGGAAACTTATTAATAGTGTGGCAAAGGACTCCCACAAGGATAATATCACTGTGTCTCCACAGGAATTTAATGATTTTTTCATCGAGTCAGTTAAAGAAATAAATCATAGTATTGTTAAGCCTAGTATTAGCTCCTTTGAGCTGTTGTCCCAAAATTGTGTAAAGCCAATGGTCTATCTGAATCCTTTCAACTTTCATGAAGTCTCCCCTGAAACTGTATTAAATATTGTTAGAAAATTTAAGTCATCAGATAGTTTAGATATATATGATATTTCTTGTAATTTGCTTAAGAATGTAATTGGTAGTATAGTTTGTCCCATAACTTACTGTGTAAATATGGGTTTACTTGAGGGTTACTTTCCTGCAGAACTAAAGGTGTCAAGAGTTGTGCCAGTTTTTAAAAAGGGAGACAAGGGATCTCCATCAAGCTATAGACCCATTTCTTTGGTCCCTATATTTGCAAAGGTGCTTGAAACTATTATGTATCTACAGTTGTCTGATTACTTTGAACAACAAGATATATTGAATAAACTGCAATTTGGTTTTAGAAAGAAATTATCAACAATTGATGCTATAGAGTCATTAACTAACATTGTTTATCAAGTATTTGAAAGTAAGAGCTTTGCCCAGGCCACCTTTTGTGACCTGAGCAAAGCCTTTGACTGTGTCGAGCATGATACACTTCTAATGAAAATGAAATTTTATGGTCTAGATAATGTTGGTTTGGATCTGTTAAAATCTTACTTAAGTAACCGCAGACAAGTTGTTTGTGTTGGAATGGAGAAATCTGATATTGCCAGTGTTACGTTGGGTGTTCCGCAGGGATCTGTATTGGGTCCTTTTCTGTTCCTTGTAATGATCAACGACCTTCCATCTCATATAAAAACCCATACAGTATTGTACGCAGATGACACAACTTTCTTAAACTGTTGCAGTGATTTCAACAATCTTAAAATTGCAGTTGATGATACGATAGCCCAAGCATCAATATGGTTCAAAGCAAATGGGGTCTTATTAAATGCAAGCAAGACACAGGAAGTTGTGTTTAGTTTAAGTGACAGGCTACCTTCTGATGAATCTGTAAGTGTTAAGTTTTTAGGTGTATATATTGATGACAAGTTAGATTGGATTCAGCACACAAATTATATTAGTGGTAAACTGGCCAGAGTTATTTATTTATTAAGAAGTCTTAAGAACTGTGTACCCGACAAGTATGTAAGATCATCCTATCTTTGTTTTTTCCAAAGTATATTAATATATGGTATTTTACTGTGGGGCAACAGTAGTCATGTCAAGGATGTTTTAATATTACAGAAAAAAGCAATCAGAGTAATAAATGGATCATCCAATAGAACCAGTTGTAGACCTATATTTGTTCAGTGTAGAATTATGACAGTAATCAACTTGTATATTTATTCTGTTCTGTTACACATAAAAAAGAAGTTACCAGAACTGAAACTCAGAGAAGATGTACACAATTACAATACTAGAAACAATAAACATATTTATATACAACATCATAGATTAGCTAAATCTATCAATAGTTATGAAGTAATTGGACCAAAATTGTTTAATAAACTTCCATTGTGTGTGCAAGACTTTAACATCTCGTTGAAAGTGTTCAAAGAAAAACTCTATAATTATTTACTGCTTAATCCGTTTTATAGTATTACAGAATATCTTGAAGCCAGAATTGTGTTGTAAAATTTTAAATTTATTTTATGCCCCTTTGTATACTTTGTAATATTTTGTAGAACTTATTGTTGTATATACTGTACTTAGTTTTAAGATCCATTGACGTTGTCTATTGCTTTAATTGCTTAATGACAATAAAATTTCATTTATTTATTTATTTAGAAAAGCCTAAAAATCCGGGCTCTAGTTATGACAGACATTTTTATACTATTCAAATCATAGTTGGACTCCAAATAACCTAGTTTTTTTGTAACTGAGTTCCAGTTTTTACTGTGCAGTATCATGTATGATATAGATACTTCCACATAAATACTACAAACTTCCACAGATTATTGTTTTTGACTAACTAATCACTACCAGGTAACTGAGTATATTTTGTTTGATTAATTATACAAGTTTGTTTAATATTGTCATTTAATCATGGTTGTGTATATTAATTAGGCCTGTACCCATCACCATTGTACAAGAATTTTGTCTCACAAGAGTTCTTTTATATACTTGGGCAGGGATTTATGAGAACCTGAGAATAGAAACATTACTGTGTGTACCATGCTGGCCAACTATTAATATTATAAAGATGTGTGAAGCAATGCTAAAAATCATGTTTTTATAATCATAACATGTCGTTGAAGACATTGAAACACCTGACTCAAGTATATCATTTTCTTATTTGGTGACCAGCCAATGAGCTCGTTGACAGCTAATGAATTAGATATGAAGCAGTGAGTAAGACCACAGAGGTCTGAAAAATAACAGTTGCAAAATGCTGTTTTTTTATTAGTTCATAACATTTCTTTCAGATTTTCTCAATCCTTTGTTAAAAAAATAGCATAAACTTTTACATGTCGGTAAATATACACATAGCTGGACAGGAATTTATGAGAACCTGATAATAGAAAAAATACTGTGTGTACCATGCAGGCCAACCATTAATATTATAAAGATGTGTGAAGCAATGCTAAAAAGATGTTTTTATAATCTTTACATGCCGTTGAAGACATTGAAACACCTGACTCAAGTGTACCAAATTCTTATTTGGTGACCAGCCAATGAGCTCGTTAACGGCTAATGAATTAGATATGAAGCAGTGAGGAAGACCACAGAGGTCTGAAAAGTAACAGTTTCAAAATGCTGTTTTTTATTAGTTCATAATATTTCTTTCAATTTTCCTTAATCCTTTGATCAAAAATAGCACAAACTTTTGGACTGCATTTATTTCTGCCTGTACAGTTTGAGCAAATTTTTATTTATGGAGGCCTGCTGGCTTGTTCCACCCAATAACTGTACTAACTTTAGTACACCTTAACTCTTGAAAAATAAAATAATTTCCATGTTGCCCTTATTCTGCCCTTTGAGTTCTTATTAACCAAAGTATAAGATCACTTATTTCTGTACCTTTCATAGTTGTTCCTGATGAAAATGAACTTTCACCTTGAAGTGTATGATTATATTAATTATAAACGGAATACGATGATCAGAAAACGCGCACGGTTCGAAATCTCCGCCATTTTACTAGAGCGCGCAACTGGCCAACCAAAAAAAGAATACAGCCAGAGCTATCTCGTGATAGAATTGTGCTGCAAGTAGAACTATCGATAGTAACAAAAATCGATGGTTTGCACTTTGTTGTTGCTGGCTAATTGTCAAGAAGGTATTTTAAGGAGAAATTTAGGTTAGAATCTATTCGACATCAATAATACACTCTTCAGCAAAACACTCTGCATATTATTTGCCTGGGGTCCAATGGCATCTTCGGAAACCGCTCAAGTTAGCTCTTTACCCTTACCACCTGTTCAGTATATAAATCATTATACTGATGAAAATATTAGAAGGGGTCGCGCTCCCAGACCTCCACCTGTCATCCATGACACTTATTCCATGTTTGGTAATACATTTAATGCTGATGACACGATAATAAGACCACTTGAAAGTCAGGTAAGTCATAATCAATCAAAATAATAAGAAAAGGGGACCAAAAAAAAAAAGGCAATGGACCTACTTGGATCTCACATTCACCGCACTATAATTAAATTCATTTATTTTTCAGGGCATCAAGCGATTATATCCTCAGCATTTTGATCGACGCCGTGAGCTCAGAAAGTTAAACCACTCTCTGCTAGTAAACTTCCTCGATTTGTTAGATTTGCTTGTTCAGAGCCCAGATTCACCTCGTCGAGCTGAGAAAGTTGAAGATTTGAGTCTTCTGTTTATTCATATACATCATCTGCTTAATGAATTCCGCCCACATCAAGCCAGAGAAACTTTAAGAGTGATGATGGAACTTCAGCGGAGACAGAGGATAGAGACTGCTCAGCGCTTTCAGAAGCATTTAGATAAGGCAAGAATTCAGTACCGGTACACTATATATAAGCTTCAATTTTCTTTTATTCTATTAAGTAGACCTAATAGTTGGATGGGAAACAGGGTGGCCACTTCCAAACTTTGAAAATGGAGGACATGTTTACATAAACTAGAAAATAATGCCATGATGAGAATCTACCTTAAGAACTAAAATTTGATTCTTCTTAATATCATGCAAGTTATTTGCATGTTTAACTCCTAAGCCCACTTTAAATTGCTTTTAACAGCAGTATTGTCTAAAGTTATTAACATAGGGGGGATAACACTGTGCTGGGTGTGATATTTTGATTTATAAATATGAAAAATATCCAGATTGGATATTCTTTACAACCTCTAGATTCCTTGTGTGTATATATATATCGGTACAGTGAGTCCCACGCAAGAGTTAGCCAATGACCCGGGTTTCTGCGTCGTGGCTGGCACAGCTCCAACTCCCGAGTGATCGGGTGAAATATCCACGCAAATAATGCCGCGGTTGGTGTAATGATTCAGGTTCTCAAATTTACAGTTAAAATTACAACGAAAATAACCACGTACCTCATCACAAAAGATGTTGGAAATGTTCTCCTCTTGCATAAGCACAACACTGACACTTTTTTATGGAATTTTCTTTCACGCGCGTAAGTTCAGCTTCTGAGATAGAGTTAATTTCTCTTGTGATATTGTCTTTAAGTTCTTCTTGTGTATGGGAAATTGACCTATACACTTTATTTTTAAAGTTTCCCCATAAATAATATTTACATACTGTTAGAAGAACTTGATGACAATATCACATAGGGCTATCACAAGAGAAAGTAACTCTGTCTCGGAAGCTGAACTTATGCGCGTGAAAGAAAATTTCCTAAAAAGGTGCCAGTATTGTCTGGATGCAAGAGGAGAACATTTCCATCATCTCTTGTAATGAAGTACGTGGTTATTTTCATTGTAATTTTAACTGAAAATGTGATAACCTGAATCATTACAACGACCGCAACATTATTTGCGTAAATATTTCACCCGATCGCTCGGGAGTTGGAGCCGCGACGCAGAAACCCGCGTCATTGGCCAACTCTTGCGTGGGACTCACTGTATATATATATATACCTATTTAATCACATTATATTTGCACAAAGATTCTAAATGTAAGTAAAAGAGTGAAGAAGTGACATAAAATTAACCTAAAGTGGCACTGTAAACTACTATTAAATCACTATATCTGTCCACTGTCTATTATCAGACTAAAGTTTTGTTGTGAGGATTGACCCTCATGATCTTTTGGGCTTTTCTCCTACACTGCCAAACACGAAAGCTGGGAATCTTTCCTTTTCTGAGAACTATTTAAAACTGTCTTTTAGACCTAACGTATATGTTTCCAGGTTATGGAAATTCTCCAGCAGGCGTTGCAGATGCTTCCAGATCCTTCAGAAACAGATTCCAAGCTTCTGGTTCCTACAGAACTGTTTGACAGTATGGATGCTACCAACCAAGATGAATCAGTCAGCGAATCCTGTAATGCTCTTGATCGATTAATGTGCGAGATTGTGGATGCTATGTAATAAGATCAAGCTGCTGTTCTATTATTTTATTTATTTATTTTGATTGACATTCCAAAGCTGTTCACTGTCTGTTGCTTGGACGTATGTAATTATATGCTTCAGTATTATGCCCAACTGATTTTTTTTTTTTTTTTTTTTTTTTTTTTTAATGTGTAAGATTTAAGCAAAGTTCTTTTAAATATATGAAAGCAATGGACTGTATGGTAAATACAAAACAGATCTTCTCAAGAATTAACTTATCCATCAAAATGGAAATGTCAGTAAAAAACATCTACAGATAGAGCTACAATTTGAGTCAACCAGAAACTCGAATCTCTTATGCTGATGTCCATTGAAAAATAAGTTTTTGAAAACCTTAACCATAATGACATTATTAATGGTTTAGCAAGAAAGAGTGCATTGTTGAAATCTCTTCTGGTTGTTTAATGTAAATATACACTTCAGAATTCACTAGCTGTGTGTATAATGATGATGAAGTGTACGGCTCGGAGGCCGGTCCTGCCCTGGGAAGGAGGCCCACGACCCGACTAAGGACACTAGACCGGATGATACCACGTAGGGTGGCCAATTCCTTTCATGGGATGGGAATGAGGACACAACACCCAGTCCTGACACAGGAAGGAAACTTTACATCTCTGTAAAATCCCCGACCCCGCCAGGAATCAAACCCAGGCCGCCCAAGTGGCTGGCAGTCACACTACAAACTCACGATTTTCCTCACCATAGACTAAAAAAATCAGAAGTCACAAGTACTTAAGGAATTCTACGCTGAACAGTACTCAAATAAGTACAAAAAAATGTCTCATATAATTTTTCTTGCGATTACTTGTTAATATGGATGAAAACAAAAATTGACAATCTTCCAATATGCAACATGAATTTTATCTACTAGTAAGTTAACTGAAGTGTAAAAACATCCACTATAGATCTCTCATCTCAAAAGCCTGTTCTAAATCTCTTCCTGGTATAGTATTTCAGTTATCATATAATTTGAATTTTTAAAGTGAAATACTGTATACATGGTTTTATGCAGAGGACCTTCAATATTGAAAGATGGATTATCATGTTTCATTGACACACATTTAAAAACCTTAATAGCAAAATATAACTTAATTTACCAATGAAAAAAATGAAAGTTTGCTTTTTGTTCGCAGTATTTTAGAATATAGTCAGTTCAACCATGAAAATCAAAATTAAGGCTTTCACCATTCAACTTTCACAAAATTGGGGGAAAGAGAGAGAAAGCATGTCTTATGCATTATTCTCTAATGATCCTTTATATAAAACAGAATCCATTATAGTGACACTACATTTAAATGAAAAATCTTAAAACATGGTCCTCTGCATTGAACTCATACATTCATTGTTAAGTCTTCAAGATCAGATACCCAGCTACTTAAAAACAGAAGTGGAAAGTACCATCAGGTAGGGTGAAAAAGAAATGCTGTCACCAGAATAGATTAATTTTCTGAATTTGTATTAATTTTACCCCTTTTTAAATCATCGCTTAATAAATTAATGATAAAACTTCTTGCAAAAAGCGAAACAACCATTAAACATACTAATCATAAATTACCCTTCTAGAATGCTAAAATCTGGATCAGACACAAAATTTATCAAGCCTGCAGGGCAAAACACTGAAGACAGCATGAACAAATCCTGGAGTATACTACTGAAGGACAAATCTACCATTTCTGATCAGTCTCGGAAGAAATCTGTGGCACTTTTTCAACTCACTATGGGACATGATTGCTCCACTTCACATCTATATACGATCAGTATTCTCTGACTGGATGTGAATTCCATTATAAGTAAAGATCACTTGCTGAAGTGTCCAGCTATTAAGAAGGTTGATACTAATAAACCTTCTTAGCTCATAAACTACTACTGGGAGAATGGAGAAAATGAAAGTTCCATAAGCATTGGCAACAACAACTTCTCAGTCATAGCTTTCATTTGGCCATATTGTTCATCACAATAATCAGCCTGAGAAAACTGAATAATAATGTTTTTTTTAGTATACTAATGTGTTTCCCCTAATCCATATCAGTTCAGAATAAAATGAACAGAAACCTGACACTATTCATTAACTCCGACCCTTCCAGGTTAAAAAGTGTACTTTTTCCCATAATAAAAGTGTTGTTCTTTGTCAGATTTAAATAACATGTGGAAGCAGAAGTTCCATCGGGTCAAGAACAACCCCTGGTGATTCCGTAAGGGAATATTCTCAGTGGATTTTTTCCAGGGTGCAACCACCCCTACCTAACACTTATAAACCTAGGGACAAACCCGGACCACTGGGTGGAAGGCAGGCATGCTACCGATTCACCCACAGTGGCTTCAATAACATACTCTTCCTTAAAAAACAATACTGCATTATCGATATCATGGACACTTTGTATGCCACAACAGGAATGCCAATGAAACAAAAATATAATTTCCACTAATAAATAAATTATCAGCTATTGTTTCTTAAATGGCAAATTTAGTTACTGTATATCCCGGTTAATTACAATAATGTATCTATTTTTGCTACTTCCACATTTTCAGAATGCAATTTTTCTTTCCCCTGTGTTGATGGTAATGTGTATACTGAAACAAAAATTTAGTTTATCCAGTTACTTTGTTATGTTGCTTACAGAAGAAATGTAAAAATAACATACAGAAGAGTATCTTACAGAACAGCAATTTTTTCTGAATGTATGTCCCATTTGACTAACTACATTAAATACAATAATTGTTTTGAATTGGTGTGGAAACCATTCTACATTTATGATTTTGCTTTAGAAATATTGTGTTAATATTTTATATCGCTGATATTTTTCATGTAAATGTTTTCAATACATGTTCCTTATTTATCAAAAAAAAGAAATTAGGAACTATTGTGACTTTGTAACTGACTGTTTGTGTTTGTTCGTTTAATATAACTGCTGAAGTTATTTCTGGTTTTTTTTGCAAGTCGCTAAGAGGTCAACATTAGATTAACAGTTGCAGCCAACTGTAGGAGTATAAGGTCTGTACTGCATATGACAAAGACAAAGTTAATAGTGTATACATTACAACCCATCTGCAAACAAACAGTCCTACATTTTACTGCAACTGGTAAACATGTTTAACCCCTTCCTACATTTTTTTTTTTGTAAACTGCAGCTCTTTAAGGGTAGTGGAGGGTATTAGTGAAGATCTTGTGATTCAAATCTGGTTGTGGTACTAGTCAAGCAATGACTACTTCCACTATAGTGATCAGATTGGCTGACTAATTTTTGAGATTTTGGTTTGTTACCCAATTGTCTTAGAGATTTTGGAACCTGTATGCCCACCACATGCACCCTAATCCTGCAGACCAATGAAATAAAAAAACATAGAATAGAATAATAGAACATGTCCCAAATGTGGGAAGAACTTCATTTACATTTACATGTATGTCATGAGCATCATACATGTTCCTGTGCTTTTATACGCAGATGACATGGTGTTATGTTCGACGACAATTAATGGATTACAGCTGGAACTAGACAGACTTCAAACTTACTGCGAGACAATATTTGGATAACGTGAAGAACTTTGTGTATTTAGGATTGAAGCTTACTATGAACGGACAATGGGTGAAACACATTATGCGATTTTTGGAGTAGGGAGGGGCACAGCAAACCGTGGCATTATGAGAGGAATTGGAGCATATAGTGAGACTATAGACTTTAAAATTAGGACGGTGAAGTATTGGTAACAACTTATGCTGCAGGACCAGTCTCTAATTAAAGCAATATGTTATCAAGAACAGGTAAGGATAGGTGGAAATACGACATGGGCTTCCAAATTAAGAAAGGGATTAGAAACAGGTATGGGGTACGTTTGGATGGGCAGGGAAATAGAAGTGTGTGGAATAAGATTGAGAACCGTTTGAAGGATATTGATAGACAACAGACAAATGTGCAATGTACGACTATGGTTTCACTTGAATTACAATCGTGGCTGAAATTGGAGGGAAGGAGCTATACAAAGAAAAAGGATCCAAAGTCAGTAAACTGGGGCTCGCTTGGATTAGACTTGGTGTGCGGCGAATGACTAAGATCACAGATGAAAATGGAATAAGAATTTGTTCTAAATGTAAGGGGGGAAATCTTAAGTTTCATATTTTGGCAAATTGTAGAGGTTTGGAAAATTGGAGGGAAAAATATCTACCAATAACTTTTATGGAATCAAACAGGGAGCAACAAATATGTTTGCAGTTACTGGTGGACAAAATACTGTAGTTGAGGAAAGCACTGGGAAGTTTCTAATGATGGTGAGGCAGCCAATCGTGTAGAAGAGCCTGAATATTGTTACTCCTGAACCACAAACTGGCTTCCTGCACACAAACTATGCTTCATGAGAGGTGATCATTTAAGTCCTTTCTAAAACCTAAGATTTCCCTTAAAAATACAATTTCATTTTAAAAAAAATCTTACTAAAAACAATACATTTTGCAAAATCACATTTCCTCCCCTCCCCCCCCAAAGAGTATTTTGGCCTACAAGTGTTTGATTGGTTGGTATATGGTTATTTAACGACAGGGATGTGACCATCCTCGGTGCACCAGAATTTTGTCCCGCAGGAGTTCTTTTACATGCCAGTAATTATGCACACATAAATGCCATTGACCTGGGTTGGGATTGAACCCACAACCTTTGGCACAGAGAGCAAGTGCGATACTAACTGTGCCAGCCAGGTCGACTAGAAGTGTCTGAAACAAGACATTCACTTTATTAATTGTAACAAGAATAATAAATTCTTGAATCCATCAATCACAAAATTAGGTATCTGCAATAATTTCACCTTGGGAATTTCCTGGTACAACCTAGCTGAGGGTAAGAATATGGAATACTTTCAGTGCTGATTTAAAATAGTAGTCTCTCAGTTAGTGTAAAGTGATTTATTGATAAATCAGTTGCACATGCATCTCAAAATTTTACAATCAAATTAGTTTTACATACATCTTCATTGAATTCCTAAGATAGTAAAACGAGTTAAGGAGGGGAAAGGAAAAGGTAACCTTCTTTAACTCACCTTACATAATACAGAATCAGTCTGTTGCTTGTTGTGACTGCAACTCACAGCAGTATTAGCCAAAACACATTATTGCAGCTGCCTATGAACTCTGCAAAAAGGTGCTGAAAAAAATAGATAATGATAACAGAAATTGCAGAAAGCAGCACAGTTCCTAGGATCTGAAACAGAACACGTATTTCATTAATACAGAATGTTTACACAGAGAAGTTATATGATACAACATGCAAAAATGAGTAGAGATGATCTAATGAACTTCTATCTTCCCCCCTGAGGAGGATCTGATTTAAGAGGTTCCCTGAGTCGCTCTATCAGCAGTGAAATGTGCTGAGAATGAAGGTATTGATCCTCTATGTTCAGGTTAGTATTCAGAACTTAAGTGAAGTTCTGTGTAGCGTAATTTTCTCCACTCATTTATGTGTGTATCATAGAATCCTTATACATTTATTATAAAACATTCAACATAAATTATGTAAATTACTTTAAGAGAACATCTTATTTGGAAATCAGCTAGGTTCCAGTATGCAAATTAGTCTCGGTGTCCTCCAGATATCTGTACTAGATTGTACGAATTTTTAGATGAGGTCACTGTCTTTAAGATGTTAAAATTTAGATGATCTTTGTTTTTTCCCCAAACAGTTCGGTCAACTGGTTTTGATCATATTTTAGTAGTTTTGTTTTTTTACAAGTTCATCATTATCTGTAATCAAGAAACAATATCTGTTGATATATTTGTGATGATTAATTGTTAACAATGAAATTGAATGTTTTAATCTTTTAAATGTATAATGAAAATACTTCACTGTGTTCCTTGTAAATTCAATCACACTTATTATTTAAATAGAAAACATCTGAAAGCCATTCTACACCAGCAACTCATAAGTCACAATATTATTCTCAGTGCTGATAACTCACATTACCCTGGAAATAGAAGAAGAGGTAAATACTGTAGATCCAGAGACAAGCACCTGTAATATTAGAAATACACCAGCCTTAAAACTGTAATATTCAACAAAATTAGGGTCGAATTTGTTGTAATCCGTTGTATGTAGGATGACCGATAGGCCTGTACCGAGTGAAATACAGAATTCCTTACAGGAATACCAAGCCTCCTAGGCACAAACTTTGTAACTAGTTTTCTTGTATGGTGAGCAATTTCTGTAAGAAGTTTTTAAGTTCTAAGTAGCAGCCAAAGCATAATGACCAACAAGCAGAATACTAATACCATACATAGGGCTGTTTCATCGAGACCATGACAAAAAGGTTCTCATTAAAATAAATTGATACAGTCTTAGATTTGAATATTTTGTTCCTAGAAAATAGAGCAGGTTTTTACCAAATATGTATTGCCTAATATGTGTAAATGCTACAGAATGCTACATATAAAAATCAAATTGTTACAAATCATAATCCTTACATGTATTAATATACAGCAGGAGATTCACACCTAGTTGGGACATCTTTACAAATCAAGACAGCAGATTCCTACAAAATTCAACCCTAATAGTACTACAGTGGAACCTCGTTAGCACGTTCCTCATTACTACGTTTTCCCGCATAGTACGTCGGTTTTTGGAAGTCCCGGTCCCGATCTTACGAACTACATGTTTAAATATTTCTTAACACGTTTTCATTTAATGCTTAGTAGGTTCGAATTTGGCTCGCCAACCACACATTGTGAAACACAAGCCTTGTTTTCGTATCTGATCGTGTAATCTCTATGTCAGAATTCTTGTACTCTCTGGTGTCCAAGCCTCAACCTTTGCTCTATGGGACCAATTGTCAGCCAGTTTGAAACCATTGCCTAGTTTGCTTTTCATTGGTCATTTCGGCTTGGTGCGGATTTTGCAGCGTCAGCTGATTAGCTGACATTTTGTGTCATGATAATTTTGTTGCGATCTCCAGGTAGTGAAATATATTTTTAATTTCTTACAGTTCGTATGGTGTGGAGAAGAAAATATTAGAATGTTTGAAGAAATGTAGGCCAAAAAAGCAGATCGTGCTTCTCACGTGGGTATTGGATCGGCATTTCATTAGCAATTTGTTGCTACGAACATGACTTTACTGAACATTTTGGCACATGTGAAATTTTGCACAATTACAATATTTTATGTTTGTTAATAGGATGCTTTTTTGTGAATTTCGTCTGGTTTTTCATTAAATATGGCACCCATACATTCCTTCAATTTTTGCAAGTTTTGTTCAATTTTTCAAATCAAATTGTTAGGCCTATGTATTTGTTTACATAATATAAATCTCTCGTAACTAATGGTTTGGCATAGAAGCTCCTGCGTGTAACTGCGGGTATTTCTGAGCCATTAGGATGCACTTTTGGATGGTTCTGAGCAATTTAGAAAACATGACATCTACATATTCCCTACAATATATATATATATATATATATATTAAATTTTCAGTAGCACGTTTTCCCGTTTAAGACGTCTATTTTTTTCAGTCCCTAGAAAAACGTGTTAACGAGGTTTCACTGTAGTTCATACCTTGTTATCTCAGGATAATAAATACAAATTTCTTGGAAGAATTTTCTGTAATAAGGTGATTACTGAAATTGTCATCATTAGGGTTTGGATGTTTATAATCTGATAAAGTTGAAAGTATGACTACAAATAATCCCTTAAAAATGACTCAATATGACCCAAAAACCCTAAATATGACCTCATAAAATAATGTATTTTCAAAAAATAAATGGTCCAATTTAAAACGTTTAGACACTAAATTGTTACATCTGTGCCACTTGTTTGTGGCCCATTGTTTACTATTCACAAACTTCCTAGATATTTCTATTGGTTCACTTTAACTGTTCAGAAATTTCCATGTTCGAATATTATTATTACCGTCAGTTGTTTGCCTATTCAGGAAATTTCCAGATATTTCCATTGGTCGTTCAATTCAATAGCTTCACTGTTTGATAGTTATATCTTTCTGTTTTTTTTATTGTTTTATTAATGTTTATTTGTTTTTCTTAAATTCTATTAATTATTTTCTTACTTACTAATTATGTATTTAATTTTCGTAACATTTTCAATGTAATATTGGTAATAGCCTCGAATTTTCTGAGTGAAAGCATCACTTCCGGTTCGCCATTTTTTCTTTTCCTTGGGAGTTGTGTTCCGGGTTTTTTTTTGCGAGCGAGGAGAACACCGTCAGCCGTCGCCATGGACAGATCGGAAGAATAAGCCTGCTAGCTTCGCGTCAGTTATCTTCGGGCAAACGCCCGTAATTGCTTTTCAAAGTGAGATCTCTACAGTATAACGAATATGTAGTGTTTTTTCTATTAGTGAACTCAACTCCGGACTTCTGCCTTTTTCATGTGAGTAATGTTACAGTGATGAATTAATACATTTTTCTAAGCCTTAAGCAAGTGTCCACTTGGACATTTTTCTTGTTTTTTCTTAAATTAGTTTTGTTCATTCTCTACTTCATTATGCTCCGATTTTGTTAGTTTTCTGTTTTCGTGATGTTAAGTTATTTCTTTACCGATGCTATCACTCAGAACAGAAGGTAGGGCATATTGTTTTCTCACGGCAGGAATGTAGCGTACCAAAGGTACAGTTATTTATAGCTACTAGTCACCACTCCTTACGTAAGTCAGTTATGTAAATTCTATTTTGGCAATGTTATTTGGTATTGCACTTTAAATATATATTTAGGGCAAAGCATTTACCTTAAATTACATGTAAAATTTGTATGTACCTTTTATATTAGATATTTTATCTGTAGGCCTATTTTATTTAATATAATTATGGAATTGTTGTAAATGTGATTGAATTCATTCTGATTGAAGCCTATTGCTATTTAAATGTCTTTTTGGGTAATAAAAACCCCTTTTAAGTATTTTGGTGCTTTTAATTATTTATTAATTATAACTGATTTTTCTCCGGTTCTGTTTTTCTCCATAGTCTACGGATCTGGGAACTTATAAAATAGTTTTGGGTAAAGTAACCGGTACACATCACACAAAATCTGATAATAACTCTTTAATAATTTTGGTGATTTACAGTTTTACTTGAAATGAAATTCTATTTTTTAAAGAGTTTTCTCCTGTTTGCTCGCTTAATCAGTTCTAAATACTCCTAAGATTTTGTAGACTTGCATGCCCCTATAAAATATGAACAACTGCATTAATTTTGAATATTTACGTTACCTATTAATTTGGCATAAACATTAAATTAATTAAATAAATTTCAAATTTAACTCGACCATGTAGTGCATACACTATATAGCTGTTCTCCTTTACCATATTTATGACTTAAATATGAAGTTAAATTACAAATGTGGCCAAAATATGACCAAGACCACAAAAATTAACAAAATATGACTTTATATGCAAAATAAAAACAGTCCGATTAGGATAATAAGCGTGCAATTCGTGTTTAATTTATGTTTGCGGCGAGAACGGAGGTCAGGATAAAAATATGACATGTCATAAACATCCGAACCCTAGTCAATCTACTACAGAACAAGCAGACAAACCAGCTACAAACATTCAGGAACAGCATCTGGCTCTGCCTTGATAGAGAAGGAAAAATTGTGCACTGTATTCGATGTCAGGTTATCTAACTACTTGAACGTAGGGAACAACCAAAGCAAGCGTAGACCTACTCTAGTTCTCATAGAATTTATCAGCTATCACATTAACTTTATATGTGAATCATGTCTACAGTTGTAGTACTCTGAAATCAGAACTGTTAACAAAACATAACTCAGAGTATTACAAAAAACTGTCAGCACTCAGAAGCTTAAATTTGAAAATCTGTAAGACAAACAGTATATTGTCTACAGGCATTGTTGGATAGTACCTTTTACATTGCACAATATTATCAATAAACTCACTAATATTAACACACAGTCAAACTTGCCCAAAGCGGTCAATGTTTGTTCTTCCGAAAAATAGCCGTTGGTATGAAATTTTTTAAATCGTGAAGAGGTGTCATTAATGAAACGATTAGTTGCCTAGCTAACCTGGTCCCCAACAGTGCAGTCTTTGAAGTGTTGTTTCTGTAATGCAAGAAGGACACACTCATCAAGTCACGAATTGAAGTCAGAAATGAGAAGCAAAGAAACACTGAAAATTGGTATTATTATTACTGTTATTGGATTGACTTGACAACAGAGCCTGCCATGTTCTTTGATTTGATATTGCTAACTACTGTTTACCCCCAATAAACAATAGCAGGTTTAGGAAACTCCTCTCTTTCAGAACCTTGAAACATTCAAAAGATAATGGGTTTGAAAGATCATATAGATTGGCTAGATTAAAAGTGTAAGCATAAGGGAACAAAATACTAGTAAGTGGATGGATGAATCTATTTCAATATCAATGAAATAAATCACGAGTAATATTGAACAGTGTACTAGGTGCTTACAATCCTGCAAAATCGTAAAGTGCCAAATTACCGCACTTTAGATCACATTATCAGCAATTAATATTTAATAATATTAAAATACCTGAATATGAAAAAAGGTAACTGAAGTAACTTTGAAATGTCAAAATTTAGCACAAAGTGAAAGAACTGTAGATCTAATACAGTAATTTGACAAAAAAAAAAAAAAAAAAAAAAAAAAAAAAAAAAAAAAAACACATTATACCATTTAAATTTCTCTCCCTCCCATGTCCAATGGAATGTCAACAAAACCAGTCCTCAAATGAGAGGAAAATCACCTAGAAAAAAGAAAAGACAGGTAATGTTAGTGAAAGCTTATTAACATTTTCTGCACAAAGCTGCTGTTGATCTATTTTATGTTCTGTAAAATGATGGCTATGAGAATTTACTCCATATTCCTCAGGTTATTTGGTTCTGACAGTCAACAACGAAACAGAATATAGGCTTAAAGTATTTAGTTATCCTAGTTCCCTAAGGTGTACACTCTCTTCTGGTTGTCAATTTCTACAAGAATGGTCCAATTTTGTAATACCATATTTACCCATGTAATACACACACTTTTATCCCAGATTTTTATAACAAAAAACTAGGGTGCATTCTTTATGCGAGCAGCGAACGATCAATAGCATAAGTATCAACAAAGCGACAGCGACCAAGGTCTTGCCACAACTAATTTATATATTGATTGTACTGCACATATGACAATCAACAGCGAGCAGTTTCACTAACAGATGAGAAAATTATGCACATTACATTCAGACTAAATCTTGTCCATCAGCTCTGTTACAGTGTTCTTTCACGAATTCGATAACTTTCAACCTAAAACTCGCTGTACAACTTGAATATTTTGGTTGGTTCTTATTCATTGTCCAAACACAAGTTTTTCAACACAACTATCTACAGCATATGTCCTAAGAATACCGTGATATTAATCAGCAATTGTTGAGTATACCAGTATCGTGTGTGTTAATAAGAACCAAGCATGATTACTGTTTCTATGCACTGTTCTTTAAAAACTTGAATTTAAAGATAATCAGGCCATCCAATCTTACATTAGATATTAATGATTTTTTGTTAAAAATAAGATGCCTCTATTACGCAAGGAATTTTTAATTTTAACGCGAAAAGTTGGGGTACGTCCATTATGCTAGGACATCCACTGCAAGAGTAAATACGGTACTGAAGCTTGCTGATTGTTAGTTCTATACTCTTCCTTAGTGTTACGAAATGGTTATTGTAAGTTTCCATGTCAATAATTTTTTTTAAATTAAGAGACATCCAGGTAAAAGATAATATCATTTGTGGAACAATAGCACTTATTTCTAGTACTAGTCATTTCAACACGTGGCACTATAATATTCCAAAATAAGATAATCTTTTCCATAGTAGGTGGAAGTAACTCAGTGCAGAAATTGTTAATAAAATCTTAAATCCAGGAAAACAATTTGAGCAGTTACATTGCAAGGTTTTGAAGAATATATAAACTACATTTAACATAAGCCGAATTTCTAATTAAGGGTTCTTCTATATCTTCAAAACTTGTTACTCAAAATGTTTCCTTGTAAAGAATTTATAACATGGGTAAACTTTGATTTTTTGAAGGGTGGTAATTTTGGTAATATGATTAAATATAATACCTCCAAAAACATGTTCCAATAGCAGAAGTGCAAATGCAAATTTTAGTGCGCTATGACAAGAGCAATATGAATAGACGAATACCAACTAATGACAATAAGACCAAATTAGAGTTAGAAGGATTGGACTAATCTTCGACAATTAGAAAGCACTTCTTTTTTGTTTTAGGATTGAAGTGTATAGTTGTTAAGTAAAAGGAAATGGGAAAAGAGAATATTAAGGAAGAATTGATCAGGAAATATTACAAGCACACACTGACACAACATTCCACAATTTTCTTGAATCCAGTCCATTTGCGATTACTTTCTGACAGTTCTGATGCTTATAGTTTCAGGATGATGACAATTCTCTTCTTTGAGCAACAGTGATGTATAGTTGTTGCTTTAGTGGGAACTCTTGAAGTATCTGGTTTCAATAAAAATATAGTAGGAAGAAGTCTTCTTCTTTGAACATCTGAAGTTTTGTTCTCTCTTCAATATAAACGTCTGGCAGTATGGAATATCAATAAAAATATAGAAGGGATTTTAATTAAAAAGTGTTCACCTATATAAGCAGAATGATGAAGGTACGGAAAACGAATATAATGGTGCATTTTCTCATTGTCACTATTTTCACAATTCTTCTATTCTCAAGACAAGTAATAAACTAGGCAATGACTTTACTGATATGAAAGTTTAAAAATAAAAAGCTTCTCTACGAAGGCTTTTAAAGTGATTGGTCTGGCTTTTAATATGGGCGTCTCCAGCCTCTGTTGCTACGGAAGCCACCTCGTCCTCTACCTCTGCCTCTTCCACGCTGTTGTGATGGAACTATAGAAAGAAATGAAAACATTACATGTTACTATCCTTGACATATCACAGGAGTCTACAGTAAATCTCTGTTAACCGGAAAGAAAGTTACTATAACTTCCGTTTTATAATGCCAACTGAAGAAGCTGCAGCATGAGAAATTCTTTGGTAAACTTTTTTGAATGATCGAGACCACATAACTTTTTTAGTAACCACTTAGTATGTTTTAGCCTGAGTTTTCTCAGAGTTTTAAATTGTTTCGCATCCAATCCAAATTTTTTCAGGATTTTAAATTTAGAAAAATTTTAAATCCCAAGTAAACTCATGTAAGAAGACAATTGTCAACTTTTAAAATTCGAAAAAAAAAATGTGTTTCTGCATTAGTTACAAATGTGGCCTGCTCGGAATCCCATTCAAAGTAAACAGCTGGATCTGTTATGAAACCCAGGTCCCTCTTTCTGTCAAGAGGCCCATTCTTCTGTTGCTTCCGATATTATTAAGGCAATGGACTTTTTCATAAACTTCAAGCCCCTTTTGAGACAAGCTATCTTGCTTCTAACTTGGTGGTGAAAAGTATTCTGCAGTTCACCATGTGGACAACAGCCTAGAACACGCACTCATGTTTCAATCTTCATACAGTGCCTGCAGTGATTTCCATTCATATTGTCTCCATGGATTGCTCTTAGAGGAGTTTGATGGCCTTTCTCTATTCAGAGCTGCTAAGGCTTTCTCTTTTTCACATTTTCAAAGCAACTCCCTGAATTCAACTTGGGCCACTAGTACTTATATCTCAGTTTTCTTTTCTCCCATGTATTATCTCTCGAAAATTATGATATTGAAAGACAGATACCGTATTTATCCGAATATAAGCCACACTTTCTTTGCCTGGATTAAGCCCAACAAAATATGCCTGCAGCTTAAAATCGCATACAAGTGGTTTCAGGCAATAATGGTAAAAAATGCTCAAAATATAGCTTGTTGATCTACCGAAGCTGGTTCCCTTATTTCAAGTCTGTCACCTACTGATTATCTCGAATCTCCAGGAATTCACCTATTGATAATCTCAAATCTCCAGGAATATCGATATATTAATCAATTCAAGATAAAAAATACATCAATTTTAATCGGAGCATCGTAGAAAATGTGTCATCATCATCAGGATCTAAAGGCAATGCCTTGTTGTAGTAGCCATGTCTTCCCCTTCATCGCTGTTCTCTTCAAATTTGAATACGACAGCACGTCCATATCCTTGATCATGTTTTTAACAAATGAATTTCTTTTGTTTTCTTCCCAAGTTCTTTCCCTTAAAAAATGTTGGTGAGTAGATCATTGTGCCGAAATGTATGACCCACTAACTTAGCTCTTCTACTCAGTGAATTCAGAAAGGGATCTCTCTTCCATCACTTCATTAAGCACTTCTTCATTTGATTTCCTATCCACCCAACTCGTCTTTGTAAGACTTTCCATATCCACATTTCTGCTGCTTCTAGTTTCTTGGTTTCTGCTTTTCTGATTGTCCATGTTTCACATCCATATGTTAATACACAACTTGCCAATATTTTGGTAAAATTTTTCCTTACTTCCGTGCTTAAATGGTTATTTGTGAGGAGATTCCTTTTGTTCTGAAATGCTAGTTTAGCCAGGATTATTCTTCTCTTAATTTCTGTGTCACTCTTGTTAGAATTATTGATAATCCTTTCGACCTGGTCTAGGGCTGTACCGTCAAGCTGTATGTTGATTTATAATTTTCATTTGTTCTTTCTATCACCATGGTTTTTGTTTTCTTTTTATTGATCATTTTAAAATGTTTAAGTGTATCTGATAGAACTTTAAGCATTTTATTCATTTCCTTTTCTGGATTAGCTAAAAACCATGTCATCTTCAAATCGAATGCTATGAATACTGACTTCATTTATTTTAATACCCTTTGTTTTTCCTTTCATTTCTCTGATTGCATCCTCAATGAACATGTTAAACAGATATGGTGATAAAGCTGCGTCTCCATTGATATACATTTAAAACCAACATGTTGCAGTTAACATATGTTAAATGTTTATCATCAACTTGTTGATGTATACAAGTCAAGTGGTTTGCCAATTAACAACTGTCTCCACTACAATGTTATAGGTTAACATGTGTTGGCGCGGTTACGAACAGAAATGAATAACATTCGAAAAGAAAACGCCTCTGAAGAAGGCAGCCAACATTACAAAATGAGAGTAGTTTTATATACTCGTTATTATCTTCTTGCTAACTGTCTATGACTTTCTTAAGTACTAATTTTGTACAGGTGTCTTGATCTTTTCAAAATACCTATCACATTTTTCAACATTGGAGTATGCCATAAAAAATAATTTTAAAAGTAGATGCAATACTATTGAGAACATTGATATACCAAATACTCACATAATACAAAATGGATGCCGGGAAAATTGAGGAAGCTGCCGACTGCTTTTTGTTTACCCGGAAATTCCCGAACCAAAGCCGATTAAGCGGGCGATTGCTCTTTGTTTCCCGGAAATTCCCGAAACAAAGCCGATATTGACCGAATAGTCAATTGACTTGACATGTTGTCCATTTTCGCCGGAAAACAAATTAACATCTGAAAATGTTAAGTGCAACATGCTGGGTTTGCATGTCAAGTCAATTTGAACGCGAAATTGCAATATACATGTCAATATCAACTTGTTAATATTGACATGTTGGTGTTAAATGTATATCAATGGAGACGCAGCTTTATGGGCAGCCTTGTCTCACTCCTCTTTTCATTCTGGCTTCTTGTCTGTTTCCATTAATATTTATTTCATTGTATTTTGTATAAATTTAGAAAAAGTCTTCTATCCCTCCAGTCTACTCCAAATTTCTTCCGTTTAGAATAGCAATTCCCAGTCTATGTTATCAAAGGCTTTTTCGAGGTCTATGAAGGTAACAAAGGTTCTTCTGTTTACTTCAATTCTTCTATCTAAAATTAGTCTAAGGGCTAAAATTGCTTCTCAATCTCGAGTCGAGATCAGCTGACGACGGCTACAATGGCGGCAGAAACAAATTTGTCCTGTTAAAAAATATAAAACTTTAGTGAACCATGTATGTCAATAAATTGGATATAGTGTTCCTGAAGTCATGTTTAGTGTAAAGTACTGATTGCTATTTTCTTTTCCATCAGTTTGTTGAAATAAAATTAGAATTTCACAATTTAAGTCAGCTGATACTTTCTTTTTCTTAGTTCAGGCCTATTTCAGTTAAGAAATGTGTTACTTTAATGTTATGAAAAAGGGTCAATTTATTATTTCGCTTTGGGGTTAATTTAACTTTTTTCCCTAATTTTAATGTTAAAAAGTCAGATGCAGCTTAAATTCAGGGACGACTTATATTCAGTAAATACGGTACTATAATTCCAAATTGAACAGTATAATAGATATTACAAAAGCATGCCTCATTTATTCATATCAAAGGATTTAATTTAAATATGGGGGTCATAATGATTCATATCCACAATATTTGAGTTATCAATGTCTTTGATAGCTCTGTGCCAGGGAGCTTGACTGTGCACTATTTTAAGAAACTCATTGGCAGTGATTCATCTAGTTGCAGTTATATGTCTTTTATTTGTGTTCGTCTTCTACAGGCTTCAACATCTCCCGTAACACTTCAACCACAGGCGAAGTCATATCTGCATCTGTAGTTTTTACTGATGTGGTAGTATTTCTGTTAGTAATTTTAATTTTCTTCCGTAAAAAGGTTACTGACTGATTATGAGCAAATATTCATTTCCTATGCTGTGCTGGATTATCTTCTTAAGAATGGCCGTTAGTCTTGGAATTATACAAGACTATTAACCCGGCCTAGCGTATGCAGGGGGCGCAAGCTGAAACTGCATGCAGCTAGGCAATTCTTGACAGGCGCGTTCTCGTCGCGGGGGTGAATGCTAGTTCATTACTAGTAACAAAGTTCTGTCAAGGACCCAATCTCTCGGGGTATAACGAGAGCCCCTGCCCAGGGATACGGGTGAAGACCTTAACGATAGTGAAGGCGGAGAAGAGGATCTTCATAACGGCTACACTAGCGGAAGAGGCAACCCTGCTTTCCAGGGGATAATGTGGAAAGACGGGTAGATGTAACTCGTAGCCGTAGAGAAGGCAATGCATCTAGGAGAAGGACACTCGGAAGACAAACCCTGGTCCTCCAAGTTTGGGGGTTGTTCGGAAGGCTGGTAACCTACTACGTAAAAAAGTTGATACTCATAAGGCTAATCAAAGCAATAAACGGACGGATTCAACCATCGATGACCCTGGAAATGAAATAAGGACAACTCTTTTGGAAAATCTGACAATTGCCACGTGGAATGTAAAAGGGCTGAGCAAACATTTGCCAGAAATAGTAAAAGAAGTAAAAAGTAGGAAAATTGATATACTAATACTAACGGAAACAATGAAGAAAGGAAAGGGATCTGAGGAATTGGGAGAGTATATATTTCTATATTCTGGAGTAAGTAAAGAAGAGAGAGCAAGATCAGGAGTGGGTATGCTAATTAGATCACAATTCAAATCAAGAATAATAGGATACTCATGGATTAATGAACGAATAATATCACTTAAGATAAAAACAGGAAGGTCACACTGTAACATTTTAGGAGTATATGCGCCTATAGAAGGTAAACCTAAAGAAACTGAAATATTTTATGAGCAGCTTCAAGACCAAATAAATAAAGGAGGTAAAAACGATTACTTAATATTAGGTGGTGACTTGAACGCAAGAGTAGGCAATAGAGCCATACCTAAATTAATTGGAAGACATGGAGAAGTTAAACTAAATTCCAATGGACAACATCTCAGGGATTTCTGTACATATAATCAATTCAGGATAACAAATACCTTCTATCCGCACAAAGAAATCCATAAATACACATGGGCACAACGAGGTCAAAAATCAATTATTGACTACATCATAGCAAACGAAAAGATATGGCCTTATATTACAGATACCAGAAGCTACAGAGGCGCAGTAGCAGACACCGATCACTATTTAGTATGCTCAAGAATAAAGTTGCCTAAGAAATATATAAAGCAAAAGAACAGGAAAACAGGAATGTCAGCAAAAAGATTCAAAATACAGTTATTAGAACAACCTAGCATAAGAGAATTATACAAATCTAGACTAGACAAAAACTTGAAAGGAAGAGTAGGAGATGTAAATATAGATTGGAAAATGATTCAGTCGGCAATAATAAAAACTGCAGAGGAAGTATTAGGATATCAGTATAGAAGAAAACTCAGTAAACTCAAAATATGGAATGAGGAATTAAATAAATGTATACAAGAGAAAAAGCAGTCATATTTAAAATGGATTAGAAGTAAGTCGCAAGAAGACTACATTTTGTACAAAAAGAACAGAGCTATGACTAGAAAACTGACTAGACAGGTGCAGAGAGAATCATGGGAAAATTTCATAAAAAGATTAGAATATGATGCTACGGGCTCCCAAAGATTTAGCTTTAAAGTATTCAAGAATTTTAAAAGTGAAATTGAAGATAAGGCGAAAATAGATATAATATCCGAAAAACAATGGCTTGAATACTATGAGGATCTGCTAGTAAATGAAAATGAGAAATATAATGTAGATACAGTGCATGTCAATGAATATAATGCAATCACACAAAAAGAACTAACTGATATCCTAAAAAAAGTCAAAAACAGAAAATCTCCCGGGCCAGATGGAATCAATATGGAACTTATAAAATACGGAAGCGCTAAATTTAAAAAGGTATTGGTTCAACTCTTAAATGATATATGGAGTACAGGATGTATACCAATAGAATGGAAAATGGCTGAAATAGTCAATATACATAAAAAAGGGGACAAACATAAATGTTGTAACTACAGAGGAATTTCACTTCTGAATTCTGGATATAAAATATATGCAAACATAATAAAAAATAAACTCCAACCAATTGTGGAAAATATTTTGCAGGAAGAACAGTGTGGATTCCGTAAGGGGAGGTCATGTGTTGATGCTATTTTTACAATAAAACAGATAATGGAGAAACGAATAGAATTTAATTTACCCACCTATCTCCTGTTTCTTGACTATGTGAAGGCTTATGATAGAGTAGACAGATCCAAATTATGGAATATAATGTCAGAGTACCAAATACCATCGTCTCTACTCAATGCAGTTAAATCCTTGTACGATCAAACTGAAATTAAAATCAGAATGCAAAATACAAATACACCTAACTTGAATACAATGGTAAATGTAGGATTACGGCAAGGTTGTGGACTCTCTCCTCTTTTATTTGACATTTATATAAACAAGATCTTGGAAGAGTGGAAAATTACAGAACCAAGAGGTATATATTTAGGAAGAAATAAAGAAATAAAAACTATATTATTTGCAGATGACCAGGTCCTGCTGACTAGTAACGAAGACGACCTCCAATATAATGCATTGAAATTAAATTGTATTTTAAAAAAATACAATATGGAGATATCTTGCGATAAAACAAAGGTATTAGCAATGGAGGGAAAGTTCATGAGGAGAGTCAAAATAGTGATAGAAGGGAAAAATATAGAACAAGTGAGAACTTTTAAATACCTGGGGTGTAACATAACTAATTATCAAGTTAATCTGGATTTAGAAGAAAATTTACAGAAGTACAACAGGACAAATGGAATAATAAGAAAACACTTTGGAAGAAATATGTCAAAGGATGTACAGATTAGATTCCATAATGTCTTATCAAAGCCGGCAATGTTATATGGCAGTGAGACATGGACCTTAAGAGCCCAGGATCGGAAGCGAATAGAAGCGGCACAAATGAGATTCCTCAGGTCAGTTGAAAAGATAACTTTAAGAGACAGGAAGAAAAGTAGCGAAATAAGGGAGAAATTGAACATAAGGAACATTACTGATGAAATTAAGGAATATCAGAAAAACTGGCAACAACATGTAGAGAGAATGACCCTAGACAGACTACCACGGCAAGCTTACTTTTATCAACCTGCTGGGAAACGTGACCTAGGTCGGCCAAGAAGAAGATGGAAGGAAGCCATTAGCCTCGGAACGGGACAGCAATGACCCATCCTTGTAAGGAAGAAGAAGAAGAAGAAGAAGAATGGCAGATGTTAAAATTAATCTTCAAGTCTATTCAAAGCCTTTAAATTGGTAGAATGATATTTTATATGTTTTTCCAAGGTTTGTTCTTTATATTGCCATGAATTTATAATCTAAAAGTAATATAGAATTCATTTAATATATTTTTTAAATAGATTCATTTTCATTTTCCCTACACATATAACAAATACCAGAAAAACCATTCCAAACAGACAAAATGGTTGCTTTGCTTGTGTACCCGGTACATCCATCAGAAAGCGGGATGACGCAAAACCTTTCCAAACAGACAAAGGAGTAGAAGAAAGGTTGCTTTTCTTGTGTACTTGGTACATCAGAAAGTGGGATAACTAAGTACTCAATCACTTACTTGGTTCCATGGTATATGATTCACTTATTCTAATTCTTTATGCGATATCTCCTGCGATTTATCAACAAATATCATTACATGGTACAAAATTGGTCAGCAGTTTTTGATATTTTGTCCACAACTGCAGTAGATATTATCAGAAGCTGGAGTACACCCTCTTACTTGGCTTGCTGTAGCAAGGATTCTGAGATGCCTCTCCTGCTTACATAGGTTGCAGACGAACCTATGCTCGAGTTACCCTGTAACTTCTGTAATTGACTGGGCACAGAGATTTTTAAGGAGCAACTAATGCAGGTAACCAAAACTTTGCTATTTTTTTATTTATTTTTTCTGTTGAAATTGTTTGGGAGCTTGTATACATATAAATTATGTCTGGCACAGTAGGTGAGACAATAGAGCGCCTGCCTTCACCCCGGCAGTCCATATTCGATTTACGGTCGGGTTGGAAATTTTTCAGTAGTGGGGACTAGCGCACACTGGAAACAAATACGCTGAGAATATCTCGTTACAGGATCGCCATTGCCTGATGAAGCCTGGATAATACTAAGAGGTGGTTATCAGAATTTTCTGAGTACAGTATTTTGGGCTTTCCTTAAAAAATTGCATATCCAACTACGGCCAACTTATCAAGCTGGTAAGGCAGAAAATTTGCCTGTGTTCTCTATACGAGTGCGGTGTTCTGTTTGGTGAAAAAATGACATTTTATAATTTGCAAATGGTAAAATTACATCTTTTTAAAATTTGATGGTAACCTCCATGCTGATACAAATATTGAGTAGGAAAAGCTACTGCAAAAAAGCAACATTAATGATTCTGAACTATAAATATATCACATACAAATTGAAACAAAAACTTAGCTCCCTTCATGGAGCTATTTACAACACAAAAATATGAAAATGAA
The DNA here is from genome assembly GCA_964059195.1 of Ectobius pallidus. NCBI lineage: Eukaryota > Metazoa > Arthropoda > Insecta > Blattodea > Ectobiidae > Ectobius > Ectobius pallidus. The sequence continues at coordinate 45,830,540 of CAXKWD010000004.1, read as the reverse complement.
AGTCCAGAAAACATAGAGTCAATATTGTACTCTTTTTATCCCTCAGTTAAGGATTATGTATTTAATTAACCATCCTACTTACCATAACCCGAAACCTTATTGCTGTATTTTCCACTTGGAGGCTGATAAAGCTCTCGTTGTGATCTCTCTATTTTGGACTGTTTGTTGGGTGAAGAATCAGAGAATGTGATGGGTTTGTGTCTCTTTTGTCCAGGTGAGCCTCCGTCCTTCTGTAAATTAATGCACTGTTTTATACAACATAACTTACTTGGACACTGAAGTAATTTAAATGCGCACTGATTAAAAATAGAATTTTGATTTGGTGCAAGCCAGTTCATCTGATTTTATTCCATTTGGAATTTAGGTTATCATAAGTAGGTTAACTATTTCACATTCCCACTGTTCGCAGCATTGGTCAGTATATAGTAACACATTTGTTGTTCATTCTTTTAGTATGCCATGATGTGACAATTGACACAATGGTGATTTTATGTTAAACAACACAAGCAAGAAAGTAATAAATATGAACAATCCCAGAAAATTTTGGCAGCTCATCAATGAAGCTACTGACACGGAACCAAATAATAATAAAGTCATAAAAGAAATTATAAGTGATGATGGCGTCGTATTAAAATGTAAGCAAAAAATGGCAAATGAATTTAATAATTATTTTTCAAAGGTGGGACTTGCAATTGCCGAAAAAATAAAGACATCGAACTTGAATAATTTTCTACCAGATAAATTGTCCTCATCTATGTTTTTATATCCTATAAGCGAAAGTGAGATAATCAATATTGTTAACAAATTAAAACTTAGTGTTTCTCCTGGTATAGATAGTATTACGAATAAAATTCTACAGAAAATTGTTGACTTCATAGCTAAACCGCTGACTCATATTTTTCGCAAGGTATATTTCCAACAGATTTAAAAAATGCTATAATCGTACCAATTCATAAGACAGGGGATAAGAACCAATTAAATAACTATAGACCAATTTCCCTTCTACCAAGTATCTCAAAGATTTTAGAAAAATGTATAAAGATTAGGCTGATGAGTTATTTAAATAATAATAAACTTTTATCTAACAATCAATTCGGTTTTCGTCCAAACCTATCAACAGATGATGCCATTTTTACGGTCACAACGAAAATCATAAATGAATTAGATACTGGAAACAAATGTTTAGGTATATTTTTAGATTTACAAAAAGCATTTGACACTGTAGACCATAATATTCTTCTGTCAAAATTACATGCTCTAGGCATTAGAGGAAATGTTCTAAATTTATTTCGGTCGTACTTAAGTAATAGAACTCAGGCTACAAGAATAGATAATGATCTCAGTGATTTCCGGAAAATAAATATCGGTGTACCGCAGGGTACAGTATTGGGTCCCATATTGTTTTTAATATACATAAATGACCTACTGAAGATTAATTTGAATATATTTAATGGCTCCATTTACTCATATGCTGATGACACCGTTGTAATATTTAGTGGTTCTTCATGGATTGAAACTTACGAAAATGCCAACAAAGGTATAAATCTTGTTAAATCATGGCTGGATTTTAATTTACTTTCCTTAAATGTTAAGAAAACTACGCTAGTTCCTTTCGCTTTAACAGCTACCGGTATGCAACAATTAAAAGTAAGTAAAAATTTAAGCTTAAAAATACACAATTCTGGTTGCTGTATTAATAGCTGCACTTGTCCCTCCTTAAGTGAATCAAATCAAGTGAAATATCTAGGCATCATAATTGATCGACATTTAAGATGGGACAAGTACATTGAATATTTATGCAATAGGCTACGTAAAGTCATTTATAAATTCGTTATTCTCCGTTCATGTTTACCAGCTCATGTTTTACGTACGATTTATTTGGCCCTAATTCATTCTATTCTTCAATATGGCATAATTGGGTGGGGAGGAGTTGCAAAAACGATCCTCAGCCCTTTGCTTTGTCTTCAAAAACGCATCATAAAGATTTGTTTATTTAAGCCTCCTGACTATTCTTCCAAATTATTATTTTCTGAATTTAACGTTTTCACCATAGACCAAATATACAAGTATGTCATACTGGATTATTTTCATAAACATCGTGACAATTACAAGTCAGAATCTCACGTATATAACACGCGAAGGAATCAATTTAATTTATTACTTGAACCAAAAAATGTTACAACTGCTGGAGCTAAGCACTGTTCAAGTTTTGGCTTAAGACTATTCAATTCATTTATTACCAACCATCCTGATCTAAATAGCTTAAACAACAAACAATTTAGGTCTAAAATTAGAAAATTTATATAATTATTACTTCTGTTATCGACTATTACTGTTATAACATTTTTCATATTAAACTTTAAAATTTGGATAGAACTTAATTTCTTTATTTTTTACTAAAATTTGAACAAATAAATTGTTATGTATTATTGTTGTATTGCTTCGTACCTTTGTATTGTAAATAGAACATGTTCTAACCTTTCATACATAACATTTTGTCATACTTCTCCAAATTATGCATTTTTTTTAAAGTAATTGTTTAGTATAAGTATTTCTAATATATAACTGAACCACCCCCGAACACAAGCTCTGCTTCTTCGGGGGGTGTATCAACTTTTGTATATATTTTTCGTGTACTTTGGAGTAATAAATTGTAATTGTAATTGTAATTGTAATTATTATTTATATAATCTGATACATTTTATTAATAGAATAGTCTTAAATTCCACTTGAGGTTTTCATCAGATAAATTCGCTTGCAAATATATCGATAACCTTGTAATCTCTTGTAGGACTACCTATGATAATCCTACACAACAGGATTGATTACCTTTAACAAAGAAATTAGCACTTATACCATATATTTTAACTTGGGTCTTGCAATGTTGGTTGTGTATCACTAATGGGGCTGTAATTGCTTCGCAGCGATTTTTACTGTCAAGCTTCGTGTATTTATGACCTAGTAGACTGTGATGTTACTGTGGCTCTTGTTTATTTATATACTTTCTGGTTTTTTCTTTCTTTATTATTTGTTTTGTTGGTACAGTAAAACAGCAAAATTCCAAGGGACAGAAAAATGAAGAGTTTGTGTTAAATTTGTGCTAACCAGGGATTAAAATTTTAGTCATTCAAAATTAACCATTTATTATGCTACCATAGAAAACACTACTACCAGAAACAGTATGCTGTAGGTTATGAAATTACCTTTAAAATAACATGGATTCTTAGACCTACCCATCACCCATGGACGGAGTTTTTCACTGCTGTCTACAGTCATGTAGTGCGGAATATTGGTAACTGGAGGCCTCTGTATCAAACTTAAACTAATAATAATATATAATTTTCTGCATTAAAAGTTGTCAATCTTTACTCAAGTTCAGTTTATTCTCATAGTGCACAAAATATCATGTGACCAAATTTAAGTCAACTGTGCACAGAATGGCACAAAGACGATAAAACATGGCAGCGATATGTAATTTATTCTATTACATTCACAGAATAACCTTACTAGATAACACTTAAGGTATTACACTTACTGCACTTCCAGCTGTTGGTTTCCAAGACAGGCTGATGACACTCTTGTAACTTGGGGGGCTGTGGAACAGATCTTTGATCAATGTGTTGATATTGGATGTAGTCTTCAGAGCAACAACTTTGATCTTGTTCTCCTCAGTCTTCAACTCCTCCGCAGTCTTCCCTTGTAGAGCTTCACGTAACTTCTTTATGTATCCCTGTATTCCACGTGCAAAATACTGTAGCCTGGAAGTGAAAAGTTGCAAAATTAGATTAGTGAAGTGGAGCATATTTTATTTTTTATTCTACATATTCTTTTAGTTTTAACATTGAACACAGTTTACGAGGGTCACTCAGAAAGTTTTTAGATACACATCCGTGAAGTACTATAATTGAAATCTGACCATTACATTTTCTCAAAGTACTCTCCCTGAGCATCTATGCATCGTTGCATCCTCCTGAACCACGACTGGAAGCACTGGCGCCAGTCACTTTCATCCAGTGCACAGAGTTCCTCTTGGTAAGCTACAACCGCGTCTTCAGGTGTTGAAAACCGCTTCCCACGCAGTCGGGCCTTCACCGTAGGGAACAAAAAGAAGTCACAGGGTGCCAGGTCCGGACTGTAAGGAGGATGGGTCAACAGCTGCACAGGAGTCTCCCTCAGAAAATCCATTGTCAAATGGGCGGTGTGGGCAGAGGCATTGTCGTGGTGCAACAGGATGCCTCTCAGTCCAGCTCTTGGGCGCTTTTCTTGCAATTTTTGGAACACCTGTGGGAGGGCAACTGTGGTGTACCACTGTGCAGTGACTGTCCTTTGATGCTCAAGTGGTATTGTTGCCACATGACCACCTGAACGAAAGAAAGTGAGCACCATTTTCTTCCCTACACCTTTCGCTCTTTTCACTTTGAGAGGGCGATCATCATCGGGGAAGACCCAGACAGACGACTGACGTTTTGTTTCTGGATCAAACTGGTAAATCCAAGTCTCGTCACCTGTAATGATCTCAGAAATGCGGGGAGAGCTCCCATTGTTGAATCTTCGAAGCATTTCACGGCACCATTCCACTCGAGTGACCTTTTGGCCTTCAGTGAGATTGTGTGGCACCCATCGAGATGACACCTTGCTAACCCTAAGATAGCTGTGCAAAATTCTTGCAACACTCCCCGATCCAATCCTTAGGGATGCCTCAATGTCTTTATATGTAACACGGGCGTCTTCTCGTACCATCTTCTCCACAGCATCAATGTTTTCTTCAGTGACTCCTGTTGGCGGTCTCCCACTTCTCTCTTCATCTTTAAGAGAGGTTCTACCCCTCTTAAACTCCGCAAACCAATTGAAAACTGTGGCACGGGAAGGGGCAAGGTCCCCAAAAGCTTGTGTAAGCCTTTCCAGTGATTGCGCCTGGTTTAAGCCACTTTTAAAATCATTGCACGGAAATGTTCTCGCTGCGGCTCCATGCTGTAGACTGAGATAACTTTCACCCCTCAAGGTTTGAACCATAGCTGCTAAGGGTTGCGGGGTGCGGCAGGGCGGAAACTACGTCACTTGACTAAGAAAGGACCACCCAACACGCTGATAGTACTGTTATCTTTCTATCGTCAACAGTACAGTCAAGTCTAAAAACTTTCTGAGTGACTCTCGTAACACCTGTTGCAAGGCATATGCAACAATGCATTTATCTGTGTCGATAAACTGTATAAGGTGTAGAGTTAAATGAAGAATGGTACTCGATTGATTCTGGACAAAATATAATATGTTTTCAAACTTTTATTCATATTTTATAATCTACCTGTAAAAATTGCATCATGCAAGATTCATTGTACATATTTCTTATATAGGGACCACTAATCAATAACAATATTGGCCTCATGGTCTAGTGGTCAGAGTTTCTGACTGATAATGAAGAGATTCTGGGTTCCATTCCTGGTCTGGCCAAGAAGAATTTTATCTTTCAGAAGGAAGTACCTCTAGCCAATGTGGTCTGGTTAGGATCTCCCCTTGTATATAAAATTACCCCCTTATCTCATTTCACTGGGATAACATAGCCCTGCCTAACAGATAGATATCACAAGACGTGAAAATGCAAATTGTTCTCAATTCAACAAATATTTGCAGAATTACAATTTCAGTAAGTTTTGCACTTCGTCTCTTTTAACTGCTGTAGTGTATTTGAATTGCACAAATACATTTCATTTAAAGTGTGAAGGGATACAAAATGATTTGTTATAAATTTACTGTTAGATTGGACAGCTTCCCTCCCAATAAAGGACACCTCCTGATGCAGATAGTTTATTATGCCCCTTCAATATCTGTAAATGAGAGGTTTCACCGTACTTCCTATTTACCAAAATATAAGCCACATCTGCATTTTTAACACTATAGTAAAGGAAAAAAATGTGATTACCTACACCGTTAAATAATAAACTTCCTCATTTTCATAATATTAAAATAACACATTTCTTAGGTGAAATAAGCCTGAAATAAAAAAAAAAGAAAGAACATGACTTAAATTATGATATTCCAATTTTATTTCATCAAAATGTAAACGAAAATGACAGAAAACAAAAAACAATTCAGGCGGATGGATTCCATGACTATGCACTTTGTTTATTCACAGAAGAAAAAATCAAAATCAGTGATTTGTAGCTTGCTGTGTTCTTCATAAACCACAGAAATCACACAGTAATTTTTTTCTGTAAAGTGTCTGAAACACTGGGAAAATGAAAACAGATATGGCACTTTTCTAACCTATAAATGACAGTCTCTGAACAGAAAATGGCTGCTGGAAGGCAAGAATTACTACTGGCAGAGTTGTGCATTGGGTCACGTTATCCAGAAACAAGGCTGGGACTGTAAACTTGATGACGATCAACATTAAAATCACTATTCCTAACCTAACTGCCACTAACCTAGCTCTAGATGTCACTAACACTAATATCAATGTTCCTAACCTAACTGCAACAAACCCAGCTCTGTACGTCACTAACACTAATATCACTATTCCTAACCTAACTGTCACTTACCTAGAATTGGAAGTTGATATGTAGTGTATGGAGAAAGTGTGCGGAGTGCGTAATGAAGGAAACTAAACCCTAAATCAATACTGTACACTTCACATGACTCATTAATGTTGAATTTAGCACAGTTTATCGGTTTCTCATAATTCTGCACTTTCAAATACCATCTGTTAAGCACTTGTATACGACTTTAAGCAGCAGGTATATTTCACTGGGATTAATCTAGGGTAAAAAGTATGTGACTTATATTTGGGTAAATACAATATTCCCCCAGGAGAAAAAATCACATTTACAACTATGAGAAAATTGGTGCACTTCAGATTTTTTATAATTTCCATGCCAAAGACAAATTAGGATTCCTACCTGAACCTGAAATCCTTTAGTCTGTCAGTATCCTTTGTCAAAAAATCAGGGCACTGCCTACCCAACCGATGGAATGCGTAGATTAAACACTCAACATAAGAGAACTCCAAACGAGGTTCTTCTTGGTTGGGCTTCTCTGCCTCGCTGTCTGGTGGTGGCAGTGGCATGTACTCCTGTTAACATAGTCCAATTATAACACTCTTAGTACTGCAAGGTGAAATTAAGTAAAATAAAATCAGGTAAACTGATAAAACAAAGTAAACTGATAAAACAAACTCTATAAGAGTTTAATAGACCTTATTTAAAAAAGTATTTTATACCATTGTTTCTTCAGAAAGTTTGATCAACACATGTGAAAGAATAAATGGATTAACTAGAATATTAACAGAAAAATTTCCAACAACATCCCTTTATTTTTGCCAAAACATTTGAAGGCGTACAAATAAGCTGTTGCTTGTCTTAGTTCCCAACAGCATATTCAGTTCTATCGAATGATACAATAAAAACATGCTCTTTAAAAAGCATGTGACCGTTAATTGGTTGTTACTCTTATAACCATATTACCTTAAATACTTTTAGCTATTCTTTTTTTAGAATTTAATGTCATTATTTGGTAATTTTATGGCCATTTTACAGTCTTTTTTTTTCTTTCTTCACATTTCACACTTTAAGCAATTTTTTAAAAATACAGTTATTATTTTCTCATTTTGTGTTGTTTCTCACATTATATAGAGCTTTTGTGCATTTACTTGCATAGAATATTATTGGAACTCTAAATAAGCATAAATAAATAAATCTTGTTATAATTATAATTTTGGTACAGAAAGACGGTGTTTGCTGTTTGCATTTAACTGTATTTAATTAACTATAATTAGGCAAACAACATAAATGTACAATAGACACAAATCAGATGAATAAACTAGCATTTTTGTATAGATTTTTTGTACGTTTGCAGTAATTTTATACCTCAATTTTAAAATATTTTTAAGTCATCAAAATCTGGGCCCTGCTTATAACGGTCAATGGATTTGGTCTTTTATGGAATTCGTGTGTATGCTAACTTTCATGAAAATTAAATAAAGCATACTCAAGATATTGTGCATAGAGACTCACAGACAGACTTTTTTTCCAGTCCACCAAGTAAGTCTAGAAACTACCATTCTGGCACTTAATAAATGAAGGGAAACTTGTATTGGTATTTGGGCCTATGGATGGAGCAAAAAACAAATACAGTGGAACCTCGTTAACACGTTTCTTTAGGGACCGAAAAAAATAAACGTCTTATACGGGAGAACGTACTACTGAAAATTAAAAAAATAAAATCGTAGGGAGTATGTAGATAGGCCTGTTTTCTAAGTTGCTCAGAACCACTCAAAAGTGCATCCTAATGACTCAAAAATACCCATATTGACACACAGGAACTTCTATGCCAAGCCATTAGTTATGCGAGATTTAAATTATGTAAACAAATACATAGGCCTAATGATTTTATTTGAAAAAATTAAACAAAAGTTGCAAAAATTGAAGGAATGTATGGGAGCCATATTTAATGAAAAACCATACGAAATTCACACAAAAAAGCATCCACTTTATTCTAAAACATCACACATGAAACAAGTTGCACTCCACAATCTATTAACAAACATAAAATAACTGCAAGTGTAATTGTACAAAATTTCACACGTGCCAGTTCTGTCAACAGAAGATTATGAAGTCGTGTACACGGCCATGTTCACAGCCACAATTTGCTAATGAAATGCGATCCAATACCGACGTGAGAAGCCCGATCTGCTTTTTTGCATAAATTTCTTCAAACATTCTAATATTTTCTTCTCCTCACAACACGCGAACCGTAAGAAATTTAAAATATATTTCACTACATCAAAATTATCACGATATAAAATGGCGGCCTAACAGCTGACTGATAAATCGGCGCCAAGTCAAATGACCAATGAGAAGCAAACTGCAATGGCTGACGATTGGTCCCATAGAGCAAAGATTGAGACTTGGACACCAGAGAGTACAAGAATTCTGACATAGAGATTACACAATCGGATGGGCGTTCAAAGCTTATGTTCGGCAAAGTGTGGTTGGCGAGCCAAATACGAACGTACTAAGCGTTAAACCAAAACGTGTTAAGAAACATTTAAACATGTAATTATTAAGATTGGGACCGGGACTTCCAAAAAACGACGTATTATCCGGGAAAACGTAGTAATGAGGAACGTGCTAACGAGGTTCCACTGTAAGATTGAATGGAAAATTTACAAATACAGTCAACCCTCGATATAGTACCACATATATAGTTCTCTAACATTTAGTGGCACAAAGCGAGGCTGGCACTAAAACAAAATATAATTTTTAAAATAAAAACAGCATAATACAGTGCTGTATTAATTTACTATACTGTATTATTTAATAAAATTAAATAAAAGGCAAATAGAGAACTTTAGCACAAAATAAATTACTGTACAGTAACTCAATTTATTCCAGTAGATGTACACAGTACAGTACACAAAGGGGTTGAAAATCATGTGGGTCCATGTAAGTGATTAATTGTGACTGGAGTAACTGTAGTGTAGTGTTTAGATCTGAATAGACACTGGACTAAAAGAAGTGAAAGTTTGGAATATCTCATTGTATGAAGGGCTCTTTCTACCTGTTTACCCTCACGCAGGCTGTCTGTCTGACTTCTTAACATAGCTTCCTCATTCCACCGCACTACATTTACAGTTAGTGGCAGGGGAAACACAGTGTAGGCTATTACTGTTAGGCAAATAAATAATAAATTAATTGAAACTTGAGATGGAGGTTTAACATACGTAACTTCACTTAATTCAAGCACTGACCTGTACATGTTTCGAGCAATCCTTCTTGACTCATCATCAGCTATACTCCATCTCCAAGTGAAGTTACGTACGTTAAACCTCCATCTCAAGTTTCAATCAATTATAACTTCACTATATAAATTTCCTACAAATTCGAGGATTATAAATAAATAATACATTACTTTTAGAATAATCAAATGGAATGTGCATATATGAGGACACCTCAAAAAATAACTGAACTTTTTGTACGCAGCAACAAAGCCTCCTAGACAACAGGATGGCCGGATGGTAGGTTCTGTATTCCATGGGATGTAACACTGGTATGGCTCCTTTTTCACTTAGGTGTAGTGTTAATATTTACCATGCTCTAAATTTTCAGCAAGAACAAATTACTTCTATACTTACAATTAACCTCTCGAACACTTTCTCTATTTTGGCTTCAGCATTTTCAAGGGTACCACAGTGTGTACAAAGCTCTGCAAACAATTTCAGGATCTCAAGCTGTGGATCTGATCCTTCCTCACTATTGCTAATGTCTTCAAACTGTGGCAATACTTGTTCACATATGTAGTTTACAAAGCGTGCAGAATCCACCTGTGACTGAAAGCAAGAATATTAAATCAATATTCCTAACCTGAATAAAAATTAAGTGCACCTAATACAGTTTAAGTTATATACTCAGAGTTTCATAAAGTTAGATCTCCCAGATATTCTGATCAATGGTACTTGAATTAGGGTAATAATTTATCCAGGTAAAGGTAAAGGGATCCCTGTACATGCCATGGAGACTATTAGGGTTCTGAGAGGTTGAGGCACCCCGATTTTGAGACATTTGGCACATAAAGGTGCTAAGGTTGTCAGCCTTGCAAATCGACCAACTTTACCCCCAGGATTGCTCCTGGTACTCATTTTTGTTAGGAGGCAAAGTTGACCACAGGGTCATAGTGCCACCAGAAGGATTAGGCAAATGGAAAAATCCCAATGAAGTCAATGAGAATCGAACTTGCAACCTTCCAGTTTGTAACACTGAGCCTCAACCAACTGCACCACAGCGTACTTTTAGTATTCTATCTTCAAACCCAAGAAAGACTCAAATGGCATCCAACTTGTAACTGAATTCTGCTGTACCATAAATATACTGATAAAATGCAGCAATTCAATTATGCTGCCAGAAAAGAAAAGTATATCCTCAATAAAAATAAAGTATTCATATATTTTAATAGTTACTCAAGAACTAATAAGGATTTAAAAATGAGAATGTCACTGCTGGGTTATGAGATGTAGCCGACAGGCTGAGTGCTCCTAAATGAGTAGATGGTTCATTAAGTGCCTACCATTACCGTATATACTCTAATACTATCCGCATATTTTTTTCAAAAATCACGAACGAAAATCTGGGGTGCGGGTATTATTTGAATACTGAATACTCTCATCTGAATTTCGACATTTTGTACTATATCGGCTCAATATAACACAATGCTTTGTAGTAGCATCACAGTAGGCATATAGTATAAGAGTAATTTCTTATGCACATGGTCCGCATAGAGACGCCAAACAAACAGTGCAGTCACAGCGCACGTGCAGTACAATAATTCAGGAAAAAGTTCGGTGGAGTTCGGTGAATTTTCGGACTACATTGACCTTGGGTCGAACCGAGTCAGACGCACGTCATCGCGGGTGATTCCCGCAGAATGAAGAGTGTTGTTGTTGATGTATTACGCTACGCGTATAAGACGGCGAGATTTCAGCGGGCTGTTACCATGCACGTTATTTTTATAAGTGCCTTTTAGTCTATCATATTTAATTATTTTATGATATGAAACGTTAATTATAACTGTTTAATTAAGAATAAAACTGGCAAAATAACTTTATATATGGGCCTGTAGATTTTTTTTCAAACTTCGTTTTGGAAAATTTGGGTGCGGGTGGTATTCGGGTATATACGGTATTTCAGAAATCATCAATCCAGTTACAATGGAATATCATTTATCCAATCTAATTGGGACTGAGGGTGGTTTGAATTGTCAATTTGTTTGGATTAGGAATATGTACATTTGTATTGGTTTAGGTTAGGTGGCTCTAGGCCATTAAGCATGAAAAAGATATAAAAAGGAGAGGAAGGTGCTAGAGAACTTACCAATTGGCAGGAGAAGCTGGTCTTCAATTGGTGCTGGCTCTGGTATCATAGAAACACATAAAAAGAAAGAACAATAACAACGAAAATTTTCGGACAAACTTTGCCCTTTGTCAATTGACAAAGGGCAAAGTTTGTCCGAAAATTTTCGTCAATTGTCAATTGACAAAGGGCAAAGTTTGTCCGAAAATTTTCGTTTTTATTGTTCTTTCTTTTTATGTGTTTCTATGATACCAGAGCCAGCACCAATTGAAGACCAGCTTCTCCTGCCAATTGGTAAGTTCTCTGGCACCTTCCTCTCCTTTTTATATCTTTTTCATGAATATGTACATTTGTAATGATGTACGTACAAAAATTATAAGAAATAAAAAGACCATTAGGATAATTGACATTCTACAGCAAATTATATAAATATCACAGGGTAACAACAAATCTGCGTTTCAACCTACCTACTTGCCCCTTTTGAAGAGATGGACTAAAAATAATAATGCAATCAAAATGCTGGCCACACTTGTATTAAGCCGGGTCCCCACTACTTAACATTTAGCACCAACATGTTGCAGTTAACATATGTTAAATGTTTATCATCAACTTGTTGACATATACAAGTTAAGTGGTTTGCCAATTAACAACTGTCGCCACTACAGTGTTATAGGTTTACATGGTTTGGCGTGGTTACGAACAGAAATGAATGAACAATAAATAACATTCAAAAAGGAAACGCCTCTGAAGAGGGCAGCCAACATTACAAAATGAGAGTAATTTTATATACTCATTATCTTCGTGTTAACTGTCTATGACTTTCTTACATACAAATTTTGTACAGATGTCTTGATCTTTTCAAAATAACTATCACATTTTTCAACAATGGAGTATGCCATTAAAAATAATTTTAAAAGTAGATGCAATACTATTGAGAACACTGATATACCAAATACTCACATAATACAAAATGGATTCCGGCAATATTAAGGAAGCTGTCGACTGCTTTTTGTTTACATGGAAATTCCCAAACCAAAGCTGATTAAGCTGGCGATCGCTTTTTGTTTGCCGGAAATTCCCGAAACAAAGCCGATATCGACCGACTAGTCAATGGACTTGATATGTTGTCCATTTTCTCCGGAAAACAAATTAACATCTGAAAATGTTAAGTGCAACGTGCTGGGTTTGCATGTCAAATTAATTGGAATGCGAAATTGCAATATACATGTCAATATCAACTTGTTAATATTGACATGTTGGTGTTAAATGTTTATCAATGGAGACGCAGCTTAAGAGGAACTTGCAAAATAATCCTGGAGAATAAAAATCTTACCGAGAAATATGGCAGACCATGCTTGACACATTGAATTAACCTGTCCACATTATCATTCTCCACATCCTTTGGATCAAAATTCTGATTTATTTCAGCTTGTTCAGCAACAATGTCAACCAATTCTTGCTGTCCGCTAACAGTGTGTCCCAGTCTTGTCCATCCCAAAATTTCCATCAAGTTGTGGAATTCATCAGCTGTCACATCCTGCAGACGTAAATAAAATAATGACTTGTCACAACTAAATGAATTAGGCCTATGTTTTAATCAATGGTGTCCATAGACACAAAGACATTCTTATGTTGTGAAAATACATTAGATTGTTGATAAAACTGCAAAACACAGAGCTTACCTGTAATACTTTTTTGCATTCAGTAATAAGCAGTTCTTCAGCATCTTTTGTTATTACATCATGGCCAAGAGCTTTGATCTTCGCTGTCAGGAATTTAATACACCTTTCTCTCACCAAGTCATCCCCACTCAGTATTTGTGAAAAAATACCTCCAAGAGTACCTATTAAAAAAATAAATACGATGAATATAATGGTACAAAACCACTAGGTGGCATATCTAGGAATTTCTTGCCTCTAAGTCCATAGTAAATGCCACGACTCACACACTGACCAAGTGCATTTTAGTTCTATTATGTGCAGAAACCCCCATCATCAATTTTGTGTGTGTGTGGTTCTTTTTTCTTTCTTTCTTTCTTAGTTTATTTTCATATTCGAGATTAAAATTAATTTTTTAGCAAATTTTAATCACTCTTTTTACACTTCAGAATTTTCAGTTTAACTTTCACCTCTATATAATGGACCAGACAAGCCATCCCTTAATAAAGTTTCATCCTGCTAAAATTTACGTAAAGTATTTGTCTACAGCAATTCCAAATGAAACCGGAAACCAATGACAAAAAGGACTACCAGTAATTAACGAATACTTTGAAGGCCAAATGGTTCATGTGCAAAACATAAGAAAAATTATACAAAAGAAATAAAGAATACTTCTTTGATGATGGTTAATTGTACTTGAATTCAATAATGCAATTTATTTAAATTATCACTCTAAATAATAATAAGTTCAAACCCTCTATTTTTCACTAAGTAAATTAAGACCATAAAATTTATTCTTATGTCTTTTTTTATAATTTCACAGAATTTTTAGGCCATAAATGCTAGCCCTAGTTATGATTATGTTAAAATTTACCCCAATCATATCTCTCTGGAATGATAGGTGCTTTACCTTTAGCATCAGTTTTGAACAAAGTCATCAGCGAGTTGTGGACTACACTCAATTCTGTACTGTCTTCAGCCTGTAACAACTGTGCTAAAATATCAGCAATCTTCTGTGTGTGTTCCTTATTATCTCTGCATAGGCTAGGTAAGTCTTTAATTGCTTGCTTTCGGATCTATAAAAAAAAAGCATCTATTAGTATATACATCTATCATGAAGTTAAGTTGACTGCTGTTCTGCCTATTTTTTAAATTTTCAATTATCAAAGGCAAGATCACTGATGGAGCCAAGCTGTGAAAAGATTTTGAAAACCTTATGCTAATTTGCATACACAAGCCCTGAAAGAACTATGAGTTATGAAATAAAAATATGAGTAAATTTCGTTTTGTTACTCATAATTTTCAGAAATCTTCTAACAAGTTCAGTCATTGTTTACCTACTTGCCGCAACTTAACTCGCCACATCAGTGCCACCACTGACAAGGAACTACTGCCTGTAAATAATATTTTCGAAAGAGGGACCACTTCAAAATAAAGGTGTGAAGAGAGAGAGAGAACCAAGTATCCCTTGAAGTTCCAAAGAACAAGTTTTTACTAATTTTATAAATATCATACATGCACTATACATCCAATCACAAGGCACGATTTCCGCAGCCAATAAAGCATATTTTGCTCTTTAGGCATCATGAAGTCTAACTATGTACATCAGAAAACCAAAGTAAGGATCTACCAATCCATTATTAGAAGTATATTAACTTACGGAAGTGAAACTTGGACTATGTCCAAGAATATAGAGCTGATGCTAGGTGTGTCTGAAAGGAAGGTGTTGAGAAGGATTTTTGAAGCTGTATTGGATGACCAGGTTTGGAGAAACAGATATAACCACGAACTATACAAGAAATATGAAAGTGCAGATCTGGTCACGTTCATTAAACTGAAAAGGCTAGAATGGGCCGGGCATGTATATAGGACGGAGGGTCATGGAAGGAAGATTATATGGTGCAAGACCAGTAGGAAGACCCAAGGACAGATGGATTGATGCAGTCACAGCAGATGCTAGAAAATTCATTGGCATGGAGGAGGAAGATAAAGCAGGCTAAGACCCAACTTTGGGCTGTGATGATGATGATTATACAGCCAATAAAACCACAGTCACAGACCAAGCAGCAGCTCTGGAGCTCCTGCCCTAATGCCTGTAGTATATGTTTTTGAGAACAATATTCAAAATGATTGACAAAATTATATGAATTGTTCAGCTGCATAAGAAATTCCTTCACATGTGAACCCAAGCTCTCATGAACTTAAGAGCCACTCCATAGTTAAGTATGTTACATTTGCATACATTTGCAGTTGCGGTACAAGTAGGTAAAAATGGGTCCATACGTCTTTCAATCTTTATATTTTTTCATTATTATAAGAATGAAACACGATTAAACAATAATAATTATATATGTTGTTGTAACCTATGGCTTTATTGGGATATAACTCCAATACAAAATTTGGTATCTTTAGACATCAGAAATGCACAAATAACAATAATAATATACAATAAACAATTATTAGGGAACAGAGTCTTGGTTCATCTTGTTTCTGGCTGTCCAGTATAGATAATATACTAATAATTATATATAATGGAGTTGAAATTAACACTAAGCTTAATAGTCCATGTGCCAGACCCATCGGTCATTATAATTTGGGGGGACTGAATGAAACTTATACCACACGTTCCTGGGGTCATGTGGAGCAAAAAAGTCGGGGGGGGCCATCATGAGGAGGTAGCTTTCAAACATGGCGGCCATTCAAAATGGCGGACGACTGTGAATTTTTAAATTCAAATATCTCGGGACTGAGTTCATCAATCTTGAATTTTGTTTTTTCAAAATGTAGGTTATTCTTCTGGCTACATGTTTGTTCAACATGTATGTGGCCAAAAAACCAATATTTATTGGTCAAAATTCTAAAAATAGGAAATATAGATTTTTTGACATTTACGTTTTGCGGTTTATTACTCTAACCGTTGAGTATATCGAAAAAGTGTCTGAAACAAAAGTTGTAGAGATACATCTCACCTTTAAAACGCAAAAATGAAATCCAAGATCGGATCAATAGAATCCGAGATATCCAGATTCAAAGCGGGCGGAGCGGGGTTGAGCATGTTGACCGAGCGTTCGGTGCAGCCTAGTGAGAGGCGAGACTTGGCGTAAAATCCTGCGTTTTATTTATTTTCAGCCTCAGTAATTGCTTTATTACTAGATAAATTTACATTATCTACTAATATGCACTATTTTTAACATGATTATTAAGCACTTTCTCATAAATACAATTAACAACTATATTGTTTATCTGGGAAATGGACGTCAATAATTACCAACTCATATAATATACTGTCAAGGCTTTTATATCCGATTTTTAAGATG
This sequence comes from Ectobius pallidus, assembly GCA_964059195.1. NCBI lineage: Eukaryota > Metazoa > Arthropoda > Insecta > Blattodea > Ectobiidae > Ectobius > Ectobius pallidus. The sequence continues at coordinate 45,813,728 of CAXKWD010000004.1, read as the reverse complement.
AAATCGTTAAAGGAACTTTTTTCCTCTTTTAATTATTTCTATTACAGTTTAGGTATGTATCGGAGACTTTTAACAATACTTTCAGAAATGAGCACAGGATGTAAGCAACTAAGAAATAAAAATTCCCATAAAATGCCTTATGCAATATTATTAACAATGTTGAATTAAGTCTTCTTCACTAGAATCACTGAAGTCAGGTATTATAATTATTGCTCTCGTCCTCAACTGCCGTTGCTTCGGCAAACCCCTTGCACCAACAGCTCTCGATTATTCAGATTTGAGTTGCTAAGCACGAGTAACTTTCTGGTGCACAGTTGATCAAAATTCCGGCCTGGTAGTTGGCACGTCTATTGTGTTTTCTCAAGGTGTCTTTACAAAGAGACATTTGGAAGCTCTCAATCTGGCCCTCTGAACATCTGGTAGCGCAACTCATTTCACCTTGCGTTTGGGGGCATACGACTGGAAGACAAATTCTTCTTTGCTGTCATCAACATCATTATACATCATCCAATCTTTGCCTAACTTCCTGAATGCTTCAATAAATCTTTGTTCCTTTTTGCACAAAAGCTTTTAACTTTCCCCTGGCCAGCTAAAGCACTGATTGTGTCGCAGCCAGACCAGCAGTAATACCCAATAAGAGCTGTAAAAAGCTGTTCGCCTAAGGCAGATACTATCTGGGAAACTTGCATATCTGTTAAAACTGGTTTGTTTGTTTCCCGATTCAGAAGTTTTTGCTTTTTATGGTTTTGCAAAAACCTACAGCCAAAACTAATACATCTGTATTGATTGAAAAGCAAAGAACTGATTCAGATGATGTACCGGCGTTCCTTGCATGCAGCATCATTCTGGAATCAGCTTATTCTTGAGTGCAGAACAGCTCAGGAACATTTTTTCTCCTAATATAAATGATCATGAAGCAGATCTCACCAACTGCTACGAAGATTTCTAGGTTTCCAATTATGTTTTCAAATTTCTCCTCTTACAAACTGCAAAAAGATAATTTTGTCATTATATTTTTGCCGTAACTGTTCCTTAGAAGCGTCCTCTAACAAACCACTCTGTGGCCACCCTTGATTTCACTAAATTTGATACCTTCAACTGTTCCGCTTTTTTCCCGCTCCAAAGATTTGATCGAAACCTCTGAATAATATATGTCAACCCTCCGACCTATATTAAAAACCTGCTTGAGAAAATTCGTTGAGAATTCGTAAAACTTTTTTGTTATCCTTTGACGGACTGAAGCACGGCTATTGAATCAATGATTCAGGCCAAATCTTTTTCCGTCAGACTGGCAGGGGTGGTGTATACTTCCAAAAAATTAGATAATACTGATTTGTAGGTTTTCTTCAAAGGCCCATTAACATTCGCCGGTGCCAGAGGATATCTGAATCCTTCCATCATGTCAAGTTGTTGGTTTTCTGCAATAAAGGTCATTTTGCTGAATAAATTTCGATTGCACTGGAGGATTACTTCTTTGTTTTCAACCTTGGTTTTTTTGCTCTTCTTTAGTCTACTAATCTTAAGACCCACTTTCTTAATACGTTTATGAAACCCTTCTCCTTTAGCTAGCCGAAACGTGAACTCTTCATAAGCTATTTTCCCCTTGTTTTCCGAATCAATGTGATCAGAAGAACATATATTCCAGTAGGCAAATGTACAATATCTTAAGGGTTGGGATCGAAGGGGATCGTCCACTCGGCTAGAAGGTCAGTGAGAGTTGTCACGTCTTTCTCATCTCTAAGTGTCCTTGGGCTTTGGAGGTCAGGGTGTCACTAATCTGTTTCTCTGGATGATAGAATGCTGAGGAGGTTCTTTAGCTCTACTCAGCATTAACATATTACCATACTACAGCCTACTTTTTCAGACTGAAATCCTTAGTACCTTCAGGAGTTTGGGTGTCTTTGTTTACAGTCTCTTTGATGGCTTGGTCCACTGGAATTCTAGAAAATGGGTTGTTGCTTCTTATTTGTACTGAAAACCTCCTTCTACATAATATTGGTGAACATATGGGCTCTCCTTCTAGTTTAGATGATTCAAGAAAGAGTTATGATAGATAATGTGAGTAGTTCACTCTATCCAGCGCAAAAATTCAAGGCACAATTTTTTCAACAGCAGCTAAAAACATTAAAAAAAATGCCTTCTCAATTAGTCCGAAGAAAAACGGAAAGTAGCTCCACTAGGGCGATATATTTCATCCGAAAGGACAGCATTTCTTCATTACTTGTAAGAAGATGTATCAAGTAGAGTGGCTTGAACATGTTCATCTTGAAGTACAGAGTTAAGGGATGTTTAGTTCATAATTAGTGATGTTCATTTCCCAGATAAATTGTATAATTGTTAATTGTATTTATTACTCAAATCCGATGCACCGAGAGCTGTGGGTGCAAGGGTGTACCAAAGCAACAGCAGATGAGGAAGAGTGCATTTATAATAACTGATTACAGTGATTCTTGTGAAGAAGACTTATTTCAAGATTGTTCATAATATTATAGGCTATAAGGCATTTTATAGGAATTTTTATTTCTTAGTTGCTTATGTCCTGTGTTCATTTCTGAAAGTATTGTTAAAAGTCTCCGATACATACCTAAATTGTAATACTTTTTCCTTTTTTAAAATTATTTCGACTATTTGAAGTTCCTTTAACGATTTCATCTTAAAAATCGGATATAAAAGCCTTGACAGTATATTATATGAGTTGGTAACTGTTGATGTCCATTTCCCAGATATATGATATAATATTGTTAATTGTATTTATGAGTAAGTGTTTAAAATCATGTTAAAAATAGTGCATATTAGTAGGTAATGTAAATTTATCTAGTAATAAAGCAAATACTGAGGTTAAAAATAAATAAAGTGCAGGATTTTACGCTAAGTCTCTCCTCTCGCTAGGCTGCACCGAGTGCTCGGTCAACACGCTCAACCCCGCTCCGCTCGCTTTGAATCTGGATATCTCGGATTCTATTGATCCGATCTTGGATTTCATTTTTGCGTTTTAAAGGTGAGATGTGTCTCTACAACGTTTGTGTCAGACACTTTTTCGATATACCCAGCGGTTAGAGTAATAAACCGCAAAACGTAAATGTCAAAAAAATCTATTTTTCCTATTTTTAGAGTTTTGACCAATAAATACTGGTTTTTTGGCCACAGACATGTGGAACAAACATGTAGCCAGAAGAATAACCTACATTTTGAAAAAACAAAATTCAATATTGATGAACCCAGTCCCGAGATATTTGAATTTAAAGATTCACAAGCGTCCGCCATTTTGAATGGCCGCCATTTTTGAAAGCTACCTCCTCATGATGGCCCCCCCCGACTTTTTTGCTCCACATGACCACAGGAACGTGTGGTATAAGTTTCATTCAGTCCCCCCAAATTATAATGACATGGTCGATTTTGGGGGTCTGGCACATGGACTATAACTGAAGACCACATAAGACACATCAAACATCAAAATACAGAGAAATCAGCAGTAGCGGCACACTTTTGGGATGATGGACATTAAGTTGACAGGGATCCAGAGCTACTAATATGTATCTGTGGCCAAAAGGAGCTTTTGGTCTGGGAGAGGAATTTTATTCACAAGAAGGGAACCAACTGACGAACTTTGATATACCAACCAATGAGGATCTTATCTCAAAATTTGTACCACGTCTGCGGGAGGTTGCCACGGCAGTTGAAGTATAGCTGTTGACAATGGTCGCGAAGGCACCGAAACTAATACAGGTAAACTATACCAAAAGGAAGGCTAGTGTTAAATTCAACTCATTATATAATTATTATGGTATATAGACTAACCTCACTGTGTTAAATTCCAGTACAATTTAATAATGATTAAACAAGTTCAAATAATTATACAAAAAACAAAAATGACAAGTCCGCAGTAGCCCAGCATTGTGTTGACACTGGCCACAAAATACAATTCAACCAGACCAGAATCCTAGGGTGACAGAGATTCTACGGGGGCCGCATTGTTGCAGAGGCCTTGGAAATCCAGATCCAAAGCCGAAACTTCAATAGGGATGGCGGTCTACAACTTAGCCAGGCCTGGAAGCTAATATTGGCAACTCTATCTCCCCAATAAATTATTGGTCCTGATAAGAACCGATTTCATATCCAACAACATTATTAAATTCTACTTTTCCTTCCTGACCAATCAGAATTCTCCATCCAATAAATCCAATTTCTAATTTTCCTATTGGCCCACTACCCATTCTAGTATATCCAGTCTTTTCTTAATCCAGCTCACTTCTCCCAGAAGATGGCAGCGAAGATACCTGCCGAAAGCTTGGAACCAAACCTCCAATGGGAACCTTTCATGTGCAGTTAAAAATTTGTCCACCAGAGCGCAGCAGGGTCTGAGGAGGTCCTGCAATCTCGTTTTGCCATATGCTTATGCGTATCAATAGATGTGAATAATGTTGGCTGTCCTATAAAAACTGGCGATTAATAACGTTTAAGTCATATTCCAGAAATCAGATACCTATATTCTGCTTAGGAGAATGTGAGATCGCCAGAAAAAGTATTGATTTGTTAAAAGAATTAATCTCTGTCTGAAGTAATAATTGGTTGTAATTGTTATGTTGAAAAGAACCCGTGGGGTTTGTCAGCAAAAACAGGAACAATAATTATTTTGCAGTGGCAGAGACATGTGTAGCTTAGAGACAAATAATTCAAAATATTTAAGTTATTCCTGTATATCGCGGTGGCATTTTTATTCGTTAAATGGTGAAGAAATAGTTCAAATTTTATGAAACGTATTTAAAGCTTGTAGTACAGTACATCACAAAGAAAACATCCCATCTTCTTTAGATTTATAACCATAAGCGTAAATATGCAAAAAAAATTCTTTATACTGTAAATCATTTGTAAAAAGTAATTTAGGTTCATGGTTGTTTGCTTTCACAATATTCTGTATGTATTTCAGCTTTCGGTTATGAATTTACTGTGTGGTAGACAGATGCTAGTATTTGATTAATATAACACAGTAGTTATAGAAAGTAAAGATTTGGATATAAATGTGTAAATATTTTGTTCCTATTATCATTAATATTTTATAAATAAATTTATGTTACGTTTGCTTGCTTCTAAATAATATCCTTTAGAGGCTTACGAATAATACATGCTCCAGAATTATAGCTGTCATTAAGTTTTTGTGTGGGAAACAAATACGAATAATAGTACAGTATTTGAATAGCGTATCATATTAGTAATAGAATGTTCTTTTCATGAAGTCAACGTAATTGAAATAAGCTGGAATGTCGAAATAAGGTAATAAGGGAATGGTTTTCTTGTGATTATTACTATAGGCCTAAATGCGTAATATTTTTAACGTCAACGTCAGGTTCATACTTTTTGTTTTAGAATTATATTACATAAGTTTCAGAATTATGGCTCGCAGGGAATTGTTATTCATCGTACTGGGTACTCATATGCTAATAATTCAAAATACTATGTTCTCTTCGATTCGAGTTAAATTATCTACGTGCATCGGTAATTCCAGTTCTAATATAGTGTTTTAATATAATTAATGTGCATTATAAAAGTGAGTTGTATATAATAACAGTGTAGTTGATTTATTTATCTTTTTATTTTTTTGTATTTAGAGGGGAAAAATAGCCAGTGCCAACCAGTATAGAAAGGAAAAATATGCTTTGGCGTCTTCTTTATAATAATTTTTTTTTAAATCTTCAATTTACAAGAGCCACCAATGCCTGTAAGAATAATTTAGTTTTGCAAGTGTTTCAATTTTACGGTTTGTTTTAATGTTTGCAATGAAAAAACTTACAAATTCCGTTTAAACAAAATATTCATAATTTTATTATACAAATTATAATAAATGTGAAACAGAAATATGTGAATTTTTCTTATGAAGTTAATAAATTAAGTTAGTTGTATTTATCAAATACGTCCATACCTTCTTAAGAAGTAATTTTGTATCGTAGTTTGAAAGAGAATAAGTGGTTGAGTTTGCTGCTGGGCGAACTTTCTGTTTAAAGCAACAGAACATAACTGAATCTTGTCCATTTGATGAAGATATTGGAAACATGACCTTCGGTTGTAGATAATGAGAATACTACTTCTTGTTAAGTTTTATTCTTTGTAAAAATGATTAAGATAATGAGTCAATTCTGAGGATCTGAAAGTGTTGAGCGAGGAGATTTGAAGGAACTCATAGACTATTAACTATTAGCATCCGTTTAATCCTCTTTATATTTTATAACCATATATTTCGTAAAGCATATGTGTACCCCTCTGTTTTACACAGAGGATCGCCACAACATGTTTTCTGGCATTCTGACTGATGTTTAAATAGTCTGTTCCATTATGTTCAATGGACAGCAGAAGACATGCTTGGACCTCTTTTGACCCTGCTGCCACCTATCGGGAGTCGCTGACAGAAAGGTTCCCATTCACCAGGTTAGAAGCCCGAGATCCTGTAGCTAAAACGCTGAATTATTATGGTGGCCACATGGTGTTGTCTAAGAATTATTTTCACATGCCTCCTCCTCCTCCCAACAAAAAAATCTGACAAGAAACCTTGAAAATAATTTTACAGTAACATTTCTAATAGCTTATACAATTACAAAAGAATCTCTTAACCAGCAAGAATGAGATTTCACTAATTACAGATTACAGCTTTTTTCCAGATACTTCCATGGGATATATGCATTTTTACTTTCTCTACATGTAGTTCGAAGTAGCCTAACTGAGGAAAATTTCAGAACAGGAGCTGTGTTTCATGAATTGCATTTTTAATACATGGATAAAAATCTGCAGGTTTCAATACATACCTTTGCAATCTGTTGATATCACGGGGGTGAAAGTAACATTGAAAGAATAGCAACAGCTCATTAGTTCACTGCCCGACCGGTTTGGTGCACTGTGATCGCTGTTGCCATGGCGGCAGGTTTGTTTCGAAACATATGACAGCAATATACGAAAAGGCGTAATATCTGGGGTTTTTTTCTGCAACGATCTGTAGGCATTAGTGTTTGGAAAAGGAGGAGATATAATTAACATATTATAAAGATGTCAAGTAGCGAAGGTAAGTTAAAATACATTAACTACTTAAAACAATCCTGAATTAATATTTATTCCATGTTCTACGAATTATTAAGATTAATGTTTCGTATTCTTTGTTTCAGAAACGAGTGAAATATTCCTGTAAGTTCCCTGGCTGCGGAAGTAAATACTTCAGTATGAAATCCAACGTGAACTACAAAAACAAACATTTCTACAGGTTTCCGAAAAAAATCAAACGTGAACCAACTGAAACATCAGTGCAATTTAGATGATAATGTGAATTGTGCTAATTATTTCATGTGTGAAGACCACTTCCTGGAGAAAGATTTCGTTAACCATACTAGACAAGTTATCCCAAAGCAGCTTGCGACTCGTGATTTACAGAGACCCAATCCCTGTGAATTCCCAATCAAATGTGGGAAGTGATCTCAAGCCTCGCCTAGTTTTTGTGAAAATAGAAAGTAAATTCATACTTCTGTGTATGACTGAGGTAAAAGAAATTCAAGTGACAGGAAGCTACTAATATTTATGGTAATGTAATATTTTGTAAAATCAGTTTTTATAAATATAATTCATTAATCAAGGGTGTTTGTTTTTTATTTATAAAGTAATCTAAAGTAATACATATTTCAGCAATCACCGAGACATGTATGTTGTGAGTAGCAGAAATTCTAGAAGGTATTCTACACTACGGTTTTTATAAGATCTGACGCATATTGTTTGCAAATTATTATTTTTTCTTATTTAAGGTGTTCATCATTTAGTGCATTTTGTGTTCAATGCTTTTAAAAGATAATTGTTTGTATCACTATAGCCTGATGGTATTAGTGGGCTATGGTCATTACCGTAGCCCGCTAATACTAATGGCCAGCAACGCCTAATGATTTAGTTAAGAAATACTTAAAGGAGTTTTTAAAATTTATCAAAAAAATAGATTTTGAAAAACTTTAAACAAAAAAAAAAGTATTCCTTGTATATAGAAAATAGAAAAATTTGTTAACTTGTTATAAATAAGACTAAGAATTGCATGTAGTGTTACGTGAGTAACGGAGCATGCAGTATTAATAATAATAAATAAATAAAAATAAAATTAAAAATTAAAAAAAAACTAGTGGGCTATGGTTTTACAGAATTTGGAATGCATTTTCATACATGTGTTCTGGCACGCAAATTTTTCATTCTTACAGCTTAACTGCCCGACCCGTTGGAGCGCTGTAATCGCTTTTTGTTTCCGAGTTTTGACATGCGCTGTTCACTTCTAATAATAATATTGGTGTTCTATGGTTGATATTTTTAAATTTTGCCTCTGCATGGGAATATTTAGGAAAATTTTACCACCATTACAGTGATGGCAAAAGCATTTAATGGGTTAAACCACTGTGTAGTGAAAACAAAATTCCTTCCCAGAGCTAATTTATGTTTTACAAGCAAAAGAACTGTTATTTTAAATGGCGCATAATCTTATTGTCATTTATAATAGGCCTATTGTGTTCAGAATAAATAAAAAAATTAATTTAAAAAAAACATACAAAAATCACAAGTCAGCATGAGGTTTGAACACGCAGTCTCTCCATTTACTATACTGCAACGTTACTCCTAGGCTATGAATTTGAGACTGTAGTATTTATGTTCTTGAGAACAATATTCAAAATAATTGGCAAAAATTATATGAATTGTTCAGCTGCATAGAAATTCCTTCACTTGTGAACCCAAGCTCTCATGAACTTAAATGAAGTTTTCGAGAAAGCACTTGCAATTTCACTGTCTTTCTTCCCCCCCCCACCAAAGATAGTATAGTATTTTCCAAAACATGATTTAGCCTTTTGTGGAATGGTTTTACAATGTGCCCTCTCCTAATGAGAGTCGCTTATTGTTCACTAATCCAAGAGTCGGCATATTAAGAGAGTCACATTTTTTGATGTGATGTTGATCTTTTTTACCCTGGGTCGGCTAAAGATCACGTTATTATTATTATTATAGACTAACACAGCAGGTGCAACTATTCAACACGATACATGACACTAGACTGAACAATCTGCAGAAAAGGACACTTGACAGTGTTGCTTCTAGGCCCTTAATGAGGGTCGACTAGTGTTCGCTAATCCATAGTTAATTAGCATGGGGAAATGTTATTTGGATAGTTAACAGAGTTAAAAGAACTGAGGCTTTCAAGTTTTGCAAGAAACTATGCACCATATTACTGATTAATAGGCCTATAAGACAATATTATCGTATAATAAGATCAGATTAGCATTTAACAATTTACTCATTGTTGGGAAGGACATTTCTAAAGAGCTTAGCCAAGGGAAGCATTCCAGGTATAGTGCAGTTATTCATTGCATGGCCAGTCGGCTTCAAAGGTTTCGGCGTTTCTTTATGTTAATTGATCTGACTAAATCGGTCTTGGGCTTCCGCTTTCCAAAACAAAAGCAACGTTGCAACATTCTCTCATTGTTATCACTGACCTCAGTTCTTCCTTCGCTTTATTCAATTCACACGTGTTATTGTTTACTGTAACTTGATCTTGCAACCATGCATTTCACTCCATGCGGAGTTGACGAGTAGCTGTCAAAATCACCACAGGACTGCAGTAACTAGCGGATTGGTGCGGTAAAAACAAAGAACATGGGTTGAGCTGTCAGCAAACTTTTCCTCCTAACAAAAGGAAGCCGCCTGGCCATGCAATGAATAACTGGACTATATGCTGAAGTATTCTAGGTTTGTTGCAAATGTACATACAGCTACATCTTCATCTTCACACAGATCAAGCTGGGCTTCAATTGCCTGATCTGCAAGATTAGGAAAATGTTTGAAGAAACGTGCTATAAACTGTGATGCCAGTCTCTTCTCCTTCGATGAACCTTTCACAGCTGTGAGAATCTCCAGATATTCAGCTTCATGCTACAAGCCAAACAAAAAAAGAAAAATGAAATTAGAATTGGACAAGAAATAAAGGGTGCAAATATATTGCATCAACTTTCTCACATATATGTGTTAAGAATAAAATATTATATTAAACTGTTGAGGTTTTAAGGTTGACAAAAGAAAGCAGAACTGAATGTAGGCCTACCATTGAACAATTAATGCAGGCTATAACCTCCAGGAAAATCTGAAAAGAATTACTTTTTTGTTTTTTGGCTTATAAAATAGTGCAGTTCTTCCTGTTTGATTTGTTATATTACACATTAACATTTTATTTTTATTATTTTGAAGCTACATAAAAATGCAGCTTCAAAATAATAAAAATAAAATGGTACAAATAACAAAATGAACTATAAAGCAAATTATTAATTTTTTTTTTTTCAAAACACTTTGGTTTGGAATTTAACACTTTTCTCGGTTTCAAATTGGCCCACTTCTCAAAAGCCTTGCTAAAATTATAGCTTTTTCTTTTGGGACCTTCAATTTTCATCATTAAAATGTTATTAACATTACACAAATTTATTCTATTACAAAAGTCAGTTTTAATAAGGTTCAATGCAGGGCGGGGGGACTGTACAATCACAATGTAAGAATTTCCTTTTGCATTTTTGTGAAAGTGGCTACAAAATTTGTGATCCGGAGTGATATTTCCCTTCAAATTCAACTTTAAAATAAAATTAAAATAAAAGTTTGTTTCTACTACTTCCATACTACAACTATCACTTTGAAATGTCACTAACTTTAAATTCTGATATTCCAAAATCAAATTTAATTCAATGAAATGTCATCCACATGCCCTGTCCCAAACCTCGGTTTTGTACATTCTAATGCATTTTTCCACGAAACAAAATGTTATTTCCTTTTCAACTTTTTTCCTGTCAATGAGTATGAATGTGTGAAGAATATTAACCCCTAAAAAATAAAATGAAATAAAATTGTCACCCCACCTAATGAACATAAAGAATGTTCCAAGGGTTTTTGGTCATCCACATGGCTGAAAAGAATGGAATTTTTTCTGCAGAAATGAGAAATTTGTATAACTGGCAACAGTGTTAGAAAGCCAACAGGGCAGCTTGTGGTTGAATTGTACGATTGATTTTTTCTTGATTACAAACAGTTTGGGATTAACAAAGGACTTTGCATCATTTTCAAGGAAAGCGTTTTTATTCCCCGTCATTAACATGGCTTCTAGAAAGTAGGCAGAAAGTGAATATTAATTAATTTTGATGATGCACTATGATAAACCTTCCAATTCAAAGTTCTTGACTGAAATTGAGCTTACAGAGGTTTAGGAATGGCTTGCTGGGACCACTTAAACTCCTTTTTTGTCATCCACATGCCTGATTTTTGTGTCATCCACATGTCTCATGAAGGGGTATGTGGATGACTCTCAAGTCATGTAGATGATAAATGTAGGATACTATTGTGTCTGCGGTGTCTGTGACCTGTACTTAAGATCTAAAACTGATTAAATTAATTTCGGCTTGATTCCCCCTCCCCCAAAACCATAAAAACACAGTCTCGTTAAAATTACATTAATTCCGGAGTATGCACACAAATTTGCAAATTTGGTGCAAAATCAACTGAAGTATGCTGAGAAAAATAGGCTATGAAATAACATAAAGAAAAGCAGATTGTTGCCAAAGTTAGTCATTAATGTGGGCTTCTGCCATCCACATGTACACGGATGTCATTCACATGGCTTTAAAAAAATAAAGAAATTAAAATAAATAAGGATATAAACATTTAAGCTCTGCTGGTGTCATACTATAATCAAGTAACCCCTGAAGTATTTTAGTAATTTTTTTGAGATTTTTTAAACAAAGTAAAAAATTTGGATTTTCCACACTCCAAATTTTCCCGTACTTGAAGAATCAACCATATATACATGATAATCTGCAGCGATCATCGCCCGGAATTTGCCTCAAAAGCAACTACCTGTGAACATTATCATAGACAAACCGGCTGTATTGATTTTCATTGAGAAAAACAAGCAGCAATGATTGTCAGCGGTGATCGTCGGCGAAGAATGCCGTAGACAAATCATAGCTTAAGGGAAGCTAATGCTAAAGATTACCAGCTACACATTTCAGATTAGGTAAGTGTCCACTTCTTCAGTATTGTTCTTATATTTTGCATATTTTTGGGAACAAACTGAGTTTATACATTAATTCTAGGGTTTCTAAGAAACATTACCAACATGGCCTGAAATATGGGGGTTGACCATGTTTAAATAAAACAAAAGGTGAAAGAGAAGAACAGGTCGCTCCTTACACTACGCACACTCTGGCCGTTGCATTGCTATGGCTTACCCTGCTCCCCTAGCCACCAATCTTTTCGTGCTGGCACTGCAGCTAATAAGAAAATAATCCTTGTATCAAAGCATATATATATATATATATATATATATATACACTAATTACTACAATATGAAAATAACCCTTGTACCAAATCACCACCACAGCCTCTTTAGCGTTACTCAGGACCCACCCAGGGTGTCCAGTGAGGCAAGCCGAAGAAATTCAAGCATAATTCAAGGATTTCAAGGCTTGAATTTTCAAAATTCAAGGCTTCAAAACTGTGATGAAATACACGCAATTACAAATTAAGTTAAGTTCATCATTCTCACTGTATTACATTTTTTTCATCACCATGAATTTCTTCAGGTAATGGATATAAACAAATAAATGAATAACACCCTTTTTAAAATATGCACTTAAATATTTTAATGAATCTCAATTGAGTGACATTTTTATTTCGATTTATTACGTCGCACATTGAATCTTTTTACAACAGGAAATTTTACCCTTGCGCCGATCGTTTCTCTTTTGTTCCCCATGGCTCGGAGGGGCACGGTCGCTAATGGTAGAGCATGGCTGGCTATGCTATTCTGAAGGAGTTCCAAAAATTCTTTACTACCAAACAGCGAGTTCTAGAACAACCATTTTCTGATTATTTTAAACTACAGAGTGCACTTGCAAAGCATAAAAAAATTCAATTAAATCTGACTGTTAACACCTGAGTAATGGCTTCTTGAACATATGCTATATTACCTATCATTTTGCTAGCGGTAACTGCCATCTCCCCTTAATGCCTTGCCTGAAAATACCATCAACTTACCTTTCAAATGTTTTAAATAAATAAAAAAAAAAAATGGTCAGGGAAAAGAGAACCACAGGACATCTAATCCAATGTATAAAATAGAAGAATTTTTAAATCTTAACCTAAACTCAATCTAGTAATGGTCAAAAACTTGTATTGACTTAATCAGTGAGCTATTAATGTAATTAATTAACTTGAATGTACATTGAACTCATAATCTAGGTATTCAAACTGTTAATTTGTTTGGAATATGTTGTGCTTTTGTTGTCTAACATGTATTATTATATATTGTCTCATATCATTTTAATGATCACGAGGACGTAAATAAATAAATAAATAAATTCCCAAAAAAGTTCAATAGGGCCTTTATGATGATGCCCAATTCATAATGTAAAACTTACTTGATATTTTGTTGAAAAGTTTCCATGGAGGTCCTCAACTTCCAAATTGTAGCAACTGTACTTTAAAGAAGGATACATGTAATCACAAGCCACAGAATATTGTCTCTGTTGAACACTATAATGAGTATATTATAGAAGAAAAATTCCTCTGACACTGAGACTCGAACTCAGGACCTTTGGCTGTCGTGCCAATGCTCTTACCATCTGAGCTATGCTGGAGTGCGAATGACAGCGCCAGATGGAATTCTCCTCCCATGACTAATTGCCCTTATGTTCTACCTCACAGACAGACAATTTTATGTCATATACAGTACTGTGAGGCACATTAACTAGTGATTTTTGTGACCGGGCTACCACTAAAGATGGAAACAGAGACAATATTCTGTGGCTTGTGATTACATGTTTCCATCTTCATTGTTACTACACAAAAACAGTGGTAGCCCGATCACAAAAATCACTAATTAATGTGCCTCACAGTACTGTATATGACATCGTCACTGTGCTGCCATAACCACGAATGTGCAAACATTCGGATTTTGACTCCACTGCATTGCTTGCATCTGTTTAGATTAATCTTTGTTCTGGAGGAACCAGAAACAATGTATTTTCTTTCCTTGGTTACTAACAGTTAACTTAGTTCCATTTCAATGAAAGTACAAGTTCTGCTTTATTTGTTACGCTACAATAACAAATGTGACCCATTCGCGAAGTTTTTATTTTTGCACATTCGTGGTTATGGCAGCACAGCGACGACATAAACTTGTCTGTCTGTGAGGTAGACCATGAGGGTAATTAGCTATGGGAGGAGAGTTCTGTCTGGCACTATCATTAGAACTCCGGCATAGCTCAGGTAGTAAGAGCATTGGCACGGTCAACCAAAGGTCCTGAGTTCAAGTGTCGATGTCTGAGTAATTTTTCTCCTATAATATAATCAAGTGTACTTTACTTATAATTTGGCTAAACCTGAAATTTTTTTTATCAATTAACTCAGCTTCTTTTCTGGCTTCAGTCATTAACTTTTGTTTCGTTTCTTCCAGTTCTCTTACAAGCAGCTGATTTCTTCTTTTGTTTGCTCTCTTCGCTGATTCTTCTTCCTCTTCCAGTTTCCTTTTCTCCAATGCATCTTTGTACCTTCCATGTGCATTTTTACATGACAAAATGAGGTTTTTTGTAATGTGCACTTTATCAACAGCTCCACTGTAAACAACAGCATCATGGATAGTTCTCAAGGCTACCAAGGATTCATCCTTCATGTTGTCTACAAGGCATTCCTTATTAATTGAGAAACCTCGTTCAACATCTGCATTCACATGAGACAATATTAAAATTTTCTTGGTGATAACTTCAAGAGCACTTTGGTCTAGATTATTTTCCTTGAGTAGAGCTGTCCAAAAGGAATCAAGTCTGTTATTTTGTCTCATCTGGCTGTTTTCAACTTTTTCCACCCTCTTGAAGTTCTTCATTTTTTCAACTGTCTGCTCACATATTGTTTTGAATTCTCTCTGGGCTCTTTCTGCTGTTTGAGAAGTGATTATGTTGCTATTTGTCAAAAGGATCATCAATCTTTCAAACCGTTCTTGTCCAATTTTGGTGTAGGCTATGGAAGGATCAAAACTAGTTACTAATCTTGTAGCCTCGTACTGGAGAGGAGATTTTTCCAATAGTCTTTCAACCAAGCACTTTAATGCATTCCTACACTCATTTTTGAAAACATTAACCTGAAGCACTGTTACACGGTCTTTACATTTGCCTATTTCACACTTGGCCCCTATGCCAATGTCCACCTTGCTGCAAACTATAAGATTCTCACTTTTCTGCAGAACTTTCACCGATGGTAATATCTTGTCATGTGCAACAAACCTTTCCATCTCCTTTGTTATTAGATGTCTTAAAGATGTAAAAAGAAAGGGGGCCAATGGCATGTGGCTTTGAAATTCACACAGAAGAGGCTGGACATCACTAGATAGTCTTAAAAAAGGCCAATTTAGCACCAAGCAATGGGTCTTTTAACTGTTCTTCCATAATACAGTAAATGTTAGATGTAGGTTTTGATTTCTCTTTTTCAACATAAGACACGTATTTCTTCAGGAAGGGGATCATCTCAATGGCATTTTCTGCAACACCTTCATTCTCAAGCCACCTTACGGAGCAGAACTTTTTAGGGAACATTGTTGATCCAGTTAGCTGAGTATATGTTCCTCGACGAGCAGGGTGGTCTTTAAAAGAGTTGTAGACTGCTCGTAAGTACCCAATTATGTTCCAACCCGTGATATTAATTGCAGCCTTAAAAGCACAATGGAGTGAATGTAAGCCACAACCGCAAAGCTCTATCATTTTTGTTTCCAATTTCAGTTCTTCAGTAAGGTAACCTTTCAAATCTGAGAGAAATTTCTTGTTTACATTTGGTCCATCCATCGATATCTGAAGAAGCTTTTTGAGGTCTAAACTGCTTACTGCTGCAAGAAACGCAGTCAAAAGATCAACGGCTGTTGCTTTCTTTAAAAAATCAGACGTGAAATATCGCGTGGAGACTTCATTGGTTTCTTCACTCCAAAACCTTATGATTATGTCCATTTGCTGACTTTGACTTATTTTATTTAAGGATTCATCAAATGAAATAACAAAATTACTGCATGCTTTGATTTCATCCAAAAGCTGGTTCTTAAAGAAAGGTGCCAGTCCAAAAACAATTAAATACCCTATCTTAGTTCTTTCCAAATGCATCTTTCTCAGAAATTCATTTTCTGGAAACATGTATTTTAATATGTTAATATCTTAAGCTGTCGTTCTGTTAGATTTATGTGTAAACACACAATGCAAAATCCAGATTATTTCTGCTCTACTTATTTCAGAGTTCAAAAGATATTTGTCATGACGGAAGATTCATTTTTCTTTTGTAACGTTGTGTATACGTTACGTACAAAAATAAAGGTGCTCTAGACCGCAAGGGAATTGTTCATGAACAAAGGAAACCATACAAACTATCGATACTGTGTCAGTTTTGTTTAAATTGCAGGAAGAGGAATGTGCGCATGCGCGCGCAGGAATTTTAAAAAGAACCGTTACTAGTGGAAGGAGAGAAGAAGTGAGGAGTCTAGAGAGTGAGTGACAGAAAGTCAGCGAGAGGAGTCAAGGGTAGACGGCTGAAGCAGAAGGTTGTAGAGTTGGCGGACGAGGCCGGAGATGAACGGCAGAAGGGACGACATAGCGGCCTGACGTTCCTGTCAGACTTAGTTTTGGGAGGCAACCATCCGACTGAGAACTAACAATCGAGGGCTATGTGGAAATAGCTGTGGATGGAATGAGCCTGAACGTAGCTGGCTTATGTTGTGGCTGCCGACAGCGAACAACCGCTGCAAGGAGAAGAAATGGGTCGAGTCTGAGGGAGGCTTAGATGACGAATGGAATCCCACAGGAAATAGACACCGGACAGAAGAATGAAGACCAGCACTAATCTACTTCTTGTTGAGTATAACAAAAACTATTAATATCAAACACTTCTTCAGTCTTTTTTTATGAAAGAAAACGAATAATTGATAAATACGTTTCTGTAAGTTTCTACGGAATGTTTGACTAATAGATTGTTAAAAAAAAGGACAAGGAAGTTTCAATTAGAGAAAAGTTGGTAAAACAAGAGTTGTAGAAAGCTAGGATATTTAACAGAAATATAGTAATCCAAAGTTTTCACTTCCTGTTGGAACGGTTGGGATAGAAGTAGTCGAGAAGAAATAAAGGAATAGTAATTGTAAATCTCTATACTTTGGGTGTTTTTAAGTGGTTGAATCACTCACAAGATTGTAAGCTAGGTTCAGCTGGTGATGCTTATAAATGCTTTATATTTTTAAGACAGGTCGCGAGAAGAGTAAGGAAGAAATTATAAGGGGCATGAAAGTAATCCTTATTTGGGCTTCTCCCACTTGGTTTTAGTTCAGGTAACAGATGGATATCTACATGTTGGATGGCATGCTGGCCTGTGATATATTTAGTTGTTTATTAAAGAGATTTACGAAGAGATGGTTTGGAATAGAGTAGAGTAAGTGCAAAAGTAGAGACGGATAGGAATGAAAGAATAGAAGTTGAGATGATGGGAATCGCTTGAGAATGAGAGTAAAGACTATAGGTTGTGCAGTTCAAATTTAGAGTCAGGTTAGAAGAAAAACCTAGAAAAAAAAAAGAGTAAGGATAAGTTACTTAGGTGGGGTTAATTGGTTTCGTATTGGAATTCATAGAGAAATTCAGAAACACAAATGTACGCCCAAAACCAAGAATAAGTAACAAGAGAGTATAGAAGTATAAAGTTAGTGATATTGAAATAAGATAGGAATTTGAAGGATTGGCAACCAGAAATAAAAGTCTTGCGGGTTGAAGAACTTTAGGGTGGAAGTAAAGTTTAAAGTTTGAGAGTGAGTAGCATTGAAAAAAAAAGAATCACTTAAGGTGAATGTAAAGAAAAAAAAAAAGGAGAAAGTAAGGTTAATATAGAGAACCTGAGACAGACAAAGACTTTCTAGTACAGGGAGAAAAGAAAAACAAAGTATGTTATAATTAAAAATGAACATTTATTAAAAACAGTATTTATAGTGGAGGCTAGACCTATGTAGACAGTAGGGACGCTTTGAGGATTAAGCCATTGTCTGGCACTTAAGGAGTGGTATATGGCATATGGTATACTGACTGAAGGCACTCGTCTGGTGCCCACGTGGAGTATGTCAAAAATTCAGAAATGAGCATCGATTGGTTGCACACGAAATTCTATTGGCTGTCAGGCAAGTTCAACGCCAAGAAAACATGCTGAAAATCCAGAATATACAACTCCATTGTCCAAGACACCCTCATTTCAAGTTATTTACTGCGGATTATGAGGGTCTGTCGGCATTGCCTTGAAGAAAGTTGTATATGTAGAAGTTGGCTCCACTATACAGTGTGGGATTTTATAAGGTTTCTTGGTTGTGAAATTTAATTATTGGCCCTCCAAGGGGTTGTTGAAAGAAATAGTTGATGTAGAATTTGGAACTCAACCTGTAAAATAAAATTTAGAAATTACTTGGTTGGAAGGTAATAAACCAGTATAACATTGAAATTAATTTAGAACACTAACCTTATTGAGAACAAAAGTTTAATAAAGGGCTTGATCCTGTAAATGTTGATTTTGGATAATAATTATAATTGTGGTAAACGTATTGTTGATGAGCTGATCTTTGATATGAAGATATAAAGAATAAAACTAGTGAAATCAGAAATTGAACTTGTAAAGTTGATAGAAACAATCTAAATATTGCTGAATAAAATATCATTGTCATTTGTTGAAAAAAAATTTGGTTAAACTTGCCCGCATATTTTTGACGCCCATGTTAACTCCTTTAAATAGAAAGAATCCTACCCCCGTCTCCACTGTTTAAAGGCTAAGCCGAGGTACTTGTATATATAACCTTGTATATACATAAAAGATTTTGTGACTGGACTTAAACAGAAAAAAAATTATAAATAATAGAGAAATTTATAATCCTGATAAATTAACTTGGGAATTAGTTAAGGAATTGGTAGATGGCGCCCTATATAAAATTTTCTACCAATAAAGGAGAGTTCTTATAATAGTCAAATTATAAGGAAGAAGTTTGAGAACACCCTGTAGATGTGGTGTATTGATAGTAGCAGTGGAATGCTGAAGTACGCGTGCCGTACTTTGGAATGTAGTGACAGGTGTATTTGCTTCACTGAGTAACTAGGTCACTGTTACGATAGTTACTAGACGTCAGAGCAGATCGCGTAAAGAAATACTATTGGAAGATATAGTAAGAAAATAAATTGTTAATTAAAACGAACTTTAAATTGTAAAGTAAAATAAGTCCGTCGCACTTTGGTTCAGGTATGACAGAGCCGGTAAAATTATCCTCAACAGATTTACTGACAATCACTGTTCCACTAGAAGGCTGTGGATTTTCCAATGTTGTTGGTGCTGAGGTGGTTAAAGCACAACGGGTAGATGAAGATTGTTTTTGTTGAATAAATTCTCCTAACCTAACTTGATTGGTCAGAGCCTTAAGCTTAGCTTGATGTTTTTGCGATTTCATGTGACATATTAATGCTTGGCGGCCCATAGTACACACAGAAATCACACATCCCTGGCACAACTTGCATGTATACTAATTTCACTTTTTGTTCAAAGTAGATGTAAACAAAGCCACGTGACAAGGTAGCGCCTCATTGGCTAGTGGACGAACTGTAACTTTTGCTGCTTTGTATGCATACTCTTGCTCTTAATAAAATAGTTCGGTTCAAACCGTACCTTTTTGTAGCTATTTTCGTGCAGAGAAATTTAAAAACACGTTTCTGAAGCAGATCTGTATATGAAACAAAATTAATTTGATCAGGTTTTCATGACGCATAATAACTAAGTGAACTAATTAAACCGTTACAACAGATGTAAAATGTAGGCGTTTACGACAGCTGTGTGAATGCTCAAGTACGCCATCTTGGAATGAACTTGCCACAGTCCCTTCCCAATAACTTGGTAAGACCTGCTGAATATGCGTTCATTTATTTATTTATATCGGTTTTACAACACGTACGTGAGGACAAGAAAGTCGTGTGCTAGAAATTTCGTCAAAAGTTAAATGTAACTTACAGCTCTGATAGGATTGGGGCGGTTACAAACAGAAATTAATGAATTCAACAAGGAAACGCCTCTGAAGTGGGCAGCCAACATTGCAAACTGAGAGTAATTTTTTATACTCGTTAATATCTTCTTGTTAACTGTTTATGACTTTCTTAAATACTAATATTAAGCCTAATTTTGTACAGATGTAACGATCTTTTCAAAATAAATATCACATTTTTCAACAATGGTGCAAGTCATAAAAAATATTTTAAAAGTACTATTGAGAACACTGGAATACACACAAATCCTCATTCCGTGGCGGGTAAAACTCCACATGGTTTGTCACTTGCTCGGCGGAGTGGTACTTTAGAGTTTGTTTACATCTACTTTGAACTTAAAGTGAAAATAGTATAGCACTAAAAAGTTCTCCTGGAATTTTTTGAAGCCATGAACTGAACTCTGGTTCCAATAACCAGCGGTCTTGAAACTGAGTTTTCCCATGTCTGCCCACCTTTTCTCATCGGATGATCTTGTCATCTGAAATAATAATTAGTTTAAATCCCTATCCTTTTGGCTTATAGGATGTTTATACTTTGGATTTTTTTTTTCAAATTTGATTAAAATTTTAATAGCCTATTTAAAAAAAATTGACATTCAGAAGACAGAATTGTCTAGCATAAGCTACATACAGGGGAGAGTGAGGCAGTTTTGCTCAATTTCAAATTGTTTTCCCTTGGCAAGCATTTTGTCATAATGTACTAACTTGCCATTATGCAGGGGTGCTCACCCCCTCCCAACTTCATTGCTCACCCCCAACCTGATTGGTTGTCGACAAGGGCGCCCATATGATATTTTCTAGGGGGGCAATTTTTTAAATTAATTTTTTTCCCTCTTTAACTTCTTGGGCCACTTTATAACATTATATTAATAATATAATAAGTTCAACAATGACGTAGCCAGAAAATAATTGCGGGGAGGGCCGAAAGTGCCGGGGGTCCATCCCCAGAAAATTGTTAAATATTGAACTAATGAAAATCACATTTTACGCTATTTTAGCACAGAAAAACTAGTTAGGAAATTTGTTTACCATACTCTAAGACATGCCAATGTAAATAAGAAATCATTAGGCCTACCTAAGTGGGGGTCGTTGGCGCGACAGTTGTTTACAAGCAAATGGATTTCGCTAATTTATTGACTATTCACTTCTAAAGAATTAGAAACGCTAATTTTCCAACAATTTTCAACCCCCCCCCCCCCCAGAAAATTCATAAAACGCTAATATTTCGCCCCCCCCCCACTTGTGGGCACCCCTGCATTATGTTTATAAGTAAGACATAGGCCTATCAGTGTACGCACAAGTAGCACATAAATACCTCCGCCTGAATATAATTAGGTTGAGAAAAAATCACGAAGTTAAGAGGTGATATTTTGGGTTAAACTGCCCCACATGTTCTGAAGATGGAGTCCAGCATAAACTCGACAAATTTCACACAACAATTTAAACTAACCATCTAATGAATCATTCTTTAATAATAATGTACTTACCAAATCAATATTGTTGTATTATTTATATGTAACTGTACTTGTATTTGTAATTGTAATTCACCAAGCGAGACTCGTGATGGTAGGCGGTAGCGTCTAGAGTGGTAACGGCTTTCGTGTCAGGTTTTCTTGTGAACAGAGCCTCCCGTGCATTCGACTTTCACCCTTATGATTGTGTGGCACTATGACAGGTATTGACCAAAGTTGCCTGCCGCCTTTCAAATCAAGACCAAATATTCTTCGTTTATCTTTTTTACGAAACGAGACACGGCCACACACCTTCAAAAGTATACTAACTATGAACATAGGACACAATGAGTGAATATTAATGACTAATATTTCTGAAAATGGTAAAACGTTCGTAAAAAGTATCAACTTTAAAAAAAAAAAATCTTCTATGCGATTTTTCCCGACGGTTCACGAAATTCAAGGATTTTTCCCGACGTGGAAAATTCAAGCATATTTCCCGATTTTCAAGGCTGGTGGACACCCTGCCACCACATGACAGTAGAAGTTGATTTGGGAATGAGAGTTTCGATTTGGTATGCCACCCACAAAACGAGTTAATTAATAAAACCAAAACATCCCTCGTACCAGTTAAAAATTCCCTTGAACCAAAACGATATTTCACAATTACAATTAATACAAAATTATCAATCTCCACCATTTCATGTAGCTCTCTACATTTAAATAGATGAATTCTCACTTCACACCGCAACGATCACTCAATGGCGTAGTTGTTAAGAAGACTGGCTATCATGCTAGCTGTCCTGAGTGCGAATCCCGTTAGGTGCATATATTAGTAGGATAGGAATAGGTCACAAATAAGAAGGTAGGGTAAAGGAGACAAGGGAATGAATAGTAGAAAGAGGAAAAGAAGAGAAAGGGTAAACAATTATTTTCAATGCTGCTAGTAGTTCCACCATTGTCACTTAGAGGGAAAAAGGTAGAATCGGTCTCACCAGAGTTCCCCACTCCACTCTCTAACGGGACCCGCGTGGAAAGTAGGGGTTTTGGGTGGGGAGACATCTAGAGGCGGCATTTAAACTACTAGCAGAGTACCGACAGTAGCACGATCTAGTAATGAACTGGTGAAACAGAAAAATAATTTATTCTCCTTTATTCTCTTCTTCTCTTCCTTTCCTGTCTCTTCCTCTCTTCCTCTCACCTCCTCTTCACCCTACCTACCTATTTGAGACCTATTCCTAATAGTAAATTTTGGATCGACCGGGATTCGAACTCGGGACCCCTAGCATTATAGCTAAGAGTCTTAACCATTACGCTACGAGTGCATGTTGAGCAGTGAAGGAAGCTTTTGTATATTTGAGTTATTATAGGGGTGATTTCATGCGTTCATGAGTGTTAACGCAAGAATCGGTTTTTCTAATTTTGAGATGTTTTTATTGTTATGAAAAGAGTAGTGTTGGTGCAAGGGAATTTTTCTGCATCAATTAAGCCATGTGTTATGTTATAATACGGCATTTTTTAAAATTGTCATATAGGCCTATTATGTATGGTGCAATTAATTGTGAAATATTTTGTTTTTTGAAATGTTCTGTTGGCATATGTACGGCGTTTTTTATAATTGTGATATATTATGTTTGGTGCAAGGTTATTTTTTTATTGTGAAATAGCCTATTTTGTTGCAAGTGTCGTTGTTATAATTCTGTGAAATATTATGCATGGTGCAAGGGTATTTTTTTATTTTAAAATATTTTTTTTATAATTGCTTTTAATAATAGTGAAATATAATGCTTGGTGCAAGGGTCTTTTTTATTTAAAAATATAATGTGGGCAAGATTATACTTTGCGACCCACCCGGCTCCTCTTTCCATCGGCCTGGTCGCCTTCTCCGCCAGCCTGCCTGCATGCTCGCTTCCCCTCCGCCTACCGCGCATCATCCCGCAGCTTGCTCTAATAATTGCAATTACCATTATAAAAAACAAAATAAAATTTCACGAATTATAGAAAATGTCGAACAATTAAAAAAATACCCTTGTACCAAACATCATATTTCACGATCTTTAAACACCGATTTGATAATATAAAAAATCGAAATTTACATAATATTTCCCAATTTTTAAAAACTCCGTGTTATAATATAAAACATGGGTTAATTGATGCAGAAAAATTCCCTTGCACCAACAGTACTCTTTTCGTAACAAACAAAACATTTCAAAATTTGAAAAAGTGATTCTTGCGTTAACACTCGTGAATGCATGAAGTCACCCTTAGTACCTTAAATATATGAAATCTTTCTTCACTGCTCAACTGTCATTCGTGGCGTAGTGGGTTAAGACTCCTAGCTATAACGCTAGGGGTTCCGATAGATAGGTAGGGTGAAGAGGAGGTGAGAGGAAGAAGAGAGGAAAGAGACAGGAAAGCAAGAGAATAAAGGAGAAATAAATTATTTTTCTCCCCACCCAAAACCCCTACTTTCCATGCGGGTCCCGTTAGAGTAGTAGTGGTGGGGGACTCGGGTGAGTCGCAATATATATTTTTCCCATAATGTGTTTTTCTTTATAATTGTTCCCCACATTTTTTGTAATTGTGAAAGATTATGTGGCACCGATTATGTTGGCGTTGGTGCTAGGGAAAATCTTTTTAAATGTGAAATATTATGTTGGCTCTGAAAAGAGCCGTTTTGGTGCAAGGGTATTTTAATCCTGAATTAAAATTGGTCGCTCTGGTGGTTGCAATTGCATTGAATATAATTTGCATGCGTATAACACAGTGAGCTGCATAACCAGCATTGAGTAGCGGCCGGCGGGTGGCTAGGAGCGTCCAGCGGGATAGGGGAAGCAGTCAGGCGGGGAACGACCGGTGGGGAAGAAGCTGGTGGGCGAGTATGGAGTGGAAAGGGGACTGGGGTGAGACCGATTCTACTCTTATTCCCTCTTAGATGTCTCTCATTGTGAATCCAGTGGGGGGAGCTTAAAGCTCCATCCACAATGTGCAGTCGGCAGTCAGTAGTCGAAGTATAACGTATGGTGAGTAATGGACGCCATTCACGATGTGCAGTTGCAGTCGACAGTTGGTAGTCGGCATTCGGGAAATTCATCTTCGACTACCGACTGCAAGTAACATATTACGAGACTGAAAATGATTTACTAGTGCAAATAAACAGATTAACATACCACGAGACAGCAAGATGTGTTTATTAACACTTATTTATGCAATTATAAAGCGATTCCTCCACATTTTTTATACTGTAAAATGTTTCCCTAACCTCAATGTCGACTGCATATTGTGGACAGCTTGAGTGCTGCTCCCAAGCGGACAACTGCCGACTGCACATTGTGGATAGAGCTTAAGGGGGCGACCTGTTGTTCTCTTTTCTCAAACAAAAACAACAAGCATGCAGTGTGTAGAAGAAACTTGAAATTTTGGAGAACGAAATGGTGTTCATTACAAAAATTTCGTTCTGAAGTGTGGGATTTATCGCAAACTATATAAAATCAATCCCTGAAGTGAACATATCTTAGCAGCTCATATCTTATGACGGCAATTAATGAAACAGCGTGGGATCCAAATATAATACAGAGTGGGATGGTACCGTAGACTACACTGAAATTGTGGGTATGCTTAGTACATAGCCGGCATTATTATGAGGCATGTCTACTCTACCATGGAGCATTCAGAGACCTCAAATCAATAAGTAGGATGATAACCTTACTGAATTCATGGGCAAACAGATTCAAGACGACAAACATACAATGGAATTGCAAGACGCCTAAAGATAAAATGCGAAGACAGCTTACCTCTGACTTGTCCTTTGCATCAGCCAGAATACCGAAGTTCTTATATAACTTTTCTATCCTGTCGGTGCTCATCTTACCCCTTGTTTTTCCCAACGGCTTTACTTCCGGTTTATTTACTAAATTAAAATTACAGTGTCTCAAAATACATCGGCCACGCTTCCAACACTCCCAGATCACACACACATGCTGACGTCACAACATCAAAGAGAATGAAGCTAGGCTTGGCAACGATTGTAGGTTAGGGTACGGCCAATTTGATGCACGCTTCGTTTCTTCCGTTCCGTGTTTTTTCCTTGGCTTCAACTTCAAGCTGGCCGTGATAAAAATTGAATTTGTGGTAGTAGCGTGAGAAAAAGTTGGTCATGTGTTAAAAATTCTAGTGAACAGTTTCATGTTAATAGGCTAATTTTTTGGGCTTGTCACAACGCCCGAAATACCGTTGAACAGTCACGTAAAAATGGCCGGATTTAGTTTTGGGACTGGCGGTACAGGCACGACTCCAGGGACAACATTCGGTTTTGGAGCCACTAAGTATGAGAATACCTAAAATATAACATTTACATCTATTAGATTAGCTTCTTGGGAATGCTTCAACTCTCTGTAAGCTGTGGTTTCCTTTTTAGAAGCACGGTCATATAGAACTCTGTTTCTTGTGCAAAATGTAAGATAAATCTTGAAGTGGACACCTACATAACCTAAAATGGCGTAATTTATAGGCCTAAACTCTATCCACAATGTACAGCTGATATTTGGTAGTCTGTTGTTGGCAGTCAGTCATCCGCTTATTAATATTGAGAAAAAATAGTTTTATGCCGCGCACTAGGCTCTTCCTGCCAACTCTCTAATGGGACCTGCCTGGGAAGGTGGGGTTTAGGGTTTGGTCGCAGAAGAGATTCAATGTGAAGCATAATAAACCTCACGCTATTCAGTATATTGCTCCTAAACTAACATAAACGTTCCTAACCTAGATGTAGATGTAGATATCTCGTCCTGTAGATCCTGTGTTGAGCGGGGCTCAAGGATATAGAACACGTCAGATCAAAAAATACATGCATGATATAACAATAATATAGGCCTGCAGAAACTGCAAGCTGCCAAATTTATCCAAGCTGGAAATATTCCTCCAAATTGTAGGAGGTGTGAGTTATTAAAAATTCCTTGACAGATGTTTTGAAAGGTTTGCTTTTTTTTGAATACATAATAATTTAATGTTGTTCGGAAGCTTGTTATATATCTGTACTGCAGAATAATAAGCACCCTTCTGAAAGAGTTTTAATGAGTTATTTGGTCTGTGTAGATCATCCATGTTTATAGTAGTATGTCCATGTACACTAAAATTAGTTTGAAATTTATCAATATTATCCACTACATAACACATAACAGAGTATATATACTCCCCTGTAAGAGTGAGGACTTTTAATTTTCAAATAGCGGTTTACAAGATTCCCTTTTTTTCTTTCCACATATTATTCTTATTGCCCGCTTTTGTAATTTAAATATTTTCTCCCTATGGGAAGAGTTGCCCCAGAATATGATCCCGTACCTCATTACCGAGTGAAAATATGCAAAATATACCATAAGTAATGCATCCTGTTTTAATATATTATTCAAAATTCTTAAAGCAAAACACGCTGAACTCAGTTTTGGGCTTATCATTTCTATGTGTGTCTTCCAATCAAGAATTTGGTTAATTTGCAGTCCTAAAAATTTTACATTGCTAATTTATTGTATGATTTGTGTTCCATAATTAATTTCAAGATTTGAGATACATCTGTTTTTTGTCCTAAATTGTATAAAATGGGTCTTATCAATATTAAGTGTAATTTTATTAGCTAGAAACCATGTGTTTAACTCGTGAAAAGCCTTTGTAGCTATTTTTGATAAGTGTTCTTGTGACGTTCCTGTTACAAGTACCTACACTAGTATCATCTGCGAAGAGCAATACCTTTGATTCGTCACTTAAGTTATAGGGCAAGTCATTAATGAAAATTAAAAAGAGCAAAGGTCCTAGTATTGATCCCTGAGGTACCCCATTCTTAACAACCCCTAAGTTAGATTCATTTCCATTTATTATTACCTTTTGAGTTCTATCAGAAAGATATGATTTGAACCACTTAAGTGTTAAATTATCGAACCCATAATGATCCAATTTTTGAAGTAATATTTCATGATTTATACAGTCAAACGCTTTAGCTAAGTCGCAGAAAATTCCCAGAGCATATTTCTTTTTATCTATAGATATCTGTATTCTGGTAGTCAAATATTTTTTAAAACAAGA
Organism: Ectobius pallidus; assembly: GCA_964059195.1. Taxonomy (NCBI): domain Eukaryota; kingdom Metazoa; phylum Arthropoda; class Insecta; order Blattodea; family Ectobiidae; genus Ectobius; species Ectobius pallidus. The sequence goes on along the minus strand of CAXKWD010000004.1, from coordinate 45,786,098 downwards.
ACCCATTGAGATCCCATCTTGAAATTTTGCATGCATGTAGTCAAATAGAGTGGACAACACATATAATTTTTCCAAAAAAATCTGAGGGTACGTATTTTTGAAATTTCAAAAACGTTTATTGGGAACTTTTTTAACATTTCAAAAATTAAGAAACATAGCTCTGTGATACATCAAATTAAAGGGAATTTTCAGAGGAAAACAATGGTGCAAGTTTGAGCTCTCTAGGTGGTATGGTTTTTGAGCTATAGCATTTTATAATAATCTTAAAGTGATAGAAAACCATAGTTTTTTTGGATATTTTAACCCTTGTAACTCACAAACCAAAAGTTAGAAAAAATTGTAAATTTTAAATTTAAACTAGTTTTGGGGAGTACAATACCTGAAAAAAAAATCACACAAATCTGTGACTAGACTGTTAGTTGATTTGACATGGAATGATCCAGAAACAAAAAATTATTGAAGTTGTAATGTTCTTTAAAACCTATAGAATCCATATATAAACTCAATTTGTTCCTAAAAATTGAGAGAAAAGTCATGAAGAGGTGAAGACGTTAACGGTGGTTATGTTGTTAGAGCTACCTGTCACTCACCTCATACATGTCACAAACCTTGTGTTATCTGTCAATAACCTTGCGCTTGTTCTTCCTATGTGCAAAGCTGTTGGCAGCATTGTTTTTGAAAAACAATAAAACAGGCGATCATAGGCAGCAAATCAGTGTGTTTGGATATAATCTATATCGACTGAGGGACCCACAAAACAACATTGAGCAGACTGCATCCAGATTGTTGTAGTAGACCCCAAACAGCAACATGGATGGCATCAAACAGATTGCATAGAGAGAATCAAAGTAGACCCAGCTACGTTTTTAAAACAATATAATAGTGTCACCTCGAGTCCTAAATATTCTTAAAATTTTACATAATTTCATTCTTTGACACATTGATTAAAATATGAATGATAGTCTTTTGTTCCCCATAGTAACAAGAAAACTTTAATTAACTTATTGTGAAGTGCAGTATAGTATAACAGTCCTAATGAACACAAGAAAAACAACTAGAGCGAGATGTTCAAGGTAAAGAAGTCCTGGGCTCAAATCTCAAACTTTGTGGCTTACCAAGTTGATTTGGATTTTCATGGTTTCCTCATTTGTAAAAATCTATTTTAAGTTAGAGGATGTACAATTTTGAATAGTAAATACCAATTTCTTCCATTAACCTAAAAGCCTCAATGTAATTGGATTTTCTACCTGTAATGTTCATTATTATTAAATTAAATAAAAAGTAATTAAAATCTTAACACTTAGGTTATAATGTGAGAAAGTTTGCACAATAGATTTTGCACCATTTATGTACTGCTGAAGATTCATGTGCCACTGAGGGGATATTTTTAGAAGATGTTGGCCTAGTTTTGAAGAAGCTGTTAATCTTCAAAATGTAGTTTTATTTCCAGAAAAGTTGACCCAAATTATACAAAGTTCCAAGGTAGACTGTAGAAGTTGAGGACTTGGTGAATTGACTGTAAAGAGAGAATATTGTAATGATCACATAAAAAATTGAAATCAATAGAATTGAGAATTGACTGTAAAGAGAGAATATTGTAGTGATCATATAAAAAATCCAAATTGAAGTAATACCTGAAAAAGTTGCATGATGCCTAGGACTCAAAGTTTTATTTTTTCTAGAATAGCTTTTGTCTGTCTTGTCTGTTTAGATCTGCTATGGGAAAAATTTGGTAATGAATTTCCTTAATATACAGGGTGTTAATGAATAACACCAAAATATTTTATCATAGACATAGACGTAGACAAGCAACTTTTATTAGAAGATTTTTGCTCTATGACATGAAATGTCATTACAAGTTTTTTCATTAATTTATATATATATATCATAGTAATTTTCATTACAATTCATTACAATTTGGTGCTTATAAGTCAATAATGAAGCGAAATAGGGTTAACATTTTCATTAAATTGACTTCATATCTTCTTAGTGATTGCTAAAAACCTGATTCTTAATCATTCATCAACAGCTATCATAATTAACTATTGCTGGGAATTACATGCATCACTAAAGCATGTATGTCAATATAGCCTAATTGGATTTAGCTACGGTATATCATAATTTAGTGCTTCCATAATCTGCAAAATTTACAGACTAATCACATGACTGGCTGCCACTCCATTTGTTATTTTTTCATAACTCTAGTGTTAACAACAAAGTTCCTTTGTTTTGCATTTTTTCAAATATTAGAAATCATTGGTGGCCATGCCCTGGGAGATTTTAAGCAGTAACAGGAAAAATTGAATTCATAGAGCAAAAGTCTCCTAATAAAAGTTGCTTGTCTATGTCCCCTCTATACACAGGTAAAATATTTCTGTGTTATTCATTAACACTGTTTATTTGTAGGGCAAGGCATTTAATTACCTTAAAATATTGAAAAAATGCATATATGGCGTAAAAATAGTGGAAAAATGACACAAAATTTAAAAAAAACAATAAACTTACTATTAAGTTTATTACTTATAACTAGTTTTTTTAAATAATGACTTCTAAAAACAATTTATGGCGGTGAGTTATATATGAATTTATATTAAATAAAACACTTATTTTGTTACTAAAGAAGTAAGTGAATTTATACTACTTGGGCACTCTTAGCGAAAAAGAAATTCTTTCAAAACTGGCATGCCCATCAACTTGCCCCTAGCAAATACATGCAGTTAAAAAAGTAAGAAAAAATCTTTATTGCTACAAGACAAACTGCTGTGGTATTTACAATAAACCTGAATTAAAATGAACTACGAACACTTGGCGGAGGTTTTCAAATGAAAACAATTGTCTGTTGTCTGAAAATAATGATTTGTACATGAAAAAACTCCACTCTATCTCCACTGAAACATGATCTAAAAATTCCAAAAATTGCCAAAAAATTACCTATCTCTTGAAAATGACAAAAAATGCAAAATAAAGCAAAATAATGCAAAAACAAATTGCCATTAAATTTAATGAATTATTTCATTATACACATTTATGTATAGTCGAGCTATTTTTTAACCTTCATCTAAGATGCAGAATCATCAAATGCCTTGCCCTAGTTATATGTATTGTATTAATATTTTTATTTTGGCTCTTCTAAGCACTCCCTTCAATATAATTTATAGGCTATTACAAAATTCTAAGAATGTTGTCCTAACATCCCTGCAACATATTTTCCACTATTAATTTTGTATACAGCATCCAACCTTTTGTGCGTATTTTGCTCTACACAATATTTCAGGCGAGTTTTCAATAACTGTTATTTAAATTTCCCTTGAGAGTAAAATAAGAATAAGAATGACACAATTTTGTAGGACAACCACCACAGGCTTCACACTAGGGACTTCAGCTGCTCCGGCTACAGGAAACCTCTTCGGGGCTCCTCCCACTTTTGGCAGTCAACAATCAACTGGCTTGGCATTTGGAACTCCTGCAACCTCACAGCCACAGCAGACTAGTATGTTTGGTACGCCACAGTCTACAGGCTTGTCCTTCAACACACCTACTGCAGTTGTGCAACCTCAGACAACCCAAGTAACTGGCCTCAGTGGATTTGGAAATACAAGTCTGTCTTTTGGAACACCCACTGCTGGACAGGCAACAGGCATTTCTTTTGCCACTCCTGCTACTCAGGCTGGCTTGACATTCGGAACACCTGCTGTATCAACTGCAGCACCAACTGGAATAACATTTGGTAGTACGGCTTCAACTACACCAGCTCAAACAAGTTTTGGATTTGGAAATATTGGAACTTCTGCTCCAACTACAGGATCTACATTTGGTACTACTTCAGTGCCATCAACAGGCTTGACTTTTGGTACTCCAAATGTTCAAACAACTCAAACTGGCTTAACTTTTGGTACTGCTACCACTAGTGCAGCTGCAAGTACAACTGTAGGCACTCTTACGTTTGGAACTACTACCTCCACCAGTGCTCCTCTGGGTTTCCAAGGGCTGTCAACCACTTCGACACCAGCAAAACCACTTGGTGGCTTGACATTTGGAACCACTACAACTTCAACACCAGCAACAGGGTTTAGTTTGGGTACAGTGACAACCTCAACCCCAGCAACAGGCTTCAGTTTAGGTACAACCACAACAGCCCAGAGTTCAGCATTTACACTAGGTGGGACATCTACTGCAGGCGGAGGCTTATTCGGTGGTTTAGGATTGTCCAAACCTCTGTTGGGTGCACCCATAACCAGTATTGCCGCTTCTGCTCCTGCTACAACTGGAATATCCATTGGGCTTGGAGGAGTGGATACTTCTCAGGCAAAACCTGGACTTACAGGTAAGAATTGAATTTAAAGAAATATATCACATTATCGCTACACCGCTTTCTTACATGTGACTGTGAATTCCACAATAATCACGAGATTTTCAGATCGATTTATAAAAGAAATTAGTAATATATATGAATATAGCCTATATTTCAACAATAATTTTTGTTGTTGTTAAAGATAATTATTTTTTGCATGTTTCAGTCAGGAGATATTAAAGCCTATGCTTAGGTGATTCCGTTATAAATAGTAAAAAAAGTTCCCATTTTTACTTGAAAATATTAATTGAAAGGGTAATTTCTTAAGAAAAATAAATAAATTCTACAGTACTGTACTGGTACTTACATAAAGTGTCACATCTTGAACATATTCGTTAGAGGTAGTTCTTTTGCTGACAACTTTCAATTTTGTCAGCTAAAAGTTTTACTTTTTTGCAAATAATCAACCCTGAAAGAAGGTTTCCGAATGCTCGTTGCTCCAAGAACCACTTGAATATGGTCTCAAAGCAATCTGGATGATTGGCAATTCAGATAGTTGGAGTTTCGATAATTGGAGTTCTACTGGTATTATCATTATTATCATTTAATGTGTAGCCTAAGTAGATGTTTTTCTGTGTGATGCTAGCATTTGGTGCATTGCGTTTTTCTCAGAACTAGCTTTTGATGCATATGCCTGTGCCTCAAATTTGGTCCAAGAAAAAAAGTCAAACTCCAAAATATCTAGAATGGAAATAGTATACCGTATTTAGTTAAATTTCTTAAAAATATAGCCTATATATAAGGTATAGGCTATTGGCATGTCTAAAACAAAATTTTCAATAAGCTTAAGTACATAGCCTATTCATGGTAAACCAAAAAATGTTTGTAATGTGACTTGCGTCACTAGAAGAAATATAAAGGAGACATAAAATATTGAAAATTGGGGCACATTTTACTCACCAAATTCATTGAGCCCAAATCCAAGTACACGAAACACTAGTTGACATCAAAAGAAGGGAACAGGAAAATCCATATTAGCCACCATCTGCAAAAGTACGAATAGACGTCAGCACGGTATTAAGTGAGGAAGCAGTAGTTTTGATGTCACAGGGACAGTCAACTGACAGCAGAACCTAACAGGGCCTCCCTTGCCTACAATTATGATTTTCATATTTTACCACATACGAGGCATGTCCATAAAGTAACTTTCCTTGGGGCCATTTACAGAAACAAAACACAATTTCAAGAAAATAGTTATTACAACAGACACAGCCATGTTCAGCTATTTTTCAACATATTCATAGTCGGAATTGAGACATTTTTCATACCGTGGGACAACTTTCGAATACCTGTGTCATAGAAGTCTACCGCCTGGGATTTGAACCACTGTGTGACAACCATCTTTGCTTCTCTGTCATTATTTGTCATTTCGTGAGGTATAGGAAAAGACAGAAATCACTGGGAGCGAGGTCCGGGCTATAGGGTGGATGTTTAAACACCTCCTAGCAAGTCTCCTGCAGAAGTTTGACTGGGAAGTGTTTAAACTTTCACCCTAAAGCCCGAACCTCGCTCACAGTGATTTCCATCTTTTCCTTCACCTCAAGAAATGACAGGGAATGACAGAGGAGGAGATGTTTGTCACACAATGGTTCAAATCCCTGGTGACAGACTTGTACGACACAGGTATTCAAAAGTTTGTTCCACGGTATGACAAATGTTTCAATTCTGGTGGAAAATTGTTGAAAAATAGCTGAACACTTGCTGTATCTGTTGTGGAATATATATGTCCATGAAATTGTGTTTTGTTTCTGCAAACAGCTCCAGGGAAAGTTACTTTGTGGACGTGCCTCGTACAACATGACTGTTAACAGACAGGAATTTTTAAAGTTTGACTCTTCCTATGTTATTAACATTTGTCACTAATGAACCATTGTGATTGCTTTCTCTTGGTCTCTTTTTTTTCTCGGTGATGGGTCGTTTAAGTGTGTATGCCTCCCATATTCTATCAGCTGTTCACAGCACAAATGTCGTCATGAATAACATGCATCCATTAATATATAATAAATTATGATCAACAATTATTTTCCATTTCAGGTACAAGCCCTGGTCGACCAGACTCTAAAGCTGTTAAGCAAAACCAAATACCAAATGAGATTCTTCAGACCATTGAGAGCTTTAAGTAAGATAAATTTTCATAATTATTTTTATTTCTAGTCAACAATTCTAAACCAGCTAATCTATTGCTTCTTTAATTGTTATACTATTTTTATTTTACACTGATATTAACAAAGAATTATAACATTGGTTTATTAGGTATTTTCAGAATGTATTGTACATATTAAAGATATCATTTTTCTTTAGGGAATGTTAGTGGTTTTCTACTAAACAAGTGGTCATAGCACTTACAAGCTCATTACCGAGTTAGAAATGTTAGTCTGGGACAGAACTTGAAAGGATGACTGCTACCTTAACTTCTGACTTTATGTTAAGTGAAGCTTATTTTCAAGAGACGCACCATGGTTCAGCACTAAACCATGGATCCCTGATAGAGCTATGATTAACTATTCTCATAATTATTAACATAGGTCCATTGTTCCTTCAACACACCAGACATGCAGAGGTCCGGAAAGTTATTTGATCATAAGTAGAAAGATCAGAAAGAAAGAAAAAGAATATACATAGTTAAAACAAAGCTAAATATAGATTTTAGTTTGGAACATATAGTCACTAAATGAGGAAATAATCCTTAATTCATAAAGTAAATTATACCACTCCATTTTTTACTTGAAGAGTACTTTTGTTGTCATGAAGTATGAAGTAAAGATAAATGAATAGTAGTAAAATAAGTTCATATTTCATTCTCCTCCTTTTGAAAGTAACGGAAGTGCTTTTCTTACTCATTAATTTTCATCTGCTTTACACACACACACATATATATTTTTTAATTATATTGTTTGTTATAGGAATTTTGTGAAAACTCAGAAAGGTTTTAGTTCAGATGTAGCAAGAGGGTCTGTGAAACCTTTACATAAGATTCATGAAGATACAGAATCTCTGAAGCAGATGTTAGCTGGTCTGATAAGTGGACTCCAGAGAAATAGAGCACTAGCAGACAAATTGAAAGCTGACACAGCAAAGGTAGGCTAATGTTGCTAAGTAGATTTGCTTGTGAAGTAAATTCTCTGTCTTATGTTTTAATCTGTATTCATTGACTGTTTCAGCTTTTCCAAAAACTGTAAGCATGGTAGACTTGAACTATTGCAAAGAAACAAATGTTTTAACTTTGGTTATAACCCACACAAGTTCATGCAATGGACTTAACATGTCCTTTCACCCATCGCTTACGGCTTGGTGTCTGTAACTGTAAATTATATTTGCAGCAATGTCTGCACTGCTGAAACACATTGACTCTGCAGTTTTTGTTAGTCCTGCTGTAGCTTGGCTTAGCAGTAAATTTTATAGTTGGCAGCTTGGAGTAGACAGCAGAACTTATTTTGGGAATACATTTTTCTTACCAGCTCAGTTTTTATGTTAATATTGAGTCATGTCAAAATGCAACAGAGTTGTTCTTTCAAATGAATTGGTAATAATTAAACATTGTGGATTGCATATTTATCAGAAAGATCACGTTATTTTGCTGCTGCCACCAGTAGCACTGATACTTCTGCTTTTAGATTCTAGCTGACAGTAAAGCTAGGTGTGCCAACCTATTCTTTCATTTTTCACCCATGATGGTTTAACAAGGACTTTTGTTATCTAGGATTTTTTTCCTGCCACTTGGAAATTTAGAACCTTAAAACAATAAGAATTAAGTGTTCTGAGATATTTGTTTCCATACAGTTCCTAATGGTAAGTTAATATCCTGCAAAGGATATTGACATTGAAGTGATGAGGTATACGTTTGACAGAAATTGGAACACTTGACGTGGAATGGCTAGCTGATATCAGGGCCTATAGTTAATTGTAAATGTAAGATCATTCTTGTTATTTCTTTGTGTCAGGCATAAAGTTTTACAAGGAAGAAAGAAGTTTTTGTTGTAACTTAATATTTGTTTTTATTACAGTGTTTACATCATGCTGAAATAGCTCAAAGGACTCAGGAAACTCCTCCAGGGATGCAATACGACAATGATAATATGGAGTATTTCATTGAGTTAGTTGATAGATTTGAACGAGACATGCAGTTTTTTAGGCAAGAAATTGAAAATACAGAAAAACATATTATGTCACTTTCTCAACACTTGGCTATAACACCTCAAGGTATTTATCTTTTTAATAAAATTACATCTACTATCGGTAGTTTGTTTTTAGTATTTTAATGGGCCATGTCAGAGCTTGAGCAAAATCTATGTTCCTAGTCTTTACCTACCTAAATATAGAGTAATATATATTTTTTTAAATGATCGTATTGTGACTGAGCATTTTAGGATATTTCTGAAATAGTTGGCACAAGACTTTTTCACAGGAAATCTTAAGTTATTAAAAAGATCTTAACAGCTGATATTGATCATATAGATCATAAATTGTATATCTGTATGCATTGTAATTTAAATGTATTTTCCAGGGTATTTAAATTGTAAATTTGTATGACGAAGCCAGAAATTGTATAATTTCATATGGTGAATAAAACTTCAAACTTCATGTTGTAGTAAATTGCAGAACAAAAATGTCTAAAGTTAAATACAATATCCACTTGCATATCTCTTTGTTATATTGAGAAAAATTGACAATAAATTAGATTACACTTCCTTAGGCAAAGTAACAAAAACGTGTACTACAACTGCTTCTGCCTGCATCACATAGGATTTGTACAGCAAATAAATAAACATTATAAATAGTTTGGAACTTATCACAGTGAAGGGAATCAATATTTTATTAATATGAATTGATTAACACACTTTGACTTCACTTGGTAAGTGAAGTCAAATTGTGTTAATCAACTCATGTTAATAAAATAAATAAATATTTGGAACTCTTAGGTAAACTAGGAACATTGTCGACATTAAAGTAAAATAGCTGCAATTTTAAAAGAAGACTAGTGCATACACATGTACAATGAAATAATATAACAACTTTAGTAGGGAAAACTTGAAGCAAGGACTTGCTGTACTATGTATAGAATTTGGCTGTATGTAAATAATAACGGGTAATTTATGGTATTTCCCAATGTTGAATTGTTTCAGAATTGGCACTAGCATTGAAACGACTCCATGATAGCTTTGTCGCCCTTGCTGGGCGGTTGCAGACTGTTCACAACCAGGTTGAAATGCAGAAGGAACAGTATCTAAATCTACGGAAATATTTCTTGAAAGATTCTACTAATGTTTTCGAAGAACATGCTAAGAAACAGAGCACTTCTGGCATCAAACCTATTACAAATTTGAAAATTGCACCAGGGCCCACACCATTTTCAGGTAATAATAATAAAATCTTTTGTGTATGAGTCTTGTTAACACAGTGTGTATCTACTTATGGTATCAGAAAACATGCTGATTTTGAACTTATTTGTTGTATGAAAGAGATTAATAAGCCAAACAAATTGTGGCCCATTCACAATAAAAACGTATGTGCCAATGCAAGGCATAACACATGTCATCATCATCAAGATCTAAAGGCAATGCCTTGTTGTAGTAGCCATGTCTTCCTCTTCATCGCTGTTCTCTTTAGATTTTCGTATGACAGCACGTCCATATCCTTTATCATGTTTTTAATAAATGAATTTCTTGGACGTCCTCTTGATTTCTTTCCCAGTATTTTCCCTTCAAAAATGTTAATGAGTAGATCATTGTGCCGAAATGTATGACCCACTAACTTTGCTCTTCTACTCTTAATTGAATTCAGAAGGGATCTCTCTTCCATCACTTCATTAAGCACTTCTTCATTTGTTTTCCTATCCACCCAACTCGTCTTTGTTAGCCTTCTCCATATCCACATTTCTGCTGCTTCTAGTTTCTTGGCTTCTGCTTTTCCTATTGTCCATGTTTCGCATCCATAAGTTAATACACAACTTACAAATGTTTTGGCAAATTTTTTCCTTACTTCCATGCTTAAATGGTTATTTGTGAGAAGATTCCTTTTGTTCTGAAATGCTTGTTTAACACATAACACATAACACATGTAACATAAGATAACTCTGTGGCTCAACATGGGTAAGGACCACCACATTTTCCTCACTCCTCTGAACTAGCAGATGGAATATTCAGGGCCATATGATCAACATGCCAACATCCAAGGCCATTATTGGTGGTCTTCTTGACCGGAACCACTATTTCAAGTAACTTATCTCCATGAGATGAGTGCATCCCATTCCAGAACTCCCTATCTCAGAAAAATCCAAAGATATACCATGGAATGGACCCTGGTCTAAAAGTCCATAGGTAGCAATGCTAACCACTAGGCCTTGCAGACGGTCATGTATTATTTAAACACAATACGTAAAATGCCATCAAGAATGAAATAGGAAGCTACAGTGTAATGTTTAAAAATACAAATGCAAACATAGGAACTCAAAAAGAAGTTGTTGAGAAATATTTTTCTGTGCATTTATTGGGACTATTCCGTTCATATTCCACATGTTTGTTATTGACTAATAATGTTTTATAATGCCTTGGATATAGACCAATCATGATTGTTTATCTTAATGTGCTTTCTAGGGCTGCAAGAATGCAGAAATGCCAGTGAAGAGAATGAGAACATATTATTTTATACAACATAACTTGTTTAGAAATTTAAATGCTCTACATGTGCATTGATTAGAAACATGATTTTGATTCAGTGCAAGCTAGTTTGTGTGCGTTAATTGTGTTCTGATGTTAGCAATCTACGACAGCAATCTCTGTTTTGTGGTACGCACTATTGGTACCATTGGTAACTCAAATCGATTCAGTGACTGTCCATTCATTTAAAATGTTGTGATCTTACAGCTGACAGAATATTATCAACAAAGTTAGAAAATAATTATTATTTACAAACTCCGTTAAATTTCATTCATGGAATAGCCTTAATAAATCCTACTCGAGATTACCTATGATAATCTCTTGCTTTACAATTGTTCATTCTCAAAACATTAACACGATCTTGGATTTTCAAACTTTCATGTTATGATCTTGCAGTTATGATTATTAAGTGGCAGAATGGTACTTTATGAGATTGTGTGGGGGACAGGAAAATGTTTGTCTATCTGTCTGTCTGTACGGTAGGATAATTCAAATACGCTATTTATAAAGTCCATGAAAAGAAGCCTATTGATTTTGGACCAAATTGGTTGACTGGTACCGGAGTAATGCCCAATTTACTGCCTATTTTATGGTAATATATTAGAAAAAATTATCAAATGCAAATCAGTTTCCATGGCAACATATTGTTTTACAGTGGTCATATAAATCTTTGCAAGTTGCAATACAGGTAGCTTTGACAAATAACACTACCCAGATATTCCTTCACATATGCTTATCAAATTAGACCTTCGTTCTTCTGTAAGCCCTGCTTAATGAATCAAATTAAAAAATAACTTATTTTCTGCATATCATAATTGCAATTATCACTGATTAAACAAAAGCATCCTGGCACTTTGTTACATTAATTCACCTGATTGTAATTTTTATTGTAAATGCTTTCATTAAATAACACATGTATGAACTTTCATGTTTATGTTGCAATTACACATACATTTCAGTGTGAATGGGCCATTGTTCCTATATAATCTTTCATAAGCAGCACAGGAGTATTACTAATAACAGTTTGTCTTCAGTTCTAGGAAGTCAGCATGGATTTGGATTGTTACCAGCAAACATAACAGAGCCAAAATCAGCTTTTCCTACAGGGAACTCACTAGGTAAATAGCGGTAAGATTGCTGTTTGATATCCTATCAATTAAAACCTACTAAACAGGTAAATTAAAGTATAGCCCATCCCTACTAACCTCTAATACGTATGAAGATTTGCTTGTTTTCTTGGAATGGTTTGTATTAACTAGGTAACCTCTTTTCCAAGGTCTTACGTGGAATTAAGTGAAAGTTTCGTAGCTTTACAAGAGGTCTGTAATTGCTGTAAATCTGTAATATGTACATGATGCTATTTTGTAGATGCTTATCAGTAGAGACCGGAACTTTGGCAGAAGGCCTTTTTTAAAAGTGTTAAATATATCTTCAATTTGAAAGTGAATCTGTATGATTTACATCTTTGTGATTGAAACACCGCAGTTTTGTGTTGCCTTTTTCAGTCTTTTCTATATACTGTAAATGCCTAGTGCCAAACAAATGCCGTTTGTTGCCATTTTTTTTATTATTATTATTATTTCCTTATTAATAAAAATTGCCTACATGTTTATTTAATTTATTTCTGTAGCCGCTAGAATGAATGTGACTGCACCGAAACTAAATTATTTATTTATAAACTGATTACATTAGCTATCTGGATTGGGGTACTAAAAACACGATGCGGTCCAACCCGGATAGCCAATATAACCAGTTTATAGATGACACCAGCTGTGGAAGCCTATTGCCTTCCAGTCAGTTCATGGTTTTCTCTTTACAAGCAACAATGAGTGTCTCCATCAAAAGAGATAACAGTATGTAAAATTACCACTTGTGTTACTTGCTTTCCTATCGGATCATACCTCCTTCAAAAGCAACAAGAAGTGCCGGTTCCTTTCAGTTTTCATTGCGACGTGTGTGCAAGGTAGCCAGTAACAAGCTGAAATTTATTGTTCCTTTATGCAGTCATTGTGCAACCAATAAGCTGACTGCGATTGTCTTAATAGTGCAATCTAGTAAATAAATAGGCATAATATAAGGTTATCTATATTGCCTATTTTAGCTATTTATAATGCCTTTTTTGCTTACCTATTTTAATGATTTATAATGCCTAAATTTCCGGTCTCTGGTTATCAGTTAGAATGACTCTCTTGCATTCTCTCTAAATGTATGCATTCCTTTTTTTGCCTCTATTCGCAATCTTGAGTAATTGTAATAGATAGTGAATGGTGATAGTAATTAACTTCTTCACTTATTATTGGTTATATTTATTTTGTAGATGTAGTTAGTATATTAGTAGAGTTGGATTACCTCCACAACGTCTCTGGGTTTTTACGTATATACCTTAGGAGCGAGTCTCACCGCTCGTAGAGTTCCTGGCTAGGGGAGGTAGCTGCACCCTGATTGGCTCAGCTCTCCTATCCCACTCCACGTGTTGTCTGTCTCTCTCGCAGGAGCATTATCCCTCCACTCAACTATTATAGTATTTTCTACGACTGGCATGATGTTCACTCTCTGCCCAGCGGTAGCTTACTGATCTTACGCGCACCGAATTCGCGCATCGTGGTAACGAGACATAACGAGAAGCTCGCTGGCTGGGTTTGTCTTCAAGGCCAGAGACTTTGTGGGAATAATCCAACTCTATCCAAAGCTATCTCTTTGGGTAAGTCTATGATAACTATTTTAAAATCATTTTCGCTTAAAAGGAAACATAAATCTTTACTGGCATTTTTTGTATCTGTTGTGAACTTATTGCTTCAGTTTTCTGGAAAAATTGTCTCACTATATTCATTAGTTCTTTAGTTATGACCTAAATGGAAAATGTGCAGCTTTTGAAATGCCCTCCATCATGCTATTGATTAGCTTGTTTATCATTATCCTAATAATCAGGAAGTTTACACAGTGAAGTATTTATTAATTAGAATTAATAATGAGATGGATAGTACACTGACTTCACTAAAATTGCCATTAACCTGGACTGCAGTTTCGTTTAGGCATCTCTAATCATCATCAACTAGATGGAATCTAGTTCCGGCAATTTTAGTGAAGTCAGTGTACTATCCATCTCATTATTAATTCTAATTTGTTTATCATTACCTTAAATTTATTTCACAACTCAAAAGCGTGTAAGATATTTTGATAAAAATTTGAATGTGCCCTTATTTTTAATGGTGTTATGAACTACACAAAATAAATAAATAATATTTGCTCCAAAAATTGTAATTTTTAGGTAGATTTCGAAGAAAAATCTACCTATTGCAATGGATACCATGTCATGATTTTCGAAAAATTCTTTCATATCTTTACGTTTCATGCTCCCCTAAGTACGAAACCACCGCCCGTTCAAAAAAAAAAATTGTGATATTTATATATATATATATATATCTTTACACGATAGCGGCCGTAATTTTGAAGATATTTGAACCAAATTTTATTATGTTATTTCTAGGCCCAATAGTTCGGACAAGTTCGTTAATGGGCAAAATTGGCCCAAGGGGGTGGTCGGGGGAGGGGGTTGAAATTTTAAAACATTTATATCTCGGCCCCTATGAAGTATAGAGGGAAACTTTGTTTGAATAAATTAGAGTACTCCCTATGGAGTTCACAGTGACACCAACAATTCGGGGGTTCGAGTGAGGGTGGGGGTGGGGGATGAAAATTCGAAACTTTTGAAACCACGTCTTGTGGGGTATCGTTGAAAAGCTCTTGATGAGTACTCTACAAATCAATAAATAGTTTCTTGATAACTCTCATATGACGCGAGATTTTAATGTTTGAAAATAATAACACTTAAAAGAATTATTATAATATAATAATTTTATCTTGTTTAGCGGCTTTGCTAATTTTATTCATTGCTGATCTTGCGCACGGCCTCCCAGAATATTATATCCTATTCTTGTTGTCAAAACAAATGATTGTAGGCTCTTCCTCTTTACTGCAGGTTTGCCATGCCAAGGCTAAAAAAGAAGAGTGCTGCGCAGCGATAATAAATTAAACCAAAAGCACTTTGAAATCTACCTCAGCCTGTAGGCCTGCCTAAAGGGATTTTTATCATTCAATTTAACATTACTACAGTCATTGTCATGGGCAATAGTTACTCATTTGAGTTCAAATGAATTAACTGCTGCTTTTACCTTCTCCTTTCTCTCTGATCTACTAATAAATCATATACAGCTCAAAGCATGACAGCGTGATTTGCTCATTTCACATTTCGACATAAGTTCTGGATTATAGGAGTGCATATTCAGTTGTCTCAGCCTAATGCAAAACTCAATTGTTTGTGAGCCAAACCTTGCAGAGGTGAGTTTCTAGAAGAAATGGGGACCTCATAACTATCTTTAAGGCATTTCTACTTTAAAATTTGCAATTAAAAATAACAATTTTTAGTCTACAAATTTTGAAGAGAGAAAATTTGAAAGTGGTAGCCATACTGTGTATGAGGCAAGACTTTACAACCTAAGTTTGTGGGCAGAATGCCTAGTATATAACTACCCTTTGGATAATTTTTACAGAAAAAAATGTTTTGGCAATATGCTTCATATCACATCCAAATGTAAAACTAAACTCCATGGCGCTACATCCCTGGAGGGACTTGGCCTACCACCCGACCGCTGCGTCATCTACTGTAGGCAGATGGCAGGATTGGGAGGCATGTGTTCAGCAAGCTGACACCCACGGCTGTTAATGGTGGTTTTCATGACCGGAGCCGCTACTTCTCTATCAAGTAGCTCCTCAATTTGAATCACAAGGCTGAGTGCACCCCTACCAGACCTCCCTACCTCAGAAAAATCCAAGGAGGTACTGGGGATCGAACCCGGGCCAACGGATCTTCAGTCAGCAATGCTAACCACAAGACCACGCCGGCGGTCCACATTTAAATGTAAAATTCTGTTTTTTTTTTTTTTTTTTATTTATTTATTTTTTTATTTATTTATTTATTTATTTATTTATTTTTATTTATTAACATATTGTTAATCCTGACAAATCAGCTTAGAATTTTAAGATTGATCATGTTATTTACTTAATTCCTTAATTCAGAAAGGTGAAAACGCTAAGATTTTTGAAGATATCTAGTTTGTAGGAGTGCTTTTTTAGGAAAAAGACAGAATATTCAGATTATGTGCCTGGGTTCTCTTTGGTTTGTAATAGAAACAGAAATCCTTGTAACTTGTCTTTTCACATTGTACTTGTGTTTTTCTACTGATCTACCTTTTCTACCTAAAACTATCACCCTCATTGTTTAGTTTTTTAATGAACAACTCGACACGAATTGTATGTGAAAACTTCATATTATTTTAGGCCCTATGACAACTTTGTTATGTGCTTGTATGCATTATAACAGTTTTTATCATCAAAAACCAGTAATTTTTTTTCAGAGAAGTGTACCCAAAGTGTATGTTAGCAATAAACATTTTAAAATATTCTCCTGATTCTACCAAATGTATTTATTGTAATGTGCTAAGAAAAAAAGATTACAAAAATTTTTTCCAGTTCTGGTCCTGGTCACTGCCCCAAGAGACAATTTTAAAACATCAAAAACAATTTTTTCCAGAACAATTTACATAGAAATATTATTTTTTTTTAAATGTAGAAAAGGATACTTTTAGTCTGACTAGCAACTACAGTACACAGTACGATATCAATGTATACTAATTTCACTTTAAGTTCAAAGTAGATGTAAACAAAGCCACGAAGCCACGTGACAAGGGAGCGCCTCATTGGCTAGTGGATGAATTGTAACTTTTGCTGCTTTGTATGCATACTCTTGCATAATAAAATAGTTCGGTTCAAACCGTACCTTTTTGTAGCTATTTTCGTGCAGAGAAATTTAAAAACACGTTTCTGAAGCAGATCTATATATGAAACAAAATTAATTTGATCGGATTTTCCTGACGCATAATAACTAAGTGAACTAATTAAACCATTACAACAGATGTAAATTGTAGGCGTTTACGACGGCTGTGTGAATGCTCAAACACGCCATCTTGGAATGAACTTGCCACAGCCCCCTCCCAATAACTTGTTAAGACCTGCTGAATGTGCGTTCATTTATTTATTTATATCGGTTGTACAACACGTACGTGAGGACAAGAAAGTCATGTGCTAGAACAAGACAAAAATTTCGTCAAAAGTTACATGTAACTTACAGCTCTGATAGGATTGGGGCGGTTACAAACAGAAATTAATGAATTCAAAAAGAAAACGCCTGTGAAGTGGGCAGTTAACATTGCAAAATGAGAGTTATTTTTTATACTCGTTAATATCTTCTTGATAACTGTCTATGTCTTTCTTACATACTAATATTAAGCCTAATTTTGTACAGATGTATCGATTTTTTCAAAATAAATTTAGCATTTTTCAACAATGGTGCATGTCTTAAAAAATATTTTAAAAGTACTATTGAGAACTCTGGAATATACACAAATCCTCATTCCGTTTCTTTCTGTGGCGGGTAAATATCCACTTGGTATTGTCACATGCTCGGCAGAGTGGTACGTTAGAGTTTGTGTACATCTACTTTGAACTAAAGTGAAAATAGTATAGGCTCCTTCTCATTTGAATTAAATCTTTTTTTATGTTACTCCAATTTGTTCCTGCCCATTTCTGCTAAAATTCACAAAAACAGGCTGTAGTTAAAAAAATTACAAAACTTTATTTTACTATACTTCTTCACATAAAAATTATTAATTTTTGTTATTTCTCCCTGATACCTCTTGTTGAATTACTTAACTTGTCTTATTCTTCATTTTTACTTCTAATGGCAGATGAACACTGTTCTTTATAGTAAAGAACCTCTATATACCCTCTGTCCCTTTTGTTTTACCACCCCCTGTTTACCAAATGTAATCATGATTTTCATAGTACAAAGATACTTTTACCATTCTGTTCAGAAAAGCCCGATAGTATTATGTAAAAAATTCAATAGCATATTTGTAATAATGCCAAAAAGAAATATCAATCAAATTTAACACTCAGCAGCACTCAATGAAGCCTTCTAAAAGTCATTGGATAGTATGCATAAAATGGTAATACAGCCATTTCATAATTACGGGTGGGACATTCTAGCAAATTATAAAAGCTATTTTTGTTTATTACATATCATAAATAATAAACTAGAATTGGTTCTTCACATTTTAAAAATTTATTTTAAATATTTTAAATTTGTTTTTCAAAATCTGTTACGGGTGGGACATAATTTGGACACTGATTTTAATGATGCAAAACAAAAGCTCATTTTCTGTTCTGCTATTACTGTTAGGGTCTTAATGTTGTTATTAATGAAGGTATGAGGGATTAAATACAAATTATAAACTGTTTCCAGGTTGTCAGAACATTTATTTAACTCATCAATAATAATTTAACAAAACTATCACTGTTAGAGGTGGGACAAAAATTCCCTTGTTTGTTATTTTACATAGTAATTAACCACACATATTTTTTGAAGTTAATCTTATACCAAATTGTACCTTAAGATGTATATTTTCTCAAATGAAAATGGACATAGCTGATTACTCTTGACTACTTGGTATTAAAGAGTGTTAAAATCATGCTAAAAATGGCAAAAAAAAGTAACTCAACGCAATAAATAAGTAAATCGACATATTTTACACATGAAACCACTTCAGATACACCTAAGTCCTTAAAATTCAGAGAATTTGAGGTTTTAAACTTATTTTTGACCACCCAATTACAATCTATATTAATAAAAGGAAGTGTCTGTCCTCCGTCTGTCTGTCCTCCGTCTGTCTGTCCGCGATGCCCAGCGAAATCTACTCAACGCAGAGATCTGAAATTTTATACATAGGCGGACTAAAGGGTCGGAATGTGCACCTCGAAGCCGGAATTTTAATTTTCGCTTTCGTTTGTGAGTTATGAGTGAAAAACTGGCAGAAAACGTGCATTTTTTTGCGTTTTAGAAGCATCAGTTTCAGTAATAAATTTCAATATCAAATCACTTACAGATGGCTTTGGCTATTTTTGTCATCATACCTCATACCTTGGAAATAAAAGCAACGCGATCGCTTGATTTTGTTAGTCCATCCTAGACGATTCAATTGTTTAGAGTGTCAAGGCCCACAGACATATGACATTTTCAACCTACACGGAAGAAGGATAATCAACCCTAAATATGGTCAAACATTGTTCGATTTGAACGAAACTCACTATACAGGGGTTTTCTGGGCCAAGGAACTCGAATCTGAGGTCGCTTTTACCAGGGGACGCTACCTAATCGTGGAATGCACTCCACGTGATTTAGGTGTTAATAATTATAATTTGAAATAATTATCGCGGGGAAGCCGCGGGCACTTGCGGGCAGATGCTGTTTGTCTGTCTGTCCACGATGCCCATCGAAATCTACTGAACGCAGAGATCTGAAATTTTAAACATAGATTCACTGAAAGGTGGGCGAATGCACCTCGAAGCCGAATTTTTAATTTTAGCTTTCGATCGCGAGTTATGAGTGAAAAACTTGCAGAAAACGTGATTTTAGCGCTGTCAAAGCATCAGATTTCAGTAATGCATTTCAATGTCAAATCAATTGCAGTTGGCTTTGGCTATTTTTGTCATACCGTGGAAATAAAAGCATCGCGATCGCTTGAATGTTGTAAGCCCATGCTGGTCGATTCATTTGTTTAGAATGTCAAGGCCCGTAGACGTATGAAATTTTCAACCTACACGGAAGAGGGATAATCAACATAGACCTAAATATGGTTAAACATCGTTCGATTTGGACGAAACTCACTATGCAGGGATTTTCTGGGCCAAGGAACTCTAATCTGAGATCGCTTTTACCAGGCGACGCTATCTAATCATGGTATCTAATTCACGTGATTTAGGTGTTAATAAATATGATTTAACTATTATGCTCTTAATTTTTAATTCTTGAAATAATTATCGCGGGTGATCGCTTGATTTTGTAAGTCCATCCTGGACGATTCATTTGTTTAGAATATCAAGGCCCGAAGACATATGAAATTTTCAACCTACACGGAAGAGGGATAATCAATATAGGCCTAAATATGGTCAAACATTGTTCGATTTGGACGAAACTCACTGTACAGGGGTATTCTGGGCCAAGGTACTCGAATCTGAGGTCGCTTTTACCAGGCGACGCTATCTAATCGTGGCATGTAGTCCACGTGATTTAGGTGTTAATAAATATAATGATTTAACTATTATGCTCTTAATTTTTAATTTTTGAAATAATTATCGCGGGCAAAGCCGCGGGCACATGCTAGTAATTTTATAAATTCTCTCTTTGAGTGAAAAGTTCCCATATTTTATGAAATGGCTGAATAGATAATTTTACTACACTTTTTTAAGGCAATACTAAGATTTGAATGTATAAAAATCTTGGGGAAAGCTTTTTCTTTTAGCAAAAAATTGATAGTGTTGGCCATGATTAGATTTTGCTTCAAGCCTTAGAATAAACCATAAAATGTATGCATAAAGTGTAGCATAGAACTCTGCTTTGTAGGTTTTACTATGATAAATCGTAGCATGCACCATTCATGGCTTCTATTGCTTAGTGCAGCAGTTCCCTAACTTTTTTCCTGGGACCCACCTTCACCTAGAAATTTTTGTTGTGACCCACTACTACATATCGATAACCAATATAGGCTATATACAAATTTTTTCGTGACCCACTACTACATAACGATAATCAATATAGGCTATATAAAATTCAGCACATTTTTTCATATGCCTTTCAACAGTTTTATTGTGTTCAAATGCCTTATATTCCTTATATTGGAAACAAGTTTAATTTTTCCTGCCCTTTTCGTGACCCACCGAAATTGCTCCCATAGTTCGGGAACCACTGGCTTAGTGAATGGTTGATGCTAACTTTCAAGCCTGCATTTTAAAAATAGGAGATAAAAAGAAGTATAAAGAGAGAAGAATCAGTTTATAAGAAACTTTATAGAATTGAGAAAGAAAATATTGAATGGTTGAGTGATTATCCTATAGGTTATAGTGGTGAAAGACGAGCAGCTCTAACCTCCAAAAATAAATGAGGATTTTGTTGAGATATGGATTAGGATGGATTAGACTTAGGATTTCAGAATGGAATTGGAGAAGAAATAGGGGTTCACCAGAGCATTTTTTCAAATTCAGTCATATTTGTAAAGGGAAAAATTACGGGAAAAGCCCATGTATGGTTAAAATTTCTTACCACGAATGAAGGTTTGTAGACTTTCCTTTTTCAGATATTCATAAACGCAGCCATTACTTAGCAAGAAACATTTTGCTTAACTAGCGAAGGCATGATTAGGCAGGCTTTAGGAGAATTTAGAAACTAGATGAAACAAATAATTAAATTTATGATTAATGCTTTCTCATCATAATAAAAATCATGCTCAGCATTTGGGTAACCACAAATAGTGATGGAAATACCCAAAGAGTGTAAAATTGATTATTATCGAAAAGTAAAACCTACAGTACTTCGTAGCAGAAGAATCATAATTATGCACATGATATGAAGTTTATGCTTTTCCTTTTGCCTTTTCCTGTGTGTAAAGTAAAAGCATTGACTATGATTTTATGCATACCACCTCCCAACGTCAAAGTTAGGTGTTTCCTCACAATTGTAGGCATTTTAATGTGAGAACTACGTCTTAGGTGCTGAATGGAGAACTGGTTGAACTCGAATAGTTTCCTGGGTATACATCGATGAGAAAGGGTCTAAGGATTGAGTGGAAAGTCCCAAGTTCAGTTCTGCACTAAGGAAAAGTTCTTCCAAACCTTATACGATTGGGCATTCAATACTCTTAGGAAATTTCATGGTATTTTGAAAGTTTTTTTCAGTTAATTCCATTCCATTCCATATTAGAATGCATTAACTATCTGTTCTTACTTATACAGGTTGGAGTGGCGGAGGGCAGCAGCAACAGAGTCAACTTACCTCAAACATTGGTGGTGGTGGTTTGTTTTCATCTGGAGGGATTTCATTTTCTTCTCCTCAGAGTCAGGACAGCTCATCCATATTCCAGCTGCAGAAACCACCTCCTGGAAATAAAAGGGGCAAACGATAAGTTCAAAATTCTCTAAACACTTTTTGACCCAAACAGACCTATTTATTACATACCGTATTAAAATTTCATTAAACCTATTTATTGTTCACTTTCCATTTATTTTATTTCAGTTAAACACTTTGTGAATTAATAGTACTAGTAGGAATATTGTTTCATGGCAATGTTAAATTTTAAAATTTCAGATACAACTGTTGAAATAATGCAAATAAAGTTTTAGGAGTTATTTTTCATATTTTGTCTTTTCCTTAAGATTTGTGTATAATATTTTTATAACATTTATAAACGAGTAAAGATTTTATGCACAGAACTTCAACAGAGTTTTGAAAACTGACATGATCAAGTTATAATTCTGTGAAGTTATGTGTATAAGATCATCTTTTTATATCAGTTAAATATTTTTGTATAATAACTTAACCCAAATTAACCCATGCATTTTCACAAGAATTTATTGCTTTGCAGTTAAGCATGTGTATAATGGGGTTTTTAGCCATTTTAAGCATATAATACATATTTTCTATGCAGTGGACAAAGTTTGTTGAGGCACTGCGCTACAAATGGAAAGGTTGTGAGTTTGATGTCCCATGAGGTTGGGTAATCTTTCTTCTGGCACTAAGACCCTGGGGTTGACTCAGCCCCTAACAGGAGCAATCCTGGGGTGAAGGCATCTGATGCTTATGGCTGACAACCTTACTACCTTCATGTACCGAATGTCTAAAAATCTGAGAGCCTCAGCTTGCTGGAACCTAAGAGCTTTCATGACCCGTATAGGGAGAGCTCTACTTTACTTAAACTAATGTTGATAGACCTTATTAGTTCAGGACTATTTCCTTCTGACATTTTTTATTTTTTTAACTTTTATATGAAATATGTAGGCTGATGGGAGATTTTTGTGTCTTTGTTGTCACTATAGGCTTTGACCTTGATCTTTTTTATTTTTATTTTTTACAGTGCTTAAAATGGTTAGAGCGAAGGAGAGAAGTGTCAGTAATGTAAAATCATGCCAAAGCTTAAAATGGCTAACACGCCACTGTTTGATATGATTCTGATTCTGCAGAGTCTAGTTTCATTCATTACCCGTTTGCACACTTCTGGTCTTGTTCACACAGCACTACGTACCATGTTCAGTGGAAGCATGCTGTAAGTTACTTTCATTGGATGACACAGGTCCGTCATCTCATTGATTTCCCATTATCAGCGCTGCCACTGGATTTTTTATGCCGTGATTCCAAGCCCGCACTGTTCATCGTAATTCTAATTAAGTGGCAGTTAGTGTTAGTGACACGTAGTACTAGGTTTTTTGGCAGTTAGGTTGGAATATTGATATCAGTGTTAATTATATATAGAGCTGGGTTGTAGCAGTTATGGTAGGAACAGTGTTACTAGTGTAGATCGCCATCAAGTGGACAGCCCCGTTGCTGGATCACTCAACCCATACGCAACTCACTGCCAGTCGTAATTCTCGCCTTCCAACAGCCATTTCTGTTCATAGACTGCCATTTGTAGGTTAATAAAGGTGACATCTTCATTCTCATTTTCCCAGTTTTTCGGACACTTTCCACAAAAAGTAAATTACTATATGGTTTCTATGGTTTATGAAGAACACAACAAGCTAAAAGTCACCGATTTTTAAGTATTTTTATGTGAATAAACATAGTGCATAATCATAGAGACCATCCCCATTTTGCATTACAAGAAGAGAATACTGCTCATCACATTTGAAAAATAGAGTACCTGGGTTCTTTTATGTCCTTTAGATTTCTTTTCTCTTTGGCGATATCTTTTTCTGAAGACTCATCGGAGTCTTCCATTTCACCCAAACAATTTGACTTCTAATGTTATGTGGCTTCATACCGCTTTTATCTCACAGATACCGAATGGTGTATTTGCATTATGTTGTTTGCAAGGATCTCCTGCCTTCTACAGAAGGCATATAGAACTGATTTTTATAGAGCCGATAGTAAAAGGTTGTGAAGAGTAAGATGCACGCCTTTATGCAATAACAGCATTAGCCAGCTAATGCTAGTCTTGCTCCCAGGTAATCAGTTTGTATTATATCAAGCCGCTACAATTTTCGTACGAACTAGTCACTCGGTTTTTTTGGAGGGGGTCTGAGAAAACAGATGATGGAACACGTCTTTTATTTGATGTGATTTTGACTAGTGCCAATATGTCAAATACATTTCTTGAACAAAACATTATTGGTGCTGTCAAGTGAACATGAAAAGAAATAATCTAGGTAAGAATTATAATTACAGTCATTACCCTGTTTTCTTTACTTCTCAGACTTGCTTTATGTGTAGTTTTAAACAGTCATTAAAATATGTCTACATACTACACATGTTTTGAGCAAACAAACATTAATTTATCATCATATATTATGTAAGAAAATTTCAGTAGAACGTCATTCATCCGAACCTCATTGATCCAAATCTCCAGTTCATCTGGATTGCGTTTTCATTTGGATTTTTTTTTACTGTACTGAAGATCGCCATCTCATGGGCTAGGGATACAGTACAAAATAGTGCATTCATTGTGTGTGAAGTGGGTCACCGGTCACCTGTTTTGATAGAGCTGCAAAGGGTCTACCTATCACGCAGTGCGTAAAGGTTTCTTGATATTGTGAAACTTACATCCCTTGTGAGGATATTAACCCCAGCTCATCCAGTCTTACTTTCACTACTCAAGTAAACATTGTGCTGTAATAAACTGTATCATTAGTTTTGTGTGTGAAACTCTCTAGTTCTTTTAACAGTGTTTGAGTGTAAAATGTGTTTTATAATTTTTTATGTAAATACAGGTACCAGTAAACAGTAACTTGTGATATATAGGTCTATAGCTTGTAATATGCATTAGTGTAAATAATATTGCCTAATTCCCAGATTTTCAATCCAGATGACTTCTGGTCCCAGTTGTCTCGATAAAAAAGGTTCACTGTATATTAAATTATAAGCTGCACATTTGATTTCCAAGGACTTTGCTACTTTTAGGCTGTTTTGTGCTATGTTGCATTTGGAAAGAACATATTCCTACTGTTTGGTTGCAGATAATAGGTCTTGGGTCTAACTGTGTTTAGTTATATTCATTTTCTTAAAATAAAATAAAATTAAAAGTATGATTTATGTACTAATAATCTGAACTTTGAAATTGATAATGTGGAAAACTAGAAACCCTGGATAAGTGTATGTTTTAAATGAATTTATATAACTGGAGTAAACAGGCAAAGATACAGTAGCTCTCTTGAATTTAATTCAGTGTACTTTGTTGTGCAAAATTTTTGTACTCCAACTTTTCTTACTTAAACACTAGTTTTGTACTTAGGCCTACTTGGTTTTATTTAATGAAAGAATGGTCTTCAGCAGTATTATCAAGTTTAGAATTTTTATCAATTTACAGCAACCAACATTTTTTTAAATTTCTTTGTCTTTTAATTAATTTTTGTTAATGTAGGTGACCTAAAAAATATTGTCAGCTTATCATATAAGTACACACCATGGCATTTGTACATGAAAGCAGAGAGATGAGTGCGTTAATTTAGTAAAAGCATTGGAATGTAATTTTTATTACTGTGACAAATTATTATTTATGCAGTTCGCCCAAGAAAAATCCAGGTACTTTGTTTGTATTCCACTAAAAGTCCAGATTAGAATCATTTGGGCAAGTCCAGTAATGAGGTTTGTTTATATAATTGTGACCACCCTAATATAAGCTGTGTGATGTTTCACAAAGTCCTGTATCATCCTAAAATAATAGTTGAAATTGAATTCTGTGAATTTGGAAAATTAAAAGAAGATCATTTTCAGTAACTAGAATCATGTCTAGAAAAATAGGTTCCCTTATTGTAATATAGCAATATAAGAATTGAGTCAATTTTTGTGACACTTACTTCACTTGAGTTCTCTATATCCAAATAGAGAACTCAAGTGAAGTAAGTGTCACAAAAATTGACTCAATTCTTATATTGCTATATTAGAAAAACTTCACTGTTACTAACTTCCGGTAATAATTAATATCCCTTATTGTAGCCTACATGATTTGAAATCCTTATTAGCAAACTGTTATTAGTCTACTGTAAGTGTTTCTTTAGATCCGTCGTTAACATGAAGTAATATTTTTTTTTTGTACTCCAACTTTTCTTACTTAAACACTAGTTTTGTACTTAGGCCTACTTGGTTTTATTTAATGAAAGAATGGTCTTCAGCAGTATTATCAAGTTTAGAATTTTTATCAATTTACAGCAACCAACATTTTTTTAAATTTCTTTGTCTTTTAATTAATTTTTGTTAATGTAGGTGACCTAAAAAATATTGTCAGCTTATCATATAAGTACACACCATGGCATTTGTACATGAAAGCAGAGAGATGAGTGCGTTAATTTAGTAAAAGCATTGGAATGTAATTTTTATTACTGTGACAAATTATTATTTATGCAGTTCGCCCAAGAAAAATCCAGGTACTTTGTTTGTATTCCACTAAAAGTCCAGATTAGAATCATTTGGGCAAGTCCAGTAATGAGGTTTGTTTATATAATTGTGACCACCCTAATATAAGCTGTGTGATGTTTCACAAAGTCCTGTATCATCCTAAAATAATAGTTGAAATTGAATTCTGTGAATTTGGAAAATTAAAAGAAGATCATTTTCAGTAACTAGAATCATGTCTAGAAAAATAGGTTCCCTTATTGTAATATAGCAATATAAGAATTGAGTCAATTTTTGTGACACTTACTTCACTTGAGTTCTCTATATCCAAATAGAGAACTCAAGTGAAGTAAGTGCCACAAAAATTGACTCAATTCTTATATTGCTATATTAGAAAAACTTCACTGTTACTAACTTCCGGTAATAATTAATATCCCTTATTGTAGCCTACATGATTTGAAATCCTTATTAGCAAACTGTTATTAGTCTACTGTAAGTGTTTCTTTAGATCCGTCGTTAACATGAAGTAATAATATTTTTCAGTCATAGACTAAGTTTATAACACTCTCATATCTTACGTTTTTAATTACCGGTATTATGAAGTTTGTTGTTAAGACTGAAGATAGCTATCGAAATTGCTTGCATAATTTGTGCACCCTAATTTTTAAATAATCATTTTGTACTTCATTTTTGCTTAGCTTATTTTGTGCACATTTATTTACAATTTGTTATTTTACATACATTTTTTACAGTAGGGTAAGAATTTTTAAGATTTGTAGTCCTTTCACCAAGGTCAATTTTCACATTTCATGGTAGCTATTGTTTATTTACTGAATTCCAGTACCTACGTCACAAAGAATTCCTCCAATACTGTTCAACACTGATGCTTGCCCTTTTAAATTAGGATGGTACCTAAGGGAAGTGATGACACTATGATACTATAGTTGCTCCTTAACAATTGTAGTGTGCACTTGGGTTGAAATTTCAAGATGGGAAAGAATAATAATAATTACACTGCGTCGTACAATGTAAAAGTTTAGGTTTTACTGAACAGTTTGGCATCCATGCAGCAGAAAGAGAATTTAACGTTTTAGAATCCGACGGATATTATTGGAGGAGCTAAAAATACAAAAGTGATAGTAGAACATTTCGTACTTTGAAATCTGGGAAATATCCTGCTACAGAAGATGAACTTCTACATTATTTTGAAGAACAGAAATGCAGTTATCGAAACCTCTTTTTAAAAAATCCACATATTTTACATGCTCCCATTTTTTATCGCCCAAAGTAGGGTTAAAAGTGTGCAAATTAAGCGAGCAAATGAGGAGCGTCAATTCAAAACGCGTTTAGTCCACAAATAATAATTTTTCAGGAATGACGAAAAACTGTTTGTGGCCAAACTATCAAACGAATTTGCAATATTTTTTTCTGATCAGAATCAGTAATTAATATATAGTAAAATGTATTGGGTGTGTAAAATCATTCTTTTCATTTACATCTTTTGTTGATAGTTAAAGTTTCGAAAGTAATGGACTTAACGCGTTTTGACCCAACACTATAATAATAATCATTTAAAAAGATGAAAGTTAGTATTTTATTTAAGAATTACAATCACATCTTTTCACGCTAATACAAAGTGAACTATTGCCGAAGTACCAAATTGTCAAAATTTAAACAATTTCTGTTTTTTAAGCATTTTAAATCATGGAAAATCTATGCTCCTCTTCTTTTATTATTGACTGCTATGGCATCTGTTTCGGTGTCTGGTGAATACCGCTTTCATTAGAAGAACACCTGCAAAAAGTAGGCGTCGTAAAGTTCAACGCACCACCTGTTTCGCACGTGATCGCGTCTAAAATGTGAACTCAACGTAATTTGCACCGAACCAAGTTCTGGACTGAACGCGTTTTGCATCGAACCCCATATTTCAGGCTCAATTTTAGCGGGGAAAGGTTGCGATTTGAAACAAAAACGTTATGTAGTATCATGCAGAACACCTCAGAGAATGCGAATCCGCAAAAAACTACAATACGATCGGAGGTGGACTTAACGCGTTTTGAACTGACACTCCTCAAATATGGTATGGTTATTTATGTATTTTAGTATTCAGTTCTTGTGTTGGCACTCTGCTGATGATGCAGGAACACCACCTGCGAAACGGCCGTCCAGAAGTTTACTAAGGTAAAATAAAGTGCGTTTAAGAAAGTGTTTTTATTCAAGAATTTTAGTAATTAAAGTAAATATTATTACTATCATCATCATTATTATTATTATTATTATTATTATTATTATTATTATTATTATTATTTGTCGCCCATGATGAAAAGAGAGCAATCTGAAGGTAGCCACAATTAACTTAAGCACTTACTGTTACCTATGATCATGATTTCAAATCGGAAAGCTTTCTATAAAAACAAAATCACAAATAATAATTCTTTATAAATATAAAGAAAGCAAATTTAATTTGTTATAAAAATAACTTAGTATAATATTGCATCAGTATATTACTGAATTTCGGCCTTGGTGGTCTCAAGGTAGCATGCCCACCTCTAGATCTGAAGGTCGCAGGATCAATCCCAAATTTTTCAGGATGTAAAAATCCTGGGTACAGGGTCCTCCAAGAGGAACTTTAAACTGGGGGGCCCATGTCATACATTTACAGCATGTAAAAGAACTCCAAGCCTCTGGACAAAATTTCTCGGCCCTTTCAGCTTAGTTTTCGGAGGGGGATCAAGAGGCGATGGGCTTACCACCTGTCCCTCTGCCCTCTCTCGGAAAATAAGAATAACAACATTCAGATAGGTAACACAAACCTCCACTTGGAGGCCCTTCACCCCAACATAGGAGATATAGAATAACAGATACAGATACATAATTTACAAACAGATATTGAGTCCAATAATTTATTTGATTCGTTTTCCTCTAAACCAAGCCTACTTCCAAATGAACTTAACATAAATTTCTACTTCAAGACTCAGCTGGATTTTTCTTTGGTCAGCTGAAAATTAATTTACTTTAAAATCCACATGATGTTGACTTAAATCTGGATGTATCAAATAACATACCTGTATGATCAGAAAATACGAGAGACCTCAGTGAAGTTATCTTAAAAGATAGGTGTTCTGATAGAAAAACTATCCAGGTTTTCATTGCTTTGCCAGAGTTTGGTATTACATAAAAAATTGAGAATTGTGTTAATGTGTGAATCTGGTGTAGTGTGTGAAAAATGAAAATTCTTCTTGAATTTGAACAGTTTAAAATGTAACTCATGTTGAGTCTGCCTTCTGTGTGGTAATTATGAAATATGAATGTTTTTTTTTTTTTTTTTTACATGTAATTGTTAATCCCAAATGTGGAGATGTTATGGAAATAAAATATTTTGCACTGATATAACAGAATCTGATGCTGACTGTATACTTCAATATACCTCATGAACAATGTAATTTCTCTTTATTAAGAGGTGGAGGCCACAGAACTTTAAAAGCTTATAAGATATATATTTAACTATAGTAACACTGAACTAAACTCTGTGATGCTATTTCCTTTGAGGGACTAGGCCTACAATCTAACCATCACTCCATCATTTACCGAAGTAGTTCCAAGATTAAACCTGACCTCTGGAGCCATAGTTAGCAGTGATAACAAAGCAGGTGTCCTTAACTTACTACGAGGGCTATTTTTTCTTTCAAGGTCCGATCGGTCGCGAAATGAAAACCACAGTGAAAATCAAAACTGTTTTATTTGGAACATTTAGGTACACCATCTAGCTACTTCTCTACATAGTCACTCTCCAATTGAGACATTTCTTGAAGCGTGGTGCAACTTTCAAATACCTTCTTCATAGAAGCTTGCCGCCAGTGTATTGAGAAGGGTCTTCACAATATTTTGAAGTGTTTTGAAATTCTTCATTGGTGTGGAAGCCAGATCTTGGGTTTGTTTGGGAAATTTGTGTGCATCCATTGTTTGGATTGTTCTTTTGAATCTGGATTGTCATAACAAATCCATGTTTCATCCCCTGTCATGATGGATTTCAAAAACTCGTTCCTGTGCCGAGTGACTTTCATCTTTTACGGCAGCTGAAGAAAGATCTGGGAGGACAGAGCTTCCACACCAATGAAAAATTTCAAAACCCTTCAAAATATCGTGAAAACCCTTCTCATTCTCAATACGCTGGCGGCAAGCTTCTATGAAGAGGGTATTTAAAAGTTACACCATGCTTTGACAAATGTCTCAATTGGAGAGCGACTTTGTAGAGAAGTAGCTAGAAGGTGTACCTAAATGTTCCAACAAAAAACAATATTGATTTTCACTGTGATTTAGGCCAACTTTTGTTTTCCATTTTTCCTTATCACACATAAACACTCCTGCCCGAAGCGGGACTTGTACCCACAGCCTCCACCATGGTTCTAAGGAGCACGCCTTAGGCACCACGGCTAAGGAGAATGGCAGATTCGAAGTGATCTATAATTCTATGCGGTATATTGAAAAAATTGTGACGCATTTATTTCCAAGTTTTGACAAAAAAGTGGCAAAGCCACCTGCAATTGATTTGACAAATGAAATGTATTACTGAAAACTGATGCTTCGATAGCGCTAAAAATTCATGTTTTCTGCCAGTTTTTTACTCATAACATGCGAACAAAAGCAAAAATTAAAAATCCGGTTTCGAGGTGCATTTAGCCACCCTTCAAGTCCATATATGTTTAAAATTTCATATCTCTGCATGCAGTAGATTTCACTGGGCATTGTGCACAGATAGACAGACAGACAAACACTTCTCTTCCATACGGTATTCCTTAGAGCAGGTGGGTGTAGAAAAAACTAAACTCCGTGGCGCTACATCCCTTAAGGGAAAGGCCTACCACCCGACAGGATTGGGGGCATGTGGTCAGCATGCCGATAATGGTGGTTTCCATGACCGGAGCCGCTACTTCTCTTTCAAGTAGCTCCTCAATTTGAATCACAAGGCTGAGTGCACCCCGTTCCAGACCTCCCTACCTCAGAAAAATCCGAGGAGGTACCGGGGATTAACCCAGGCTGATGGATCTGTAGTCAGCGACTCTAACCACAAGACCACGCTGACGGTCGGGGGGGGGGAGGGTAGATAATTCCAAAATAGATATGTTTTGGAAGGTTTACATCAGATAAGATTTTGAAATATCTTAATAAAAATATGGAGCTAATGACTTTGCTACATGTATGCTCTATGTGATCAGCCCAAATTAAATGTCTGTCTATTACAAGACCCAGAAATTTATGTTTATTGACCTCATTGACAGATTCGTCTTTTATTACTAGGTTCCTTTCCTTTTCCTTAATATATTTATGTGTTTCCCAAAATCCTAAGGGCTTTATAAACGAAAAGGGGTCATGAGGGGGAAAAAGCATTTTTACTGGTTTTCTTGACTTAAAACTTGGTAAAAGTAGACTCCAAAACATGAGCTCTTGGCTTCTGATATTACTTCTGGTTATTTTTATTGAGAAATTGACTATTTAGTCAACCATGTAGTTCACTTCAGCTGAAAACGTACAAGGGTCAAATCAGTATTAAACCTCCTATTTATTTTCATTGAAACTACAACAGATACAGAGAGCATACCAACACAGTTCAATAGACCAAGATCTCAGTATAAGTTACCTTATTTTTGCACATAGCCACCACCATTTATGTTGCACTTCCCAGCCTCGAATAAGAGCCTGTATGCCAAACATGTAAAAATCTGTAACAGCAGAGAAATGTTGCTTTCTTACATCTTTGTTCATTGCATTCTTTTCTATAATCCACATGATACAATAGTCCTTGAAGTGAAGATATGTGAATTCTCCAGCAAGAAAGGAACTCTTTTGGAATAGGCAAGATGTATCCCCCCACCTCCCCAAGGAGTGCAAGAAAACTGTCAATTTTTATTTAGCGCTGCAAGAAGATGCTGACTAAGCTGAAAGCCTGAAGTTTTAGAGTTAAAACAGCAGGTGGATGGGTAGGTGAAAGTGGTGTTCAGAGTTTTACAAGCATGGCATATAGGCTCTTATTCATTGCTGCAAAAGTACATAATAAATGACGTCTATGTGAAGAGAAGACTTAGACCTGAAGGAACAAGAAGTGTACATAGCTGAAATCTTGCTCTACTTAACTTTGTTATTATGCTTTCAGTACCTGTTGCGGATTCTATGAAAATAAATAGGCATTAAATTCAGAATGACCCTTGTACCTTTCAGAACATGGCCTTACTAGTCATCAAGTTTCTAGTCTCTAGCAACAAGTTAATGACTTTAACTTTCAGACATGCCTAACTGCTAGTTATATAATGGGTAAAATAAGAAATACTTAGGAAGTGACACAAAATAAATTCCATCTGACCATGGTGCAGCCAGGATTTTAATCTGGAATGTGCTAAAAATTATAAAATACATGATACAGTAGAGTCCCGAAAAATCGGCCTAATGTGGACCAAAGGGTGGCCGAGTGTGTGAAAATGTCGGGTTATCGGGAAAGGTTTTAAAAAAAGAATAAGTACGAGTGTTTCCTCAGAAAATACAGTACTTGTATGTATTGGTTGTTTGAGAATACATAAGGCATAAAGCTGTCTATAATGCAAATTAACTAGCTGATTTTGCAAAAACTGGCTACATTTTTTTTAAAGAAATGCGTAATATCCTGTTGCTTTCCACACTGCACTCTGCATTTTGCTGCTTCATCACCCTGCCAGGGTGTGGTTGAGTTATCCGGACTGCCGGGTTATCGAGTGCCGAGATTTCGGGACTCTACTGTAGTAAATTTTTAAAAACATTTATTATAAGCTGAATGGAATTAATTCTTCAATTTTCATTACAACTTATTCTTATTCGATGAAGTTATTATCGTATTGCAAACATCATTAACATTATTATCATCATCATCATCATCATAATCACAATTTTTCATCTCATCTATTACTTACAAAAAGTCTTTTAACACACCACAGTATTCTACTTTTGAAATACATAAATATCGTACCAGTAGCCCTAATTACAACTGAATCTGCTTGCCGATAGTGTTGGGTTCTGTGTGATATTAAACAAATCGTGTGAACCACTGTAGCAAACAAGAGTTAAAAACTGTATTCAGACAGTCAGCTGATTGAATGATAGAATGACGAAGAATTTAACATTAACAATGTATCTTCTGTACATTACTGCAATAACCATTGTTATTGCAGAAGATACTAAATTTTTTTGACTAACATGATCTCTTGAAATGATTGCTATTAACAGAAAATTTTATCATATTCTGCCATTATGATTCCTGCAGCAGGATTTGGACTCAGTTCGGGGAATGTAAAGTAACATTGCAAATTTGCAAATTAATGCACATCTGACTACAACATAAAAGAAGCTAATATGAAGGATGATGGGAAAGTGTAACTCTAAACAATAAAGCAATTTATTCTGTTGAGTACTGGCTTAGAAATCAGACCACAGGTGGATAGATACACCATGTCATGGGCCATATGACATGATTACTCTTTTAAAAAAAAAAACTTTTATAGGTACCAAATGAAGATTCCTTTAGGGAAATTCCACAGGAATGTCAACCTGCAAAATTATTATTATTATTATTATTATTTTTTTTTTTGTTTTTTTTTTGTTTTTGTTTTGTATTGAGGTATGACACTTGTTTTTTCAAAAAATATTTCTGTGCAAATGGTTGTGCCCTTGTCTATACTAATATATATACGGTATACAATATACATATCTATATATATTTTTTTTAATGAATTTTCATGAAATATAATTTATTGTTTCATGCCTAATTTGATCATGTGGTACTGAATCTGATTATCGATGAAAGAAAGTAGGTTTATGGATAATATAACCACTAATTAAGTTTTGGTTCAGTATTTTTTTCAATGAAATCTGAAATTCTGAAAGTCAGTTACTAAATACAAGTTTTTTAACAGGCACAAATTAAGACATACACTGAACATATTACATATCCTCTACCTAGCATACAGGAAAATCAATATTATGTACCGTATTTTTCGGACCATAAGACGCACTTTTATACCTTGCAAACAGTCTTGAAAGTTGGGTGCGTCTAATGGCCCGAAATAAAAAAAATTAAAATTACGGTAAATATTGCTAGTAATACCATAATCATTAAGAAGTTGTTGTAAGGATAAGTTAGTTGCAAATTTTGGCACAGACTGTACATCAGGTCGCTTGTCAGAATCAGTAAAATGAGAGTAGCTGGAAGCCATGTGATAAGAAAGGAATGTTGAGTTCTTTCATACAAAAGGAGTTGTCTCTGTGGATTGGTCTAAATGAAGACAATGACTTCTAAACAGCCTGACGTTGAGCACTGAATCCATTGAGAAAGTCATGATATGTGTATGCAATGAAGAATATTATTCCCTTTAAAAATTTTCATTTAAATTCACATTTTTTCCTTAAATTTTCATCCTAAAACCAACGTGCGTCTTATGGTCTGGAGCGTCTAATAGTCCGAAAAATACGGTATTTAGAATTTGAAATGTTCATTGCAGCAATGCACAACAATATGGTAACTGACTGACAGGCATGGTAACTGACAATATTATGATTAAAATAAATACTTAAATTTCATCAATTTTGGAGGGTATTTACCTATCTATCTATATTAATAAAAATGAATTTCCAAAACGTATGTTGCCGCATCACTTGAGAACGGCTCGACCGATTTGGCTGATTTCTTTTTTGTTGTCTTCGTAATTGTCAGGACAAGGTTTGTTTGAAAGAAAATTTTTGGAAGATCCACGGGAAAAGTCGGAAATGTGAAATGAGGCAGAGTTAGAAAGTTCTGCTGTCAATTGTTTACATAACGAAAGTATTGTTTACGATGTTCACATAGGGCTTTGAAAACTATATTATAATACTGGGCTTTAACAAATTCTGATACTATCGATGTAATTAATACATTTGTGAAAATAATTCTTGAAGAATAAAATCCACGAAAATAAAGCAGTCACATAACTTTCTCTACTCTCGACATGGAAAATATTTTCTCACTTCACATTTTGATGTAGAATGAGCGGTCGTATTGCAGGGACAACTTAAGTGTGTGCCAGTGAGTATGCTATATCGGAAGTCTGTAAAAATTCTTATCCACTGATATGTCACTCATAGCTGTAGGCTTTGTATTAGTTGAGAAATAGGCCTAGGGATGTTTATCAGAGGCCCTAAGCATCTAAAAGAAGACAAAATGGGATGGAACATTTTCAGTCCTACACGCGCAGTATATTATGTCCCATGCTTTTGTTAAGAAAAGTATGAAAGTGGTATTGAATTTATCTTTTACTTCAGCCCCGGAACGGTTGTATGGTAATATGAGAGTGAGAAATACAATTTCCTGTCAAGACAATACAATCTTATGTAACCGGAATTTCTTTTTCTTCTTATTTGCACTCCTCCCAGGCATGGTGTGTAGAAGCAATGGAATGCAACATTCGACATCCTCTGAGAGCCATAAAAAGCTATATCTAGCATTTTCTGAGGGAATAGTCTGAGTGCCATATGTCGTTCTTCCTCATTTCGAATTCTACATACATATTATATAAGGACCTAGAGTTTCAACATTGAAAGTCCTCCATAAGTTAATTTCATATTACAAAATACAAAACCCGGACGACGCCGGGCCTTTTAAGCTAGTTTACCATAGCCTATAATTTGATTTGGGACTTCTGCATTTATGACATCTCTTGCCCTCTAGTCTTAACATAGACCTACTGAAATAAATGGTATTAATGAAATTTGGAGAGAAATTATTATGGCATGTTTTCAGTCTTATTTCACTGAAGAGATTGATATTGTATTCTGAAGGAGAGAAAGTAAAACTCAGTTTTAGCTTTCAGCTTAGTAAACTGACGCCGAAACTTCTCAGCTCCCTCTAGACCCCTGTTAACCATGCTACAGATGTTCATACATCAACAGTAGCAAAGGTGCATTTTACTGTGATGCTTATTTTATTGTAGGGTTTTAAGTTAAAGATAGGTTTTCAGTGTTATGCCCTGAAAACAAATATTTGCCCTTGACTGGATCAATCCCAGGATTTAAGCTTGGTAAGTTGATGCTGAGATCACTCAGCTCCTAAAGGATGTACCCAGTCTCATTCCAAACATTTCTCTAGATCTCTAGCGACCTTACTACAATTAATGTTAGCAGGTATAGCGAGGTTGCTCCATACACAGATACTTACTTTATTTATTTTATTTTGGAGTTATAAGTTACCGTACCTTAATCTACTATATGTAGGCCTAGTATAATACAGGGGTGCCCACCCCCCCCAAACGTCATGACTCACCCCCCCAAACTTGATTGCTCACCCCCCCAAACTTGATTGCTCACCCCCCAAACTTCATTGCTCACCCCCCAAACTTCATTGCTCACCCCCCAAACTTCATTGCTCACCCTCAACCCAATTGGCTGTCGACAAGGGCGCCCATATGATATTTTCTAGGGGGGGGGTCAAATTTTTAAATTAATTAATTTTTTGTGGCTTTAACTTTTTGGGCCACTTTGTAACATTATATTAATAATATAATAAGTGCAACAATGACGTAGCCAGAAAATAATTGCGGGGAGGGTCGGAAGTGCCGGGGGGGGGGTTTGGAATACCTCCCCAAAAAGGGGGTCGGGGGCCCATCCCCAGAAAATTTTTAAATATTGAACTAATGAAAATCACATTTTACGCTATTTTAGCACAGAAAAACTAGTTAGGAAATTTGTTTACCATACTCGAAGACATGTAAATAAGAAATCATTACCTAAGTGGGGGGTCCACCCCCGGAAAATTTTTAAGTACTGAACTAATGAAAATAACATTTTACGCTATTTTAGCACTCAAAAACTAGTTAGGAAATTTGTTTACCATACTCGAAGACATGCCAATGTAAATAAGAAATCATTACCTAAGTGGGGGTCCACCCCCGGAAAATGTTTAAGTACTGAACTAATGAAAATCACATTTTACGCTATTTTAGCACTCAAAAACTAGTTAGGAAATTTGTTTACCATACTCTAAGACATGCCAATGTAAACAAGAAAATGTTACCTAAGTCGGATGTCCACCCCCGGGAAATTTTTAATATTGAACTAATGAAAATCTCATTTTACGCTATTTTAGCACTGAAAAACTAGTTATGAAATTTGTTTACCATACTCTTAAGACATGCCAATGTACATAAGAAATCATTACCTAAGTTGGGGGTCCAACCGCGGAAAATTTTAAATAATTGAATTAACGAAAATCACATTTTATGCTATTTTAGCACTAAAAAACTAGTTAGGAAATTTGTTTACCATACTCTTAGACATACCAATGTAAACAAGAAAATGTTAACTAAGTCGGGTGTCCACCCCCGGGAAATTTTTTAATGTGGAACTAATGAAAATCACATTTTATGCTATTTTAGCACTGAAAAACTAGTTAGCAAATTTGTTTACTATACTCTAAGACATGGCAACTTAAACAAGAAATTGTTACCTAAGTTATAATACTTATTACTATGTATAAGAAAAGTTGAGTAACACATGAAAGAATGGACATAATAGGCCTACTCATTATGTTATGAAAAGAAAATAACTGCTATATCATATTTGACACACCAACAAATCTTGTTTAATTATTTTTTTTTTTTAAATACAAATATAGAATTTTAGGTTTTGACTTTTCGGGGTCCAAACCCCCTGAACACCCCTTTCCTAATCCACTGTGGATTCTGCTTCCATGTTGTTGATTTGGTAAAACTTCTGCAATTCAAATAATTGTCTTAAAAGAAAAACACCCGACTATAATAATTAGTAATATACATTTTTCTTTGCGCCCCCGGGTATGGGCGCCCGTGGCTGTCGAAATTCTTCATCTTTATCTTTATAAAGAATTAGAAGAGACTTTTTGAAGTTATAGAACTTGACTGTTTTTATTTTAACATATAAAACTCTAATTTTCCAACAATTTTCAACCCCCCCCCCCCCCCAGAAAAATCATACATGATAATATTTTGCCCCCCCCCCCAGAAATTTCAATGACGCAGTCTGCGTCTTAACCCCCCCCCCCCCTGTGGGCACCCCTGTATAATATCAATGTCTTGTTTTTTAGTTTAGCAGCACTAAATGAAATTTCTTACATGAAACATTCCAAATCAACTAATTAACATGTACATAGTTTTGCATTGATCAACTTAAAATGCATATTATGCAAGATTATGGGTAGAATAGAATATCTGAGATAAGTAAAAAGTTGTTGTTACAATCAGTTAGGGAACCTATTCAGCTTGCCAAAGACATGATTTTAACTGGGTGAAAACTGAATTTTTCTTTCATGAGCCCATTTCACTTCAAAGCAATGGACCATTCCTAATTTAAAAGCAGTGTAGAAAGAGTAAAGAGGTTTAAGAAATGTGTATGGAGTGTTGCCTGTTGTTTAGCAATGTGTTAGCATTGTAAAAGTAAAATAGGCCTAATTGTGCAATCGGCCCAAATTAATTATATTTGCCTCTAACATGAAATGCTTGCTGTTATAGGAATGAGACTATTTATGAAGTTTGAGATATATATAAAATTGGGACATGTCAGTCAGTTACCAAGGTATTAATTGTTGCTTCGCATTATCTGATATAGACAAGTTAAAATTATGGCTAAAACAGCAGTATTATTAGCCTACTTTTTAGTAAACATTAAAGTTTTATTAAATTGAAAGTTATAGTTTCAGAGAAATTCTAATAAATTTTTGGAGACGTCCAGATAGCAGTTGCACTGCTGTTAGTTACCATGAATTTATAATAAAGTTTTGAGTTCTGAAATGAATTTGATTTCACAATATATGATTGAGATGCCTCAGATACACAGAATATGCTCAGATATTCAAAAAGTTAAACAGGTATTGTACTTTGTTTCAACTACCCATGGAATTGCCCTTTAGCTAAATGCATTATTTGGATTATTTTACCTTTAGGCCTAACTAGAAGATTTTGTTCAAGTGCCTGCGGTGCCCAATCCATTCTGCAAAGGAGTCCAATATATTTCACGATCTGTTCACGTTCTTGGTTTCACAGCCATTTTAATAAGTTATTGAAGCAATCATGCCAAAAAATCATAACTCTAATAGGAAAATATGTTCACAGCAAGACATAGTTCTAATTGAAAACATCCACAATATTTGTTTCTGCCGCGCACCATGTAATACTGTGCTCCTATTGGTCCATTGTGCCGTTCTTTATTAACCTACTTTTCATGGCGGGACCAATAAAAACATCAGGCCTACCGGAAATTTTCGGTTAGAAATTCTGTGCAACAAAACTTCTATTTCACTTTGTCACATTATTAATATCCCCTAAATCTCTAAAAAACATAAAATACACTAATATCCTAGATTTTTGTTCTACATTGTAAGTATAAAGCCGTAAAACGAGCCAACTTCATACATATCACTACCAAGTTTAAAGACTTCTCACACGATGTCAGCACCATGTAGTTCTGCCAAGTGCAGCCATCTGGCGGCGAAACAGTTATTTTTTATTGACCCAATTATGCACGTTTCCAAAATAGGGTCGTATGGGACACAGCGAATATTTTATTTGTATTGCATCATTTGCAGTTTCCTGCAACACATGAAAAATTGGATATATAAATATTGTAATTCTATCACTATGCCAGATTTACCCTAAAATAAATATACCCCAATAAAAAAAATGCAGATTTATTGTAATTAAAACTAGTATGTATCTAAAATATATTAGATCTTCTAGGGAGTTAATATCTAAACACTTTTCCAGGGATGACCCTCTCATTTTCATAAATAGTAACACCCCCCCCCCAAGCTTCGTATCACCCCAACCTCGTGAAATGTAATGCCCACCCTAACAAATACTGTAGTGGATTTACAGTAGGCCCACTATAAAACCTTTTCCCTATATATATGTAAAATTAAAAAAAGTGTCAATTGAAGAAGCATGGTTCCTCGGGCCCCTATCATTAAACCCATCGCACTGATAGAAGTCAGGTTGTATTTTTGTTTATAAAAATCTACAGTGGGTTCACAAATCAGTCGTTTCTCTGCATTCACCTCTTCTGGCTGCTGTTCATAGGATTCAAACCTGATCGTAGGGTCCAATACATATCCTTCAGATGATGAAAGTTTGAAGGCTATGATGTCAATTCTCTTATTGCTGCCTTCACTGGAAATGCCATGAACTCTTCGTACGCACTGTAACCAATTCCCCTTAAAGCGTTAGCAATAATGGATCGCACTGTATGATGATGAGAATTTCGTAGGAGTTCACCATGAGAACAGGCTCCAAGGACATGCTCAAGGGTTTGAAACTCCCTGTGGCATCACAGACAGAGGTTGTTGCCTTGGGACGTGCCAGGTACACTGTGAACTGTTGACACATTTGCCGTCATCTTGACACCTTTTCCTTTATGCTCTTTCTTACTCATAATTTTAGGAGACTCTTGTCCAGCTAGTTCAAGAATGGCACCTAAATGTCTCTACAGTGTCTTCCAGTGAAGTTTATTTTTTTTAAGTGTATAGGTCAATATTATTAAGGATCGTAAACACTGTCATTCAGACATCTCGTATTCAAGAAATAATTTGATAATAATATTTTAAGGAATATACAGCCACTAA
Organism: Ectobius pallidus; assembly: GCA_964059195.1. NCBI lineage: Eukaryota > Metazoa > Arthropoda > Insecta > Blattodea > Ectobiidae > Ectobius > Ectobius pallidus. The sequence continues at coordinate 45,744,960 of CAXKWD010000004.1, read as the reverse complement.
CAACTTCATGGCGGAGAAAGTTAAGCTCACTTCTTCAGAATGGACAGCCATCTTGAAATTAAATATAAATTATGCCAACTTGAAAGGAGTTCCTGGAAATCATAGTGAATCGAACAGGACATCCCTTTGTCGCAGATGTGCAAAGGAGACTGAAACACCAGGCCATGTGCTCGGATCTTGTCCCTTCAATTCTCTCCTGATTACCCAGAGGCACCACAAGTTGAAGCATGCACTTACCACCATGTTAACAAAACAAGGATACGAATGCTTTGAGGAAGTCCATGCTATTGATGGGACAGGATCCGATCGCTTTGCCGACATCGTGGCTTTTAAGAAAGGATCACATGAAGCTTACATCCTTGACCCCACAATAAGGTATGAAAATAATGCTGCCGACCAAGCAAACAACGTAGACCGTGAAAAAAAGGATATATATGAAAGCTGTATTCCTTTCTTTAAAGAGAAATATAGGAGGAATTTTGGTGATCGGCATTTTACTGTCCATGGACTTTTATTTGGAGCAAGAGGTACTGTATACCGATCGGTTGCTGACGTACTTAGGAAGCTGGGACTGGACTTATCATCCTTAAATCAGATGGCAGAAAACATCATTGCTGACTCAGTGGGCATATTGCACCACCACATATATAAGAATATATAGTAAAAATTGTTTACATGTTTTATTTAAACTATTGTTTATATGTTACCCATTTTTTACCATCATTTGAACTATTGTCAAAAGTGATTGATTGGTATGCTGTGTCTATGGCAACTTGCTTGAAGCAAGCAGCTCATTTTGTTCAATAAAATGTATTCTCTGATCTCAATTGGAGAGGGACTCAAATGCACAATGTCTCCACTGCAATGCAGTCGTTTAGACCACTAGATCAAACTGCCAGTTGAGTAGAATAAGTTCAGAGAGCCTCTTGTACGAATTCCTTCTTTTAACAATGTCTTTACAATGTTAACAAGGCATAATTTTATTGCTGTTGTTGAAAATATAATAAAAATTAGCTGTAATTTCCAATGAAGTAAATATGTTCAGTTTAATTAATCAAAATTATTATCTCAACAATATTTTTAAAAGTATTTTTAAGAAAAAGAAACAAATCCATAGTGAGCCAAGTTTATAAACTTGCACTACTGGTACAAGTGCCATATCTTTCCTTTATGCAGGATAACTGAAAATAAGTATAAATGGAGCTCATTAGTTGTAAAATTAGAGAAATTATACCAAATATTATTGTATACACCAAGTAAGACTCTGCTACGCCTCATCCAAAATACTAGATTTGTCCGCTGCAGTCCTGCTTTGCGTACTTGATACATAAATAACTATTAATGCTTATCTGTTTTCAACACTGTTTGCTTACAACTGTTTTCTCCTTTATATCTGTTTTCAACACTGTTTGCTTACAGCTGTTTTCTCCTTTATAATGATAGAAGACTTAAATATAACTTAAATCAGTCCAGCTTTTCATTATCTGGGGCCACCTGAAAAGGTTTAAAAAAACAATAATATAAAGATAATTACATTTAAAGCTGTACTTGGCTACACTGAAGTTGACTTCCGATGTTGATAATAAGTTAGAGTTTCATGGGAATCCGGTCAGTTGGATGGATTCAGAGACAAGTCTACTTTAAAAGCTCTGTCAGGAAAAATCTGAGGTTCGATTCTAATGAATAATTTTCAATGCAATTTCTTGTTAATTTTATTTATTTTTTATTTATTGGTGTGTTTTTTCCTTTTCTAAGTAAAGTCACTGTAAGGCAATAATTAACAAAATATTTAAAGTACATAACAACTTGATTTGGCAATACTAATGAAGCAGTGTGTTGCACCACCCCTATTTTACAATAGGCCTATATTTTTTAATAATGATATTGGGAATGAACTTTGACCATCACTTTTCCTGTGACTTAATTGAGATATTCATACAATGTCCATGCTGACACACAGCATGAGGTAAGGACTCTCAAAATATGTTCAGGTCACCTCTTGTAAATTTAGCCAAATTCTTGATTCATTTATATGTCATAATTCCAGAACTTCAATGTGTATCAGGTACATTCAGGTCAGTTTTCAAAATTTCAATAAATTAATCTTCTTATTTGTAATATACGAGGGAGAATCAAATGAAAACCGCAATTAATTTTTTTTCCACTATTTTACTGCAGGAATAATGCTTCTTGCTTGTACATTATTTTTCCACATAGTCCCCTCCCAGTTCAATGCCCTTATGCCATCGAATAGTTAGTGCTTTGATACCGTGTGAGAACTGCCCTCCAAGGGGCTCCTTTAATGGACCAAAGATGTGGAAATCTGATGGTGACAAATCTGGCGAGTATGGCGGATGTGGGAGGCACTTGAAGTGAAAGTCATAGATGGTTATAATGGTTGCATGAGCAGAAAAACACCTGCACTCAGCAATCTCCTTCGCTTTGTCACTATCAGACTTCCACATATTCGGTCCATTAAAGGAGCACCTTGGAGGGCATAAGCTCAAGTATGATGAAGACCGTCCAATCGGCAGTGCACGAGTGGCTACAGCTTCAACCAAAATAATTTTTCTCATGCGGTATCGAAGCACTTCCTATCAGATGGCGTAAGTGTATTTAACTAGGAGGGAACTATGTGGAAAAATAATGTACAAGCAAGCATTCTTCCTGCAGTAAAATAGTGGAAAAAAATTAATTGCGGTTTTCATTTGATTCTCCCTCGTATGTCATAATTTATGTACTTGCTACATTAATTAAATAGTCATAAACAGGGTTAAGATTTTTAGGTGTAAATTCCTTATGGAAAAAAAGGTGATAAAAATAAGGGAGAAAAGGTGCTACTAAACTCGTCATGTAACAAACTTATTTTCTTTGTAGCTGGTGGGCTTTCAGTTCTGCATCTCCTCAAAGCAGATAAGGTTTACTATTCCCATGCTCACTGCAAGTTGATAAAAATTAATTGAAAGTTATGAAAGAGCTTAGATATTGGAACAAAACCAAATAATTATATCTATATATATAAAAATGAATGTATGTGTGTGTGTGTGTGTCCTTTATGCATTACTACGCCATTCATTCGATCGCCATGAAACTTTGGGAAGTTGTTGGGTACATTCCCGGGAAGGTTTCTGTCATACTACATTTTTAATTTTAGCTTCCGTTCGTGAGTTACGAGTGAAAAACGGGCAGAAAACGTGTATTTTTTGCGTTTTCGAAGCATCGGTTTTCAGTAATACATTTCAGTGCCAAATCAATTATGGTAGGCTTTGGCTATTTTTGTCATACCTTGGAAATTAAACTTTCGCGATCGCTTGAATGTTGTAGCTCACGCTGGTCGATTCATTTGTTTATAATGTCAAGGCCGCAGACATATGAAATTTTCAACCTACACCAAAGAGGATTATTATTATTATTATTATTAGAGCCCGGATTTCCATGCAAATGCATGTTTTTATATATTTTGGTCACACTTCTCAAACTTTGTAGTTACACATTACATGACTTATGGATTCCAAATAAACATATTTTTTCCGTGCATGTTTGCATATTTCGGCCTTTTTATGGCAAAATTCATGCATAATGCATGTTTTGGATTTTTTGGGCTTAATGTAGCATATTCAGACGTTTTTAATGCATATAAACCAGCATTTTCTGGTTTTAGTGCATAATATCAAGTTACCATGCATAACTGTGCACATTATGAATGTGCCTCCCTAAAATCTCGGCTTTTCAATGAAACGTAAAAATGTTGTATTGATTCACTTGGCAACTGAGTCTGCCACCTGCATGAATTTGAGAGTGCAAGCTACTGTTTACCCTAAATAAACAGTAATATAATACACCAGACTACAAAAGAAAATGCCGACTCGCCGACCCCCACCACCTTCCATTGAAAGAAAACTGCTATAACAGAATGTTCTCTGCTTGAATTTGCCAGTCACTAGCATTGTTGAAGGCTTTGAATACTTTAGAATCGTGTTGTGGAGAAACGGGTGTGACAGTCAGGGAAAAACTTAAGAAGGTACTTAGTTCAAACCCTGATCTTAAACTTCTGAAAACGTGAAAGATGTATTATGTGGAGAAAATGTAAAAGACATGGAATTCGATAGTGCATGTTTCGCCCTTCATTGTGCATATTTGGAGATACGATAGTGCATGAATGCATGCATATTTTTAAGTTTGATAGTGCATGAAAATCCGGGCTTTAATTATTATTATAAGAGGGATAGTCAATATAGGCCTAAATATGGTCAAACGTTGTTCGATTTGGACGAAACTCACTATACAGGGGTTTTCTGGGCCAAGGATCTCGAATCTGAGGTCGCTTTTACCAGGCGACGCTATCTAATCGAGGTATGTAATTCACGTGATTTAGGTGTTAATAAATATAATGATTTAACTATTATGCTCTTAATTTTTAATTTTTAAAATAATTATCGCGTGCGAAGCCGTGGGCACACGCTAGTAATAAATAAAAAAAACAATAAAACTAAAAAACCATTGGCTATAGCCTATAAATAATGAAATGAACTTTGGAGGATTATTAAAAAACTGCAGTAAAATACAAAAAGAGAAAAAAAGGGATTATGGGAACAGTGGAATAAAAAGGCTAAAAGCCCCAAAAAGTGGTAAAAAGGTGCTAAAAAATTGCCTCCATTCTCAACTAGAGACGTTTCACACTATAATTTCTTTCACAGGAGCTCTAATCTGGTTTACAAAAAAAGGTGCACACCTAAAAATCCTAATTCTGGTCACAATGTACAGAGTTATACAACAACAAACCAGCTAACATTAGTTTCGTCTGTAGTTGTTTTCTACATCCATATTACCTCCCAGATAAATAAAAAACTACTTTCAACAAAAAATTTCAAAAAAAGGTATTACAAAAGTACAAGTTATGGATCAGGGCTAATATAAGGATAGGTAATTTTGCTTACATGGACTACCAATTTCCCTTAAGCTCTATCCACAATGCGCAGTCGGCAGTTGTTAGTCGGTAGTTTGTAGTCGAAGTATAACGTGTGGTGATCAATGGACGCCATTCACAATGTGCAGTTGCAGACGACAGCAGACAATCGTCAGTTGGTAGACAGTAGTCGGCAGACGAGAAATTCATCTCTGACTACGAACTGAACGACTGCAAGTAACATATTACGCGAATGAAAATTATTTACTAATGGAAATACACAGATTAGCATACTACGAGAAAGCAAGATGTGTTTATAACATATATTATCCAATTATAAAGCGATTCCTCCACCTTTTTTATTCTGTAAAATGTTTCCCTAAAACGACTCGAGTGCTGCTCCCAAGCGGCCGATTGCAACAGCAAACTGCCGACTACTGACTAACAACTGCCGACTGCGCATTGTGGATAGAGCTTAAATGCTGTGGCTGTGACACTTGATATAACCAGTGCTGATATATACAGTGTACAAAAATAAAATGCTTTGGGAAGTTTAATGCAATAGTTACATTTACAACTTTTGTGTCGCTTATACTTTATATGTAGCCTTTGCTGTCACAGTCGTTTGATGACATTTTCGGAATCATATCCCATAGTTTGAACTTGTTAAAAATCTTCCCAACAACTACCTTACACCCTTAACTATCTTATCTGGGCCCAGTTCACCTCAGCCTTCACAAATAAAATACCGTGTAACACAAAAAGAACTGATGGTGGCATATCATATCCTGAAATGCACCTTATAAATTGGACTCAGACAAGATACTTAAGGGTATAAGGTTGTGTTTTTATCAAGATTTTTAACATATATTACACCTTACTGGGAGAAATTAAATTCCTTATTTCAATAACATTAATCACTTACCACTTAACTTATTTCAAGAAAATCAGCACTTGATATAACTGTCAAAAAGTACAGTGGAACCTCATGAATCCAAACTAATTGGGGCTGACCTCTGTCTGGATTCTGTAAAATTCAAATTATCCAGGGAATTCAGTAAAATACTCTTGATATTTCACATGCAGTAGAATATTGATTTTGGGTACTCTATGAAAGAGTAGGGAAAAAGCTAATTAAAGATAAAAAAAGACAACCAATTTTGTTTCCACTAATTACAGTCTTGTATTCATTCTTAAATACCAATTCAAATGTTTATTTTTAGTTAGGAACAAACATTAGTTTCGTTTCTGATTTGTAATTGTTATTTTTCTTTCATTCTTAATTAAACAAATTTGTTCGGATTATCTGAAATTTCGGATTAATGGGGTTTGGATTTCCAAGGTTCAACTGTATTTTTGAAAGTAATAAGGGAAGTTACTAGTTTAATCTGCATACAATTTTGTCAAATAAGAGATTTCCATTTTGTCTTAAATTTTTTCTAACAGTTTCTACAATACTTGCAAAACAATTAATCATGACGAGCTGGACTGGAAGAAGATAACATCATCTGCTACAACAGCTGTGGTCGTCCTTGGATTCCCTTCATCATCTTTTATTTCACCATAAGTCAGTCTTCCAGATACATAAACTCTCTGTCCTTTCTTGAGATAGTTATATACAGTGTCTCGTAGTGAGGGCTTAAATACACATATTCTATGCCAGTCTGTCTTCTGAACAAATTCACCTTGAATACAAACAAGCAACTTTGATGTGATAACAATAACATCAATTTCTACTTAATTTTCTAAATTTTTTGCTGGAATACCATAAGTAAAATAAAAAAGCACTAATACCCAGTTTCTGGTAAAATGCATATATCAAGTTAGCTAATGGCCCTGGTAAATTTCACCCCTTGGTAATAGCCAAGTGTTTCTGTGTGCTTTATCACCACAGTAGCAAACACCAGGTTTATCTCTCTCTTTAATATTAATACTTCATTCTTAGATGACACAACTATTATTTTCTTAGTTACTCTCTGGTGATTTTAATGATTTGTCATTGCTGAAGATTATTTCTCCAGAAAATATCTGGCTGCCATTCTTTGTTATTGATTAATAATTAAATAAACTAGCACTATGATTCTGATCAAATCCTTCATTTTATCACAGATAATTAATTAATATTAGTGAGAACCTTAATGTAAAACTATAAACTAAGTTACCTCAATACCGATATGTTAAATGAATAATTCGCAAGGCAATGTTTTGGTACTTTTCTCATAGACGTGGTGACACTAAGCTTAAGAACACTTCTTAGCACAGAACTAAGGTGGATAGTAGGACTCATGGTTAATAATTACCTGTATCATATTTGTAGTTCACGTGTGTTGCAAGAGAGAAAATCACAACAGGATGCTCTTCTGTTCCCCTTTTCTGAGGATCACCACCAACTCTACCTAACAATGTCACTTCATTCAGGGCTAGAAGTAAAAACAAAGCAAACCAAATAAACAACACTTTGTAGCTTTATATTAGTTGTTGACGATAGACAACCTTCTAATGACATTTCTATTGCCTCTCATTAATGGCCAAGTTAAAAAAATGAAGAAATGCAAAGTACAATATTAAAAAATAATAACTGGTACCGGTTGGATAAATCACATTAAAATTGCTGATCGATTCTTAATTTTTTGAAAATTAAATATGCTTTCTCCTAAAGTGGAATTTAGTATTTGCCACACAGGAGGTTTTCTATTATTAATGGCAATATAAGTTACATCTAATGGAATATCTAAACTTTTAAGACAATATTCATGTTTTCCTTTTTGTTTGATACTCCAACTATAAATAGATAGGTATTGTTGAAGTCAAACTGAAATATAACACATTTTGGCATCAGATTTTCTGCCATGTTACGTCAAAAAATATATGGTTGAAGCGTTATAAAACTGAGTTTTATTTAAAACATAATTAAGAAACCAAATTGTTAAAATATTTTACTTCAAACTGGCCTTTTCCCGGATTTTCCCGACCAGTGGACACCCTGTTGTATATTAGACATATGTGCAAATGTTTTAGACAGTGGGTACTGGTCTAAAACTGGCCCAAGTAAACAAGTGTGTCTATCTCACATATGAGTAATGCGCTAGAGAGACACATAGGGTACTTGTTTACTTCAGGACTGGTAGTAGAACAAACAATATCTACCCATCCCACTGTCTAAAATATTTGTGCACTGACTATAGAGTAGAATGATTAGGCTACAATGTGAAGTGAAAGACAGGAAATGGGAAGGAGAGAAGATGGGAAGAAAAAAGAGTAAAGAAGGAAAAAGAAAGAAGTTAAGCGGAGAAGAGAGAAAAAAAAGTGACAAAGGCTCTCTATTATGAAATCATTGTCCTAGACTTCAATAATGTGCATTTCCTAGAAAATTATCTTATTGTGTTTAGTTCAAACCTCAGAAATGGCATCAGACCTTTAACGAAGCCCTGTCCAAGTCTATAATGAGGAATCCCTATCTAAAAATTAAATTTAAAAAACTGGGAAAATGGAAACAGGGATAAATTTAAATAATTTATTTCTCCTTTCTTCTCTTGCTTTTCCTCCTCCTTCCTCTCATCTCCTCTTCACCCTACCTACCTATTTGGGACCAATTCCTAAGCGTAAATTTCAGATCGACCGGCATACAAATCTGGGACCAATAGCATTATAGCTAGCAGCCTTAACCACTACATCACGAGTGATTGCTGAGCAGTGAAGGGAAAATTCATCTACTTAAGTTTAGAGAGCTCTAATACGTAAGAAATAGCCGTTTTGGTGCAAGAGTCATTTATTATAATCGTGAAATATTATGTTGGCTCTGAAAATAGCCGTTTTGGTGCAAGGCTGATTGTACTTTAATTAGAATTAATATCGCATTAGTTAGTCCAGTATAACATACAGAGAGGGGAAAGGTTGCAGCCACTCTTGAACATCGAGCAGCTTGATGGCCGGCTAGGGGAAGGTAGGAGAAGCGGGTCATTGCCACGGCAATGGCAGCGGAGAGTGTAGTGAGAGCCAAGGTGCCACAGATTCTTCTGTTTCGCCTAAAAACTTAGGAGGGGACATTAGTAATTATGGGGTAAGCCTACATGGTTTCAATATTGGCCAGATATTGTGTGGTTGATTCTGAATAGCCTATATAAAGATATGGTACTTACTTTTCTCAAGCCTTGATGGTTCAACTTGTTGTGTGCTAAATCTGGTTATTTGGCAACCAACTGTGCTTGTGATGGAAGTTTTATTGACCAAACTTAATATCTGCAACATGAAAAGTGACTGATTAGTACAAACAAAAATTAAATAATAAATAACATTAGAGATGAAGAAACCAAGGAATATATAAGGCTAGGTGAAAGACAACTTTAGAATGCACACTAGCCAAGTTCTGCCCGCTTTCACCCGCCGCTGCTTCCCCTCGCTTGTGAGCCTTGAGCAAGCACCTTCCTACTTCCCCTATCTTGGCTATGAAACTGCTCAGCTCACTATTGTACCCTCCATAGGCTACGTACACCAAATCACAGCGTTACAAAACTGAGCCTTGCACCATATCAAAAATATACAAAATTAAAAAAATTATGAAAATAATTCTTGTATCATGTCAAAATATAAAGAATACAAAAATCTTATGATAAAGACCCTTGCACCATATCAAAAATACAAAACCAAATTAATACAGCAAAAATGACCCTTGCACCAAAAGGGTTCTTTTTTCTTTTCACAATTATAAAAAATGACCCTTGCATGAAAATGGCTATATCTCATGTACCCGGTATTAAAGCTCTCAGAACTTAGATAGATGAATTTTTCCTTCACCAGTCAGCAATTGCTCATGGTGTAGTGGTTATGGGTGCTGGTTACGGTGCTAGCGGTCACACATTCGTGTACCAGTTGATCCAAAATTTACGGTTAGGAATAGGTCCCAAATAGGTACTTAGGGTGAGGAGGAGGTGAGAAAAAGGGAGGAAGAGGGTGGAAAAGGTACAGAAGAAGAGAATAAAAAAGAAATTAATTAGCTTAAATTTAATTTTCCCAATTTCACCTTTTGCACAATAGATTGTGTTGGTAGTAGTTCAAATAGAGAGACATCTAGTAGGCGATGTTTGAAGTTACTCCCTACCATAAACCCCTCCTTCCCAGGTGGTCCCGTTAGTGTTGGGCAAAAGAATTTTAGGTTGTGCACCAGCTAAGCTCCGTCTGCTGTCATCTGCTGGCTGCATCACCTCACTTCCGAGCCTTGTGCATGCACTTTCCTATGCTATGAAGTGCACAATGGGGACACCGCAGCTCACTATTATACTCCATTGTATCGTATACACATAAAAATGTACAAAATCACAGCGATACGAAAATTACCCTTGCATGATATCAAAAATACAAAAATTAAATAAAATATCACGAAAATGACCCTTGCACCTTATCAAAAAAACAAAAAAATTAAATAAAATATCACGAAAATGACCCTTACACCATATCAAATGGCTATTTCTCATGTATTAAAGCTCTCTAAGCTTAGATAGCCTAGATGAATTTTCCCTTCATCGGCCAGCAATCGCTTGTGGTGTACTGGTTAAGGATGATGGTTACAGTGCTAGCGATCACGAGTTCAAATCCCAGTTGATCCAAAATTTAATGTTAGGAATAGGTCCCAAATAGGTAGGTAGGGCAAGCAGAAGGTAAGAGAAAGAGGAAGGGAGAAAGAGGAAGGAAGATACAGCTCCTGAAAAGGGAGAGAAGAAGAGAATAAAGGAAAAATAATTTTTTCCAGCTTCAACTTTTGCAATACTAGCAATGCCATCTAGGACGCAACGTTCGAAACCATAAACCCCTCCTTCCCAGGCAGGTCCCATTAGAGAGTTGGTGGGAGGAGCCTAGTGCACGATCTATAACTATTTTTTTCCCAAAATTAAATTTGGCGAAAGATAGATTTAGGTTGTGCAACAGTCAAGCTCCGCTCACTGGCTGCTTCCCCTCGCTTCCGAGCCTGCTCATGCACTTCCACGGCTTCCTTGACAGTTGTAACGATGTTTTATGAAAGGTGTGGAAGGGTAAATAGCTTCTGCATTTAGTTAAATAATGATAGGTAAATTCTAGGTCAGTGACAGGTTTTGTTAGAGGAACGTTTATGTTAGTTTAGGAGCAATATACTGAAGAATAGCACGAGGTTTATTATGTCTCACAATGAATCTCTTCTGCAACGAAACCCTAAACCCCGCCAAGGCGGGTCCCATTAGTGAGTTGGTGGGAGGAGCCTAGTGCGCGACCTAAAACTATTTTTTCCCTTAAATTTTTCCCAATTTTAAACGCTCCTAGTAGTTCCATCGGGAAAATCCAAAAACAGGTTGCACCTTCGGATAGTGGTATCCCACCCAACCCAGCCAAAATGGTGCACTCTCTTTTATACCACAATCTAGCGAATTCTTCTGTCCTCGTATTATGAAGATGTGATTGGACGTTGGAGGCATGACAACATATCGCTATACGACCAGTGACAGGCTGACAAACCTCAGGGGAGATATAATGAGGTGGGTACAAGGCACTTGTGACAGAATACAAGGTCAGTGAGTACAAGGCACTTGCGACAATATACAAGGACAGTTGGTCACCCTGCTTTGCTAAGAAACAAAATACATCTCACAATCCGTGCAAATGTGAATATCACGTGGGGGAGCTTCAGGGGCGTCCTGTTTTTGGATTTAACCGTTCCATCAGTTCAGTGGGAGGAGCTTAAGGGGCGACCTATTCTTTTCTTTTCCCAAACCATTATGTACGGTTACATGACTAAATCCTTCTTTCGTCATTATATCAATATCTGAATCAGCACATGTCTGGTAATCCTAAATAACCCATATACTTTTAAATTTTGAGACAGTCAACCGAATCGAAATGACATCCATAACCTAAGTCACGGTATTACAGTAGTTTCATACATCCTTCCTTTTTGTTTTAAATGATAAACATAAGATTTGTTATCCCAGGCATATATACTTACAGCTGTTCTGAACATGATGCCTTATGTTACTTTTAAACAAGAAAAATATTAATTTTCAACGTGATCGAAGATTTCATACCGCCATTCGTTGGAGTTAAACAGAATGTCAAACGCTCAAATGTATAAGTACATAACTTCAATTCAATGAAAGGAAAATTAGTTTTATTTTCAAAAAGAAACAATCATCAGCATAAAAGCTATCTTGAATTGGTAGTTATTCTAAATGTGAAATATGAGTAAACATATTCCTGCCGATCAGAAATGAGAGTATTTATTTCCAGTAATGTTTTGTTGCTATGTTGGCACTTGTAGTTATCAAAGAGCGCCATTGGCTACTGAGCATAAATGGCTGTCATTTGATATCAGAACATGTTAGAATTTTGTTTTTACGTGATTTTTAAAATAGATTATAACAATGAATGAGTTTAAAGTGCATCATTTGGTGGCTGAGTTGATGGAACATTTAGGGTAATGGATTTAATACATAATTTTAAGTATTGTATAAACTGTGGTTCATGTTGTAAATGGCAGTTCTACTGTAATTGTGTTGTTTATAAAACTGGAGTTCATACTTTTATCGCCTAAAATTCTACATTTCTATGTATAGTTTATCATTTTGTACCGTTACCTTAATCATGGTAAGGTTTTATACCATTAAAAATAGTTCCCATTTTGAAGTTGTAAGGCGTTGCCCATAGGCCTATTCTTTGCTTCACAGTAAACCATTGCAGATTGCACCCTTCATGTCGCAGTAAAAGAGGTGTATTTGACATAGTAGTGGGCCTAGGTATAATAATCTCGATAAGACCCCAACAAATCAGCATTCTTTGGTACTCTGCTTGCTGTATTTGTTTTTTAAAAAACACGAAAAACGGCCACATTTGAGGTTGCAATGTTCTTTAGAACCTACAGAATTCATTACCGAATTCATATAGGCCTATAAACTGTTTGTTCTGAAAAAAATTGCGTAAAGGGGAAAGTCAAAATTGTGAAAAAAATAAATACATGTGGCACCCTAGCCCCACACTCCTACTCACTAACAGGACCCACTTGGGAAGGAGGGGTAGGGGTGCTACCGTATTTAAACTACTAGCTACACCATCTACTAGGCAGAAGGTGTAACGGGGGGGGGGGGGAATAATTTGGCAAAAGATAAATACTTGTGGTACTGTCAGCTCGCTGCCCCTACCTTCTCTTAGCCTGGCCATCACTTCCTGTGTAGCCTTCAGCCTTTCCCCTAGCAAGCTGCCTACTACCGATAATGAAGTTCACTGTTACACTATGAGCTATTAATTGTACCAATACAAAAAACGACCCTTGTACCATAATTATCAAAACAACAATCACCAGAGCTTCTTTGGCATTACTCAGGACCCGCCACGTGACAAAACAACCCTTGCACACCAATACAGCTGTTTCTCATTTCATGTATTAAAGCTCTCTTAGCTTAAATAAGCTTGCATGAATTTTCACCGCTCAGCAATCACTCGTGGTGTAGTTGTTAAGGCTGCTAGCTATGATGATAGTGGTCCCGTGTTATAGATGTATATAGCCTATTTCATTCAAATACCAGTCGGTCCAAAAAATTTACTGTTAGGAAAAGTTCCCAATTACGTAGGAAGGGTGAAGAGGAGATGAGAGAAAGGGAAGAAAGAGAAGAAAGGAGAAATATTATTATTCTTTCCCTGTTTCACCTTCTGCCTACTAGATGGCATTGCTAGTAGTTCAAATGTTGCCACTACCCATCCTTCCCAGGCAGGTCCCATTAGTGAGTAGGGACTGGGGGACTAGGATGCCAAAAGTATTTATTTTTTCCCAATAATTTATTTCTCCTTTCTTCTCTTCTTGTCTTCCTCCTTCTTCCCTTTCTCTAACCTGCTCCTCACCCTACCCACTAAATTAAAATTTAAAAATCTAAAATTAAAAAAAAAAATTACAGGAGCACGCGGGGAAAAGGTATCAGGCATTGAGTGGGGGGCTATTACTGCTTCGAGCTAGTGGCGTGGTGAGCCCTTCACCATTATAAAAAATCCAAAATTTTAAAAACCCCAAAAAAAAATCCAAAATTTAAAAAATCTAAATATTTTAAAAAAAATGAAAATCCAAAATAAAAAATTTAAAAAAATAAAAAATTGAAAGATCCACAAAATTAGAAAATCAAAGATTCCAAATTTAAAAAAAAATTCAAAGATAAAAAATTCAAAAATTAAAAATCCAAAATTAGAAAAGTCCAAAAACCCAATATTAAAAAAGTCCAATAATCCAAAATTTTAAAAATCCAATAATCCAAAATTTAAAAAATAAAAAAATTAAAACAAGATTCACATCTGTCGCGTGGCGTTCCACGCATGCTTTTTTAAAGTGTTTTTTTAAGTGAAAACTAAATTCAAATAGGGAAGTAATTCCAAATACGGTATACTAAATTATAACATTTATTTGCATTGCAGGGCCAGAACAATTACAGGAAAATACATAACTTAAGTTATTGCAAGTTCAAAATTTGATACTGTTTCAATAGTATCTATTATTTCCTTTTAATAGTTCCCAGTGCTTTAGTTGGAAAATATTTTATGGGGGTACTCACCTTGCTTCAAAATTTTCCATATCGCCTCATACAAAAGAGTTTTAAAAAACCGAGCACCTTATCAGGATAGCCAACATGTAATCTAAGGAGAAAGTAATTATTGTAGAAATGCGCACGAAGGTGAACATTAGAACGCATATCTACTGCGAATTTAATAGTGTTTGTCATTATTAACAAATACACTCTCTTATTGAATTGAACATTTAATAAGTATTTTAGGACAATATCGTTCCTGTACTGCCAGTACGATGTACTGGAGCACATCTTTTTCCCGGTATGGTAGAAGGAAAATAATTTTATACCGGTACGCAGTACCGGTGCGTACCGGCCCAACTAAAGCACTGATAGTTCCGGTATATCCTGTAATCCCTTGTGTCTACTTTAAATTTTTCAGAAATTGGTTAACATGATCCTCTTTTTCTTCTTCTTTCCACATAGCCTATTATTGTCATGGTCATTTTTTGTACCGGTAATTTAAATATTTGTTCTCTATGGGAAGAGTTGCCCCAGACAAACTGAAATAATGTAATTAATTTGTAAAAACCCTTTGTAGCTACATTTGATAAATGTTCTTGAGTGCTTTGCTAATCTCACTTGAGCTAGTTTCAATTTAACTGCTTGTGTGTTGTTTCCATGTGAGTTGTTGGACCAAGTGTGCTCTGAGGTATTTTACTAGTTCTTTCTCAGGTTTCCAAGGTATACATCTTGTTAAAGGATTAAAGGGGGGGACAAAGTGCATATGTGAATATGTTTGCATTACAGTACATTAACGACATGAGGAGTCCACTGAATAGACTGGCTGTACACGGATTTCATCATAAGCTGTGTGCTCGAAAAGGCTTCCACGATCCCTCAGAGGAGTGCGTGTGCACATTGTGCAACAAGCAATGCGACCGCTACCACTTTAGTAAATGCTCTAAGAGACTAAAGTCGCTGATAGAATACAGCAAAGAATAACCCATGCACATTTGTGCGCTTTTCATTCTATATATATATTACAGTACATTTGATTTGAGTACAGTATGCATTTTTTTAATTGTAGGTCAAGTGCATCTCCGGAGTCATTTGTTGAGAGTTTACAAAAAACTGCAGTGTCAGTACCCACATCATCATACAGCCAAGCCTTGCAGAGCTGCGTCAGGCATCTTGCACAAAACAGTCCTTCGCCTGAACTTTTTACTGCAAAATACGAGGAACTGAGAGCAAAGAAGTAAGTCAATGTGTTCTGTCAGAAATAATCTTTTTAGACGGCTTGAATTAACAGTACAACTTCTATCACAAGACATACAAAATAAAAGTTGCACATTAACGCACTAGTGTTATAAAATATATTTTATGCCACTCCATTGCTATCAGTAGGGTTGGATTCTTAAGTAAATACATATTTTGTATGCGTCGTATTGTAAACTTCAAACTGAGTTTAATGTTCTGGATATTCACACTGGAACTTATGTTTTAGATTTTATATAACATAAAAACACATATTTTCTGAGTTCTTATGTAAATAAATATTTTTGGATATTCACATAAATCACATAAAAGCAGCCCTTTTGAGAAAAATTGTTAACAAGTCTCCTTGCAACCTAATAAATGATTGATATAATACAGTGAAGATCGATATAATGAGAAACCAGCATATAGCAATATTTTTGTTTGATCCTGGTGAATTTCCTATCTTAATTTACGGTAATGTTAAATGTAACTCACTATAATGATGAAGCTATTTTAGAAATACCTTTTATAACAATATTTGGAGGTTCAATTGTTACTGCAAAACCAGTAGCTTAGCCCTGTAGATGGTAGCAGGTATCAGATCAGTATCCTTCCCAGCCACCAATGTTGTTTTCTGGGTACCTGATATCTGTTACATTTCTTAGAAATTCCAGAAAAGAAAGGTTCATAAGGGGTGGTTTAGGATCACTGAGGCTAATCCCTTATGTGTGCAAAAATATACTGTGAGTTAGGTTGTTACTTCATCATGTACACAATGTGCAATAAAACATTATAAGGAGCGACTATTTTAATTTTGCCTTAGCTATGTGTTGAATTTGCTTGTTTTTCTCTTCTCTCTTCCCACCAACTACGAGTATGAAATCTTTTACACATGGCTAGGCTCAAAGTGTGCCATGTTCTGTGATGTTAAACCAGTCTGAATAATAATTTTTTAGTGTGCAGGTGTAAAGTAGTATGGTTACAATTCAGTACAAGTTAAGTAACAGAATTACCTTTCACTGTCACTGTTTATGTCATCATTCTCTTCATTTTCATTGTTGCACCTGCCATCATCTTCACCTTGTAATCTTTAGTTATTAACTTTAACTTTTGGATAAATCCTCAGTGAGTTTAATTGAAAACGTTATAAGTAGGGTTCGGATGTTTATGACATGTCATATTTTTATCCTGCCCTCCGTTTTTGCCGCAAACACAAATTAAACACGAATTGCATGCTTTTTATCTTAATCGGACCGTTTTTATTTTGCATATAAAGTCATTTTTTGGTCATTTTTGTGGTCTTGGTCATATTTTAACCATATTTGTAATTTAACGTCATATTTCAATTATAAATTCGGTAAATAAGCACAATTATACAGTGTATGCACTAATGGGCGAGTTAAATTTGAAATTTATTTAACCAATTTAATGTTTATGCCAAATTAATAGGTAAATGAATGCAATTCATATTTTATGGGGACACACAAGGCCTATAAAATATATTTGGAGCTGAAGAAGCGAGCAAACAGGAGAAGATTCTTTAAAAGTATAAGTTCATTATAAGTAAAACTGTAAATCACAAAATTTGTTAAAAAGTTATCTGCCTGAATTCATGTGATGTAAGAATTTAGTGTCTTTAAAATTTTTAATTTGGAACATTAATTTTTTGAAAGTACGTTATTTTATTAGGTCATATTTAGGTTTTTCGGGTCATATTTACTCATTTTTAAGGGTATATTTGCAGTCATATTTTCCAATTTTTTAGGTCATAAACATCCGAACCCTAGTTATAAGCTACACATCATGTTCAAGGATTGGGTCTAGATTGACATTAAGGAGAAAGATTCCATGTGACATGGTTGGATGACACATTTAGTAAAATACAGAATGCTCTTACAAGTCTCTTAACATTGTTTACCTTTCTATTGCAGCACAGACTGTCTTCGTCCATTTCTGCAGTTATTGTTTGTGATATCAGAAGACAAGAAATTGAAAGACCATCTAGAAAGAAATGCCAAGAAATCAAATTTAGATTTGCAGAACTCTCGTCGTTCAGTGGGAAACATAAGCACCGGTAGTGGTGCTGAATCCAGGAGTGTAGACAATGTGACTACAGAAGATCTGGCTGTGGTGAGTATGAATATATTTAAACAGTTTCACGACTGCGCAGCAGGAGCGAATATATCTGATGAAACTCGTCAACTCGAGTTGGATTTATTAAGGCTATTCCATGAATAAAAATGTAACAGATTATGCAAATAATAATTACTTTCATGCTTTGTTATATAAAAACAAACTAACAGCTGCGAGATCACGGCATGCTATGAATCAAACATCCATGAATCAATTTGAATTACCATGTTTTGATCAGTGCTACCAGTGGTGCATATAAGACATAGTTAACTTAATTCAGGTAAGCTAACCAGCAGAACAGAATAAAAGCACACGAACTGACTTGTATCGAATCAAAATTGTGTTTTTAATCAATGTACATTTATGTTATTTCAATTTCCAAACAAATTATGTTCTATAAAATAATCTATTTTCGTGCTGCTTAATGGCAACTTGTGACATATTAATCATGGCACATTGATGCTTAAGCGTCCAGTAACGAGCTGATGTTTTATCAGGTAAAATCCCTTCCTCATATAAATAGCAAGCATTTTATAAGATAAAAGATCATGATTGGTCTATATCCGAGGAATTGCTAAACGTTATTGATTAATATCAAATACGTTGCATTATAGGGTCATGCCATTCGATACAGTATGACATTCGGATTTCAGAATCTATCATTTAAAGGTTTTTACTTAATTCACTCATATAATAGCATGTTTGAAAGTAAAATCAGCAAAACTGGATGTCCTATTCCTATAAGCATCATTAAATATTTAAATCACTGAATATTTGATTAAAATACCAAATTCTTTATACAACATTCCTTACTCTGCACCCTGGAATATTACTTAACAAGTCTGTAAATTGGAATGTAAAAATACAGTTTTATTATTTTTTTATTAAAAGAACGGATGACAATTCAACAGTATTCATAAAAAGCAAACTCAGAATCTCATTTTTGAACATTTTATAGCCAATTGATTTCCTTTACAGGTGTGACAAAATTTCTTACTGGTGTGACAGAGTGCGCCCAGGTGGAACTATATTATGTACTTTGAATACTTATTTTTATTTCTATCTTTAAACAACTTCAATTGGTAACTTGTCCAGGCATCCAATGGGTCGATATCCAATATTGAGTTGAATATTTTCTGCAAAGTCTACGTGCATATTAATTACTCATTATGATTTTG
This sequence comes from Ectobius pallidus, assembly GCA_964059195.1. NCBI lineage: Eukaryota > Metazoa > Arthropoda > Insecta > Blattodea > Ectobiidae > Ectobius > Ectobius pallidus. The sequence goes on along the minus strand of CAXKWD010000004.1, from coordinate 45,725,977 downwards.
AAATGTTCACCGTTTTTTGCTCTCTCTGTCACGCTCTTGCTTTCTTCAAATCTTAATTCTTGTAGTTCTCTGGATTTTTTCTATTTTTTCTCTCCAATTTTTATGTTATTTTTTTCTATTTTACATAATCTATGAGTACATCTTGCACCACTGCATAAATTTATTGCACAGAAACATTACTTCCAGTAAATTTTGAATTTATTTAATAATTATTTGTTCTCAGTCTATTTTTTTTTAAATTTTCATCAGTCAAATATGATAAATACAGTAAGATCATGTTTCAAGAATTGAGTTTTATGTACATGTAAAACTAACTAGAATTTATGAGGTCAGCATAAATGTCTGCTATAATCTTATGGGTGTGACAGGTTTTATTTGTTTTCAGTCTGTTTTATTTATAAAGTCAAACTGTTAGAACTTCTTTTACTATTCTAAGCATAACATTAACTCTACTCCTGGAAACTATTTGTAATTTCTCCTTATGGATGTGACAGTGTGATATACATTCGTAATACATATTTAGAATGACATAATAATAAAACTCGCCTGAACTATATATTTACACAAATTTGAAAGAAATAAAGCTCGCTTTTAAGATGGAGACTAGTGAACTCAAGGAAAAAATGCAGTGCTGCTAATTTGCAGCCAAATTTGCCTACAGAATTACTCTTTGGTCTGCCATATGTTTATTGCTGTAAACTAAAAATATAATGGAATAACGACTAAAACCACTATAGGTACTAACTATTTAACTAACAAACAACATCCCAAATAAAATAAAAAGATTGATTTAAAAAACATTTAAAATTTTACTACACTTTAGTATGACCCTATAGTAACTATATGTGTTCTTTAAAATCAGATTCGCAGTCGGCTGCAGAAGGAAGTGGGCATAGCTTCAGGGAAAAAGACGTTGGTACTCAGTAAGAAGGAATGCCAGAAGAAGTTACGACATCCAAATTATCATGCCCCAGCAATGCCACATTGGAGACATGTGAGATCAAATATGAATGGGGATTTCATGACCGATCAGAATAACATCGCCACTCCATTTGTGGCCTCGTTAGGTAAGGATAGAATTAAATGGTGTATTTCTAAAGTGACATACTTCCGTTGTTAGTGTTAAACGTAACACTTTTTTATGTAAATTAAATAAGATGTTGACATTAAACACTTTAGACTTCACTTTTACTTACATTTTTGCAGAATGTAAATTCCATGGGCTTTGCTCACATTTTCAACTACTAGTCAGCTGTCAAATTCTTGCTTGGAGAATATGTGCCCTCCAGAGTAGATTTTGTGAACTTCTTGATCAAGAAAGGTGAAAATGTGGGCAAAGCCCATGAAACGTATGTTCTGCAAAAATGTAAGTAAAAGTGAAGTCTGAAGTTTTTAAATGTCAACATCTATTTAATTTACATAGTATAATGCTTCACTGTTTAAAAGTTCCATTATTACATTGTTTTTTTAGCAATTTTTGTTTTAGTGTAGGGGCTATATGTAGAAGTCATGTAATGAAATTATTTCAGAACTAGGCTGAGTTCTTGAGTTGAAAACGGAACTAGAAGTGATTCATAAGAACTCTTATATCTGCTGCAGATTTGTTCCTAAATTTTACATTCTTGTATGTAAGCAAATTATTTAACACTAGCATGTGCCCGCGGCTTCGCCCGCGATAATTATTTCAAAAATGGAAAATTAAGAGCATAATAGTTAAATCATTATATTTATTAACACCTAAATCACGTGAATTACATACCACGATTAGATAGCGTCGCCTGGTAAAAGCTATCTCAGATTCGAGTTCCTTGGCCCAGAAAATCCCTGTATAGTGAGTTTCGTCCAAATCGAACGATGTTTAACCATATTTAGGTCTATGTTGATTATCCCTCTTCCGTGTAGGTTGAAAATTTCATATGTCTACGGGCCTTGACATTCTAAACAAATGAATCGACCAGCGTGGGCTTACAACATTCAAGCGATCGCGATGCTTTTATTTCCACGGTATGACAAAAATAGCCAAAGCCAACTGCAATTGATTTGACATTGAAATGTATTACTGAAATCTGATGCTTCGACAGCGCTAAAATCACGTTTTCTGCCAGTTTTTCACTCATAACTCGCGAACGAAACCTAAAATTAAAAATTCGGCTTCGAGGTGCATTCGCCCACCTTTCAGTCCATCTATCTTTAAAATTTCAGATCTCTGCGTTCAGTAGATTTCGATGGGCATCGTGGACAGACAGACAAACAGCATGTGCCCGCATGTGCCCGCGGCTTCCCCGCGATAATTATCTCAAAAATTAAAAACTAAAAATTAAGAGCGTAGTAAAATCATTATAATTATTAACACCTAAATCACGTGGAGTGCATTCCACGATTAGATAGCTTCCCCTGGTAAAATCGACCTCAGATTCGAGTTCCTTGGCCCAGAAAACCCCTGTATAGTGAGTTTCGTTCAAATCGAACAATGTTTGACCATATTTAGGGTTGATTATCCTTCTTCCGTGTATGTTGAAAATTTCATATGTCTGTGGGCCTTGACACTCTAAACAAATGAATCGTCTAGGATGGACTAACAAAATCAAGCGATCGCGTTGCTTTTATTTCCAAGGTATGAGGTATGATGACAAAAATAGCCAAAGCCATCTGTAAGTGATTTGATATTGAAATTTATTACTGAAACTGATGCTTCGAAAACGCATAAAATGCACGTTTTTTGCTCATTTTTCACTCATAACTCACGAACGAAAGCGAAAATTAAAATTCCGGCTTCGAGGTGCACATTCCGACCCTTTAGTCCGCCTATGTATGAAATTTCAGATCTCTGCGTTGAGTAGATTTCGCTGGGCATCGCGGACAGACAGACGGAGGACAGACACTTCCTTTTATTAATATAGATTACCTACCAGATCAGTCGACCCTCAATTATCCAGCATAATGCCAGGAGCAATAAACATGTATAATTCAAAATCACATAATGTAAAATACACACAATAATGCAGATGTTAAAACTACAAGCAGAGCAACTGTATTTATTGGTGTATGAATACGTAGGCTAATTTAAAAGTACAAGACATCTATAAAGAAATGAAAAAGGAATACAGTAAAATATTGTGTAATACATCTTACAGTATTCAGGAAACTGTTATGTCTTACGAACTTGTAGCTTGAAAGAAATCTGTCATCTTCTTTTGTTTTTTAGATGCATTGTCTTTTTTTTTTTTTTAATCACTATTCCTGAGTATTAGTTTATCTTGCAACAAAGGATCACTTTGCTGTTTTAAGTACAAAAGGATACATTTCACAGCATTCATTGCCTCCCCATGACCCATGCTCTTTACAGAGACTATTTTTCTCTACCTCCACCCCCAACCCCCTCAACAGCAGGTAGCTGTCCACGTCCTTGAGCAATGTCCTATAATTTACTGTATATTGGTAAAGAAAAGGTCAAAATGCAATAAACTAAGGACCTCAAGCTAACATTACAAACTGAGCTCCATTCACAACCATAAAAGAATAAGTACAGTGGTTTAAATTTTAAAAAATAAAAATACAAATTAGGTCATGGTTAATCTACAAAGCACATTATGTGCCCATGGATAATTGAGAGTCAAGTTTATGATTAGTAGATTAGAGGCACCTATTTTCGTTGAAAATTTTTTGCCAGATTTCGTAAATTTTTTCAGTATATTTTTCACTATTTCTATTTAATTTCATCAACAGTTTCACTATTTTTGTTTGATATTATTATTATTATTATTATTATATATATATATATATATTTATTTTTTTTTATTTTATTTATTTATTTTTTTTTTAAGTAAAAGTTTCAGCAAACATTAATTTTCTGTGTAGTTAGAAACCAGTTAAACTAAAGTAGGCTTGATTTTATAAACAGAGTAAAGTGAGAAATTACACTGTTCAAATGGGAGCAAACCAGGCAGACTTTTTATGATTTTAATATTGGATTTGAATGTGTTATTAACTGTTAACTGTTATTAACTGGAAGTCTGTTCGTTTCTAGGAGCAATTCCTGTCTGCTCCCAAGAGAGTTCTCTGCTGGAAGATCTGCTGTATTGTCTGGTAGGCTCAGAGGGACAGTACATTGTTCCAAATCCCCTTCAAGGTCCTTACAATAGCAGAACGTTCTCCATCAGTGAAAGCATTGGTAAGATCTTAATTTAAGATTTATAAGACTTAATTTAATTTAAGATCCTAATATTTTGATGTGCCTTAAGTGCTTCATATTTCACAACTGTGTTTTTTTTCAAATGGCAAGCGTTTTAGTTTGTGACGAATCACCTGCAAAAATTGTCACGTAGCCGAGGATGGGGACAAGGGTCCTTGAAACATGTTCTACCAAAAAGTTGGTAAGTGAAGCATAAGTGTCTAAGTTCAACTCAAATTTTAATTATTCTATTATAGTTGCTTCACTGTTTATGTTCCATCATTTTTTAAATATCTATAATTTGGTGTTAATTGTTCTGATTCTTCACATGGTAACAAATATTTCATGTAATTCCCATGGCTTGGTTTCTTATACATATTAATAAATAACTCAATTAGAACAATGAAAATAATTGAATTTCAACAAAAGAGGCATAGTCTTTTTCGAGCCTGAGATTTAATAGTGTAGTAAGAGATAAAAAATTGTTATTGACAATAAATAGGGCCCTGATTTATTGGCGAAATAAAATGGCTGATTTCGGCGTTAACTTCCTTCTATTTCGGTGGGTATTTCGTGAAATAAATTACTTATAAGTTTCTACATTGGGAACATTGCGCAATGATAAACTTTGCTTCTTTATTTACATGAACTAACACCCCCCCCCCCCCCCATTTCTATATTCTTCTGCCCTTGTATGAACTGAAGTAACTTTCGATTTAGGCATGATTAGAGTTAATGTTCAAATTTAATGACGAGAAATATTATCGTAATTTCTACTAAACGCCATCAGATAGCCATTTGCAAACAGAAGTGCCAACCATACCACTGTGGATAAAAGACGAAATCTGTTGAATACAAGTAACAAACATTATACACTCTTCTGTTGTAATCGATCATAGGCATCGCTAATTTGGCAAAGACATAGCAGGAAAGGCGTGTACTCAACAGTACAAACCAGGTCACAGACAATCTTTGCGTAAATTTTGCAATTTTTAAATCGATCACAAATATCGATATATCGGTAAATCTTCGACAGCCACAGAAACAGCAGAAAAAAAAGAATGCTGCTAAGAAATAAAAAAAATACAGTACACCTAAACACAATATTGTTATTTTAATGCACATTTTCGTGCTCTTTTCTCACTTTACGGACAGAAGGGGCATATTTCGCGCTTATAGATACATTTCGTGGAATCGAGTAAATTTCGCGATATTTCGTGGATTCAATTTGGTTTATATTGGTATTTTAAGCATATAAAAGCTAAATATAGCTATGGAAGGTTGTTTTATAAAATTTCGCGCTTATCGTTGTTTCCAAAAAATACGGCCTCTAACAATAAAATGTATAAAATAATAAGTGTACCCTACTCTTACTGTAACTTTGTCAAAGGTTATTTCTTATTTCAGACCCCTCTCTAAGGGAACTAGTAAAGCAGATTCTTCCTTTAGCTTCCCATTACTCTGTGGTAATGAGATTCATCCAGGAGAAGAGTCAGTTTGAGTATGGACAAGTGAACCATGCCCTCACTGCAGCCATGAATTCATTACTTAAAGACTATAGGGTGCTTGTGGCACAATTGGAAACTGTGTACCACAAGAACAACTTCACTCTTCATAAATTCTGGTTCTTCATCCAGCCAACGCTTCATACAATGGAGATCCTGGCTAGCATAGCTACCACTATTAATAAAGTAAGTTTGTAAATTTTTTTTAAAAAAGTCATGCCCAGAATTGGGCTTCGTGGAAATGCAAAAACTTCCTAAAAGGATTTTGTGTGTAAAGCTTTTTTAGATTTTTATTAAGTGCCAGAATATGTGGAGGACAGGAAAATATCTACCCGTTTGTCTGTACGCATGATAATCAAATACGCTTTATGGGATTTTCATTAAACTTGGTATACTCATTTATAATTTTCATGGGAAGAAGCCTCTTGATATTGGACCAAATGAGCTGACCGATACTGGAGTAATGCCCAATTTAGTGCCTTTTAATGGTAATATATTTGAAAGAGTATAAGTGCAAATCAGTTCTCGTGGCAACATATTGTTTTACAGTGTTGCAATACAGGTAGTTCTGACAAATAACACTACCCACATATTCCTTCACATATGCTTATCAGTAATAAAATAACATATAAAAGTACTAAATTGTCAGGTGATGAGAGTTATGAAATTCAATAATAAGATTTATAAAATTTGACTTTGATACTTATCTTACAGTCAGGAGCTAGGGGAGGTAAAGTGCTGAGTCTTCTTCATGAGCGAACTTCTGGCTATATTGGAGATCCAACAGGGCAAGAGCTATGTTTATACTTAACACAGAAGGCATGTGTACCATACATGGAGATTCTGGAAAAGTGGATCTTTAAAGGAGTCATCTATGATCCATATCAAGAGGTAAGCAGTGTTTACTGTCCATGCATGTTTTAAAACCCACAATATTAAGAGAACATTTTAAGAGAAAAGTTCCTTGGACAGCAGAATTTGAATTTATGAGCTTCCTGGAGTTGGGTTTGTAGACAAAGAGCAATGAAGGTGGTATGATAGTCAACATTATCCACTGATAACCTTTACTTTTCCTGCTAATCATTTCTGTTGGAGTCTGAATTGATTCTAGCGTCAGAGCGCCTCCAAAAACATTAAAAAGCCTTGTGACCTCATCAGGACTTAATCCAGAACCTTCCAGTCCCTCCAGTGCCTCATCTGGCTGCTCCTAGGTGGACCCCAGGTTTCAGATGATGATTTGATTTGTGACAAGATGGGAAATAGGTCCTATACACTTTTTATTACAGTACAGATTTTCATCATATCCTGACACATACCATATTTTACGGACCATAAGACGCTCCAGACCACAAGACGCTCCAGACCATAAGACGCATCTTAATTTTAGAATGGAAATTTAAAGGGAAATAAATGCAATGTGATTCTAAACGTAATAACAATAATATACTTCATTACATAAGCAAATTATAACATTGTACAATGGAATCGGTGCAAATCACTTCTAAGGTCAACCTGCATTGTACGAAAAACTCTTCTGTGCAGGTGGCATCTCGTAAATTTAACAACTGAACTGATTTCTCATGAAAGACAGAAAATACTTTTACATCCTCTAACCCTCAATTCAGCACACGGTAAATACAACAGGACAAGGCTGTTTACAGGCCATTGTATTAATTTAAACCACCCGGCGAAGACACTCCTTTTGTATAAAAGAACTCAATATTCCTTTCTTTTCGCATTGTATACCTGACTTCCAGCTACCCTCATTTTACGATACTGACAAGTGCAGTGCTAAAATTTGTAATTGTCTTATCGTTTACAAAACCTTGTGTATAACTATGGTATTCCACCAATGATATTACCATAATTTTAATATTTTAGTGTACTTCGAACCATTAGACGCACCGAACTTTAAAGGCTCTGTTTTCAAGGTAAAAAAGTTAATCTTATGGTCCATAAAATACGGTATTTCCAGATCTTAATACTTGAAAGTAACTGTTGGCATGAATATCCAAGAAAGAAATCTCAAAAGAATCTACTAGTTGTGAGTTTCAATTGCAATACTGTATTTATTTAATTTTTAGTTGAAATTGCATTATTTCTGTCATCATCTCCTTTTAATATTTCCAGTTTTTGGTGGAAGACAATGAGGTAATCCAGAAGGAAGAATTGCCACTGGATTACTCTGCAGATTACTGGGAAAAGCGATACACAATTAGAAGAGAGAGGATTCCAGTGTTCCTTGAGAGGTTGGCTGATGTCATTCTGAGAACAGGAAAATATCTAAATGTTATACGCCAGTGTGGTAGGTACTATTTTGAATACAAGCAAACATGCAAAAACAGCTGAAATTTAAACCTACCGGTACTTCAATATATTTAAAAAGCACAGTGTTCTAAGGGTTTGCAAAGACTCTGAAATTTGCAAGGAGCACCTACATGCATGAATGTATTTTTATGAGTAAAACAGAAAAACAATGTTTCTTATGTTAAATGCTCTACCATTTTTTAAACTTCTGTTTACCCTTCTTTGAAATTATACCAGAGATATTACTTAATACTGTTTACTGGAAGCTTGCTGGATTGCCTTCTATTAGTTCACTGTGTACATTTTGTCTTTCAGTAAAGAATACACAAGGGAAGTGGTTGAAGAATAATTTGGAATGTCTCTTAGCTGCAGGAAATGTAAAAATAATTTCTTCTCCCATACCCCTCTTGTCCTAAAATTAAGTATCTATTTGACCTTACTGAGAAAACCAGCTCTCTCCAGTTGTTATGAAAAATCAGTGAATAAATGTGGTGTTACATTATGATAATTTAAAAACTTAACATTGGCCTGTGGAAATTGTTTAACTAACTGAAATCAGTTAGGGTAAGTTGGGGTACAAAATAAATATTCAACATGGTATATGTTCAGTAAATTTATGAACTCGTTAAACCTTTTACTGCTAACATATTTGCTGTGTAAACTGGTGATGTTGAATTAATTTGAAAATTTATTTTGTAATCATAAATGGACAAACCATTGCAAATATATTGTCAGTTTCATCCAGAACAAGAGCACAGTAAGTATTTCTTGAAGTTTAGACTGCATGCTGTCACAACACAGCAGGTTTGTAACATATTTTAATGCATGGTGCTACACATTGGCAGAAATGTATAAAAGTGAGCATAAAGTGGGAGCTTACACTTGCTGAGAACTGTAGTTACTCACAAGTCGTATGCAAAAAAAATCGTAACGACTGAATAGATCCCACTCACAGCCGCAGAGTTTATACTCCGGCTACCCACGCAAAGAATGCACCGGCGTCTGCACGTGCTATAAAAACAACAATGGTCTTCAATTAAATCACAGCCACATCGGCGTTTAGAAAGAGGAAGAAAATGAATTATATCAGTCTCGAAGGAACTTCATAGAGACATACAAAATGGAAGGACAGGAATTCCATTCAATTTTGATTGAAATTTTGAAACAAAACAAAATTCTGTTCTCAAATTCCCAGTTACCAGTAGTTCACCTGAAAAAGCAGAAGCTACGAAAGCAGTTGTTACACACAAACTCAAAATTTAATTTCAATTTCACTGAAACATAAGTTCAAAAAAAAATACAAAACATGAAAACTAGAATAAAAAACAAAACAGATATGAAGAAAACCATTATTTTTAAAGCATGGGAGAAAATATTGGGCCATCCACTCTACACTTTCCTTCCTAAATCTGTAAAGCTCCTTGTAGTTCACATCAAGAGAGTCCCTACGTTCTTTGTAGGTTTTCACCATTTCTGGAATGTTCATATAGTATTCCATAATCCAAAGAAACGTCCTCCCACCTCCCCCGTCTCTCCAGTCCAGTGAGTGAAGTGAGTGTCGTATTTGTTAGCTTACAAATTTTCTAGTTAATACTCCCACTGCTCGGTTTTTATGCACGCGGAATTGAAGTAGGGGCTTTGCGACTGAGTACAAAGAGCGTATTGTCACGTGATCGCAGTGGGTAGGGGGTCCGCTGGATTTTTATGCATACGAATGCAAGTAGAAACTTGAAATCTGCGGGTATAAACTTTATACTCTCTTTTATAGATATCCCCCATTGCCTAAAATATTTAACTACAGTTGGCAGACCAATGCAGAGAACAGGAAACTATGGTGTCAGGATTTAGACAACAGATGGCACTATATGCTTACTCACTTTGAATTACTCTCATTGAAAATTTCTATCATCTATTGGCAAGCAAAGTGGTGCATCGTATACTTGCATCAATAGCATGGCCAGCAGTGATAAATACTGATGCATATATACAGCTGTAGCAGTGAAAGAGTTAGAGAGCATGTTTTCCTTGTATACATTTTTACTTAAAAATAGTATATGTGGCAAAACTATTTAGCTTTTTGTAATAATGTTCAATTTTATTTATTATGCTTGGGAAACATACCTTAGTACAAATACCTATATCTGATACTTATTTTGTGCAGGGAAAAATGTAAAGTCACCGCAAGCAGAAGAAATTGTGTACACTATTCATGAGAGGCAGTATGTTGAGTCAATTGAGAAGGCGTACCAGTTTGCCAGTAAAACTCTTTTAGAACTCCTCATGCATGAGAATGATCTCATGGGAAGGTTAAGGTGAGTTTGCTTTAATCCTTTTGGTTGTAGAAATCTTTCACTTTCATTTAATTTAATTTAATTGATTTACAATCATTTGTACATTGTACTGTACAAACAATGATACTTACAAATTAATAGGACCCTGAAGTTCCATAAATTCACTTATGTTATAAAGGGGATTGTTTACGAGCTAGCAAGAGATATTTTCATGAAAATATAGCTTATTTCTCTGTAATAAATAGGACGACATCTAATTTGCCACCTTGATAGCCATACATTTAAAGTTTTATATTGATTTCGTTAATCTATTACTCGGCATATTGTATTACTTGTTCATACTTATACTGTATACATCACTCCTTTGTGAATTCACTGACATTGTCCTTAAAATATGTCAACAAACTCTTAATATATAAACATTTGAGGGTTAAAATTGTCTCATTAATGAAGATGATTAGCATAGTTTGGTATATGTAGAATTTATCATGACACTTATGCGTTTCTTTTATGCCGTAAAAACTTTATTTATATGTGGACTGTTACCCTTAATATTATACCTGTATCATAATTCAGAATTCTCTGGCGCCACATCAATCTGCTGATATTCTGTGATAGTATTTATCATTATATGAGATTATTCATGACTTACTTTAAACCTTCTTTGGTAACATCCTGGTAAATAAGATAACATATTTTAGTTATGCTAATTCTGTAGATATATTGTGTCTCATTGTTGTATTATGTAGAAATAGATCAAGTATTGCTGAATAAAGAATTTATACACCTCAGCAGGGTGTGAAATTTACAGTCGTCAGATTACTATTGGCAACCAGAATTCTGAGGTGGGCAACAAGATTCCATTTGGAATAACTACATATTTATTTAGTTTTATTACTTTAGTTTCTGTAACAAAAAAGGCAAAATTAATAGTAGATATGGCCACAAGCAGTCACTTTTTTATTGAACAATTGTATTTACCGGGAACCATATGGACATATCCAAAAGTTAGTCTTGTAGTATGAATTTCCCTCACGACTTTCATTGGTTTTGGTTCCCCATATTTTAACCAATAGTCACTCTAGCTACTGTAATAACAAGGAATGTAGTTTGTGTTAGGCTTTTTGTTTGTTACAGCCGTTAAAGCTTACAATTAGGTGAAATCCTTCAAAATATTTTGTTTGTTTTAACAATTTTTTACAATCATTATTTAAAAAAATTCCATAAAGACGAGATGTAAGTGAAGTTATAAGTATTAATTATTACAGGAAGTTAGTAACAGTGAAGTTTTTCTAATATAGCAATATAAGAATTGAGTCAATTTTTGTGACACTTACTTCACTTGAGTCCTCTATTTGGAGACTAGTTTCGGGAAGTTATTCCTCCCATATTCATTCCATTTTGACTGCTGCTTGTTGCTACTTGACTGCCCTCTGGTTTCTTTAAGATGAATTTATTGAACAGATCATTGGAAATCCCCGCCTCCAATGACCTGTTCAATAAATTCATCTTTAAGAAACCAGAGGGCAGTCAAGTAGCAACAAGCAGCAGTCAAAATGGAATGAATATGGGAGGAATAACTTCCCGAAACTAGTCTCCAAATAGAGGACTCAAGTGAAGTAAGTGTCACAAAAATTGACTCAACTCTTATATTGCTATAGAAGTTATAAGTGTTTATAAGTTGACCAATTTTCATAATTATTCAATAGCTTTACTCAATTATCTCTCTTTAAACTCAATTCAATTTTCAGAGAATTTTTATTTGTCGGTTTGTTACAAATGCATAAAATGCATAAAACACAAACTAGTTTCTAAATAGGGGAATAATTCAGTTAAAGTGTGGTTATTTGTTTATGTATTCATTTTGCATATTTAAAATGGTTATATCGTGTAATATTTTATATAAATTGGTATGTACTTGTCTTAATATCTAGTCCTTCCATCTTTTTAGCTTCCAACTGAGCATCTTCGTTTTCAGTAGGTTGGCAGTTCAGTAAATTATTTGAATTTGGGTAGCAACTATTTAACCCTTTGCACGTGGAATTTAATGTATTAAATCCAATGCCTTCTGTGGTAGCATGGAATTTAATATATTAAATTACAAATTTAAATTAAATGTATATTAAATATACAAATGACAGTGACACGGTAAATTCAGGCTTAGCAGTTTCGACTGCATAGATGCGTCTGATTCAGATGCAGACCCATCCCTATTAACAATTCCAAACAAAGTCCCATATTACCATCTCAGTTCAATGGAAACACAGATCCACTAGATTGCTTTTTATTCTTTGATGATTAGTCCATCATAAATTTTTCTGCCATCTCCTACTTTCTCCAGCTGTGATTATTTTCTTCAGAACAAGGTAAATGTTTGATGTTATGCAATATTTCAGGTCTTCTAGGAAACATTTCATAATTTACATAATAGTTTCATAATTTCATAGGATTTTTTATTTTAAGGAGAATCTGCCGCATAGCCATAAAATTCGCCATGCACAAAGGGTTAACAGTGTTTGTGGTGCATATGGTAAAATTATGAGATCATTGTACCAAACTTTTATCTGCCAGTTTCAAATTCACATTGTTAGTCTCTCCTATTCAAGAAACGTTGGGATTATCTACTATAAATAAGTAACAAGCAATCTTCTTTTCTGTTTGGTTTAGGTCAGTGAAGCATTATTTCCTGCTGGATCAGGGTGACTTCATTGTTCAGTTCATGGATTCTTGTGAATCAGAACTGAGTAAGAACATTGATGATATAGTTCCTACTCGTCTTGAAACCCTGCTGGAGCTCGCACTTCGCACATCTGCTGCAAATAGTGATCCATACAAAGATGACATGCGTACAGAACTTCTTCCATACGACTTGATGTTTCAGATATTTAAGATTCTTAGTATTGGAACACATGAAGAAAAAGGTATATTTCTCTATGTAAATTTTTCTGTTAGATATTATTTGCATTCTAAGTGTAGAACGTCCATATTATGTTTTATTTACACATATGCATTTACATTATTCTTGTAAACAAAATTGAAATCTTAAATACATGAATCTTCTAGACTTCCCATACTTAATAATTTATTGTTACATTTTATTTACACATGCATTGTAGACAAAATGTATATCTTACATACAATTTTTTTCTATATTTTCCTTTCATTAATCTTCTACACTTCCCATACTTAATAATTTATTGTCATAAAAAAAGAGAACAAACTTGGATAATAGAGAAAATTCTGACTGGCTTCTGGCCTGAGAGAAGTTGTAGAACCAATCAGTAGCTCCTTTTTCAAGGAATGAAGTGTGCCTATTGCCATGGAGGTTATTATGGCTGGAGTAGAAGGTATCCGATAAGGCTAATGTTAATGTAAAATGCCTCTTTATTGGCCAGCTTATGTTAACTCTGTTTGTGCTGCCTTCTGATTAGGCAGTTTCCATTTCTGTTAATACCTGCTATCTCTTTTTCTTACTGGGGGCATATGAAATACTGGTAGTAAGTAAGATGTAAGATGAACTTCCAAAGCATGTACCATGCTCCTGATTTAACAACAACAAGACAGTTTTCTTCCTTGCTCTCCAGTACTTTCATGTCATGTCTTGATGTGTTTAAGTACAGTAGATGCCCCGTATAATGCAACTATCGGAGTACATACCTTGCCCCTGCATTATAGCTTGACTGAGGAATATTGAAAGGTCAAAACAAATCAGTAATGGGTGGCAGTAAGGGGGGATTTTTACTGTTTACTAATCTATGTAATGTAAACACAATTTAAAGTGGCTTATCTGTTTTTTGTCTTTATTCCTGCAGATTTTACAATCATATAGGTTACACTACTGTATCACTACACTGTGCTAGACCTAAAAAAGTCAGTAAGTTTCTTGGACAAACTTGCTTTTAATTCTTCATTCTAAACATGATCAATAATTTTAAGTTTTTCAGTAATAGAATAGGCTTTTCTTTTTTGCAACTTTATGAAATCAGAGAGCAACCTCGCCACTTTGAGAATGATATTCTACGGTATCTACAGTTTTAAAGCTTCATATACTTATGGGTTGGTAGGCCGGACAAAACAAGGGTACGAAGTCCTGTTACTATTGTGAAATCTCAGGAATCCCATTATAAAAGCCATACCTTGTTATTGTTTACACTTGCTGACAGGGAAACCCCAGAACAGTAGTTATTCATACTGCAGAAACACGTTATGCAGGCTCATGAAAAACTTTATTAACCCCTTATCATGGCTGAGAGAAGTGAGCAAAATACAAATCCATTTACACCATCGCAGTTGTCAGACGGGTTGAGCCACCAATTCCTTTTTTCTTTTAGTTCTTGCTTTCTGTTAGGAGATGGCATGACATGCCTTATACCATTTTAAAGCTGAATAAATTATCTATCGAATGGTATCAAACACAATGTGTGTTATGTCGTTTTTAAGTTATAAATCGATATAAAAATCTCGGGATTTTACGGTTCCCGGACAGGTTAAGCAACCATTCCTTTTCTTTTAGCTCTAACTTTCTAGCATTAGACATGGCTTATACAGTTTTAGAGGTAAAGAAATTATCGAATGGTATGCAACACCCATATGTTTATGTCGGTTTAAGTTATAAATCAGTATGAACATTTCTTGATTACAGTCACACCCAATTATCTTATTTATTAATATTCATGGATGCACCATGAGTAAAAAAAATCTCTTTAAAAAATGGGTTGATGTTTACATTTTCACAATTTTTTTCCCCAGGGGACATGATTTGCTTTGCGTTAATCCAGGGGTGCCCACAAGGGGGGGTTAAGACGCAGACTGCGTCATTGAAATTTCTGGGGGGGGGGGGCAAAATATTATCATTTATGAATTTTCTGGGGGGGTTGAAAATTGTGGCAAAATTAGAGTTTTATATGTTAAAAATAAAAACAGTCAAGTTCTGTAACTTCAAAAGGTCTCTTCTAATTCTTTATAAAAATAAAGATAAAGAATTTCGACAGCCATGGGCGCCCATACCCGGGGGCGGGGGGGGTGCAAGGAAAAATATGTATATTAATAATTATTATAGTCAGGTGTTTTCCTTTTGAGACAATTATTTGAATTGCAGAAGTTTTACCAAATCGACAACAGCAGAATCCACAGTGGATTAGAAAAGGGGGGTTCAGGGGGTTTGGACCCCCAAAAGTCAGAACCTAAAAAAAATATTTATTTAATTAAACAAGATTTGTTGGTGTGTCAAATATGATATAGCAGTTATTTTATTTTCATAACATAATTTGTAGGCCTATTATGCCCACTGTTCCATGTGTTAATTCAACTTTTCTTATAAATAGTAAAGTATTATAACTTAGGTAACAATTTCTTGTTTAAGTTGCCATGTCTTAGAGTATAGTAAGCACATTTGCTAACTAGTTTTTCAGTGCTAAAATAGCGTAAAATGTGATTTTCATTAGATCGACATTTAAAAATTTCCCGGGGTGGACACCCGACTTAGGTAACATTTTCTTGTTTACATTGGCATGTCTTAGAGTATGGTAAACAAATTTCCTAACTAGTTTTTTAGTGCTAAAATAGCGTAAAATGTGATTTTTATTAATTCAATATTTAAAAATTTTCCAGGGTGGACCCCCCACTTAGGTAATGATTTCTTATGTACATTGGCATGTCTTAGAGTATGGTAAACAAATTTCATAACTAGTTTTTCAGTGCTAAAATAGCGTAAAATGTGATTTTCATTAGTTCAATATTTAAAAATTTTCCGGGGGTGGACATCCGACTTAGGTAACATTTTCTTGTTTACATTGGCATGTCTTAGAGTATGGTAAACAGATTTCCTAACTAGTTTTTGAGTGCTAAAATAGCGTAAAATGTGATTTTCATTAGTTCAGTACTTAAAAATTTTCCAGGTGTGGACCCCCCACTTAGGTAATGATTTCTTATTTACATTGGCATGTCTTCTAGTATGGTAAACAAATTTTCTACCTAGTTTTTCTGTGCTAAAATAGCATAAAATGTGATTTTCATTAGTTCAATATTTAAACATTTTCTGGGGATGGACCCCCGACCCCCCTTTTGGGGGTATTCCAAGCCTCCCCTCGGCACTTCCGACCCTCCCCGCAATTATTTTCTGGCTACGTCATTGTTGCACTTATTATAATTATTAATATAATGTTACAAAGTGGCCCAAGAAGTTAAAGCGACAAAAAATAAATTAATTAATAAATTCCCCCCCTATAAAATATCATATGGGCGCGCTTGTCGACAGCCAATTGGGTTGGGGGTGAGCAATGAAGTTTGGGGGGGGGGAGTCATGACGTTTGGGGGGGGGGCACCCCTGGTTAATCCAAATCTGCAGTAAATAGGCCTTTAGTGTACTTCACTTTTATCAGATGATCCTTAACCATCTCTTGAGTGTACAGCAGACAGTCTTTTCTATTAAGATGTTTACCCGAACAGACATGTCTTGTAAAAAAGTCCCAACATAGCTACAGCAGACTTATGAATTTCAAATTTATGACTTACATTTGTTAATTTCAGAGTACCGTTTACCATCTGACAGACTGCATTTACTTGGACTGGAATCATTCTCTTTTGGCTATGAGGTTAAATGGCCTGTATCTCTTGTATTGAATCGCAAAGCTATTGCCTGCTACCAGATGATTTTCAGGCATCTCTTTTATTGCAAACATGTTGAGCGCCTATTGTGCAGGTAAGGAAATTCATTCCCTTCATGTTATAAAATCGTACTATTAAGAATTGTGTTATTCACTATGGCCACTCGTACATGCATTTGCTTGTTATTGCAAACTGTGAAAATTAAATTCAAACATGCAATCAGTATAATAGTAGGCCTGCAATGAAATTTGTCTGGAGGAGGGGAGAGAAAATGACCAAGAGTTGCAGTAAATTAGTCTAAAATCAATGACGTTAAAGAATAAGTTTGATACCTGAAACTAAGGTATCTTTCTTTCTTCTGATCTTTTTTTCATGATCTGAATTCAACATGTAACATTTTTTAGATATCTTATTCTGCACGTTAGCATTATTTTATTTTGTTTGTTTTTCTGTTCATTACATTTTACTTTTATAGTTTTATTCATTTTTGTTTGTTTGTTTGTTTGTTTGTTTGTTTCATAGTCTCATCCCTCTTTATTTCTCTTGCTGTCCCATTTTTACCTCTCCACCTCTCCCCTTTGTTCTTTTTCTTTCATCTCGCACTTCTCTCTCTTGATTTCTTTCTATCTTTCTTTTGTGTGTTCTTGTGTCCTTCTTTTGTGATTTAGGTATGGCTTCTAATAGTAAAAAATTTGCGGGTGCGCAGACAAGAGAGTTAAGTCCACCATCTTAAAAAATTGAGATATGTCCTTAGAGTTATAGATAGAAATGTTCTCTACATTTGTGTCAAGTCCAGTAAGTCATATTCAGTCCCATTTTTACCTCTCCACCTCTCCCCTTTGTTCTTTTTCTTTCATCTCGCACTTCTCTCTCTTGATTTCTTTCTATCTTTCTTTTGTGTGTTCTTGTGTCCTTTTGTGATTTAGGTATGGCTTCTAATAGTAAAAAATTTGCGGGTGCGCAGACATAGAGAGTTAAGTCCACCATCTTAAAAAATTGAGATATGTCCTTAGAGTTATAGATAGAAATGTTCTCTACATTTGTGTCAAGTCCAGTAAGACATATTCAAAAACGTACGGTAGTTATGGATGTATGCCTCATGGGTTTATCCATCTCTAAAGCTATGTTGGGCTGTTATAGTGTGTTAAGTCACTCTAATTCTCAGTAACAAGAAAGTGGACTTAACTCTCTTTGCCCACACACCCGCGAATTTGTCAGTCATTACCTTGGAATTAAAGTCACTATTTTTGTATCTGATGAAAGTGATAATTTTATGCAGAGTTTGGATATGCAACAAAGTTGCTAAATCATTTGCTCTTCGAGCTGCAAAGACTTATGCTTCAGCATTTGCCCTGCGGCAGAGAATGCTCAACTGTGTGCAGAATCTTGAGTACTACATGATGGTTGAAGTCATTGAACCTAACTGGGTTACGTTCCTCAATAATATAAGCAAGGTGAGAAAACTTCAGTGCATACTGATTGATTTATGTAAACAGGGATCTTGATTACATTCTGTTAAATATTCCAAGTATATCAGTATTCATAGTATATTGGTATTTTTAGACTTTAGCAGCAGAATTTATTTCTATCCCGAGACAAGCTAAGAAGGAAACCTAAAGTAAACAAAAACCAGTAGGTCATACGAGTGGTCCACTCAAAATCATTATTATGAATCACTAAAAGATAATCTACTCAAAATCTATTATGAAACACTAAAAAATAATTGTTTTATTGTCAGCATAATTCAAATCTCCTGTTGCTTGTATTTTCATTTTTGTGGGAAATATTTATTGATTTCGAATTTTTCTTATCAATAGAGAATGCTTGTAATTGGGTATTGAAATGTTATTTCGTAATTACAAAAGAAAAGATTGGGAAGTCATATAACTTACAATTCATGGAGCAATGATATTTTGTACTCGGAATGTGCCAGAACTTGCATTGCATCATAGGTAGATCCTACGGTTCTTCCTCCTTGGCTGTTCATTGTGCAGTGAGCATTTCTTTTGGATTGAAAATTGCATCATAGTGGAATATTCTAAGGCAACATGGTCAGTACATTTATTTGTTTATGAAATCACAAGGGAATATTGTGGGTGCCACTTCTAAAGACTCTTTTTCCAAGAACTGCCTCTATCTGCTGCCACCCTAATCCTCTTTGACCTGTCAATCAGTGAATAGAATGGTAATTAGGCAAATTCGCACTTGTCTGTATACAACGGCAACACTGGGGAAACCCATGCAACTAGAAGAGCTTCTGTTCTTCGTCGGTGTCGATGTCGGTGCAGATTTTTTGATCAGGGAACAATGCTATTATATTCTTTTGTAGATAGACAATGGTTTGGGATGAGGTCTTCTTAAAATGGCACCAACAATATTAGGAATATTCCATAAAAGTGAATTAATGTTAAGATTTCGTCCTAATAAAACAAATTTTTCTTGGGGGAATTTATTTAAAAAATGGGATTCTGTTTATTTTTGGATTATGGTATATTGCAATTCAAAAGTATGTTTTTTTGGTAATATGGGAAGAAGTAAAACAAAAGTTTGCAAACATGTGTCAAAATAAGAACAATTCGTGTTATCTCATGAATTTCACGTATCTCTAATCAAAGGCTTTTCATCTCTTCAGTCATCATCAGGAATAAAGTCTTTAATATTTTGATATCACTGCATATGTTGTATACAAACTCAGCAAAGTGGCTCAGGCACTACAGTTTAAAACATTTAGGGGGTTGAAGGTTCAAATCTTATAACTGGCCAAACTGACTGTGGTTTTCTATGGATTTTCTCAGTTATTAAAAAGGCTCATGAAAAACTTAGGTAGTTAAAGGTAGTCATAATCCATCCTGTCCCACCCATAATCCAATCCGGTACACATGCAATGTGATGGTGATATGTAGAGATCTGTGGACAGAATCTTAACATTGTTAAGGAATATTCTAATATTTTCTTGTACTTATTCCCTCGTGACTTTGTCAACAAATAAATGCGTCAGCACTGTTGCCATACAGAAGCATTTTTCACTCCAAAACAAACTGCTCACTGCACTTCATGCAGCCAAGGAGAAGAACCTGTGATGGGACACATAATATTCACAATACACTGACTGCTTCATAAATTCTAACTTTTATTTTTATTTTTTTATGGCTTCCCACTTTTTTTTCTTATGCTGGAATACAAATTTAACTAAGTTTTAAATTATTTCCTAAATTCTTGAAAATACCTGATTACGAACATTCACTATACACTTAAATACATATGACAGGAATTTTTTATAAAGCTGGCAAAAAATATCTGGTTTTTAATAGGTAAATCCTTCACACTCACGGGTGGAAACCCATATACAATTTCTCTGACCGACTCATACATGAAGTACATGAAAACTTCAAAAGGTGGCAGGAGAATGTTCTCTTAACCACTCTGTCTTGGAAATTCCCTTATACACGTGCCCAGGATGATTTTAGTAGAGGATTTCACTGGGCGTGTGTATCTAGTGTGCTTTCTTTGTTTCATATTTACCCCTTATTTTCGGTAAAATGGCAAGAAGAAAGTGTCTTACAGGTTCTGAAATTGACAAATTAATTATTAACCCTTCGCGGGCGGAAACTCATATATGGGACGCCTGTACCGATTCTACAGGGCGGCATCCCATATATGGGTCCCCTGATCGACTCATAATGTGACCGGCTTTTCTCACGCACTAAGTACGTAAAATCTTCAACAGATGGCAGGAGATTGTTCTCTTATCCACTGTGACTTGGGAATTCCCCAATACACGTGCCCAGGACGATTTTAGTAGAGGATTTCAGTGGCCGTGAGTAACTAGTGAACAGCGTGCACTATTCGTTCCGTGTTTTTCCCTTATTTTCGGTAAAATTGCAAAAAGAAAGTGTCCTACAGGTTCTGAAACTGAAGGATTAAGTATTCAAAGTGAAAGTGAAGTGTCAGAAATATCATTTAGCGATAGTATGGGATGTTTTTCCGAGATCGCTACCGGCAACGTTAATGAGAGTGAGAGCGACATAAGTGACACTGGAGGCAATCGTGCGCCCACCTCAATAGAAGTGATTATTTTGATGCAGGCACAACATATATTACTACAATATATAATATCCAGCAAGGGCCAGTTCTGCCTTCTGATTTTGAACAAAATACTGATCCAATTGAGAATCACAGCCCACTGTAGGCCTATGTAAACTTATAATGCGCTCAGTGAGACTTGTGCCGTTTCCGCATAAACATTTTCTCGCTAAATACTAAAAATCGTTCCTAGAGCAGATTAGGGGCAGAATTTGGAAAAACTCCAAGGTATATGTTGATTTTATGCATGAATGCATGATTTAAGTTACTTTCAATTGGTTTTTCATTACTTATTTTTTCTTTAAAAATGCTTTCCGCCCACAGCCATAAAACGTCGCCGCCCGCGAAGGGTTAAAAGTGATAGTGAAGTGTCAGAATTATCATTTAGCAGTAGTAAGGAATGTTTTTCTGAGATTGCTCCCGGCAGCGTTACTGAGAGTGAAAGCGACGTAATGACACTGGAGGCTAAACATGGAAGTGAGTAGTTTCAATGCAGGCCTATCATCTACCATCTTCTGATTTTGATCAAGATACTGATCCAATTGAAAGTCATAGCCTACTGTAGGCCTAAGTAAACTTATAATGCACACATTGAGACCTGTGTCGTATCCACATAAAAATTTTTACACGAAAGAATAAAACATCCTTCCTGGAGCAGAATATTGGCAGAATCCAGGAAAGATCCAAGATATATATTGTTTTTATGCATGAATGCCTGATTTAAGTTACTTTCAATATTTTTTTTATTAACTTATTTTTTCTTTTAAAATGCCATAAGACATTGCCACCCACAAGGGGTTATTCATAATAATGGTGAGTGGATTATAAAATTTGCATAGGCCTATATAAATCATATTTTAAAAGTAACCCCACAAAATTAGTAATAATAATAATATTGGAATTTTAAAACTAATTTTGCTTAAAAATAAAGCCATTTTCACGGATCTATGGTAATATGAAAATAAAGTGTAATCCATGATGATGACTGAAAAGATAAAAGGTCTCAGAGTGTAAAATAAACTGTATAATACTTTATGATTTAGGCGATTTGTAATTCTAATATTGATCGTTCAAATGGTACAGTGACGCTATCCCTACTTCAGAATAGGCTTATTAGTTTGTAATAACAGAATAGCAAAGGACTTTCTATTTTTGTGAATGATTAACAGTTTTGTCTTGTTTCTGGTGATAAAACAAGAAACCTGATAATTGATAATGTTTGCAGGTAAATAATGTTGATGATGTTCTCATCTGCCATTCCGACTTTTTAGACAGTTGCCTTAAGGACTGTATGCTCACCAACCCCACCTTACTTCGTACAGTGAATAAGCTGATGGCTGGCTGTGTGGATTTCTGTCATTTCATTCAGGTAATCTTGTAATCTAGTAATTTACCTGGGGTTTCCACACATCTTTATGTAAAATCTAGCTAAGGTTTTGCTTTCATTATCCCAGGATTATTGTGCACTAGCTTTTATAGTAATGATAATATAGCGTAAGCATGCTTGAAAATTTTTCATGTGACTAAAATAAGATTGCCAACTATCCCATATTTTTAGGAATTCTGATATTTTAACTTTATTTTAACCTAAAATCCTGAATCCTATTTTTTACTTCATCTATTCAGGGGCGACCAGCTCCTATGGGCTCATGAGTGTCACCGACCATGTTATTTTTAGGAAATTATATGAATATTATAAATGTTAGTAAACTTTAATAATTGCAGAATGAAATGGGCTGGACTTGTGTGTATGAGGGAGGAAAGACATTTCTAAAAAATATTTACTGGGAGACCCAAAGGGAAAAGACCACTTGGAAGACCTAGACATAGATGGAAGGACAGTATTAGAATAGAATTAAAGGAAGTAGGATTGGTGAAAGTTTGTTGGATGGATTTAGCACAGAATAGGGTTGAATGGCAGGCTCATATAAGTGCGGAAATGAACCTCCTAGTTCTATAAAATAACTGTATTCTTTTAGCTTGCTTAGAAATTGCCTAGTACCATTGACTAAGGAAGCAAATATTATTAATAATAATAATTATGTAATATTTTGACTAGGGTAATACCCGATTTGGTGAACCCAAAAAGACTTCTGCAGTATTTGTTCCTGTTTATAAGGTGGACATAATGTGAGGCCTGATTCTCACAATAATGGAGATAGCATGTCACGTGCTAACAAACATTCCAAACTGTTAACATACCGGTAACTTTTTGCACAAATTCTTGTCTGTTGTGGCATGGTGGTTTTGCAAGCAGAAAAGTCTTAAACTATTCAGCTAGTGGATAATTTGATTTTATAAATACAGTAAAACCCCGATAATACACGCCCGTTTGTTACGCTATCCCATGTTATACGCTCTTTTCATCTGCTCCCATGACATCACTACATAAACATAATATGAAACCCACCTTTTAATACGCTCATCATCCCGTTTAATACACTCTATCATCTGCCGAAAATTCTAAAATATCATGCTTTTAAGGATACTGAGAAAATATGTTCCAGACTTCTACATTTACCGTTAGTGCCCGCAGCACATTTACCGTTAGCGCCCACACTTTCAGTAGAATGGAATGCAAATCTTGAGTACCTGCAAGACTATTCATAGCACCGGACTCAGTCCTCCATGGTCCTCCTTGCTGCCAGTTTTAAATTGGATTGTGACTTGATCTTGTGTAGAAGTGCGAAGTGATTTGTTAGTGCCAACATGAATAAAGGAGTGAAACGGAAAGCTTTATCCATATCAGAGAAATTATAAATTCTCCGTAAATATGATGAAAACACTAGTAAGAATCAGAAGCAGTTGGCGGAATCATTACGAATCCCTTCTTCGACACTTAGAACAATAGTGAAAAATTGTGAAGCTGTTTACGAATCGTCCTACAGTACTGTAGTGTATTTGTTCTTACTTTTTTCTGAAAGGAAAGAATATAAAATACCCCTCAGCATAATTATTATATTTGGCATACCCTGTATTTAATCCTTAATTTATTCAACAGATGTTTATTTTTATTCATAGGCCTATCTTGGTGTTAAAATTTTTAAGTTCTAAAAAGGACCCACTCACTAATACGTAGTCCTGTGTAATACGCTATTTTTGTGCGAACCCTTGAAGAGCGTCTTGCCGAGGTTTTACTGTATAACGTCCCTCTGAAGTCAATCTCTGTGACAAGGTCGAATTATGCTTTATATCAGTGGAAGTTTATGACTAACAATTTACAACCACCCGATAACCATTCCAAACAAAAGGTCTTCTAGATTAAATACACATGTTTTTTATTCCCTCTATTATCTGTACAACCTGAACATGACTGAGCAAGCTTAAACGGGAAAATAAGTTTGTCTCCCTGACAGCTGCATTAAGTGGGGCTTTTTATATGTGAGGGTGTAAGCACTATCTCCTCTTTCAGTTTTTGATGCATTGTGTTGTAAAAATTAATTAATATTTTAAGTTAAGATTATCTGTACTGTCCCAAAACCAACTTTTGATCTTTATTGTGACTTTTATTAAGTGCCAGTATGGTACTTTATGAGATTGTGTGTGGGGACGAAAAATGTCTGTCCGTCTGTCTGTCTGTCCGTCCGTCCGTGTGTCTGTACGCGCGATAACTCAAATACGCTTTGTCGAATTTTAATGAAACTTGGTATACACGTTTATAATGTCCATGGGAAGAACCCTATTGATATTGAACCAAATCGGTTCACCGGTACCGGTGTAATGCTCAATTTAGTGCCTATTTTAATAGATTATGGCGCCTTTCTAATAGAAAGGCGCCATAACTCAAATACGCTGTATCGGATTTCCATGAAACTTGGTATACTCATTTATGACGTTCATGAGAAGTGCCCTATTGAATTTGAACCTAATCTGTTGACCGGTACCGGAGTAAACCCCAATTTAATGTCTACTTTAAAGGCGCAATAACTCAAATACGCTTTATCGTATATTTATGAAACTTCGTATACGCATTTAAAATGTCCATGGGAAGACGTCTATTTATAATAGATAAAATCGGTTGACCTGTTTCGGGGTAATGCTCAATTTAGTGCCTATTTTATGGTAATATACGTATTCGAAAGAATTTATAAAAAAAATGAAAATCAATTATCTTGACAACACTGCTTATTGTTTTACTGTTATCTTATAAGGCCTTGGAAATTAAAATACAGGTAGCTATGACAAAAAACACTATCGATTTACAAGCGCTTATCCAACTAGACCGTTAAAATGACCCCGGTGGCCGAGATGGTAACGCTTTGGCCTCACATTCTGGAGTCCATGGTTCAAAACCCGAAACCGGCCAATTTGAATTTTTTTTTTGACATTTTTATGTGAGTGTGCGATTGTCATGATATCACATATCTGTACAGTTCTGGTGATGCTGGAAGATTTTAATCTCATTAAAAAAAAACTAGACCTTTGTTCTTCCGTAAGCCCTGCTTAATGAATAAATCTGGAGCTTAACTTGGAAATCAATTTAAAAAAAAAAACATATTCTGCATATCATAATTGCAGTCATAACTGTTTAAACAAAAACATACTGGCACTTTGTTACATCAGTTTACCTGATTTTATCTTATAAGGCCTTGGAAATTAAAATACAGGTAGCTATGACAAAAAACACTATCGATTTACAAGCGCTTATCCAACTAGACCGTTAAAATGACCCCGGTGGCCGAGATGGTAACGCTTTGGCCTCACATTCTGGAGTCCATGGTTCAAAACCCGAAACCGGCCAATTTGAATTTTTTTTGACATTTTTATGTGAGAGTGCGATTGTCATGATATCACATATCTCTACAGTTCAGGTGATGCTGGAAGATTTTAATCTCATTAAAAAAAAACTAGACCTTTGTTCTTCCGTAGGCCCTGCTTAATGAATAAATCTGGAGCTTAACTTGGAAATAAATTTAAAAAAAAAACATATTCTGCATATCATAATTGCAGTCATAACTGTTTAAACAAAAACATACTGGCACTTTGTTACATCAGTTTACCTGATTTTATTCTTATTTTCATTTCTACTGTACCCATTCATCCCTTAACTTTTACTCTCCAATGTTGGCAACGATGACTAAAATTAATATCTAAATATTTATATAACAGCTAAAAAGATTATAATAAGATTGTTACTGCTTAAGATATAAGTGAGAATTATTATTATTCCTCAAACATAAAAATAACACTTGTGAGCAGCCTTGGAAAACGTGCCCCATGTCGCTAAGAGAATGGTTTGTTGTTGTTTTTTTTTTGTACATTTATATCCGTTTCTGGACTAACCACGAGTATTTGTGTGATAAAAAGCAGTATTAATAATAATGTAATTGTAACTGAATAAAACTTAAAGCAAAGGGCATAATTACCACCAGGGTTTTGAAATTTGCTGTGGATCAGGGTTGCTTAGACAAACATATAGTCATTGATGTTAAACTTATCATTTATTTTAGCCTTTCAGAACCACAGAAATATTATTCAAAACCAGAAAAATACAAATTTTATATTATGTAAAGTTCTACTCATTTCTGAGTAATTTTCACCTAAAAATAAAATGTCATAAGCAGTCTCTACTAAGGTGGTCCGCCATCTCTGAGACTGATGTTATTAATAGCTGACATTCTTGCTACTGTGAAGAAACATGCAGTGATAGAAGAAAATGATTTTTACCTGAGGTATGCTGGGTATCTATCCTAAATCGGGTATGAGTAGAACAAAATTATTGTGTTGCTTTGCAGTTTTACAAACGTATTGCCAGTATTTTTCCCTAACTTCATATTATTTCCATGCTTGATATTCCATTTAATTCCAACACATGAAAATTATTTCAAATCGTTAACTTTGACAAATGTTATATTCATTGTGTTGTGTTGTTACTGCTGCATTTCCAACTAGCACATGAGGAAGTACTACTTGGATGCAGAACTCACGTCCATGCTAGGACCAGAGGGTTCTGATTCTTATGCTGAGGTATAAAGCATGGAAACAGATCAAGATTTATACTCTTCAAGTAGACCCTATATACGTTATGTTGGATAGAGTTTGATTCCCATCTTTGCATGTTCATGTATTTCTTCTTTCCTCATAAAATATTTTGCATTATATAATTATATATAATATAATTATCAATTAGTATGTTGTGGGCTTACAAGGAAAAGCTTAGTTTTAAGATAAATCAGATTTAAAGTTTTAAAATATCTGAATTTTTTTTTCTGTAGACCTCAAGGTTAGGAATAAGAGTAGAATCGCGCTCACCCGAGTTTTCCTTCCACTGAATAATAAAAGACCCTTGCACCAAACATAATTTGTCACAACTATAAACAACAAAATAATATTTCATAATAAAATAAAATACCCTTGCACCAAAAATCATTTTTCACAATTATAGGAGTGGGAGTGAAAACTCGAGTGAGCGCGATTCTACCTTTTTCCCCAAGGTTAGTTTACGTGATGAAATTAGGTTTCATAACCAAGTGTCACAACCGTTTTTTGCTTGAATGCACAAGCATGAGATATACTAACAACAGTTAGTTTTACAGTACACAATTGATTCCAACTTTTCACGAAACTACAGTAGTAATTTTGAGATTATAAGCGTAAAATAAAGTGGGGAAGTGAGGAAATTGTGAAATTGTGAAAATGAAATAAATATTGTTCTCAAACATGTGTATGGGATTTCAGCAACTTGAACTTCAGAAATAAAGTGAAACATTCAATTGCACTGGAGTTAGTTTTGAAGAAAAGGATATAATTAATTTCAAGAAATCACTTTCTGAAAGTAATTATGAAACCTAGTGTCATCATGTAAACTACTTAAGACTTGTTACTATTTTCCTGAAGATAAACTCGCTTCATTATGCTGTCACAGTAGAATCCTGCAAACTCGACCTAATTTGGATCGAAAGGGCACTGAGTTTTCGAAATACCGAGTTGGGAATAAGGGCTAAAAAATTAAGAGTTATTGCAAAAATTAAAAATATGTTTATTGGTCTCAAATATAGCAAACACTAAACTTAATAAACTTTAAAACATTCAACTGTAAGTAAAAACTTACTTTAAATAATGTAGTATATGGTCGGTTGTTTAAACTCAAACTTCACTTACATATTATTCAAAGTAGTCGAACGTTTGAAACACTTTTAGCTCACTTACGTACCTTTACTAGGACATGTTTCAAGAGGTAAGTACCCTCCCATCGTCGGCTAGCGGTCGACTGGCATTCTGGCGACTGTGTTGTGTGAAGTTCTGTGTGCTGCCATCTGTTTTCTTAGTGGTGAGTCTCATTACGTCATCTGCGGGCGGGATCTCGAAGTTCATGGCATGGTCTTCATTCTTGATGATGAAGATTTTTTCCCATACATTCAATTCGGATGATTTTTTCACGTGTTTTAAAAGTTTTATATCTTTTTTAACATGGTGGTTTTCTGTCCAGCAGTGGTGAGCAACTGCGGATTTTTCAGTTTGGCTTCACTTACTTGTTTCTTTTCAAGAATCATGATTTCAATCAGCCTCCTGATCATGATTTCCATCAGCCTCCTGATCATGATTTCCATCAGCCTCCTGATCATCCTCAGCTTGTGTCCGACTCGGACACAAGCTGAGGATGATCAGGAGGCTGATTGAAATCATGATTCTTGAAAAGAAACAAGTAAGTGAAGTTTGAGTTTAAACAACCGACCATATACTACATTATTTATAGTATCACTTCACTGTAAAAAATCCCACGTAATATATTATTAAAAACTTACTTACTTACTTACAATAATGTGTGTAGTTGAATGTTTTAAAGTTTATTAAGTTTAATGTTGACACTTCACAATGTTGCCCAATTAATTTAATCAAATAACAAACACTGTTAAAAATCATCATAAAACATGTGCATTTTCCATTGAACTTTTACTACAACGAGGGTTGTAGCAGTTTTAATTTTTCCCATCATAATCACCAAGTAATCCGAACTGTCAGGTTATCGAGTGCTTAGTTTGCAGGATTTTTACTGTGCTGAAGAATGGATTAAGAATTTTGTTGTTGGCATTTTGTTAACTTAAAACATTTTTCTTGTAACTCATAAAGTTGTTTTCTGTTATCACTTAAAGAGTATAAGTATCAAGGGGAGTGTATGCTTTGAAAGATGTGGTGGTAGAGTTGGGCCAACATAAATGTAATTTCCTATAATAATGAATGATATTATTGATTATGCAAAGTTATGACTTTTGTCTCATGTTCTTCACACTGTCATTCTGAACAACCTGTACATTCTCCTTTCTGCTTATCTAATATATAAAATCGAAAGTGTGTATGTATGTATGTATGTATGTATGTTTGTTCCTTATACAAATCTACATTTCTTTACCAATTTACACGACATTTTGCACACATACCCAGTTAAGCCCGGGAAGTATAGCTGTCGACATTAAAATTCAAACAAAATACTCCTTCCCTTGAAAATTATATAATTTCTGAGAATTTTATACTGAAAAAATGAATTGCTGTTTAGTTCACATGGCAACAGTAAATTGTTTACTATGATTACATAGGGCCTTGGCAAGTATATAGCCTAATGCTTTAACGAATTATGATTCCATCGATGTAATATATTGGCGAAAATAATGACTGGAAATGAAATCCACGAAAATAAAGCACAGTGTGATGTAGTCACATAACTTTCTCTACCCTCGACATAAGAAATATTTACTCACTTCACATTTTGATGTAGAATAAGAGGGACAACTTAAGTGTGTGAGTATGCTATATCAAAAGTCTATAAATAATCCTTTCCGCTGATAAGTTATCCATACCTGTAGGCTTTGTATTAGTTGAGAAATAGGGATGTTTATCATAGGCCCTAAGCATGGGATGGAACATTTTGAGTCCTATGCTCGCAGTATATTATGTCCCGGGTTCTAGGGGAGGAAAGTATGAAAGTGATACTGCATTTCTCTTTTATTTCAGCTCCGAAACGATTGTATAGTAACATGAGAATGAGAAATAAAATTTTCCGTCAAGTCAGTACAATCTTATGTAATTTGTGTTTCTTCTTATTTCAACCCCTCCCAAGCATGATGTGTAGAAGCAACGGAATGCAGCATTCCACATCCTCTATGAGCCATAAAAAGCTATATCCAGCGTTTTCTGATGGAATAGTTTGAGTGTGATAAATCTTTTTCTTCATTTCAAGTTCTACATACATAAAGTCCTTCATAAGTTAATTTCAAATTAAAAAATACAAAGCCCGGGCGACGCCGGGCCTTTTCAGCTAGTACTATATATTAAGTAGGAACATAGTAACATACTGGAAGGAGAGAAGTCACTTAATCATAAATAAGTGACTTTGTTTCTCTTGAAAATTCAGCAAGATTAGAATCTAGTTCATATTGTCAGTGGCGTACCAAGGGGGGTGCGAACGGGGCGACCGCACCGGGCGCCGTAAACAGGGGGGCGCCAAAATTGAAAAACATATTTTTTTAGTTTAAGAAACAATATTTTTTTCAGGCAAAATATAAGGTTTTATTGGTCAAATTTTCTTCATTACTTTGTTAAATACTGCAGTAATATTATTTAGAAATGAAATACACGTTTCGTTTTAAACAATTTATAGACAATACGAAATAGGTCGTGGGTGCCGAGCACACAGGAAAAGTTTACGGTGTAATTTAGCAATTGTATCAATTGAACTTGATGTGGCTGCTACTATAGACTTCAACTGTATTATTTATTTATTTATTTATTTATTTATTTACCTTATTAGTACAAAACAAATATTCATAACCGATGCCCGAATGAGCAAAAGCTCGTGCTCGGGCTCAGCTCAGCACAAAAACAAAAAAACAGTGAACACTGGAAATTATAAAACAAAAAATTCAGGGCAAAGCGACGTTACAAAACACACAAACACACACTCACACACATGGCATACACAAATACACTCACAAAACAAGGCAAAATAGTAAATAACATAAATCAAAAGCAAAACATATAATTATAAATTATGTGTAAGAGAGGAATGACAAGCACGAGTAGCCAAAATGAAAAGCAAAAACTTTGGATATTGTAAAATGAGACATGCATTAGGTTGAATAAATTTTATAAGTTTCTTTCTTGAATCTGTGTAAATTTAGATAATATAGTTCAGGATGAGCTCTTATTAGTGAGTTGTATAATCTTGGGCCGAAATTTATACTGTGATTTAATCCAGCAGAGGTAGAACATTTGGGTTCATATAGAATAGAATTTTGATTCAGTCTGGTAAGGTAATGATGGGGATTGTTATTTTTGAAAATATTTCTATTCTTATGGAAGTAAGTCAGTAATTTGAGTTTGTATATATGTTCAATATTTAAGACATTAAATTCAGAAAATATTAGTTTTGTGGGGTAATCAGCAGGTTTACTCAGACATATTTTAATAATCCTTTTCTGTAGAATTTCTAAAGGCAAGCGGTTGGATTTAGCCATTCCTCCCCAACCCAATATGCCATATTGTAATACAGATTCAACTACAGCTATGTAAATTAAACGCAAGATATGAGGTTGTAAATAAAAACGGAGGATCGAGAATTTATATATTATTTTACGAAGCCTATTGCAAACATAAGTAATGTGCTTATTCCATCTTAGATGTTCATCAATTATAATGCCTAAATATTTGGTTTCAGTTGAATAATTTAAGGAGAGACAATTGCAGTTATCACGATTACAGTTATTATGAATGGTAATGTTTCTTGTTATCGTATTATTTAATTTTACTAAGTCAAGACCTTGGGTAGTTAAAGAAAAAGGAAGAATCGTAGTTTTAGAAGTATTCAGTGAAAGCAAATTTGCATCTAACCATTCCTTAACGAT
Source organism: Ectobius pallidus (assembly GCA_964059195.1). Classification (NCBI taxonomy): domain Eukaryota; kingdom Metazoa; phylum Arthropoda; class Insecta; order Blattodea; family Ectobiidae; genus Ectobius; species Ectobius pallidus. The sequence goes on along the minus strand of CAXKWD010000004.1, from coordinate 45,694,176 downwards.
GTTGATACCTCTATTGGAGTTTTGGTAAGTTACGTCCCAGTCGTTACCGCTAAATATAACTACAGTGTCATCAGCATAAGAATATATATTACCCGAATACCTGCTCAAATCAATATTTAATAAGTCATTAATATATATCAAAAACAATATAGGACCTAATACAGTACCTTGCGGCACACCAATATCAATATTCAGAATTTCGCTACAGTAATCATGGATTTTTGTTGACTGCGTCCTGTTACTCAAATAGGATTTAAAAAATTTTAGTCCAACGCCTTTAATACCAATTTTATCCAGTTTTTCTATAAGTATATCATGGTTGACAGTATCAAAAGCTTTTTGCAAATCTAAAAATATACCTAAACATTTATTACCGGCATCCAATTCTTGAATTAATTTAGATGTAACACTAATAATAGCATCATCTGTGCTGAGGTTGTTCCTGAAACCAAACTGATTATTACTTAATATATTGTGTTTATCAAGAAAGGACATTAAACGGGACTTTATACATTTTTCAAATAATTTTGCTAGGCAAGGTAAAAGAGATATAGGTCTGTAATTACTGAGATTGCATTTATCACCCGATTTGTATACTGGAATCACAATTGCGTGTTTCAATGCGGTGGGAAATATACCTTGAGACAAGCATAGATTTATTACGTGTGCAAGAGGCTTCGAAATATGTTCTATAATCATCTTTAGAGTGATATTAGTAATACAATCTAAACCAGGAGATACGTTATTTTTAAAATGTTTTACAATTTTTATAATTTCATATTCATTCACAGGAAACAGAAAAAAGGAACTCAGGCAATCATTAGAAAACTTATAGTGATGAGAATCAAACACTTTATAATTTATTTTTGAAGCAATTTCGTTGCCAATATTTATAAAATGTGCATTAAATTCATTAGCTATATTTTCATTGTTAGAGACTTGTTAGAGACTTATAAATAAGTTTGCGTCCATCAAGGCTAGGAAGGCACATTTTAAAATTTTTGTTATGACTCTGAAACTTCTTTTCTCTTTATTTTTTTTTATTTTTTTCAAACAAACTAACCTTATAATTGGGGGTGGATTTCTATGACCTAAAAAATAGGATATATGCATGCATTTATAACCTAAAAAATAGGATATATGCATGCATTTAAAACCTAAAAAAACATTAAAATATGATTATTAAAATTTAAAATATGACTTTACCGCTTACACACTGTGTATTTTTTTAAGTTTTGTTACAATTCATTTTATTAAAATAGAGTGTTAATTATTTAAAATATCTGTCTATACTGAAAATATTTGCAGTTTATCACATTTCATCTCAGCTCATTATGGTTTAAATAAATGCATTTTCATATTAGAAATTTTCATATTAGAAATATAGAAATATAATATTTTCATATTAGAAATATAGAAAAAGATATGTAATCACAAGATACGCTGTGCACGGCTTCCATTTCAAAATATGTCAAACCAAAAGTTACCACGAACCTAGTGAACTGTGTGTATGTAAATTGTGTAATATGCGATGTGAACAATATCACTTATTAAGGTGTTCTAAGAATACAAGATCGTTGAATGATATTAGCAAAGACTAAATAGAAACCCACTCGGGCGAACCTTTTAACTATTATTATATTAGAAATTCTCAGAAAGTATCATTATAATGCAAAACTTACAAAATATGATATGAAACTTCAAAATTTCTGTAATATCCACACAAATATGCCAAAAATATGACCTAATTATGCATATTTATACTAAATATGTTACAATAGTTGAAAATTTCCTAAATATGCAGTTATGTGCGCAATAAAAGGCGTTCCATTTTCACCAGGATGCTTGGAATCTGGTTTAAATTAGTCGGAAACCTGAAATAATGCAAAGAAGAAAAATATGACATGTCATAGAAACCTGCCCCCTACTTATAATACAGTTTTATTTCATTCATATTTTTCTCTTTATAATGTGTTAAAGTAACATACCACTACTACTTATTAAAAATAAATAATTGTGAACATTAAACTGTGTTAAAATTAAACTTATTGAACCTTGAATCTTTTAGTGTTAGGGGGCGACTACCATCTAATTAGCCCTGGGCGCCAAGTAGCCTTGGTAAGCCACTGCATATTGTATTGGGTCTAAGAGAAAATAACGTTTTAAATGGACTATCCAACAGTGTTTTGGGGAACAGAAAAATCTACAATTTTTGCTGCTCATTCTACAAAGTGGACAACAATGTTGTCATATGGTGTTTTACATTACGGTAATTATATTCACATCTGTGCATTATATGTTCTCCAGATCTACTATACTGTTAAATTTTCCAAAAAAAGTTTTCAGTATGAATCCAGTAAACTTTAAAAAACCGCATAATAATGGAACTTTTGTACAATGAAGCAATATACTGTTTAAAATAAATAAAATATTGACGTTTAAACACTTTAGACTTCACTTTTACTTAAATTTTTGCAGAGTGTATGTTTCATGGGCTTTGCTCATATTTTCAAGTGCTAGTCAACTGTCAAATTCTTGCTTGGAGAATACTGATATTAATAGTTAATGAATTTTGAAATACCTCAAGAAGAAACTTGATCAAGAATTTTATAGAATCTAGACCAGAGGGCACATCAATATTCTCCAAGCAAGAATTTGACCGTTGACTAGCAGTTGAAAAAGTGGGCAAAACCCATGAAACACATTTTCTGCAAAAATGTAAGTAAAAATTAAGTCTAAAGTATTTAAACGTCAACATCTTATTTAATTTACATATGAACCCAGTAGTTTAATTTCAAGTATGTTATCTTGTCACTGTTCACACAGTCATGAGAATGCTCTACAATAACACTTCACCCTTCATACCTTTGATTTTTATTGTTTCATAGTAACTACGAACCTGCTTTATTAACTGATTATTCATAATTTACCTAGTAATTTTATTAAATTCCATTAAAAAAATTATTTATCAAAATAATTGTGTAAGTTAACCACTGTAATTTAGTAGTATGTGTGGTACAAATTGACGATATGTATGAGCATGCAATTTGAGTAATGCTGTAGTAAGCATGTGTTTTTATATAAGATATATGTTGAATTGGGACTAGCACATATACTTTGCTTTCTGTATAAATACCTGAACTAGTTTTGAAGACCATCGTCATTCATACTCATCAGATGTACACCAACTGCTGGCTGGACGATCATTTGATTGCTGAACCACATTTAGTGATGAAACTCTCATCTGTTCGTCTCATCACTAATTGAGGTCAAAATCTTTGAGAAGGCAACATGAACGTCCACATTTCAGCATAAATTCTATCTCAGTACTGATGAATTGCATTTGTACATAGTCTGTAATATTGAGTGCTTTTATTTTACAACGTAATATATTTTAAGCGTTTTGTTGATCATGTTTTTGTTTAAGTATGTAGTTTCAGTAAATTAGAAATTTCATATGATAGAAGGGGATAAATTACTATTGTCTTGTATTTGTTTGTTAGCATGCTGAAATGAATAAGCTACCCTTTATAGAGAAAACCTGCAGTACTATGAATCATTCATTCATTCATTCATTATTTATTTCTTTGCAATGCAGTTTTGTCATTTTGGGAGTACATTCTTCTAAGTATTGAATTTGTCTTTAGTGTTTCACTATGTATCTTTTTTTTTAACATTTCTAACAATCATAAAAATATTTTTTAACATAAGAGAATAGGAAAAGAAAAGAGGAGAGAGAGAGAGAGAGAGAGAGAGAGATTGAAGAAAGTTACCTTACAGTTAGATTGATTGTGTTAATTGATTATAAGGTATTTCAGATTCTGGAGCTGTATTGTGTTTTAATCTAATTGCAAATATTTTAAAAGAATTGAAAGCATAAAAAAATATTACGGTGCCTAATGATAACATGCTACTTCCAGGAGACTCCACCACCTTCACCTGAACCTCATAGCAGCTTGGTTGGGGACAGTGAGAGTTTTGAACAGAGCATTGCTAAGTTTAACCTCCAGTTTACAGCAGTTCTTGTTGGTCTTCTGGATAGAATTTCAGAACTTGGACGTGACAACAATGAAAAATTGCTTAACGTACTGTACAGGTAACGTATATTTTCTGTTCTCATAGTGAATGCTTGTTTTGTAAGTAACACCAGGGAATGGTAGTTAATTCTATTTCCGTAATAGTTCAAGCCTACCATATGTCCTATTTGCAGCGGTTATCGAGTTATGTTTGTTTGTTTTTCTCTTCTGCATAATCCATTCCACTTTGTCTGCTATCAAGTTAAAATCTCCTATTAATTTTATCAATGCAATTCACTAAATAAAAAGGAAAGTATTTATTAATAATAATAATAATCAACGATTCTGAGTGATCAGCTGATGATGATGGGGAACCCATCAGAACGTACATTCTGATTTGGTAAATTTTTACTTAAAACAGTTATGTAAAGGAGAATGTTTTAAAGTTTAATATATAACATTGACACTTCACAAAATTTTCCCATTTAATATAATCAAACAACACAGAACACCCATACCTGAACCCAGAAATCGAACCTAGACCACCAAAGTGAAAAGCAGGCATGCTACCAACTCACCTGTGGTAGCAGACTTCATGGAAATCGTCAGTTCCTGAAGATTTGTCAGAGTGTAATTTTTATAACATTTTGCTGTATCACAGAATTTGGGATTTCTTACTTGCTTGCCCTATTTCTCTACTTAGATGGTTGAAATGACAATTGAATAAAAACACTTTCCTTAACACACTTTATTTACTTATTTACCTTTGTAAACTTCTGGACGGCCGTTTCGCAGGTGGTGTTCCTGCATCATCAGCAGAGTGCCAGAGTTGGCAATAGTATAATAATGGTAATATTATTAATGGTAATAATTATCTATATTAATAAAAATGAATTTTCAAAAGGGTTGTTGCCGCATCACTTGAGAACGGCTCGACCGATTTGGCTGGTTTTTGTTTTATTGTGATCGTAATTGTCTGGAGAAGGTTTGTATGAAAGAAATTTTTTGGAAAATCCACGGGGAAAGTCGGAAATGTGATGAAATGAGGCAAAGTTAGACAAAGTTAGAGAGTACTGCTGTCAATTGTTTACATAAAAAAATTGAAGTGTGACAAAAGAAGTGTGACATATTCACAGTTTGAGAGTTCCGCTTTCACATGTTTTCATAATAAAACAAACAAACAAAAACATATAAATTTCAGTGGATAGCGAAATGTGGCACTTATAATTTATAACTCAGTCTTCGAGAAGCATTAATCATAATGACTGAAATTCAACCCGGTCTGAGTGGCATAATTAAAATTAAGAGAGGTAAGTCTTTGCGAAGTGGACAAAAGGAAATAATATTGAATGTGTTTAGTGGATTTCTTAAAAAATATCCCAGACTTGCAATAGAGGACATTATAAAATTGACATTGGAATTCACCGATCTGGAATGTGACTGGAAAGTGGGTAGTGAATACTGAGACTCCGATTTACTGAAAACTCATCCAATAAAGCCGCATAGTGTTTTAGATAGCATTTCTTGACCAATTTGCACGACATTTTGCATACATACCCAGTTAAGCCCGGGAAGTAACGCGGTGAACACTAAAATTCAAACAGACCACTCCTTCCCTTTAAAATGTATACAATTTCTGAATATATTATACTGAAAAATGAAATGCAATTCAGTTATAATGACAACAGTGTATTGTTTAGAGTGTTCACATAGGGCTTTAGGAATTACATAAAACTGGGCTGTATCAAATTTTGATGCTATCGATGTAATTAATACATTTGTGAAAATAATTCTTGAAGAATGAAATCCAAGAAAATAAAGCACAATGTGAAGCAGTCACATAACTTTCTCTACCCTCGACATGGAAAATATTTCCTCACTTCACATTTTGATGTAGAATAAGCGGTCGTATTGCAGGGACAGCTTAAGTGTGTGCCAGTGAGTACGTACATTAGAAGTCTGTAAAAAATCGTATCCACTGATATGTCACTCATAGCTGTAAAGAAGACAAAATAGGGTGGAACATTTTCAGTCCTATGCCCGCAGTATATTATGTCCCAGGTTTTGGGGGAGGAAAGTATGAAAGTGATATAGCATTTTTTTTTTTTTTTTAATTTCAGCTCCGAAATGGTAACATAAGAGTGAGAAATAAAAATTTCCATAAAGACAATACAATCTTATGTAATCGGAATTTATGTTCCTTCTTATTTCAACCCCTCCCAGGCATGGTGTGTAGAAGCAACGGAATGCAACATTCGACATCCTCTGTGAGCCAAAAAAAAAAGCTATGACTAGCGTTTTCAGAGGGAATACTTTGAGTGTGATAAGTCGTTCTTCCTCATTTCAAGTTCTACGTACATGTTATGCAAGACCCTAGAATTTGAAAATCGAAAGTCCTTCATAAGTTAATTTCAAATAACAAAATGAAAACCCGGGCGACGCCGGGCCTTTTACGCTAGTTATTAATAGTAATCATTGCTTTTAAAGTACTTATTTATCTTTGTAAACTTCTGGACGGCCGTTTCGCAGGTGGTGTTCCTGCATCATCAGCAGAGTGCCAGAGTTGGCAATAGTATAATAATGGTAATATTATTAATGGTAATAATTATTATTAATAGTAATCATTGCTTTTAAAGATCCTCCCTGTTTTTTTAATGTTATTAGATCCCACAATATGTATGGAAGATCACTATGGTCAAGCAGAAGAAGTCCATGAAGGAAAGAAAAACATCTATACACCTACAGTGCCTTATTATATTGGGAAATATAAATGAAATCAAATCACAATACATAGTTTGTTGTTTGGCACGCAGGGTTCTATTCCCCATTTTACAGCTTCGGCTGCAAACACCTGAACTCAACGGTGAGGAGATAATGGTGTTGTCATCAACATTATTTGAAGACTCCAGTGAATAATTCTGAAACTTCACCTCTTTAGACCGTAATATCAAAACATTCTATTAATCTACTTTCTTAGCGTATTGTATGATTTCTGTTTTTCCCCCCTTGTCTGTAAAGCGTTGTCTCTGGCAACCTCTGAATGTCTCTGTCTCTGGAACCCTATAGCCCCCTATGTTGGGGCAAAGGGGCCTTCAAGTGGAGGTTTCTGTTACCTATATGAATATTTTTTTTTGTTACGCTTATTTTCCGAGAGAGGGTAGAGGGTCAGGTGGTAAGCCCATCGCCTCTCAACCCCCCTCAGGAAACTAAGGTATTACTTGGACGTGAAAGGGCCGAGAAATTTTGTCCAGAGGCTCTAATTTAGGCTTGGAGTTCTTTTACATGCAGTAAATCTACGACACAAGCCCCCCCAGCTTAAAGTCCCTCCCGGAGGACTCTGTGCCCAGGATTTTTCAACCTCTGAATGGAGAAAGCAAATTATTTATTTAAAAAGAAATTGCATCTGAAAAATGCAGAGGATTGTTTCTGTTAAGCTGTTGAGACGTAAAGGTAAAATATTCCACAGGGTTCGGTCATTCACTGTGAGGCTGTAGTGAAATTATACGATGGTGAACAGAGGAGGATACCAATCTCCCTATAGTTTACCTAAGTAAAGCAAAATTTCTGCATACACTCTGTTTTATTTCTTTAAAATCCTGAAATCCCACTCAGCAAAAAATAAAAATAATAAATATAATAATAAGTTTTCTTTTTAAATTATTTATCCCCAGAAAAGTATAAAATCTGAACTCTACCATATATATATATGTGATATGCAATCGATAGCTTAAACCCTTCCCCTTCTGGCACTGGTTTATAAGTATCAGAAAGGAGAGGTAATACAGAAATGAAAAGTTAAAGAAATACTAGAATCAGTTGTTTAATTAATAATGTTGTGTTTCAGGCTGGACTTCAATACATTCTACACTGAGCAGTTGGAAAAGTTGTACACTGACAGGTCTAGGATATTGAAAGACAGCAAAGAAGAAACATCAGGTTGAAATGATGTTGAATATATCTGAGAGAAATCTAGAATTTACAACAGTTAACTTGTTGCTGTGCTTTACAGGATAATTAAGTCAGTATGACTCCATTATCTTTTCCTTGGTACTTTGAGAAACATTTTACATTATATGAAGTTTGTAAATATATTATTTAGAAGTGTTTCTAAATATTTTGTTAGTACAGTAGAGCCCCGGTATTTCGAGGTTCCTTGTAATTCGAGCTGGTATTAATAAAATTAAAATTTTCCATAAAACTAGAGTAAAATCCCGTTTTTATACGGTGTCCGCATGTAAGTTTTACGCACTTCCGAATGTGTTACATTTTGAGCTTTCTTTCAATTTTTCCATGTACAAAAATGTAGGTAAAACTGTCCCACTTACGGTTTTTCGTTCATAATACACATAAATAACCTTGGCTTCAGACTGCTAATGCATTTCTATTACAGATTGACAGAAACCGTTAGGTTCGATTTTTCATTGTCGGGACCTCGTGTCAATCATACGGTGCATACAGTGCATACCATCCTTTTAGAAAAGAATACTGTATTGTTACAGTAATCCCTACTCAGCAGCAATGGTAATTAAAAGTGTTTTCCTAGTAGCGCCGCTTTCCCGTTCCATTCCATTAAGACTCAGACAACTTAATCATTAAAGGATGCCAATGTAGCAAAGTGGAAATGTTTGCCAATATACATACAGGCCTACTAAAGATGTAGGCCTGCTATTTTGTTTATCTATTTTTTAAACCATTATTGTGCTCATTAAACATTTATTTATGACTTACCCATTGATTTAGTGATGTTTCCGTATAATCCGAGTTTTTTGTAATTCGAGGTAGCCTCAGCCCCAATTAGCTCGAATTATCGGGGTTCTACTGTATGACTCCTTTATTTACAATTTATACTCAGTAGCAGCATGAATGAAATTCACTGCCTTTCTGGAAGTTATCTGAATATATTGAATATTGTCTTTATAATAGCTTTCTTGTGATATATAAAACATTTAAGTGGTCCTATATGAACATAGATGTGTACTGACCGTGGTATTTCAATGATGGAGCTATCGGAGCAAGAAACTAGCAAGAAGACTGTGTGTACTTCTGTTGCTTGCATGTTACAGTAGAGCCATTGTATCTTTCCGCTTGAAAAGTGAATGAGAAATTTTATTGAGAATTTAGAATGAGAATATACTTCTGGGTAAATAGATGCACAAAAAAAACTTAGATTTCTTTAGCTTAGGAATTCATATTTAAGAGTAACATTCAGCAGGCTGTTATATGCAGAGATTCATGAAAATTGATTTATTTTTAAGGAAAATTTGAATACTGAATTTACTCACATAATTCACACACTTTTTTATGCTAATTTTTTAGTCTAAAATAGGATGCATGATTTATGCAAGGAACTTATTCCACCATTAAAAAAGGGTTATTTAAATTTGATTTATTTTAATAAAATAGCATGCAGTAACTTACAGTGCTCCATTGTTAATGTCCTCAGAACTGTAGTCTTGTTCAGATTCACTCCATGTATTCAGTCACTTTTAATTTGAAACTTGCAGTACGACTTGAATATTTTATGGACTTTATGGTAACTCTACTGCACTTTATATAATTGAAACCGGACCTCTTAATCTCAATGACTGCACATGAACTACCTGTATGCATTACAGTAGCACAATACAAACTTTTATCCCACACCCAGCAGGTAGAAGGTCTTAGAAATCTACCGTTATATAGTTGCTGTGGTAAAAATTCTAAAGCTAATCCCATTCTCACAATTCCCAAGACTGACAACATAACGGTACTTATTAGTTCATGGAAGAGGTTTCATAAAATAGTAAATGTATGACATTTTCCAGAATACATAGAAATTAAAAATTTACATTATAATTTCCAGTGCTTTTAATTATGTGATTTCATGAATTATGAGGATAAATACAGTACTTCAGTGTTATTATTAATTTGGGGTTGTTATTTTTAAAATTTGGTATAAGTTAGAGTGAAGGCTAATAATTGGGTATTGATATCTGCAAGAATTTACATCATTAACTTATTTTCTTAAAAAGTTAATTGAATTTTTATTTCACTGTAGGGAGTCAAAGAATTTAGAAATTATGGAGCAGAATATGTATTCTGAATGTGCCAGAAGATGCATCAGATCGCAGGTCGATCTGTTGTTTTCGCTCCTTGCCTGCATGTTGCGAAAATTGCACTTATAAACATAACTATTTATTTGTTGACAAAATCAATACTAAAATTATGAAATTATTCCTTCAAAATTAATTAATATTAAAATGTCATCCAAATAAAATAATTTTTGCTGGAATTAATTTGAAATGTGGGATTATGGTTATTATTCACGTTTTTATAGGAATTCACATTATTTTGCAATTCAAAGTACTTTTTTGGGATTACGGGAGGTGGTAAGAGAAGTTTGCAAACATTTGTCGAAATGAGAACAATTCATATTATCATGTGTAGCAAATTTCACAGATCTCTTTTGTTCAGAACTCATTTTAAACTGAAGGTCATCCATGTCAATTACCCTTCTTGTAACTATTATATCATTAGGGGTATGGAGTTCCCACTTGAGAAATGGATTGTACCAAACAGGCAGATATCAGGAGGGTTTAATTGACCATGTTTGGAGCACTGGAAAAAGTCAGGATTTTCTTATCACACTTAAAGTCCTTGTAATTACTTACTGTCACTAATCTATAAAATGTAAAAAGAAAGTTTTGCAGAAACTTCCTGAACCCTTCCCATAGCGTTCTTTTAGTGCTTTAAAGCACACAAAAGGTTGTGCTGGTCCATAGAAAGGATATTGATCTGTGCTCCCCACAACAGCATGTATTTCCATTTACTCATTCATTATTCTAATGAAACGGTATGTGTGTACATTACTTTATTTTTAAATGTGTTAAAACTTAGGTTCCTTATGTATAGAAGTCATAACAATATGTCCCCCAAAAATTATTTGTTTACCGGTATTAAAGGAATTTTAGATAGTAAGGAAGAGACAATTTTTAAGAATAAATTAGGAATGAGGAACTGTTGAATATTTGCAGCGAAATTGATTTGGCACTTGTAGTACCAGTAGTATCTGGGTTCTGTATTAAACTGATTGAAGAAAAAAATGCAAAGCAAAATAGCATAGATTCAGAAAATATTGCATTGTGTTCTAAATGAACTACCACATCTTGATTTTGAAAGTCAAGAATGTCATAAGGAATTTTTTATACAGTAGGAATGAGTGCAGAAATGTTCCCAAAATAGCCAGATAAAGCTGCGGAATTTTTAGATCACTGTTATTATCAACATTCTAATATACCAATCAAATTTTATATACAGTACAAATTCTTTCCACTCCATGCAAGAGCATTGGGCCTTTGTGTGTAGGTTTAATTTTACTGGACTAATTGAGTAATGCATATTTTCCTATAGTGACCACCTGCATACTGTAGTGATTAGCGTTGCTAAATATGTATCCACAGGTCTGGTTCGATCCCAGGTAACTCCTCGAATTTTTCTGAGGTAACAGGGTGCACTTATCCTTGTGACTCAAATTGAGGAGTTACCTAGTAAAGAAGTAGCAGCTCCGATTCAGTAAATTATGAATAATGGCTGTGGGAGTCGATATGCTGACCACAGCTGACTATATTTTCCTATAGAAGGAAGGTTGTCGGGTGGTGAGCCCATTGCCTCAGCAGCCATCTAGTAAGAAACTATTACTAGAACATGAAAGGCCTGGGGAATTTTGTCCAGAGACTCTAATTTAGGCTTGGAGTTTTGAAACGTGCCATAAATCTACAACGTGGGACCATGGTTTATAGTCAATCCTGGTTTAAGCTACTAAGTAATATATTCATCAGTAACATTAATATTCATAATTTTTCATCCTGAAAAATCCATCATCCTCAGCCGGGTTTAAACTCGCAACTTTCGGATCCAGAGGTGCACATGGTACTTCATAACTGAAGCCAGTTTACTATATTATGGACAGAATCTAAATGAAAATATCTGAATGCATTTTGTCTTAAAAATTCCCTTGTCTTTTGACAGTTGATATCATTTTAAGTAATTTATCAACGATCATTTTGCTTTGTCAGTGCACTCTGTAAACTGAACAGTTCCACTTTATTTGCTTGAATGAAGTTGTTTCTTCTGGTTTTATTTATTTGTTTTTTAATGAGATGTATATTATTATTATTATTATTTGAAAATGATAGTGTTAAATAACTATGTAGGTAATTGGAAAGTGAAGCATTCTCAGAAATATTACTTACAATCTTATAATTGTCATAAAAAGTATTGCTTGCGCTATATCTGTACAAAATCAACATCATCCTGGTTCATTAAAAACCGTTAGTTTTGTTCCAGTTTGTGTAATTGTTATATTTGTTCAAATCTCCTTTTTAAACATACTGTATATCTCTGAATATTGTAGTGAGAGTTCATCAGTCTCAGAAAAATAGTTTACTTCCAGCCTAGTGAACGAATGCTCCAAGAACTTACCACTGGTTTTTCCAGCTTTTAATGTCAAGACAAAAACAAAACAAAAAACAAATAAAAAAAAGAGCTCTGTGTGGTGTACTCAGTTCACTGCCGTCTCGAGAATTACACTGCCTGTCCTATATGGCTAATTTTGCGTACGCAGTGACATTACAGATGGCAGCACCAACCGCTTCTTGCTGCAATACCCTATAGGCCTACATTACCGTACATTGCTTCTATGCTCTGTGTTGCCCTCTGAAGTATAAACTCGGAAACTGAAGTATGCTGTAATTTCATGCAATCTGGGTGTGGACTGTGTCTCCTCTACAGGAGAAATTAGGCAATTGAGCAATATGCTGAACTCCATGTTAAAATAAAGCATAGGACAGGCAGTGTAATTCTCGAGACAGCGGTGACTCAGTTAAAGACACTGTCTACAAGCTTCTAAAAACTTCATATCTCTGTCTTTAAAGAGGAATTTTATAAATGCCTGAAAATAGCAAATACATTTTAAAATTTACATGTTTGTAATAATGAAACAAATCTGTCACCTACATTATAATTGTAGCATCAACAATTAATATGAAGTATTAATGAAGTATGGGAACTTCCAATTTTCTTATTAACTGAGCATTTAATTATTGAATATATTTCAGGTTTTAAAATTTTATTTTAAGTTCTCTGTTTGTATTATCAACTTTTCAGGATATTTCAGCAGATTGTTCTCAAGCCAGATAGATTGTATGCAAAAATTAGTGTATTCAGTGCTTCAGATGGCATGAAAAAAGAACCAGGATGGTATTGGAACGATGGCCCTATACAAAATTTGTAAAAATAGGCCTATAACATTGTTATTAAACCAGTTTTTATAATGATTTAGAGTATCTTCTTACAACCAAGTACACAGTAAATTAGACAGACCACCTGTATTGACAGAAACCATTTTGTCCTATCCATCCATTCTCCTCTTAAGTGTCTGTCTTTCATCGTTTCCATAATTACATTCTTCTATGTTTTTGTAGGTTATCATCTATCCTTCTCCTTGTTGGCATCCATTCGAAAGCAAACTTCATTAGCCTTTCTTGATCCACATGCATCACATGTACATACCAAATTAACTGTTTAGTTGTAATGTCATATAAAATATCTTTTTTAACATCCTTTTCATGCCTTATTTTTTCATTGCTAATCTTAATTTTTCTAGACATTCTATCTGAGTGAGGACAATAATCTATTCCATTTCCAGTAAGGCTATTACCATATTCTTGTTGAATTATGCCAGATTTTTCCCCTGTCAAGATTTTACCATTTCCCAATGTCCATTCAACTAACTTAATTCTCTCCCTTCCCCGTCTCTTCCCGTATTTTGTTTCAGAAAAAAGTCATCTGGCTGACAACCACAGTTCCTGGAAGTGCATCTTGTTAATATCACACCCGCCTTGCTGTTAAGGTTCTACTCCATTGGACAGAAATTTAATTATCATGGCTGAACTCTGCTTGATAAGAGCAGGTGATCATACTGGTAACTCGTGGTTTGAAAGGTTCCTTTGAAACTCAGCAAGCTGAACTGGTAGAGATGTAGGTTGCACTTATCTTTTGAAATGCTTTTATAAGAGATTAAATTCCTATCATCCTGTCCCACAAGTGTGTGAGAGCACAATACTTCATGTGTTAGGAACTGTCTTTGTGCCTCCCCTACCTGGCTTTCGTTCAGTCCCTCCCTCACTTCTATATAAGACATGGTCTTAACCTAGTTAAAAATCACATTAAATCTTAAGTTTTAGGTGTTTTAATGACATCATCAGTAAGCTGCTATAATTTTATAGGATGGATACTGCTTTAAAGAAATTAACAGAAGTATGGCAACCTGGGAAAAATCATGAAAGGCCGAGTGAGATCTCAATAGAGACCAAAATGAAAATTAAAGATACACTGATGTTCCCCTACAGCACGACAGGAAAAGCAGACTTTAAGGGGAAAATAGACTTTTGCAACCTGGAAGTAAAAGGTTCTGGAGGAAAGGATGAGCAAACAGGAAATAATGACATAGGCTGATAGAAGAATTAACAACAGAATGGAAACACATACAGTATGTGAATTGAGAGGAGAAGAAAATGGAAAACTACTGCTCGTAGTTTATAATATAAAATAAGAGATTCTGGAAGAAAGGTTGAGCGAGTGCCTTACAATGGAGGATAACCAGCTAATTACTTTTTATTAATAAAAGTAGCAAAAACTGGAACCCCTAAAACAAAATTCTGACTGCGTTCCTTCACCCCTTTCATGTTAAAGTACTAGTCCAACCATCACCTTCGAACGAACATATTCAGAAATAGGAGCCACAATAAGGTGGCCGAATTCATAGGAATTACCTAAGTTCATCAGTGAAAGCATCCCAGACAGTGTTTTTAATCAGGAATTTGAAGTTAAACCTTCTCTTATGGTTTACCAACACGTGTCTTGGGTACTTTGATATAAGTATAGGTACAGTTCATTCGTGGTGGATGAAGCTGTGACTTAGGAGATTCTCCTGTTTTCTCTTCTCATTCCACCAACACTACCCACCTTCCATCTATCCCTCATCACCTTGTTACCTGACCATCTTCCACCATAGCATCCGCTGTGAGCCTCTCCCATACCACCCTGTGGTTTATGGTCATGTGGGTTGCTGGTGGTGTGCTGCACACCTGGAGTGCTCTGGTTCACCGCTACCCTATGGGCTTTCTCTGAGGGACCAGAGGCATCACTGAAGGACCTTCGGGCATGGCGCATGTGGTTAGGTTCCAGGTTTCTTGCTGGATGTAGTGGAGTTCCGTGGGGGCTCACAATGGTATATGCTTCAAGGGGGGAGCCTTCAGGCATACTAATCACTCCGTTACCAGTTGGTTGGTGCTATGGGCCCGTCTTGTGGTTTATATGTCACTCCCAACCCACCTCTTCCCCTTCTCGGGATCCCATACATGTACATTACATGACACATAAGTACCAGTGGGCTATGAGTAGTTACTCCGGGAATCAGTTGAGCATAAAATCCACATCCCTGAGGGCACAGGTTAACTAGAAGAAAAAGAGGACTTGGAAAGGAAATCAGAACAGTAAGGTGGGACAGAAAAAGGAAGTGTATGCAATAGTCTGACACCAAAATGCATTTCTTCAATAATTGCCATATATTTGGAAGTGTCTTCTAGCAGAATTAGAGTTCTCGGATTATTTTTCACAAGCACATGCTTAATTTCCTGAATGCAGTGTGAGATAAAGGAATGTGTAGTCTCATTGCCTCCCCAGTGGCGAAGTGGGGAGGGTCCAGAAAATTTTTAAATATTGAACTAATAAAAAATCACATTTTAGGCAATTTTAGCACTAAAAAACTAGTTAGCAAATTTGTTTACTATACTAAGACATGCCAACTTAAACAAGCAATTGTTACCTAAATTATAACACTTATTACTATTTATAAGAAAAGTTAAGTAACATATGGAGCAGTGGAAACAGGCCTACTTTTAAAAATTCAGTATTTTATTATTAAATAAAATAAGTAAATAGAAGTATTAAAGTTAGCCTGATGCCCTCATTAATAAAGCAACACAAAGAGAAGTGAAAAACCACTTATGTGTGGAATAGCCTGATAGTATGATATCGATTTTGTTGTAACGAAAGATTTTCAACTAGTGTGTTAAATTCAACTTAAAATGTAATAAGCAGTATTAGATAGTATGTCAAAACAAATACAAGTCAGGTTAGAATACCACGACAGATTAGTATATGAAATGATAATGTCTAAAAAATTAAGACGAGTCAAATTAAAAACGCCGTATATTATCCAAACCTGTTAACGGTATTGAAAGTTCACAATATGAGTTTTTTTTCAAAAAATGCGCAACTGATAGACAATCAAACTTAGTAGAATAAATTAAAAAGTTACACATATATTTTTAATTATCCACGTCTAATAATATAAAAATAACTCATAGGAGTTATACATTAGTTGCAAATTTAAAGAACAATGGTACAGTATATCTGATTACCCAATTTATCTAATTAAAAGGTTCAGTATTGTGACATTCTTTTGTTAACAGTGAATGACAAATTACACACTTTATAAAATGACTATTTGTATCAGATTGTAGGACTACAGTACTTTTGATGTATTAAAAAATAGATAAAATTAATGCAGTCAGTTTACACACTTTAAAAATGGCTATTTATATCAAATTGTAGGACTACAGTACTTTTGATGTGTTAAAAAACAGATAAAATTAATGCAGTCAACTATATTGATAACATAGTTATATAATATAATGCCAATAGCTTATTTTGGTGATTCTAACCTTACTGGATAATAAGCGTGTTGATATACGTCTATAAGGATTTTTGTGAAAAAAGCGTAATATATATTATTTGTAACGGTTTTACAGTTCTTATATAAAGCCAGAAATATTAAATATCCTCCAAGATATTGTAGATATTCCACAAGTGACGTGATGAATCTGCAACTGTATATCGTATAGTTGGAGTGGTCGATCACTTCTCTACATAATTAGCAACTTAATTAAGAAGTGATCGACCACTCCAACTATACGATCTACAGTTGCAGATTCATCATGTCACTTGTGGAATTTCTACGATATCTTGGAGGTTATTTAATATTTCTGGCTTTATATATAAGAACTGTAAGACCGTTACAAATAATATATATTACGCTTTTTTCACAAAAATCTGTATTGATGTATATCAACACGCTTATAATCCAGTAAGGTTAGAATCACCAAAATAAGCTATTGACATTATATCATATTATAACTATTATAATTAATTAATTAATTTTATCTATTTTTTAACACATCAAAAGTACTGTAGTCCTACAATTTGATATATATATATATATATATAGCCATTTTATAAAGTGTGTAAACTGACTGCATTAATTTTATCTATTTTTTAATACATCAAAAGTACTGTAGTCCTACAATCTGATACAAATAGCCATTTTATAAATTGTGTAATTTGTCATTCACTATTAACATAAGAATGTCACAATACTGAACCTTTCATCAGATAAATTGGGTAATTAGATATACTGTAACATTGTTCTTTAAATTTGCAACTAATGTATAACTCCTATGAGTCATTTTTATATTATTAGACGTAGATAATTAAAAATATATATGTAATTTTTTAATTTATTCTACTAAGTTTGATTGTCTATCAGTTGTGGATAATATTTTGTAAAAAAAAAACAAAAATGCACATATTGTGAACTTTCAATACCGTTAACAGGTTTGGTTAATATAAGTCGTTTTTAATTTGATTCGTTAAAATTTTTTAGACATTATCATTTCATTATCAACTTTTTATGTATATTTTTCGTGTAATTTGAAACAATAAATTGTAAATTGTAATATACTAATCTGTCGTGGTATTCTAACCTGACTTGTATTTGTTTTGACATACTATCTATAATACTGTATATTACATTTTAAGTTGAATTTAACACACTAGTTGAAAATCTTTCGTTACAACAAAATTGATATACTATCAAGCTATTCCACACATAGTGGTTTTTCACTTCTCTTTGTGTTGCTTTATTAATGAGGGCATAAGTCTAACTTTAATACTTCTATTCAAGTTTCCCTCATTTACAAAATGAAGTTCATTAATAAAATAAGTAAATATTTGACGAAATGGAACTTAAATAACTACAGCAGTAACTACAAAAATAGAATGTTAGGTTTTTATTTCGGGAAGGGTCCGGACCCCCCATTCCCTACGCCACTGGCCTGCACCGCTTTCTGTATTTAGGAAGATCAAGTTCTTAATTCTTGTCCATCTACGAACTTGCAAGATTGTAGCATACATTTTTGCCAGCAGATGGAGTTGAGTTGTTCGATTGTGGAATGACGATTAATTTTCCCGTCTTTGAAGGAACAAAACAGTATGTTCTGCATAGGTGCACGAAGTGATACGACACTCCCGCAGATCATTTTCTATACCTACTGTACATTAAAATTCTGATGTATTGTTTTCTGTATAAAACGGTCACAACAATAAATTGTAAACACGATAGTTTAAACTGAAACGGCCTAATAAAAAAAAAAAAATTGATCTTAATCCCCCCCCCCCCCCATTTGTAATAAAATCTGATAGCCAATTTCAATTCTGCATAAAGTCTATGATTTAACTTATTATTTCCATTAAGGGAAAAGTTAAATAGTTCAACAATTTTGCGATAAATTAAGTTGTGTTTTAAAATAAAAAGTAAGAAAGATGCCTAGGAGATGGAAAAAGTATGTAATGGAAGAAAGATGCCGAGGAGATGAAAAAAAAAATATGTAAATCATTGCGTCCAAATACCATCTAGTTTTACACTTCCAGGTAGTATACAATTCCTAATGTTGATACCTACTATCTCTTTCACTGTGTGCCAATGCTAAGGGATGGGGGAGACCAAATAGAAGTCATTCAAGTTACTTCATGGTTATGTTAATACTCGCATTCCTTTCTCAAGGCATCTGGTCGCTGATTGGCCATAGAACATGAGTTGAAGGTGACGTCACTTGCCTATGATAATGAGGTATTTCAACATGGCGGAGAAGCAAGATTAGTGTTACCAGTTGCTATACATTTGGATGGATTTAAGTAGTGAAATATGCCAAGGAAACGAAATGGAGAGATACCTCTACCCGACGGATGGGATTTTGCACGGGATTACGACGGGAAGGTCTATTTCATCGACCACAATAGCAAGAAAACAACATGGATTGACCCGCGGGACAGGTAAGTTGAATAAGAGGAGCGATCACCCTACGGAGCCCCACGTCAAATCCCTAAATTCCTGAGATGTTTCCGATTGATTACGATGTGGGGTTACTAGTGAAGGACTGTGCACAGTTTCGTTAGCTTCATATTGGCTATATTTGACGTTAAAAGTACGAGAATGATTATTTACTAGCGTGTTTTGTTGTAAAATATTATAAATTTTGGTTCGTCCAGTGACTGCTTGTGCTGCCATCTCCCAGATAACACGCGAGATTTAGATGTGGATAATCTCATGAGTATTGTACTATACACATGACGCGTTTAAAACGATTTTTCGAGGTAATTAAGCACAGGAATTTCGCGAAGGGAATGCGGAAATGTGTCTGCATACCGAATCACGTACTGTCATGTTATTTTCAGCTCTGCGAAATCAACACATACGCCCCTTCTACTCACATGTATGGTTTCGAGTACGCTGTCTGTAGTAAAGTAACCAGTATGTTAAAATAATTTGAGGCAAGCATAACTGAAAATAGCGTATAATATTGCCTAATGTGGTCAGTGCATTGTTGTCGTAGTCACAGAGGCTGTCAAGAGTCTGTTTGACGTGTGAAAATACGTGAATAAATAATTATTGACAGGCGAACTTTAGGCCTGTAATAGTATTCTAGTAGTGGAAATTATTATTATTTTTAGATGCTTCCGTCTTTCCTTTTAATTTTAGTTATTTTTTTTAACAAAACACATAAATTTCATGGTTATAATAATTTGCTAAGACGTGAGATTTTGAATACTAAGGTGGTGAAAATAGAAGTCCGGATTAAACGTGCGATCTTATTTTGTCTCTTACGTTATGTCTGAAGTTCTCTTCTGAGAGACAGCTTGGCGTCTTGCAAGTTTTCTGGCAGGTTATTTTCAGAACATGAAATGTAATTTTTTTCGGGTGTTGGCAGCGGTAATATATTCACACATGTGCCACACGCCTTTCCGCTATTTATTATTCGATTCGTTTCACTGAAACATTCCCCCCCCCCCCTCTTTCTCATTTTACAACTCGTAAATCGCATTATAACTTCTTATCAATTTGTGTAGATTATTTTTGCAAGACCGAAAAGTTGACTGTTAGAAGGCCATATTCACATTTTCATTTTGTGTAGTGTCCTTTTATTTGTATTTTAGATGTTCATTTATAGTGTTGCATTCTGTTTAGTGTTCTATTGTAAATTAACGTTTATTTGTAGTTTTAATTCCCAGATAGGATTTACCCGCAGTTTGCTTAGAAAGCCATATTTAGCTTCAATTGCAGTTGGTTAGCACTTTCTTGGAAGTGTATTTAGTAATTTTGAATGCACCACATAAAAATAGTATAAAAGCAGAGACAAAAGGCTAGTACAATAATGGTTTTTCTGAAATATGAGGATTTTTATCAACATGTTATGATTATCATTCATAGAGATTAGTTACTCAACTAAAAATTTCCTCATTGATTTGAAACTTAGAGCCCACTGATGCTTTCACTTGCTTGATATAAACATACAAATTCAGCTCTAAAATGTTTAATGCAAATTACGAGAGTTTATTTCATAATTAGACTATATTTAATGAATTAATCAAATAAATGCTTCAATAGAATTGTTAATTTCAGTCATTATGGGCTGTTCTCATACCAGTTGAATGAGTAGACATCGAGATCGTATGGTTTACTTACATGGTCACCCATAAATTTCTGAAGCTGACTGACATTTCCAAGAGATGAGATAATGTTTAATGATAAGTTGTCAAATTTCAATTTTATAGGAGATAATCACATTAGCAAATAGTTACTAATTTCAGAGTAATGTTGCTTGTAAGAAATAGGCCCTATCGTAAACACATCAAAGTTACGTATTTACCGGGGTTAAATTAATTAATAAACTCCCCCTTAGTGCTAGAATACCCCTTAAAACCGTTTCAGAATTTTTTGTTGGGCCTAAGTGGTTAAAAATCGTTTTTATTCCGTTGAAATATTATCATAGGATGTAGAATTTTAAATAAGCCTCAAATGTTTTATTTTATATTGTTTTATAGACCTACTGCGATTTTATCTTGATTTGTGATTTTTTTATAATCAAATTTAAGTTGGATTTTAAGTTAGAATTAAGAGTTTACGGTATATATCTTATTTTAATATATTGACTTTGTCCATACAATTATATTATGGGGTGACAAATGATTATTCATTATAAATTTTTTTTTGTTATATTTGTTAACGTCGCCAGTGTGCCGGAATTTTGTCGGGTAGCAATTATTTTCCATGCTTGTAAATCTATAGACATGGAACTGTCGCATTTACGCACGCATTATCATCGACCTTCACGGAGATCGAACCTGTGAATTTGTTAACAGTGTCTTAATAACTGTTACATCCATACCGACTTTCAGCTGTATTTATACTCCTTTTAGCTACGAGGCCATATTAGGAGTTCGGAATCTGTGTCTATACAGTAAGGTAGGCCATGGAACTATTGATTGTCAGTTGTTTCTATTGTTAGTGTTTTTTAATGGAGTATTTCAACTGATATTCATTTAGATGGATATGATACATGATGAAATTATGAGGATGATTCATAGTATGTAAATATCCAATTCGTCATTTGCCTTTACGACTGGGGAAACCATGAAAAATCCCATGTCAAATTGGCCGGCCACGGGATTTGAACCTGGGACCTCCCGAATGCGGCCTAAAACTAAAGTCTGTGGCACTATACCCCTTGAGGGACTAAGTTTACCATCCGACCGCTGCATCATCTACCATAGGCAGAGGGCAGGATTGGGGGGCATAATCCTTAGCTTGCATCACGAGGCTGATTGTACCCCGTTCCAGTCCTTCCTCTTCAGAAAAAATCCATGGATGTACCGGGGATCGAATCCGGGCCTGCGGATCCGTAGCCAGTGACGCTAACCACAACACCATGCAAGAGGTCACATAGGCATATCGGATAAAGTAAGACTTTATTGTTCGTGCCATTTTAAAATCTCGTCCCAAAGCATCGTCTTTCTACAAAAGAATATAATAATATTGTTCTCTAATCCGAAAATCTGCACTAACACCGACACCGCCAAACAACCAGGTACTCTCGAAGTCGCGTGGATTCCTCAGTGTTGCCGCTGTCGTTCACCACGTCTCAAGTGAAGTAAACGTGCTGTGGTACGTATTTAGCAACATGGTACTGGACTGCAGACAAGTGTGAATAACGCCTAATTACCTTCCTATTCACTGATTGACTGGTCGAAGAGGATTAGGGTGGCAGCAGGTAGAGGGAGTTCTTGGGGGGAAAGTCTTTAAGAAGTGGCACCCACATATCCATACACAGGGGGGTGCTGCTATTCAACACAGTATAAGACACTAACTGAACAATCTCTAGAAAAGACATACCAGTCACTGTTACTTCTAGGCTTTTAATGAGGGTCCCCAAACATCCACTAATCTAACTCCAAGAAATGACGCTTTCATGTTTTGCAAAATACTATATACCTGCTGAATGCGATTTTGTGGATGTTATGATTGGGAAGTCAGCCTATGTCCTCAAATGCCCATTCCCTACCCCACAATTCATGTATACAAGTATTGCCTCATGGTGCGTTTTTTTCCGTGGGGGAAGTTATTCCAAGTCTGATAAATCTGCCTGTTAATCGATTTGCTTCTGTACTTTCTCGTTCAGTGCCGGACTTAAAATTAAGTTTTTGGAATGTAATGTCATGAAGAATGAAACAGGACGAATCTGGATATGAAAATTTAACTACTTGTTACACTCATTGACTGAAGAATATCTCAGGACCGGCCGCAGGGATCGAACTTCTCGATTGAGAGCCACAAATGCGCTGTCTGAACAATCTATCAGTTTTTAATAGTCTACCTGTTGTAGGTCGTAATGAAACCTGGTAAACATGAAGATTTTAGAATTAAACTCGAAACATTTGTATTCTATAACGTTATAGCGTTTTCTAGCTCCTGAATATTTAATGATGTCAAACCTAAAATCATTCGATTTAAGATTTAAGATTTAAGCAATATTAACTTAAGTTCTGAAAATATTGTATCTTAGTTGGGTTACCGAAAGAACCCCTTTGTTTGAGTTAGTACAAGGAAGTCGTGTGAATCAAGAGCGTCTAGTTTTCAACGATAACAAAATGCTACTCTAAGAATTAATGAAATCGGTTGGTTTCCTTATTACCAAACAACTTATCGAATGCTTCGTGGAGTACATACAGGTCAACATTACGATACTTCCCGTACTTTCCGAAGAGTTGAAAATATTTGTGTGTAATCAGCTGTGAAATCTTACACTATAGTGAGTGGGGGAGAGGGCGAGATAGACCTCTCCATTCATTCAAGTTTTCCAATCAGTATGTTGACTTTCACTCCTCTGTCCAAGCAAGGCTGGCAACATGGCATTTCTTAGTGACAAAATAATAGTATACGTTCCCCCTCCTCCCTTCTCCCGAGAATGCTTTTAATATCCGCCTTGAACTCATTTATGGTATGCGGAGTCACGTGCTTCAAGATGGCTGTATGTCAACACCGATAAGATTATGTTGTGTCTTTTCAAACAATTTGATCCTTAAGACCCGGTTCACCACACATGCACGCCCTCTCTCTGTGTACTGAAACCGCTACTCTACGTTGCAACCAGTTCACTATAGACACGTTGACCTGCTGTTAAATCCATACTCCATGTAATGCCATGGAGATCATGGTGTTCTAGAGTTTCCATGGGTCTCCACATGACGTTGTTATTGTTGGTGCCATTTTAAGATGACCTCGTCCCACACCAAAGTCTATCTACAAAAGAATATAATAGCCCTGTTCCCGAATCCGAAAATCCGCAATAACACCGACACCGCCAAAGAATCAGGTACTCTTCTAGTTGCGTGGATTTCCCCAGTGTTGCCGCTGACATTTACTACTTCTTAAGTGAAGTAAATGCTGTGGTACGTATTTGACAGCATTGTACTGGACTGCAGACAAGTGGGAATAAGCCTAATTACCATTCTATTCACTAATTAACAGGTCGAAGAGGATTAGGGCGGAATTTCTTGGAAAAAGAGTCTTTAAGAAGTGATACCCATAATATAATTGTTAAAAAATATATAGTTACTAGAACGAATTTTTCATAGGCACAGTAGCAAAATACTATGAGATGCAGTGTGAATAATGTAAAACTTCACAATTTTTGCGCTTTTATCATCATTTGTTACATTTAACGACGAGACTGCTGTTTAGGCCTGTAACGGGATTGATAAGCCGGAATTTTGTGTTCTTTTACGTAAGAATGTTATAGAAGAAAATTCATTTGACACTGGGACCCGTACCCATGACCTTCGGCTTTCCCTGTCGCTGCTCAACCAACTGAGCTAGCCAGAGTTCGATTCACAACGCCAGAAGGAATCTCTCAGACTGATTTCCCTTATTGGTCAACCTACTGAAAGACATTCACGTCATATACTGCATTGTGAGATACACTAATTAGTGATTTTGTGACCCGGTTTCCACTGTTATTGTATAGCAACATTTAAGATGGAAATACGTATTCATGAACCACAGTCTATACGATGACGATAAAAAGGACAGTTTATTTACATTCATAAACATCACTGGTCACTATTTATGTGTAGAATATTATTAGGAGGTAATTTGTTTGATTACACCTACGAAATGAAAGCAATATGGGACGTGATCACTTTTTATCTTTACCTGATTATACCTGAGTTCACTCTTGGCATTACTTGTCATCGCGTGATACACTCCCCCACCTCTTCCTATAGGATATTATAACGAACCTAACCGTTCCTTGCATGAACATTCGAAGCCTGCTTATAAGAAGCTCATATCCAATAGAGAATGGGGGTTTATAGGCTACAACATAGTTTCAAACGAACATGTATTACGTATTCTTCTTACAAGTGTCCTGAATGGGCAGACATTTGTTCTTCTGTCTCCTCTACTTTTCCTTCATCTTCTTGTTCTCGACTAGTTTCATTTTCTTCTTGCTTCCACTGATTTTTTGTACACTTGTCTACGGTACTTCAATCTCTCTGCGCCCTGTTATAATTGATCTGTTTCAAAAGTATATTTCTTTTTCAGGTTCCCTTCCCTTATTTTTTCCCTTAGTTTTTATAGTTCCGCAATTCTCTATGTGTTATGAAATTTTTGGCGGTTTGTCACATTCATTAGTCTTTTTTCGTCTTCTGTTTTTCTATTTTATTTATTTTTCCCTCTACTTAACTAATTGCTTCTTATTATTTCCAGTATGCTTTCTTTCTTCTTATCTTATTGTTCCTCCAGTTGCATTCCTCTTCCACTCTCTTCATCTTTATCTTCGTTCCCATTTTTATTATTTGGGTCCAATGATAATATAATATTATCATTCCTTCTTGTACTCTCTCATATTTGAACTTTTTTTTCCCCTAAAGCAAATAAATGTTATCGTTCCTAATATAAACCCATAATGAGTTATCCGAGTTAGCGGTATGCGAGAAGGCCGTCAGGAGAAAAGCGCTAGCAAAACCATCCGCAGATGGATTTGTTCCGCGGCTCTTAACAAATTTTCCTCAAATTATTATAAAACATTTTCAATGGTTTCTTTTTTCAGGGGGAAAGAATATAAGCGAATAGCTAACAAAAGGCTTAGAGCAGTGTGCAAGAGAAATTAATGCAATTTTGATCCTCTTGAACTGTATACATATATCAAGTTTTCCGTGAGCCGAGGTCTCGACCTGGTTCGAGTCCTTGCTACGGGCAGATTTTCCTCAGTTTATTTTTAATATCAGTGAAACTATTTGAAAAATAAAATAGCATGCGTGATGGATGCCTCTTCGTAATTTTAGGTTTGTAACCAGGTCTTCAGTTTCTTTGGACATTCATTTTAATACTTCCAGGATTTTTAATAATTTCTAGCTTCTTTTAGATGGTAGAAATTCTCATTCTTTCGGAAATCGTTCTGTTAGCTAATACCAGAGATGTTTGAAACAATATATACTTCAGGCATTCTTGTGCGTTTTTATCATAGGTTTCCACACATAGGTGCTGCGTTACGAAACTGCTACATTCCTCATCGATGACATAAGACGTGAAACAAAGGAGGAACTTGTAGCGATTAACCGATTAGCTGGACAGAGCATGCATTGGAAATAATTTCCGAGAGATTCTCTTGTTGGAAATGTGACCCAAGGCAGTTTTCAATTTATGGAGGTCACATGGATTGCGCCTATGATGTGTGACTCCTGACAAGGCCGGTCATTGCCTTGACCCACAATGCAAAGCGACAGACGCGTAAGCCTCCCACTAAAATATATTAACACTTTTACTCCTGACACCCAGAGTATTATCATACAACGTCCAGTGTAAATAACATTACTTTTACTTGTCAAGCAAAACTGCAAGATGAATTTTACTTTCTTATACGCACGTTTACAGTTCAAAACACAATCAGGAGAAATGCAGAACGTCTTTTCGATGCCTGTAAGAATGCTGGATTGGAAATTAATACAGAAAAATCTAAGTGTATGGCCATGAAAACACCATAATAATGCACCAGAAATATTAGAATAAGTTAGCAGGCAAAGCATTCGAACAAGTGGAGAAACTCAAATATCTGGGAGCAATAATTACATATACAAATAATATGTCAGAATTTAATGTGTCGACTAAAATCAGGAAATGCTTTGTTTTTATGCAATAAATGCAGAAACTTTCATCTTCTCGTTTACTGTCCAGAAATAAAAGTTTATAAGACAAAAATATCCTGCCGGTTGTATTACAAGGATGTGTGACATGGTCCCTTACTCCTCAGGATGAACATAACCTGTAGGCCTACTCTTCACCGAATATAGTACGGGTAATTAAATCACGGAGGGTGAAATGGGTTGGGCATGTTGCACGCATGGGGAAGGAAAGACACGTCTCAAAAATACTGACTGGGAGACCCAAAGGGAAAATATCACTTGGAAGAACTAGAAGTGGGAGGACAATATTAGGATAGATTTAAAGGAAGTAGGATTTGCGAGGGATGGTTGGATGTAGTTAGCTCAGAATAGGGTTGAATGGCGGGCTCATGTAAGCGCGGCAATGAACCTCCGGATTCCATAAAATATGTATTATTTCTTTAGCTTGCTTAGGAATTATTGTCTATTGCCATTGAGTAAGTAACTGATTTTAACGTTTATAATCCCTCTTTTCTTCCTATGATCTTTGTAAAAATAACTCCCAAACCTGTTCTTTATTTTCATTAAAGCCTTTAGTGGTAAGGTGTCGCTCAACGCCAGTGGAAGGTACATTATGGAAGTAAAAAGCCCATAATTTTCCCAGAGACTCATGTATGTCATATAGCCAAACAAGCAGTCTGTACAGTACTGCGGAAATGGTTGACATGATTTTCAAGGTAGATACAACCTTATATACATATTTCCTATGGTTCTTAAGGGGAGGTGGTCGTGACTAGGGCTCAGAAATTCAAAATTAGAATTTTAGTTCCGTTATATTCCTCTATCTTTGCTTAACAAAATAGACTTCATAAAAATTGGATGCTAGTTTTCAAGTAATTAATTCTTAATTAAAATGCTGCACTGTATTGTTATTAAGTTCCCCAAATTTTCTTTTTGCTGTCCTGTAAAATTGCACTTTTCTTACTTCTTGTATCATTTTCTCAAAAACTGTTCAAGCTAAAAGAATGAACTTTCAGGATTTCTTTATAGATGTATGACAAATCTCCCAAAGCAGAATTATGCAATAATTCTTGAATATACAGATTTTACTATTATTTTTATAGGAAAAAATTGTAGCTTTTTTAGTCATGAAGTTTTCATATAGCTTTTGGCAGTAATATTGTGCATTTACACTGATTGTGAAAGGGTAAAAATTACTACCTATTGTTACTAAGTTCCCCAAGTTTCACAGAAATCTAAACAACAGAAATGGAATAAAGTGTATTTATATCAAGGCAAGCAGTGGTAAAACTAATTATCTCCTACATGTTAAACATTATTTTTTGCCAAACAGTGAGCTCTAGAACAACCATTCTTTACTTATTTTAAGCTGCAGAGTGTGCATGCAAAACATAACACCTGATTTATTCATTTATGGCTGCTTAAACATATACCATATTTCCTGTCTTTTTGCTAGCGTTAAGTACAAACTCCCCTTAATGCCAGCTGGCCTTTCTTTTGACTCTCTTGAAAAAGTAGTATTTTGTAAATACGGTTCTTTAACACTAAGCCCTTCACTGCTACTGACGTTTAAAAAGGTTTAATAAAGGCAGGGATATAAAACTAGTAAACTATTGCCTTATGTAAAATTAGAGGGTTTTTATCCACTTGTTACAACTGATTTTTCGTTTTATAAATTCATAAGATAGTCCATTGACTTGTAACAAAAATCAACAAATAGAATATTGTAGGTCTATATGACTTAAAACTTTAAAAATGACAAAGTCTTTTATAACAATTGTTTAATGTGTTTTTGTTAACTACGCTCCCGGCCACAAGCAGTAGCTTACTCGATTGTATCTCATGTAAAATTGTAAATTATAAATGTAAAAAACTGATCTGATTAAATAAATTGGATTAAAAAATGTAGCATCTCCGTGGCTTCGACGGTAACGAATTTGTCTTGCTGTTGGGGAGTGGATTTCAGTTCAGAAATTTGAATTTCGAATCCCAACCTACCCTATACCCTTAGCAACCAGGGAAGGCGGTTGAGGCCAGGTAGATTCCTTCACCCACAGGCACCCTCACATTTACAAGGGCAGGAGATTTAGGACCAACCGTAATTTCCTCCCCGTGAGTCACCTAGTCTACTTCAATCAATCAATCTTAGATTTTTTTAATATGTCATTTTATCTTAAAATGTGTGTTATATATCAATTCTACACATAATTACAAGAAAAATGACACCAAACAATGTATAATTTACTTTAACAGGAACATTTATAACAAATACATAAATAAAAGTTACGAGAAAACTGCTTTCAAGTCCTATGTTCCTATTAAAGTAAATTATACATTGTTTGGTGTCATTTTTGTTGTAATTATGTGTAGAGTTGATGTATAACAAACAAGATAAAATGACATATTAAAAAAATCTGAGATTGATTGATTGAAGTACACTAGGTGACTCACGGGGAGGAAATTACGGTTGGTCCTAAATCTCCTGCCCTTGTAAATGGGAGGGTGCCTGTGGGTGAAGGAATCTACCTGGCCTCAACCGCCTTCCCTGGTTGCTAAGGGTATAGTAATCGTTGTGTTCTGTTGAGGTTTTCTCTGAGGTCTTTCCTTACAACAAATGCTTAGGACCTCGTTGGATGGGATAGTTTTAGCGCAAACGACATTATTTCGTGCCATTTCTAATGTAAACGCTGTGAATATTTTGTCACCCCTGAAGTTATTCTACTTGGTACCCCTGAACAAGTTGAAAGATCGTGTTCATCTGATGGCTAGGCATAGGGTTATCTCTGAGTTGACTTACAGACGTCATTTTCCAACATACACTTCATTAACCGCGGTGAAATATGATCTACAGAATCAGAACATTATTTATAGCTTTTATACGTACTCCCATAGAATAATATATTGCAGTCGACAGGAAATGTTGCCTCTGAAATATTGCAGAATATGCCCAGCGTTTCTACTAATATGGTGAGAAACAAATTGCAAGGTTTGCGAAATAATGTGCCAAATATCTCCTTTCTTGGATGTAATGAAGTTTTAAGATGATACGGGAAGTTGAACATTTTATACTCCTTTTGTAGAATATGTTAGAGGAAGAAATAAATCATTCTAAAGCGGGTGTGTCAAACATGCGCCCCCCCCCCTCAGTCACGAAATGCGACCCCCTAAATATGTATGTAAAGTGTATAAATATGTACGCCAAATAGTTTAATGTAAGATCAAATTTGCTAAAATATGATTTTTTATCAGTATCTATGTAGTGCAGTGCCTCTGCAATGCATTGTTCACCAGGACACTTTAAGCTCAAAACAAAAACAATGGATCATATTTTGAATTTCGTAATGAAAGCAAGTTAATTTTATTCTTTTCAAGGGACTGAATTAACATCAGTTTTCTACTTTGATTAGTGATATGAGTAGTAAATTTGAGGGCTTGCCATGCTATTGCCAAGTTCGCTGACTTTTTTGTCATGAAGTTTTAAAACGCTTTTGCCCCCTGCGAGAAGAAATTAAAGTTTTCTCAGAAATGATAGGCGAATCACCCGATAAGCCATGTGACGATAGTAATTGGCTTGAAGATTTGACAATTACTATAGATAACTTGTTGCAGAACTTAAATTTTTAAATGACAAGGGAAAGATCAGTTTGTAATTTCGTTTTATAATATCATTAAAACTTTTGAATTAAAATTTAGGCTGGTAAGCGGCATCTTACTTCATTTTCCTACCACCAGAATTTTCAAGATTCCCCCATTGCTTCTGACTGAGTCGTTATGCTACCAAAATAAAAGAGAAGTTAATGATAGATGAGCGTAAGCCTAAAAGTTATAAGTAATTTTGTGTTAAGTTCTCTTATTTTTGTTATCTACACATTTTCTGTGTACTGTATTTAAAATGTATTGAAAGTAAATATACATAAATCAAATGCCAAGAATTATATGTAGTCTTTTATTCTACGGCATGTTAAAATTTAAAAGTCAGATGGTTGGTTATTGCAAAATTTAAAAAAAGCCTAAATTTTATAAGAATAAAAGTTATATTTTCATTTCACCACGCGGCCCTCTGAGTACAATTTATCAAATTGAGTTGGCCCTCAGTAAAAGTCGAGTTTGACATGCCTGTTCTAAAGCATTACAATACTACAGTGAGTCCCACGCAAGAGTTGGCCAATGACGCTGGTTCCTGCGGCGCTGCGGGCACAGCTCCAACTCCTGAGCGATCGGGTGAAATATCTACGCTAATAAAGCCGCGATCGGTGTAATGATTCAGGTTCTCACATTTACAGTTAAAACTACAATGAAAATAAACACGTAGGCCTACCTCATCACAAGAGATGTTGGAAATGTTCTCCTCTTGCATCCACACAATACTGGCACCTTTTAGGAAATTTTCTTTCACGCGCGTAAGTTCAGCTTCCGAGACGGGGTTCATTTCTCTTGTGATTGGTCACTGAAGATAATTTGATAGGTCTGTCTGTTGAATTAATTTAAGAAAGAAGATGAAGATAAAGGGTTTATAAGTGGGTTTACCCAATGGCATAAGTAGACTGGGAGTTTAGTGATAAGAGAGTTGAAATGATCAAATTATTAACAAAGTGGCAAGTGCATGCCATTTCACTCGCTCACCCGAGCATGACTCATTATTAGCATTGGTTCACGGCTTTAATTTCAAGGTTTAGCATAACGCTTTGAATTGTTATTCACGCCATATGACGAGAAACTATTTGGGAAATGACAGAAAGGATACCCCAGCAATTTCCTGTTTCGTCATGAAATGTACCAAATAGTACGAATCGAAGCCAAGCAGTGGCGTAACTGAAGGCAGACTTTGCGATGTGGGGGGAGGGACGAGGTCCTAGGGGCCCCAAAATGGAAACAGAAAAAAAAGAATTTAAATAGGATGTCATAATATATGCATGCAAAGGACAATGCAAAGCAGCAAAAGAAAAACAGTTCTCAACTTGCAGAGAACATTTCGGTACATGTCAACTATCAGCAAACTAATTATTAAAAAATTAAATTTGAAATAGCCTATGAACACGAGCGCCATAGTTAAAAGAGTTGAACCTTTCAGGATAAGTGACAATTTTGCTATTTATAGTTAATTCTTGGCTTTCAAAATACAGTATTTCGAGATTAACTATCTATTTGTAAGCCATATATTGAGACATTTTTTAAATTACCGATTTCAGGAAGTGCACTCATAACGCCAACAATGTTTACATTATGCCAACTACTCTGTGGTAGCTATCAGACGGAGATAGTTTGTTGTAAAATTTGCGTTTGTTAAATTCTAAACTTGGGTGTCCCACAGTCAACAAAATTAAACGAAAGATTATATCGTCCCGTAATTTTACTTTCGCCCCTCCCCCCAGACCCCACAAATCGACGCTCTGGTCCTGCAGAAAATGAATGGTTTTGTTAGGAGGCCCAAATTAAACTTCGCAGAGGGGCCCAACCTTTCTCTCCGTTACGCCACTAAGCCAGAGTGTTACGCGAAGAAAATAAAACAAATTATATTCTGAAGTCCAAGACAAGTATCCGTGTTCATAAACTCACCTCCCCCCCCACGCTTTTTGTGTTTTACTGCAGGTGTTTAATAATCTTCGAAAATGCATTTAATCGTTTATAGCCTATGTCTTTTGAGTTTAATTGTTTTTTTTATCATGTACCGGCACTTAATCTTGGTTTTGTTCCATTATCTAAGATCTTTAAGTACCTTACAATAAACTTCTCGTCAGGTTATAGTAGGCCTACACTCATAGGCGTACCGAGGGGGGGTTGGGGGTTTGAACCCCCCCATTGATTAAAAAAAAGGAAAATTGTATAATTTTTTAAGTGTGCCCATAAATTACTTAATACAAGTATAAAGCGTGGAAAGCTTAAAACTCGTTATTTTGCGTCTTAATTTTTAAAATTTTCCGGGGGACGACCCCCGGAAGCTTAAAACTCGCTATTTTGCATCTTAGTTTTTTAAATTTTCCGGGGGAGGACCCGGATGTTATAACCCCCCCCCCATATGGTCGGCCTGGTTACGCCTATTCCTACACCTGGGAATAGTGAACCTTGTCAGCAAACTGGAACTGAAGGACCACCAGCAACAACAAAATAATTACTAAATATCTTATTTTTAATTTAACTTGAATTAGTCAGTAGCCTGCTGTTCGTGAATGCAAATTGTTATATAACGCGTTTAGTAGCACCTTTTTGTCTCCTATGTTGCCTTACTTTTAGCATAATTCCATATGGAATTTACTTCTAACAATAAATAAATAAGGCTTGAAAAGTCGTTTATTTTTTTACTGTTTATACTGTATTGTTGGATTTCATTGCAATGTTAAGTCGAAAAGGAATCGTGCGTGGATTAGCTATTTTATTAAAATAACTATCTGTCTAAGTTCTTTATACCCGGCATGTTTATTCTACTTAAGCATTAAGCCATGACAGTCTAGGATGAAGAAATGGTTCAGAGCCCTTGCGGGTATTAAAAGAGAGTACAATGAAGAGGAATGTTAAAGGAGAATTAGGTTTGAATGGAGCAGGCGCTCAAGGCAGGCCGTACGTTAATGTATTTTACATTCCGGTGAAACTGAAGATAGAGCGGGGGAGGCAAGGAATGCAGAGGTCCCTACACACTCACCTGGCCCTGGCCCGGCCCGGAAGGAAGAGGGCACATTCCAAACCTCCCCTCCATCTCTCCTCCTCCTCCTCCTCCTCCTCCTCCTCCTCCTCTATCGTGATTGCGTTGTTCACTCCCCCCGGACCCCTCTCTGCTTATTGGAATACCATTTTAGACATTCTTCCTCACTATAAACCTGGTATTATCTCTGGTTCTAAAAAATGCGCCTTCTCTAATCAACTGGAAGACTTAGGAATTCCAGCATTACAGTATATGGCCAGTTGCATAGAGACGTTTATTACAGCTACTATATTAAGGAGTTCTGGTATGTTTTGTTGCCGTAAACATTCTTTGTGTTCTAATCTTTATGTATCAAATAGTAAGCTTTACATCGGAACCAGTAGGAATTCCATTTTATTGTTATCTTTCATTCCACAGGAATCGATAAAATTCGTAAACGAAATCCTTTGAAATAGCGTTTTAATTAATTGATTAAAATCCCTTCTACGGTATTGCATTTAAACCATACGAACAAGTGCACAAATTCAAATATCTGGGATTAATAATCACAGTTAAAATAATATTAAGGCAGAAGTTAAGTGTCGACTAAAGTCAGGGAATGTTTGTTTTTATGCAATTCAGAAACTTTATCTTCTTGTCTCGTGTCCACAAACCTACCGGTTGTATTATATTATGGATGTGAGCCATTGTCCCTTGTTCTTCGGAAGAACATAACCTGAGAGTGTCCGATAAAAAGGGTGCTTAGGAAAATGTTCGAACCTAAGAGAAATGAAAATGGGGGCTGAAGAAATCTGCTTAATGACGAAGTTCATAAACATGTACTCTTCACCGAATATAATTAGGGTAATTAAATAATGGAGGATGAAATGGGCTGTACATGTTGCGCGAGGAAAGACATGTCTAAAAATATTGACTGGGAGATCCGAAGTGAAGAGACCACTTGGAAGACCTAGATGTAGATGGGAGGTCAATAGATTTAAGGCAAGTAGGATTTGCGAGGGATGATTGAGAGTAGTTAGTATAGATTAGGGTTGAAATGCATGTAGAAAACAGTAATATTTCTCCACTTACCGTTATTTTATTGATCGATGTAATGGATTGAAAGGAAATATTGACTGTAGACTATGCAATTTTAGGGTAATTGCACATGTTTAGTTGATGAGGCATGGCAAATGTTTTAACATATATTTAGTACACGGGACAGAACAATTTCCGCGGAACCCTTCTGTTGGCTTTGCATACCAAATAAGAATCTTTAAGTATATTTACCTCTTTTGCTTGCTGTTTGAGACATTTTTCGACCGGTGTGCAAATGTTTGTTATTGTATTTAAAGGTCACTTCATGAATAGTTGACGGCGTTTGTTATTGAAATAGCAGTATTACTATTGTTGACGTAAGTTAATTGAACTAACAAACGATACATTCGTCAAAATTAGGTAATCGTTCAGGTTGGGTTGAAATCATACCGTGCTTTTTTTATCGTATTCTTTCAGGCGCGGATACAGGATTTCGTGTAGGGGGGGGGGGAGGAGTTTTTGTGTGATTTTACCTATCTTTCAGAAAATTCGTTCTAAAAAAATACAATTTGTGTTTGTTATCCATGTAATACTTGCATTTGAATAATGCTCTGTTTGTCTTAAAAAAGAAATAAACACACATAGGTACAGAGAAAGAAAAACAATTTAATTTGAAGTAAGTAAGTACGTAATATGGTTCTTAAATATTAAACTCCAATCTCTTCCTACGGCTGGTTCCATTATTCGTTTTGGAGCTCAATTTTTGAATCGTTCAATCAAACTTCGCGATGTTATTTTTATCAGTAATTGCGAGTGAAAGACACTTGATTGATCGATGTAATATACTTAGGTAGTAATGAGTTAATGACGATTCTTGTAAACAGGTAGTGATGTCTTTACGACTATTTCAAAATTTGTCAAAATAAAATGCTTCTGTTGTTATAAAGTGAAGGGGAGCAGTTGCACCCCATTGCCCCCCCCCCCCGTATTCTTTTGTTGCTCTTATAACACAATTTCTAGTGATAAAATATTACCTTAATCAAGGACTGTTGAAGACGATCTAAAGACACAGTTCAAGGTATCAGGAGGTTACTAAAAAGTCATTACTTACAGTTCACAGATGTGATTAATTCTGCTTCTTCATTCTTCCTACATTGTCTTCCGTAGTCTGATTCGGAATGTCCGCAGAATGCCCCAGTATTCTTTTTCCTCTTTTTAATCCCAGACGTATTAAGAAATGTTTTGCAGTTATTCATCCTGCTTAATTTGATACATTTGTAACTTATCCATGAAGAAAGTTTAAAAATTTGTTTAGTTTTTCCCTTCTAGAATGTAATTTGGAGGAAACATCATGTATAGGCAAGGAGGTTCCTTAGGTGACACCTGTGTGGAACCAGTTTGGTGTGATTTGGTTTAGGGCAACATAGCATATGGGAACTCTTGAAACCCGCCTCTAATAGTCGGAAACAAGTGAGTATGCCAATTATTCATAAGAGGGAAATTTCTGTTCACGAAAAATTAAAGCACATTTTGTAAGAATATGTCTTCTCTTTTTAATCATAGGCCTACCCCCTTCGACTGAACCGTGGCTTACCTCGATTTGCACACATATCTTTACGATTTTCGAGTATCTTACACCTTGCATTCCCATTATTTTCGTGAATTGAAAATGCTGAATTTGTCATTCTATTTTATTTCTCCGGCAAGGGCTTTTCATACTTGCTAACGAACAGGGAATGTGTCTCGATTTGGGTGATATTGCCAAGTAATATATTGCTAACAAACCAGGAATGCCAGTGCGGATGTCTGCAGAATTCGAGGAATGCGAAGCGAATGGAATTTTCACTCTCCCTCTTCCCCCCCACCCGGCGAACTTCCCGCGGGCGACGGAGGCCGGCTCAGGGGGGAGCTTGCCTTGCATTGGCATCTGTTTTGTGTTGGATGCTGCTGATCCTGCATTCTTATTCCTAAGTAATAAACAAGAAATACGTAATATAATCCTGCAACTAGCATCGTTTTATTTTACTTCTTGTAGATCCTTTTTTGTATCCTCTATCACTTCCGACTGTTTATTTAGACCTAAGAATTTAGTGAAAGTTGTATTTTATTACTAGAAAATAACATTAGTTTCTTGCAGAAGGAATTGTTTTTACTGCATGCTTCTTATTACACGAAGTAATGAATCATTAAGATATTACTGTCTAAAATATAAGACGTATTTTCACAACTTTTTATACATATTTTGGAAGTTACCAAAAGAGTTGGTTTCCTTACTATAGTTGCTCTTCGTCCATATTTGACCTTGCCTTTAGAGCCACAATGATGATGTGTCATATCGTAAAGCTATCAATAAAAAACCTTGTTAGAACAATTAAGTTATTTCAAGATTATCGTTTTGAACAGTACCTGTAGGACCGTAGAAGTTTAAAAGACCGAAAACTTGACACTCGATAAGCAGACATTCCGTAAAAGTCGACACCTCTCATTTGGTTTAGGTTCATTTTATTTTAATTTTGGTTTGTTGGGAACCATCGTGAGCATATTTTTATGAACTGTTGTGTAGCATGGTTTTTACTTGGAAACGATCGACGTTAGTCCCAGCTATTTTCAATAGTCTTCTTCCTGCAGTAAATTGGACAAATCATAAGAATGCAATGCCTGATCATTATTTTATACTGCATAAAATGTTGTATCATTGTCTTTTTTGTCTTTAAATGTCATATGACCTATCCCATATCACGCAAATATGCTTTGAATATGTATAAATGATATTCTACAATGAGTCCCACGCAAGAGTTGGCCAATGACGTGGGTTTCTGCGTCGCGGTGGGCACAGCTCCAACTCCTGAGCGATCGGGTGAAATATCTACGCAAAGAAAGCCGCGATCGGTGTAATGATTCAGGTTCTCACATTTACAGTTAAAATTACAATGAAAATAACCACGTACCTCATCACAAGAGATGTTAGAAATGTTCTCCTCTTGCATTCACACAATACTGGCACCTTTTTAGGAAATTTTCTTTCACGCGCATAAGTTCAACTTCCAAGATAGAGTAGTTTCTCTTGTGATACTGTCTTTAAGTTCTTCTAACAACAGCCTATGTGACTATTATTTATGGGGAACTTGAAAAATAAAGTGTATAGGTCAATCCCCCATACATTAGAAGAACTTAAAGATAGGATCACAAGAGAAATTACGAGTAACTCTATTTTGGAAGCTGAACTTATGCGCGAGAAAGAAAATTTCCTAAAAAGGTGCCAGTGCTGTGTGGATGCAACAGGAGGGCATTTCCAACATCTCTTGTGATGAAATACGTGGTTGTTTTCATTTTAATTTTAACTGTAAATATGAGAACCTGAATCATTACACCGAACGCGGCTTTATTTGCGTAGATATTTCACCCGATCGCTCGAGAGTTGGAGCTGTGCCCGCCGCGACGCAGAAACCCGCATCATTGGCCAACTCTTGCGTGGGACTCACTGCATTATTCTGGTTGCTCCTAGGGCGTGAGTAAAAGCCAAGGAATCAATGTGGATTGGAAGAACTGTGTTGATTGTATATATCCCATATTAGTGCTAAATATTATGTGAAAGCTCTGCCTAAAGCACGATATGGCGAAGGGATATATTTTATTTTTAGTTTCATTATATAAACATGTTCTTACAGGGTTGGTTAGGTCCTATTCTAAGAATATTGAAATTGTCGGTGAACCAGGACATCCAGAAATTCAATTAGAAAACCAGCTGCATCAAGTTTTCTCATTATGATATTCTTCTGTATTTTGTAAGAACAAGTGAATTTTACATAGTAATAGTGTACTTTTACAGGTTAGTTCTTCTCTTTTTTGTTACAGGTTTACGAAACCACAAACGTTTGCGGACTGTATTGGAAACGAATTGCCCCTTGGCTGGGAAGAGGCCTATGATCCACAGATTGGATCCTACTACATCAATCATGTCAATCGTAAGTACATTCAGTTCAGTTTCAAACTTCCTGTAATATGTTTGGTGCTTCGTGGGAGAATATTTTCACAAGTCAAGAAGAATGGGTTGAAGTTATTTGCAAAACAAATCCCTTTTGAAAATTCGGCTTTTTCAACTCCATTGTTTGTTTGAACATAACTTTTGTTACTGCATCTTATTTTTTATCATTCGTGACCAATGGCATAGCATGACCTTTTACCGTTGCTCGTGGGAGGTTTTTAGGTAGACAGTCTTCTATTGGGGTTGTAGGTTAACATCTACTGAAGTTCTTATTATAGTAGCCGAGAATAATAGGTGGAATCCGAACCAAGAGGGCCTTCTGGTTGCTTCACGTAATAGGAAATGTCAAGAGGTGAAGACAGCTATCACCCCTCCAAATTTTGTTCGGAGCTAATGTTGTTTAATTCAGTGAACAGCTGAGACATGAAGTTTAACCACTGTATGTAGTCGACAGGAGATTCATCCCATTTGCAACAAAATATCCGGTAGTAAAGCATTATTCTTGCAGCCCATTCAGACTTCCCTGTACTTTTTACCTTGTCATTTCCTCGTTACACCCTGTAAAGGAAAGGATGTTTCGTTTACAGATTTTGTTAATGGCTGGCTTAGAATGTTTAGCGTCTGGAATAGCCTAATGCAATAAAAAGTAAATAAAAATTAAATTTAAATTCAACAGCTTAGTTTAAAAATTACGTAGACCTTGGTTGACAACAGCGACAATAAAGCAGCCATTCCTATCACAATTTTTTTTATTTGCTACGTTGCGTACCCACAATTCCTCTTAAATTTAGAAAAATGTTGAGAACCATCTTCGAGAAAACTATAAAGAATCTTTATCTGTCATTACAGAATGGAAATTAAATGTTTCGTGCCATACTGTCAAGCGATGGCGAATTTACATGTGTAGCCTAATTCTGTGTGGTCTTCTTGTATTTAAGTATTGTTGAAAATTATATTTTCGAAACTCACAAAAACACTACCTTATTAATCATTCGTGGATTCGATCAGTGTGCCCTCGATACTCTGCCGACTTAGGCGATGCTGCACTCGTGGCATTAAGTGACCACCAAACTAGGGGATCATCAAAGGGATTACTCTCTCCTTATCAGAAGCAGAGTTGAAGTACAAACACGGGACCACTCATGTGCTCAAGATACATGAAAACATTAACTGAGCAGAATTATCGAAATAGCAGCGCCTGGGTTGAAATCCTTTGGTGGCCAGTCTTATCGGCCTTTTCTGTGGTCAACCAAAAGGCGTATTTCCTAACCCTTGACTTAAGACTAGGTATAAAAAAAGCAAGCAGTTTGGGATGTTTTGCCGGATTCGTGAGTTTTATTTCTTTCATACTTATGGGCTCGCTTCATCTCGACAGCGGACATTTTTATTGCTTTTTTTAGGTAGATTTCGAAGAAAAATCTACCTATTGCAATGGATACCATGTCATGATTTTCGAAAAATTCTTTCATATCTTTACGTTTCATGCTCCCCTAAGTACGAAACCACCGCCCGTTCAAAAAAAAAAAAAATTGTGATATTTATATATATATATATTTATATCTTTACACGATAGCGGCCGCAATTTTGAAGATATTTGAACCAAATTTTATTATGTCATTTCTAGGCCCAATAGCTCGGACAAGTTCGTCAATGACCAAAATTGGCCCAAGGGGGTGGTCGGGGGAGGGGGTTGAAAATTTTAAAAATGTATATTTCGGCCCCTATGAAGTATAGAGGGAAACTTTGTTTGAATAAATTAGAGTACTCCCTTTGGAGTTCACAGTGACACCAACGATTCGGGGGTTCGAGTGAGGGTGGGGGTGGGGGGATGAAAATTCGAAACTTTTGAAACCACGTCTTGTGGGGTATCGTTGAAAAGATCTTGATGAGTACTCTACAAATCAATAACTAGTTTCTTGATAGCACTCATATGACGCGAGATTTTAATGTTTGAAAATAATAACACTTAAAAGAATTATTATAATATCATAATTTTGTCTTGTTTAGCGGCTTTGCTAATTTTATTCATTGCTGATCTTGCGCACGGCCTCCCAGAATATTATATCCTATTCTTGTTGTCAAAACAAATGATTGTAGTCTCTTCCTCTTTACCGAATTCAGTTCTTATTACTGCGGGGTTGCCATGCCAAGGCTAAAAAAGAAGAGTGCTGCACAGCGATAATAAATTAAACCAAAAGCACTTTGAAATCTACCTCAGCCTGTAGGCCTGCCTAAAGGGATTTTTTATTTTCACTCATCTTCCGACCGATAAAATTTTATTCCCAGTAATTTTGAAATCAATTTATCATTTTGAACCATTAGTTCAAACTATTTACATGTGTCTTATTTGTTTGTTTATTTATGTAGCCTATACTTTGACCAAACTCTTTCATTTGTTATGTTTCACATTCCTGGCTTCTGCATATTTGCATAATTTAACTGTGTATTATATACCTAGTGCAGATTGTTTGAGTTTATGTGGCGCCAGCATACCTAGTGTAAATATTGTATGTATATTCACGTCTTGTATTTCATAATGGACGCCTCTTCAGTCATCTGATTATCGATTCAGAGGATCGATAACTGCGGAAGCCCTATATTTACTCTGGGCATTCTCAAAATTTTTGGTCTACAGTTAGGATTCACTGGGTCTATTAAGGACTGTACGAGATTTGTTGTAAGGGTTCCAGATTTAAAATATGGACGTTTAAAAAAAGCGCAGTGTCAATCCGCGAAAGCTAGTAGCCTATTACTTCTTTGGCGGTACAGTAAGTTTGTTTATATTTGCCACAAATCTTCCTTTGGTTAAAACCCCAGTGCTTTCTCATTAACATATTTCAGAATATATTCGGTTAAATTAACAATTTCCCTAGAGAAGAAGGAAGTTGTTATTTCAAATTTGTTCACCCCCTAATCATTTTCGTAATATTGTAGATTAGAAGAATATAGG
Organism: Ectobius pallidus; assembly: GCA_964059195.1. Taxonomy (NCBI): domain Eukaryota; kingdom Metazoa; phylum Arthropoda; class Insecta; order Blattodea; family Ectobiidae; genus Ectobius; species Ectobius pallidus. Next base: position 45,652,672 of record CAXKWD010000004.1, on the reverse strand, counting down.
CTATTATGCGGATAAATTTCGCGTTTACAGAGAATCAAAATTGTTGACAATAGTGTATCTTGAAGTCAGTAAAATGGACAAACAATTTTTCTTTAATAAAATATTAGAGAAAAATAATCTTATCTTTCCAGTAGACTTTTTACATTAAAATAACCTGATTGTTTTGAAATAATTATAAATTAATAGATTAAAATACTATAAACTTTATGTTTCTTTTTCTAAATAAAGGGTATAGCATTTAGTCACACATAGAGTGTATATTCTTTAATTCGTTTGAGAAACATTTATATTTTGTCCAATATTTCTTTATTCATTAACAGTAGAGATGAAATAGCTGTTACTCGGAATCAGTTTGGTTGTGCTGTTTCTTTTATAAAAAGACGGGTGTGATCATGGTGATGTAACTGTAAGTTTATTTTAACCAGAATCCTATCAGCTCCAGCCTTTATTCTGTCCATTTGCTTTCTGATTAGGCCAGCTGTGCGCCATGAAGATCGTGCTTTATCTTCGCGTTCCGACATAATTATGTCAGTTCATTTCCTTGAGATTGTCACACCAACCATTATTCTAATTTACTTACATACAGGAGCCAATAAAATATGCTGTACGTAATAACCTTTATTATTCCAGTCGACATCATCATTCTTAAGCGATGAGCGTGTGCCAAGTACTGTATTAGGATGATTTGATGGATCTTGAAAATAATGAAATCAGAAATATAGGGTAGACCAGCATTTCTCAACCTTTTTGAACCCGAGGACCTCTAAAATGTCTAACAAATTTTACGGACCCCTAATTTTACATCCCATTTTTAAAACATGGCCTTTATTCTTAATATTTGGGGTATTAATTATAGGTCATTGTAACGAAATATGTGAAAACATGTTACTTCTTTACTTTCCACTTGCTTTATGATATTTTAAATTATGTCTGAGGTCCATCTGCACCATCTTCGCGGTAGGTTGAGAAACGCTGGGGTTGACCTATTAGCAGAGAAATTGTCGCTCCAGAAAGGTTTTTACGTAACAGTTTTTAGTTGATAAACCCTAATTATTTTTTAAATACGCTGCAGATATACATAGAAACTAGATTTTGTTTAATACAGTATAAAGAATTGCAAACTTTATAAGTAAAATAAAATACGCGAATGAGCAAATGTTTGTTGTATATTGATGAATTTCATCTTTCTTATTTGAGGGTAATATAGAATATATATATGTAGATATTTTTAGCCTAGACCCTCAAAAATCACAACTTAAGAGCGAAGGAACTAAGATGCCTGAAAATGGGGAATAGTTATAGAATATATATGAGGTAAGTTGTAGTTAAAAATGTTAGGTTAGAAGAGCAATTGTACAATTAAATATATGAAATGTTTACTTATTTTTTTATTGTTAACAGTATAGAGCTTCATAAAGAGATATTACAAATTTGCATAATAGATATATAATGTCAATTTATTACTTGTTATTTCAAGGTCAAGAAGTTATAAATTGTATAGCATTAACATTCCTATCTACAGTATAAGAGAAAATTAGTATTGAAATGTTATCTGTAGCAGTTCAATGAATTGTACAGTAAAGATAACAGCTATAGGTCTATTCAAAATCGTTTACATCATTACGATTTTGAATACGCTACAAATTCTTTATGGTCTCTTTTTATATTATAACCAATCTTGTGGTATGTGACGTGAAGAGTAAAAAATACAGTAAGTCATAAATTAATATAAGTTATATAAATTAGATAAAACCTTAAAAAATATTAATAAGTTTCTGTAATATGAAACTGACAATTATATAAAATGTCATTTGACCATTTAATATTAATATAAGTTATATAAATTAGATAAAACCTTAAAAATATTAATAAGTTCCTGTAAAAAGAAACTGTCAATTATATAAAATATCACTTGACTATTTAATGTTAATGCAAGTTATATAAATTAGATAAAACCTTAAAAATATTGATAAGTTTCTGTAATAAGAAACTGTCAATTAATATAAAACGTCATTTAACCAATTTAATATTGACTATTGGTGATTTAATACAAAATATTGTATTTCACATATATTCTGTAACAAGTAGTTATCTATCTACCGGTTAAAAATTTTTCATTAAGGAAATTGTGGTACAATTAATATATGTGATATTCATATTACAATTGTTAAACACTATTATATGATTTTTTGTTCTCTTATGTGTAGGTTATAAGTTTCTAAACTTCTTCTTATACTCGTAGTCTTCTTTTTATACGTATTATTAATTTCTCTAGACCTATTTTAGTGAGTTATGATTCCAAATCCAGGATTTTTATTAATGATGTAGATAATAAATTATTTATTTAGCTCTTCTTGTGGATCAAGTTATTAAATGGAGATGGTAGGCATTTGTTCATTTGCTCATATGTATGCTGGTGGATATGTACATTTCGATATATGATATATCATCTTCAGTCCAAGAAATCTTTAAAAGAACAATAGGGGAAGAAATTAATTCAACCACAAAAATATCTATACTGTTAACAATAAAAAAATAAGTAAACATTTCATATATTTAATTGTACAATTGCTCTTCTAACCTAACATTTTTAACTACAACTTACCTCATATATATTCTATAACTATTCCCCATTTTCAGGCATCTTAGTTCCTTCGCTCTTAAGTTGTGATTTTTGTTGTATACTCGGACTGCTTGAGCTTGAATGTAGAGAATGCAGTAAATTAATATTAAATTAGGATACGAGTAAAAATAGTTAATATAATACAGAAGGAAAGTTAAGACAAATTATAATTGAATGTATGAATACAAATAGGAATACGAAAAATTAAGCTAGGAATACAAACTCTAACACAATACAGAAATAAAATTTTGAGTACAAATAATAACAGAATAATACGTACTTAAGGTAAATAAGACGTTTCGTTTTCACGTTTTGTTTCATGTTCACAAACACACACATGCCGACATATTTCTGATATTTTCGGACCTCCAAATATTAATGTTGAAAATTCGACATCGAAATACAGAGTCGGACACGGTACTTCCTGTTTCCTGCAAGGTGTCTATTGTAAGGACAGATAAAGTAAAGTTAAAAAAATAAAAATAAAATAAAATGGAATTAAAAATCGGAGAAGTGCTATAGGCTAAAGTGATCAAGCGCCTATAAAATTAATTTCCGTAAGAGTACTTCGCTAGTAGTTCCCAGCATTGTGGAACAAGCATGGTGACATTATTAAAATAAAATAAAATAAAATAAAACACACACACACACACACACACTGCCCGTATTCAACAGTTCGCCCAACTCCCCCAAAATAAGTTGGATTGAAAAGTAAATTCGGTATCGTGTTTTCCAAATTGTGAAACCCCATGCATTGAGCGTTTGAAAATTATGTACGTAATAGCTCGTGATGTAAAGATTTAAATGGACATTTTTGAGCGGAAAGTTGCGGCGACCTTCCAAGCAGCACGTGGCTGGACCCTGAATAATCTGAACAGACGCGACACTACACCGCCCGTGGACACGTTGAATGGACTGCATGACAATGGTCTAGCCATCTGACGCATTTTTGCCGCATTCCTGAGGTTTAGAAATGCAATGCCTGGGGTTGGTAGGGTCGTAGCGCAGGTGTGGAATTCCTGGAGATATAGTGGCACAAAAGAAAGTTTTGTCGGGTGCTCAAGTCCATCATTTACACATTATCGCTCATAAATAAATCAGGCCCCCCTCTGAATACCCGCAAGGGAAAGGTTCTTGGTTCCCTTGCATCGAGTGTTCAGAAGGCAACAATTATTGGCTACTTAATTTTTTTTACATACGATGAAGGAAAATGCAAATACAGAAAGTAAATGTTGACTACAAAGGTAGTGCACTTTATTCTAGACCATGTACTGTAAATCATAGGCGTACCGAGGGGGGGGGGGGTTTGGGGGTTTGAACCCCCCCCCCCCCCCATTGATTAAAAAAAGGAAAATTGTATAATTTTTTTAAGTCTGCCCATAAATTACTTAATACAAGTATAAAGCGTGGGAAGCTTAAAACTCGTTATTTTACGTCTTAATTTTTTAAATTTTCCGGGAGAAAACACCCAAAAGCTTAAAACTCGTTATTTTGCGTCTTAATTTTTTTAATTTTCCGGGGGAGGATCCCCGGAAGCTTAAAACTCGTTATTTTGTTATTTTGCGTCTTAATTTTTTAAATTTTCCGGGGGAAGACCCCCGGAAGCTTAAAAATCGTTATTTTGCATCTTAATGTTTAAAATTTTCCGGGGGAGGACCCCCGGACCTCCTTCTCCCTGGGGGGTATTCCTTTATAACCCCCCCCCATATGGTCGGCCTGGTTACGCCTATGACTGTAAAAGAATCAGCGTCCTATTTTGACCGAAAGCCCTCAGATTCTATATAAATGATAGGAACATTGTAACATAACATAAGTAGTTTATTATAGTCTGGAATGAAACGGGATTGCCTAGCTGAGCGTCATTACTATCGTATCATGTGGGTTTTATTTCCACTTCAGTTTCAGGGTCCTGCAGTCGAAATAAGCAGTAAACATTTTTGCGCTCGAGTAAATTGTGTGTAGGCAGTCTAAAGTGCCCTGTTGAACCTCGTTAACTTGGCCAGGTTTGATGACAGTCATCTTATCTACGCGATTACTATAGACACTTGCATGTAAAAATATTGCTACATTTCCAGAAAGTCTTAACTTTCCTTGCACGAAAGTTAGATTATGGATGATGGAATATTGCATAACTTCTAAATACAGTAGAGGCGCGATAATCCGAGATTCCGTGCAATCCGAGGTGCAAAGAAACAGGAAGTTTTAAAAAAATCCATATATAGAGGCTTGGACAGTTTTTAGAAGTTGTAAATGCTTATAAAAACTCTTTCTTCTAACACTGTTAATGTATGGTAAGTTTGTGTCTGTAACTTTAATATCTACACATTAAATTTGACTTCGTTTTATGTACATATGTTTGTAGTTGAAAATTCCGTTATTTTCCTTTTTCCCGTGTAGGCCTAATCCGAGTTCTTTGTAATCCGAGGTACCATCAGCCCCAATTAACTCGGATTATCGCGACTCTACTGTAGTTATTTCCTTGCATAGGTATATGTTTCGTTAGCTGGAAAAAGAGCTAATGGAAAATATGTTCAGTGTTATAAATCATTTTTGTTTACTGATAGTGATAAAAATACAATATTTGAAAATTTCCAATACAGTAGATGTCAGTTAAGTTCATTTACGTCACAGTGATGGAGAGGACTAATTATTAATAATTAATTGGTTGTGCTGTCATTAAAGCAGGACGTAGGCTGATAGGTTCATAGAAAAGTATTAAAATCTTGCTGTTTTTCTTTAAATCTGCCTGTTATGATATAAAGCAGGTATGGGCAACCTTTGGAAATATGCGGGCTAAACTTTACGATATTTATGAAGTCGCGGGCCGTAGATAATTGGTAGTTGTGAAAAAATAATCATGATACGGTTTTTATATTACAAAGTATAATGCTAAAGTTACATAAATGAGAACAATATCGAACTGATTAGGTATTTACTTACAATCAGGAGAAATTAATGAGAAGCTTGAGCTTGAACTTGAGAAACAAGATAATCAATGTTGGCATCAATCCCACTAATATATACAAGCACAGAGTGTTTTCAAAATTTTCATCTGTAAGTCTCATTCGATACTTTGATTTAGGCCTATTGCAGCATTTTTCTAGCGCTGACCGGAAGGAACACCCTCGTAGTTCAGGCTTTTGTTTCCCCCCTCTCATTCTCTTGTTGGCGAGAACCGAAAATATTTACTTTTTCGAACGCGATTTTAAAATGTTCCGCGGGCCGGATCAAAAGTCGAGGCGGGCCACATCCGGCCCGCGGGCCGGGCGTTGCCCATATATGATATAAAGCAATGGGAGTCCGCAATGGTGTTTCAGGGGGTTTAAGAAGAAATAGGATATCCCGTAATTTTGAAGTGCTTAACTATCTTCCCCACTACTTATCTATGTGAAACAGCATTCTCCCACCTCCGTACTTGAAATCAAAGTTGATAAATAAACTTGAAGTTGAAAGTGACTTAATATTGAAATTATCAGACAATAAACCTCACATTGCAGAGCTAATTAATCAAAAGCAGCTTCACTGTTCACATTAAGGAGTAAAATCTGTTTGTAACCATTGATATTGTTATTTTGTCTATTGAATTTAATACATTTGAATCAAAATATTTATTTTGTTTTTTATTTCAAAACCCAGAGGGGGTCCGCGAAATTTTAATTTTTTTCAAGGGGTCCGCGGACTGAAAAGTTTGGGAACCATTGATGTAAAGGGATGCTGAACATATAATTTACATAGTAAAGTATACGTACAAAGTATATATAAACCTCTCCTTTATAATTTCATAAACACATGCACAATACGTTGTGTGGAATATCGTCCTAGCTGTCGTCGTAGACCGGTCAGGGCACACAGGGGCGTCTCCCCGATACATTTTAAGCAGCTAGGGCGCGCCTCGGTTTTATTTTTGTAATACGTCTTCTATTTATTGTTATTCAAATGGCCTGTCAGTGCGACGAATCTGACAATTTATTTGTTCATTTCAGCGCTTTAATCGTCCAACCACTTTTCATCATGTAGGCTATTTTTAACAATATCTTCAGTAGTGCTGATGGATTTCCAGTAGTTAATCGAACTTGACGAATATTCGAGTCAACCTTATTTTGTACTCTCGATCAGTCATCTTAACTCATCAGTAACATTTAAAAACTGTTGAACTGCTCTCATTTGACGTTCGTACAAGTTATCTGTATTTGGGGAGGGGGTAAAGGTACCCGTTGCAGAAAATGTTTGTAATTATACATTTTCATATTCCACTAAGCGTTCGTATTATACAATGCAGGGCTTTTTTAGCAAGTCCTGGCATGCATTTCATAAATATATAATTTATTCATTTTGTAGTGAACACGAAATATGGTCCTTTCCTTTAGGCTAACCGGTCTGAGATATTCTGTTAATTCGAAGAGGAAGTCATCTTCGTAAGTTCCTTTGGGAATCGAATATTAAGTATTGCCTGTCTAGAAAAGCTAGACTAATAATTTGATTAATATACTTTACCATATGGTATGTGCCAGATGTCTGAACTGGTAGATGAAGTTCTTGGAACTATCCTGGATCTTAAACACGGGATCAATATAAAAAAAAATTCACCCGGAGTATCGAACCATCTGGTGTCTGGATGTGTAGATGTGATGCCCTACACCAGTTTCTGATTCTAACCAGATTTATATATACCGTATATTTTTTTTGTATGCCTTATAAACCGTAAAACGAGGGATTTTCCACTGTTCGGTGTATTATAATTCATATTAAGTTATGTTCTTTCTATTTAAAAATGATAATTAAAGGAATTATTATTTTGGCATAGGCCTATATAAATGAAACTATTTTACTTTCGTCATCGTTTGGATATAATTTTCATGGTTTGATTTTAATGTTAAGGTGATTTAAGGGATGGCGGAAATGTTTATTTGGCAGTTTTGGTAAACAAAAAAATGCTATTTTTGAATTTCAACATGAAAACAAGCACACCCTAAAGTATAACTCTACAAAATTGTATGCTGTTTGGAAGCATAGGTGAGCCTGACACCATTTTTAGGCTAAACCTCAGTGTGTTTCCAACTGCTAGTGCATGCAAATTTTAATTGCCTTTTTTGGCAGTTTTCAGTTTGCTTTCTATTTTGCCACGTTCAAGATCCATCTTCTCCCGCAAAAATAGAGATACAGCTTTGATTTTTTTTCAGGTCAGGTTTTTAAACTTTTCATTTTTCTGGCAAAACTTAAAAAATATGAACAGTAGGCTATTAACAATCTATCATAAAATTTGTAAAGCAAGCATCAATCAATCTCACATAATCATTCAGTTTTGGAGGAGATAGATTTCATTTTTAATTAAGTAATCAATGAATTAATATAAAAAACAATTAGATATTAAAACGAAATTTTTAAATTTTAATTTCGGTTTACAAAATTTCAAGTTTCTAGAACAAGTAGGCTAGTTTAGAAAACCACTGTCAACTCGTCGGTCATCCCTTCAAGTTATCATTAAAATAACCCTCCGCCGAATATTGAGATGAAAATAAGATAAAGAATAACACTAAAATTCAGAGTTCTTCTACCACTTTTTAGTAATATTTTGACTGTAATGTCACTCTCGCTTCATTCATGATTTTTTTCCCCAACAATTCCGCTGACGTGAGACTATAGGACTATTATTTTTTCAGGGATTTGAAATGTTCTTCACGGTTATTTTGCGTGGATCGCCATGGAATTTGAGACTAAAAAAAGAGCAAAACTGTTTATACATATAATTTCCAATTTTTTGCTGCTTTCTTTGTACCTTTTTATCTTTGACATACGCCTATGCTATATTTTCTCAATGCATATACTATACGATAAAATTATTATTTTTTTCATACAGTCATAAAACTTTCACAACATGAAGGAGTTTCACATGGAATTTGTTTACAGAATGTACGCAACTGGAAGATCCTCGTCTGGAATGGCGAGCGATACAAGAGGCAATGCTTCGGGAATATCTGCAGACGGCACAAGATGTTCTGGAGGTGAGTACTCTATTAATTTTTTAAATACTGATTTGGATGTTTCTTCATATGCAAGGCCAGATGTACCGTCAAATGCCATTCAGACTTCGGCACTTACTACAATAATTTGCATTTTTTTAAATATAATTTTAGATTTATCCGGCCTTAGGCCAGTTTTCCTCAAATATTTGTACTATTATTTTGTTTTTCACTCAAACACCTATGCCCGAGGCGGAACTCGAACCCGCAGCCTCCTTCACCACGGCTCCAGGAGGCCAGCTACAAAGAGTTGGCAAACGAGCGCCTTACAGACCATGTACGCCCAGGGCCCTGTTTCATAGAGCTTGCTAATAATATTAGGGCCTGGTTCAGAACGTGTTGGACATGGCTATTGATAAGTTTCTGAACGTTGTATTTGTTAATTGACGTCTGGAAGGAATAGAGAGTTGGTATTCGTGCGAGGTGGGGAACTTTCTATGGTGGGAGACTTCATCTCCTACCATTTTCATTAAAGAGAAATAATTGTAAATAACATACAATTAAATTAAACTCTTCCCCTACATGTCTTCTCAACTTATGCAACTAATAGTGAAGTGTGGAGATTTCTTAGCTTTCCAGTCAATGGGAAGCTTTAGAGAAAGTTCGAAAATCTTCATTCATAAAATATATTAATGAGCAATTTTGATTGGATTTTTAATAAGGTGTTAGCCTGAATGACATAATAGACCTAGTTATGTGTTAGCGAAATAATAATTTGCTTTATTCTGAGACTTCTGAGTTGGTATGACTGGCTGTTGAATAAATTTAAAATATTTTCTAAGTTATTATAGAGAAACGTCTCCTGCTGTCCGTTTTCTAGACGTGGTTTAATTAAATTCTGTACAGGATGTTCCTGAATTGAAGTGATGATTTTCACTATCACGTAGATGCTTCGTTATACAGTACTACTGTTTCTCTATCACTAATATATCAGTTTATACCGAGAGATTCTTTACGATAAGTTATTAAGAATCAATTTTATAATTTAGTTGAATTCTTCAACTTGCACTACAATATAGAATTTTTCATATTATGACGACGTCGTTTCCTGGAACGACTGCTTATGCTATTTTACCCACTCCCCTAATGCTGGTTGTCGACCAAGAGCTAAGCTAAGTTAGTTTAGCTTAGCTCACCTACAGTGAGGGATTTCATATAGATAGTTGTGCCGGATTTCATATGTAGTTTTGTCGGCACAACCACATATGAAATCCCACACTGTATGTGAGCTAAGCTAAACAAACTTAGCTTAGCTCTTGGTCGACAACCGGCATTAGACCTGTCACTCAGTGAACAGCAGCCTAATGAGATGTAAGCAGACAGATCTGAACTTCCAGGAAACATTTACCCTATACATATACAGTACAAAGTCGTTGATAGGCTTGTGGACCGGACACAGATGTAGAATAACTTCCAGCTGTGTAGTGATTATAATAGTATTGTACACTGAAAATTTCAGTTCAGAAATCGTAAATATCCTCCATCTTAAGAGGCTACTTAGAGTGGGTGCCACTTTTTAAAGACTCTTTTTCCAAGAACTGCCTTCACCTGCTGCCACCCTAAATCTTCTCGACCTCTCAGTCAGTGAATAGAAAGGTAATTAGGCCAATTCACACTTGTCTTCAGTCCAGTACAATGTTGTCAAATAACGTACCACAGCACTTAAGAAATAGTGAATGACAGCGGCAACACTGGGGAAATCCACGCGACTACAAGAGCACCTGTTCTTTGTCGGTGTCGAAGTTGGTGCAGATTTTCGGGAAAGGGAACAATGTTGTTATATTGTTTTGTAGATAGACGATGGCTTGGGACGAGGCCTTCTTAAAATGGCACCAACTGTACTGTACATAACTTCGAATTAGGGAACAATGCTATTGTATTCTTTTGTAGAAAAACAATCATATGGGAAGAAGTCTTATTAACGTGAAATCCACTATATACAGATATTTTAACTCAGATTATTTTGAAGTGTCTAATACTCTAATCCCCTCTAATCCCCTCCCGCTTGTACTAAGCGGGAGTACAGTAAATTAATCATTGTCGTATACCTGGAAAAAAAATCGTCTTATGTCAAAGACCTAAACAACATATGTGCGAATGTTTAAATGCCTGCGTGCGGATAGGAAGAAATTACTACTGCGTCTACAGGTAGTTGAGATGCAGAAACCGGAAGCTGTATGAGGTTAGCAGGGTGGTGGTGGGGGTGCTTACCGTGGGAAAGGTTCGAAAGCGCTTTCCCCGCTAAGAGCACCACACACACAAGATTTCTATATATACGTGTGTGTGACCTGGCCAATTGCGCGCGCCACGCCACACTTTTCTGGGTCATTTCTACTACTGCTCACACTCGCACATCATTTTACAACTTTTCAACAAAAACAACGCTCACTGGCTACCGCATGTTTTCTAATACTGTTTCACCGAGTTGCGTATGTGTGTGTGTTTGAGAAAGAGAGAGAGGGAAATAGAGGGGATTAGGCCTATTATTTATTTATTATATTGAGAATATAACAGGCTCATTGCCCGATTACAATATTCTTTTATACCAGCGTTTCTCAACCTTTTTGAACCCGAGGACCTCAAAAATGTAAAAAGAATTTACGGACCCCTAATTTTACATCCCATTTATAAAAGAAGGCCTATATTCTTAATATTTGGGGTATTCATTATAGGTCATTATAACGAAATATGTGAAAAAATTTACTTCTTTACTTTCCACTTGCTTTATGATATTTTTTAATTATGTCTGAGGACCATCTGCACCATCATCGCGGACCACCAGTGGTCCGCGGACCATAGGCTGAGAAACGCTGTTTTATACTAATACACCAGTTTTACTATACTAGCATAAAGTAATACTAACAATATTTAAACTAATACCAAAGAAAATAAACAAACACACCCAATATGAAAACTACTCAATGAAGGGAACAGATCAAAACATAAATAATATAATAGTTTAAAAAGTAATCACATGTGGTCACGGATACTTTTAAAACACTTATTGTTAGTATTAAGTGTATCTATATTGCCCATTTTGTGCAATTGATTGCATAGACCAAGCACATTATAAGGAGGAGAATTATTAAGGGAGTCAGTGTTTGCCTTTGGGAAGAAAAAATATTATGTAAGTTAATTTATAAGAAAACTGTTGTCTGTTCAGAAGTTCTTTCATTTTAAATTTTCTCTGAATTTATTTTTCTTAGTTACGCACTTTAAATTGAAATTGAACTGATCATATATCGCAAAATGTATTCGCTAATCCACTAAACTTTTTTTGCTAACCTCTTACTTACGAAGCAATTGTGTATTCAAACTTATTCAATTATATTAAGATAGAAGATACATAAAGTACAGAATAAAGTGAGCATTGCTAGTGTGTGGTTACCGTTAGCTATTAATTGCAAATAATTAACCCCTACCATTGATTGGCAGTAATTTAGTAAGTAATTATTAAGAAAAATTATGTTTATATTACAAACCAATTTCAGGAACTTACGGAAATTTACAAATTAGCATATTTGATCACCAGAACTAGAACAAAAGAATCCATTAGTAACACAATTAAATACAAAAGTAAAATATAAGCTATAAAGAAACATAACATTCATCATATTGCATTCTACATGCTAGTATTCCTTGGTTATTGTCTCACTAATAGTTGAATGTCTCTGGCACTCCTTTAATTTCATTTATGATGAAATGGATAATTGCCCAACGAGGAATGCAACTCTCAACTCAATGTCACCTAAAACATTTATGTCGTTAAAACAGGTCACTGCAGAAGAATGTTTTCTCTTTTCCACTGTCTCATACATAAGGGAGTGATGACCAATGTTAGGCTTCACATTTTAAAATTAATCTAGATGTTTTTGTGCCTTTTGATTTCCAAATTTTTTTGTTTTGATGTGTTTATTCCTAACGTCTAGTAAATGTGATTTTACTTTCGAAGCAATTTACCTTGTGGGTAGAATAACGACTAAGATAGCATGAAATGTTGCATTTTGCGTTATTTGTTATCACTTTCATTTAAAAGCAATTTGATGAACGGTTTTAAAAAGTAATGTTGTTTCTCTTTTGATCGAGCACTTGCATATCGAAAACGTATTATTGAATCCGATCGAATTTTAAAGGCCTTTTTGAGACCTGCATGACTTTCTGCAACTAATAAGGATATTTATTTATTCAGTGAACAATAAACATCAATGATATCTTGGAGCCAAAGACTAAAATTTTGCAATGCATAATTATAAAATAGGCCTAGTAATAGATATTACTTAAGTTACATTATGAAATTATACTTTGGTTACCGGCACTGATGCATACCCTATATATTCTTTCTTCACATTCCAGAATAGACTAAGCTACAAGACTGTGCATATGCAGAAATCTGGATAATTAGGCCATAAGTGAAAATCACCCCAGTAACAATTTATTGTGAGAGTTCAGCACAAAATTTATTTATTTATACAGCGCGTTTCATGCAAGAGTTGGCCAATCATGTGTGTTTCTGCGTCGCGGCGACCCCAGCTCTTACTCCCGAGCCATTGGGTGAAATATCTACGCAAATCCTCTTGGACCTGTCAAACAGTCAATAGAAAGGTAATTAGGCGTATTCACACTTGCCTGCAGTCCAGTACAATGTTGCCAAATACGTAACACAGCACTTACTTTACTTAAGAAGTAGTGAATAACATTGGCAATACTGGGGAAACCACGCGACTACCAGAGCACCTGTTCTTAGTCGGTGTCGAAGTCTATGCAGATTTTCGGATTAGGGAACAATGCTATTATATTCTTTTGTAGATAGACTATGGTTTGGGACGTGACCTTCTTAAAATGGACATACATTAGAAGAACTTAAAGACAATATCATAAGAGAAATTAACTCTATCTCGGAAGCTGACCTTATGCACGTTAAAGAAAATTTCCTGAAAAGGTACTAGTGTTGTGTGGATGCAAGAGGAGGACATTTCTATCATCTCTCGTGATGAGGTACGTGGTTATTTTCATTGCAATTTTAACTGTAACTGTGAGAACCTGAATCATTACACCGTTAGCGGCTGTATGTGCGTAGATATTTCAACCTATCGCTCGGGAGTTAGAGCTGTGGCTGCCGCGACGCAGAAACGCGCATGATTGGCAAACTCTTGCGTGAAACGCACTGTAGAATAAAGCCACAAATATCCAGCGAAAACGGTATTTTTTAAGTACGTGTACAAAACTGTGACTGTATAAATAGGCATTTAAAGGAACCATTCGTACTGCAGTACAGTCAGTATCAGTTATGTAGGTCTATTACAGTTGTCTGAAGAGATACGATTATTTAAACATGTCTAACTATTCCGAAATTTTCTAAAAATCATCGGATAGTTTGAATATTAGTGTGTACAAAATGTATACAAAATCGTTAGATTTTTTTAAACTTGCGAAAAAGGTGATCAAGTTTTGTTCCAACATAATTAGTGCGTTTAGTTACGATTAATTATTATAATATTATTATTACCCCTTGTTGTGCAGTATGCGTATTATGTTAAATGCATGATTTGATACAAAGATCTTAAATGTGTTAATAAAAAAATACTGAATGCTTGAACTGTGAGGTTGGATATTGCAAGGCTGCAGATTTGGTGTAATTTGCATGGTCCATGTGGCTGCGGGTGGGAGTGAGATGGAGAGCAACTAGCTCGGGAATGTGCTTCCATTGCGATGTTGCCGAGCGAGCGGCTCAGGAATGTTGAAGGCTAAACCACATGGACACTCACAGAGCGGTAACCATGGTGCTCTTGCTTTGGTATGGCCTTCCTTCTTTCGTCTTCCTCTGATAGAACTATTTACTTTCTCATGAAGCCATATTTCCAAGGGAATGTATTATTAATAACGGCTTTGTACATTTTTTGTGTGTGAACCCATGTACTATCTTTCTCTGACTTTTTTTTACTGTACTTTCTCCTATCACATCTTGAACTCTTTCCTCTGAAATCCAACTTACTGCAGGCGATGGAGTTAACTTCTGGACCATCTTGGAGTATAACAGGAATTACTTGATTGTGGAGAATCCTTAGTCCCATATAGAACAAATTATTTGTACGGATACTATTAAAAAAGGTTTCTGTTTTAGGTACTTCGGTATTAGGCCAATTTATTGATTAACATTCCTAAATATCTAGTCAAGAGGATCGCCTATTGTTCACTAGTCCCTACAATTAAGTAGCAGGGGAGAAATGTTATCTGAGCAGCTCCATGAACCGAAGCTTTCATGTTTTGGAAAGAACTATACCATTTTTGTTGTCGGTGTATTATATTCAGGATCATTTGACCTTCTTCTGCCCTAGTCATTTACCATTCTTGAATTACCTATCTTCTTCCGAAAACCATGTGCATAGTTTTCAATCTCTAACAAAATATGAGCAAACTTACTTTAAAATATTTTGGTGACAGAATTAATTTGCAATAGCAAGTCGACTTCCAAAAAAGGCTGCTTGTTTCCATATAAATGATGCGAAAACAGTTTTGTTTTTGTTGAATACTTGTCTGATCCTTAAATTTTTCATAAGAGTAACCAACGTCATCTGGCGGTTGTTGTGTGAAACAGCGGGGGAAGAATGTATATTGGCTACGTCCGGACGTGATACGTTGCCATAGCAACGGAAAGTTTCCCCTCACGCTGTCTCTAGCTAGTAGTTCTACAAATGGTCACTAGATGTCTCACTGTTTTGGGGGCGTGGCGTGTAGCAGATAATTTCGTTTTCCTCTTGAATCTTGTGCAGAAATTGTCATAACTGACCAAGTACGGCATACGTTTCTTTATCTATTAGGGTGCCGTATTCTGTGTTCTGCTTCATATTCCTTGTCACTGTGATCATCTCTCATGTTGATCAGATGTTGCAATCGCCTACGCGCCATCTTGATGTCGCAGTTAGCTTGGTTTATCCTGTTTTGCTGGCCGATATTTCACCGGTAAAGCATTAGCTTGGATATTGTCGAAAAACCAAGTTACTGTAGCTGGTGAAACGCAAAATGGACAATATCGCAGCTTTTCAGTCTAAAAACCAGGATCAGACAGATTATCGGCGTTGGTGAACACAGCCCTTAGTAGTGCTGGTCACCTTGGGGTCATCCTTCATATTTCTTTTGTTGTTTTATTTGTTATTGACACCCTGTTCGTGGAATGTCCTCCTCTTCCTCCTCCCAGGGCCGCCACATCGCCGGGTCGGGCCCAGGACCATGTACTGGTCGCGGGCTCCTCACCGAATGCCGACCATCCTCATTCAGACAGTTCTCTCTTCTCTTCTCCGTGGAGCTTCCTTCTCGTTACTCGTGTAACAGAACATTTTATCGAACTTTTACAGTTTTCCATAAAATTATATCACATCACCAGGAACCAGCGGGCCCGGGTCCCTTGGGTCCAGCAGCACCCCCCATGTGGCGGCCCTGCCTCCTCCTCAGATCATCTTACAGCATCTTCCGAATTCTGGAGTAAGCTTCTTTCTTTATCGTCATCGTACTTAGCCGTGGCCACAGTAATCGAGTGATGTAGGCTACAGTATGTCTTGCTTCACCAAGCGTTAATGGTGAGGATGTAAAATGCAGTAGGCCTACTTGCCGATTGTCGTTTGAAGCATGTCAATATGTAAAGGGAGAAAATAGCAATTACCGAGCGAGGTGGCCGAAATGGTAACTCTTGAACACACATTCGGGAGATCCTAGGCTCAGTTCCCGTAGTCGACCAATTTGGCATGGTTTTTTTTTATGGTTTCCCCAGCCCTAAAGGCTAATGCCATTAGGATATTTACTTACCATGACTCATCCTCGGTTTTTATAATCCTGTATCGTATTCATTTAAATTAATATCAGTTGAAATTTATTGCCCCCATAAAACACTCCAGCAATACAAAATAGTTGAACATCAATAGTTGCATGGCCTACTGGCATACCCACCGAACTTGAAATCCCTATATAGCCTGGTTGCTCAAAGGAGTATAAATAAAACTGAATTTTTTAAAAATTGCAAGATTAAACTTGGGGTGGAGAAAGTCATGTCTCTAACATATTTTCCCTCTTTTTAACAATAATGTGGATACATTTTCAAGCAGTAAAGATGTCTAACATCCGCATTGTTAATTTGCTTAGTGACAATAATCTTAGAATTCTGAGTCACTCCAGTAGTGAACTACACAAATCCATTAATAGAGTTGTATAGTAGTGTCGTCATTACTATGGAATTTTATCTGAGTTATTGTCCCAATTGTAAAGGAGTTAATCTACTCTATTGTGCTCTTGGACATCATAAACTTCTTTAAAAAAAAAGCAGCTGTAATATATTGGTTGATTAATCAAGCCATAAAATATAACAGGTACGGTCAAATGCCTTGCCGTAAAGGAATGCAGACGCAATTGTATTTCCTAGTCTGGCTATTCAACGCATACTACTTGTGTTGATAAGATAAACTATAGACTTTGTCCTTAGAAAATAATAGGTCAGATCAGTTTAAGTATTTTATTAATGGGCGTAACTGTAAGTGTAAAATGAAACGTGCTTTGCTTCCGTTTTCATCATTGAATGACGTTGTTACAAATAGAGTTTTAAGTAAATCGATATGGAGTTTTCTTCAGAAATCTATATTTTGAGAACCCAAAAGGGAGGATAATTCTAAAAAAATAGCCTTATGTATCTCTCTGTCCGCCTATGGGTATGCGTGCTTGCTCCTGAACACCGTAGCTCAAAAACGAAAAATTGCACTAAAACCAAATCTTATGTTTAAGAATATCTCCCAGATTTTTCTGAGGCAGGGAGGTCTGGAACGGGGTGCATTCAGCCTCGTGATTCAAACTGTGGAGAACGTGATTTAAGAAATAGTGGCTTCGGCCACAGAAACCATCATTAACGACCATGAGTGTCTGCATGCTGACCACACGCCCCCCAATTATTCCACCTGCCTATGGTATATAATGGAGCATTTGGATGGTAGGCTAGTCGAGAGATGCGGCGCCTTGGAGTTTAGTTCGGTTATAGAGGCCAGTGAGATTTTTCAATTGTCCCAATCTTGTTGGTGCCACTTTGATCAGATTTCATCAGAACCGAGCACTAGAAAAATCCTGAAGGAAAAGGTGGTCGGTGCGTAATCTTACCATCTTTCCACATTCTTGTGCCGATGTCTTAAAAATCAGGGCGCTTCTATCTCCAGGAAACCCAAAGACCTCACAAAGACCTGTAATAGATAGCACATTACTTTACTATTTATTTGTATCCCCTTTGAGACTCTTCTGTTTACCTTTTTCACTTTGTTCTCTGTTGTCTTTCTTCTGCTGAACTTTCTCCCTCTTCCCTCTGTCTCCTCTCGCTTTCCATCTTACATAAAATATATATTTTTGAGTTAGATCTACTGTATTCGATTAAATTAGCGATGTATTTTAAAAAAGAATCTGTCTCCTCTCGCTTTCCATCTTACATAAAATATATCTTTTTGAGTTAGACCTATTCGATTAAATCAATGATGCATTTTTAAAAAGAAGGTTCTTGATATAATTATATTGAATATACTGTTAGCTTCTTTCCACTCGGGATTTCTCTTTCTCGTCGGAGCACTTGTTCGGATTCCTTTTTTCATTATTTCCTTGTCTTGCCCTCGCCAATCTGATTTCAAGAATCTTCTTTCCTTCCTCTTTACTTGTAGCACATTATGAAACTACCGTACGATAAGGTGTTTCTACATGAACCGTTTTGTTTTAATTTTTCGAAAATGATTTCATTTATGTTTGTTGATTCAGAAAGGAAATACTCTTCCCGTAGCGCAATTTTTCTTACCTTGTGGATTCTTTTATTGTATCGGAATTTGGTTGTGTAAACACATTCCATAAAATTGGCACAACTTTGCATGTATCAGATTCTTTTGGATGTAGGCCTAGATTCAACAAGAATTTTTAAACTATTCGTTAGGCTTCTGTAGGTTCGTAATTTTTAGTGGATACCAAACACTGTAAAAATCTTAAGAAGATGACCTGTTTATCGAAAATCATCAGATTTTTAAGAAACTGAATTTACAGTAAGTTACTACAGTTTTGGATTTCCCAGTAGTTTTGCCATTTCGTCCAGTAAAACAGACCCAATTTTATTCATTTAATCGTTGTAATATAGTTTCCTTATACGCCATTCAGGTACAGTGTATGGTAAAATTTTATGGATTTCCCTTAATCTTCCATAACTTTTTAGTTAATGTGGGTGCCACTTTTTAAATACTTTTTTTTCCAAGTACTTCCCCTACCTGCTGATACCCTAATCCTTTTCGGCCTGTCAATCAGTGAATAGAAAGGTAATTAGGCGTATTTACACTTGTCAGCAGTCCAGTACAATGTTGCCAAATACGTACCACAGCACTTTACTTTAAGAAGTAGTGAATGACAGGGACAACGTTGGGGAAACCCACGCGACTACAAGAACACCTGTTCTTTGTCGTTGTCGAAGTCTGTGCAGATTTTCGGATTAGGGAACAATGCTATTATATTCTTTTGTAGATAGACGATGAGTTGGGACGAGGCCTTCGTAAAATGGCACCAGCTCTATATCAACATTCTTCGTATAAGAACTTCAATATTTTATCTTATAAATGTTCGCTTATCAGCAATTTATTGTGCTCATTGCTGCTAAAACACAAAAGCAATAAATTTCGAGCAAGCATCACATAACTTACTACGTTTATTAGGTCCTTAAATGTGATGTATTGTCATAGTTTCAACATTGCATCAGCTAGTTGACTGGAGTTACGAGGAAAAAAAAATAACATGGACGATGTATTGGTTGTCACCAAGTGATTTCATAGCATTCACGTTTGCCACTAGTATTATTCCTGCGTCGCGTTCTATATATTCTGAAGAATTCGCGGCATTCAATACTTAAATTGGATTGTGAACTTTTTATGAGCTTAATAATGACTCATACTATCACTTTCTCTGTGTTACTGTCGAAGAATTGTGGCAGGGACTGGCATGCTGCTGGAATTTATTAAATTACTGTATGGTAATAAATAAGAAATATTGGAAAGAATTAATTTATATAATTTTCCGCACTGGACTGAGTTAACCCTGTTTCGATAGTGTATAGATTTTGTTTGATTGTAAATCAAACATTTAGCTATTACTTCTGTGTAATGGGTGATCCAATTTACATTCCGTGCATATAAATGTGCCCTAAGTGACTTATATGCAAAATTATATTTCTTTCTTGTAGCTTTACTTCTACCCTTTTAAAGAAAATTGTGGACTCATATACAGAGCAGCTACCTGTCGGAAGAGGGATTAACTATACTTTTTTTTACCGGACAAGGACATTGAGAACCTCCCGTGTTAGAGATCGGCTCTACGTCGGGGCCACCTCAGAGACGATACAAAAGAGACACAACATTCTCACACACATTCACTCTAAACAAGGCGTGGATGGGATGAAGACGAAATGATGGCCAGGTGATATCCGGAGACTACAAGGGCCTAAAATTTACCCATCAGTGTTTTAGCATTTATGCTACAAAAAATCACTAAGTGAACACACTGGTTGAGGCACTATTATTTTGGGAATAAAAAGTCAGTATGGTCAAGTATGGGCATCGGGTGCGGTGCTTAAAAATATATCGAATAACAAAATAATAATTATTAAAAAATAATCTATAGCAACCACTAAAACAAATGGATGATGCTCTACATGTATTCAGCTTAGGCGTGGACGTACCTATTAAATGTTTTACGTCCAAGGTCAATATATGGTCGTTGACCCTCTTGGAATTTATGCACGTTGATCATCTTAAGTTACATTACTTAGGTAATATCAAACTTCACAGGATGCCTTGAGCGCCAGTATCAACAGGTTTTCATATTCTCTTGTTTTCGGTCTCTCTCTCTTTCTCTCTCTTTCTCTTTATCTCTCTCTTTCTTTCTCTTTCGGTATTTGTTGCTCAGTAATGCTATGGAAACCCAAGTGCCAAATAATTAGTTTCTGTCAAAAGGGTTTAATATCAGAAAACTGTTGTTGAACTTAAGTGCGTATTGACATCATTTCATCATGAGCTAACCTAGAATATCAGGCTATGTTGCAGCAAGCTCATAATGAACTTAACTGATGACGATAAGGTGTGCAGTTGTCTACTTTGTAATGTGAATCTTTTTGCCCATTGTTTTCTACCTTTGTACTCCAATTGATTTAATATAGATCTGCGCTCGAATAACGCGCGTGTATTGAAATATTAACGTTTTCTTATTTACTCGACCTTGGTCTTCAATTGTTATTACTACTACATGTTACATATTACCACAACTACTATCATATGCTCTGTCTTGTAAAGTTTATTGGAGGAGCTCAGTCATAAAAGGAAATTAACATAAAAGTTTAATATAATCTATGTTGAAAGTCCTTCATTAGAGCAAACGACATTTTTAATTGAAAAAAAACATGTCTAAACGCTCTTTTCATAGTCTATTTAATAAATAGTTATTGCATTGTTCCCAACACTGTCACTTTTCTTGAGGGTTAATAAAGTCCTTACTTGTTGTGCCACACAAGAGCAGCTTATTTGCGAATTTTTGTTTTCAGTACAAATGTCTGCTTGTGAATTTGATTTCTAGTGATGAACTCGTTCACTATTTCATACAGATCTAAATGCATAACTTCTGTGTAGGAACGAATGATTTCTACATCTTTCATTCATTGTTTACCCATTATAGACCCAATAATTATTTTGGGGGTACTGAAAATGTAAAGTACCCCGAAGTCGGCGCCTATCCCTACTACAGTTTTACCAGCTCAATTAGTAATTCACCCAAAGACACTGCTTAATGGAAGGCAGATTTAAAACAATTATCTGAAAGTTCAGATCATAAGCAACTTTGACATCTATTTAGAACTCTGATCACAGCCAGAAGACAAAACACAATGCTATTATATAGCAAGTAAAGTGATCCCCGTACAGGCCTTGAGGTCTTGTGGGTTCCGGGAATTGAGGCTCCTATATTTTGAGACATTCGGTACATGAAGGAGATAAGGTCATCATTACGCACCGACCTTTACCCCTTGCATTGGTACTAATTTCTACTAGAGACTGAGTCGATCCCAGGGCCTTAGTGTTAACAGAAGGCTTAGGCTATTGGTATCGAAACCGTAACCTTCCGGCTTGTAGCGCTGTGCCTCAGCCAACTACGCCACAGCACACAGCCGGTTTTTTTGTAGCATTTTCGTAAATTATGTTGACGCGAGACAGAATAATTGTTCATTATTTGCCACACCAAACTGAATGTTCTCGGCTCACAAAAAAGGCAATACGTATAATAACATTAATAACAGGCTCTAGTTACAGTGCGCAGTGCGAGGCTTTATTTATTAAAGAACGAATTTTAACGGGAATAGCTTTACTTGTTTGTTACACCAAAAAAAAAAAAAATCTAGATTCTGTTACTCTTAGAAAAGACATCCATAATCATCACAATAGGAATAACCATCTTACATATCAGTCATCTATTAGATTGACAAAAACTGTTTACGTACTTTAGCCATTACAACTACCATATGAGTCTCATTATGTTTCACTAAATGGATGGATTTAAAAGGGTTTTATATAACTGGCTTTCCGAACATCCTTTTTGTAATATTAATGACTTTATTGAACTACCTGTAATAGATATGGCATTCTGATGTTTTATGTTTTATATTGTATATATTGTTTGTTTATTATTTACTTGTAGTTTGTGTTAGTGTTGGATTATACTTAGTCTATAGCATCATTCAAGATGCTCATGACAAATTTAAATAAATACATAAAAACATAACTTGACGAATAAATTAATCTATATTGGTACTGGTACATTCTAGTGCATATCTTACTGGTAATGATTTCATTCAATTAATTTTCTTCTATTTTTTATTTTACATGAACTTCGTACAGTCTCCAATTTATAAGAAAACATGTCGTTTATGATAAAAATAGATGAGTGCAAAATTTCACCAGGGCCTTACTACTATGGGCTACTTGAAAGACCTAGATGTAGGTGGGAGGGCAACATTAGGATAGAGTTAAGGGACATAGGATTTGGAGGGATGGTTGGATGGAGTTAGCATAGAATAGGGTTGAATGGTGGGCACATATAAGCGCGGCAGTGAACCTCTAGGTTCCATACATATAAGCGCGGCAGTGAACCCTTAGGTTCCATAAAATAACTTGCTTAGAAATTGTCTGTTGCCATCGCGTAAGTAAGTATATGAAGGGGCTAGTTCCATAAGGGCGTAAGGCACATCTTTAATTTTGAGCTTTTAACATTTATGCCTTCTCCTCATATATCTTAAATACTCAGTGAACAATTTGTACTTGTGCCTTAAACCTCTGCTCAGTCATAAGAAAAGACCTGTGCTTATGACTGGTAACATTGCTTAGAAACATCAAGATTTCTCGAAACTTTGTCCTTGTGCCTTACGCCCTTATGGAACTAGCCCCTTCAATATATATTGCTGTTCCACGAGGTTTGAGTACAAACCGTGGTTATCATACCGCACCCAAATACTTTTCTTCAGGAATTCCATAATTAAACAAACATCAATATATCTTTTGAAATAGTAATGTAGGTTAAAGATTTGTCTTGTTATAGATATGATTATAAACCATATTTTATCATTTTATCTTGGTATGTAGGGGTCGAGCACTTATTATCGTGTTGTACACATTGTTTAAGTGATTACACTAATGATAGACACGTTTTAAATTTTATTTGCCATAGCTTTTTTTACCTGAACTCTTTTAAAGATGCGAGCACAATTCTTTAACAGTTCGCACTTTTAGAGGTACAGAGGTGCTTTAAAGCATTATTTTTTTACAATCTTTGTATTTAAGGGATGACATTGTTGGTTTTACCGTTTTGTAAAAAATGCTATTTTGGGATGTTAATGTAACAATCCACATACCCTAAAGTGCCCCTAAAATTGTATATTGTTTGGGCGGATGGAAGGGTGTTGCTGCCGCCAAATTTAAAGTACCATGGGCTTTAAACTGCCAGTGTGTGCGAATTTTAATAGCAAAACATATTTAGGCCTACTATATGTTAATTTTTTCATATTTCTCATTATATGATGTAAAATATTCTTAAAACATTATTTTAAACATAATTTATTTCTTAGAAAGAAATTAAGTTATTAAACTAAAATTTGAAATTATAATTATTTTCAGGTTTTTGTTAACTGGGTCAGATTTTAAATTTATAACATCTTCCCAGCGTACTGGAGGACTCTGAAGATCCAGAAATAGTTGCATTACTCTGTATATAAAAAATAACAATCCATTGTAAAATAAAACATATAAGCAATTATGCAAACAATTTAAAACTAATTCACATTATATACATGATTGTGCAAAATGGGAAGAGAGTCTCTTAATATTTTTAAACAGTAATTAACTATGTCCTCCGAAAAAAAAGGTCGTAGTTTTGAAGTGTCTTCTTTGTCCATGCAAATGTTTTGCCTCGAGCTCCAAAGAGAAGTCCTTTTACCTCCAATGCTGATAGGCTATGGGTACGTTGTAACTCTCACTGAGGTGAGGAATACATGGTCGGTATACAGACCCCTTTTCTTCGCACACACGTAGGGCCTGTTGGTCATTATGTTCGAATCTGGCCATAGGATCTAGGATTAATGCCTTCCCTTCTTCTCTCTTGATGGCTGTGTTCTTCAATTGACACCAGATTCCGAAACACAATGTACTTCCCACTTATCTTTTCTGATAGAAGTTGTAATGAAGGACCTGATCTCAGTAGTGAGGAATTGAACTGAAATGGTCGGAAACCCTACGGATAAAAAGTTTATTGTCTGAAATCCGACGTTGACGTCACTGGTAGGAAAACCCACGACACCACTGCAATTCAGTGGTAACCTAGTGCATCCAGAATCGACTTTCCATTAGATTAGTATATATAAAATAATAAAAAAAAACAGCTTATTTCAATGGTTTAGTTACAGTTGTCTTATTATGCAGGCGCTGAAAAAAAAATACCGTCCGAAGTATTCTGAATTTGGAACTGAAACGCATAGGCGGCCATCCTATTCTCAGCAGACTGTACATGCAAATAAATCTTGTTTCACTGTGCCATGATCCCCGTGACATGCCGGCAACTTCTCCTACAGATCTGCTGTGCGTTCGGCCTCCTCACATAGGATGATTTCTTTCGTTGCAAAGAATTGCCGCAGTTGTTCAAAACAAGTTACAAATAAGTTACACTTTACCAAGCAGAATCATGTATTACAATGTGGATTCAGATATTTATTAGTTATTTTAGGTGAGTTTTTACTACATCATAAGAGCTTTCATGGTATATTAAATGAGAGAATAGAGTTCTAAACGTTGATTGAAATCTTGCACAGTTAATGTAAAGGGTAAGTTTAGAATCCACGATAAAAAGGTAATCAATAATTTAAATGTATTTTGTATATACTTTTTAGGAGGATGTTCCTTCTCTCTTCAGTCCAAAAAGTCACAAAATTGATTCTCTATGTGTGAGAATATTGAGCATCCAAATAATAACATTCTTTATATAGGCCTACTCTTCCGAGGATGCATTATTTGAAGAACTGGTTCTTAGCTATTTTCTCGGAAATTGCCTTGTTGGAAGAAAAAAGTACGGATATTGAAATAAAGTTAGGAAGTTAAAAGTAAACTGTCCCATTTTTAAACGCAAACAGTGAAGAAATATTTATTTATGATCCAAGTGTTAAAAGCTAGATTTTATTTTGAGAGTAAGTTATGTTTGCGAAACGATAAATGTTATTTATTTTATTTATTTATCTTTCTGCACAACGCAGATTGCCTTGCAGACAAAGAATAACTTTCAACAAAGTATACACTTACACACAAAAAAAAAAAAAATTACAAGCTTTCATTACAAGTTAGATCATAAACATAATGACAGGAAAATTAAAATTAAAATAATCAGTAATAAAACCATTAAACTTGGAGAAAGGAAACCTGTCCAGCTTAATTGTTGTTATTGTACAGGTGGTTTCTTAAGATTTGGATGGATCCCTTAAGTGATAATAACGCCACTTCAGTGTACAGATTTTGTGACAATGAGAAACGTTTACAGAAATTAATAAAGAACTTTGTTATTGTTCCCCTACTACCAACCATTAGTCCAATGACTTCAACATTTTTCAAATCGTATTTGTTCTTGAAGTACTCAATGGTTGGTTCGTATATCTTCTTTTTCTCATTATCAACAGCTGCAGGTTGATCTTCTTCAGTCTCAAAGCGGACTGTAGGGTCTACTATTAAACCAGCTGTTCGGTTTTTGTCTATTGCAATGATGTCTGCTCTTCGTGTTCCTCCATCCATGGCAATGCAGTGCACCTCCTCATAAACGTCATAATTCTGCAGTTTCAAGGCAGCCGCTATCTTGCTCCTTATTTGATGATGGCGAGTGTTCCGTAGAAGCTCCCCATGATGACAAAGGCCTAGAACGTGTGCCAAAGTTTCTACCTCACTGCAGTGCCTACAGTGGTTGCCGTTCTGACTTCGTCCATGGAGGGCACGTACTGGAGCAACATTTGCTTGCAACTTAATAGCATCTCGCCACTCGGAACTAGTTAGCCCTTTTTGATTTACTAACAATTTGTTGGCTGGAGGGCAATCTTCATATAACTTCACACCTTTGCCATGTGTATGAAGCGAGCACCATTTCTTAAATTCTTGACCCCTTAAAATACCTCTTAGATCAGCAGCTTTTTTTGAGGTTAAGGCTTCCGCATTCTGGGTTATTCCAAGTTCATTAATACATTGTAACATATCAGTCTTTAGATCCCTAGTTATGTTAATGTACTCATTTTGGGATTTCTCTAAAGATTTACAACAGTTGAACTGCTGTATAATTGCTTCCCATTCAGTTTTGAAAACGCCTAAACCTTTAACTCTTCTAGAGGAATATAACATCGAATCTGGTGTATCAATTGGTAGTTGTAAAATCTCCTTAACTGTACTCTTAATCATTTTATCCAAAGTTTCCAGAAATCCCTTGCGGAGTTTCAATTTATTCAGATTCTGGAATCGATACACTAGAGATGGTAAGATAAAC
This sequence comes from Ectobius pallidus, assembly GCA_964059195.1. Lineage (NCBI taxonomy): Eukaryota > Metazoa > Arthropoda > Insecta > Blattodea > Ectobiidae > Ectobius > Ectobius pallidus. The sequence continues at coordinate 45,625,942 of CAXKWD010000004.1, read as the reverse complement.
TGATTAATAACAGAAAATTTTTGTTCTGTTTTCAGAAGAGGAGTTCCTGAGAGTAGGTTTAAGTTTTCTTTTAGGTCATGAGCCATTCTTTTTTCATCCAAAATTAATCTGTCAGAAAATGTGATGCCCAAGTATCGAATGCTCTCAAATTTATCTATGGAATGAATAACAAAGTTCTGATTAATGGTTATTGATTTACTTTCGAGCTTTCCCTTAACAATATGTATCGCCTCACATTTTTTAGAATTAAACGATAAACCAATTTCTTGGAATCGTTGAAAAGCCATGTTTGTGAGTGTAACAGCATCCTCCTTACTTTTTGCTAATATAACTGTGTCATCAGCAAAACCAAGGACAGTGAGTTTCGGCAGCCCTTTCACTAGTTCGTACCCATATTTGTCTGCAATTGTGATTTCAGAAAGATCGTTTAATATGTAATCTGTTGCCATGTTATAGAGGGCAGGGGACAGAGGCGAACCTTGTAACACTCCGCGTTTAATGTTTATGGGTGATGTCCTTTGTCCATTTGATTCTATGACAGTTTCATTTCCTGTCTGAAGAGCCATTATTGTATGCTGTAATTGGTGAGGTAGTGTAGAATGGACCAATGTCTTTTGGATATGATCATGCCCAATATTGTCAAACGCTTTGCTGATGTCCAAGAATATTGCAGTCATACTTTCTTTGTTACTCTTAACTTTACGGAGGATACTATCAAGAATTGACACGTTTGTCAAGGTGCCAGGACAAGAGGTAAATCCTCTTTGGTTCGGGTTGAATGTTATGTAGTCACGTAACCTAGCATCAAGGACTCGTTCTAAAATTCGACGTATGACTGAGCAAATAGTAATTGGTCTAAAATTTGATGGATCAGTCTCATCTCCTCCTTTGTGTATTAAAATTGTTCTTGCTTTCTTTAAACAAGGAGGTACGTGTCCTGTTTGCGAGATTTCAGTGAAAATATGTGCTAGAATGCTGGAAACTTTATCATTTTTCACACTACGCATTAGTATTCTGTCAGGACCAGGAGCTGTATCTATTTTAATGTTCTTAATAGCATTCATAACCTCATTCGATGTAATAGTGGCATCATAAGTTTCATTTATGGTAGACATCTCGTTTTCTGTCAGGTGAGATGAGTACTCATGACGAGTACAATTATTATCTGTAGAAAATCTATTATTAAAATGCTCAAATAGTCTTTTTTTATGAAATTACACACCGTGTAGCCAGTCATATTGGAGCGCACAGACAGCTATTACTGATTTTGTGGTACAAAGCTGTCAACTTAAGGAGAACGCTTTTCACCTACCAAGTAGGCCTATGTCGATTTTTGCAATCATCGTAAGAAATTGCACATTTAAAAATGCTTATTTTATTTTAAAGTTTTCAATTTTTATCATACTGAGTCTTTTTAATTATGTGCGAATATTTTTAATGTAATGAGTATATTTCATGTGAAGCAATCAAAGTTGGTTACCGTGGAACGTGATATTTTTATATCTCTATGTGACAGAATTTTTTCCTTTTAAATAATATCTACCGCTAAAAGTGCTTATTTTACCTTTGGCTGTCTAAAACAAAATCATTATTAGAGGAGAGAAAATCGTGCTAATTCACTTCAGAGCTGGGAAAATAATATAGTGTTTTGGAATTGAGTGCAGTATTTCGAACTATGATGTGTAGAAGATAATGTTGATGATGATAATAATAATTTATTACTATATTATTATATAATATATTATTTTAAATTATATCATTATGTATTATATTATTACATAATATTTTATATAATATAATAATATTGTTATAAAATATTATATTATTAATACTAATACTGTTATTGTTGATGTTAATGAACGAAAATTCCGTGATTTATTGTGCATTTGATTGCAATGTGTTTGAATTAAATCCACTGGAAGGAGTCTCATGGGACTCATTTTTTTGGTCCGTGGTGGTAGTAAGTTAGTAACAAGTTTTTGAATGTGGCAACTCTGCTGCCATATCCTCGTGCCACAAGCCTCCTCGCTCCCTCCATCTCTCTTGCTCATTGTGTGAACCCACTACCTGTGTTACGCGGTGAACATACGGAAATATCCGAGCTCTCCCGAATCACCAGAATGGACCAAATAACCGTCGTCTTCTTTTTTTACTTCTTCTTGTAGTAGTAGCGACATACTTTGGTATTCCGTCGTCAACCTTCATCATAGAGTTATTCTCAATTTCATAGCTATCGTGCTTGCTGTGTTACAGCACGATATAAATAAATATAGTTGAAGTATTACAATGTACAATGCATCCATTTAATAGTCTTTTTTTATGAAATTCTTCGAGGTTCATTTTCAAAAACTCTTATTAACTCACATAGAATTTTAAAAATCTAAACACAGAACTTCGTACATAATTTCCTAAGAGATCTCAATCATCCGAACTAAAAAGCAATGCACTTGCATGAAAGTAGGATTTACTTTATCACTGGAAACCGTGCTTCAGTATTAAAATCAGTCTTTCCGTAGGAATCCGAATTTGAAGTCATGTGCTTACACCAGCCCAAGATTTATTTGCACTTATTTAATCTTTTAGTTTGTTTTTCCCCTGAGTTTTAAGGTTTAAGCGTGTTCACTCGAAATTGCGTCTGAATAAATAAATAAAAGCAGTTAAAAGGTATTAAAAGGTACCCTTACATGTCTGTTAATATTAGTTTAGAAAGACATTGTTGAGATAATTCATTATGAAATTAGCCTACTTTCTTTGCTTTTTTGTAAAGTTTATTTGCCAAACATCCTCTGCGAATTACTTGCTCAGTGTTATTAATTTTTATCCGAGGAATTCATAATAATAAATGAGTGTTTATAATAGACCTCAACCTCTTGTCAAGCACTAAAAGATTGCACATTCACTGCGTTCAGAAATTCTTATCACCTTTATTTTGCTATGAAGATATCTCTTTCCAATCCTTCTCTCTTCTTTCTCCCCATTCTCTTTCTCGTTTTTTATCTCTTACCCTACTAATTTCTGTTTTCTTTCCTTCTATCCCCTTTTTCTTCTTTCTGTCTCTCTCTCTCTCAACTGATGCGTTAACATAAACATGAATTGAATCTTAGAAATTGATGTAGACCTTTACAATACCTGTCTTTCCTGGTATCGGTTTGGGACTCGTTTGATTTTTTTATCACTAGGGCCCGGATGTTTAAAAAGCCAAAAATATGCAAGACAATATGATTTTAAAAATAGCTAAATACGACCCTAAAAAGACCATTGTGACCAAATGACCCCCCTCCCTCCTCTTGATGCTTGTTTCTCTGACAATTTGCATCTACTCTCTGTCCAGTAGTAGGCCTACGATTTATTTGAAATTTGTTATTGATGCTCTTACAATTTTTTTTATAGAAGTCATGTTCGTTCTTTCATAAATAATGTTTTTTGGTCATTATTGAGAACTGCCATGTTTACGGGAGGAAATAAACAAGTATAATTTTCTGATTAAAAAGTGGCAATAGTGAAAACTAAAAATAAATTTTAAAAAAAGGTACACATTTGTTTGTACGAAATATAGATTATACATACTTCTGGACGCTATTGAGGAGCTCTGATGGAGTTAAGACCTCGCTGGCGTTGGGTATCGCATGAGAACGGAAACAGCGTCAGCAAGACTCTTGAAAATTACTCCACATTCATGTATACGACACCTTCAATAGGCAGTTCTCAAAACAATGTCACTAAACGTAGTTATTACGTCATCCAAAAAGTATTTGTTTATACCATGTACCATGTATTTTGTGTACCCTTTGTGGTATTTTAAAAGTATTTCAAATATCATTAGTGTTATTCATTAATAATTATAAGGGAACCTATTTATTGTACTGAATTTTTATGAAATCGTATTTTCTTCTTTATGAACGGGACAATCAGATGAAAATACTAAAATTTACAATTTTTTAAAATAATCCATATAACCATAACACACTTTAGACACTGTTGTACCAGCCCCACACTAAACAAAAAATATATTGATTAGGCTTACGAGGACTTTTTTAATGGAATTTAGTAGGACATACCATTTCAGCCAATATTTTGGATTATTTTAAATTATATCCGAAAAAAGAAATGCTGTTTTTAAATAAAGATGATATATAATAAAATGTTAATTTCAGAAATAAATAACAAATATAAAAACTTTCATACTTCCTGAATAAAGAGCAGACAAAAGTGTTGCCAGAGAACATAATAGTAGGCTGAATAAATTAAATTTTCAGGAGTACATTTCCCATATGAATGCCAAATTAATTGTGTTCATCTGTTATTTTGTGTTTAGTGTGTTGCGTTTTCTATTTATAATTCGATAGGTTTTATGTACATCGCTTAAGTCAGTGCTTCAAAAATAAATGTCGTTAGTTGCTTCGGAACATGAGCTCAGCTCATTCAATCCTGGATTTTGTTTATTCTGTACATTACATATGTTACTAAGTCTTAAAAATGTAGACATCATCTTATTTCTGTGTTTATTTACTTATGTATATTTTTATTTATTGAATGTAGAAAGTGATATTGCACAACATAACGTTTACTAAATTATTATCATTGATCTTTTTTTAAGTGCAAAGTAAGATGTATCTCCTTGTTGCTCACAGAAAACACATGCGACTCAGTGTTTATTTATTTATTTTTTGTTTAGTTAGTAGTTCCAGGAATATTATTCTACAAGACTAGACAAACATAAGTAAACTAAAATAAATAAGCTGCATGAAATATTACAGACAGCAGCTTCATCTTGGTCTGAATTTGTATTGCATTCGTAAAGTACGCCCAATGGTTAATGCTAGAGGGTAAAAATAATAGAAAAAACACATGAAAAACAAACTGTTATCACCTCTTTTGTCTAATACTGACATGTATATGCGTCACCGAAAAATTTCATAAAAGCAGAGGTATAAAATTAATGGTAAGTAATGCTTTGAAATGACCGCCTGCTTGGTCTCGTGTTTAGCGTCGCTGGCTACGGATTCACATAACCTCGAATTTTTCTGAGTTAGGGATGTCTGGAATGGGGTGCACTCAGCCTCGTGATTCAAAATGAGGAGCTACTCGATAAAGATATAGCGGCTCCGGTTCAGTAAGCCATCAATAACGGCCATGGGTGTCGGCATGCTGACCATATGCCCCAAATCCTGCCATCGCAGCAGTCGGATGGCAGGCCTAGTCCCTCAAGGGATCTAGCGCTATGGAGTTTAATTTGGTTTTTTAATGCTTTGTAATTTCACCCTCGCGTTAGAATTGCCGTTCATGAAAACCAGCAATTAAATTTTATTAAATTTTTCTTCATTGATTTCAAACTTTTAAACCTGATGAGAGAAAATACACATGGGACAGCTGCTCCAAATACTAGGGAAACCGTAAGGATTCAGCCAGCCAATAATTCTAGACGGCAATTAATGAAAAATTAAAATAACAGTTTTTTCCCTTCAGATTAACCAAGGACAAAACAAAATCTAGTATCGGTCAAAATCGATCAGCCTTGGAATGGATGCTTATATTAATATAAAACCAGCTTTGAAAGGGTGCATCCAATTTTCTGTTTTTGGATTTGCGATTTTATCCGATTTATCATAATAAAATAAGCACCAAAGGATTTATTTTTATGACAGAATTTTCTGTGCTGGCGCGCTTAATTTATTGTATTACATGGATGCATAGTGCCTGTACATGAAATTAATAAACACCCATTCGCAGTCTGCATGCTCTCATCTGAACAGGAGACCCGGGTTCAAATTAATGTCCTTGCAAGGTCGAACAAAGCAGATGCACGTAGGCGGGTTTTCTTTCCCTATTGTATGGCCGCTATCCCTTGGTTACTCATTTTCATTCATATTTTCTTGTATGTTGGCTTCTCGGCTGATACATATTATTTTACAGCATAGCCAAGGCAATTGCAGAAACATCTATTTTTTTAGTTAGTGGGAAGAATTATGAAAATGACAAAGGGCCCGAAAGTTTATGAAATATATATTTAATAATGCACTGTATTCATGCTAGTGTTAATATGTGTACAGGACCTGAAAGAAATAACAGAACATGGATGGTTTCATTTCGTATATTGTAGCATATTTTGTTAATTTTGCTATATTGCATCGTACTTGTTTGATATTAAAATATTTTTATTTTTTTTATTTTATTAGTTTGTCCAATTTTTAACGGCATATTTCTGACAGATTTTAAATATTGGGGATATATTTACAGCATATTTGATTAGGTGAATGTTTTGAGAACTACAATGATTGATAGTACATAGACTAATTTCTTCAGAACTGATTGTGAAATATTAAAGCGACGTTTCACATCATTAGTTTTCACTTAACTGTAATTTGTTGCATTGACCTTTTTACGTTTTTTTAAAATGAATTCATTATAATTTAGCCTATAATTCAGCTAACAAGAGATGGTAAAATATTAATTAACTTCAGTGGATCCGGAGAATATTTTACAAAGTTTATCCTGAGCAAATTTGCATGCAAATTTCTTCTCTTGAAAGAGCATTAACTTCGGGGCATTTTCGTTTAAGGAACAATTGCTTTCTAAACACAAGAATAAAAAAGCAAATTTGAAGAAAAGTACAATTTTAATGTCTTTCCTCATGGGATGGAATGTAGGAGATTACATTCGAGTATATTTAGGAAGAATATCTACAACTTGACCTATTTAAAATAAGTCGTATTAAGTAAGCAACAAAATATCCTAGTATTATCGTTGTTTCTAAAAATTCTCTGCAAAGGCAAAACAAAAGTTGTACTTTTAATACGTTTTCCAATGTCGTTAACAACGGTGGATGAACATAAGAGGGTGGATATATTAAACACGGACATACCGAATTATTATTCGAAACAGTAATTTAATAAAGTCCCAAGACTTTTACATGTTAATACTACATTCATGGCTCATGTCACAAAACAGTGGACTAAATAAGGGAAAAAGTTTCACTCGAAACCCTTTTTCGTAAATGTGTAAATACTCTTGTGAACATGTGTGACTAATGCATGTACAGAGTGGCTCGAAAAAGGTATCGAAGTAATTCCGTAGAAGTTATCATTTAATATAGGCCTACCGCTTATCAAACCACTGTGTGTTCGATATGTCGTCCGCCATTGTTTACAAGTTCCATACTCACAGTGCGCCTATTAACATTGTGTAAAACAGAGAATTGATAGCTATATATCATTAGGAAGTATTTTCGAATTGTTACTAATGTACAAAATATTTCTGGGACCATTTTACATGTACAGTTTAAACAGATAGGCTTATCTATGACTACTTAACGAGTCTTTGCCCTCATAAATATGAAGAGCGTTTTCCTTTTTCCTTCCGTACACAGTATATTGTGTAGAATTTCTAACTTCCAAGAGGTTCATAGTACCTAGTAACTTGACATTAACATAAAAAAGAAACAGTATTAATAATTAATATTAGGTCTATAAGGGAAAACGTAATAATTGGGAGTAAACGTAATTATAAATATAATTAATAACTTAAAACAATATTACATCTTTGTCATTGCGGATAAAATAGAAGACTTGAAGCAGAGTTGCCTTAGAAAACTCAGAGTTCCAGTTTTGTTTACTGTAATGTTTGATTATTGTTTAAGAATGATATAAACAGAATCCTTACACCCTTAAGTCAGAAGTGCTTTTCCAGGTGAAAAACCTAATACTTCAAAAGACCTCAATAAGTTTAATCATGACTGGAACAATTGTTACAAGACGAAATGCTGAACCTATTATACAGCGTACACACACACCAACATACATATCCTTATACAGTGTGCCCCAAATTCAAGTGATAAAATTGAGGGAATTGTAGAGTGGGCTCGAACGTTTTGGGGTAAGATACTTCTCTGTGGGTTCAAAATACAATGTAGCTCCGAAAAATGTTAAGGATCAGCATTATACTCCACTAACTTTGTGGAAACAGATGACAATTGATCAGTACTTTTTCTCATGTTATGATAATCCTTCATATTCCGTATAATCATTTAGGTCGGTCCGCCACTATGGGTGTATAGGTAAGATACTTGCCTTCCACCCTGGCTGTCCGGGTTCGATTCCCGGCCGGGTAGTGGGTTTATCAGTAACGAAAAATCCCCGGACTGGACATCACCCAGGGAAATTATAGGCTATATTTAAAAAGCCTTAAATTAAAGTGGTGACTGCTAAAGGGCTTACACTACCCCTCATTAATCTAATCTAATCTAATCATAGTCGGTCATGACATAGCATAAAAGATTCGCATCGAATTTGGGTTTTTACTCATTGCGCATGTAAATTTTCTTTATTTCTTACTTCGTAAATTATTGTAGCAGAACACTGCCAACCGAATTCCGTTTCTTAGCGGATTCTCGCCTGCACAAGTGCTGCGGAGTGACTTCTTGATAGCACTGTACTATTGTCACATTGTGATGGATGTTTGGTCTTCTTCAAGAAGAATAAAGGGCCTGTCTGCCCTGGCCTATTTCAGAAGCACGTACCGGTATTGTACTTCAGAAAGAAATATCTCATTAATACACGTTATTCTGCAATAGATCCTGATGCTTTCCACCGTTTTTAATTACATCAGAAATATGCGGCGTTCTGTTTACGTTGTGATTAACTTGTGGAATTTGTAGAGTATTGGAATTCTTTTGTTGACAGTAAGGATATGAAAAAAAAAAGCGTGAGAATAGCTTTTATGACATGAAGAGTGGAATGAAGAGAGAACCACAACAATTTTCACAACCAAGCCCAACCCAAACTCAGACCAAATTCCTACAAGGTCGTTCCCTCAAGGACGATTGACCCAGAGTTCTGTGTGGATGCTGTAGAGAGGGTTTGGGTCCAGCGTCATGTATCTATGTATTCACGACGTAGCATTCAGACTCCCGGGTTCGAATTCTCTGTAGATGATGGAACAGTAGCTCGCGACTTTTTGGTTTTTAGAGCTTACTTCTTTGTTAGCGGTTTTCTGTCAGAACTATTAAAATGGAATAGTCTGCATTGTTTCTGCACAATTCCCTAAATTTTGGGATTATTATTATTACTATCATTTAGGTTGTTGTAACACATCTATTTACAATATGGACGTTTTAAACTTATTGTTAGATACATAGGCTACCGTATAGTGTAGGCTTGCTGCCGATAGAGTTGTTTTTTGTGAGGAAAAAACCTAAATCGAAAATTTGGTCTGCTAATCATGTGCTGAATAAGCTAAATTCGAGAACAATGAAATTTCGATATTATCAGGTTTTCAGTGGAAGTGAGTCCTTTTGGATCCAATTACATCATGTTGAGAAGAAAAGTGTATAAAATGCCTTTAAATAGTAAAGTCCAAAAAAACTAAAAGTCGCTCGAAAACCTAATTTTTATTTAAGTTTGTCAGTCTCCCAAGGACGTAATACTTCTCATCTACTTACCTGGAAAATGAAATTATTATTATTATTATTATTATTAAACATTTGATAGTTCTGTAATTCAATGAACCTTTTTATAGGAATAACCATACAACTTTTATCTGAAACTTTTCTTTTTATTCAGCAAAAAGGTGTTACGAGGGTGTTTGAGTACAGTTTTTTTAATCGACGCGATGAAATTTACAAATGACAAGTTGGTATAGGAAAGGCAGTAAAACACGTATTATTCTTCCTCCTCATTCTCTTCTTATGGTCATATTATGATGAATGGAACAACAGTGGACTGATAAATGACAGGGGAAACAGGAGCTCCCGAGAATACCTGAACCGACCCCATTTTGTCCACCACAAATTCCACATGGATCTGCCGATATTCGATCCCGGGTCCCAGCGGTGGAAGGCGAGCAGTCTAATCACTCAGCCGCAGAACGGTCATTTTGTCATATTTATACGCTTAGGGACTGTTTACTTCGCCAGATTCACGTGACGAATGTTAATAGGAGTGGTGGCTAGCCGAAAATAGAGAATATCCTACAAATGAAACTGGTCTGTAATAACTAATAACCCTGATCATCTGCAGCTTAATCTAGCGTTCAGCGATCCATAGGAGATCAACACTACCATTTAATTTAAAGATCGATGAGGGTATGAAAAGGAAAGGACTTCCAAGACAACCTAAAAACCTCTGATACCCTTATCATTTTCGGTGTAATATCAGGTCTGTTCGCAAAACTAAATCATTTACTGTCATGTACTGGGACGCATGCACACATTTTGAATATGCTGATATATGACATTGTGCGCATACGTTGCGCAGCGAGACCGACAATGTATGCATGCGTCGTGGTCCGTGATAGTTAGGGATTTACTTTGCGAACAAACCTATCGTTGTACGGAGCTATAGTGTTGAAGACGTTAACCAAGATTTCCTACCGCAAAGGTCCGGGTTCAAGACCCGGTCGGTCTGAGCTAGCAAGGAATTTGCTTATCTAATTGGTATTCTCTCATCTTAATATCTTGTAGTATGTGTACTATAAGGCTCAAAGTGTTTGGAATTTTATGAGAGAGCAGCACGTGTGCGGGGCCGCATTCCTATGTAAGTGACTATGCCTTGTGTGTAAGCAATACTCCCCGCTATGACTAGAGTCTTTTGTTTCATGTAGCCATCCTCATAATTATTCGTGTAACGCGATATAGGTAGCAAATCTGCATAATTAAGCCGAACGCTTATTCCTTGATTCCGCCCTACTCCATTTTGAGAATTATTTGAAAATGCTTTCATAAGTGAGTAAATGAATTGTACTTGCAGGAAGCGAAAGATGTCATTTATTTTAGATATGCCTCAACGCGACAGTCTCACGTCTTTTTAATATAAAACAACTCCAACTGGACAAAATTTCGGCGCTGATCTCAGATCTAAGTATCAATACAAAACTGTCTTGAAATTAACTGAACAAGCCCTTCATTGATACAAAACTTCGAAATAGGCCTAAATAAAGTAACATAAATAAATATCAAAGTTTCATAACGTCCCTTTCTTTTTTATGTGAATATTTACTGGGAAATACCCATTTAAAAGGCGCACATATGAAAATAAAAGTGCCTAACTTTAAATTAGGCCTACCCAATGGAATTTGAGGTGAAACCTAAAAAATAAACTAAAATAAGCTTGAAATTTTAGGAAAATAATTCCATAGCTTTAATTTCAATGCAGTACGAACAAATATTTACTGTGTAGTCATCTGAACGTTGGATATCCCTCATTCTGTATAAACTATGGCAGGGGAAGTCAACTACGGCTTGTGATGACGTTTGTGGAGCAAGTGCATGCGGATCCCTTGTGTGTGACGTCAGCAAGAGCGCACGGTAGTATGGGTGTTTAGAGTACGCTAGAGCTAGCTCTAGCTCTGTGGGTAGAACAACTTCTGGTTGGAAATACGGAGCATTTTTCAAAGTTAATGCAAGTACGCGATCCTGTAGTGTTCTCTCTGCAGAACATGTGTTAGTTCTGCAAAAATTCTTCTTCAGTTCGAATCGAGGTTTCAGGATGTGGAAAACCTTTCTCCAATGTTTAAACTTTTTGCTACCCCATATTCAGTTAATGTCAAAGACGTTCCTTGCCGGTATCAGTTGGAACTGCTAAACTTACAATCCGACGATCTGTTAAAGGACAAATACGAACGTAAAGTGGTCTTTGGTAACTTTTACAGAAATTTATCTGAAACCAGATTCCCGAGACTTATGCACTTGCCGCACGAATATTATGTAATTTTGGATCGACATATGTGGCCGAACAATTTTTTTCACTAATGAAATGTGCAAAGCTCAAATCAAGAAGTACATTGTCAAATCACAACCTAAATGTAGTCTTCGATTAAATATTGCTCAAACATTACGTTCCAACATTGATATACTTGTTAAAGAAAAAAGATACAGGAAAGTCAGACAATTGTTACTGTAATCTTGTATCATCTACGGTGCAGACGAGCTTGTATGGTAATTAATGAAGTTCATTTTTTATTATTTTTATTGTAGTGAATTATGTTAATTCAAATGATAGTATTGTTTATTTTTGTCAAGAACATAGATTTTGTGGAAAGGTAATTGTTCTCACAGAATAGTCAAATAGAATTATTTATAATATGTTAAACTACTGTGCTGTAATTAACCGATAAACTATCAAGAAAATCGATTGATGTTTCATTAATTCGGAAACACGTATTACGTAAGTTCTAACCCCCTAAATTCCCGCTGCCCGCAATACTAATGTCCCTCTCTTCCCCCCTGTTCACTGATGCCACCATTTCACATTATACTCCTCGCAGAGGTACAACGCGAGCAGTGAGAGCAGAAAGCAGTGACGTCACAGAGCAACCTTCTGTCTTCCCCTGAACTATAGTAAAATATCATTCCATATCTACTCTCTGAATGATAGTAAAATTATAACGATAGGCTTACATAACATATCACCTTTTGGATATGTATGCATTAATGAACCACAGATTATTGTCTCAGTTGGTCATTGCATGAGAATATTGTAGAAGAAAAATTCATCTGACACTGGGATTTGAACCCAGGACCTTTTGCTATCCGTGCCACTGCTCTACCAACTGAGCTAAGTCAGAGTTGACTTCACAGCGCCAGATGGAACCTCTCTCTTTTGACTGATTGCCCTTAATGGTCTAACTCACTGACAGATATGTCATATGCACTCTGTGAAGCACACTAATTAGTGATTTTTGTGACCGGGCTTCCACTGTTATTATACCGAAAGATTCAAGATATTCAAAGGGTACAAATCCCAGTGTCAAAGGAGTTTTTCTCCTATAACATTCTCATATCACTTTTTGATAAAATTTAGTCCAATTTTAATTTTGCAACAATATGCAAAAAGAAACCAGTTTTCTGTTATTTCTTTCGCGTCTCGTGCACATTTTAACACTAGCACATAATAGAGTGCATGGTTAAAAATATGATTTTTCATAACTTCCGGACCCTCCTTATTACAAATTACGTTCATTCTTCTGGACTTTTGTGTTTTTTTCTACGCTAGATTTCTTCAGTTTATAATCACGTTGTGGTTTGGTATTTTGATGGAATATTTTGAGCAGCATTGGATTGCATTTGCTGTAATCTGTGATCTCTAAATGTTAAACTTTCTGTCAATGGAAAGAATGTAGCTTATCGGCGGTGTCCTAGAATAAATACAAGGATGCGGGAATTCCGCAAGTATTTCGGTTCGTTGCCATATGTTATCGTTGACACGGATGTGTAATTTGTAAATATTTAACGTATTGGAGGTGAAAGCAGGGGGTGCTGGAATGCGAGGAATCCTGGTTCATTGATTGCAAGAAAAATTTAAGTTCCTAAAATAAATTCCTGAAAATATTTACTGTAACATTATTGTAGTATTTCTTTGTTCCAAATAGGTAACGCCTTTTGATGAGAAGATGGGTGATTGCACTTTCGCTTGTTTGGGGTGTTTACTTACTGCTCCCTATAAAGTTCTCAAAGCCCCTATTTAGAGGGTTCCACCAAACTCTTATAGAATGCCCCTGTAAAAGAAGGAAATCGTGAATTTTTTCTCAGGATCAGCCGCTTCTAGGATTTTTGGTTTCTAGCTTTTAAATCTACGGTACGGGTTGAGATGCTTTACTTTACTTCACTTCTGAGTGAGAGAGAGAAATTATATTCGGGCTGAATGTCAGAAAACTCCGTGCTCTCAACAGGGTTAAAGCTGAAAAAAAATTGGTCCATAACAAGAATGCTGACAATTTATTTTGCCTCTTTTCCATCATCTATTTAAAATAGAAAAAAAAAATTTAAAACATGTATATTGAAAATTACTTACCTGAAAAACTCTCGGACTCAATGAGGAAAAGAAGAATTGATTTTTATGGACACATCTTCAGAATGGACCCAAATAGACTGACCAAAAAAATCTTTGAATATTTTCGCAACAAAAAGACCAAACCAAATTGGTTTAAGGAAACGGAGAAGGACTTAAAAGAACTCAAAATCACAGAAAAAAATGCTCATAGATAAAAGTAAAAAAAAAAAAAACAAACAAACAAAGTCAAGAAAGAGAGGTTACAAGTCAAAATCAAAACCAAACGAATGATTCGGATCAGTGAAGACGAGATAAAAGCAAGATCAGAAAGACTGAAGCAATACTGGGCTAAAATTAAAACACAAAACATTCAGAAGTGATTGATTCAACGTACCCCAAAGTTGGGTGAAACGGAGAAGAAGAAGAAAATTACTTACACAATGAAGGACGGGGGTCCTGGAGGTCTGTCCCCCCCCCCCCCCAAATATGAGATTTTAAAGCAGTAGTTATAAAAATCAATCTTTTGAGTCACTCAGGAAGAGAACAAGATGTCATTAATTTATGGTCCGTCAGTTTAGAACTCCCAGAAATAATTTCTAAATACGTGCTTATACAATATATATATATATATATATTATGTTGAAAGAAGTGCAGAAAAAATCGTTAGAAGTACGGTAGTTTAATTGTGAAATTTATCAGAAATGAAAATAGCTAAGGAAGAGCTACGTCTGGAATTCCGAAGTCAGAAGATTTCATCTAGCGTTGTCGCCAGTAGTTGGAGAAGAAGCGTGGTTCCGCGACATACCATAAGATCCGAACCCGGGCTCACCTTAATCACCGACGCCACAGGCGTTCTTTAATGTGTGGTTTGGAGGGGTCCCTTCATCTTTACTACGCTTACCCTTTCACCCCCCTTCCTCCTAACCTCTCCATGGAATTCCTGAAATTATGTTTGAGATCCCTTCCTCCCTCCCCAAACCAGCTTTTTGAAGGCAAGGTCGAAATAGCAAGCCGCGCGCGAAGTCAAATTCCTCCATGTGAGGACTGAGGACTCGAGGAGGCAGTAGAAGCGCAGACGTGAAGCCGAGATGTTGTGGTTCAGTGTACCCGAGACACAGAGATCCCCTGGGCCCCAGCCCGGACCCCCCAGTGTCGAATATTTCCATCGCCCCGTGTACATAGAGGATTATAACAGTGTGTATCCAGTGTACGGCAATACGCTGTACTGCTGCTACTGTCCGCTGTACAACCTTGAATTTGTACGTATTTTGTTATTTTGAAATATAGGTGAAAGTAATTGCGGTTCATCTCCATTGATTCATTTTTTTTTATTAATGCTTGTATGTCAGGCATGCTTTTGTGGCATTACAATGCCACAATGTTATAAATTGCACGTTATTTCGATTTATTTAGGCTGTTTTCATTTAGGAAATATCTGGAGGTGAATTTAAGATTTCTCAGATACACGTTAATTTTTATTTATTTTTGTGCTTATGGTTTGATGGCGCAGCGGTCTGGTGGTAGGCCTAGTCCCTTCAGGGATGTAGCGCCACGTAGTTTAATTTTAGTATGCCAAACAAGTAATTTAGAAATATTAATAGTCCAATAAAGTTATCATAGGAATAGCTCTTGGGTGCACCTGGATCCTTCAAATAATAGCCTACAATCATAATTCTCTGCACCAAATAAAAGTGCTTTGATTTTACAGATATGTGTACAAATTTATTTAAATTACAAAACAGAATACCATAATAAATAATACTCTACCTTCCAGAATCCTTGATACATTTTTTGTTTTTGTTTTTTTTTGTTTTGTTTATTTTACTTTGTGTACATGTTTATGGAATTTGGGATTCACTAAAACAATATTGAACTACTTATCTTCATTTTATTAGATAGGCATGCTGGCTGAATAGTGGGAATTTTCCTTACTCCATAATATGCATTCCGTTCATTCTGGTGGTATGTTAAAATATTAAACTTGCTGTATTTAGTAAAGTCGAATGGAAACGGGAAGAGCAGAAAATTGTGATGATAGATTTCTGGAACACAAATATCTTTCCTTTGCTGCTTATCACTGCCTACAGAAAAGGCACTATGAACAACCTGGTTTATCCTATTTAATTTTCACTGCATAATTGCTAACAAAATGTTTTTGAACATGTACAGAAATAATTTCAAATAACTTTTAAACATATAATTTTATTGTATCTGTTTAAAAGGCAAATTGGGTGGAAAATAATCAGGTTATTAACAGTTGATCTTAACAAAACTCTCCGTCAGCGTCTAGCTTGCGATGGACAGAATTGAATTGGTCAGGTTCTTTACTGGCAATTTCGAAAACAGCTTCTTATATTAATCATCATGTTCTTGTTCATTAGGAAGTTTCTTGTATTAAGAATGCTGCACAACGTTTTGAGTCGTCCCTCGACCCTTCCTCAGGTGCCTCCTGAATCACAGGCACCTGTGTGGTTCAGGTGGCACCTGAGGAAGGATCGAGGGATGACTCGAAACATTGTGCAGCATTCTTTAACTATTCACTGTGAGTAAATTAATCTACTGTATTTTAACTAGTATATACACGAAGACAGGACCAAATATGGCAAATTTTGAAGATAAAAATCTTGATGTTGACATAAAATAAATATTTACAACCTCAGTAAGAACTACACAAAATAAATACATAATTGTAGTATTGTTCTCAGTGAGAACTACTTAAAATAAACATTTAAAGACCTCAATGAGAGTTATCTTCAGAACAAGTTGTGAATGTATTCTTCTGTTTCAGGCAAAGAAGGAAATATACGATGTGAAACAGCAAAGACTGTACTTGGCCCAAGATGAATACAACCATCTGCAGACCGCCCTCACCACCCTTAACACTTCTCGTACAAGTTGTAAGTATGCATGTGGTCTGTTTATAACTGTTCTACTAGAAGAGCTGACATTCTCAGGACTTAAAAAAATAATTTGAAGCCTTGCTGTTCAGGCAAAAATAGCACTTGATTTGCTCAAAAGGTCAGAAGCACAGTGAGCATGATTCAAAAGTGGCAATGGAATTTGAAACCACAAATATAGACTTGTTCATATACCACGTTTACATGTGGGATTGAAATCTATCTGAATCCGATCCCAACTCAATACGTTCCTTGTTTACATGGCAAGTTTTTGGAGTGGATTGAGATTTGTTGGACTATTGGCTAACTTGGTTATGTGTGGCTATTGTTGTGGCTAACCTGTTGAAACAAATGCCATGTTTATTCCGTCATTAAAAATATAAATAAAAAGTGTGTTCTATCAATAATTTCTAGTCACCAAAAACAAATTATGACATAAAAGAGTAACAATGATATTAATATTATAGTGTGAGTGTGTGTTTTTTATTAAATTGACTATCAGCTGACAGAACAAAATGACGAACGCCATGCCAGTGTATGCGCGCGCACCAGGATTGAGTTCGCTAGCGTTTACATGGAATTGAATACGATTTGAATCCGATCCGTTCCTCCATTTGCAGAGGATCGGATCGAAAATTCATTCCGGACTGAGTTCGTGTTTACATGACTATTTCAACACTGGGATCGGACTCAGATCGATCTGAATCCTGCATGTAAACGTACTAATTGTCAATCATTTGTATCCATTGAAATAAATTAACACATAATGCATTAAATATTTTAAAGTTATACTTAATATCAATAGTTCATCTTCTTACAGAATTGCTTAAATTTTAACATTGAGGAACTGCTTCTAAACCCTTGTAAGATTTGAATTGTGGTATTAGAGGTTTTTTAGATTGATAATCTGTAAATCATCGAAACTTGTAATCAAACATCAATCCCGAGAAACATATTGTAAATGTTGCTGTATGGTTGCATCAGTATATACTTCAGGGCAGAGATGTCCAATTTACTGTAACTTGTTTCAATAGTTTCTCCAAAAATAATGGCTTCAACAATTTTGCAAATGGGAATTATTGTTATTATTTATTTATTTTTACAAATGAACAGAGGAACTATTTTTTCTAGGACATGTTCTATAATTTCCGTAAAATGTATAATGGAGGAAAATTGGATGTAATTGCATACAGTGAGAAGCCAGTCATACCATCTTTCAGATAAAAAATTAGAATATGAGGAATTCTCTGTGTCCAAAAATAAATAATCTGTTGTAAATGACACAAATTTTCTAACAAGAATAAATTGATTGCATGTAGATTCTCTATTTTTCTTTTTGTATCCATTAACTGATTGATGGAAAACCCCAATTAAATTGACTTACAGTCTTCTATAATATATTATATATGAGATAATGTATCTTGTAATATAAATTTAATAACAACAGAAGTGAGGAAAAAATAAGTGAAATAATACATGTATAAAGGGGGGGGGGGAAATGAATGGATAGCCTACATTGACAGATTCAGAATTGGCATAAGAGCAACCAGTAGTGGCTTGAGAACTATTTTCTGAATTCAATATATATTTTATTTTGTTTATTCATTTGTTTGTGTTTTGCAGTGTGTTCTAGCTCAAGTAGCGTAAGCACCAAATATGATCCAGACCTGCTCAAATCAGATGTTGCCTTAGCACGAAATCGAGTATCGAGGATTAAACGGGAACTAGAACAAATTAGAGCTGAAATGAGCTGTACACAGCGTGGTGTTGACACTCTAGCTTCGTAAGTATATCTGATTTCTTCTGGCTGTATCTTTTGTTTTTTATGGAAGCATGCTTTATCTTGGGAATAATTTAAAAGTCTACCTACTCTGTTGCTACTCTCTGAGTAGAAAGCTGTTAGATTGGGGTGACTCAGTTACTTTTCCAGGAGTTGGAATTCTTTCCCTCCAGCAGGAGAATAGTATAGTGACAGGAAATAAATGTTAAATTTTAGTGACAGAGTATCCTCCACTTTAATAATTTGTACATTTAAAAATAAGAATATTACTACAATACATTTAAGTTAAGAGGAGAGCAGTGTTAAATAATAAAGTGCAGATACCAGAAAAAGGTTAAAATTATCTGATAATATTTAAGTTCTTTCTAATTTGTAGTGTTTGCAGGATATTTTTGAAGTTATTTTTACCGTGGACCTTTACCATTATAGTGTTGAGCAGAAACTGAGTTCGCACCAGGGAGGCTGCTATAACATCACAGAGGCCCAGGCAATCATGACTGAACTTCGTAACATTCAGAAGTCATTGTCATCCGGTGAAAAAGAAAAGGCAGAGTTGATGCAGTCATTGGCTAAACTGAAGGATGATTTAACAAGGCTGCAACTGTGTGAGAGTTCTCCTGATGTGTCCACCCTCAGTCTCCCTCAGGAGAAATTGAGTACGGCATCACAGACAGATCTTTCCGGGGAGGTAAGTGTTTAACTCCCTAATGGATTTACTGGTATGCGGTATGTTACAGTTGTCTTTAAACAAGGCAAAATTGAAATAATAGCCTAATATTTCTACCAAATAGGCTGAATGTAAATGTCGTACATTAATTAAAGTGAATAAATTTGAAACAGTTTCAACATCTGTAACTTCATTAATTTATTTCTTAAATACCTGTATTTATTTATTTATTTATTTATTCATTCATTTATTTGAACTTTTCCATAAGGAGATTTCCACAAGGACAAAGTATAACAAACCGAAATACTGGACTGTAAATATAATAGGAATGAACTCGGTTAAAATATACGAAACCTAATATTCACACAGTGAAAAGAAATGCAATTAATATGTACCATAATAATCAATCACATCCAAGAGCTGTCATATCGTCTTAAATGTGGGAGACCTCAATTGTGAATTTTGTATGTTACATTTCTTTTACAGAATAAAACTTAAAAAAAAAATGGTGTATACTTAATTTCAGTCAGATTCATTTTGAAATTTAAATTCTCTCTTAGGCAACTTTGACCAGATATTGGTAAGGCAGGCTATTCAGTGAAAAACTTACATAGGATATAACACATTAAATCATACTAATCACAAATTTCCTGAAGATTGGATTCCTTACAAAATTTGTATAATACACAGAGTTAAATTGTGGATAAAATTGTTAATACATATAAGTCTATACTTAGTCTAGGTTACATAATGCATAATGGATATGTTTTTTCTTTCAGTTGGTTCCAATTGGCACAAGGTTAGCAGAAATGGCAAGAATGAGGCTTCAATATGATGAAGCGAGAAAAAGGATACAAAGGATTCAGCAGCAATTGGCAGATCTGGAGGAGAAGGTGCAGCCAGGTCAGGCAGAGTCCGATAAAGACAGGTATGTTAGCTCAAAATGTTGATAAAAATCCAAATTTAGTAAGGAAATCTGTTCTGCACTTTAAATTCAATATGCAGTTTTGATTAATTTATGATTAATTTGAACTTTTTTGCAGGCTCCTGCTGTTCCAAGAAAAGGAACAGTTATTGCGTGAGCTTCGTAGTATCACTCCAAGAACTCGCAGTCAGCAAGAAATGGAAGGCATTCAGCAAGAGATCAGAAGGCTTGAGCAGGATCTCAACAATGCTTTAGAAATGTCAAATAGAGCCATTACTGACAGGTAAGTTTGTTGATCTTTCCAGTCTTATATAGTGACTAATAGACATTAACCTTTTGACTGCTACTGAATAAATTCATAATTTCGAAAACTGTATAAGAGCAGAAATGTAAGATTTATAGAGTTATGCAATACATATATAAAATATGAGGATTTTTATTCTTGTGTTACGATTGTCTTTCATAGGAACCAGCTATTCTACTGAAATTTTTCCCATTGATTTTATTGTATTATTGTGTAAATTCAGCCTTGTAAAGGTTAAAAATTAAACTTTATGTTTTGCTGAGGAGGAAGAAAAAGACTATTACAAGAATTAATATTAGTAATGCTGTGAGTTAAATTAAAGTCATATGGTTGTGATATAGTATCCTGTTATTAATAACCCAGAAAAGTTATGTTAAAGAGAATGATTTTTAATTTTATTTTGTCTATATATTAGATTCGCATGTATAACTACATTTGTGTAGGTTGATATCTTCTCCTAAAATGTTTAAAATTTGTCAAAACTGTCCTTTTATGCAAACATTTTTTGGCTATTACAATTAAAAAAACTAAGTGATATAAGCAGTAATGTTTTTTTGGCTGCTGCATCTTATCTTCAGTTTTAAGAACCTGATGTTGGATGTACGTCATCCTAGTCCTAGGTGAAGAATTTTGAATAAACTATTTTTTGAGAAGATTGAGCCATGAAATATGTAATGCATAGTAATGGATAGATAAGGATGTGAAAGCAGCAGCAGCACTCTAAGATAGAAAATAAATATTTACCCTACAGTTTGAACATTTTTAATTTTTCAAGAAAATAATGTTATAGTTATTACTTGTTTCAGACTGCGTCTCCATGAAGAGAAGCAGCTACTGCTCCAACAGCTCCGAGATGCTCTTCGCTCAATGACACAGTTAGAGTCACAGTTGAAGACCCTGTCAGCAAGTACATTATCCGTCAGCTCCAGTTCAAGCTTAGGGTCATTGTCTACAACTAGCAGCAAAGGGTCACTTAGTTCGGGAATAAGCTTTACAGACATCTATGGTGGACCTCAGTGCTTGGGACTTAGCAATGTTTCTGTAGCAGCAGAGAAACCTGTCGATATGGTGGATCTGCATCGTCGTGTAGAGCGATTATTGCGAAGTGGCAGTAGTGAATCTTCTAATCTTCTTCCCTCACCAACTTCAGGTCGCTCCCAACCATCTTTATCACCTCGTTCGTCACTTTCATCAGTTTCTCCACCAATTTCACCTCTCTATGACCCAGCACTTCTAGCGTCGCCCTCGGGAATGGCAGGACCACCACCAGCATATGAACAAGTGGAACGACAAAGGAGGCAGCAGCATTTAGTTTCTACATTACAACAACAGTGTTTAGATAAGTCACAGTTAGAGGACCGTTTAGCTGAACTGAGGTTAAATCAACAACACATAAATGCGCAGTTGCAGCAACATGACTTTGGGGTAGTGAATGGGAGTGGGGGTAAACGTGTGCTTCCGTCAAATGTTGTGTGGACGGACATGATGGAACTTATTAGAGGAGGCAATATGTCACAAGGTTCAGGCCTAGGCAGGCCACCAGCATCAGATCCACCACTTTCTCCTATATCTGAAACTCCACCTCCAATGCTTGATGATTCTGTTGAACTTCTTCAAGTAAGTGTATTTATAAATTAATAAACATTTATGAAGTAAGGAACAATACAAGAGTGATATTGTGATTTAAAAGCATTATACTTTAAAGTTGGCAGTAAGGGAAATTTGCTGATTTCAGTTCAATTTTCTCAAGAGATTTGGAATAGTGCATAGAGGCAAACTAGCATTTTGAGAAAGATGAAACATATTCTGATTGTCATCTCTTAGCCTTGGCTTTGGGTTCATAGTATTGATTTTGAGGCACTCCTTAATCCAGTGATGCATAACCCTTGCAAAGTAGGTGATACTTCCCCTCGAAACTTTGTTTGGGAAGGTGGAACATGCTACATTCTTACAAAGACTTTTTCCCTTAGTGAAAACAGAGTTGCAAGCTAATGTTATTCCAAATCCAAACAGTTGAACACCTCTACCATTGACTATTTTGTTGGTCTTTCTTGACCGACTATTTGCCCCTAGAGCAGTGATGTAAATTATTATTAACTTGGTAGAATGTTGAGCCCCAGGTTATTATCATTCATATAGAAAGAAGAAATTAAAAAGGAAAGATCTGAGGAAAGCATATGAAGCAGTAAATCTGAGACAGTAATTTTCTTGTCTTAAGCCGCATACAGTAACAAGGTCATATAGTTTTGTATTTAGCAAGAAAAAGTTGAGAGTTCATCATTTACACACCTAATTCAGTTATCGTCAATGTCATATCTGCTATTAATTTTGTCATGTTCTTCTTTAATTTCCTTCTGTTTTAAGGATTACTCTGGATTCACAAGTGAAGTACTCTCCCTCCTTGTTGCATATGGTGTGCCACACATTAGTAAATTAATTTTGATCTGTAATCTAATTGTCCATATTTTCTCATTCCTAAATCTTCAGAAGTGTAATGAAATTAAATTCAATTAATGCAGTGTATTTAATCTCAGCATTCTGCTTCAATATTTTGTCTTTGACCATAAGTTATTTAGTCTGAATTTAGACATTTTGGGGGCAGAAAAGTCTGAAGTGACTTGATATTTCTTATGAAAGGTTACTGTTCTTCATGAGATTTAATATGGCATGCTTTTTGAAATTACCAATTTGTGTCATTTGAATGAGGGTTAGGGACTTCTAGACTGAAGAGCAGATAGTCTTTCATCAAAATTACTTTGCAATTTCATTGTTAAAGGAATTGCTAATGAGGTTTTTTAACTTGCAGGTAGCCGCACTTTCTACACCGTCATCATCAGGAACAAACACAAGATCAGTGTCTGCAGCTGTGAGTGATGAATCAGTAGCTGGAGATTCTGGCGTATTCGAAGCTTCCAATAAGAAGAGGTCATTGCTAGCCGGGGATAATGTTGCTGGGCTTGAGGACATGAATCTAGAAACTGCACAAGTTCAGATTAAACTCAGGTAAGATTTCATTCAGTGCTTTAAATCCTAATAATATAGTCTGAAGTTACTGGATTCCAGGCATTTTTAAAGGCTAGAGAAGAAGTAGTTTTGGGGTATGAGAATAATTAAGGAAAATTATTAAGTTTTTTTAAATTTAATATACTGTATACCCACCTGACAGAAGCATCACATTGTGCAATTTCAGTTAAGTGCTAAGAAACATTACACAAACCAAAGAAGTAAAGTGTTCCTGAAGCCAGCATTAATAAAATCATCCTTTTATGAGACGTGGTTTTGAACGATAAGTAAGGTAGTTGAGCAATCATGCATT
Source organism: Ectobius pallidus (assembly GCA_964059195.1). NCBI lineage: Eukaryota > Metazoa > Arthropoda > Insecta > Blattodea > Ectobiidae > Ectobius > Ectobius pallidus. The sequence continues at coordinate 45,602,290 of CAXKWD010000004.1, read as the reverse complement.
TCCCAGGAGTAGTCACAGGAAATCTACAACTCTATCTTCCTTCTGACAAGTGCAGGTGCATTGTACATACTGTTCTACTTTCGCATAGCTTGAGGTATATACATAAACCTCCAAACCATAGCTGTTGGGAATCCTATACTAACATGTGAACTGCACTGAAAGTGAACAAATTGTTTGGTTGCTTGTTGTAACTATTCAGCAATTGATATTATTATTGACATATTGTATACACTTGTTTAAATGCTATAAAACAGTATAAACTTAGCATGTTGTAGTTACAGTATTGATCCAAGCCTTTAAGTGAAATTATTTTTTCCAGGTATTCTATTAGTGACAGTCTTCTTCATATTGGAATTGAAAGAGCACGGAATCTGGCAGCCCTGTTCATACCAGAAAACTGCAAAGTGTAAGTTTGTAACCTCAATTTGGTGGTGTTAGCTCTATGATGGTAACAAATTATGTTGCGAATGCTTATTAAACAATTTATGTATATAGGGGGAAGGAAGGAAGCTTATCTGCAAATGTGCAAACCACTGTGGAATATCAGTCATACAGTACAAATGCAGTATTCTTCTGTTATTATTGTTACACTATAATTCAAAGCTCATAGCATTTCTCGTAATGTATGTCAGTATTTATTGTGTACATCTTTGCAATGAGTGATAGTTTATTTACTTTTTAAGAGAGAAAACGACAATGAGATTGCATCTTTAAAAGTGTTCACTAGTCAAACAAACATGTTCCAAGACCTCATATTGCAGTCCATAATATCAGTTATGTAATTAGATCGTGTTTATAGAAGTAGGGTATGTAATGTTCGTGCACAATTTTGTTTGTGTTGGAATAGAAAAAAATATAAAAGACTTGAATAAATCACCAATTGATCAATGATAGGCTACTCCTTTAAAATATAATCTGTACACCCCATATACCATCAGAGAGCTAACAACACCACTTAGATTTGTCATTTCTGTAAACTCTTTGCAATAAATAATCCCTTGCCAAAGAAAAAAGTGTTGACTACTGTGCAGTCAAAAGGATAGCAACATATATTAAATATATGGCACAAATTTCTGATGACTGATAATTAATGATAGGCTACATTTGATTTCAGTTTAAAAAAATTTATTATGGCCTTAATCACTGCATTGGTATATTGTCATTAAAAGATTTCCTTGTGATGGCATTTTGAATAATTAACAAGTTTAGAGAAACTGAGATCTTTGCTCACTTAGTTTACTTCCTTCCTTCAATAATTTTTGAACATGTTTTCTGATTGTAATTATTTTCTTTTTCCAGTTGTATCAAGGCGGCATTATTACCAAGTCCTCCACCTATTAATTCAACTTGCTGTTCCAAAATAGTTGAAGATCTAAAAAAGCCAACATTTGGAGATAACTTTCCTTTGGCTGTGCCATTAAATAAACTATTCACAAAAACACTGCAAGTGAATGTTTGGTGCATCAATCCAAATCAAACTGAAGAATGTGTGGTGAGTAAAATTTACAATATGATTTTTTCTATAGCTACCAGTTGTGTTGGTATAGATCTCTGAAATGTTGACATACTTCTTTATCAGATAAATTATGAGAAGCCATTAAAAGAGAAAGTTCTTCTACTATTCCATAAACATAATAAACAGAAAGTCCATCTATTTAAATATCGAGTCCTCAAATGAATTCAACATGTGTTTGCAAGATTTGGTTTCCCAGCCCTTATAAGAGCAAATTTTGGGCTATTCATTACCTGTGGAATGGGATGATGTAAATCCTATAGTATCATTCAGCTGTGTCAAAAACTATTCACAAGCCCTCCTCCCCTTCACCACCAGTCTGCAATGATGCATTTACCATGCAGTATCCATCATAATGACCAAATTTTGATTAGGTTCAACTCAGAACCTTACAGGATAGCAAGGGTGCGATTCCCATACAGAGCTATTAGCTGCATTGAAGTATGTATCTAATTACCAGCTGAATATGCTCTGAAATGGGATAGTAATGAATGAGATGGAAAGAAAAGGGAGAGTGCTAGAGTGAAATCAAATTTGCAAAATAGGATAATTCTGAGAAAATTTTTGAAAAGCACCTGCATGTTGCCATGAACTTCTGGGATGAAAGTTTTGAAAGTTTACATTTTCTTAAAATTGGGTCTGCATTAAGATAGAACCTAACACAACCTTAAGCAGTAGATTTAAGAGCATATCTAACAACAGAACCATTTTTCTGCTCTGGAAAGTTCTTTTTTAAAAATTAATTATTGTTATTATTTATTTCTTTTTTTAGAAATTTATTTTCTTCTTCTTAAGATTACAGGAAAAAATCAGGTTTCACCTAAAATCTTGTTTCTGATTGTCAACTATCCAACCTGACACCAGTTAAATTAGTTTTTCTTATAATGCTAGCCAAGTACTCTTTTACTAATCATTGATATTGAGATTACTGTTCAATTAGTTCTATTGCATTTAACTGACTTCAAAATAAAGAGAATTTGTTCATGTTTCAATCTAGGGAAGTGCTCAGGTGAGCCTGGCAGACTTCAGTCCTGAAAGTGTGTCTGTGAAGTGGTACAACATCCTGAGCTTCCGATTCATGCAACCGTGTACAGAAGTTCCCAACACATGCTCAGAAGCCACTCCAATCACTCAGCTTCCAGGCAGTGGTATTGAGGAAGATCTACAAGTAAAGTCTCATGACAAACAAGAGAGTCAAGTGTCTGTTTACAATAAACAAGTTGCAGCCCTCAAAGAAGAGAGTTCAGATGAATCCACAATCATCTCATCCCAGACCTCAACTTTAACTCGTAATCAAGGTATGGATCTTCACTGACTAAAATAAATATGGAAGTTTTTGGCTTTGAAAATAGACCTAATAAATTAAGGATAAAGGTTCACTGTTCCTTTATGGTCTGAAACAAAATGTTTTGAGCCCATTGTACAGGCTGTTCTGACTCGAAGATTTTTATTTTTTTTATTATTATTTATTTATTTGATTATTAAGTTACTTGGTATTAAAGGATTATGGAGTTTTTTACTTTATAGTATTATGCAGGTTTTACAAAATGGGCATAATGTAGAAATAGAAACAATTCGTTAAAATGAAAATATTTCTTTTTACTGTCCATGGTTTTGAGCAACTTTTAGGAACAAAGTGAAGTTTTGTCTAAAAAACCTGTTATTAAAATTATCTAGTAATAAAAACCAATGACTATTTAAAAATGCTAAGTTTGCAGTAACATTTAAAAAAACTATTTATCATTTTATTTTATTACTTTAGGTCTGCAGTCAACTGTTTCTGTGCGTTTAGAAGAGTTGGACAGTCAGGAAGAGGAGGAAGACGAAGAAGATGAAGATGAAGATGACGAGGAAGAGGAGGACGATGACGACGATGATGATGATGAGGAAGGAATCATTGTTGAGTTTTGCCAGGAAGATATTTTAGAAGACGTTCTAGAGCATGCTGTAAGTAACTGTTATTCATATTTTATGACAGTGAACAAAACTATCTTCTCATCTGTCTTATCTACTTTTGTGATATGATTCCCTCTCCCCAAATACTTTTAATGACTGAATGGATTTTATATAATAAACTACATTCAGGACAAAAACCAAAACATGCACTATCACTACACAAGAAACAATAGTAATTATTTTAAGAAATCATTAAGAGGTTCTTTAGGCAATAAAAGTATAGAAATTAGAGCAAAAGACCTTTACAATCACTTACCGACCTCATTAAAAACCATTTCAAGCAATAATCTCAAATTAAGAAAAATAAAATCTTTCCTTTTAGAAAAAGCCTACTATTCATTAGAAGAATTTATAAATGAAAAGAATTAGTCATATATATATATATTTATAATAAGAAAGTGTTCATAAATTGTTGAGTGTTTAAAATTCTCAAAATTTTGTTAATTAGTGTCTCTTCTTAAGTGTATTAGGGTTTTTTCTTAAGTATATTAGTGTATTTTCTTAAGTGTATTAGTGTATTATCTTAAAAGTTTTATTGTATTTTCTTAAGTGTATGTTTTTGTATATTTCATTCTGTGTATTTAATCTCTTGTATTATTTCTCAGCCGTGTACACCTGGTACAACTGGCTAACAATAAACAAACAACAAACAAACAAACAATAAATAAACTAGAATGCCTTTTGGAGAATGAAGTTACTTATTACTAAGACAGTTAATGTCTATACAAAGACAAAATATGCTCTAAAATCTGTAAAATACATTCTGGAACCAATAAAGTATGCCTTATCATGTAAGTAATTTTAATACTTTACATTCTCTTGTTAGCTGAAATACATTATAAATTACAACACAAAAATAGTAGAAGTTGTATAAATTACATTACAGAACTTTTTAAAAAACAAAGTAATTGCAACAAATTTTAGTAATTTGGCAACTATGTTAAGTGAAACGTTGCATTAATATTATACAATCAGTTTTGAAAACATGAAGCTTTGTAGCCTACTGTCAATTATTGTACAGTCGGTTCTCTAATATTCACTTAGCCAAATATGCTGTAAATATTGAATTAACAGATGTATGCACAGTATTTAAAAACTATCAGAAATATGCTGTTAAAATGTGAACAATTAATAAAATATGCATAAGTATTTTAAAATCAAGCAATATCATGGACTATCACAAACTAACAAAAATGCAAAAATATGTAAAACAAATCAATCAATTTTATGTTCTTTCTGTCATGTCTTGTAATAGCATGTAATAGAGTGCATTATTAAAAATATGATTTTTCATAAACTTCTTAGCCCTCCTTATTACACAGGATTATAATGATTTAAATTACAGAACTTATCAGTAGTTATGCTTGAAACAGTTCTGAATGGTTACCATTTTGCGCTTAATAATACATGCTGAGCTGGTAGTAAATGTGACTACTTCTTCCATAAATTACATTTTAAAATACGAATTGAAGTAGTTTGCATTGTAAATATGTAAATTGATATAATTTAAAACTTCAGATATGCCTAATGAATAAATTATTTTATTTTACAGGAGGACACAGCTGTTATGACAGATTCTATGCTAGAATTCCAAGCAGATACACTCGACAAGGAAACAAACACCGAATGTGTATTCATTCCAGAGAAAGGGACAAGGAGGAGGGGCAGTGGGGAAGAGCCTGCCAGAGCCATTGTCATCAAACGCTCTCAGACATTTAGTCCTAGTGCTGCAGTCAGCAAAAATCAGTATATATGTAGGGTAAGTATTCATTCAGATAGTACAATATTGTACATACAGCTATTTTTTTTTTTTATTAGTCTGTCTTATATCCTTTTGTAAAATTCCTCTCTCCAAGTTTTTCCATCTTCTGCTTTTCCTCATTTACATCCAGCAAAATTCCTACTTCGTCCATGATGTGTCCTAACTAGTTAGTTTCTTTTCCTTACCACTTCCAATTCACTAATTTGAATTATCTTCTTTCTTTGAGTTTAATGTGGGTTTGAAAAACTTTTTCTGTGCACAAATCAACATAAATCTTCAAGTCAAAAATATAAGTTTACACAGTGAAGATCCAGCACGTATACTTCATTTTTTGTATAAATACCTGAATTAGTTTCAAAGACCATCATCATTCATACTCATCAGATTAACACCAACTGCCAGCTGGATGTTTGTGTTGCTCTCTCCGGGAAGTTTGCTGCATTTGGTGATGAGAAATTCATCTGGTGGAATGTCGAAGTTCATGAGATATTCTTTATGTTTGTGGATGAATATCCTCTCCCAAACCGAATGTTCCTTGTGACCTTCAACACATTTAATTAATGAATGATCTTAATAGGTTCTGCCTATTATACCACTATACCACTAATTAGTTAATTATTATGCCACCATTAGTGGTATAATAGGCGGAACCTGTTAAGATCATTCAATAATACTATACCACTTGAAACTTGAAAATAATCAGTTACATTTAATTAATTTTGAATCCCGATTGATGTCGTGACCTTCATTCCAAAAATGGGCCGCTACTGCAGATTTAAATAAATGTGTCGAAGGTCACAAGGAACTTCCAGTTTGGGAGAGGATATTCATCCACAGACATAAAGAATATCACATGAACTTCAACATTCCACCAGATGAATTTCTCATCACCAAATGCAGCAAACTTCTCCGAGAGGGCAACACAAGCGTCCAGTCGGCAGTTGGTGTTAATCTGTTGATCATGAATGATGATGGTCTTCAAAACTAGTTAAGGCATTTATACAAGAAGTGAAGTATACGTGCTAGACCCAACTCAATATTATATCCTGTATAAATCTTCAGATTGGTATAAATGAAACAGCTTGGAGATACTTCTTTGTACATGTACTTGTCAAGTTATTGGATATGGATAAAGAAATTCAAAATAGGGAGTGGGACCAGAGAAATCAGTAATTGTTTGATGTTTAATTAAATGATACATGAATTATTGAGATGGGTTGAATATTAGTCATGACATACTATGCAAATAAAATTTACAACAGGCCACATTGAAATAAAGGATGTTGTTTGGTTGATTCTTGGTTTTAAGTGCTTCGTAAGATTTATTAGTGAACAGGAGAAATGGCTTTGTGTCTGTGTCAGTACACACATAACTTGAATCATAACTTCATCAGATTTTCATGAAACTTATTAAGACCGTAGGAAGAACCCTGTTGATTTTGAACCTAATTGGTTGACTGTTACCAGAGTAACAACCAATTGAAACATTTCTAACAACCAATTAACGGTCACATTCTTTTTAAATAGCAAATTTGCATAAATCGTTAGAACTGAATATGCTACTGGGAACTGAAGACAAGTGACTACATATTTGTATGCCATCAAATGTTTTGGCAAAGATAAAGGATTACCGGAATTTGTTGTAAATTTGTTCTGTAGTTATTCTAATATTCCTTTACATAATATGCTGATCAGACTTTCTCAAAGTTTTTAAAATATGACCTATTGATTCCATGTGGCATTTTGTTTATCAGTTTACCTGATTATACAGTGAGTCCATTTTATGAGGAAACCTCGCATCACTGCCGCATTGCCGTGCTAGCATTGTACAAAGCATAGACCCTACAAGCGGTTAGTTGCTTCGGTGTCTTGTAGTGTCTTGTAGTGAGATGCTTGTCTACTGTTGTGTGTTACGTAAGACAATAATCGAAAATGTATACGGTTGAACAGCAAATTTATTTGGTGGAATGTTACTTATTGAGAAATAACCATAGAAGGCGTGTTCGGAGATTTTCTCGTAAATATCCTGACTGTACCATCCGTACAAAATGGTGAGTAATAAACCTCTACATGTAGGCCTATTTTGATAATAAATTGGTTGAGTTATTCTATTTCTAAAGTCTTGATTTGCCGATTTCCCGGTAGGAACGGAACACGGTCCCGGCCGGTGCAAGCGCAACAGCGGGGAAAGTGTGAGCAGGGGCAACGCTGTTAAAAAGTTTCCGCATAAAATGGATTCCCTGTATTATATTGTTAATCAAATTTTCAAAATTTCTAACTTGACACAAATGTGTGAACTTTCTGGAGAAAAAAATGTTCACAGATTTACAAAATAAAGAAATTTTAGAGAAAAATTGTGAAATTTTTAATTTTAGATACAAGACCTGACTTCAGGGGAAGAAATGTATTTTAAAGTAGTAAATATGTTAAACTTGTTGAAACCTTTTATTATTTCCTATTTAGATAACCATTGACTAATTTGTATCTTTTTATTGCAGTTAAATCGAAGTGATAGTGATAGCTCCATGCCTCTTTACCGTCGTGGTGGACCTTTCCAAAGGAATTCAATTGAACGGCGTTCTTTGAGGTGGCGACGACCTCCTGGAACTGTTCTGATGACGAAGCATCATCGTAGCTCAAGTAGTGGGGCAGCAGGAAGGTAAGACTGTCTATCAAATAATTAACATGGAATTTTACACAGTGAAGTTTCTCCACTCAGTTATATTTTCATATCGATCAGTTATTGGCACGGAGAGCTGAAGATCTGTGGTTTAAATCCTGGCTATGGCATTGAATTTTTCAGTCTGATTCCACTTTTCCAGCTTAGCCTACACAACGCAAGTGTGAAAGAATTATAATTCCAGAATCAAGATTCATTTTAATATTTTCCTGCAGGTGGTGTATTAAAGCAGAGAATGTGACTACAGACCACTCAGTAATTTAAAGAATATTTAATATTTTCCACTGATAGTGTAGAAAACTATAATATTTTCCTTAACTGCTTCATATGTTACTTGTTCATTAACGCAGGGAAATTTACCTACAGCGCCTCGTGCCACGGGAGTCAGCATGGGGTGTTGATTCAGTTGATTTAAGCTCAGTGCAGGGTTTGTCTGTGTACTGTGAAGTCCAACCCATAATTTTGTCATATTTTAGTGGGACATTTCATTGTGCACTGTGTTTTATTATGCACGTACTGCCCAGAGTGTGATATACTTCGTGGGAACAGGTGTATGTAGGCTTCACAACGTGTACATGAGGACTAGAAGATTGTGTGCTAGAATAAAAATTTCATTAAAAGAACCATTTAATGTATAGTTCTTGTAGGGTTGGTTTGGTTACAAACTGAAATTATTGAATAATGAACTTAAAAAACAAAGCACCTCTGAAAAGGGCAGCCAAAATTCCAAAAGAAGAGTATTATTTTTTATACTCGTTCTTATCTCATTAATTGTCTGTGACTTCTTGAATAAATATAGTCCACACTTTCCACTGATTAAAATGCCTAGATCAAAGTTAGTAAAATTATTTAGCACAGCGGATAAAAAAACAATGGGGCACAACGTTTTGACTATTCCTTTTAGTCTTCCTCAGGCTGCACTCTGTAGCTGACTGGGCCAGACGAAGAACAATCCTCGACTGTCTTAAAATATTAGTTAGGCCTAATTCTGTACAGACGCCTTGATCTGTTCAAAATAATCATCACCTTTTTAACAATGGTTCATGTCATAAAAGATAATTTTAAAAGTAATTACTATACCATTGAGGACCCTGACAGTAGAATATCGCATTCCGTGTGAAAACCTTTCTTTGTGTGGTGGGTAAATTTCCAAGTGGTATTTTCACATGCTCGGTGGATTCGTTTCTAGGGTTTGTTTACTTCTCCTTTGAAGTTTAAGTGAAAACAATAGACAATAGACCAGACTTTTTAAGCAAATAATGCAAGGCATTTTGAAATAAATATAGCAATTTTTTTGCACTCTGTTACAGTCATCATCCTGCCCGAACTTCACTGGACCTTGAGTTGGATTTACGGGCACAACATACAAGACTCCAAACTTTGCAGGATGAACTTTCTAGACTTAGAGAACTGAAATCTCGTCTGGAAACTGCTAGAGCCCAGGGAGATCAGGAATTGGCAGCATGGGTTCTTGAAGATCAGCAGTTCCAGAATCTTGTTGCACAGGTAAGGAAAATGTAAAGGTAAATCACAATAAAATAATGTGTGCTCCCAAATAAGAAATTCAGCTAAACTGAACATAACTTTCATTTTGAACAGGTCATACAGATAATTACAAGTGATGTGGAACGTTGGGTGTTATCAAAACAATATATACAAGTCAGAGCTATTCCAAATAATTTGTGGAAATATAATCAGGCTTACTGATAAACGTTGCTTGTATGTGCATTGAATGGTTGTTTGGGTAATCACCACTTAAGTTGTACATAAGCTCTGTCACTAATAATCCCTGTGTAACTGCTAATGTTTTCACTGGGTATGAATATGAAATGTCATCAAACACATCATGCTGGGGATGATGTTTCTCGCCCGTGAAAGTAATGCAAGCATATGGCTGCATTCTGCAAGCGTCATCTATGCAAGCAGTGAACAAACACCAATATGTTACAAGTAAGAATCAGCTTGAAAAATTTTATGTCATAACCGGGATTTGAACACGGATCTCCAGCTTAACGCGCTGATGCTCTACCATTGAGCTACCATGACAACATGCCAGTACAACATCAAATTCCTCAACTGATTCAGAATACAAGGCAGACCACGGGAGGTTTCTCCGTTGAGAACACACATCCAATGGTGTCCTACATTTGTAGGTACTTTGAAGCCAAGTTATTATTTATATACTATTAATTAATGAATAGTATTTTTATTATTTATATACTATTAATTAATTAATAGTATTAATAGTATATAAATAATAACTTGGCTTCAAAGTACCTACAAATGTAGGACACCATTGGATGTGTGTTCTCAACGGAGAAACCTCCCGTGGTCTGCCTTGTATTCTGAATCAGTTGAGGAATTTGATGTTGTACTGGCATGTTGTCATGGTAGCTCAATGGTAGAGCATCAGCGCGTTAAGCTGGAGATCCGTGTTCAAATCCCGGTTATGACATAACATTTTTCAAGCTGATTCTTACTTGTATTAATATCCCAGACATGGATTTAATGTCTATTTCCTTTCCCTCCACTTAATTACCAATATGTTGTCTGCCATGAGAAAATCAAGTTTTAGTATTTCATTAAATTGATTTCAGAAAGCTGTAATTATAGGTAAAAGTAAGAAAATATGATTGCAAATGAGGAACAACTTTAATAACTCTGAAAAAGCAGCTGAGAATGTTTCATACTAACTACCTTAAGAATAGATCCATAACCTCCAAATTCAGTCTCAAAATCTACCAAATGACCGATATCTGTAACAGCCATGTTGCACACATTGTAAAAGAGACAGCAATTTTTTACAGGGATCATTAGTAAATTTTTCTCCTCTGTTGTGTATATTCCTGATATAAATGTTACTTACTTTTATTTACTCATTCGCAATAAATGTAACACATTAATTGTTAGTAAGACTGAATATCTTCATCTTAGATAACTGTCACACTATTCAACTATGCTTACTAGGTTATGCCATCTACTTTTACTCCGTTCACAATAACAAACATTTAAGAATCCTGTTACCACCTCTGATATTAGACATTTATTTTGTTCCTAATTTTTGTGTTATGTTAACTTATTTGATTAGAGATCTTCTGAACTTTCAATTGTACTTTTGTTGTCAAGATTTCTATCGAAAACAAGTTTTAGCTGAAAACATACCTGCAGATGTAAAAGGATTTTCTGGAGTACCCTTATTAGTACAGATTCTAGTCCTTTACTCATGAACATCGTACAGTAATTGCAACTTTTTTTATAGTAGAAATGCTCTATACTGAATGTACAGTAGAAACTTCAATTATCCCGATCCGGAAAATCATATATCTGGCTAGTAGGATAAAACATGAAAAAGGCTATTTCTTTTTAAAACTCTTAAGTGTGTAGTATTATACTTACATAAAGTGTCACAACTTGAACCTATTAATCAGTCAGTTGCATTGCTGACAAACGGTTGATTTTGTCGGCTAAAAGTTTTGCTTTTTTTTTGCAAATAATCAGCCCTGAAAGAGGGTTTCCCAATGTTCGCTGCTGTAAAAACCATTTGAATATGGCCTGAAAGCGATCCGATCCAGATAGTTGGAGTTTTGATAATTGGAGTTCTACTGTATTGCCAAACAGACCTATTTCTGTAAAAGTTTCATTGCAACTGTTGATCTACTTAAAAAGCATTCACATTTTTTCTTATTGTTTTTAGGCTGAAAATGGAAGGAATGGGAAGAATCCTGATGACAAGAAGGTAGAAAAAATGCTGAAGAAGACATCAAAAGAAATTTATAAGCTAAGGAAGAGTAAAGCTGGTAAAGGAAAGCCAGACGTCATATCCTTTAAGTAAGTTTTTGAATGAACTCAATACACATGTTAGCATTTAAGGAATATACAAAGGAGAAGTCTCAGTTTTCCGACCTTCTGTCATCTGGCATTCCGTATTATCCGTCGCTATTGCTGGCAGACAATTTTTTTCTTTACTGCAGTTTTGATGGGACTTTATAACAGTATGCAAGTTTAATGAAAATCTGATAAAGCGTTACTGTACGTACAGATAGACACACATACTGACAGATATTTTTCCTGTCCACCATACAATCTTATAAAGTACCATTCTGGTACTTGATACTTATAGACTTCAGAGGGGTTGTATTGAATCAGTCTGCTTGATTCATTTAAACCAAATGAAAATAACATTACAGTATATAACTGTATTTATGTGTGGAAAAAAAAGCACTGGCTTTCTAGGAACAGTTTGTATTAAAATGTCAATAGCTGAACTTTGAAATGTGTGTTTATTGAATTTCTAAGATTACTTTCATTTTTTTTTAGAGAGAAAATGGCCTTCTTCACCCGAGTGAATATTACTGTGCCAGTTTTACCATCTTCCACATTAGAAGACGGTGCAAGTTCGGAATGCAGTACATTAAAACGCGGTGAAAGTTTACATTGTGATGATGAAGAAGATGTGGAGGAGGATGAGGAGGAAGATGGTCTCACCTCATGTCAAACATCGTACCTTCCCAACAAAACGGACTCTGAAGAGAATGTGAGTGGTGTGGTGGACAAGACCGAGGATAAAGAGTCTGCGGACAGCAGAGAGGTGGAGGGCAGGGAATGTGTAGAAGGTAACAGTGAAGAATCACAACGGTATCACTACATTGTAGATAGGGTGCTAGGTGTTGAAGTATGAGAGAGAAATTAGTGTCTGTACAGCGTTTGTAGTGTACTACATGTTACGGTGTGTATGTGTGTGAGTGTTTGTTAAATTTGACGGTAACAGAATTATCGTCCTTGCCAGAAATCCATCCAATTTCTACAAAGGATGCCTTTTATCTGTGTCTTGTTGCTGAAACTTTGCAGCATGGACATAATAGGTGGAGGAAGAACCCAATTAATTTGTTATACGTGCCATGGATGGGTGCAGGTTTTAAAAATGTTTAATGCTGTATTATACAGTGAAATGTTGGTACACAAATTTTGTTCTTAGCAGAAGCAAAATATATTCATCCTGAACTCCTCCCAGTGACAGATCTGAATAATTTATCTGACAATATGTCTGTCCCAAATTTTATTAAATTTATATCATTATTTACATACCTTTGTAAAGCCTTCCCGGTGTATACAACTGCTTTATACATTATAAAGTGGGATGCTTTCCCAAATTTTAACTGTGATTGTCTCTATAATTTATTTTAAAAACTGTTGATTCAGTTTTAATATTCTACTGGTGATACTTCAGTCCATGTATATAATTTGTACATGACATGTATTATGATTTGATGTTTGTAAAAAAACAGAATTTTACTAAAGTAGAAATACACAAGATAAATACTGTACACTCAAGTGCACGGAAGCCCCTTTCCTTTTTTTCACTATGGCAGGTACGGGGCTAAGAGCCTGTAGATTCTTTGAGAAAACAAAATTATTTCAGAATTAATCTTAACCTTGTTCGATAAGGGAAGTAAATTCACTTCAGATGACTGTATGCGTAATATGGAAGACACTATTTACAAGGCAATTTCCTCCAACCCTCCATTTAATGTGTTTCATATCCCTCCCTCCCAAATCTTTCGCTTCTGAACCTGAAACCAACCTGTGTTCATAGGTTAATGTTTGAGTGCTTGTCTTATGACATGAAACCAATAAAGAGTCGCACTCAGCCCCTTTCATCGCTCACCTAGACTGAGCATTTTTCATAGGCTTTAATGCATGTGGTCGGACTTGAACTCAAACCAATAAGCTTGGCTCACCCAGGGATGGTGTGGAACACAAATGATAATAAAGTTCAATGCCAACTTTAGAAAAACACAATATGAAAACAGATGCATCGGAAAGTTTCTGTGCATTTGAGCGTACTATACTGGTGTACCGATACTAAAATACATGTAGAATGTGTCAACACTACTACCATACTGCATCCCCGGTGAAGATATTGTCCATTGACTTGTCTTACAATATACTGACGTATTTAAATGTTAATTAATTATTGTATTTTGGTTCTGGGCACAAAATCTATAATCCCAAACTATAGAGTATACTGTAACTTAAGCGTACCAACATTTCACTGTACCTTGTTTTGACAAGATACATATAAATAATATTTTATTCATATAAGGGAAAATACGCTATAAAAAAGGACTTTGAAATGTAAAACAAAAATGGAATGATATACACAGAAAAAAGTTGGGCGATTCTGGAATGGAAACAATGGAAGAAAGCGTGTAAATCTCAAGGATATTTCGGGAGCCTTGTTGAAGAGATAGGTCATTTTTCTACTTATGTGCTTTTCTTTGAGAGTCTTCTTCCTGGATTGGTTGATTGGATTTCCTTTTTTGTTTTACACTGAAATTTAAATTACCAGGAAGCTACTCTGTAAAAAGCAAGTTTACGATCAAACCCCACCGAAGTTATTGCAGTACAGCTGGTCTGTGCAAATAATGACATCAGAAATTTCGTCGTTGACACTGAATAGGAAAAGTTCTCCAGTAACCTAAATGGTGTCATGATATCACACTTCTTCCGTCCATGAATTTAGAAAAGAAATGTGCCTAATTCAGTTGAAATCATCTGTATATTTTTAGACGCTTTGTGCATTGAAATACAGTATCTGCTTAGTAATATTTGTGTAACACTTACAGATTGTGATGCCATTTAAGAATGAACTCATAAATCTTATGCACTTTAAACAAGGCTTTATCAAATAAGGGCCATAGTTTTGTACATTGTAACAGAAATAGCCAAATCTTCCTCATGTTTTCATGGTGTTCACCTTTCACTATTTAATTCCATTGCTTTGCTGTTTGTGAGGTAAAAACTAGAACACAGAGAAAGAAATATAAATAACTCATTATCCCTTTCTCAGTTTTTCTTGCTATCTGTTTTTATATGAGGTATAATATCCATATTGCTCTACTTGAAGTGTGGGGTATTATACAACAGTTTTGAGCAAATGTGGTTCTGATTAATATCCTTTTCTTTCCACCCACGTTAAGAGTTAAAGAGTTACAGTAATCAAGTATATTCTTCTTCAACCAGAATAATGTGCTAGAGTATAAAGCCATTACAATGCCACTAAAGCCGGTATTCATAGTCAGGAACAACTTAATAAAGCTTATTGGGAGAAGTCGACTTACATGTTTTTCGTATTCATAGCCTCCTTTGAAGTCGTACTTTGTTAAGATTAACTTCATAAAGCTTTACTTGTTCTACATATTTAACTCGAACTTGGTAATATGAAAAATCACGCGTTCTCTGTTTTAACAATTGAATCAGTTCAGATTTTTTGAGTTTTTGTGTAATGCAAAGCCATCCAGGTACATATTTTGCTGTTTTGATATAAAAATACAGTTTGCATCCTGCAAGTAGCTTGCTGATAACATTCTGTGTATATATACCGTATATTAGCTTGGATATATTTCAGAATTAATATCAGTATGCTTATGTATTTATTTCCATATTAATTATTATTCTAGAGAGATTCAAAACAGCTTAGGACACTTTGGGCTTGATAGAAATGCTGACGAAAGAATGCCAGTTGATATTTCCAAAACTGTGTATTTATTGAAACAAAACATCTTTTTAAATTCACTATCACTGTAGAATTCAAATGGTTTCATCATGTTTCACGAGTAAAGCTTTTCTTCTAATACCGTGCTCAGATCCTCAAAACCACTAACCATGGTTCTGGCTTAAACTGAAATAAGTCAGAGGGACCCTAGACTTGATAGAGTTTAATTTATTTCAACAAGTAAGTCATACTTTAGTGGCTATGAATACCAATGAGTTAGACTTTATCAAGTATCACTTGATAAAGTAACTACATCGTAAATATGACTTATTTGTACGAGAAATTCAACTTAAACCGATATTTAAGTTCGACTTGGATATAAGTATGACTTATTGCGACTATGAATACTGGCCTAAGTTTTCCAAACCAAAGCCCTATAACAAGAATGAGTAACATTGTTTTTTTATTCTTATTTTTTCTTTTTCCTACTTAAGATTTCGTTCATACACAAAATATTTGCCTTTATTCACTAAATATTACTATGCTTATGAATTTATAAGTGATACTGCTGGAGTGTCTAACAATAATTTTTCCTTTTATTATCTTTATTTGCTCAATTCTCTCACAATCCATTACCACATTCTTCTTAAAACAGTTTACCTACTGTATCTTTTGGACCATTAGTTGCATATTTTTACGTTGAAAACAGAGTCTTGAAAGTTGGGTGCCTCTAATGGTCCAAAGTAAACTAGAAAAAAAAATTAAAAGTATGGTAAATATTGCTTGTAATACCGTAATCATAAAGAAGGTGTTGTAAGGATAAGTTAGTTTCAAATTTTGGCACAGACTGTACATCAGTGCACTTATCACATTCAGTAAAATGATGGTAGCGGGAAGTGAGGTATACAAGGTGAAAAGAAAGGAATGTTGGGTTCTTTCGTACAAAGGGAGTTGTCTCTTGTGTCTAAATGAAGGCAATGACCTCTCAAACAGCCTGACATTCATCACTGAAAGGATTTTCACTGAATCCATTGTAGAAAGATCTGTGTATGGAATGAAGTATATTATTCTCGTTAAAAATTTTTGTTTAGAATCACATTAATTTTTTTCCTTAAATTTCAATCCTAAAACCAAGGTACTTATAGTCTGAAAAATACGGTATGTGATAAATAGGGTTCGGATGTTATTACCTAAAAAATGAAAAATATGTCCTTAAAAATGACTAAATTTGACCCAAAAATCCTAAATATGATCTAATAAAAGAACATTTTTTCTAAAAATAATATTCTAATTTAAAATGTTTATTGACACTTAATCATTACATCACATGAATCCAATCAGTTAATCGCTTTTTAACAAGTTTACAGGCGATTTACAGTTTTACTCAGTGTTCAAAGTAAGGTGGTATGTTTTTCCACAATTTTATACAGGCTTTTCTGACATCAAGAAAATGAGTCAAAACATTTTATTAAGACTGAAATCATATATTTTATGATATATTTATACCTATTATTGAATTATAATTCACCAGCTCATCTAAAAGTTCCCATATTGGCCTCATTCTGCAGATGCAACATTTTGTGTTGTCCTTTTTCATGCTTCTGTTTCGTCTGCCTAGCCATAACTTAATAACTTTGACTTGAATTTATTTATGGGAGGTATCATCAGCTTCAAGAAGAGTAGATTAATTACTGTTACTATTTGAAGTTGATTTTTTGAAGCTAATAGACCATAGTTCATTCCACTAAATTTCCTTTCATATTCTGTAGTTGATATATTTACAAATTAATATTTTGAGATGCTGGCAGGGCCGATCTCACATGCACAGCACTCAAAAGTATATTCCATTCAGATTGATTTTTAAACTTCTAGCGCTACTGCCGTCAATTCTACAAATAAAATCTAAAAACTGAGCATTTAATAGTTACTTTGGTGAAATATTAGCTGAAAATAGGCTATATTATGAGAGTAATTACTGTACCACTCCAAAAAAACTCCGGGGGCGGTATCCCACTAATCATTTTTACCACTGCCGGTATTTCATACCAGATCACTTCGAACACTGGTTTTACTAATGATCATCTAATTTTAAAGAATTTGCTCCTTTTTGTAGAGCATGCCTGTCCCTATAAAATATGAACAGTGCATTATTTAAAAAACTAAGTCACTTATTATTTGGGCATAAACATTAAATTAATGAAATAAATTTCAAATTTAACTTGGCCATTTTATGCACATACCCTATAATTGTGCTACTTTATCTAATTTATATCTGAAATATTACCGTACATTAAAATACAAATAATATGACCAAAATATGACTTTATATACGAAATAAAAACAATCCGATTTGGATAACAAGAATGCAATTTGTGTTCAATTTGTGTTTGCGACAAGAATGGAGGTCAGGATAAAAAAGTGACATGAATATCCGAACCCTAGTGATAAGTAAAATATTATTTTTCTTAATGTTTTCACTTGTGCCTTGATATTAGCTGGTTATTTCTGTTTAACATTTCAAACATGTTACAAAGTAGCCTTGCAGGATAGAAATTCCCTTGGTACATCGTCCTAATGCTGCAAAGGATGCAGGATGGAATGCAAGTTGCAAACTAAGTTCTTATCCTCCATAAAACAAAGATTCATAACATGATAACAATATATACTTGTAGTTCAAAGTGTTGGAATGTAATCCACTGTGCCGAGGTTGTTTTACAAATCTGACTGGCTTCCATTTTCATTAACTTCATTTTTTATTCCCATTATATGCTAAACATATAAAATCACTTTTCACTATATAGGAGTCAGAGATCAATATCTCGGTGAATACTTTAACTTTAATTAAGATTAAAAATAACATTTAAGGATGCTTTAAGGAATTGTCATACTTTTGCCTATACACCTAATTATACCGGTATTTTCTGGTTAAAACATTGGAATTAAACAGTCACTTTAGATGTAAATTCCTGTAGCGACAGGATATGAACTATCATTACTGTCCATACGGGTGCTAGGAAACCACTAGAAACTCTTAGTAATGAGCAAAATGATTTTAGTCTAAGTGGAAAGCAGTCAATAAAGGTGCAGGCTTATTTTATTTGAAAGTTTGTCTTTAAAGCATGGGAGGTTTTTAAGGGTTAAGTTCAAATCATTTACTTTCATCATACTTATATTGCATAAATGCTATTATTGTTGTTATTTTATTTATTCTGATCCCATGTCATGTGGATCTGAATCTTTATTAACCTGGCTATATTTATCTTCAAATCGTATCTTAAGAGACTTGACGGGAAAATAAGTCTGTTAATAGTGCCTTGCATAGTTGTTAAAGAAATAAGTTGTGTGAAAGCAAAGTTGCTTAGGATGTAAGTGACATTAGTCTAAGCTAATTTGCTCTCCACCTCACTCCATATAATAGAGATCTGATGTACCATATGTATATAAATAACGTATATTGAGCTACACATCTTTAAGATGATTCATCTGCCAAATGTTAATAATTAAATGTAATTATTTATGTTAAGAGTTATTATATTCTACTCAAAAGCCTTGTCGTTGAAAGGTTTTTCATGTTGCTCAATAAGTCTTTTTAGGTGTCCTATTCTTATAAGATACGAATAGAGAGATTATTGTTGAATTTTGCCTCCTGTGCCTGTTCCAGAATTGGAAAAGCATTCGTTATTCAGCACATAGAGATATTGCTGAATAGGCCAGTGGTTTTTATTTTCTAAACTGTCAGGACTGTTTTATCCTCAAGTTTCATTTTCGTATTGTCTATGGGGAGATGATGTGTTTGGGAAGTAATTTGTTTATGTTACTTACGGGGAATCATATGACGATCACAGGAGTGTATATGGTCTTAAATTGCTATCATTATCCTCTATTTTAGTACAACGAGTTGTTTGGGAATGGCTTTTAATGTACCTTTTCCTTTATTTTATGATATAAAGAGTTTATATTTTTAAAAAAGCGAAGATGTCATTACTAATCCAGGACATATGGAAATTATTTATAATATTGATGGTTTAACCTCAAGTTAGGAACAGTGGATATTTTCCAACAGGTTGGTGGTGACTGTGTGGATAGACTAAGCAATAATATTGTAATATTTTTACCCTCTAGAGGAAGAAGACATTGCGAAATTTTGTCTTCACTTTTGTAATATATGTACAGATATCTTTATGCATTTTTTTAAAAAACACTTGTTAATAATGCTTTAGAATACGAAAATGTTTTTGTGTAACAAAAAATTATGACACGTTGAACCGGCTTGTAAAGTATTGGTACATATAGTTGATTGCTAAAGTAAATCATATTTATGGTATTGATGTTTCTTGTTATTTCTTCCTTTCAGATCCTTTGACCGTGTGCCTGAAAGGTCCTGATTCCTTCCTCATTCTTCCAGTAACATTTGTATAGAATATTACAAGTATCTCTTCTCCTTGCACTCCGAACTATGTTAAGACATGGAGAGAGATGGAGATAATGGAACTTAATACAGTGAAGCAACAAAGTTATGTAATTAACAAAGTTGTTGACTATTAAACACTTTAGGCCTCACTTTTCCTTACATTTTTGCAGGACGTACGTTTCATGGGCTTTGCCCACATTTTCAACTGCTTGTCAACAGTTGACAAGCAGGGAAAAGTGAGGCCTAAAGTGTTTAATAGTCAACAACTTTGTTAATTACATAAAGATGTTTACTTGTTGACTGGAAATATTCTGTCTGGTAAGTGCAATTGGATGACAAATTCTGTGTCATACGTATGTGAGTTCTACAGCTTTAATATTTACCAAAGTAATTACCGGGTAGTCATTTGATTGAAACTGATAAACATATCATTTGTCCATCCCTCTAAAGGTAGGATTTTTTTTTCTCAGAACTTCTGAGTTAATATCTTCTTGTTTTTAACATGATTTATTTGAATGTAATATTCAAGGGCGAATCAAAGGGTAAGTTACACTTCCTAGTTATGGCCATTTAT
The DNA here is from genome assembly GCA_964059195.1 of Ectobius pallidus. Lineage (NCBI taxonomy): Eukaryota > Metazoa > Arthropoda > Insecta > Blattodea > Ectobiidae > Ectobius > Ectobius pallidus. Next base: position 45,581,899 of record CAXKWD010000004.1, on the reverse strand, counting down.
GAAATCACCTACACATAAGCAACACTGCTATGACAACGTACAATGTACGTTCACTTTTCCACATAGTCCCCAAGAGACTGTAAACATTTCTCGGAATGGTCAACCAACTTTTCGATTCCGGATGTGTAGAAATCTTCTCCAGCACTATGTAAAGAGACAGACAGCATTTGAAAATACAGAAATGAGGGAAACCGGAAAGAAAGGGAGAAAGGAGAGAACTGAAGGGGTTGTGAGAAGGATTGAGAGAAGAACCACTACAGTGATTCAAGTGGGAAGTATGGCAAAATCCTCCATACAGTCCATACTTAGCGCCATGCGATTATCGTGTTCGGTAAGCTGAAAAAGGATTGGATACGATTCTGAAACAATGAGGAGGGGAAAGAAATTTAAAAAAAAACTCCCAAAATAATGGTGAAAAATACACTAACTAAGCCCATTAAGGTAAGAAAATCAGTTTAAAATTAATAGTAAAGTAATAAAATGTTCACTTTCCTCACTTAATGTCAATTCATCTAGTCCAGCATATCTCAACCTTTTTGAACCCGAGGACCTCTAAAATGATTAAAAAAATTTTATGGACCCCTAATTACATTATAACGAGATAATGTGGAAAAAATTTTACTTGTTTACTTTCCACTTGCTTTACGATATTTTTAAATTATGTCTGCGCCATGTGGTCCGCGGACCATAGGCTGAGAAACGCTGATCTAGTGGGTTTGATGAAACCCCACCTTCCGAGTAAATGAGACAGAAAAATTTGCAGCCATTGGATTAATATGTCAGTAAAACAAAATAGCTGCCAAATTTGCATCTTGTACAATTTTGATGTTGCAACCAATATTTTTTTTTGGCCCTTTCTCTGAGTTGGTACTTCACATCTATTCCGAATTTTTTAATTGAATAATTTTTCTTGTTATGTAGCAAATTTGAAATTCAGAAGATTTAATACCGGTATTGTAAGATACTAGTACCTATTGTTTTTGCTAGTACTAACGACAAATCTGCATTTTCTTATCAGGGTACGTTAGAGGAAAATCTGGCATAATCAATAAGAAAATAATACAGTATTTCGCTTTGCCTCATACAACTTTTTGGCTACAGATGGCTGCACTTTGCAGAACTATATAGTGCTGACCTCGTGTGAGAGATCATTTAACTTTGTAGTCGGTATGCCTGTGGCATGTTTTTGCAATAGCCATATTATATAGTAGCAGTATATGTAGGTATGGAATGATATTTTACCAACCAAAATTTTAATTTTATTATAATAGGCCTATTTGCAGTATATTACAACGAAGTACATTATTCTGAAGCTTGGGGAGAAGTATACTAGAAGGAACTATTTTCTTCTGGTTGAAAGTCGCATTAAAGCGGGAGATTTTAACAACGTTACACATTATACAACGTTGATTAATAACCAGGGATATTATGTATTGTTTACAAACTCGAGCGTCCCCAAACTCGTAATATTATAGAATATTATTAATAATAAATATTGCAAAGTAAAACAGAAGTTTTGTTGCACAAAATCTCTAACTGAACATACGCTTTAGGACTAATGCTTTCATTGGCCTCGCCATGAAAAATAGTTCTGACGTGAAGCAAAGTGACAAAATGGACCAATAAGGAGCACAGTAATACATGACATCCCAAGTGCGGCAGAATCGAATACTGTGGTTGTGTGTTTTCAATTAAAACAATGTTTCTCGGTTTATGTATTTTGCTATTAGAGTTACGTTATTAGCGTGATTGCTACAATAAAGCTATTAAAAAGTCTGTGAAACCCGCGAAACGAACAGTTCGTGAAATGTATTTGGATTCCTTGCAGAATGGATTGGGTACAGCGGAACATTTTAACAAAAGCAGCAATGAATCTTCTAGTGACAGTAATTAAAGGTAAGGATGATCCAAACTATCCATGGAAAAAGATAGATTTATGCTGTGCACCAGCCAAACTCCGCTGTTTTGTTAGGTTAGGAACGTTTACGTTAGTTTAGGAGCAATGTACTAATAGCACAAAGTTTATTACGTCTCACATTGAATTTCTTCTGTGACGAAACCCTAAACCCTACCTTCCCAGGTGAGCCTCATTAGAGGGGAGCTTAGTGTGCAGCATAAAACTATTTTTTCCGCTATCCATTTACCTGAAGGATACTGATAGTTATATCTGATTTTTATATTTCTATTCATACAATTGGTTATTTTTTATTTACTTAATTAGTAATTATGTAGACCATAAATACAGGCATCGGATAACAATGACAATAGGACATATAATGAACAAAATAGGAAAACATTACATTGATCACATATTAGGAGCTTTTAGCCTGTTGTAATCAGATGGGTTTATTTGTGCCACTTTCTAAGTATTTCTAAGTTTATTTGTTATGTAGCCAACAGTTAGGCCATGTCTGAAAGTTGAAGTCACTGAGTTGTTACTTGAGACTAGCAAAGTGATGACTATTAAGGCCACGTTCGGAAAGGTACGAAGATCATTCTGAAACTAATGACTCCTGTTCATTTTCATGGAAATTGCAATATGTATAGAATGCAAAATAACATAGTTTTAATAGAGCAAGATTTTAGCTATATACTCTTATCATTCCATGAAGACACATTTATTTGTTATGCATTTTCATGTAGGCTTACCGGTAGTCACCTCTTTTGCAGCAATTAACAAGGACCTATATGTGCCATGCTTGTAAATTTTCTATAGCAGAAGAGGCAAGCCACTTTCATCCACCCCTCCCCTTGTCTTCTTCTCTGTTCTGACCCTACAACTTCGAGCTTCCAGCTTAGTCAGCATTGATAGTTTTCTCATGCTCTTGGACATTGAATAATAAGAAAAAACACACACACAACTTGCCTACCCCAAAAGACTGTGCACCTCACTTTCCCTGGTAATAGCTTCATCTTGAATTCATTTTAATTGCTGGAGAATTCAGATACATTCAAACCTCTTTAAATCAAAGTTCCATATGCGCATTTAGCAATATTTTTCTTTGGTTCTAGCAAATTTTCTATCATATGGTTTTAGTTTTGCTTAGCTGAGTGGCAAACTTTCTCTTTCCGCCTTTTATGAGGTTAAAATTTCTGACATACATTGGGCAAAAGCTTGGCATGATCCATGGGGTTAAATCAATCTTCCTAGCAATCTTTTAAAAGTTATGACCTCTGCTTATTCGAAATCAGTAAGTTTGAAAACAAAATTAACGGTCTTCAACTATTTGGATTTGTGGTTAAATGTTTTAGCATCTATGCATGTCTGCTCTTTGAATTATCCCGTTGATAACACAGTTTTCTGCATGCAGTCTTCCTAATATGTGGTATATCATAGTCCCTCAATATAACAATAACCCTCATATAACAATACAATCTGTTAGGACCCACAAATATTGTTATACAGAGGTTTCACTGCGTCTTCATTTCAAGAAGTGTTGTATCATTTAGATTGTGGACAAGAATTGCAATGACCACAGCTGTGAGAAAGCGCCTTGCCTCTGCTGGTACAGATTTTTACAAGCATGGCATGGCATACAGACTCTAATTCCAGCTGGAAAGGTGCAACACAAAGGGTAGGACCTTCTGAGATCTTGCTCTTGCTCTGTGTTGGTATGTCTCTGCATCTTTTGTAATTTAGTTTCAGTGAAAATAAACAGGAGGTTTTAAAATGGATTTGATCCTTGTACATTTTTAGCTCAAGTGAATTAAGCCTAAATAGTTAACTAAGTAACCAGAAGTGATATCAGAAGTCATGAGTTCATGTTTTGGAGTATTTTACCAAGTTTAATTCAGCAGAACTGGTAAATGATGTTTCTTCTCCCTTGACCCATTTTTATTTCCTCTACCCATACCATAGGTGCTATAGGTAGACGTATTGTGTTCTATCCCGAAATTCGAAGTTGAGTTTTTAACATAAATACATTTTGAGGTTCCCTGAATCCAAAAATACTACTTTCAGAAATATGTCTGTGTGTGTCGATGTTGTGAACAGTCTAGCTTCAGAACAAAAAATCATATGAAACTCCTTTACAATAAGAAAGCCAGCCATCACTACCGTCCTTGCCCCTCCAAGCCACAGAAAACAAAAGAGAAACGATTGTGGCAATGGTTAAATTTTCCATGGCAGGAAGAGATTCAATATGGCACATAACAAACCCGTGCTTTTCAGTATACTGGTGCTTAACCAATATTACTGTTCCTAACCTAACATATCCTACCTGGCACTACATGTCACTGACCTATAATTTAGCTGTATCTAGGCAGGGCCGTAGCAAAGTCCTTCTGCGCCCTTGGCGAGTTTGACAAATCTGTGCCCTCCAATACTGGGGGGTCTGAACAATTTTTTTAAATTTCTGTAAAAAATTTTATTATTTTAATATAAAAACACTGTTATTATCAAAGAAAACCTAAACCTCAATTTGAAAATGAACTAAGTGTTGGACTTTCAAGGTACTAAAACATTATTTTCAGACGATTGAACTACTTAAAAATAATAAAATAATAAAATCTAGTATCAAAAGTAAATTACATAATAGGCCCGATGCCTACTAAAAAGTTTAACACATTAATATAGGTAAAATTATTTTTCTCGAGTAGTTGAACCACTTTCATCTCAATAATAACGTACATTTTAATTTTTATTGTTATATCATTCCATACTGTTCGTGTTTTATGTTATACTCTGTCAATAAAAAAAAATGTTAATTAAAGAACGTTGCATGACTGCTTTTTGTTTGTAGACAATTTGCATAATACTACAGATAGTTTACGTGCAGTAATTTTTAATGACCTGAAAGATTTCTTTCATTAACGTGGCATTTTTATTGTTTGATAAATTCCACCAGTCTAAAAAAGGGCGGGATTTTTCATGGTTAATTTTGCCCTCTCTGTACCTGCGCCCTTGGCAGGGGCCCATCTTGCCACCGCCTAGCTACGGCCCTGTATCTAGGCTACTTACTTTATTGCAAAACCTTTTTTACCCTTCCACACCTGTTGTAAAACATTGTTACACTAAGTCTAATGCCCTTGGTTATAATCATTTCCTACTGCTATTGTAACTCCTACTAATGCTAATTTTATTTGTCATCCTATATTTACCTTTGTATTATCCCATACAAAATAACACAGCCGTGCGGTGTGTCATGTCATTCATAATCCATAGGGTACACGACCATCTGCTGAGTTCAGTCAGCATGTACCGGTAGTCGTGTTTATAATATTGGCAACATTATACAATTGGTCCCACTCATCTCAAACAGTGATCACCTAATTCTGAAGTTTAGCACAAATTTTATACTCACTTCAGAGTCCATTTAAAAAAAAAAAAAAAGTAAGAATTTAAATTATGAAAAAAAACTTCTGACCAAATTTGATATTTATACCTTCCATGGTTTTGGCTCGGCGATGATAAATCAGTCAGTCAGAACATATAGATTATAGATTTATAAATCTTATTTTTGACTGCTTATGATTTCATAGAGAGATTAAATAATTCAAACGTGATTGAAGATGTAATATATTCTTCTTAGGACAATCAAAAGCTTGTTCCAATTAAAAGATGAACTATAAAATAATTTACTACTGTTAAACACATGAAGGTAATACCGTACTACTCTAGGTATAGGAAGAGGAAAGTTTGTGGAATTTTGTCTATGAATATTATAGGGCTAAATGGTGTTAATAAGCCTAGCATGTAGTTTAGCAATACACATTCTCTTAAAAAATCGTTCTGCATATCTGTACATATCTAGCTAAAGAATGAATTACTCATGTCACTTTAGTACATAGCATCAAACTAACCTGTGATCTGGTTTGGAAGTTTCTTAGACATAGTGTGCTGACAAAACTATTTATAGTCACTAGAAGTAGTCAAAATGATAAAAACACTTTTTGCTTTACTTATGTCATTTTATAAAATAGGACTGTTTTCTGGAGGTTCCTCTCATCCTCAGCTGGTGTTTTAGCAATCGTGGCTGATGATATATCTAGTCTGCTTGGTGCTGCTCTCCCTCCTTCCTGGTTGTGAGTCTGATGATGTCATCTGCTGAGGATGGGAAACTAGTTCTATTTTAAAAAGTGACGTAAGTGGAGCAAAAAGTTTTTTTGATCATTTTGACTACTTTTAGTGATTCAGGATGCTCTAATGTCTAATATTACTTCGTTTTAATTTATTTTACTGTTTGTAGTGGTAAACATACATGCTAAGGTTTCTGTGCAAAGCACTTATGACTTAAAGAAAATAAATGAAGATATATCACTCATAATAAAGTATTCTTTACTTTTACCAAGCTGCAAATATTTACAGCCTTTACAGGAAAATAATGATTTCTCAATTTTATCATTTGTACATTTTTTCTGTTCACAAATATGAGATCTTTTTTCTTCATTGTCCCGTTAATTATTTTATAACCAAAATGCAACATTTAGTGTTTTCATTGCGTTTTCACATTCACCATATCCCAGCTGCCTGAATAATCCCCACTAAACACCACTTTGTCATGGGCAGTTTTTATGTTTTAATAAGGGTTGCAAAGCAGTTTCGTTTGTCATATCTACAGTTCCTGTCCCCAGCAAGCTGCAAAGCATCCTAGTGATAAGTTCACTCCCGGGTTCACATGATTGCAGGTCATCAGTTTGAGGGAAAAAGTCAATCTTGAAAATTAGAAACTGTACATTTACAATTGATATACCCTTTCGATAAACTTCAAAACTGAACTTAAAGCAAACTCATGTAGTAAACATCAAGCCTGCTAAACACAGATATGTGAACAATGAAAGGAAAGCGACAGAATGTTTACTCAATAAATTATGTAAAGTTAAAAATATAGGCCCTACTGGAATAAAAGAATAGTGTATAGGTAATACCTTCAATAATAGTATGTTGTACGACTCATATTCCTATTAATATTAAAGAACTATCAAAACTTGATTGCATCAGTTTTAAACCCCAGAGTAATCTAAAGCCATTGTCAGTGTTCTTCTAACTTGATTAGATATTTCTAGACTCTGCTCACTTGATGTGATTAAATATCCATTTTTCAGACTGAAGTATTTATAAAATGGATTACCGGTACATCATCTCCAGTAATATTATTAATATTATTTTTTTTATTATTGATATTTAACAATGGTTTGTGTACTGCTACTTAGGCCTGTTGCTGGAAATTTTTATGCAGGAGTAGGCTATATCTAGTCATGAGATTGTCATATTTACATATGCCAAATACTATCAACCTGGGCCTGGATCAAATTTGCCAACTCTGGATATAAAGCCAGGATAAGTAGTTTTTAGGTCATACATTTTTGGTCAGTCTCTACTTGAGTCACTGTGTATTGGTCACGGTATTTTGGTTGTTATTCATTATGTTCTTCGATTATATATTTATCCTAGCTAGATAAATGAAATGAACAGCTTCTATTACTGTATATATATATAGCCTCATGACTGCCCTGTAAATATGTGTGTATGTATACTGAGTTTGTCTTGCTGTTAAGAAGTAATACAAAGGGAAAAATTTGCTCTCAGAAATAGCCATTCAAAATTAACAGCTCTAGGATTATTGACGGGATATGCATTTGAATACACGGTATATGTGTATAGAGGAACTCTACAACAGACAGGAAGTTTTACAAGGTGGAAAATATTTCGATACAATTAGAATCATTATTATGGAGATGACAAGAACATTCATTTAGAATTAGCATTTGTCCATATTTCTGAAAATTAATTATTGTTGCGATTTTATCTATCAATTTTGAAATAAGTTTTACAAGAAATCGGTGAAATGAAGTTATGTTACATTCCTAGGATACAGGAAGACATTTATTGCTAGAATACAGACAACAAACATCAGCCTGACCAAGATAATATGCTTGGCTAGAGTGCTATCCTACCTAAATGTTAGTGTGACCGAAATGTATTAGGATAAGAAAAAATTGTGACCCAAAAAGGTACACTTAAACAGGCTAAAATGAAAGCCAGTACTAACCAACTGTTCCATCCAGAGGGACATATTGTTATGATTTTATGATGATGATAATGATGAAGATGATGATAATGATGATGATGATGATAATGTTTGTGGTGGGTCTTTTACAAACCTCACTTCACAAAAAAAAGTCAAAGGTGAAGGCAGTTATCACTCATCCAGGTTCTGCCCCCAGTAAACACTGCTCAACACTATTCACAACAAATTATTGATAGGTTTAATTTGTTCCATGAGGAATTAATAGATTGATGCCTTGAAAAGAAACCTCCCACTATAAAATAATAAAATTTAAAAAATTTAAATTTGAAATGTCAACTGAACGACCTGATATTAGTTTCTAACTAACTAAGGACTTGACTTAATAGTCTGATCACTCATTCTCTTGAATTCACTAGTAGATAGGCTAGCTGGATTGAGGTGCCACAAATATCCTGAGCTGCTAATTCTTTGTTGAAGGAGAGTGATTATATCTTCCTCTACTTCATTAAATAATAAGACGACTAATAACTAATTCACAGTGTACTAAAGTTGGATATATTACATTATTATAATAATTTGAGTCGGAGTTGTTAAGCCCTGTAGCTGATAAAAAAATTGTGAACTTCTTTGGATGTTTCACATTATTCAAATTAATTCCTAATTTGAAACAATTTCAATTGAAGTATGGTTTAGTGTCTGTATTTCTGGGCTCTAGCTCTGATGCTATTTTAAGGTAAACCATTTGTCTCTTTCCCTTTAAAGTTTATATATCCATACTGCTCTTTCTACCTAGGTTTTCATGTTTGTTACAAAGCTTGCTAATAATAGTAGGTATATATTTATATATAATTATATTTTATAGCTATTTCTATATACAAAGCTCTACAAGAATGGCCTGTATTTTCAGGCATTTTAAATTATATACAACAAAACTGTATTAAAATAATTCATATTGCAGCAGGATTATAACATACCAGGAGATCACAGAGTGAAAAATACAATTAAATTAATTTCTTACACTTTTTTCTTTTCAAAACACTGTCAAGTCCATAAGTCATATTTACATGATGTATTCTCTATATTATGATCAGAGTGATTTTTCGTAATTATTTAAAAGAAAACATAACTTTTATAAAAGCTCATTGCACCAAGATTCTACTAGAAATATGCTCCCCAATTTTTCAAACCCTGAAGCTGTGATTTGGCAGAAAATAGAGACATGAAACAATGTTGATGGAATGCAATCTAGTGAGATTCCATCTGCTAAGTACTTATAGTACTACAGTTGAAACATTATCTATCCCCAGTTTCATATTATTTTGCAGTTCAATATACAATTTTTATATTCTCATATGTATATGACTGCAACATCTTGAATTTGAAAAAGAAATGATAATTTGTATATTATTAGCTGATTCAGTAAGCTGATATTTAAAATTTAGAGAATGATCTAAGATTATAATAATTTCAGATCATATAAACAGATTTATACTTTTTAACAGCTTGAAAGACCCTAGACAGCGTTTTGACAAATTCTTATAGATAGCACCATTTTGTCTTATCACCATTCTACTCTCTGATATGGAAAAAGATATAATTTCATTGTCCACAGTGATTCTGTTGAAGTAGTTTGAAAGAAGTGGCAAGAATAAACATGATCTTGCAAACTTCAAATCTCCCTGTAACCCAATATTTAATTTTGGGAATATTAATATTAATAATCTTGGCACTAGAATCTGTACATCATTTTAAGATTTTAATAACCTGTTTTCTTTTCGTTGACAATTGGCAACATTGAAGTCCAATGAACAAAGAGTATAAATTTCTCAATAAAACAAAAATAACACAACATAAGTATAATACATTATTTTTATACATGAATACTCTGTGTCCAATGGAAGTAAAAGTGCCATGTGATCACATGACCGGATCACACGACCGGATCACACAACCACTTCTTGTCACAATCTAAGATGCTGACAATGCCACAAGTTAACTTGTCGGGGTATTTTCGATTCATTTTACAGGTATATATTTACACCTTTCATTAGGGTAATAGAACAATACTAGCCTGTGGCTGTTACAGTTCTTTTATCGATACACAAATAACCCAAACCAACCACACTCTCTGGCACACATAGGTTTTATTGCAAAGACCAATTTTAACACAGAAGCATAAATTATTTAATTGGTCAATGCATTTCAAACCGTATATATAAATAGTAAAACTTACTGACATTATATTACAAGGTGTTGAAGAACATCAACTTCTGGTTTTATTTTGTTTATCATCAATCCATCATTGTATTCACAAATCACATGGAAGTCTAAGGAAAAATCACTTGTTGTCTTCTGCACTATCGGTATCTTGTTTGACTTTAACTGAGCTATAAGAGATGTTGGAGTCTCTACCCATTGAATGGGAAACTTCTGGGGGACAGTGCATGTTGCGATGCTGTTCAGGAGTCATGTGACGACTTGGACTTAAGTCCGTTGGGTGCTCCATGCTGAGGTCGGTGGGAAGCAGTTCTTCATCGTTAGGAGAGTCTCCATCTTCTGGTTCTACTTTTATGTTCATTGAAACCTGAGGTGCTGACTGATGATGTTGGATTTGCTGCTGCTGCTGCTGTTGTTGCTGCAGGGTTGAAGTTGGTCTTGTGGGACTCATCTGTTGTCGTAGCAGCGACATGTTCTTTATGCTCTTCAGTTCACTTGGGTTGCGGAGGAACCTGGAATAAAACATAAGCAAGAAATCAATCTCAAGTTCACTAACTGGTATTCATTACACAGGGGTGCCCCCCCCCCCCAACTGCGTCATTTAAATTTCTGGGGGGGGGGGGTTGAAAATTGTTACAAAATTAGCGTTTTATATGCTAAAATTAAAAACTGTCTAGCTAACTAGTTTTTGAGTGCTAAATAGCGTAAAATGTTATTTTCATTAGTTCCATATTTAAAAATTTCCCGGGGGGTGGATACCAGACTTAAGTAACAATTTCTTGTTTACATTGGTATGTCTTAGAGTATGGTAAACAAATTTCCTAATTAGTTTTTGAGTGCTAAAATAGTGTAAAATGTGATTTTCATTAGTTCAGTATTTTTTAAATACTGAACTAATGAAAATTGTTTACCATACTCTAAGACATGTCAATGTAAATAAGAAATCATTAGGTCTGTCTAAGTGGGGGGTTCACCGAGGTCTTATTGCTCCAAAAAAGGGTACTGAATCATTTACGACTGCCATGATAAATCCTCATATAAACCGATTTTCATTGAAATTAACATTTTAATAATTCTTTATATGTTAGATCTTCTAATTTATATGGCATAAATTCAGTAATGACCTTAAGCTCAGGAAAAATTTCAATTTCCCATCAATTCCTTACATCCCTATTCATGCTAAGCATCCGTTTCAATGCTGGATTTAGTTTAATCCTATCATTTTGAACATAGGTGATGCACTATTCATAAAAGATTTCCCCAGCCAATGATTTTAGCAAGACTTTATACTTTATGTCTTTAACTTACTGATAACAATGTCTCTCTCCTTGAACTTTGCGCAGAATGTTGACACGGTAGTAATAACGCAGAGCCCTAGACATCTTGTCATAGTTCATAGAAAGATGGTTCTTCTGTATTCCCCAGAGTTTGGCCAAGCCGGCAGGATCAACTATCTTGAAGACACCGGTGTCACGGTTCTTCCAAGCTATGTAGTTTGTGTAGCGCTGAGTTGGATCATTCAACAGTTGCTGTAAAAAGTCCCACAGAAGTCTGCCATCTGCAACAAAGACATTATTTTTAGTGAATAGGATCTTCATAAACTCGTTAAACCATGTTGAAATCATATTTTCAATTACACTTGAACTACCAGTGCACTGTTTCCCTTCACATAAATAATTTTTTTCCTAAAAAGCATTAAAATTCAATATTTTGGTAACCCTAAAAACGGAAATTTTGAAATTCTTCCAGTTGTGTTTAATCATGAAATTTATTATGTAGCCTATTATAGTGTAACTAATTAACAAAAATAAAAAGAGAGAAGTATGTACTGGCTAATGGGGCGAAAAAATCTAAAAAATTTAAGGTCTTCTAAATCCCAAAAATCAAATTTAGAATTTTATTGTTTCTCTCATTGTCTGTCTGTGGCCGGAGAAGATGAAAAATGGAATGAAATCCAAATTTCATATTGATTGATTCAATCTTTTCTGAAAATACGATAGGAAACATACTGTCCAGTAATAATAATAATAATAATAATAATAATAATAATAATAATATTTATTCACCATTAGGGATTACAAGAATCCAAAGGCTTCGTCATACTTAAGAACTAAAAAAAAATATTAAACAAAACATACCTATACATACAGTACACACTCATACAAAATGCAGACATTAGAACAAAATAATACAGAGTACAATAAGACACGGACATTTAGAATTTTACTTGTGATTCAATTTTGACTTATAGAAATGGAGAGGAAAAGAGAAAGAGGAGAGATCAGGAGGAATCACGTAGCTCCAATTACTCCATAAATTATTATCCAGTAAAAATAAATTTATAGAGTCAGTAAATTGGTGGAGATGAAATCTTGAGTACTATAGAAAACATGCTCCATAAGAAGATTTCTCACTTTGGTTTTGAAAAGTTTTGGACTGGTGTGCTTAAAAGAGTGGGGAAGTTTATTGTACAGAATTAGACCCGTGTGATTGATGAATTTTAAACTTCTGGAGGTTCGGTGGGATGTGAGGTGAAAATCATTAATTCCTCGCGTGTCGTGGTTATGGTGATGGGAGTTCTTTGGAAATTTCGGTTTGTTTGAATGTATGAAGCAGACAGTCTCTAGAATGAAGATGCAAGGGACAGGAAGAATATTTAATTTTTTGAAAAGAGACTTGGTATGCGTGCGGTTGGAAACATGCATCATAATTTTGATAATCCTCTTCTGGAGTTTGAATATCCGAGTTAGATTGGGAGAGGTTCCCCAGAAAGGGATGCCATAGGAAATTACAGAGTTGATATTGCCGAAATAAAGAGTACGGAGCAGTTCAATATTACAGAATCTACTTAAAATTCTCAAAGCATAAGTGATTTTACATACTTTTTCAGTGAGGTGGGAGATATGTGTATTCCAGGATGACTTGGAGCCAACCCAAATACCCAGGAATTTAGAGGAAACAACTTCTTTTAAGCAAACATTATTAAACATAATTTGTAAGTTTGCTAGGGAGAAAGGGCAAAAATTTATGTAATTAGTTTTGGAAATATTGAGGTGCAGTCTATTGTAATTTAGCCAAACCTGGAGATTTTCCAAAGTTTTGTTAGCTTTAGCTTGAAGCTGAGCGCTGTCTATATCAGAAATTAGGATGTTGGTGTCGTCAGCATAAAGAATGTTCTTGGAGAGCGGTAGATAAGCCGGGAGGTCGTTGATGTAAATAAGGAAAAGTATACTTAAAAAGTAGTTTTTTTTCTTTTGCATTGTTTAGTGACTTTTTTGTTAAATACTCTGAAAGGAAGTTGTTAGGAAGTTCGTCAAAATTACATTAGATGATTTGCTTAACGAGCATTCCCCACGTAGATTATACTTCAGTAAAGAAATTCTATATAAGACAGCAAGTGGTCAGGGTAATGAAACACTTACTTGTGTTGGGCTCTGGAGTTTCTGTTGGAAAGAACTCTCGAGCAGCAACAGGTCTAAATCCTCCATTGAAGTTGACACTCGGGTTAGGGCTTTGCTGTTCCCCCTTGACAGGCGAGTGAGGCTGTGGTGGAAGTGATGTGACTGTGCCATTGATCCCAGGTGTAGATGGGGGACTGTTGCTACTGCTGCTGCCATTCTGAGGCATAGGGTGCTGTGAGCCAGCGTTTCCATTTGCTAGAGGCAGGCTTCCACTGCTGCTGTCCTGGTAACTGTCCTCATCTGAGTCAGATGACTGATTGCTCCCATTGCTGCCTCCATGATACGAGGATGCTGCATTGTGGTCTGCATGCTGAGGACTCCCTACACAATCAAACAAATTTGACATAAAAACATATTTTTGTTATATTTTCTTAATTATTATTAAGTTAATATTAATTATTATTAAGTTATTATTGTTAAGTTAAGTCAGTGAGGGAAGTGAGATGGTATGTGCCAGGATGGATTACCAACACTGGTTTAAAACTTCCAATGGCATACTAGCATGGCTGTCCGGCAGGGTAGGGCATTGTTTTGGCCTTTGTCCACTTAACTAGTATCATATACACTGGCTTCGGTCACTGTTCACTTGTCTTCTTAAGTCTTTCCAGCTCTGTCTATTTCTCAATCTGGTTGACCAATGTCTTCCTGCATATTCCTTGAATAGATCAGCCCATCTCTCTTGGTCTTCCCTAGGGTCTACTTTCAATTGTTGCTTATGGTATTGCTAATTCTCAAAATAATAGCAAGAAGCAATTACTATTCTATACTTACCTGATTGGCTATCGACTGACGGTGCAGGGCTAAGTGTGACAGAGTTGCCTTGGTGAACAAGATGAGCGAGACTTGGGGTCTGGAAATCAGATGTCACTGCAGTCGATGAGAGGAGGTTGTTCCAGGTGGGTGTGGAAGGGTGCGATGTGTTTCCTGCCGTATGATGGAGTGTGAGAGAATAGTGATGTCGTGAAGTAGGAGTCACAGGACTGCTGGGTAGGCAGCGCTGCAGTGTCTGTGCATCCCGTACCAGCATCTGCAGTACATTGTGTAGGACATCACCTGATCCAGGTGATCGCTCGGCTAAGTCGCTCTTTGTTAGGAGGCAAATTGCCTTTCCTATGACAGAAAAATATAAAGTTAAGGCTTGACACAGTATTTTTCTTTTTCTAACTACACAATAAAAACTTAACAAAATTTGAGCTCAGTGCAATTAAAGGTTCACTGTCTGCCATCCCATCTATGTTTTATTATTCAATACATGAAAACAATAGATTCTGGTTATAAAATACTTATGATAAAGATTATATCTAGGGAAAATCGAAAATATTGGATAAAAATTCCACTTCAAAGAAATAGGCCCAATAACATATATCACTCTGACAAAACCAGAATTTCTGTCTCTACTTTTTCTTAGATCCAATAGTAAACGATGAAAATCAGTTTTAGATTTAATTATCTCTGTTCATTCTCCCCGGACAGATTGTATGGTCGGTGTACTGCATGGGTCTGTTCTGGGCCCTCTATTGTTCACTACCTACATAAATGACATTACAGACACTATTAACCATTGTCTTTGCAGACAACTTACAGATTTACATGCACACTACTGCTGAAATGTTGGACAATATAAAGGTAAAAAATGATCTAATAGCCAAATATAGACTCAAACTAAATCTGGACAAGACAATGACAATCATCATTGGTCACCATCAACTACTTAACACCATCAATCTAAATGATGTCCCTTCGGTCAAGCTAAACAATATCGCTATAATATACAAAGACTTGGAGTTTATATTGACAAGAACCTAAGCTGGAATTTTCATGTTATAGAGCTATGTAAGAAAATCTCTTCTATAATCTATTCATTTATGCACTTTAAAAATTTCCTTCCATTGACATTAAAATACACTCTTGTTCACAAGCTCATAATGTCACATTTCGATTATTGTGACTCTCTACTTTCAGACTTACATGTACCTATCTCAAAGACTTCAGCGACTTCATAATGCTTGTAGGCGTTTTGTCTGTAATGTACATTGATATGATCATATTTCACCCTCTCTGGGTTTTTATCACCATTCTTATCATGAACACAGAAAGCTACATTCTCTTTCAATGGTCTACAAATTACTTCGCACTGAAACTCCTCCTTATTTAGCCTGCCGTTTTCACTGCATATCAAAATATCACGACCTTGGAACAAGATCCCATCAGAACTTTGCTTTATCTATTCCCCCCTCACAATATCATATTTTATTCTTCATTCTTCACTGTTGGGACAGCTTGTCTGTGGAATTCTAATCATATGGTTCGCTTATTTATTGCTAATTAGATTATTTGGTAATGTTTGAATGTATCCACCTCTCGTTAGTGAAAGAGAAGGTTTTAAGGCCTTAACTACACCAGAGGGAAATATAAATAAATAAATATTACAGCAGAACACTTTACCATATTAAGATTTATTATATTTAGAAACATTTACCATTCATTTGAAACATCTCCATGTCAAAAGAAGGTAAATCGAACTCTCTCTCGCACCACCTAAGGAATGTTGCCACATCATCACGTGACCATACTCGAGGATCTGATGCTGTAACAAAAAACAAAATTATTTTAATAGCACATTATCGAGTAATACTGAACAATTTGAACCTATCTTGAAGAACAAAATGTTAGTTTAAAACTTTTCTATCTTCTATATTTTTACTTTTGCTACCTGTACTAGAGGCAGTATAGGTATTTGTTCAACCCTGAAATTTGATATGAATTTTCAGGATTAATACATATTTTGAGGTACCCTGAATCCGAAAATACAATTTTCAGAAACATGTCTATGTGTATGTGTGCACAGTGTAGTGTCTGTGAACAGCACGGAACAAAAAGGAAAAATCATATAAAAGAAGTTCTATATTTGGGTTGAGTAGTTTATGGGGATGGCTAAGACCTTCTGTTACTTTTACTACAACTGTACAAGAAGAAAATTTCATTTTTTGCTGTTTTCTTGAAAACGACTCTTGCAACTTCTTTTAGACTTTGAACACAAACTGCATTTATTAAGAGCTGAAACTTTTATTCAAAATATTTTCTCATATAAATTCCATGAAGGGTAGTTTTAAGCTACTCATCTTGTAAACAAACTTTTTAGTTCTGCCTAGTGAATATTACAGCTCTCAGTGAGTTATGAACAAATGAATGTGTATTCCTGCAGTTAGCAGGCGCTTACTCTATATTGCAATATGAAGGGTAAAGAAAGCTTTGAGAGTTTCTCTTATTGTAGGTAATTTGTGGCCTAAAAAACTAGACAAAATTGCAGTATCCTCATTTTGTGAACCTGCCTGGCATTTCCCCATCCCTCCACAAGAGCTGTTGGGAATGTCCGTCATATTTTCCCATGTGGCATATGCATGTTTGTTTTTGTTTTTTTTTTTGGGGGGGGGGTAAATGCAGGATTTCTATGTACCATGTATTGACATGTTGAACTGGTGTTGATAGATGTCACAGTCTTCAATTAACTCCACAAATAACAGCTTTTGGAGCCAGGTCTGGTGATGTTGATGGCCATTATACTAGGCCAGCGTTTCTCAACCTATGGTCCGCGGACCACTGGTGGTCCGCAGACATAATTAAAAAATATCATAAAGAAAGTGGAAAGTAAAGAAGTAAAATTTTTTTCTCATATTCGTTGTAATGACCTGTAATTAATACCCCAATATTAAGAACATATGCCTTCTTTTAAGAAAGGGATGTAAAATTAGGGGTCCATAAAATTTTTTAGACATTTTAGAGGTCCTCGGGTTCAAAAAGGTTGAGGAACACTGTACTAGGCCACTTGATTCAAGCATTGTTGAAACATAGTCTAGGTCCATTGTTTTGGTGGTGAAACTTTTGTAATTTATTCTTCTTAGAAACTTTTTTTCCATTCATGATTTTGAATATGCTGGTATATTAAGATACATGACTCACTTTATACACCGTACATAAAATAAGTTTTTAACTTACAAGGAATATTATCACTTGATCTATAACCAGGAGAGAAAGTTATCTAGATGGGATAAAATTATGAGTTAAATTTGATGAATAGCCTATAGAAATTTGTTATTTATGTAATTATTTCAAGAGTTGCAAATTTAATATATGTATGCTCTTAAAATGGAAGGTATTGGTTCGCACGTTGCTTACTGAAAAGGCTAGTGTGCTGACATGCTGAATATCAGAAAGCAGACCAGGAAGTACTCACTCCTGGCACCATCAGCTTATCTTTAGCCCACATTGTGTCATCCTATTATATTTATGAGCAGGAAATAAGTAATTTGCTTAATTTAAAATATACTGATGACAGATTTGCAACTTTATAATTATTTACATCCTCTCTTCCGTTAATTTAGAATTATCATAATGGTAACATTAATAAAATCGATTTAGGTAACAAAGGATTATGGTCAGACTGTCATATAGTTGAACACTAAAACTTATTACTATACCCGAGACGAGCAAAGAAAGAAACCTGAAGTAAACAAAAACCAATATGTCTGTCTCACTCTTTAGTCATACGAGTAATGTGCTAGAGTGAGACAGATGTACTGGTTTTTGTTTACTTCAGGTTTCCTTCTTAGAATGGCCAGACTTTAGATGGATGGACATTTATCAATATGAGACCATTTTTTTTAAATTAGCAGAAATGTTGAACACAAATATAGGGAATATCTTGCAAACATTTCAACACACTGTACTGGTTTCAATGATTTCCAGGCTTAAATAATTAAATATTTAATAAGACATTTTATATAACTTATATTACGTAAAATTCTCTTTTTTGAGTCTTTAATTTAAAGTGTGCTCTCTATGAAATGGGTAATATCTTAAAATTTGAATCGGCTTTATCATGAAAATTTTACGAAAAAAATACCAGATTTATTTTTATCATTAAAAATGCGAGAGAAAAAAAACACATACACGAGAAAATTTAATTTCTTAGGCAAAATGACTCTGATTGCGTTGCACAAATTTAATCAAGCTTGATGAATATTTACTACAAATAGATTATCTTGAATGTATGGCAAAAACTTAGGAAGATATATAGGCCTACCTTTTTCTTACATATCCTTTGATCATATCTAGGTAAGAAAACCACTTTGTAACCTGATAGTAAACACATTATGGATGAAATAGTTGGAAAATGATACCAAAAATGTCTACTATCTATAATTTTTATTAAATATAAAATTTATTGAAATTGAAAACAAAGAAAATCCAACACGGAACTCTCCTAGTCGGGTTTTCTAAAAGCACCAAAAAAAAATTGAAAAAAGAATGTCTGGCGACACAGAACTACAATAATAATATAAAGACCCTTTAAAGTCAAAAAGTTATAAAATTCATAGCATTCTGAGAAACTAGTAGTCTGAAGGCTGAGAGGTCAGGTAGAATGGGTAAACCAAGATTGTAGTGTCATTGAACAAAAGTTAAGTAGATGGGTTGTGGAATTGGAACGTCCTTTTTTATTTTTTATTGGTAAGTTAAATTGAGGACAAACATTACTTGATGGGATTTTCATTAAATACAGCATACTGATTATTCATAAAAATGTTTGCCTAGTGTAAAGCAATAGAAAGTAAATATACCTATGGAAGACCACTTATAAATTAATACTAGATCGACACAACCATAAATTTTGAGAACAAGTTAATAAAATACAGAACATTTCACAATATGCAGTCTGCACACAGAAGTTGACACCAAGACCTAAAATATAAGATAGCTTGTGAATTTAACTGAAATTTTTTTTGAACCTCCAAGGAAATTTTATGATAAATGATCTATGTTGAAAAGTACTAAATTAATTTTAGTATAAGAATTTATGAATCAGAAATAAAAATGGAAAATATATTTATGTTGAAGTAAATTGAATGAAATATTGAGAAATATATTTTCTTAATGTTAATTTATAAACTAAGACCTTAGTAAAAAGGTAAAAATTAAAATATTTTTTTTACTACCATATTCTTCACTACTATTGTGAAGGGAAATCAGTACAATGCTAATGAAAATGCATATATGACACATGTAAAATACTCGATTGACAATAGTGACTTGTCAATTAATAGGAGAAATGTATTTCGTACTGAAATCAGTGAGGATACTATAAGAAATAAAATGAAAATGGGTTTATTAACAAAAGAAAGCATATCGTGACAATTGAACTGTCTTTTTAATATGGCTGGAAGTAATATAATTGCAAGCACTAAGTATATTGATGACTTTAGCCTTGGGTTCACTCTCCTCCCATTCTTCCTGTCCCTCCAAGGCCAACAAGGGCACAAAATAATCACACAAGTCCGGGAAGTGATGTCACATCATGTCTTAAGATGAATTGCATACGGTAATTAACATATCTCACACCTTCCTCATTTCCCACTTTATCTAAGTACATAACACATTATACGCCACCGTATGTCTCATATTGCCTTTGGTCTGCCCATTTCAAGATTTAAAAGAAGCTAGCTCCAATGGTTAGCAACAAATCCTTTTAGTAATGTAAATTAATTTTTAAATGCATCTGTAAATATGTGTATGTAATTTTAAATGTTAATTGACTCTGTCTATACATCATTAATAACGTTTACATTAAATTATTATTATTATTATATTATTTTATGTGTGCATAAATGTGACAGACCCATGTCAGTAGATTTACTGGCATGTGAAAGAAGAACTCCTGCGGGACAAAATTCCGGCACACCGGCGACGGTCAAAGGCCTAAGTTGCAATACATTCCCATCGTTAAATAACCATAGGTCTATACCAACTAACCATTATTATTATTATTATTATTATTATTATTATTATTATTATTATTATTATTATTAACAGGTTTGTTGAGAAAAGGCGAAGTATTAAATGAACAATACATATTTTTCCAGTTTCATGTTGAAAAACCTAAGTGCTCACAGCGGTCAGGAAAATGATTATTATGACCATCCAGTGACCCTTGAAATGCCCACGCAGTCTATGTGGGGGCTATTTTAACTGAGCACAGACAAAATCGTCAGATAAAACAACACATTCCTGGGAGTCTATCCATTCAAATGTTATTAAATTGTTCATCCTTGCTCCACATCCACATATATTTTTATTCTTGTATGCACTTAAAAATTTTCAAGTTAGCACGTCCAATTCTATGAATAAATAAAAAACCAGAGATCTATTTAGTGTGAACAAGATCGCGTCATGGTTTTGAGAAATTAATATGAAGAGGTTTATTAAGTAGCTTTGATTGTTTAAAAAATGTTGCGTAAAAATTAATGTACGTTTTGACAGGTGCTACTTTCAGCGATATTAATATGTATTTTTATTTTTTTTTTAATTTTACTTTCAGCAATAGCTTGTTATTATTAAATTTTTCGCGAAGTGTTACTCTCATCAATATTAAAAATTTAATTTGTCCTAAGGGTTCCCAGAAATGTAACCTGTGCACATTTCGAGTGTTCCCAGATACGTTTCCTGTGCGCAATTATAGTATTTTTAAAGATAGCCGCTGACCGAGTGCGCATTTAATGTGATCCAGTTGAAAAATGGTTTGGAATAACCTTCGTAAACAAATCAGGATCTGATTGTGGGCAAGTGAATGCTAATAGACCTATAAAAAAGAGAAATATAATAACTTGGTCCTTCGCCATGGGTGAGTCGGTGACGTGCCCACATTCCATCCTGCGGCCTGATTTCGATTCTTGGTCGAATGGGGATTTTTCAGAAGTGAAAAACTTCCTTCCTGGGTTCAGAACTGGGCATTGTGCTGGCCCTTCATCCCCATCCCGTGGAAGGAAAAAAAAAACTGTTTAATACACCGTGGCTCTCACCTCACGGTTCCGTACCCGCCTTTGGGATGTTCAACCAATTTATAAATCCGTGTCGCTACATCCCTGAAGGGACTAGGCCTACCACTCGACCGCTGCTTCATCTACCATAGGCAGATTGGTAGACTGGGGGCATGTGGTCACCATGCCGACACCCACGACCGTTAAAGATAGTTTCCATGACCAGAATCGCTACATCTCAATGAAGCTTTTACTAACTGACTTATAAATACGCCGCCTTAAAATTGTATAAAAGGACTGATATAAGATCAATAGAATAGTGCTTTATATAAAATGTGAGGATTTTTTATCCGCAAGTTAGGATTGTCATTTATGGAAATCAGCTATTCCAGTGAAATTTTCTTCAATGATTTGAAACTTATAGTCCACTGGCAATCTTACTTGAAGCTTAGTTATATACACAAATCCAATTCTGATTCGTACCTTGGATTCAAAGTATTTCTTGTTCTTCAAATATTTGAGATGTAGGCTAAATATTAAGAAAAGACAATGTAGGATACAATACAGTGTTGCCATACGTACGACTATAGTCGTACACATACGACTATTTCATAGATTTGTACGACGTACGACGCAACCATGTGTCGTATGCCTATTCATACGACTATTTTTAATATTAGCAATTATACTACCATTTTGTGTTTATTTTTTTTAGCAATCTACTGCAGAATTTCAATTTAGATAAACATGAAGTTCTTTGTTTTTTCGTAGTTTATTTTGTATTATTTTGTATGTCACTAAATGAATGGCGGAATGTTATAATAGCCATTGTCAAATAAAACTCAGTCCATTTATTTATTACAGGCTTTCACGGGTCGGTGCCGCATTTTGCTTAAGTTGTATTGTTATTGCCACTTCTCTCATTATTCTTTTCCAAACATTTTATATTTTAGCCGCACGTGTGCAAAACGAAGCGATCCAAATCTCTAAAGAAATTATACCGATAAAGAGCAGCTGGTCTTATTGTTTTTATTTTATTTTGACCAAACATAATAATCATATTGTTACTATTAATAGTATATGTTGACACGTGCATATCAAAAGTGGCTGTATAAATGACATTTAGAAATCTTACTTTCTTATGGATTGCAATTTATTAATATTTTATTATTATTATTGTTGTTATTATTATTATTATTATTATTATTATTAGATTTCTTTCTGCAACACCTGCAGGTTGCCGACGACAAAGAGTACCAACAACAATGAGAATATGTAGCCTATACAGTAGGAGAGACCAATCAGCTGAGTAGTAGCGGTAAACAGCAAAGTCAGCATGCGTGAGTGGAGTTGTAGCACGTTATAGAACTTACAAAAGCATAGCCTATTATTATAACCACCAAGCTTGCATTTATAGAAAAACCGTATCTTATTCGAAAATGCAAGGGCGCTTCGCTACAGCTGCCGCCTCCGCTTCGCGCACTTAACTATGTGGTTAGTGTTATGTATTATTTAGGCTATCTGTAGACAACCTAGCTTAATGCAGCGGTGGGTATAATACAAGGCACTAGATGCTCGTAAGAAATGGTTTTGATAGAAAGTGATCAATGGAAGTAATTCGCATTCAAATCGCACAATAAAATGATAAAAACTGACATTGCGACCGGCACACAGCACACCTGCCATTGTAGGCTACTGAATTTGTCGTCTGCTGCGAGAACCGTCTGCTATCACTATATACAAGAAGGACAGTTGGTCACTCTGCCTCGCTCAGAAACAAAAAAACATCACACAGTCCGTGGAAATGTGAATATCGCGTGAACGGGTTCGCGCCATTGGGATTATGCCAAAATGTCTGTATAGAGTACCTCACTTGGCAATCATTGTAATTATATTATTATTATTATCATCATCATCTCCATCCTGACAATTCGCAAAGTGTACGACGATTTTAACTAGCGTACGACTATTTTCAGTTGTTGGTACGACGGTTTTACTTTTCTGATCTGGCAACCCTGATACAATAAGATGTTGTATAATGTTTGTTTACAAGGTTGTGGTCTAAAAATTACCTTTCTCAGACAGACGTACATAATTACAACTTATGTAAATGTTTTGTAAACCAAATATGTGATGAATATTTATTGGAGTTGGTATGGGCAATTTTCAGTTCCGGAAGTTAATAAATAATACATAATTATTATATGACAGTCTGCAGCATCATTGGAAATTAATAAACTTGTTATGTGCTTCAAAATGTGAAAATATGTTTGTCGCGTAAGTTATATAAGGCTATAATCGAAATTTTCTCATCTACATATATATATATATATATATATATATATATATATATATACTCGTATAAAAGGCAATGCTAGTATGTGTGTCCTTTATAAACTAAAAAAGTACCGGTACTGGACTGATTTACTTTTTAAAAATCTTTTTCTTTCAAAATTATCGGTGTTGTCAGGAGGAGGTTTAAAGCTATTGAAATCCGCAATGTGACCTGTAGAAAGAAAGCGAGGGGTCTAAATGTCTTATTTAAATGTTACACTGAATTTATCAAATGCAATTCAGATCTCATCCTAAAAAAAATTGCTTTAACGTATGAACGGTTAAAGATAAAACGCAAAATATCGTATATTCTTGAAGGAAATTTAATTCTCTACAATTTTATTTCTTATGACTTTTTCGTTGGTCGAAGGGCCGAACAGTTAGCTAATGAAATATGGCAAAAAAACACGAGGCAATTTGATTTTTTTTTTCAAAATTAGCTAACTTTGAGCGCGAATATCTCGGAAACTAGGAGAGCTAGCGGAAAAGTTAACAGAATCAATCTTGTTGACCATTTTGTCAGCTTTAATTTTGTATAAAGTGGTATTATCGCTAGGACCCATAGTTTCCGAGATATAAGCAAAAAACCGAAAAAAGGGATCTTTTAAGGGCCCCCCCGCTCACCTCCTAGGAGTGAGGACTTTTAGTATGTTACCTCCTAACTAGTCCAAACAAAGTCCCAAAGTAAAAAATTGTGTTCCTTCCATTTCCCTCTACACCTCTTTTTGAGCATTCATTGACTGGACTATTATAAATTCTGTTACTGTAATATGCTCTTATGTTCATCAGATCACAATATTGTCATTTCTTTACTATACAAGCATGTGCCCGCGATTATTTACTCAACAAATAATGTGTTTTACAGAAAAATCATTATATTTATTAACACTTTCATCGTTTTTACATAAATTGCATTACGTAATTTATTATGAATTACATAATTTTATTCTTAATTATATTGTTTTTCCGTAACAAATATAAATAATTCCATAAGGGCATAAAGATTCGAAATGAAACGCTTAAAACGTACCACAGACTCAAGAACCTTATCCAAATCATGCATAAATAATTAAAACTGAAAATAAAAAAATTAAAATCCCGGTTTCGATGATTAAAGTGCGATGCCCGGGGAAGAAAACGACCTCCGATTCGAGTTCCCTAACCCCCCCCCCCCCCAAAAAAAACGCATAGTGAGTTTCGTCCAAATCATTCAATGCTATTTTTTTTCTCCCGGTTGCTATGGCATTTGAACAGTGTCTTTATTAGGTGGCGTTGACTGTGCGTTCATGAGACCCGAAGTTTTCTTTCTATATAGACTAGGCCTAGTAGACTACAATATTTAAAATTTTACATAAAGTCAAGCCATTCTGTCGAGGAAAGAAAGAGTTGCTTACCAAGACTAGTTGGGAGATGTGTCTTGAAGTCTAGGAGTGGTGATACGGGGGGCGGTTGACTGGGAGCGTTGGGGAATCCCAGGGGATATCTCCAGAGCAAATCCGTGGGGCTGAAGGGCAGCGACAACGGCAGGCGTTCCATCGCCGCTACAGGGGGTAGAGAAAGAGGCAAGAGTTTCATAACACAACTCTCTGGCTAACACAGTCTTGCAGTTTCTGCTGCGGTAAATCCCAATGATGGATCTGTGAAAGAAAAAGAAAACATTAAAAAAACCGAAGTTGAAAGCAGAGAACACATGAAAGTAGGAAACTCTTCTATGCGTCTGTTTGGCAGCGATAAACTAATTATTTGAAAAAAGAAAAAAGATATATATACATTGTATGGATATAGAAATTAACGTATAGCCAATTTAAACTCAACAATAACATAATAATAATCATAATCATAATCATCATCATCATTATCATCATCAAGGATATGAGCAACTCGAAGGAGAATTAATTATGTGGAAAATGTTTCTATTAACTTCAATTTGAACAAATTATTCCAGCTAAGTTCGGAGGTAGTAAAGACCACTACAAAGTGGCTACATATCACTGGGGCCTATTTCCGTTTTTTGTTTGTACTAGATGGGAAGCAAATTCCATCCAGCATTTGCCCAACGATAAAAAAAACTCAGCCTTTCTGGTAATGGATTTGAACAAATAACAGCGTTTAAGTGAATGGGTCTTAAACCTTTTGATTCTTTTATGTTGTCTAAAGCGTTACTCTACACACCTGAGATTTGAATTCTCAGAGGTAGGTCTAATCCCTGTGCTCCTGCACTTCTACCCATTTGTGTTAGATCTACCATATTCCTGAGCATGGAGGTATCCAGTAAGTTCACCATTTCATAACAAATTGTCCTATTGCTGTTTTAAGTTTTCATCGCATTTGTAAAAATTTGTCCTGTTAAATAATTTCCCTATTAACCTACAATTTAACAAGATAAATAAAAGCGTATGACTTGGCCATCTTTTCTTTGCAATTTGTGCGTCGCACTTTCAGCATTCCATGCGCTACATCCCATGGCTTGAGGGCCAATTCCCTTTGCCGTTATTTATGATATTATTGGCTGCAACCGTTACTTCTTTATCAAATACTCATTAGTTGACCTCATGAAGCTAAGTGTACTCCGTCCCAAACCTTTCTACCTCTCAGGGGGAAAAAAAACAAAAACAAAAAAACAAATAGGAACCAGGGACAGAATCCGGGCCTGTGAATCCGTAATCAGTAATGCTAAAGTATCTAAACGCTTGACCAAGCCGGGGTCCATTTTCAACACTACCGTCTATATACTGTAGTATATTATATACTGGGCAGGGCAGCTTTCAGGTGTATTCAGATTTCTCTGGAGATACGATGGTAAAATGAAAATAAAAGCCATTGTGGACAGGCAATCTCAAAACGTAAGTTTGTAGAGATCTGAACCCCATAATGCTAGCATTTTTGTTTGAAGAAATACTTGGGACATCTCTAAGCAAAAAAAATTCATTATTGTTCTATTCTTTTCTATCATTGAGCTGGGAGTTATAGTTATACTTTATGTAGTTTGTCGTATCTATAAAGGTCAATAATTACGCTGGATATTTGTGATTTAAATATTGAACATTATACTTGAATATGCAATGCGTTGACATTCACGTTGTATGAGTTGGCATTTTAATGGTTGCAACCTCTGTCTTGTTCGCGCATTCAGGAAGTTCTCACGAATCAAGGGGGCCTTGAAGTTACAAAGGAAGTTACAGCCATTTACTTCAAAGATTACCAACTCCATTACGAAGTGGTCCCGGAAGTCTGCTTACCAAATAAGACACTGAAAAAGCAGTCGGGTAAGACATGCATTGCAACCGTAATTCTGTGACTGAAATTAGCTGATTTTATTGAAAAATGTTAATGTTTTTTGTCAGTTTTTTTAAAAGTTACGCAGAACGATGCCAAGAACAGTCATTTTTGAACTTTTTATGTGCGAAACTTCAGACTTTTAACCAATCTGGTTTTCTGATCCAATGGTTTGCTCTGATTTATTGCAAACTTATAAAACTTGGTACATTTGCTATATGTGAGAGGAAGTTCACTGTTATTGCATCATTAGGGTTAATTTTTTCAAACCGAAATTATTCAACTTTGTTTACCTTTATCAGTATTTTTTATAGATCATTCTGACATATAAAAGGGATTAGATGACACATCCCTTATTCGTGCTGCATACACTACACGAAATTGGATTAGCAGACCACGATGGAAAACAGCATAACACAAATTTCACCTGAAGAAAAACTGGACCTTGATAGGAATAAAAAATGCATTAATTTTTTTAATTAGCATCTTTGATGCTAAGAGCTAGTTACTAAGCTTTCAAGTGAATGAACTCTTACTGTAGCCTGGATAAAAAGTAATAATTTTTTATTTTTATGTATAGGCCTATATTGGATATTGAATGCTCGACTAAAATGCCTCATAATTGCAGGACAGATTTCATATCATTTGCTTCATTTTAATTTTTAGCAAAATCGCATAAACTTGTAATGAATATTAAGATCTTTTACCACAATTATACAGAACGGTTTGCTGTGAATTCTAGCTATATCATCATTTTACAATCCATCACTCAAAGAAACCGTGGCACTCATTTGTTTTTAAGATGGGTGTAAGTGACATATTTAATATAAAAATCAATGATAACTATACAACTGACTTAGGTTAGAGTGGTAGCCTATACAGTAACCACAGTTTTGAATGTAATTATCTCGAATTTGCTAAGTCATTCTTCGATATGCATATATTCATTGAAGATTTTAAAAAGTCTTATAGTAATGATGAATTACATTGACCAAGGAAATTTTATGTTTTGAAGAGACTATTTATCATTTTCGTGCGGTCCGCAGCTTTAATAACTTATTCATCTTGGTTTTATGATAAAATCTTTCTATGTCACACTGGGACAGCCATATATTCCACTAACTTAAAAAATAAACTCCACGGTGCTACATCCTTGAAGGGACAAGGCCTACCACCCGACCGCTGCGTCAACTACCATAGGCACATGGCAGGATTGGGGGGGGGCATGTGGTCAGCATGCCGAGACCCACGGCCGTTAACTTACACTAACTAAAATTTGCCGTACCAAATAGCATATTTTCTTTCTCCGAAAGCACATTAAAATTACGGAGTCAAACTTGCCGGACACAACATGCTGCTGAATAATATTCGCAGTGGACACAGCATGTTGTCTGGGCACT
This sequence comes from Ectobius pallidus, assembly GCA_964059195.1. Classification (NCBI taxonomy): domain Eukaryota; kingdom Metazoa; phylum Arthropoda; class Insecta; order Blattodea; family Ectobiidae; genus Ectobius; species Ectobius pallidus. The sequence continues at coordinate 45,553,430 of CAXKWD010000004.1, read as the reverse complement.
GGGTTGCTGTGTCAACCTGCAGTTACCGCTAACAAGACCTAGCTAAGCAAGGAAACCGGCGAACTCCAACTTCCAGACGTCCCGTTAAAACGGGAAAACAATTTTTTATCTTCCGATACCTTCTATAATGCATTATGTTTTTCCAGCCTTAAGGTGATTCTCAGCCTGTACGATTTAAGTGTGACGGCGAACTTCCTCAATTTAGCGAATGCCGTCGCATATTATTTGCTAATGATCCAAACGGTGTTATATAAAACTGCTATGTAGATACAACACCGCTCAGGATATGTACAAAATAATGACATTGATTCTAGTAAATGTTGATGTAAGCATATTTGTGTCATTGTAGAAGAATAAATTGTTGTGATAACCATGGTTTCGTTTCTAAACTTCCGAGTTCTAAGTCAAAATACTAATGAAGAGAGAACTGTTTTAATAATAATTACTGCAATAGCTTCATGTCGAGCAGAAACGAGCAAAGGATGTTCAGTCTTAAAATGTAAGTGAAAAAAGCACAAAATTAACAGTAGCCTAAGCCTACTCATAATAAATGTTCGAATAACACATTCACAAGACTATCAAATTGGTAACGTCTTGGACTCGCGATCGGGAGGTCCCTTGGCCGGCCAATTTGACGTTTTTTCTTTCATGGTTTCCCCAGTCGTAAAGGCAAATGGTGAATGGATATTTACATATTTACATTTACATGAATCAACCTCACCATTTCATGATGCATCATATCCATTTAAATTAATATCACTTGAAATTTAGTCCATAAAAATACACCAATAATAGAAACAATTGGCAATCAATAGTTCCATGACCTATCCTTCTGTATAGACAAACATCCCGATCTCCTGTTACGGCCTCGCAGCTGAAAAGAGATGAATTTAAAAAAATACCATCGAAGGGAGATGTTTACCACCGTTAAAATGTTATGAATTTCGCCAGGTCTATCAGTAAGCTATTAGTACCCGTAGGGGCAAAAAAACTAAAAACTAAAAACCAAGGCGCTTCATCAGTGGCGGACGCAGAAATTTTTTCGGGGGGGGGGGGGTTTGAATAGGTAGAAAGAATACTAAAAAAAATTAATCACCTTACATATAAAATTAGTTTATAAAACTTGCCACTTAGAGTACATTATATAGCCTTTTTTCAAATTTCGGGGGGGGGGGGGGGGATGTAACCCCCTATCCCCCCCTGCGTCCGCCACTGCACTTTATCCCTTTGAGGGCCCATAAAGGATCTCTAGACACAATAATGAAATACAAAATCGGTTATCAAACAGTCAATTATATACAGACGTGATTTATGTAAAGTCAGTAAGCCTATTCTAATTAATATCGCTCGTCATTTCCGATTAATGACGAGTGAACATCATTTCTTTGTTAGTATTTGTTTCGCTTTCAGCCTCATAGGATGAAAAAGCAAGAGAGATGACAGATCTGCCCCATAACCATATTGTACAAGTAGAAGTTACCTAGGTGGGGTTTTTCCTCACCTGTAAGACGAATATCGGGTAACTTTATCGATCTTCGTTATCATCTTAGAGTGAGTGTGTGAACGCCTGGTGTGTTTTGTTCTATGTGTTAGTGTTGTCTCGGAGTTGGCCCCGGCATTGGGCTGATCACTTATCCGGGGAGGCTCTCGGCTGATCACTTATCCGGGGAGGCTCTCCAGTCCTTGTCTGATAAAAAAAGTATGTCTGCGATCCAAAAGAAATCCCTTTCCCGACAGGTCGCGGCTCTGTAAGGTCCGGGCGGCGTGGGCCGTACAAACGTCTCTACAGCGGGGGAGGTTAAACTAAGAAAAATAATAAGGTACCGCAATGATTTGCATGGTACTAACTAATGTATTAACTAACTAATTAACTAAGTCACTCATCTTCTTCCTACATTGTTTTCTCATCAATATCGTGTTTGAGTGTTTAAGTTACATGTCCTGCCCACCTCTGTCTGCCTCATTTAATATCTATGTGATGAGCGATGTAACACTTGAATTTCATCATTATAAACTTTTCTCTACTGTCCAATGAGTTGACCATGCTTGGATTCGAAAATCTTTCTCGTTAATTTGCCCTGAAATATTCTAAATTTTCTAAAATATTAGAGCTCACGTGGTGCGACAGCTATGTTCATTAAGGCGTATGCTATTGGGTATCTTGCTGTCTCCTATTCATGCTACAAGAACTGATTAATTAAACTGATACCTACAATGTTTGCTGAAATACATCTAAGTTATCTCTCGACAATGTTAAAGTTTTATGCATTGCATGATAAGCTCATGGTAAATGCAAAGAGAACTTCGGTATTTAAAGAATGATAAACACTTACTTGAGATCTTTAAGGTGCTCAAGTTCATAGCACTCACCTGGCTAAGAGATGCAAAGACATTAACGCATGCGAGTCGCGTATACAGGTGCTACAAATCATAACCACACACTACTCGCGCACCTTAGACTAAACTCCGCCTGCTTTCTGCATCCGAAGGTTGACAGTCTGTTTTTAAAACAATCCATGACTTCACATACTTTCGTCTCTATCCACGATGCAGAAACCGATGACTAATACAATATTGCTATGTAGCTTGCAAAATATTTCCTCTTTCATTGAACTCTTAATATAAACATTATGGCGTGCAGAACTACACACAAAATGATGCTTGTTAGTTTGATAAACATTTCGCGGTGACATTGTAGGTCATTAAAGTAAATATCCATCAGTGATAACCAGGCTTTAAAACTTAGTGCCCGATCGAATATGTTAACAGCAACCGTACTGTACAGACTTTGCTCGGCGTATGTCCTAGCTACCATATGCTAGTTCACGTGATAGTAAACAAACCGCAATACAGATATAGGAAGACCACAAAATAACTTCTCATTATCTAAACTCACATTACAAGCATGCAAAACGACACTTTCTCCTATTTGTGTATAATAGTCCCTCCCAAATGTTTCAATATATGTTTGCGTTTTAGAAAACTTTACTTTCGGCATGCCGAACACGTATTATAAATTTAAACACGCACAATGACAAGGTACACTGTTGACCAATTTGAGAGGCACCGTACTACGAGAGCATTCACTTCTCGGTTCTACTATCAATGACTGTCTTATCAGCCTACGCAATCACCCTCCACCCCCTATACTCAGGTTGTTGGTAACCGGAATCAACTCCCTCTGTGGGTTCGGGCACTAAGATTTAAAGCCTGGTGATAACTGATGAATGAAGTGATGCCAGTTCTGGGTTTAAATATGATTTTACGGCCATAAAAGGGAAACATAATTTACAAAGTATATAGCCTATTTCAAATTTGTATTTTGTTATGTCCATTATAGATATTTAAATAAATGCTATATGTGACGATTACATGACTTCCTTTATTCTATGCAAGAATCTTGGCGAATTGCTTTTTAAAGTGACGTAAAAAGTTTGAACATTTCCAAAAATGGTTACCAAAATTTGGTTCGACCGGAGGTGATAAGCTTCATTGCTTGGCACTCCGGGGGTAAGGGAGGGCACTAAAAAAAATAAAAAAGATAATTGTCATCGATCTGGGCCGAGTCGAACCGCGAACTTGAGCTCAGAAAGTACAACTGTTTTCGGGAAAATCATTATGGAACGAAAATTTCTGCGAAGTAAAATAGTATTTACGATTTGAAATTTTCCATGTGCTTCGTGTCTCATCTTCGGGAACATCTGACTCAATACTGTGATTTCGTTTTAATGTGTTTTTCCACTTTTTAATTAACTTACATATTAACAAATATACACATTTAGCTTTAAGGAGAAAACAATAGATTATCAGGTCACATTTTAGGAAATTATTCATTTGTACTTTTCTAGATTGCAAAGAAATTAATTTCGGCTAATATCTGTGAAAACTATGATGATACGTTAAAATAACACCTTACTTGGATTTTTAAAATAGCCTATTGGCATTTTGAAACCTGAAAACTGGTCTGTTGCAAAATAACTGTTACACCAAGGCCTACAATATTAATTTGTAGGATGAAATTGCTTGGCTAATTATGTCCTACGCGTATATCCTAATACACATACAGGAAAACCACCACATCTTCCTAGATTTTAAAATGCTAGTTAACCTGCTTTAGATCCATTATGCATATTATCATATTAATGTAATATGAAGTTTATTTAATAATATGAATTTTAAAACCGGTACAAATAACATTGCGTTCTTCTTTAGAAGAATCTCCAAGGCCTTTTGAAACTTCCGTGAGGATACTTCTTTAACGGGTTATCAAAATATAAACAATCGCGAGAAAGTTAAACATAGTAGCCTAATAGTGTAACGGGAATCCATACCAATGGCTCGTGAGGAAATAAGATAAAATCTCACCTGGGAAGATGTATTAGTATAAATTAACAGCACCAATATGAACCAGCCGAGGAGGTTGCCGTGATATATCGGTGCAGATGCAGACTGTATTGTATTGGTCACGTTCTGAACTCCTTTACAGAGACTTTTCGTAATGATGAAGAAGCAGGAAAGGAATTTTGCTGAATACACAGCTTCCGTGTTTCGAGGAGCCCCCATTTTAGCAACGTCTGGTTCTTCGTTCTTGATCTGTTTCCGGGTTTTCCCGTGTGTGTAGCAATTGCAGAATTTGCATTTCTTCCAGGAAAATGTATTTGGACAGACTGTTGGCCAGGACACTTAAGAGTTTTGCCAAAAATGTATTTTAAAATATTTAAGATTGATCCTACTGCAGTGGTTCCCAAACTTTTCAGTCCGCGGACCCCTTGAAAAAAGTTAAAATTTCGCGGACCCCCTCTGGCGTTTGAAAAAAAGCTAAATAGATACTTTGATTCAAATTTATTAAATTCAATAAACAAAATAACACTATCAATGGTAACAAACAGAGTTTACTCCTTATGCTTAATTTACAATGGAGCGACACCCGCGACGCGACAACAGCGACGCGGCATTCGACATTTACTAACCAATGGCAAGCAAGCATTTCTGCGGCAAAACGTCACGATGGCGGCGCGACGAAAGTTGAGTTGGAGTTAACTTTTACCGCGCGACATCAGCTGAGATGAGCGGAAGTCGAATGTATTTTGTTTTTCCAATGGCGATGACAGTCACAGCAATTTAAATGGGGAACGATACTACATTTATTTAGATTTCTATATGGTTTCTAATCATTTCAAGACGGGTTCAAGAAATTAAATTAATTTTCTCAGCCTATAAAATTTATTTACTGCCCTTTCTTTGAAAAGGATGTTATGTGTTCCACGGCATAAAACTAAGCTCAAACTAACCTCAAATTCAAAGTTACTGCAATACAGGCTCTGCTGGAAATACTGCTTCTCGCGTTGAAAATAATGTATTTATACTATATGAGGACCTGTGATTTGCAACAAGGTGTCATTCACATATTATTTTGCTAATAGGAATCTGTATCTCGGTAGCCGTAAACATTTCGGAATCAGGGAACCATAATTCCCAAGCAATAAATAATTGACGCTCCCTGACATGATTTAACTTTTTCCTTCATATATAGGGCTAAAAGTATTCTTGAATTGCATGAATATCAAGTCAGTATTATTTAATATGTTTGATTATTTCACGTCGCGACGTATTGTGAACACAGTCCGCGACGCGACGCGATACTGCAATTCACGTCGCGTGTCGCGGGTGTCGCCCTATTGTGAATGCTACTTTAAAGTGAACGGTGAAGATATGTAATTTGAGAAAATTACGGGATATCCTATTTCTTCTTAAACCGCCTGCTGACCCCTGAAAGACCGGACCCCACTTTGGGAATACTGTGTATCGCAACAATACAAGAGACAAACCTTGCAATTCGTGTAGAAAGCGCATTCAAATGCATTAAAACTGTAATGAATTCACTGATTAGCTTTTTTCGCTGTTTAACCGCCCTTTCGAGGAATTTGTAGGCAAATGTAGGCTCCATAGGAGAGGGATCGAAAATCTATTTTTCATATAGCCTGCATTTATATAAGGATTGAAGGAAGTAATCAGAAGTACTCAGGGCCCCTCTTAATACATCACAATCATGCATTGACAAAGGACAGGGTGTTATGTTGATTTCAAATCCGGCTTTCGCCTTCGTGAATGGAGAAAACTTCGAGATATCCGACAGATTTGTGGGCCGTGGGGTTTGAACCCGCGATTACACGAATGTGAATTCTTGATGTTATCATCTTGACCATCATAATCGGCACTGTCTTTTTCTTGCGCTAACGATCCAGAAGTTCGGCATGCATGTAAAATGTAACTAAGGTAATATGAGCTTGTGAAAAATTAATAACTCTCGGGGAACACGCCTCGCATTCATTCATTCCCTCTCTCTTTCTCATAAACATATATGTCATATGTTCACACTAGTCACATAATTCCGAATAGCTCTTTGTTTCCAAAAGGTAAAAATGTGCCAGATTGAGAGTTCTTAAGATTCATTTTAATGCAAAATTGTGCCCTCCAATTTTCACCAAGAACATAAACATTATATTGTTTTAATACTACGTTATTGTCAAGCAAAAAATTAGAATATTAGCACTTATTTGTTCACGACTATTTTTTTCAGACATTGGCCGTAGACTGCATTAGGCCACCCTGGTCACACTATAATTAGGCTACATCATTTGACCCGATGAACAAAATTGTTGAGTTCTTATATTTCGATAAGTTAAACCAGTTCTACTTAAATTGAATACATGGCTCTGATTCTCTTCATCAAAGAAGGTACAGCTAAATAGGCTTAATTACAAATCATCTTACCTCTTTGAATATTGGCATCATAACTTAATGTACCCATAAAAACCGAAAATAATTTTTTGTGGCCGTATGCAATTGATGTGAACACATTCAGCCATATGTGCACTTCAGCGGTTGTAGGCCTACTGTTTCCCTCGTGTCGCCACTGTGTAAAAATCACTGCTCTGGCGGCACTTCCCAGCGTTATGTTTGGGAATTTTGAGAAATGATTACCATAACAATTGTCGTTGTGTACAAAACATTGTGATATCACGTCTCCTCCCAAGTAAGTTCTTTGTTTGGGAGTTACAAATCATTCCAAGCAGGTTTGAAATGAACTTCCTGATTGGACAGACATGCAGACTTGCAACGAGGTGTGGTTGTCCGCCCACCTGGGGGAATTTCTGAGCAGAGTCGCACATCATCAGCTCATCCTTACACGTAGGGTCATTCCCTCACAGCTAAGGACACGATGCGAAACAATATTAAACATAAATAGCAGTACAAGCTACGATACATCCGTTCTCATAGCATTCCGTATGCGACAGGTCAAAACAGGCGTTTTATTATGTGCGGATCGAGTAAAACGTGGTTTGATTCAGTGATCAATTATATCAATTCTATAACTCTTGGTCACTAAGCTTGTAGTTATAGCCTATTTCTGGTCAAAAGTATTTTCGTGAAATCGATTAAGCGATCATTATTACTGAGGAATTTGGTCATTCCGCATTTCATTTAGGCGCATGAGATTGTTAATTCTTTCCTCTTCCACAAAATAAATATCCCTATCCTTTTCGCCATTCTTTAAGTCAACAGATCTTTCTAAGGAAGTAAATTAATTTTACATTCAAAGCTACCTATATTTACTGGCACAAAAGTTTAAATCATATTTACTTGGAACTTGCAGAGTATATTGTAATACGTACAAGAAATTAGAACTGCATTGGTGTTTGATATGTGGTATAATAGGCCTATTACTTATAAAATAATAAAAAATCAATTTCTGCAATATTCAAGAGGCCCGAACAAATAATTTATTATTATAGGCTATAAATGGGATCTGTTTATAAAAAAATACAATGATCAAATTATAATATTGTTATGCAAGGGAATTTGGAATAAGACTATTAATTTAATAATGTAATTACCTATCTTTTAGCGTATATGAGCCCCTATTAAGTAAAATAATTGATAGCATTATCATTAAGTGTTATATACTCGTATATAAACACCTAGAACTGTAACACTTCGAAATATGTTTCAAAACAATGAAAACTTCCGTAATATACATCCTAATAAAATAAAATAATGAAAACGCAGTTCAGCTATGATTCACAGTACATTAAGACTCACCAGTGTCCTGACAGATCAAAGACGAATCTTGGCGAGACCTATTTGGCTGTGGAACCTTAGATGGATGAATATAAACTGATCAGGCTCCATGCATATGCTTCCAATTGATTTCTGTCGAATTGTTTAACAGTTCTATAACTCCGGCGAACGTGATCTGATCGAATTTCCCTGAGTAAGGCCACCAATACATGGAATGTAATTCCAATGTCACCGGCATTCTTCTGTTTAATAACTCCGCTATTTTCTGGATATGCGTAAACAAAATGAATGGGGAAGATCTCACATCTGTGCCTGGAGAAGCGAAGGTTACTTCGGAGTTCTATTTAATTCACGGGTGAAGGCAATTAGTGTAGCTCGCCCTTGATATATCCAAAACATGACCCGATCAGACGCCAAAGTAATCCGTAGAAATAACAAAATATATTTATTTTATATTTATAAATATTATCATCCGTGCTCGTGATGTGTTGTGGCTTCGTTAATGGAGGGACCAATGAGGCGAAGAGACGCCTAACGTTCAGGTTACAGTGAAGCGAAAAATTGAAATTATTCTATTTCACGTACCGTAGGCCTACTTGTAGTTTTATGTTGGTGCCATTTTAAGAAGACCTTGTCCCAAACCGTCGTCCAAGAATATAATAGCATTGTTCCCTAATCCGAAAATCTGCACCAGCACCGATACCAACAAAGAACAGGTGCTTTTTCTAATCGCGTGGATTTCCCCAGTGTTGCCGCTGTCATTTACTACGCCTTAAGTGAAGTAAATGCTGTGGTTCGTATTTGACAACATTGTACTGGACTGCAGACAAGTGCGAATACGCCTGATTACCTTCTATTCACTGATTGACAGGTCGAAGAGGATTAGGGTGGCAGCAGATAGAGGCAATTCTTGGAAAAAGAGCCTTTAAGAAGTGGCACCCACAATACAGCAGCTATCATCAGTACGGAGCTTTCCGGAGCCTTCTTGGCTGCTCGACTCCCGTTAGCGTCTACCACAAGGAAAGCTGAGCAGCAGGCCGGTTTGTAAACTCAGTGGCGGTTCCTGTAACTGCACGGGAGTAATTTTGCGATACAAATTGATATGAACATTCCCCGACAGGACTGAACTTGACCCGCCACTGTGAAGGAGGGTATGAATGGCGTCAACATTTTCCCTTTTGATCCACTTTTCGTGTCTCCTATCACGTTTATGTACTGAGGAGGCAAGTTCAATATTTGACGATAACTGGTGTACAGAATTGCACACTAAGGTTGGTCGAAAGGGGACTGGGATGAGAAAATTTCGCTCTGGGCATAGGCGGTGCTAGAGAACTGCATTGCCGTCATTACTATTCCATGACATGAAATTACAGTCTTATTCTTCACATATTGAATTTGTCTACTTTCACATCCCTTGAAGTAAGAAAAGCTTAAATTTTCAATAATCAATAGCACTATAACCCCAGTATTAAAATAGCTTGATTTAAACATAATATTTAATTTAATTTAATTTAATTTAGGTCTTTGGTTAGATATTGTGTAACTAAATAGAAGCTGTAAATGAAATCTAATTAAAACAATAACTAATTAATAGGCTACATGAAATATCAATAATATACATTAATGTCACCAGGCTTGTGATAGTAGTTCGGTTCAAATGATTATTTATTTATTTATTTAACCTGGCGGAGTTAAGACCATATAGGGCCTTTTCTACCAATCTGGAAGGAGAAATGCATCAAATACAAGAATAAACAACTTAATTATAGTAGAAAATACAATTTACCTAAAATTCGAAATAATAAATTAAATTAAAATAAATTACACTTCTGGAAAGGGACATGTTGTTACAAAATAATAATTATTTACTTTGTCTGAAGTATTCGATGGTCCAGTTTTCATACCGGAATGCAGAATTATAAGAAAAAAAATGTTATGCACGAAATATTTTTTAATGATTTAGAACAGTTCCTTCAGTTATTATATGTGTTTCGAATGATTCATTAGTTCATTAGCACCCCCTCCCATAGCTCGCCTAAGATATGGTTCCATAATGTGCATGGTTTGAGAAGAGGGGCATGCCAAAAACCATGCACACCCACGAGGTGGGAAAATCAGCAATCCCTAGATCCGTCCAACTGAGTATATAATGTTCCAGCTGAAATGCTAGCGACCCTTTGGAAAGGTTGACTATTTCGGTTTGTCCTCACGAAGTAATGAATTTTCCACATTCAAAGTTTAAGAACGCAGAAAACAGTGGCACTGTCTCATAACAAACGCTGATTCGTATAAGAAATATTTTTGTTTGAATCAACATGGTAGCGAAATTATTAGAAAGACATGGGATGATACTCACCATCGCCTTAATAAATGAAGAAAACCCATGAGAACAATAAAAAATCCCTTTAGGCAGGCCTACAGGCTGAGGTAGATTTCAAAGTGCATTTGGTTTAATTTATTATCGCTGCGCAGCACTCTTCTTTTTTAGCCTTGGCATGGCAAACCTGCAGTAAAGAGGAAGAGCCTACAATCATTTGTTTTGACAACAAGAATAGAATATAATATTCTGGGAGGCCGTGCGCAAGATCAACAATGAATAAAATTAGCAAAGCCGCTAAACAAGACAAACTTATGATATAATAATTCTTTTAAGTGTTATTATTTTCAAACATTAAAATCTCGCGTCATATGAGAGCTATCAAGAAACTATTTATTGATTTGTAGAGTACTCATCAAGAGCTTTTCAACGATACCCCACAAGACGTGGTTTCAAAAGTTTCGAATTTTCAACCCCCATCCCCACCCTCACTCGAACCCCCGAATCGTTGGTGTCACTGTAAACTCCGTAGCGAGTACTCTAATTTATTCAAACAAAGTTTCCCTCTATACTTCATAGGGGCCGAGATATACATTTTTAAAAATTTCAACCCCCTCCCCCGACCACCCCCTTGGGCCAATTTTGCTCATTAACGAACTTGTCCGAACTATTGGGCCTAGAAATAACATATTAAAATTTGGTTCAAATATCTTCAAAATTACGGCCGCTATCGTGTAAAGATATATATATATCACAAATTTTGTTTTGGAACGGGCGGTGGTTTCGTACTTAGGGGAGCATGAAACGTAAAGATATGAAAGAATTTTTCGAAAATCATGACATGGTATCCATTGCAATAGGTAGATTTTTCTTCGAAATCTACCTAAAAATGTTGGCGTGATGAGGGAACGAACTTGGGTTACTCGAATGCAAGTAACTAGATTCCAGTTTTCACGGTCTTCATCTTCTAACGGAAATATCTGAAGTTGGTTCAGAAACACATTAGAGTCTATACAGGTATTTTCCCGTTCTTTTTTGCATGATATAACTGAATACTTAACTGCCCAGCTTCTTATTAATTGCAGTAGACAGTTGTAGTTGGTTCCCCAGGTTTGCACACGGAACAAATGATGATTTATAAGAGTGATGTGGCTGGAAAGTGCTTATGAAAACAGTTCACTGCAAATATGTGAGCTGCGGGAGCGAACCCATTAAAATCCGTTGTTTAAAATCTTATTAAACAGAGTGGAAGAAAAATACCGTTCATAAAGATGGATTAAAGTTGGATTTATTTTTAAAATCTAAGCTTCATAATTAGGGACCGGATTGTTAGGTTTTTAAAAACACTGTTTTAGGTTTTTCATTAGGTGAAATAGTTTTTTTTAGGTTTTTCTTCCCCAAAATATCGTTTTCGGGTAGAATAATTGGTTTAATGAATTTGAATGTGCTACATAGGATTCAATACATAATACTTGTAAAGTTTAACTTAACAAAATTGACTTAAATTTCGGTAAACTTGCTTTAGGACAATATTATACAATTGAAGAAAGAAAGCAAAAACAATCAAAAGAAGCGGTGAAGTATGAATAACAGGGAAGTAATAAAGGCAAACAAGGGCTTTAAAACACAGAAATCTATATCCTTGTTCATACACGGCAACAATGGCTGTTCGTACGAATATTTTAAAAGGAATACGCCGGTACTCTTTACACTTCCTCTCTAGATACTGACCATCCTAGACGACAATGGGTTGAACGAAACGCTGGTGGTATTAATTTCAACCCGACAAAAATTCTCTCCCCGCAAAATATCGATTTCTCAACTGACAAACAAAAAAAGACCAAAAAAAAAAAAAGTAGCCAAAATTAGATATTTTAGGTTTTATACCCCGTTTAGGTGTATTTAGGTTTTTATACCCCATTTAGGTATTTTTAGGTGCCATAGAATTAATGTGGGTGAATCCTATGGACATGATTCGAAAAAGTGTATGAGCGCTTTTTGTTTTGGAAGTAAGGAAAAAAATAGGTAAAAACCTAAGAATCCGGTCCCTATTCATAATTATGTCTTGTCATGGATAGATCTTGAGAAAAGGTACATAGCACATCATGATTTCACATTGTAGATACAGTATAGCCTAGGATTTTGGTGCTTATTTTTATATTTTATTTTGCTTATATATCCGGGCTATTATTTTTATTATTATAGTTATTGTTATTATTATTATTTCTGCAGTTAACTGCATGGAAACATATTAAACTCCGGGAAACTATTAGATTAATATTTTATTTAGCCTAATCATTTGAAATGTCCTAAATGGATTTGCAGTCGGTCATAATAAAATAGCCTATCATTCGTGTCACTTGTACGTGGATTAACTTAAATTAGGAATTAGCCCACAGTGCACTTAATTAGTTTATTTTCGTAAAACCACAAATTGTTCACGATAGTAAATTTATTATATTATTACTATTATAGATTACTGTATAATTTAGCCTAATAAATAAGAATCATTGTGTTTGGAATTATGTTGAGTTTGCCCCCTCCCGCTTAATAAAATTCCTGGCGTCGCCCCTTTCGTGGATAATATGGTAATGGAAGTACTAATTGCAGCTCTTTTAATGTGAGAAAGACTTATGGTGTCTAGATTTCTTGTGGTCAGTGTCGTCTGAATATTTGTACACGAGTGGAGGCAGCCTCCTTTGTCTTGATTTAAGTATTTTATATTACACTCGTTGTTCTTATTATGAGGAGTTATGATGATAATGGTGTCGCCTACATAGCATTGCCAACTTAAACTAAAATAATTGGTGGCACGTGTTGGTATATTCCACTTTTCCTCTCGCGGTGCACATGCCTTGTCCAGTGTCCCCAAGGCAGCTGGCACTTGCCCACTTAACACATCAGCACTGTGTAATCACTCGGTATAAATTGTTGTTGCCAAGCAGATACCATGTTAGTAAACCCGACTTCTGCTTGCTACACTATACACAGTCAATAAACAATGAACTTCTGAAGGAAGCTATGCCATTTCATGAGCCTGCTATTTACCGACAGCATCTTATGACCGCATTCAGTCATTTGGATACTAGTATTTCACATTGTATAGTATTGAAATATAATAAATAGATAGGGCCCGGAAGTTGAAAAAAAATCATATTTTAATCAAGCATAGTGTTAAAATGTGTACAAGGCATGAAAGAAATAACAGAAACTTGATGGTTTCATTTTGCATATTTTGTTAGTTCTGCTATAATGCATAATTCCATGACATTAAAATATTTTTTAGTACACGCTCTCTAAAACAGCTGCTTATCGGACTGGTAACACGCCGAAAAGCTGCACTTTAAAGGACAAGTCCGCTAAAATTGCATAAAAGTGCATTCAAACTGCATTCAAAATGCAATTTTAGCGGCCTTGTCCTTTAAAGTCATCATGGCAATCTATAAACAAAACCCAGACGGCATTGACCAGTCACACCAACTTTAACATGGATTTACGCATATAATTGGTCATAAAGCAACAAATTTAAGCCAACACGTTTATTTATGATAATCAGAAACTTTACCAGGATTTTTCGAAAAACACGGTAGCCCACTTCATCACATGACAACAAACATAAGCCAACAACTTTTCACATTTTGGTTCACATGAAAAACATTCCTTACCATGGACGAACAGCATTTAAATGCCGTAATATATCCCTTCTCATGGCCTATTTCTGCCGTGAAGTTGCTGGTAGCAGCTCCAATTCAATGTTTCTGGCTTGGATTGAAATTTCCTCGGCATTATCATTTATATTTTCACAAGCTTTTCATAAATACTAGTTGGTATGCAATATCTTTTACAAACAAGGGATTCATATATTATGCATCTATACTACCACATTTGTTATTGGTACGTACGGTCATTGTTGTTTTATGATCTAGATGGCCATGACAATATAACTTAAAGAAATGACTGATTGCCTTTCATTATAATTAATTACGGTATTTTTGTTTTATTTCATATAATTTATAGAACTTTTACTAAAAAATATTGTATGCACCACGAACGCAAAAACTTTAGCGGACTCATCCAGTATTTCAGCCTCGGCTTTCGCCTCGGCCGCTATACTAGATTCGTCCGCTAAAGCGTTATTTTGCGTACTTGATACATAAATAGCTATATGCGTATTTTATTAAACTGTCACATTTTTAAAGGAATATTTCTGACAGATTTTAAATATTCTGCATATCTCTGTTAATTCAAATATTTACAGCATATTTGGCTAGGTAAAGGTTTTGTGAACCGAATGTATCTCTCTCTCTCTCTCTCTCTCTCTCTCTCTCTCTCTCTCTCTCTCTCTCTCTCTCTCTCTCTCTCTCTCTCTCTCTCTCTCTCTCTCTCTCTCTCGAATCCTATGCCCCCATGTTGGGGCGAAGGGACTCCAAGTGGAGGTTTCTGTTTACCGATGTGAATTTTGTTACACTTATTTTCCTAGAGAGGGCAGAGGGACAGGTGGTAAGCCCATCGCCCCTGAACCCCCCTCCGGAAACTAAGGTATTACTTGGACGTGAAAGGGCCGAGAAATTTTGTCCAGAGGCTCTAATTTAGGCTTGGAATTCTTTTACGTGCCGGAAATCTACGACACGGACCCCTCAGCTTAAAGTCCCTCCCAGAGGACTCCGTGCCCAGGATTTTTATAGCCTATATCATCTGCACATATTGCATATGCTTTAATACTTATGTGGTTGGTATTATTATTATTATCATCATCATCATCATCTAAAGTTCCTTCCAATGTGGACTATGACTATAGGAACACTCAACCTCTATAACTGAAATGAGTAGCCTACCAGCAGCAATCCTAGGGGCCAAGACTAAAAATGCCCAGTGTTTAACATTCACATCTTACCACACCTTCGAATATACGCTGCCCTACACTGACCTGTATAATCTACAGAGAGAAATAATTTCTTGATTTCAGATTTAAGGTTTAATATAGGGAGTTAGATGTTATAACACTAAAATAGGGCAAATGTGTTCATTGCCTAAGTCCTGAAAACATCTGTACTAAAAAAACTGCTACTGCAGAAAAAAGTTTATGTAATAGAAAATTCCTGAGTGAAATTCTCACACAATTTTCCATTGTTACTCGATCCTTAATAACGCAAGGATAGCCTTGGATGTATCTTTATTATTTCCTTTTTTGCTTCGCAAATATTCCCATTTCCGGGAGTAACAAGAAAAAATAAGGATAGAAGAAAGGCAAAGATTAGGTCCTGTATTAAATGCATTGCCATTGAAGGATAGCCACAAGAATTTAAAGATAATATTTTTATAGTAAGCAGTGAAATTCTAGGAACTGTTTATGTATTTCGGCACCAATGTTTAGAAATTATGAATCAGTAGACTGTTTATGTTGTATGAGTTATGAAGTGCACATGCTACTCTATATCCCTAAATTAACTGTTTTACTTTTCAATAATATTAAAATAAAACTAATTCGTTACTTCATTTGTTACACATACTAACTTCAAGAGAAATTTCATGCCTTAATCTTAAACATCAAGCTATTTTAAACAAATGATATGAATCTTAAATTTCTTGAAATTGAAATCAGGAGAGAAATAATATAATTTAATGATATGTAACTGTTTGTTTATAATGTAACATAAAACAGTAAACCCAGGTCCTTGAAATTGTGATGAGGTAAGGAATAAATTGTCCAAGTGATAATAATTGTTTGCGTATAAATATATGAAACTGATTTATCTCACTCAGTAGAATCTGATCACTATAAGCTGTGACATAAACATAATTGTTAAGTACTGTAGGCGAACATAAGATTTTTGGTTCCCTGAGTAAGAAATGATGGTTTCAAAAAAATATCTATTGGACCGTCTGTCTATGAGCAGCGTACTTCCAAACATATGAATTCGATCTTTTATCCGATTTCGGAACTTCTTTGCTTAAGATACGAGGCATTGTGGCAACTTTCTCTTGGTACCACTTTACACGAAGACTATTTTTCATTATTCGGGAGTTTTTTGAAAGTTGCTCTAACAATTTTGTTTAAATTTTGTATGCTACCTGCATTTACTAAGGTACATGTCTTTTCTTCATAGAAATTGAGGGAAGACTAGAAAATAATTTATTAATAATAATATAATTTATTTTGCAAAATACCTTTACAGACCTTCAATATAGTCTTCATTCTTGCTTATGACAGCTTCCCAACGTTTTGGAAAATTTTGTATTCTGCACCTTCATTGTTAAGCTGTCTGATTACTCAGGTCACCTCATTGGAAGCTTCATCAATTGTAACAAAACGTTTTCCACGTCTATGGATGGGAAATACTTCTCTACCCATCATACAGTCCTGATTTGAGCCCACCAGACTTTGATTTGTTTCCCAAATTGAAGGAACCACTCCATGGAAAACGTTTTGTTACAATTGATGAAGCTTCCAGTGAGGTGACCCGAGTAATCAGGCAGATCAACAATGAAGGTGCCCTATCCGGAATACAGAATTTGCCAAAACGTTGGGAAGCTGCCATAAGCAAGAATGAAGATTATATTGAAGGCCTGTAAAGGTATTTTGCAAAATAAATTATTTTCTTCAGTTTTATCTTACAGTGTGCAGAACTTTTGAAATGGCCCTCGTATAAGCTAGCATTCTCTTGGAATCGTGTCTCGAGAACATGCTTTCCGCCAGGCTGGGGCAAACTGAATATTAACGAAACGAGAAAATATGAAGTATAGGATAGAGGAAGTCATGATAGTGTTTCATGGAAGATTTTTTTTTTAATATAGACCTACACTTGTGTTCAGTTCACAATTTTTATTTGAAAGATATTTTCGTAGAAATTTTCCGAAATACTATCTCGATAAATACTTACACTAAAACTCCTTCTTACATTAGGAAAGTTAGTAGAATGCGCAGTCCTCGTATGTAATTAATTGCTCTACTGGAATGTAAAGTGAGAAAACTGCAAGATTTATGCTGAACGAGAGAAATTACATGGCTTTCTCACATACGATTTTATTCTACTTCCGGAATATAATAAGGGTGACCAGACGTACAGGGACGGGACAGTCTGGGTTTTGACCACACTGTCCCAGTGTCCTGATTCCGGCGTGGTCTTGTGGTTAGCGTTGCTGACTACAGATCCGTCGGCCCGGGTTCGATTCCCGGTACCTCCTCGGATTTTTCTGAGGTGGGGAGGTCTGGTAGGGGTGCACTCAGCCTCGTGATTCCAAACTGAGGAGCTACTTGATAGAGAAGTAGCGGCTCCGGTCCAGAAAACCACCATTAACGGCCGTGGGTGTCGGCATGCTGACCACATGCCCCCCAATCCTGCCATCTGCCTACGGGAGATGATGCAGCGGTCGGGTGGTAGGCCAAGTCCTTCCGGGGATGTAGCGCCACGGAGTTTAGTCCCAGTGTCCTGAGAAAGATTTCTGGGACACCTAAAGTCCTGGTTTTTGCGGAATTCTTATATATATATATATATATATATATATATATATATATAAAAATCTGCAAACGAATATCTCTGGTAGACAATAATTTGATATTCTTGTTGAGAGTAGTCTAACTATTGGTGAAAAAAACACACACAAAAAAATAAAAAATAATATATATATATACATATATACACGGTAGGCCTATATACAAATGCTGACTTGTGCAGTGCTGGTCATTTTTACTTTGTGCCTGTTACTGCCTACTACTTTGTTAAGTTTTGTACAGCGTTTAGTTGGATTGTTTTCAATTTACAAGGTAGATGCAAAGATTATTGTAGACGTTTTCCATTTTAAAGAAAAAGCAAAGAAAAATCAAGAGCTCTTAAAGCAACTTAATAGTTCTCAAAAGTACAAAAAAAGAGTAATGACTTTACTTTTGAGTTACTATGTCCACATTTCATATCCAAGTAGTTTATATATATTGTTAGTCTAACTACAACAATTTTTATGCTTCATTCGTAAATAATATGTTGAAATAAAGAACATACTTAACATGTATAGTTCGGTTTTTGTTTGTTAACAAGCTGCCTCCCTGAATATATATGAAAACGACGGGAACAAGTATTGATAATGACATAGTGTACTTGTTGAAAAAAGAAAGAGTGCAAACCGGTATGATGGGGCTATAGTAATGACAACGTTATTGGTTATATTAATGACTGCTGATTATTCTGATATAAAAAGGAGAAGGGGGCATTTTTCTGAGCTGCTGCACACATAATGACCGGGCTACTGTGTGTAAAGCTGTCAGAGTCACGCAAGCTCTTGTCTATACCCAGAGGTTCCGAATTAGAAGATGGCAGGCTACTTACTCTAGGCACATACCAGACGTTCGCACAAGACGACAATTTGAACGTGACGTAACGAGAAGAAAAAGAGGAGGAGGGGTCAATCACCTCAACAAGGTCATTTTCAAGGGACCTTCTGTAGCCGAGTAGCATTCAATTCGACCACACCCTTGTACATGTATATCATAAAGACACGCAAAATATTGTCAGTGCATGTTATTAATAACTTCATTTAATTTATAAATCTTCTATATGTACAACCGTGTTGAATTCCGATCGTTATTGAAATAACATATTTCGATTGTTAAAGTCAACAAGGACAGCATACCTTTGTTTGTTTTTTCTTTTCAAATAGTGACTAAAACAATCGGTACAGATTATTGATGCGCATAACACATAATGTTGGTTTGTGACCTTAATCACCATATAATAGAAAATAAACAAAATGTAAAAAGGCAAGTGTGTCAAGTTCTTTTTGCAAAAATACAACCACAGACTAATAGGCCACGTATTATGCGTATTTGCATTTTTTACTTTAGGTTATTATTCATTCTACTATAAGTGAAAAGTTAGATACTATATAGGTCTAAGCAGTTTTAGATTATACTCTTTTCTCCTTTTGTTAGTTAAACCTCTGCTGATTTAGGGACGTTTATGCGAACCATGCCGCCTGGGCCTTCCAGGGCAGCGACCTGTCGGGACAGGGATTACCTTTGGATCACATACATACTTTTTTGACAATGCAAGAACACGAAGGGCCTCCCTGGATGAGTGATCAGCCTAATGGCGGGGCTCCTCCGAGATAACACGATCATAATTGGACGATACTAGGGATGGGTCGATACCAGATTTTCTCGATACTCGATACCGATACATGATTTTTTCCTCGATACTCGATACTTCGATACTCGATACCTTCAACATTTCCAGTTTCGATAAATAGGTACATTAAAAATTAAAATTTGAGAGAACTGTGTAATACCAACTAAATTAATTAAGTCTGCATATTTAATGAGACAAAATTTAATATCATTAGCCTGTGATTATTTTTAAACTCTACATTAAAACTAAAATGAGTTTTTTAAACAGTCCACTTACAAGTTTTTGTTAAAAAAATACTAGCATTCTCACTTAATTGCAGAATTGCAGAATTACAAAAGTATCGAAAAAGTATCGAGGGAGTTTTCTGAAGTATCGTTCGATGCCGATAGCATGCAAGTATCGAGAGTATCGAGGTATCGAAAGTATCGAGGACCCATCCCTAGACGATACACACCAGTCGCACACAAGGCACGGCTGGGATGGCGGTGATAATGACGTCCGGAGACGTTAGTTCCATTTGTCTCACAGCTGAGGAAACACTCAACTTAGGAAACTTGTCCCGACCAGGCATCGAACCCTGGCCCACTGCATGAGGATAGCGAAATATGTTAAAAATATGGCATATTCTTTTAGAAGATTATTTTCTATTGCTACATCTGATTTATAACTAGCGGTTCAAACGTGATGTGTGATAAGCTGATGACATTTTCTTGCAAGAATAGAGCTTAGGCCTAGCCGCAATAGACATCCAATATATAAAACTGAAAGAGTGTATGTATGCATAGGCGTACCGAGGGGGGGGGGTTTGGGGGTTTGAACCCCCCATTGATTAAAAAAAAGGAAAATTGTATGATTTTTTTAAGTCTGCCCATAAATTACTTAATACAAGTATAAAGCGTGGGAAGCTTAAAACTCGTTATTTTGCGTCTTAATTTTTAAAATTTTCCGGGGGAGGACCCCCGAACCCCCCTCCCCCTGGGGGGTATTCAATACCCCCCAGACCCCCGGATGTAAACCCCCCCATATGGTCGGCCTGGTTACGCCTATGTATGTATGTATGCATGTATGTAGGCCTAGTATGTATAAGGGCAAGTATGCATGTTCTGTAACAAATGTACATTTCTTGATCAATTTGCACGAAATTTTGCACACGTACCCACTTCAACCCGTTAAGTAACGCGGTCAACATTAACGTTCGAACAAACCATTATATAAATTCTGAAAATATTACACAGAATTCATAAAATACAATTCATTTCCCATGACAACAGTATTGTTTGCAGTGTTCACAGGTGGCTTTAGAAGTGCATGATACTGGGCTTTGAAAAATCAGAGATACTATCGATGTAATTCATTGGTGCAGATAAATAATGAAGAATGAAATCCATGAAAATAATGCACAATGTGATGCAGTCCCTGGACTTGGAGAATATCATTTTCTCACTTCACAAAATATCAGAATAAGAGGTCATACTGCAGGGATAACTTAAGTCGGCGACGCTGGGTTTTTTAAGTTAGTTAACAATATAATTAATATTAATAAAATAATAATAATTTAGCGATGCGTTAAGATTTTCCATTTATGCACTTTGAGCAGCGATGAGGTTATCTTTGTGTAACTACTTTTTTTAACTTGGCGAATCACGATACGGTATGTTATCACCAAGATGGCTAAAGCCTATATGTTGTAGGGTATGTGTGTCTTATGAACTGAACTTAAACTATAGTAAAGCTGTTTACCTGCAAATTCCATAAACTGTTCATTTTGCACGCACGCGAACATGTGCTAGATGCAATAAAAATTGTCACTCACCGTTGCGTAAACTGCAACAGTCCGTTTTCTGGAAGCGCTGTGCGAATAAGGGATATGACTGACAAAACGGGATTGCTGAACGTTATCTTAACTGTTACGTAAGTTCCGTTCATCTGACAGCCATCTATCTTAATGCCTAGTGAGGAAAACCAATATCCGCCTGAGGCTGTGACTGAGGTTCGATACAGGCATGGTAGAGCAGTAGCAACATACGAACGTTTTATTCAAAATAAAATGAGCCTACACAACAATTCCAGGGTGCGCGGGCAAAAAGAGTTAAGTCCACCATCCTAAAAAATTGAGATATGTCCATAGAGTTGTAGATAAAAATGTTCTCTACATGTGTGTTAAGTCAAGTAAGTCATACCGTATTCAAAATTGTACGGTAGTTATGGATGTGTGCCTCATAGGTTTATCCATCTCTAAAGCTATGTTGGGCTGGTATAGTGTTTAAGTCACTCTAATTCTCAGTAACAAGAAAGCGGTCTTAACTCTCTTTGCCCGCGCACCCCGGAATTGGGGAATTTCAGCGTCTATTGATAAACTAGTTGAACTGGTTTATAAAGAAAGGGCTTTAGTCAATTTTTATCTAAGTTTTGGGAAATGAAGAAAAACCATCTGAAGTCCTTAAAAAAGTAAAGTGAACCTTTTACAGGCCAAGGAGGCCCAGAGGGTTCCAGGAATTTGAGGCTCCCAGATTTTGGACATTCGGCACGTGAAGGTGGTATGGTTGTCAGCCTTACGCACCGGCCGCCTTTCCCCCCAGGTCATAGTGCCACCAGGAGGATTAGGCCAATTGAAAAACTCCTACGACCTCATCGGGAATCCAACCCGCGACCTTGCGGTTTGTAGCGCAGCGCCTCAACCACTACGCTGCGGCGTATCCCGTCTGAGGTTTAATTATTCGTTACATGCTTAGTTATTTAAGTATACGCTAAATAGTCACAATAAATACAACTTGAAGTCTGGATTATCTCAAGATAAGTTCACTCATAACTACTTTTATCGACAAAATCTGGACCTCCCGTTATATTACCTATGATTAAAACCTAGCAAAATAATGACTTTGTTAATACGCATAAATAGCTTCACAGCATAATAATACAATGCGATAGAAACCGAATGACGTAAAAGAAGGTTTTATAACTACTGTCAAGTAACGTCCGCAGCACGAAAAGAATTTGACTGCGTCAGTGCAAGAAGATCTTCGTGGGTTTGTAGGAAATGGACTTCGTCTTGAGAACTGAGATAAACTCTAGATATCTTAGCTGACACCATTTAATTGGAGTATAAAATAGATTTCCTCGTTCGGATGACGTTGTGAATAAATTAATGTCTTAGAAGGGGACACTGAAGTAAACATACGACAAGTTAAGTGAATTTTGTGATTGAAATTTAAATTATCTTCAGAAGCTGTCAACAGAAGGAAATTTTACGAAGTATGTAAATATATGAAAATTTGATGTTACGCACGAATCCTTAGACTGACCTGAATTATTGTTATAATACTCGTATTACGCACCCATTTAATAAATGGAATTAGTCTAAGCAGTATTTTGACGCAATTTTCTCCAGTTAGAGATAATTATGTTTCAAAATATTGATAAATTTTATTAAATAACATTGTTTTCCAAGATCCTCTGGTTCCAAAACCCTCAGCAGGACATCTTTCGGGAGGTCATGTGTCGTAGATTTACCGTACCGGTACATTAAAGATATATTACAAGTTTTTTCATGAACAAACTTCTTGCTTCCTTTCGATGATGAGCGAACCCTTAAGACTTAAGTTATATTTTTGGGGTTTGCGATAATGAACTATAAAATCACCCCGGCTTAACGAGGAAACGATAGATCTTCGGCAAATAGCGTAAACTTAGTTCCCACTACATATATAAAAAGAGACATACAGTCATATGAAAGAATGTAGTGCATTATATCAGAAAGATAGTGACTAACAACTGTTATGTAAATAAATGTAAACGTAGTTAGTTGGTCCGTACATGCCTCTATTACTCCGCAACACATCCTGCAGTCACAATGGGGGTTATATGTTATGGTAGCCGTCCATCCCCCATCCATGAAGAAGGTTTCGATTTAGAAGTGCAGGGGTTGGATTCGGAGATATGGGTGTCAAAAGAAGGCATCGCACAAATGGACTTCTTATGGGAAGTCTTATGACCGAGTTTGGCCAGGATATGCTATACAAATCTACACTCTCTTATTATTTTCTACCAAATTTTACGCAGAAACCCTTCAGAATTAAGTGAAAATTTAAGGAAAAATTAATTTTGAAAGAAATCACCCCTTAAATTGTTCAACCCCTATTGAAATACCTTTATATTTAATTCTACATTTTAAAAATAATTGTTTACCGGACTTTACACACAGACCATACGGAACCAGGAGAAATTTGTAGGTAAGCTAATTTTGGTTGAAACCACCCCATAAATGTTTGAACCCTACTACATTACCTTTAATTAAACCTTACACTATTTGACCAATTTTTACCAGATTTTAAACACAATCCCTATAGAACTAGAAGTAATTTTGGCAACAAAAAAAAACGAATTTTGTAACAAACCACTCCCTCCATGTCTCAACACCTGCTATATGACCTTTATTAGGCCTAATATCAACATTCTGTTATTAATTTTACCAGACTTGCATACATAGTCAATAGAACTAGTTTAAGCATTACTATTATTGGGAGAAATCACCCCTAAATTTGTTTCTACCCTTGTTAGTTATCTCTTTTACTTTTGTTGATTTTAAAGTAAAATCAAAATAAAAAAAACCCTGGCGACGCCGGGTCCTTTAAGCTGGTATTTAAATATTTTCTAAAGAATAAGGAAGTAAGGAAAGCATCTAGATTTATTTACTTTCCTCTTATAACTTCCAATTTAAGTAAGTAAAATGGAATGTCGTCCGATGCAATTTTACGTCGTTTACCCTAGTTTACGTAATCAATTCCATGGTACTATATGCAGCTGTTACCAAGCGATCTTTAAACAAAATGCAATATAAGGTACTTTTTTAAAAACTTTCCTCACGTTTTAATAGTTTAAGAGGACAATTTGGAATCCTTAAAAAAAACTTTTTTTTTTTTAAATACAGATCATTTTAATTTTGCTGTGTCATTTACCATGTAGTTGTAACTTAACAAAATATATATGTTTATGTTGATTATACACATCCACATTAACATGTTTGGCCAGGAAATGAACTCGATATATTCACATACCGACATGAAGTACAACTACAAACAAACTCACAAAGAGGCACACATGCAAAAACTCGAATTGTTTTGCATTTAGATGTAAAAAAATAAAAGTATTTCCTGACACGCGTTGGCTGTTCAGTAATAAGTAATGACTTGGCATGCCAAACCTGTTCATTAATTCTACTCACAAAAAATGCAAGAGGTGTATGACTTGCTGCTGACCTCTCTCGGAATTGCTGATAGCGCCAGGGGTTCTGTTTTTAACGCTCAGGGTTTGCAGGCATAAAACTGTATTTGACAATTGAACCTAAGGTTCTACTAGTTGCTACAATTATGAACATCTTCAGATCCTATCAGGATCCTGTTATGATGCTCATTGTAGACCCCTCTTCACAGATCAGAAAATATTGACTGTTATAAATATTTATATATATCGTTGTCTACTGCACATTAAAAAGAATGTAATCAGTTACCAAACTAGATCAGAACTTCATAATTACCCAACAAGAATTAATCATCACATTATCGAACCCCGTGTCAGGCTGACTAAATCCATGAAATGGTTTGAGTGGATGTCTGTTTCTATGTTCAACAAGCTTCCTTTAAGTGTCCAGGAAACTAACTTTAGTGTTTTTAAGAAAAGTGTGCATAAGTGGCTAATTGACAACCCTTTTTATGACATAAGGGAATATTTTGATAGAGTTGTTAACATACGCATATTTTCTTTCTTTCTTTCTTTCTGTACCGGAGTTTCACCTCTCCCTTTTAGGATTTAAGCGACCCAAGCCGCCCGGGCCTTACAGGGCCGCGACCTGTCGGGAGAGGGATTATCTTTGGATCACATACATACTTTTTTGACCAGACAAGGACATGGAGGGCCTCCCCGGATGAGTGATCAGCCCAATGCCGGGGCCACCTCCGAGACAACACGAACATATAGGACGAGACACAGCATTCACACACACACTCACTCCAAACAAGGCGAGGATGAGATGAAGATGATAATGACGGTATCTGGGGACCACAGGGGCCTAAAGTTACCCGACATTTGTCTCAAAGGTGAGGGAAAACCCCAGAAAAAACCCCACCTAGGTAACTTGTCCCGACCAGGAATCGAACCCGGGCCCGCTGCGTGAGAGGATTGAACGCATCCCCTGAGCCACAGCGGTGGACACGCATATTTTAAGCTTTGTATTTATGTATTTAGAACTTTTATCTTTTTATAATCCATGTGGTTGTATCACGTTTTAATACAATGTAATTTGACACTGTCCATAGCAATATATTGCTGCTCATGACAATAAAGAAAGAATCAATCAATAAATAAAAACGTTTAGTAAAGTGAGTTGTAATCATCACTACAACTTGCTTACCCCTGTTCAACAGACACACACACGACTCTCACACACACAGACATGCTTCTGAAAATAGTATTTTTGGACTCAGGAGGCCTCAAAATGTGTATTTACGTTAAAATCTCAACTTCGAAATTGGGATCGAACACAATACTTTCTCCATCTATAGTATCCTATCTATGGTATGGGTTAAGTTAAGTTCAGAGGGACGACATAACGCGTACTGATACTGAAAACTCGACATCGAATTTCAGGGCCGAAAGCAATTTTTCTCTTTTTACGTCACGGATAGAGAAAGTAAATATGTATTCTAAAGTGATAGGAAAAAAGCGAATAAGTCAAAATTCCAAACTTTCAGGAATAACAAAAAACAATTTATTTCCACAGCAATGTTACATTATTTAGTTCAGTCCACCAGATATTTTTACTATATACTATACTAATACTATATAAAAATATTTGGGTGGACTGATCTAAATATTGTAAAAATGCTGTGAAAATAAATCGTTATTTATCTCTTCTAAAACTTTGGTATTTTGACTTATTCGCTTTTTCCCTCTCACTCTAGTATTGATCATGAAAATTTCTAATCTCTTAACTCAGTAAGCTTACATATTAGGCCTACTATTATATTGCATACTGTACGCATTGCAATGTCAAACATTTTTGGCAAAAAAAGCTTCGTTTTGATCATAGGAGTTATTTGAAGGGAACTTATTTGGCGAGATTAAATTTATCAGACAATATTAAACAACATTTTATTCACCAAATCGTAATTTATTTTCAGTGAGAAGAGCCTTTTGAAGTGAAGACCCAAATTCCACAACAGTTAGAGCCGAAGATGAATTGTAGCAACTAGGGGTGAGTTTTTAAAATACATATAAATTTATATTTTACTTCTCCTTTAAGTGCTAAAACGCCATTGAAGTTACGCTCTCCTCAACTATTTTCTTCCATTCTTTCCTATGCGGGATACGTTTTGGCCATTTTTTTTGCTTTCAGAACATCAACCTCCCATTTTTTATTTTGTTTTGTTCTTGTTCCAACTATGATTAGTCCCGTAGTATATTCGTTGTTCAAAATACCTTAATTTTCCCCTCATCATTTTAATCCTAATATAAGACAAACTACTATGGGAAACTATCAATTTAAGGGTTAACTTATGCGATGAAACTGATTTTTAAAAAACGTTTGGGTTTCGTATAAAGTAAGAGATCTGAGCTTAAGTTGTACCAAATTTTAATTATTAAGGTTCACCTAATTGTGAAGTATTTGCGCATAGGTTATTAAATTTGCAGTGTCTTCGGAAACTATCTTGCGTGCGTTTTCCCTGATCATATGATTAATTTTTTAATATTCTCTTATATTATAGGAATTAGTTATTTTTTTAATATTCTCCTATATTATTGGAAATAGGATAACTTTGTTTGAATTTTAACTTATGTGTGAGCACTATTGTAGCAAATAATTATATGTTTACATTAATTTCAAGAGTAGGGCCTACATGTTATTAGCCTAACCACAAAGTTCGAAAGTATTTATCTAATGCATTTTAGAGTCCTCAGGAAGTTTCCAACCATCCTAAGTAGATCCTTCCGTAAGGAACATTTTATAGACAGAACATGCTGAAAAATTTGTGCTAATTAAAGCAGGTATTACGTGGCTCGCAAGTAAAATGCGAAGATGGTAAAAATATGGTGGAAAGTAATGGTATTTGCGGGAAGAGGGATAAATAATTTTCGTTGTAAAAAATGAAGCTTCTAATACAAAGACACAAGTACACAGCCCAAACACGTCACACCGTCAACATCTCCTACGGATGTACATAAGGGCACAATAGGTACACACACATCACATATGGTTACCAAAAGTTGGTTTGACCGGAGGTTTAGGCTTAATTGCTTGGCACTCCGGGGGTATGGGTGGGCACAAAAAAAATGTACTTTCGTAATTAGAACCAATTTGATGACACTGGCTGAAAGAAAAACACAATCCCGATATTGTAAGAAGGGAAGGGAATTGTCAATGAATGTAATTTGTAAATTCCAATGCATGACCAGGGGTATAGACACGGACCAGGAACCCTGGGTTAAATAAATGAAAAAAAAAAGTACTTTCGTAAAAATCCATAAAATTCAGGTTCCGTATCTTCAATATTTCAAATACGTGTTAATGTTTAATGGAGTTTTGCCCTATATGACGACGTACCATAACCCAGAATCGAACCGCTCCGTCTAATAATCAGAGCAAGACATTAAGCCATAGTATTAAGTGGATGACTTGCTAACTTGTCACCACTTGATTTGATCATGTCATTATTGAGTGGCACGGAAACAGGAAATAGCGTCTTCCTCCAAATACTCGTCACCTAACCAGCACTGACGTCCGTAATCCCTGACTCACCGCTTATTACACTGATTGGATTGCAAGGTGGTAGGAATTATGACAGAAAGGTTTCCTCCACTCCATATATTGCTATTTAGTCGC
Source organism: Ectobius pallidus (assembly GCA_964059195.1). Lineage (NCBI taxonomy): Eukaryota > Metazoa > Arthropoda > Insecta > Blattodea > Ectobiidae > Ectobius > Ectobius pallidus. The sequence goes on along the minus strand of CAXKWD010000004.1, from coordinate 45,525,037 downwards.
CTGGCTGTGTTTGACTTCAAGAAGTGATAAAAAAAAGACACAAGTCTACAAATTTTAATTTGCTCAAGGCTATGAGAGTATAAGTCTAAAATTAATCTTAGTATAATATATTTGTATAAATGTAGCCTACTATTAATAATAATAATATAACAATATTAAAAACACTATATAACTTTAAGTGTTAAGTTATTTCTTACTCTTATTTACATCTTTAATTTTGTTTTGCTTTTCTGATGTGGAAGTATGTGTGTATTTAATGTACAGTATTTGTGTAAGCGTGTGAACTAATACCGACGATTGGTCATTCGGGTAAACTTTTAGGTTTATAAACAAGTTTTTAATTTTTGTACATTTTAAATAAAATTAAAAAGTAAAATAAATATGCGTATACTACACTCTAATTTAAAGCTAATACATAAACCGAAATGCAATTAACTTTTTAAATGTGAACAAATGTATTTATTTTAATGTATGTTGATATTGGCGATGATCTTGAATCTGAAATAATGATTCAAAAGATATTACTTCCCCAATTATTAAAATTAAATAACCACTATTATAATAAAATTCATGGAACACGCACTGACGAATCACAATACTTATCAAGTTATTGTGGTTCCAAATTCAGCTAGTCTTTTAAAATGAGACGATATTAATAATTATGTTAAAATTTTCCTGAATTTTACAGGATACCACCTACCAACCTGCGACGTACCACGTCGATACGCATAGGCTTACCCCTGTCTAAATGATTTTTGTATTGCAACCAAATTGCCATATTATGATGAACAGAGAACAGTGAAATGATTTGTGGCAGGGGAAACGGGAGCCCCACAGAAAACCTGCCCGACCCTTTTCTGTCCACCACAATTTCCAAGTGGATCCACGTAGATTTGATCCCGGGTCCCAGTGGTGAAAGGTGAGCTGTCTAACCACTCAGCCATGGGGCGGTCCTGTAATGATTTTACCATAATCACTTAGCGAGAGGGAACAGAATTCTCTGTCCATCCATTCGGAATCTTACCCTGATCAAGTGTGTCAAGACAATCTGAGAGAGGATATGATGAAACGAATTTTAGGGTCTAATAGCCTTGAAAATTACTTAGTTTTGCCTAAGAAATGGGTGAGGAAAATCCCAGTTAAAAGACTTCACCCATTTGCAATCTGCGTTCAGTATCACTGCACCACATTTAAGGGTTTAAACGTACGCCATTTTCTCTTATTTCGTGAATGACATATTATAGATCATCAAACCACGGATTATGACATATTATAGATAGTTTACAAAAATTATATAATAATTTAGGAATCGCGCACAATGTGCATTATCTTAACCTAAGACTTAACCTAACACCCAGTCCTGAACCCGGGGAGGGGATCTTTCACTACTGAAAAATCCCCGACCCGGCCGGGAATCGAACCCGGGCCGCCGGAGTGGAAGGCAGGCGTGCTACCGACTCACCCACGGCGGCGGACTATTATCTATCTATATATAAGGCATGTTATGTTATTATAATCCAAACACATATAATGAGGAGTCCCAGTTTATTCCGTAAAGTACCGTATGTATAATGCTCCTTATAAAGTGGTCGTGGAGACCATTGTGGTTTTTGGAGTTTGAGGCTCCAGGATTAATAGACAGCCGGCACATGAGATAAGATTTTAAGTCATATGCACAGGACGTCTTTACTTCTAGAATTGTTCTTGGTACTCATTTATTTCGGAGACCGAGTAAACTTCAGAGTTATAGTGCCATCAGAAGAATTAAGCAAATCGGAAATCCCAATGACCTCATCGGAGATCAAACCCACGACCTTCTGGCTTGCAGCAACTGAACTAGGCGTATCCCAATTTTATTCTGTGACTATACAATAATAGCATCCCCCGCTTTTGTCGGGATTACACATTCCAGAAATATGGCAAAGAGAACTGCACGAGATGTTTATTCATTGCAGTTACTGGCATAGCAATCTAGGTTATAAAGTTAACGATGTATTTAAGATATTATGGGTATCTCCAGATTAGACGCTGTGTAATGTTAGAGGCCAAACGACCTCCTACAATCCTACAATATGTGAACATATCTCTCTTGGACCATTCCATAATAACTTTAAACAGTGTGTTAAAAGTGACGATTCCTATAGTTTACAGACAATATTATGAACTTTAATAGAGAAATATTTTATGGATTCCTCCCATTTTTAGAGCAGGGAGGAACTATTTACAGTAAAGAAACATTACAAAAACTGTTAAAGAATAATTTATGCTTATATCTTGAATGAAATAAACGCAAGAACAAATAACGGTAACAGAAATACTCATTGTGTACATAAAAGCATAAATAATGAAAATAAAATTATTATTATTTTATTTATTTCACCTGACAAGGAGATAATAATTAAACGAAATACCGTTATAATAAATTGAGGTTGATATTATAAACGTAATTTGTCCAAAACAATTGATTTCGTTCTTGACAAGTAACGATCAAACTTGAAACAACAGTTTGCTTTTAATTAGAGTCAATTTAATTAATTTTAGTCATGTAAATTACAAAAATGTTACTTATCATGTACAATAACTGACTGGAAATATTTTTCTAAGCTTACCGGTGTACTGAAGTCAGCGTAAGGCAGCCAATGTACCAAATCACGGTCTTCTGACTAGAATTTTGGTTCCCTGATTATTAATAATAATGGCACTGCACAATCATAACTGTAATATTTGCATATTTGCACAAAATTTAACACAACACACTCTCATTTTCCTCTTGAAATCGCGATTGCACTTGCACTTATCACATCGTCACACGTGAGGGCACTGGAGAAGAAGGAGCGCAACTGAAACCCCTCTTGGTGCGGGCAGCAAATCCCAAGAAGGAAATACCAGACATACAGCAAGAAGGAAGAGGTGGAGATATAAGCAAGCAGTCATCAGTACAGTATCTTCAGGGCCAGAGATGTTTTCCAACTTCCTTTAAAATGTAACTTTTTTATTCTGCTTTGTTAAATACGACAGTGAAGAAGAAGAAAAGGAAGGCGAAGAATCCGCCTTGGTGGTGTTACTCCTCCCATTGCTCGACCTCACCAGCGGAAGACACGACAGAGATGGAAAGAGAAGCTGCAGGCGGTACACAAGCAGTCGCAAAGGTTGTAGAAGAACCGGTCTTCGTTCTTGCTGGTAGCAGCCAAAGCAGTTTCAGATCACTTCTTCTTTTCTTCCTCCTCCTCTGAGGTTGAAGATAGGATTGCAATCATGAGCATCCAGAACCCCAGTGTTGCATGAAGATATCAGTTACACTTTTAGTTTTTCTTTTGGCTGTGCAGCATAAAGCTGTTGGTTACTTTCCAGTACCTCCAGATATGGTATAAGATGACCTTCCTCGCCTATCTTCCTGAAGCCAAGCAAGGTTGTGTTAATTGCCAATGTTTGATCACTACTATTAGCTTGCAGGCATACACAGGAACCAAGACCAAATGCAGAAGAATAAACTGAAAGGGACGACAAAGTCTGTTTAACAACCTGGTTATCATACTGATAAGTGATAAGCATACAAAAAAGTAAATTCAATATCAGGAGCTGTCTATTTAATTTAAGTAAGAAGTTATAAAAATAATAATTTACAGTTAGTAGGCATTACTCTTTAGTCATTCCATATAAACTTAATTCAGACTGAGCTAATGATGAACGATTTTGGATTCTTAGGGGATAGATTAAATGACAATATTTTTATTTTAAGTTACTCGTTATTAGACAGAAGACCTAAGTTCAAATTCTCATGTTGAACGATCTTCATTGAAGGGCTGAAAAACTGTTAATAACTTATTTTAAACTATCTCTGTTCGCTAATGATCTATACCTACAGGTGAACCCTTTCAGGTTCAGTAGTGAACGAGGTAACTCCTTTGTAAATTAAAAACTAAGTAGGCCTATTCATTTTCTATTCAAATCTGAAAACCAAGAACTTGCATGAAAAAATATTGGAAAATTTCACTCTGAGGATTTTGTGGCTAATTCAATTATAGTAGAGAAGTCCTCTCAGTGGGCAATGGGGCCCCAATGTCCTATGGGGAAACTCCTGTGGTTAGAATGAGCCTGCCATTCTCTAAGGAGAACACGAAGATTTTAACATAAGGGACAGAAACAGAAACAATAAGGGAAATGAGACTCCAAACCGGTATTAACCTTAACTTAATATCCGTGAAAAACTTCTGAAAAGTCACCGTTAGATTGACCGGCCCGGGTTTATAACCAGATTCCTCTCAAATGCGAGTCCGCGAAGGTACCACCTCGGGTCACCTGATTCCGAAATGGTAGAAAAGTACTGAATGAAATGTTATCCAAGTTTTTTCAGACTCAGGATGAACTCCTGGCTTGTTACAAAAATAATACCGTTACTATAATCAAAAAGCTATTTTTGTATAGAATAGGGAAGGCCTATATGTAATGTTGCCCATTCTTGGTATTAAACCATCATATCTCCTCTGAAATACTTATTTAATTTCAGAATTCACTTCTCATAGAGCTCGACACAATGGCGGAGATAAGTTCTCGGCAGACTCCACTGTGCTTTTGTGCACCCATGCTTTTGGAGCCCTAGTGTATCTTGAATAAATTTTAAAAGTTTCTTTATTTTAAATAATATTAAGAAATGTAACTGATGATCCTTGTTGTTATAGGCTTATTTTATTTATTGGATTTTGGGTCCATAACTTAATATGACGTTTAAAAGAGGGAAAATTAATTCAAGCATTATTAGAGTAAGTTGTTATTAGGCCATGGTCATTTTCATATTTTAAAATAATATTTTATCCTTAACTTTTCTGTCATCTTAAAAATTATTATGGGGCACCGAAGTTGCAAGCGACTAGTTCGACGTCAAGGAATAAAGGCTCATATTACTTTAATGAAGTGTAATCTTAATTGCAATGAATTTCAGTGCGAAAACAGATTAAGATGTTTATCTGGGAAGAGGATATACGGTTTAACATGGAATTGGAGCTATATTAGAGACCAAAGTTTAGCATGATAGGTTTTAAAAAATCATTGGGTTGATTGGATTTTAATCCCAGATCTCCAGATCAGTAATCGAATAACTTACTCGTAACCTACCGATCTTTTAAATATATACTTATTTAAGTGTTTTGAAGTTTTTATTGTTAAGTGTAAAATGTTTCCTACATGTCATATGAAAAGAAAAAACAAGCAAAGGCTTACATTCTTATAAATAATAAATTGCTCTTAAAAGCAAACTACATCCCAGCAGAACAAGACATGATGAAAAGGTTATCCAGAATTTCTGCCGAGATTACTTTCGCTTGAAAAAATCATGCAAACTTCCAATCCACCCAATTAGATAAATGAAGAATTTACCGCAAGAAATCAGTTACTTGATCATAATGATTGTGTCTGGCAGATGGAAGCACAGGTTGCGAAGTAATTTTAAATTGATACGCCAGATGGAAACAGGAATCCAGGTCACTGTTGCTTTACTGTTTTTCGCGCAATCAACAACTTCTGTAATACGAAGCCGCAACAGGTATCTCACATTCTTCTGTAAAACATCACTTTCAGCATTCACGCACGTGGAGATAAAAATAAATGCAGCAATTTCGAGAAGAATACTTCGTTGGGAAAAGACTTTCGCAATCTTTGTACCCACACATTGTATAGGATCTTCCAATTAATTATAATAGATTTTACATCACTTCATAAGTTGACTGACTCGTTCCTATAACTCCTACGGTGGGGCATAGGGCCTCCAAGTGGAGGTTTATTACCTATACTAATTTCTCCGGAAAATAAGGTATTACGGGGACGTGAAAGGGCCGAGAAATTTTGCTTAGAGTTCTTTTACGTGCCGCAAATCTACGACGCGAGCAGCTTTAAGTCCCTCCAGGAGGACTCCGCGCCCAGGATTTTTACGTCCTGAAAAATCCATCCGGGTTTGATCCCGCGACCTTCGGATCTGAAGGCGGGCACGCTACCTCCAGACCACCGCGGCTGCTTCCACCACTTTAAATGTACATGTTGCCATGAAATGGTAATAATAAAAGTTATATAGTAATATTGTTGGGCATTACTGGGCAACATACTGCCTACAGTTCAAATTTCTTGGAGAGTGAAAATATTATGAGATCATTCTCTTAGTAATACTCGTAAGATAATTAAAAGAAAGCCATATTCTAAATTCTAGTGTGTATACAAGTAAGTAAATACATCTGCCGGATAAGTATAAAAAATATCTGAACAAGACATAAAAAGCAGTGAAAACTGAGCTGGTGTTAGGAGACAACTCAAGTTTCAGTGCCTGGTAAGCTAATTTATAAAGTAAGCAAGACTTCACTTACGTAACTGTGTAAAGTCACATCCATGAGCTAGGGATTCCACATACCTGTAAAACAAGAAGGATATCTTGTTAACAACTTAAAAGTACATACAAGCCCATCCATTTCCATAGTGGGGATACCACTAACCTCCCAGATAGAGCAAAAACGAATAGAGATAAAGGAAGTTGTTAAAATTAAATTTACAAACTTTTAAGCGTAGAAAACTAACTCTGCGGCAAAATATGCGTACAAAAAGAATACGCATTAACACCGATTTCCATAAAACATTTATATGTTCAAATGGTTTCCGTTTTTATTTCTAGAATGTTTTAAATTTTTTAAATTCTAATTTGTCTTTGCACAGAGCCAAGTATGAGCTTGTGAATCCGGCTGATGTTTCCAGAGTGGACAGAGCAAATGTTTGTGTTAAACATTATTTAGGTTCTCCGTTTGCTATTGACGAAATTTCATTAACTTCTGGAAATGCGGATATCTGCATGAATACCTACAATTCCAATAAGGTCCCACAAGAATAATTTGGCAGAACTTCAGCCATACTAAGGATACTGAGTGACTGCAACTTTCAAGATTCTGACATCTTACCACTGCTATTAATTCTATTATAGAATTATCTACTTTCAAATTCTGACATTCAGTAGTAAAACTGATATATTTAATTATTTTTTAAGACCAAACACTGTCATATACGTGTTGTACTTTTTAATGTACCTAACATTTTAATAACATTAACATATTACAACCTGCAATAGTCTAGATCACACCTAGTCTGCTGTTCAACTTGACTTCAACCAATTATTGTGTGTAGACTTAATACCAGTTGTGTACATAACTGTAGGTAATTTTATATTATTAGAATATTATAAGCCCACACTACACTAATTTTATAGAATCTGACAAATTTTTATTATGTGATGTGTTTTTGATTAATTTTTCATGTTTCTAGAACAACTATATATAACCTTTCACATATTGTTTAATTGAATAACGAAACATTTAATAAACTGACTTCTATATTTTTACTTTAGTTAATACTGTAATTAATATGTACGTATGTTTTTCTGTAATCTACTGTTTTTCTCAACAACTCCGGTAATAAATACCACTGAAAACATTAATTGTAAATTCTTCGACGTGTCTTAGTTGGAATTGTATTTATGAACGTTTAGTGGTGATTAGGCGGGAAACATTTTACCATTTTTCACATTCTGGAGTCCGTTCGATCTGCAGATAGGCAGTGAAATCTTGTCCTCCCCCCTCCCCACCAAAAACATAGAAGCCTAGTGCGACTTAAAGGGTAATTCGTTGCGAAATTAATAATCTATGCATAAAGAATGACGTGTGTTGGTGTGAAGTGAAACAGCTTGTTCTAAAGCTATAGAAGAGTTATCATTAGAATAGTTTCGTGCTATTATTCAAGTCATAGGCCATAGCTAACTGTCTATAATGATTGAGATAGTGAGCAGCAATAGAATTTTCATAGTATAATACATTCCCCTTCCGATAACCTTGTTATATAGCTTCGATTTTGCTGCGCTTTGACGTCTTCGGCAGAGTCTTGGTAGAAACGAAGAACAAGAATAGGATGATAAAAAAGGAATGAACAAGTAATGGGCAGAGTTGCGTATATACATAACGGCTTGACCTCACAGCAAGTGTTAAGTAAAAACAAGTAGTTTTATGCCTATAGGTATAGTCTACACCACATGTACCTACTAATAATTTTCTGCATTCCATCCTCACTTTTCATCGTTCTTATGCCGCTATGCATTGTTCTTTCGTTTCACGGTTGCTTGATGCCGCAAGAAACAGAGTGTCGGAGAATTTTCCAAAGTTGTCCACTATTTTTCGATCGTTTGTAAGATAGAAGCAACCATCTCATTACCGGTAAATAGTATCACGTAAGGACTAAACCATAGCCCGCTAGTGTAATGAGCATAATGCGTGCTTTGACTTGAGAAACTTTTAGAATTCAATGTAATTTGAATACGTGAATATTAATAAGCTATTTTTTTTTAAATTGAAGTGAAGATTAAAGTTTTGAGAGTGGTTTTCTAAATTATTTTCCCAGAAACGTGAAATCTTGCACATTTTATTAAAATGTAAACAGAAATGAATGTTTGAAATTTCATTTGAATATGCCACTTTGTTTTTGAGATATTAATATAACTTATTTTTGAAAATCAAAATGAAAATCTGTCTCCTCCAATAGATATTGAAATATGCATCTGATTATTTAGTGTGATATTCTTTGATGTTTGCTATACAAATTTACTGATGGATTTTTTATTTTGTTTTGTTAAAAAAATTACCCAGAAAAATTAAAAGTTAAAAAAAGATCTATGAATACAAGCCCTATACAGAAAATGTGATTATACATATTAATGTATAATCTTACTATAAGTACTAAGAACTTATTTATTCTATAATGAATTGGTTAAAATACGTTATGTGTAGATTTGAATTTCACATCCTACCCTAAGTGCTGATAGTACTAGTGTGAGTTTTTAGGAATCACTATTAACATTACTTGATATTTTTATTTTATTTTAACTTATAAACATTACATACATTTGCATTCCAATTAAAATACATTTATACTAACCTAAGACAAACACATAAAATACAAGCTGTAACGATAACAAATTTGTTGGTTCATAACACAATCTAACGGCCATATAGAATTCGTTAATAATGTATTTTTAATGGGATAAAATTTCCTTTCTCGATTAAGCTTCATATGGATCACATAGTCTATCTCTTCTATATATATATATATATAAAAGGCTTTGTCCTGACTGACTGAATGAATGACTGACTGACTGACAGGAATCAACGTACAGCCTAAACTATAACAGGTAGAGACTTGGAATTTTGACAGTACCTTCGTTTCATAATGTAGGTGCTCACTAAGAAAGGATTTTGAAAAATTCTGATTTTAACTGCCAAAAATTACATGTTTTTGAAAATACTTAACCCCTTTTTACACAGAATTATCCAAACAAATTCACAGAACATATTGTTGCCAGTTGTATCAGGTGGGTTTGGATTAAATGAAATGGATGTTTGACAAATTAGAGAAGGTATCATTATAATTCATATTATCTGTATTAATAAAAGGAATTGTCCTCGATGTCCAGCGAAATCTACTGAACGCAGAGATCTGAAATTTTAAACATAGGTGGGCTGAAGGGTCGGAAAATGCACCTCCAAGCCGGAATTTTAATTTTAGTTTTCGTTCGTGAGTTATGAGTGAAAAACGGGCAAAAAACGTGCATTTTGTGCGTTTTCAAAACATAAGTTTTCAGTTATACATTTCAATGTCAAATCAATTACAGTTGGCTTTGGCTATTTTTGTCATACCTTGAAAATAAAACTTTCGCGATCGCTTGAATGTTGTAAGCCCTAAATATGGTCAAACGTTGTTTTATTTGGACGAATCTCACTATACAGGGGTTTTCTGGACCAAGGAACTCGAATCTGAGGTCTTTTTACCAGGTGACGCTATCTAATCGTGGTATGTAGTCCACGTGATTTAGGTGTTAATAAATATAATGATTTAACTATTATGCTCTTAATTTTTAATTTTTGAAATAATTATCGCGGGCGAAGCCGCGGGCACATGCTAGTATATCTTATAAATGACTCTGAAGACTCCAATCCCAAAACCCAATTTATGATTCCTAAGCCCACCCAGCTAGAAATAAATTAATCAGCATACCATTTCATCATAAAATAGCTCTGCGCTGTTTCAAGGGGCTACAGCATAGGCGTAGCCAGGCCGACCATATGGGGGGGGTTACAACATCCGCGGGGTCTGGCGAGTATGGAAGGAGAGGGGGGTCCGGGGGCCCTCCCCCGGAAAATTTAAAAAATTAAGATGCAAAATAACGAGTTTTAAGCTTCCGGGGGTTCTCCCACGGAAAATTTTAAAAATTAAGATGCAAAATAACAAGTTTTAAGCTTCCGGGGGTCCTTCCCCGGAAAATTTTAAAAATTAAGACGCAAAATAACGAGTTTTAAGCTTCCCACGCTTTATACTTGTATTAAGCAATTTATGGGCAGACTTAAAAAAATTATACAATTTTCCATTTTTTATTCAATGGGGGGGGGTTCAAACCCCCCCCTCGCTACGCCTATGGGCTACAGTAGCTTCAATTCGAAGAAGTGCCGGACTTTCTCCGAAAAACAATGCGCGCACTTAACTGATGATAAAACGCTCGAAATAGCAGCATTTCCTCTAGCTGATCACGTCATGCACGAGTTCGGATGTTGCTATATATTTTTTATTATTTTCCTGTTCAAACAGGATTTCTTGATCATTTTCCTACAGCAGGAGTAGGGGTAAGAAAGGAGAAGATCGTTATAACATCCGGTGGAGAAATACTTGCCCCTTTTTTTGTGTCATGGCGGTTAGGAGGCAAAGATTTTCTATTAGTATACTAATTAATTCTAGCTGTGGGATTGGATAGTCCCTGCCTAGGATGCTGAGTGCACTGCCTGTAAACAGGTCATGTGACTTGGGATCAGGTTGGAGTTATAGCTGGTCGTAAGGAAAGTCTGCAGTAAATTGAAATTCCGAGAATGCGTTAATAATGAAGCCACTAAATGATACAATGTTACTAAAAAAGTACTCATATGCTAGCTTCGTGACATGAAACAGTGAAATTTAAGGATCTCATCAACATTAGCAGTTCACAGTTGCTGTAACCCCTAAAGAAATACTGCATTTATGTTTTCACTTCCTAATGTGACCAATATAGAGGCTTCTCCATAATATCTGACGATGTAGGCTACAATTCAAACTAATTTTAATCACATTGTAAAATTAATTTTATGCTTCTATTAGTTTCTTATTCTTTACCTGAGTTTAACCTCCCCCTATGTAAGGATGTTTATGCGGCTCACGCCGACCGGGCCTTACAGGACCACGACCTGTCGGGGGAGGGATTTCTAAAGAACATACAAAGAATACATACTTTTCTGACCAGCAAGGACTTGAAAGTCTCCCCCGGAGTAGTGATCAGTTCAATGCCGGGGTCACCTCCGAGACAACAGGAATACACAAGACGAGACACACTAGTTGCTCACACACCCGCATATTATAAAGCACGAATGGGATGAAGATGACACCCAGAAGACCACAAGAACCTAAAGTTACCCGACATTCTTCTCACAGATGAGGATAAACCCCGGGAAAAACCCACTAGGTAACTTGTCTCGACCAGGAATAGAACACGGGCCCGCTGCGTGAGAGGAGCGAACGCATCCCTTGCGCCACAACAGTGGAAATGCTTTTATCAACCGTTAAGAAATTTAGAGGGTTTATATTTTTATATGACAGTAATATTCAGCTAATATTTTCACAAGTACATCGCTTTAATTACCAATCTTATCGCGAAAAGTCATTGTCATAGGTCAACAGTTTAAGCTGGAACGGACGGATGGTCAAAGTCATTTACCATACTGGTTTTATTTTATTGTAAGTGTGAACTGTAGATCGTTGTAATGAAATCTGCAACTTGTCACATATTTAGCTGAGTTTTGGAGTTTACTATCCATTTTCTGCTCAAATGAGATAATGGACATTTCGAATCCTTTTCGGTGAGCATCATGCTCATATATTGCGAAACCGGGTTTCCACCTTTTAAGTGCCGAAATAATATTATATTATTCTATGTCACGTTACATACGAGCCTTCTCAGTATTCTAAAATCCTCCTTTCGTTTTCTCAAATTTTACCTTGATGGACATGATATACCCCGATATTCAGGTGATGACCTGCCTTTGAGACCGAATAAAACCACGATTATCCACAAGTATGAACCAGTTATCTCGAATTTGACATGACAGTAACTGAACCTACTCATTTTGTAATAAACTAAAACTTATTTAACAGTTATATGATAACATCAGATTATTGATAGCGAGTTAAATGATTTGCTTTGAGAAAATCACATTGGGTAATAATAGAAGAATAATAACTGAATTATGCACAGTACAAATTACTATAGTGATTTCTGGGGCTTGGTTCAATTTTTGTAGTTATTTTTATTCTCATACACGTTTAATATTACTGCCTTGCACCTGCAGAAAATTTTGAAGGAAAAGGTTAAAGCGTGAAAACTGAATCCATTTCCATGGCAATTCTCGAGGATATTTTGAAGAAGTCTTTTTACTAGACACTAAACAGGACTGTATTTTCCTGTAGTATGAATATGCTGATTTCTTCTTTGCGTTGCCTACAGAAGTATTATTTTTTATTAAGTGCCAGTATGGTACTTTATGAGATTGTGTGGTGGACGAAAAAATGTCTGTCCGTCTGTCCGTGTGTCTGTACGCACCATAACTCAAATACGCTTTTTCGGATTTTCATGAAACTTGGAAAACACATTTATAATGTCCATGGGAAGAACCCTATTGATATTGAACCAAATCGGTTCACCGGTACCGGAGTAATGCCCAATTTAGTGCCTATTTTAATAGATTATGGCGCCTTTCTAATAGAAAGGCGCCATCACTCAAATACGCTGTATCGGATTTCCATGAAACTTGGTATACCCATTTATGACGTCCATAAGAAGTGCCTTATTGAATTTGAACCTAATCTGTTGACCGGCACCGGAGTAAAACCCAATTTAGTGTATATTTTAAAGACGCGGTAACTCAAATACGCTTTACCGGATTTTTATGAAACTTGGTATACACATTTATAATGTCCATGGGAAGACGTCTATTCATAATGGATAAAATCGGTTGACCTGTTTCGGAGTAATGCTCAATTTAGTGTCTATTTTATGGTAATATACGTATTCGAAAGAATTTATAAAAAAAATGAAAATCAGTTATGTTGAGAACATAGCCTATTGTTTTACTGTGATCGTATAAGGCCTTGGAAATTAAAATACAGGTAGCTATGACAAAAAACATATTGATTTACATGCGCTTATCCAACTAGACCGTTAAAATGACCCAGGTGGCCGAGATGGTAGACCTTTCTTCTTCCGTAAGCCCTGCTTAATGAATAAATCTGGAGCTTAACTTGGAAATCAATTTAAAAAAAAAAACACATTCTGCATATCATAATTGCAGTCATAACTGATTAAAAAAAAACGTACTGGCACTTTCTTACATCAGTTTACCTGATTTTATTTTATTTTACAATTATAGTAATTACATCGGTGATACATAGGTTGGTCCTGAAACCCCCAAAGAGCAAGAGCTCATGCCCGGGGGGCAGTTCCAGTGTTGCATTAGTATAATGCGTTTTACAATAGGAATTCAGTATAACTGTTTAAAAAACAAACTAATAGACAAATTAATATAATGAAAAAGTACCAAGCGAGAAAATCAAAAGCTGGGAGAAATGGTATGACGAGTGATAAAAGTGATAACAGTTATAATAATGGAAAATAAACAATATATATATATACACACACACAGGGTGTTTCAAAAATACTTTTACAAACTTCGGGCATGGTTTCCTTACACCAAAAGAAGGAAAAAAGTTCATATGAACATATGTTCCATAATCCTTGTTTTTCGTTATTCATTTATTAATGAAAGTTTGCGTTCAACGACCCTCTAGGTCCGACCTCGCAACTTCATTCAACTGCATGTCTAGAAGCAAGAGGAGGACATTTCGAGCATTTGTTATGACGTTATGAGTTTTGAGTGTTGACGTGTCATGAGCGTACCAATGTGTTGAACGGTTCCCAACGAGAAAACAAGGATTATGGGACATATTATGTTCATATGAACTTTTTTCCTATAGTCAATGTCGATTTTATTACTTAACTATATTTCGTAAGGTAGGCCTATGTTAGAACCCCAGTCTTGCGAAACACGTTTTGTAACAGGACATAGCAGTTTTCAGCATTTCTCATTATGATTAATTTACTTTAATGAAGCTGTATTACGTGGTTGACTTACCTCACGATGAGACTGTCGTGAAAATGATTAGCTTTTTTTTTTTTTTTTTACATTACTCTCTGGGATGTAGTAACGAAACATGTGAGGAATTAACTTGGAGGGATTTCTTATTACATTAATACACATTACACAACTTGAGGACTAGCTGAGCGTGACTCCTCACCACTGAGATTACAGCAAAAAACACGATCCGTGATGTAATCGGCGGAAACCGCGTACAAGTTCCACATTCTTCCGCTGCCGGGCATGGCAATAGTCTTGCCAAAACACCATCATTGTATTATCAATATCAGTGTTAATCATGTTGAAGTTGCTGCTACAATTAGCTGGACTGTAATAAAAAGAAACAATTAAGACCTGGTACGAAACACTCACATGACTTTCTCTACCTTGAATATGTATGTTGCAATGTTCTTGCTTCTCATTCTAACATAGAATAGATGGCCGGTCACTTTGTGTCAGTGCACATTCAATTGTCTCGATCTCATGTAAGGCTGTGTGGTTCGCGACGCAGGACTGAAATTAATGGAAGATACTATGTAAGGGATTTCAGATACTTCAGTTAACGAAGTAAGTTACAGTAATACGAGGGTCATTTCAAAAGTTCTGCACACTGTAAGATAGAATGGAAGAAAATAATTTATTTTGCAAAATACCTTTACAGGCCTTCAATATAATCTTCATTCTGCTTATGACAGCTTCCCAACGTTTTGGAAAATTTTGTTTTCTGGATAGGGCACCTTCATTGTTGAGCAGTCTGATTACTCAGATCACCTCACTGGAAGCTTCATCAATTGTAACAAAACGTTTTCCACATCTATGAATGGGAAAGACTTCTCCACCCATCATGCAGTCCTGATTTGAGCCCAGCCAGACTTTGATTTGTTTCCCAAATTGAAGGGACCACTCCGTGGAAAACGTTTTGTTACAATTGATGAAGCTTCCAGTGAGGTGACCTGAGTAATCAGACAGATCAACAATGAAAGTGCCCTGTCCGGAATACAGAATTTGCCGAAACGTTGGGAAGCTGTCAAAAGCAAGAATGAAGATTATATTAAAGCCTGTAAAGGTATTTTGTAAAATAAATTATTTTCTTCAATTTGATCTTACAGTGTGCAAAACTTTTGAAATGACCCTCGTAGATCGGCTTTTTTATGATATTTCAAAGAATTGGTGTCTGCAAACTTGTTAAAATGTTTTCTGGAAGAGAAATACAACCAGCTCTCTCTCTCTCTTTCTCTCTCTCTCTCTCTCTCTCTCTCGCTCGCTCTCTCTCTCCATCTCTTCAGAAAAGGAGTGGTAATTTGTGAATTGTATATGAAATAAATAATGCACAAATCAACATTTTCCCCGTGGAATTTGATGCGCATATTTCAATAATATTATTTCCACACAAGTTACGCTTTTTAAAATTATGGGATCCATTGTATTGGGGAAATGTATTAAGTACCTTTAAACTTTTCAATGAGTAATAATAGCTTTTATCCTTTTCAAAACATATTCATCTTTAAGAAATGTTCACTTTTTTACTTTCCCTATCCTAGTGAAATAGGTGCTCGACCCTGAAATTCTGTTTAATACATGCTTCAAATCCCGTGAGATCAAAAGTATTTTCAAAAAGTATGTTTAGAATGTCTGTGTTCAGTATAGTTCAACAATCCTATCATTTCATCCAATTTCAACCTAGCAGAACGTCATCTGCAAGTGCTTTTATAAAGGTCTCAGAATTGTAACATAAGAGCAGCAACAATGTTTCACATTGCATCTCTTAGTTAGAACTTAGCACAACATCGTCGGCGAATAGTTTCAGAACCGTTAATTCGAAAAGCTGTAAATTGTTCCACCATTCCAAATTTCGCCTCACTAGCGAACAACAGAAATGTTTTTATAAGGGCATGAGTTGAGCGGATGATACACGGATGTTGCGCTCAGAGATGAGGATGATGACGTCACACGCCCGGACCAACAAACCGGACATGCCAAGTGACTCAAGAATGCCGAGTTACAACATCAGCCAAGTCTTTTCCTTCCTCTGAACTACGCTGGGCTGAACAACCGGCATCCACCTCCAATAATATAATGTATACTGGTTGTGCCACAATCTTTGCATTGTCTTGCTTTGTACTTCTAATTCATCCAATTTATTTGGATGATGTAGCAATGGTTTAAAGTTACGTGAAACCAAAAGTTCAAGTAAGATAAGCGGAAATATTTTTTTAGGATATTTCGTTTTATTTAATTTAAAAAAATATATTATTTACGTATTTTTACGTTTTAGGTCTACGAATTCCTTGAACTAAATTTTTTTTTCGTAGAGATCGTGGTGGCCGGTTAAGGCCCCCCCTTTTTTTTTTAAACCTAATCGGCACATGAAATGTTAAAGTTGTCAGCCTTACGCACCACCAATGATGCTCCTGGAACTCATTTCTGTTATGAAGCTGAGTCTTATGAGCCCGGTCACAAAAATCACTAACTATTGCTGCAAGTGACATAACTTGTCGGTCAGCGAGGTAGCGATTAATCGCAGGAGAGAGGATCCATCTGGCGCAGTCAATCGAACTCCGGTTAACTCAATTGGTAGAGCGGCGGCACGGGAAGCCGAAGGTCCTGGGTTCAAGTCTCAGTGTCAGAGGTTTTTTTTCTTTTATCTCTCTCTCGAATCCTATGCCCTCATGTTGGGGCGAAGGGACTCCAAGTGGAGGTTTCTGTTTATCTATGTTAATTTTGTTACGCTTATTTTCCTAGAGGGAGGTGGTACGCCCATCGCCCCTCCGGAAACTAAGGTATTACTTAGACGTGAAAGGGCCGAGAAATTTTGTCCAGAGGCTTTAATTTAGAGTTGGAGTTCTTTTACGTGCCGTAAATCTACGACACGGGCCCCCCAGCTTAAAATTCCTCCCGGAGGACTCTGTGCTCAGGACTCTGTCCTGAAAAACCCATCGACTGCGGCCGGGTTTGATCCCACTACCTTCGGATCTAGAGACGGACACGCTACCTCTAGACCACCGCACCCGACTTTTTCTTTTATAATATATACTAAAGTTTATTGCATTGACCTTGCAATGTAATTTATACAACTTCTTTTTTGTTGTAATTTTTAATGTTTTCAGCTAACAAGAGAAAGTAAAGCATTAAAACTAATTAACCGGTACCGGAGCATATTTTACGAATTTTAGAACATAATTGTATGTGTATTTCGACTTCTGCGATACTGACTGCAATTACTATATCCAAATTCTTCATCGCTCAAAGGTAGTATTTTGGATTGTCGTAGTAAACTAGTTGTATGTTACTCGTAAGGAAATATTGTTTATATATAGCATATAAATTGACTCGACCCTACTTTTCAGAAAATCTTGCATCATAACGTACTGTAATGCAATTATTATCTTCGTGGAATACTGAAACGTACATTGATATGCAGAAATTGATTTCATTCTTATGCATATAGATCAGCATATTCTTTCCTTTCGCTGGATGTTGCTTTGACCACAAACGCGTGACATACAGTATTTGCTGCAGCAAGCTCAGATTCTTGATTTCTGTATAATCTTATTATTCATAACCATATTCATTGATCTGACATTCCACGATCATGTAGCTGTGCGACAGTACAAATCCCACACAGATTTCTTTGCGAGCGAGCATTCCTTTTACCATTTCGTTCATTAAACTTTATTCTGCAACTCCCAGTTTTTCATATTGAAGAATGACATCTTTTTAATAGTAATATCAATGATGATGATGATAATAATAATAATAATAATAATAATAATAATAATAATAATAATAATAACTGTAACATTACCGGTAATAATAATACTATAATGATGATAATTTTATTGTTATAAATATATTTTATTGTACTCGTATGATAGTGCGTAAAGTTGCAATTTGGCCAAAGATCAGCATTTCAAACACAACTTACTTACTTACTTACTTACTTACTTACTTACTTACTTACTCAATGGCAATAGACAATTCCTCAGCAAGCTAAAGGAATATGATTTATTTTATGGAACCCGAAGGTTCATTGCCGCGCTCACCTGAGTCCGCCATTCAGGGTTGGAATGTTTAAAACAAAACGTTTAAAACAAGTGGTTGTGTTTTTTTTAAAGTTTGTTTAAAACGTTATATATATAATAGGCCCTATACATTAAAATGGTTGTTTTAAACAAAATGAACAATTTAAACTTTTTTTAAACAAACAACATTGTTGTAAACATAAAACACGTTTAAAACGACCAACATTGTTGTTCACATAAAAAAGTTTTAAACAAAAAAACATGTTTTAAACAGAAAAAAAACTTTTTTTTTTGTTCTTTTTAAACAAAACATGTTTTTTTTCAATCCTGCCGCCATTCAATCCTATTCTGTGCTAACTCCATCCAATCATCCCTAGCAAATCCTACTTCCCTTAAATCCATTTTAAGAATGTCCTCCCACCTACGTCTAGGTCTTCCGCGTGGTCTTTTCCCTTAGGGTCTCCCAGTTAATGCTTTTGAGATATCTGCCTACACTTTGCATCTTGCTCATAGTTGTCAGTGCATTATTTTGTACGATAAAATAATAACATTGTATTTTGTCATTTTGTTCCAATTGTCCAGGTAAAGGAAATCGTTAGTGAATCGAATAAATCCTAGGTTTCTTTTGAAGCACATTATAGGCATTCTTAAGATGCTTGCACTTGCATTTTATTCACGGTGTTTGCTCCAGCAAGACGCCGAAAATGCATTCTAAAAGTTGAATGATTAAGTGAAACGCGTTCTTATTGAATTTATGTGAAGTTGGAAATGGCAGGGGCTACCTCGCTCGGCCTTTTGATCTTGCAAACCATGTAAAAGCATTCGAAGCCCTTTTTATCGTCACATGCGTATTTCAGAACTGTTCACAATAAATATTGATACACACACACACATACACACAGAGGCGTAACGAGGGGGGGTTTTTGGGAGTTTGAACCCCCCCCCCCCCATTGATTAAAAAAAGGAAAATTGTACAATTTTTTTAAGTCTGCTTATAAATTACTTAATACGAGTATAAAGCGTGGGAAGCTTAAAACTCGTTATTGTGCATCTTAATTTTTAAAATTTTCCGGGGGAGGACCCCCGAACCCCCCTCTTTCTATAGGGATAGATAGGCTACACACACATTTTTTTTTTAAATATCACAAGTCAAACGTTAATTCTGCAGTGAGGTGTGCGCTGGAAAATTAGGTATTTTTGGGGAATGCCCAAAAATCAGTAACTGATGGTGTTTCTCACCTGTTGGGTTTGGTATAAATTAATCATTTGGCGTCTGAATTTGGATTTGTTAGGTTATTTCAAATATTCCAACTAAAGTGCATTTCGTTCCGACGGATTTCCTGTGTTTCCTCAAAACTTTGTATTTTGTGACTTATGGGGTTTATCAGAAAACCGATTCAACTAAAGAACACTACAGAATTGAACAAAGATATTTTAAAATATTGTGAATAAAATATTACCTTTTTGGGCATGCAAGTATACCTACAATCTCAGGATACGGGCATTCTAAATTGATCCCAAAAATAGTATGTAGACCTATAGCAATACCGGTATAGCTTAGAATGAGTATTGGTAAACTACAGTAATCGTTCTTAGGAACTCCTTGTTGAAAGAAGCAGACTTATTTACCGTATTTTACGGACCATAAGACGCTCTGGACCATAAGACGCATCGTAATTTTAGGATGGAAATTTAAAGGAAAATAAATGTAATGTGATTCTAAATGAAACATGTTAAAGGGAATAATATACTTCTTTGCACACACAATGGAATCAGTGTAGAACAGCGTTTCTCAACCTTTTTGAACCCGAGGACCTCTAAAATGTCTAAAAAATTTTACGGACCCCTAATTTGGATCCCATTTTTAAAATAAGGTCTATATTCTTAATATTTGGGGTATTAATTATAGGTCATTATAACGAAATATGTGAAAAAATTTTACTCCTTTACCTACCAGTTGCTTTATGATATTTTTTTCATTATGTCTGCGGACCATCCTCACCATTTTCGCGGACCACCAGTGGTCCGCGGACCATAGGTTGAGAAACGCTGGCTGTAGAACATTTCTAACTTAAAATCTGCATTGTACAAAAACTCTTCTTTACAGGTGGCATGGCGTAAATTTTAACTGAACTGAACTGAACTGAACTGATTTCTCATGAAAGACTGAAAATACTTTTACACCCTCTAACCCTCAATTCAGTATACGGTAAGTGAAACAGGACAAGGCTGTTTAGAGGTCGTTACATTCATTTAAACCACCCGGCGAAGACACTCCTTTTGTATAAAAGAACTCAACATTCCTTTCTTTTCAGATTGTATAGACTACTTGGCTTCCAGCTACCCTCATTTTACGATTGTGACAAGTGTAGTGAAGTACAGTCTGTGCCAAAATTTGTAACTGTCTTATCGTTTACAACACCTTGTTTATAACTATGATATTCGGGCAGTATTTACCATAATTTTAATTTTTTTAGTGAATTCGGGCCATTAGACACACCCAACATTTAAGGCTCTGTTTTCAAGATGGTCCGTAAAATACGGTAAGTGTTCGGTGTGTTAGAAACTAACTTTTACATTAATAAGACAGTAGAAATTTTTTTGTGTTAATTTTTCAGTTATTGATTCCTAAGGAGTTATCTGAACGATTACATTTGAAATAGAGTGTATCATCAAGGGTGACTTGAAATGACAGTTTGTTGAGGTTCAGTTAAACTGGGAGATATGCCGCTATTGTTTTCAAGGACTGCTAGTCTCTTTAGGAAGAGACAGGCCCGTCCTCTGTTTCCTTTGCTTCAACATATTTACTGTGGATCCCGGATCTTCCTGGTAGTGACGTATGTGAATGTGTGCATTATCACATCATCACCATACCAGTGGCGGACGTTGCCAACCCAACCGAATATAATGTCGCTAGGGACTTATTTTACGAACATACTTCTTTGCAGTTTTCAGTTCTCAAAACATTTCACTGATTTAGACCGGCGGTTTGTTTCATTTTATTAGGGTAACTTAATCATGGCTAGGCTATATACATATATTTTGCCTGTAACCGCCTATTGTCGGTAATTACCATATCCATCAATAAACAACCATAACAAGCACACAACGTACTAGTAACAATCGCATAATGGTATTATCTAAAGTTCATATTATTCTTATTAGCAGTTATCAATATATTAAAATTGTTCTTGTAACATAACATCGCATCCCCGAAGGAAATATAACCAAAATAAAATCTGATTAATGGACTCACGTAACTTTCTTCACTTTGAGCATGACCAATACATATTTATCATTTCACATTCTGATATAGAAAAAGAGGTCGTATTGCAAAGAGCGCGTATTCAGAGTGGGCGGCTTATAACTACTCTTTAGAGTTTTTCTACAAAATTTAAACAAAATCGTAAGAGCTGTTTTCGAGAAAATCGTGACAAATTTAATTTTCTTCATGTAAAGTCCCCTTAAAAAAAAAAAAAAAAAAAAAAAAAAAAAAAAAAAAAAAAAAAACCGTCGCCAGTCTTCAATTGCAAAAAAATACGAAATTTTCTTAATGTAAAGTCTACTTTAAAATAAGAGAAAGTCGGCGCCAATATTCGTGTCATATCCTCAGAAAATACCTAACCCAAATACAAAATTTTGTTTTCATACGATTTTCCTTTCTGGAGCTAGGCTATTCACGTATACACACAGATATGTTTCCGAAAATAGCATTTTTGGATTCAGGAGACCCTCAAAACGTGTATTTATGTTAAAAACTCAACTCCGAATAAATTGTGGGATCGAAAACAATACTTCCTCTACCTATGGTACGGGCAGAGGAAGTAAAAATTATCCTTCCTAAA
This sequence comes from Ectobius pallidus, assembly GCA_964059195.1. NCBI lineage: Eukaryota > Metazoa > Arthropoda > Insecta > Blattodea > Ectobiidae > Ectobius > Ectobius pallidus. Next base: position 45,502,888 of record CAXKWD010000004.1, on the reverse strand, counting down.
CAATCATGGATAAAGAGCTCAGTAAATTAAAATATTTGACAGCTTGATTTATTTGGCAGTGTAGGCCTACTTTGGGTAAAATGTGCGTAACTGTCTACTCGGCCGCCATGGGTGATTCGCAAGCGCGCCTATATTGCACTTTAGCGGCGTGGGTTCAATTCCCGGGTGTTCCCCCTCCTCCTCCTCCTCCTCCTCCTCCTCCAGACGTCAGAATTTCTTTCCCGTTTCAGTACTGGGAGTTTAAGTTTAAATGTTAGTTTAATCTGTATACTGTGCGCAGTTCTCAAAATTATAAATCTTCTAATTTCTAAGGTAGAAATAATTCTACAAAATTCTTATATTAACAATACAAGTAACAAGGCTATTTTTTAAAAACCAGCCAGCAACATTATGAAGTTTGAGTTGTGTGATTCCTGTATTCTGAATAGTCAGGTAATTCCTACTTCTGATAAGTCTGAGTTCTGCAACGAAATTAAACTGCCCGATTATTAACACACAGCTTTAACATTTCTTGGTTGCGATACTAATGGAGTGTCTCATCAGAAAAATCAGGCTGCGCTACTGCAAAATGGCCTCACAGAGAATACGTATAGGCCTAACTCTAATATCACATTAACCATAAATCATTCAGAGTCTAAGCAAGCCTAAAGCTTATTACATAGGCTGATTGTTTATTCGGAACATTAAGCGATTCATTTGACTAGCCCCGGTGGGCAACATCATATTTACAAATTCTTAGTAATTTATATAACAGAAAAATAGTATTCTTCTCTCTCTCTTTTCTTTGGTTCCTTATCTACTCTGAACTACTTTTGAAGCACTCTACATAAGATTCAACTATTTTCTCCGGAAATAATGTTAATAGTGTTCTTACGCCCGTGGTAATAAGACAAAACAAAATAATATGTTTTTCTGCCGAGATAGACCCGGTAGTATTTTAATCCCGGATGGACCCTGAAGGGATGACTATATAGCACGTCATGACGCTTATGAGAAAATTAATATCGAATAAAATACAGTAAGTTATAAAATTTGTTTTTGTTAAGAAAGGAATTGCTACTACCTCATTTTTAAGCCACGGATATGACGGCACGTACAATTAGTTTTATTTAAAACCCATTGCTATGCGTGTGTAAGTATTAATTTATAAAGGTGACAAGGTAATTCGGCGTAAGAAAGATGTGCAATGATGACCGATCATTGGTGTGAGTGGAGGCCGGTTAAAAATTCATTTCATCTTTTATTAATTAGTGCACAACCAAAACATGCTCAAGAAGCGAATGAATTAGAATTACAGTTTTAGCGGTACTCAAATGGTAGGGGTTCGCCGTAGTGTTGTGGTTAGGCGCTGCGCTACAAACCGAAAGGTCGCGGGATCGAACTCTGATGAGAAAATATCTAACCAGTTTTTCAACTGGCCTAATCCTGTTGGTGGCACTATGGCCAAAGGGTCGATTCAGCCTTTAACAGAATCGGGTACCAGGAGCAATTCTGGGGTTAAAGGCGGTCGGTGCGTAAGGCTGACAATCTTACCACCTTCATGTTTCGAATGTCTAACATCTGGGAGCCTCAGCCTTTTGGAACCCTCTGGGCCTCCATGGCATGTATAGTGAACACTTTACATTTTTTTTTTTACTCAAGTGTCAGGCTAATTCCCACACCTATGGAAAATGATATTGTAGGCATAACTGCATTATTTTAAAATACAAAACTTCCATATTACTTCACCCATTGTTTTTCTCCTGAACGAGAATGGAACTTATGAAATCCTTTGGCATAATTGGGTCACAGCAGATTCTTTCACAGCAGATTCTTTTAAGTTCTTAGCTGTGCCAAATGGTTTGAGAGTTACGTAATTTCGAATTTTGTAAACTGTAATTTTTGTAGGAAAAGCTACATAATTAATATATTTCACGTTTATGTTCGTTATGGACATCTTTCAAGGGCGTAGTATTTTGATGCCTTTTTAAAACACCGGTATTATTTACGTCGAACTAGCTCTTTTTTCACGCGAAAAATACATTTAACTAATGTATTCTCATATAAGTCATCCTCAATTTTAATACAATGAAATACCAGCGACGACGAGGTTGAGGGTTAGACCGACGTCTTGGGTGAATAAATAAAGGAAGGGGAAATAATTAAGGAAGAAGGAATAAAGAAGTAAAGGAAAGAAAGGCACGAAGCTTGTATTACATGGGGACCTGCTTGGAAGGGGAAAACGAGCAGGTTGTTGCATTGTGTTGTACAGTTACGTCACTGCCGGCTTTTATGTAACTTCACTACGGAGCTCAAGGAATTAAGTGATCTATTTGATTATGTAAAACTGAAAGAATAATATGCTGTCTGCCTGCCTTGCCTCTTATTAGGAAATTACTTCTGACATTACCGCCTTCTGCAGTTCCTTCTAACAAAACCCCGCATTTAGAGAGACAACAGTTTGCCATTTTTACAGTCAGTTACGTAAAAGAATTTCAATTATTCGATTAATTTATATTATATCTTAATTTCATTAAGTCATGCTACAAGTGTGCTTCTGTGCTTAGCGCATGCGTGTGAAATGCGTTTATGACGCCCCCAGTAAACTTATTTTGCGCGGTCGGTTTCTGCTATTGGCGGATAAATCGTGTTAATTGTGTTGTGTTGATCTGGAATATGCTATAAAGTTGTGTGTGTTCTGTGGGAATTAATAATTACGATGTATGGATAAAATGGGATGATAGGAATGTAACTTGTGGATAGCGACATATATGCATATGATAGGCTTCCCCACAAACCCCTTTACTTGCCCACTGGTACATAATTCCAAGCAAACTGGTTCGTGCCTACAAAAAAAAAAAAAAAAAAAAAAAAAAAAACGATTACGGGAGCAATGTTCAAATTTCTTTCAAGCAATTCAGAAGGTTATGAGTAGGGGGTGGATTTCTATGACATATCATATTTTTCCCTTTTGCATTATTTCAGGTTTCCGACTAATTTAAACCCGATTCCAAGCATCCTGGTGAAAATGGAACGGCTTTTATTGTGCATATAACTGCATATTTAGGAAATTTTCAACTATTGTAGCATATTTAGTATGAATATGGATATTTAAGGTCATATTTTTTTGCATATTTGTGTGCATATTAAAGAAATTTGGAAGTTTGATATCATATTTTGTAAATTTTGCATTATAATGATACTTTTGAGAATTTACAGATATTTTAAATAATTAACATTATATTTTAATAAAATGAATTGTAATGAAACTTAAAAAATACACAATGTGTAAGTGGTAAAGTCATATTTTAAATTTTATTGGTCATATTTTAATCTTTTTTTAGGTAATAAATGCATACATATAATTATCCTATATTTTAGGTCATAGAAATCCGCCCCTAGTTATGAAAAAGGTGTGCGTGGGAATATAGAGTGCAGCCCTGCAATCTGCATGACGAGCTATTTTTTTGTGAAGCGAAATTATGAAAAGATGACGAGGAAGGAGACGATAAAGAATGAATAATGTTAGTGGAATGGAATTTAGGAAACGCCAAACCCGAAGAATCCTGGTTTCGTTCACAACGAATACAGTTCAAGCCTCAATGAGATTCGATGTCAAATTGTTGGGTTAGGTGAAGCAGTCAGTATGGAGCTGTCTTTCTGTGTCCAAGTTAGTGGGTTCTATCTTCGCCCACGTCCACGGCATCTATGTGTGCACAAAATTTGATTGATTTTTACTAAACTTTATATAAGTGCCCTGTACAACTAAGAGTTTAATCTAGGCAACGTTAACAAAAGAGCCAACAAAACCTTATCTGTATAATCTCAATACAAATATACCTGATGTGACCGATTTGTACAAATTTTATGCACCAATCTTCTTAGGACTAAGAGAAAATCTAGACAATCTGTTCAAACTACCCCTTCCCCTTCCATCACTCAAATTTTCTCCATACATATCTACATGGTTTGAAGGATGTTGCCAAATTATGAACACATGTCCTCTTCAACAGAAGAAATAACCACCAACATTAAAATCTGCAAACCGCTTCTTGCCCTTTCGTCCCCTCGGTACACGATTCGACTTACAATCACCACAAACCCTACAAATCAGTAGAAAAATTTAGACAATCTTCAAATTAAGTCAAACCATCCCTCCGTTGTTTTCACTTCCCATTACTATTAAAAAAGTACTGACTTCTGGGTCATGCTTTGGCCGATAATTATATGTTATTTACCATAATATCAATATTAGTAGACAAAACTAGGCTACCCTACTTTAAAACGACTCCGTTTTTATGTCATTAGCTAGGCCTATATTTTCAGATCTTTTCTTCACGAATCCTCCTGCTTTGACCGAAGTTTTTCATAAAGCCGAAACATGTAAAAAGAGACAAAGCAGTTGGAACATTTTTAGTTCTATGTGAGCAATAAAATATCCTGGCTTACGTTTTTGGTGTGAATGTGATATTCATTTTTTCTTTGTTCCTGATTTAAGCTCTTAATCGTTTTGTATGAAAACAAAATAAATAAATAAATAAATCTCCCGTAATCATAATAGAACTTATGTTAGGTTAATTAATGTTTCTTCTCTACTCAACCCCCTCTTAGACATGAGTTGGAAAATACCAAGATCTCAAGTATAGTAAAAAGTGATACCTACCGTTTTCTGAGGGACTGATCTAAGTGCATACGTGATTTCCTCCTCATTTCAACCCTTCATGACCTAGAATTTGAAAACTGAAAATCCTCCATAAGTTTACTTCACAGTAGAAACAAAATACAAATTCCGAACAACGCCAGGTCTTTTAAGCTTTTAATGCACAATAACCATGCGAAAAATTCAATTTTATAGGTCTGCCTGATCCCGATAGATAAAATATTACTATAAGGTGTCCGAATACCCCCTTCTTTTAGCCCACTGGCTGAGGAGCTGCCGGACGTCACGTTAAATGTACTTATTTGCCTACAAGTGGTACTTCGTGTAAGTCTTCCTGAGATTCCTCATCGTTCCCTACTGGGATACATTATAATTTTTTTTCTAAAGGCTTTTTTTTTTGTGGCCCCGCCTTCCACCTCCGGAGCACCTGAGCCACAGGCCATAGGCGTAACCAGGCCGACCATATGGGGGGGGTTATAACATCCGCGGGGTCTGGGGGTATGGAATACCCCCGCAGAGAGACGGGGGTCCGGGGATCCTCCCCCGGAAAATAAAAAAAAATTAAGATGCACAATAACGAGCTTTAAGCTTTCGGGGGTCCTCCCCGGAAAATTTTAAAAATTAAGACGCACAACTACGAGTTTTAAGCTTCCCACGCTTTATACTTGTATTAAGTAATTTATAAGCAGACTTTAAAAAATTATACAATTTTCCTTTTTTTAATCAATGGGGGGGGGGGGGGTTCAAACCCCCAAACCCCCCCCCCCCCCTCGTTACGCCTCTGCCACAGGCTATATCTCCGGTCCAACAACCGATTTCGCTTGATGAATTTTTTTTTTTATGCGCCGTGCATTTATTCGCCAGTATTGGAAATTAAACGAACTGCCGAGTTCGTAATTTGTCACCAAAGATCTTGAACACGAGCGCTGATTGCTCACACATGTCAGAAAACATTGTTTTGTTCCACATATATAGAGTGGCACATGCATTTAAGTGGTTGCTATTGTTAGAGCAGCAGAATGCCGGAAATTAGCCGCCATTTCGTGCTCTGTCCTGCGGGAGATGATCACGCGCCGGAAATGCCTTCATTTCTCACTCCTTTAAATGGCAAAACATAAAACATGTGCAGAAACGCCCACCCCTTTGCTATGACTTCACTCTTATTATAGGGAAAATTGCAGCGAGAGTCATCCCAAAGGACAATCACAAAACTTCCATTCACAAAATAGTTAAAGGCTTTTTTCAACACATGCACAAAGGAATTAATCCAACTTTTATTACACTTTACTAAAATATGTTGCATTTGCTATTTTAGTTGATGCACAAAGGAATTATTTAAACCTTTATTACACTTTGCTGAAATATTTTCTACTTGCTGTTTTTTTGTTTATGCTTTACGGGTAAATATAAGTTATTATAACAAAATTGTAATGTTAAATATTACAAATTATAGTACATTATATTTTAAAATTAACTTTTTAAATTATAAATTTGCTTCAGAAGCACTTAACTGAGTGTAATTAATTCAGGTAAACAAATCCGGAGATCATAAACTTGTGTTTAAAAGTACTTATAACGAGAAACAACTCTTATGTTGCTGAACTCGAAACATTGACATAAGAAGTCGACAAGAATCGATAAACAGAGACAAAAGAATGCAATAAAAAGAAAAGAAAATGCAAAACATAGAGAAAGGAAAGAAAAGTTAGATATATCTAAAAAATGCAGTATATAATAATGTATTACTATTATTATATGCCTATTAGATGATGGGCATAATATGAACAATTACGTTAAGAATGACTAGTTCTTTAAAACTGAAGTTAATTTTAGTTGTTGGTGATAGAATTTTCATAATAAACATGACTGATTATTCACAATCAGTATTGTCTTGGATGCACAAATTACATTCTTCAGATGAGGGCAGTGGATGGGTAAAATGTCATTATAATGACAAAATAAACTTGTGGAAGTACATTTCATGAATGGATGTCTAAAGGCATGAATGAATCAAATTAGACACATAATTATATTCGAGAGAAATGTACGCTGATGACAAGGTATTATACGGTATGAATGAAGCAGGTGCCACCGTATCACTAATGTGTTGGCCGACATATTCCACCAACAGTGACTATCTTATCTGCTGGATACAAAAAGCCCGCAAGTGCTGTACAGTTACTGTTGTAGCGGATCTGGGTGCCATTTCTATGTAGCAGTTCGCTCATATAATTTGAATTTTGGGGAATAAAAGTGTTTTATTGGGTCCCACTGAATTTATATGTTTGTGTACCACGGCAGCTTCAGTCGCGAACAACGAGATTTACCTCTTTACATTTCTCGGGGCATATTTATTGGGTGTGGTTAGGTTCTAAATTACATTTCATGTATTCAAAGCAGTGAGGTATATAGTGGGTTTAAGAATGTTTATTTTACCAGAAACAAATTAATTCACAAGTGTTCAATAACAATAGTTTATATTGCGGAGCGGAAAAAAGTCAGTCTGGCAATATTGGGAGCTTCACGAATATATTTTCTGTTCTACACCGATTTGTGATATCACTGGCCTATTTATGCCCTTGAAGGTCGTAATGTACTTACTGCGTTTCACACACTGAATTTACTGTACAAGTCGTAAATATGACTTGTATAAGCAACAGTTGTCTTAAAGTGGTGTAAGGTTTTAATATAACCCTCACCTGCACAGAGTTTAGAATCAAAACAGTCGAATTGGCGATTTACTGCCAATAAGACAATATAAAGTTGCAACGAGGAGACAGTACGCGATTGCGTCCAGTCGGACCCTCAGTCCAGTTGCACAGTGTCGGTAAATGCATTCGTTTCACCACCAACTGACTCAATCCCCTTCCGATATTCATGATATTCCTTACAGCTAATCATCTCTTTCCTTAGAGCAAAAATCATGTTTTACACTTCTAAAACTAATGGTCATTGGCTATTTCTTCCCCCGCATATTAGTGCTTCTTGAACTACTTACATAGCTTGTGCCTGCAGGCAGATTCTTGGTACAGCTCGAGTGTCTTTCCCCAAATCCATATTCTAAGTATTTTCTATTCATTCTTTAATACCTTCTTTCTCTCCCATGGCAGTAGAATGGCAGTAAAAACTTATGAAAAGACTTGTGCACAAGTTATGAATACTTGACGCCAATATCCCATAGTGTGCCTATAGAAATTGTATGCTAGCTATTGAAAGATTCCCAGTAAACAGTCTGGTTAGGAGTGCTAGTATTATTTTACTCTACTTTCTCTTATTCCCCTTTAGCCCGTAGTACTTGCTTTGATTCTCCCTTATTATTTATTTATGTGTTGCTGCTTAATTAAAGTGGTAGCTTTAATTCCATCATAATGCCCCAGTATATTCTGCAATACAAGTGCAAAGTTTGTAAAAGTGTGTTACTTTATTTCAGAAAATAGTTCAGCTCCTGGTAACCGTTTGGCAACCTTGTAGTCACCTGAGTCAACTACCTGACTCTTTAGTCCGACAGCGCCTCTGACCCATTTCGCCTCTCCCTTTCATAATGAATGAATGAACCTCTTATCTAAACTTAAATCAACAGTTACAATACATACCATGCAATGCATACTTCACCCCCGGAATCTTGAGTTTACTCTAATTCTATAATATTCAACTGTTATCTAACACAACTATTAATGAGATTACACTAAAATTTTATGTTTACAATTTTATTCCTAGCGAATTTAGCTTCACTAAAAAATATATAAAATGCCAGATTTATTAGCATAGTCCTTATCGTGATATAATAACTGTCGGATTTATTGACAAGAGTCCTCTAAATACTAACTAACACACCTATGAATTTTCACTAAACTTCTAATATATATAAAGCACTGGATTTCTTTGTGCAGACCCATGATTATACGAAAATAACTTGATATAAGTAACTGCCACACGTACTTATTCCCGGTCACATCCACACTATAATATAAATCTTTGTTTACACATTTTGAATACACATTCTACGCTAAGTAATGCAATTCTGATCAACCATACTGTTGTCGCTAATTATTTGTGTACTTTTCTGAACTTACGCTAATGATTTAGTAATAGATTGCTAGCATACTTTATGAATAGATACCATATCGATAAGAATCCATGCTTCCATAATTATCTCCTCTAGTAGACTTAATCTTTCTTAGTAATTCTTTTTTCACAAAAATGTAAATATTATTATTTCTTTTATCCTTCAAAATTTGTTTATAAATGCTGATGTTCCTATGATTCCATTTTACTCTTTTATGAGGTAATCCTCTACTACCAAGCGTTATTTTCTTAGCATCAATGTAATAATTATAAAACATTTTAAACATTCGTGGTCCTTAACTAATTTTCCCATCCTCTTTTTCTTTATGATTTTTTCATGTCTATCGTGATATTTCCATCCCCGTCGTTATTATAATCCTAGTGATCAATTTATCTTTCGCTCCAAACATATTAAATTTGCAATCCCTTTTTACTGACTCACACTTCTTCATCAAAGTGTAACTAACTTCATAAACAGCAATAACTTCGTCGATATCGAATCGCGGTCCTTCCGCTGATCCCATAATAATATTAATTGTTGGGCCCTTTTGCCTGCAACATTAATAACCACCTTCGTTGGGCTGCTTTTGCCTACAACGGTAATAATAACAACTTCATTCGTAGGGCTATACTCGCCTACGACGTCAATAAAATTCATCTCGGATTGCCTTCATTTTAAATCTTCGGAGCTTTCAATTTTCAATCACTCAAATTATATATGGAAAGGGAACTTCAATAATACCATCTTTATTTGTTCTTCGATTATTTTCTCGAGTCTACGCCTTTCATTACATTTCCGTAAAGTATCAGAAAAATATCAATAGAATGGACTAAGTTCTTTACTCTACCATATCCTGCAAATTGTAAGGTTACCATTAAATGTTTATTTCTTAATATTTGTTTTGACGTAACTTCAGCATTTGTTCATGTTATTTTTATTTGTTTACGTTTATTTACATTTTGTGTCCTAATTGCATTATTAAGATTTTATCTACCTTGAGTATTTTTCTTATTTAGCACGGCTTTCTTGACAATACATATATGATCATTAATATGCTCCGTTCATCTCTACCCTCTCTCCATTAGGCCTATTTTCATCGGATTGCATAATTACGCGATCACAGTCATTTTGGTATTCCCTAGCTTCTGGGTTAAGTGAACTGTTTACCTGAGATTCACCCCTCTCAGCCCTGTCAGTTTCATAGCCTATGTAACGACCGTGTACGACTTCACCGTTCCTTTGTGTATAAATTCCTTGCCCTGGCTCTGACCCTACAAATGCAATGTGATTTACCTGCGGTGTGTTCATTCCGCTCTTGTTTGTATTTTCAAACCGCGAGTTATTTTGAACTCCCTGATTTTGTCTGTAGTCTGCATTATTCCTTCCTTGTCGGTTTCCTGAATAATTCTGATTATAATTATTACTCCTGCCATTATTGTCCTGTTTATATCCTTGCGTATTAGGATAACTTCTGCCGCTAGGCCTATTATACGCATCATTCCTGCCTGCATAATTTTCATTTCTCCCCCTCTCATTCGGAATTTCATTTCTAACTCCACGATCGAATTTCTTACCGTCATAGGGCTTCTCTCTTTTTATTGTCTCTTCGAATTCAGTTAACAATCCTAACGCTTCAGTAAGAGTCTGGGGTCGCGCAACAATCAAATGATTAGAGATTTCTCTATTAAATTGCTTTAGGGCTAATTGCAGCATATCTTTTTCAGAAAGTTTGGTATCCAAAGACCGGGCCAACTTAATTATCATCATGAAGTGTTCTGACATTGTACGGTTAGAATCCTCGTTATACCTCCCCGAATACAACTCTGTTCTTGCATTACTCTGCCGACTTGAATTCCAGTAGCGTTCCATAAACAACTTCTTAAATTCCCCATAGTTAATTCCCTTAGCTAATATAAAATGGGCCCAATCTCGCGACTTCCCCACTAAGCTTCTTTGGATTATTGCCATTTTAAATTCCTCAGGCACTCCCCTTAATTTCAAGTATGAGTCCATCTCACTAATGAATTGATGCGGATTAGCGTGATCTTCCCCATTAAATTTTGGAGCGGTCCAATCATTACCTAATATTTGTGACCAGTGTATTTGGTTACGTAGTCCTATTTGCGATTCAGTATGGTTTCCTAAATCTGCATTACTTCGCATGTCGTCCGACTCAGTCATGACGCTTGAAGTGCCCTGCCCATCACTCGTAATTTCATTGCGTGCTAAAATTTCAGCATTAGTTACATTTATTGTGGCTAAGCTGGCTCTTCTATTGTCATCACTACTTCGTCCGACCAGAGGTTCATTCTCCATAGTATGAATTTTATTAGCTAACCCAATAACCTTCTTATCAATGACCGTTATTTTATCAGATAACGTACCTTCAAAACTTTTTACTTTTTCTAGGATTTTTATTTCCAAGTTTTCGTTTCTAGTTTTAGTACTCACTTGCATGTTTTCAAGCTCTCTGCGTGTATTTTCCTCTATGCTTTTTAATTTCCCCTGAAAATTTTCCTCAGCGATATTTAAATCCCCTGTTACTACCTTAGTTAACCGATGTTCCATCTTTTTGTTTTGTTCTTCATTTGCTTTGACCATATTATTTACCCTCGTTCCTAACTCCTGATTTACATCATTTATTTTCTTATCGAGTTCTTTATGATTTTTTTCAAGCCTAACCTCAACATTTTGAATTTTCCCTTCTAATCGGTCATTCATATTCTTGACATCCGTCTGAAACTGATCAAATTTTTTCCCTAAAGTTTTAGAGCTTTCTTTCACCTCTCCTAGTTCCTGAGTTACTTTATCAGAACTTTCTTTTATTTCCCCTAGTATTCGCTGCATCATTAACATCATTTCTCCCTCTTTATTTACATTTTGAATTCCCACATTTTGATTTTCCACAATTTCTACTGGAGTTTGAACTTCAGTCCCTTCTACCTGGCTACTACTGTCCTGGCTACTATTTTCTCCCTCCATGCTAATGTTGTTCTGAAAATTCTCTAATTCACTCCCACTTAACAAGTCCTGCCCTAACTGAATCTCATTTGAACCCATTTTAACTAACACAATTTTCCCGTTACGCAGTTTTGGCATTTCACTCTCCAATACTTATGTTCCCTACACACATTTCACTATCAGACATTTTCATGCACACTGACCCTCTTATAATTAGATTCACAGTACAAGGATTATACAATTGAATATTGCAATTTTAAACAAGATTTTCTTTTTTTGGACTTATCCGTTTGGGTAATGGTCATCCTTCCGTCCTTCTGGTCTTGTCTGGGGTTGCCATCTGCTTGTTTGTTGTGATGTGACGTGATGAGATGTGATGTAAATGTGATGTCATGCGATGCCCTGCTCCTATTTATTTATCCCTCGTCTTATCGATTTTTTTTTTATCGCTGCCCCACTCCTGTTGTCCTCGATTACTGTTCTATTTCCCTCTTAATTGTTTTTATTCTTGTAATGTCTTTTCCCTCGGGTAGGTTTGGATTTTTGATTTTTTTTTTTTTTTAATTGTTCTGTGATTTCTATGACACTATTCTTAGTAATTTGCGTAGTCGTTATTGTTTAGACTATATTAATGTTCTTTTCTATTTAGCCACTATTTACTTCGAAGCCTCACGTTCTGGGTTAGCCATTTCTGTGTAGCGGATCTGGGTGCCATTTCTATGTAGCAGTTCGCTCATATAATTTGAATTTTGGGGAATAAAAGTGTTTTATTGGGTCCCACTGAATTTATATGTTTGTGTACCACGGCAGCTTCAGTCGCGAACAACGAGATTTACCTCTTTACATTTCTCGGGGCATATTTATTGGGTGTGGTTAGGTTCTAAATTACATTTCATGTATTCAAAGCAGTGAGGTATATAGTGGGTTTAAGAATGTTTATTTTACCAGAAACAAATTAATTCACAAGTGTTCAATAACAATAGTTTATATTGCGGAGCGGAAAAAAGTCAGTCTGGCAATATTGGGAGCTTCACGAATATATTTTCTGTTCTACACCGATTTGTGATATCACTGGCCTATTTATGCCCTTGAAGGTCGTAATGTACTTACTGCGTTTCACACACTGAATTTACTGTACAAGTCGTAAATATGACTTGTATAAGCAACAGTTGTCTTAAAGTGGTGTAAGGTTTTAATATAACCCTCACCTGCACAGAGTTTAGAATCAAAACAGTCGAATTGGCGATTTACTGCCAATAAGACAATATAAAGTTGCAACGAGGAGACAGTACGCGATTGCGTCCAGTCGGACCCTCAGTCCAGTTGCACAGTGTCGGTAAATGCATTCGTTTCACCACCAACTGACTCAATCCCCTTCCGATATTCATGATATTCCTTACAGCTAATCATCTCTTTCCTTAGAGCAAAAATCATGTTTTACACTTCTAAAACTAATGGTCATTGGCTATTTCTTCCCCCGCATATTAGTGCTTCTTGAACTACTTACATAGCTTGTGCCTGCAGGCAGATTCTTGGTACAGCTCGAGTGTCTTTCCCCAAATCCATATTCTAAGTATTTTCTATTCATTCTTTAATACCTTCTTTCTCTCCCATGGCAGTAGAATGGCAGTAAAAACTTATGAAAAGACTTGTGCACAAGTTATGAATACTTGACGCCAATATCCCATAGTGTGCCTATAGAAATTGTATGCTAGCTATTGAAAGATTCCCAGTAAACAGTCTGGTTAGGAGTGCTAGTATTATTTTACTCTACTTTCTCTTATTCCCCTTTAGCCCGTAGTACTTGCTTTGATTCTCCCTTATTATTTATTTATGTGTTGCTGCTTAATTAAAGTGGTAGCTTTAATTCCATCACTGTCAAATCTGCTTTCGCTTTCAGCAATGTTTAGCTTACTTCCAAATCAGATCCGGAAATGTAAGCTATATATGAACTTTACCTAGGCTAATGCAGAAAAAGTACTAATACAAGATATGGTAGTTCCTGTAGGACCTACATACACGTGAATCGTTAAATTTAACAGTATAGATATTTTCTCTTGAAAGTGTTTACAACACTTTATCAATGTCTAACTGTCATAGTCCGTATTTTTAAAGTACTTCCTCTTTTACGTAAATGTGACTAACTCTATGCATAGGGTTTCCCGATATGTTGCAAAATAACTTTTACAAAATAAGTCTTGTAATACCATAAGGCTAACATTCCACGCCGCTTATCCAAACAAAAGAAAAGTTGTATTACTACAGTAGAGCAGTAGTTATTATAGTAAAATAAAGTTTCAACATAATTTCAACTATGAAATATGCCAAAGGCAATAATTTTTAAAGATTAATATAAATGTTGAGTTTTATAATACCCAATGAGTCAGCAGCTATATTTTATAACAAGGTAAAATTACCTTAACGAATTCTCGGAATAAATAGCATTTGCGAAGTTAGGATTTATTATAATTCCTTGTACCATACAAAAGTTCGTAATTCGATTTTCAGCAATGTTTCCATGTCTGGGGCAAGTTTAGAACATTCTATAAATGCAACGTTGTCGATACATCGGCTGGATCCTTTGGAATCGATGGCATGATAATAATAACAATAGTATTAATAAATAATAATAAAAAAGTAATAGACAAATTAAAATTATAATAGGCTAAGCAGTGAAACGTTTCTAAAATATGGCTCATGTTTTTGGCCACGGAAAGATGTAGAAAATACTATAGCCTCACGAAAGAATGCCTTCTGCCTATGCTATAATAGTACTGAGTTCCATTAATGCTAAAGACCAACTGCGTTTGTGCAGTAAAATATCCTGTAACATAATGTCTTTTTTGACAGTGCAGTATACGAATGTTTTAAACTTCAAAGAATTCTCTCTCTCTCTCTCTCTCTCTCTCTCTCTCTCTCTCTCTCTCTCTACCTTAGACCCAAGCCGCCCGGGAGAGAATTATCTATGGATCGCATAATATTTTTTTGACCAGACAAGGACAAGGAGGGCCTCCCCGGATGAGTGATCAACCCAATGCCGGGGCCACTCAAAGAATACTACCAAACCAAATTATTTCATTAAAGAAATGAAAACACGGATTAAATATGATGATTATTACTTATTATTGTTATTAGGCGTATTATTTATTTATTACTGTGAATCCCTTCACTGGACTATAATCTATTTCATTACATAAGAATTTTAAATTTAAATATAGTATTTAGTGTTACTGTACAATATTATCCTGAGTTTGGTCCCTTCGATTGTTATGTAAGGTGCAAAAAATGTTAGGCTACGTGTTATACTAACTTCCTTGATCTGTATCCAAACCGATCTGCATTAATTCCACATGCTGTGCAATACGAGCTGATCTTAAAGGAAAACTCAGATGTGACAGAACCATAGTGACTGGCAATTAAAAAAAAAAAAAAAAAAAAAAAAAAACATTAAAAAATGATTAATAGATCACGCGAGCATTCATTATGTAAATGCGTTGCTACATGTGAAGGGTTCCCGCGTTAAGTAACGCCCCTGGGTTGTGGGTCAGCCTCGAAGAGAGCTTCCGTCTTGAGCCCGTGGGGCTGGTATTGCACCACAGCACTCGCTCATGTAATCGAACATAATCATGTTTCGTTTTGTAATCCACGAGACCGGTTCAACTGATGCAGGCGGCAACAGGCGGAAGGATATTTTACTGTAACGAGTGAAAGTCGTCGTGTCAGTTGTTTTGTAAGTCCTAAACCTTCTGCTGTTTTATTTGCTGGCCTATTCCACCCACACTGTCACATCTTCGCCTTTAAGTAGGTCGTGCAAATCGAGTTTGACATTTTGCTAATGGATTTTCTTGATTTCCATATTCTCCACAGTTCTGTAACAGTAAGTCAGTAAAAATTGTAAATTGATGCTTGATATTTAAGCTACAATAATATTGAGAAAAATGGACTGATTCTTCCACATGGACCTACACTGGGTTGAAATATTCTCTAAATTGGCTATCCTTTTTTGAAGTGCGTTGAAGAGTTATGGGAAGTGTTAAATCAACTACATTGATCATCAGATGTTTTACTTGGGCATGAATATTTTTTAAATGAACATCAGAATCCCCTAAACGAACTAACATATGAACGTATTTCATCAAGATTTTAATGATTTCAACGTACATCTAGTATTATCATGAAAGACATCACGGGGAACGATGTCTCGTTTTTGATATTCTACATTTCTATTCCTCTATGAAATGCCTGCTAACTAGGCCACTCGCATAACATCCAAATCGTAAATACTGTACTGCTTTTAATCCATAAGAACTATCCCATATGCGATGAAACTAAGAGAACCGGGATCGATGGATGAGGATATATTAGAGAAAATAAAAATAACCTACAAATAAAAAGACCAATACTTATTTAAATCAATTTTAATTCTTCATGAAAACGTAGTAGGCCTAATTATATCTGCCAGGTACCGAGAGGTTGGAATGATGGGACAACACAACATCTATTAGCCCATGATCCAGGAAGGAAATTTTATTACTTACTTACTTACTTACTTACTTACTTACTCAATGAAAATAGATAATTTCTCAGCAAGCTAAAGGAATATTGTCTATTTTATGGAACCCGAAGGTTCAATGCCCCGCTTACCTGAGCCCGCCATTCAACCCTATTCTGTGCTGACTCCATCCAGTCATTCCTCGCAAAACCTACTTCCCTTAAATCTATCCTAATATTGTCCTCCCACCTACGTCTAGGTCTTCCATGTGGTCTTTTCCCTTCGGGTCTCCCAGTCAATACTTTTGAGATAATATGTCTTTCCTCCCCCATGCGCTCAACATGTCCAGCCCATTTCATCCTCGGTGATTTAATTACCCTTACTAGATCCGGTGAAGAGTACAAGTCATGAAGCTCGTCATTATGTCGTTTTCTCCAGTCCCCATTTTCGTCTCTCTTAGGCCCAAACATTTTCCTAAGCACCCTGTTTTCGAACATTCTCAGATTATGTTCTTCCTGAAGAGTAAGCGACCGTGTCTCATATCCATATAATACAACTGGCAGGATAAATCCCCCATCCGGTTGGGAATCAAACCCAAGTGGCTGGATCAGAAGGCAGTCGCAAAACCGACAGCAGTAGATAGGTAGTTTATGCAGAGACGGCTCGTTTGGACCTACATGTATTCACGGTAGCCAGTAGAGTGGGTGCCACTTTTTAAAGACTCTTTTTTCAAGAACTTCCCCTATCCGCCACCACCCTAATCCTCTTCGACCTGTCAAACAGTGAATATTCACTCTTGTCTGCAGTCCAGTACAATGTTGCCAAATACGTACTACAGAACTTACTTCAGAAGTAGTGAATGACAGCGGCAATGCTGGGGAAAACCACGCGACTACCAGAGCACCTGTTCTTTGTCGGTGTCGAAGTCGGTGCAGATTTTCGGATTAGGGAACAATGCTATTATATTCTCTTGTAGATAAGACGATGGTTTGGGACGAGGCCTTCTTAAAATGGCACCAACTGTACAGGTATTATGCTGAAGAGGTGTGTACAAGAAGTTCATTGCTCTATTCTTCATAGAAATCCCATTATTGACACTATGCTTTTTTCACTCATTTATTGTATAAAGTTGAGTAAACAGCGACGAGTGTGGTCTGGAATCAATTTAAGATGAAAGCGAGTGTAATCTGTGGTGCACTTTGCACGCGGCTATGATACTGATAACGTTATCAGCCTCTCTCCGGACATCCTCGTGAACTCGAGCGCGTGCTGTCGGCTTATCTGAGCGCAAGCGCTGCCGGTTTCCTATGCCATCATCCCTGCCTGCCCTCCTATGCATCAGACACTTTCTAAAGAAGAAAATAAAATGGAAAATGTAGTAGTCGTGGTCGCATCGGGTCGTCGTTTACACATGATGAAAGGCTCTGGCGAGAAGACTGCACTAAAGCATCCACACTAGTCTCAATATTGTGCAGCCTGCTTTTCACGTGTCACATAAAAGTCTTTTTCTATACCCTGTACTATTTTCAGACGGGGATACTTTTGTTAGATAAACATATTACAGACCACTTTTCTCTTGTCTTCTTTGTAAAGAATGTATAGCTTATTATACTTTTTTTGTTCCAAATGATTAACGATGCACTTATATTTTAAAGAGTACTATTTCAATACACAATAAAACAATATTAATAGTCAGAATGGAGACTGTTAAGAATAACCAACTGCAGTATGTCACAATCGGCTAAGTTTGTAATAAAAGAGAGAAAAAGAAAATAGTAGGAAATAATTTCCGAGGTTTTCCAATTTATAATATGTAAAATACCGTTTTTGAAACTGTTTCCATGAGATTCCAATACATAATGTAATTAATTGCATAAAACTCACACCTGGGAAAGAAAGATAATTTATAGGCGCTTGCTTGAATGACCTTTCCAAACTCCGTAAACAGGGCCCAGGTTTCTTTATGACATTCAACTTGTGTGATAGATCTATATAGTTCTCCTGAATTCGATTTTCCTGCTATTTTGCATTAATGCTCAATTTAGAGAGGAACACACAAGGGAGATAAATTATGCGGTGCATCGTATGTGCATCTTCTCTCTTATTCGATCACTGCCATAAGAGTTGTCACAATAGGTCATAGCTTAATAAAAACTACACGGATATCTTAATGAACTAACATTAAAACCTATGTAATTTGGTTCAAGCAATAAATTACTTTAAATGCAGATGCATGATTAGCCCTCTCTTTTTGTGAAATAACGAAAGTTCGAAAGGCTAGGCTAGGCTAGATAGCAGTGGCGGCTCGTGGCCGGAAAATTAGGTGAAGAGAAAAAAAGCCACATGCGTTAATAACGGAATTCACCCAATAGCGGCTCGTGGCTCAAAACGAGGGTGTGCTGCAAATATCATTTCATACAGCAAACTTAAAATATTTAAAAAAATTATTAGTAGGCCTATCTAAACTGCTCGTCTCTTAATCCATCTCTGGGAACTCTCCACGCGATTATTTTTTGCTAATTTCTCTCGTCTCGTCGAACGTTGTGTGAGTTGTGTGAGTTGTGTGACGAGAGAAAACAGCACAAAAATAATAATAACAATAATAATAATGATAGTAATAATGATGATAATAATAACAGTAATAACAACAACAATGATAATAATAATAATAATTAGGGCAGTGCAAATCGCGTGAGAGTTCCCCGGAAATGGAATAAGAGACGAGAAAATAGTATTTTTAATGATCGAGGTAGAGGAAGTCGCTTAGTGTTCCCAGTGCGACAGAATACTTAATCGGGGTTGTGGAATCCGGGTTTTTATGAATTTAACACATTCGAATTTGGCGGCGTTAGACCGTCAGACGGTGGAAGATCTAACGTGCCCACCTCTTTCTCCGAGCTGACTGTGAGGTGCTGGCGCGGCGAAGAAAATGTCTGAACAAGGGGGACTGCTTCATGGGTAGTCTGTTCTCGTCACCTAGCAGACGTGGGATAAGCGAGAAAACTGCTGCTTGCCATCCTCATTTTTTATTTGAACAGACTACCCATGCAGCGGAGGGCGTGGTTTCCCGTTCACCTTCACACGGCCGACTTGAAGCACGCTGCGGTCTCAGGATCTCAGTGTCTCCTAGCTTTGCCACCAGGTGGTGGCGTGGCGGGCAGTTCAAAAATACAGATACATTTATAGTAAAAACCAATTTGTGATATGGAAAATAAACTTTAAAAATACGTATTGTAAAGGGAAAACACTGGTGAAGTGCTACTTCACCTACTTCCCCTGAATAGCCGCCACTGCTAGATAGGAATTTATTTGTAGGTTCAGGACCCAAATTAAAAGGTCAGAAGGCTTTTGATTTATTTTATTATACTGGTAAATCAAAATGTATTCATAATTCAATGATTAAGAAAATAGTACATTACGGTTCAGAAATTTGGCCAGTTAAAAAGAGAGAGGAAAGAAAATTATTAGCAACAGAATGGATTTTTGGAGAAGAGCAGATAGAACTTCTAAGATGGAAAGAATTAGAAATGAAGAAATTCGGGAACAAATGGTAGTACAACACACTACAATAGATGAAATTAAAGAAAAGCAACTCATGTGGTATGGTCATGTGAGAAGGATGCGGGAGGAGAGATTACCAAAGAAGATCTTCAGATGGAATCCTCCTGGCAGAAAGAAGAGGGGCAGACCAAAGAAGACATGGTTTAATGGGATACAAGAAGACATGAAGGGGAAAAACATTCCTGATAATCTAGGGAAGATAGAGAGGCTTGGAGATTGAGAATGCGGAAGGTGTGGACATACATAAAAAAAACCCGTGATGATGATGAAATCAAAATGTAATCAAAGTTTAGTATCTCTATATAATTTCCAGAAATTATAGGTTGAACAAAAATGCTAAAATCTGGTATTGCGAATAAAATAATTATGCTAAGTAAATATCACGGTACATGACTTGCATAAAAAATGTTAGCTGCCAACAAAATATAGGCTAATACAAGAAAGGGTGGGATGATCATATTTTCTAAAAGAGGAGGAAATGTGTGTTACTTTAATGAAATAAAAAGTAGAAACATTTATTTCAAAATTCCTCAACTCTCAGTCATAATATCCTTTATCATCTCACTATAATAAATCATGTATTCCGCAGTAAAGCGACGCAACAGAAGTCATATGTTACGTTAAAGCATAACTTCCTCCGTTACAAAAACCAGTTCCCAGAGGCTGTAAACTTGTGACTTGTGTGTTTTTTATGAGAATGCACATCAAGTGAAAGGAGCACCGTGTGAAGATTACACGCTTGTGAACAAATTGTTATTAAAAGACCAGCCGTCTCGCCGCCCTGTTAGATGATATCAATATACTGTTCTGTAATCCTCTGAAAATTCTTATATTTTCAGCTTTTCACATTGTGATGCTATCATAGCCACTTTTTTTTGCATTTCAAATAATATAGGAGCCATCACTTTGATTTAATCACTTGAAAACTTGAACCAGTCATCGTTATTATTCAAATTCGTGCAAGTTGAAGTCATAAAAGAGTTTATGTGCATTGCATAAGTAAATTAGACATAGTTATTAAGATGTATAGGGTGGACCAAAAGTCACGATCGGATATTTTGTATGTTAGTTTATGCAATAATAAAATGCCACAATTGACGTAAGAACTTTATTTGTTGAAGTAGCAAGTATTAAGGGATGGAAATCTGGTAAAATAAAGTTTCCTGGACCTGTCAGCGTCATTGTTAAACGTCCAAAGTTTCGGTATGTGCACCATCGTTTTCCGCGGACGGTTGAATGCACCGCCATGTCCATCTGCTTGCCCGCCTCAGTATTTCGGGAGTGATCGTTCTGAAGCTACGGATGATCTCTCTCTTAAGTTTTTCAACAGAATCCATCCGAATCATTCCAACCCAAGATTTTCTTCTAAGGAGGACCAGAGCCAGTTGTCGCACAACGAAGTTTTTGGGATCTGCATTTCCGTTCGCTTCCTTGTTGATTTCATCGGTGAACCCTCCAATGATTCACTCAGACGATTACTGACATCATCGCCGCAATATTTTGTAGGTCTTCCGCTGCGTTTTGAATCCAATACAGAGCCTTTTGAGAAAGTCTTCTTTTCCAGTTTCCGTAGTTTGGCTTCAATGGGAGCTGCTTTATAGAAACGAAGAAAGAAGTTATCATTGATTTCTTCGTACGTTTCGCCAGTTTGCTCTTTTTCATGAACCCACACACTAACAATGAGACGTTCCTCAATAGTATATTTGCTTGTATCCGCCATTGCTTACAACACAAACATAACACAGCGTTGCACATCGACAACAATCGCCTAATAAACCCGCGCGCAAGAAAACTCTGGCTTGTCACTAAAACATAACAATGTCCTTGCTCTATCGGAAAATCGAAAAACTAACCCTACAAAACGTATATGAAGGGGATAAATATTCCTCTCAGCCAATGAATAGTTTTTAATTGGTTTTCGGTTTCGAAAAATGAGTTATTACAATATAAATATTATCCGATCGCGACTTTTGGTCCACTCTATAGAAGTGTTGTAACAATAAAGCTTTCGTTCTTGGTTGCCCACTGTCACTTGTTCAAACCTATTGCCTTTCATGGTGTGAGATCCTGGTTCGAATACCGATAAGTTCATGTTGAAATTTCCGGTCATGGAAACCACCATTAACGGCCGTGGGTGTCGGCATGCTGACCCCCCCCCCCCAATCCTGTCATCTGCCTATGGTAGATGAGGCAGCGGGCGAATGGTAGGCCTTGTCCCTTCAAGGATGTATCGTCACGGAGTTTAGTTTTTTTCATGTTGAAATTAATGCCGTTCAAAATAGAGATTGAGTTTTATCAGTTTTTTTTTCGTTTCTATCATGTTCCTTTTCCCTTCCATCTCATCGTCCGATGAATGAAATTCGTACAAATAAATTATAAAAGTACAGTAAGCATAAAAATGGAATAGTGTGTTCAAATAATTTATGAAGCTAAAAGATTTAATATTTTGAAATAATACATGATGCCTCACAATTTATTCTGAAAATAGATAGGCAAAACCATAAACTCGGCAGTGAAAATAAATGTCGAAAACTTGAAATGTTACCAGTTTATTTTTGTAGCCAAAACTTTTTAGGGTTATAAGAGACGTGCATAGCGTATAAATTCAAACATGAACCAACTTTACAAAAACTTCGATTCAGACTAGGGAAATTAGGCCTTAAGAGTGCACTGACAATAACAATGTTCCACATTACCTGGCTTTTGGCACATTAAACTAATTAGAATGTTAAAATGTGTAAACTATATTTTAACACCTTCAGAGTCGAGCTGAATTTTATATATTATAGATACCATAGAAGTAAAAACTTCAGCGTGTTCTAAGTTTGAAATCAATTAGGAAAATGTTTGTAAAATAATTGGTTTCCATGAATGAAAATCGTAAAGAGTCAGTAAAAATCCTGATATTTTACAAAAAGCATTTCTGTATTAATCTTATAATATTTCTTATTTTGTATGACTATTTTAGCTGAAACATTTATAAGTAAGCAGCAATGAAATGGTTAACGTATTATATTCAAAATATAGTAATTTTTTATGTAAATTCATTTTATTCCTTTACAATACAACATAGACCTTCTTTGTGGGCAAGAAATTTTTTGTGGATTTGACATTCCTTGTTCTGTAGGATAAGGTGCTTTTAGACAGTTTTGAATTTTGACAGGAAATTTCATACATTTCTTATTTTCAAGTATTTCGTGACATTAAAAAAGGTTTCATAACAGATTTGCCTTACAAGATATTCGAGAATAATTCAAGACGAAAGATAATTATTATTATTTTATTATTAATAATGTTGAGTTAATTATGACAATTTGTTTCACCCGTAGAACACTGTTCATAGGTAACTTGCACATTACAAATGTAAATAATCTTGGTAACAAATGTAAGAATAAAATAAGATAAATTGTTACTTTATCCATTGGATCATTTTACATTTCTTTATAAAAGCGATATTGGAACTCTAGGATCTATTAGAGTTTTTCTGTTTACCAAATAGTGCTCAACAGTAGCGGTTACATTTACTGTCCTGAGGTTTCTTCTGTCTTTTAGAGACTGACATAAATTCTTCATAATGGCAAAATAAAACCATTACGTTCAGACATTTTGTTCTTTCACTAACGTTGGCTTTTATTGTGGTGGCACTTCGTGCTCTGATTGGCACGTCCGTTGTCACCAGGTAACCTTATTGATAAACGCATAATGGAGCAAGCCCCCTAAGGGGAGACTGAGTTGTAGCTGCTTGGATAATTAGAAGTATCTTAAGAGATCCGGCACTCGAAGAGGAAGCAAGACTTGCTAAAACTTAACGGTACATCATAGCTATGGCACCTTCAGTATTCACTTCCTCATCTTGCATGCACTTACTGACATAATTGCTTACCGTGAACCAGTAAAATTATAATATATTATGTTATGTTATATTATATTATTTATTATATTTTTCGCAATAATAACAGCAGAACTACAGTTCTCACTTTAGGCGTACAACTTGTTCAATTCCATACGGATTATCGGGTTGTGGGAAGTCGATTTTCTAGGCTCCTATGTGATAAGGAAGAGCCACTGTTGTGGGTTTTCGATTACTATTTCTGTCACTAAAACATCGAGTATAACATGGAATATAATTATTCCTTTATTGCAACCAAATGGTCATATTATGATGAATGGGGCAACGGTGGAATGAAATATGACAGGGGAAATAGGAGCATCCCGAGAAAACCTGCCCCAACCCCATTTTGTCCACCACAAATTCCACTCGGATCTACCGAGATTCGATCCCGAGTCCTACTGGTGGAATGAGAGCGGTCCCACTCATCCACGGGTAACGTAGTGTTTTTATTTTTTGGTTATTAACACCACGGTTTTATTACTGCATGCTCCATAACATAATGTAACAATACATGCATATGAGAACAATAATTACAATGCTTATACTGTATTTCATATTTTCAATGAACCACGTAGTCTATGAACCACGGTAAAATCACAGTATGCTTCGCTCGTCCCAATCAGAGGTCCAGTAGGATTTGGTCGTATTATTATTATTATTATTATTATTATTATTATTATTATTATTATTATTTAAGAATCCGCCTAATTTAATGCATTTAAAGGAAAATTTGAATAGAATTTTTAAAATGTTATATTATTTAATTCACTAATTTGCAGAATACAGTATATTACGTTTGTTAGATATTGAACAAGTTTACTTAAAGTTTTGGTACACCGGTACGGACAAGCCTAATTGTAAAGGAAGTTAAAAGCCTTGTATTTCAATCGTGCTTTACCGTACCTTATGCGAATGAGTTATAATAATTACCATGTCTGTAATAGTGTTACCGACGATATAGAATACACATTTTCTAAAATTAGCTTTTATTATTACTTATTTGAACATCAAGGTCATATAAGGAATTCATGTTCTGTGTATTTACCAATAGGTCATATGTAACTACTGATGTGCAGCTATTTTTTATTGTTGTGATTATTGTATCTGTTAATGTTAAGTTACATTAATTTTAATGAATATGATACAGGATGAAATTCAAGGGAGTCACGGTAAGCAAACGTTCCAGAATTTGTCTTTGCGATTGGGGAAACTATGAAAAATACCAAGTCAAATTGATCGGCGACGGGGTCTAAACCCGGGACCCACCGAATGCGAGTCCAAGACGCTACAAACTCGTCCACCTCGTGTAGTGTGTAGAATTTAGACATTCTTTAATTCGCATAATGTTCAAACACAATATGATTTAATATTTCATTTTCAGTGCACATCCTTCCCCACTGAAATGATGGGCCGCTTGCTAATTTATATTTTCCATCAAACTAATGGTGCCCGAAATGATTATATTCCATTATCTTAACTACAGTAATTAATTAAGTTTTGCTCTGCCTAGTTCCCCATCGTTACCATAGATTTGTAAACAATAATCAATGCAATGCTACAAAGCTGAAACTATGGAAATGCCTTAGATAGGTGAATTCCACATAGGATAATTAACGCTAAATATGTGTTTTAGAATAATATCATTCGACATTTTCAACACAACGAAGTAAGTATGCCTATTGATTATGCATCTTCAGTTATCTAGTTCAAAACGATACAATTATTATTTGTGAACTCCAGCAAAAACTTATATAATCCCAAAAAACCGTACTTTTGGTGATGAATCACATAGGGCATAGGCCTAGTCTAAGTTTAGCATTATTAGTGTTTTAAGGGATCGTGAAAAGGTCATTAGGTCTACTAATGAGGAAAACTAGTTTGATGAGGTAACATCATAATTTTATATCCAGAGGAGTAGCAATACTTTGTTTGGGTTTATTATGGAATATACTTGACATACTGTTGTAGTCCTAAGACAGTGATCTTCAAATCTCCACATATTTGCCAGCCGTAGTTGCGGTTATTAATCTATCTGTCATTCATTCGAATGTTTCCTTCATTTCTACTGAATGTGCCACTGGTTGTACAGTAACACTGCTTTGAGGCTTAGCTTAGAAAAGTGACAACAACTTCCAATCTTCTGGGATGTGTTGAAATATTAACTCACTGGGACCCGGGATCGAATCTCGGTGGATACATGTGGAATTTGTGTTGGCTAAAATGGGTTGGGCAGGTTTTTTTCGGGGTGCTCCCGTTTCCCCTGCCATATAACAATCTACCGTTGCTCTATTCGTCATAGTAGACCATTTGATGCCAATAAAGGAATTATTTAATCCTAGCTGATTCATTAAACCATCTATATCAATGTATCCACAAAAGGAATTTTTTATAGCCTAGCGACTGGAAAACTGTTCTTGAAAAGTGAAATTCTGGTAGGCCTATTGGGAGCTAGTAAATTCCATTGTTGCGATCGCGATCCCAGCACCTCAGACTGTTGATTCGTGGGAGTCATAGGCCTATTCCTCAGTAAGCCATCTGGAGCATTTGAAGGTCCAAGGTTCGATAACTTAGATTTTTGCCAATTTTTACTTGCTTTTAAACGTATTTTAATGATTTACAAGAAAATGGAGTGTGGTGGAATATTTTCATGTTCACATTCGTTAATACCTCATAAAACTTGATTTAATATGCCTTTTTCACTTTTGTGGCATAAACCTTGTTAATAGTGTAATTTAACATATTTTGTGGACTCGATGATCAATCGTTTGTAAGCAAAAAATATATAATCCTTCCAGCTTCCATTGAATATCGATATATTATAACCAGGGCCCGGATTCTAATGACATGTCATCTTTTTATTGATGCTGCATAGACATTGCCAACTTGTAGATAAATCCTAATCATGGCCTCTAGATTGTAGAAATGCATTTTTATTAGGTCATTTTTTGTCATTTTATGCAATTTTATATTTTTAGGGCATTTATTTCAATTTTAGGTCATTATTTTGTCATTTTCGTGTAATTTGCTTCCTTATTTAGTCATTCATTGAGTGTATTAACTTTTAAACCTTCGATGATCTCAGTATGCTAATAGTAATTTACTGCAATCCTGAATGAGTTAGGGTTTACAAGGCTTTCTTTTATATGGGTAATATTTAAGTAAATTACTAGGTTACTATAATGCAACACTTTTGTAGAATCTACTTAAAAAAATTCTTACTTTTCTTCTCAAATGCTCCAATCAAGAACAAAGAATAAAGTTTTTCGACCTACAACGTCCTTTCTGCATTTACCGTTTTTACAATTATGTACAAATTTACAATTTTATACATAAAATACCAGTTTTTAGGTCATTATTTATAATTATTAAGTCATTTTCTTTAAAATTTAGGGTCATTTTAAAGGTCATTTTTCAAACAATTTTAGGTCATCGGAATCCGGGCCCTGATTATAACACTTCTTACATCAATATTAATATTATGTAATATTTTCGAAAACGTATTTGTAGGCCTCTATTTCTTTGCAGCAAGAGAAACAAAATTCATGGTCTTTTCCCTCCAAATCCCTCACCATTATCATTAGAGCCGAGTTTCTTGAGGGTAAGATGTTGCGGTGAACTGAAAGATGCAGGAGGTGTTTAAGTTAATGCACTGTCTTGTGATGGGAGAATTCTTTCTACACTTGTTCTCTAGCTGGTGCGTATACGAGTTTATTACCCTTCGGGCGCGGTGCCAATCGAAACCTCGTGGGCTCACGTTCTTTTGTCAACAAGATGTGCGCGAATAATGCGCATTCCTATCTGCTAGGAGATCCGGCATCAACCCGGGTGCGGCCCCTGTACTCTCAGGACATGTTCGTCACTCTAATTATGGTAATTCCTGTGACTTTAAGTACAGAATACAGGATTGCTGAATACATCGTAATAGAACGAATGCAAGAGAAGACTACAGTAAATAATAATTACCGTCTTTTACGGACCATAAGACGCACTTTTTGCCTTGAAAACAGAGCCTTGAAAGTTGGGTGCGTCTAATGGTCCGAAGTACACTAAAAAAAGTTATGGTAAATATTGCCGGAATACCAAAGTTATAAACAAGGTGTTGTAAACGATAAAATAGTTTAAAATTTTGGCACAAAACTGTACATTAGTGCATTTGACACAATCGCAAAATGAGGGTAGCTGGAAACCAGGTATACATTGAAAAAAGAAACGAATGTGAGTAAAATTATGTGCAGTCTTTCATGAGAAATCAGTTCAGTTATTAAAATTTACGCGATGCCACCTGTACAGAAGAGATTTTCGTACAACGCAAGTTTTAAGTTAGAAGTGGTTCCATTGCACAAGGCTATAATTATTTTATGCAATGAAGTATATTATTCCCTTTAAAATAATTAGTTTAGAATCACATTAAATTTCTTTTCCTTTAAATTTCCATCCTAAAATCAAGGTGCGTCTTATGGTCCGGAGCGTCTTATAGTCCGTAAAATACGGTATATCCAGAGTATCCATGAAATGAGTACAGATTTTTAGTGTGGTGAGAGGGAGTATTAGTATTTTAATACAGTGAATCTTGGGATGGGAGTAGGGTTGAACATCGATGGCCTTTATATTCAACACATCGATGGAAAACAACCGCTTTTTTTCGCTACATCTACAGTGTGTCCCACGCAAGAGTTGGCCAATGACGCGGGTTCCTGCGGCGCGGCGGGCACAGCTCCAACTCCCGAGCGATCGGGTGAAATATCTACGCTAATGAAGCCGCTATCGGTGTTATAATTCAGGTTCTCACATTTACAGTTAAAATTACAATGGAAATAAACACGTACCTCATCACAAGAGTTGTTGGAAATGTTCTCCTCTCGCATCCACACAACACTGACACCATTTTAGGAAACTTTCTTTCACGCGCATAAGTTCAACTTCCGAGACAGAGTTCATTTCTCTTGTGATAGGCCTATGTGATATTGTCTTTAAGTTCTTCTAACAGTATGTGAATATTATTTATGGAGAAACTTGAAAAATAACGTGTATAGGTCAACTTCCCGTACATTACAAAGGAAACGGCTGAAATATCTACGCTAATAAAGCCCGCTGTTGGTGTAATGGTTCAGGTTCTCACAAAGAAAACATGTGATTTATCTGGCAATACTAGACGTGTGTCGTTGAACTGCCACGACCTTGACTGTGTCAACAAAGCAGGTCAGTATTCCTTCTGCTTGTGTCAGTGTAGATTTGTTGTTACAATGCCACGACATAGGCCTACGTATACAATAGAACAGAGGATATTTATGTACGATTCGTATGTGATTACATCATCTTGCAAGGCCGCAAGACGTCGGTTTTTAGAAAAATTCCCAGGTGTACGTCCTTCAAGCAGAGAAGCCGTGCGAAAACTTGTAAGTTAACTTCGGGAAACGGGTTCGATTCTCGATAGGAAACGAGAGACCAAGCGGCGCGTACTTACTGAAGAGAAATTAATTCTATCTCGGAAGCTGAACTTATGCGAGTGAAAGAAAATTTCTTAAAAAGGTTCCAGTGTTGTGTGGATGCAAGAGGAGAACATCTCCAACATCTCTTGTGATGAGGTACGTGATTATTTTCATTGTAATTCCAACTGTAAATGTGAGAACCTGAATCATAACGCCATTAGCGGCTTTATTAGCGTAGATATTTCACCCGCTCGCTCGGGAGTTGGAGCTGTGCCCGCCGCGCCGCAGGAACCCGCGTCATTGGCCAACTCTTGCGTGGGACACACTGTATATTTCTCCCTGACATCGATGTTTTAAAGTATATACAGAACTAAATAAGATTAATAAACTTACCTTGGTTCTAAGATAGACCTATAGTTTTATTTACAGTAGCCTAATTTCTCAAAATATTGACGTTTTTCATAGACAGTTTTCATGGAAATATTTGTTTATTTAAGAATTTTCCATAATTTTCTGAAACAATTACAATTTTTTAATATGTTATACAGCGATGTTTTTCGTCAAAATACAGCGATGTTTTCAGGTCGATATTATCTTGACATCGATGGTTACCGCCTTTTATCGTTGATAGTGAATATCGATGTTTTAACTATTGATGCTCATCCTCAGACGGGAGTGCGTTGTTATGGGTGTTGCGGCATTTTGTTGTATGTATGTATTGTATGTATGTATGTATGTATGTATGTATGTATGTATGTATGTATGTATGTATGTATGTATGTATGTATGTATGTATGTATGTATGTAATGTATGTATGTATTGTATGTATGTATTGTATGTATTGTATGTATGTATTGTATGTATGTATTGTATGTATGTAATGTATGTATGTATGTATGTATGTATGTATGTATGTATGTATGTATGTATGTATGTATGTATGTACGTATGTATGTATGTATGTATGTATGTATGTATGTATGTATGTATTATATGTATGTATGTATGTATGTATGTATGTATGTATGTATGTATGTATGTATGTATGTATGTATGTATGTATGTATGTATGTATGTATGTATGTATGTATGTATGTATGTATGTATGTATGTATTGTATGTATTGTATGTATGTATGTATGCTTTGTATGTACGTATGTATTGTATGTACGTATGTACGTATGTATGTATAGTATGTATGTATGTATGTATGTATGTATGTATGTATGTATGTATGTATGTATGTATGTATGTATGTATGTATGTATGTATGTATTGTATGTATTGTATGTATGTATGTATGTATGCATTGTATGTATGTATTGTATGTATGTATGTATTGTATGTATGTATGTATTGTATGTATGTATTGTATGTATGTATATATGTATTGTATGTATGTATTGTATGTATGTGCAGTGTAGTTCATTATGTTCGTTGTAAGGCAAAGCGAAGCTATGATATGTTCTAACATTTTTAACAATGGTTGTAAAACATGTAATAACTTTGCTTTATCTTACAATGAACATACTAAACAACATTTTGTATTCAAAACTTTGCTTTAAAACAGCATGTAATAGCTTTCTTAATGAAGACATATTATGTGTCGTTTATGAAACCGGGCAATAGAAAATTTATTCGCAAAACTCCTTATCTTATCAAATCTAAGTTATTCAAATTGCTGGTCATTCTAAAAATTTGCTTCTAAACTCTTGTAAACATAAGGCAAACAAATTTTAATAAATGGCTGCTTCTATTCTCTTCAAGAATTGTTAAACTTGTTTTACTTGTTGACACGTACGTCCATTATGTAAATTGTTATGTACGTAAAAAGAATGAACTTGAGATTAATACAGATACTTCGTTAGAAAGAAGTTTTTCTGAAGCCATCGTGATCTGATTACAATATATTATGTAGATGAGTTAATTTTCAATAAATATTAACACATAGACCTGTCAACTAAACTGAATTTAAAGTAAAAAATCCAAAATTACAAGCTATACAGTACTTCAATCTCCTGTTAAAAACCAATATTAATATCACTTACAACGCTTTTATCCCAAGTTCTTCGTATTTCAATGCACAGATTAGACGTCAACCCATGCAGAGGTTAAACCTGATAAAATACTATCACGGGGTTGAGAGACCTCTTTGATAACTGCGCTATTTTATATAACGAAACAGGAATCAGTATCCTTCCGCTGGAATCCGCGACAAACAAAAATATGAGGAAATGGAAAGAGTTGCTGGTTTAAAAATAACGAGCGATTCCTTCACCTCAGCGGGGTAGCTTGGCCTGGGAACATGCCACTTCCTCTTCCTGGCAACTATAACTACTGTTAATCTTCGCAGTGGTAACGGGCTCTGCTCACCTTCTCAAGGCAGATATACATAATAATAATAACGCTACAGTGTTACGCTCTTTTGTTCCTCGCGTTCACTGGAACACCGAAGGCTTGTCCGAGTGAAGAATGGACTGCAAGTCACGCTTCGGAGTTACTAGGATGAAAAGTGTGTCCATATTCTCGTGGATATGAGTGAATTTTCTTTTAACAGTTATGGGCTTACAATCAGACTACTATTGTCATATCATATATTTTCTTCGACAGAATGATAATTCTTTAGTTTTCTATTAAGTACAGCCAAATACTATAGAGGACAATACAGGACACTTTGCGATATATCGAGGGACAATATCTTGGGCACCATCTAGCGGCCCAACCTGTTATTACTGAATACAGATGCAGTAACTAGATACAAATATATCAACCAGTTTCTATTAGAGGAGCCGAAGTACCCAACCTCGGCATGTTATGTACAAGGGATACGATTTTTCTATCTATCTATGGTCCAGATAAAAAATGATGTTTGAAAATAAATTACCTAAAAAATTTAAAACGCAACATTGAAAAAAAGAGTTGTTGTTAGCAACCGTTAAGTTGAAATATTTGTTTTTTCATTGATATTTTGAGAACTATTTCGGAAGTTCTGTGTTTTGTTTGCTCATTATTATTCTTACAATTATTTAAACAGTGTTTTGATCCTTAGTGTTTGGTGAAACATTAAAACATTGCAGTTTATGTGTTTTGAATATTTTAATTTGCCCCCAAGTTTGCAGGTTGTGCCACCACTCTGTCCCCCATTTTCCCATTGCCAAAGCAGTAAGTGTCCGGTATTATCCTATATTGTATTTGGTACAGCCAATGAAGAAGGATCCGTTGTTTTGAGATTACCAGTCACTGGCTCAGGTGTGATTGAAAGTTTTGTATTATTTGATATTTGTATTAAATTTACTTCTTACTCTTTCTTTACATGCCAAGCTTTTATGACTGAAGAATTTTCTGACGTTTTAACCAGCCGTCGCTCTTCAGTGTCCGGACAGAAATTCATTTGATAAATTGCGTAAATTAATAAAATTAAATATCAGGTACACAGTTAATGTACAATGAGCTGGGAACTTACTGAATAGTTCATGGATCTTAGATATGTAGGGTAACGTTTTTACTAAACAATTTCATTCTAATAAGTAATACGTCTAGGGCAAGGAATTTAATGACCATTAAATAGTGAAAAAATGCAAAATAAAGATTCATTTATGACCTAAAAATAGTGAAAAAATGACACAGAATTAAAAAAGAAACCAATAAATTTACCATTATTACTTATAATTAGTTTTTTAAGTAACGAATCGCTTAAAGCAATTTAATGGATGACAGTGCGTTATTTATGAATTTACAATATATTATTATTTTGTTACTAAAGAAGTAAGTAAATTTATACTACTTAGACACCCTTAGGAAAAAATAAATTCTTTCTGAATTGGCACGTCATAAATTTCCCCTAGCAAGTATGTGCCATTTAAAAAGAAAGGAAAAATCTTTATTGCAACAAGACAACTGCTACGGTGTTTACAATAAACCTGAATTAAAATGAACTATGAATACTTGGCGGAGATTCTCAAATAAAAACGATTGTCTGTTGGAAAAGCTCTTCTGTACCTCCACTGAAATATGACCTAAAATGGCAAAACATTACCTATCTCTTGAAAAAGACGAAAAATGCAAAATAAAGCAAAAAATGCAAAAATTAATTGCCCTTATTTAATAAATTATTTCATGGCACACACACACATATATATAGAAGCTATCTTCTAACCTTCATATAAACAAGATGCAAAATCATCTAATGCCTTGCCCTATAATAACCCTATTGCTCTCTGCCTATATTTAATTAGAAATTTCTTTAGAGGTTAACTTCTGATGGGTTATTTTCTCACCTGACCTCTTCAATATCTGATCCCTCTCAAGAATTAATAAGGAAAATTAGGCCGACATTCTATTAGTGGGATAACAATCTACTTATCAGAAGAGAATCCACCGTATGTGACAGATGGATGGGTTGTATATAAATAGTCACTTGCAAGCCGTATCAGATGACTAACTGCATATGAACAGGTGGCTCTATGCTAAGTACGAGTGTATGACCTCTCATGCAATTTGCAATGCCATGGTAGCGATCTAAGCCCGGTACAGTATTATCCTTCTTACTGTAACGATTGCTATGCTGACGTCACACAAAATCAGTTTAGGCCTACATATGAGGGGAGTCCAGAAGTCGGGATTATATCTCTAGAAATATATTGCTTATCGAAATCTACATAGATTAAGTTACCGTTATGTCACTATTATTATTATTATTATTATTATTATTATTATTATTTAGATTAATTTTACATTTTTATAATAATTAGGCCTTCACTAGATTTCAAGCCCTGCTATAGGAACTCTATTCTTATTGACTATAGATACCCTGGGGTCGACTCAGCCTCTAATAGGAAGGAGTACCAGGAGCAATCCTGGGGGTAAAGGCGCCCGGTGCGTAAGGCTTGACAACCTTACCACGTTCACGCCTGAATGTTTAAAATTTGGGAGCCTCATCCTCCTGAAACCCTTAAGGGCCTTCACGGGAACACTTTTACTTCACTTTAGCGATAGATAAGTTC
This sequence comes from Ectobius pallidus, assembly GCA_964059195.1. NCBI lineage: Eukaryota > Metazoa > Arthropoda > Insecta > Blattodea > Ectobiidae > Ectobius > Ectobius pallidus. The sequence goes on along the minus strand of CAXKWD010000004.1, from coordinate 45,468,844 downwards.
GAATGATTATCAATAACTGGTTAGTTTACAATGTTTAAGATTGAGATCCTTGTCGACACGTCCTCTTCGTATAATTGACCTCTCTTCATTGGGATAAATTAATTCCACCGTATGGGCGTCCGAGCTTCAGAAGTGGGCTACACTACTGCCAAATCAGGCTTTCAGGAACTCAAATAGAGATATGTCTAGATGGATGCAACAATACATAGGTCTATAGACACTATATAAGCCAGACAGATAGATAGGCGGATTACATAATATTATAAATTACCTTTGTATGCGTAGAACATACAGAATTAGATGAATTGACGAAGGAAATGTAGTGGTGTGCAAACATCATATCTTTTCGTCAGAAGCCTATATAGGCTATATCTGACGAGAACATCAGCATAATCAGATTGAAAAATATATTATAAAATTGTAGTATACTACACGATTTATTAGGTCTACATAATAATGAAAATGTAGGGTTAAGAGTTATTTAAAGAATTATCTAGTAACAACCGTGTAAAGTAAAGTGATCCCGATACAGGCCATGGAGGCCCAGAGGGCTCCAGGAAGTTGAGGCACGTGAAGGTGGTAAGGTTGTCAGCCTTACGCACCGGCCGCCTTTACCCCCAGGATTGCTCCTGGTACTCATTTCTGTTGGTGGCTGAGTCGACCCCAGGGCCATAGTGCCACCAGAAGGATTAGGCAAATTGAAAAATCTCAACGACCTCATCGGGAATCGAACCCGCGACCTTCCGGTTTGGAGCGCAGTGCCTCAACCATTACGCTACGGCGTACCCTCGTAGCAATTGTGACCTATTGCAATATTATAAAAGTTACCGTTGTGGTCAAACTTAATGGGCGCTACAGAGCATGGATATATGATTAACATTCAGCCCGGGAGTCAGCACTTTTACTTGCCAAGGCGAGACACGCTGAATGCTAAGAGGAAGACGACGACTGGCAATTTTTATTTCCAGGAAGTTATAATTCGAGGACATCCACTGACTTGACCTCTAGACGATCTGACAGCTGTACAGACCAGAACAGGTCAAATCTAATGCAAGATCATAACTACCGTATAAACTTTGAATGAGTTTTTTTTTTTGTAGTATTGTGCGGCGAATAGTGAAGTTGTTGAAATGTTTATGATAATGATTATTGATCAATGGACAAAAATGCGAAAAATGGAAAGCAACGACAAATATTGCATGATGATCCGTTATTATTTAGCACTCTTGTTATCATTTAACCATTTAGTATAGTAGGGATGGATAGATAGATAGATAGATGTTTGTTGTCAGAAGCTGTAAAAATATGCAGATAGACTCGTCAAGACTTCATAAAAAATAATACACATTATTTCATACAAAAACCACAGTTGATTGGAAAAACTCATTAAGATTATAAAAAGGTTTCTGATTTAAATTTATTTTTCAGTCGTATCTTAAGCACAGGTAACTTATGCATTAAAATCTCTTTTGGTATCTTATTCACAATTCTACTAGTGAGACAAATAGGACTTCTGGTATATCTGATTGTGTTGTAATTATTTATATGTACATTATTTCTCAGTCGTGTGAAATGATTATGATCATCGCTATTTGTCCTGAATAAATGCATGTAGTTTTTATAAAATAGTTTAGCATTTCGTCTTAAGAGTCCTGGAAGGGTTTTTACAAACATGAATTTATTTATTATTTCATTGGAGGTCATAATGGCCATCTCAGAATGTCCATTATAAGAATAACCGATATTGTGTCCAATGTAAAAAAAAATCCACACTATTTATACGTTCACTTATAATGATGGAAACTGCATTCGAAGTCCAATTTGATTCTCACTTTCTCATGATGACAGTGCCATTTTTCGTAGATGAGTATTACATGTTCGTCTATCAGTTAAAATTATTTTAAATTTTATTTTTTTGATAGCCATACGAATAACTTTCGTGACAGGGCCTACCCTTTTCTGATATTAAATTTCATATAAGACTGCAAATTTGGTTGTGCCATTATTATGTATATTGTTATGGAAGTGTTATTGCACACAGTATCGTATTGGAATTTGTTATAGAGTGGATATTTTTCACTATGTGGAAGGTTTGTTTTGGACCAGATGCCTCGTGGCCATATTCAAGGAGCGAAAGTTTTGTGATAGATAATGTAGGCCTACTGTTGAAGAACACTGTGGACACTTTTGTATACTGGATATTTTATTAGGGACATTATGACTGCTCACCGTTTATTATTATTATTATTATTATTATTATTATTATGTTGGTCTTACTTAGTTGATTGTTATAATTAAATAACGATGGTGTATCGATTTTTTTTTTTTTACATGCCTATAAATTTACAGACACGAAGCAGTCGCAGTAACGCACACATGAATGCCTTAGACCTGGGTCGGTATCGAACCCGCAAAGTTGGGAACAGAAAATAGTGCCTTACCCACTACTCCATCTAGGCCGACATTATTGCTATTCACCACCACCACTAGTACTACTAACACGATTTTGTATTTCATTTATATGGGAATATATTAGGCTACTTTTTAAAGCTAGAACATACAGGAAGAGAATATGCACAACAGTATGAAAGAAGAAGAAAACAACGGTAGACAAAGTAATGTTAAAAACAAATGAAATTATGCAGTCATTTGAGCAGGAAAAACAAAACAGACCTAACTCAGTGTCGAAGGAAATTATAACAGCACCAGGATAAGAAGGAAAATTAAGAGTAAAAGAAAATAACTCACGAGAAGTAAACGTTACGAAGCGGTGTTATTTAATGGAAAAATAGAAAGTACAAAAACAAGAAGTTTAAGACGGTGAGAAGATGCCTGAATAGTATTCATAAAGGGGTAGGAAAAGAAGTAGACATAGAAGAAGAAATCCAAGAAAAAGAGGGGAAGGAAGACAGCGAAGAAAATAAAGACTAATGCCGAAGCTGATAGGGACGAAAATATTGTGACGATGATAATGATGACAACAATGGTGATGAGAAAGATAATATCAGCAATAAAATAATAATAATAGACATAATAATAATAATAATAATAATAATGAAGACCATAATGGAGGAATAGAAGAAGTAGACGAAGAAATGCAAGAAAAGGAGGGGAAGGAAGAACAGTGAAGAAAATAAAGACTAATGCCGAAGCTGATAGGGACGAAAATATTGACTATGATAATGATGACAATAATGATGATTATAAAGATAATATCAGCAATATAATAATAATAGACATAATAATAATACTAATAATAATAATAATAATAATAACAATAATAATAATAATAATAATAATAATAATAATGAAGACCATAATGGAGGAGTAGAAAAGAACAGGTTAGGTCCATAAGCCATATTAATAAGAAGGAAGCTGTTACAGGAAACCATGAGATGAAACGTTGAGGCAGCGCATCACGACAGAAGAGTGGGTTCAGGAAGTATTGGTATTACAAGGAAGCTGACCGCATCAGGGACCCGTTATCTCACCTATTGCTGTCCTCCGGGGTGCTCCTCGACACTTCCTCCCGGCCGGGCCCGGGTCGAGCCGGGTAAGGGTACCGCTATTTAATACAACTACAACTGCCTTGATTAAACATGCCTCCTTGCTTGTTCAACACAATATGATGAAGAAACAAAATCGCAAACGACTGCTGGAGAAGAGAGAAAAACAGAGGAAGAAGAGAATTAAAATAGTGGTACTTTTCGTGACAGGAGGAAACGGAAAAGGAAGAGAAAAAACCAAATGTACGATTGATAAATAAGATGTTGTGGGATTTAGAAATAAGCTGCAGAAGTCTTCATATAATTACGTACAAATAAAAACGATAGTAGAAATGGCCTTCCCATGTAAATACCAGTAACAATAATACTAATAATAAACTAAACTAAGTGGCGCTACATCTCTGAAGGGACTAGGCCTACCATCCGACCGCTGCGTCGGTAGATGACCATAGGCAGATGACAGGTATCTACCATAGGTAGATGACAGAATTGAGAGACATGTGGTCAGCTTGCCGACACCCACCGCCGATAATTATGATTTCCGTGCACGGAGCAGCTACTTCAATAACAATAATAATAATGTAACTCACAAGTAATTTTGCTACTTTTGTTTTTAGCGAAAAAACTTACGAAAATACAATTTTTTTTGTTTCAAATTGTTGAAACAGTAAAACGTGTAGCATGTGTTTAAAAAAATTATTTTGTTAACTGAAAAAGACGATGAAATGAAATTCGAAGGCTTAATTTTACGAACAATGCCGTAAAAAGAATCAGTGGAGCACTCCCTCCACATCCCTCGATGGGCCCTTCCCGAACCAAAATCCTGACTAAGTCCCTAAATCCTGATTTCTTTAAAAACATTATGGACATAAGACAGTCAAAAATCAACAGTATGTTATTTTTCCGGGAATTTCTCTTATATAGTCCGATACAGAAAATTTGACACGAAAAATATCAACAATTTTCTCTTAACTTTTACTATGTACTTCACACGAACATATTTTCATTCACCATTCAGAAAATTATATTGATTTGTATTTCAATTAAAAATGTTAAATTTTAATATAATATAGTAGAAGCCTATATATCTTACAAGCTGCAGTTTATAGAAGCAATTAATGTATAAAATTTATTCTTAGAAGCGTTAAAGAGAAAATCACAAAAATCGAAAAATGCTCAAGTCCTGATTTGCTAACAATAGGACTTTGCATGAGGCTGCAATAACTGAGCACGAAATCCCGCAATGGGGTCACTTACATTTTCTGAATGTGATGCGACAGAATATTAATCCCAGCCATTACAAGTAATGTAACTGTTTCAGTTCATATTTTGCAAAGAGCAATATTTGATTATCTGGTTTAATTTTTACTGATCTTCTAGATACATCCCTTAAATTTGAATGATTTTGTAAGATGACCCCTCTGAAAGATACAATTATATGGAATCGGGGCCGCCGAACGTCTTCCGTAGATATACAACAGTAATAATGTCACCAACCCTGGGTGGACACTTGCTAAAAGCTTCCGTAAACACGGCGTTGCTAAATTTAAATATCGAATAGCCTAAAGTGTTCTGGGACGGTGTCTCCTGCCTCCTTCCTCAGTAGGATGGAGTACTTTAAAACGCAAACTATTTCTAGCCCCGACCAGATTGACCTGCATACACCTCCTCACTGAATTCCAAGCATTTCTTTTGTTCCCGTCTATTATATTGCAAAGTAACTCAATTAGTGGGTCGCGAACACTGTGTGGCAATGCCTAGTTTCAAGCTACTGCTTTATTAGCATTGCGTTATTTATCAAACAGAACATCCTTACTCGTATTCATGTAACTGTTTTTTAGATTATAAACTGGATGTGATTGAAAACACAATCCCAATAAAATTATTGTGTGCGTTCTTTCTATAACTTATTAAAAATCTGATGTAAAATTCACACAACTTCCTCTGCACAAATAAAAGTTAGCCTCTTAGTATAATATAATTATTAGGCATGATATTCTCTTCATAAAAATTGGTTGTAAAAATGAAGAGAATGTTGTTACCACATCACATCGTATCCCCGAAGGATACATAACCCAAATAAAATCTGAATAATGCGCTCTCGTAAGTTTTTTTACTTTAAGCATGGCCAATACATTTTTTTTCACTTCACATTCTGATATAGAACAAGTGGCCATATAGCAAAGAGCACGTGTTCAAAGTGCGTGGCTCATAGTTACCTTTGAGAAGATTTTTCCAAAAAACCTTAGTGTAAGTACCCCATGTGTAAAATTTAAACAAAATCGTAAGAGCTGTTCTCGAGAAAATCACGACAAACGAAATTTTGTTCATGTAAAGTTCCCTTAAAAATAAGAGAAAGTCGTCACCAGTCTTCATGCCACATCTCCAGAAGGTACCTAATCCAAATACAAAATTTTGTTTTCATATGATTTTCCGTTCTGGAGCTAGGCTGTTCACCGACACAGACACACACACAGACAGCCTGGATTCAGGGTACCTCAAAACGTGTATATATTTTTAAAATTCAACTTTGAATTTGGGGGTCGAAAACAATACTTCATCTGCCTATAGGACCTATGGTAAGGGCAGAGGAAATAAAAATCCCATTTTCTGTTTATCAAAGCACGCTTTATAATACTTTACATACCGGTACAATAGTTTTATGATAATAACGCTAGAGATGCAATCTTTTTAGAGCCATTACGATTCTCTATACTGAAGAAATCTAGTGATTTTCTCGATTCTTTTATCCCATTCATAAATAGAGCACATGGCCGCATTGCAAGAGTGCGAAATAATTACTGACACGCCTCAGGTCTCATCGTCGAACATAAAGTAATTTTAAAACAACTTTTCGGTTTTCGGGAAATGCTATTCGTCGATGCAATATTTTTCGTAAACTTTTGACTCATATGGAGAATGAAGAGTTATCTTCCCTATAATGTGTGTGGTTCCACGTATATGTCTTAAAAATGGTACTTCTTATGTCTTAAAAATGGTACTTCTTATGTCATAAAATGGTACATCTTATGTCTTAAAAATGCAAATCATAAAATTCAATACAAAACCAAGCAAAGAACACAAGTACCAGTGTCGGCAGTACTAACATTCCCTGATGAATATAAAATAACCTAAAACACTTAAATTTACGTCATTTATAATAATGCAAGTACACTTATAGTAATAAAGTGGGGAAAATAATCCAGTGATAAAGTATTAACAGTTATATTACTTTTCTACTCGTATCGTGGAAGTGGAAGTAGCCCCTAGTTTTCGATCCTGGTATTCGATATTGAGTTTTCAATATTTGTTTTAAACAGACGTTATGTAGCGAGTTCAAAAATACAGTACTAGTTTACGAAAAAGTTTCGTATCTGCGAGCAGTATTTATCGAAAACGAAAAATTGTTTCAAAATTATCTTATATTCGCGTAAGCTTCTTCCGAGGATGAGACTCGAAGCATGTCAGCAACATTTTCGTACTCTTGCAATGCAGTCATTTGCTCTGTTGGAACGAGAGAAAAAATCGAGGAAATCACGAAATTATTTGGGTGGAGAGAACCGTAAGGGATCTATAGAATTGCCTCTTTAGCGTTGTTATCAATATTATGAATTATTATGTAGATGTGGAAATAGTACAAACTTTGCAGGTTATAATAAGATATTTTCGGCACTGAAAGTGAGAACATTCCGAGTGACATACATCAAAGGCCTACAGGCGAATGAAGAATTGCCACTGCCTTCAGGAACTATTATTATTCTCTCACTGTGGCACTAGAGCAACAAATCGAGCACAATAAACGGACACTTTGTAAGCATGACGTGCAAATTCTCACTCACCACAACAGCATGCGCCAAAAATATCAAGATACCAACCTGCAACACAAGAGAAAAAATTATTAATAACAGCACAAGAATGCAAACTTACGAGTAGTTACGTCTCACTATATACCAGTTACAATAGATCTAGTCTGATTCTAAAATTTACTTTGCAAAACACACCAAAATTTACAAGAATTTGGACCTTGTTTTGTATTCTACTACTGTATATAGGATAGACCTTTTTGAACCCAAGGACCTCTAAAATGTCTAAAAGATTTTACGGACCCCTAATTTTAATCCCATTTTTAAAAGTAGGCTATATGTAGGCCTATATTATTAATATTTGGGGCATTCATTATAGGTCATTATAAAGAAATAAATCTAAATACTTTTTTTTAATTTGACGGAAACACAGCTATTGAATTGAAAAAATATTAAAACCGGAGTTTTACTTCTTTACTTTCCAATTGCTTTATGATATTTTAAAATTATGTCTGCAGACCCGTGCGCGGACCATAGGTTGAGAAACGCTGGGATAGAGTAATGCCAGTGCATGGCTAGCCTTTTAATGGATGCGAAATACTCTTACATTATTTTGACTATTTATTATTCACAGCTTATTTATTCTTAGAACGCCTGCGTGACCTACTTGTTTGCGTTGCTGAGTACGGGCTGGGTTCGATCCCCGGTACCTGCTTGGATTTTTCTGAGATAGGTAGGACTGAGATGGGGTACACTCAGCTTCATGACACAAACTGTCTATGTCAGATGGCAAAGCGGTCGGAGAGCAAGCTTGGTCCCTCAGAGGAATGTAATGCCATGGGGGTTTATTTTTTAGTTTTTATTTATTCTTGTTGCTGTATAAGTCAACAAAACTGTTTTATAGAGATTAATTTCCTGCTAATGATCGGATATTGGAATTAACTTGTACCTTCCCCACCTTGGCCTTATTAAGTGCCAGAATGGTACTTCCCGAGATTGTACGGAAGACGGGAAAATGTCTGCCCGTCTGTCTGACCGTCTGTTCGTGTGTCTGTGCGCGCAAGAACTCAAATACGCTTTATCGGATTTTCATGAAACTGGGTACACGTACTTATAACGTCCAAGGGACTAAGCCTATTGATTTTGGACCAAATCGGTTTACCGGTACCGGTAACGTCCAATTAGGGGCCTAATTTCTGAAAATATTACACTGAATTCATCAATTTCATTTCTCATGACAACACTATTGTTTGCAGTGTTCGTATAGTGATTTGGAAGTTGCAACACACTGGGCTTTGACAAATTACACTACCCAGCATGATTTTTGCTGCAAAGCAAAATTAGTTTCTGAAATATGGCCTATTAAATCCATCTTTTACTATTGTATTGTAATCATACAACGTGATCTCTCTTTATCGCTAGCTGTGAAGTTCGGAAGCAGTAAATAATGGAAGTAGAGTATTTGTCTTCAAATAATTTTGAGATTACTTAGGATATAGCTTTCAAGAAATGCAAATATTTAAATGATTAGTTGCACAGAGAACATGACTGTGAATAACAAATAATCTTATCATAAGATGTTATGTGCTGTTTATAATTTCTCATAGCTGCGAAATGTAAACGAGATTTTATTATTTTTATTTACAGAGGCAACGCATCATCATCTGTGAAGACCTATGTGGGACTGTTCAGCATTACATCAAAGGTACAGATCCACAGTTCAGTTAACTCTTTACTTTTAAATACAGATAGTCTCAAATCTCCCGCTCCTATAATGCGAAATCTCTCCCAACAAAATAATAGAATAAAACAAATGTTTCCAGGTTCAACTTGAAAGTACATGTTATCTAACTAAATTTCAACTTAAAAGTAAAATAATTATGTACTCTTTATTAATGCGGAGGATACGCCATAGCGTAGTGGATGAGGCGCTGCGCTACAAACCAGAAAGTCGCGGGTTCGAACCTCGATGAGATCGTTGGAGATTTTCAATTGGCCTATCCTTCTGATGGTACTGTGGCCCTGGGGTCAACTCAGCCTCTAATATAAATTAGTACCAGGAGAAATCCTGACAACCTTACCACCTTCATGGCCCGATTATCTAAAAATCTGGTAGCTTCAACCTCCTAGAACCCGCTGGGCCTCCATGGCCTGTAATAAGGAACACTTTCCTTTACTTTTATTTATTAATGTAAAACTTTTGGTACTTAGGCCTACCTTTATAGCTCGCTGAACTCTTTTAAATTAAATAACAGAAAGAAAAAACTGTCTGGGCTTAGTGGCAACAAAAATTCTGTCACACCGCTTCAGTTTATAACGTATTTGTAAATCACCTCCAATATTAAACTGAAAAAAAAAGTGACTATACTACAGTTCAAGACAATTAATCTTCCATGTTAACCTTAACCCCTGACTCACTACCGAACGAAACAAAATAACATAATGTATATAAAAGCCCGGAACAACCTTACAAGAAATTATAAGAAACCCTCACTGGAAGGAAGCAAAACTGAAATCTAGTTCCGGCTGGTACTCCCCTTGTGACCCTCATACTTATTATTACGCCGCTACTTCCGGATTGCAATTCCTCGTGACCTTCCCGTGTTTACATGAGCTAAGCCGGTGAAGTGCAAACCTGTGGAACTATCTTCAGCACCGTCATCGCTTCCATTTCATATTCTCAAACAAAAGCCCATCTTTCTTACTGAAATAACCTTTGCTTTAGTTTAATCATAGTTTCAATGTTATTCGTTAAGGGGGCGTATACAGGAGCAAACTATCTTTTTGTGTAATTTTAAATAATTTTAAATAATTTAATTTAGTCTCAACAGATTTTCATACAGTTTTGTACTCTTATTCTACAGGAGTTGAACGTTAATTTCATATGTAACACATCTAACAAACTGTCGATATGAGTGATTTTTAATATTTTAAAAATATAACCTCATCACCTATCGAAAATATCACCTTAAGTAAGCAAGTTATTGCCAATTTTGTTTTTTCATTTAAATCTGAGACCGTTTACTGAGGGATGAATCTCTGTGAGCATTCTAATCTGCCTTAATATTATTTTTTTTAGATTTGCTTTACAGGTTTAATATATATTCAAAGATGCTTTTATTTTCCAGTTAATGATTTTTAAAAAATCTTGGCCGTTGAGGTTCATCCTTTGTAGATTAATACAAAGAACATTGTAGATTAATACAAAGAACATTGTAAATTAATACAAAGAACAGCTGTGCAAAATTTGATTGAATTCAGACAAATGGTTCCTGAGATAGGCCTATTAATTATTCGTAATAAAAATTGAAACTACCGGATATACGAGTCAAAAGTTATGACACGCATTTCTACTTAATCCTCTTCAGCTTCAGAAAAAGATTAAATAATTCCGCTATTATATGGAATTGTGTACAGAAAAGCATACTAAATCACTTGAAACAATAGACAATTCTCTTTAAAAATATTTTCTACGAGCCGCGTTAATGAGCCCTATTTGGTAGCCGAGATTTTAATTAAGTCGTCTTCTACGCACAATATAGGAAATTTAAATAACATATTTCAAAATATCCGGTTCGGGTTCCTGGTTTATACCTTCTTAACAGGATATGGGAGTCGTTTGACATTCTGAGACTCTTTTAAAGATAATTTAATAAGTCATTATTCTAAAAATCAATTAGGCTAGGCCTATATTAACCGCAGCACAAAAATATTATCCCCATACTTACGAGTTATGAATTTGCTTGATGCACTAGATACAACTGAAACTGAATTTGCACTTCTTAGCCTTAACATTAGCAAATGTAACTATGGATATAAACAATTGACAAATTAGCATAAGCTACTGCCTAGTTCCGTTAGTTTTAAATAGTTGCTATAGCATTGCAGAGAACACACTTGAAACCTGAAAATTTTCTCACATTAGCATGAATTACTTGCTTGTAATAATGAGAAAACTCCTCATGAGAAAAAAACATGTGTTCTTCAACCAATACCAGAATGCGTTGTTTCGTCACAATGGCTGTGCACCCAGTAACATAACATAGTATTATTTCATCTTCATACAAACAGGGACTTTTGGTTACCTGTGCAACCAGTAAACCGAAGACAAATCAGTTTTATTCGGAAATAGACCTATAGCTTAATATGACTAATATCTTAACTGAAACATAACATTTCTGCCTTTAATGAAAGTTTGATCACTTCAATAACCAAAATTAGCAAAAATATTTTTTTTCTTCTTATGATCACTTAAGATGGCTTCTTGTCTGTCTCTGCTCCATACACTTTGTCAAGGCCTAGGCCTACTACATATTCATCTAAGAAGGTTTAGAAATATCTAGCCAACAATGCTGATAATGTATTTTTAATCCCCCCCCCCTTGGCATGGCGGAAGTGTATCTCCATTTCTATAATTGGGACACCCTAAAGGAGAAGCTATATTATCCCGATGGGATGATGATGGTGATGGTGATGATAGGAATGCCGGGGGTTCTTAAACCTAAATCCTTAATAGCTAACCAAACCATGTCGGGGCACCAATAGGCTATATGAAACATAAAACTCTCCTTAGCCTAACCGGGAATCAAATCTACAACCGCATTATTATTGAGAAACTGTCACCACGAGACCGGTCGTCATTAAGGTCGTCAATAGGCTTTGAAGATTACGATTAAAGGAAGATAATAATTAATTTGTTTGATATCATGTGCAAGATTCGCACATCTACATGATTATAATAATTATCATCTACAAAATCATATAAATATGTTTAGAATTTGTATTGGGAACACTGTTTAAAAAATTCCCTTTATATACTAGGCCTACGCCTATTATTTTTAACACAATTGTGAAACATAACATAAAAAATGTAAAATTCTCGCACAAACTTCGACACACTTTACATAATTTGTTTTGAAAACGATATCCGATCAACATAGGATAATTCTTGGCAGGTGAAAAGGGTAACTTAGGCCTTTGGTACAAATATCGCAAGTAAATATTTCACTATCTCAAAACAGTGAGGAGATAAATATTCCAGAATCACGCAAAACGCTAGTTTAAGAGAATATCGCTTAGGCTGAAAATTCTTTAACTAACTTAAACAGGACCAAGGCTTAAAATCTTAATAACTCCTTTTTGTCCTAAGGTAGCTAACCACTATAAGCTATCTGTGTTTAGAAAACTGAAAGTTTTTACTTTTTAAAGACACGTTTTAAACTTTTGTTATATCTATAAAGAGTTCCCAGTGCTACTAAATGAACGGCTGTGTCAGACTCTTTAATTTTCCTTATTTTACCTTTGTATTATCGTTAAAAGAATGAGTGAAAAAATAACGGAGTACGACCCAAAATAAACTAATAAAGTACTCACTTGAGAATTTCATCCCTGATTGGTGCTCTAGGACTGCAATAAGTAACCACCAGTGATCTATTGGGCTTATTGTGTGTTTGTGAAATTAGAAAGTACAAAAGGTGTCTGCAAAATCGTAAGTAAAAGTTACTAGTACATTTTTATGAATGGATGTAACGGAGTTCTATTCGTTTCAAGGGTAAATTCTATCCTGGGGAGATCAATATGAAAATGAAAACAAAATTTCAACAGTAAATAATGACAACACCTGTTATTTATTTGCTTGTTCACTAAACAACAAATGTCTAGGGGCGCAAATTACAGTTATTATACTTCCTGTTTGTTGAGTATCTGTATTTATTTATAAATAGACCAACGAATCTAAACGTAGAAATACCTATAGAAGCGATAACATACTTTTCCTGTTATTACTTTAACAGAATTTGAAGATAACCGGTGCTATAATTAATGATTTATTGCTGAATGGATATTAATTTATTATATTGTCATAATAACTTCCACATAGCCCGAAGTACAGATGAACTTAGTCGACCAACAAATGTAAGATGAAGAATAACAAGCTCATGGCATAACCCTTTAATGTCGCGATAATATTTTTAAAACGCCTCATCACGATGTGGGACAGGAAACCTTGAGGGAGAGATGCGATGTTCTGCAGACTGCTATAATTTTATTGCATGGTCTTACAGAAGTATCCCTGGTCTCGGCTTTCTTGACATTCGACGAATGTTCGCTGTTTCAAAGACGCCAGGAGTAACCTATTTGTCATAGGTAATCCCACGAGAGTTTATCGATAGATTTGCGACTGCGCAGCAGGAACGAATTTATCTGATGAAACTCGTCAATTCGAGTTGGATTTATTAAGACTATTCCATGAATAAAAATGTAACGGATTATACAAATAATAATTACTTTCGTGCTTTATTATATAAAAACAAAACTAACAGCTGCGAGTTCACGGCATAGGCCTACTACGAATCAACCATCCATGAATCGATTCGAGTTACCATGTTGTAACCAGTGCTACCAATTGTGCATATAAGACATAGTTAACTTAATTCAGGTAAGCTACCAGCAGAACAGAATAAAAAGCACACGAACTGGCTTGCACCGAATCGAAATTGTGTTTTAACCAATATATATTTATATTACTTCAATTTCCAAACAAGTTATGTTGTATAAAGTAATCTGTTTTCGTGCTGGTTAATGGCAATATGCGACGTAATAATCACGGCACGTTGATGCTTGCATGGCCAGTAACGAGCTGACCATTTTATAAGGTAGGCCTAAAATCCCTTCCTCTTATTAATAGCAAGCATTTTATAAGATAAACGATCGTGATTGGTCTATATCCGAGGAAATGCTAAACGTTATTGGTCAATATCAACCACGCGGCATATGAGTGAAATAGTCTCTACAATTAATTCAGCTTCACAGATTTGATTATTTTTCATAATTCAGATTACAATCTTAAAATAATTCTAAAGTAAGCCTAACACGACATTTTGAACAATACTATTCTTAGTTTTTCCACCAGCGTGGTGCAGTGGGCCCGGTTTCGATTCCTGATCTGGACCTAGTTACCTAGGGTTTTTCCGGAATTTTCCTCATCTGCAAGACGAATGCCAGATAGTTGTAGGCCCTGGTGATCCCGAGATATCATCTCTGGCCGTCATTATCATCTTCATCTCACAGGCGCAGATACAGAATTTCATTTCGGGGGGGCAATTTTTGTGTACCTATCTTCCAGAAAATTCGATCTCAACAACAACAAAAACAACAAAATTGGTACAATTTTAGTTTGTTATCCATGTAATACTTACATTATAAAAGACTCATTGCTGGGAAATATTCCTCTAGAAAAGGTGGAACCTTACCTGAGATTGTCACCTGAAGTCATCGTGTTCTACTAGAATAGATAAGAAAATCCTCTCCCCATCACTTCCTTCAGTTTTCGGAATGGACGACATTTGTGGTGTACTTATGTTATATAAAGTAATACGAATACATGACACTAAGATAGGCTACTCTTTATAATACACTCTCGAGCTGAAATCTTCTTATGGTCGATATCATTCTGACGGTATCAATATATTCATCAGGAAAGACGGAAGCATGATATGAAAGAATATTGAAAATAATTTTAGGCCTATAGAGATTAGTTATCGAAAGAGACTTCAACCTTACACTGAACTTTCAAATTTAATGATGACGTAATAAAATTTCCTGTATAAATCAGTTATTAATGTTTACATTTTATTGTCTTCATCCTCCTCAAGGCTGAACAAAAAAGTTATAAAGAAGAAAACGCTGTGAGATCGTAAGTTTTTGATGTAGGAAATATTTCCTGATTTTTGTAAAATTATTTCACTACCTGAGTAGTAAGACTAACTAACACATTTCATTTTATTTGTTGTGATTGAAACGCTACCCATGTAAATTTTTATAAATTTTGGATAAATGTACCTAGATTTTCTGCATGATCATTTTTTTCCCCCAAAATGTTGTAGTAACGTAATAGGCCTATTGACTAGTAATCTGTTACTTATTTACTAAATATATTAATATTATTAATTGTTTATTAAATTTGACTTAAAAGTATCAGCAGACAAAGAGCTTGATAATGCAGTAACGGTAACACGGAAGTACATCCGTCGTCCCTTACTCGAACTAGGTGTCTCTGCATTCAGTGCACATTTTGTGTAAACTTTGGGATTGAATACTTAGGCCGGTATTTCAATATCATTAATTTATTGCTTTTCTATACACATTTTTGTAGCAGTATTGGAGAAATACTATCTAAATGACAAGGAAATTAGGTCGAATAGTTACGGGTACTTTTTAAATTGAAGGTTATATTGATGATGACACAAGTTTAGGTTAGCTTACAAAGCCTTTTCATGACAACATGCAATACAATTATATTAGGAGTTTTACTCCAGCAAGGTGCCACTGCATTTTATCTGGCATTTCAACTGTATCAATTATGCCATCTATTTTGGCGCCGTTTATTTCTCAAAACCTTGTTCAAAACAGTTGATGCTAACTAGTTGTAGCCATTTTAGACCCGTTGCTATGAACGCCGGGAAATCTTTGATCCAATGTAACAACATGCAGCAAGCCTTCAAAGAATCATCCAATACGGTTTCTTTCTCAACTCTTTGAAGCAAAGGGTGACCATATGTTTTGCTCAAAGCAATATGACAAAATAAATTTTAATAGTGGAATACCGGCCTTATGAATGTCCGATACAAAACTTACACAGAGATGCAAAAAATGGATAATAAGTTAAACAAACTCTGTTTTGAACTGTGCAAGGAATAGTTCCTGTTGCAAGGGTAGAACAAAAAATCTGCCATACTTGAATAATATTTTGTCATCTCATAATGTTTCTTCATGTGTTTCTAAAAGACTATATTTCTGTGAGCTAACAATATTCCTTAAGCTAGTGGTGCACAACACTTGCAAAACAGATGAAAATTGACCGTCTTTCTTTAGGAGGCGCAATTAGTCTACTTTCTGAAAGGGGTTTTCCTCTTAATGAAAATGCCTTGTCGGTTGGAGGATAGAGAACTACAGACTACAGAGTGTTGAACACAACTGGGCAAAATTGCTAAAGTGCAGAGGTTATGAAAAAAAAATTCAAAGAGTTTTGACAGGACATATAGGCTATGTCAGCCAGTTTTCAATCTTTTCAGAGCTGAATCTATGTATTAATATAAGCAACAGACTGTAGAGTAAAACCATCATTGGATGGAAAGTTTCAAATCAATAAGGAAAATTTCGGTGCAATATTTGTTTTTCATGAATGCCAGCCACAACAGGTGGATTGTGTGCAAAATTTCGTACAAATTGGTCAAAAAATGTAGATTTGTATAGGGAACATACATACATACATATCCACATACCCACAAACATACATGCGATTTTGTAAATTAGAAGATACACTGAGACAGTTATAAATTATAAGAAACTAATACTTGCTAAACTCATTATAAAAATTATATATATGTTTTATTTTCCATGCAACAACTGCAGGTTAACAGACAAAGAGTATAAAAAAATTAATGAATCCATAAGGAATTCCAGAGGAGGGGCAGTTCCCCCCCCCCCCTTACCGATGCCCATGGTCACTAGAGTTTGGTACAAAATGATACAGTTAATAAAGTAAATAATAAATGTAATAATTATTCCTATATTGCAACCAAATATTATAATAAAGCAACGGCGTAAGGATGTACGGCAGAGGAAACAGGAGCACTACGGGTAAACCTGCCACTATCCCATTTTGTCCACCTCAAACTTCAAGTAGATCCACCTAGATTCGATCCCGGACTCCTGCTTTGTTAGGAGATCGGTCTAACTCAGGTATGGGCAACCTTTGGAAAGATACGGGCTAAACTTTACGATATTTATGAAGTCGCGGGCCGGAGATAACAGGTAATTGTGAAAAAATAATCATGATGCGGTTTTTATATTTATAAAGTATAATGCTAAAGTTACATGACTGAGAATAATATCGAACTGATTAGGTATTTACTTACAATCAGCAAAAATTAATAAGAAGCTTGAGCTTTAACTTGAGAAAGAAGATAATCAATGTTGGCATCAATCCGTGAACCGAAAATATTTACTTTTTCGAGTGCAATTTTAAAATGTTCCGCGGGCCGGACCAAAAGTCGGGGAGGGCCACATCAGGCCCGCGGGCCGGGCGTTGCCCATATATGGTCTAACTGCTTAGCCATGGGGTCGGCTTCTGCAATACTCTAATTATACGCTAGAGTTTAGGGCTCCTTTTATATCCACGAGGAGTTGAAAGATTGTTTTATTACACCCATCTTGTATCTTCTTTGTATCTCCCCTGCGTTTGTACACAAACATTTTCTTGTCACTTTTCTAAGCATGATGTTTATTTAAACATCAACTGACATAAACAATTACTTTTGCCCATCTTTGTGATAAACGTTGTTTCCTTATTGTTAAGGTCAATATGGACAGGTGTGATGAAAGACACCACGTGCATCTGTTTTATTTTGTCCACTCGGAAATGACCTTTGTGAACTTAACAAGACTAACTAAACCTATTTCATTTTATAATAAGTTTATTTTCATGATGCTTTTATGTATCTTATCACATAAGTGTACGACAGTTCAATGACATGATGAGGAAAAATCTTCTTTCCTCTAAAAGAATTGACAAACTGATTTGTCGTTTCCGTGGGATATAACAATACTGTTAATTCAACTTAAAATTCTCTTCGCCACTCGAATAGCTTAAAACTTGGTCAATGAGAATCGTACTACATTACTTTGGTGGAATTATGCTATAGTTTGCAAGTGTTTACTGGACAAAATTCGGTTCCTTTTAGAGTCATGATACATTAAAAGTTAATTTGAACAATTTATTATTTACTGCCTACACCGTCTTTACCACTCTCAGCTGCTGAGTGATTATCATGCATTCTGGTAATTCTGCCTTAGATCTAGACCTACCTTGCAAAACCAAGTCTACATTCCGTAAATATATGATAGCCCTATGGGACCAACGAATTCATTTCCTTTCTGAAATGAGGTAGGCATATACTAAAGGATTTGAACATGCAAAAATTCATCCTGAACTAAGCGTGAACCTTCGTACCTTGAGTCTAACGAAGACCAGTGCGAACATCGGCTTCATTAAGTTTATTTACACACTAATTATTCCAAACAAATGTGCGTAAATCTCAATTACAAGTAAACTCTTCACCATTCCGAGATTCTTGAACGATTATAAAAAAGACAAATATGCATTACGTTGCTAGGAAGCAAGTAAATAAGATAATTAATCATGCAGTGCGTTTATTGCCTTTTGTTCCTTTTACTCCGTGAAGCATATTTGTAAACAGCTCAATTTACGTAAAAGAAAGCACAATTTAATGTGATATGAGCATCATGTAATTAATAATTCATTGCTAAGACAATTTAATTTCGCAAAATTATTAATTATTAGACCTACAGTCCAGTTCCAAAGAAAGAATAGTCTGACAGCTTTTTCTTACACTGGGGACAAACATTCGAGATCAGGTGATTGTATAATGTGCTTGAGTTAGGCTATACAAAATGCTTGAGTCTGATATTATCATCTATTACATATTATAATTTCTTCCCCGGTCATCACTACCACACACTACTAGTTTGTCACTATCACAATAAATTTATGAACATCCTTGAAGTCTCTATAAGTAGACAACATATGAATCAATTTACCCCTAATGCATTAACATATTTCAACTTTTAAAATTAAAAACAGGCCGTGGAGGTCTTTATGGTACCAGGCTTCCAGATTTTGAGTCATTCAGGACATGGCTGTGGTAAGGTTGTCGTCTTTATGTACGGCCGCCTTTACTCTCGAGATTGCTCCTGGTGTATTAATTTGTGATAAAGGCTGAGTATGATCATGCCAACTGAAAATTCCCAAGGAGCTCTTCGAAGATCGAACCTGCGACTATTCCGTTTGCAGTCTAGTGCCTGAACCAACTGACCCTCGGCATATCCTTCGCATTATCCTACACAAAACAAACCACGAGTCTTGCTTCCCAACCTGTAATTTGGGGCAATAAACAGTTTTCTACTCAATGTCAAATTTCACTATATATAGCACTGCCGAAATGTTTTTAAGAATTTTTTTTTTATTATGTCATGTGTAAAGTCATAATGGGGATTTTCCTCCCACAGATGTTGCTTATGTGATTTATCGCATCTTTCCATGGAGTGGAATAAACTTATGAACCCCGACCTTGCAAAAAATAAAAAAATCAATGTTATCTTCTCAAATATGTTGGTTATATTCGGCCTACTGTACTATTCAAGTAGAATTACTGCATGTTTTCTGTATTATTTTAAAAATAAAATAGGCCTATAACCAGCGTCGTTGTTTCGAAGACATGAAATCACATCTTTTTTGTATTCTATGTTCTAGTTAGTAGTGGCTATAAGAGTTGACCGGCACAAGGTTATTGTCATTACTTTTCCAATAAAATAATCGAATGGGTACCGGTACACTACGACTGCCGAAGAGAGAGGGGGAAATATGCACACAATGAAACAAACTAAATATATTTCAGTTTATTATACACAGAAACAGAAAATTCAATGTAAAATACATAGGCCTATTACTTCCAACAAAATACAATTCAAATGTAAGTACGTAAAATGTCAATTAAAATTATAAATCTGAATCCGAAAGAGCAATTGCTCGTGTTCTGGGAGGACAGAACAGTAATCAGTTGATAATGGTATGAAGTTCTCTCAATAATCTTACTGCTATATTACATAATGGTATAGTTTGCTACCTAATAAAAAATTAATATTGTGTTCAGCAAAACTCAAAATGTTTTCTTTAGATATCTTTACTTTGAAGGCCTCTAACACCTCAGGTCTCCTACTTGGAGAGCCCTGGGGAGCTTTAGTTGGGAAGGCCTTGGTACAAATCTTCGAAAAATTTAACTCTCCGTAACCTAAGACCATAATCGTGACTGAAATATTTTAGAAGCATACATTTTGTTATGCAAATTGATAACAGTTTAGCTCATCCGATGCAAGATTCTGTCAAGCATAACGTGAAAAAACATACCGTAAATGTATTCCTATTATAATAGAGGAACAGTGGAGAGAATAACTTATCCAGATTTCACACCTTGGTGATTCCAAGGTATGACGAAGGTGATAAGTACTGCTTCACGCTCGGATCAGCAAACTGATTTCAAAATGTTTACTCAAGCTAGAAGTATTGTACAGGTCGCACTGTGCATTAGACCTACTGCACAACAGCTCCATCGTATATAACATGGGAATCAAACGAGCCATATTACTGAATTTCATCAGTCATTCTGATGCTCGTTATTAGGGCCGGGAATTTTAGTTGTTTAAACATGTTATTTTAGTTTTTATCATTTCCAGACAATTTAATAAGTACAATAAACATATTGAAACAAATATATTAATTCATTTTATTTTTACTTATAATTTCAATGGCTCTGAACCACAAAACTATGATTTTTTTTGCTTATTTACAACAGTTTATAATTTATAGAACACAATCACTTTATAATTGCCCCTGTCATTTTCAACTCCATCACATAATAGATATATAAGCATATAGGCCCTTGAGAAGCAAAAGATTGAAGATCCATGCCTTAAATAATTATATGAAATTTACCGATGCCATCTTTTGCTTCTTTATTTCCCAGCTATTTTAGGCGTGTAAAATAAGCATACTATTATAATTTATTACTTACAATTATTTTAGTACGTACTTATATTATAATAGGCTAATGGTAGTTGGCTAGGTTCAACAGTTCTTTCACGATGGGGATTTACTAAAACTTAAACTTTTCTCCGTGGTGCTACATCCCTGAAGGGACTAGGAATACCACCCGACCGCTGCATCATCTACCATAGGCTGATGGCAGGATTGTGGGCATGTGGTCAGCATGCCGACACCCACGGCCATTAATGGTGGTTTCCGTGACCGGATTTACTAAAACTGCTTGCCGGAATTGTGTCCCGCAGGAGTCTTTCCATGCCTGTAAATCTACAGACATGGGACTATCAAATTTATGCACACATAAATGCCATCGACCTGGGGCAGGATCGAACCCACGATGTTGGGATAGTAATAGTAGTAAAACACTATTGATCACATAACAACCAGCACCAATTATCATTTGAATCCGTACCTTCCTACAAAAAGAGACACCCAAGAGGGAATGAAAAAAAATTTCCCGAGATGATATTGCGTAATATGAATTGACGTATACACGTGTCAATTTGGCAAGCCTGCATGGATCACGATCTTCCTGAAATCAGCGGACCAATGAGAAGCGAGTCGCCGCTATTTCCTGGTTCCCCTCGTTGTCCCGCTCCCCGATGCTAGCTCCCGGGCATTCCATTAGCACAAACACCCACATTTAATAGCGGGCTATGATCACACGGCTCGGTGTTAACCGGAACTGATGTTCACAACTATCGCAGTCAAGTCTCGACCCCTGTACTCAAAGCTATAGGCAACATTATATTTAATTCTAAACATTTAATTTTTTTCGATATCTTTATGAGTAATGTTCGCTCCTCCCTCAAGCGTCCAGCTTTCGATCCCCGGTCGGGTCGGGATTTTTCAGAGCTGGTAAGTTTCTTTTCTGGGTCAGGACTCAGTGTTGTGTCTCCTCATTTCTGTCCTGCGAAAAGCACTGGCAAACCTATGCGCTATCATCTTTCCCGAGTAGTCCGCGGTCGTGGGTCTTGGTCATCCCTCCGCGGCTCTGTTCCAGGACCTTAGACCTGCCGCAGGGCAAAATCACCCATCATCATTTTGAGAAATGGGCCACAGGGCTATCACAATAAAAACGTGGATTATTAAAAATGTGTAATTTCAAATATAATCTCCATAATTTTTCATAGGGCCTATGTGCAGTATTTGGTACTCCTCTGTCTTCTTGAAGGTTGTTGAGGAATCTGTGTGTAACATCATAAATAAGGCCGACGTTTATGAAAAATCATATTTTTAATAATTCACTCTATTGCATGCTAGTGTTAAAAAGCACAAGACATGAAAGAAAATTGATGGTTTCGTTTTACATATAGTTGCACATTTCGTTAGTTTTGCGATAATGCATCATGTTTGCTTGATATTAAAATATTGGTGCATATTTTATTAATTTGTTACATTTTTAACGGCATATACCTGACATATTTTAAATATTGTGCATATTTCTGTTAATTCAAATATTTACAGCATATCTGGCTAAGACTAAGTGAATGTTTTGTGAACCGACTGTAGCCTACATATTACAGTTATTGACAGTATATAGCACAATGTTTTCAGAACTGATTGCATATTAAAAGTGACGTTTCACTTCATTAGTTTTCCATATACTAAAATTTGATGCATTGAGATTTTTTCTATTTAATTAATCAATTATTTTTTTAAATGTACAGTAAAGTCCCGGACATCCCTTTAATCCGGACTGGATTTAAATTTTAATTTTAATCAGAAATATGTTTTGTTTTGATAACCCTACAACAGTTCGTAGGTTAAAAACTTAGGTCTACGTATACAGTAGCATTAAAATTAAAATTACGTTGTATCAAAATTTATATTTATGCAAAAAAAAGTATTTTTTATACCCATCTAAAACTTGTAATGAAGTACAGTACGTGCATTTAAAGGCAAATTCCGTTTAATCCGGACTTTCAGTGATTCGGACAGGGTCCAGTCCCATATAGTCCGAAGTAGCGGGATTCTACTGTAATTTATACAGCATCTACCATTTTTTGTAATTAAAAATGTACTTCAGCTAACAAGAGAACATAAAGTATTAAAATTACTTAAATGATATCACCTTGACGAGGTGGGGGGGCTTAGTACCCAATGAACTAGACGACCAGACTGGGGAAGTCTAACTTGTTAGCTTGCCGGCTGGTAAGAGGTGAGGGGAACTAAGTATAGTCCCAACGTGGGAGAAGGCTTGGGAGACTTTTACCTGCGTACAGTGTTCAACGACTTGGAGGGCGGAAGAAGAAAAAAAAATTTTAACGGCCAAAGAGGCGGAAGAAACACTTTTACTTTTATACCCCGGGTAGATGAGACTCGTGAGTCAGGGATGACAACTCATCTAGGAGAGGAGCTCCAAAATAAAACCGGGTCCAACAGGAATGGAGGTTGAGCGTCGGACTGGTAATTCGACCTTGTAAAAAATATATTACTCGAAAGCCTCATAGGATTCAGCTCAGTATTAAATTACAGTCCAAAAGGAAGAAGAGAAAGAGGAAGACCCAGGAGACGCTGGAGAAACCTATGAAGCCGGAACGGGCAACGCTGCCCAAACCATGGAATGAAGATGATGATGATGATGATAAAGCATCCTTCATTGGTTCCGGAGCATATATATTTTACAAATTTTACAGCACATTTGCGTGAATATTTCGTCTTCTGATAGAAGATTAAGTTCCGGGCCTTATTCGTGAACAATAATATTACCTTAGTGATAATACAGATTTCTGTGCGAGTTGTCACGGTTTAAGGGCATTTGCAACGGGGGAAATTTATTAGTGTCTGATTTACAAAAAAATAATTATATTAGAAGTACACACCAATTTGAAAGCACTCTTCCATTTGGAACAGTGTGTTCGGAACCAACCCTTGAAGGAGAAAAATAATAAATTAATTCTCACCCTAACAAGTCAAGAAGTCGGAAACGCTTGTATTTCAGATTTTCCGCTCATTATGACTGGTGGCTGGGTATTTTCCGGACTCCACTGGCGCGGGTAGTACATTGTTATGGAAGCTTTCGTATAACGAAGTATTAAAATACATATTATTAAAAAAAATAGTAGCTGGATAATGTGGAATCTTATATAACAGCTCTTTTGATTTGATTTAGGCAGAGCTTTATATGGACTTCTTCGAAGGATTGATTAAATGTTCTTGGTATTATTCCTGTAGCTGAATTATTATTATTATTATTATTATCATCATCATCATCATCAGTAGTAGTAGTAGTAGTAGTAGTAGTAGTAGTAGTAGTAGTAGTAGTAGTAGTAGTAGTAGTAGTAGTAGTAGTAGTAGTAGTAGTAGTAGTAGTGGTAGTAGTAGTAGTAGTAGTAGTAGTAGTAGTGGTAGTAGTAGTAGTAGTATTTAGAGACGTTCATATGACTTATAGAAAAAATATATGACTCCACGTGAAACTCTAAATTGGTACTTGTGATTGTCACTACAAGGTAACCTAGGGGCTAAGGCGTTGGACTGTTCCTCCAATGTGCATCGCAGGCGTGGGTTCGAATACTATAATTGTTGCACACTTTTGTTTAACCAAAATATTGCATACATTACTGCAATCCCGATAATAAAACGATGGAGAAAAAAAAAATGCGAAAACAAACAAAAAGTTTGGTCCAAAACTAAATATAAAAAAGGAAAAGAAATGTTCGATTCTTACGCCGGTTGTTTGCAGGCCTCTGAACTAAGGATCGCAGACTCAAATTCAGACCGAGTACAATAGCAGAGAGTAAAAATCTCCAGCGCGTTCATCCGATTAATGATGATGATAATAATAATAATAATAATAATAATAATAATAATAATAGTAATAGTAATAATAGAGTAAACTTTCAGAAAAAGAAGATTAAGATTTTATTGTCATATGTACAGATTGGAGACATAGTCTAGATACAAATTTTTTGAACAAAATGTACCGTACATAAGAAAACTAAACCGGCATCTCTCAAAGTAGTCTAGTAGATGGACACTTGGAACTATTTAACATGAGAGAAAAGTTTAAGAAAGCAATATTTGATGGTAATTTTCTATCTTCTTTAGCTTCTTACTAAAATACACAGAAATCGTCCACCTCGAAAAGTTATAAAAAATTCATCGCTGTAGGCTTTAATTCGGGAAGAAAAGAAGAAGTAAAGTGTTTCACGTGGTCCTAAGCTGCGTTAATCGAATGTAAAAAATAATATTTCTGGGTAATAATAATAATAACAACAAATCTACTCTCACTGGGATGAGTAATAATAATAATAATAATAATAATAATAATAATAATAATGATAATGGTAATGATAATAAAAATAAAATCAGGTAAACTGATGTAAAAAAGTGCCAGTATGTTTTTTTTAATCAGTTATGACTGCAATTATGATAGGCAGAATATGTTTTTTTAATTGATTTACAAGTTAAGCTCCAGATTTATTCATTAAGCAGGGCTTAGGGAAGAACAAAGGTCTAGTTTTCTTTTTAATCAGATTAAAATCTTCCAGCATCAGCTGAACTGTACAGATTTTTGATATCTTGACAATCGCACACTCACATAAAAATACGAAAAAGAAAGTGAAATTGGCTGGTTTCGGGATTTGAACCATGGAACTCCATAACGTGAGGCCAAAACGTTACCATCTCGGTCACCTGGGTCAGTTTAACGGTCTAGTTGGATAAGCGCATGTAAAACAATAGTGTTTTTGGTCATAGCTATCTCTATTTTAATTTCCAAAGCCGTATAATATAACAGTAAAACAATTGACTATGTTGTCATGATAAATGATTTGCTTTTTTTTTATACAAATTCTTTCGAATACGTATATTATCACAAAATAGGCACCAAATTCAGCATTATTCCGAAACAGGTGAACCGATTTCATCCAGTATCAGTAGACGTCTTCCCATGAACACTATAAATGTGTATACCAAATTCCATAAAAATCCGGTAAAGCGTATTTGAGTTACCGCGTTTTTAAAATAGACACTAAATTGGGTTTTACTCCGGTACCGGTCAACCGATTTGTTCCAATATCGGTAGACGTATTCCCATGTACATTATAAATGGGTATACAAAGTTTCAGGAAAATCCAATAAAGCATATTTGAGTTATCGCGACTTCTCATATATTAACATAAAAGGAAATAAATTGGGCATTATTCCGGTACTGGCCAACCGATTTGGTTGAACATCAACAGACGTCTTTCCATGGATAGTATAAATGCGTATACGAAGTTTCATAAATATCGGATAAGGCGTATTTGAGCTATTGCGCCTTTAAAATATACACTAAATTGGGTTTTACTCCGGTACCGGTCAACAGATTAGGTTCAAATTTAACAGAGTACTTTTCATGGACGTCATAAATGCGTATACCAAGTTTAATGGAAATCCGATACAGCGTATTTGAATTAATAGAAAGGCGCCATAATCTATTAAAATAGGCACTAAATTGGGCATTACTCCGGTACCGGTGAACCGATTTGGTCCAATATCAATAGGGTTCTTCCCATTGACATTATAAATGTGTTTTCCAAGTTTCATGAAAATCCGAAAAAGCGTATTTGAGTTAGAGCGCGTACAGACACACGGACGGACGGACAGACAGACAGACGGACAGACATTTTTCGTCCCCCACACAATCTCATAAAGTACCATACTGGCACTTAATAACGATAATAAACACGTCTCGGCTGGGAATCTGACCGCCCCAAATTAAGCGGATAGGCTACACTATACACAGTTGTGAACACACAACTTATCAGTCACATGCGACGCGCATACAGTAAAATATGCTTTTTCACTGCACAGCTGCTGATCCGCTCTGCCAACCAGCCGCAACACTTGGAGGTCGTCGGTTCGAACCTGCAAGGACGTGTCACAAGTATCGTGAAGCATATCAGACTGGAAGTGACATTCTAATAAACAGTGTAAATGCTGGTTATTTTAGTTGTGGTGCCGTCAACCCTGAATATAAAGGGCAGGACCTGCCAGCATCTTAAGTTAGACAAGTCCTCAGCCGGAATTTAATCAGTAAATTATTTCTAAAACAACTTTCTATCTAAAATGCACAGAAATCGTTCACCTCGCAAAGACATAAAAAGTTCATTTTAGGTCTACATGTATTGCCAACTCCTGCCAATTTTCTGCTCAGAGAACAAATCGCTGATCACTCGTTATTAAGTGCCAGTATGGTACTTTATGAGATTGTGTGGGGGACGAAAAATGTCTGTCCGTCTGTCTGTCTGTCTGTCCGTCCGTCCGTGTGTCTGTACGCGCTCTAACTCAAATACGCTTTTTCGGATTTTCATGAAACTTAGAAAACACATTTATAATGTCAATGGGAAGAACCCTATTGATATTGAACCAAATCGGTTCAGCGGTACCGGAGTAATGCCCAATTTAGTGCCTATTTTAATAGATTATGGCACCTTTCTAATAGAAAGGCGCCATAATTCAAACACGCTGTATCGGATTTCCATTAAACTTGGTATACGCATTTATGACGTCCATGAAAAGTACTCTGTTAAATTTGAACCTAATCTGTTGACCGGTACCGGAGTAAAACCCAATTTAGTGTCTATTTTAAAGACGCGGTAACTCAAATACGCTTTACCGGATTTTTATGAAATTTGGTATACACATTTATAGTGTTCATGGGAAGACGTCTATTGATATTGGATGAAATCGGTTCACCTGTTTCGGAGTAATGCTCAATTTGGTGCCTATTTTATGATAATATACGTATTCGAAAGAATTTATATAAAAAAAAGAGAATCAGTTATCATGATAACATAGTCAATTGTTTTACTGTTATATTATACGGCTTTGGAAATTAAAATAGAGATAGCTATGACCAAAAGCACTAATGTTTTACATGCGCTTATCCAACTAGACCGTTAAACTGACCCAGTTGACCGAGATGGTAACGTTTTGGCCTCACATTATGGAGTTCCATGGTTCAAATCCCGAAACGAGAGAATTTCACTTTCTTTTTCGTATTTTTATGTGAGTGTGCGATTGTCAAGATATCACAAATCTGTACAGTTCAGCTGATGCTGGAAGATTTTAATCTGATTAAAAAAAACTAGACCTTTGTTCTTTCGTAAGCACTGCTTAATGAATAAATCTGGAGATTAACTTGGAAATGAATTAAAAAAAAAACATATTCTGCATATCATAATTGCAGTCATAACTGATTAAACAAAAACATACTGGCACTTTTTTACATCAGTTTACCTGATTTTATTAATTCTTTGAAGTTAATTGGTCTCTTAACTTAAAATTCCCTATTGGAACTTTTTTATTGGCCAGAGGGAGGGTTGTAACCCTAAGCGACCTGTACGTTTTCCTTTCGGCATTGTCCAAATTAGTCCTAAATATGCAAACATAATAAGGCAACTGTAGTTCTCTTAACTACACATACATTTTCAATCCAATAAAGAATATTTTTAATCATATCAGGCATCAGTTACGTGCATAGGCGTAACCAGGCCGACCATATGGGGGGGGTTATAACATCCGCGGGGTCTGGCGAGTATGGAAGGAGAGGGGGGTCCGGGGGCCCTCCCCCGGAAAATTAAAAAAATTAAGATGCAAAATAACGAGTTTTAAGCTTCCGGGGTTCTCCCCCGGAAAATTTTAAAAATTAAGATGCAAAATAACGAGTTTTAAGCTTCCGGGGGTTCTCCCACGGAAAATTTTAAAAATTAAGATGCAAAATAACGAGTTTTAAGCTTCCCACGCTTTATACTTGTATTAAGCAATTTATGGGCAGACTTAAAAAAATTATGCAATTTTCCTTTTTTTAATCAATGGGGGGGGGGGGGGTTCAAACCCCCAAAACCCCCCCTCGCTACGCCTATGGTTACGTGTACCTGGCAGTCTGCGTGTGATAAGAAAAATAATACTGTGTTTGCAATCGTCCCAACCGCCATATGGAATTTTTCTTAAATGGAAACGTCCCAAATGTCTAAGACAGCATTAGCAATACAGTAATATATTTAAACTGTTTACCAGAAAGAAAAGCTTATACAATTATCAATTCATAAGATACTCCATTAACTTGCAAAACAAAATTTTAAAAAGAAAAGTGTAGCCTATATAATTTTAAATATGTTTAAAATAAAGTTTTTATAATAACATTTAAAATGTGTTTTTGTTGACTACACCCCCGGCCACAAGCAAGAGCTTACTCGGGAGTGGTTCATGTAAAATTGTAAAATTTAGGTGCTAAATGTAAATAATAGCAAAAAGAATAATGTACACACACATAAAAACAAAAGTTTTTGCAATAACTTTGAAGAAGTGTTTGGATAAAATGAAATTTAAGAGGGAACTATATTTAGGCTAATTCATAATGACTATTATTGTTTTTTTTTTTAATTCAATTATATTTTGTTTTAAGGAAAAGTCGAATTAAAAATCTACATTTCTAAAAGAAAAAAAATCCTCACAACCATAATGTGAATTAAAACTGTATTCTAATTTTTGCTATCATGAATATCATAAATAACATAAAGCGAAAACCTTTTTAAAATATTGAACTCTGTACCAGCCATGAACAAAGCAGATTTTCCCTGCATAGGATGACATCGCAATCATTGAAGTATACACAACATTAACGACAAAAATACCTTATACGCTATAGTTAATAAAAATCATATGAATTATACAGAAGTAATTTGTAATCACCAGGCAAACCTTTAGCATCAAAGATTAGAGGGAATGAAGAAAATACATTTTTATTTTTACCACTTTTTGAGCCAGTTAGAAGTATATATGCCCCCTCGATGAAAGATGGAAGCCCCCATAACAATTTGAACCCAATACAGTTTGCACAGTAGGCATCAACGCTAGCAGCTAACCGAAAATCTATGTATGGGATTAGATTTCAATAATTCGCACCTGATTCCTGAGAAAATAATATAATTTAAACATCTAGCAGCCATGCCGTTCCTTTCAAGATTAACAGCATACATAGGTCGGCCGCGGTGGTCTAGAGGTTGCGTGCCCGCCTCTGGATCGCGGGATCAAACCCGGCCGCGGTCGATGGACGTAACAGTCCTGGGCACGGAGTTCTCCGGGAGGGATTTAAGCTGGAGGGCCTAATAGAGCCTCTGGATAACATCTCTCGGAAGACTTTGGGAAAGGAAGCCAAGAGCTTCTCCACCAAAAAGGGGCAGCACAATAAGCCTTCTAGGCTGACGTGCGGGAGATCTCTACAAACTCTCTTCAAGCCCCCCGTGAACAAACAAACAAACAAACAGCATACCCAGAATTTACTTACCTAATCTTAAATGCATAGCATGGAATTCAGAAAAGTCACTGTTAACTCAGTTATGTACAGAAAATGCCTTAGACAAGGCAAATACCATTCTTCTATATCCTCGATTCCTGTACGGGATTTCTTTAGAAGAAATAGCTACAGTATTAATTAGTCCCAGCTAGAAGAGTTATGATCAGCAGAGCACTGAAGCTCATAATTATCTAAGTCCATAAAAACAGAGAAACTGATTTCTCGAAAGGAAACAGGAAACATAAAGATCTCTGTTGGAAGAAAACTATATTAGGGTTATCAAATCGGGAGCAAGATAATAATATTGTGAACGAGGAACGTTATACCACTCATGTTATTTTTAATCAATAGGTATTATTTCTATTTTGAGCATCTAGTGGCGTACCGGAACTCATAAAATACAATCGCTGTACTGATAAGGAATAGGCCTAGAAGGAAATATCTTAGAGACATTTACGACATTATGATGTAGATATGCCTATAACACAAATTAAACAGTACTTACAGATGATTACTTATGAAAAATTATAGATAATTTACATTATAGATTGACTACACTAATATTAGAAGGGTACATCGTGGCGCAGCTGGTTGAGGCATTTCGCTACAAATCAGAAGGTTATGCACCCAAATCAGAAGGTGCGATGCCCGATAAGGTCGACTAATCCTTTTGGTGGCACTATGGCCCTTGGGTAGACTCGCCCTCTAACAGAAATAAGTTTTTTACTATAGCTGCCCAACTATAGAAATAAATTATAAGTTTATAACGCAAAACATTCCCGAGATTGTACACGTACAAAATACAGTATAAAACGCGTTAATTTAAGTGCAACCGTTTTGGCATTTACTATTAGACATGGGATTCCCAACCTTATTCTCCCAATTTTATACTTTTGACGACCCCCTTTCGAGATGTCGCAGGTCGCTAAGCCTCTACCATTTTGTAATATATTGAAGGGAAGAATGTAAACTAAGAAAACATAAGAAGCACAACATGTTTAAGTAAGCACACATTTTTACAAACATAATTTTAATTTAAGTACTAAAAGTAATGATTATTAAGTCACAATGTTTATTAATCAGTTTAGTAATTAAGTCACTATTATTATTATTTCAGTGAGACGGTTGACAATGTTTCGCCTTGATCAGACCTCGTAGATTGATTTCAAATTTGACAATGCACAACGGAGCTCACATGTAGCCGACAACGCTGTTTTATTATTATTATTATTATTATTATTATTATTATTATTATTATTATTTATTTATTACGGTCCAAGTTGAGAATCCTTATCACGTAATAATGTGGACGAAAATGGCACAATAACGGTAATCGCAACTCAATTATAGAATCGAGTTCAAGATGATTTATCCATAAGTCTTCTAGACCTGAAATTTTAAAAATATCTTTTTCTGTTTAATCATATATATTTTTAGACATTGTATACAAAAAATGTACTAATGTCAAATCGTTTGCGCCCTCTTTGTCTGTTAAACGCCCAGGTTGGTAATCATTGTATTAGACGATTATTAACTATAAGACGTACGAGTAGTTTGAAGTTAACATGTTTGATAATGCAACATCTTTATAAAAAGTCATTAAGTACCCTACTCTTGTTTCCATTTAACCACACGAAATCGCGACTCCACTTATTGCAGCCAAAAGCGAAATGAAGACACGGCGACACGAGATAAATCCCTTTTGCTTTCAAGACACGCAGAATCCGGTCTGCTGACCAGTCATTCCCTCGAGGACAATCAGGTTGTACAATCAGTACATGTAAAGTGTTTGTCACTGTAAGCGCTTCACTTCAGTGGCAAAGAGGGTTTTAAATTCAAAACTATCCAGTCCTTTATATCCCCTAGGCCTACCATATCTTACCTTCGTGTTCGAAATATAAAATAGGCCTAATTTTCAATCACGGGTGTAGATCTTTTGGTACAAACGTCAGGGCCGCCTCGTCCATTAAGCGAATTAGGCATCGGCTACGGTGGGGAATTTTTGAAACAGTTGGGGCGGCAACATTTAGATTTTTAAAAAAGCTGAAAGCTGGAGTTTGCCAAAATTAAACCAAGGAAAGGACCTTTGGGATTTTAAGCCTTTTCTCAAGTTCTACCTTCTGGAAAAAAACAACTTAGGCCTATCTATTATGTAATTTGTTTGTTTAATGTAAATATGAAAGGTTTAAAACTTTTTCAGTTAAATGTACTTTTCATTTAATTCCCATACTATGTAGATATATTTATAACGTCTTCATAAATACTAGTTTTTCTCAAATTAGGCCAATTCAATCAATTTTACTTAAACACTTAAAAACTCCGTGGCGCTACATCCCTGAAGGGACTTGGCCTACCACCCGACCGCCGCATCATCTCCCGTAGGCAGATGGCAGGATTGGGGGGGGCATGTGGTCAGCATGCCGACACCCACGGCCGTTAATGGTGGTTTTTTGGACCGGAGCCGCTACTTCTCTATTAAGTAGCTCCTCAGTTTGGAATCACGAGGCTGAGTGCACCCCTACCAGACCTCCCTACCTCAGAAAAATCCGAGGAGGTACCGGGAATCGAACCCGGGCCGACGGATCTGTAGTCAGCGACGCTAACCACAAGACCACGCCGGCGGACACTTAAACACTTAGAACATGAAATTCCAAATTTAGTCAAATGGTAAAAAGTGGAATGTCTGAGGTGGCAATTTAGGGGGAGAGGGCGCCGAAATGATTCCTTGCCTAGGGCACCAAAATACTTAGAGCCGACCCTGGCTATTGTTATGTAGAATCATAATCATCGCTCGATTCCAAGCATTGTATCTATGACAACTCGAATTACCTTTTTTTTTTTTTTTTTTTAACCAAGATAAAAAAAAGAGGCACTCTGACACCGGTTGGTCACGTTCGGATGGGCGGAGCTGGGAGCCACCGAAGCTTCGCCACAGGAAATTGGGCACATTTGAACGGCGTCAGAAAAACTTTGTGATTTGCTTCAGTAGCAGGAAGCTGAGAGTAACGCCTGTTTCAATGCGAAACATCAAGGAGAGTGAGTTTATAAATGCGCTCGGTAGCGATTACTGTTGCTGAGTAAACACTTTTTTCAACACACTAGCCCAAACAACAGCAAGGACTTCCATGACAATTGACTGTAATGAAGCGAATGTACTTAGAAACAACCATAGAAATTAGAAAAGGGCGGAACATACGCATAAACAGGAAACAATTTTTGGCGTTTATGAGAGAAGAAAAACTATTACACTACGACTAAATTCATTCACGGCCCTCTTTCATATAACTTTTACACTCATATTATTAGCAAATACATTGGTTATTAACAGGGCCCGGATTCTAATGACATGTCATCTTTTTATTGATGCTGCATAGACATTGCAACTTGTAGATAAATCCTGATCATGGCCTCTAGATTAAAAAAATACATTTTTATTAAAACATTTTTTGTCATTTTATGCAATTTTATAATTTATGGCATTTATTTCAATTTTACGTCATTATTTTGTCATTTTCGTGCCATTTGCTACCTTACTTAGTCATTTTCATGCATTTACATTGAGTGTATTAACTTTTTTCGCCACTAGCAGTTCTAGTTCTCTCTTTGAAGTGTTGTTTGTTTAATGCAAGAAGGAAAAGTGTTGTCATGTCTCAGTCGGAAATGAGAATCCAAGAAACGACAAAATTTTGTATTATATTACTATTGTCATTAGATTGACTTGGCACCTGCATGGATTTGAGAGTGCAAACTACTGTTTACCCTATATAAACAATAATATAATCCGGCAGACCGCAAAAGGAAATGCCGAAGTTTGAATCGCCAGTGCCTCAGTGCCAGCATAAATTTCCGTGAGGAAAGAACATTCACTCCATTACAGTTATTTACAGTTTTTACAATTATGTAAAAATTACTCTAAAACTTTGTGTGTACAATATTAATTTTTTATTAGTAACATATCAGTTTTAGGTAATTTTTTATAATTATTAATTCATTTTCTTTAAAATTTAGGGTCATTTTATAGGTCATTTTTCAAACAATTTTAGGTCATCAGAATCCGGGCCCTGGTTATTAATATTAGTCTTCTGTTTCATAAGAATATTTTCTTATTAATATTAGTTATGAGTTCTTGGCTCTAAATTATTAGTAAATATTGCTAATATTATTAGTAAAATGTTTCATAGACTGCAGGACTAATAAAATTACTGATGATATTAAGTGTTTTTCTATAAGTGTATTTGGGCTAATAAGTTATTCTCAAACCCATGTAATTCACATTTCGTGATCTTAAAATTGTGGAAAATGAATCACTTTGATTTAATTGTCAATAAGAAAAAGCTTACATACTCTGAATTTTTGTCATAACAAGTTTTTAGGATTTGAGGTTAGATTTTAGTGCATAAGCCTACTTCTATCTTGAATAAGTGCCTGGCAGATTTATTCAAATCTTAGACCTAGTTATTATTTGTTATATTTATGAAGATATATGTAGGCCGTCTTGCTTTGAAACAGTATTGACAAAAAAGTCTAAGAAGGGAAAAAACACGAACAATAATTCACACATAACCTCCAAATTAATAAGCCCTTAATTTTTAATATTAGTGAGGAGATTTTATGAGAATTGTTCATATCTCTATGAAACAAGATTTTGATAACTAATGAATAACATTATGAGTTCTAATATTACTAACTAAATTATTAGCAAGTATTTACATGTTATTTTGAAGATAGATAATACGGTCTATGCCTATAAAATGATTTTATGCTTTTCGCCATCTTGTAGCAGGAAGTTTAAGCTAATAAATTATTTTGATATTAACATATTCATATTTCTTTTTTTTTGAATTCCTAAGAATAAGAAGAAATGTTCAATGTCAGAAGACCTAGGTTCTATACGAAGTTCATACATATTGTACAAAATAACAAAAGCCTAACTCTTGTGGCTATCTTTAGTGAAATTAATCACATACTCAAAAAGTAGTGGACTCGTGCAGAATTATCTTCATTATATGGAAGAACATTACGTTAAGGGATAAACGCTATATTATAGTCAATTTTTATGGGCATAATAGTTCAGATAAGGATATCGTTGCTACTTAAGTGTAACGTCCTCTCAGACACTTCCAGTATTAAAGTGTTTATCTCGGACACTTTTCCTTTTTCTAAAGTTGCTTTTCATTGTTCCGAAAACGTAATGCAGCACTATCTGTATTGATCAGGCTATTCACCTTGAGTCAAAACTTTTCCCTTTTTATTATAAGACTTTGCTTGATATCGGTAGATAGGACAATTTATCTGCAAAGTGCACAGACTGAAGACAAGGGAAATAATACGTTTATATTACGAACGAATGTTTGTGTGTTAGTGAATGTTTTTCAGGAGCTAGTAGAGAATATGTATAGCCTATGTGTTCTTATACAGTGCTATCAAGAAGTGGCTCCACACACTTGTGCAGATGAGAAT
This sequence comes from Ectobius pallidus, assembly GCA_964059195.1. NCBI lineage: Eukaryota > Metazoa > Arthropoda > Insecta > Blattodea > Ectobiidae > Ectobius > Ectobius pallidus. Next base: position 45,433,111 of record CAXKWD010000004.1, on the reverse strand, counting down.
TTCCTAAGAAACGGAATTCAGTTGGCAGTGCTTAGCGTATGTTCTGCTATAATCGTTTATGAAGTAAGAAACAAAAGTAATAAAAAAACTCACCTATTTACAGAAGGTGTTGAAAATATACCTCGTTTACTTACCATGACTCATCGCCGCTACTTCAGCCTGTACATTTTCATTAACATTGAATACTATACCAGATGAAATTATGAGATGCCATAAACACAATAGAAAATAGACGCTTATCAATAGCTACCTGGCCTACTCTGGTATACATGCTACAAGTTTGAAATGAAAATAGGGAAAAATACCAACCTTCGCCTAGGTGGCGAACATAAACAGAACGGCGGAGAGATTTACTGATGGCACTGTATAATAGTATATTGCGATACAAGTGCCGTAAGCGATGCATACGGATCGAGGAAAGAGTTTTTTCAATTTCCGAGATCCGTTATGCGCTTACGGCACGAATATTGTATGCTATTTTTTGCACGATGATTATTTATATCAATTTAATTATATTAATTGTGATATTACCTGAAAATATTATGTATATACATTCTTGAAGATAGATGTTTATTTCAGAAAGTGATTCGCATGTGTTTGTTGTTATGCGAACCGAATATTTGTCCTGGGGGGCCTTGTCCATAAAGGCTTGTATTATGATGTGCCGTAAGTAAATTCATAACCGCACGGAAACACCGCACATAGCAACAAGATTGCGTGTGGGAATGTCAACTTACGATCCACGGCAACATCATTCGTAAGTACCACTAATTAGTTAAGTCGTGCAAAAAAATATACACAAAATAGTGGTTTGCCAATTATTTTATTATTAGCTGGCTTTGGTAAAAAGAAGCGGAAAATAGAAAATAGAACACAAGCGCCGAAAAGTTGTTGGGACCGGAGTATGGCCTAGATCGAAGGCTCCGGGGCAGTGGAGGGCCAAAAAAAATTGACTGCTTGATAAGTATAAATTGGCTAAGTGTACAATATTCGTGGTGTGGTTACAGTATCGCTGTACAAGGAAAGTAAAATGGCCGCATTTACGTAAGTATGGTAAACACAAACGTAATAGCAGATAATTGTTATCAAACTTCACTTACCTAAGGGGCCATAAAACACGTAATTTGATTTGCCCGAAAGCAGTTTCCTTAAAAGCAGTATAATGAGGGTGAGTTTTATAGGATTCGAGTAGCCATAAAACGACTGAATAATTAGGACTGTAATAATAGATTTTATAGATCACTCAAGATTTTAAAGCTCAAAATTACCTTTAAATACTTGTTCACTTGTCATTTTTTGTGGTAATCCCTAACAATTCTATAAATGGGTAATAAATTTGTAATATAGTTACAAAAGTGTGGGAATATAAGGCTAGATTGATTGATTAATAAGGCATTTTTATTATAAATTGAGGGTATAAGGTGGATAATTAATTATAATATATTATAATTTTATTCTCAATTGAAAATGAAATTCATTACTAAGAAAAGTAGTCGCCAATCTTCGTGTCACAACCCTAGAACCAGGATGCGAATCAATCTTCTTCATGAGAGGGGCGAACACTTAGCTAACGCAATTCTAAGGGCACTGAAAATTCAGAAATAAATAAGTAAATCATATTTTTAGTTATGTTACTTAAAGATTCTGGAAGTAGGTGATAATATTTAGTATGATTTACAGAAGAGGGATAAACGTTTTTCCAAAGAAAGGAAAACATTGCTGCCATCTAACATGGAAACAGATTTATCATTCGAAAAATTCCCCCTCAATTCGCTCTCTGCCCAGAACACAAATATAAAATTCTATTTTTATACAATTTTTCTTGCTCGAGCTATGTTGTTCACAAGAGCGCGCGCGCACACACACACACACACAGACATGTTTCTGAAAATAACATTTTTTGGATTCAGGGTCTCTCAAAACGTATATTTATGTCAAAAACTCAGCATCGAATTTCGGAGTCGAACACAAAATCTCCTCTACCCATAGTACCTATGGTACAAGTAGAGGAAGTAAAAAAGTAAAGGCATAACGAATCGCCATGCGTCTGATGTGTAAGTATATCGTATCCCGGCGTCATAAACCGTAACATGACGTAACCACTGTTAAACATAACGGTGTGTTAAATTGGCTGTGTTAAGTGTAACACATTTATTGCAATTCTACAGACGGTATGAAAATCAGGAAAGAAGCGGATTACCGTTTTAACAGTATTGTACTCCATCATCTGGTTAAATAATTTGAATTCAGTTACCAAAAATGTACAATATACAAAGAATGCACTCACATGTTTTGTAAAGGAAACACTGCTATGAAGATTGCAAACACATTTGAGTTTTTTAAAGGGGGAAACGAATGTTTCTACCAACACAGTTACCTAATAAACTACAGATTGTTGTTTCAACCGCTAAGTCTATTACAGATGGTATTTTTCATAAATGCTGTAACATGATTTGCAAAACGCTATGAAGCGTATTCAAATATCAGACAGTTATTGCATTTCCTTCTCTTCTGTCGGATGATGTATTAGCCTAGTCCATCGCCTACATAAAGATAACGGACAAGGAAAACCATTTCATTAACCATGTTACTAAGTTTCATTATCTAAATCACACTAGCTTTCCAGGAAAAAAGCTGCAAGCTCATCGATCAATGGGTTGCAATTATAAAATTTCATGAACATGGTTAAAAAAAATAATTTTTATGTCTGACCATTCTAAATTTGTGAATACTTTGTCTCCGACTCATACAGTGAAGTTGTTGTTGGTTTTTTCAAATGCCATGTGTAAGTCCGTAATGCCGACAGTCGCACTTTCAATATTTTTTTTCGCAAATTATTTTCCTAACTGATTTCTCAAATGGTCCTTCCTAGGGACTATTTAATTTACTTCAAATTTCCACATGTTTCCGTATGTTTATGAAAGTAACATGAGGAATTTTTTCATTGTTACAATTTTTATTTCATATAGTTAAGAAGTTATTGATTTCTCTTTATGCAAGTTACATAGGTTGTAAAAAAAAGTGATATCGTTACATCACATCACATCCCCGAAGGATACATAACCCAAATAAAATCTCATTAATGTACTCTCGTAACTTTCTTTACTTTAAGCATGGCCAATTCATTTGTATCACTTTACATTCTGATGTAGAACAAGAGGCGATATTGTAAAGAGCACATATTCAGAGTGGGTGGCTTTAAATACGCTTCAGATTTTTCTTTTAGTATAAACACCCCATGTGTAAAATTTAAACAAAACCGTAGGAGCTGTTTTCGAGAAAATCGTGATACGAAATTTTTTTCATATAAAGTACCCTTAAAAATAAGACAAAGTTGCGCCAATCTTCGTGTCACATCCCCAGAAGGTACCTAACCCAAATACAAAGTTTTCTTGCGAATTTCTGTTCTGGAGCTAGGCTGTTCACAGACACACAGGCACACAGACATGTTTCTGAAAATGGTATTTTTTGATTCAGCGGATCTCAAAACATATTTATGTAAAAAACTCAACTTCGGATTTGAGAGTCTAAAACAATACTTCCTCTGCCCTTAGTAGGCCTACCTAGGCCTATGGTACGGAGAAGAAGTGAAAATACAATGCACGACAGTCATAAGACCTTTTGATTTGATGGAGAACATTAGAGTAATCCAAGATCTCAGCTTTCCACGGTACCTAAATTTTCTAACATTCACATATAAAACAATTGAAAATTTCACCTTAGGATCCCCTTAACAATAAATAACAACAATGTAACTGGAGCAGCCTAATAACCATATATATATATATATATATATATATATATATATATATATAAGAAGAAAATTAAAGGGGAAATCTAAAAAAATATATATAGGTCTACATAGGCTATAAAAGAAATGGAAAAGTGAAAGAATATAAAGAAACAGAAAACTTCTAGGTCTGCCTATGTAAGACATTACGGGAGAACAAATAGCGGAAGAGAACTGATCAGGTTTACCAATTATTTGCAAGAGCATTGATTATTATGAGGCAGACATGCAGAATTACATAAGCTGATCAGCGTAACATGATTCCGCATTCTGAAATTTCGACAGTATTGTTCCGCATTCTTGGCAATTGTATACAGGCGTAAGTATGGTTAGCCGAAAACAATCGACATGAATCAGCTTATTGTACATAAGAGGGAGGGCTTACTTGCGAAAAAGAAGTTCTATATACTTTTTTTTTAAAACTGGCTCCCTCAAACTTGACTTATTATCTCATGGAAAGAATGATGTACATACAAAAACTACCAAGCAATCATCATTTAAGCCCAACATACTCCTATGAGCACGTAGAAACAGAGTAGCCTATGATGTCAAGTATATATGTTCCCTATACGGAAACCTACTTCGTTTACTGCAAGTGTCGTAGGACTTTAGGGATTATTCTATCGCCGGTAACATAACGAGAGGTCACGATTTTATCGATATAAATCCGCGAATTTAGCCTATCTTGAGAGAATCCGGATCTCGAATTATATTTATTGTGACTATTCGGCTAACACTCACCAAAGAATTACGCATGTAATACATGCTATTTGTGTCATCGTTAGCAAGATCGCCTATTGCGAGACAATCGATCGTCCCGCCATCGGCGATAGTCGTGTTGTATCCATAGGCGTACCGAGGGGGGGGGGGGTTTGGGGGTTTGAACCCCCCCCCCCCCCATTGATTAAAAAAAGGAAAATTGTATAATTTTTTTAAGTCTGCCCATAAATTACTTAATACAAGTATAAAGCGTGGGAAGCTTAAAACTCGTTATTTTGCGTCTTAATTTTTAAAATTTTTCGGGGGAGGACCCCCGGAAGCTTAAAACTCGTTATTTTGCATCTTAATTTTTAAAAATTTTCCGGGGGAGGACCCCCGGACCCCCCTTTTCCAGACCTCGCGGATGTTATAACCCCCTCCCCCATGTGGTCGGCCTGGTTACGCCTATGGTTGTATCTATTGTTTTATTTTTAAAATTAAACTCCTTGCTAATAGAGGTTAATGACAGCGTATTATTAATATTGGATTTATTATTAGGCTAATACAAAAATTGGAATACGTAGAATTATGCATTATTTTCATATCTCCTTTTGCTCGTATCCATATAGAATAACCAATCGTTGTGAACAATGACTAATTGATTTATTTGATAAAAAAGAATACAGGCACAGAGGTGTTTCAGCGTTCAGTTCTTGTGTATTTACATAAAAAAATTACAAATAGGTTCGATAAAAAGAATGCGATACAATTAAAACGATAAAATAATGACGAATGCCACTTGCGATTGATTGAAATTCCACATAGGCTATGCTTGGGTACTGGATTATTCACTGATTCGTGATTTAGTCAAAGTTATTCCCTAACGCCTAAACTCCGTGTCTCTACATCCCTCGAGGGACTAGGTCTACCATCCAACCGCTGCGACATCTAACTTACCATAGGCAGATGGCAGGATTGGGGCATGTGGTCACCATGCAGACACCCACGGCCATTAATGATGGTTTCCGTGATCGGAATTCCCTAGGTCTATGTAAATTGAGGCGTGGTTTTCAATCATAAATTAGGGTAGAGCGAGAAAAATAACAAGTTTCTGCTCGAATGACTAATTTTGGCTTGAGTTTTTATTATTATTATTATTATTATTATATTATTATTATATTATTATTGTTATTATTATTATTATTATTATTATTATTATTATTATTATTATTATTATTATTATTATTACAAAGCCTGAAATATCACACTCGGGACTCAGGTGCCGTAGGTGTACGTCAGTGACTTTCTTTCTGAAGAAATGTCTGCTCCGAGGTTTGTTGCCCGGAAAATGTTCACCCACAACCACACGACCACTAAGAGCGCTTTAAAATAACTGAATACTTATAAGATAAATAACATTAACTTTGCCAGCAATTGCTATTAATTTAAGAAAACATGGATATTTAGTTATGTCACATGTATAAGACTTATGTGATTAAGTGATAGCGTTGCTAAATATGAATCTGCGAGTCCGGGTTTGATCCCTGGTCAGCATACATTTTGTAAGGAGCTACTTAAATTAAAGAAGCCCTTACTATCGACCTTCGGGATTGGTGCCCCGTCCAACTATCTACCCATGAATTCGCAAGGAAGTAAGTAGATAACGCAAGCTGTCCGACAGGCCCTTTATTCCCACCGGATATTGTAGCAAGAGTTTAAGATGTTTCTTTTAAGTTTAGATTATGTATGAGAAAGTATACGAAATGTAAAATAATCTACTTATGGCACGAATCTTGAAATGCTGAATCTACTGCAGGAAGATTTCTGCGAATGTTATGTAACATTGCAATGATTGTAGGAAGTGGCGCGATAGCTCACATGACGCACATTAGCTTCCTGTTGTGTAGGGAACAAGAATTATTCTATAAACACATCTTACATGATGTTTAATCCAACCTTGCAAGTTTGCAGTTTTGTTTCTTTCCACGTTCATTCTCTTTTTTATCGGATTTGGAAAAAAGTTGACACACATCAATGTGGTATGTTATTATTCGTACGGCTAGTTATTATATAATAATTTTCCATCTCATGTTTTACCATATTTCTTGAGACATGACTATAAACGACAATATAGTAATTTCGTCAGATAACAATCTAGTGATCTTTGGGACTTACGTGAGAATAATATAAATACATTGTCAATAATTATTACCGTTTCCGTATTGGGGTGGGAGAAAAAAAATTAAACCCATTTCTGGTAGCTTAAATTTACTTATAACTGAAATATTTCCTTGTGTTATTCTACGATAAGGAACATATAGGCCTAACACATACATGAATTTAGTCTGTACGTAAGTTATCCCAAAGAGTAGATGTTACTTTTTTCTGTATAACAATGACGTTGAAATGTTAATAATAATAATAATAATAATAATAATAATAATAATAATAATAATAATAATAACTGACAAAAAAGGATAAACTCAATAGCTGCACATGTTCTTCCTATGTACGTTATGTTAGGAATAGAAAATTTACAGTTAAATAATGTTAAACTAGTTTTATTTTTATTTTTGTTATTGCAAAGTGATTCTGCAATTTTCTCATTTCTAAAAGGCCTGTAGTGCTTCGCTTACTCCGGAACTATTTTGGGGTAGGATGGAGAAGATAGGACGTGAAAGGGTCACCCATTTTGTTCTATAAATGTAATACACTTCTAAAATAAGGAACCAGCAGCTTTACTCCTTTTGTGAATTAATGACAGCTTAAACACCATTCATGGGTTAGAGCCCGCATATCTCCAAACTAGTGGAAAACATGCAACCGCTCATTTTCTAATTCCGCAATGTTGATATTTACGTTAAAATATATGTTTTTCCTGTCAAAGTTTGTCTTAGGTCTTCTTAAAGATGTTTTTCCCCTTTCTTTTCATGATCAATACGTATAAGAAAGTATTATTTCATTATAGATATATAAGCATTCATGAACCACAGATTATTATCTCTGTTAGACATTACATGAGAAGGTCCTGGGTTCAAGTCCCAGTGTCGGAGGAATTTTTCTCCTATAATATTCTCATTCTTTCATTAGCCTACAACTTTACTTCAGAGTCAATAACTGCAGCAGTTAAGCCATTTCTGGTGCAGAATTAAACTAAAATAAACGATAGCAATAACTGAAAGCATTTTGTGAAGAATAAATTAGTTTAGTCTTTGCAAGCCAAACTAACAAATATACGTGTATAATAGACAACAATATTTTAGGAACTATAAGAGAGACGTTCTACGAATTAAACTCTTGGAGTATCCTTGATATTCTTCTTCATGAGCATGATTTTTTGTTAGAACTAAAGTAGTAGGGGCTAAATAGGCCTAAGTAAGGTTTTAGGGCCGTCAGGTAAAATGCAGGAGCTGATATTTTGAGGAAACTAAATCAGGAAACGACGGAAGACCTTCGGTCCACAAGGCTTTGCGTCAGCCTTGACTGTGCGGCACCTCTGCTCCTCGACGTTTCCTGAACAAAGAGCACTCGCTGGACAGTCAAACACGTGTGTTGTTGTGTACTTGAATAGGCTGTCATTACTACACGGGCAAAAAGAAAGCAACTGCAAAATAAAGAACGTTTTATATTCCTAAGATAAATTATCATGCAATAAAATGATTTTCATTGTAATATTCTGTGGTTCATGTATGCCTTTCTCCATCTTAAATGATCTTCGGTTTTGAAATTTGACTCAGAGAATTATTTTCATATAAAACATTATTATTTTAACTGTCCAATATATATCATAATTACTATTGTATGGTATAGTAAATAGTATTACTATTCGTAAAGTGATCCCTATACAGGCCATGGAGGCCCAGAGGGTTCCAGGAGGTTGAGGCTCCCAGACTTTAGACATTCAGCACGTGAAGGTGGTAGGGTTGTCAGCCTTACGCACCGGCCACCTTTACCCCCAGGATTGCTGCTGGTAGTCATTTCTGTTAGAGGCTGAATCGACCCCAGGGCCATAGTGCCACCAGAAGTATTAGGCCAATTGAAAAACTTCAACGACCTCATCGGAAATCGAACCCGCGACCTTCCGGTTTGTAGCGCAGCGCATCGACCACTACACTATGGCGTACCCCATTATTATTACTCTATTAGAGTAATGTGTGCCGAAATTAGTCAGGAAGAAGTATTTTTTTACATAGGACTGTCTCAATTACATACACACAGGCTAAATGCAATCGACTTAGTCCAGGATCGAACCCGCAAACTTGTGAAAAGAAAACCAGCGCTCAGACCGATTTTATTGTTCATTCTATTGCTATTAGGGCACTGTTTGAGACGAAGGTTGAGACATTTTTCAACTGATACAATCCTCTGGGATAGAATTTGCCTCGAACAGTAACTAGTAGTAGAAACATCAACGGAAAAATTACAAGGTTGATATTTTTACAAAAATAGAAATCCTTAAACATAAGTAGTTTTTAAAGACTTCAAGGAACATTCATGCCATATTGGAAGAAAATCGAACAACGCTTTTGGTCGTGACTGCATAACAAACAAAAATACAGAGAAACAGACAAAATGTCGATAAATCGTTAGATAAATCATGATACAAAGTTGTAAGAAATTTTTTACTCCCGGTATTAATCTTTGCAAATGAGGAAACACCCAAACACTCACACTAAGATTGGCCCATCACGGGATTCGAAACCCGCGAACTCCCGAATAAAAGTTACCGACTTCGGCCTTTTCAATTAGGTAATTAAGAAGTATTGTAAAAATATCATTCATGTTCGCTAAGAAGATAAAAACCGTATAAAGTAATTGACGGAATACACTTTTGAAACTTTTCTTTTTTTAATAAGATGATTATGGAGATATAATTATATGGGGTAATACTTAATGGCCGTGAGAAAACGCTACAGAACGGTTTTACTGCCTGAGAATTAATGACTCCTCTGCGTGAACGCGTGAGATGTTTCCCTGATTGCGAGTTTTGTTACCGTTGTGTAAATTGTTTTACGGTGGTCTCTTAGGAACAGGTGTTACAGCATTTTGCACAGGACTGTCCTTCCTACCTGATGCACAGATTCTTTTCACGACAACCGGCGACAAGGAGAGAAAGACGATAACGAAATGCGCAAAGCAACTTCGCCGGAACTAAATTCCTTATCAGTACCGCAACTACATTACATAACGACCAAAACAACTTAATAGGGAATAATAATGATCATACTGTAAGAATAGTTTAATAAGAGAACGAAATTTAACTATAGCATCGATCAACAAGTCTGCGACTATTTGTCTTTAACTAGATCCGTGATAGAATTTTCGAAATTATTCGGTACATTAAATTTGACCATTTGTGGGCTTGTGTCTTTTGTTTTATAGAAAATTTATGTTTGATAAATTAATCCAGAGGAGTGGGGTTACAGATTGTAATTGTACCGACGTGAATTTTCGAAAGTTTTTATTTTTGAAAGCAATATGTGTGTGTGTTAACAGTTAACACAGTTTCTCGCAGTCTCCTTTAACAAGAATGACATCTATTGATTCTTCTTTCCTTCAAATTCTGTAGTAATGATGGTTCGGACATTCGACTAAGGAAGGACAAGAAAGTGCAAAGATGAAAAAGTTGAATGAGAAACGGCCTATTATTTTTCCAAAGAGAGGAGACCATCTCTTTCAGGGTAAGCTACGGCAATTTCGATTGCGAAAAGTCACGACTGGCGACACAAAATATGATTATTTGGGAGGAGTTATCATTTGCCTCGATTGCAGACACTACTGTATTTCCTACAGATAAGCATCCGTGAAATAAATCATCTTCCAACTACTACTGCAAGCTAAACTAAGCTATGCTAAACTAGCTAACATTACCTAAACTAACTAAACTTAACCCAACGTACCGAAATTAACCTGGCCACTTAGGCTCTCTTGGAACTAAGTGATCTATTGGAGGATTCTTTAACTTATGAAGGCTTATCTGTAGGGCAAGGAAATTAATGACCGTAAAATAGTAAAAAAAAAAAATGCAAAATAAAAAATGCATTTATGACCTAAAAATAGTGAAAAATGACCCAAAATGAAATAAAAATGACCAATAAATTTACCGTTATTACTTATAATTAATTTTTAAAAGTAATTTATTGAATTGCTAGAAGCAAGGAATTTACAACATAAAACACGCTTATTTTGTTACTAAAGAAGTAAGTAAATTTATACTCCTAGGACACCCTTAGCGAAAAAGAAATTCTTTCTGAACTGGCTTGCCCATCAAATTGCACCTAGCAAATATGAGCCATTTAAAAAGAAAGAAAAAAATTTCTACAAGACAAACTGCTATGGCGTTTATAGTATACCTGAATTAAAATGAACTAAAATGAACTTGGCGGAGATTCTAAAATAAAAACGATTGTCTGTTGTCTGAAAGTAACGATTTGTACATGCAAAAGCTCTTCTCTACATACACTGAAACCTTACCAAAAATGCAAAAAATAACCTAAAAATGCCGAAAATAACCTAAAATTGCCCCCCAAAAAAGACTTATCTAATGAAAATGACGAAAAATGCAAAATAAAGCAAAATATAAGAAAACAAATTGCCTTTATTTGATCAGTTATTTCATGATACACATTTGTATATATTCGAGCTTTCTTTTAACCTTCATATAAAAAAGATGCAAAATCATCAAATGCCTTGCCCTACTTATCTGTATGAAATAGTATCCGCAATCGAGAAAACGAAAATAGCATTAACTCTTCCCAAAAATTTTATTTTCGCAATCGAAAAACACTGAAAATTTCAAGCACTTTAAACATAATAGGGGAGAAACATATCTAGACCTACGCACTTAACTGGATTTGTAGGTAAATTTACTATTTGGAGATGATGTTTAATTGGTTAGAATATATGTGAGTTTAGTAAAATATTACCAGTAGGCCCTACCTGATTACTGGGTATACTGTACAAAGGCCGCTTCGTAACATTAGCGTGACCGTCCCAGACTTGATACTTGGAGAGCTTGCAATAACTGACGTACTTCACCAAGGCCGCCTGCATTCGCTTAATTCCGCAGCTCGCTCTTCACTATAATAATGCAGGAATCAACGAACTTTTAACCACTGCGTCTGATGCCTAGCCAATGGAATATCAGTCAACAGTCTTGTATCTATGAATTTCATTTCTCCGTTAAAGGATTCATTATTTACAAATAAGAATATGTATGTGAATGTGAACTGTATGGGTTATGCTCATATATATTTAGGGACTCCAATTTGAGACATTTGGGTTCTGTTAGAGGTAAATTGGTATTTCGTCTAGTGCTGTATACATAATCACTGGATGTGTATTTTGTACGATGTTTGTGAAAATATTTTATAAAAGAAAATTTGTAAAGTTGGTCCACATTGAATACTTTAAATTCCGAAAATATTAGGCTAGTTGGGTAATCAATATGTTTCTAGACAGATTATTATTATTATTTTTTTATTTGTTATTTTTTAAAGAGGGGCTTAAGAGTTATTTTCGCTAAACCTCCCCAGGAGAGAATGCTATATTGGATAATGGATTGGAAAACAGCTGATAAACGCAACGTAAAACAGTCAGTGATGGGCATACACTGACGTAAAATGAAAAATTTGTGTATTGTTCTGCGTAGTCTATTACAAAGGTAGTTAACATTGTGAGGCCGTTTAAGGTTTGAACAAAAAAGATACCCACTTACATTTTGTTTCATCAAAATTACAATTGTGTATTATTAAATTTAAATTTTGCATGTTTTAAGTTGTCTGACCATTAAATGTTAATGAGAAAGGACCTAATGTTGATTTATCTACATTTAGTGAGGGAGGGTTAGTATGAAACATTTTTTTTTTTACAATGACCATGCGCCTGTGTCAGCGTATTTGCATGTTTCTTCCATGTATGGTCACTGAAAATCACAACAGTGTCGTCTGCATAAGAAAATATGGAACAGTTTATTTTATGTGGATTTAAATTTAGAAAGTCATTTTACACATATTAGTACAAAATTGGTCCTATTATCGTTCCTTATAGCATGCCATTTCTATATTTGATATTTAATTTACATGATCCTCAAATTTCGTCATTATACATCAATTAATTGTCCAAGTATGATTCGAATAACTTGTATACTGTACCTCTATTTCCTATCTTATATAAGCTTAGTTTATCTAGTAGTATCAATTGAATAACAGTATCAAAAGCTTTGCGTACTTCTAAGAAAATATCTAAAAATTATTACCTTTATCTAGTTCATTAATACAGAAGTAGAAACAGCTATAGGTAAACTAAGAACACACAAATCTCCAGGGGTTGACCAAATTCCAGCAGAATTAATTAAGGCAGTTGGGGATAGATTAAACTCAGAGATCCATAGACTCATTCTTATGATTTGAAGAAAGGAGGAATCGCCAAAGGAATGGAAAGAATCTATTATTATACCGATCCATAAAAAGGGAGATAGGGCCGAATGTAATAACTATCGAAGTAGGATTTGCGAGGGATGATTGGATGGAGTTAGCACAGAATAGGGTTGAATGGCGGGCTCAGGTAAGCGCGGCAATGAACCTTTGGGTTCCATAAAATAGATAATATTCCTTTAGCTTGTTGAGGAATTGTATATTGTATTTGAGTAAGAAAAGTAAGTAAGTAAGTATCTAGTTCATTAATAATGCTATCCGAAACACTAAGGTGCTTTGCAGATGACAAGTCCTATGTCCTTCAACTGCATAGATACGCGGTCCAATCAGAGACGGCGAGACGGAGGGAAGACTCTCACTGCTAGCGGCAGTCTTTTAGCCCGTACACGTGATTGGCGGTGAAGGAAAAGACTTCTCATTTGAAAAGTACTGTAATAAAGCCATCGTCAGTAGATATGTTTTCTGGAAACCAAACTGATTGCTTATTCCATTTTATTAATTCAGCCTTGTAGTGGTTGATTCCGCGAATCCCGTAGTTAAACGGATAGTTCATAAACTGAACAAACTGCTACTGTCTATAGACCTATGCAAAATTTATTATTAAGCTTGGTCTACGACCAGACACAGTGACCATCACGCCTCGCATTTACGGCAACATCTCCGACATGAGTGTAGTGCGTGTCATCTAATTGATCCCCTGCAGGCGCTACCCGCTGGAAAGGGAGGAACAGAAGGGAACATTCCGTGTAGCTATGACCATTATACAAGCTTAACAATAAAACATTTCACATTCTCCCTACACCAGTTATGACGTTAAACAGGGAACACTCAAGTCAGAATTGTATCATAATCCTGGGGTACAAAAACTGTTATGAATTTTTTTTTAATTTACACTAACTAAATTGAAAAGAACACTTACAGGCGTTTAATTCAACTTCTGACAGTTTATTTAGTTCGTAAGACTTGAGGCTTTCTCGGCGTTGATTACTAATGATGGTTTCACGGGCTATAAGCCGAGTAAAAGGATATATTGTATCCAAGCTTTCGGTCGCCGACATCTCTGCGGCCTTCCTCAGGGAAATGAGTGTAAAAAAGGGGGAAGAGAGAGCTTATATATGTTTTGAGTGAAAATTAAATTCTGTGATTGGAGGAAATAGGTTGGAGTCAGTCAGAAAGCAGGAATTTTGTTTATTGTAAAAACATTGAAGATGCAATCTCTTCCCCCTTTTCTACACTCATTTCCCTGAGGAAGGCCGCAGAGATGTCAGCGACCGAAAGCTTGGATACAATATATCCTTTTACTCGGCTTATAGCCCGTGAAACCATCATTAGTTTATTTAGTTAACGAGTATTATGGCCTAGAAAACGCTAGAAAACGGAAAGTCGCCGGTTCGATCCCCGATGAGGTCGATGGGATTTTTCAATTGGCCTAATCCTTCTATAACCCTGGAGGTCGACTCAGTCTCTAACAGAAATGAGTTCCTGGGGGTAAAGACATAAGGCTGACATGCTTCATGTGCCAAATGCCTAAAAATATGGAAGCCTCGACCTCCTGGAACACTAAGGGCCTCCACGGCCTGTATAGGGACCATTGTACTTACTTAATTATGTAGAATACTAAGTGGTAACTTTTGAAGAGCTTATACCTATAGTGTTTAAACCTTTGTCGTCAGAAACCAGGAGGTTTTGTTTTTACATTAAGATGAAATAAATGTCTATCTCATCTAGTCACCATCATTTATTATATTTTCTTCACTAGTTGTGGAACACTGGAAAAATTATTCTATATAAGACTTCATTGAGGTTTTTAATAAACTGAAAATGCATTATGATGCTTGTTTTGAACGGAGCATGAATTTCTTTAGTTTGTTTTTACATGTAATTAGGCCTATCGAATCAGGACTCGAAATTCCTTTCTCTGAGAGGCTTGAAACATACCATGGGAAAATTATACTTTATATTTTAATGTTTGCTGACAATAATAAACGTGTTGATGGAAGCTGGGACTCAAAGCCGTGCGAAGGCAAGAATGCAATTTATTATCCTGGGCGCGTGGTATTAATATGTAAATAGCGGGGTTTAATTGGTGGTAGTGGTGTGGGGCACGTGAGAGATCGATAAGCGCGATGAGCACATCGGCAACGAGGAAAACTCTGCTCTCTGAATCATGTCGCTGTTCAAACGGTTAATAAAATATTCTACGGCCAACAAATAACAGTTATGATTAAGGCCCAAAAATTAGGCCTAATGTTTGAATTAACAGAGAAATGCACAGTATTTAAAATCTGCCAGAAATAGCCTATGCCATTAAAAATTATACCAATTAATAAAATAATTTAATATCAAGAAATATGATGCAATATCGCAACACTAACTAAATGTGCAGCAATATGAATAGCTTTTTGGATTAGGGAACAATGCTGTTTATTCTTTAGTAGAAAAACCGATGGTTTGGCCATCTTATCGTGGAATCCACTAATATACTTGATCATGAAGTTAGTAAGGAAGGAGTCTTTTACCGAGCAGGGAACAACGATGCATAAGGAAAACTACTGTAGGTTTCCAGTTGTGATTAGGCCTAATATTCATAAAAAGGACCTTATTTCATTCCTTATAACTTATAAGTTATAAGTAACAGGGAAATGAGGAAAATTTAGTACCTACTTTGTTACCTTAATATTGCTACTGTTCTGACAGGAATAAAAATAATAGGCCTATATCTCACTGTACTTGAGCGGGGGTACGCCGTAGCATAGTGGTTGAGGCACTGCGCTACATACCGTAAGGTCGCGGGTTCGATTCCCGATGAGGTCGTTGGACTTTTTCAATTGGCCTAATCGATGTCGACTCAGCCTCTAACAGAATTGAGTACCAGGAGCAATCCTGGGGGTAAAGGCGGCCAGCGCGTAAGGCTGACAACCTTACCACCTTCACGTGCCGAATGTCTAAATTCTGGGAGCCTCAACCTCCTGGAACCCTCTATACCTCCATAGAGAATACCTTACTTTTTACTGTATTTGGGCGAGTATTTGTAGAATTATGTTCCTTTGATCATGGTATTGAACACAAAGTACAAAAATCACATTCGCTTTGGAAATATTATCCACTAATCTTTGGATTTTAATCGTGAAACTGTATACATAGATGATACAGTACAATTTGTTATGCTCAGCTAATAAATGTACTTTGAAAAATGTATTCACTACTTAATCAGGCTTCTGTTTTTTCTCTTTACTTAGCTTTTTGTAAGCAACATCCACTCATTGAGCTTCTGTTTATTTAGGAATAAAATCTCTAGCCTTTTGATGTCTATTTCTACCATAACAATATAAGTTTAAGGAAACAGAGCATATAATTAATTCCCCTTATTAACAGCTGGTATGGGAAAAATGTTTTTTAATATAGAATATTTTCCCTAACTTCTAACCAGGTAGTTGTTTGGAGGAACTCCGATCCGAGGTTCAATTGTCAAGAGAAATCGCCTCAGATATTCTATATTACCAGCACCAGTAGAAGTTAAAGTACATTTTAACGATTTGTAACTTAACCGCACTACTGTTTGTAAAGGCAATAAAATCTTCAACTTTCCGCAAATCTACCTAACGGCCAATTGAAGAAATCCACATCCATTAATCAAACTGCTGTTCATAAAATAATTATAATCTTTTCTTATGATCAGTCAAAGTTGTACCAGGAAACTGTGTTGACTCAAACATGTTACGATTTTATTCAGCTGTGCAGTTACTCATTGGATGGCCAGTCGGCTTCAAAGGTTTCGGCGTTTCTTTATGTTAATTGATCTGACTAAATCGGTCTTGGGCTTCCGCTTTCCAAAACAAAAGCAACGTTGCAATATTCTCTCATTGTTATCACTGACCTCAGCTCTTCCTTCGCTTTATTCAATTCACACGTGTTATTGTTTACTGTAACTTGATCTTGCAACCATGCAATTCACTCCACGCGGAGTAGACGAGTAGCTGTCAAAATCGCCACAGGACATTCTTAGATTTTGATTGGCTGGCTGATTGGTGCGGTAAAACAAAGAACATGGGTTGAGCTGTCGGCAAACTTTTCCTCCTAACGAAAGGAAGCCGCCTGGGTATGCAATGAGTAACTGGACTTTATAGTTGCATGGCGAAAGCAATGCTATCTTAATAATTTACTGCAATTCACGCACGGAATATTATACTAAAAACTATTATTGTTCAATTGTATTGTTATTGTTCAATAATTAAAACATTACCCATCTACTAGATATGAGCAGCCAGTAAAATAAACACCAGTAGATATTTCCAATTACGGGAAAACTATGTATACCATAAGAATATTGTATAATGAATAATCGTTTCAAAGCTTCTTTTAACATAAAATATACGAGATAACTCTTTAGATAATATTCATTGTCTTTATTCTTCACGAATGTAGACTTTGCCTTCCAGAGATTGAATCAGAATATCAGTTATAGAAATAAAATCGTATCGATGAAAACTGTGAAAACAATGGACAAGAGATTAGCATAAATTTGACCGGATGAACGAATACGGAAACAATAGTTGCCATCGATATGTGGATATCAATTTCGTTTGTGCATGTTGGATGGTTGACTGGCTGTAAATTCTATTGTTTAGGTGATAATTTATGCAATGTAAGAGACTCATTTATTGTTACAATCACTTCATTTATTGATAGGCTATGTGAAATGAAAAGCTATTGATCGTTCTTTTATTTTGTGATAGGTGATCAATTCAGTTGTATATCTTGGAAATATCCATTACACTCTTCACTCAACTAGGTAAATACTTATCGACAATATAGGCAAGGCAATGGCAATCCTTTTCCACTACAGAATTTGGGATTTCAAGGAGATTTCAAGGAGTTAACCCTTCGATATATATTGGAGGTAGTGCAGCCAAATCTGTGCTCCTGTCGCCTTTTACCCCTCCCCCCCCCCGAAATACACTAATTTTACACACAATATAGTTGTGTGTTTTTTTATGGTTATTTAACGCCGGGGATGTACTTAAACTAATGCCTGCGTCCGTCAACGGAGTCCTGCAAGAGTTCTTTTACATGCCTGTAAATCTACAGACATGATCCCGTCACATTTATGGACACATAAAATCTACTGAAATGTGCAAACCTTTGGTTTTTATCTTTATATTCTCTAACTTACCATATCATAGACACTTTAGGCACTTTGAACCTAAAATTCGATACAAAAATATTGGCATTAAAAGTTTTAAAACCAAATACAGGTAGGCTATACCGTTTTCAGGAAAATTCCTTGGGAGAATCCACACCTCGAATTTATGTTATTTATTTTTATTCCAATCAAATTAAATTATCAAATGACATTTTCGTACATTACAAAACCTTACATGTGTACTTCCTTCATGAGCAAATTTCGTGTTTAGGAACTGCAATTATCACATCTATTAATAAGATAGAACATTTACAATATACAAATATACATACACATTACATACAGAATCTAAAAAACAGTTAAACAGTTATTTTCACATAAGAAATTTAAAGTTGGAATTTCAAAATTACAAAAACAGGAATCCTTTTACAAATAGGCCTATAATTATACTTAGAAGTAGAAATAGTTGGAATAGTACAATAGTAGTTTTGCTTCGCGAATGATATAAATGGCTTTGAGTGAAGATGAAAGTACACACTCGCAATGCGGTTACAATAGGATTCGGTAGGGATTGTTAAGGTAAACAGTGTAATGTTATTATTATAGATCCATGAGGGGTTGTTATGACAACAGTTTGGACATCCTTGTAATGTGTTACGGGATCCATATGCATACAATGCAAGTTATTTACACAGTTTCCACAAACACGTGTCAGACCGCACTAAGGTGTCCGCGGCGTCGAAACCACGACGCACGTGTCTCACCACTGCTTTTATACTGTCCAATATTTCAAAATTTAGCCGAACATTCCTGGATATCACCTATGTAAACAAGGGCGTTACGAATATTAAAAGCGTTGAAAACTGAAGCCAAATTCGCAATGTAATCAACTTGAGGAAAATAAAATCAGTGTTCATAACAACATGCAGAATGATGAGGAAGTAGGCTACTGCGATTATTCTTCCAATCTGAGTTTACCAAATGATTCGAGATTAAATATTTAAATTAAACTTAATTAATGTCACGATAAACTGGTATTTAATGTTTTATAAAAACAAGACAAATCCTATAAATAAAATGAAATAAATTGTGTTAAATTAATCAAATAAAATATATTAAATTAATAAAATTAAATGTTATGTGAAAAATTCTTGGGAATTAAATACACTGAATAAATAATTATAATAATATTATAATACAGTAATAATGCGATTTATAGTTTCTATTGTAATAAAGTAGAGTTGTGTTTAATGTCATTTTCAAACAAGTAGAATTACCGGCTTGATTTTTAAGTGAAGTATTTTGTAAATAGTTCAAGATGTTTTGTTTATATAATGTATCGTACCTTTAAACGTAAGAAATTATTTACTAACGATAATAATTAAGACTTTATTGCATGTCAAAATGCCTGGTATTTCCTCAAAATTCAGTAAAACGATGTCAATTTGGGTTGTTGATAATTCAGTTTTAAAATAATTTAAACAAATGTATATGCCTATGTGAGGACTTGTTTGATAAAGGGATGGCTTTGAATATGTGAAACAGAGTATCAATCAAATAAAAAGCTGTTAAAATAAAATATTTTAGGCTATTTATAAAAAAGATTTAAAAATGTAAATGATTGCTTACCTTTTTTGAGGAAATAGATTATCCAATTGAATCCAGATGAGAAGAAATAATGGAAATTATCCGATGTATGTTCACTGTTAAGTCACTATTGATTTATACTTGTTAAAAACACTTGTTAAAGAATGTACACAGTATTTTCTCAAGTTTTGTATACCCAGTACCACTTCATTTGCACTTATTTAAATTTTAAATAGACAACATCCCAAAACACTATGGCACACTGAGTATGTTTTCACTGGTCATGTAACCATCACCATAGCATTGATTAATATGAATGATATCGTTAGGGACACACACTCACACACATCCACAGAGAGGAAAATTCGCGAGACAACACTCGCATGAACCGATTGTCTCGGTGCGAATGTGCCAAGTGATGTGTTTGCTATCACGAAAACAGCTGAAAAGTTGTGGGAATAGTTCACAGAGCCTCCGCTGTCGGTGGCACCTTGCATACATGCGGCGCTAGTATCACTCCTACTCCTCTAAGCCACCCGCCATCCCTCCCCTCTCACATCAGGACTTTTTAGTTTCATCCCCACCACCTCATCCCGCCTTTTGACGGATATCCGTCTCCCCTCTTGCCCCTCATCTCTCTTCCCCCACCAAACGGCCGTACCCAAGCAGGAAGCTACGCTCCTACATAATAGCAAGTGTACAGTCTTTGACAAAACTAATTAACCTCTCTTGTTGTCGATATTACGATCAATAACTGCAGGGGAATGTCCATCGATTGTTGTTTTGAATGTTTTCGTTGACTCTCCATTAGCGATCCTTTTTTTGTAATCTTTTTCAATCAAATATCCAATATGTTTTTGCACACTTTTTTTTAAACAGCTTTGACACCTGTTTTACTTGATCATAAGACCTTGTCTGAAGTGACTTAGTAGCTATCTCTCTTGTCCTCCTCCCTCTTGGTCGGAAACCTTTACAGGCTGAGTGAATACCAGGTTTACCGTTCACTATCTAGATCAATATTACGCACTTGCTACTTGTATCTGGTATATGAAATCATCTTTGGAGTATTTCCACTTGTATTTGATGGGCTAATTTCCAAAGTGATTTTTCTCTATGAAATCCAAATGTTCACGATTTAAAGTTGATTCAGTGTAATTTTAAGAACGATACTACATTTTTGGCAGATGTATTTGTTTTATTACCCAGTAAAATTTTAGGGGAAATGTAAGCTTATAAAGCTATGGGATTGGTAGAACTAGGGTCACATGACTAGGATTAAAGCCATATTGATATTAAACTTCTCCTATGGATGTTCAACTATTTAAGTACAATGTATTTTGTTTATGAAAACTCCCTTTCACTAATGTTTGATAGTCATTTTTAAGGCTGAGTGAATATCATTGACAAAAATTGCATCTTTAGTTGATGATAATAATAACTGTATACTAATCAGCAGGGAAATGATGTAAATTTTCCACATTATTTTCCATACTTAAAACATTAAAGTAAATAAACTCCATCTTTAGGCTAAAGAAATAAAAATCATGAAATTCTATTGAATAAACATTTCAAAATAGAACTAAACAATAGTGTTTTAAACATTTACAACAATCATTCCTTTAGAAATGGTATTTAGGATACTGTTATTTAAAAAGTCCGCCGCCTGCCTTCCACTCCGGCAGCCCGGGTTCGATTCCCGGCCGGGTTGGGGATTTTTCAGTAGTGAAAAATTCCTTTCCCGGGTTAAGGACTGGGCGTGTGTGTGTGTATCCTTAGGTTTAAGAAGGTAGGGAACTGGCGAACCCCGGTAACAAATCCGCTGTGAATATCCCCTACGGGATCACCAGGGGTCGCTCGCGAACCTGAGGAATACCTTTACCTATATTTAAAATTTAGTCTCGCCACAATAGGAAAGAAAATAACTGCAGAATCTTGTAAGTTCTAACTCATCATAGCCTATGTAAAATTTTGTTGTGTCGTTTACAACTTATTGATCACTGCAGACTGGAAATACAACATTTATGCCAAAATTAGCAGAATCAGTCGGTTCAAAATTCTCCCAAGCTCCCAGTAGAATAGAGAATTTACCCTTAAATTCAATTATCACCTTCCAGTATGCTAATAACTTGTAGCCTACATAATCAATCATTAATTCAGTTTAAATGTATGATTGTAGGCTACATTAATAGGCCTACTTCTTCTAGTCTCTAGTCCCTCGTGTGAAAATAGCTAGACCTAAAACCCTTCGTTTGTTTGGAAAACCTTTTGCTTTTTGCAACTCCTGCTGAATGCTTTTAATTATGGTTTAACTCATCAGATGATCATACTTGATAGAACAGAAGACTTTTTTTTATAGAATTAAATCTTCTCTGTGCGCCTTTCAATGTTGCTAAAAATAATTTTCAGGTTGAGTGAATATCAGATTTAGGCTACTACTTACGCGTCTGACTGTCAGTATTCACACAATAATTTGCAGAATCATTCTGATTGTTATTTCAATTGTTTTAACAGTCCCTTCTACGAATTTTCAACAGTCTTTATAGAGGCTACCATTTTTTTTCAAAATCCTGTCATTCTGACACCTACAGTATTTAACTTTAGCAGAATAGTATATCGTCTGATGCGAGGGATCATATTGTTTATGATTATTGAATCACTACTATTATTTTTAAAATTCAGTCTCGCAACCATAGGAAAGAAAATATCTGCAGAAACTTGTAAGTTCTAACTCATCATATGTAATATTTCGTTCTTCCTTTACAGCTTATTGATCACTGTAGACTGTGATCACTGTGTGCTTCCTCCCATTCCACTAGAAGTTATTGTATTTTTTATGGTCAAAACAAACAAGATACAATATTATACTTATATTTATTTATTTATACTTCAACGTTGTCAATATCAATGACCGATGGTTGTAGACTGTAGAAGAATCAGCTAAATAACGTTGTAGTCTGATTCACGAACAACACTTGTTCTAGGACTTCATACCTAGATAGATTTTTCTCGTTTTTTTTTTTAGACATTCCTTTTAAATCCCATTTCATTAATTTGACAGCTACTTTACATGTCAGGAGATCCTGCGTGATGGATATATATTTTTATGGAATCACAGCTATCCCCCCCTCCTGCAACTTGTTGATAATCATTTTCATGCTGAGTGTGTACGAGGTGTGTCTACTATAATTTCACCTCATCAAATTCCCCCTCCATACTTTCTTTCTGTCATCAAATTCCCCCTCCTCCACAATCTAGCTGCTCATCTCTTTGTTCTTATCGCGTGGTTATCGAAGCACTGACCGTGAAAATACAACACAATTGAAATCTGATACTATAATAGTTTGTCTCTAATCTGAATCATGGTGTCGTGGTGTTGAATTTGATAAATTTTTTATTGAAAATTTTTATTATTACAAATTACAAAAATACAAATTATTACAAATACGGATATAAATAATATAAACACAATTGGTACATTTTCAAAAGAGTATTATTTGCCCCGCATGAGCATAGCTCGTATTCGGGGTCAGTTCAGTCATACTATACATGACTATACTATTAAAAGGTAAAGTGATCCCCATACAGGCCATGAAGACCTAGAGGGTTCCAGGAGGTTGAGGCTCCCAGATTTTGGACATTCGGCACGTGAAGGAGGTAAGGTTGTCAGCCTTACACACCGGCCGCCTTTCCCCCAGGATTGCTCCTGGTACTCATTTCTGATAGAGGCTGATTCGACCCCAGGGCCATAGTGCCACCAGAAGGATTAGTCCAATTGAAAACTCCAATGACCTCATCGGGAATCGAACCCGCGACCTTCCGGTTTGTAGCGCAGCGCCTCAACCACTACGCTACGACGTACCCCTTGACTATGACTATATTCGTTTAGGTAACATGTGAACAGAAAATATCATCAGGGAAGGAGATAATATGAGTAGGCTTACTAATTTCGTCTATGGTTTCTCTTAATAATTACCAATTATTGGTACACTCCATTTCTGCAATCCACTACTTTTCTGAAAATGTTTTGAGGATCCACAGGGCCACGATCAATCTTTGCAACAGCCACAATGAAATTATCACAATCTCACTGACTCCTTTCCAGCTTTTTCAAAAGTGTCTAAAGGGTAACCAGTCAAATTGCAGAGCTAACGTTTTAAATGGAGCTGACGATTTTTTTAGCAATTTGACTGAATCCATTCCGGCTTTCTTAATATGCCTGAAGAGCAACCAGTCAAATTGCAGAATGAATGTTTTATTAATAATTTGCCAGCATTTTGTAAGAAGGCCTGGGAATTTTGTAAAATGACTGAATTTACTATTTTCCTGAGACATATAGGCTACATGCATATGTACTTTACATAAACTATTTTATACATTATATAAACAAAAGTATGGGAATGATTTTGTTCAAGTCAAATTTATGTTTGTGTTGACACTTCACATTTTTACTTTGTCTAACTTCTCTGCGGTACAGGTTTATTATTAAGTTAGGGCTCTCCCTCCCTCCCTCCCTCCCTCTGTCTCTGTCTGTCTGTCTCTCTCTCTCTCTCTCTCTCTCTCTCTATCTCTCTCTAACAATATGAGTTCTGTTCTATTATAGGTCCAGCTTAGTAACTTGCTATTCCAATCATTAAACAACCCATTATTTTATTTTTGATATTACCTAAAAAATATGAACTTGATTGAAAACATTATTAGCCCTAACAGTAACTCTAAAGCAGCGTGAGTAGTTGACTGATCCTCCTAACAATAATACTTGGATTCGGTTCCAATCCTCACCATTTAAGTCACTTGTATAATTACATAGAACGGGTATATCCGTTAGTGTTAGAAAATGAAGATTGTTCGGGGTGAAATTCATAAAATGAGTAAGCGCTCACCTCCTAGAAAGCTTTCGATAACATAATTATAGAGTATTTCTTTTCAGGGCTTTCTAAATTTATACAGATGTCCTGTTACACATAGGCTACTAATACAATGCACGTCGTATTATTAACTTACTGTAGCTATTGTATGTTACATTAAAATGAAGATAATATAATAACAGGATGAAAGTTGCTTCTATAGCGACCTTTTATCTATATTAATGGAATTATGTCATAGCCATGTGACTTTTTTTTTTCTCGCTCGTGTGGAATTCGCTCATCTGGGCAGAATTAAAATACATTCAAAGATGTATGCCTACATGGAAAGGTGAAGTCGGACTGAAAAATTGAATGCCTTAGCCAGGATTTGAACCAGGATCTTCGGCTCTCCGTACCGATGCTCTAACCAGGCTGAGCTACCATGGCAACATACGCCTGTGGTATTCTGGGATATGTGAGTCTGACTTCACCTTTCCATCTTAGTTTACATACGGCCAGTGTGAAAGAACTATCATGTATACCTGTACTTCCCGGCATTGTATTTTGTTGCTTGTTCTTATGGTTATTTAACGAAGGAGATGTACTCTCACTTGGGCCT
Source organism: Ectobius pallidus (assembly GCA_964059195.1). NCBI lineage: Eukaryota > Metazoa > Arthropoda > Insecta > Blattodea > Ectobiidae > Ectobius > Ectobius pallidus. Next base: position 45,407,994 of record CAXKWD010000004.1, on the reverse strand, counting down.
GTGCCGAAACGTTGTCCGTTGGGGTCTTGTATATGTCTGTAAATCTATAGGCATGAGTTAAGCATACCACATTTATGCACTCATAAATATTCGGTACCAACCACCTGAACCGGGATCGAAACCGCAGCCTTGGTTGACTGCGCCATCCAGGCCGACTCGTTATTTATTTTATTTCAGACTTTGGAAAAATTATTTTGTATAAATACGAGGGTGTGAAGCAAGGTCAGTCATAATGTGGTCAGCAATGTACTTGTACCGTACACCTTTTACCAAGCTTAGGCTACATCCGGGGTTTCATTTCCACAAGACACATTTTCCTCTACAGAATATAACGCAAAACTCTTCAGTAATGTACAATCGTGCGAGAGAAGCTAGGTCCAGTTTTAAGTTGATCGTTCGGCACTTCATCTGTTTGTAAATTTGTTAATTAAGCCTATGGAAATGGATCAGGCTTGAAATATATACTGTTACTACAGATAAAAGCTGTCAGATTAATAAGTAAATCAGCCCCTGATATACCATGCAGACCACTTGTTATACAAGAAGGAATCATGACAGTGTATAATTTGTATATATAGCAACCACATTCACATACCTTTAACTAGATTATCTAAAACTAAATCCACACACGTATTTATAGCAATATCCGTTTTTAACAAACTTCCTGACAATGCAAAATTGCTTAATTTTAAACAGTTCTTTCCTTTCTTTCTTTCTTTCTTTCTTTCCCGTAGTTTCACCTCTCCCTTTTTTAGGATTTAAGCGACCCAAGCCGCCCGGGCCTTACAGGGCCGCTACCTGTCGGGAGAGGGATTATCTTTGGATCACATACATACTTTTTTGACCAGACAAGGACATGGAGGGCCTCCCCGGATGAGTGATCAGCCCAATGCCGGGGCCACCTCCGAGACAACACGAACATATAGGACGAGACACACCATTCACACACACACTCACTCGAAACAAGGCGAGGATGGGATGAAGATGATAATGACGGCCAGATGATATCTGGGGACCACAAGGGCCTAAAGTTACCCGACATTTGTCTCAAAGGTGAGGAAAAACCCCAGAAAAAACCACACCTAGGTAACTTGTCCCGACCAGGAATCGAACCCGGGCCCGCTGCGTGAGAGGATTGAACGCATCCCCTGAGCCACAGCGGTGGACACTAGTTCAAATTCAAAATCCATAAAAATAATCCATTTTATAGTCTTGACGAATGTATTGATTTTAATTATGCTGATATTAATCTGTACCATTGAATTGTGTGTAGTATGTAAGTATTTTACTATTGTATAATGAATTATATACACTTTTAATGACATAGCCTATTGTATTTTATACTCAAAGGCGATAATAAATTGAATTGAATTGAATTGAATATGCAATTACAACCGAACGCTTTGCGCGATTATATTAAAATCTGGCATATATGCTCCTGGTAGTCATTAAAAACGATGCATGTTAGATTTTTTTTTAAATTCTTTTTTAAGGTAACGAGCAGGTTTTAGATTTTTTCGGTCGCGAGGTCTAGGCCTACTGTTCACAGAACTATTATAGTTATACTTTGTCAGTCAGTTCGAGTGATATTTAACCATGATGCGAGAGCATTTATATGGAACAAGTGTAATAACAAGATATGGTATTGGCTTCTTTGCACGTGATATGCCCTGCGTCATCGTCATAAATAGCTCTTCTGCCTCACTTCCGATGTGACGTAACGTGTCCTCTTCAAACTTACAGTTCCGGACGTTGGCTTCCGCGTATTAGGGCTTATTCTCTATTATATGTGGGCCATTTTTTTCTATATTTTCTTATTATTGTTCCTTTTCTCCTACTCTTCTTATTTATAGGCCAATGTTCCATTTAATTTCACATTCACCCCCGGACTCTCAGCAATTCCACGACTGATCGTGAGGGTAATCGATATCCGATCCTCTAAAGCAGCATTTCCCAAATGGGACAAATTTAGGGGGTCCATTGCATTGATTTCATCTCTCTGCTGAGGACCCAGACGAACTTGTTGAAGGTACTTGTAATGGCTCATTTAAAATACTTTGAAAAAATGTATACTTGATCAGTTTCGGGTATTGGAAACCTACTTCTATTTTCTATCATATATCTCTAAAAAAAATGTCAATACAATACTTTGTTCCCCGAAAAAAAACTAACACGGAAATGGCTTTTATGCTCAGAGTGACCAGAAGTCCCGATTTTACCGGGACAGCCCCAGTTTTAGCATATAGTCCCAGCGTCCCGATAAAGTTTTTTTTCTGGACACCTAAATTTACCGGTTTTGAGAAATTATTACTTATGTATATAATTTATCTTATTATTACTTATTTAATTATTACTTATGTATATAATTTCTCATTATTTTAGTTTTTCTTTCCTACCAGATAGTAACTCTACTATACTAAATTTCAGGCGTATAAATTCTTATGATAATTTGTTATTCCATGGATAGAATTGGCAACTGTTTGAAAGTAATATCGTTCAGCTGGTTCAGGCTACTATTGCCTGACGCTGACTTGTGCACTGCTATTGTTAAGATTTTCACTGAGTGTAGTGTTTTTTAGTGAAGATGTCAAGAAAATTGTATACAGTGAAACACTGACGATAGTTCCTTATTATAAGAGACGCTCCTAATGCAAATTAATAGTTCAGAAAAGTGCAAACATGGGTAATATCTTCCTTTGAGTAATTATTAATGTCCAGTTTGATCTCCAAATGCTTTATTAGTATTCTATTTGAAACAGTTTGAATGCTTCATTTATAAATAATAATAGGTTGAAAGGAAGAACATATTGAAAACATTTTAAAATTGTATTGTTCGGTAAGGTGTCCGTTTTTTTTAACAATTTGGTCACCCTGTTTATGTTAAACCTAATTTAACGCTAAGAATAACAGAATTGAACCAGATATGTAAAGAATTATCCTACAACATCTAGATTTTAGTTCCTACTATAATTATGTCGAAGTAAAGGTTGATCCGTATTTCCTCGTGTAAGAGAATTAGAATTGCAACATGATATAATATTAAAGCACAATATTATAATAGTACTACTTCTATGCAAAACTAAAATATTTAGATGTAGGGGTTGCTATTTAGGTATTTAGGTATGGGATCTCTAGATTGACTTAAACATAAAAAGGGCCAATAGCTCCGAAGTAACTGGGAACCACTGCCCTAAAGAATGGAGAAGGTCCTACTACTTGTAGGCTAACGACTACTGAAGATTTTATTACAGAAATTGGGATCTACAGCTTATTGGGTATTCGGGCTTCCTCTAGTACTTTGATGCTGACAACAGATCCGCAGGTCTGGGTTCGATCACCGATACCTCCTGAAATTTGAGCCTCATGTAAAGGCAGAAAGTAAGTGGTGGGTAGTGAGTAGGCTATTTCAGAAGTCGGTAAGTTAATCTATTTGCTGACACCTTTTTCATCGTAGTTGGCTTGCCTCTGCCTGCTATTTTCTGTGCATATTTCGTTAGGTTCATAGTTTCAACAACCCAATTATATAACAAATCATTATTTCTAGGGGAAGGTTATCGAATGTTTACTGTTTATCTGATATTCACCATTTTTCTCTTTTGCTTTGAATGTACAGTTGGTATATACAAAATATTTCTCTAATTGCAGATATTGTCGAAACTATCATGGAGTACCCAGCACTGACGTCGAGTTTTACTTTTTCGGTGTATAATAGTGATGTGTGTACAAACTTTCCTATATCAAGAAACAAGAAGACTAGAAGATAGTGTATGCGTTTTTATTTAGTGTTTGTGACATCAAGAAAAAAAAAAACTTTACTAAATCAAGAACAAGCTGAGGAAGACAACACTAAGATTCAGACCATCATTTCATAATTCTGTGCTCTGGCATGGGATTTTGAAGTGTAGTCTGCGTATGCTCCATTCCTAATACTGCTGGACACCTCAAGGTATTAACGAAAGTGGTACTAAGAAAGGAGCATAGATAGGGGCCTCTTTTTAGAGGTGAAGAGCGGTCTTGGTGCAAACCGAGGCCACTGGACACCAGAAGACCAGCAATTCTCTCGTCGAAAACAGGTAAAGCATATGTATACTAAGCATGATTTTAATAGCATGATCCACAGAAATACAATACAGTATAGCCTCCGAGTGATAAGGCTTACGGGAGGCACTATTCCCGAAGTCCTTGTCAATTCCAATGAAGAATTTAAAATTTCATCCCACATTTTTAAGGAAATTAGTATATTGGTATTCAAAGGGTTTCTAAACATTCTGCGACCCCATTTAAATCTACCATTTAACTAAAAAAAAATGTGGGTAGGCTACATCGAAAAAGCAGCTGTACGTGTAATGTTTTGTGAGTGCTGCCCAAATTTAAGTGCTCCCTATGGAGATGGACAACCGCTTGCTTCCCGAGTCTCTTCTCGCCATTTCTAGATCCTGTGAGTCGAACTCAGAGACTGATGTAACATGTTCGTTACCAAATTTAGAGGCACAATATTTTTGTTACATATAACATTACATCCTGTTTTAGAGAGAGACTCCCTAAAGACTGATGTAACATTTTCGTTACCTATAAGTTATGACATTGTATGTGGTTAAAACAAGTGATCCCCTATGTAATATTGTTGTTTCATGTAACATTATAAGCGTTTTTAGTAAGTGATCCACTACAGATAGATGTAACATTTTCGTTACATTTAACATAACATTCAGTTCTGCCAAGACATCCCTTGCAGACCAATTATAAAGACATTCACATATCAAGAATATTTTTTTATAAAATGAATTAGGTTTTCATGAAAAACAAACAAAGAAATTCTTACCACTACAACATATGAAAATTATGTAATAGACTACTAATAGACGGCTATGTTTGTATGCCATGTATACAGATTCCATATCTATATAACATTTTGTAAAGATATTATTCTGTGACAACTTGGCAAAATGAAATTGCTCATTCGGGTTTGGAAATAAAAATAATTGTGGAATGTGTAACTTCGACATATTACAAAAGACTACTGAATAAAATATCAATTATAATTTTATTTTTTATAGAATTTTCTTATTTCTATAGTTATTCTCCTAATAAAATTTCAACCCTTTTGTTATCAGTATCTATAGTTTTGAATCCTTAATTCCAGTAGGCCTACAAGATTATAACAAAACAAGTCCGATTTTAGCCTTTGTGAATGAGGAAACTGTGAAAAACTCAAGCCAAATTTGACTGGCCACAAGGTTCGCGATTTAGACCCAGCATCTTTTGTCTATGCCACCTCGCTCCCATTGGTTTTAGTGTGATCATTAGGGCCCGGATTTGTATGTAAAAAAATGTTTTTTTTCCTGATGTGTACATTCCTAAAACAAAGTTTAGTATCCAAATCGAGGTCCGACAAACGCAAATTCCAAATTTTATTTCACATAAAAATACATATTTTACAAAAAAAGTTATTTGAATAAATATTTTCAATATTTTCTCCATAAATACATATTTTAGTACTTTTCCTCATTCTCTCTTAACATTTTACAACAAAAATTTGTGTCTCGAAAAAAATAAACACAAATGCTTTATAACATGATGTAGGCTTTCACGGCCGGTGTCCATATTGTTAAAACTTTCCGGGCTCTGTTGCCGTGGTCCATCGGATTGCTTTCCGGACGTTTCGCCCACAACTGCGGCAGGCATCATCAGCGGTGAGTTCTGCTTCGGAGTTTCCTCGGCGAGGTCTTGCTGTCGACTGTCGACAGCAAGACCTCGCCGAGGAAACTCCGAAGCAGAACTCACCGCTGATGATGCCTGCCGCAGTTGTGGGCGAAACGTCCGGAAAGCAATCCGATGGACCACGGCAACAGAGCCCGGAAAGTTTTAACAATACAAATGCTTTACTTGAAATGAGGTGAGAGTGATTCACTTGCGCTTGCTTATCGGACAAGAACAGAACCCAATCTCAAGTGCGGATCATTTTGAAGCATTTGCATCTGTAGTAAGTGAACTGGACAAAGACGATGTCTCTGCAATTGAAATTATTCAGAATTGAATATGTGATACTACTTTAAAATGTGACTTGGATTTCATATCGGCTAATTTTGATTCACTCAATAAAGAAACTAGAAACTTCTGTAGATTTATTGAGTAATTCAGTTAAAGAAATACAATATGTTGAAAGGCAACATAACATTACCTCAGGTTCGAAAATAGAAGTTCTAAGAACGTAATTTAAAGGTATGTTTGAGAAAAATGGTGGCTACCAAACCCTCTTCTAAGTCGCTCAAGTTTTGGAAGGCAAAAACATAAGTGAACTTGATCGTGTATGTGTTAGTGATATATCCCTCTACAAATATGCAAGTGTGAAGTAGAACGTTCCTTTTCTCAATATAAGGGCTTATTCTCGGATAATAGGCAAGGATTTGTGATCCATAATCTGGAGATAACATTTGTTGTGCACTGCAACTCCAGTCAACATTTTACATCTGATGTTGGCGACTTTGACTTTCAATATAATTTGTTCTAGTAAGTTACGAACATTCTGGTGTTTTTTTTTCTATATTAAGATTTTTTTTTAGTTTTAGCACATATTTTTTTAAATTTTAGCACATATTTTTAACATTTTTAGCACATAAAAATAAATATTTTTAAGTTTTTTAGCACATAAAAATCCGGGCCCTAGTGATCATTACGACTGAGGAACACTGCATTTCACAACAATAAGTTGTTCTTGTTGCTAAGGGAAACAAAAGAATATTATTAATATTTTATTGATGTACTGACATTCTGCATTCAATACATACCGTACTTAATTCGTTTTTATCTTTATACCTATTAATTTTTTTTTAGTACACGCTCTCTAAAACAGCTGCTTATCGGACTGGCAACACGCCGAAAAGCTGCACTTTAAAGGACAAGTCCGCTAAAATTGCATAAAAGTGCATTCAAACTGCATTCAAAATGCAATTTTAGCGGCCTTGTCCTTTAAAGTCGTCATGGCAATCTGTAAACAAAACCCAGACGGGATTGACCAGTCACACCAACTTTAACATGGATTTACGCATATAATTGGTCATAAAACAACAAATTTAAGCCAACACGTTTCTTTATGATAATCAGAAACTTTACCAGGATTTTTCGCAAAACACGGTAGCCCACTTCATCACATGACAACAAATATAAGCCAACAACTTTTCACATTTTGGTTCTCTTGAAAAACATTCCTTACCATGGACGAACAGCATTTAAATGCTGTAATAGTATATCCCTTCTCATAGCCTATTTCTGCCGTGAAGTTGCTGGTAGCAGCTCCAATTCAATGTTTCTGGCTTGGATTGAAATTTCCTCGGTATTATCATTTATATTTTCACAAGCTTTTCATAAATACTAGTTGGTATGCAATATTGTTTACAAACAAGGAACTCATATATTATGCATCTATACTACCACATTTGTTAGGCTATTGCTACGTACGGTCATTGTTGTTTTATGATCTAGATGGCCATGACCAGATAACTTAAAGAAATGACTGACTGCCTTTCATTATAATTAATTATACGGTATTTTTGTTTTATTTCATATAATTTATAGAACTTTTACTAAAAAATATTGTATGCACCACGTACGCAAAAACTTTAGCGGACTCATCCAGTATTTCAGCCTCGGCTTTCGCCTCGGCCGCTATACTAGATTCGTCCGCTAAAGCGTTATTTTGCGTACTTGATACATAAATAGCTATTAAAGAAATGTGTTTTTAACAATTTTTTTTTCAAATTTTCTCTACTACTTTACTGTGCTAGGTTGTTATGTATCTCCTACTGTAATGGAGATAGCCTAGAAGAAACGAAAATGGATGCGAATAAAGTATCTCCTAAGTAATTTTTTGCAGAAAAATGGATTAGTCATTTTATTAGTCATACTGTATATACATGTTTTGAAATACGAATTTTTATTAAAATCGTTAGAGCCATTTCTTTCAAAAATAAAAATGTTGAAAAGCCCTCTTAATATTTAAGTTAAAAAAATCTAATTCTCGGTGGTTCGGTAAAATTTCATAAAGGCCCTTAATTTAAAAAAATAATAATAAAAAAAACTGCCAGACAGTCATACGTAATTCCAAAAACACCTTTTTCGGTTTCTAGGCATCGTCAAACATGTTTTCGCACTGTTGTCACAATTTAGATTTTTTGTCACGATCACAATACTCTCTAATAGGTATAATAAGTACACGCGAGAAAGTAAAAATTATTGGAATGGGATTTTATACGCCTAAATTGGAAAAGTATTACATTAATTTATTTTACTTTTAAATTCATAAATCTATAATTATGTAACGGTATAAAATGACATGTTTCATAGGTTGAACACGCTAACATGAATCACCCGTCCTACCTAATCAAAATACTTTCATATACCGGTATACGCAATGTCGTTGTTGATCGGGTATACTGATACTCATAACGGATAATCAAATGATTGTAATGGAGAATAACGTTCTGTAGACGATAAAAAAACACCCATAAATAAAAATTATCAAAATTTTGCATATGATCCTTAAATTTATAAACTAGGACCATACATCATACAAAGCCTTAGATTATGGTATGCGTATGAACTTTATCACACATCTAACAACCATGCTTGGTGCCAAAATCTTAATCCGATACCGATTAATAATGAAGCTTATCGATGAACCTTTTCGACTTTCAGCGCTGAATGTATTTTTTAATCATTCGATCACAAGTGTGATATAAATTTTATATCAGCCAGGAAAATTTTAATAAAATAGCTGGTTTCTATCAATGACAATTTTAACATGCAGATTAATATCTTCATATTTTAAGATAAAGCATTCATGTACTAAATTCGTATCTCAGCCTATATACAATTTTTGCGGTGACGCATATGTCCGCAATAGCAGTGAAAAGGTTTTTTTTTTTTTTCATTTTTTTTCATTGCACGTCCCCTGGCAACTGCAAACTCATAGAATAACCTCTCTTTTCATCTTATCGGGATAACGTAGCCCCGCCTGGGCATCCCATCTAGTGAAATTTGGCTACTCTTCCGCCGAGTCAGGCAGACCAATACAAACCTGACCAGACTAGTTTTGGCGTCACGTTGATGAAACAAATAATTATTGTAGTGCTCTGTTTGGTATAAGAAAATCATGTCATGTACTCAGGGCTTAATAATATTTAGGAAATATGTTTCGACCAATATGTTACCCCAAATGTTTTATATACGATTACACTAGCACTGAACTTGTTTGTCATCAGCTGTGACAAATCTCATATCCTTGCGGTAGTTAGGGAAGAAAGACGATCTGTATTCATAACACCATTATCAGCTAGAAACATGAAGCCGCCAGGGTAATGGAATCAAGAAGGCATTGAGTCACATCTACTCATAATGATTCACACTACAGCTCTAGGGGTGGCCACAATGGCCTACAATAAATTGGCTGCTTCTCTGTTGAATGTCCATCCCACCGTAACAATTCCAGGGAGGGAGAGAAGAAATATTTCTAACTTCAACCCTCCCTTAACATCCAAGGAGAAAGATTTGCGGTCTACTGAACCTGTTAGCGGGAGAAAATACCTTTCTCACAGACCTAAACATTCTTCTGCAATTTATCTTCCTTGCCACCCACAGATATATAGAGAGTTGCCACCGCACAACTGCAGGCATCTTCTTTTCTTTGTCTTAGGGGGATAATATCAAAGTGGTTAATGATAAATAAGTGTAAAATTTAGACGATTCATTTTGAGCTTAGGCCTATCTACTTATAGTCCGAACTTGTGTACAAATTGCAAAAGGAATATTCGCCTAATATCAGACGAACCACTTTACGAATGTCTGATATTAGGCGAATATTCCTTTTGCAGATTGTTCGGACCATAAGCGAACTTTTACTATAACTCGCATATTACATTAGTTCTTGAAGCACGCAGACTAAGATAGTCAAGGCTTGTAGCTCGAATGTAAATAGCAGTACGAATTCACCTAGATGGAAGGACAATATTTATGCTCAAGGTTCTGATTTAGGCTTATCATTGAGATAGCGGGATGGGACAACCAACTTGCACAGAAGAATGCAGAAACGGATGACGGAGTTCGTTGAGGCACTCCGCTACCGGCAAGTCGCAGGTTCAATTACCGATTAGGTTATTGGAAATTTTCAATTGGTGTAGTCTTTCTGGGAGCACGGTGGCCCTCGGTTTTACTCAGCCTCTAACAGAAATGAGTAGCAACAGTAATCCTGGGTGTAAAGGCGGCCTTTGCCATCTTATCGTGCTGATTGTCTAAAAATCTGGGCGTTTTAATCTTCTGAAAGCCTAACGTCCTTCATGGCCTCTATAGGAATCACTTGACTTTCTTCTTCTTTTACAATAACAGGGGCATATTATTTCTTTGGTCGGCAAATATGAAAATTATATTTTATATCTTACCGGGTTGAGAATCGAACTTCTAACCTAGGATGCAACGTACATTATAATTTTCTATTCTTGTAGCTTGAAGAGAGAGTATTTTACCGCTTGACGAAGTACGAAGAGGAGAAATTAAGATGCTTATCTGAGAATTGTCATGTTTCTAATTTCCTAAATCGTTATTAAGGCAGTGAAGTGTGTTCATTCTCCGCTTTGGAGACCAGGTCGAAACGTTTGGTTGCGTTCTAGTAAAGAATCAAATGATAGAAAGCTTTGCACACAGTTATGTAAGATTTGCCTCGCTCCTTGACCCTTCTTTGATCCATTGCAGTTCACCTGTTTTGCTTTCCTGGCCCATTCGCTATAAAATGTTATCCATTATGTTTAGTTTTCATTCGTCTTCTTTATACCGTCATTGGGGAGGGGTATGGAACACTGGCCGTCCTTATATTTTGAAAATGTCACGTTATATTTGAAACCTATGTATAAATCACGTTGAAATGAGGTTATTTATCTTTTGTGAAAGATTACAATAATTACCCTGTATTTCCTTTAAAAAGATTTCCCATACCGTCGTTAGTTCAGAAGGTAACAATTATTACAGATGTGTAGCGTTCCTACTTATAAGGAAATTAAACATTAATTAAATATGCATATACAAAATTGCTATAATCCGGGTATGGTTTTATTCGTGATAATGGTTAAAGTTACCGTACATCTAAGACAGATGTCATCTAAAAATCACCAGGAGCTGAAGGAGACTACTGCAATAATAATCTGTAAAACAGTAAAAATCATGACGGGGATAAAAATGTAATGGTATTGTATAATACCGATACAAGGAAAATTACCCGCATCTTTATTTTACTTCTGTCAATTTTAATTTCGTTTCACGTTCTGTAGTCGAACGGAGACTCACTAACTGGGAGATCGCTCGAACGCATTGTGTCGGACAATCTACACAATTCAGTGTGTCCTTACAATTTTTGTATGAGAACTTTAAAAAAAAAAAATAGGGAAAACTGGGAATTTAAGGAAAAGAGGGGACAACAATTTCATCCATAAAATTTAGTGAAATTAAAATTTACCTTTCTCTTGTGCATACAAATTATCCAAAATGACTTGAATGACTTCTTAAATTTCTCTTGCAGATCTGGTATGGATAATTTATTCCTCTGAAATAGATAGGCTATATAACTTTCACTTTTAATTTTCATGTATTTCATCAAGAAGTTCATTTTCTTCTGATACTTTGTTATAAAGTCAGCAAATGAGACCCCATTAAAGTGTGTTTTGCAATGAGCAAGGACTTCAGTGTTGCAGCTTTCATTGGTGTAACGTAAAATACACTGGCCGATCGGAATCACAAAAAAGGGGACTTAAGTGTCCCCAATAAAACTTTCGGGGCAGCAGGGCATTTTGCCAAAAAATGGGACTGTCCCGGGAAGATTGAGATGAATGGTCATCCTAACATAATTTCTATTTAATTTACCACAATCCATCAGCCAAAAAGAATAATTATGTTATTTTTTAGATTATTGTTTTTTAAACTTGTCACGTTTTGATGACAAGTACTTTTAAACCGTTAATTATTGTTTGTATTAAATATACCTGTATTGAGTGAGTGAGTAAGTAAGTAAGTAAGTATTGCCCATTTTATGCAATTTACATGAGGTGGTCCTCCAGCTTGGTTAACAACCTTTCACAGTAAAGAAATATTGTTAAGAAACGCTTACTTGATTTAATGGCGGGCTCAGGTAAGCGCGACAATGAACCTCCGCGTTCCATACAATATACTGTATATTGTTCCTTTAGCTTGCTTAGGAATTGTCTAATTGCCATTGAATAACTAAGTATTGTACCGGCAGAGTGCATTATAAAGTTGATAATTATTATGGGAATCAGTGAGAGCATATGTTGCGATTTGTCTTGACTTGTCTTGACTTTATTCTACTTGTTCATTTCTTTCTATTATACTCGTAAAAGGTATATTTTTACCTATCATCATCCAAAGTATCCAGTTTAAATCGCCTCCCACCACGTAATTCCTAATTCGTTACGTCATCAGCGAGATCATATTCTAAAGAATCCTAAGGCCTCCTTTGCTTGACTATAAGACTAATTTCTTTAATATCTTTGAGTCTGTAGTTTTTTATAATATTGATTTCATATAGGCCGAGTGCAAAATCATTTTCATATTTCTATTCTTATAGTAAAGAATACAAAAATAACAGGTCAGATATTGGAACTTTTTGTCAGATTTTGTTTAGGTGAATCCTTATATATATATAATACAGAGAGAAAGAGAGTAAGAGGAGTCATCATGTCCACAAGAATGAGTTGGGCTCCATATGAGGCAGCTGGATTGAAAAGCCGTGGGCAGTGATTAGTCTTTTTCTGGAGTTCGGATTTCAGCAGATGATGATCAGCTTTGCAGTGACATGGGATCGGATTGCGGAAGAAATCACTGCGGATCGCATATTTACATAGCAGCTGCTCCTCCCTCGTATCTCCTGCTGTGCAAAAGGCGCCACAGACTGTCTGAATAGGCGGGAAGACATCTCCGAAACATAAGATTTCAAAAGTTTGTTCAAATGAAGGATTTTCCTGCCATGGTATTACCAAATAAGTAGGCCTTTAAGTAATTTTTTTCAGTGCGTTTTTTTTACCAATGTCTGCCCAATTCATTCATTGCTAACATGAGAATATTAGCCTCCTTAAACGGGGTTGAATTTAGAAAATTTGCATATCAGGACGGACCGCTGAGTAGCCTAATGAAACCTGTGATACGAATGTCAGAAAACTTTAGGCCCGTGTAATCCCGGATACCTCTGGCCATCGTTATTACCTTCATCCCATCCTCGCATTTCTCGGCATGAGTGTGTGTATGTGCGACGGGTGTGTCCTATATTATGTTCGTTTTGTCTCGGAGGTGGTCCCGGCATTGGTCTGATCACTTTTTTTTTTTTTTTTTAAATTAAAAAAATACAAATTGATACAAAATTATTACAAATACAAATAATATACACACAATTTGTACAATTTGAAAAGAGTATTATTTGCCCCGCATGAGCATAGCTCGTGTTCGGGGTCAGTTCAGTCATACTAAAATTAAATTTTGAAAATTATATAAAAAAACATACATATTATAGTTTTAGGTAAAAAATAAGAATAAAAATAAATAAGATTGCTTAGGTGGATGCTCTCCATGTCCTTATCTGGTCTGAATCACGCAGGTTGAATTTGAGCTGGACATGTTGCGTGCATGGGGGCGGAAAGAAATATCTAAAAAATGTCGAGAGAGAGAGAGAGAGAGAGAGAGAGATCCGAAGGAAAAAGACCACTGGGAGACCTAGACGTAGGTTTGAGGACAATATTATAATAGATTTAAGGGAAGTAGGATTTGCGAGGGATGGTTACATTTAGTACAGGAAAGGGTTGATTTGCTGGCTCATGTAAAATAAAATAGATAATATTCCTTTAGCTTGCTTGAGAATTGCATAGGCCTACTACTAACAAGTAAGTAATCAGTAATCTTTTTATTAAAATTTGACATCACCAGTTGTAGTGGTAGCAGAACTACTGAACCAAAGCTATTAAAACTATGCCGCATATGAACATAACGATGATACGATTGATGACGATGATTATACCGATGATCGAAAAGATAATGGGAGTATGAAGGGTATTGTGATGTTGTCGGAAAAGATAATTCTGTGAAGCAGCTTGGTCCCCCCCAAACAAAACACGCATCAGCTACCGAGAAGACAGGCGGCCGTGGATTTTTTTGTGGACTTGCAAGTGGAGAAGGGTGCATGCATGGTAGCGGGTGGAAAAGAATCAGGTTCCAGCTTCCAGCCTCACTCCTCCTTCCTCCCTCCTCGCCGCTTGGTGTTTGGTACAGAGGAGACTGGATGACTCGGACTCGCTCGGGGTCACATAAGGGGATCTCACACATGGTTGCCACATCATCATTTATCACATTCCAAACAACAACTTGTGGCTTGAACTTGAGGCTCTTATTACAACTACCAGATAACTATTGAAAACCACGTAATGCTCTTAAATTGCGTTATGTGGTCATCATACTAAGGATCTGGTGTCCTGACAGAAAATCCATCTGCATTATGCGTACGGAGGTAATAATCTGAGTGTGTTCGAAAACAGGGTGCTTAGGAAAATATTCGGACCTAAGAGAGATGAAAAGGGGACTGGAGAAAACTGTATAATGACGAGCTTCATAGCCTGTACTCTTCACTGAATATAATAAGGGTAATTAAATCACGGATGATGAAATGGCCTGGACATGTTGCTTGCATGGGGAGGAAAGATACATCTAAAAACTATTGACTGGGAGACCCGAAGGGAAATGATCACTTGGATGACCTAGACGTAGGTGGGAGGGTAATATTAGGATAGATTAAAGGGAAGTAGGATTTGCTATAGGGATGGTTGGATGGAGTTAGCGGGCTGCGCAGCATTATGAATCTCCGGATTCCATGAAATAAATAATATTCCTTTAGCGTGCTTAGGAATTGTTTACTGCCAAAGTAACTAAGTAAGAAATTATAACTGGAGGATGTCTGGTTCTGGATATTGCTCTTCATATTTTTTACTAAGGCATTCAGCCTACACATAACGAATATGGTTTGGTTGTTTATGATATATCATTATGTTTTTCCTGACTTTCATTTCATCATAGCATTGATTTAAACAAGAATTGAACGTTTCTGATTTCTAAATATGCAATATATATGCACATTTAGGTCGTTTTCACAGTTTTGGTCATATTATGCATATGTTTTTTACTTAACTGTAATTAATGTAGGCAGTTATTTTTCCAAAACTTGTCATTTACAGCAACAAAAAGTGTGAATGGAGTAAATAAGGGAAGAAAGTATGGCGTTTGTATGGAAGCTTAGCATTATAAGAGAACGCAAAACTTTACTTCAAATTTAAAATTTAACCTAATATTCTAATAATGTAACCATTTTGGGTGATTCATTAAATATGCTTGTTGGTCATATTTTATGGAGTGAATAAGAGAAAGAAATGTTGCATTCATATGGAAGCTTAGCTTTACAAGAAAAATAATAGTCTACTATAATAGAAATTTTGTGCGATTCATTAAATATGTACGTGTTTGTTTGGTGGTACAGTATTTTCTTCTTTTGGATCATATTTTGATTTTTTTTTTTTTGCATATTTCAGACTTGGATCATAAACGTCCGAACCTTAGTAATGAAAATGAAACGAACGCACGAAGTAAAATCAAAACCTTATATCCATTTTATGTAATGAAAGAAAACAATTAAGCGGAGAGTCAACGTGAACGCAAGAAGCTAGCATGACGTATATGACCCTCGGGGGACTCTCAATTTGACATGCCTGGCTCAAGGCATAGCAACACGTATTACCGGTAACAATTTCTTTGAAAACGGCGTTAACACATAATAGGTCTCACTATATTCTTGGACATTCTGATCTTAAAAAAATACAGTTCCTAGTTGCATTTAACCTCAACTTGGCAGAGTTTCACTTTACCAAACTTTTAAAAATAGGTCATTTCTGTGCATGTCTGTGTTTGGCGCGTTACTAAAATATGATATATTTGCAAATAAATCCTGTGGTTTGTAACATAATTTAATTAAGAAGAATAAGAAGAAAAAGAAACCTAATTTAACAAGAAATTATATAAATCATTGATTCAATATGATTTAATCCCAAGAAGTAACTACTTTAATACAAACAAAGGAACTATTGACAAGCCACAATGTAATTTAACCTGAATTATGCGGTTTCGGAGGAGCAATTCACACACCTTCCCCCTTTCCTCACAAGAAAATGGATACTGTGTGGTTCTGTTGGTGTTTCAGTGTAACATATGGACATGTGGAGTTTGTGCCTGTTCTGGATGTGCATGTCCGCGGCATGCTTGTCTGGACGTTCTTGTGGACTGTATCATCGGGCGACGGCCCGAAATTGATTTTTGCCATCTTGTGTGGCCGGATCAGCCACCTCCTTCTGTGCCCGTCTGTCTTCTCTGTGGCGCACTTTCTTCGCTTGCAAGATTTCTTCACTGAATATTTGAAGATGGAACATCTGATCTGTATGCTCTCCGTTTGATCATGTGATGGGTGAAAGTTTGGACTCACCTAATATATTCAAGTAAACGAAATTTGGACCGCAAGAGTATTGCTTGTGTTTTCTGTTCTGTCCCATTCTTGGGCAGGTTAATTGTTATATGCATACTCACTATTTAGAAGAATAGACTCTTCAATATAAACTAAATAAGCATACTTCATTACATCTAGTGTATAGACACTGTTTCATTGTGGGATTGAACTAATGCCTAAATTCATATCGTCATGTCCTCATATCAAGATTATAATTACAAAGGACTCTTGTCAAGGAATAATCATGTTTTGACTGTGGAATTAGAGAACTCTTAGTTGCTCAATTTATAATATTGAGATGTGTTTGCATATGAATGCGTCTCGTTTTGAATGCCTTTTATATATCTATATTTATGTTTTGTTTAATTCAAGAAAAAGAGTTTTCAATATAGTTCTCATAATAAGTAATTATTTTACCTTTTAATTATTTAAAGAAATTAGATTTGATAGCCAGATTGCTGGTTAATATAAAGGTGTATATTCTGAAGTCTATTTATCAATCTTATCAATTTTTATGCTGGTATATGAAACTTAAAAAAAGATGTTGTTTACCTCTATGTCATTAGCTAAACTTCGGAGTTAAACAAAAAGTTACATTTTCTGGATTAATATTGAGTCTTAGCTTGGTATTATTTTTGCTATAGCCTTTCATTCCTTTCTGGCTGGACGGGGAGGATTGAAGTGGTTATCGTTGTTCACGAGTATTTGTAAACATGGCCGGTTCCCGATTTTCTTTTGTCTTTACGCTGCGCGCGCAGCCCTTGCTAGTTTTTCGGAAGGGTTGCCGTGAAGCGAGAGTTGCAACGTTAGTATGTTGCCTGGAGTTGAACGATGTAGTTCTTTGAAGTTTGTTCTGCCGTTTCACTATTTGCTGTTCGAGGTGAGTTATGCTTTATTGCGAGTACATTTTTGGTAGTTAATGCATTTTACCATGCCAGTCAAATATCAGTCTGTGGTTTTCTCACAAACCATGTTTCGCGATTTATATAGTTAAAGTTCACTCGGCCATGTTGAGAATGCCGTGATATTTTACTTAATCCAGATTATTGATGCTTTGAATTAGAATCAGTTCTAGCCAACTCCAGTTTTCCCCATTATTTGTATTTACATTGAAGTAAGGATGTTTCTAAGCTAATACAGTAACAAATAAGCAAGCTTACTATTTTTCATTCTACGTAACTTTCCCCTGGTTTCTTGCGTGCTTTTTTCCTACAGAAATATGTACGATTCAGTATGCCGTGATTCAGGCCGTTGCTACGTAAGAATTTCCTTTTAATGTTTGCTCGTGTGTATATATATAGACATTCACAGTTCTTTGTGTATTTAATTGAAATCTCCTTTCCCTGTCTATGAATAAAGATTTTGAGAATTATATTCTTATTATACTGTAGCTAATATTTCAGCATTTCCGTATTATAACTGCCATTGCGTTTTTCGTGTGAGGCTAGTTCTCTTTTTCCCTTTTTTCTTAGTGAAGTTTTCTTAAGTACAGTTCCGGATGTTATGCTCATAATTAACTGTGGACATATTTTCACCTTTATATTGTAAATCTGAGATTTCTATTTCTGTCTTTACTTGACGTCACGCCGCGTGTTCTAGATTTTCCTCTCTCCATTTAAATTATGCTTGTAGGCCTACTTTTCCGTTAGGAATTCTTTGTGAAACAGTTATTGCTTTTATCAAATATTTTCCTAATCAGTATTTCTCTGTTCCTTTTCTTAACTTGAAATTTTTCTTATATTTAAATTTTGTATAATTATTACCCAGTCTATATCTCAAATTTATATTTTCTTATTTGGAGTATTTCATATTTAGCTATTTCTTATTTATTGATTTTTGGTGACTTCTCCCAATATAGATTTCTGTAACGTTAAATATTTTTCATAATAAGTATTTAGTAAGCTCAAGTAAATGTACCTAAATTTCCCTTTTTATTTTTACATTGCTATTATTTCAGATATTACATGTATTTAATTCTCTGTTAGGTTATTCAGGTTCATAATCCAGATGGTTTGGAAGGTCGTGAAATAGTTTTCTGTACTTAGGATTGTAGTTCAACATTTTGGGGTTTGACTAGAACTGAATCTTTGGCATCGCTGCTTGTAAATAGTGTGTAAATATATATTTTATTTCATATATGTAAAATTGTGATTGGTATTTATTTAAATGATATATATACACTTATGATATTCAAATATATTCAGTATACATCACTAGTGACTTTAATTAGTATTCTACGCATTCCTTCTCTTGATCCCTGAATGAGACGATCTATGTTCTCCTTGGGGAAATGATCCCAGTGGTTGCTTCCAGTTTGTTCTACTTTGATTTGATTATTTTCTATCCAGTTTAGTTGCTGGTTGTAATGTTAATATTATGCTTAATTATTGCTATTCTGAGTTTTAACCTAACCTTCAAGTTTTATAAGTATATTGGAATTTATAGTTACAAATTATTCTTGATATGATAAATAATTTCACCCAGTATTACAAGTAATGAAGTCAAGTTATTACAAGTACATTCAAGTGTTATTTAATTTATGAAAGCAATTATTCTATTCCACTTCAAGAGTTATTCAGAACTAAATAAAAATGTTTATATTACAATACCATCTAAAATAAAACCGTTACAAGTGGTAGCAGACAGCTACCAACATTCTTTAATATCGGCCTTCTGCTGATCCCCTTACTTTTCATGTTGTTAGCTGATCTCATTCTGGCTGACAGGGGAGGAATGCGCTCTTCGATCACATGGTGTTAATTAGAGGATCAATTTTTTTGTCCTTCTTATTGGAATTATTGAATCTTGATTAAATATTTAACATGGATTTACATTACCCTCTTTCGTGGGATCTTTTAAGAAAAGATGAGTTGCTTTTTGAACTTAGGATGCGTGGTGTCCCTGTTAGTGAGACTTTAGATTTGCCCTCTTTATTGTCTTTAATGAAACAAGTTGCTACTACAATTCCCGTTAAACAAATTATTTCTGAGGAAGCAGCATTGGCTGAACTTTCTTCACTTAAATTAAAGGTAGCTGAGTTAGTTAATTTAGCCACTGATCTGTTTGCTGACCCAGAGGCTACGGTTAAACAAAAGCGACGTTTCCGTCATCGCTTATGGCATGTAGAGAATCGTTTGTTCATGTTAAGCGATATGCCTATTACTCAGACGTTTTCTATGGATTTAGATAAACTGTTTCAGGATTTACGTCCCCTTCTTTCTATTCCTGAGGTAGAGTTAATTAATTTGGCAGATGATAATATTATGCAGACTTCTCATGTTTTAAATAGGGTTAATGATCAGCGAGAAGTCTTAGTTCAGACTACCCCGCAGTTGCTAGATAGGCCTAATGTGGTTCAGGATACGTCTGACCAAATAGCTAATGATTCTACATTTATCTCTTCGCCGATGACGAGGAATCTGGAAGCGCCTCTTTCAACTGACTTAATATCTGCCTTTGCGCCACTTAAAGTTCCTCATCCTCTGCAAAGATTAATAGATAGACAAACCATGTTTGTTGTGTCCCAGATTTCTGATGTTCTGGTCTTTTTGACTTTTTTAGTGAAGTTCTATCAACAAGCCCTTTACTTTAAGGTTAGGGATAGTGTGGTGTTACAATTATTATTGGGTATAGTTTCAGATAGTGTTCTTGACATTCTTTGTAAGGCTGTTTGTCTTAATCAATCTGTAGCTTCTTTCCATGCTCAAATATTAACACAGTTTATTCCCTCTCGTATTAGATATGACTTGTTGAATGAATATTACTATAGACCGCAGAGAGTAGGCGAATCATTATCAGAATTTATACAAGATATTAGGCTTCAGGCTGCTGTCTTTCAGATAACGGATTCTGAGTTACAAATCATACAAGTTATTCTTTCGGGTCTCGAGCCTAATACGAGATCTTGTCTTACGTTTGCTCGAAGACCTACTAATTTTGATGAGTTGTCTGATCTTATTTCTCAAGCGGCTGAAGTTGCCTGTTCAGATAGTCGTAGGCCTAATTCTTTTGCTGGTCCTGGGGTTTTGAGGGGAAATTCTAGTAATTTCAGTAATCAAAAATTTTCTGTTCCTCGTTCTCTTAACTCACGTTCTAATGTGAGGGATGTTTCTAGTAATAGGCATAGGAATGATGCCCTTCGTGGAGACAGGGTGCATCGTGAATATTCTAACAGTAACTTTGCTAATAATAGTTTTCCAGTTCAAAGATCTATTAATAGGGGTTTTCCCCATTTTCATTCTGATAGTAGGCCGGTTAATGATATTCGCAACACTACTGTGTTAGGTAGGAGTAATGATCGGTCTGAAGCTAGAACGTGCTATTTTTGTCATCAAGTAGGACATTTAGTTAAAGATTGTCATCAGCGTAGGATTTCTCAAGGAAACTCTCCTCCTATGGTAGCTTCTAATTCTATGGTTCATCCTTCAAATAATAATAATAATAATGATTCTCTTGCAGGAATTCAGTAAGCAGCTGTTGGTATTGCTGTTTGGTAAGAAATTCTAGTGATGTAAAGAATTTTTTGAGTGTATATTGTTTTAAATTGTGTGTAAAGATATCAGTCATGTCTTGGTTTGTGTGGATTGCCCCGAGACTATTTCATGTTATTGTCCAATTTTGAAACTTAAATTCCTGTTACTCGCACTAAATGACATAACTCTTCCTCATATTTTGGTGGCAGTAAATATTTTCTTGGCAACATACTCCTTTTTATGAGAACTATTTAAATTATATAAATATGTAAATTGAATTTTAAAGTGTTGTAGAAGATATATGTTGAAATATATTTTGAAAGATTGTAAATTTTGTAAATGTAATATGAAGTTGACCAACTTCAAAATATTGTATTAATTATTCTGCAGTATTCAGAATAAACCTTGATGCTTAGGCTTTGATGAAAAAAGCTGAATTTGAACAAAAACAAAATCTTCTTGGCCAGGAAGTAACATAATTTAATTAAGAAGAATAAGAAGAAAAAGAAACCTAATTTAACAAGAAATTATATAAATCATTGATTCAATATGATTTAATCCCAAGAAGTAACTACTTTAATACAAACAAAGGAACTATTGACAAGCCACAATGTAATTTAACCTGAATTATGCGGTTTCGGAGGAGCAATTCACACACCTTCCCCCTTTCCTCACAAGAAAATGGATACTGTGTGGTTCTGTTGGTGTTTCAGTGTAACATATGGACATGTGGAGTTTGTGCCTGTTCTGGATGTGCATGTCCGCGGCATGCTTGTCTGGACGTTCTTGTGGACTGTATCATCGGGCGACGGCCCGAAATTGATTTTTGCCATCTTGTGTGGCCGGATCAGCCACCTCCTTCTGTGCCCGTCTGTCTTCTCTGTGGCGCACTTTCTTCGCTTGCAAGATTTCTTCACTGAATATTTGAAGATGGAACATCTGATCTGTATGCTCTCCGTTTGATCATGTGATGGGTGAAAGTTTGGACTCACCTAATATATTCAAGTAAACGAAATTTGGACCGCAAGAGTATTGCTTGTGTTTTCTGTTCTGTCCCATTCTTGGGCAGGTTAATTGTTATATGCATACTCACTATTTAGAAGAATAGACTCTTCAATATAAACTAAATAAGCATACTTCATTACATCTAGTGTATAGACACTGTTTCATTGTGGGATTGAACTAATGCCTAAATTCATATCGTCATGTCCTCATATCAAGATTATAATTACAAAGGACTCTTGTCAAGGAATAATCATGTTTTGACTGTGGAATTAGAGAACTCTTAGTTGCTCAATTTATAATATTGAGATGTGTTTGCATATGAATGCGTCTCGTTTTGAATGCCTTTTATATATCTATATTTATGTTTTGTTTAATTCAAGAAAAAGAGTTTTCAATATAGTTCTCATAATAAGTAATTATTTTACCTTTTAATTATTTAAAGAAATTAGATTTGATAGCCAGATTGCTGGTTAATATAAAGGTGTATATTCTGAAGTCTATTTATCAATCTTATCAATTTTTATGCTGGTATATGAAACTTAAAAAAAGATGTTGTTTACCTCTATGTCATTAGCTAAACTTCGGAGTTAAACAAAAAGTTACATTTTCTGGATTAATATTGAGTCTTAGCTTGGTATTATTTTTGCTATAGCCTTTCATTCCTTTCTGGCTGGACGGGGAGGATTGAAGTGGTTATCGTTGTTCACGAGTATTTGTAAACATGGCCGGTTCCCGATTTTCTTTTGTCTTTACGCTGCGCGCGCAGCCCTTGCTAGTTTTTCGGAAGGGTTGCCGTGAAGCGAGAGTTGCAACGTTAGTATGTTGCCTGGAGTTGAACGATGTAGTTCTTTGAAGTTTGTTCTGCCGTTTCACTATTTGCTGTTCGAGGTGAGTTATGCTTTATTGCGAGTACATTTTTGGTAGTTAATGCATTTTACCATGCCAGTCAAATATCAGTCTGTGGTTTTCTCACAAACCATGTTTCGCGATTTATATAGTTAAAGTTCACTCGGCCATGTTGAGAATGCCGTGATATTTTACTTAATCCAGATTATTGATGCTTTGAATTAGAATCAGTTCTAGCCAACTCCAGTTTTCCCCATTATTTGTATTTACATTGAAGTAAGGATGTTTCTAAGCTAATACAGTAACAAATAAGCAAGCTTACTATTTTTCATTCTACGTAACTTTCCCCTGGTTTCTTGCGTGCTTTTTTCCTACAGAAATATGTACGATTCAGTATGCCGTGATTCAGGCCGTTGCTACGTAAGAATTTCCTTTTAATGTTTGCTCGTGTGTATATATATAGACATTCACAGTTCTTTGTGTATTTAATTGAAATCTCCTTTCCCTGTCTATGAATAAAGATTTTGAGAATTATATTCTTATTATACTGTAGCTAATATTTCAGCATTTCCGTATTATAACTGCCATTGCGTTTTTCGTGTGAGGCTAGTTCTCTTTTTCCCTTTTTTCTTAGTGAAGTTTTCTTAAGTACAGTTCCGGATGTTATGCTCATAATTAACTGTGGACATATTTTCACCTTTATATTGTAAATCTGAGATTTCTATTTCTGTCTTTACTTGACGTCACGCCGCGTGTTCTAGATTTTCCTCTCTCCATTTAAATTATGCTTGTAGGCCTACTTTTCCGTTAGGAATTCTTTGTGAAACAGTTATTGCTTTTATCAAATATTTTCCTAATCAGTATTTCTCTGTTCCTTTTCTTAACTTGAAATTTTTCTTATATTTAAATTTTGTATAATTATTACCCAGTCTATATCTCAAATTTATATTTTCTTATTTGGAGTATTTCATATTTAGCTATTTCTTATTTATTGATTTTTGGTGACTTCTCCCAATATAGATTTCTGTAACGTTAAATATTTTTCATAATAAGTATTTAGTAAGCTCAAGTAAATGTACCTAAATTTCCCTTTTTATTTTTACATTGCTATTATTTCAGATATTACATGTATTTAATTCTCTGTTAGGTTATTCAGGTTCATAATCCAGATGGTTTGGAAGGTCGTGAAATAGTTTTCTGTACTTAGGATTGTAGTTCAACATTTTGGGGTTTGACTAGAACTGAATCTTTGGCATCGCTGCTTGTAAATAGTGTGTAAATATATATTTTATTTCATATATGTAAAATTGTGATTGGTATTTATTTAAATGATATATATACACTTATGATATTCAAATATATTCAGTATACATCACTAGTGACTTTAATTAGTATTCTACGCATTCCTTCTCTTGATCCCTGAATGAGACGATCTATGTTCTCCTTGGGGAAATGATCCCAGTGGTTGCTTCCAGTTTGTTCTACTTTGATTTGATTATTTTCTATCCAGTTTAGTTGCTGGTTGTAATGTTAATATTATGCTTAATTATTGCTATTCTGAGTTTTAACCTAACCTTCAAGTTTTATAAGTATATTGGAATTTATAGTTACAAATTATTCTTGATATGATAAATAATTTCACCCAGTATTACAAGTAATGAAGTCAAGTTATTACAAGTACATTCAAGTGTTATTTAATTTATGAAAGCAATTATTCTATTCCACTTCAAGAGTTATTCAGAACTAAATAAAAATGTTTATATTACAATACCATCTAAAATAAAACCGTTACAGGTTTGTAAATATGAACAAAAATGTTTGACCTGATTCAAGTACTGTTGAACACGTGTGTGGTTTGAATAATAAGGCCAAGAACTGATTTACCAGGCATTCTTGACTACGGGAATCGCATTGCTAGTATTTTTTTTTTTAACTGAAATGGTGTCATATTGTACAGAACTATAGAGCAGGGGTGGCCACAACGAGGATCGCGAGCCGCATGCGGCTATTGAAACCAAGCTAAGAAAAAATATGATGCAGATTAAAAAAAAAGTATATAGTTAATATAATTTAATGAAAACACATTACGGGGAAGTGAAAACTTATTTCTGATTTAGCGTAGAGTGTATTTAGGTTTTCAGAGTAAATTAAGACTCTTTTTCGGAAATACCTTGAGACTAAAACATTCGCTCATTTCAAATGTTTGATGAAAATACTGAAAGCCTTCCTGACGTTCAGGTGGAAACAGAAAATTATTTGTGTAAAATGTCTAGTCTTGCTAAAGAAATCAATGGAAGATTTAATGATTTGAGAACACTTAAACCTTCATTTTCATTCCTGGAAAATCCTATTTGCTGTTGATGTTGTGGGCGATTGCCAATTACAGAGGATACGGTTGGAGTCCAGTTGGAGCTATTAGAACTGCAAGAGGACGAAGCAGGGCCGTCGCGTGGTTTGTTGGCGCCCGGGGCAAGATTTCGTCAGGCGCCCCCCCCCCCAAACTGAATCCCACGTGCACCCACCCGACATTCCACCTATCTGTAAGGATTCAAGGATTTAAGGCCCACAGTAGAGTTCATTATTAGGCTATTATTATTATTAACAGTATACAAGTAAATCTAGCTGCTCAATTTTGAGCAAATATTTATTGTGGGATAACTTAGCAAATATAAAGTTATTGGTGTCAAATATTTATTTGTTCAATAAATACATACAACGTAATATTTAAAATTCAGTTATACCTAACTTATGTTCATCTAACTTATTTTTTCAAATTTTGTTGTTTTATTTTTGCCGTTGCCACGGCGCCCCCCTGGTCGCGGCGCCCGGGGCGATCGCCCCGGCCGCCCCGCCCACGCGACGGCCCTGGGACGAAGGACTATAGGACTTAAACGAAATGGTGTTTCGGCCATAGAATTTTGGAAGAAAGTTCCAGAAGAAAAATACCTACTAACAAAAGAGTGTGCTAAGAGGCTTATTTCGATATTTGGGACTACTGTAGTTTTGGGTACGAACTGTACTGAACGCTAAGTTCATTAAATCTAAATATCGATCTGAACTGACTGATGAACATTTGAGCGAACTCGTGCGAACTGCGCTTACCAATTATTAGTCAGGTTTTAAACTAACAGCAAAAATGAACAGTCGAAAAGCACTTCTCAAAAGTAAAATCTTATTTCTTGTTGTATAATTGAACAATAATGTTTATGAGTAGGGTTCGGATGTTTATGACATGTCATATTTTTTATCCTGACCATTTTCGCTGCAAACACGAATTAAACACGAATTGCACGTTTGTTATCC
Organism: Ectobius pallidus; assembly: GCA_964059195.1. Classification (NCBI taxonomy): domain Eukaryota; kingdom Metazoa; phylum Arthropoda; class Insecta; order Blattodea; family Ectobiidae; genus Ectobius; species Ectobius pallidus. Next base: position 45,381,780 of record CAXKWD010000004.1, on the reverse strand, counting down.
TAATCGGACAGTTTTTATTTTGCATATAAAGTCATATTTTGGTTATTTTTATGGTCTTGGTCATATTTTGGTCATATTTGCTAAATAACGTCATATTTCAGTTATAATTTCGGTAAAGAACCGCAATAATTATAACCTAAATTATATGCACTAAATTGTCGTGTTAAATTTGAAATGTATTTCATTAATTTAATGTTTATGCTCAATAAATAGGTATCTTAATTTTAAAATTAGTGCAATTTTCATATTTCATAGGGACTCACATGATCCACAAAATATTATTTGTAGCTGATGCTGTGAGCAGAGAGGAGCAAATTCTTTAAAACTCGAAGTTCTTTACAAGTAAAACTGTAAATCGCCTGTATGTTAAAAAGTGATTATCTGATTGAATTCATGTGATGTAATCATTTAGTCTCATTAAACGTTTTAATTTGGAACATTTATTTTTAGAAATATGTCCTTTATTAAGTCATATTTAGGATTATGTAGTCATATTTGGTCATTTTTAAGGTCATATTTTCCACTTTTTTAGGTCATAAACATCTGAACCCTATTTATGAGCATAGTAAATGTGGTTCGATTCGAACAGCTTCATAAATTTGCATATTCCAAAGTTAAGGATAGTGGCCACCCCTGCTATAGAGCATATTATATATTTTTAATGTTGATTATATATACGGTACGTAAGAAACAAATAATTTATTTATGTGACAGAATCAGTGCCCTTTATGTATGTTCAGAAAACACGTTCCATCCGTTTATTGGGCTCGTATACTTTAAATAAACTTGACGGGAACATTTGTAAGCAAAATATTTACTGTTCCTAATACTCTTGTTAAAATCCATTCAGCGCATTAAATGTCAGCAGTAAACATATTTCCTTATTGATGATCTTGATACGTACTCCGTCCCACTCACAGCTTCCATGCGGCACATGTAACATAAACATATCCATGCAGTTACAGATTAATGGTTGTTAATGAAGATGATGGTGATGATTGTTAAAATAATTATAGAAACCTAAACTCTAAACTCCGTGGCGCAACATCCCCGAAGGGACTAGGCTTACCACCCGACCGCTGCGTCATCTTCCATAGGCAGATGGCAGGATTGGGGGCATGGTCAGCATTCCGACACCCACGGCCGTTAATGGTGGTTTCCATGAGCGGAGCAGCTACTTCTCTATCAAGTAGCTCCTCAATTTGAATCACGAGGCTGAGTGCACCCCGTCCCACACCTCCCTACCTCAGAACAATTCGAGGAAGTACCGGGGATCGAACCCGGGCCGACGGATTTGCATACTTTTCAGCATGTAATTAACCCACCTTGCCTTAATCTGACGCGCTCGAGTAAATCCCAAAATCCCCTCTTGGGCTCCCCTACTATTATGCACAAATTATAACTGCATACGACCTGGGCCAGGATCGAACTCACGAACTTGGTAACAGAAACATTATTCCACCCAGGCCGATACCGTAAGTATAGGAATATTGCTTTTAAACACTGTGCGATGTTCTTCTATTTATTTAACTCAAAGCTCGACTTTAGTGGAGGAAACACTTTACGTCATGTATTTTGATTCTTGACTTCCTGTGTTGATATCAGAAAATTCTCTTTAATATATTACGAGCGTTTCCGGTGTTATTATTAGGGTGATGTAAAGATTCTGATTAAGCTTACGCATTTAATGGTTTCCGTCCTTATTTTGATTTCCGTCTCGGGTGTGTTTTATTTTGTTCTTGGCACCAAATATGGAGTCTGTAAATGGCATTACATCAGTGCTGCATCCACATTGTATAAAGTAAATCATCCTCAGAATATAATCATCAACGTTGGGATTTCATGAAATAAATTTTAACCACAGTTCTTTGCTGGCTCATTCGGTGCTTTTTTCCCTCTGAATTCAAGGTTCGCGGATATAAATCCAACTGGAAGCGATAGATTTTACAACGCAGGACAAAATTGTAGGACATGTTCTCCGGAACAGACGAGTACGTGTCCAGCATATTAAGATTTTAGGATGTCTAAAGGATCTCAGATTTAAATTAGTATCTCTGAGCAAAATATGTAGTATTTCTCACCTCTATTGTATCTTTGTTTGTAACGACTCATGTGGCTAAAGGCTTTCTTCTCTGTCAACAGTGGCAGTAATGGGTGGGCGGTCATCTCCCCATTTTTAGGGAAAAATTAAATGTTTATTCCTTTTAGCGCCTAACATGGAAATCCTGTTGTATTTATCGCTTATCTTTTTTATTTTCTCTAATTATAAAACAATTTACTTTTCGAAGTAGCCTATATACACACGTTATACAGATATAGAGAAAACTCACTGGTTGGACTTTGGATAATTTTATCACTAGGGGGCGGATTTCTATGACCTAAAAATAGGATATATGCATGCATTTATGGCCTAAAAACATTAAAATATGACCAATAAAATTTAAAATATGACTTTACCACTGACACATTGTGCATATTTTTTAAAAATTTTCATTACAATTCATTTTATTAAAATATAATGTTAATTGTTTAAATTATCTGTAAATTTTCAAAAAGTATCATTATAATGGAAAATTTACAAAATATGATATGAAACTTCAAAATGTCTTTAATATGCACACAAATATGCCAAAAATATGGTCTAAATATGCATATTCATACTAAATATGCTACCATAGTTGAAAATTTCCTAAATATGCAGTTATATGCACAATAAAAGCCGTTCCATTTTCACCAGGATGCTAGGAATCGGGTTTAAATTAGTCGGAAACCTGAAATAATGCAAAGGGGAATAATATGACATGTCATAGAAATCCGCCCCCTAATTATCACTTTTGTTGTAGAATTCATTGTTGGCACATTATATTTTTATTCGTAGATTTACTTGAGTTATTGTACCACTAACAGGTGCTCGCGGTTTCGCACGTCATTATTTACTCAACTGCTAGATGATTTATTTAAATCATTTAACAAAAAATAATTAAAACCTTATATTTGTTAACACTGACATCGTTTTTACATAAATTACATTAATTACATGATGTTATTCTTAATCATATTGTTTAACGTAGTAAATATAAATAATTAAAGGAATAAAATGAATCTTATGCTGCCATATGGGCATACATTCTAAATAAAACGATTAAAACGAGAAAAAGATTCATGAACCTTGCCTAAATTATGTGCGAACAGTTAAAACGATTGATAGTTAAAAAGCTAAAAACACGACTTCGAGGTGCATTTCACGATTATAAAGTACGCCGTCTGGGGGAAAACGACCTCAGATTCGAGTTCCCTACCCCAAATAAACCCCGCATAGTGAGTTTCATCCAAAACATTCAATATTTTCCCATTGATCCCCTTCTGTTCACCTTTGTAAAAAGAAATCAGATCTCTGCGTGTCGTAATGTTATAAACAAATGGATCAAGTAAAGTGGTTAAAAAAAAACCGAATCGATCGACAAATAACTAGATGTGCTATACTGTATTACAAAAAAAATCGCCAAGTGATGCTCCCGGTTTCTATGGCTACCGAGCAATGTTGCCTTCAATTAATTTCACAGTTGAATGTGATCTACACGGAAACAACATCTCAAGTGTGATATTTGATTATACACAATTAACAATAGACTGGCTAATGCCCGGTTTCTATAAACTCGCGAAATACCTATGGGTAAATTATCCAATGTACAGAATTTACACAAGGATAACTTTTACAAACTCAAATAATTTAAAGGTAACAATCACATACACTTGTGGCGAGTTTCTAGATAAATGTCCTCTGGGTAAATATGAAAATGACAGAAAAAATATTCTTATAAACTCGGGCTAGATCTTTCCAAGGATAAATCGTCGGGTTAATTTATCCTTTCATGGATGGCTGGATAAAATTTAACCTCTTGTAGGATCAATAATAATTTAAACAATGAGAATCAAAGCCATCTGAATTAAATTAACTGTACAGCTCCAAGGCCTTGCTCATTATATCATTGTAGGTGATTCTGGAACTAATTTGCCCATGGATAATTTACCTATAGGTATTTCACGAGTTTATAGAAACCGGGCATTAAGACAGCAGAATTTTATTTTGAGTGAGGATGAATATATTTTTTTTTAATGGGCCACGATGAAAGAATTTACACCATAAACATTTTAAAGGGAAGTGTTGGTTGGGGGAACACTTAAAACCACCATGAGTAAGCCATTATTTGAAAATGTTTTTAATGTAAAAAGTAAAAGACTGCTTCCTTTAGTAGTGTGTTAATAACTAAGTTAATGGCTGTCTCTGGAAAGATAATATAATTTGAGAAAACTGAATTATGATGGCTTGACATGTGTGCATGTGTGTAACTCAACACCCCCACCAGACGAGCAGGTCTCCAACATCTACATGTTCCCTCTCACAAGCAGAGAAACACTTCACACATGTCCCTTCCAACGAGTTGCAAGATGCATTCGATTGTGCACAACAAGTGCTTTGTATCAAATTATTTATTACCATGTGCGTGTGTTCTTACTATTAATATTAATGCTCGAAGTTTTCGTCTTCGCTTTTCTCCTTCTTTCAATTCATCATTATCATCACATCCAGGGCCGCCATATCTCGGTGTCGGGCTCGGGCCCAGGATCATTTAGTTGTCTTTCCCTTCTCCGTGGAGCTTCCTTCTCGTTACTCGTGTAACAGAACATTTTATCACACTATTCCAGTTTTCCGTAAAATTATATCACGTCACCGGGATCCAGCGGGCCCCTTAGGGGCCGGGCCCGGGTCCCTTGGGTCCGGCAGACCTCCCCATGTGGCGGCCCTGATCACATCATCATCTTCTCCTAATTTTTAACATCCTTATTTTTCATATTCTTTCTTATTAATCTCATTGTTATCATCAGTTATTATCATTATTAAAGCGAAAAAGTTTTAAGCAAAAATTGTTCAGATTTATATTTAGGTCTGGAGTAAATATCTAAAGTTTACCAAGATCACATATAACATATAACATCCCCTCATTGGTAAAAATGATATTTATTATTATAACATATAGCCATATTTGAGATAACAGAAAGGAAGTGAAATTTCATTAAATTAACCGATGACATACTTAGGAAAAATTGGTGGTCCTGGTAGTTTTCTTTGCCCCTTCTGTTCACTATTTACTGGCACACTTATTTAAATATCTGAGCCTACTTTTTACTTACTCAATGGGAATAGACAATTCCCCAGCAAGCTCAAAGGAATAATATCTATTTTATGGAAACCGAAGGTTCATTGCCGCGATTGCCTGAGCCTATTCTGTGCTAACTCTATCCAATCGTCCCTCGAAAATCCCACTTCCCTTAAATCTATCCTAATATTGTCCTCCCATCTAAGTCTAGGTCTTCCACGTGGTAATTTCCCTTCGGGCCTCCTAGTCAATACTTTTGAGATATATCTTTCTTCCCCATGCGCGCAACATGTCCAGCCCATTTCATCCTTCGCGATTTAATTACCCTTACTATATCAGGTGAAGAAGCTCGTCATGAAGCTCGTCGTTATGCAGATTTCTCCAGTCTCCATTTTCATCTCTCTTAGGCCAAAATATTTTCCCAAGCACTCTGTTTTCGAACACTCACTTCACCCTCGGATAAAATCGTTACCCAGCATTAAAAGTACAATAAATTGGTTACTTCTTTTCTCAGTAAGCTGTAAGGACGTAGATATACAATACTGTATTTAAAGTTTCAAGTGGAAGAAGATGCTGAAGAATTAATTTGCTCACAAATGTGTACTAAACCCTACATAACTAGCATTAAATCCCGAGAGATTCGACTCCAATCCTACATCTGGATCTGAGTAGGGAGAGCCCACATCCTTGTCCCTATTTTTAATGATGACAAAATGCTGGTCCCTCTCGACGTGACAGGAATATTCGGAATACGACGGAGCGCTCCTACTCTTTTAACCCTCTTTGGCGCATCAAGATGAGATAAGAATGGTGGCACTCCTCTCTTTTTCTTATTGTTAAATCTTTCAGAAAGAGTGTCGCAAAGAAAATGAATTATTTATACTGGTAGCTTTGCGATGATGTGCCAACTATTTGAGGCATTTTTACATTGATAAAATGCTCTTATGCACATTTAAAAATCTTAACTCACTTAATAGTCATCTAATTAGAACGTAAGGGAAAAATATTTTTTTTCTAGTTAGATTTTTATTAATTTATCCAATTACTTATTGACTATTCCGTTAAGAATTTACAAAAAGGAAAAAAGTTTTACAATACATTACATTACAATATATGCATGGGTTATATTCAATTAATGATTGAACATATTATATAAATGCATTGTAACTTTATGAATGTTTAATTTAGTACCCTTCGTCTGAGCAGAGCTCTTGTTCTCAGGTATGCATCGGAGTAAACAAAAATATTATGACAAAATTACACAAATAGATAAACGTAATATAAAAAAATAATATAAAATAAGTTTTCACGAACTGCTAATAACGTAATATTTGGAAATGGGGTATAAGTTGGAAAATATAAAAATGGGCATAACAAGCACATTCCTATTCAAAAAGGTCGAAATATATGCATTATTTTTTAAAATAACCGCTATTAAGTTACGTGAGGGAACTATTAGCAAACCCGGCAATCTCCATTTTGATAAAAGATGGAGATATTAACTTCTAATGAAAATTTAGTGCATTTCCTGCTATATAATTAGTGTATGCGTTGTAAATTTGAGTACTTCCTCTATGTGGGAAGTCGGATTTGTAACACATACACTAATTAAATAGCAGGAAATGCATTAAATTTTCATTACAAATTAGCATCTCTATCTTTCTTCAAAATGGAGATTACCGGGTTTGCTAATATACCCCTCACATAGCCTTGGAGCTAAATTTGTACTGTACTGTATTTTGTAGGCAGAGGGAAGATTTTATAAATCTGTTTCTGTAGGCCTAGATTGCTTTTATAATATTATATTGATTGTCTATCAAGCTATTTTAAAATTTAGTTTATGCTGAAAGTCGTATGAAATGGAAAAACACGGAAAAGCAGCCTGAGGCTGTTACCGTGCTTTTTGCGGTTTATTGCTTAAAGTGTTTCTTCGTGGAATACTTTATTAAAACATTCTTTATGATAATCATGCCTTCTTGCACACTACATAATATGAAATGTAATCGCTTCTAGTTCCCGTCTTTATCTAACCTGAATATCATTGATAATATCAGGATTACTTGCATGTTGACTTAACACTATCATGACTGATGAGATGTTATTACATTTCCTCTCCTTGGTATCAACGGCATATCTTGAGATTTCTGCAATTAATCATACATCAGACATAGAATAAGACGTATAACTACCATGTAGAAGCATTATTACTTACGTACTTAATGCATTTTTTACTCTTGTTGTCAAGGAGTAATCTTTATCCTCCATGTACTCACTACTTATCAGTCCAAAAGGCTAAATAATTTCCACTTTATAATTGCAAGTTTGTAGTGAGGAAAAAATCAGAAGCATTGGACCGATTAAGAAATTCGAATGACCACATCGGTGATCGAAGTAGTAATTTCCAGTTTCTAGTCCAGTGACTCAACCAACTCCACCATGTGGTTGTCTAAGTATAGGGTTACGTATAGCTTATAGAAAACTTTAAAAGGGCATGTCTAGCTCAACAACACATTATGCATTCAAATATTGTAAAATGTCTTTCGCCAGTTACTTCAAAAGATTCAGTATCACGTGATTAGCATGAAGACTTCCTCATCCATTATTCTTAGCTCTTTTCTCCTTAAAAAAAAAGGTGATTCCCGGAGAATTAATCCACAGTCAACAGATCAGTATCACGAGAGAGAGAACACTTCGTAAAAGAGGCAGTCAGATAACACACAAAATAGAGAAATAAATAATTAAAAATCTGTTATGTGACCAAGTTATGTCACCTGCAGGCAGGGGCCCCACATTAAATCCTGGGCCAAGGTACCAAATACAATAGCGGACCCTGTTCTGTGTTAAAATGTAAAAATCGCTTTTATGCCCGTCCTACAGGTAACATCTTATAACATAGTGATAGTAATATAGTAATTATTATCATGAAGATAACTAGCGCAAACAGCAATATTTCAGGCACAAATTAATCGCAATATGTTTCTTAGCATTTTATGAAATTATGAATGCAAATAATATATCAAAATGATATTAATATCTTCCTACACCATTTTAATGCCATTATAGCAAGCAACCGCACAAAATCACTTTCCGCTTCACATTCACCTCTTCTGGTAAGTTCATTGCAAAATAAATAGTGGCCAACAATGGCCAAATTCATGTCAGTTGAAATTATTGTAATGGTAAAAAAAAAAAAATAGTGGACACCTATAATGTCACGTATACGTGTCACCTGGTGGGTGACATTGGGCGTTCACGGGTTACGTGAGGCTAAGACAGTTGAATTCGCACACCCTTAATGCGGTCACTTATTCTTTATCGGTACGAGAAGCGGGAATTTCTGTGTTTAGAGTAGAAAAAGTTGTGTGAGTGTTTTTTTACTACTTGTGATGATAGAAAGAGAAGCAGTTATAGTTTAGCTAAATACGTACCAGTATACTGAAGTAGAATCAGTTACAAGTACGATAACATGTCCAGTGTGATGGTTATCACAAGAAATGACGTAACTTTGGCAACGAACATGTTTATTGCTGCGTGTAAGCCTGTCAAATTGTTCTGTTGATCACTTCTTTAAATAATAATAATAAAAAAAAAAAAAATAAAAAAAAAAAAAAAAAAAAAAAAAAAAAAAGTTCACACTCGGGACTGCGTAACTTAAAGGAAGGGTAAACTAAAAAAATACCATTTTCTAATTTTAATCTCATCGCATGGAGCTTTGAATTACGAAACGAATGGTGATCTCGTGAACTTCAGGTGCCCAATATTACGCCTTGTACGGGTGAAGTAAAACGCTCCTGTGACGTCACACCTGACTAACTCGCTGGCAGGACAACAGCTACTGTAATGCTCGCGCCTGTGTTTCTAGTACACCACAAAGTCTCATTTGTGTTTGTTGTTGATAGAGATGCCTGCAATGTTACCTTCTAAGGACAAATCTCGGTATTCACAAATTAATATCACACGAAAAGAAAATGACAAGGAATTATTTAAAGAGTTGCAAGGAAGAAAAGAAAATACGGAATGGTGTAAATGTGGGCTGTGTGTACATATGAAAACGGGCCACGAAAGTGTGTGTTGTTGGGACCGTGAAGTAATTTGTGAACAGAAGGGGGTTGTAGACTGTATAACACGACATTGCTCATTCGATAGCGTTATTATAAATAAAGGTACACTAGTTGCCAGGCGTTATCAGTTAATACTTAGAGCTAATACAGTTCAAAAACAAAACATTTTTCAAGATACGAACAGAGTCACTTTCAGATTCAGAATCATCTTTTGCGGTAGTAGAAATTTCTGAAATGCTAAAAGAGCTATCTAAATCACAATTTCTAGAAGAAACATTCAATGAATCTGTGCAAACATTGACATAAGTTTCATTTCCTAGTTCACACTGAACGCCTACTCTGTTAGAAACTGAATTTTCGGCATAAATACTAGATTCCACATTCATGATTTGTCCATTCCCGGATACTGAAGGATTAGCCTACTATTCAAATCTTGCAACAACTCTCTCATTTCCTTCTTCCTCGAGTACGACGATTTTCTTTTCTTCATTGGCGGTGTTTCAGATTTCCCACGCAAAAGAAGTGATGGCACAGCACTTCTTTTTTAACAGATTGCGGGGTTTCTCCAGATAACTGTGTTCGTAACTGTACCAAAAGCTCGGTATCATTTTCTTCAAAATGTTGTGAACAAACCGTACTGTATTTAGTAGGAACAAATTTTTCTCTTTTTATTTTTATCAGCCATTGCTTATTTACGTTCGGGTGACTTATCTCTGTTGGGAAATCGATGGAAAGATATTTTAAGTGTGTTATCACTCTTCGACGATGAGTTTGTATACCCCACAACACAACAATAAACCATTGTTTGAACAGATACTCACTAAAAAACTGTAACAGTAGACAGAATGCTGTGAAATGTCTTTCACCGGGCGAGACTGAGCCAAGCCTTCGTCAAGCGTGACGTCACGCGCTCATCGCGTTACAATAAATAGATTCGTTTTGTGAATAAATGTGAAGGTGTAAAACATTTCTAACAGTGAATATCATTTCTTAAAAACATTCTCTTTCAATCCGTATGAAGAAAATGATACTGAATTTTTAGTTTACTTTTCCTTTACTTTCGCTGCGTTATCCATGAAAGGATACAACCACGTTTACATCAGAGAGGCATGCACATTTTGAAGCAACGATTCTTTTCTTCACTGAAGGGGAATTTTACCTTAAGTACAGGCAGTGGCGTTTATAGAACAAATTCTGGGATACCGTCACTATGAGTAGTGACTACCGTGACTTGAGTGACGTGACGTAGACGTGAGACATCTGGATTTGAGTTTATATTATTTTTATTTCATCATATTTAGGCCTACCCACACAGAGTGATATTCTAAGTAAAGACATAGACTATCTAGCTCAAGAACCAGTGACCGATCCAGTATAAGAATATGTGAAATTTCAATCAAACGCAAGTGTCTGTTGTCATAATTTTATCGTTTTATTTCTGTCACCTACGTGCATTTATTTTTAATTATTTCCGTCATAAGGACGGGACACTGAAACATCTACACACTTTTAGCTTCTTTGATTAAACAAAATCATCATTGAACACTGCAGCTGGATATAGGCCTATGTAAGCGGCTTTGTCCTGACTGACTGACAGAGAAACAACGAGTAGGTGGAAACTTGGAATTTTGACAGTACCTTCATTTCATAATGTAAGTGCACACGAAGAAAGGGTTTTTCAAAATTTCGATTTTTAATGCCAAAAATTAAATGTTTTCGAGGAGACGAAATACCTTCCACAGGTCTCCTATTAGCAAGATATTATTCAATTGTGAAATTAAATCAAGATGGCCTTGCTCGGATGCTGTCTTGATTCATTTATTTACGATTCGCAGAGATCTGATTTTTTCACACAGGTGGATAGAAGGGGATCATGAATGCACGCCTAAATGGGAAAACCTTGAATGATATGGACAAAACTCACTATGCAGTTTTTTTTTGGGGGGGGGGGCTAGAGAACTCGAATCTGAGGTCTCATCTTTTCCCCGGGTGGCTCACTTTATTCGTGAAATGCACCTCGAAGCCGGGTTTTTAGCTTTTTAATTATCTATCCTTAAAATAAAATTATTTATGCATGGTTTGGATAAGGTTCATGAATATGTGATACGTTTTAATCGTTCCATTTCGAATTTGTATATCCACATGTCAGGATAAGATTCGTTTAGTTCGTTTAATTATTTATATTTACAGTATTAAGAAAAAAATTATGTAATTCTTGCAATTTATTAAAATCGAAGTCAGTGTTAATAAAATCAGGTAAACTGATGTAAGAAAGTGCCAGTATGCTTTTGTTTAATCAGTTACAATTGCAGTTATGATATGCAGAAAATAAGTTTTTTTTATTGATTTCCGAGGTAAGCTCCATATTCATTCATTACGTAGAGCTTCAGGGAGAACAAAGGTCTAGTTTTTTAATCAGCTATAAATCGTCCAGCATCAGCAGAACTATACAGATTTGTGATATCTTGACAATCGCACACTCACATAAAAATACAAAAAAAGATATGTCAAATTGGCCGGCTACGGGAATTGAACCAGGAACAACCAAAATGTGAATCCAAGACATTACCATCTCAGCTACCTCGCTCAATTTAACGATCTACTTTCATAAGTGTATGTGAAGGAATAATGTCATTTGTCATAGCTAACTGTATTGCAAGTTCCAAAGACGTAGGCCTATATGAATACTGCAAAACAATATGTTGTCATGATAACTAATTTGCATTTGATAAATACTTTCTAATAATTATATTACCATAAAATATGCACTAAATTGGGCTTTACTCCGGTACCGGTCAACCGATTTTGTCCAATATCAATAGAGTTCTTCTCATGGACGTTATAAATGCGTATACAAGTTTCATGAAAATCCGATAAAGCGCATTTGAGTTATCGCGCGTACAGACACACGGACAGACGGACAGACATTTTCCCATCCCCACACAATCTCATAAAGTACCATACTGGCAGTTAATAAATAATTTAAAGAAAATATCTAGTAGTTGAGTAAATAATCACGGGCGAAGTCGCGGGTACCTGCTAGTGGCAAATAAAATGGATATTAAATTTATTTCTAAATTGTGGTACATTTCGACAGTCTCTGATATGACCAGGCACAAAATGTATTAAACTATGTTCGATCCAGGCGATGAAAGGCGATTGGTCTAACCACTCAGACACGGTGCTCTTGGTAAATTCATGGAGAACTAAACAAAATCGTAACTGCTATTTTCGTGAAAATCGCGGAGAATGCATTTTCCTTAATGTTACGTGCACTAAAAATAAGAGAAAGTCGTAGTTCTGATTCGTCACACCCCAAAACATACATAATCTAAAATTTAGATTTTTATCCGATTTTCTGTTTTCGAGCTCCATTGTTCACAAACACACACACATACACAGTCATATTTCGTAAAATTGCATATTAAGGATTCAGCGAATCTCATATCGTATAATACACCTGAAAACTCGTCATCAGATTTAATGGAAGAAAACAGTAGTTTTGCTGTCTGCAATACCTTACCTATGATACGAGAGGAGAAAGTAATAAAAAGTCGATGTTTTTTTAAGGTATTAGACATAGGCTGTAGGTTAATAAGAACCGATCTAGAGCTTAACTCGTAGATCGATTACAAAAATTACATTTTATCCTAATTTTTCATTGTTGATACCATGGCGATTAAACAGAACATGCTATGTTACGAAAACAACGTGGAACCTCACCTACGAGTTACAAATATAAAATATAATTTTCCAGATTTATTTAATAACAAAAAATGCTTTATTTATCGTTGCTGAAAGATATTAATTTAATTCCATTACTATATATAGTTTCTTCTTTCTTACAGAGTCATTAGAGAGAAACACATTTATTAAAAACGAAAACTGTTTACTTCAATGGAAGTTGACAGACTAGTGATACAATTTACCCGTGAAGAAGATGCTGAGACTTAGGCCTACATTAAATGAATGCCACTTGAATTATAAGGTCACTTCTACCAAATATGCCGGTATATAATCATGAAATGTCAAAATATATACTAGCTTAAAAGGCCCGGCGTCGCTCGGGTTTTGTATTTTGACATTCGAAATTAACTTATGAAGAACTTTCGATTTTCAAACTCCAGGTCCTTAAATAGGCATGTAGAATTTAAAATCACACTCAAACTATTCCCTCAGAATATAGCTTTTTATGGCTCATAGAGGATGTAGAATTTTGCACCTCATTGCTTCTACATACCATGCCTGGTAGGGGTTCAACTAAGAAGAAACTAAATTTCTGGTAACATAAAATTGTACTGAACGATTTGAGATTTTCCTGGCATAAAATATGAAAATATTCTTCTCGGGTCTACGTTGGATTACGACAAAGCTCTTACCTGGCTGCAAACCCGAAAAGAATATTTTCATAAAATTGTACTGTCTTTACGGAATATTTTATTTCTCACTCTCATATTACCATACAACTGTTTCGGAACTGAAATAAAAAATAAATTCAATACCACTTTCATACTTTCCTCCCCAAAACCTGGGACATAATAATATTCTGCGCGCATAGGACTAAAATGTTCCATCCTTTTTTGTCCCCTTTTACATGCTTACGGCCTAAGATAAACACCCATATTTCTCAACTAAAAATACAAAGCCTACATCTGTGAATAACGTAACAGTGGATAGAATTTTTTACCGACTTCTGATATGGCATAACTTACTCGTTGACACGCACTCAGACTGAGACAGCTGGATTAAGCTGTCCCCGCAATACGACCTCTTATTTTACATCAAAATGTGAAGTGAGAAAATGGTATTCTCTATGTCCAGGGTAGAGAAAATTATGTGACTGCATTACATTGTGCATTATTTTCGTGGATTTCATTCTTCAATATTTATTTACATCAATTAATTCTATCGATAGCCTCACTAATTTTTCAAAGTCCCATATCATTTATTTCCAAAGATACATGTGAACACTGCCAACAAAACACTGTTGTCATGAGAACTATACAGGGAATGTGATTTGAATGTGTAAAAAAGTATTTCGTATCCTCAAAAAATTGGATTTTTGGATTTAAAATCAAAATTTTTCAAATTCTTTCTTAGTGTGCACTTACATTATGAAACGAAGGTACTGTCAAAATTCTAAGTCTCTACCTATTATAGTTTAGGCTCTACGTTTATTCTCTGTTAGTAATGAAGTCAGTCAGGACAAAGCCTCTTTTATATATATAGAGAAGATGTACATGTATAGCCTACATATATATATATATATATATATACACACATATAAGGAAAAATTAAATACATAGATATCAGGTGCCGGTAGCTACTGCTGTTTCCGTATAGGCCCGGGGAAAAAAGAGCATCGCTGCAATCGATTTTTTTGCGATATAGCACATAAATTTGTCGATCGCTCGACTTTTAAATCTGCTCCACTTCATACATTTGTTTGTAACAATACGACACACAGAGATCTGATTTTTTTAAACAAAGATTCATGAATGCATTCATAATGACGCATTTGACCGTGAAATGCATCTCGAAGGCGGATTTTACCTTTTTAATTATCAATCGTTTTAATTGTTTATCCATGATTTGGGTAAGGTACATGAATCTGTGGTACGTTTTAATCGTTTCGTTTCGATTCTGTATGCCCATATGGCAGCACAAGATTCATTTTGTTCGTTTAATGACTTTATTTACTGCGTAAATCAATATAAATACGTATAAAATTACGTAATTCAAGGAATTTAAGTAGGCTAAAAACGATGTCAGTGCTAGGCTAATAAATATGTTTTAATTATTTATTCTGTTAAATACATGATTTAAATAAAACATCTAGCTCTTGAGAAAATAATCGCGAGCAACTGCTAGTAAGCTATTTTTGAGCAAAGGATATATGAAAATAATGTACTTTTTTACGTATGGTGAAATATTATAAATCTTGTATAATAATAAGTAGGCCAATAATATGAATTACATTAGATTGTGTAATAGCAAAGCATTTAAATTAAAATATAAAACAGTTTACTTTCTTGTGAAAGTCCTGTCACGGCTCTCTCTCTCTCCCTCTCCCTCTCTTCTTCTGGCTACCGGTTATCTGTCTCTTTCAATCCTATACACACACACACAGTAATTCTTTCGAAGATACAAATACAGTATAAGATCAAATCTCCCAACTCCAGCAGCCAACTAATTCTTATTTTGATTTAGATATAATTGCAGATTATTGTTTCTGAACTATCTGTGAAATTTTATGCTCAAATAAAATGGCATTTCCTTTGAAAATACCGTACATTAAATTCTTAGAAAGTAAGCAATTATTAAAAAGAAATTTACACTTCATAGAAAAGTACACCTTATTTACTATGCCATGCATTCCGAGTTTTTGCTCATAGGAAACATCCTCCGTTTTATGGCACAACATAAAAAGCATAGGAATAGAAAAATAAATATTTCACAAGTAGGCCTACCATAGAGAAGCGGTCAGTATTCGTTTTATACCATTGTCACTTGTCCTCCTATTTATTAAACCACCTTATTACATGGATGACTATTTCTTTTCATTACCTTTCTCTTGTAACTTACGCGTACTAGTATGACAGTAATGATCATAAGCTTGAAGATAAATCCTATACTAAATAAAGTTCCAAAATCATTAAAAGGGTTCTGAATGTAGGCTTAGAGGACCTCTATCAACTCAGCTACACAGTTCAGGAAGACAGCATTAAAATAACAATAAAGAAAGGTAGAAAAAATAGAATATAGAAAAGACATGGCCTACTATAAACCTAAGCCCAAGGTGAGTTATTTTTTGTGCATAGGGAGGTGTTGTAGAATGGCACTCTTGAATACAGGTAATTATTTGGGATAATAGGGGTGGGCGGGGCAGAGCGGGGGGCGCATCTTATTATGCCTACAAGAACCTGACCAGAAGAAGACCTGCATGAATTCACAGGCACAATGAAAAACGGCACACAAGAATGGAACACGTAAGAAGAGCCAGTAGACAACCTTAAGAAAAATGTCTTGCCAAAGTATCGCATCCAACGGGGAGGGGGAGACGATGATTCGAAGAAAAGATGTTTTAAAGAAAGAGAGCAAGAAAAAATCTCCAAAAGAAAAATGATCCTATGTGTATACGTGAAAGAAAATAATACAGAATAGAAGGCCTCTGCTGGGGGAATAGGTGCAACGGTAGAAATATTTTTTTTCAGATATCTTTTATTTAGTGGCACCAGTACTCCAGCTGCTTTTGTGAAGGAAGTGATCCAGTATTGTCCATTTCAGTTCGGCGATGTGGTCACTGCGCATGCGGAAATATGCCAATTCTTTTATTTGCGTTAAATTTACTGAATCTCACATTATTTAGAGAAGTGCACTTCCTTGGCTTTAGGGTCACTGGGAACTAGCAGATAAGCTCCTTTATCAAACTAGTGGAAATACCCACAACTTACATTCGATTGACATTACTATTTATAGCTATACGTTTCAATTTGAATATACGTACACACACACGCGGAAAACTATCACATTATGGACTAAACTCTAAAATATGGATAAATATGAAGAATAAAAGTAGCAAGTTTCAACTCTACACATAATGAATAACAAGGGTAATGCAAAATAGAATTCAGTTTAGCTTCATAAAATTTTGGTGGTGAATGTATAGGCCTATAGGCTATGTGAGTAAAAACATAAACCTAAATTTATTTCTCGTGATCGCTTTGCATATTATGCGTCTAGAAAAACAATAAACTCTTATTAGATCTCTAATGAATAACAAAGAGTGAGATGTTTTCATTTAGCTTTCATTATGAATCAGTTTTCACATTTTTCACTTGCGGGATTCATGCTGCATGAAGAAGTGTTGGGTCAAACGGGGAGCTCTATGCTCTAGTTGCTGGAGTCGCATGATGGACCGACGTAAAGGACCACAGTTTACAGTTTCCATTTTGCCGTTTCTTCTTTTTCTTAACAGTCATTAACGCATGCCTTACCTGAAAGTGTGCATTTTTGCATTTCAAGGTCACGCGCTAAGCGGATGAAAACTATTCTCTTTCGTTTTAAACAGGAATGTGTGAAAGATGTTACATTTTTGTTGCGGATTCTAATATCACTTGACATTTATGAGCACCGTAAACATTTCCATGGCCAACTAGATTAGAGTTTATGATTTTCAAAGAAAGTAACAGTTCTTGAATTTTAGATAATAACACGTGAATCGAGCTCTTTCTTAATTTTATTTAATGATGTATAACTTCCTTAATTATAACATTAGGGAAATTCTCCTTTCTTATAGAGTAATAATTCTGTCTAATATCCCATTTAAGAGTAATTAAATACAGACCAAATTCTTTTAATTTTGAAAATAGTTATTATGTGGCAGCTGAATTTCACATAAAATCTTGAAGAATTGTTATACAACAAGAATTGTTAACTGTTCTCGTTGTTGTTAAATGCGAAGTCTTTTATGTGAAAATGAGAGAGGATTGATACAATATAATAATAATAATAATAATAATAATAAATAATAATATTCTATTTCCATCCCAATTTTACAGCACAGACAACGCCAAAAAAAAAACTTATTAAAAAGGTCCAGGACAGGCACACAGCCTAAAAGTGGAATCTATATTCGACTGCAAGGTATGGCAGCTCACTCACACCTAGCTGGCAGACCCCTAGAGAAACCTATAAAGGCCAGCTAGGGGAAGGATTTTACAGCGATAAGAAAACTGTGTAGATACTTGACGTCGAGCTCAGCTGGCTGCGTAAAAGTGATCAAACCGATAGGGAAAAAGCCAATATAATTTGCACTAGTTATAATATTTTTTAACAGTAATATGAGGAATACTAAGGGATTTGTTAAGAAAATTTTAGGGGTTATTATTATAATTATATTATTATAGTGTATTGTAATATATGTATAATATATAACGTATTTTTATACCATAAGACGCACTTTTTACCTTTAAAGCATAGCCTTGAAGTTTGGGTGTTTCTAATGGTCGGAAGTAAACTTAAAAAAGTAAATATTACAGGCAAAACTATAATCATAAATAAGGTGTTATAAGTTATAGCGACAACTTAGTTGTAAATTGTAGCACAGAGTGTACATCAGTGCACTTGTCACAATAGTAAAACGAGGGTAATGGAAAGCCAGGTTTACAATGCGAAAAGAAAGTAATGAGGTTTTCATATAAAGAAGTTGCTTCCGTGGGGTGTCTAAATTAAAGCAATACCGTCTAAACAGCAATGATCCGAAATATTTATCGTGCGCTGCATTGAGGGTGTAAAAATATTTTCAGTCTGAATAATCAGTTGTCAGAAAGTATGATTTGTATAAGCAATGAAGTATATACTTCACTTTAAAAATGTTCGTTCACATTAGGCCTAATTTACCCCCTTAAATTTCCATCCTAAAATCAAAGTAGAATATCAACGTTATTATTCTATCCAACTTCGGATCGCGTAAAATAATGATTTTCTCAAGATAGAAATGCTAAGACGCGCTGCCTCCTCCGAGGAATCTTTCTCCACAAGTGGAGGCGACTGGAGCTGACCTATATACAGTAAATGTATCTTTGTTTCGGGGCCTGCGCAAGTTTCCGGGATCTCTCTCTTGCTCCCTCTAGAGTTCCGGCAACAGGTGGAGTGGTCTTTTCATCTCACATACAGTACATTCCCACAGGAAACTGTCTCTTTCTACTCTCCAAGTATGTGTCCAAACAAATGTCAGAAGAAAGTTCAGTTATACAGAAAACTGAAAGGTAACAATAAAAAATGGAGTTATTTTTTATTTTGCATATTTTCATAGAATATGTTTGAGGAGCAAGGGAAATAGGCAAATGGGGAAAAATTATTTCCTAGCTATTAAACTGGTAGTTGATTTACAGATTCTGGCAAAATGTCGTATTTTTCATCTATAAAAGTAAGATACATTCAAAGTTCGGCTAGGTGAGAACCTAGCTTGAGCTTTCATGCCATTCATATGCCATTTTTAAGATTTTGTCGGTGAAAAAGCCAGTGCATTTTATTTTAAGTTGTCAGTTTGTTGCGTAATTTAGACGTGAAGAGTCTCAAGCGGGGGTATATTTCAGAGTGAAAAAATGCCAGTCTATTACGAAACAAGGACAAGTCGGTAAGAAATGAATTTGGTGTAATGAAAATTTAGTTATGCGCTTGCTCCTCTCACGCAGCGGGCCGGGTTCGAATTCTGGTCGGGACAAGTTACCTAGGTGGGGTGTTTCTGGGGTTTTTCCTCACCTGTGAGACAAATGTCGGGTAACTTTAGGCCCTTGTGGTTCCCAGATATCATCTGGCTGCAATATTATCATCTTCATCCCATCCTCGCCTTGTTTGGAATGAGTGTGTGTGTCTCGTCCTATGTGTACGTGTTGTCTCGGAGGTGGCCCCGGCATTGGGCTGATCACTCATCCGGGGAGGCCTCCATGTCCTTGTCTGGTCAAAAAAATATGTAAGTGATCCATAGGTACTCCCTCTCCCGACAGGTCACGGCCCTGTAAGGCCCTGGCGGCTTGGGTCGCTTAAATCCTAAAAGGGAGAGGTAAAACTAAGACAAAGAAGGAAAGAAAGAAAATTTAGTTTAATTTTCTTTTATCTTTATAATTATAACGTAGCTATCCTATACATAATTATTCTCAATTAGTTTTCAGTAGTCTTTTAGAATAAACTGTATCGATATCACGTAGGCTATTGGAACATATATCTACTTGCAATAATGATTAAAAACATTGCAAACATTACTATGGATTTTTTTAGTGATAGTAAAATGCACCATACTTAAAAAAATGAGCTACAAAATGACTGCGAAAACTGACCCAAAAACTAAAAAAGACCCAAAAAATGGGTATGAAAATAGTTGTTTATTCATCAGATTTGTGTGTATTCTACATGTATATTGTAGACCCAATTATAAGCTTGTAATGAGTTAATTGGTACATATGGTTAAATGCAAGTAGCAAACAACGTCTTTCTGTATCCAGATTAAAATTATAACAAGATCAATTTATTTATGCTTATTTAGAGTTCCGATAGTATTCAATGTAGGCACAAAAACTCTATTGGATGCAAAAAACAACACAAAATGAGAAAATAGTTACTTTATATTTATTTAAAATATCTAAAAATATGAAATGTGGAAAAAAGACCATAAAACGGCCAAACAATTACCAAATAATGACTATGGCTACTAAAATTACCTAAAAATTAAAAAATGACCCAAAAATTACTATTTTTATAATCTAGGAGTCATGATCAGAATATCTGCACTAGTGGGCAACGTCCATGATGATCCAGTTAAAAGATGACATGTCATCAAAATCCGGACACTGCTTATTATTAATGTAAGTTATAATATGTACTATGAAGTGTGTAAATGTATAGTTTTTTTCACAACAGAAAGGGAATAAGTCATCGTATTTTTCTGGAAAACTCATTGAGAATTGGACAACTAACATGGTAATAATTATATTAATCATCATTGTCCATAAGCATAAATGAAATACGAGACAATTTCAACAGAAGAGAATTCTTTCGTATACGGTGAATACGACGCACTGAAGTATATTTTGACTACGTTTCAAAAATTTAACTGTATAGAACATATGACCAACTTAATAATTTAGATCGATTTACACAATGCTTGTCACATAAAGCTACTGTAATTTATGCCAATGCAGCTGTGCAATCTAATTTCAGTCGCCACGTGTTCCTGATGGCGTAGTCTGAAATAATGTTCTGGGTATGATATTCAATACATGACCCTATATTACAGTAACTCTTGTTGCATAAAGCTGTCAAAACTGCGGTGGCTTGAAAGTTAAATACACACATGCCAAAAAGGAACTTCTAGGATTACATAGGCCTAAGTGGAAACGTATATTTTCTTTGGTTCATCTAGTGACGTAATCATTTCATTTAGGATTAAGAAAACATTTATCCTATGTGGACATTTTAAAACAACAATGCGTGATTCAGAATTCATCATAACCTTGCGTTGACCTAAATTTAAAGGCAGTAGGACTTCAGTAAGCTGTTTCAACCGCTGCTTAGTGTTCTAAAATGATTATGATCAACTCGAGCAGAAATTTGATTTTTATTAATTTTTCGAAGCTCGTTTCTTAGCCGAATATCGTGTTGTATTTGTGTTAATGGTTCATAACTGTACTCGAGGTTGTGCACTGGTGAGCAGATATATATTTTTTCAGAAGTTGGTTCAGAATTTTTTTGTAATCCTAAATTAAGCAGTGTTAATAAAATTAATAATAACCCGACATACATTTGTGCAGATTGTTAATGGCCATGGCTGTTGTATCAGAAGGTCGTGGATTTGTCTACTGATCTTATGAAGATCCATTGAGGTAATGTCCTCATCAGGGATCGAACTTTGGACCTTCCGGTTTGGAGCGCAGTGGTTCAACTAACTGCGCGTGTCACTTACCATTACTTGACATGAAGATTTTTTGCGGCTTTCTTGAAACATCTCTTAAGAATACTGTAGTTTTAACTTTTATGCAATAAACACATGCGACTTTTACTGACATATTGAAATCCAAGAGGTTTATTATGATGAAATTCGCAATGATGAAAACTAGAAATAAATAATTTATAAAGTATCGTTAAATTAAAAATGAAAAATAAGCAAGCTTCAAAATTGAATTCGCCTTCAAAAGCTTATCCTTAATCAAATAGAAAAATAATACTGAAGTCGGTATAATTTAATATATATATATACATAATTACCCTGTAAACGTTTCATGTAATATATATTACATGAAACGTTTACAGGGTAATTATAAACCCCTCATTTCCCCCAGAAACTGAGCCTGAAGTCTTGCTTTGCTAACAATACGGCTTTGCTCTTGCACAAATTTTGTCGGAATGTAAATCTTAAAAATTGCATTATCCATGCTTAGGATTGTGAAAAGGATAAAAGGGTTTCTAATATTTTTATTATTGAACTGACAATGGTAACTAGTCAGAGCATCTGAGCTCATATCTCATGATAAGATACTCGCGTTATCTCAGGAAATTCTGTCATCAGGAATATGGATTTGCAAGTTGACCTGACGCAAGTACTGAAATGTGATTCACGTGCCCACATCCTTTCACGAAAAAAAAAAAAAGTCGTGATAACTGAAGATGTATTCTACTGGCGCCATGCGGATAACAGCCTGGTTAAAAGCATTTTTGAACATCCTAACTTTATTCCTTTATTTCTTTTTAATGAAATTCCACAGGAAATAAGATCTGTAAAAAACTTAAATAATTTTAAAAAATGTTTATGATTTTTCTGTTAAATGATTAAGTGAACAATATTTCTATTACAATTTTATTATAATATCTTTGAAGTATGTCATCCTTTGTAATACTGTCCCTTAATGTGAGCAATTGGCTCGTTGGGACCTTTTGTTAAATAAATAAATAAAAATAAAAATAAACCCTAAATTGGAATCAAGAAATCAATGTTAAGACTATTGTCGGTAAGTTATTGATCAGCACTTTAAACAAACAAACAAATATTATTGGAAAATTATAATGTAGGGAAATAATTTGTTTTTAGCTGCGAGGCCATATCAGGAGTTCGGGATGCGTGCCTATACAGGTAGGGTAGGCCCTGGAACTATTGACTGTCAATTGTTTCTATCATTGGTGCCTTTCTAAGGAGTAAATTTCAATGGATATGACACAAAATGAAATGGTGAGGATGATTCATGGTACGTGAGTATCCAATTCGACATTAGCCTTTACGACTGGGGAATTACCTCTACCGGCAATTATTAAGCAGAAGAGTTATTTAATGCTTAATTTCTTAATGATTAATATTTGCCGGTAGAGGTAATCTTATGGCTTCGCAAAATGGTAGATGTGATAATATGAATTTTATCACATCAAATCTATTTTTAAAAACCAACTTATACCTCTACAAACAAAATTGTATACCGTAAACAGTTCATGTCTTTTTCGTATCAGCATACTTTCACTTAATATAGGTGAAAACCTGACATTTGTCGTTTGTGTTACGCGACTTCTTTTTTAATCACCTCACCAGAGATTGAAGTAAGTTTTCTTCTCGTAGTCAACAGCAGCAAACAGTGTTACGATAAAATTAACTTAGATTTCCCTAACACCACAATAAAACGATATTGTTATTATTATTATTTATTTATTTATACTGGCGCAGTTAAGGCCATAAGGCCTTTTCTTCCACTGCACCAGTAAAACTATACACATCGTAAATAATACATACTACAAACAATACAAGAATTGATCAATTATAAATTAAAACTAAACATGCTACAGACAATAAAATTACAAGGATTTAATTACAAGTTTGATAAACTAAACTAAAATAAAATTAATGACTAATAAAATGGATATTCAACATATTTCTAAATTGTGGTACATTTCGACAGTCTCTGATATGACAAGGCAACGAATTCCAAAAGCGAGGAATTGATACACTAAATGTTGTATATCGGGGAATAAGCAGTAGATTTTGGTTATGCGTTCGTGAGGTCGAAAGGAGATTAAAACGAGAGTGTAAGTAAGAAGGAGAGGAAGATAATAATATGTTATGAAGAAAGATAAGAGAATGGATCGTTCTTCGTTGTTTGAGGCGCATCCATGACAAGGTGTGAAAAGATGGCGTCACTGGTCAAATCGTCTGATATTACAGATAAATCTAACACATATTGTACTGGGAGTGAAAAAAAATTAAACCGACCAGTCTTTTGTCATTAATATACTGGAAATCATTATTATTATATGGCATTTCATCTTTAATTCTCAACGAATACCAGAAATTTAAGTACTATTGAACAATTTTCACAGTGACTCTTACAGAAGCATGTTTGTAAAGGCAAAATCCGTTCCTAAACTATTTTCAGAATTACGATGAAGCTTGGAATAATTCTCGTATTACTAGATGCAGGAGCATGGTACTCCTACCAACATAATACCAGGCGTCTCAATTTACTAAATTGTACCCGGGTTTCATAATGCATTGCAAATCGCCTGTCGACATACTCGTATTACCATCTTCATCGCTCCAGTTTGCAACGAGGCTCATAATTTCCAAACCAAAGTGCTGGAATTGTGTTTCACAGTAATATCGAAACCTGCTTCTTCAAATTACGTAAATATGAATGTTCGGTCTGATTGTTACTCTGATACTGTACTTGTTCAATAATTTAAATAAAATATGGTTACAGAATCAGTGTACTAAACAAAGGAAGATGCCATGAAATGGGACGTGCATGACTGCTCGTACGGTTTTAATCGTATTATAATAATAACAAATTAAAACTGATTGAAGTATTGTTGTGGATTAAAGAAACATTCATACAACAGATATAACATTTATACGGTATATACAGTCAATCCTCGATATAATGCCACCATCCGTTCTCTAACATTTAGTGGCACAAAGCGAGGGTGGCACTAAAACGAAATTTAATTTTTGAAACAACTATGCCATAATACAATGCTGTATTAATTTACTGAACTGTATTATGAAAGAAAATTAAATAAAAGGCAAATAGAGAACTCTAGCACAAAATAAAATACACTGTACTATACTGTACAGTAACTCAATTTACTATAGTATATGTCCAGTGCTACAGTACACAAATGGGTTGAAAATCATGTGGGGTCCATGTAAATAATTATGGTTACAGTACAGTACCTTTGGTCTTTGTTTTAAAAAGTAACTGTAACTGTAGTGTAGCGTTTAACAGCTGAACGGACATTGAACTGAATGTCCCATCGTATGAAGAGCTCTTTCTACCTGCTCCACCCTCACGCAGGCTGTCTGTCCGACTATTTAACATAGCTTCCTCATTCCACCGCACTACATTTACAATTAGTGGCAGGGGAACTCTCACTTCTTGGAAATAGAGTACAGTATGTTTCTTTAATTATCTTCCTAACATTAATGCCAGTTTTAAAATAATTATGCAACTGAAAAAAAAAATCACTGCATGCTATATTTTGTGAAAATCGTATCTTATATTCACTGGCACTAAATGAATTGGCACAGTAACGAGGTTTCTTATATATTTTATATGGGAGAAGATCCGTTCACTTGCATTTATTGGCGCAGTGCGAGGGTGGCACTGTAAAAAGGGGCATTATATCGAGGGTTGACTGTAGTAAGATAGATTATTTGGCAATATTATTTTTGCTAATATTTAAAGTAATTAAGTTTCATTATCAGGTTTCATGATTTTCTCTTTGCAGAATTAGACATTTTTAAATGTAGCAAAGCATTAATGCTGACACCTCTATTAAATTGTTTTAGACGGAGGTAATATGCTACAAAAGGACCAAAAAGCTGCTACCTTTTGCCACCGGAAAATCATGAAATAGATCCCTGAATTACTCATATAAATTACAGGAAAATAATAAGTAGCCCTTGTGTTGTGTTGTATTGGAGTGTAATACATCCACACATCGGTACACTACAAGAAAACAGGATTTTCCTAATGCGTGTACAGTTTCCCTTGAATTTCATAGCCTTACAGTGAAAACAGGCAGCTGAATTTTTGCATATGGCCTTGTTAAAACACACTGTTCTGCAACAGAAATTTCAAAGTACGGTACATCGAACATGAAGATGTTAGACACTTTTCTTGCTAGTCAGTATAAAGATTATAACAAGAACGAATTACAAAAACAAATTAACAGCGGAGCCTTTCACTCAATTAAACGAAAGTAGTACTTTGGATCTAAGGACTCAAAATATGTGTAAATGCTGAAAACTTGACATCTAATTTCAGGGTCGGAAGCAATAGTTCCTCTACTTTCAGTGCCTATGGGTACGCTTGAGGTGAAAGTAAAAAGGGAGACTCAGGGTATCTCAAAAGTGAACCTCAAGAAAAAAAAAGAAAAAAAAAAAATCTTTACTCACGCTCATAGGTTTTTAATCAGTTTAAAATAGCCCAGTAACACCAGTGCTTTACAGATTTGTGTTAACTTAACAATCACACACATGCACACATGAAAAAAAAAACAAGATTGCCCATAGTTGCATTCTCTATAATGGCATTATGTAAAGTTAAAATGTCTGAAGTTCTCACACGCATGCTCGCACAAAGTTATTTATCTGCATTTATCTGTACTTGCCAGACGATTGCGAAAGTTGGTGTTGGTAATTTTCCAAGAGAACCTGTGATATAATGATGAATGAGCAAATATCTGCAATACGTCCATTACGTAAAAGACATATCTTGCACTGATTCACATGTTTTGCTGAGGGTAATTTCAATTCTGAATAGAACTTTGATTGCACAGATTCTTCGACGGCAACAGTATTATACAGTGTGTTAACGGAGAACATCAAAATATCGAATAGGGTCTTTTCGTACCAGAAAAGTCGCAACTATAATATTCTTCTTCCCAAAATAAAAATGACACTTGGACATTTCACCACCCAAAAGAAGAATATCATTGGGACTTCTCGACACACAGAAAAAAGAATATATATATACAGTAAGCTATAAAGACGTATAGAAGACAGCAAGAAGAAGACATATTGATTTCAAACCAGTTTTACCTCTATTTCACGTACTGTTTAATAGGTCTAGTGCTTTATATTATAACATCAGCATTGATAAGCAGAACCTACTGATCTCCATTTTAACCAACTGTACAACTTTTATATCATACAATCTAGACTATTGTATTGGTATACAATTATTATACCAGTGTCGTGTGTATAAAATACCGGTACTCCCTTACATATGTTATTGTGGCCACCCCTGTAATACACCTAATATCTTTGTGTGTAATGTTAAAAGGAGGAGAGGCATTTTCCATACGCCACGACTCACAGCTCCATTCGAAACCACGCCACTGTAAAAGAAGCTCCTAAAATGTTCGACTGAAAAATAAAAACAAAAACAACTTGTCTGTCTTGTATTTTTGTTTTGGAATTCAGCAACTGGCAACATGGCGGCCATGTGAAGGTCAAAGTATAGGAAAGAGGAAGATGAAAATGAACTTCCCTGAAAGCGTGTGAGGTCAGGGGAATTCCAGTGTTAGCTGGAACTAAGGATAATAAGCACACAACTAACCAGGTTTTTATATTCGCTTCATATTAATAGCTTATTGGCTGCATGTCATTAAATAGAAGGTTGCACACGTATTATAAGATGATGTTTAGTAACTATAGGCTATTAATTTGGATGTTATTATCTCCGTACTCTTTACTTCTCCTATCCATATAATATGGAATAGGAGTTATTGTGTTCGGTCCTGAAATTCAATGTCGAGTTATTTGCAAGAACACAATTTTTGAGATTCCTAAGTTAAAAATCCTATTTTCAATTTTTTTAGAATCTGTGAACTGTTTGGTTTGGAAATAAAAATATCGAAATGATATGTTCAGACATTTTCCGATGATGTTGTAATGCAGACGGCTTTCTCGTATTCTTACACTAGTGTATTATCATTTTACATTATGAAAATCACGTTACTCTGAGAATTCTCTACCTCGGCTCTAAACGACCTTCTTTACATGTTGCAAAGTAACTGTTTGTAAAAAAAGACCTGAAACTTGTTACAATTTGTGTCTAATTACCTGAAGAGTATTAATAATTACCCAAATATATTTTTTTCAATAATGTTACATCAGTCATTTTAAATTATTTATTACTACGGTATGTGATTATGGGCGTCCGCAGAAATTTTGTCAAGGGGGCCAATGAACAATTTACTGCTACCACCATCAACACTACAGGGTCTTAATGAATAACACCGAAATATTTTACCGTGTATAGAGGGGACATAGACAACCAACTTTAATTAGGAGATTTTTGCTCTATGGATTCAATTTTTCCTGTTAGTGCATAAATTCTTCTAGGGCATGGCCGACACTGCTTCCAACATTTGAAAAAATTTCAAAACAAAGGAACTTCGTTGTTAACACTGGAGTAATGATTAAATAAACTATTGGAGTGGCGATTAGTCATGTGATTAGACTTTAAATTTTGCAGGTTATGAAAACTAAATTATGATATAGCTGTTGATGAATGATTAAGAATAAGGTTTTTATCGATCACTAAGAAGGCGTGAAGTCAATTTAATGAACATTTTAACCCTAGTTCGCTTTATTATTGACTTATGAGCACCAATTTGTAATTACTTTAATGCCCTGTAGCATACACATTTTACGTCATAGAGCAAAAATCTCATAATAAAAGTTGCTTGTCTATGTCCCCTCTATATACAGGTAAAATATTTTGGTGTTATTCATTAACACCCTGTATGCTGCTTCTACTACAATCACTTTATTATTTTTATTATTGTTATTAACATTATTATATAGGCCCTAATCCAAATCCTTGATTTACTGTAGCTGGACCTATTACTTTGGATACAAAGAAAATATCTTAGGTTGGACGGTACATTCACATGGCTTTTCTACCCATTACAATTTCTCAGGTACTATTCATGTAAAACGCTATACAATACTTTCGTTGTTTTACCTTCATTATAATAAAATATTTGGCTATAAATGTTTTCAAGTTTGGATAAGTAAGTATTCCTACATGCTTACTGTATATCTAAAAAATAGCTATAGTCAGTAGGTACAACTCTTTTTTGTCCAAACAACTCCAACTACAGCGTGTGGACACTTAAGCCTCACTTCACATTGGTTGCTTATAGTCATTTAGTTTAGAGATTTAGCCTATGTGTAAACATAATTTCCAGGGGGGGGGCAATGGCCATGTATGTGATCATTAGGGTCCGGATTTGAAGGTTTTAACCTATCTTTCCCCCAGCTTCCTAATTAGAACATTTTAACGTATTTTTCCGTTTCATATTCCTAGCCTCAGAATATATGAATCTTATAGAACCTAAAAATTGCTAAATCGGACGAAAGGGCCTAAAGGGGCTAAAGAGGACTTTTTCTGAAAACTAGGGGTTAAAGAGGACTTTTGCAGTAAAACACGATTTGTAAATAAATTTTCGAATTAATGCAAATTGAAATAAAATTTATTTTCACATATTTAATATGTAACTTTATGGATTTTAAGAAAATACATAATAACAATAAATTTATACAACGCACTGAAATTAACAATATATATGTCACTTGTCACTTGTCTTTGTAACTCGAAAATGTGCCGCCTCGCCGTCGCAGGAAATGAAACTTGAGCCGTCTTCAATACTTTGAAATCTGCAAGTAATTGTCGTTTCAAATTTCAAATAACAAGTTGCCGATCGACGACAGAGAAATATAGGAGGGTCTGTGTCAAAAATTATAATACAAATAGTTAATATTAGTGTTCTATTAAGGCGGCTAAAATCGTTTCTTTAAAGCCGAAAATAAAAGGCTAAAATACCTTTTATAAAAGCCTAAAAATCCGGGCCCTAGTGATCATGATACCAAGTATTGTAATGCAATGGGCGAAATATGTTTTTACCCCGTACGTTATTACGTCTGCCCCGGGAATGCTAACGATCTACAGTTTAATGGAAAACAAAGAAATGAAGTAACACAAATGTGTTACTTATGGTTACTGAAGAAACAACATTCAGACTGTCACGATGTATCGAATGAAACAAGCATTGAGTTATTAAAACGGATTTCATCCGGAGAACGAGATCGTCTAGCTTGTCAGACAGTTAAACTGCGGTACTTCTTCAATACCGTACTCCAGCCACATTAAGTATACGTATGACACGGTAACACTAGTTCCTGGGTTAGTTGTGTCCATGCTTCAGCTATTATATACTGGTTGAAAAGCATTGGGAAAGGTAGGAAAAAGCATTGCCTACAGAATGGTTATCATAGGTAAATGCAACGAGTAGGCCTACTTTGATAAATCCTCAAGTGATACAGACTCTAGAAAACTTCAAGAGTACAACTGACTATTTCACGAATAAAATGGACGGATAATTAACAAATTATTGAAGTATATTGTAGCCCATTTGCATGTTCTGAATAGCATACCCATGTGTAGTCAAGCTTACTTGCTTTCTCATTGGCAATTATATATTTTATGGAACCCGGAGGTTCATTGCCGCGCTTACATGAGCCCTCCATTTAACTCTATTCTGTGCTACCATCATCCAACCATCCCTCGAATTTCCTACTTCTCTTAAATCTATTCTAAAATTCTCCTCCCACCTACGTCTAGGTCTTCCAAGTCATCTTTTCTCTTCGGATCTCCCAATCAATATTTGTTTACATATTATGTATTTCTTCCCCCATGCGTGCCACATGTCCAGCCTATTTCATCCTCCATGATTTAATACCCCTACTATATTCGGCGAAGAGTATAGGCTATGTAGCTCGTTACTGTCCAGTTTTCTATAGTCCCGTTTTCATCTCACTTAAGACCTTATTTAAAATACTATGGTTTCCATTTTGTAAACATGAGTAGGCCTGTAATAGTATTACTGTGTCATGAATATTTCTAATTCTGACTGAGTGGAAGGGAAGGTTTCAAGTCCTTATCTCTGCTAGATAAAATAACACAATTTAATGATAATAATAATAATAATAATAATAATACAGTGTACTCATTACATATCATCAGTTTTATTTCTGTGAACAAACAAGATGCCAAGCAATAAACATAGTTTGTCCCATGAGCTAGGTGTAGTAATGGCCTATGTTGATTCAAGGGTGGTAAGTACATCTTTGGATATTCGAGGAAGCGAGTTTTTAAATTTCCTTCATTCTGCAATGCATTTTATTCATGTGTGTTGCATACTATTTTTTCGACGATAGGCATACTAAAATATTACTTAGGTGAGTAATGGATAATTAATCTTTAACAGCTGTTTGAGATGGTGGTCAAGAAGCAAGAGGTAGGCCTAAAAACTATAATAAGTAGGGGATAAAGAAAGAAACTATTGTTGCGATGCAAATAATTGTAGCCTGTCTATTGTCGCCGTAATTTATAGACTAAAAGAAAATCGTAAAGGTCGCGGATCTGTGTTTTCACCTTTTTACTTATAATTTTTTTTTATCGAAATCTATCCATTTTAGAGGGAAAAACACAATTTCTGCCAATTTTAGTTTTCATGACTGTTTGTACCACGTCAATTACACAAAGGTAAATAAACGAGCGTTTGCATTCTGAGGAGCTATTTGATAAAGAAGTACCGGCTTCGGTTCCGAAATCATCAATAACGGCCATAGGAGTCGGCATGCTGACCACATGTCTCACGGTTCTGCCATCTTCAATTAAATTGAAAGATAAAAGGAGACGACGCAGAGATTCGGATATCAGACTCTGTCCCTCCACGGAATTTGTGTGGTACTGGGTACGCCCGTGGGGAGTCAAGTGACCATGGCGTCAAAAGTTTAACGCAGTCTCCGTGGCCCAATCGGCTAGCGCGTTCGGCTGTTAACCGAAAGGTTGGTGGTTCGCGCCCACCCGGGGGCGGAATTTTTTTCCGTTCTCCATCACCGTGGTGACCACGGCATGCTGGCTTGCAACCATAGGGAAGGGCATTGCGGGAATGGGTATTTCTGTACGGTCGTTTGTGTGTTACCTGCTAGTAGATAATAACATTATATAACTTATCATAGTGTATCACCATGATAATAACCGATAAGATGATATAATATATATTCACGGCAAATTTGACACGCTCAACAAAGCCGTGTGGTGATCAGACCATTATGTTTAACCTACACAGGTTGCAACGTTGAGTTTCCCCCATTGCCGACCTTCATATAACACATGTTGTTCCGGGAACCGAAGCCAGGACTGGCGAGTTTCACCTAAGCACAAGGTCAAGGCTACGCACGGGTGTGGTGACCACAACACTTGACTGGTTTCTGCACTACAATAATGTAATCACCACGCTCCTCACTTTCCTCGTCACTCCTCACTGTGCCAAGAAAACTCAAATTAAGCATTTGCTTGGCCATCAATACCACATAAGAAGAAAGGGTACCATCTAAATTCACTGGCTCTAGGAATAGCGAAAAATGAGCGTACATCATTAGAACGGGACACATTGTAAAATCATTCCAGAAAGTGGGCGATTGGCACCTCGAGTGGTGGATTAGACAAGAGGCCTTCATGCATTGGAATAAATTACACGATATCCATGGCATGAAATCATCGCCAAACTAGGTTATCGTTCCTTCCGAAAATTGCATACAGTGTAATGATAGTCTTTCTTCACATTAGCAACAGGTAAGTAAAGGATATAAAAATATGCGTATTTTAATAGCTACCTTGTTAAGATTTATGGTATTTCCTCCTTATCTTGGCAATCTTATTAGATTCGTTAAAGAATCATAAGTCTGATTAAAAACTTCTTAGCGAAATAATATAATATAATGTAATAAGTTTCATGAAAATCCAACAAAGCGTATTTGAGTTATCGCGCGTACAGACCCAAGGACAGACAGACAGACGGGCAGACATTTTCCCGTCCACCACACAATCTCTGAAAGTACCATTCTGGATTTTAATAAATTTATTTTAATTTAATTTATTTATTCCACCTGCGTAAAACACAATACGTTCATTACTGGTGCTCGGGCACAGTTCAGCACAGTAACAGAAAATACCGAAAACGAATACTGGAACTACAAACAAAAAATTTAGAGAAAAGTCACTCTACATTTTTTGATTGAATAGGATGACAAATCTTAACAATAAATTGGTGTCTGCCTTAAATAAACAATTGAAAATAAATAAGTAAATAAATAAATAAAGTAAAGGAAAAGGTAAAGTGATCTTTATACGGGCCATGGAGGCCCAGAGGGTTCCAGAAGGTTGAGGCTCCCAGATTGTGGACATTCGGCACGTGAAGATAGTAAGGTTGTTAGCCTTACGCACCGGCCGCCCTGACCCTCAGGATTGCTCCTGGTACTCATTTCTGTTAGAGGCTGAGTCATAGTGCCACCAGAAAGATTAAGCCAATTGAAAAACTCCATCGACCTCATCGGGAATCAGACTCGCGACTTTCCGGTTTGTAGCGCAACGCCTCAACCACTTCGCTACTGCTTACCCCCTAATAAATATAGTAGCCTAAAATAAGTAAACAAATAAATATCAAAGAAAAATGATTAAGATTTATTTAAACAAAGATGAAAAGGATAGGCTTTCTGTGATACCATACTCAAGTGAGCTCGAGCTTTCTCTGGTCCGGCTCGTGTTCTTTATGAGGAATTTGTGCGCGTGTCGTATGAGAAATTGCTGCGTGAAGGTGAATGTCAACTTTCTTCACGCCACGTCATTAGTGCAAGTTGTCCTCCAGCAGATGAGCAGGAACTGGAGCAGAAACATCCAGAGCATCTCCATATACAGCATGGCAATGTACCGGTATTTGTAAACAATACTAAACACGTTAGTCAAACTGTTCATGTCCATGACCACGTGTATTATGATGCTGTCTGTAATGTCGCAAAATCATTTGAATCATGTCAGATATTAATCCAGGGTTTTCCACGGTACTCCAATTTAACTAAGCAATCTCTATGAAATAAAAAAAAAAATCGGGCGCATGGAACGCCACGCAACAGAAGCAAAACTTAATTTTTTTTTAAATATTGGAGTTTTCAATTTTAATTTTTTTAATTTTGGTTTTTTAATTTGGATTTTTGGATTTTTCTAATTTTGGATTTTTAATTTTTTTTAAATTTTAAGCCTAATCATTGAGTTGATTGTTTTCTGTGCAGCCCGTCACAGCCCCACTATTTTTGTGACGAATTTGAGCGCAACACAACTTTGGGTTAGCTCTCGATTTACTCCTAGCGCGCCTAAAAAAGTTTCACTTCAAAAAGTTGATTTCAACTAAGAACCAGTATTCTCATTGCTCGAGCAATTGGCAGTCTTGCCATCAGATTTAAAATTTACACATCTAAACCCAACTAAGCTCACGGGCTTTATCGGGAGGAAAATAGATACTTTCATTGGAGGAAAACTCAGCCCCTTGTCTTGATTCAGTGTCCTTTTCCCTTAAACTTCTTCATTCACATAAACGTGTGCACACACAAACTCAAAGAGACTCACTCATCCCATTTTTTCAAGTAGTCAATGACCTGTACCTTCACCGGATATAGTAAGGGTACTTAAATCACGGAGGATGAAATGGGCTGGACATGTTGCGCGCATGGGGGAGGAAAGACATATCTCAAAAGTATTGACTGGGAGACCCGAAGGGAAAATACCACTTGGAAGACCTAGACGTAGGTGGGAGGACAATATTAGGATAGATTTAAGGGAAGTAGGATTTGTGAGGGATGATTGGATAGAATTAGCACAAAATAGGGTTGAATGGCAGGCTCAGGTAAGCGCGGCAAGGAACCTTCGGGCTCCATAAATTAGATCATATTCCTTTAGCTTGCTGAGGAATTGTCTATCGTCATTGAGTAAGCAAGTAAATCCGAAGCCAAAACTCCGGACTAAAAATTGAAGGATTCAGCGAAAATTATTTTTTCTTATTTTTACCGCTTTCAAAACGATTGTTAAAGTGTTTTCCCTTTAATCTTGAGATCAGAAATTAGCACTTAGCCAATGGATCCTCATCTACCTCAGGGTATGACCGGAACCATCTAACGACATAATAATATTTAATTTATTCACCTTATTTCACTTCGCCAGGGACGAGGGATACTTGGGTAATGGATAAGGTAATAAAGGGGTGGCAAATATAAGAATGCTGATTGTCTCTAGGTTCAACTTTATCCACCCTGTGGTCTTGCCACTTGTGATCTTGTGATCTTGATCTTTGAAGCTGAAAAAAACGATATAGTGCAATACATTATTTTCTAAGTAGTCTACCGGGATAATCATTCATTTAAACATTTTACCTAAATTATATATATATATATATATATATATATATATAAATTTTATAAAATACCAGCAGCAAAGCCTAGAACTAAATATATTTATATTATATACTATCATTAGCTAATCTACATGATTGTATACAGAAAATAATTTGTTGTAATCTACAACATGAAAGTCCTATTTTGTTCTAACGCAATTAATAAAGACAAATTTTGCTCAGAGGTTCTAATTTGACAATTTTTAAGAACTTTGTACGGGGAATCAATAACCCAACATTCTCTCAGAGATCTTTGTTCAAAATATTTACACGAAGAGAATGTCACACATAATATGTTATACTAAAAATCAAATCTTTTATTTTGGCAGAGGAAGTTATATGTTCCATACCAGGTTTTTAATACTGTGTCCCCCATTGCCGCATGGGAAAGCTTCACCGTGGTGATATTATTTAAAGCCAATATTGAACCAGCTGATCATCACTTATGATTCACTCAGTAAATATTTCAGTAATTGCAAGGTCGTTGATTCAGAGTCACACCGCAGACACCGGTACTTAATAACATAATCAGGAAACAGTAGGTTGTGTCCGTATGACACAATTCGCCAGCAGCCTGGCGCGAAACTTCCCGTTTTTATGATAATAACAGAACTGTGAACATGCTTTGTCAATCTTCCGTGCAAAGCACTCAAATTATTTGATGAAATAGCTTCTAATGTGCTGGTAACGGAAACGACCAAATTTCGGCTACATACACATTGCATGGTAACTGTGCAACTGTACACTACGGCAATAGCTTACCGTTCACTACCCAGAATGTTGTAACAACTTGCTTGATTCTTGATCATGTAATAGTTAAAAGTAAATAGTTGATCTAAGTACACTCCTCCGTAGCGCTACATCTTAGAAGGTACTAGGTCTATTCTACACCCGACCGTTGCGTCGTCTACCAAAGGCAGATGCCAGGATTCCCCCAATGTGGTTAGCATGCCGACACCCACGGCCGTTAATGGTTGTTTCCATGACCGGAGCCCCTACTTCTCTATCAAGTAGCTTCTCAATTTGATTCACGAGGCTGAGTGCACCCCGTTCCAGACCTCCCTACCTCAGAATAATCCGAAGAGGTACTGGGGGTCAAACCCGGGCCGATGGATCTTTAGTCAGCGACGCTAACCACTAGACCACTCCTGTGGTCGATCCAAGTATAGTCTTTCTGTTCTAAATTATTAACAGAAAATCGATGCGTTTGTTATGCTTATATGAAATTTGTTATGTGACATTACTTTGTATGTTTTTCTCACCTTTGGAGAATTATTTCTTCCCGACACGACTGTATCCCTAATCTTACGAATAAAAGTCCATTGAATCCTCCCCAATAATTTCCTTAATAAAATGTTTAAGAATATATAGTTAGACCTAAATGACAAGTTCTTAACTCCTGTATTTTATAAAATACTTAAAATGCCGAAGGAAGAAATAAGAAGAAACGTGGAAACCAAAATGTGCTTTACTAAGAATTATTGTGATTCGTAATGTTATAAAAAACTTTAGTGGTAAATTTTGGCTTTGATAATTGAATTTTAGATGCCCCAGCGAGAAAATATCATGGTTCATGCTTGAAAAAGAAAATGTCAATTATTAAAAATAAAACATTTATGAAATTTTACAGTCGTTTAGAATATTGATAATCTTTATAGACTAGAAACGAAGACAGAGCAAACACGAACTTTCATTCCTACCGGATTCTGCTTCCCGGATGTTTCTGCTATTTACGTCTAACATGTAAATTAATATACTGTACTGTATTTATTAGCTGCGTCTTTTTCACCTCGCATACCAGTCTGTAGGTGCACGAATACTACCCTATTCAGAATGTTATTAAGTTCCTAACCCCAATTAAAATAAACCTCAGTATGTTTTGAATGTTCAACGTGTACACATTTTCACTGTTCAACCGTGATTCGGATTCCACGTTAAGCTGTAGGTCCAGTTTACTGTAACAATAGCTTCAGAAATAGTTATCTAGAATGGTGGGATCCTGTCTATCCTGTAGCGCAGGCATGTGAACTGAGCGTTCCTGTGGGCCAAATAGGTCACATTTATTTTGTCGTGAAAATTATTGCAGAATATTTTTTATTATTAATACTTAGAAACAAATAATGCGTATGAAAATTAATGACGTAGAACATAAGAAACTAAAACGAAATTTTAAATGGCAACATAGTCTTTTATGCAACAGCAATGAGTGCATTATACAAAACTTACAACAGTTTAACAGTCTTAATGTTTTTATTGTTTTGTCTTGAGGCTTGACACTTCTTTTTCATGACAATTTTTGCTGTCTGGCTGAAATGTCTGTCTACACCACGAATAAATTATAACTGTCAGAATATAATTATAAAATAAAAAAATACATAAAATCAATCGACCCCAGAGCTATAGACCAATTTAAGAATCTCAGTTACCACATCGGGGATTGAAGCCTCGACTTAAAAGGTCTGCAGACAGTGCCTCAAGAAACTGCATGACTTCTTACTTCATTGAGAAAGTTTAAGTGAAAAGTCCCGTGTCATATCCTATAAAGATGAACAATTTGAATAATTTGTAATCTGTTCATTATAAATTAGTTTTTAAAAGTGCATTGCTGTTCACAGGAACACAATGTACATTCACAATATTGAAATACTTTTTTACTTGAATTTGCGGCTGGAATTAAAAACAGTTTTATAATGTTCACATTTTCTTCCAATATAGCCTATTACCAAAAATTACCTGCACAATAATGTTGCAAACAAACAAACACACAAACAAACAAGCAAAGATAGCGCGCAAAATTTCCATCCCTTTTCACCCTTCGTGATTTGATTACCCTTACTATATTCGGCGAAGAGTGCATGTTCTGAAGCTTTCTATTATGCAGTTTTTTCCAGTCCCCGTTTTCATCTCTCTCAGGTCCTAATATTTTCCTAAGTAGGCCTACCCTGTTTTCGAACACTCTCAAATTATGTTCTTCCTGAAATGTAATGGATCTTATTAAATACCTGAGTCTTATATCCTAATACGTAACCAAAATAATCTGATCAATTATTCATCCACTTTTGACTGTGAATACAATCGAGCGAGAAAGGCAGTGGTAGACATCGAGGAAATTAAGGAATAAATCAGAAAGGGTGAGTAATTGCCAAAAATGAGATAAATAAGAGACAATGCAGTTAATTTAAATTCTAGCTTATTTACTAGTCGACTCGTTTATATACTCGTCTGTACACAGCTCATCAGGTATGATCTCCAACTGAACAGTTCAAGAAAATCATATAGGACTTTTACTGATTCTATTGAATTCTAACTTGAACCTTTTGGTCAATGTCCTGGCCCCGTTCTTTCTGCAATGCCAATTAAAAGGAATCCTTTTGAAAAGATAGCCAAGTCACTGCAAGGAGAGGTGTCGTGTTTTCCGAAAGAAAGGGCCTCAGGGTGTCTATTGTACTTGGTCATGTTGGCCTCACTTCCTCTTGTTCCAGAGTGCAGAAGAAGAACCGGTCCCTCCACCTACCAAGACTTGTCCATTCTTATTGCTGCGTAATGAACAATCGCTTCCTTGACAAATACATCTGTTACAAAACAGCAGCTAAACCATAATAACCCCACATCCAAGTTGCTACTTTAATTGCAACATCATTCAAATTGATAAAATGTTTTCATTGGAGTCTTTAAATTTATAGCAGTATTCACTATTCTTTCAGAAAATAATTTAACACGTGAAGCTATTTCCATCATTGTAAAAATTACTATAACTCTTTTAATTTAAAAAAAATACCTTTAGGCAGACCGACAGACTGAGGTAGATTTCGAAGTGCTTTTGGTTTAATGCTATTCAACGATTATTAAAAACGCACTCCCATTGGTGAAGAAAACATGAACGACTCAGCAATCATGTTCTTAAAAGAAAAGACGTAGATTGAGGAGCAATCTGACAGTCATATGATGAGAGGATAAATAAAATATATTCATAATTATTGCTTAGTTAAAATATTTAAAAAATAGTAATTAAAAATAAATGTTGAACTGAATTCGGTAAAGAGGAAGAGCCTACAACCATTTGTTTTGATAACAAGAAAAGGATATAATATTCTAGGAGGCCGTGCGCAAGATCAGCAATGAATAAAATTAGCAAAGCCGCTAAACAAGACAAAATTAATGATATTATAATAATTCTTTAAGAGAGCCATGACTGTGATAACTCTATCAAACTCAAGGTATCAACATAACTGAACAGTAGTCCCAATGTTCTTTGAGGACAACACTCTTTTTTCATTGAGTCGTAACTTTCATATTAAACTCCTTTTTACTGATAATTATTTTATCACAGCAATATCAAAGTGTACAATGCACCATATGAAATATAAATAAATCTGAAATATTTTTTTTATATAAAAAGAGAGTTGTTTATTATGTTTTAAATTTAT
Organism: Ectobius pallidus; assembly: GCA_964059195.1. Taxonomy (NCBI): domain Eukaryota; kingdom Metazoa; phylum Arthropoda; class Insecta; order Blattodea; family Ectobiidae; genus Ectobius; species Ectobius pallidus. Next base: position 45,342,297 of record CAXKWD010000004.1, on the reverse strand, counting down.
ATTATGTTTTAATATTTATTGTTGATTTTGCCATGCATTGTTGTTCCAAAGGTGTGTAACTATTATTTTTAATATTCAAACTCTATTACATTAGTAATTTTATCCTTTGTTTGTCCTCACACATGTTTTAAAACATTCAAATCTCGCCTTATATGAGAGCTATCGAGAAACTAGTTATTGATTTGTAAAGTACTCATCAAGAGCTTTTCAACGATACTCCAGAAGATGTGGTTTCAAGAATTTCGAATTTCCATTTCCCACCCCCACTCGTACCCCCAAAACCCCCGAATCGTTGGTGTCACTGTGAACTCCATAGGGAGTACTCTAATTTATTCAAACAAAGTTTCCCTCTATATTTTTTAGGGGCCGAGATATAAATTTTTCAAAATTTCAACCACCTCCCCCGACCCCCCTTGGGCTAATTTTGCTCATTAACGAACTTATCCGAACTATTGGGCTTAGAAATAACATAATAAAATTTGGTTCAAATATCTTCAAAATTACGGCCGCTAGCGTGTAAAGATGTATAAATAAAAATAACAAAATGGAACGGGCTGTGGTTTCTTACTTAGGGATGCATGAAACGTAAAGATATTAAATAATTTTTCGAAAGTCATGACATGGTATCAATTGCTCAATTGCAATAGGTAGATTTTTCTTAGGTAATCTACCTAAAATATGCAGACAAAATCATGGGACATTGTTCTTCTAAGGCCTATGTAGATGATTTTTCTACTCTTTCACTATATTACGTACTAGAGAGAAAGTGAAATAGTAAAAATAAGGCCCATCTGAACCCTGCTTAAGAGTACAGAACACTAAAGCAGTTTGGATTAACCTGCTTAGTCAAACAGGAATCTAGTTCTGCTAGAAGGGAGGAATTTTCGGATTATAACGCCTGGTGAAGGTGTTTAGACTACACGCACTACACGAATGTCGGAGAAGTTGTCGCATGGGCAAGGAGCTAAAGTACAATATTGTTAACCCTAGCAAGTGGGGCTGTTTTTTATTACCCTTTCTCGACGAAGAGATTATCTAAGACCCACATATCAAATATAACACAATGCAGAAAGTACTTTGCCCCCCAAATTCCGCGGCAATGTTATTTGATATAAAAAATGTGCTCCTAATAGATTTATAATCGCTCTATTCTGAAGTAATTTTAATTGTTGCAACTCCGTTCTATGAAAAAGACCACAGATAGATATCATGTAAGCTATGTGAGACTGGATTAATATTTTTAGGAAGGTGCATAATTAGGGCTAAGAATTTTATGACCTAAAATGCCTGAAAAACTGCCGATATTGCTGGAGTTAAATAATATTGTAATTTAGCTCCTTGCCCATGCGACAACTTCTCTGACATCCGTGTAGTGCGTGTATTCTAAACACCTTCACCAGGCGTTATAATCCAAAAATTCCTCATTTCAAGCGTAACTAGATTGCTGTTTGACTAAGCAGGTTAATCCAAACTGCTTTAGTGTTCTGTACTCTTAAGCAGGGTTCAGATGGGCCTTATTTTTACTATCTTACTTCCACGCTTGTACGTCATATAGTGAAAATATAGCGATTTGTAAATTATTTAAATTGAAATGAATTGATTTTCCGAGAATTCTTCCTAACATTTCAAAGAAATGTATTTGAGTAGATTTTTTTGACGCGAGGTCTACTGTTCACAAAACTACTAGTAATAACAACAATAAATACAAAACATATTACAGAATTTTTATAATTCACGGTAACGAGTATGAAATAGTCTGCTTTCAATAGATATGGTGAGGTTTGTAGGCTTATTAAGTGAAAGAATGGTACTTTCTGAGATAGTGTGGTCGACGAGAAAATGCCTGTCTGTCTGCGTATCTGTAATCGCGATAACTCAAATACGTTTTATCGGATTTTCATGAAACTTAGTGTACGCATTTATAACGTCCATGGGAAGAAGCCTATTGATATTGGACCAAATCTGTTGACCGGTACCGAAGTTGTGCTCAATTTTGTGCATATTTTATGGTAATTATTAGAAAGAATTTATCAAATGCAAATCAGTTCTCATGGCAACATATTGTTTGACAGTGTTCATATACGGCTTTTGAAGCTTTGACAAATAACACTGTCCACACATTCCTTCAAATATGCTTATCAAACTTTAGACCTTTGTTCTTCCGTAAACCCGGCTTAATGAATCGATCTGGAGTTTAAACCGGAAATCGATTAAAAAAATCTTACTTTCTGCATATCATAATTGCAATTATCACTGATTAAACAAAATCATCCTGGCCCTTTGTTACATTAGTTTACCTGATTTTATAAGATCTAAACAATAGTTGTTTACAAGTATTTAGTATAAAGAGAATATTATAGGAGAAAAATTCCTCCGACACTGGGACTTGAACCCAGGACCTTTGGCTATTCGCGCCAATGCTCTACCAACTGAGCTAAGCCGGAGTTCAATTCACAGCGCCGGATGGAACCTCTCTCCTATGACTGATTGCCCTAATGGTCTACCTCACAGACAGACAAGTTATGTCATATGCAGTACTGTGAGGCACACTAATTAGTGATTTTTGTGACCGGGCTCCCACTGTTATTGTACAGTTGACATTCAAGATAGATATATAAGCTTTCATGAACCACAGAATATTGTCTCTGTTGGACATTACACGAGAATATTATAGGAGAAAAATTCCTCCGACACTGGGACTTGAACCCAGGACCTATAATATTCTCGTGTAATGTCCAACAGAGACAATATTCTGTGGTTCATGAAAGCTTATATATCTATCTTGAATGTCAACTGTACAATAACAGTGGGAGCCCGGTCACAAAAATCACTAATTAGTGTGCCTCACAGTACTGCATATGACATAACTTGTCTGTCTGTGAGGTAGACCATTAGGGCAATCAGTCATAGGAGAGAGGTTCCATCCGGCGCTGTGAATTGAACTCCGGCTTAGCTCAGTTGGTAGAGCATTGGCGCGAATAGCCAAAGGTCCTGGGTTCAAGTCCCAGTGTCGGAGGAATTTTTCTCCTATAATATTCTCGTGTAATGTCCAACAGAGACAATATTCTGTGGTTCATGAAAGCTTATATATCTATCTTTAGTATAAAATTCATATAATAATCCCCTGAAAGCAGCAAGAATAAATGCGATTCAGGAAACGTCAAGTCTGTCAAGTCTATAAAGCTCTTGGGACAGATGAATGTTTCACAACTGACTGTAGTCTATCTGATTGCGAAGAATGATATCATGGCTACAGGCGACGAGCAAATCGACCCGTTCGATATTTAAACCGGTAGGGAGCTCACTGCAGGATCATGATTGGATTGTTTTCTCGACATACTCGCTCTTCATCTCACTATTTGAAATTATAACGAAAAAAGAAAATCGACAGGAAAGGTAAATTAAGCCCTTGTTTATGGATTAATATTATTAGAAAGAGCTTAAGTCATAGGCTGAAAAAGTACTGTCTTCTTTATTCATAGTAGGCCTATACTTCAAAAGTACATTATGCAACCAGCTATAATGGCATTTATTAGAATATGCTTATGAACCAAATAAAGCTAGTTTCATACTTTTCATACGAGTGTCTTAATAAGCATTATAGGCAAGTTGCCAATGACTGTATTCATTAGATCACAATTAAATGTTTACGTTTCGAGATTTTAGGTAAAAAATTAATTAAATCAGCTCTTACCAAGTTGTCGTAGTTCTTCTCTTCTGCGATAGATGGCAAGTCGAAGCTTGTTCTTGGCCGTTTTCTTGAAACGAACGGATTTTTACAAGACGAAATGAATGAATTATGCAGTTTCATTTGCTGCTCTCAAGGTTTCAAGATAATTCCGTGTTCGATAATAATCGATAGCACACCTGTGTTATAATGAAAATCTGTATCGAAATGGATAACATTATGATACCATTATGGCACATGTAATAAAAAAAAGCTTATGGTCAAACAAAAAGATTATACGATAACTTCCACCCTAAGAGAAGGGAGATTTATATCTCGAGTAGTATTTAACGAGTTTATACCTATATATGGTGGGTACTGCAAGGTGAGGATGTGCGGTAAGTATGTTGATTAAAGGACACACACGCTAACGCAAATGTTAGGTAATTTTCACTACAGCGTCTACCACAACACGCATTCCACTTTTTTGCTTTTCTTCTCCGATTCACTATAAACCTATTTCCATAGTTTAAGGGATAGTCTTTCTTTGATCAAGTTCTCTGGTTGGACTGTGAATAAAATGTAGGATTGACTTTCATTTCTTTCTTTTTACGCCAACGACACTAAAATATTCTAGGAGTTAGTCTTAAGGGATAGTCTTTCTTTGATCAAGTTCCCTGATTGGACTGTGAATAAAATTTAGGATTGACTTTCTTTTCGTTCTTTTTATGCCAACGGCAATAAAATATTCTAGGAGTTAGTCTTAAGGGATACTCTTTCTTTGATCAAGTTCCCTGGTAGGACTGTGAATAAAATGTAGGATTGACTTTCTTTTCTTTCTTTTTACGCCAACGGCACTAAAATATTCTAGGAGTTAGTCTTAAGGGATAGTCTTTCTTTGATCAAGTTCCCTGGTAGGACTGTGAATAAAATGTAGGATTGACTTTCTTTTCTTTCTTTTTACGCCAACGGCACTAAAATATTCTAGGAGTTAGTCTTAAGGGATAGTCTTTCTTTGATCAAGTTCCCTGGTAGGACTGTGAATAAAATGTAGGATTGACTTTCATTTCTTTCTTTTTACGCCAACGACACTAAAATATTCTAGGAGTTAGTCTTAAGGGATAGTCTTTCTTTGATCTAGTTCCCTGATTGGACTGTGAATAAAATGTAGGATTGACTTTCTTTTCGTTCTTTTTATGCCAACGGCACTAAAATATTCTAGGAGTTAGTCTTAAGGGATAGTCTTTCTTTGATCAAGTTACCTGGTAGGACTGTGAATAAAATGTAGGATTGACTTTCTTTTCTTTCTTTTACGCCAACGGCACTAAAATATTCTAGGAGTGGGCAGATTTAAAGTATGAGAATGATAACACCAATTGTTCTCTCATTTCGATAAAAGTTTACAAACTTTTCATTTACATTTTACTACCTCTCATAACCTCAAAAAACGTACTTTGAATCGCAAAATTACGCTAATTCATATGATAACGTGAAAAAGTTAAACATAATTAATCATAATTATAATTCATAATTTTAAACGAATCCCAGCAGAAATTGTTTTATTTGGACGAAATCTTAACATTATTCATTTTGGAGGAATATTTTTATATTTCCAGTACTTATTCCCTCGTGATTTTGTGAACAAATAAAAGCCCATTTTGCCATAGAGGTGCAATTTTTGCTCCAAAACGACCAGTTCATTGCACAACATGCAGCCAAGTAAAAATAATATAGCCTAAATTGATTTATGATAAACCTCTTTGGAACAATTTAGTATTCAGTATATTATTATGTTTTAATTAATACTTATGCGGTGGTGTTGCTAAATTGTAGCGTTGTGAGCGCATCGATCATTTCTGTTTCGGAACTTCAGTATTGTATCGGTAAAATTAACTTAATGGTAAAATTATTATTTTCCCATCTCGTGTAATAATTTGCTACAGATATCCATATTCCATGGTTTTAAATTGTCATATTAAGTTTATGTTAACATATTATAAGTAATTTATTTCTAATTTCCTTATCCGTTCTGGACCGAAAACAAATTCGCATGATTGTTATTTCAATTGAGATCTTTCTTCATTATCCCATTGATTTTAAATTTTCGCTCATTAAAACTAGGTCTGCTATGTTAAATAAGCCTACTGTAAATACAATATAACTAAAGCTATTTATATTTATATTATTGAAAAATAACAAATAATTCTACTGAAGAGAGCTATGCATTTTGTAACATTACGGTCAACTTATAAGCCTAGTTTTTAAAGATGCTTTTATGTTTGTTTTGTCGTCCAAATAAGTTATGCCAAACAATCGAGATTTAGTTTGGTACATAACAGAGTAATTCATAAGTGAGGACCAGATTTATAGGTTCTTACAGCTCAGATTCATCCCCCGCGTAGGGGATGCTTTCGCTCTCCTCACGCAGCGGCCCTGGGTTTGAATCCCGTTCATATATTTCCACTTCCAGATCTTTTTTTTTCTATCTTTCTTAAATTGAGATTGTCACTTTTTGTGGATAAGAAAAATCATCAAATCAACGTCATTCATCATCGGCCTTTTATGCTAACACTCTCTAAAAACATATTCGATGAAGTTTTAAAATTATATTTATTTATTTATTTATTACGTTGAGAATACAAATTACAAAATAATTATGTAACTTAAAGTATATATGAAATTTCGAATATATAATTGTGGAAATAACTTTTTAAAAATAAATTAGATTACATTTGTTTTCAAAATTGCAAATACTGCTCCGATTTAATTTAAAATAACGAGAAACTCTGAATCATTTTTCACGCTGAATATTTTGAATTATGCCAAAGGGAATGGAACAGAACATCCCGAGCTTTGTTAAGCTCTGATATAATTACATCAGAGCTTACAACATTTTGGAGTGACGTGTCCTCTCCCGGTTATGCTATGCGGGCTGCAGATACGAGCTAGGCGCCAGGCGCGCTAGCTTCCGCTCTTCCTACCGGAAATAGAGTTGCCTTTCCTCCCGGAGCACTTCCGGTTCCGTTGCTGCTGACGTCAGACGTCGGCGCCCAATCAATACAAAGCGGAAATTATCCCAGCCAACCACAGCGAAGCTTCTTGCTTTTGGAAAATTCACAGGCGGCTGCGGTAAAGATAATCAACATGCTTCTTAGCAAAGCGAGTGAATTAACAGCCTCATTATCTTAAACACTTCATATTTTTGTCGGATAGGCAGACTATGATTTTAAACCTTATGAAAGCGTTATTAAATGGACGTCGACACAATTAGACATTTTAATAACATTATATAAAGTGTGAAAATCAAATAATAATATAGGCCTAGTCGATATTTGGGGTACGTTGGTGTGGTCTCACATTTGTAGTTATAATAGTGTTTTTATGTACTTGACATTTTCAGTAGCATTATTGGTTTTAGTGAAAATTGAATCAAGTAATCACAATTTTGATGATACAATAAGGCGAGAAAAGCTGTGACCCTTTTTATTTTATTTATTTTATCGGGTCGTCCTCATCGACGATATTTAAGATAAAATGATATCGCTGCGTTTTGTATACCGACCGCTTGCGATCCACTATATTAATTATTATTATATTAATATAAAACTTATAAAGTTTGCCTCCAAGAGCACCAAAACAAATTTGGAAACTTATTATTAAAAAAACGTAATGTTTGAATTATTACGGAAAAGTATCTTGCGATACTAGGTCGGAAGGTGCTTTATATCTGCGATGAGAAAAAGTTTGAAAAAAAAGAAGAAAAAAAGACGCTTGCGCCGAGTATGTTTAATTCCCGAGACTCACAAAACAATAACGAATATTACATATTTTATCCTACATGTAACATATTAATTAATATAAAACCCGATATTTTGCACTTAACCTTTTCACTGTTTCTGACGCATAAATGCGTTACATCAAAAGATATTTTAATTCGAGATATGAGATTAACGTGATAATTTTTATCCGCATGTTGCTATTATCATTTATGGAAACCAGCTACAGTATTTTACTGATGTTTTCACTTGATGACAGCTTATAAAAACATATAAATTCAGCTCTGAAAAGGGTTAATAAATAACTGGTGTTCTGTTTCTATGGGTTAACGGCCGTGTATTGCATACTATTTCTTCGTTGGTAGTGAATAATAATATATTTACGGGAAATATAGTTAATCCCTAACAGCTCTTCTAGATGTGGAACAAACTTCACGAGTACCACGGGCGTCGGCATAGGGGGGCAAGGGGCAACTGCATGGATTCATTTTTGATACTCTTTGTCTGTCAACCTGCAATAGTTGCATTCAAAATAAAAATATATAGGCTATAAATATTTATGAGTTTATAAAATATTATGATTATAACTGCATCATTGTATTTATAATAATCCGTCAACAGGGCTGTTGCTCAAAAAAACGTATTCTGTTAATTTAAAAACTTTGCAGCCTCGTCGTATTCAGCTGGGGTTCAAAACTACGGACCGGGAAACTATGTAAATAATACTGTATTTAGCCTAAGAATTTGAAATTGAGGTCCTAAATGGTTTTCAGTCGGTCATAACAAAATAGCCTATCATTCGTATCACTTATAATTGGATTAACTTAAATTAGGAATTAGCCCATAGTACGGTACACTTATTGAGTGTATTGTCGTAATACCACTAATTGTTCACAATAGTAAATTTATTTTTATTATAGAATACTGAATAATTTAACCTAATAAATAAGAATAATTGTGTTTGGAATTATGTTAGAGTTTGCCCCCTGACGAGTACCTATTTTGAAAAGTAGTAACTAATTTATTCTTGACATCGATTGTTTTCGCATAGGCTCAACTAGTGGCATCATACTTTGCTGCTGGATGAATTAATTGGAAGTAATTATTAATAAGAAATAAAAAAGAAAGGAATAGGAGAGATTGAAATGATAAAATTGAAATAGTAAACAGATTATATTTCACGTCTGCAATAATAAATATATAAAAAGTTAGAGAGTTTGATACTGTGATGTATGTGAGCTGCAAAGAAGGCAAAACGACGCTGACTGGTCAAGTTATCAGCACTGGGTGCAGAAAATTCAAGTTTCCACCGTGATAGCATAGGTGGGAAAACTCCATCGTAGATAAAATAATTGTTAAACTTTTAAATTTAAAAACGAAAGTGAAATAAATACAGAAAGCATTTGTGTTTAGCTCCCTTCTAAAATTTCATATTTGTGACTTATGCATACCCATCGAATTTTACCCATTAAAATCAACCAGGCCCTAATCTAGATAGGATTTTCACCCTTACTGAAAACAGCTTTGTTGGCTAGTTTCGCCTAAAGTTGAAGAGATTGAAACCACTACTCTTCACGCTCGTTTGTTGAAAGTTTACACCCGTGTGTTCCATCGCATTTTACTAGAATTTATGTAGGTCAATAAAGGTGTCTAGCTGTAAACAAGATTTTGAATAGGCCTATAATATTTGTAGAAGGAGATGATAAAAAAGGAAGTTATTATGGACTATTCATTTCCACTACCCCCATTTATGCTAAGCTTAGGCTCTAGGGACTTCTTGAAGCAGAAGCACTGTGATTTTTAAGCAATCGGCAGGTAAGGAGCGCTGGGGTTATAGGCCTCATCCCCCCACAAAATTAATCTGCATGATTGCTCCTGGTACCTATTATAATTTGTCAAGTTATTTTAAATTAATTAGAAGTACTGTGATTAAATTTGCTGTACTTTTTTTTTATCATGAGGTAAATAGAGTAAGTAAATAAACATTTTGAAGCTTATCCTCAATACTAAAACTTCCGATATCAGTGTGAGAGTGCCCACCTGTGTACGGATAGCCAGGGACTAATCAGGACACACAGCGCAAGTCAGGAAGCAGGCAAGGTCGCACAAGACGTAAGACGGTCGGATAGACGGAATAATATCACAATAAAGGACGGGTCACCTTTTATTTCTTGACCGGCCGGCTTCGTGTCGCAACTTCCGCCTTCTGTCTCACTCACATTCCCATTCTTCTGCTTCCGGTGCTTGCTACACCTTCCGTTCCCAAGACATGTCGATCCTTCATGCATATTCACAGCTGAATCACAGCGTTCCCATTCTACCAAATACGTACGTATTAAAAGAAATTAATACATATCATACGGAATAAATGCAGCCCTCACCACAGACGAACAAGCATTTTACACAAGCGTTTGTTTGTGCAAGCGTGATATACAGTTTTTTCTCCATATTAAACGCTGCAACTCGTGCATATTTTTGTTTGCAGAAATGAGTGAAGCAACTTGTATTGGTCTGTAGATTAATCATTTCGCTATTTGCGTTAATTGGTACTACAGTATTTCATTTAGTTTTCCAAGCATTATTTCATACCTTGCACATTTTAAATCTCTATTTTTAAAATCTTCACTCCTCACCTTTGACAACTCTGGAAAACTTTTTTATAACTCAATAAACTCCAGCAAAAATATCCTTCAGATGTGGACCTTATCGTACCTTCCGACGAATTGAAGCTGTTGTGCAAACAATTCTACATCAGGTTCAAGCAGGTTGTGCAACTTCACAATTGCGCAAAAAATATTTAAAATATTAAATTTTACACAACGGATAACAACTCTGAAGTTGCAAGATGGACGACTTGCTGTTCAGACGGTGGCATGACATCGTTGCTCGAAGACTGTGCGGTTTCTTAGAACAAAAGGCATCTGACAAGCTTTAAAAATGTAATGAAATGTGTTTTTGGACCATACGATGTTTAACTTTAGTAGTTTTTTTATTTTAAAAAGACAGTTGACAGTTCTGTAAGGCAATCTGTATGTCGACAAAGGGGATTGGTTTGTTATATAAATTAATAAAATAAAGTAAGGATTTAGATGTTTTCTAATTACTGTGCTGTAATATTTAACATACGTGTACATTTTTCTTGAGCACACAGGATTTTCGTGTAATTTCGTAAGTCCGAATTTGTTATAGTTCGAAGTCTCGGCCCGGTCCACCTCGAATTACCCAGACTACTGTAGCTGTAGTTCCTAGCACTAAGATAGTAGCAGTCTCAGACAAGTTTCAGTTTAGCACTCAGGGAGAAATAAGCAATGTACTATTGATATTATTGTGTTCATATACAACCATATACCCTCGTATCTTAATGAATAAATTCTATCTTAATGAATAAAATTTATACTCTACGTTTACTATTCATAAAACTTATTAGGCGTACATTATATTACATATAGGTTCCGTATATAGTATTAACCATTTTATATTAATATACACTGTCAAGAACTTAAAAACTACAATTAACTTATGATTCAGAAACATAAAAATCCTATGATAATTAAAAGTATAAAAACTGTTGTTGTCTCTCGTTGTATTCACTGCAGGTATGCCTTTCGACATACGTTATGCCATCATCAGCCCTTAGTATACTCTCAGTAATGTTAAATGCAACATTATAAACTGCATCCTAAGGGGTGGTGATGACATATTGTATGCCGAAGTATTGTATTATAGGTTAAAAAATGACGCATTCAATGCTTGTTCATTGAGTGATGACGAATAAAGTTCTTGATTTTTGATTCTTGATCATATTCTGCAGTGAATACAACGAGGGACAAAACTATTTTAAAATACTTGATACTTTTTGCTTAAGTATTTTTATGTTCCTGACGCACAATTTAATTTTAGTTTTTAAGTTCTTAACACTGTTAATATATAATTTTCACTAGTATATACAAATCTATATATAATATCTTTTATGGAATATAAAGGTAGAGCATAAATTTTATTAACTAAGCCAATTTTTTATGTACGAGGGTGTAAGGTTGTATTTGAAAACAATAGTAATATCAACCCTCTATTGCAAAGAAGTTCATTAATTATGTACTTTTGAGTCAATTCACCATTCTGTGTTTAAGTTTTAACGAAGAGCCCTATACTTGTTCAAGATGCATTTCCGCTCTTCCATGTTACAACATGTATTACATAGTTTCATTTCCTTACAGGTCTGGATGGAGCTGTGACACAAGTCGTGACGTAAACCACCTACTGCCTGCGAGGTAAGCAAAGGTTAAAGGTTCAGGATGCAGTTAATTAAGCTTGAAACTTAATTTCCGTGGATACAGTTTATATTTGGTTTTCTCCAGTTCGCGGATTTTTAGCTAGGAATACTCGGAACGTCACGGAAATGAATGGTACTACTCCAACGATAGGCCTATGAAAAATGGAGATTACAGAAATATTTTTTATTCAGCAATTCTGTAGGGGTTCCTTGATGTATTCTTTATATATACGGCACCATAACATTTAGCCGTTAACAAGCATGCGTCTAAACTATCCTCATGATTAGGGGGCGGATTTCTATGACATGTCATATTTCTCCCTTTGCATTATTTCAGGGCTCCGACTAATTTAATCTCGATTCCAAGCAACCTGGTAAAAATGGATCGGCTTTTACTGTGCATATAACTGCATATTTAGGAAACTTTTAACTATTGTAGCATATTTAGTATGAATATGCATATTTAAGTCATATTTTTGGCATATTTTTGTATATATTAAAGAAATTTTGAAGTTTCATATCATAATTTGTAAATTTTGCATTATAATGATACTTTTTGAGAATTTACAGATATTGTAAATAATTAACATTATATTTTAATAAAATGAATTGTAATGAAACTTAAAAAAATATACACAATGTGTAAGTGGTAAAGTCATATTTTAAATTTTATTGGTGGTATTTTAATTTTTTTAGGTCATAAATGCATGCATATATCCTATTTTTTAGGTCATAGAAATCCGCCCCCTACTCATGATTCACACGATGTGAATGCTATTTTATTCAATAAACACGTCATTTTAATGGGTATAACTGTTATAGGGTTTCTACGGTACTTACAATGGGCCCAAATCTTTTAACATTTAGCTTAAGGGACATCAGCTAATGTGACAAGAACGAAAGCAGCCGTGCATCATCGGATTTATTTAGGAGATATGATGATAAATAGTGTGTTTTGAAGTGCAAGACTTTCATTTGTATTTGCCTTTTAAATAGAGTTTAAAATATTACATACTTTGGTTCCCATATAGGGAATGTCTTTCCGAAAGTATGCTAAATCTGAATTCTATATATTCATTTCGCATATTGGATAGCAACACAATTTGGTTGTCTTGCAGAACAGTTGCACCGAATGAAAATATTTGCATCACCGAAAAGCATACTGTGTCGAGAAGATGCCATTCAAAACTGGGAACATCTTAGGAAGTGCTGTGCTTTTCAGGAATACTGTAGAAGTCGAACGGACAGCTATGTTGGGAAGCTAGAAGGCTATAGTATATTGCGATACAAGTGCCGTAAGGCACGTTTACGGGTCGAGGAAACAGATTGAAAACCCGAGGCGCAGCCGAGGGTTTTTAAGTTTTCGAGACCCGTAAATGCCTTTACGGCCCGTGTGTTGCATGCTATTTTTTGCACGATGATTATTTATATCAATTTAATTATATTAATTGTGATATTACCTGAAAATATTATGTAAATACATTCTTGAAAATATATGTTTATTTCAGAAAGTGATTCGCATGTGTTTGTTGTTATGGGAACAGAATATTTGTCCTGGGGGCCGTGTCCATAAAGGCTTGTATTATGAAGTGTATCGTAATGAATTATGACGTGGCGCTTGGACCGTAAGTAATTTAACCTCATCGCAACGCCCTTAGCAACACGATTGTGTGGGAATGCCAACTTACGATCCATGTAAACAACTTTCGTAAGTAACACTTAATAGCTAAGGAGTGCAAAAAAGTAATTACATTTGTCCAAACGCCTGAGCATTAGACTAAATACATAAATAACTTACATTCACGTTACTCTTATTACGATATTTATACGTGTACTTGAGACTTAATTTTGAAATCTGGTAATCACATAAAAGTTGTGTTGGCATATATTTATGTGACACAGATAAGATTTTAGTAGCGGCAGACTCTTCACGAGTTCCTAGGCTTTCTTCAGTTATTCAGACCACTTAATATTGCAGTAAGCTAAAAAAATCCATTCACTGCATCCCTTGTGCAACTTGGCCTACCATCATCTACCATAATCAGATGGCAGGATTGGGGGCGTGTGGTCAGCTTGCCGTCTTTCAGTGCTGTAAATGATGGCTTTCTTCACCGGACAGCTACTTCTTTACTCAGTTGGTGTCACTCCGTTTCAGGAACTTATGAACATACTGATTTTCACACCTATGGAATTGCTCTAAAACGTTTCCAAAATTTATTTATAAATTAAAGTGAGTTATAAATAGCTTTTAAACATTCGAAATATTCTTTATGGCTTATTTTAAAGTATGACTGATTGATTTTTTCTTTAACCCCTTACGCTGGGACATAGGGACTTCTAATGGAGGTTTCAGTACCGAGATTAATTTTTTACACTTATTTTCCAAGAGAGAGGACATAGGGACAGGTGGCAATTTTTTCGCATCACAAACCCCCTTCCGGAAAATTATTTAGATTTAGAGTTTTTTTTCGTGCCGTAAATCTACCCAAACGCCCCCCCAGCTTAAAGTCCCTTCGGAGGAGTACCTGCCCAGGATTTTTACGTCCTCAAAAATCCATCAACCGCGGCCGGGTTTGATCGCGAAACCTTCGGATCTAGAAGCGGGCATACTACCTATACATCACAAAGGCCAACTGTGTCAAACTATGCACCAATTAATTCAGGTACATTGTTCTAGTTGTGAAGTTTACAAAACCAGAAGCTTTTGTTTCTAAGGACTTAGTTAAAGCATGTTTTCTTTTTGGTATGATTCTATTGATTTAATTAATACATTGATGAAGGAAATCCTGCAAACATTTTGAAAATAAAGTGTCAGTAGTTTACGTGTGAAAACATGTCAGTATGTACCTTACCATTCCACCTGAAGAAGACTAAGGAGATTATGCAATAGGCCTACCAGTAAAAATTCGACGTAGAATGTCAAAGTAAAATACAAATTAAGATAGAAATAGCTTACAATTTGATAATATGTAGATAACATTACAGCACATACTGTATAAGTTATATTCACGTGGAAGATTAATCACTGAGGATCTTCAATGCCGTCAGTCCCCCAAGGCACCTCTCAGCTCACAGGCCGGTATAATATGTTCCCGGAAGTCTGACCGAATCTCAAAGGTTAAGTTCCTAATACTTCCCACACACAATTATACCATATGTTTGCTAAAACAATTTTCAGTTGAGTAGTGCTTCGTACATATTTAAATTCTCCCGACTACATGAACTCTCATAAGGATAACCCTATTTACACGAAAACTCTTCAATTAACCTTCTCAACTAAATTATTATATTTAATCAACCATTCCCATCATTATCATCGGATACAATTTTTTTGATTCATGTTACCATATCCTTTTCTAAGCGAAACCCATGTTAATATACAGGAATGAAGGTTAGGCCTAAATCGAAATATTTCACCCTCCTGTTGGCAATATTAATAC
Organism: Ectobius pallidus; assembly: GCA_964059195.1. Classification (NCBI taxonomy): domain Eukaryota; kingdom Metazoa; phylum Arthropoda; class Insecta; order Blattodea; family Ectobiidae; genus Ectobius; species Ectobius pallidus. Next base: position 45,327,141 of record CAXKWD010000004.1, on the reverse strand, counting down.
TTTATGGTTCAGTAAACATTTTACTAAAATGTGATTAAAATTTTGTCCTTAACAGGCAAAAGGGTTTATTTATAAAAACTTACGCTTTCACGGCCGGCGTTAAAATAGCTCGACAAGTTTTCCGGGCTTGTAGGCCGTGGGGTTTAACCTTCCTGAGATTTCACGGTAATAGCGTCAGGTGAAATAAGGGTCCTCTGTCTCCAGCAGTCACAGTTCACTGCCGACTTAGCACCTGTCTAAATGGGCGAAGTACAATAGCTTTACACAGGAAAAATGCCACATTGTATTATTGGTTTTACCCTGTCCCTAAATTTAGCCTGTAAATACAGGAGGTTTTTGCTTTTTAATAAAACTGAACTGTATAAATTATACGACGATTGTAACAAAAATTCAACACACTATATTATTTTTTTCTATCTCCGTTTTCCTAGTTCTGACAAGTCAAAGTCGATAGAGGGACCAAGCTAGCACGGTAGGATACAGCATACTGGAGATTTCTAGACTTTCAAAGAGAGGATCTGGGAAATATAACGAAGCTCAGGGTGACCATATTGTAATAAATAAATGAATAAATAAATAAATAAATAAAGCCGGTACACCTTTCCAAACAATACAATACTCAAACCTTTCCAGTGTGTTCTTTATTTGAGCATACTACTCTTTATGAATAAAACATTCAAATCTTACAATTAGAAAAATAATAAAGCATATAGAAATCAAATGTAAGTTGAAAATGACTAAGCTAACATTAACAAAAAATTACAAACTAGTAGGCAGTAACAGGCAAAAAGTAAAAATGGCCATCACATGTCAGCATTAGCAGAACCGACAGAAATGATATTACTTTCAGCCAGGTGCCAACTCAACCCATGGCACTAATAAATTATCACAAGAGTCTCTAAGCCTGCAATTGTAAGCCTATATATCTGGTAAGCAATTGACATTCTTGTTGCATGCAGGTCGTTATCTGGCAGAATAAAACAAAGCATCGCATAGAACTGACATATTTTTGTTTCTAACGGAAGTAACATTTCCCCTAAACCGGGATATTTAGATGTCCCGGAAAAAATGACTCGAGAGAAGGAATAGTGTTCTCAAAACCGGAATTGTCCCGGTCATTTTGAAAGACTGTAGAAGGGTAGGACTACTCTCGTTAAATACTAATAATCTTAGAAGCTTGTGAGATTGTAGACTATTCTGTAAACCCTCGAGTGTACAGCGAAAACAATATATTAATTTGTTATGTATATTTCACTTAAAATCTAAACGACCTGTTTTAACAAAAAGATGAACGACTGGATGGAAGGAGAAAATGAGACAGCTTCTAGCTCACCGTTATAAGCATGTCTTATCCGGATATGCAATGAAATTTCTAAGATCTACTAAAATGTTGGTGTGTGATTGGTATCTGGTTTCAACTGTAGCTGCTAGCGAGATCTGAATTTACGGATAATATGACGAGAAAAGGAAGGGTATAAAAATGAAAAATGAAATCGAATGATAGAAAGAAGATGGGAAATGTCGTGAAGAGATTTCAGAACATTCAGATAATACGTGATAGAAAGCTGGAAAAAAAAGAACAAGATTATGCCGAATTTGAGGAGAATCCGCCTTGGGGGAATGCTCAGATCCCCGGGGCCATGCCGAGCAAGACGGATATGACAGATTGCCCAAGACTTGCCTCGGAAGCTGCGGGACCGTCTCGTAGCAACCGATCTGAGTAAGGTTTTTACGGGATTTTCCTCACTCTACCAGGTGAATACCAGATCGGGGACACACCCCCGTGTCATAAGACAGATGAACAAGAACCAAATTAACTGACTAAAATTCCAAAGTAAATTCACCACACATTTTCCCTGTGTAATGTGGTCAAGAGAAGTGATGCGACGGTCCTAGAACAAAATATGAGAAATAGGTAGTTGGACTGGAAATATAGCCTATAGCTCATATAATCCGGGGTAGAAGACGGGGCCAAAAGAAAAGCAATGAAGAAATTTAAAAAAAAAAATCCCTCGCCAACCTCAATGAGATTGGAGCCCACCGTTAAGATCACGCGTGGAGGTGATGGGGCAACTAAACTTGTGTAAAATTACGTGTAAGTCCTCCATTAAGTACGTGTACGTCAACCGCATACACAGATCAGTCATTCTGATGTACCACAATGCTATGGAGATTTAACCATAATAGCCATCTGTAGTAATAATGTCGGAACTTGTACGCCGATAACATGACACGCAATCATGATATGTTCTTGTTATTCAGCGGTAAATATGTGGTATCTCAAATCGCTATAAAGTTAAGAAACAAACTCATCATCAAGGTTCGAATTTATAAAATTAATAATCTTAAAAAAAAACACATTAGTTAATGTTATAATGTTTAAGAAAATATGCTGAAAAATTTTGTAGTCCTACTAAAACAAATATTGCAATACCTAAAAGTACCATACGCAGGATTCGGGAGCATATGGTCAGCATGCCGACACCCACGGCCGTTAATGGTGGTTTCCAATACCGGAGCCGCTACTTCTCTATCAACTAGCTCCTCAGTTTGAATCACTAGGCTGAGTGCACCCCGTTCCAAACCTCTCTACCTCAGAAAAATCCGAGGAGGTACCGGGGATCGAACAAGACCATGCAGGCGGTCACTCACTTCATATTCTGATATAAAATGATAGGCCGTATTGCAAATAGCATGTATTCAGTTGTTATCATCCTGATGCAAAGATTTATTGTACACCAGGAAAGACTGGGAACTACGAATGGTAGCTCGCTTATAACTACCCCTCAGAGTTTTATTTTCGAAAAAAATGTTTCAAATAAAAGGTTTTGCTCTCATGCACCAAACTTATATAAAATCATTTGAGCCGTTTTTCGTGAAAATCGCGAAAAATTAAATTTTCTTTCTGTAACATGGAATTAAAACTTAAAGAAAGTCGACATCACATCCCCATAATAAGGTATATCTAACCCAGACGTACAATTTTGCTTTTATATGATTTTTTATTTTATTTTCGAGCTATGCTGGTCACAGACACAAACACGGAAATGTTTCTTAAGATAGGTTTTTGGAATCAGGAGACCTAAAACATGTATTTTTGTTGAAAACGCGAGTTCGAATTTCAGGCTCAAACGGAATATTTTATCTACATATAGTACCTAAATGATACGGGCAGAGGAATCAATAATGCATAATAAAGCATAATCTCATACAAAAATTAAGCATAAAAATAAAGCTTAATGTAGGTTGCTCTGATAGCAAGAGGACTAGTATCTGTATCTGGTACCCTATGATCCCCAGGTGGGGCGAAGGGGCCTCCAATGGAGGTTTCATTACCTATACTAATTTTGATATGCTTATTTTCCGAGAGAGGGTAAGGGACAGGTGGTAAGTCCATCGCCTCGCAACCCCCCTCTGGAAACTAAGTATTTCTTGGACGTGAAAGGGCCGAGAAATTTTGTCCAGAGGCTCTAATTTAGGCTTGGAGTTCTTTTACGTTCCGTAAATCTACGACACGGGACCCCCAGGACTCCGTGTCCAGGATTTTTACGTCCTGAAAAATCCATCGACCGCGGCCGGGTTTGATCCCGCGCCCTGCGGATCTAGAGGCGGGCACGCTACCTCTAGACCACCGCGGCCGACTAGGAGTACTAGTACAGCATAATAAAGTAACAACGCATTGTGAACAATGGTAAGATAAATTATTATTATCATTATTTGCAATATTGTATCTTCATAGTTGAATAAAGTTACGTTACGAGAATGAACCTGACTGAAGCTGTAAAATATCAGTCTTCATCAAATTTCCAGGAAATACTTGTAAAAGAAATCATAAAAATAACTATGTTCACGTTCTGTATTTGCGACTCCAATCAATGTCTTCTTGTAATTGCAATTCGTATACCTGCTCGCATGAGAACGGAGAAGGCACTGAGCATACGAAACACAAAACATAAAAACTCTAGCTAGAGGCAAGAATACTTGTGGTTTGAGTTTTTAAAATAATTGTGGGCTTCCTTCCCAACCGGATCCTTTCCACTTGCACATCTACCACAAAACTCACAAACTAAGAGATACTGCATGCATATTATATGAAAGTGTAGTTGTGTCCCTTATTTATTGTAAACTCCATAGGCTTAAATGTTTATGTTCCATTATCTTAAGTAAAGCATTACATTGTACATAGATTTGCTACAATGCTGTACAACACAACAGAATACAGAAAATTGGACGTAAATATCAGGTTTGGTATAGCACTACTATATTGGTATTAACGGAAAAATCCACTGCAACATGTACACCTGCCATGTTTTACTGTTTGAAAGTAAATGGACTTTTACTTTTAACGTTATTTTCCGAGCGGGCCGGTATGAATCAACTATTTTAATTTTAGATTACTTGGAACTTTAGGTCGCCCTTGCACCAAAGAATATTTTACAATTATTATTAAAAAAAAGCCGTATATATGCCAAAAGAACACTTCACAATTATAAATACAAAATAATATTTCACAATAAAAAAAGACCTTGCACCATACATTATACTTCACATAGAGAGTAGGGGTGGGGGACTCGGGGGTGACTTTAAAGTTCCATTTTCCCTAATTTTATTGTCACAGATAATTTCATGTCTATGAGAAGTGTATATTGTATCCCTTTCTGTTTCGAGAATGAATAAAATTCCTTGTCAGTTGTGTTTTAAAATATAGTGTAATAATTATTTAAATATAAGGCCGTTATGTAGAGCACGAAGCACGAAGTGTGAGCCTGTCAAGTTCTTATGACCGTCGAACATCGTACAGCGTTTTATGTTATTTTGAATCGTAAACTTTAAAAGGAAAATAATTTCAGTTCGCTTGTGCTTAGAATAGTAATCAACAAACGTTTTGGCTATTTCGTATGAAGCGGAATTCAGACTCTTTTGGTTGGCAACAATTTGTTTGATACAAATCGCGTTTGAAACAGTTGAACATCGTACAGACATTTGCGAGAGCGCTTTTGGTTTACTCTCACTCGTATGAGGGCTTCTCGTGATCTATCTATGTTGAGGTTTCATTTTTTGTTTGTTTTGTTTTAGTTAAAAATTCTTCAACCGATTTGTTCACCGAGTTAACACATTCTAAAAGTTTGTTTGATTAATAATCTTGGCAACAAACCATATGTTGAAATGGGAAATTCAGTTGAAATCTTTCAGCCTCACGTGTTCCAAAAATCTTGACCCATAGAGTTTGATTGGTTTTTGATTAACCGCTGGACAAGAAAAACAAGTCTCATGCATCGCTTGCCTCTGCACAAAATTACTTCTTTCCTCTCTGTAAAGACAAACGAAACTTTTCGGACATGCTGGTATACAAGATTAGCTAGAGCTTATTATTGTGAGTCACCATGGCAACCTATTACGATGTGGATGGCCGCGATGTTTATGTTTTTGTGGTTTGTTACAAGGATATGGGCGACCGGAAAAGTCGCTAGTTGGTTACGATCCAATGAACTCATCTTCACCTCGCTCCGGTAGCCATCGAGGTCGTCCAGGAGAGTCTGTCGCCAACACCCAGTGCGTTCAACACCCTCAACTTCATTGGATATTCTTCTGCTTTTAGATCAGCATTGTAGAAACTTCCACAAGGGTGTCTTTTATTTGATATTCAAGTTTCACATTCATCTATTTCTGTATCAATTCTACATTTTTATATCTTCATCTTAGGTTCATTGCCAACGTCATAATGATCACCTTTTTCTTCTTCTTTCTTCTTCTTCTTCTTCTTCTTCTTCTTCGTCTTCTGCTATTCATGATTATGTTGTTATCTTTCATCTTGTTTCTCTTTCAATTTTTAAGGTTGCCGTTGTTGCGGTCATTGCCATTGTTGTTCTTGTCGATTTGTAATTTTTTCTTGTTCTACATTTTTCTTGTTATTCTCCACATACCTTAGAAATGAAGCGGATTCAGGTCGGGTGAGCGTGGAGGCCAAGGAATTAGTCTACCTCTTCCTGCCCATTTATCGCGGAACCGTCTATACAGAAACTGACAAACAGAGATGCTGAAATGAACAGGCGCTCCATCGTGCTTGAAGTACATATCTCGTCGTATTTGTGATGGTACATGTTCCAACAGGACAGGCAATTGTTGTTGTAGTTGCTTTTTTAAAGAACGCTCTCTACTTTTGTCCATTGAGACTTTGTGTAGACCACCAAACAGTAACCAATAAAGTCGGCCCAGAGTTACAGATAAAGGGATATAATCAGGAGATAAAGCATTTTCGGAGCCATGTTGATATAATATAAATTAACCCTCTATATGCAAGAGATGTTTTTCTAAAGTTTTGGCCTACCTTTTTGTAACAGTCTGTAGGATAGTTATAGCACTCATACAAATCTGGAAGCTCTTTAATTGTGGGCCTATATTTTAACTCGATTGTGGCTTACTATAAGAGAATCAGGAATTTTTTTCAACTATTATCGTTTTCGGTTTGAGTATTAATACATTATGCGTACGAGTACAGCAAAGTGAATATCGGAGGCATTGCGCGAGCTGGCGGACTTGGTGGTCGAGGTGTTAAAGAATGCCGCGCCCTCCTTGGAGAGGACAATGTACTTGAGACCCGGTCCAGCTTCTGAAGCACACACACACATACACATGTGTAATATGTCAATAACCTGCCCCTCATCCCACCAGCAAGATCTGACTCACTCTTCTGATCAATCCTTACTTGCCATGTCGTAATAATTACATAGAATGACAGAAAATACAGAGTTACTATAAACATAAAATTAGACTTGAAAACAATGTATATAAAAAAAGACAAAGTAATATCATTCTCTATACACAGGTCCTAAAGACCTGTAGGATTTCTGAGCTATGATCTTCATGATCCAAGTGGTAAAAACGGGATTTTATCTTGCGAGTTGGTATGTTTGCGAAACGGGCCCTTAAGGGCGAGTGCAGCAATCCCACGAACAAAATACTCGTAAAATAATTTTACCACGTGTATCATACACTATTTTTTAAAAAAGCCGTTAAACTTAGTGAAATAATAATAAATGTTAGATTTATTGTAATGAATTATGCACCGGTGAAGCCAGCCATATGCCATTTTATTCTCTGGTTCATACCTGCCAATGAGGACAACGCTTTTCATCCACCAACTGTGATGACTTTTGCAATCATCGCGAGAAATTTCACATTTAAAAAGGCGTAGTGAATTTTAAAATGCTCAATTTTTATCAAGCTGAGACTATTTAATGATCATATGCCAATACTTTTGTAACTAAAATAATATTTTCCATGTGAAGCAGTCAAAGTTAGTAACCCTGGAATGTTATAATGTTATACCATTCAGTGGTATAATTTTCTCCTTTGACTTAATATCACCTAAAGTTAAAAGTGCTTCTTTTACCTTCGACTGTCTAAAAATGCTTTAGTTGAGGGACACTATAGGCTACTTTCCACCTGGAAAACAAGGTAGCAGACAGATTTTATAAACTTCCAGTTCTTATGGCCATTGTCTGTCATCCTGGTAGAGAATAAATAGGATTTATTTAGAGTAGGTGCTTATTGACCGCAATTCATCATGGCTTATTGTGATATTGTCATATATACGAAATTGGCATATATATATATATATATATATATATATATATATATATATAATTTTCATTAGAAATGTAAGAGATTATTTGGAAGTAGGTACTATGTCTTGGAGCCTACCAATAAAAAATGATAATTAATCCTCTCCATGGCTGAATTTATGTATTAATATAAGGAATCGTCGAGTGTGATTGTGTTTGAAATCAGTGAGGAAGATTTCAGTAGATTAACTGACTATCATAAGACATAACTTAGATATAAATTCTCACATTTTACATACAGCGATACTCCATTAATCTGCTTATGTACAGTTTTTGAGGTGACGAACTTATACGTCAGTAGCAATGAAAAGATTAAGACGGCCATCCTATAATTCATAGTCTGACTATTTCTAGAAGGCGCCGAGTATACAGACAAACATCAATAAGTTTGTTCCAACAAAACACCGTGACGAATTACTTGGTTTTCTTGTTTATAATTCTCCACCACTGCACTGAGCTGAAACATAAATAAGCTATTAGTGTGTGAGATAGTAAAAAACGAATTCTCTCGGGGTTGTAATTTCCAGTATCATCTAAAGACTCATTACAGGCTGGACGTTGTTCTAATGTGGCAGTAAGCATGGTTTCTGGAAGCTGATATATACGTTTTCACCTAAATACTCTGAGTGAAAATGAAGTCATGTTTTAATGAATAATATTGGAAGTCTTTAAGGGAAAGAAAAACTCCAAGAATTCGCCCAACATGTCTTAAGGGAAATAATAATGTTTGTGGGATAATTAACACAATAATCGATAAAGAACAAAATTCCAAGAGATAGCTAAAAATCAACAGAAAGAAGTGATATTCATGAGACACGTATTAATTACTAGAATGTGCCCGCGTCTTCGCCCGCGATAATTATTCCAAGAATAAAAAATTAAAAATTAAGATCATAATAGTTAAATCATTATATTTATTAACACCTAAATCACGTGGAGTGCATTCCACGATTAGGTAGCGTCGCCTGGTAAAAGCGATCTCAGATTCGAGTTCCTTGGCCCAGAAAACCCCTGTATAGCGAGTTTCGTTCAAATCGAACAATGTTTGACCATATTTAGGTCTATGTTGATTATCCCTATTCCCAGTAGGTTGAAAATTTCATATATCTGCGGGCCTTGACATTCTAAACAAATGAATCGTCCAGGATGGACTTACAAAATCAAGCGATCGCGTATGTCAAAAATAGCCAAAGCCAACTGTAATTGATTTGACATTGAAATGTATTACTGAAAACTGATGCTTCGAAAACGCAAAAAATGCATGTTTTCTGCCCGTTTTTCACTCATAACTCACGAACGAAAGCGAAAATTACAATTCCGGCTTCGAGGTGCATTTTCCGACCCTTCAGTCCACCTATGTTTAAAAATTCAGATCTCTGCGTTGAGTATATTTCGCTGGGCATCGCGGACAGACAGACAGAAGGAAAGACACATACTTCCTTTTATTAATATAGATAGATAGATTGTAGTAGAATCAATAAACTAGCAAGGCGGTAAATCCATCACATGCTACGGCTATTTTAATTGAATTATATTATGAATACTATACCATGAGGAAAGCAACTTTAAAATGTCAAGAAATTACTATTTAATAAAAATTACAGAGTGGAAAATACTTTATTTACTATCAAACGAAATAAAATAAGAGGTCTTTGCTTTGTTGTTTTGAAAAGCTGAAAAGCTGAATAATAATAATAATAATAATAATAATAATTGTTTTATTTAATCTGGAGAAAGTTAAGAACGCAAGGTCTTTTCTTCAACTTCACCAGGGACTAATAGTACTAATAGCAAGACAGTCTGTATCTTTGTTAATTCTGGGATGTCTTTAAAACCATTGGTCAGTATCTTAGGAATAGAATAATACTACCCCGATAATAATATTTTAGCTGAATTCTTTTTTTGTTTGTTCCAAATCGCTGTACAGTACGAAAGTACTTCCTAAAAATTTGGAACAAGTCTTCAAACCTCAGAGATTCTCTTTATAGTACTTTGATGGACGTAGCGCCTGCTGAGTGCAACTAGACTACCCGCCTCGCAAATGTGTTGCGCTCCTGTTGAAATCACTGACAGGTTTTGTGTGATTTTCGTCAGCTGCCAGGACAAATGCTGGGTTGGACTTTTCAGTTTCACTCCTTTTCCTTTCATATCATGTAAATTTTATTTAGCACAGTATTATAACGGAATAAAAAATAAATGAAACCAATATTTGTTTCTAATAATAAGCGACTTCCTACAGTTCTATTTCTATAATTTTAATCAGAAATATCCTCCTTGAAGTGCTTCAGGACGAGGGGTTGCCTAGTCATTTGTAGAAAACTAAAATATATATATATAAGGAGGAAGAGATTGAGGATACAATTTCAGGTAATTTTGTTCTGAAACTGAAACTCATTTTGATACTTAACCTTAATTCAAACTCGTATACACTGATATAAGACATTCTTAAAATATGTCAACATTTCACAAAATACACAGGAAAAGAACTCTACTTAATGTACGCAGGCCTAATTATTTCACAGTAATATATCTTCTGTATATAACAGTATTCAACTTGATCAACGAAATAAATATCTGACTAGTTTGAGAGGATTATTTATAGGATTGTAAATATAGGATTATTAATATAAATATATATAGGATCATATATATATATATATATATATATATATATATATAGGGTTATAGGATTATGTATATGATTATTATTAAGTATAGGATTATTATTAAGTATAGGATTATTTAACTTGCAGGAAATGTACAAAACAAGACAAAATAATTACTTTCTTTCCGAAGATAAGAAATGACGCCCTCGACTGGTTCTAAAGGCAAGGATATCCAACCACTGCATTGCAATGTGAAGATATGGAGGGAGGTTTGCTGCAAACGAATAGAGATTGTTAGACGTGAGTCTTCTCTATTTAACTTGACGTAGCCTAGGGAAATGCCAACCAGTCGGCGAATGGCAAACACCCACAGGAAGGCAGGCGGTTGGAGCAATGTATAACGGTTGCAACAACACGTCTTCTCGTCATATAAGGGATGAGATAACTGGACCCTGACCCCGGAGAGGAGGATGCTGCGGTTTGATTGCCATCTCAGTCCAGTCGTGCTTAGTGTAATTGCACTAATGTGTACAGAGGATGAGCCAATTAATCAGCAAGCAGCATGGAACCTCCTTCCGTGCAGTTTGGTTTAACCTGGCAGTGATGTGATCTATCATACTTACTTACTCAAAGTCAATTCCTAAGCAAACTAAAAGCATATTATCTATGTTATGGAGCCCGGTGTTAATTGCCGCGCTTAGCTGTGCCCGTCATTCAACCCAATTAACCCAGTCTACCCTATTAAGGTAGAAGTTAAGTATCGACTAAAATAAGGAAATGTTTGTTTTTATGCAATTCTTCTCGTCTTCTGTCCATAAATGTAAAATAAGAATTTACAGGACAATTATCCTGCCGAATGCAATATATGGAAGTGAGACACGGTCTCTTACTTTTCGGGAGTAACATAATATGAGAATGTTCGAAAACAGGGTGCTTAGGAAAATATTCGGACCAGAGAAAGATGAAAATGGGGACTGGAGAAAACTGCATAACGACGAGCTTCATAACTTGTACTCTTCACCGAATATAGTAAGGGTAATTAAATCGCGGAATATGAAATAGGCTAGACATGTTTCGATATACCTTAAAAAAAAAATATAAAAAAAAACAGTGGCTGGGAGACACGGAGGGAGAAGACCATTTGGAAGACCTAAACGTAAGTGGGATGACAATATTAGAATAGATTTAAGGGAAGTAGGATTTGCGAGGGATTTTGGCACAGAATGGGGCTCATTTAAGCGCGGCAATGAACCTCCTGGTGCCATGCAATAAATAATATTCCTTTAGCTTGTTTAGGAATTGTCTAAACTGGCATTGAGTAAGTAAGTAAGTATCTATTATTTTAGCGAGAAAATGCATGGTAGGTGCAGGTGGATGTCGAAATTGACCCTGACCCTTGGGAGGGCTGTTTTTGCCATCATCTCGAGTCCGCACTGTTGGATGCTGGAAATGTTTACGTTGTGTATAGGCAGACAGTTCTCACATGCGAAGTGAAGTGGAGATTGAGAAGAAGAAAAAGGCGCATACCAGAAGGAGGAGAGAGAGACATGGCGGAGTGGCGAGTTGATTAGCTTGTTTGCCGGCAAGGTCAGCGACTGATCCGCCGCTCCTCTTCCTTCCTTCCTCTCTGCTGGTCCAGCGTTGCCTGCCATCGCCACATTCCGATCTCGCGTCTCTCCGCTCAAGAAGGGAGCATCGGCCACACACACACACACATACATACACATATACATCTGTATTTTATATTATATAGTCTATGTTACGTTTATAAACGCGACAGACGTTATGACGAATGTGAGACAACAGGTGCAGAGACGGTTTTTTCTTTAATCCGAGAATACAATCTTTCAGGAACGTAAATGACAAATAAAGGACAGCCTGCGTAAATGGCGCGAATGGATAGAACTCTACAGTTCTAATATTGGACGTGCGCAAGATATCCCATATTGTTTATTTACTCATTCAATGACATTAGACAATTCCTAAGCAAGCTAATGGAATATTACCTATTTAATTGAACGCGGAGGTTCATTGGTCCACTTACATGAGCCCGCCATTCAATACTATTCTGAGCTGACTCCATCCAACCATCTCTCGCAAATCCAACTTCTCTTAAATCTATCCTAATATTTTCCTCCCCACCAACGTCTAGGTCTTCCGCTGGTCTTTTCCCTTTGGGTCTCCCAGTCAATATTTTTGAGATATGTCTTTCATCCCCCATGTGCTCAACATGTCAAGCCCATTTCATCCGCCTCATTTTAAATACCTCACTATCATCAGTGAAGAGTACAGGTTATGAAGCTCATCCTTATGCACTTTTATCCAGTCCCCGTTTTCATCTTTCTTAAGTCCGAATATTTTCCTAAGCATCCTGTTTTTCAGATTATGTTCTTCCCGATGAATACGGATCAGTATCTTAACTGTCTCAATGTGGGCTATTGAGGAATAAACTGTTGGGGTAAGCGGTTGTCCAGATTACTTCTGAAAAGCTATATAAATACCAAACCAAAACATGCTTATTCTAATAAGCCAATTCCCAGGCGCTGAGAACCATACTGACTCAAGCGACAGAATTTCCTATCTGAGAAAATGGCGTCAAAATATTTCACAATTTGCCTGTTATTTGTAGTTATATTATTGTACATTATTATTATATTTAATCCAATTTTTAAAGATACTTTGGAAATAAAATGATAAATTTGAGTAAATTTTATTTGTATGTCGTCTAACTGTCAAATGATGACACGTGTTTTTCTCCATACCAATAACGACACGTTATTTGTATTGTTATCTCTTGCTGTGCAATGTTACGTATGCGCATACGAAATAAGGCAGTTGGATAAAGACTTTTCCTTGACTTCTCCATTTATTCTCGCACACGGAGGGATTAAAAAAGTCATTCTCTTGTCAATAATGATTGATACCAAACCATACTTGTGGTAATGCCACTGCTGGTATTCTTGCTCCTATGAGTCGCTTGGAAGTTAGTATCATGTCTTGAATATTTACGTTTAATGAGCTTTAAGTTCTGAGCTCCTGAGCCGAACTGAGCGCCTGATAGTCTTTGTTGATTAGCCCTCGTACATGAAGAACCCCAATGAGGCCATTGGGATTTTTTATTTTTTCAATAAGATTGCATTTATTAAAAATTCAACCACAGTAAAAGTACAGTACATGTATGTTAATGCAAAATACATTACTCGACTACACTACTGTCAATTTTAAGCATAATAACAATTTTTTTTTTAATTACAGAAAATGGAAATTTATCGTTGGTTTTACGTAAAACTATTCGCAAGAAAATGTTATTTGTTGGCTGCATTGGGATGGGAGGGTCCAGCAATTGACTCAGGAGGTGGCTCGTATTTCTCAAATTCTTCTTCTGCATTTTCTCCCACCCTAGTTTCCACATCTTCAAAGGATGTGAGTATTTATTGATAGCTTTGAAGGATATTAGTTTGATTAACTTAAAATCTTCAAAGCTATTAAAAGATGCATTATCTCTTATCTCTATATATATAAGAGGCTTTGTCCTGACTGACTGAATGACTGACTGACAGAGAATCAACATACAGCCTAAACTAAAACAGGTAGAGACTTGGAATTTTGACAGTACCTTCGTTTCATAATGTAGGTGCTCACTAAGAAAGGATTTTGCAAAATTTTGATTTTAAATGCCAAAAATCAAATGTTTTTGAGTATACTTAATCCCTTTTTACACATAATTATGAAATCCAAATCACAGTTGGCATGGCAACATATTGTTTCCAGTTGTTTCTCAGATGGGTTTGGAAATAATTGAAGTGGGACTTTTAGAAAAGCTATCAATATCGTTCATGTTATAAATGAATATTAAATTATGAAATCCAGGAAAATAATGCAGTCACATAACTTTCTCTACCCTGGACATAGAGAAAACAGTACGAGGTATGGTTATATGTATATTATTTTATCGCATGTTTTTGGGGAGGGATGTATGGAAGTAATATTGCATGTCTGTTTAATTTCATCCCCAAAACGGTTTTATGGTAACATTAGAGTGAGAAATAAAATATTCCGCAAAAACAATACAATTTTATGTCACCGGAATTACTGTTTCTTCTTATTTGAACCCCTACCAGGCTTGCTGTGTACAAGCGATGGGATTCAAAATTCTACTTCCTCTATTAGCCGTAAAAAGCTGTATCAAGCGTTTTCTGAGCGAATAGTTTGAGTGTGATAAGTCATTCTTCCTGATTTCAAATTCAAAATACCTATAAAAGGACCTAGAATTTTAATATCGAAAGTCCTACATAAGTTAATTTCGAATTACAAAATACAAAACCCGGGTGACGCCGGGCCTTTTAAGCTAGTATTATATGTATGCATATATACACAAATGTACATAAATGTACACAAATACATGGTGTAGAAGGTGTAGAAAAGCGATGGTAGGGAAGAAGTCTTAACGCAGCGGGATAATAAGCAGATGCTACAGGTGAGTAAATACAGAAGCCCGGGAATCAGCGAAAGGAATTAATACATGAATATAATAATAATAATAATAATAATAATAATAATAATAATAATAATGTTTTATTTTGCCTGGCAGAGTTAAGGCCATAGGGCCTTATCTTCCACTCAACCAGGATAAAGACAAAATACATTCAAAGGAATTTACAAAAAAACGAATACAATAGGCCTAGATATCATACATAATACAAAATGTTAAAAATAAAATAATAATACAATATTGAAGTACCTATATTAAAACATAAGACAAAAATGCGTCCAATAATATGCCGAGAAAACAAATTAAATGAAAGAATTATATTATAATTGGATGTGTGTATAATTATAATATTATACTATAATATACACTAAAATTGAAACTTAAAACTAAGAAATTATCAAATAAAAGCAATATAGGCTAAGTGACATGTGCAGTGTTATTATAATTATTATTGTTATTAGACTATTATTATTAACATCATATTTTAATCTCCTACCTTAAGAATCGTTGTATATTTCTTTATTTAAATTAGCTCTGGTTACAAAACCTGTCATGGATGTCGATATCTCAAACCTCTCTAAAAAATAGAGAAAGGCGGGAATTTAGTAAGTGGCAAAATGATGCAACATGCGACATTGCTATATCGCTGTCCAATGAAAGTAGAGCATGTGTTTTCTCGTTTAACGTCTTGCATATCAATACGCTTAGGCCTGTACTCGTGTATTTGAAATTACTGATCTACGCTGATTAGAACGACGGTGGTTCCGCCATTCACACGCGGTGTAAGTATGAAACAGTAGAATGAAAGAGTTTAAACGAATTTATATTCTCTGGTGGAATAGCTATCGTGGTGGAAACGCGAATAGGCTATCCTGCACCCACCTACCTGCTTCTTTTTGCCTGCTTACAGCACATGTACGTCAGTTTATCAAAGCCTTGTCTTCGGCTCTTCTTTTCAAACTCTTCTTCTAATTCTCCACTGACACACTTGTCACTATAATATCGCAGTACCGGTACATTGTTATCTTAATTTATGTGCTATATTATCTTTTTTCTCAAAAGTACCCATAATATTTATCCGCCTTTTATCATGAATATATGAGTAACTAGCGGCAAGCACAGGGCAATAGTACTCTAAATCACTTTCTAAAGATGAACATGTTTCATTGAACCCTCACGCACCACCCTTTTTCTTTTAGTAATCATATGACGAGAACTGAGAAGTCTTTTTTTATATATATATTCCTTGATGTCGTGGGAAGTTATTTTTTCTAAGATGGTGCTTTTTATCCTTTTCCCGTTCATGCTCTCATGGTGGCAACTCGAACTTCCTACAGCAGTGGTGTTCAATTTTCTTTAACTAAAGGACCATTTTCTTTTTGATGAAAGACTAGCGGTCCGCGACCGCGGACTAATAACAAGACACCAATATATCAATTATATTACAATATCTGTAGGGATTACTTAACATTATACGTGCGTTTTATATTTTGTCTTCTATTTTTCAATGTTAATGAATAACTCAAAGCGCAGTAACATTCTTAAATTTACAGTGTTCCTCGTCGCTAAATTGTCAATATTGGCATTGTAGTTGAAAATTAGTATTTGTTTGTGAGGAGCCAAAAATTAAGCCATGGACCGCATTCGAATCCCGGGTCGCGGGTAACCTAGACTACTTACCACACATGTGTGTCATTATGTCATAGCCTGTAATTTTTGTTAGGGGAATGTAATTATATTTGCTGGTTAAAAATTACGATTTCTATTTTACCTGTCATTACTTCCTTTTTGATTCCCCAGTATATTAGAATAATTATATTATGTCTATTTCTCCAATCATGCTTATGCCTAGATTTCTGTATTAAAATAAAAACTGTTTTTACCTCTATTCTTCTGTTTTAATAAGCCTAGGAAAATAGTCATAGATAGAAAAAGTGCTGTGACGAACAAGTAAGATGTGGGAATGACAGACAAACAGAGCCGATTTCATTATTATTCTCAGGTGAAATTGAATGTTCAACGCTGTGGCGGAGGGGATGCGTTCGCTCGTCTCACACAGTGGGCCCGGGTTCGATTCCTGATCGGGACACGTTACCTAAATAGAGATTTTCCGGTCTTTTTCCTCACCTGTAAGGCGAAATGTTGGGTATCTTTTGGCGCTTGTGGTGCCCGGGTATCGTCTGGCCGTCATTATCATGTTCATTCCATCCACGTTTTGTTCACAAATGTGTGTGTGAAAGGTGTGTCTCGGGCAAGTGGAGGTAAATTTAGGTTTGTAATTACTAGGGCTGTACCGATTAATCGATTAAACATTTAATCGTCGATCAATTACGTTTTCCGATTAATCGGTTTAGTCGAATTCTGAAATAGTTTTTCGAGAAATGGGTCAAATGACCAAACTCCTTTCTCTCGCTTCTCCGGCCTTCGCACATCACATGCCATTCAGCCTATTGTGTCAAACAATTCCCATTATTCAGAAACCTGAAGGGTAGTTTAGTCAACAAACTCGGAAATGTAAGTTTAGTGTATATTTTTTTACTAGTTAACTATTAATGGTATTCGTTAATTTAGGATTTCTTCTGATGATCTGTAGTGTAGTAGCTATTAAACGTGTAAAATAACATTAAATGTACACTTTGGTTTCGTTTACAATACCGGTCGATTAATCGATTAAAGTCAAGCGTTAACTCGATTAGAAATTTTAATCGATTTTCAGCCCTAGTAATTACCTTTATGCTTTATGCCTATTCTAGTTATCAGGCAACAATAAGTAGGCCTACGTTGTTTAACAAATTGCTTGATAAGTGTATGTACTAAAAAGTATTGAGCGACTAGAGGTGTTGACATTATAAGTAGAATCATGCAACGTGAGCGCTAATTTATTAGTAGCTGACTGTACTGCAAGTTCTGGACCAGGATCAAAACAGACGTACTCTATAGTGGAGGGAAATAGACACGCGATTTTTTTTAGAGTGGAGAGGGAGATATTTACGTCTAAGCAAGCGGGTTGGGTTCTTTTATTTTTGAGTGTATCCAGACTATTTCCGATGTCAATTCCAGAAGTTTGTGAGTTAGTTGGCTGGCCGGCCAGCAGACTGGGCCCATCATCATCTTAACGTCATGTGGCAACAAGGGCATCCTCTACATTTTCCTTAAGAAGGACACAAGTAGCAAAGCTACTGTACTTAAAGAACTGTCTATATAGCACGAAGATTCTACATCTACATTGTATGTATGTATTCCGTATTGCCCATCTACTACTTTTCAGCGAATTGTTTCGTTCGAAGTAATCTACTATTAAATCCAGACGAGCTTGACTAGTTGTATAAAATTCAAAGTGAGAATGAAGTTATGCAATAAAAGTTTCAAATATAACTTGTAAAACACAACAATACATTCAACTTTATTATTAGCAGCATCACTATTCACTGAGATAATTTTGCATAATATTAAACCTACTCCTCTTTTTCACCTAGAAATTTGGTAAGCGCATACCAGATGCCAGGGTTACGTAAAGGGATGATGGAGAGTCTTTAAAACTTGGGGTGATATCTCAAAGCAATATATATTATTAATATTTTGCAGCTTCTTTCCAGTGTTCCTTCTTCAGTATGTTATACCGTTAATAAGTTTAATACTCATTATTTACGATAACGCAAACTGCAAATAGATTCGATTGTTTCGTAACATTTGAAATTCCAGTTTCAGAGACGTGATTAAATAGCGTTGTTACGGATTCCAGTTGAGGAAGCTTCAAATCGGAAGTTTGGATCGCTTTGTTTGCTGAAACGTAATAGGCTAAAGCTATCCTATCAACTGCTTACTGCGTCATCTTAGTTTATTTTGTCGAATTAATTGAAGTCCATTACCACGAGCCTTCAAAGAACGCAAATTGAATGCATTGGCATTTACAGTAGCCTATTTACAAATCAATTACTGCCTGACGTATTGCCATTTTAAAACTAATAATCTGTCTTAAATTAGATTATTTAATTGATTTAAAGAAAAATGGTTTTCAAGAGTTTACGTAACCAGTGAGAGTAGGACTGCTATTGCCAAAAACCTGAGTTTTTAACCCACGTGGGCGATTATTTATTTTGTACTACGCCAATAACAATAATTTCTGGTCTGTAATGATTTTTTCAATACGCCCTGTAAGTTATGAAGGTGATCTGTTAATTGTAAATAAATTTCAATTTTTATATTTAAGGGATGTCAGAATTGTTGATTTAGCCATTTCGGTCAGAAAATTTGATTTTTGGACTTTAATGTCTATAAAACAAGCATACCCTAAAATATAGGCCTAACTGTGCAAAATTTTATGCCTTTTGGATGCGCGGAACAGGTCCTTCTGACACTAGTTTTTAACCTCAGGTGCTTCGAACTCCCAGTGCTTGCAAACTTTAATCATCTGTTTTCTTATTTTCAATTCGCATATTATTTTGCCATAATCAAAATCTTTCTTCTCCCACAAAAAATAGAGGAATACAATGTGTTATAAAATTGCTATCTGATTATATGTATAAACATAGTTATATATTTAATATTTAATAGATCTGTTCCTAAAGCTAAGGCATGTACTGTAAAATAACACGACTCCTGCGTACACTGTTGAGTGCGCTGAAAAATGACATTATGTGAATTCGTAGTGCAGCGAAACTGACATGTGCGCATGCGTCTATACATGGAGTGACTTTAGGAACAAACCTATAATAATCATGAGTAAGATTTTCAAACTTTTTCTATTTTCTGGGTAAAATATTATTTAAAACCAAAAATCATTAGAAAAGGCCTACAAAATTATCAATAAATTTTTTAAGCAAGGAATCTGTCACAAAAATTCAGGTTCATATTTGAATATCTGTCGGAAGAGAATACAAATTTTATTTTGCTTATCGGAAAGTTACCTCTACTACTCACCGTCCCGATGTCTAACATGGTCACAACATTAGCCGAATTTATATAGGCCTTTACCCATAACACCTTTTCCAATACCTCGCCCTGATTTTACCCATGTTTATCCATTCTTTTTCACTCCCCCAATCGCTGACTGCATTTATAATATCTTAGCTTCTACCAGTACTCTGTAAATATTACTTTATTTAAAACGGATATGTACCCGAAACCTACTAAAAATGATAGGATTGTAACCAAGTTTGCTGAAGAATTACGTTGCAAATTCACATTCGGCAGGTTCCAAACCCAAGGTTAGCCAATTTCAGTGCTGATTGTTTCGGAATTCTAAGAATGTTGAGAAATATGAGAAAGAATACTGCGAAAAGAATAGTTCCACTTTGTAATTCAAAAGCATATGCGAAACACACCCTCCTTGAATGGGAAGCAACTCAACACTGGGAGAAGAAATTATTAAAATTAAGTAGTAACATAGCGTATAGAAACTTGTAATACGATAAACTTGCACTCAGACCGGCACGGGGTTCGAATTCTCAACCTCCAGAATGTGAGCAGCTACTTTATTGCCTTGGTATCATCTGATCATCTTGTCAAAAAGTCAGTAATACCTTGATCATCTTTTAAGGATATAATAATTTTCTTCTGATTGCATTTAGTAGAATTACATAATAGCAAACATTGACTTTCTCTTCCTTTACTGTTTAAGATACTATTAAATGCATCCATAAAATTTACGATAAAGTACAGTAAAGGCGAAACAATAAACAGTAATGAGAGTTGCTAATTAACATAAATCATTACAGTCGTGCAAATGTAGTATCTTCCTTCTTCCTTCATAAGAACCGTTGTGACTTCCTCGACGAGATACAGAACCAGTTCTCAAGATGGGCTCCACGTCTTCCGTATAATCTACTATGCTCTTTCACTGCCTTCTAGACTACAAAACCTGCCTTTTGCAAATAGCATAATTATTATGATGTTTTTATTATTTTTCTTTTTTGTATATTTGGATTAAATATCGCCTGGAGATGAGCCACGAAAACTAGAGACGACTTCCTCTTATTCTTACTGCCGCTTTACTGCTTTACAAGAATAAATGTTCATTTTTCGTTATTTTATTAAAAAAAGTGTGCGTGGAACGCCACGCGACAGAAGTAAAACTTGTTTTAATTTTTGGATTTTTTCAATTTTGGTTATTGGATTTTTTCAATTTTGGATTTTTTGACTGTTTAATATTGGGTTTTTTGACTTTTTAAATTTTGGATTTTTTAAACTTTTGATCTTGTAATTTTTTTAATTTTGGGTTTTTTAAATTTTAGATCTTTGAATTTTTTAATTTTTGGATTTTTTAATTTTCGATTTTTTAATATCAGATTTTTTATTTTTAAATTTTGGATTTTGGATTTTTAATTTTGGGTTTTTTTTATTTTTTTAATTTTGGATAAGCCTAATCATTGAGTTGATTGTTTTCTGTGCAGCCCATTCCGTTACACCTCACTAATTTCGTTACGATATTGAGCGTTACACTATTTTCGTGACGATTTTCAGCGTTACACAAGCTCTCGATTTACCCCTACAGCGGCTAAAGAAGTTTCACTTCAAAAACTACTTTTACGGTTTGCTTCAAATTTGTACACGAGATGATATAACAAGAGCTAACACTTTTACTTGAAACATTATTTCGAAAAAATTCACTGGATGGTAGTTATAAGCAAGTCATCGTTTGTAGTGATCAGGCTTCTTATGAGGGATAAAGTTATGTGAGTTAATGGCGCCCGCAGAGTACAATCTCAGAGGAAGCAAGCATGATGATTTGAAGGAAGGTTAATTATTACAAAAAATATGAGAGAATTGATTAAGTTCTGTGGCAATAAACAAAAAGTTACAGTGTAAATGAAAACAAGTAACTTGTGTCCTAAAAGAAAAAGGAGCAGCCGTCAAGTAATCATCAGTATCGTTATCTGCAAGTAAAAATTTCGACCTTCTTAAGCTCCCGTCCAAAAACACCACTTTCCCCATTTTTTTCCGTTTTCATCTATTTATTTACAGAGTGTAAACAGCACACAATGAGAAGATAGATGGTCATTGACCATCGCATTTTTCAGCCATGTTTTATGTTGCATAAAAATTAGAATCTCATGGGCAGCAACCGATGACCTTGCTGACCCTCTTTAAAACCACAAAGAATCGATTCTCAAACATGCTATCTATTTCCTTCTCGAACGTGTCACATTTCTTGTTATATTTCGCAAAGAGCTTTTTGGGCTCTCCCTGCTTTAGGTCTCCTAAAACTGTCATAGAGTCGCGGAACTTTGTTAAGCTTTTGTTAATTATGTGTAATGTGTCACAAAAAAAAAGGGGGGGATGACGGAGATATAAAATTAATTCATTAATGCTTTATGTAAAATGTGAGGATTTTTATTCATGTATCATTTAACGAAACCAGTTGTTCTACTGAATGTTTCCTTATTCATTTTAAACTCAAAACCCACTTGATATCACTTCATGATTCATTATATAAATATACGTTCTGCTCTGAAAGGTTTAAACTGCATCCATTTTTACATTAACTTTTGTAATTCACATAATATATTTCAACGTAGCAGTTACCCGCGCGGCTTTATTAATTCAACGGCTAAGTGCTTTTGTGTAATTTATTTTACAAAAAATAATTAAAATATTATAATTATTGACATCGCTTTACGTAATTTCATTTTTGGTTATATTGTAGCCTTAGTAAATACAAAGTTAAAATGATTAAATGCACACATGGTGCACGAGTGAACGAGTAAAACGAACTATAGATTCATGAACCTTATCTTACAAGCAAATGATGCTTAAATAATTTATACAATTAATAATTTAAAATATGGTAAAAAACCCCCGCATAGTGATCATTGTTTTGTCATTTAAACTTACATATGATGTTATAATTTTAAGGACTGCCGGCGTGGTATTGTGATTATCGTAGCTGACTACAGATCCGTCGGCCCGGGTTCGATCCACGGTATCTCCTCGGAGTTTTCTGAGGTAGGGAGGTCTGGAACGGGGTGCACACAGCCTCTTGGTTCAAATTGAAGAGCTACTCCATGACTCCGGTCATGGAAACCACCAATAACGGCCGTGGGTGTCGGCACGCTGACCACGTAGAGGGAATCCTGCCATCTGCCTATGGTTGATGACGCAGCGATCGGGTGGTAGGCATTGTCACGGAGTTTAGTATAGTTTTTATAATTTTAAGAATTCTGCTTGCCGTAGGTATGACTGGGCATCGCACGCAAACTAACAGGTAAACACATATAAGGTACCATTCTCACAAGCAGTCGAGAAAAGGCTTATAGAGTGGCGCGAAAAATGCTGTGAACTAAATAGTCCGTGAAAATTTAAATTCTGAAAATTAGCTTTTTTTTTTCTACAGTAAATTACAGCTACAGTTCAACTTTGAGTTTCATAGTTTTGTGATTCTTGTACCTACTTTATCCGACCCTACTATAATAAAGAACAGAATGTGGTAGCAAAGAAACTATTGCATTTTGTTAGCACTCAAATCTCGCTAATGAAATCAGTAATCAGTTCGAATTTAATTAACCACTTAAATTTAGAAACATAATGATATATTGAGGTTATAAACAAGATACAAGGAAAGGTAAAATTAGCAGAGATGGCACTTTCTCCTTTCACAAGTAGCACAGAGTGTAGGCTAATGTTGTAACGAAGGTCAAGGCTGGGTTTCATCAAGTTCATCTGCATGTCCGTCGAAATGATGACATCAGTGTGGCTTAAACTCACACAGAACTAAACTGGAGAAAATATGCCTATATCCAGGTTTACAGTACATTTAGGATAAGCTGGTTAAGGGTATGGACGACCCTTATTATCAGGGCCCGGATTCTGATGACCTAAACTTGTTTGAAAAATGACCTATAAAATGACCCTAAATTTTAAAGAAAATGACTTAATAATTATAAAAAATGGCCTAAAAATGATATTTTATTTACAAAAAATTATTATTGTACACACAAAGTTATAGACTAGTTTGTACATAATTGTAAAACCTGTAAATAACTATAATGTTGTGAATGTTCTTTTCTCACGGAAATTTATACTGGCACTGAGGCACTAGTTAGTCAAAATTCTCCATTTCCTTTTGTGGTCTGCCGGATTATATTGTTGTTTATTGAGGGTAAACAGTAGTTTGCACTCTCAAATCCAAGCAGGTGGCAGACTCTGGTGTCAAAATCTAATAACAGTAGTTATATAATACAAAATTTTGGCGTTTCTTTGATTCTCACTTCCAACACTTTAATTTTTCCTTCTTGCATTAAACAAACAACACCGCTAGCGACGAAAACAAAGTTAGTACACTAATGTAAATACATGAAAATGACTAAATAAGGAAGCAAATGACACGAAAATGACAAAATAATTACTTAAACCTTAAATAATTGCCCTAAAAATATAAAATTGCATAAAATGACAAATATGACCTAATAAAAATGCATTTCTATAATCTAGAGGCCATGATTAGGATTTATCCACAAGTTAGCAATGTCTATGCAGCATCAATAAAAATATGACATGTCATTAGAATCTGGGCCCTGCTTATTATGCACGGAAACCTATACAGAGACCTTAATGAGCAGTTCTATGTACTGAATGACGAGTTGCTTGATTTTCTCCGACCATCTACAGCCGGATGCAAAAAGGATGGCTCGACTATATTCGTTAGAAAATAAAGTTTTATGGAGCGGTTCACTAATACAAAGGAAGATACAATGAACACTGTGACAAAAATTGGCAGAATATCTCCGCCTTCTGTGCCGAAGGTTGTGAGTTCGCTTCCCGTAATTCGTTAATAAACAATGTTATGCTAGTCTTTTAGAAATATTGTGGGCTCTCTAAGAAAATCGAACTTCCTGAAAAGGCTGAAATAAATAAACAGATTTAATTTGCTTAAGTAGCATTGTTTTTTACATAATCTTGAATAATTTTACTTTTTCTGGACAGATTTTCGTAGGCCTACAATTTTATACACATATTATACTGGAGATTAGCTTTAATTTGTTGTACAAAACATTTAATTACTATCAATATGAGTAATTTATTTAATTTAAAAAGTATGTCCTCATCGTCTATTAAACATGATATCATCTAATCATCTAAAGTAATGAAGTTATTGCCAACTTTAATTCTTCCTTTAAATCTGAGGCAATTTTCTGAAGGGTGGGCCTCAATGAGCTTTCTATCCGCTTTAATATTAAATATAGATTTTTTACAAGTTTGACTTTATTTTCAAAGAAGTTCTTATTTTCCAATTAATCATTTTTAATCAAACCTTAATCATTTATTGGTTAATACAAAGGACAAGTGTGCAAAATTTGTATGAAATCAAACAAATGGTTCTTGAGATTATTATGTTTTTTTTGTCATGGAAATTTAAACTAAAATATAAATGAGCCTAAAGTTACA
Source organism: Ectobius pallidus (assembly GCA_964059195.1). Lineage (NCBI taxonomy): Eukaryota > Metazoa > Arthropoda > Insecta > Blattodea > Ectobiidae > Ectobius > Ectobius pallidus. Next base: position 45,302,035 of record CAXKWD010000004.1, on the reverse strand, counting down.
TCCACTTCGTCATGCACATGCACAGCTTTAGAAAGGATCGAATAATACCACTTTAAATGGAATTTTTGTCTGAAAATTTAGAATTCTGTACAGAATAACCCACTCTATCATCTGAAACGTTAAAGAAGGTTATACTTTTTTGAATATTTCAATCTTTATTGAATATTTGAATAGGCTACTCTTTTACTTGAAACGATAAAAAAAATATTATTTTAAATATTTATACTGTATGAGCCCCCTTAACACAAAAACAACACAAGCCATAAGTGACACGAAAAAAGGCTCATTGTTGGGGCTAGTATTTTGTTCGCTTGCTAGATATATGACCAGACACTTATAATTAAAACAATTAAGGATAATTTGACATTTGAATGCAGAGCCATTGATCACTATTATTGCAGGTCAGCTATTTAAGACTGTAGCCACTATATTTGCTGATATAGCTCATAAATAAACATGGCTGCATAATTCGATATTAGCTCCAATGGATTTTTAAGTTGCTCAACTATATTCTTATCTAATTCTTCAGATAACCTTGTGTATCCAGAATCGGCTCACCATTCGATTAAAAACATTTACTGGACTCTTGAAGAAAATACAGTGGTTTCAATGGTTTAGTTTAGTTCCGTGTGTCGAAATTTTAGGGGAGCCCATCTTTTTTCAGCTGGCTGTATGTGAGCCCCTGTCCGCCCGCCGAGACTCTCCCACCCATTTTATCATTTTAAGACCAGATTTGCTCAAAAACCCAACACCCTAACATAATGAAATTTTATATCGTACTCAGATACTTCAGCTGATATAACAAACACATGCCCACTTTCTCGTAATGATATTTTTATTGTCATTTAGGTAAAAGACTTTTCAAAATTATTGTAGGGATTTCGTGACACTATACTTAGTTTTTTGTATTAAATTTCCATGTCTCATTATGAAGGAAAATGCCAGTATCCTTGGTAATTTAAAGAAAACCACGTGGATGTCTAAAATTGATCATATTTTGTTTCAGCAAAAAATCAGAAGATTTAGGCTTAGGTTAGAAAAAGTCGTATGGGTGTCCGACATCAGTTTTGGAAGGTGAAGGCTGCCTGGTTAAATTAAAACTCTAAATCAAGACTAGTATGAAGTAACTTTTTAAAAATTATGAATGGCGAGTTTCCTTAGATTTATGAATACCTCCTAAGCTGTCTACATGTTTATGTAACGAAACTGGTTACCGATTTAAACGAGCTTGTGTTTTATGTAAGTACGTATGTGCCTCTCTTACGCATTGATGATATAATCGTTTCAAGTGCACTCACGGTGCAAAATATAATAGACAGTGTTAGGAAATGAGGTTTAATATTATTTAAAGAAATTGCAAACAACTAACTGGTTTTTCGTGCCGCACATAGTGAGGAATGTAAAATAAATGTAGAGTAAAATTGTATATTATGCTAATTGCTACATGAACTATTTAGATTCTTCTTCTTCGTCCTCTTCTTCTTCTTCTTCTTCTTCTTCTTCTTCTACTTCTCCTACTTCTTTCTCTGAATTTTACCTCCCCCATTGTAGAAACATTTAAGTGGCCCACGCCGACGGGCCTTACAGGGGAAGGGAGTTTCTATGGATCACATATATATGTTTTGACCAGACAAAGAAATGGAGGGCCTCCCCGGATGAGTGATCAGCCCAGTTTTACAATTACAGCGTCCCTAAAATGTTTCCTTACCTAAACTAAGCACTAATCATAGTAAATTGAATAAATTAACTAATGCTGTCATAATATATCATATTTATTTGCTAGATCAGTTGCAATAAAAATATACAGATACAGCAGCAGTACAGCACTGGACATGCTGTAGCTATGACTCCCAAATTTTTTTACGAAAATCATTTGTGAAGCTGTGGGAAAATATTTTAGATTTTTAGCAACCAAAACAGCAATCTGTATGAGTAAGGAACATACTTATGAGAGAGAACATGAGCTGTTTCATAATAATGATTTTGCGCTGAATGTTAGATACTTACTTAGGCCTACTTCTTCAATGGCAATAGACAATTCCTAAGTAAGCTAAAGGGATATTATCTATTTTATGGAACCCGAAGGTTCATTGCCACGCTTAACCTGAGCCCTCCATTCAACCCTTTTCTGTGCTAACTCCATCCAACCATCCCTCGCAAATACTACTTTCCTTAAATCTATCCTAATATTGTCCTCCCACCTACGTTTATGTCTTCCAAGTGGTCTTTTCCCTTCGGATCTCACCGTCAATATTTTTGAGATACTGAATGATAAATAAATATAATGTGTTTGAAATAATATGTGGGGTGGGGTGCCACTCCATTAACACATTTTCAAGGGGGGAGGGATTCACGGGACCTAAGCGCCAGGTTTTCGCGCCACTGGCTACATTACCTATGATAATTTATTACGGTAAGACATACTTCGGCATTTAAGAGTGCATCATCAGGATTATGATTACGTCCGCCATAAATGTCATCACGCAGGGTTTATGAAAGCTTATGCGTCATATTGTGCATACAATGGATGTGATGTTTTGAAAAGTGAGTTTGATTATCATAACTAGGAAACAGATCTCGGCGTGATATATCGGCTGTTCTTTACGTCCTACGCGGGTCACGCTCAAGACAATGCCGCCCCCGGAACTTTCTTTTTCCCGCCCGCATTCTTCGAGTTGTCACCAAGCCCAAAGCCACCCAAATGAAATCGACATCTAGAGAATGACATCATGATTCTCCGGGATGATGGTGACTTCCCATAATATTTCCTATCAGGTGATTTAAAGAAAGAAGAAAAAGTATTTTAGGGAATGGAATTAAAAGTGTTAAATGCCATGGACTCCGTTGAAATAGATTTAAAAAAAATAGAATAGGCCTACCACTTTTACTCAACTTTCTTTTCTGTCTGTGCCTTCCGATGCACTAATGTCACCTAGAGCTAATATTTTTTAGTTGTTCAAACCTTTGATGACCTGCATGTAAAGAAAATACTTATACTTCTTTTAAAAAAAGCTGTCAGAATAATGTGCCATATTGATGGTAAAGCACACTGTCAACCATGATTCAGAAAATTAAAAGTACCTACAGTAATTTCATTACATGAGGGATGGATCATACGTCATGGCAACTACAGTATTTTGGGGGGGGGGGGAATGTGGGATCGTTTAAAAATGTTCGAAATATACAAATAAAATGGCATGGAATGAATATATAATTTAAGGCAGATTATGGGCACTAGATGTAGGAAACAGACACCCCTAAACATTCATACGCGATTGCATCGTGCCACTCTAATGTGATAGTTGGAAGTATTCCATGATCCTTTAAAGTTCGGTACGGATGACGTTATTCCCCAAAGCTTTCATTAGCTAATGGTGGTATTCTTTGGCATTTATCCAGTGAATATTTTGAATTTTGATGTAAGAATGATGTTCACATCATGTCATGTCCAATCAGCACGGCGGAGACGCACAACTAAATTACCATACCTCTACTCGTATAACTGTACATCACTATGCTATCAAATGATGTGTCCAAATATTAAAGATGCATATATCTAACATGGATAGTTAGTTGAATAAAATTTTACGGGAAGGATGGAGAGGCCGGCAGACTGATCTTGCAAATAAATATGATATATTATGACAGCATTAGTTGATTTATTCAATTTTTCATGATTAGGGCTTAGTTTGGATAAGGAAATAATTTAGGGACGCTGTAATTGTAAAACTGGGCTGATCACTCATCCGGGGAGGCCCTTCGTTTCTTTGTCTAGTCAAAAAAGTATGTATGTGGACCAAAGAAACTCCCTTTCCCTGTAAGGCCCGGCGGCGTGGGACACTTAAACGTTCCTACAACGGGGGTGGTAAAACCGAGATGGAAGAATAATATGAGTATGTGGATGCTGAAATGGGTGGGCAATGATGAAAATTGAGGTGGAGAAACATTACCTCGGAAATGGTAAGAAGTGGCAGATATGCAAAAATTGAAGTATTATGTTGAAGAAATACATTATTACAGCACTTTCAACGACAGGCACTTTGTTGTCAGTATTTAATTTCGCAGAAAACCAAAGGAACCTGTGAACCACTCCCGTCAACCCGGTAACGAAAGCAGATTGGGGCGGGGCGGGGAAGAGAAACAACTGTTTTGTTTCACTCCTGCACTTTCTTCACACAGTACGGTTAACTAAACGCTGTGTAATTATGGCATTCCACTAGGATCCATACGTTGCATGACTTGATCAGCATGCAGATAATGCAGTCAACTTACTGTTAAGTGAATGTTTTTGAAGGACCACTGCGTGCCGGAATTTACCGTTTTCACTTCTTTCCTAGCGCTCTTAATAATAGCTTTAATTGTTATTATAATTGGATTTTTCTCCTTACTGTTTAATTAGACCAAAATTACACGTGTACTCACCGAATGGGGAAATATTTTAATGTAAGTCTTTTACTTGCCATTATTGGTTCTTCCATAGATCTACAAAGTAAAATTTAAAAAATCAGGTAAACTGATATAACCAAGTGCCAGTATGTTTTTTTTTAATCAGTGATACACGCAATTATGATAGGCCCATGCATAAAAGTTATTTTTGTAATAGATGTCCGAGTTAACTCCAAAAACAAAATGTGCCGGCAATAATAATAATGATGCAATAGACCTACGATTCGCTGATACCTCTGTTTCAATTTAAAGCAGCCTTAAAGGTTATGAATGAATAATAAGCATATGAAATCTATCTGTCAGGAATTACATTAGGTATATTGCTGCACAGGAACGATAAGAAAAATACTCACAGTAAAATATAGCCTAATGTAAATATCGGTAGTCTACATAACCATAGAATACACATTATAATATCAATATTCAACGACTAGTTGTTATAAATCGTTTATTTAAGTTATTATTTGGCCACACTGACATCGTTATGAAGAAACAAATCAATGAAGGCTGCTAACAATATGAATAAACGATTGGCAATTTGTTAAGTTTTTTTAATAACCTTACATTGTGGGCCTTGAAAGCATATTGATTACAAAATTAATATTGATATACGCGTTACTTCGGTACCGATCAACCAATTTGGCCCTAATTCAATAGGCTTGTACCCAAAAAGTCATAAATTCGTATACCAAGTTTCAAGAAAATCCGATAAAGCGTATTTGAGTTATCCACGCCTTTGTGATATATTACCATAAAAAGGCACTAAATTGGGCATTATTCCGGTACCGCCCAACCGATCTGGTCCAATATCAATAGACATCTTCCCATGGACATTATAAATAGGTATTCCAAGTTTCATGAAAATCCGATAAAGCGTATGTGAGTTATGGCGCCTTTAAAATATACACTTAATTGGGTTTTACTCCGGTACCGGTGAACCGATTTGGTCCAATTTCAATAGGGTTCTTCCCATGGACATTATAAACGCGTATACCAAGTTTCATTAAAATTCGATAAAGCGTATTTGAGTTAGAGCGCGTACAGACACACGGACGGACGGACGGACGGACAGACGGACAGACATTTTTCGTCCCCCACACAATCTCATAAAGTACCATACTGGCACTTAATAAAATGCTGTAATTTATATTTATCACGCAGGGCTATTTAAAATAGCTTCGATTTTATTACATTGAACATTTTTTTATCGTTCGCATATACACTATTTCTACTTCTACAGAAGTGCTCAAAGATGGAAATTCATGTATTGTAGACAATGCTTAGGTAATAAATCCAGCTTTAGATCAATTACATCCAGATTTGGCTACATGCAGTTTTGGATCTTTAAATCTAGAATTTAATAAAAGCATACAGTACATAAACTATTATTTTTCATCCCTTTTAAATTAATATTTGTTTGTCACTTGTTCTGCTCCATCTTCCTGTTTCTATCATGATGATTATAATTTTATATAATCATATTATTAATTTCTTATTTTATCACTTAAGTCAAGCCATTATGTTCAGCTTCTGCCATTCACCCCATTATTTTTAGCTTTAAAATCAGGTTGATATAGCACTAACTAAACTCCGTGGCGCTACATCCCTGGAGGGACTTGGCCTACCACCATAGCACTAAAACAAATAAAAATGTAGCTCTTGAACTGCCCCCGAGCAGGACTCTTTCCGGGTTTCAAAACCGACAATGGTCATTATGTGTGACATTTCTGACAGTCTCATATAATTGCAGACTTTTTCAATAAAACATATGTTATCCGCGTCATTTGTGACAATAGAAGATTACTAAGAACTCGTAACTTTTCCCTTACACTTAGTCTAGGCTTGGTATTATGTAGACCTGGTTTAATGGACTGTGATTTGATTAATTATGCATTGCTTTAAACTACTTGTCGGATTCAGTAGTAACAGAAGAATAATTTTGTCCATAAAGTTATTTTGATATCCGTAAAAAATAAATAAATAAATAAATAAATAAACCACTGGAGGTCGGTTAAGTGGTTTCAAATGTTGGGGGGGGGGGGGTTAAAGTTGCCCCAATGATTTCTTTACGGCTTACGTCTTACGCTACCTGGAAGTGGATGGTTTTAGCATGATTTTCTTCTGGTGTGAAGACAGGCAGCAGTTCCTAACTGCCTAACTTACCATTTAACCCTACCCAAGGCGTTGAATATAGACCAATGTGGTTTAAATACAATTATCGGCTAGACATGATGGTGAATCCTGAGAAAGCTATTGCTACGTTGTTTTCGCCTCCTATGGGATACTAGTCGTTCCCCTTGGGAGGATTTAAATCAATATACATAGAAATTAACGAAGTCTGCATGATCCATTATCGTGCTTAGTAATTCATCAGAGGAAAGGTAAAGTAAGTTGTGATCTGAAATTTGAAAATGGTGTTCAGAACAATTAAATTATTAACATCATAACTTACTTTGGGCTGGACATGTTACTCGCATGGGGGAGGAAAGACATATCTAAAAAATATTGACGGGGAGACCCGAAGGGAGAAGACCACTTGGAAGACTTAGACGTAGTTAGAAGGACAATATTATAACAGATTTAAGGGAAGTGGGATTTGCAAGGGATGGTTGGATGGAGATAGCACAGAATAGGGTTGAATGGTGGGCTCATGTAAGAGTGGCAATGAACCTCAGGATTCCACAAAACAACATAATATTCCTTGGCTATTGCCATTTAGTAGTGAGTGAGTGAGTGACTGATAACTTACTCCAATTTTCCAATACTTTCAGACCTACTTCGAGATCAGTTTTTATTTTCCGTTTCTCTTACTCGAGAGGCTGTTCGAGTGCAGTAGTAATGGACCCTTTCGTTTTTATTTTCCTTTCTTAATAAGTATATTCACAGTATAAGTATACGTAGAAATATATATGCGTTGTACATCACGGAAGAATCTTATCTGCATATGGACGTATGGGCGTCTCCTTTCATGATCAGGAAGAGCTATTGCACCAAGAAGGAGAATTTCATTTCTGTTCAGTCTAAACTAATCTGGAATGTCACGAGATCGCTCTAGATAATTTTGAGGGACCTAAGTAGACATGAACGTGAATAGTGTAGCTCTTCCTGATGAGAAAGTTTACGAATTCATGATCACATCACTGTATCATTGTTCCGTCACATGGAAATAGCAGATTGAACTTAATCCTGACTGACAATAACGGTTACAATATCCTGTCGCTGTTGAATTAAATACAGCATTGTCATTAATCTAGCTCCAGATTTGTACCTCCTTGATTACTATTATAATACTCTGATTGTATTTTATAAATACATTCAGGTTGTAAGATATTCTGCTTCATTGCGTTTGTTTCTTATGTTGTTTGCTGATGACTCATATCTGTGGATTGTTCAATACGAAAGTCACTTTGGCTCTCTTACAGTTAGTTCAATAGCAATCACAAGTTTCACTTCAGCAAGTTTTTTTTTATTTGTTTAATTTGTGATAACCCAAAATGATCAAGGTATGAAAAAAGTGAGAGTGTCACTGGCATAACGATCGGAGGGTTTGGAGAACACAACTCCTTTCCATCGGACTCCAGTACCCATACACTCATCCATCCAACCATGTCTATTGCCATTGAAGTCGTTCATATTTTCATATACGAAACTAATCATTTGCTGTATATGGTAAAAATTTCTTTTTGGCACTACCTACAAAACCAAATATGTCTAAAAAATTATGCCAGAGAGAAGATACTGCAATTTTAATTTTCTATGATGTGATTAATTATTCATTGCATGTAACTATTACTCAGAGTCGGTAGGGCGAAAAAGTGCTGGGCACGAAATGCTCCAGGAGGGACTGAACACCGTGAGATTTGTGCAGTAGATTGACGGCACATTAAAGAAAGTCAATCCTAAAGTTGAAACCGAATTCCCGGGCCTTTTCACGTTTAAATAATACATATATTTCTTTTAACTGGGCGTCTGGCGATCTCAAAGTCCTCAATGGGAAAATAAGAGTAACTAAATTAGATCTAGATTAGACTCTATTCTCTGTATGCGGATTAGAAAGAATATATAATTACTCTACCATCCAATCAAAGCGACACTTATTTGCCAAATTAAACATATTTTAAAAATAACTTAACTAATGCTTAACTAATGACAAAAGAAAAAAACTTGTGAACATAAAAAACACTATGTATTCAAAGTAACTTAACTTACTGTATAATTTTTCAACTAACCATACTGTTTCAAAACTAAAATATTTACCGTATTCACTTGTCGCTGTTTCGTAAGATTCCCCCCCCCATTTCGAGCCTCCTCCCTGGCTACGTCCCTGGGCATGAGTTACTTCTTCAGCTGCATGAAACTATTTGGTAATTTGGTAGCATGGCCGGAGACTCATTCACTAGTAAACGTTTATTCGTTTGTTCATGGATCAGCCAGTAGTAGCCTATGTTATAATATTCTGTACATTCTCGTAAACTAGATAATTAGGGCATGATGCATATTGATGTTATGTGAATATTATAGGGGAAAAATTCTTCTGACACTGGGATTTGAACCCAGGACCTTTGGCTATCCGTGCCACTGCTCTATCAACTGAGCTAAGCCAGAGTTCACTTCACAGCGCCAGATGAAACATCTCTCTTATGAGGCTTAGCTCAGTTAGTAGAGCAGTGGCACGGATAGCCAAAGGTATTGGGTTCAAATCCCAGTGTCACAGGAATTTTTTCCTATAATATTGAGATGTAATGTCCAACAAAGACAATAATCTATGGTTCATGAATAAATATATATCCATATTGATATTAGTTTATTATTGTTGTAATAACGTTTGGTTCATACAGTACAGAACTGTCGCTTTCCTACACTACTTTCCCTACCACATGGATAGCGTGTTGCACGTGCTATCCATTAGCTTATTCTTCTGTTGAAACTAGAACTCACACGACAATCACTACTCGCTTTTATCTGCCCAGATGAAGTTAGTAAAAGTATAATCACTGATGCTTTGAATCGCGGTTAAACTTTACACTAAATTAATTTCAAGAAAGAAGTTTTCTAGGCATATCATTAAATAGAGAATTAGCGAATAAATCATGTAGCCTACTTACTGAAATATGAATATTTCTGTGGATTTAATTGTAATACTGTGAAGATTGTTAACATGCTATTACTTTGAAATTAGTGCATAGCGATTTTCGCTCTCATATTTTAAAGATAAACATGTACAGATTGGGGGTACGCCGTAGCGTAGTGGTTGAGGAGCTGCGGCACAAACTGGAAGGTCGCGGACTTCAATGCACAAAATTTGGCTGCCATTTTGTAATGATAATTACTCATTAATTGTAACAGTTAAATTAATTCTGAAAATTTTATGCAATTGTAGAACTAGTCAATATAGAGCATGCCAGATTACAAGGCTACAGAACAATTCATTGCTGAGGAAAAAAATGAAACTTCACCTATTTTCAGCATCGAAAGCTGAATGTCCCTCCTTAACTGCTACTGACGTATATATGCGTCACCAAAAAAATTGCATAAAAGCAGAGATATAAAATCAATAGAGCATTCCTATATGTTACAATATGAGACATTTTATCCTCACATTACGATATCTATTCTTGAAGACTATCTATTCTATTACAATTTTTTAAATTAATTTTAAACTTATAGAACTGCTGATATGATTTGATGAATGTTTATATTAATATAAATTCAGCTCTTAGAAGGGTAAGCATTACAAAGTATATGAGACATAATGAGACTCTTTCTTCTTTTTGATATTGGGTTGAGTTAAAAATAACTGCATAAATATTTACATAATTATTTTGTGCATTGTTAGTCCATCATCATCATCATCATCTCCGTCGTCATAATCTTTCTCCTAGTCGGCAGGAAGAGAGGTCCCAGATCACTGCTCTCAGAATGTCGCGTCATTTATCATAAAAAGTCGAGCACTCTTAAGAGCTAAGCCACACCAATTGAAATCCATTGCCTAATATACTAAATTAGACATCGGATAGTTGATATACGAGATTGGTACATTATGTACTCAATCATCCCATTTTTCTGTACAAAGAAATACCAGTTTTTAGTTGTTTCCATGCTTCTTTCATCATCATCATCATCATCAATAAATTGCCCTTTTTATTTTATTTAGGGCTCCTACATCTTGAGACATTCGGAAAGTGAAGGTGGTATGGTTGTCAGTCTTAAGCACCGGACGGCTTTATTCTCTGGATTGCTCCTGGTACTCATTTCTGTTAGAAGCCGATTCGACCCCCAGGGCCATAGTGCCACGGTAAGAAATAGAACAATAGAAAAACCCCACCGACTTCATCGAGGATCGATGTCGCGACCTTCCGGTTTGTAACTCTGTGCCTCAATTAACTGCGCCGCGGTGAACCACGCTTGTTTCATTCAAATGAATGCGAATTCATGCAATGCAATTGCAGTACGTAATTTTCAGAACATTATTCCTACTTGTCATTATTATTATTATTATTATTATTATTATTATTATTATTATTATTATTATTATTATTATTATTATTATTATTATTATTTTTATTATTATTATTATTATTATTATTATTATTATTATTATTATTATTATTATTATTATTATTATTATCTTTTTTATTTATTTATTTTATTTTATTTTTTTGAACCTGGGGTCTTAGAAACACTGTATGTGAAAACTACAACGCAGTTTTATTAGAGTTCCCTTTAATTTGTATTATGCGCCCTCCTGTAATAACATTATCCAATGCAAATAATTTTTTGCATGATTTTATATTCCTCCAGTATTAGATGCCCTCTAGCATGTGGCAGGTCCACCACCTCGCCTCATGACATTAAATCAGGTATATGAGTAAGTATCCGCATTGTGCAAAGTGTTGTATAATGCATTGTAATTATATAACGCCATTCTACTTATGTAAATACTTCACGTAATGGGCGTGTGGGAGACTCAGCCAGTCAGAGGTATAGTCTACCGTACTTTATCATAAGAACATCATACTTGATTAAACTCCTGAGCTGTCAAGGCACGATTTTCTCTTTCAATTCAAGACTTAGAATGCTAAATACTGTTCAGTATGCTTATTTTAGTAATATCTATCTCAACGAACTTCTATTATCGAGCCCTCTCATATTCGGCTCGGTGTTCGGAGATGAAATGCCTAAAATAATAATGATAATAATAATGATAATAATAATAATAACTTATTTAACACTAAAGAGATCATAAGTTGGTAAGTTGGTCCTGACACGGCGAAAGAGCAGGTCTAATGCTCAGGTGGGTAGTTCCAGTATTTATATGTTAACATATATAAATATATATGACTTATATAATCTGTATTAAATATATTTAGCCTATGTGTAATGTTAGCTTAGAAGTTATTAGGAATAATTTGCACGAATGTTCAGGCTAAGATGAACACAAAGAAAAAATCACTAGATAAGTTAATTGATTATATCATATAATACAATAAAACAGGGGAGAAAAAGCAAAATATGTTTACCACAATGTTATGTTTCAAGCAATAATAATAAATTATAACTATAATAAGAAAAACGAAGTAATAACAACAATAAAACTATACGAAAAACTAATATACCGGTAGGCCTATATGTTTTATTTATTTTTTACTTTTATCCACACGCTTAACCTGAGATCCAGAGGGCAATCAAGACAATGATTGTAGGCCTACTCTATACAGAAATATTTGTCTTGCCCTGATCGATTCTTGCCCAGGACAAATTTTCTTCTATATTATGTAGAATACAGTATAAATCTCTTCAGACTTCAGCCTATAAATTTAGATATTACAGTTTTACGTTTAAATATTTTTATACTCATCATCGAAACATGAATTGAAACTGAAAATTCGAAATCGAATTTCAGAGTTGAACACAAAACGTTTTCTGCATATAACAAGTGTATAGGTAGTAAAAGTAGAAAAAGTAATAAACTTATTAATCAGGAGCAATCTTGATTCAATGATCAGAGATACAGAACATTCCGTATAGGCCTATTGAAAAGTGTTTATTCCTTTTCCTTACAGTAGGCTATATCATGATAACGAGAACAACTTCATACTACTGCTGCTTAGGTACTTAACCCTCACAGGTATGCATAAGCTATTTTACATGCATGTAACTCCAAAGACACGGGACTTTCGCATTTACTCATCATAAATGCTATCGACCTATGCCGGAGTCGAAACCGAGAACTCAAGAACGGAAAAGCAGTGCCCTACTCACTCTTCCATCCATGTCGACAACATCACTGCGAAAGCAAAGTCAAAGAGGGTCCCGATGAACTTAGTGTGCGAAAGCTTTATTTCTCTGAGTTTTAACTGCTCCATATATTTATGCCGATAATAAGGCACGGATTTGATGAGGGTGATAATGACGGCTCGAGACCACAAGAGCCTAAAGTTTTCCGACATTCATCTCACAGAAGAAGAAAAATCCAACCTAGTAAACTTGTCCCGATTGGGAATCGAACCTGGGTCTGCTGCGTGAGGAGAGCGAATGCTTCCCCTACGCCCCAACTAGGACGAATACCAGTGGCGAACGCAGAATTTTTTTTTTCGGGGGGGGATTTGAATAGGTAGAAAGAATACTAAAAAATCACTTACATATATGAGTTTATAAAACTGGCCACTTACATTGCAGGAAGAACACAAGTTGAAATACTTCCGAATGTAGATATAAAATGATTCAAGATGTGTAAAATTGGCCATACTGATTCGAATGTATAGCTTTTTTTTTTTTGTCAAATTTCGGGGGGGATATATCCCCCAATCCCCCCCTCCCGCGTCCACCGTTGACGAATATAAATGTAGGGGTGAATAGAAACAGTTGAGAGAAGGCTTGCTCGTTAGTCACTTCGTTGACATTGAAAATATATTTCCACGGCGTTAAGGACGATGATGTATCACCGACTTGTTAATTAACTATAATAATATAAGAGTTGTGAAAACACGCGAAGTGTAGAGATGACAATCTCACATTCAACGATTCTGGACGAGCCTGTACCTCTTGGTGCTACGCCAAGGCTGTTTATCAACCGAGTGGCTTTTCTGCTGTAATCGCTTTGACTCTTCCTGATTGGCTCAACTATTCAAGTAGTTTAATCACAAGGTTTTTCCTGTTTAATAGAGTGACATCAGCACGGGTTCAAGAAACCACCGCCTTGGCAACCAGCGATCTTCTTTTTGGAGTCTGAGATTAAATTGAAAACATGTCATTCCAATCACCATGTCTGGCCATTGCCAACATGGAACAATACTTTAGTTGAAAAACATAGTGCTTAAATACTGCACCTGTGAAGAAACGCTTCCAGATTTTATAAGTTCGCTCTATATAACCACATTAAAAATAATATCAGGTAAACTGATGTAACAAAGTGCCAGAATACTTTTGTTTAATCAGTGATAATTGCAATCATGATATGCAGAAAAGTTATTTTTTTAATCGACTTCCGAGTTAAGCACCAGATCGATTCATTAAGCAGGGCTTACGGAAGAACAAAGTTCTAGTTTGATAAGCATGTGTGAAGGAATATGTGGGTAGTGTTATGTGCCATAGCTAAATGTATTGCAACTTCCAAAGCCGTATATGAACACTGTAAAACAATATGTTGACACGAGAACTGATTTTCATTTGATAAATTCTTTCTAATATATTACCATAAAAAGACACTAAATTGGGCATTACTCCTGTACCGGTGGACCGATTTGGTCCAATATCAATAGGCTTGTTCCCATGGATGTTAAAACTGCATATACTAAGTTTCATGAAAATCCGGTAAAGCATATTTGAGTTATCGCTGCTTCCACATTATATAGGCTATAACCGATTAAAAATGATTACTGAATATTTTCTAAAGGAATAGAAGAGTTATTACTTTTTGAAAGTCATAAAACTTTAACTTACCGTTTTTATTTTGAACATATTTTAAAACGCCTTTTTTGCAACAATTTTCACCCGCACCAGAAATATCAATGGCGCATTTTGCGTCTTAACATCCCCCGTAGCCATTCTTGTGTAGGCCTAGTCCTTAGAAATGAGTCAATACCAGGAAAATTTACTCCTACAGTAGGGGAAGATGAGGACAAGTTATTTGCTTGTTATTTCACATAAGTGTAGTTACATAATCTCTTCGCTTCAATTCAATGAACCGTCCAGTGAAGCTTCTTCGTAGCCTCCGTGGCGCAATCGGCTAGCGCGTTCGGCTGTTAACCGAAAGGTTGGTGGTTCGAGCCCACCCGGGGGCGGAATTTTTTCACTTTAAGATTTGTATATGTTTTAACGATTATAAATAGAATGTCTCGCCCCAAAACTTATTCATGGTAAGAAAATTGTGGTCCTTAATTTTCTTCTGCGATAGGCACACAGCGAATATTCGTTTTGCTCAATTCATCCTGAAATCGTTCTATTTGACCAAACATAGTAGAGTCATTGCAAGTAAAGGCCTTGGTGACAGTTGATGTATTACACTGGTACTGTTTATTACATAGTATTCGTATCTACTATCGTTCTAAATTTCGTCAAATATTTTACTGGCCAGGAAATTATTACGATATTCAGAATTGCCCATGTAACTTTTCGATGGGATTAAGCATATGCACGGAGTCTACTACTGATGCTATTTTACTACCCACAGAAATCATTGCGTCGCATAGCCTTCTGTAACAACAATATTTCTTGCTTATATGTTATTATAGAGGATGTAGCAAGTGCTATAAAATTCCCGATTTAATACATACTGCGATGCGAGAATAAGGAATTACGCAAGTACGAGCTGAAAATTTCAGGATGAACTAAACAAAACGAATATCCGCTATATGCACACTCCCAGAACGAAATAAAGGACTACTAGCTACTTTCTACGTTGAAAAAGGGTTGGCGCGAGAAATTGGAATTATGAACCTCTAACGGTGTTTCCAACACACATGCAAGTCTCGTACTGAAAATAATTCGCCCCCGGGTGGGCTCGAACCACCAACCTTTCGGTTAACAGCCGAACGCGCTAGCCGATTGCGCCACGGAGGCGATGTATGGTTCGTTTGGAACGATAGAGAATGCAAAGAATGGAACTACTATTGTTTTGAAATAACAAGCTATTTGTCTTTAACTTTCTCGGGTGAATTTTCAGAGCATCATGTTATGTTTGTTCCTGTAGCCTTGTCACTTACTGTCAAGTACTATATACCTGTTCGTAGGGGGGGGTATTTGATTAGCACCGAGATGAGCGCCAATTTATAACCGTTTGTAGGTCTGGATATATAGGCCTAGAGTTGGGCGACCAATTTATAACTGTTCGTTGGGTGATGAAATGATTAACGTCAAAATGGGTGCCAATTTATAACTGTTCGTAATGTTGGGTGCTAATTTATAACTGTTGGGTGCCAATGTATAATTGTCAGTAGGGGTCGTTGAATATATTATGTCCGGCTATTTCTAACTCAGTTGGTAGAGCGAGATCTCTTTCAGGGTCGTGCTCGACGAAAACTAAAATAGGATATAAGATGAAGGGATTATAGGTCGTAAAAATGAAGTCTATTGATAATGAACTTGAATAATATTTGTAAGTTTATTTTGTCCGAAAATCTTTCACTTAATTTGTTAATTTCTTAAAATGTCTGGAGGAAGAATACAGTAATGTCTTTATCTATTTGCTTCGTCGTCGCCAAAATTACTTTAGGTAATATTATTATACTTATAACATCTGCACGTTTTATTGCAGGAATTTTAGGTTATATATCTTATGGCGGTATTTATTCGTTTAACTTTTCAATACGAAAAATAATATCTATAATCTTGTCTTATTCCGATATATATATCTTTATCCTCGACCGTATTATTTAAAAGTCGGTATAAAATTAATATTAGTACTTGTTACTGTTTCACTGTATATTTCTAACTCCGGTTTAGTCTATAAAAATTACGTCCGTCGCTGTTGAATAGATGTCTTCAAGTCCTTGTTGGTCGCTCCTGTTCGTGTTAATATGTTTCGGTGTTAAAATATTCTAGCCATTCCATTGGTTCATTCAGTAGGCTTTGTCTCTTATGATTGGAAATTAGCTAAGTCGTCTGCTAGTGTTTGAAATATTTGTCGTTAAAGTGGGTTGAGGTTGGGGGAGAAACGTATCCATCAACTTGACTTTAATAGCTGGCGACAGTGGACTTCTTCAGACAAAAAGCCACGCCTTCACTTCATTGTATTCCCTTATTTAGTTAATAATTCATAAAGTAATTGTCACTATTGTCTGCAATAAGTGTAGTTGTATAGCTTTCTTGATTATGCGTTGAATGATGTAATTTTCTATGTTGTCGTGTTAATAATTAATCGTTTGATTAATTATTTGTAATTGCTGGTAATGTCTTTTGATTCAGATGGTCATGTTGTATATCAAATTGTTCGTGTAAATGTCCTCTGTCTTGTCATGTAATTCGTTTTATGGTCATTGTAATAGTCTAGGTGTAATGGTAGTTTTTTAGTAGTCGATAATGTTGCGGGAAGTTCAAATATTGTCCGTGAAATGTATTTTCTTATATTTGATTCCTCTTTTTATATAAGTCCATATGAACTGATCGGTTACAAATGTCCGAACGCTATAATTATTAAAATTATGAAGTAATTGGTATTTGGAAAATAGTTTTATAAATAATTTTAAAAATTTTTCGTTAGTCTCGCATCCAAAATTTCTCGTTCAGTTCGTATATCAATTAGTTATTTTGATTTTGTAATGATGAATATTTTGTAATTTATTATCTGTTATCTTTTATCTGTGTTCTTCCTCGTCGACTGAATAAAAATATAGTTTTCACATTAATATTCTTAAAATATAAACATTGTTAAATCATACACTTGTTACATTGAATCAGCTGATAATCTTCCTTTCTTTACTTCATTGTACTCACTTGTAGTACGCTTCTCTTTCCTTTTCACCTAATAAAATGAAATCTTTGTTACATTGAATTACTTGATAATAGTCATCTTGACTGGTTGTAACTCATTTCTGGTACATCACTGTTCTTCACCTAATGAAACAATTTTACTAATTACACTTAATTACTTACCGTTAAATACATAAAATTTTATTTAACACACAATGGGATTTGATTACTTATACACTTCACACTTTATTTTTTTAATTACACAATCTAAAAACGTATTATTTTCTTTCTTCTGTTCTTCAGGTATCCTTTTTATTCAAATAAATTTATTTTGCTTATTTCGTAATATCATGTTCAAGTTTACTACAAATTTATGCATTCTTACTCCTACACAATCAATAATATCATTCTTAAATGTCAATCTGCTTTTTCTAGCATGATTATTATAAGTGCATGCCTTACCTTCATTTTATTATTTTCTTTCTCATTAGTGATCTTTTTCACTCTTTTGACAGTGGATTCCTTCCTTGTCATACTTTTCTCATTTTTCATCGTCGACTCATTTCTTACCTTTAATTATTCATAATCTTTGCACACTCATAAATTCACTTTTCATAACTCATTATTTATCTCTTTGATTTTCATTTTATACCTTATATTTGATTGGTGTGAGGTTGTAGGGAGGATACTAAATTGAATATGCATGATAGTGAAATACTTATTCATTTATAAATCTTAATTCTTTAACCAAAGTGTAATGTGTAATTATAAAACTTAATTCAATATTTTCAATAAGTGTAATTAAAATTTTCTTATATATTTAAATCAAATACTAGTGTGATTATCCTAAGTCAAATCGATGTTTCATTTCCTTCAGTATAATTCAGAGGGGAATCTGCACTTCACTTCTTAATATATACAATTTTAGTCGGAAAAAGGCTAGCTAAACACTTCTTCGTCTCCAAGGAAACACTGCAAAAATCACTTCATTATATGAGGTAATTCTTGTATCTGTATTGTCTTTCAGTGTTTACTTATAAAATGAGTGCGTCATCATATTACCTTAAATTAATACATTCGTTGCGCTGACGTAAAAATGAAACATAGATTGAGAAGGTTCACGCTAAAGTATTTTACATTCCATTCTCGTAGTCCTTTTTCGATTCCAGTTCGTTGAATAAAAGCAAAATTTACCTCGTAGATGTTTTGATTCTTAGTAAATTAGTGACATGATATAATATGGTTTCAATAAATATTTACGGAACTTTTCACAATTTTATGGGGTTTCTTGGCCTCTTGTTTTATTCGTATATCAGCGCATAGTGAATTGGATTGGATTGGATTTTCTAGTAAATGTTCTTCGCTGGTAGATTTTATTATCATTTATAGTTTTGTGGTATAAAATATTTATTGAATCATTTCCTGCTGACTTGGAACTTTCTCTTTCTAAAATAAATCTCAAATATTTACAGTACGTGTTGGAATTTTTGTATGGGCTGTCAATTCTACAAGTTAGTTTTAAATTAGTATATACACTGTAGAAATGTGAAAGTTGGGTAGTTATTTACAAGCGGATGCACTTCCTTTAGAAATAAATTTAAGAGGGTCACTCTGTGGGGGTTTGGCTTACTTCTTCATAAGAAATGGTGCCTTATTGGGGTGACTGGAATAACAGTGTTACGTGAGGTCGTAAAAAAAAAAAAAAAAGGGGGAATGACCTATATGTTGTTTGGGTAAAATTCTTAAGAAATGTTTGTGGTAAACAAGAATATGTTTTGTCAAGAATCGGGGTTATTTGCTTCTTTCGTTAAGTTACTTTAGTCTTCAACCGTAGGTGTCGGTGACTGATTGCCATTGTTATTGTCACGATTATTCATAGTGCTATTCATTGTCTGATTGTTATTTATTGGGTCATGTTGGTAATCGTTATTTTGTCCATTGATATTAGCATATCGGTTTAGTCCACGACGTGAGTTATTTCTACCTCTAAAACTTGGTCGGAAAAATCCTTGATTGTATT
Source organism: Ectobius pallidus (assembly GCA_964059195.1). NCBI lineage: Eukaryota > Metazoa > Arthropoda > Insecta > Blattodea > Ectobiidae > Ectobius > Ectobius pallidus. Next base: position 45,282,660 of record CAXKWD010000004.1, on the reverse strand, counting down.
GAGTTCTATGGAACCATCGGGGTGTTCCATTGTATGGTCTTCTGCCATAGTTATTCCTATTGTTCTGATTTGAGCCTGTGAAGTTGTTATTATTTGTATAGCCATTATAATTATTGCTATTGTAATTATTATTGTAGTTTTGGTCTTGGGAATTGTTGTTTCTGAAACCGTTGTTGTAGCTTGAGTAGTTCCTGCCATTGTTGAAATAATAAGGGCGATATCTGAAATTTCTACTCCTCCAATAAGAAGTCCTATTTCCTCTCTGATATGGCGTATTTCTCCAGAACTGTCCTGGGCTATCCGAGCTATTTTCTTGGGTTACATTAGTCTCGTTTTCATTTACTTGTTGGTGTTCCTCACACAACTGGGCAGATCCTGTCCGCGTCTCGCATCCAAAAGCGTTTTGGTTGGGTTTGGTTTGGACATAATTAATGTTTCTTTTTAGGCCTTGATTAGTGTTGGTAACTTGGGATTTATTTATCTTTTGTGGTGGAAATGGGGATTCCTGTAGGGATTTCAACAATGCTATCATGTCAGGGATTGTCTTGGGGCTCGCGACAATTAAACTGTTCTTTATTGAAAACGGATAGTGTAAGCAGAGGGCTTTGATGAAGACTTCATCTTCGATACTAGGGGTTAACAGCTGTTTTGAATCACATAAAGAAATAAAATGTTCCATATAGGTTTGGCCGCTATTACGATCAAAACTTCCATGAAAAATCTGACCTTTTAATCTCTCTTGATCTGATATTGACCAGAATTCTCGAAGAAAGGACTCTTCGAATGTCTGCATATTCAATTCCAGCGTCTCATTAACCACATTGAACCATCGAGCTGCACTACCTTTTAATGACCTGGATACCATGATCATTTTTAACTGTTCAGGTACATTTCTTAAGTTGAAAAAGGTCTTTAATTCGCGCAAATATCTTACGGGGTTAGTCTTCTGTTTGTCCTCAAACGTGGGAAGAGGCAAGTCGCTTTGACTAAGGGTAAATCCAATCTGATTACTGGGGTTGAAATTTTGATGATTATTATTATTATTTGGATTTGAATTACCTGCAGTGTGATGGTTCAATCCGTTATTGGATCTTGGTAAGTTTGCGGGTAGAGGGGGAATGATAGGTGTATCAGTAGGCGTGTCTGGGAGAGCAGATGAAGTTGACGCAATTTCGCCCCGGTCAGAGACCAAGACTGTACTCTCTGTACGATCTTCCTGATCCCGTAACCTATGACGCAATCTGTCCAACTCCGAATTAAGGGATACCAATCTAGTGTTGTTACTCCTAACTTCTCTTTCTACAGCACTTACATGATTTCGAATTCCATCTACCTGGGTACGAACCTCTGTCTGTACAGCTTCCACCTGGGTACCAACCTGGGTCACTCGGGAATCGATTTGTATCAATTCTTCAGCAACCTGTTGTCTATGGTTTTGCATTAACTGAGTAAGATTACTAGTTTGAGATGTTAGCTCTGCATTCAAGTTTTCATTAAGTTCGGTTTGCATTGAATTTATTGTTGTTGTTAAAGTAGTATTCTGACTATTAAATTCATTCTGCAAAGAATTAATTGTTGTAGTGAGGTTAGTATTTTGATTGTTACATTCGGTCTGCATTGAATGCATTTTACTATTAAATTCCGTCTGCAATGAGTTAATTGTTGTGTTTAGATTAGTGTTTTGATTGTTAAATTCGGTCTGCAATGAATTCATTTGATTATTAAGTTCAGTTTTAAATTCAGTCTGCATTGAATTAATGGTTTCAGTTAGCGTAGTGTTTTGACTGTTAAATTCAGTCTGTAATGCATTAATGGTTGTAGTTAGATTAGTGTTTTGACTGTTTAATTCAGTTTGCATTGAATTAATGGTTTCAGTTAGCGTAGTGTTTTGACTGTTACTTTCAGTCTGCAATGAGTTAATTGTTTCAGTTAGCGCAGTATTTTGACTGGCCAGAGAAGTTATAGCATTCATAATTTGTTGTAATGCATTGACATTTACAGTGGCTATTTCAGGGTTAGAAGACATAGTATCTGTTGGAACAGCTGACTGTGATGTTACACCTGCTGTTAAATTCTCACTTACATTGACATTTCTATTGTCTAATTCACTGCTTTGCAAACTAGATTCATCATTTGACACTGGGTGTAGGGATTCATGCTGTGGTTCTGGGTCACTTGAACATGTTATTACTTGTACAGTTTTCACAGACATCTTAATTTTGTTATTGCGTAAACGCATAGAAAAATGTGAAATTGAAAAATAATTACTGAAATATAAATCTAAAAAGTCATTCCTTCTTGAAAGGATATAATTTAAAGTTATTTTAAGCTTTTACAAAAAAACTAAAGAGAAAAAATATGATTGTTCTGTGAACTCTGTAAGTATAAGCAAAAATTTTAACGATACCCTAGTCCTTCTGTTGTTGCAGCTGTCTGTCGGTCAATAGCCTAGGAATGGCCATCAGCTGACTGGAGGTCACAAGCTGAAGAGGGGTGTCGATCTCTTGTAGAATTGGGGGGGCGGGGGTGTAGATTTTCAGTTGAGTGGAGGGTTTATGGTGAATGTTGATGGTGAATGTTGATGTTGTTGGTAATCCACATGGAGTCTATACACTATTCCTGTTTATTTCGAAGAATTAATTTGTTAATAAATTTCGTCTATCCCCGTGTCGTTTCAAAAAAATTTTCGACTTTTGTTGGCCTAATTCCTATATCCTATTTCGTTTCGAAAATTCTGCCCTGAGATGGGAGCCAATTTATACCTGTTCGTAGGGGGGGGTATTTGATTAGCACCGAGATGAGCGCCAATTTATAACCGTTTGTAGGTCTGGATATATAGGCCTAGAGTTGGGCGACCAATTTATAACTGTTCGTTGGGTGATGAAATGATTAACGTCAAAATGGGTGCCAATTTATAACTGTTCGTAATGTTGGGTGCTAATTTATAACTGTTGGGTGCCAATGTATAATTGTCAGTAGGGGTCGTTGAATATATTATGTCCGGCTATTTCTAACTCAGTTGGTAGAGCGAGATCTCTTTCAGGGTCGTGCTCGACGAAAACTAAAATAGGATATAAGATGAAGGGATTATAGGTCGTAAAAATGAAGTCTATTGATAATGAACTTGAATAATATTTGTAAGTTTATTTTGTCCGAAAATCTTTCACTTAATTTGTTAATTTCTTAAAATGTCTGGAGGAAGAATACAGTAATGTCTTTATCTATTTGCTTCGTCGTCGCCAAAATTACTTTAGGTAATATTATTATACTTATAACATCTGCACGTTTTATTGCAGGAATTTTAGGTTATATATCTTATGGCGGTATTTATTCGTTTAACTTTTCAATACGAAAAATAATATCTATAATCTTGTCTTATTCCGATATATATATCTTTATCCTCGACCGTATTATTTAAAAGTCGGTATAAAATTAATATTAGTACTTGTTACTGTTTCACTGTATATTTCTAACTCCGGTTTAGTCTATAAAAATTACGTCCGTCGCTGTTGAATAGATGTCTTCAAGTCCTTGTTGGTCGCTCCTGTTCGTGTTAATATGTTTCGGTGTTAAAATATTCTAGCCATTCCATTGGTTCATTCAGTAGGCTTTGTCTCTTATGATTGGAAATTAGCTAAGTCGTCTGCTAGTGTTTGAAATATTTGTCGTTAAAGTGGGTTGAGGTTGGGGGAGAAACGTATCCATCAACTTGACTTTAATAGCTGGCGACAGTGGACTTCTTCAGACAAAAAGCCACGCCTTCACTTCATTGTATTCCCTTATTTAGTTAATAATTCATAAAGTAATTGTCACTATTGTCTGCAATAAGTGTAGTTGTATAGCTTTCTTGATTATGCGTTGAATGATGTAATTTTCTATGTTGTCGTGTTAATAATTAATCGTTTGATTAATTATTTGTAATTGCTGGTAATGTCTTTTGATTCAGATGGTCATGTTGTATATCAAATTGTTCGTGTAAATGTCCTCTGTCTTGTCATGTAATTCGTTTTATGGTCATTGTAATAGTCTAGGTGTAATGGTAGTTTTTTAGTAGTCGATAATGTTGCGGGAAGTTCAAATATTGTCCGTGAAATGTATTTTCTTATATTTGATTCCTCTTTTTATATAAGTCCATATGAACTGATCGGTTACAACTACGACGCATGCGCATATTATCAGTTTCGCTGCGCGATGTGTGCGCACAATTTAATATTATTTTAGGGAAATGACAATGTGCGCGTGCGTCATGGTATAAGACAGTGCGTGACATGGCTGTAGGAATAATTCTATTAGGTCCTGGTAGGGACCTCCACTTTCCACAGAAGAATCACCTTCCCTAGTAAGGTTGTGGGCAGAAAGTGGCTTTCATTCCATGATTCAGCACACGGTTCCCGATACAAATTTCGGCCTGTCCGGTTAAAAAAAATCGTACTGAGAAACTTGTGTTGTCATGGGCGTCCAAAAATGTCATGCTTCAAATACTTCAGTTGAGCTGCTTCTTCAATTGATTTTTATCCCTATGGCATAGAATATTATAAAATATTCTGCTACTTTAAAAAAAATCAAGTAGCTCCTTATCTGTGTACCCACGAGGCTAATAGCTTCCTACCTAAGAAAAATCCGAGGAAGTATCAGGAATCCAAAACTAGGCTACCCTGTTGAAATAATTTAGATGATATCGCTGTTTAAAAGCATCATCTGGTCTATTATCATTTTTATGGGGCCTCTTTAACCTTCTTTTCCAAAAACATGATTTTCTTCACTTTTTCTCGTGAAGCCTTAGAAGTGCATCTTATTTGCTGAATTTCTATTTTTGAAAATCGAGAGTTTGAAGGTGTTCTGTGGATTAGTGATCAATCTGATTATGCACTTCTAAGCTGATCACCCGGATAAGCGGCGCTTAGGCAGGTGAGAACTTGTATGGGTAACTGCACTCTTTAAGTAATAAAAAAAATGTCAAGGGAGGCATGGGAGTCTCACCGTACTTCGGATTCAATGCTAAACCTTCAGTAGTCGTCAACTCACGATGGTGGATCTTCTCCATTCAGGCCATTAGTGAAATGGCTCAGAGTCTGACACGTAGATGCTCGAATGAAACAGTCCTAGGCTTAGATATAAGAAGTTTAAAATTTGTATTAACAATGTCAGGATACAGTTTATTTTAAAATTGTAAGAATAAAACCTCTTGCTAGTAATATAATTATAGGACTAAAGTTAGGGTGGCCATAATATTTTAGCTGAAAACGGGATATCCCGAGCAGGTCAGTTTACCATCTCTAAAATTCTAGATGTTCATGATGATTATTATTATTACTATTATTATTACTACTACTACTAACAATAAATTAAGCTCTGATTAATAATAACACATTTTAAGAACAGGAGAATGCAATAACTAATTAATAGTAATATATTTTAAGAAAAGAAGAATATAATAACAAGCCAATAGATTGAACAAGACTAATCATTTAATACACATTAAAATCTCTGACGTTGTGATGACATGACGCACAAAAATATGAAACTTGTTTGATTTTACACAACAGTTAGGCTACAACAAATACAGCCAAACACGGTCAAAATGATATTATAAATTCGATTTTGCGCAAAATAATTTCGTGGACTGCTTAAGATCTACTCACGTATGCAAACACGAATACATTTAGTTTCTTGTAAATTGGAATGGTTGCTATAATTCTTAATAATGTGGCCAAGGCATTGAAGAATAATATGCTCTTTAAGTTCAATGATAATGCTACAATAAAATGTCTAATCAACACATTTCAGGCATTATAAATATCTAATATAATGAAATCTAACACGGTCTACTGGCATAAGTACATGTTCTATTCTTGAGCTCCTTCATAGATTTTTTAACTGGGCAATTCCGTTTTTTAATACCGACGGGACGCCCGGGGCACACCTAGAAGACGGGACTGTTCCGGTCATAACGGGACATATGGTCATCCTAACTACAGTACATAGGCCTATATGTTGGTTGCCTAGTTTGCTAGTTTCGTTTTAGAGGGAAGAAACGCAACGTTTTAATTCCAGTGGATGAATAGTTTCTGAGAAAAAGAACACTGAAATTATGCAATTTAACTTTGCAGGGATAGGCAGTTATGCCCTTAAAACAGTTGGCGTTTTAGTCTTAATACAGCTCTAGTGCTTTACTGAGCAATGTTTACATTCCTGCATAGCCTGCATAGAACTTCTATTACATCATCTGCAGTTTAGAGAGGGGAGGGAAGCTACTGTATGAGGAGAAGTCGTAAGGGTGATACTGAGTTCAATGCCAGTAGCTAGTGCAAATTGTGGCGTGTGCTGTGTACTGGACGTTGATTGATCCTGGAGTCTTTTATAAGTACTCCATTCAGGTGATATACTGTTCCATCTTACTGTGATAACTGAAAATCCCATCGAACTTGTATAGAATGTCCTATAGTATGTCTGTAAGTTGTAGTTTTACTACTTTATCCGTGTAGGTTGAGGAAGTATTCTTTTCGACTCTGAAATTCGATAACAGGTTTTCAGCATTAATACAGGAGAGTCTCAATGTTTGGAGTCTCGATGGTTCGATATTCCCGTAAATCCGAGCTGGAAAATTTGAATGAACAATAATAATAAATAAATTTAAGTCGTCAGTATTCAGTGTGCGAGTGCCTTAGACGAGGATATGGTAGGGTTAAGAAGAGAGGCTTCGTATCTACGAAATTAGCCAATTTAGGTTGTACGAGAATAAGGTACAATAAATAAACTATGGCCTACTCATTACTATAACTAATTTCGTCGCTGTCCAACACGAATTTATAATTTGCATGAGAAAATTAGTATCGTGCATTTAAGGTCTCTCTCTCTTTTACCTTAGTTTTTTACCTCTCCCTTGCAGGGACGTTTAAGCGACCCCTGCCGCCCGGGCCTTACAGGGCCGCGACCTGTCGGGAGAGGAATCACATAATATTTTTTTGACCAGACAAGGACATGGAGGGCCTCCCGGGGGAGTGATCAGCCCAATGCCGGGGCCACTTCCGAGACAACACGAACACATAGGACGAACCACATCATTCACACACACACACACACAAACACTCCGAACAAGGCGAGGATGGGATGAAGATGATAATGAAGGCCAGATGATATCCGGGGACCACAAGGGCCTAAAGTTACCCGACATTTGTCTCACAGGTGAGGAAAAACCCCGTAAAAAACCCACCTAGGTAACTTGTCCCAACTAGGATTCGAATCCGGGCCCGCTGCGTGTGAGGAGCGAACGCACCCCCTACTCCACAGCATGTAAGGGCTAATATTATTAATTATCTTTCTGCTCAGCGCGGATTGTCTTTTAAGACAAAGAATATAAGAACAATATTACTTTGTTATACAAAAATTACATTTAGGCCTAATTGTAACCAATTAAAACATTAAATTCTTCTTAAACTTGTCTTATAACATAGGCGCCGACTTTGGGGGGCAAGGTAATTTCTGATCCCCAGCCATTTGGGTTTTTATCATATAAGGCCTATATTTAAGTACTAAAAATCAAGTTTTTCCCCTTAAAATTTTTTCAGGTCTGCTCCTGTGTCTTAGAATATATTCTATAATCGTTTTGTTATCAGTTATGTACTCGTATATATCATGTAAAAGCACTCTCATTGAACATTTTTTTCAATTGGCACCCCTGTATTAAGTAAATGAGATAGAATAAATTTTACTCTAAACCCTATTCAAAATGACGAGATGAAGTTATGTAATGCTGACCTTCTTTTGTCGCCACTTGCACAATGACAGTTTGACTGATAAGGAACAGCGCCACTGGTGACCAAAAGAAGAATCACCTTCAATTACGCCTTTGTTACTGCGAGCGACCTGTTACCACGACAACAGACGTAAATCACTTTCTCTGTTGCATGCACGTTTTCCCAGCATTCTCCTCGTCTAGGATAATAGATTCCTCTTGTCTATAGGATTGAGCATGGCAATAGATTAAGAATTCTTCCATTTCCAAGGACAAGCGTAAATGTCTGTAATGATGCCCACTGGAGAAGTGTCCACTCCATGCACTGTCATAATTAGGCATCGAGTACGAATTTAAGTTATGAATTTAAGAACATAAATTACAGTAGTAGCGAGAGAGAATGGTAGCTGTTGTTTGTTGCCGTGGAATTGGCATGATACAGACGGGCCCAGAAAAATCATAAAAAATAATCTGAATATAAATTCTTCTCTCTTCTTTAAGTCTACATGACATATTTTCCAAACAATTATCTCCTTTTGCCCTTAAGGAGAGATATACAGTTTTGGGAACTAAGAAATAGATTATAACTTATTCATTCTTTTTTTTCTCAGCAATGAATTGCGCTACAACCTTGTAATCTGATATGCTCTTTATTGACTACTTCAACAGTTGCACATATTTTCAAAATTAATCAAACTATTACTTTTATAGGTAATTATCGTAACAAAATGGCAGCCACGTTGTGTGCACTGAAATACAGTACAATGGTGATCATTAGGGGGTGGATTTCTATGACATGTCATATTTTTCCCCTTCGCATTATTTCAGGTTTCCGACTAATTTAAACCCGATTCTAAGCGTCCTGGTGAAAATGGAACGGCTTTTATTGTGCATATAACTGCATATTTAGGAAATTTTCAACTATTGTAGCATAATTAGTACGAATCTGCATATTTAGGCCATATTTTTGGCATATTTGTGTGCATATTAAAGAAATTTTGAAGTTTCATATCATATTTCGTAAATTTTGCATTATAATGATACTTTTCGAGAATTTACAGATATTTTAAATAATTAACACTATATTTTAATAAAATTGTATTGTAATGAAACTTTAAAAAAATATACACAGTGTGTAAGTGGTAAAGTCATATTTTAAATTTTATTGGTCATATTTTAATGTTTTTTAAGTCATAAATGCATGCATATATCCTATTTTTTAAGGTCATAGAAATCCGTCCCCTAGTGATCGTCATTAAAACACATACACTACTGCAATCAACACAATCTCATCCTCGTGATCAGTTGTGTATTCTGAAGGGAAGACCTCATCTCCCATCGGTAGTCGTAAATTGGTCAAGCTATAAACAGTACATGGAAATCCTCTCATAGGAGCATCTGTTTAAATATCGAACCGAAATTAAGACACTAGAATTTGCATGAAGAATTGGAACTCCTGATATGTCAGCGAAGGTGACAGTAAAGTTTCATTAGATCAATTAAAAGGAAGACATCAGAACTGGACAATGATAGCCTATTGAAACCATCTCACATCGCGTTTTTGAGGTAGCCGCCCCGAAGGACAGGTTCTGCTTCTCCTCAGTCAGGATGCTGGGACCACTGGGTATTTGTACTATCTCGATCTTTTTTCTCTTGATGTGGCATAACACTCCTCTCCTGTCAGGGACAACCCATTGTTCTTATTGACTTTCCTAGACGTTTAGCAGATTTCATCATTCGGCCACATAGCTGTGTTTTGTAATAAATTGCGAAACATTTATCTATCTTGATAGCAGCATATTAAATAGAGAACTTGAGTTCAACTCACCTGTTCTTTCTTCATCTTTCTCTTAGTTTTACCTCTTCCTTTGTAGGAACAGTTTATGAGGACCTCGCCACCCGGGCATTATAGGACTGCGAGCTTTCGGAAGTTACCTTTGAATCACAGACATACTTTGTTGACTATACAAGGACATGGAGGGTCTCCCCGGATGATGGTTCGACCCAATGACGGAGCCACTTTCGAGACAACACGAACACATAGGACGAAACAGAGCAGTCGCACACACATCATTTCCAACAAGTCGTGGATGGGATGAAGATGGAAATGACTGTCACATGATATCGTGGGACCACAAGAATCTAAAGTTATCCGACATTCGTCCCACAATTGAGGAAAAAACCTCGGAAACCCCCTAGGTAAACTTGCTCCAACCATGAATCGAAGCCAGGCCCGCTGCTTGAGGAGAGCGAACGCATCCCCCTGCACCACAGCGGTGGATACAACTTTCCTCTATAGAATAAAATGGACATTTGTTCTTAAGAAAACGGAGATATAAACCTAACTAAAAGATTGCCGCTTTCTTCAGAAGTTTAATGGAAAATAGGCTACGGTATCTAATAGACACCCGTGTACTGTATATAGCTTTTGATTTTCAACTTTCTGATAGTTTTATTTTGTTTGGTGTGGAGGAATGCATATTCATATTAACTGAAGGCTAATTTCCAAACCGGTTAATTATCCAAATGAATATTTCGAAGTACAGTATTGCAAAAATACCATTTATTCGAATAATAATTCTAGGATACAAACTATGCTTCATTACCTCAGACAATAGAGGGATGTGGGGGATCGTCCAAATGATTAATTAGACAACTAATAATAATAATAATAATAATAATAATAATAATAATAATAATCACTTTCTGTATAGCCTAACAACATAATGGAAAATTGGAAAAAGGCTAAGTCCGTGATTGATTCCTGGTTATGATTTTGAGAATTTATTAAGCATTTAATCAGACATGAAGTTCAAAGAACATTAAAATAAAATGTTGTATTGTGCTTAGTTATACAAATAATAATAATAATAATAATAATAATAATAATAATAATAATAATAATAATAATAATAATAATAATAATAGGCTTTGTATAAGCCCCTAAGACTTTCAGTTTCCTTCAGTTTTCATCTGCATTTTATGATAGTCAAGAACATATATCTCCTGCCTCCAGATCACTGAGGGTCCTTTGTAATTTTAGCATTCCAGGGGCATATAGACAGTTGTTATTATATTTTTCAGTTTATTGATAGTGAAAAAATCATATGCTTCTGTATGAAGGTCAAGAAAATTAAAACATAGCTTATCGGTAACTTGAAATTATTTAGCATATCACCTCATCTGGAACAAAATATTCCTGCTAATTAGACTTAGCTCAAACAGTTCTAATACCTTACATACCTTTCCAAAAAACTGAAAAGGAGAACACGAGGGAGTTCAAATCCCTCAATGTTTCGAACTTGTAAAATGTGCAGAAATATATTTCTCAAATCAAGTAATATTTTTAAATAAGTTAAAAATTAATGTAACTGCTAACTCAATATTCGGGCGTGAGAGAGTTAACTTTCTTCAGTTGAGTTCTGTAAAACCCTATATTTTATAATTCATCGTAATAAGCTTCCTATACCTATTTTAGTATGTATTTCAGTAATTCAGATCAGGCCTCAACCCTGTTTGCCTGAAATAGGTTTCACCTTGTAACAGGTTTTAGAGCAGCAGTCCGACGAAACCATCAATCGCCTCTGATTACTACTCATGAAATATTTATGATTTTGCTGTATATTAATGGTGCTCCCTCTCATGTTAAGGAAAAGACAGTGTTTTTCCTGCTAACTGCTATGATAAATTCCCTGCGTGTCTAGGCGCATGTTGTTGAGCTACAAGAGGAAGATTCAACCTAATCATCACCCTCGATTCCTAGAAATGAGGTTACTAGCAGGCACTCGAATCTCAAGCATTTCCGGACAGGAAGTTGGCATCAGGACAGCAGAAACAATAATTGATTTGACCTAATCGAACATTAATTTTGTCTCCTATTTTCTCATTCGTCATTGCAGTATCGCTAGATCTTATGGTCTTAACTTTCACCAGATTAAATAAATTACTATTATTATTATTATTATTATTATTATTATTATTATTATTATTATTATTATTATTATTATTATTATTATTATTACTGCATTACCGCACGAATAGAACACACTATCGCTAAACGTGGAAAGTAATATACCATCTACAGCACCGTTTCTCAACCTTTTTGAACCCGAGGACCTCTAAAATGTCTAAAAAATTTTACGGACCCCTAATTTTACATCCCATTTTTAAAAGAAGGCCTATATTCTTAATATTAGGGGTATTAATTATAGGCCATTATAACGAAATATATGAAAAAATTTTACTTCTTTACTTTCCACTTGCTTTATGATATTTTTTCATTATGTCTGCTGACCATCTGCACCATCTTCGCGGACCACTGGTGGTCCGCGGACCATAGGTTGGGAAACGCTGATCTATCTGTACTTCAAGGACTGATCGATTCACTTCAATTTTATTGAGCTGAACGAATGTTTCTTGTCATGATAATTATTTCAAGACCTTAAATTTCTAGAATTGCCAGAGGAATGGCAAGAATCTATTACTATACCGATCCATAGAATGGGAAATAGGGCCGAATGTAATAACTATCGAGGAATTTCTCTCCAATCAACATCATACAAAATTCTGTCTAATATACTGCTGTCAAGATTAACCCCATATGCGACAGAAATCATTGGAGATCACCAATGTGGATTTAAGCGAAATAGATCAACCATTGATCATATAATTTGTATTCACCAAATCTTGGAGAAAAAGTGGGAGTATAATAAGTCTGTTCATCAGCTATACATAGATTTTAAAAAAGCATGTGATTAAGTTAGGCGAGACAAATTGTACAATACCCTCAACTGAGTTTGGGATACCAAAGTATTTAGTTAGGCTGATCAAAATGTGACTAAATGAAACCTATAGCAGAGTCATGGTAGGGAAATTTATATCAGATAACTTTACCATTAGAAGCGCAATGAAGCAAGGAGATGCACAATCGCCTTTACTTTTTAATTTCGCTTTGGAGTATGCCATTAGGAAAGTTTATGAAAACAAGGTAGGCCTAGAGTTAAATGGCAGTCACCCGATTTTAGCTTATGCAGATGACGTTTGCTTGTTGGGCGATGACATAAACACAATCGAGAGAAATGCAGAAAATCTTTTCGATGCCTGCAAGAATGTTGGATTGGAAATTAATACAGAAAAACTAAGTAGGCCTACATGCTCATGAAATGTCAGAATGTAATGCTCTACAAAATATTAGAATAGCCGGTAAATCGTTCGAACAATTGGAGCAATAATTAACGGCACAAATAATATTAAGGCAGAAGTTAAGTTTTGACTCATATAAGGAAATGCTTGTTTTTATGCAGTTCAGAAACTCTTATCTTCTCGTCTTCTGTCCAGAATTCTAAAAATAAAGATTTATAAGACCTATCCTGCCGGTTGTATTTCATGGATGTGAGACATGGTCGCTTACTCTTCGGGAAGAACATAATCTGAGTGTGTTCGAAAACAGGGTGCTTGGGAAAATATTTGGGCAGAAGAGAGATGAAAATAGGGACTGAAGAAAATTGCATAACGACGAGCCTTCATGACCGGATACTTCATGTACTCTTCACCGGATATAGTAAGGGTAATTAAATCACGGAGGATGGACATGTTGCGCGCCTGGGGGAGGAAAGACATATCTCAAAAGTATTGGCTGGGAGACCCGAAGGGAAAATACCACTTGGAAGACCTAGACGTAGGTGGGAGGACAATATTAGGATGAATTTAAGGGAAGTAAGATTTGCGAGGGATGATTGGATGGAGTTAGCACAGAATAGGGTTGAATGGTGGGCTCAAGTAAGCGCGGCAATGAACCTTCGGGTTCTGTAAAATAGATAATATTCCTTTAACTTGCTGAAGAATTTTCTATTGCTATTGAGTAAGTAAATACGTAAGTCTAAAAGCGAAATATAATTAGTTTAATTACCAAAGTAAAACTAGGTACAAATGGTATTCAGCTAGATAATTCCTCGCGTAGCTAAACACTCATTTCTTTTATTTCTTACTAAAATTAATGAATTGGAATTAGAATTAGAATTGTTTTATTTTACCTGGTGGAATTAAGGCCATTAGGCCTTCTCTTCCATTCAACCAGGATTAATACAACTGAACTTTACAATAATGAACTTTACAATGAAGTAATGAGTAAACAGCATATTGACGGCATTACGTCTCAAATTTCTGGACCTCGTACTTTTGAAAACCTTGTGCAGACCTACCTTAAAAACAGATTTATGGTAATAATTAATTTTTACAAAAACACTGGTGAAGGAAAATATTGAGATGTAATAATTATAACTCTTTTATTGGAACCAACGATCATATTATGATGAACAGAGCAGTAGTGGCAGGAAAAATGGGAGCATTCCGAGAAAATCTCCCCCAACTTCCACCACAAATTCCACGTGGATCGTCTGAGAATCAATACTGAGATATGGCTTAGCTCAGTTGTTAGAGCAGTGGCAGGGAGAGCCAAAGATCCCGGATTGAAATCCCAGTGTCAGAGGAATTTTTCTCCTATAATATCCTGAGATATGTATAACTATTGTGGATTAAGTGGTGAAATTAACTGACGTACAAATAAGCATAACATACAAAATTCTAAAGGAGTACCAGTTCCACTACTAGGAAACTAGAGTTATCAGTTAAAAATAAACCTAATAGTAAAACATTATTAACTTCTGATACTGATTAGAGGTATCGATTAATATTAATAAATATACTATACCATGCCATTTTATAAATCTTTTTTGTTCGTGAAATATTATTGAAATGGTGTTGTGAACTGCACTTTTAGGTGTGCTTCTTTTGTTTACTTAAGCTCTATAGACATTTCGAATTTAATTAGCCTATAGTGGGTGTAAACGAATTCCACTGTTACAAAAGATTATGAATTACCAATAGAAGCTCGTTTTCCTGTCCAGTTAGTTAGCCTAAATGCTGTATTCAGTTTTAGCAATGCATTTTTTACGTGTCTGTATTCTAGGAGCAAGGAACAGCGTTTTATCACAGCAAGTAGGGCATGAAGGATGTTTTTAATGCTGTCAATCGTAATGCGGTGTCACAAGATAAAGTTCGAGTTCTCTTCCTGAATTGGATACATATCTAATACAAATATTTATTAGTGCTCTAAGGTGTGGATACTTTAATACTAAGCTATCAATCTCAACAATCTCCATCTCAACAATAGCTTGGAAACAGTAAATGTAGGCATATAATTTATAGATGTTTAAAAAGACACAGAGAGCAATTCCGAGGTGCGCGGGCAAAGAGAGTTAAGTCCACTTTCTTGTTACTGAGAATTAGAGTGACTTAACACACTATACCAGCCCAACATAGCTTTAGAGGTGGATAAACCCATGAGGCACACATTCATAACTACCGTACGTTTTTGAATATGACTTACTGGACTTAACACATGTAACCGATCAGTTCATATGGACTTATATAAAAAGAGGAATCAAATATAAGAAAATACATTTCACGGACAATATTTGAACTTCCCGCAACATTATCGACTACTAAAAAACTACCATTACACCTAGACTATTACAATGACCATAAAACGAATTACATGACAAGACAGAGGACATTTACACGAACAATTTGATATACAACATGACCATCTGAATCAAAAGACATTACCAGCAATTACAAATAATTAATCAAACGATTAATTATTAACACGACAACATAGAAAATTACATCATTCAACGCATAATCAAGAAAGCTATACAACTACACTTATTGCAGACAATAGTGACAATTACTTTATGAATTATTAACTAAATAAGGGAATACAATGAAGTGAAGGCGTGGCTTTTTGTCTGAAGAAGTCCACTGTCGCCAGCTATTAAAGTCAAGTTGATGGATACGTTTCTCCCCCAACCTCAACCCACTTTAACGACAAATATTTCAAACACTAGCAGACGACTTAGCTAATTTCCAATCATAAGAGACAAAGCCTACTGACTGAACCAATGGAATGGCTAGAATATTTTAACACCGAAACATATTAACACGAACAGGAGCGACCAACCAGGACTTGAAGACATCTATTCAACAGCGACGGACGTAATTTTTATAGACTAAACCGGAGTTAGAAATATACAGTGAAACAGTAACAAGTACTAATATTAATTTTATACCGACTTTTAAATAATACGGTCGAGGATAAAGATATATATATCGGAATAAGACAAGATTATAGATATTATTTTTCGTATTGAAAAGTTAAACGAATAAATACCGCCATAAGATATATAACCTAAAATTCCTGCAATAAAACGTGCAGATGTTATAAGTATAATAATATTACCTAAAGTAATTTTGGCGACGACGAAGCAAATAGATAAAGACATTACTGTATTCTTCCTCCAGACATTTTAAGAAATTAACAAATTAAGTGAAAGATTTTCGGACAAAATAAACTTACAAATATTATTCAAGTTCATTATCAATAGACTTCATTTTTACGACCTATAATCCCTTCATCTTATATCCTATTTTAGTTTTCGTCGAGCACGACCCTGAAAGAGATCTCGCTCTACCAACTGAGTTAGAAATAGCCGGACATAATATATTCAACGACCCCTACTGACAATTATACATTGGCACCCAACAGTTATAAATTAGCACCCAACATTACGAACAGTTATAAATTGGCACCCATTTTGACGTTAATCATTTCATCACCCAACGAACAGTTATAAATTGGTCGCCCAACTCTAGGCCTATATATCCAGACCTACAAACGGTTATAAATTGGCGCTCATCTCGGTGCTAATCAAATACTCCCCCTACGAACAGGTAAAAATTGGCTCCCATCTCAGGGCAGAATTTTCGAAACGAAATAGGATATAGGAATTAGGCCAACAAAAGTCGAAAATTTTTTTGAAACGACACGGGGATAGACGAAATTTATTAACAAATTAATTCTTCGAAATAAACAGTAATAGTGTATAGACTCCATGTGGATTACCAACAACATCAACATTCACCATCAACATTCACCATAAACCCTCCACTCAACTGAAAATCTACACCCCCGCCCCCCCAATTCTACAAGAGATCGACACCCCTCTTCAGCTTGTGACCTCCAGTCAGCTGATGGCCATTCCTAGGCTATTGACCGACAGACAGCTGCAACAACAGAAGGACTAGGGTATCGTTAAAATTTTTGCTTATACTTACAGAGTTCACAGAACAATCATATTTTTTCTCTTTAGTTTTTTTGTAAAAGCTTAAAATAACTTTAAATTATATCCTTTCAAGAAGGAATGACTTTTTAGATTTATATTTCAGTAATTATTTTTCAATTTCACATTTTTCTATGCGTTTACGCAATAACAAAATTAAGATGTCTGTGAAAACTGTACAAGTAATAACATGTTCAAGTGACCCAGAACCACAGCATGAATCCCTACACCCAGTGTCAAATGATGAATCTAGTTTGCAAAGCAGTGAATTAGACAATAGAAATGTCAATGTAAGTGAGAATTTAACAGCAGGTGTAACATCACAGTCAGCTGTTCCAACAGATACTATGTCTTCTAACCCTGAAATAGCCACTGTAAATGTCAATGCATTACAACAAATTATGAATGCTATAACTTCTCTGGCCAGTCAAAATACTGCGCTAACTGAAACAATTAACTCATTGCAGACTGAAAGTAACAGTCAAAACACTACGCTAACTGAAACCATTAATTCAATGCAGACTGAATTTAAAACTGAACTTAATAATCAAATGAATTCATTGCAGACCGAATTTAACAATCAAAACACTAATCTAAACACAACAATTAACTCATTGCAGACGGAATTTAATAGTAAAATGCATTCAATGCAGACCGAATGTAACAATCAAAATACTAACCTCACTACAACAATTAATTCTTTGCAGAATGAATTTAATAGTCAGAATACTACTTTAACAACAACAATAAATTCAATGCAAACCGAACTTAATGAAAACTTGAATGCAGAGCTAACATCTCAAACTAGTAATCTTACTCAGTTAATGCAAAACCATAGACAACAGGTTGCTGAAGAATTGATACAAATCGATTCCCGAGTGACCCAGGTTGGTACCCAGGTGGAAGCTGTACAGACAGAGGTTCGTACCCAGGTAGATGGAATTCGAAATCATGTAAGTGCTGTAGAAAGAGAAGTTAGGAGTAACAACACTAGATTGGTATCCCTTAATTCGGAGTTGGACAGATTGCGTCATAGGTTACGGGATCAGGAAGATCGTACAGAGAGTACAGTCTTGGTCTCTGACCGGGGCGAAATTGCGTCAACTTCATCTGCTCTCCCAGACACGCCTACTGATACACCTACCATTCCCCCTCTACCCGCAAGCTTACCAAGATCCAATAACGGATTGAACCATCACACTGCAGGTAATTCAAATCCAAATAATAATAATAATCATCAAAATTTCAACCCCAGTAATCAGATTGGATTTACCCTTAGTCAAAGCGACTTGCCTCTTCCCACGTTTGAGGACAAACAGAAGACTAACCCCGTAAGATATTTGCGCGAATTAAAGACCTTTTTCAACTTAAGAAATGTACCTGAACAGTTAAAAATGATCATGGTATCCAGGTCATTAAAAGGTAGTGCAGCTCGATGGTTCAATGTGGTTAATGAGACGCTGGAATTGAATATGCAGACATTCGAAGAGTCCTTTCTTCGAGAATTCTGGTCAATATCAGATCAAGAGAGATTAAAAGGTCAGATTTTTCATGGAAGTTTTG
This sequence comes from Ectobius pallidus, assembly GCA_964059195.1. Classification (NCBI taxonomy): domain Eukaryota; kingdom Metazoa; phylum Arthropoda; class Insecta; order Blattodea; family Ectobiidae; genus Ectobius; species Ectobius pallidus. The sequence continues at coordinate 45,264,183 of CAXKWD010000004.1, read as the reverse complement.
ATCGTAATAGCGGCCAAACCTATATGGAACATTTTATTTCTTTATGTGATTCAAAACAGCTGTTAACCCCTAGTATCGAAGATAAAGTCTTCATCAAAGCCCTCTGCTTACACTATCCGTTTTCAATAAAGAACAGTTTAATTGTTGCGAGCCCCAAGACAATCCCTGACATGATAGCATTGTTGAAATCCCTACAGGAATCCCCATTTCCACCACAAAAGATAAATAAATCCCAAGTTACCAACACTAATCAAGGCCTAAAAAGAAACATTAATTATGTCCAAACCAAACCCAACCAAAACGCTTTTGGATGCGAGACGCGGACAGGATCTGCCCAGTTGTGTGAGGAACACCAACAAGTAAATGAAAACGAGACTAATGTAACCCAAGAAAATAGCTCGGATAGCCCAGGACAGTTCTGGAGAAATACGCCATATCAGAGAGGAAATAGGACTTCTTATTGGAGGAGTAGAAATTTCAGATATCGCCCTTATTATTTCAACAATGGCAGGAACTACTCAAGCTACAACAACGGTTTCAGAAACAACAATTTTCGATACCAAAACTATAACAATAATTATAACAATAATCATAATGACTACCCACATGATAACTCCCCAGGCTCGAATCAGAATAACAGAAATAACTATGGCAGACGACCATACAATGGAACACCCCGCTGGTTCAATAGGACTCAGTACAACCAAGGATTTTTTAGACCAAGTTTTAGAGGTAGAAATAACTCACGTCGTGGACTAAACCGATATGCTAATATTAATGGACAAAATAACGATTACCAACATGACCCAATAAATAACAATCAGACAATGAATAGCACTATGAATAATCGTGACAATAACAATGGCAATCAGTCACCGACACCTACTGTTGAAGACTAAAGCAACTTAACGAAAGAAGCAAATAACCCCGATTCTTGACAAAACATATTCTTGTTTACCACAAACATTTCTTAAGAATTTTACCCAAACAACATATAGGTCATTCCCCCTTTTTTTTTTTTACGACCTCACGTAACACTGTTATTCCAGTCACCCCAATAAGGCACCATTTCTTATGAAGAAGTAAGCCAAACCCCCACAGAGTGACCCTCTTAAATTTATTTCTAAAGGAAGTGCATCCGCTTGTAAATAACTACCCAACTTTCACATTTCTACAGTGTATATACTAATTTAAAACTAACTTGTAGAATTGACAGCCCATACAAAAATTCCAACACGTACTGTAAATATTTGAGATTTATTTTAGAAAGAGAAAGTTCCAAGTCAGCAGGAAATGATTCAATAAATATTTTATACCACAAAACTATAAATGATAATAAAATCTACCAGCGAAGAACATTTCCTAGAAAATCCAATCCAATCCAATTCACTATGCGCTGATATACGAATAAAACAAGAGGCCAAGAAACCCCATAAAATTGTGAAAAGTTCCGTAAATATTTATTGAAACCATATTATATCATGTCACTAATTTACTAAGAATCAAAACATCTACGAGGTAAATTTTGCTTTTATTCAACGAACTGGAATCGAAAAAGGACTACGAGAATGGAATGTAAAATACTTTAGCGTGAACCTTCTCAATCTATGTTTCATTTTTACGTCAGCGCAACGAATGTATTAATTTAAGGTAAAACGATGAAGCCATCATTTTATAGGTAAACACTGAAAGACAATAACGATACAAGAATTACCTCATATAATGAAGTGATTTTTGCAGTGTTTCCTTGAAGACGAAGAGATGTGTGTACAGCCTTTCTTCGACTAAAATTGTATATATATTTAAGAAGTGATGTGCAGATTCCCCTCTGAATTGTACTGAAGGAAATGAAACATCGATTTGACTTAGGATAATCACACTAGTATTTGATTTAAATATATAAGAAAATTTTAATTACACTTATTGAAAATATTGAATTAAGTTTTATAATTACACATTACACTTTGGTTAAAGAATTAAGACTTATAAATGAATAAGTATTTCACTATCATGCATATTCAATTTAGTATCCTCCCTACAACCTCACACCAATCAAATATAAGGTATAAAATGAAAATCAAAGAGATAAATAATGAGTTATGAAAAGTGAATTTATGAGTGTGCAAAGATTATGAATAATTAAAGGTAAGAAATGAGTCGACGATGAAAAATGAGAAAAGTATGACAAGGAAGGAATCCACTGTCAAAAGAGTGAAAAAGATCACTAATGAGAAAGAAAATAATAAAATGAAGGTAAGGCATGCACTTATAATAATCATGCTAGAAAAAGCAGATTGACATTTAAGAATGATATTATTGATTGTGTAGGAGTAAGAATGCATAAATTTGTAGTAAACTTGAACATGATATTACGAAATAAGCAAAATAAATTTATTTGAATAAAAAGGATACCTGAAAAACAGAAGAAAGAAAATAATACGTTTTTAGATTGTGTAATTAAAAAAATAAAGTGTGAAGTGTATAAGTAATCAAATCCCATTGTGTGTTAAATAAAATTTTATGTATTTAACGGTAAGTAATTAAGTGTAATTAGTAAAATTGTTTCATTAGGTGAAGAACAGTGATGTACCAGAAATGAGTTACAACCAGTCAAGATGACTATTATCAAGTAATTCAATGTAACAAAGATTTCATTTTATTAGGTGAAAAGGAAAGAGAAGCGTACTACAAGTGAGTACAATGAAGTAAAGAAAGGAAGATTATCAGCTGATTCAATGTAACAAGTGTATGATTTAACAATGTTTATATTTTAAGAATATTAATGTGAAAACTATATTTTTATTCAGTCGACGAGGAAGAACACAGATAAAAGATAACAGATAATAAATTACAAAATATTCATCATTACAAAATCAAAATAACTAATTGATATACGAACTGAACGAGAAATTTTGGATGCGAGACTAACGAAAAATTTTTAAAATTATTTATAAAACTATTTTCCAAATACCAATTACTTCATAATTTTAATAATTATAGCGTTCGGACATTTGTAACCGATCAGTTCATATGGACTTATATAAAAAGAGGAATCAAATATAAGAAAATACATTTCACGGACAATATTTGAACTTCCCGCAACATTATCGACTACTAAAAAACTACCATTACACCTAGACTATTACAATGACCATAAAACGAATTACATGACAAGACAGAGGACATTTACACGAACAATTTGATATACAACATGACCATCTGAATCAAAAGACATTACCAGCAATTACAAATAATTAATCAAACGATTAATTATTAACACGACAACATAGAAAATTACATCATTCAACGCATAATCAAGAAAGCTATACAACTACACTTATTGCAGACAATAGTGACAATTACTTTATGAATTATTAACTAAATAAGGGAATACAATGAAGTGAAGGCGTGGCTTTTTGTCTGAAGAAGTCCACTGTCGCCAGCTATTAAAGTCAAGTTGATGGATACGTTTCTCCCCCAACCTCAACCCACTTTAACGACAAATATTTCAAACACTAGCAGACGACTTAGCTAATTTCCAATCATAAGAGACAAAGCCTACTGACTGAACCAATGGAATGGCTAGAATATTTTAACACCGAAACATATTAACACGAACAGGAGCGACCAACCAGGACTTGAAGACATCTATTCAACAGCGACGGACGTAATTTTTATAGACTAAACCGGAGTTAGAAATATACAGTGAAACAGTAACAAGTACTAATATTAATTTTATACCGACTTTTAAATAATACGGTCGAGGATAAAGATATATATATCGGAATAAGACAAGATTATAGATATTATTTTTCGTATTGAAAAGTTAAACGAATAAATACCGCCATAAGATATATAACCTAAAATTCCTGCAATAAAACGTGCAGATGTTATAAGTATAATAATATTACCTAAAGTAATTTTGGCGACGACGAAGCAAATAGATAAAGACATTACTGTATTCTTCCTCCAGACATTTTAAGAAATTAACAAATTAAGTGAAAGATTTTCGGACAAAATAAACTTACAAATATTATTCAAGTTCATTATCAATAGACTTCATTTTTACGACCTATAATCCCTTCATCTTATATCCTATTTTAGTTTTCGTCGAGCACGACCCTGAAAGAGATCTCGCTCTACCAACTGAGTTAGAAATAGCCGGACATAATATATTCAACGACCCCTACTGACAATTATACATTGGCACCCAACAGTTATAAATTAGCACCCAACATTACGAACAGTTATAAATTGGCACCCATTTTGACGTTAATCATTTCATCACCCAACGAACAGTTATAAATTGGTCGCCCAACTCTAGGCCTATATATCCAGACCTACAAACGGTTATAAATTGGCGCTCATCTCGGTGCTAATCAAATACTCCCCCTACGAACAGGTATACACAAATGTCGAGAACATTTTTATCTATAACTCTATGGACATATCTCAATTTTTTTACGATGGTGGACTTAACTCTCTTTGCCCGCGCACCCCGGAATTAAAAAAAAAAATATATATATCAGACCGCATTAGTCAGCTTGTGTTTTGAAAATTAATACCAACCAAACTACAATACTAAATCTATTAACTTAGGCCTACTAATACTTCTGTGAACAGTAGGTCTTGATTTAAAAAAGACTGCTCTTCATATGTTAAAACGGCAAACATCTTGAAACGCAATAAAAAATCAAAATCGTTAGACATATGTAGTTTTTAATGACTTCAAGAAATATTCATACCAAACTGGAAGAAATCGAAAGGCCCGTTTGGTTGTAAAATGAAGGTAAACCATTAGAGTTACATGAAAAATATTTTGGAATAAAGTTGTATAAAATTTTACATTGGGGAGAGGAAGTAGTTTCAAATTTTTGTAGCTTGAACCATTTGGCAAGAATCGTTTAAAGTAGCTGAACATTGCGAACTATTAAAATGGCCACTATCTTTAAACGGAACAAAGAATTAAAATTCTACCCCCAGGAATATTCGTGTGAAATTGAAAGAAAATTGGACCTAGCGTTATGTCATAACTGCGTAACACACAAATTTACAAACAGACAAAATGCTGAAAGGTCGAGTTAAAAAAGGACCTCGCTTCGCTCAATCAAAAAGCAAAGTGATCTCTGTACGACGTTGAGGATCCAAGATGTCTAGACATTCAGCCCCGGCCTCCTTTACTCCCCCCCCGCCGAATTGCTCCTGGTACTCATTTCTGTTAGAGGGTGAGTCGATTCCAGGGCCATAGTGCCAACTGAAGAAATGGGCCAATTGAAAAATTTTAGCGACCTCATCGGGGATCAAACCGAAGACCTGCCAGTTTATAGCATAGTGACTAAACCAACTACACCATGGCCTACCTACTGAGTTACGGAAGTTCTGCAAATTATTTAAAAAATAGTATGCTTAACAGAAGAGGATCAAAAGTGATTCTTCCAAAAATTCAGCATCTACCTAATCACATGTTAAGACTTTCCGTCCATACAATACTCCCTCTGCATTTTTGCACGGACGCGACGAACGCAAGGGTAAAATTTCGTGGAAGACATGAAATGTAGTGTAACATTCCAGTGCACCCCTCTTCCCTGTGCACAGGTGTGAGGCTGGCGGTTACAGCATCAGTTAGGTGGGACAATGAAAGTGATCCACCTGCTTCCTTGGGGGTTCTGAGATTTGGAGGGAACTTTTTATGTCAAAGAAAAACTAAGCGGAACTTTGGTTCCTGAATAACAGTATGAATTCAATTATTCATATCCTTCTTTAATTGTCTCCAAAATAGTTTTGGCTGAGCAACAATTGGTTATCCAGTGTATCGATTTATCAAAATTTCTTGCGTGCCATCTTATGGTGATTCTTTTTCTCCTCTGTGGTTATTATATGACTGACATCGTATAACAATATATAGTGGTCGTCCATGCGGTGGGTAGTCTTTGGCAGAATATATTGGATGAGACTTTGGGGCTATCTAAAGTATGGAAATTGTTCGACAATTATTTGGGTGGGATACTTTTGTAACTTTAAGAATTTTTAAGACTTTGTTACTAATTTCTTTCCTCTACCCGTTCGGATATCTGTTGGAAGAATTTCTATTAATTACCTGCTTCCTGCATACTTTTGTGTAATTGCAATTGCCCAACCCTCAGTAATCAATGCTGATGGATAAACATTTCGTCTCTGAAACGGTTTGCACTCAGCCTCAAGCCTTCTGTTCCATATATAATGAAACCATCATTGACGACCATGGGAGTTGTGACGCTAATCCTGTCATCCGCCAATGAAGTCGAAAAATGGAGGTAACATAAATGTTATAGTGGTTGACCAATAGGCCTTATCTCTGCAGGGGTTATCGCGTCATCATCATCATCATCATCATCACGGTCTAAAGGCAATACTTGGTTGTAGTAGCCATGTCTTCCTCTTCATCGCTGTTCTCTTGAAATTTGCGTATGACAGCACGTCCATATCCTTGATTATGTTTTTAACAAATGAATTTCTAGGACGTCCTCTTATTGTTTTCTTCCCTTCAAAAATGTTGGTGGGTAGATGATTGTGCCGAAATGTATGCTTAATCAATTGCGAGGTATTCTAAACACCAATAATATAAACATTTAATTATGGCCGAATAAAACAGTCGTATCCAACTTGCCTATAATGGTAATTAAGATACTCGTATGAAAATGAAACTCGCTTTGCTAGTTTTATAAAACATATTAGTGTCTTAGGCCTAATTGATACCGTTATAGGCTCCTTGCATAATGTATTATTTTTTAATTGGATTTTTTCAGTTTCTACACTCTAAAGCATATTTTTAGCCTATACTTTTCATATACTAGTCAGAAAAATAATTTTCTTCTTTCCTGTAACTAAATCGAACAAAGTTTTAAAGTAAATTGGATCTAGTCTCTGGTACTATGCAGATGCAGGTACAGATTGCTCAATATTAAGACGTTACATTTTCCCACGCATCTTCCCTATGACGCATTCGATATCACCTGTGCAAAGAGCTTCACCCCCTGCCTACATATATTACTTCAACTTGTGCTTGATACAGGTGGTTAAGCCTAAACCACTTCCTTGTCCTTTTTCCCTCTTTGATGTAACATAAGCTGTTGATGCACAAAACAGGGCTGCGTGTGTACAATGAAGCAGGTATATCAGTCTAGAAGTATTGTAGGGCATTTCCTATGAAGTAGTCCTTTCTTTCTTTCCTCATGATGTAACAGCTAAGCTGGGCGAATTTCCACCCACTCCGTCCCTCCAATTCTCACCGTTATGAACTTAGGCTACATTCCACCTTGACAAAAACCCGCTCCTTTTGAAGAGAATACAAGATCTGGAGTCAAATCATGTTCAACCGAAGCTGTTGTAACTTCGAAAACAGTGTCATTGCAAATAATAGTTTTCTTCTGAATCGGACAACAAATATAATATTCTTCAATATTAACCAGGTCAAGTCCACTTTCTGATATGGCCTTAAGCATTAAACCTTTCACCATAGTTGTTTCGAAATGTAACTTCAAAAATAATGTAATTCGCTATTTTTCCTTATTTTTAATTATCGCAATTTGTACTAGCACTACTTCAGTAGAATACAAACATAAACCGTTAATAAACAGCTTCAATTAATTGCCACAGAAGTTTACTCGAAGTTAATTGGATATGTATAGTTTTCAGTTTGTCAAATTTCAACAAGGATATTCTCTGAAAATTTTTAAAAATTCACATTAACGTGGAATATGCACAGTGGGTTTCTTTAAATGAATAAAAGTATCTTTGTAAAGTAGCTTAAGCTTTCAATATAACATGTAAGGTGTTCGAACCCACGAATTTCGGTTTAACGTGTCGATGCTCGGCCAACCGAGAGTTCAATTCACAAAACGCCAGATGAAATATATTTCCTGTGACTGATTATCCTTAATGGGCTACCTTCTACCTACCGAAAGGCAATATTGTGAGACACACTGATTTAGTGATTTTGTGGCTGGGTTTCCACTGCTATTGTTCGGCAACATTTAAGATATCGATAGATGCATTCATGAAACCACAGAATATTGTTCCTGTTGAGCATCAAATTGGTTGGTTGAGCATCGGTACGTAGAGCCGATGGTAGCGGGTGGGGATCCCAGTGTCAGAGAAATTTTTCTCCTAAAATATTCCTATGTTTGTTAACTTAATTTCTTTATTCTACGAGGTAACTTCTTTTGCAACCTTCTGAATTCTAGAAAAAAAAAAACTGTATTAACATCTGTGAACTATTGACTCATATGACCGTTCTAAAATCCGCTAATTATGAAACCATGTACCGGTAAAGTTGGATCAATGGTGACATTAACTTACATTACTGTGATGTGTCACTTTTGCATTTAGTTGTCACAGAAAAACGTTGTTATTCAGATTGGTTCGCGGAAATGGGTCTTTTGCTACAATGACCACGAAAAATGAGGTTTCTCTGTGAATATCAGATTCATTGCGAACTGTTCATGCGTGGAAGAGGGAGGCTGCAAGGTGCGCGCGTACAGACAAGTTGACACAAACTCCCCTTCTTTTGCAACCTTCTGAATTCTAGAAAAAAAAACTGTATTAACATCTGTGAACTATTGACTCATATGACCGTTCTAAAATCCGCTAATTATGAAACCATGTACCGGTAAAGTTGGATCAATGGTGACATTAACTTACATTACTGTGATGTGTCACTTTTGCATTTAGTTGTCACAGAAAAACGTTGTTATTCAGATTGGTTCGCGGAAATGGGTCTTTTGCTACAATGACCACGAAAAATGAGGTTTCTCTGTGAATATCAGATTCATTGCGAACTGTTCATGCGTGGAAGAGGGAGGCTGCAAGGTGCGCGCGTACAGACAAGTTGACACAAACTCCCCTTCATCTTCCATTGCACCCCCTCGCCCCGCACCTTGCGCATCTGTCGAGAAAACATGCGTTTCGGTTACAGGTCGGCCTATTTTGTTATACGTTTTCTTCTGTTAATACCTTCGTTTGCCAAGAAACACTAGACACTAGAGTTTATTTACGAATCTCTAAAACATAATAGAAGTTGTCGGTCATTTGTTTATAAATAAAGTAAGGCATATAAAATCCATTCCATTTATTTATTTATTTATTTTTGTTATTTTTTTAAATTTTTTTTTATTTTTTATTTTTTACAACAGGAAGAGATTATCCCACACATGACTTATTCATGAATATGAGTCATAATGCTATTAAGCATACTCCCCTCAGGAATGTGGATATTAAGTATTCTTTAGTTTTGGAATGATGATGCCATACTGTCTGCCATCATCAGCTTGCAGGGCTTCCTCGGGCTTGTCCAATGTGGCATTTCCTTGTAATACAATGCATTTATGATAGTTCAGATCCTCATATCCTTTTCCTTACCGAGAAATGAAGCTTCAGCCATAAATGGTAGCATACTTAGAAGTGCCTTTGTCCGCTCACTATAATTCAACGGCCTTACTAATCCTCCATTTATTAGTAAGGCTGCAAGATTTAAAGCAAGGGTTGACTAAAATCATTCGGGCCCATGTTACAAATAGTTGCAGAATCATGGAAATTATTAGTAATATATAGAGATACCTAGTTTTCGCGAATGACGGATTCGCGAATTGTTGTTATTACTATTGATTAAGCAATAACCTTGTGTTTCAAACATTCCTACGTGGAATTATTGTCGGTTTTTAACCGTGAAAAAACGCGAAATTTTGTGTTTATGCGAAATTGTCGTTTTTTGCGCGAAATTCCTCTTTTTTTAACGATATTTTTTACTCTCGAGGAAAATCTCGGGTTTCAGAAAAAATAACGAAATAATTTGTGCTCATTAATGCAACAAAAAATTCAATGATCAATGTTAATAACATTGTTCTGAATATAAAAGCATTTTTATTCCGGTGAATAATGTAGATGCTGCGAGAGCTTTCTCAGGATATTCAGACATTCTAACCGATAAGAGGACAAGACTTCTTCCTCAAAATGTGGAGACTGCTTTAAGTTTGTACTTTGGGGATGGGTGCAATTTAGAATAAAACAGGTCTATAGAAATACATTAAACTTTATTTTTTTGGGTAATGGTGCACATTTTCCATTCAGGTTTTCTTGATCATGCTCATGTGCGGAAATACACAATTATTTGCACCACAAAGGCGAAAAATGTATTTAGTTTTTATGCGAAATAACACTGAAATGTAGTTTTTTTTGTGCGAAATAACACCGTGATTGACCCAATTTTTATACCGATTTTTAACATTTTATTCACCGCAAAATAATATCTCTAGTAATATACCATCGTCCATCAGTCTAAAACCAATTAAATTGTTGAAAGTTAAATAGCATTTAACTCTGAATGAGCAAAGCTCGTGCTCGGGGTAGTTCAGTAATAATATAAATTTAAAATTCTCACAGATTAAATAGTCCAAAAAAGTTAGAATTTTTATGCTAATTAAAATTTTTATACAATACTAGCTGGTTGTACATCCTTCGTAGGGCGAAAAAGAATGTTGTGCGGTTTTTAGCCTAAGCCGAGAAAAATCAGAGAAAGTAACCGAACTTCGTTATTTAGTGCATCTGAAGTTCTTCCAGAGTTTGAGAATGATGCCTCTCTGCATGCGAGTCTGTTTGTTATTTTTATTTGTGCAGTATTATTTCAATATTTGACATATTATCAAATAGTCCATCAAAAGCCAGATCATTGTCGTCTGTGCGAGAAAATGGATCGGATCAAGCCCGGCATCAGAGATAAGAATTAGATGAAGGAAAACACATTGCCCAACGCTCTAGCGAGATACCTGAAGAGCTTTAGGTTCGCATGCTGTTATATTATGCAAATTCCGCAAGCACGTCTAGCGCACAAAAATAAATAAAAAAACAAGAAGTAAGTGTTATTTCTACACAGAATTGTGCTATTTCTTTACATAATAGTTTGCGGCAGTAGATTTGTATTATACTAGTAGGTGCCCGTGGCTTCGCCCACGATAATTAATTAAAAAATTTAAAATTAAGAGTATAATAACTATTAAAGCATTATATTTATTAACGCTTGCACGCGAATCATTCATAAACTAAGCCATTAATAGTAGATTTTCAGAAAAGGTAGGTGGTTGTATATGGTTATTTAACGACGGTTATATACTGAAACCTAGGCCTGTGACCGTCGCCAATGTGCCGGAATTTTGTCCCGCATGAGTTCTTTTACATACCAGTAAATATACTGTCACATTTATGCACGCACATCATACCCAGAGATAGCCTACTAAATACGCCACCCTGGCCGACGAGAAAATGTAGGCCTACATTGTATTTAACATTATAAAGATAGGCTATTCCGTTTCCCCTTCCTTATTCTATTATCGCTTGTACGGCGGCCGAGACCCCCTGTCTGCTACACAGAGCAGCAACTACTCCAGCACAGGTGTATTGCGTGTGCTCTAACCAAGAGTTCGCAGGCGGTCATACCCTAGCCTGTTGCGAATAATAGCAACTTCCACGTTAAAGTGATATGACGTACTTCGATACCCAATGGCATTACCTTTGTATCAGTCCCCTTCATAACTCCGATAGCATTGACTACAGAGGGAGACTTTCTTGTAGCAGTTTTACAACAGAAGTTCTTTTTGAAGTGAGTAAATCGAGAGTTAACCCAAAGTTGCGTTAAGAAGAAAATCGTCACGAAAATAGCGGGGCTGTGACGGACTGCACAGAAAACACTCAACTCAATGGAATTTAAAAAAATAAAAATTCAAAAGTTCAAAGATCCAAAATTTAAAAAAAAAACTTTAAAAAATCCAAAATTAAAGAAGTCCATAAACCCAATATTAAAAAATCCAACAATCCAAAATTGAAAAAATCCAATAAGCCAAAATTGAAAAAATCGAAAAATTAAAAAGTCCAAGTTTCACTTCTGTCGCGTGGCTTTCCACGCACCCGATTTTTTTAAACGATAGCGGATACTACAAATGTTACTTGAGTGAGAATAATTCATCACTTACAGTTGTTCTCAAATTGGAAGAGTACTAACCTTAAAAAGTTTAAACTTAGTGGCTATTTAGACATCGACTGTCAAAGCACTTGCACAACTAGTCGCATAAATTTCTGCTGAATTAACTCGTAATTAATATTAAGGAATAAAAAAGAAGTAAAGACACAAGTAAGCTTTAAATGGTAAGCAACAAATAAATAAATAAATAAATAAATACAAAAACAAAGATTATATTCCATGTCTGCAAAAATAGATGCTAGATGCTTTGATATAAATTACGCACATATGTAAGTAGGAATATGATGAATGTTGGTTAGATTACCGGTACTGGGTGCAGAATGTTCGAGTTTCCACCATAATAGGATGGACAGGAAATAGATGATAAACATTATTGTAGAGAAAACTCTGATAATATGTGCAACCACGAAGGAAACTCGTTGTGAAGTCAGGCTAAAGTTGCTTTTATTTTTATTTCTGGACTTCTCTTTTAAAGTAAAAAGAGTATATTGTGCTCACCGTCCTTATTATACGACATATCACGATGCAATACTAAAGAAAGCTTCCATCGAATAGATTCTCATATAAATAAATGCTGGTTCTGAAATGTAGAGAGCATGAATATTCTTATAAGGAGCAAGAGGGGCGCCAGCGGTTAGGGTGCCGTGGGACGCTTTAGAGCTTAGGGTTTAGGGGTCGAAGTGCAAGGAAGGGGAGCCTATATCAACCTGTCGGTCCCTAGGCACTTTTTGAATTCCCTCTTCTCCGGTCCCTCCATCGGTGTCCTTCCCTCCTCCGTAATGGATTCATGGCATGGTATAGGGCAGTTTTGGAAACTTTCTTATCCACTTTCCAAGGAATTTAGTTAGCGCTACAAGACCTTTTTCTCTATAACTGACCACCATATACTTGCGCACCCCACAAAACGTGAATTTTGATCAAGTTGTAATACTATTCCACTGTTTCATTCAAAGGTAGAATATACCGACACTGTATTAACCAGTGGCGGAGTTAACAATTTTGAGACATCCCCGAAAATGTAATATTGCCTGTCCACAATAATTTTTTTAAGGGTGTATATAAGGTGGAAGATTTTCTTAAATAAAAAAAGATGTCTAATAATTAAGGTCCGGAGGTTAATGTTCTATCAAAAGACGAAATATGCATGCAAATCGCTCTGAAATTTATAAAATATGATTTGAAACCAATTAAGTATGCTCTATCATGTAAATATTTTTAATACTCAATGTTCTCTGGTTATCTAAATTACATTAAAAATTTAAATGTAAATTATAAAAATATAGTAGAAGTTGGATAAATTATAATACAAAACTTTTTAGAAAGTAAGGTCAATGCATCAAATTACAGTGAATTTAAAACTAATGAAACGAAAAATCGCTTTTATATTGTACAATCAGTTCCGAAACCTTTGGGCTCTGTGCTGTCAATTTTATTGTACAATCACTTAGCCAAATATGTTGTAAATATTTGAATTGGCAGATTCATGCATAAAATCTGTCAGATATATGCTGTTAAAAATTTGACAAATTAATAAAATAAGCACATATATTTTAATATCAAGCAAATATGATGCATTATCGCAAAACTAACAAAATACGCAACAATATGCAAAATGAAACCATCAATTTTGTGTTACTTCTTTTATGTCTTGTATACATTTTAACATTAGCTTAGATTAGAAGGAGTACGCCGTGGCATAATGGTTGAGGCTCTGCGCTACAAACCGGAAAGTTGCGGGTTCGATTCCCGTGGGTCAGTGGGATTTTTCTATTAGCCTAATGCTTCTGGTGACACTATGGCTTTGGGGTCGACTCAGAGCCTAACAAAAATGAGTACCAGGAGTATTCCTAGAGGGTAAAAAGCGACCGGTTCGTATGGCTGACAACCTTACCATCTTCCAATGTCGATGTCTCAATCTGGGAGCCGGGACCCCTACGGGTCTCCATGGCTCATACTGGACTCACTTTACCTTTTTTACCATATTATATTAGAGTGCGTTATTAAATGGCAGTAGACAATTCCTAAGCAAGCTAAAGGAATATGATCTATTTTATGGAACCCGAAGGTTCATTGCAGCACTTACCTGAGTCCGCCATTCAACCCTATTCTGTGCTAACTCCATCCAATCATCCCTCACAAATCCTACTTCAATTAAATCTGTTCTAAGATTGTCCTCCCACCTACGTCTAGGTCTTTCCCGTGGTATTTTCCCTTCGGGTCTCCCAGTCAATACTTGTGAGATATGTCTTTTCTCCCCCATACGTGCAACATGTCCAGCCCATGTCATCCTTCGCGATTGAATTGCCCTTAATATATCCCGTAAGAATAATTCAATCCCGAAGGATGAAATGGGCTTGATATGTTGCACGCATGTCATCGTGGGAGAATGGCTTAAGGTGCAAGAAATGTCAAAGTAATTGAACTCTCCCTTGTTTTTGTCCCTTTTCTAGATATTATTTTAGCATTTTCTCACCTCCTTTCGGTTAATTTTAAAAGTCTTTTCGTAAGTAATCTGTTTAAGAGACGGCTTTTGCGCGTTGTTATTATATTGTTGTTGGCATAAGATTAAACATGCCAGAGCTTGTGTAGTTGATTTCTCCAAGTGTCATCCAGTAGGAATGCGGTTTATAATAGACTACTGGAGTGGATTAATAACTCCCGATCCGTGTTGGCACCTGTGTCCAGCTCTTTGTGTGGTGTCGCTGTTATTCCTGTAGCAACCAATGCACCGGAACGATTCTGCAGGACAGAAAAAGACAAACACGGACGGAAGTGGCTTTAATTAGTACAAAAAGGAAGCTGGCAGATCGGCGATGCGCGACTTGGAGAAAAATCTCCACAACACGTGTCTCTCTTCAGCATCATGGACCCCATCCACTTGTTGCGCCCCCCGAACACGGTCTCTACATGCTGACAATGTGATTCCCAACATCTTATAATTCTTTGTTCTTCTCATTGTGTTTCTTTTTATACTTTTCTAAATTAGAATCGTCGTCCTTGTCCTTTGCCACCCCTCCGTCTTCTGATTTCGAGCTCATCATAATATTCTTTTATTAGCTAGATCAAATAATATAATGTCCGTACTTTTTCTCCAAAATGTTTTTCAGATTGATTAAATTACAAAATCCCTTCTTTGAAATGCTTGTATCAGATGGGTCTTTTGGAATGTTCTAAAATGGAAGTTTTATTATTTATCGCAAAATATTATTTAAAAAAAACGTAGATTTATTTATTCAATCTTCAAAACCTGTAATCTTCACCGAATATAATAAGGGCAATTAAAACACAGAGGATGAAATGAGCTGGACATGAAGATGGAAGGACAGATATAAAAAATATTGACCGGGAAACTCGAAGGGAAAAGACCACTTGAAAGATCTAGACATAGCAGTCGGGAGGACAATATTAGAGTAGATTTAAGGGAAGTAGGATTTGCGATGGATGGTTGAATGGAGTTAGCACAGAACAGGGTTGAATGGCGAGCTCATGTAAGCGCGGCAATGGACCTTCGGGTTCCATAAAATAGACAATATTCCTTTAGCTTGCTTAGGAATTGTCTACTATCAAGGAAGAAGTAAGTAAAAATGTAAGTAAGATTTATTTGTTAGAAAATAAAATCCCCAACATTAAAATAAGCCAAACAGCTGTTCGGCATGGCCATTTTTACATAGCAGCGAGTTTGGCAAATAATAAATGAATAAAATTTTGCATTTCTCGATTTTTTTTCTAATTTTCCATCTCAAGGTAAAATATTATAGACACTATTAATAGATTCGCTCCATATTAACAAAACATCTATTAAGTTTTCTACAACCGATTCAACAAGATATTTTTTAAATATTTTTACAACATTTTTCAATATATGTTTATAAAGTAAATTATAAAAAATACAATACAGTATACAGATTTCTTGTAAAATCTAAAAACTTTAAACATTAAAAAAAATACCAGAATGATATAAAAAATTCCTTTGGTAGATTTTATTCAAGCACAAAAACAATATCTTACGTGAAAATAATTATATTTTTCATCTACACCAACTATTCTGTTTTCTTAATGTAACGTATGGGTAACTGAAATTAATAAATCCAGATTTATATGCTATTTGAACATCATTATGCAGTAAGAAAATGAGTTTTACATAGGTCCCCTTGGCAACAAGTTTTCTCGATTTCAAATGTAACGAAACTCATAAATCCCAAAATCATTGACATCTAAGTAAACACGTATTTCAGTCTGCCTGACGATGTAGCTAAGAATTATCTAAAGAATAAAATCCGAAACATGCTGTTCCTGTGTGCATAGGCCTGTTCAACAGAGTTTTGTAATTTTTTATTATCGTTTATATTATTATTATTATTATTATTATTATTATTATTATTATTATTATTGTTCAATCATTGTTATTTCTGTTATATGCAGAGAATGTAGTCTTCAAAACAAGGGTTACAAAATAATTCTGAAGAATCGCTTGTCTTCAACCTCCATAGTCTATAGTTTGACACTTTCATTTGTTAAGCTTTTCTTAAGGCACCTCGTAGTTGCAGCTAGGTGAATATTATTTTATCCCTCAGCTTGAATTAAAAGTAGTAATTTAAGATAGGAAACACGAAGTAAAATCTTTATGCCACTCCACTGGTACCAACTTTTGTATCCATTACATGGAAAACACCATTTTAGTTTAAAATATTTGCATATGATTATCAAATATAATCTGTTCGAAGAACATTGAAAATATTAAAATTCATTATGCTTTTTAATGGCAAATTTTTCACAATGGTCGAAAAAAATTACAGGGAATAGGCCTATCTATCACCAATTGCAGTAATTGTACAACTAAGAATACTCACGTGTCAATTTGACCTGTGTTTTCCATAGTTTCCCCTGTCGTAAAGGCAAATGCCGAATTGGATATTTGCTTACCATGACTTATAACTGCTATTTAATCCTGCATCATATTCATTAAAATTTAATAAAAGTTGAATTCAATACACGCCTTAAACACATCAACAATAGAAAGAGAGTGGGACAATAATTACATGAACATGTTTACTGATAAACACACATAATCAGACTCCTGATTATAACTCCATGTTCAAACGAGTATATACAAAGTTGAATTAAATATTAGATTATCTAATATTGTCTAAAAAGTAGTATATGATACACATGGTAAAATGATTTCATTTTGCTCTTAGGATTGCTTCACTCGCCCTTAAGGGCTCGTTTAGCCAACATACAAAATTTTGCAAAATAAAATTCCTCTTTTACCTCTTAGTTTCATAAATAACAAGTTTATTTTTCCCATGGTTTATGAAACCGATTTTCATTATGACGCGGAATGACAAGTGCGTTTGGTGAACAATTTTGTCAGCACAGAGTGCGCTTGTCTTGGCTGCTCTCGTCCCCAGCCTCCTGGATCCCACAAAATATGCAAAAGGAACAAATCGCTCTAATCAGAAGAGCCGCCTAGCGTAATGTATGTTCAGACTATCGCATACCGGAAAATCAAACATCTCTATGATATCCCAAGCAAAACGAACAGGTGTCACCAAGAATTTATATAGAATACTTTTATTATATGCGTAAGGTGTCTTTTATTAACATATCAACTCGGCCGTTGATCCATGTAGGTTACTCCAAATATTCAAAGTAAGTGATGTATACAGGCTTTGCCAAAATATAACGGTGACAGTGCTTTTATGAAATTTTATAAATTTTATCTTATTTTATAAATGTGACAAAATGCAGCTTTGATTTTAATTATAAGAACTTCAAGCCAGCAAAAATATGCCCTGAAGATGGTGCAAGCGCACCGAAAGGCCTAGGCGACAAATTACAAAATAAATCATAGTAGATCAACTGGTATCATGTTTATTTTATTTCATTGATGGAGCTCAGCAGTATTGGATATGTATTTAAATACTTAAACGGTGGGGAAATTCACGTGCAATGCATACTGCATCCATCAGAGATTACACAAACTCTCAATACTTTGGGCAGAAGCAGGGTCAACTGGGGGAAATAAAAATCCATATTCAGATTTTCCCGCCCCGCAACCTCTCGACTTTTCCGTCTCAGTAATTGCTTCGTTAGTATCTTATTGTAGTATCTTATTGAAATGACTTTTCAAATTGGCTTATTACTATCTCACACATTTGGCGTTTTAATTTGGATACTTCAAGTAACAAATAAATGACATTTAAGTTAATTTAAAATGGAAGATTGATGTACTAGAATGTGTGTTTCCCCATAAAAGAAAATATTTTATGAAATAACGTCTAAAAAGTGTTCGTCTAATGTTTTGACTAGTGAACCTAATTTACGGCGAATAAACTTGTTAAATTTTGGTTAAAAAAAGTTAGGTTAATTTCGGTATTATTTCGCATAAAAACATATATTTTCGATCTCATATCGCATAAAAGCATATATTTTTGGTATTATCTCACAGTCAGATAGATTTATGGCTCATGTGGTGCAAATTAAAGCATTTAAAAAAATATATATCAAATCCCCTTGGATTATAGGGTTAAATGAAGTCGATTTTTAACAATTATTACCAGTTGACTTAACTGCCTATAGTGTAGATAAAACTAGTATAACAGACTTGATCTACTTGTATCGAGTATGCATTAAGGATATAAATTACCAAAATTTATCTATTTTTATGTTTAAATAAAATATAAAATAAATTAACTGTCCTAAATTCAAATAGGCTTATAAATCAATCAATCTACATGGACATCTCTTTGTCAGAGTATTTTAAATTCCTTAAATATTTGTTTATTAATCTGCACATATTATATTTATGCGACGCTCGATCGATATATCATTTAAGTTTTCTAAAAATGTCATTTTAAAACTCGGATTTTTTATTGAAATAGAATTTCGTTAACTACTTAAACATTTCGCACTAAAACGAAAATTTTGTGAACACACAAGATTTCGTGTCTTTTTTTCACGATTGTAATACAATATTTTGGCATAGAAGTGTTTGAAACAAACAAAAAATCACTTTATCAATGATAATAACCACAATATTGGTGAATCAGTTATTCACGAAAATCAGGTATCCCTTAGCTATATTTGCTATCCCTATCGTTGAGAGTCTGAAAGAGCGTTCTTAGTTAAATATATAAATACGATCGTTGTTTCCGTGACCTTATTAATAGACCGACATCTTTCAAAGCTATAAATGAAATAGATGAAACAGGCAATGAATTCTGGAGTTACCGTTGCTGGTAAAAGTCACTTGACGAAGAGTAGCGGTAAGCGTGAACTGAGACCGGAAACAAAACCGGATTCGATTGTACGACCGGAAATGATTGATCAGAACGTCTTGCTTTTAATCCAGGCACGACTGTACTCACCGGCCTTCCCTCTATGAAGATCAGTAACTAGTCAGTCAATCAGGCAATTAAATATGAAGTTTTAGCGCGATAGTGGACCAAACAGCCAAGGCGATAAGCTAATAAAATTCTGTGGATATATATACGAGGGCCGTCCACAAAGTAAGTTTCCCTGAGACCGTTTACACAAACAAAACAAAATTTCATGGGGATACTTATTGCAACAGATCTAGCAAGTGTTCAGCTATTTTTTAACATATTCACCACCGGAATTATCTGTCAATCTCTACCATTCTTTGTCATTCACTGTCATTTCTTGAGGGGTAGGAAAAGATGAAAATCTCGGGGTGCGCTATCCGAGCTGTAGGGTGGAGGCTTCAACACCTCCATGCAAGTATCCTGCAAAAGTTCGACTAGGAGATGTTTCAACATCCACCCTACAGCCAGGACCTAGCTCCCAGTGATTTGCACATTTTCCTACATCTCAATAAATGACAAATAATGACAGAGAAGCGGAGATCGTTGTCACACAGTGGTTCAAATCCCAGGCGGCAGACTTCTACGACAAAAGTGTTCAAAAGTTGGTCCCACGGTATGACAAATGTCTCAATTCCTTTGGCGAATATGTTGAAAAACAGCTGAACACTTGCTATATCTGTTGCAATACAGTAAATATTTCCATGAAATTTTGTTTTGTTTGTGTAAACGGCCCTAGGGAAACTTACTTTGTGGACGGCCCTTCTGTATGTATGTATGTAGTGTATATACATTTATTGGTTCTCGTATCAAGTAGCTGTCTTGCTGGTGTGCGCATTCGGTTATTTCAGACGGAAAACTAAACTATGTTATCGATACGGAAGTTCAATCTATGTACGTGTATACAGTATGCATGTTTATTTAACCACAATTAGGCCATAGTCTGGTGGTAGTTTTACATTAATATAATGCAGGGGGTAAAGGCGACTTTACCACGTAAGGCTGACAACCTTACCACCTTCACGTCCCGAATGTCTAAAATCTTGGAGCCTCATCCTCCTGGAATCCTTACAATGTTAGGACCTCCACGGCCTGTATAGGGTACACTACCTTTAATCTTAGGAAAGGGTTAGGATCTTTGTTGCTGCGGCATTGATTTCTCGAGCTCTCATTGATAGCTAGTTTTAATAATAATAATAATAATAATAATAATAATAATAATAATAATAATAATAATAATGACGATATGACAATGATGATGATGGTAATAAACTAATAATAATAATAATAATGAATAATAATTTGAAGAGTAGAGTGGGTATTGTATTTTTGTGGACATGTCACGCCGCTCAAGCAGACACGGGAAGTGGCCGTTGCTGGCTCACATTCCGTGTAAATGGCCCCATGTCGGAACTGCGCACAATTGAGTGCAATCTGACCTCATCATCTCTACTTGCCGCCAGTGTTTATCTAACTGTGGTCCGCCATACCCCTTTACGGGCCACGGACATAAAAATATTGACTTATAAATTCGATTTATGTTTTAAAACTTAACTCGCATTTGTACGTAGGCCTAATTTCAATAAAACACAGTTTATAAAAATAACCAGACTATTTTTTACTTTTTTTATTATTTATTTATTAACTAGAAAAGAATTTTACTGAACTAGCTTACTTCCACTGGAAAATTTCATGGCCGAAAGTTAGAAAAGTTCACATAATTTAACAATACTTTTTTTCTTTAGCTTTTTTTCCACAATGTGGTTTCCCTCAAGCAAGCACTGTCTTTTGTCCATCGCATCTTCATCTCGTACTTCTCTTCTACCATGCTCCTCCGTACATCCAGATCCAGGTATCAATCGGCCTTCCTTTCCTTCGTCTTCCATCAGGTTCCCAATCTTCCATCGATTCAATTAACAATTTTAAATTAGTGTCATGGCATTAGATTAAAATTTTCACTGCAACTGACATATAAATTCGTCACCTCTAGAACTGTATAAAAGCAAATATATATAAAATTAATATAGCAATGATTTATGTAAAACTGAGAGGACATTTTATCCATGCGTTATGTTTTTCATCCATGAAAACTAGCGACTTCAAGTAATTCCTTATCGATTTTAAACTTAGGGTCCAGTAATGATTTCATTTGATGACTGCCTAGGACCTCGGATAAATTATTCATATTATATATATATTAAAGATTGAATTATGACAAACTTATCCGAGGTCCTAGTGTTCTTTCTAAATCCGTTCTGCCAAGCAGAGATAATTTTGTACCATTTATAATTTATTGTAGGCTTAGATTTGCATGTTCACGAATCACCTATTTGAAATTGTATCATAGTGAAGCTCAAAGCAAGTATAAAAGAGAACTCAGAAGAATAAAACTAGCCTATTAAAGACAACCGGAGTGTTGCTTTGCACAAAATTAGATTTTATTAAAACTAAAGAGTGATGAGCTTGAATAATTACATGAGCGAAAGATACACCAGATATTTGAAATTAAAAAAAAAATTCTATTCGACAATCAAAATTCTTCTCTATGCATATGCAAAACCATTTTAGAAAATATGTTACAGCATGAAGTGTTTACTGTAAAATGTGTATTAGTTTACTCTGTAATTTCGGACGTAGACCATTTGTCTTACCAACTTGATATCTCGTTTTTTTTAAGTCTATGAAAAAAGATGTTATATTTTTTAAAATAATATGAAATTTAAATAACGTAATAATATTATAACTAATAATACTGTAATATGCATTTGTTTATTTCGTACTTACAATAACAATAAAACTCACGGCTTCACGAAAAATATCAAATTATATCACTAATGAAAAACAGAACAAATAGAATTTCGGTTCTTAGATAATGCCGTTCTAAAACCATTTGCACATGATAACTAAAGTACATCCCCACATCCATTTATACTGACTATCAACGTTGCCAGCACTGGAGAGAAGGCCGTGAGATTTCAAACGATTACCATAATCCTATTTTTTGCACTATAGGTTATTTAAAATGATATATTCAGACCAACAACAGATTGTATTAAACGTGACCAATTTAACATAAAGGTATCTCACATGTGTATTCATGTGAATGCGGCAGATTAGATTATCTTGTCAGATGCTGTATCTCAGTCACTCTGAACTTCACTTATAACAAAAGGAAATTTGTTTAGTTTACTAAATTGATACTAAATTAATTTTGCTGCATCATATTAATCTTAAATAATAAAAATGAACGTAACTTTGAGTTCTTCTTTACTATTACGAGCTCATAAAACCTGTGAAAAGAGACTCGTAGTTCCGATCGAACCCAATTTTGATCCTTTCAGCCCAATTGTGATAGATTTATAAGCCAAAATTTAACCCTTTTCAGTCCCATTCTGTTTTTTTTTCAAGTCTTATCGGAAGCATTCCAGATTTATTTGAGGTCCTTAGAATCTTTCCGGGCTTCCTCTTGTACCATGGGGCATAAAGAATTCCTTCTGAGGTTGTTTTTCGTGACAGAAATTCCCCGCCATACTTGTGAGGAAACAACGACGAGGAGACTAGTTTTACATAAAAATGATTTTTGGGTTCCTATTTTGTACGTACTTGGTTGAGATACTGTGCTATAAACCGAAAAATCGCTGGTTCGGTACCCATAAATGATTTTATCCTTTCCATAGCACTATGGCCCTGGAATCAAAACAACCTTAAACAGAAATGAATTCCAGGAGCAGTCCTGGAAGTAAGGCATCCAGTGATTAAGGCTAGCAATCTTGCCATCTTTGGGCCCCAATTACTTGAAAATTGAAATCATCAACCTCCAGGAGCTCGAAGGGCCTCCATGATCT
This sequence comes from Ectobius pallidus, assembly GCA_964059195.1. NCBI lineage: Eukaryota > Metazoa > Arthropoda > Insecta > Blattodea > Ectobiidae > Ectobius > Ectobius pallidus. Next base: position 45,241,006 of record CAXKWD010000004.1, on the reverse strand, counting down.
GTATAATGCATTAGGCCTACTTTTTTTTACGTAGCTGTGGTGTACTCTGTTTTCAGTTCATGCCAATAATACATATTCTATTATAAAGACTTGAAGATTTTAAAATAGGTACCCAACAGTTTTATGGAGGACATGAGATTATTTCTTTATTGTCGGCTGTGGTGTTAAGCAATGGAAGTGAGGGGCCGCGTTCCCACATTTGCCCGAGAGCTATCTCAGTATTACGTCTGCAGGATCTGGGACACCAGCCTCTGTCCTTACATAAGCCTAAACGCTCGCAAAGGAAACACGGCTGTTATTTGTTGTAGGCCAGTTCAGTGAATTTTTTTAGTCCTGACACTGATCAAGAGGATGGATGTTTCTATTTTCGTAATATTGTAGTTTAAAGGGTGATGACCAGGGCCTGGATTCTAATGACATGTACTCTTTTTACTGATGCTGCTTAGATATTGCCAACTTGTAGATAAATCCTAATCATGGTCCCTAAATTACAGAAATGCATTTTTGTTAGGTCATTTTATGCAACTTTATATTTTTTTGGGCATTTATTTCAATTTTACGTCATTATTTTGTCATTTTCGTGTAATTTCCTTCTCTATTTAGTCATGTTCATGCATTTACATTGAGTATATTAACTTTTTTGTCGTATTTTTTCTCATAGGATAATATAAATTACTAAGTTAGTATATATTTAGTACATTGATGGTACAGTAATTAGCCCTAATTCTATAAAAAAATTGTTTACAATGTGCTTTAGACGGAGCTCTGCAAGTCAATTTCACTGCCCCATTTTGTAAAATAGAAAGTTCATCCGTTAAATGATGATCCCCTCATAATAAAATTCCATAATTCAAATGACTGGGTATATGAGCATAGCAAACAGTTAGAGAGCTTGAGTCGTGACATAAGGTTTTAAAACTCTTAACATAAAGATACCTTTACCGACAGTATTTTGGATTCTGCTGGTATGTTTTATTCCAGCCTAAATCTGATTCACTGTCAATCCGTAAAATCTTTACAGATGTGTTATCTACTGTCAACATTCTATTCAAACTAAAATTTACTTTGTCAGTCTTGCCATTATTAAGTGGAAGCGTGTTGGCTTTACACCAGCCATGAATGTTTTGGGTTACACCATCTAGTTTCCAAATTGAAGTTTAATTTGTTTTATTTATGATGTTGACAGCAAGGTCATCAGCAAAAAGAAAAGCATCCGAACAATATACTTGAATATTCATGGCAAGATCATTTATATAATATACAGTACAATAAATAGTAAGGATCCCAAAACAAAACATATCTCAGTAGGAAACGAGAGTCAAAGAAAAGCTAAAAAATTATAGTATATTACAATATTACTATTGTTATTGGATTGACTTGCCATTAGAGCCTGCCAGGAGCTGGATTTGAGAGTGCAAACTACTGTTTACCTTCAATAAACAATAATATAGTCCGCAGGCCGCGAAAGGAAATTTGGACGTTTGACTCGCCGTGTGGGGACGATGAAAATGAGAGCACTGTATCCTTGAAGCATATTAGAAATCAGGAATTGAGGTGGTCAGATTGTAAAAGAATAAAATGAAAATCGTTAGGACTATTTAAAACAGGGGAATGTAACGCTTTTCATCCTCCGTGATTTAATTGCCCTTACTATATCCGGTGACGAGTACAGGTTATGAAGCTCATCGTTATGCAGTTTTCTCCAGTCCCCGTTTTCATCTCTCTTAGGTTCAAATATTTTCCTACAAGTGTTTTCCTTCAAGTGTTTTCGAACACTCTCAGATTATGTAAGGGGCCATGTCTCACATCCATATGATACAACCGGCAGGAAAAAATTTGTCTTATATTTTTTTTATTTTTAGATTTCTGGACAGGAGACGAGAAGATAAGAGTTTCTGAACTGCATATAAGCAGGCATTTCCTGATTTGAGTCTGCACTTAACTTCTGCCTTAATATTATTTGTGTCTGTAATTGATTATTGTCATTTCAATAATTAATGGGTGACACTTTCTAGGGCTTCACTGTGCGTTGAGACCGACAGTCACAGAGATTTCACATCAATTACCACCTCTTCATCCCTATTCTTTCCTTTTTCTTCCCATGATTCAATATTTTTCAGCATTTAAAGGATCGGTACCTCTTAGTAACGTTAGTACCCCCTAACCTTCAGAACAGTTGTTGTTAGTGATTAATTATTTTCACTTCTATTATTCCGCTGTATTATTATCGCTATCGTAAAGAAAATAGTGTGCAATACGCAATGCATTCAAGAATTTCGTTGATTCTCAAATGGTGATCTTGCAACTTCTGTACGACGAGATAATATAACGCCCAGCTCTAGCGACCACTTCTCCTCCATCCGTGTACTGCGGGTTTTCTAATCGGCCTGTACCGGCGCTACACTTCTGTAACGCCTAGCTTGACCGACCATTTCTCCGGCATCTGTGTACTGCGGGTTTTCTAGTCGTCATCAGCAGGCGCTAAACATTTGTAACTCATACACATCGTAGACGGTATACGAAGATCGTTGCTGGGTATCCTAGATCGGATACTATATTTTTCTAATATTGTGTATCTGTAGGCTTAATAGTGTTTCACAAAACGACAACAAAGTACAGCTATGCAGCTACTGACTCTTTCTGCAGATTTATTTCTTGGATTTGATAGCAATCATTAATCATTGACGTTATAATGAGGACCGTTTTGACAAAACTCAACATCTCCATTTTTTTGCCAAATTCGTTTTTTTAATGGTTTTAGGTGTTTTCTAAATGAAATAACGTTCCAGATGAAGCGATAAAGCGAAATCATTATAATAGTGGGTCAGTGCTATTGCGAAACGACAGAAAAAAATTTGATTTGAAACACATAACTAACTTCCTCAACCCAAATAAAAGTTTTACCTCTTGTATAATATAATATTATGTATGACATTCTTTTGAAGTGAATTGATTGTAAAAATGAATAGAATGTTATTAAAACATCGCAATCCATTCCCGAATGATACAAAACCCAGATAAAAATGATCAATACACTCACGTAACTCCCTTCATCCTAAGATGGGCAATACATTTTTTCTCACTCCACATTCTGCTTTGGAATAAGAGGCCGTATTGCAAAGAGTGCATGTTCGGCTGTTTCAACCTGATGCAAAGCTTTACTGTTCACCAAGACCGAGTTTCTACAAACAGTGGAAAGGTTATAACTACCTTTTAGAGATATTTTTTGGAGAAAATGTTTCAAATAAAAGTTGTATTTCTTAGTATAAGCAACTTATGTACAAATTTTTAACAAACCCGTTAGAGCCGTTTTCGATAAAATCGCAATTCTGGCAATTTTCATTAATTTATCTGTCATGTAAGGAGATCTTGTAATGTAATGTACAATTGACTAACAAATTTGTCAAACTTGATATAATTGTCGTATTCGTCACATCTGTCGAGTTTTATGAACCAGGGCCCAGATATGAGTTTTTAAACAAGAGGATAGGTCTAAAGTTCTTTCTCGCGCCAAAACAAGAAAATAATAGGCCTAATATATAATCAATGTAAAAACGTTCGTCCAAAATATTTTGAACCATTTATTTTTAAGTAAACTCTTTCTCAAACACCATAAGGAATACCGTAATTTCCCATAAATTGTTACAATTCTGACAGTTAGTCTGTCACAGCTTTCTGGCAGATTTGATCATAGTGAAAGAAATGAAACTGAACACGTTTCCTGTAGGTGTTGTAAGGCACTCGTATTGGGCAATTAACAGGCACATATCACACAGTACGATACCTTCGATTCGTGCGAGAGAGAAAGTAACTCCGGTTACATGTGAGGTAATCTTCCTCCTCTCGACATACTGACTTACAAACCTATCACACACACACATGTTATGTGTACATTTTTAAATTATTATTCCTGTTCGATAGGTGCTTACACTTTTATGTAATTCATGAAGTTGATATTTCACCTAAATAGACGTGTCATTCCTCACCTACAGCAGGCTACTTGTTTCTTTATATACACGAAAAAACATATGATTATTACTAGGGGGCGGATTTCTATGATATGTCATATTTTTTCCCTTTGCATTATTTCAGGTTTATTGTGCATATAACTGCATATTTAGGAAATTTTCAACTATTGTAGCATATTTAGTATGAATATGCATATTTAGTATGAATATGCATATTTAGGTCATATTTTTTGCATATTTGTGTGCATATTAAAGAAATTTTGAAGTTTCATATCAAATTTTGTAAATTTTGCATTATACTGATACTTTTTGAGAATTTACAGATATTTTAAATAATTAACACTATGTTTTAATAAAATGTATTGTAATGAAACTTTTAAAAATATATACACATTGTGTAAGTGATAAAGTCATATTTTAAATTTTATTGGTCATATTTTAACGTTTTTTACGTCATAAATGCATGCATATATCCTATTTTTTAGGTCATAGAAATCCGCCCCCCAATTATTACGAATTTAGTAAGTTAATAACTACAGTTCTTTTATAATCATCGTTATGACCATCTCCTCTCCGTTTTCCTCCCCTCTTTCTTTTCCTTCTCCATTTCATAAGCATTGGCTTGAATTAGGCCTACATATGGGGAAAGAAAATATTATATCCTTTTCGGGATTTCCTTTGGGGCTTACCTATCTTTTGCTCTATTATCCGTACTTCTTTTACACGAAAATTTTGTGGAGTAGAGAGATCGTGCATACTCCCGCAATTCATTATAATGAAAACATAATAAGATCCATAGTTAGGGTGGAGAAAATTACGCGAGTGTGTTTCTTAAACTTACTGGACACTTATTGCAGAATCAACCTTTATTTTAGAATCATAACTTATTTTAAAACTAGCATCCTACCGACTTGTAGATCCTAACTGTTCTGTTTGTTCAAAGATATTGGTACCAGTTTTTATCTCTCTATCTTTTGAAAATATGTAAATGTATGGAGAGAAAAAAGTTATCTTGAGGCACAGTTGCTCAAAGACCTCCTTTCCCTATAAAAACATCCGTGAATTTTTCTTCTATAAGGATGTCCCTTGTAATTTTCTCACTTCGCATTCCTGCGTAGAATAAGCCGATACAAATATTAGTAGGCATTCCGCTGATCCCACTCACGCGAGCAGGACAAACCTTCAGCGTAATGGGATAGATGCTATCTCAAAGTATCCTACAGACAATTTTATGAAACATTTTCAATTAATTCTTGGTTTCTACTCGGTTATTATACAAAATTGGCAAAATCATTTTCAAGAATATAGGAGCAACCATTTCCTGTAGCAAAGTGGTTGCTAAACAAAAAGAAATTCGTCGACATACTTCATGTGACATCCTCACAAGGTGTCTAAGTTGAATGCAAGATTTTGAGTTTGAGTGATTTTTCATTTTGAAGCAATTCTGTTCACACTCAAATACATAGAATTGTTTATTTTTGTAAATGGCATTTTTGGACTCAAAAGACCTCAAAAGATTGTTCTAGGCCTGAAAACTTTTCATCGAATTTCATGGTCAATACGTTTCTTTCTTATCCTATAACACCTATGATATAGGTAGAGGAATAAAATACATGTTAATATACGACTGAAATATAAAATAAACTAGATAAATGGTGTCATTTGCTCAACGACCTTTATTTTATGCCTAGGCCTTTCGGTACTCTTTTATCATTTTCAGGACATCCTGTTATGCTGGCATATATGTATTAGTTATTAAACATTAAATTGGCATCGTCTTCTATTCTTGTCATTGTGATAAAACAATCAAAAGTTTTAAAAACTTTTATTAATGCACTCATTCAGAAACTCTTATCTTCTCGTCTTCTGTCCAGAATTCTAAAAATAGAAATTTATAAGTCAATTATCCTGCCGGTTATTATATGGTCTCTTACTCTTCGGGAAGAACACAATCTGAGAGTGTTCGAAAACAGAATGCTTAGGAAAATACTCTTATCTGAGAGAGATGAAAACGGGGACTAGAGAAAACTGCATAACGACGAGGTACATAACCCGAACTCTTCATCGGATATAGTAAGGATAATTAAATCACGGAGGATGGAATGGGTGGACATGTTGCACGCATGAGGGGAAAATATATATCTAAAAAAATATTGACTGGGAGATCCCAAGGAAAGAGGCCACTTGGAAGACTTAGAGGATGAGGGATGAGGGAAGACATATTAGAATAGATTTAAGGGAAGCAGGATTTACGAGGGATGGGGGATGAGTTAGCACAGAATAGGGTTGAATGGCGGGCTCGTGTAAGCGATGCAATGCAATGAACCATAAAATAGATAATATTCCTTTAGCTTGCTTAGGAATTGCCATTGAGTAACTAAGAAACACTTAAATAATTATGAGAGGTCTATTAGCAAATCCGGCAATATCCAAAAGGTAGAAGCACTAACTTCTAATGGAAGTTTAATGTATTTCCTGGTATTTATTTAATGTGTGAGTTGCAAATCTGAGTTCCTCCCTCATGTGGGATCTCAGATTTGCAACACATATACTAAATATGTACCAGGAAATGCAATAAACTTTCATTAGAAGTTAGCACCTCTTTCTATTGTCAAAATGGAGATTGCCGGGTTTGCTAACAGACCCCTCCCAGCTTCCTACTTTTCCTTTTTTTCTTTCTTTCTTCCTTCCTTCCTTCCTTCCTTTCTTTCTTTCTTCTTATTCTTGTGTTTCACCGTTTTTAAACCTGAAGATGAGCAGGAGTATCGAAAGTCCTAGTTATAAAGTGATGGTTGTAGAGCTGATGGTATAATTTTCCATTTTATTTTATTTTATTTGATGGATTGAGAAAATAAAAATATATTCATATCACTTCAGATTCACTTGTTTGCTATGTAAACTACGCGTCGATTGGCCTAGGCTATCTATACAAGGAAGTAATATAACTCTAAGGTGCGGGACATGGTTAGATAGCACATATTTTGTACAAGGAAACCCAGCTACACGTATTTTACATTTCCTCTGCTAGTCACTTGCATAACGCCTAGGTGTACGTAACCCGTACAGCACGACTTCCTCTTGGAAACAACAAATAAAATGCTCTCCTAAATGAAAATGCAGGAACAGAAACTTTGGCTTCTATAGGGGATTCCATACGCTGCTGTTTATCTGTGTAAAGAGTATTAAGTTAATAATGCATTTCAGATATCCATTCCTCTATCTCAAAGTAGCTTGTCACTCACACATTGGCCTATGATTATTTACTTTTAAATATTAGACTGAAAGTGGGCTAGCAACCTGGTGGCAACAATCTTTTTGTTCGACTGTACTATAATAGCTTAATATATGTGATGTAACATTATCTTAATTAAATCCATTAATGTACAGATTTTCATTATAACACTGGTATGATATCGATTAATATCGAACACGGAACAATATTTGAAGTCTGGAGAGAAAGAAATGAAAGCGCGTAATAAACAACCTGTATTTAAAATAAAATCAGTTCTGTTCGTGTTTTAATGCTATACTAAACTGAGTTCAATTTGTCTTTTAAACGTTCATTGGTTTGACGTTAAAAGGCCAAGAGAAGCTTCGAGTTCCCCGTACGCAATATCAAATCATCTATCGCAGAAAACGAGAACTACGAGAACGTACTAACAGCTGATTGCCGAAGTCAGCTGTCTCCGCTTATTTAGTGAATCTAAAACCAAAAAAATTAAACATTAAATTATTGTGGAACAAACACAGTCGTATGTCACTTTCCTCGTACACACTTGTGTCTTAATAAATATCATTATAGGTTCTGCACACGCTACATCGCCCATCATTTATACACTAACCTTTTTACAAGAATATCAATGCACATAATAATGTAAAAAAGCTAGGCACATTCAAAACAATGATTTCTCGAAATTTTTACAAACATTTACTTATTCTGAAATTCTCATGTATGCACTCTTCTAAATAACAATAAATACTTTCACATGCTCAACTTATCACGCACCCTGTACAACATCCTTTTCTTTCTTTCTTTCTTTTTCGCAGTTTCACCTCCCCCTTTTAGGATTTAAGCGACCCAAGCCGCCCTGTCGGGAGAGGGATTATCTTTGGATCACATACATACTTTTTTGACCAGACAAGGACATGGAGGGCCTCCCCGGATGAGTGATCAGCCCAACGCGGGGCCACCTCCGAGACAACACGAACACATAGGACGATACACACCATTCACACACACACACTCCAAACAAGGCGAGGATGGGGATGAAGATGATAATGACGGCCAGATGATATCCGGGGACCACAAGGGCCTAATGTTACCTGACATTTGTCTCACAGGTGAGGGAAAACCCCGGAAAAAACCTCACCTAGGTAACTTGTCCCGACCATGAATCGAACCCGGGCCCACAGCGGTGGACGTACAACATCCTTACAGGCATAATTTTAGAAATTTGTAGGTAGGGCAAATATTCCTAACTTCATAGTACCCTTAATTTTTATTTATTGCGAAATTGGAACAGTAATGGAAAAAAAGGGAAGAAATCTATAAGATAGAGGAGAAACTGCCCTATCTGATCAATAAGACGAACTATTTCAATTACTGTTCCCAACTTTGAAATAAATAAAATAAAAAGATACTGCGAAATTAGGCATGTTTGCTACATATACAAACTTTGTGTTTAAAATTACCTAGCATTTTATTCAGAAAGAAAAACTTTCAGCTGAGAGACACATGCTCTTTCTTTGGAGTTTTTCAACTGGCCTAATCCTTCTGGTGGCACTATGGCCCTGGGGTCGACTCAGCCTCTAACAGAAATGAGTATCAGGAGCAATCCTGGGGGTAATGGCGGCCGGTGCGTAAGGCTGACAACCTTACCACCTTCATGTGCCAAATGTCTAAAATCTGGAAGCCTCAACCTCCTGGAACTCTGTGGGCCTCCATGGCCTGTAATGAGGATCACTTTACTTACACACACTCTTTTACAGATACTCTAATTTAAGCCTGAGGTTGTTTAATGAGCCTGAAATCCCAGAATCGAGGTTCTCGGTTCAAACTCCCTTCAGGGGAAAAATAAAGGCATTTTGTCCTTTGCTTTGGCCAGGTTTGAACCGCGACTATTGAGCTTCAGAGACCAGCACGCATCATATGAAGCACTAACATTGAGAAAACAAGTCACCTCCAATACACAAATAAATTAATTATAGCTGAACGCTTGTAGATAAATTTGCAAATCTCGGAAAAATAGTGGCATTTACCCAGTAAATGTGCATTATGGGACAGATTGGAGGTCCCGGAAGACCTGAGAACAGTGAAATAAACAGGAATCCTGCCCGCTTCAGACATTTCCACTTTCCCTTTCTTTTACGTAACATTACGTCATCGGCGCTGACAACCTACTTTGTACACATATTACATAATGAACCACATGGGCAGGCGGAGGAGATCGTGGTTTCCTGCAAGTCCATGGCACACGACGCGAAACCCACCTGTAGAACACTACTAGGAGGGTACCTACTATATTATATCCCAAGTAAGAACGATCCTGTTCAAAACAAAGAGGCGTGGCTGTCATAGTCCGCACGTGAGAACGCATGTCATCATCGTGATAATGGTAGTTTGTTTATTCTCAGTACAACTGACCCGCAGGGTGGTCGTGAACAATGAATCCTTTATATTTTGTTTGCTAATTAATATACTATAATGATGACGATGCCAGTGAGTTTGTTATTTCACGTGCAAATGTTGATATTATTGTTGCAAGAACTTACGAACACTACTTCTCCACTAGCAAGCCACACCCTGGTAATGGCGCATGCTAATGACATTAACCAATCACGTTTTTTCACGTGATGCGAATTTTCTGCGAACTCTCTGTGAGTTCTCTTCCCCTTTGTTTTGAACAGGATCAAACTTACTTGGGATATACTCTAGTTCAACCTATCCTATGTCAGATAAAGTTGAGGGTCGACCTATGTACGCAGCAAGTCATTTTGTATTTCAATGTCGTTAGATGACAAAGACAACATTCGGGTTATTTTCACCTGCATTAGCATCGGCCCGTTACTTAGGTATTGAATATGTTATCTATATTGGAAGGACTAAATTATTTATAACAACCTTGAGATATAATACTTAATATCACCAATAATAATAGCACAGTTTAACAATATTTTCATTTTACTGAATCAAAAATGAAATGAGTAATCATTACATTCTTAGAGCTCGAAAATATTTTAGTCTGAATTATTATTGTGTTATAAATATATATTTTATGTAATTGCTATATAATAAATGTTTTAAGGAAAACATGAATTAGTCAATGAAAAAGGATAATCTATAGCCAAAATTCTCAACCATAAACCCAATTGACCGAAGGCAGACAACGCCTGTTTAAGCCGAACTTAAAATTTGCTCCCAGGCCAGCCATAATATTGTTAACCAGTGGCGCCAACTTTTGAAAAACATTGGGTGGGCTCAAAGATTTAAAGTTTTTAAAACTCTCGCTCCTTGGTACATGAAATAGACTTATATAATATTGATATGACTATGGTATGAATATGGTAGGCTACAGTAGGCCTACATGAAATGATTTCATTGTTTCTGATGACAAACTTTGTAATAATTGTCTTATACTCCACACTCTTGTCTTGTGTCACAATTCCTTGCTTGCCCATTAAATTCCAATGTGATGAAGTTTTTTTCCGCATAAAAAGCATAAAAATATGGCGGTGGATGTGAGACGTAAAAATTTAATGAACTGAGAAACGACTTCAAATAATCGTGGAAGATAGTATTGTTTATATAAACAATAGCCTGATTTTAGCTTTCCAGCGATTCAACAAGGAAACTTATTTTAGTAATGGTAATAAATAATTTAACAAAATAGGCCTACGGCAAATTATTGGGTGGGCTTCAGCCCCACGGGCCCATATAAGTTGGCGCCTCTGTTGTTAACCCCGCATAAACATAATATTCTGGTTTGGATCTTATGCTAACAGTGCCTAGGAAAATGTGGTAATTTATAATATTTCATATCTTTAAATTCTGATTTTGTAGCAAATATGCCAGAATGAATGGAGAACGGCATTGAGCGGGTAAAGTCACTATTATACTAGTGATATGTCTCTGATTTGTGATTCATACAATAATACCCTAATTGGCAGCAAATAACTGCCAGAAAATGTTGCAGAACTCATGATCACGGTTTCGCCCTGATTAACAAAATATAGTATTGGGTTAAAACAGCGTTAATCAACGAATTGACAATGTGTTCATGCATTAGACATTTGATGACAATTTCTTAACAATGCAGGAGCAAACCTACTGCCAGATGATCGACCTATATGGAACAGATGGTTAGGCACGGCTTACCTCAGCCCAGGTCGATGAGGGTAAACTCGAATACGCTTATCAGATTTTCATGAAACTTGTTATACACGCTTACAAAGTCCACAAGAAGAACCCTATTGATTTTGGACCAAATCGGTTGGCCAGAGTCCCGACCAATAACACGCTTTTCAAATAGCAAATTTGCATCAATCGATAGAATTGAATATTCTGTTGGGACTGAAAACAAGTGACTGCATATTTGTACGCCTTCAGATGTTTTGGCAAAAATAAATTCGTTCTGTTAATATTCCAGTTATCCCATTTATTCCTCTACATATGCTGAACAAACTTTCTCAAGAAATCGTAGTCTAAAACTCAATATTTTCTGAAATATGGCCTAGTAACCCCACCTTGTTTTTATACATAAATACATATCAGTATAAATGTATAAATTTGTTACTTAAGTAGTGAATTTCATTTCTGAATTACTCATAGTTTCTGTGAATAAATACACAAAACCATTACCGGTAATTTAATGTAGTTCCTAAATGTGTACCTTAACAAACAAACAATTGCAGATGACGCCTCGTGTAGCATGGGCTTGATTTGCGCGGGAGTGAGTCTGTCCGGAAAACCTACTTTACTTGAGCTAGCGCGGAGTCTGGGCAGCGTCTCAGTACACACGATTACGTTACTAGGAAGTGATGCAGCGGTAAAGTTCACACACACAGCTATCTGGGTCGCCTTCCTGATCCCTTATGTCCCACAAACCCAAATTCCCTGTCACCATCACTTTCATTGCTGTGGACACAGAGCCTGGATATTAGGAGCAGGGCGGAGTGCAAGAATGCAGCACTTTCCATTTACATGAGAAAGTTCAAGAATTTTCCAAAAAACACTTTTTTTCTTTCTAGGCGAGTAGGAATTTTGATGATTAGTGGAGGGCTGAGCAATCCTAAGTGGATCATAAGTCATGCCAACTATTTTTCTCAAACTGACCTGACCTCTCTAGTATATGGGCACATACATCATTTGGTAGCATTCTGATATACGGTTATACGAATAGAGGCGGTGGTAATTTAGTTGTGAGTCACTCGCTGTGTAGAATAAGAATAGACATGACAAGATGTGAACAGCATTCTTACGTCAAAATAGTCACAATCCGAGAGAGAAAGGCCAGAGAATACCAGAAGGACCTGATGGAAGCTTTGGGGAATAATACCCATAAGTGCCTAACTTTAAGAGATCAAGGAAAGGGTATGTGCTTTCATGCCTCCAACTACCGCAATGCATTAGAGTGGCACGATGCAGTCGCGTATGGATGTTTATGGGTGTCTGTTTCCTTCACTATCCTACATCTAGTACCCATAATCTGCATTATGCAAACATTCCATAGCCTGCCCTTTAATTTGTAAATTTCAAAATTTTTAAATGGTCCCACATTTTTAATATACAGTAATTGCCATGACTTATGATCCCATCCCTCGTATAGCTAGGGACGCATTAAAATTAAATCCGGGGGTTCCTTAAACATGGTCAATCTTAATAATGTACAATTATTATACATGTACTGTACGTATTTCTTCTAATGTATATGAACGACTTGTCAAATATTATAAAACGTTCAATATTTTATACTATAACAGCACTTCTTGCAGAAGACATCCACAAAATTCTCATTAAAGAAAATTAGATTTGGTGGCATTGAGGCATATGTGCAATATTTGTTTACTGTTAATGTTTTAGTATCCGTTATTTTGTCTAGGCATCTAATTGAAATAACTTCTGATAAACATGTCTCGAGACCCTTCCCCACTACATTATTTGAGAATTGTTCATATTTGCAAAATAGGCCTATGTTCATTTTTTACTCGGAATAATAATAATAATAATAATAATAATAATAATGATGATGATGATGATGATAATAATAATAATAATAATAATAATCTTTAAATGATTTGCATTATTCTTCGAAAATTATAAAAGATTGTTTCTAAGTTTTGCTCGTTTGACAGAAATCGTAGATTGGGAAGTTATCAAATATTTTAACGAACGCCTTGACCCAGTCTCAGGTTTACAAATTTTGAAAGCTTATTAGCATTTATTGTTATGAAAATTAATGCACAATTTATTCCTTTATAATATGTATTATTCTTGCTGAACAAGAAAGAAAGTTAATTAAGCCTTGTAAAATTTCAGAGATAACTCCGCTTAATAAATCTTCATTTTTGCAGAAGGATATTAAACATATAGGTCTATAGGTAACCAAGAATTTAATGAGCGTTTCCATAAGTCCTTTTCACTGCTCCCTAAGTATTTCTGCTCAGTACTAAACAACACAATACTATGTCGGAAAAGTGTAGTATAAGTTATCAGCTTACACATTGAAGAGTTTCTATCCGGTTTGCAAAAGATAAGAAGTGTGATATCAGCCAATGGATATAATATGATTATCGTTGTCGTAATTGCGAAATCTTATTGCATTACCTAGGGAAAATGTTACAAATTTATTTGCTTGTTTTGCCTTAAGATTATAGATATGTATGCCTATAAGCGTAATTTTTATCAGATAGAGAGCAGCCACTCGAAAGAGTAACAGAGTGATGAAACATATTATGCTGTAACAAAGTTCATATTCTCATTTTATAAAATATTAAGATTATCGGCATACTATGAAACACTGAATTATGTATGCATACAGGGTGTTTTTAAATTAGATCAACTAAATTAGATCAACAAACATTGGGATCATTTAAATCACAATCTTTTAAGCACTTTTTGTTAAGGAACCCATGGGCTCGACGCTTCGTTTCAAGAAGGGTTTATGGTTATATTGGTCGATCCTACAGGAAAGGGTTGGAATAATTAATTAGCTATGTGAAAATTGAATAAACAAATTATTAATGTTACATATATTTTCATTATTCATCCAAACACACAGAAATCACAAAAAAAAAAAACATACGGAAGAAATTTATTTAAACGCATAGGTTGCTGATTCAAGCTAAGATTCACACCATACCTTCATTCCGAATGGGAGTAAGGCGCTGGTACTGGGTAGTCAATTAATGACTCTGAAACAGAGGGTCTATTTAAATAGGAGTCATCCTGTTCCTGCTTCTCCTATCTGGCATTTCTTACAGAAATACACACACACTTAATAAAAAGCCACAATTATACCTTTGCAGTTCACTGACCCGTTGTTTTGTAAGATAAACCATATTTAACTACCAGGTGTTAGAATGATTACAAATTGCAACGTTTACCTCGACGAGAAATGTTGCTGTCATAACCTAATTTGACTGAGAGCAATTTACTCTGACAAAATAGCGGCAAAATGATGAGCTTAATTCTATATTTAGCTGTTACCTAACGCTCATTTTTCTCGGCGCAAATGAGTTTGACCATCCTCAGAGTTTGGCCTAGATTCGACATAACCAATATTGCAGTTTCCTTTGGCGCCGGTGATGGTTAATAAGAAAAAGTCTGAATTATTACCTCACTAGGATGGAAACAGAAGAAGGGGAAGTCGCGGGTCGAATCGTGAGACTTTACCTCACAGGGGTCTCCAAAAACACTTACTTCGGATTGTGAGACGTATCACGTTTCAAGCCTGAGTCACTGGAATATTTTTGAGTTATTTGATTTACCATGATCATGAGCAAAAAGTTGTTGCTCTAAGTCGTACCTCCATCCATCCAGTGGCGTGGAAAGGTACAAGTTTAACATAAAATGAGCCCTATTTTTCTCGCAGTTCAGGTTTTTAGGTTTTCTGGAGATAGGACTGGGCACCTTTCGTTCTATCATGATGATTCTATCAAGGTATGTGCAGATAAAAACTTTAAAAATCCGATATGAATCACATAATTTCCTCAGCCCAAATAAAAGTTTTGTCTCCTTTTAGTATAATATAAATTATGTATGACATTATCTCCATGTATATTGGTTGCAAAAATGAAAAGAATGTCGTTACCACATCGCATCGCATCTCCGAAGGATACGTAACCCAAATGAAATCTGATTAATGCACTCACGTAACCATCTTTGCCCTAGGCATGGACAATACACCTTTTTCACTTCACATTCTGATACAGAATAAGAGGCCGTATTGCAAAGAGCGCTTTTTCAGTTGTTTCAACCTGATGCAAAGCATTATTGTTCACCAGGAAGATCGAGTTTCTACAAAGAGTGGGTGGTTTATAACTACCCTTCAGAGAAATTTTTAAAAAAATTTCAAATAAAAGTTTCAGCTGTTAGTACAAGCATCTCATGTACAAAATTTAAGCAGAATCATTAAAGCCGTTTTTTATAAAATCGCGAAAAACGTAATTTTCTTAATGCAAAGTGGCATTAAAGCCTCAGAATATTAGAGTAGCCGGTAAATCGTCCAAATATCTGGGAGCAGTTATTGCAGATACAAATAATGTTAAGGTAAAAGTTAAGTGTAGACTCAAATAAAAAAATGCCTGTTTTTATGCAATTCAGAAACTCTTATGTTCTCGTCTTCTGTCCAGAAATCTAAAAATATACATTTATGAGACAATTATCTTGCCGGTTGTATTATATGGATGTGAGACATAGTCGCTTACTCTTCGGGAAGAACATAATCTGAGAGTGTTCGAAAACAGGGTGCTTAGGAAAATATTTGGGCCTAAGAGAGATGAAAATGTGAGGACTGAAGAAAACTGCATAACTACGAGCTTCATAGCATGTACTCGTCACCGGATATAGTAAGAGTAATTAAATCACGGAGGATGAAGTGGGCTGGATATGTTGCGCGCATGGGGGAGGAAAGACATATCTAAAAAAAAAATTGACTGACTGATTCGAAGGGAAAAGGTCACTTGGAAGACCTAGGGGTAGGTGGGAGGATAAATTAGGATAGATTTTAGGGAAGTATGAATGGCGAGCTCAGGTAAGTGCGGCATTGAACCTTCGGGTTCCATAAAATTAGCTTGCTTAGGAATTGTTTATTGCCATTGAATAAGAAAGTAAGTAAGTGGTAGCCGAGATGGTAAGCCCTTGAGCTCGCATTCGGGAGATCCCAGGTTCAAATTCCGTGGCCGGCCAATTTGACATGGGTTTTTTCATGGTTTTTCCAGTCGTAAAGGTAAATTCCGAATTGGTTATTTACATTCCATGAATCATCCTCGATATTTCTTTTTATATCATAGGAATATTTTTGCAGGTCAACATCAATTTCAGACGCTGTTTTTTACAAAAATTCTCCCTTTCAACCAGCTTGTAAATATTTTTCACACTTTCACAGCTTAATTTATAATTATATATATATTTATAAAATCAATAATCAAGTAAATTCATCATTGAGCTCTGAGTCTGAAAGGAATGAGAAAATTATACTAAATTAGCTAGCTTCTATGAATGGTCATTCTTACACGTGGATAAATCCTCACATAATACGTAGGCCTAAAGCATTATATGCTGTTGAACTTATATTTCTGCTTTTATACAGTATTTCGAGGTGATGCAAATGCTTATACCAGAAGACATGAAAATATCACCCACGAAATAAAAGATAAGTTAATTTTTGCTAAATACTCTCAAATTGAAAAATCCTTTTAAATTCATTGTAGGCCTAGATTGTTACTTTCAGCTCATGACCAGCTGGCACTGGAGATTTACATTGGCTTATCTGTGAGCTTGTCATGCCTAGTGATGGCCGGATATACTTAGCTAAGGTTCATGATTGTATGGTTCATTTTAATCGTTTCATTTCAAATCTGTATGCCTGTATGGAAGCACATGAGTTTTGTTCGTTTACTTATTTATATGTTTAACGTTAAACAATATAACTAAGAATAAAATTATGTAATTCCTGCAATTTATTTAAAAACGATGTCAGTGTTAATAAATACAATGTTTTAATTATTTCTCTGTTAAATAAATTATTTAAACAAAACAACTTGCAGTTGAGTGGTCACCTGATAGTGTCCTATAAAAGAGCTCGTAACTGCGGCATTGTATCGCCTGGGTTCCGTGAGAAACGATTACGATTAATTTAATTATCCTTATGACTGATGCGGCTGCGATAAAGGTGTATTGCCGTACATCCCTGGAACTAACGCGTGTATTTAGGGTAGACCCTCTCTTCTGTTACTTTCACTAGTGCGCAAGAGTTTAATTGACTAGTCATCTGAAGGAACTGGTCTGCGGATTGACACACATCTCCTCTCGTTCAGCTTCAGCGCTTTTTTCTCTTCTTCTACATCTTCTTCTGCTTCGCTTTCTGTTTTGTTCATTGTCTCTACCATTGTAATGTTTTTGTCCCCTCTTCCTTTCCCCAGTCTTTTTTTACTTACTTACTTATTTTCTAGTCATACCATAGGCACCGTAGCTAGAGGAAGAACTCGGTTCAACCTGAAATTTGATGTCAAGTTTTAGGCCTTAATACACGTTGCCTTTCTGTGAACAGTTTAGAACAGAAACGTAAATTTTATATTTGGGTTAAGAATATTTCGGGATGTGACACGAAAAATGTTGATTACTATCTTACATATGCTTACCATAATTTTACATACACACAAAAAAAGTTTTTTCATACATTTATCCGAAACACATCTAGAGCCTTTTTTTTCCTTTCCTAAGATTTTGTATACTATCTACATAATGTACAAAGCCATAAAACTTTTACTTGAAATATTTTTCGTTGAAGTTTCGTGAAAAATAGTTATTATCTAATCATCTCTTCTACATCTCAGGCTTTTAAATCTTGCATCACGAACACCGCTTAGCTTGAGGCAGTGACAACTGAATGCGCACTCTCGCAATGTAACTACTAACTTCATGTGGAACATGATCATGAACATGTGGAACATGAAGCGAGAAAACCACATTGTCTACGCTTAGGGTAGAGCAATTCTTATGTGAGTGTAACTTACTTTAGGCTATCATCAAAACATCTTACTCATTGTTTGTTTGCAAAATTGGACTATTGTCATGATAGGTGTAGGCCTACATAGAATTTAATGGGACAGGAACCCTAGCAAGGTAAGATCATGGCCACATAATCTAATAGGCCTACGGGTAAGCTGTAGTAGAAAGAATTGACTTCTTTATGTATTTTTATGCTTACATTTTAATGCATCTCAGTTCTAGTTCTAGTTCTACATTTCAGTTCTAGCGCTAAGTGCATTTTTTTGGGGTAACCTATTATAAAAATATAAAGCAAATGAACACGGAGAAACTGAGTTTAAAGGATACTACACAAATAACGTAGGCTATTTTTTTGGAATACAAAAACTAAATAATTAATTATTCTACAAAGCACAACAAAAGAAATATATTTTCTGAAATATAGAAACTTCAGGCTTCCAAATGATATAAAACTCTTAAATTGCAATTCTTTAAGGAAAATTGAAATTGGGGATTAACGAACTTCAAGCACTTTCAGTGGCCTTGTTTAGATTAATTGCTAATTCAGCGGCGATTCTTCTTCCCCGAATGAAGAAGACTTTTTTTTTCTGGCAAGAAAATGAGTAGCATGCTCTATTTGGAAGGAAAAAGTTGACATTTTACAAATATCTTGTACATTTACAGCACAATAAAAATCCTGTATGCTGAAAGAAAGTAATCCTAGGATATTACTACCAGGTGTTGTGCTGACATGTTCATATTTCTTCTTCCTTGCATGTACAGTAGTAGGATATGACATTAATAAGGGCCTGCAAGGAACCAAGTTTACTGAAGGCCTATAATCACGCTGGGTAAAGAAATTGCGTCGATTGCAGGCGGGAATCTGCAAACGGCTAAAAGCCCCCATCTATTTTTTGTGGGGGGAACAGTACCTACAAATGAAACTGAGATGCCAGATCTGAACGTAGAATTTGAAAGTAAGTTATTAGGAACTTCTCTGTGGGTGTTATGCAAGTTAGCATATTTGCTAGGGTTGTTGCATCACAGTCTAGCATTAAGGTGCTGTATTCTTCAGATTGCTACAGAGAGATGCTGAGGCCTTACGACATGACACTAGCTTCGCTAAGTGGCATTGCATTTTTTCTTCAACAAATTCTTCCCACTAAGCTATTCTTTATTGGTAAACATTCATATTTCTCTTAACCTCAATTCAGCCCCTCTATGGGAGGTGCACAAACTTCTATGGGAGCAGGCCAAATGACAGAACAATTATTATATAATTATATTATATTATTATATAATAGTTTATTGAAATTCTGAAGTGGTCCAATTTTCAGGATTATTTTGTCTGTTATCTATATATAATGAAGTGTAAGATGAGAGGAACTGTGCCCATACTTGTGATAGGTTTTGACAGCCCGCTTGCAATTGGAATGAGATGAGCCTCAGGAGTGATGCTAAAAGTCAGTCAACCTGTTTCTGACACAACTTTTTCGAAGCTTCAAAGAAGAAAACACTTTTTCACGCACATATGAAGATGCCAACATAGCGATAACCTCCTGGGCACGATAAATCCAAATTTGGAAAGTTTATTTCGGTAAGGGCTTGTAGAATCCAAGTTTTGAGATGTTAGGTAACAAAAATTAAGTGTAACCCAACTGATTTGTGTTAAATGCTACTGTTTGCGGTTCACAATAAATGTAAGAATGAAAATTCCCAAGGTTTGTTCAGTTCTAAAAATCTTGACGTTCTGTTAAAATTCACTATAGAGTCATGTAGTGATGAGCGAGACCAGTCTTGGTCTTGCAGTCTTGGTCTTGGTCTTGCAGTCTTGGTCTTGGTCTTGCAGAAAATGCAAGACCGAGACCAAGACCAAGACCGCATCAGCGTTAGCAAGACCAAGACCAAGACCGACCAAGCAAGACCGAGACCAAGACCAAGACCAACCCTGCAAGACTCTGGCAAGAACAAGACCAAGCTGCAAGACTCTTGCAGTCTTGCTACTTGATTTTTTTTTATAAAGCTTCGTTGTGTATGCGGTGGAGGGCGAGCGGTCTAACCATTCAGCCATGGGGCGGCCTATGACTGAGGATTTGAAACTTTAAACAGTATCCCCGTAACTTAAAACGCCTATTAACATGTTCAGTAGCCTATTTCATTAACGACGACATCCTTTTTTACTAAACTAAACTCCGTGGCGCTACATCCCTGGAGGGACTTGGCCTACCACCCGACCGCTGCGTCATCTCCCGTAGGCAGATGGCAGGATTGGGGACATGTGGTCAGCATGCCGACACCCACGGCCGTTATTGGATCCTTTTTTACACCTAACATTAATATTCATATCCTACTCTAGAATCTTTCCTGTCTACTTGAACAAAATATAACACAGCTATTCAGCTCATTCCATTCTCCTTGCAGAAAATTTCAAAATAAAGTGAAGTCTAAAAAAATCAGGTTATACGCCCGGCATTCTTCATAATTATTCAATTAAACACAATTAAACCGTAGATTAATTAAAACAGGAACTTATTTGACGGGTATTTGCTAGTTATTACTTTACAGTTACGTATCTGATTGTACTGTAGCTATACAGGCCTACATTTTGCTGATGATAGGTACGACATCCACTGAAAAATTTTTTTTACTACTACAATTTTGTTATTGACACAACAGTGGCGATGTTTTAGTTATTGCTGCTGATTTATATTAAGGATGCATATCGAATGGGAAAAGATACTAAAAGTAGAAAATGGCTGGTCTAGAAATATTTGCTTGCATGAAGAATAGTTATGATTAATTATGACCCAATTACTTGAAGGCCCGAAACTTGAAAGCAAGTAGAAAGTAATTTATGGGGGGTAGCGGAAATCTTTAAAGTGCAGAAATGATCTGTTCACAATGTGTTATAAATTATAACTAGGGTATATGCAAAGAGAAATATTATTTATTGCAGCCTATGGTTTGGGTTTCGAATGGACATTGTGTGATTTCCTATTGATTGCACAATTTCTAAAGCATCTGCTTCAATGCCGTTATGTTTTGTTACTATATTATACAGTTTTAAACATGTCAGATAGAACCTCTCTCCTATGCGGAAATCTTTAAAACATTTCATACACATCCTGTTAATATTACTTCTTGTCTCCGCAGCCGTTCAATTTGAAATTTTACAATATAATATTCATAATTTTACACTCTCAAATAGTGTATGGCATCTCTTGGATTTTGAGTTTAAAGTTCTGCAATAGGATAACCGAGAATATTTAAATGAGCACTCAAAGTTTAGTGTTCTAGCCTATATCACCATGGACGTTTCGGCAAACAGCATGACGTCACATTACTGTTTACATGGTCAAAGGAACTAAAAGCAATTAGCTTTCGTTACTTTCGCAAGCAATAACACACATGTAATCGGTGTAACTTTAAATCATGTAAACGCCATTGATCACAGTAAGATGCGTAAAAGAAAACTGCAAGACTCTTGCAACAAGACCAAGACCGAGTATGCAAGACCGAGACCAAGACCAAGACTACTGATGCAAGACCGAGACCAAGACCAAGACCAGGGTTACCTATGCAAGACCAAGACCAAGACTGAGAGTGCAATACCAAGACCAAGACCAAGACCGCCTTGGTCTTGGTCTTGGTCTTGCATTTGCTCATCACTAGAGTCATGCAATAGAAGAAAAAACAACGAGTAAGGAATATATTTTTCTCTTCTTTTCCTGCCGCAGGCCTCATTGAACCTGTCTGAGGTATTTGCTCATCACTGACAGAAGGAAAAGGTATTAGCTGTTATATACAAATTATTTTTTATTAATATTTTTTGTGAAAATATAAGCTTTTTCTTCCTCTGTTAAGTGTAAAATGTTAACAAAAGCATACTTGTTAAATATTTGACCGATATAATTGCAAATTCATGTCATAATAGTTGTGGCCGGGGGGCATGGGCGCCTCTTAATGAAATAATCTAGCTCCGCCTATTACTAATATCTTATCACATAATTTACTCGTATAGGTATTCAAAAATGAGAAAAACTACACAGTTGAAATTATGAGTCTGTTAGACAAGCATCAGACCACGTTAGATAGCGTATGCTATTTTTTATAAATAATTTTGTTACGGTACCGTACAGTTACCAAACAGATTTTTTTTTGGGATGCCACTTAAACAAAAAAAAAAAAAATGAAAAAAAAATGAATTGACCTGCCTGCTACAATGACATGCAGAAAAAGTAGAAATGTCTTTATTTTTAGAAATGTAAAAAGTAAAAGTAAAGTGTTCCCTATACAAGCCATGGAGGCCCTAAGGATCCCAGATTTTAGACATTCGGGTCGTGTAGGTGATAAGGTTGTCAGCCTTAGGCCTACGCACTAGCCGCCTTTATCCCTGGTACTCATTTCTATTAGAGGCTGAGTCGACCTCAGGTTCTTATTGCCACCAGAAGGATTAGGCCAATTGCAAAATCTCAACGACCTCATTGCTATTCGAACCACGACCTTCCGGTTTGTAGTTCACTGCCTCAACCACTACACCACGGCGTACATATATTTTTAGAAATGTCCTGTGTTAAGTTCATTTTTAAGTACAGTACTTAGATTCCTGCAGCCTCGAAGTCCTTTGATACCTTAACATAGCGTACCTCTGCTGAGATCGGTCAGAGAGGCTGTGAAGAGGAAATTGCAACAATCCAGGACGGTAAATATGCAACTTCCCGGGAAGCCCGCTGGCAGTCTTATGAACTGTTTGCCTTCTCGCAGGATGCGAGACCTCTTCCGTCTCTTTTTGTAATTAATTGATTCACTGGCCTCCGCCATGTTATTTCGAAAGGAAATTGTTAAGCCAAGAAACAAGTGCACACCGGACGCATGCTGTTATTATTAAGACAAGCTCAGAAAAACTGCTCAGGTCACCCTTTCCGGTCCACGCTATCTGCTCCAATCCTGCTTTGGATGCCATCAATAACGAAATGGAGTGAGACGCCACACTTAAAATTTATTGGAATTGACTAATAAAAATTACTTAGGTGGGGTTTAAAATGATTGTTCGTGTTTAGCATTCTATCACCTGGGGTAATTTCTGCTTTCTGCCTCGTTCTTAATGGGTAGGTTCAACCCAATGCAGCGAAAAACTTAACATATTCGATTATATTCCCTTAGAGGAGGAATGTCAAAACGTGCAGCCCGCTGGTCACATGCTGTCCCCAAAGGATACATTATTTAGCCTAAATTTCCTTCCAGGTTTTTAACCGGCCATTTTAGGGATACTTGTTTTTTTTCATATCTTCCTGAAAAGTTATAAACTGCAGAAAGTTTGCCACATGGATTATGGCAATTTTCAGTTCTACCTATGGGTGAGAACAGTTATTTTCCTTCATGAAATCAAGAAAGACCTCTCAGAGTACAAGAATACTGATCTTGTCATCTCTGATCAAAATTGGAATTGAACCGACATTTCCGCCAGACGGAGCAAAATTGTCATTAAACAGAAGTTAAAAGAAGGACAAATAAAGAATAGTCATAAATAAAATCAGGTAATCTGATATACCAAAGTGCCAGATGGAACTAATAGACCATATCTCAGAAACAATTGAATTTTAGACCACAGTTTCTTGAGGAAGTTTGATAAGCATATGTGAAGGCATAAGTGGGATAACTAGAATGTTGACAGACGAAATTACAACAATCACATCTAAAGCAAGGCATGATATAGTAATAAAATTACCAAACTACTGAACCGACCAAAACGGTCCAAACTGGTCCCTTTGATAGTTGGAATGCGCTGTTGTCTGTAAATGATGGAGAATAACTGAAAGAAAGAAAACTACCCAATACATTCTGGAAGTAAGGTAATGAATGTAGGCCTAATTGGGAAAATATTGACAGACAGAGGTTTTCTGGGCCAGGGAATTCGAATGTGAGGTATTTTCCCCAAGCGGCGTTTTATAATAGTGGAATACACTCCAAAGTCGATTTTCAGCTATTTAATTATAATTATTAATCGTGTAGTTTATAAATGATTCGCGTGTAAATGTTAATAAAAATAATGTTTTAATTATTTTACTCTTAATTTTTTAGTTCTTGAATTAATTTTCGGGGGCGAAGCCGAGGGTACCTGCTAGTCTGTAATAAAACCTAATCGGAGGTCGAATCCGTGAACTACCGGTTTTTACTCAGTGTCTCAGCCAACCGTTCTGTGGCGTACCCTAATAGTTAGTAAAAAGATGATGAGGAAGATGATGATAATAATAATAATAATAATAATAATAATAATAATAATAATAATAATAATAACAATATGCTAACAATAAGCAAAAATAAGTAAATAATGAAATAATTAAACGAAAACCAAAAAGTCATTTCGGAAAATTAGGTCATAACATGCTACCTGATGAAATAAACACTCTAAAAATGGTTAGTGAGAAATCCGCTCTACAGTTTTGATTTTAAAAAATTCAAAAGTATTGTAAATATGTATTTTTGTTTGTTTGCGCTTTATTTGTAAACTGCAAAATGCCTGTAATAGTTC
Organism: Ectobius pallidus; assembly: GCA_964059195.1. Taxonomy (NCBI): domain Eukaryota; kingdom Metazoa; phylum Arthropoda; class Insecta; order Blattodea; family Ectobiidae; genus Ectobius; species Ectobius pallidus. The sequence continues at coordinate 45,216,297 of CAXKWD010000004.1, read as the reverse complement.
CAAAAGACAATATAAGTAAAAACATAAATATAACAAATAAGAAATATTACGACCTACTTGCATGTAGCCTAAAATTAATTTTAAAAGAAAACCTTGTAGAGAATTTTAATTTCACAACACATTATTTATGTTAGGTAACTCCTTATAATTTAACAGCCAATAATGCTCTATGAGTGGAAAATACTTTACTACAACCAGTTTCATGATAGGAGATAAGGTCCATTGGGTTCTTACACTATTGGTGCTTGAGGGATAATTATAATTTATATTTTAGTGACGTTGCACCATAAGGCACATTTGCGCCTGGGGCTTATGCACGCTAATGAACACACTGCTAGTGTTTTAAAGGTCACAAAGAAAGTATTTCCGTATTCAGCGCAGCGTTGAGTAACAACGTCTTCATTCTGCACTTTTAGTTGTTTTTCTGCGACGAGAGACCTGGATTTAGACTTTTGATTTTATTTAAATAAATAACAATAAATTCATTTTAACTGGAAGAAATAGGTCATCAAACCTTCTCTTCCCCTCTACCAGAATTCAAAAACATACAATTACAATACAAAATGACATGAAAAAAAAAAAAAACCTGATGTGATTCACTCACATAACTTTCTCAACCCTGGACATGGACAATATCATATTCTCACTTCACATGTGTATAGAATAAGAGGAAGTACTGCAGGGAGTGCATATTCAGTTGTCAGCCTCACGTAAAGGCAAGGAGTAAGTGATGGGCAGTGAGTGAGTATGCTAGTATTTTATTCCCTGAAACTTCCGTTTCGAATAAAGTACTTACACAGACCACTCTTATTTGTATTAAGGAACTCATATTTGGGGTAACTATTCTCGTGTTTATAAATGTAAAAGGTAAAGGGATCCCTATACAGGCCATGGAGGCCACCAGATTTTGGACATTCGGCACATGAAGGTGATAAGGTTGTCAGTTCTACGCACCGGCCGCCTTTACCCCAGGATTGCTCCTGATACTCATTTCTGTTAGAGACTGAGTCGATCCCAGCGCCAGAGTGCCACCAGAAGGAATCTCAACGACCTCATCGGGAATCGAACCCGCGACCTTACGGTTTGAAGCGCAGCACCTCAACCACTACGCTACGGCGTACCCCACTCTCGTGTTTATAAGATATTGCAGAAGAAAGCAATCAAAATCTTAAAGGGAAAGTCCACTTTTGATCATTGTAAACATTTTTTCATTGGCAGTCAGATTATTATATTTTCCGTGTGTTTATATTTTTTCGTCTTTGGTCTTCGGTCTTAAGTAAAGAGAGCTAATCATGTACTGTACCTATTAAACATTTTAAGAGAATTTTTAAAATCTAGTTGTTAAACAAGGCTTTTTTGGGTGAGTTGATGTTGATGAGTTTTTTTTTTTTTTTTTTTTTTTTTTTTTTTTTTTTTTTTTTTTTTTTTTTTTAAATCTATAGTGCATAATCTGACCGTTTAACCTTCTTCTACAACCTTGACAATGCCTTGTCCTTGATATACTAGCTGTAATAAAATTATTATTATTATTATTATTATTATTATTATTATTTATTATTATTATTAGTATTAACTCATTCATAGCTGTTGACTTCACTTTTTTCGCTATTTTCTTTGCACATTACTCTTTGGTACTTAATTTCAACAACTCAACCAAATACCAAATCATTATACCTGGGGGGAAGGGACTGAATGGTTATTGGTTATTTAATATCCACCATTTCATCTCTTTTGCTTTGAATGTAGTTGGTATATAAAAATATTTCTCTATTTGCAGATATTGTCGAAGCCATCATGGAGTACCCAGCATTGATGTCGAGTTTTACTTTTTCGGTGTTTATCGGTGTCTAACAGTGATTTGTGTACAAACTTTCCTATATCAAGAAACAAGAAGACTAGAAGATAGTGTTTGTGTTTTTATTTAGTGTTTTTGACATCAATAAAATAAACTTTTCTAAATCAAGAACAAGCTGAGGAAGACATCACTAAGATCCAGACCTTCGCTTTATAATTCTGTGCTTTGGCATGGAATTTTGAAGTGTAGTCTGCGTATGCTCCATTCCTAATACTGCTGGACACCTCAAGGTAAAACAAGGTATTAACAAAAGTAGTACTAAGAAAGGAGCATAGATAGGGGCCTCTTTTTAGAGGTGAAGAGCGGTCTTGGTGCAGACCGAGGCCACTGAACACCAGAAGACCCGCAATTCTCTCATCGAAAACAGGTAAAGAATATGTATAGGCCTACTAAGCATGATTTTGATAGCATGGCTCACTGAAAACTATTTTCATTCTAAATACAATATAGCCTCAGGATGATAAGGCTTACGGTAGGTGCCAGAGACACTATTCATGAATTCTTTGTCAATTCCAATGAAGAATTTAAAATTTCATCCCACATTGTTATAGAAATTAGTCTCTGGTATTCAAAGGGTCACTAAATAGCCTATTCTGAAAAGCCACTTATATCTACCATTTGACTAAAAAATGTGGGTAGGCTGTATCGGGGAAGCAGCTTATGTGTAACTTTTGTGAGTGCTGCCGAAATCTAAGTGCTCCCTATGGAAATGAAAACATTCCACCATGATCACCCGTCATACTTCCCGAGTTTCTTTACGACATTTCTAGAACCCGGAGACTGAGTGACATGTTCGTTACCAAATTTAAAGACAAGACATTTTTGTTACATTTAACGTTACATCCGGTATTAGCAAATGACCTCCTACAGATTGACGTATCATTTTTGTTACGTGTAGTATATATGATTTTCACAAGTGATCTCCTTTGTATTATTTTTGTTACATGTAATTTTGAATTTTTGTTCTTAAATGTAGCATTACACAAAACTAATTAGGCCCATAACTCTCAATTCTAAGTAACAAATCATGCTCATCTCTTCACCATTCTGTTCATACTGGCTAATAATTTACAAGAGGAAATAATATTATATATAAGCTGAGTTTTTAAAACTGGGGGTAAACCTTTGTGTTCATTGCCATTTTATTCATACTTCTTTTAAAATAATATATTTTGGGAGCAGTTCAATGTAAAAACAATTGTTTCAATGAATTTGTCTATAATGTCTTTAAAACTGGGCATTACAAATGTTATGCATTTTGCTTTAAAAGCCATTAAAAATGTTATGCATTTTGCTTTAAAAGCCAGGAAGATACTATTTTATGCTCACAGAAATATGTAAAAAATACATATAATTTACTGAAACAAGAAAATGAAGTTTCTCTTCCATATCCAAAACAAAGCAAATTTATTCTCCAACTGTAGATTTATTTGAGAACAAATGCACATGGCACCGTCTTAAAGATCGTAACTTGATATTAGAACAATATCTGGACTAAAAGCTATTAACTTAACTAAAAATGTACAAATAACATTACTACAATAACAGTAGCGGTATAAAATTAATCAGGCAGCAATAAAAACATGCAAATGGAATATTTGAAAGAAAAATCTAGAAATAAAATATTTTAGTGAAGTCTAGTATCCTCTCCAAATCGACGGACAAATTGTATAAATTGCAGATTAACTTCTGTGTCCCTAAATGGTTATTTCCATTAAGATCCACTAAATTCGTCTCAGTCATCGGTTTTCTGGTTTATTATGAGGTAAAATTTAGACAATTCAAACAAAAACTGTTTGGATTCTTAACTCACTCAGGCTTATCGCTTTGTACGTAAAGTATTAGCTCTAATTGGATAAGGATGTAAATAATCTAAAAAGTAATAATTGCTAAATTTAATTTTTATTTTATAGTGTCTTTATTGAAATTATATAAAATAGCCTATATATTTATTTGCGAATGAGCCCAATAGGACTATGCAAAATACTTAGAGCTATACATTTGCCTTTCTTTGTGCCCATACTTCTGTCATTCTTTTGCTGTGGGCTTCCTTTCTCCTTTGAGACTATGTTGTTCCAGTCTTCGTCTTTGGTTTCTCCTCTTGGTCAACTTGCCACTTATGAATTTTGGATATCTTCCTGCCAGTTTTAGATCTTTGATTTAACCAGTCCATTTCATTGTGTATATTTTGACTTGACGCATATCTTCATAGGATTCTATTATTTGTTTTGTAAGTCTGTGTGGGTTCATCCTTTTGATGTGTCCATAAAATTTCATTCTGCGTTTTCTAATGTCGTTGTGAATATTAGAGTATTGTTTGATTTCGTGTTTGCCTCTGAGTCGGTACTGTTCGTCTACAAGTTTTAGACCAAATATTTTTCTTGTGATCTTGCGTTCCTTTTTCTGGATGTTTTCTGTGTCTGCTTTCCTCTTCAAAATTACTATCTCACATCCATCGAGACATTCTGGTTTTATGACTGCATTGTAATGTTTTAGTTTCGTGTGATTGGAGATATATTTTTTGTTGTAGATATTTTGGGTGAGTCGATAAGCACTTTCCATTTTTTTGGCATCTAGCTTCGTTGACTTTTGTTTCTATTCAATTTTCTTGAATTGATTCACCCATATATTTAAATTGTGGGACTCGTTTAACTTTACCATATTTTGTGTCCATTAATTTTGGTGCTTGTCTGTTGCAGGTCATGTACTCTGTCTTTTCAAAAGATACGTGCAGGCCGACTTTTTCCGCAGTTTCTTTCAGGAGTTCATTCTGCTTTTTGGTTGTTGAAACGTTGCGAGTTAGGATTGCTAGATTGTCTGCAAATGCTAAGCAATGTATTGCTAATTTTTCTCTACCGAGAGTGATTGGTTGTCAATTTTAAGGACTGATTTTTGTTTGCGCCATTCTTGTATCACCTTTTCAAGGACGCGTTTGAAGGGTAGTGGAGAGAGCCCATCTCATTATTATTATTATTATTATTATTAGGCCTTTTATTATTGTAATTTCATATCTTAACTTTATTGTCAATACTATTTTCTTTTCTTTATTGTATTATTTCTTATAATTTTTTCGTTCTATTGTAGTTTTTGGACTCCTGGTAAAGGGAAAGAGACGACCAGGCTAATTAAATGAATGGATGAATAAATAAATAAATACTTTTTTAAATAAATAAATAAAAATAAAAATTGAATGTAATTCGGTACGTATAAGGAAGTCGTGAGGTAAGAGATATCACTTCAAATTCATATAATGGACGCTATAACAGAAAATTTCTTCCTAGAGTCTACATCACAGAGTTGTTAAGGGAAGTGTTTATTATGCGTTAAGATGGATGCTGTGACAGGTGCTTCGTGTTCGGGATAAACTGTTCCAGCACGAAATAAATTTGGCAGCTTCACGATTTTCCGACAACGATGAATGTCTAATTGTTTAGGTTCGCTCGCGCCCGCAGGTTATGCAACACGGAAGTCGCAATTAAGCGAGACTTGCTATCGCCATAATTGCAATAGTATTATATAAACAAATTCGAAAATGCGACTAAACCTTAGCAACATTGCATAGAGACTAAGAATACGTAACGCAGAAAGAAAGAAAGAATCTACATGCAACATTGTTTCTGATCCATCCGGGTCTGTTAAAATATTTTAAAATAAATGGTGCAAAATAAGTTGCACATAGATTCTCATGTATGCTCATTAAGATTTGAATTATTTTGATTGTTAAGTTGATGAAACAGCCATGGTCCACCGCTGTGGCGTAGGGGATGCGTTCGCTCCTCTCACGCAGCGGGCCCGGGTTCGATTCCTGGCCGAGAGAAGTTACCTAGGTGGGTTTTTTTCTGGGGTTTTTCCTCTCCTGTGAGACAAATGTCGGGTAACTTTAGGCCCTTGTGGTTCCAAGATATCATATGGCCGTCATTATCATCTTCATCCCATCCTCGCCTTGTTTGGAGTGAGTTGTGTGTGTGAATGGTGTTTCTCGTCCTATGTGTTCGTGTTGTCTCGGAGGTGACCCCGGCATTGGACTGATCACTCATCCGGAGAGGCCCCTCCATGTCCTTGTCTGGTCATAAAAGTATGATTGTGAGCCAAAGATAATCCCTGTAAGGCCCGGGCGGCTTGGGTCGCTTCAATCCTAAATGGGAGAGGTAAAACTAAGATAAAGAAAGAAAGAAAAACTATTAGCCTATGTACCGTTGCAAATTAATATACACATTAAAGAAATTTGGTGATCTCACCGATTTTTTAATACACTATTCTTCTTATAGCTTTAACTGAATAAATAATTTTGTGGAGCGCCTTGCCGGAAGCTACCTGCACATCACTTTATATGAAGACTGTGTTGGAATGATTAGAATATTTATCCGCATGAATATATTTTCAGCTGGAAATTCACAATTCGTTTTGTACTGTGACCAAGTTAGCTTGTTTAGTATAACTGGCCTATTAGTAGTTCTGTGAACAGTAGACCACGCGTCGGAATAATCTAAGATCTATTCTTCATTACAGTCTTCACAAAGGTTCAGCATGTGAAGACAACATTGTTTTCAAGGGAACCGTTTTGCTAAAATCATTGCTAGGAGCTGAATATGAACCGAAATTATTAAAATGTCGACCATCTTGAAACGGAGCCAAAAAATAAAAATCCATACACATCATCGGTTTTAATGACTTCAAGGAACATTCGTGCCAAATTAATCTAAAATGCGGTAACTCCGCCTTATCATTATAAAAGTGTTAAAATATTAAAATCAAATATATTTCGACCAATTTATCGTCATCCTCAGTGATAAAATTTTTAAAGTAAATTCATGGCTACATCAAACAAACATGGTGTGCGGTATGTGGCCATGATTTTAACTATTTAAATTTTATCACTGAGGATGACAAATTGATCGAAATATATTTGATTTTTAATATTTTGAAACTTTTATATTGACAAGACGGAGTTACCGCATTTTAGATTCAAAGACAAGTCAAGAAGGCTCTGTTTTATCAACATTGTTCCTGCCAAATTGTAAGAAAATCAAACAACGCGCTTGGTCGTGATAGGGTAACACAAATTTACAGGTAGACAGATGAAAAATGCCAAACGGTCGGGTTTAAATTTATCAATAAATTATGAACTTCATAATAACGTTATTGAACTCAAGGTTTCACTGGTTAAGGAGACAAATTAAATTGAACGATATTGTCCTGTTCATATCAACAGCAGAACAGTCTAAAGACAAACATTATAACTTATTTCAACTTAGGCCTATTTCAAAAGGGCCTTTAATGTTGCACAATGCAGTTTATAATGTAAAGATACCATTTAAACAATGCAAATTATATATGTTTAGATGTTTTCATATTAATGTCATCATATCTGTCAATATGAGAAATTAATACAATTAGGTAAAACACGTAACTTACTCTACCCTTAATATATTCCAGAATAAAGAACATGGCTGTATTGCATTAGTGCTCAGTTTCTTTCAAAGTCATTATTCGCGAGGCAAGACTGTCTTGCCTAAGTTTGTGTAAGAAATTAGTAACTTACAACTACTCTTCAGAGAATTTACTGGGGAAAATGTTTTAGCTATTAGTGTAATACTGTACCGTATATTACAATACATAATAAAGTATACCATATCATATAATGTTATGCATATTTATTTATTTATTTATTTATTTAATGTGCTGAGGATATAGCAGGATAATGCCCAATTACAATATTCTCTCTTATATCAATACACCAGATTTGCAATGCTAATATTAGGTATTTAAAGCAATCCTTAAAATAATTAAACTAATACTACAACTAAAAAAACACAGAAAAAAAACAAGAAACACAAACAATATGACAATTACACAAGGTAACATATCAATAACATATATATTATAATAGTTTTGGAGGAAGAGATATATATATATAACTTTTCAGGAAAAATCCGGGGATAATATATATATATTTATTTGAAAAAAAAAAATCTGAAGCCAGCCACCGTTCGTAGAAACTCGGTCTGCTGATACCCGGACTTGTCAAGGAATTCCGAACATGCCTTCAGATGGCAGCACTCAACCGGCCGAAGTGTGATTGTAGGTATCTGCATTGCCGCCAACTTGGTGTTTGTAAGCATGCACCGCCATCTGTTGGCCTCAACAGGAACTGTCAATAAATTTACAAGGAAATGGCAACTTGTTGCTCGCCTTGGGCACGTACAGAACTTCCTGGTCCGCACTGTTATCTTCACAAGCTTTGCGGCAAGGTAACGGTGTGCCCTCTTGCCTCTTCCTGCTGAACAGCTTCTTTTTATATAACAAGGAATTTTAAAATATTTCCAGGAAAAAAAGTTGTTACCGTAGATCACCGTAAGACCTCAAAAAATTCGATTAGAATGTATTTTAGAATTAAAAGTAACAATTACCCAGTACTCATACTGCCTGGGTCCAATGCTTTAGTTGGTGAAAAGTATCTGGGGGACCCACCTTTACTACGGTAACTTTCTTATTGAAGGGTACTACAGAGAATGCAAATTTTGGGGGTATTTTGACATAAATATGTAGTTGATAAGACTATTCTGGCAAAAAGTTTTCGTAAATTATTTGGAAATGTAATTTCATTTTTGTAAACCCTAAAGCTGCATATATTTTGGAGGACTCCGTTCCCCCCCCCCCTAGCATAAGCAATGCCTAAATTTATGATAAATTCGACACCTTTTACAATTTGACGATATTTCATTTCGATAGGCAATTGCCAAATTGATAAAGTTTATTAGTTTTTTTAAATGTTAGCCTTGCCAGATAATAGTAAACTTTAATTATTAACATACTGTTTCATAATAAAAATCATGACAATTGCATAATTTTGTATGTCCCAGAATGTGGGTCGATTATCAAAATATATTTTTAAAAAAATTATTGACTGCCCGTATCTGCTGTTGTTCATTATAGGCTATTCAATACCATGAAGTATGAATCATAAAACGTTAATATTATTGGATATGTTTGTTGGTAAAAGATAATAATAAAATGTTATTAATTATTTATTTAAGTAGGTTCTTTATTTTGTGGCATGCTGTAATCTGCCCCTATTTTAGTCAGTGTCGTACATATTCCAAGGAAATAATAAATTTAATTTGAAACTGAATCGTTAAAATTGAAAGATAATTAATTTAAATTCAACAGATTTACCTCCATTTTCATTCTAATACCCTTGGAGGAGGAGGCATATCTTCGGATCATATATATCCTGACTGGATGCAGACCACTCTTTGGTGTGTTATCTCCTCCGAAGACAGTTCAGAGATGAACAAATAACGGATAGGGAGCGTTCGGGATAGGCAATAAGTCCAATCCGGGATTCGCCTTTGCGAATGAAGAAATCTACTAAGCAACACTCGGATTAAAAGGCCACAGGATTCGAACCAGATACATTCAGAATGTGAATTCGCAACGCCTTGCCCACCTCAGAGATAAGAATTAATTTTCTGGTTTAAAGTTCTATGTAGGATCACCAAGTCCCGGATTTTTATGAGATGTCACGTATGTAATTCCCGTGATCTTATAAATCCCGGATAAGAGGTGCTGATCTCAGAAATACAGAGATTTAAGGAACTTTCCGGTCATTTTCCTGTATTTGAACAGTTTAGGTAATTTTTTACATAATGAAATATCCATCGTAGTCCGTTGTAATTGTAATGTCATAATAATTAAGTTGGCCTTCCTTTACTTCGTCTTCCTTCAAGTTCTCAGTTCATCATCACCTTGGGCAATCGTCCATCATTCATTCTCTTATGACTCGTACCACCTTAATCTTTTCTTTTTAATAATTTCTAGACATCTTCATCCACATTCATGAATTATTTTATTACGGTATTCCCTACTTTTCCTTCCTTGATTTTTTTGCTGATCTCCGGTCATCCATAATAATAATAATAATAATGATAATAATAATAATAATAATAATAATAATAATAATAAATATTATTAGTTATTAGATAATATTAATAGCACACTTTAATTTTGTTTGGTCTTTTAATGTTTCAGTCCAATTTATTCTATTTTTTGTTGTAAATAATATTTTTACCACTGGTTAAGGCTAATAATTATTTTTATTTACATGTTCTCATAAATTTAGAATTTTTCGTGTATAGTATACTGTGCAGTGTTATGTAATTATATTTATATTAATCTACTATATCTCCTAAACACGAGCAATGCTCATTTAAGGGTATGCCTGGTTTAATTTATTTTTACTTGTATTAAATAAGTTATGTATGTAAAAATAAATATGTATGTGTGTAAATAAAATTTAAAAAATAAAAAAAATATGCAGAGCTGTGAGTAAACGGGGGGGGGGGGAATAATAATAATAAGGGAAGGGGAAAAGAAAATAAACTGCAGAGGAAGAAGATAAGGAAATTAACGATTCTCTAATATTGTAGGAGGAAGGAAAAGAGTGATAGACTGAGGCATGTCGCACACTTTATGAAGTAATGAGGAATGATAGCGGGGCCACGTGCAAGTAGGTATGGGGGACACGTGCGCCTGATTAATGTCAGCACCTACACACGCACATCATGAGGGCACCCTCACTCACAACTCCTGAATATTAAAAAACTCCTATCCAGGGGGTCATTGCCAAAAACTCATGCCCCACCCGATAATTTTCTGCATCGCACCAGTATAAAAACATATTGCATACATATTGTGCATTAATATTGAATGTTAACAGAAGTGTCTATTATCATAGACCAGCAGGTACCACGGCTCCTAGGAAATACTGCAACTTTTGCATTGTAGGCTATAGGTATAATTTGACTCGGGAAATGTCAACTGTAATAAAGTTCATTTTATCTAAAGTTTGCTTCAATCGAGTTCTTAAAATTTTCATAGGCGACATAAATCAAATTATCACAGTCCCCCATTAATTTGCGTTTCAAATTACTGATCGTATTGACAGTTTAGTCTGAGGGGGGGGGGTAGTTTGGTACAATTTACTAACATTTAAAAGTAGATTTGTATCATAATGTTTGAATGGTATATTTATTATTATTTATACACCTCAATGTGTTCTCTCATCTCCATGTCTTCTCTCCATTCTTACTTGCTTAGTTCAAATCGTACTTTTATCCATTAATCTTCTTCTTCTTTCTCTGGTTTTACCTCCCCCTTACACACAGCAGTCGGGGAAGGGTCTTTCTATTCATCACATACACACTTTTTTTTATCAGCCAAGGACATGCAGGGCCTCCCCGGAATAGTGACAAGCCCAATGGCGGGGCCACCTCCGAGATAACACGAACACATAGGACGAGACACACCATTCATACACACACACACACACACACACCATATTCTCTCTGAACAAGGCAATGATGGGATGAGGATGATAATGACGGCCAGATGATATCCGGGGACCACCAGAGCTTAAAGCTACCCGACACCTAGGTAACTTGTCGCGTCAGAAATTGGCAATTTAACTGATATTATATATATACTAGCTGAAAAGGCCCGGCGTCGCCCGGGCTTTGTATTTTGTAATTTGAAATTAACTTTTGGAGGACTTTCGATTTTGAAACTCTAGGTGCTTATATAATATGTATGTAAAACTTGAAATGAAGAAAAAGATTTATCACACTCAAACTATTCCATCAGAAAACGCTAGATATAGCTTTTTATGGCTCATAGAGGATGTCGAAAGCTTCATTCCGTTGCTTCTACACATCATGCTTGGGAGGATTTGAAATAAGAAGAAACATAAATTAAATAAGATTGTATTGACTTGTCGGAAAATTTTATTTCTCATTCTCATGTTACCATACAACCGTTTCGGTTCTGAAATAAGAGAAATGCAGTATCACTTTCATACTTTCCTCCCCTAAAACCCGGGACATAAAATACTGCGAGCATAGGACTCAAAATGTTCCATCCCATGCTTAGGGCCTATGATAAACATCCTTATTTCTCAACTAATACAAAGCATACAGCTATGGATAACGTATAAGCGGAAAGGATTGTTTACCTACTTCTGATATAGCATACTCACACACTTAAGTTATCCCAGCAATACAACCTCTTATTCTACATCAAAATGTGAAGTGAGAAAATATTTCTTATGTCGAGGGTAGAGAAAGTTGTGTGATTGCATCACACTTTGCTTTATTTCCGTGTAATTCATTTTTCAGTAATTATTTTCGCCAATATATTGCATCGATTCAATCATAATTCGTTAAAATCCAGTTGCCAAGGCCCAATGTTATCAAAGTAAACAATACACGGTTGTCATGTGAACTGAACAGCATTTCTTTTTTTCAGTATAAAATTCTCAGAAATTATATAATTTTCAAGGGAAGGAGTATTTTGTTTGAATTTTAATGTTGACCGCTATACTTCCCGGGCTTAACTGGGTATGTGTGCAAAATTCCGTGTAAATTGGTAAAGAAATGTAGATTTGTATAAGGAACAAACATACATACATACATACATACCCACAAACACACATTCGACTTTATATATTAGATAGATATTATATATATTACTGATATTATATGATATATATTATATATATTACTAATATTATATATATATATATATATATATATATATATATCATCTGGCCGTCATTATCATCTTCATTCCATCATTACCTTGTTCAGAGAGAATATGTGTGTGTGTGTGTGTGTATATATATAATTGTGTCTTGTTTTTCGGGAGTGGCTTGTTGATGTTGCAATTATTGTAAATTATAAATGTAAATATTATAAATACTAGAGTAAATACTAAAATAATGTGTGTGAATTGATTTGATACACACAGTCATTTTTTCCATTGGGTGGCTAATATATTAAAATAATATAGAATATAAAGAACGGAAATTACATAATACTCTGTTTACCAGCTTAGACCACTCAACACAGGAAGGTTTATATCAGCATGAGTCTGAAGTGAATAAGTACGTAATATCAGTGAACATTACCTTTACGATGACAAACAAAATATTGTAAAGCGCACGTAGTAGGCATTTTGTTAACTGGCATTTAGCTGATAACTTTATCCTGTCAGACAACAAACATGCGGGTGGAGATTTCACAATAACCTGTCCATCTCATTTTTATCACTTAAGTTAATTATTGTTATGGTAGTCCAAATGACCTTTGCAAGAAATGTGTGCTCCACACCTCTCGTGTTGTTAGAGAATATTAAACTTGTGGGTGTATTGGGTTTGTTCGGAATTCACAATTATTCGTATACTTCCTATCAAAACATAGGAGTTAATTTGGTGCCGAGCTTGGATGGATGACCGCATATCTTCACTTATTGACGTTATTGTCCCTCTAGTCCAGTCATTTGGTAGTTTTACCTGGAAAGTTTTCCGGGAGTTTTGAAAATTTGTGATCTTATAGATTTCGACGTGCTCTTTTCGAATTTTCACTTTGCTACCTCGTATCTTTGCCGCTCGCGCCGCCATATTGGAAAAATGGCGCCCAAAAACAGTTTTTTCACAATATCTCCTTTCCGACTCATTTTACTATGAAAATAGTTATGTAATAAATTAAACTAGAGAAAATTTCCTATAATTTATGTAGTAACGATTTTTTTGTAAAATGGAATAGTTTCAGCGTACGAGCGCCGCGAAGTCTACTCCGACACGCGTTTTGGCCAAAGCCACGGGAGATGCGGATACGCCACTACCTGCATCATTTTGCGGTAAAGCATTTAATGATCAATTTTAACTAAATAAGGTCTCCTGATTTCAAAAATGTCATTATTTTTGTTGTTTCACATATAGTTTTCGTGTTTGCTGTTATGGCGGACGCAATTTTAAGGTCTGTGTAGACTTCTTTGGGGGCTTATAGTAGCTAAACGGTAAGTCGTATAAAAAAAACCTGTTGCAGAAGCAGTAACGGATTTTTAGAGATCTACAACTTTAGTCTTATGACTTTTTGACGTATCTTTATCCGTTATCCCTTAGATTGAGTTAGATTTTTTTATTTTAAATAAATTCTGTATGTTTTTCTCACATTATGTAATATTGGCACACATGGTATGAAATACAGAATCATACAATTTGGTAGGAATTTGGGCACATACAACAGTCATAAGCGTGCTAAATTTGGTGTTTCTAGCTGCCCCATAAGTATAGAAAAACTTGCTGGATAGCCGTGACATCATTCACATCTACGACAGTCTAATCTTCCACTTATTAACATTGATGTTTATTCACTTCCAGATGAGCTAGAAACTTGAAATTTGGCAAACTTATAGATTTTAGATTTATTAAAATACATGTTCAAAACCGTTCAGCTCGATCAATGTAATAAGATAAATAACCAATGTAAAATTCCCAAAAGTTCAAATCTTTAATATTTCCCCCTCAAACAAACTTCGATTCTTTTGTCACTGAGCATTTGTACGGCATCAAATGATTTGGAAAAATATATTTATTTGGCCTGCACTCACAAAAAATACTGGAATACATACGTCTTGGACTGTTTGAAAATATTATTTTATTTTTCCCCGAAAGTATTATCAAAATTATCCTAATTTTTAAGTATTTTTTATCCTGTAAGCTAGTCTAAGCAATAACTTATATCTCTCGTTGTGAAGTACCTATTCAAGAAAACATGACATGTTACGTAGAAACGGTCAACGGATTCATGTTCAGTAACCCAAAATTGGTTAAGATCGCCTATCACACCACTTACCGCAAAGGAAAAAGTTTCAAATTTCAGCATCAAAGCTGCAAACAGCTATTTTATTATACAAAATGTCAAAATAATATTTTCCATAAATTTCAATTAACCAGATGTGATAGAGAAAAACGAAATGCATTTTCGAATTTAGTACAGCGAATATAATCAAACACACCTATTTTCGTTTTTACCGCAGAAGTTTTCGTCTTTTTTCTAGGCTCATATAATCAATACGGCAATCAGCATTTCATCTACATTTGATTTCGTAACAGTTGTCGGCGAAGATGTAGATCTTCTTATTCGTTTGACGGCTCTATCTAAGCGTTCAAACATAGCCTAGATATAATCTCAAACCAGGAATAGGAAAAATTTATCAACGAATATATTCAACTCCACAACCACTGCTGAACCTGGTGATAGGTTTGGAACGAATGTTGTCGTGCTACTGCTTCCGTCGGTGGCAGCGGTGCAATATTAAATTTATTTTCATATTCTGATTTTGTGATGCATGTTTATCTATAGTTGTTTAACGACACACTTTTCACGGCACTGTAACCTTCAATGCAAGGAGGAAGCTTCAGCAATGATCTTTGGATCTGTATTTTGGTTCTTGAATACCTGGACAAGCTCGGTTAATTCTGTTTTTTTTTTTAAATAAATTAGCACATTTTATTTTTCTTTGTTTAAAGAGTGCTGATGTTGTATCACAGCCACTGAAGGCGTGCAGAAATAATATTATGTTATCTGCGGCTGTTTTATCTACGATACTTTTTGTTGAATATATTCGTTGCGAAATTTTCCCTTTTTCTGGTTTGAGAACATATATATATATACATGTGCGTGTGTGTCTCTGAACGCGTAGATAAAGCCGTCAAAAGAATAAGATGCTCTACATCTTTGCCGACAACTATTACGGAATCAAATGTAGATGAAGTGTTGATTGCCGTATTGATTGTTATTAGCGTATCCGCATCTTCCGTGGCTTTGGCCAAAACACGTGTCGGAGTAGACTTTGTGGCGCTCGTACGCCGAAACTATCCATTTTACAAAAAAATCGTTACGACATAAATTATAGGACATTTTCTCTAGTTTAATTTATTACATAACTATTTTCATCGTAAAATGAATCGTAAAGGAGATATTGTGAAAAAACTGTTTTTGCGCGCCATTTTTCCAATATGGCGGCGCGAGCGGCAAAGATACGAGGTAGCAAAGTAAAAATTCGAAAAGAGCACGTCGAAATCTATAAAATCACCAATTTTCAAAACTCCCGGAAAACTTTCCAGGTAACCCCCTTTTTGAGCACCAAATGACTGGACTACTCAAGCAAACTCGCCATGATGTTTAGGTCTAACCAGTGACGGAAGACAGAATCACAGCCAAGTTCCCTGTGTAAGCATATTCTTCCATTTGTGTCACACCTTAAAGCAAGAATAACTGAGAACACGTAGTCTATATTCGTATTTGCAGGGCAGTCATGAGGATGACGAAGATTAGGATCAGTTATAATTATAAAATTCAGCAGAGATTGTTCCCCGTACGATATTAATCGATAGATCGAATAATAATAATAATAATAATAATAATAATAATAATAATAATAATAATAATAATAATAATAATAATAATAATAATAACAACAGGCATTTAATTAACGGCAGTAATTTTAATATATGTCATTAAGATACTGTTAGCTCACATGTAATAAGCGTATTATAGTATGGTCGATGAAAAATGTTTATAAGAGTGTCTATATTTATGAAGAAATGATGTCTGGTCACTGTACGCTTTATATTCCAGCCTGTTAAGGGAGGACAGAAGTGTTGAGAGTGATTTTCTAAACTATTTGTACTATAAACTTGAAATTTTGTACACTTAATTTCACCATAAAAAGATGTTGAAGTTTCAAATTTCACATTGATATCTCAATTTGTTTTTGAGATATAATTAAATTAATTGATTTTTTAAAATCAAAATTGAAATCTATCTCCTCAGACAGATATTAAAAAAGGAATCTGAATTTTTTATGTGAGATTCTATGATGCTTGCTTAACAGATTCAATGATTCAGATTTTTTATATTATTTATACTTTTTGTTTAAAAAATATTTTACCCAGAGAAATAAAAAGTTGATGAAAAATTGATATATTTTTATGCAAAATATTAATTTAAAAAAACTAAGACCCATACCAAAAATCTGATTAGATAGTTTATTTCAAACATCATAAAGTACACTGTGAAAAAATTTCATAGCTGTATCTATATTGTTGTGGGAGAAGATAGATTTTGAATGTGGCAAAATAACATGAAAATTGAAACTGAGAAAACAAGCGATTAAAGTTTACATGCACTCAGGGTAAAATATAAGCATCTTCTGTACCTATAAATAAACCTTTATAATTACAAACTTTATAATTACACTGAACTATCATTACATATGAATGGAGCCCTACACAACACTTATATTACATATTTTACACCTAAATACACTTAGGTGTTACGATTAGGTAACAAAGGTTAGCATGAGAATTACGTGCAGTACTTTAAAAATGGCGTCAGAAACACCTCTTCCATGCGCCCAAATGACATAAAATTTTTCACAGATATACTTTAGAGAATGCTTGATTTTTTTGCACTAAAATAAAAAAAAATAGCATTTTTTGACCAAAATAGCAAAATCAACACTTCTGTCCTCCCTTCAGTATTCGAGATTTGTTTTTTACACAGAAGATGCAAAGAAAGCATCGTAACTCGTTTCTTTACAGCTTTACATTCATAATCTTGAATAAGATTGTCCAAAATTATATTTTTCACAGGATTGATACATTTGATGTGTTATTTTCAAAGTCTCTCGTATTAGCCGAAAAACTTCCAGGTTTTTATTCCGATCCCCTTAATATTAGCCTTTTCTGGGTAATGAAAACCTCTAAGTTCAAGAATGGATAACTTAGTTATGATAATATTATAGGAGTAAACTCCCTCTGACATTGGGACTTGAACCCAGGATATTTGGCTCTCCGTGCCAATGCTCTTACCAACTGAGCTACGCCACAGTTCAATTCACTACGACAGATAGAACCTCTCTCCTATGGCTGATTGCCCTGTGTTCAAGTCCCCGTGTCAGAGGAAATTTTTTCCTATAATATTATCATGTAATGCCCAACAGAGGCAATAATCTGTGGCACATGAATGCATATGCATATATCTAATAGATGGTTAGTTAAATCTATTTCTTGTACTCCATTCAGCCCATTTAATAAACATTCTTAGACCCAATTGCAGAAGGAAATTAGCACAAATACAAGGATCTTTTTTTTTTTTTTTTAATAGAATACTATATTTTAAGAACTTATATCTTTATACCCTTTTACGTTTAATGGATTTTATTGTTGATTTCAAATTTATTTGTTTCTAAACGTTACTTATGAAGATCAATTATGCTTTAGTTTATGATTTTATTATATTCTAATACAATGGCACATGGTATTACAAAATAGACTAGACAAAGCAATAATAAAATACACATTTTGATCGTTCTGAGATAAAGTTCACAATAAGTAACCCATCTCCAAAGCATTGACTAAGTAGGAATAACTAAGACTTGGGGTAGTAGGCCTACATTATGAAACGAGCCTGTAATGAATGATATTTATTAAGATCGAGTATGTTGTTTATGAAACTCGTATGAAAATTACGTAACTCACTTTGCTTGTTTCATAAACATGCTCGTATGTTAATAAATACCATTATAGTATTGTTGCATAATGTACTATTATCTTAGAATGGTCATTATATATAGCCTATTGTCCATTACTTAAAACCCCGTTAACTTTTATAAGTCTTCTTCGAAGTCCTCCAGAAGATCAGACAAGGAGTCAGACTGACTGTCACCAACCTGGAATAATAATAATAACAATAATTATAATTATAACAATAATTATTATTATAATTGTATAATATTGATAATACATGCGGTGTACATAATTTATATATGCCTATACGCTTTTTATTATGATTTTTGCGTTATCTACCGGTATGTATACGTAGGATTGTTTAAACAGTAAATCCGTTTCGCATTGACCTACAATTTATTATTGAACTCCCTTGGAACAGATAATGTCCCTTGCATTCTGTCGAAACCCTTAGTTATAAGCCAGGGTTCGGATGCTTATTGCATGTCATGTTTTTACCCTTACATCCATTCTCACTGCAAACACAAATTAAACATGAATTACACATTTGTTAACCTATTCGGACAGTTTTTATGCATATAAAGTCATATTTTGGTCATTTTCATGTTCTGTGTCATATTTTGGTCATATTAAAATTTAACAACATATTTCAGTTATAAATTCGGTAAAAAGACACAATTATGCAGGATGTGCAATAAATTGTAAGTTGTAATTTTTTTCCGAAAAAGAGTCACGAATATTTTGGTATTACTGTAACTGAAATGTGAAGGGACAATAACCAGTAGGCCTAATTGCACAATTACCTCTTCCTCTTTGTTGTTAACAACTTCCAATAGACATGTATTAAAAATATTTTCAGTTCACATTTGCAGTGGTATCTGGAAACATTAACAGATTAGAAGTTCTTTACAAACAAAACTGTAAATCACCTGTAAAATTGTTAAAAAGTAATTATCTGATTGAAATAATGTGATCTAATAATTTGTTTTAAATTGGAACATTTATTTTTAGAAAATACGTTCTTCAATGAGGTCATATTTAGGATTTTTGAGTCATATCTAATTTTGTTAAGTCAGATTTCCAGTCATATTTTCCACCTTTTTACTTCATAAACATCCGAACCCTAGTTATAAGCGCTTAACGTCTACTGAAGACTAGGAAAGGAAGCTGGAGATAGTCATAACGGCTGTTAATTTTTGCCTATGCTATAGATTATGAGCTTCTTAACTTGAGAATATATGCGACATGTGATTTCTTGGAATATTTACGTTCAGGAGAAAGGCATTTTGGGAGTGTTATTAAGTCCAAATAAGTTACTCTCATCCTTCGCTTGGTGGGTAACTACGAGAAATTTTGAATTTATTCGTAATCTCGAGTTTCAAGAATAACGTGTAACGGATTATATAAATAATAATTACTCTCTCACTTGTGTTATTAAAATCACAACATCATTATGTCAGCTGTCAGATCACTGCATACTAATTTCATGAGCAATCGAATGTGTTGCTGAATAATGGTAATGAGAAAATAGTTAACCTCAAAATAAGGATAAGATAAAACTGAACAAAATATATTTTTCCCTAAAACATACTTCGTTTGTGAACTTATACTAATTGACTGTGCATTAATTAAAAACACAATTTTCAAAATTGAATGTTGGAGGAATTAAGATGATTGACGTAGTCTAATATAATCTATGCATATTGATACACGATGGCCCAGTAACGAGCTGACGTTTTATCAGACAAAATCGCATCCTTGAGATCCTTGCAAGCACATTATAAAATAAACGACCATGGTTGTTCGTTATCCGAGGCATTGTTAAACATCATTGGTTAATATCAAATACGCTGCTTATGAAAGGAATTGTCGTATATAACCAATCCTATAAAATTTTAACATAAAATAAATTCCTTTGTAGTAACAAGTATTTCCTCACCTCTTCAAAATGGCTGCTCCTCATCCACCTAGTGTTGGGCTGCCCAGTGTTTTCCTTGTTGATGTCCTTTGTGTTAGTAATCTGCACGAAAACACATCTTAATTTAGACAATTCCTCTTAGAATCCCACGAGAGTTGACGAGTTTATCAATATATTCGCGACTGCCCAGCAGGAGCGAATTTATCTGATGATACTCGACAACTCGAGTTGGATTTATTAAGACTATTCCATGAATAAAAATGTGCCGGATTATACAAATAATAATAAAAATAAAAACAAAACTAACAACTGGGAGATAACTATCAACATGAACGAATCGATTCGAGTTACCATCATATGGTCAGTGCTGCCAATTGTGCATATAAGACATAGTTAACTTCATTCAGATAAGCTAACAGCATGTTGTATAAAATAATGTGTTTTCATGTTGCTTAATGGCAACATGTGACGTATTAATCACGGCACATTGATGCTTATTGTCTAGTAACGAGCAGACCATTTTATCAGGTAAAACCCCTTCCTCATATTAATAGCATAAACGATCGTGATTGGTCTATATCCGAGGAATTGCTAAACGTTATTGGTCAATATCAAACACGCGGCACACGAATGGAATAGTCTGTAATAATTATTATCATACCCGATTACAAGGTTTATGAACTTTAAATTACAGTGTTTTGCAGATGACAAGCGGTTTGTTCTTCTCCTTGCTTAGATACACGGTCCAATCAGAGACGGCGAGACGGAGGGAAGACCCTTCCTGATAGCGGCACTTCATTAGCTCGTACACGTGATTGGCGGTGAAGGAAAACGCTTCTCATTTGAAAAATACTGTAGATTGTGTTCCTGCAAGATTCTTAAAATACTAAATTTTGCGCCACTGTCCACTCTGAGTGGCCATTGGTTGCGGGGTTTGACATTGCAGAAATATGAGTGAGCACAGCTACTGTATGGAGTGAATAAAAAACATATGGGATTTAAAACTTTAATATTTTATTCTGGTCACCAACTATCACGTTTTGAACATGCCTATCTAAAGAAAATCAACTAATCCCTATAATATAAAGCCATTGTGCATTGTCAAAACCCATCTAGTTTATGGACCAAATTTGTATTGCCGAAATAGCTATTTATATTATTTTGAATTGTAAATAATTAATAGTTAGGCTACACGATAAATAGTATACTAGTAGAAATAGTAGTATTTGTAATGTTAAAATGAATGAAATGGAGATTTATTAATTTGTACCAAAAGGAAGAGAACGATAGTGACATTAAGCGATATCCTCTAGAATCACTATAACGGGATAGCATCTAAAAAAATTTCCATAACGGACTAGGTCCCTGAAAGAAATTTTACTTTGGCGTAGAGTCTTCACGGTGTTCAAGTCTCAGTGGGAAACGTATATTTATTGTAATTGGAGAATTTCAGTTTGTTACTGATAAACATTATATTCTAAAGCATATTCTATAAGTCCCATTGTTTAATAACCCTGGACTCTGAATCGAGTGATCCGAGTTCAAATCTCGGTGGAACCTATTTCCTTTATTGCTACTCGAGAATTTCAGTTTGCTATGGATAAACATCTTAAATTCCCATTCATCTAATATAGGTCTCATGGTGTAATGGATAGCACTCTGGTCTTTGAATCCAGTGATCCGAATTCAAGTCTCGGTGGGACCTGTTTCCTTTATTGCTACTGGAGTATTCAGTTTTCTATGGATAAACATTTAAATTCCAAAACATTTAACATAGGTCTCATGGTGTAATGGTTAGCACTCTGGACTCTGAATCCAGTGATCCGAGTTCAAGTCTCGGTGGGACCTGTTTCCTTTATTGCTACTGGAGTATTCAGTTTTCTATGGATAAACATTTAAATTCCCAATTTCCTAATATAGGTCTCATGGTGTAGTGGTTAGCACTTTGGACTCTGAATCCAGTGATCCGAGTTCAAGTCTCGGTGGGACCTGTTTCCTTTACTGGTACTGGATTATTCAGTTTTCTATGGATAAACATTTAAATTCCAAAAAATATCTAACATAGGTCTCATGGTGTAATGGTTAGCACTCTGGACTTTGAAACCAGTGATCCGAGTTCAAGTCTCGGTGGGACCTGTTTCCTTTATTGCTACTGGAGTATTGAGTTTTCTATGGATAAACATTTAAATTCCAAAACATTTAACATAGGTCTCATGGTGTAATGGTTAGATTTCTGGACTCTGAATCCAGTGATCCGAGTTCAAGTCTCGGTGGGACTTGTTTCCTTTATTGCTACTGGAGTATTCAGTTTGGTATGGATAAATATTTAAATTCCAAAATATCTAACATAGGTCTCATGGTGTAATGGTTAGCACTCTGGACTTTGAATCCAGTGATCCGAGTTCAAGTCTCGGTGGGACCTGTTTCCTTTATTGCTTCTGGAGTATTGAGTTTTCTATGGATAAACATTTAACTTCCAAAACATTTAACATAGGTCTCATGGTGTAATGGTTAGCACTCTGGACTCTGAATCCAGTAATCCGAGTTCAAGTCTCGGTGGGACCTGTTTCCTTTATTGCTACTGGAGTATTCAGTTTGGTATGGATAAATATTTAAATTCCAAAATATCTAACATAGGTCTCATGGTGTAATGGTTAGCACTCTGGACTTTGAATCCAGTGATCCGAGTTCAAGTCTCGGTGGGACCTGTTTCCTTTATTGCTTCTGGAGTATTGAGTTTTCTATGGATAAACATTTAACTTCCAAAACATTTAACATAGGTCTCATGGTGTAATGGTTAGCACTCTGGACTCTGAATCCAGTAATCCGAGTTCGAGTCTCGGTGGGACCTGTTTCCTTTATTGCTACTGGAGTATTAAGTTTTCTATGGAAAAACATTTAAATTCAAATAATATCTAAAATAGGTCTCATGGTGTAATGGTTAGCACTCTGGACTTTGAATCCAGTGATCCGAGTTCAAGTCTCGGTGGGACCTGTTTCCTTTATTGCTACTGGAGTATTCAGTTTGGTATGGATAAATATTTAAATTCCAAAATATCTAAAATAGGTCTCATGGTGTAATGGTTAGATTTCTGGACTTTGAATCCAGTGATCCGAGTTCAAGTCTCGGTGGGACCTGTTTCCTTTATTGCAACTGGAGTATTCTGTTTGGTATGGATAAATATTTAAATTCCCAATTCTCTAATATAGGTCTCATGGTGTAATGGTTAGCACTCTGGACTTTGAATCCAGTGATCCGAGTTCAAGTCTCGGTGGGACCTGTTTCCTTTATTGCAACTGGAGTATTCTGTTTGGTATGGATAAATATTTAAATTCCCAATTTTCTAATATAGGTCTCATGGTGTAATGGTTAGCACTCTGGACTCTGAATCCAGTGATCCGAGTTCAAGTCTCGGTGGGACCTGTTTCCTTTATTGCTACTGGAGTATTCAGTTTGGTATGGATAAATATTTAAATTCCAAAATATCTAACAAAGGTCTCATGGTGTAATGGTTAGCACTCTGGACTTTGAATCCAGTGATCCGAGTTCAAGTCTCGGTGGGACCTGTTTCCTTTATTGCTTCTGGAGTATTGAGTTTTCTATGGATAAACATTTAAATTCCAAAACATTTAACATAGGTCTCATGGTGTAATGGTTAGCACTCTGGACTCTGAATCCAGTGATCCGAGTTCAAGTCTCGGTGGGACCTGTTTCCTTTATTGCTTCTGGAGTATTGAGTTTTCTATGGATAAACATTTAAATTCCAAAACATTTAACATAGGTCTCATGGTGTAATGGTTAGCACTCTGGACTCTGAATCCAGTGATCCGAGTTCAAGTCTCGGTGGGACCTGTTTCCTTTATTGCTGCTGGAGTATTAAGTTTTCTATGGAAAAACATTTAAATTCAAATAATATCTAAAACAGGTCTCGTGGTGTAATGGTTAGCACTCTGGACTTTGAATCCAGTGATCCGAGTTAAAGTCTCGGTGGGACTTGTTTCCTTTATTGCAACTGGAGTATTCTGTTTGGTATGTATAAATATTTAAATTCCCAATTTTCTAATATAGGTCTCATGGTGAAATGGTTAGCACTCTGGACTCTGAATCCAGTGATCCGAGTTCAAGTCTCGGTGGGACCTGTTTCCTTTATTGCTACTGGAGTATTCAGTTTGGTATGGATAAATATTTAAATTCCAAAATATCTAAAATAGGTCTCATGGTGTAATGGTTAGATTTCTGGACTTTGAATCCAGTGATCCGAGTTCAAGTCTCGGTGGGACCTGTTTCCTTTATTGCTACTGGAGTATTGAGTTTTCTATGGATAATCATTTAAATTCCAAAGCATTTAACATAGGTCTCATGGTGTAATGGTTAGCACTCTGGACTCTGAATCCAGTGATCCGAGTTCAAGTCTCGGTGGGACCTGTTTTCTTTATTGCTACTGGAGTATTCAGTTTGGTATGGATAAATATTTAAATTCCCAAAATTCTAATATATGTCTCATGGTGTAATGTTTAGCAGTCTGGACTCTGAATCTAGTGATCCGAGTTCAAGTATTGATGGTATTATTTCAAAATCAAAGGAAAGTCTGAAGTTGTAGTTAACGAGAATGAGTGGTTTGTTTTTTACTTTTATTAAACTATTTTTATATATCCTGAAAGTAAATTGCTGCCATTGAATGCAATTCACTACATACAGTAGTTCTAAAAGCATATAATTATCTTACTACCTAGGTAGTAGTCGTTGAAAATTTCCTACTAATGTAGATCGAGTGACATTTTTGTCGCTCAAAAGATAAAACATATGAAAGCTATAAGTAACACACGAGGGTTGGAAGAGTTGGTTTCAAGATTGGTTAAAACCTCCTCCGAAGGAAGTGAAGAACAAGTGATATGCTTTGACCCATCTTGCTCCATTATGTCATTGCTTATTACTGTGAATCAAGAATAATTTTAAGATATTGAATTATTTTTAATAATTGGTTTTCATTCAAATCCAAAATTAATTTTAGACCGGTTGATAGAGCCAGCTGAATTTCTTCTAGTTACTGTGATGGCATTCGTAGTGATAGAAGGATCCTATTTGCTTTGAAGTTTACTGGATATCCAACCAACCTCCAACAAAAGCGATTTGAACTTTGAACCCTCGTAGTTAGACTAAAAACTGATATAGACAAAAATGGGTAATTACCATACTGTTATGTGTATCTGAAGACATTAAGAGATGCTGAAGATGACTGATGTACTCTATGGCTTTGTGTAGAGTCTTCACTTTGCTCACACGTTTTCCCCTGAAAAAATAAAACATCATTCTGCAACGTTAATATAACCGAGAGTAAAAATGTGTTATTGATTCAAAAATATTAATTATAGAAATGGATTAAAAAATCTTTATTATTATGGATTTAAAAAATAAAGTGCTCTCTACTATAGACCTTGGAATCGTTAACGTTTCCGGAAGATCAGGATTTTATGAAAGTACTTTTAAACACTTCTAATTTTACGTTCAATACTAATATTTTATAATCCAACGATATAGCATTTAAATTGTATTAGGTTGTACTGTACATCACAGTCGAAAACTTATTTTCTAATAATCTCTATTATAGCCTACTTAAAATTGTGTAGAGTGCTTAAAGAAGGGCTATAGGATGACAATTAGTTGGACAAGATTTGTCTCTTAATGGTTTAATACAGCTTTACCTTTCTACAACCAACTTGCCTTTGTTACACTAAGTACTGTTGGGGTAATAATGACAACAAGTAATTTACAAGGGATACAACGGTAGTATCGCAATTGTTTTAATGAACTGGCATAAATAAGGCGTTCTTTATTTCAGCATATAATTACAAATAAAGCATTCAAATTGTCACAATTTGAAAAATAATAAAGTGCTTGGAGATCAAATGTGGAAATTGATTTCTCAAAGTAAGGTAATTACTCTTATTTGCACTTTTTCAGAAATATTAGCTTACTTTATAAGATTTCTTATTTTTCCCCCTTAGTTTCTCTTATAAAAGGAAAATCTGTCTTCAGGTCATCACTGTGTACATATTTTTTTTAGTGGTCTTCACTGCAAATTTAAAACATATTAACTACAATATTAATTTCGGACAGATGTCAACTTAGGCCTAATCCATGCAAGTAGCAAATTATAGCAACAATCTGTAAGCCTGTAGTCTAGTATCTTAGGTAGAGAATTGACACTCTTGTTTCACATAGTGTCACATCAGTGGAATAAAACAAAGTACCGCAAGAAATGCAGGGTGTTATTGAATAACACTGGAAATTTTAGTTGTAGTGTGTATAGAGGGACCAGTGGCGGACGCAGAATTTTTTTTCGGATGGGGGATTTGAATAGGTAGAAAGAATACTAACAAAAATCAATTAACTTACATATATAATTAGTTTATAAAACTGGCCACTTAGAGTGCATATATAGCCTTTTTACAAATTTCGGGGGGATATATCCCCCCTATCCCCCCTACGTCCACCACTGGAGGGGACATAGACAAGCAACTTTGATTAAGAGATTTTCCCTGTATGGGTTCAATTTTTCCTCTTTTAGCATAAAATCACCGAAGGCTACAACATTTTTCAGCCAGACTCACCTTTCCAACATTTGAAATGATGCAAAACAAAATAACTTCGTTGTTTAGACTGGAGTTATGAATAAAAAGAAGTAATGCAGCGGCGACCAGTCATGTGAATGATTAAGAATCAGGTTTTTATCGATCACTAAGAAGGTGTGAAGTCAATTTAAAGAAAATATTAACCCTATTTCTCTTCATTATTGACTTATGAGCACCAAATTGTAAAGACTTTAATGTTCTGAAGCATACACGTCTGTGAGCATTGATCTCTTAATAAAAGTTGCTTGTCTGTGTCACCTGTGTCTGTAAAATATTTCGGTGATATTCATTAACACCCTGTCTATTATTGTATTATTTATATTTTTTTAAGGAGAAGTAACAATTCCTAAAAAACCCGGACATTTAGATGTCCCGAAAAAATTCTCGGGACACTGGGACAGTGTGCTAAAACCGGGATTTTTGGTCACTCTGCATTAGTATCACTTTGTACCTTCGGTGACTGAATGTTTGAAAGCAGAATACCTCTAAGAATATTTTGAAAATCACTCGTTACTAACTTGACTCACCTGTTATTATCTATAGGGACGACCTTTCGCAGTCGGCTGAATGCAATGTTGACGGCCTGGACTCGTCGTCTCTCCCGAGCATTTCGTCTCGCGACAATCTGCGGCGGTTTGTCGCGGTGCGGCACATGCTTTGTTGTACAGGATGAAATCTTACTTTTCTTCAAACGTCTTGGTCGCGAACTGATAGGACTTTTCCTGCTAGACAGGTCCTCACACCATTGATCTTCATTCCACACGTTTTCACTGTTAAACACGGATTCTTCTGAGGATTTCCATGCTGTATTTCCCAATGAAGTTTCATCTGTGATGGTCCAATGAATTCGTGGCCAAGTTGCGTTATGTTTATACACATATTCATTGCTAGGCAAATCTGATATCTGTCTCCAAGTTTCGAGACTGTGAGTTTCTACAGAGCCTCCGGGAAACATACACGGGGCTAGAAGCTGCAAGTTTCCGTCTGTATTTGTCATACTCAGGATTTCGTTGGTTTTATGTCATAATGAACACGAGTAATAATTATCTGCATAAAGGAAAAGAAACAGGTTCACAATCAAATTCAGTTTTCACAATTTCTTAAACTACACTTTAGTGTAATATCATTAAGTCCCGGAAGTTTATGTTCTATCAGAAGATGAAATATGCATATAATTATGCTCTGAAATTTGCAAAATACTCCAAAACTAATAAAGAATGCTTTATGCTTTAATACTTTACATTCAGCTGAATTACATTATCATTTATAAAAAATATAAGTTTTATAAATTACATTACAAAACTTTTTAAAAACGAAATCAACGCAACAAATATTAGTCAATTGAAAACTAATGAAGTGTTAACTGTTAAGTCGCTTTAATATTATACAATCAGAACATTGCTGTATATAGGCCTACTAACACTCACTTAGCCAGATATGTTGTAAATGTCAGAATTAACAGACGTATGTACAATATTTGTCAGAAAAATCTGTCAGAAAAATGCCGTTAAAATATGACAAATTAATCAAATATGCGCAAATATTTTAATATCGAGCAAATATGATGTAATATCGCAAAACTAACAAAATATGCAAAAATATGAAAAATGAAGTAAACAATTTTATACCATTTATTTCATGTCTTGCACACATTTTAACACTACCTTGTAATAGAGTATATTATAAAAAAAATATGATTTTTCGTAAACTTCCGCGCCTTCAGTATCACCGATTGTATAGTTGTACTACAATTAGTAAAATCTAGCACATAACCCGAACAGTTCGTTTCAAATGGATGCCATTTTGTACTATTTTAGCCATCCCACAGGTTGTAGCGTGTATTCAGATGGTATCTGAAATTAAAATATTTCTAAGTTATGGCTTCAACACGCACGGAAATTACTCCAACTTGTATTAAACTCCTTTAATGTGATGTTTATATCTAGGCTTATTTATCTATGTCTGACATAAATGCTTTGGAGATTCATTATAGATTCTGAAGCACGCTAGTTATAGGGATGAGTTTCAACTTTTTCCAGCTAGTATCTGCACTTCGACTATAAGATCATGTTTTATAAAATCAGATGATAGTTGGTATTACTTTAAAAAATGTGCAGTATAGTGCCCCGAAATATTTTTGAAGGAGAATTCCCTGTTTTTAACCGAAACTAATACATCCTTCTTTCAGTTGTAATTGATTTTGCTGTTTTGGTGTTACCAGAACTTAGGGTGACCAGAATTGCTGTTGCAAGAAGCAAGAAGTTATTTCTTTCTTACCAACATAATAGCCAGTTAGTCATGACAATCACTTATGATAGTGGTTGAAATTAAGAAATGAAATAATTATTTATTTAATTAAAAAAAAAAACCTGTAAAATTATGTTAAAATTAATTTATTATTAGCCTATTTCTACCTGGTATTATTAATGTCCATTGTTACACACACTGTGATGCCATTACTGATCGTTTAGAGAGTTAATGAGATATAATTTGGCATTATGGATGTTTTAATTTCCTTTCAAACATAAAAGTTAACTTACGTTCAAAAATTCTTTATATGATTGGTGAAATAGTGCATTTTCCCATTTCATTCTTTTCGCAGAACATTTCGCATGATTTATAAGAGATTTTTAAACTTTTTGTGGGCCGCAGTGTTTAAAGAATGGAGATCCTGCGAAAAATGGGACATCCGTTCTGTTTAAAAATAGAAATAAACCTTAGGAGTATTTTAAATTTTATGTTTATACGCTCTTCTACAACAATTATTCGTTTTTTGTTCTAGCTCTACCGGGAATTGAAAAGGCTCGGAGCAACATCAAGGTAAGAATACACTTTCAATTTTCACTTTAAGTATATCTGCGTTTTTTGTGTGATGTAAGTACTACTTACAATGTATTTTTTAACTTTGAGACCTAAAAATTCATACCAGCAGGGATTGGCAAAGAGAGCTCTACCGGGAATTGAAAAGGCTCGGAGCAACATCAAGGTAAGAATACACTTTCAATTTTCACTTTAAGTATATCTGCGTTTTTTGTGTGATGTAAGTACTACTTACAATGTATTTTTTAACTTTGAGACCTAAAAATTCATACCAGCAGGGATTGGCAAAGAGAATAATTTCTTCACAATGAAGCATATACTGTTTGAGATAGTTTCCATATTGTTCCACAACGATTTATTAACTTTATCTTAAAATTCTTAATTTGAGTCAAGTAAAAATTCAACTATAGGGAAATTTGATATGACCTATTGCTACTAAAAACCGATCACAAACTGTCTTAATATTAACCTTTCCACTGTTACCAACGAATAAATTCGCCACTACAAAAATTACATAGAATAGAATAATTAGATTAACGAGTAATAATTTATATTAAAATATGAAGATTTTTATTCAAGTACTGTGGTACTCTTGGAAACCAGCCGTTCTTCTGAAATTTTTCGTATTGATTTCAAACATATAGTCCACTGACAGTTTTACTTGTGCTTATATCAATACGTAAATTCAGCTCTCTCTGGAAAGGTTAAAACAGTCATATTAAAAAAAAAACTCGAGGTTGATAGGGTACTGCGTTATAATTATACAAGTATATCGTGTTATTGTAAAAATTATATATACATATCTCATAACTACAACTTCTTCTGAACAATTTTGATAAAGGTAGGTTAATTATTCAATTTAAACATAAAATCTGAACTATTACATATTACATTGCATCCAATTTTTTTTCGTTATTTTTCGTTTTTGTCCTGCCAAGAAAAGATCCGGAAACTTAACATTTCACAATTTCGAGCACACGTTAACAATTTCGATTGGGCGAAACTTGGAGTTTACTTGCAATTACTTTACGGATATATTGATATAACTTGAATTTAAAAGAAAAAGTCCTCATTCCGTCTATAAAATGTGTAATAGAAAATACACACTATTGGATAATAAAAAATAAATATTTTGGAAAATATTAAGAGCGGCATATGAAAATTAATTGTTAATAATTGGCCATAATTGCAAATATTATTAAGCAGTAGAACTTACCACCTACGAAATGTAGCCATACAGTAATTGCTAAACGTGACTAAATTAGACATAATTTGAAGTAATTAGATCTGTTCTTTTTACAAGCAACATTTTAAATCTCTCTAAAACACACGGGATTTATTCAACCTATTCAATTGGACCAGAGTTCAAGTTAAGGCAATGAAAAGAGTACTAGCTACACACGATTTTCTTAACCACATTACAGAATGTTTCACTCAAACTTTTTTGTCACACAACACTACGTAAAGTTGTTAATTCTTGTACCTCCAGTTCCACTTCCACTCAGTATAGATACAATAACATGAATGACTTGAAAAGCTTGTAATACAGATTGTATCCATAAGGCCTATGTTAATCATATGGAGCACCCGCATGGGGCCGAACAACACCTGGCCAGGTGGGGAAGGGTAGCGGGGGCGGTAGTGGTGGTGGTGCAGACGTTGCCCAATAATTTACACCGCAATCAGCTGTACCTTATGAGCAATCGCTACAAATTAGGGTGTATGGTGTGAAAATAGGGGGTTGCAGTCTTCACAGCAGTTTATCCACTTTGTATCTTTTCAGATACCTAATAAATCATTAAAGTGATTAGTGGTCAGCCAACTAGATTTTTTTGTCATAAGTTATAATGAGTTTCAGATTTTAACATGGGCGTGTTTCCCAAAACTTTATTTTTGAAATACCCACTTGTTTATCTCTTAATAACAAGTTATTCGTTATGCTACTTTTCTTCCCATCGCGCTCTCGTTCGTTTGTCTTACATTATTTTCCTATGTTAACTGAACGTTTCCCTTTACCCATCTTATTTTTTTATAATTGTTTTAATATTTTCTTCAACTTCTACTTCTTCCTTCTCTCCTTTCCGTTCCATCCTTTTTCAGTCTTCCATTTTTCTTTGGTTTATTTATAACTGATCGTTATTAAGTGCCAGAATTGTTCTTTCTAAGATTACTTGATGAACGGGAAAAATGTATCTTCGTCTGTCCTTCCGTCCATGTGTTTGTAGTCGAATACCCTTTATCAGATATTCATGAAACCTAGTATACACACTTATAAATAAATAAATAAATATATATATATATATTAGTCTGGTATTAAAAATAGCGTTACAGGCATGGTTAAGGAAATATTACAGTAAAAATATAATGGAGTGTGTAAGCAATTACTATATGCCCATCTTTCTTCATCTATTTCCGCCTGGAAACGAAGATGATATTGATAAGTAAATTCAGAAACGTGGCCAACGTAAACGAAATACAGGTACTGAAAGCAAACCGTAAAAGTCGTGTCCAACGGTCTAGTCACAATCTAATGAATGTAACCACTACACCGTCGGCCACTGACAAATTAGGCGTAATAGCGAACATTGATATGAAACGTGGAACGAGATGAGACGACTCTTTAAAGGTTTTACAGAAGACTAACTGAAATAAACATTATAACCCTTACACTAACTCTCACTGGCCTTCCATGAAGCTTGCCGAGGCATTTGCGTAAGTGCGCAGAAAAAAAATTATTTAGAAATCAACATGGGATGAAAGTCTTATACATAAATTGTAATATACATTCCTTGTCTATAAAATAAAAACATTAACTTATGTGTGTACATTATAAGAGTCAAAATGATAAAAATTAAAATGACTTACGATGTTAAAATATAAACATAGATTATTTGTCATCATCAATACTTACAACAATTTTAAAATACAACCTTAAGTTGTTAAAATGCTTGTTCAACGTTAAAATTGCTGTGTTGTTTACTTCACGACGCGTTTCGTAGTTAATTCGTCATCATCAGGCCTAAAAAAACATAGTATAGGCATTAAAATTTTGTCATTATATTGAGAATGGTGTATGGTTTTTCTGTGGTATTTATTACTTACGTATATTTTATATAATAACAGTAGAATAAATATACAATTATCATGACACAAGCATAATGAAGTCTGTGTAGTTTAGACAACAAAACTTGTTGATGTGGATTAATATTGCACGTAATTCAACAGTACGGTTTGGAGGTGTGGTTAAAGCTAATCACTCAGAATTGAGTAGGAACTTCCAAACCGTACGATTTTAAGGCCAGATTCTTACAGAATTCATTATCCTTTTTAGTGTAATGACTGATAAATTCTCATGGTTAAAAAGCACATCTTCATTCAGCAGATACGGAAAATCTCATTTCTTCGTTTTTTTAGACAATATGTTGCATGCTTAGGCTAATGGAAAATGGCTTGAAGACCTTAATAGCCTAACTACCGTTTAAAAATGAAAAAAATAGCTACCATACTTTTAATTATTAGCAGATACATTAATTCGACATTAAATAATTAATTTTTTTGCCAGCTGTTATTATTCTTATTATCATTATTTACAATACAAGTTTACATGACCAAAGTAGCAGTCCATTCGTGTGAACTATGAGAAGCTTTGTGATTGAGTTTTGACCATTATTTCAACACACGTGGATTTCGGGCATGGGGAAAACGCGCTGCTTAATGTAAACACAAATTATCCAAACGGAAGCTTAAACTGAAATTAAGGCATTTGATTAAATGGACTTTGCACCTTTTTGTCATAATGTACAGAAATGTGAGCTTTGAAATCTACCTAAGCCTATAAGCCGGGTCGAAAGTATTTTTTTTATTATTTTTTTAAAGTCTTAAACGCTATAATAAATTAAGGCAATCTTGAAACATTTTAAATTAAATAATCTAAAGCCGCCGAAGTCTTCCTCTCATGGTTATTTAGGTAGAGTCGTCTATGACCGGACACTCACATTTTCTTTCACTGTTGATGTCCATTTTTAATAGACTAATGATCTGTTTAAGGAACCTGAATTGTCCACTATTGTCAAAGTAAAAAGATTACAAAGGGCAGGACATGTAAAAAGAATGGATGAAAGCAGCATATCTAAGAAGGTGGTGACGGGCGCGATGTTTGGTAAAAGACCAGCAGGTAAACCGAAGAATAGATGGATGGATTCAGTGAATGAAGATTGTGAGCAGAGAGCTTTGGATAGAGATGCTTGGAAGTATCAGATCAAGAAGGCTTAAGCCCGCCTTAGGCTGTAGCGCCATTGGAAGAAAAAGCAGAAGGTTGAGAACTATTCAAAACATTCTCACTGGACTGTAGAACATTATGCTAAACAGAATAAATCAGTGAATGCAAATTAACGTAGTAGAAAAAATATTTAGATACATGGATTTGTCTAAAACTTTCAAAACATGGAAGGGAGTACCGGCCACTCAAATAACTTCATCATATAAGTGATGTGCTGAGTTCACTTTACCTTAAAGTAAAGTTACTCATGGAGACTACTTATCACACGTGTAGTGAACTCAGTAGATCGCGTTCATGGCAAAGTTATATAAGATTACATTAGCTTAATAATAATTGGAAAAGAATAACTCCAACTGAGGTTTGTTGAAACCCACAACCCGCATCGAACTCTTAGATTCCGGGGTCCTTAATGCCAAATTGGGTGACTTTTCACAAGTGCAAATGCCTTTTCCGGTTTCATTTAACCTTTGGTACCTACAAATTCTTCAGCCAAATAAAATACGAATTTCAAGAACTCTTTCTTCGTTGAAGGCTTAAGCATGTTATAGAATTGTATGATATGGAAAGGTGAAGTCAGACTAAAAAATTCAATGCCATAGCCGGAAGAATTTATTGTTGCACCGGCAATATTGCCATGATAGCTCAGTTGGTAAGAGCAGGGGTACGGAGAGCCGAAGATCCTGGTTCAAATCCCGGCTATGGCGTTGAATTTTTTCAGTCTGACTTCACCTTTCCATTTTAGCCTACATACGGCCAATGTGAAAGAATTATCATTACAATTTTATGATATTTTGAAGAAGTTCTTCTTCACAAACTTTTAAGAAACGTGGATTCACAGCTTCCTAATTATGATGGTAGAAATTCTTGTTCCCCTTTTTTAGTTTTGAAATTCTGTCTACAAACGTGCTCTTTGGGACACAAAATAATCTTGTTGCTTCCGTAATACTAGTTTTTCCAGACAATGCGCCATCTAAAGCTCATTTCATGTTTATCTAGTTAATACACTACTAGGCTTAAAAAGCAGTTTTCATTTGCTTTTATTTTTTATAAATATTCTCGTTATTATTGGTCTTAGTCATCGCCTACAGTGGTGTACGCTACTGGCGTATGCTGTTTTGGGAAATGCCAGTTTTGCTCTCAGCAAGTCAAGGTGTTACTGACTTCGGACTGCGGCAGCTGTGATTGGGAAAGGATCATCATCTTCATTAATAAAAGGCAGCCTGGGGCTGAGTGGGACCACGTGCAGTAAACCATTCTGTCCGTCAATCAAAAATATTGTTTTTTGTATAGGGACTGGGGTTGATCTTAGATAGCTCATTAGTCATTAGTAAGTATTTTCATCCGCTTTTATCCCATTTGAAATAGATATATACATATGCATTAATGAACCACAGATTATTGTCTCTGTTGGATAACTTATTATTACATGATAATACTGTAGGACAAAAATTCATCTGACATTGGGATTTGAATTCAGGACCTTCAGCTACTTGTGTCAATGCTCTACCAACTGAGCTAAGCCAGAGTTTACTTCACAGCGCCAGATGAAACTTCTCTCCTATGACTGATTTCCCTTATTGGTCTACCTCATTGACAGACAAGTTATGTCAATGCAGTACTGTGAGGCACACTAATTAATGTTTTTATACAGTAACATTCAAGATAGGTATATGCATATGCATTCATGAACCACAGATTATTGTTTCTGTTGGACATTACATGATAATATTATAGGAGAAAAATTCATCTGACACTGGGTTCCATCTGGCGCTGTAAAGTGAACTCTGGTTTAGCTCAGTTGGTAGAGCATTGGCACGGATAGCCAAAGACCCTGGGTTCAAATCCAAGTGTCAGAGGAATTTTTCTCCTATAATATTATCTTATTTCAAATGGCAGGAAGACGCGTCAAAATTCAAGTCTTATGTATCTGAATTTGGACGCCTAGGTTGCATTTGTTGATTCCGAGTTGACTAAGGCAATATATTCGTTCTACGATAGTGTTTTTTTCATCCATTTCCCGTTCATGCTATCGTGGTGGGAAATCGAATTCACAGAACCCAGTGCCGGCAACCTAACTTACCGCACTCATTACCCCATTACTTACAGCATAGCTGGTCAGTATATCAAACCCAAATTCAGTGTCCAGGAACTGAGTACAGGTAACATTCAACTAGTCGCGCCTGCTACATTTTTAGTAACAAACGAATACAAGAACACACACAATGAGCGTTAACAGCTTGTAAGAACCGCGAGATGAAAGTAACCGATCGCTACCAAGCACCGCCTAAGTGATCTTGAATGAGATCAAGAAGACAGTGCACCAAGATAAAATAATAACGTGATAAGGCTGGCACGCCTGGAGTCTAACTCTTTGGAACAGGTGTTTGTGTTTAATTATAATTTCACGTTGTCTAAACTTTCAGGTTTTCCCCATCGTAGAAAAAATTATATGCGACACATGTGTGAAGTGGATAACAGAATCTTGGAAATAGAAAAAAATAACTTGACTTAATCTCGTTATTTCTAACCTTTCCTCGATTCTGTTCTCGCACGAGTATCAAAATATTATATTACAAGGTTAAGAAGTCTTCTTCAGTTCGGGAAGCTCAGCTGAAAGTCCCAGGATTGAGAAGAGACAAGTAAATTTCGTCAACATTCTCCGTGCACTAACAGTAACCCTTGAACAGTCCATTGTCCATATACCGTGCTCCATTTAGCAAGGATGCGTAATAGTACATAATGGCCTGCTTTACCATATTAACATTTAAAGCCAGTTCGGTGTCCCTTTCAAAATGAATGCTAGTCTCTAATACCAAGCTACAGTTTCTCTTCCTATCGGTGGCAATGAGATCAGCCCTTCTATTAGAGTGCTGTGTTAAAAAGCAGGGACTTTCTTCGTGCCTTCGAAGTGCATTTACAATAAATAACATTGTAGAATTTACATGATGCCTATTGTTCTTGCATAATTCTAACATGTGATCAAGGAATTCCGTCTCATTTCATACTTGGTTTTCAATGTTTTCAATCTTCTCTCCTGATGAAGCTTTACCAATACAATCATTAAACATCTGTTGTGAAACACATAACTTCCTCTGCCCATTTAAAAGTTATAATATATGTATATAACATTATCTTTACATAAATTGATTGTAAAAATGATAATGTATTTACCACATCGCATCCCCGAAGGATACGCACAACCCACATAAAATCTTATTAATGCACTCACGGACCTTTCTTTTAATCTAAGCATGGGCAATACACTTCTCTCACTTCACATTCTGATATAAAGCAAGAGGCCGTATTGCAAGGAGTGTATATTCAGTAGTTTAGGCCTGATGTAAAGATTTATTGTTCACTAGGCAAGACTTGAGTTTCCACAAACAGTGAGTGGCTTATAACTACCCTTCGGAGAATTTTTGCAATTTTTTTCAACAACAAAACTTCAATCTCTTTTTATTTTTAATTTATTTTATGAAGAAGTAAAGAAATTATATCTATGCAGTTAGGTTTCATGGTACCAAATATAGCACTGTGCCTTAACTGTCATGACAACTTTTACTAGGCTAATGACCAGGGCCCGGATTCTGATGACATGTCATCTTATATTGATGCTGCAAAGACATTGCCAACTTGTAGATAAATCCTTATCATGACCTCTAGTTTATAGAAATGCATTTTTATTAGGTCATTTTATGCAATTTTATATTATTAGGGCATTTATTTCAATTTTACGTCATTATTTGGTTATTTTCGTGTCATTTCCGTCCTTGTTTTGTCATTTTCATGAATTTATATCGAGTATATTCTTATATTTAAATAAATTATTTGGTTAAAATTATGCAAAATTTGTTGTAGGATCTACTTTAAAAACAATTTTCTTATTTTCTTCACAGATGCTCCAATCCATGTTTTTAAACCTACAACATCCTTTCTGCATTTACAGTTTTTACAATTATGTATGAACTAGCGTGTGCCCGCGGCTTCGCCCGCGGCTTCGCCCGCGATAATTATTTAAAAAATTAAAAATTAAGAGCATAATAGTTAA
Source organism: Ectobius pallidus (assembly GCA_964059195.1). Lineage (NCBI taxonomy): Eukaryota > Metazoa > Arthropoda > Insecta > Blattodea > Ectobiidae > Ectobius > Ectobius pallidus. The sequence continues at coordinate 45,178,372 of CAXKWD010000004.1, read as the reverse complement.
ATAATTATATTTATTAACACCTAAATCACGTGGACTACATACCACGATTAGATAGCGTCGCCTGGTAAAAGCGACCTCAGATTCGAGTTCCTTGGCCCAGAATACCCCTGTACAGTGAGTTTCGTCCAAATCGAACAATGTTTGACCATATTTAGGTCTATATTGATTATCCCTCTTCCGTATAGGTTGAAAATTTCACATGTTTTCGGGCCTTGATATTCTAAACAAATGAATCGTCCAGGATGGACTTACAAAATCAAGCGATCGCCCGCGATAATTATTTCAAAAATTAAAAATTAAGAGCATAATAGTTAAATCATTATATTTATTAACACCTAAATCACGTGAATTAACATACCACGGTTAAATAGCGTCGCCTGGTAAAAGCGATCTCAGATTCGAGATCCTTGGCCCAGAAAACCCCTGTATAGTGAGTTTCGTCCAAATCGAACAACGTTTGACCATATTTAGGCCTATATTTACTATCCCTCTTATAAGAAAAAAAAAAAATAATAATAATAATAATAATAATAATCCTCTTCGGTGTAGGTTGAAAATTTCATATTATGTTTGCGTGCCTTGACATTAAAAACAAATGAATCGACCAGCGTGAGCTGCATTCAAGAGATCGCGATGCTTTTATGTCGAAGGTATGACAAAAATAGCCAAAGCCTAGTGTAATTGATTTGTATTACTGAAAACTCATGCTTCGAAAACGCAATAAATACACGTTTTCTGCCCGTTTTTCACTCATAACTCACGAACGAAAGCAAAAATTAAAAATGTAATATGCCAGAAACCTTCCCGGGAATGTACTCAACAACTTCCCCAAGTTTCATGGCGATCGGATGAATGGTGTAGTAATGCATAAAGGACACACACACACACACACACACACACATACATTCATTTTTATATATATAGATTTGTCTATAACTTTGTGTGGACAATAATAATTTTTATAAATAAAATATGAGTTTTAGGTCATTCTTTGTAATTATTAAGTCATTTTCTTTAAATTTTAGGGTCATTTTATAGGTCATTGTTCAAACAATTTTAGGTCATCAGAATCCCGGCCCTGCTAATGACCATGGCCGTCGTTTATCAGATGTGCCTTCTGACATTTTCACATGGAACTGCTTCAGGCATCTTCAAATTGATGCTGTTGCTGAATAATAGTCACGCTGAATTTTCTAATTTCATACTCCATAATTGAGCATCCTGCTGAGTCTTTCCTCAGGAGATTAAATCACGCAAAGAATAGGTTTATCATATCTTTTTGCTTCCCACCCACAATACTTTCATGATCCACTTCCCACTCAGTAATTAAAACTAAAATTTATGAAACTGTATCCCTAAAGGGACTTGGCCTACCATCTGAACAGTGGATAATCTATTATAGACAAATGGCAGGATTGGGAACATGTGGTCAGTATGCCAATATCCAAGGCCGTGAATGACAGTTTCTGTAATCGGAGCTGCTACTTCTTAATCTATTACATCCTCAGTTTGAATCACACACTGAATGCACCCTGTTCCAGACCTCCCAACCTCAGAAAAATCGAAAGTACCAGACTGAATCTGGGCCTGCAGATCCATATCCAGCAATTCTAACCACAAGACCATGCAGGTGGCCACTCAATAATGAGTATTTGTACTATTGCTTCTGGAAGTCCTGGTGGTTAATTTGTATAAAATAAATTTATTAATACAATTCTATTAATAGTCTATTCCAACTATTTGAACTGATATTTTCTCATGATTGGCTAAACACACTGCCTACAAAAACCATTAGAATAAAAAATGACTGATATTTATTAGAAACTCAGTCAATATCATTGACAAAGAGAGGAGAGAAGGAAATTAGAAGAAGAGTGGCCATGGCGTGGGGTAAATTCTGGAGTCTGAAGTTTATATTCCAAGACAGATCTCTCAAGCAGAAGACAAAAATAGAAATACTAGAAAGTTGCGTCATACCAGTGCTAATCTACGGATGCCAGACATGGGCATATACACAAAGAGAGACAGAACTACTACAGAAATGTCAATGGAAGATGGAAAGGCGGATCCTCAACATCAAGTTGTGCGATAGAGTGACCAATGAAGAACTCAGAAGGAAGACGAAAATGCAGGATGTGGCGAGTCAGGCTTGGTCACTGAAGTGGAAGTGGGGAGGTCATGCAGCAAGACTCCACCAGGACAGATGGGCGTATGTCACATCAATGTGGGACCCCCGAATAGGGAAAAGGAGCAGAGGACGTCCAAGGCAAAGATGGTTCGACGACTTCACGAGAACACTAGGCGCAACATGGAGCAGGACGGCTAGAGACAGAATAAAGTGGAGAAACATAATGAAAGGCTTAACAAACCCAAAGTGAACAGTGATCAGTGATAAGTGATGATACCTATCAAACGCAGCACTTGAGCTCGCACGGACCGGCTCACCGAGCGAGCAAACTTAGAGCCAGCCCTACGATCGGTAGGAGGCCCTTGCCCTAAAGGGATGCCAATGGGCTTATTTTATTTATTTATTTTATTTTACTTCTCTGAGAAATAGTTTTTACTTTTTGTCACATATAAAATCCTGGACGTACGATAAGCCTAGAAGGATTTAAACTGCAGTGTTGTGAAACAGACAGATGCCTTCAGAAAACTTCTACAAAAACAGTTTAAAATAAAAGTTACAAAACTCAAGTAGCTATTGTATAAAATTTATCAAAGTCCTTAAGTGTCGTTTTTGAGAAAATTGCAAAAAACAGAAAGGGAAAAAGCAAGTCATCTTCATGCTTCATCACATACTGGGGAGATGTCTAACGTCAATGTAAAATTTTGTTATAATTTGATTTTTCTATTGTTTTGCTTTGAACTATTCTATGCTGTATTTCTGAGATAAACGTGACATGAATATAAGAGTTGAATACAGTTTTTCCTCTACCTAGGGTTGCTACTTGCAAACCTTGGAAAAAAAGTCATGCAAACAGTAGACTACATAGACTACAACATAATGTGGTGAAAATCTAACTTCATCTGAGCATTTAGGTGGCATGTCTCAATCCTTAGCTCCACCAGCACAATTGCTTCAGACAAAAATACCATTTTGATTTTATTAATATGCACTCCACCTATGCTCAGTATGTATTACAATTTTGAGACATCTAACCTATTTTAAAAAACATAATTTATCCATTGACATTTTACCTTGTTTAAAAGTAGTATAAACTACTGGTCTATAAATAAATAAAATACTTATGTATATAAATAATACAAAGTCAAAACCTACTTAAAATTCTTAACTCATTTAAAAAATGTTTAAAGTCCTTAAAATTTTCCAAGTCTTGTATTAAAATGCAGATGTCTTCCTCTTACACGACGCGTTTCGACGTTAATTTCGTCATCTTCAGGTCTATACCATTGATTTATAAAGTTAAAGGAACTACACATTTCTTAATAATTGCCTAGAACAGACTAGCATGAAAGGACTAATTTACTTTCTCTATCCCTATCACAGGTACTATAAATAGAGGAAGGATTGTATTCATTTCTGAAATTAGATGTCAAGTTTTCAGCAGAAATAGGAGTTGGTGGAAGTTACTAATGTATGAGAAGAATATCTGGACTATGTTAATTTTTTGCATTCTTAAGCTATCATAGGTATTCTTAAGCTATCATAGGTTTCAAAGCACATTTCTGTAGCATACATTCAACGAATTGATGTCTCGAATAAGTAGTTATAAAATTAAAATTATAAACTACATAGTAAATTCAGGGGTGCCCACAGGGGGGGGGGGTTAAGACGCAGAATGCGTCATTGAAATTTCTGGGGGGGGGCAAAATATTATCGTTTTATGAATTGAAAATTGTTGCAAAATTAGAGTTTTATATGTTAAAAATAAAAACGGTCAAGTTCTATAACTTCAAAAGATCTCTTCTATTTTTTTATAAAGATAAAGATGAAGAATTTCGACAGCCATTCGGGGGGGGGGGGGGCCGCAAGGAAAAAAACTTATATTAATAATTATTATAGTCAGGTGTTTTTCTTTTAAGACAATTATTTGAAAGTCAGTTAAGACATATAAAGTTTGCAGAAGTTTTACAAAATTGACAACATGGAAGTAGAATCCACAGTGGATTAGGAAAGGGGGTCCAGGGGGTTTGGACCCCCAAAATTCAAAACCAAAAATTCTTTATTTGTATTTAAAAAATTAAATATTTATTTAATTAAACAAGATTTGTTGGTGTGTCAAATATGATATAGCAGTTATTTTCTTTTCATAACATAATGAGTAGGCCTATTATGTCCACTGTTCCATGTGTTATTCAACTTTTCTTATAAATAGTAATAAGTATTATAACTTAGGTAACAGTTTCTTGTTTAAGTTGCCATGTCTTAGAGTATAGTAAACAAATTTGCTAACTAGTTTTTCAGTGCTAAAATAGCGTAAAATGTGATTTCATTAGTTCAGTATTTAAAAATTTTCCGGGGGTGGACCCCCACTTAGGTAATGATTTCTTATTTACATTGGCATGTCTTCGAGTATGGTAAACAACTTTCCTAACTAGTTTCTCTGTGCTAAAATAGCGTAAAATGTGATTTTCATTAATTCAATATTTAAAAATTTTCTGGGGATGGACCCCCGACCCCCTTTTTGGGGGGTATTCCAACCCCCGGCACTTTCGACCCTCCCCGCAATTATTTTATGGCTACGTCATTGTTGCATTTATTATATTATTAATATAATGTTACAAAGTGGCCCAAGAAGTTAAAGCGACAAAAAATATATTAATTTAAAAAATTGCCCCTTCCTAGAAAATATTATACTGGCGCCCTTGTCGACAGCCAATTAGGTTGGGGGTGAGCAATGAAGTTTGAGGGGGGTGAGTCATTAATTTGGGGGGTGAGTCTTGAAGTTTGGGGGGTGAGTCATGAAGTTTGGGGGGTGGGCACCCCTGGTAAATTCCAAAATCAGAAAATAAAATGGAATTTTGTCACCTTTACAGGGAAACAAGAAGGAAAAGGAAATGGGTAAATGAGCAAGTGACATTAATTGGCAATAATTTTGTGCATCTTCAGTTCTTTATTGTTAACAAAAACAATAAGAAAATCTAATTACACTTGAAAAAAATTAGTCTTGCAACTTGCAGTAGTAAAACAATATTCTTCACACAACTGATCCACAGTGTGCATATAAGTGTTTTAAAAAATAAGTTTTATGGATTTATTAAAATATAATCAGTAATTATTGTGTATAGTATACTGTATGAGAATAAGGATTATTCATATGAGTTCATCTCTCACTACCAGAATGACTAAGAAGACACATAAGAATATTTGAAAACTATTATCTAAATTAAATACTCTCTGAATCAACCTATAATACTCTAGGTATGATAAAAACTTCACACAGATAGTTTGTTCCTATATTACATAAATGGAAGAATCACATTTGGAAACTATTAATTAAATTTCATTGCTCAATGAATTAATAACCTGATTTTAACAAACCTCTATAGTTTATAGTGGTAGCCTAAATTTCAAAATGAATTAATACAGTTGCTTAAAATCTTGTTTCTTATCCGCAGTCATTGAAATAAACTGATGGAATAATAACAATGGATTGTGATGATAAAAACCATATCTTTAAATGAAAAGTTTCTTACTGGACTGAACAGCTTTAAAATGAAGATGAACAGAAAAATATACTTTCAAACAATATGTAAAGGAATGTAGAATGTTAAGGGGTGGGGGGGGGGGAAGGTCATAATTAAAGTCAGTGGTAGAGTTCCCAGACACAATATAAAACACAGGAATATATCTTTTTTTTATAACATTTTCCATTGTCCTGAAATAGATCAAGCAGCTATCAGCAATTTCAAGTAAGATCCCACAATTTCTTTTGCAGATAAATGAGTGTACAGGTAATACAAAAAGAGATAAAATTTTCATTAGTTCATTTTACTATTATACTGAACTGATTTTACTACAAAATGCCAGAAAGGTAGTGGGTTTACAGATGTTTTTAAAGAATCAATTTTATTTCTGAAGAGTAATATAGGAAGCAGAAGATTAAACTGCATTTTAAAGTTGTGTAGTCAATCATTATTAAAGTACAACTTAGATCTTCAAATTATAGTTAATCTGATTTATAGATTCAATTACTTTTTCACTATAAGGTACTTAATGGAACTTAAATGTTTCAAAATAATTTCTGGGAACCCTAGCTATCTGAGGAATTGTTGCCACAGACGTTTCTTAGTGCAACTTATTATATCGAATGTGTAAGGTAATAGTTATCCATCAATCATAATGGAAGCATTAGTACTTAGTTTTAGTATTCAAAAAATAAAAGAGTTCAGTGTTCAGTAATTTAAGCAAGAACTGATAAAGTGAATTCATTTTACAGCATCTCCAATCCATTACAAAAAAACTCTCCTGCCATCATAATCTTACAACTGAATCCTAGGTTTGGTTTTAAAACAAGTAAGTAGGTGAACATCAGAACAACTTGGCTTAGCATGTGATAGTCCTGAGAATTGTTATTTTTACAAAAATGTTAAATTTCTGTAAATTACAGAACTGCTAATCTCCTTTTCAGATCCTCTTTCCTACGACACCACCACAAAATGCTACTTCAATTTTTTTTACATTGATTTTGTTATCCATCATATCAATTAAATGATATCTCTTGGGTAAGTAACGAGAGGTTACTTAAAAATAGTTATGCAATTCCTGTAGAAAGTTACATTTTAAAAATATAAACGATAAAATTCTTTAGAAGTACTACTATTACTGACATCTGCAGTCGGCTTGTACTTGTTCTTTGTACACAAAGATGATGTAAGAGGCCATCTGGGATTCAGGGTCATCTCAATGTCACAACTTCCTACAGAGCTGTCACCTCTCATCTCTGACCAGAGCCTGCAGGAGAATCTGCAAAACAGAAATACCTTCTATTTATATGGACAATATTACATGACGAACTGAAACTATACAGTGCAAACTAATGTTTCTTAATTGAACGTCAAACTCGGAATGAGCAAGGACCTAACTTTAGACATGAGTCACTTGTATGGTTCACAGATAGCTAAAAAATGAACGGGAAAACTGGCATAGGAGTTTATGCACCTAAATTTGCCCTAGCAAAAGCTCTTGGCCATGAACCCACCATATTAGAAGCACATGTCATTGAAATATGTGCTCATTTAAATGTTAGTACAGGCATTCGTGGTACCAGAATCTATATCTTATCAGACTGTCATGCTGCCTTAAAGGCTCTTAGTGTTCGCACCCCTCATTATTCTAATCAAAGCTAATCTAATGCTTATTAAAAAAATTCTGTAAGTTGATTATAAATATTTTTTTTTAAATTTTCTTTTATGTAATTTAAGTTTTTACTGGAGTACTGCATTTTACCACTGATCACAGTCGGTAGTTTTCATTTAAAACATTCGCTGTTACATTTGCTTTTGAAATCCACACTATGAAAAGAAGTATTTGCTTTTGATACTCACAAGCAGCATTTGCTTTTCAAGCTAATTGCAAATTGATTTTTAAACAAAAAACTGTAGTAAGAGTTACTAGAACTGATGTATAGAAGGCTGTGTGGGTAGGATACACTATGGAGTGGAACTGATTCAAGATCTAATAAAAACAGTGAGTGAAAAGTTGGGCAATGAAATTTTAATATGATGAACAATAGGAAAAGAAAAATATAACAGTATAAACACATATTTTTTATGACTAGTTTCAAATCTTTTAAGAAATGGTATCATGAGAGGTGGCACCAGATATAATTTTGGCAAATATGAAATGTTTCCAAAGAGTCTTTCCTTTCCAAAGCTATCTTCATTTTTACAATCAATTTACATAAAGAGAATGTCATACATAATATATTACACTAAGAGGTAAAACTTTTATTTGGGCAGAGGAAGAGATGTGTTTCACATCAGATTTTTTGAAGTGAAACTTCTTTAGGTGCGCTAGGAGTAAATCGAGAGCTAACCCAAAGTTGCGTTATGCTCTCGTTATGAACAAAATCATCACGAAAGTAGTGGGGGTAAGTAGCAAGCATAGAGTTGTTATTCGAAAGTGTGGGGCCATGGGAGCGTGCCGGGGGAAAGGTATCAGTTGGGAGGCTATTACTGCTTTGAGCTAATGGCGTGGTGAGCCCTTCACCATTATAGATGGCTCTACTCATTGTGTGAGCATTGTTTACATATCACTAACATTCTCGGAAACTTAACCAAAGCGTCATGTAAACAAACACAACGGCTATGATCAGTGACAGTTTGGGCAATAGTTCATCACAACTGTGTTATTGTTTTATACGTATTCAATTTAAAATGCCAAAAAAGTGAATTTCTTAATTTATTTGGATGATTTCCTTCTTCCATTTGATATAATTATATGTATTCCTCTATTTCACTCTTAATGTTGCCAAAGAACTTTCACTTCTGTCGCATGGTGTTCAACGCACTCCTTTCTTTATTTGTCTTTCAGTAAAAACATAAATAAAATAAAATACATTAATTCACACAGCTAAATTTTACACCGGAGCAAATAACACTTATATTCCATGAATGTAGAACTGATATGTTATACACTTCATTTACCTTGGTCACGTGAATTAACCACTGATTACCGCTCATTCACTGGCCTGTGTCACGGCTGCTGCAGCTGCCACTCCTTCTGTCACTATGGTGCTGTAATATTCCCCAAACACTGCACGGTTGTGGGAAACTAGACGCAGAAACTGGCCTGTGATAGCAGTCAGTTCTGTTTGAAGAGACGAAAGACCAGGTGGTATCCGCATAGGAGCTGCTGTTGGAGATGTGATGGTTTGAAGAAGGAATTCTCGCACTCTAGTACCTGTATAACAAACACACTGGGAATGAAACACTTAAATAGGCTTATCATTAAATTTTAATGTGCAACATACAGTGGCAATGAGTATGGCGATGGCTTTCTGTGCCCAAGGTCATGGGTTCAATCCCAGCCCAGGTTGACGACATTTACGTTTGCATAAATGTGACAGGCCCATGTCTGTAGATTACAGGCATGTAAAAGTATTCCTGCAGGACAAAACTTGGGCACACTGGCAACGGTCACAGGCCTACGTTGCAGTACAGCCCCGTCATTAAATAACCATACAACCTATGCTGTGTTAATTACATGTTATATTATATGTACCATTTTTTATATCATATCTTTTATTCATTTTACTTCACCATACTTCTTTGTGGCAGTTCATAATTGTGAGGATAGGGACTTCACAAATCCTTAATGAATATGGGAGATTTCACTTCTGAGGAATAACAAATGTACAACAATTACATCAACATAAACACTTACGGACAAGCTGTCTGATTTTATGATCTTCTTTCATGACTTCCACTATCTGTCCTTTGAGCACCTTCTCTGCTGCTTCATCTAGGGATGGAAATCCATGGGTCTCTAGACCTTCTGCTACATCCTTGACTACTTGTTCAGCAATATTAGGAATTACCTTCTCCAAATGCCTAGAAATTAAATGAGATATCTTACACATATGTTTCATAACTTAATATATGTTTTATTATTAACTTTTATTGTTTAATTAAATATTAATGCAATATCAAAATAACCTAATCCTCAAATAACAATTTCTTAAATAACAGATTTCCCAGAGCTTGAAATATAATAACAGTGTTTCGAATGACTTTGCCAGCGCATCTTCAAAGCTACAAGGATTACTTTCATGTAGGGATCCCTGATTCTAAAAACAAAAAATCTGGACACCTAAAAGAAATAATGGGGGAACTGTATGTATATATACACACAGAAGGAAAACTTCTGTTTATTATTTTGGATAAGCAAATGAATTTCTTTAACAAACTTTTTCATTAATGCCGACATGCAGTCCATAGACTGAAAACTGAGGTGGTGTTTCAAGAGGTGCTTCTTGCTTCTTGTGTAGCAAGTTCTTCTTCTGGCTCACAGCATCCTTTTATTTTTTTTAAATGATGTTTATTCATGATTAGAACTTGTAACACTTGCAGTTTTATGCTTCTCTGTGCCCTTATGTGCCATATCAGCTTTCACTCCATAACCGTTGGGAATCTGCATGGTAAAAACTACATTCTACTTCTGAATCACTACTGTGAATGCTAAAAGCAAAACTGTTCTTTCAAAGTGTCGCTAAAAACACATTTGCGCTTAGGAAATTTAACATAAAGAGCAATCAGAAATCACAAGTAAATACGTTTGTAATTTTACTTTACACATGGACTGTCCACAGACTTCAGTTACATGTCGGCTAAACAAAACTCCTTGGAACAATTTGTTGGCGAGTCTCAATTCCAAATATAAGTTAAAAATACCAACAAAATCTTCAAGGAGAGACAAACTCTGCTAATATAATTTATCCCATCCTTCCATCAAGGTTTTCAATATGTTCGATACTGGGACATTTAGCAAGCTAATCATTATCCTCATCATCACTGTCATCTTTATCATCGTCGTAGTCATCATTATCGCTGTTGTTATTTATCTGAATGCTTGATTTTTTAAACTTTCAATTTCAGGTTCAGAAATTTCTTGTGGTCCTACTCATATGAACTAAGCATATATTCACAGATTGTATCTGTACTCACTCATTTGTGTAGGTGCCTTCTAACAGAACTGTAAGGTGCTCCCTAAGTCTGCTTTTAAAAGCAGCAACACCTTGAAGTGCAGTTGTAGCAGTCGCAGTTACCAACATGATTGTTCCTACGATAGCAAGTTGCCAGAACTGATTTCCCAGGTCTGTAAATCTGAGGTGATCAATAACAAGAGTCTGTAAACAAAATAAACAATATATCTACTTGATATTTATAGTTTTCATGTTCAAGATTTGACAGCACTGTCTGTTTTTAGGACATAATAAGATGCAACTTATATTAATAGCCAAAATTATAATGAAGGGTGAGAGAGGGACTTAAACAAAGATACAGTATTGCAACATAGGCTTATTTATTTATAAAATGGACAAAATTAACGTTTTAGGCAATATCAAATTACAAATTAAACAAATTGAAACATAAGCAGGCTTACAACATAGGCCTATTGAATTGATGGCTATCAATGTTTAAGTACACTTAATTTCAGCATTTCTGCTCATCAATTTGAGATTTTTTGCCACAAGGGTGTCTTAGTTACATTTGCTTGTCAGAAATAACAACAAACAGTGTTGCCAAACCATTCCATAAATTGCTGTAGGGTACAAATTTGCATTAAACGACAATGGGTTTATTCCTATAGTACTCAGAAACAATGAATGCACAATGTCAGTTACCATATGTGATGCAGCAAAACTGTCAATATGTGCATGCGTGAAGTATGTGATAACTGTTTCGAGTGCTCTAAGAACAATCCTATTACATTAGCAAAACTTTTGATATTACCGAATATCGATCTTTTGTTACTGACATATCGTTAGCAATATTAGCAACCGATATTCGTATCAATATCAAAATTGATATTTGCTTCCGATATCCCATCCCTACTCCCAATGTAATAATCACAGACTTGCTCACCTCAGGATATGGCCATTCTTCATTCCACTCCAGCAATTCAAGATACCCTTCTGCGAGGACTTGAACAGTGATGTTACGAATTGCAGTTTGGTCTTCAACATTGGGCCCAGTTCCATTTATTCCAAGCCTGGATAAATGTTTCAGCAGCCACCTCCGAGTGTATTGTAAACCATCTATAAAAAAAGTATCATTAAGTATACTTTGTTATAATTATGCAAATGAAGAGGTGACTGATGATCATGTGCTAATGTGCTACAGCACATTATACAAAATGAACTAAAATTACTGCAAGTCTGTTTTCTCTGCTTTCTTGAGACTTCAAATACAACTAACTACTAAACTAAACTTTGTGGCGCTACATCCCCAAAGGGTCTAGGCCTGCCAACCAACTGCTGCATCAGTTACCATAGGCAGATGGCAGGATTGGGGGGCATCTGGTCAGCATACTGACACCCAAGGTTGTTAATGGTGGTTTCCATGACCAGAGCCGCTACTTCTCTATCAAGTAGCTCCTCTGAATCACGAGGCTGAGTGCACCTCGTTCCCTACCTCAGATAAATCCGAGGAGGTACCGGGGATCGAACCCGGGCCGACAGATCTGTAGTCAACGATGCTAACCACAAGACCACACCGTCAGTCCAAATGCAACTAAGAAGTAGGACAATACTGACTCTCAAAATATTAAGACATTCTACATTTATTTACCTGTCAAATTATACACTGGGACACATTTCATAAAATAAAAAAATAAACATTTAGTTTTTGTCTTTTTTTTTTGTTCTTCTTATTAATAAACTAATAAAAAGGTTATAACTTGCCTGCTTGAATGCTAAGGAACTCTGCAAATTTCTTTTTCTCATACTCCACACTCTTTGCTATGATGTTAGGCCTATAAAAATCTAGAGTGAAGTTTGCCATGTCTAGCTTCATGAGATCTAGAGTCTGGAAATAAAAAAAAGATTGTTAAGTATGGCAACATGTTCTTTAATTCACTTGCATTAAACAAGATTTATATGTGGTTGAATTAGGCTGTTAGATAGGGTAATAGGCTCCACAATCATAAAATATACAATGAAATATATTTTAAAATTTGCACGAATTCAATTGGAATAACATACTAGGTAATACAAACCCAGGTCCAACTCTTTCCACCGCTTATGGATATAAGTTGATAAAACTATTATTAAAACTTTGGTACAGTGGACAAAATTACCTTGAACAGTCACTACGTTTCAGCCCGACCTCCAGGCCTTTCTCAGGTGAAATGAAGTCTACTCTCTTGTTGGTACGTTGTCAATGCCGGAAGGGGTCTCTGCCTTGCTCCCATTCCTGTTCGGAAAACCATCCTGCACACAGTCCTCCTCCATACCCTCGGCGCGTAACATGAAGGTGGTATCCCTGCGATATGCTTCAATCCATTCATTCGTACCAACAACAGAGTAGACTTCATTTCACCTGAGGAAGGCCTGGAGGTCAGGCTGAAACGTAGTGACAGTTCACGGTAATTTTATCCACTGTACCAAAGTTTTAACAATTGGAATAATATAAGCATATGTATTTTACTGTAAATATCAGTTCTAAACTATTTGTTATCTATAATAATAAGAGGAAGTGTTTGTCTGTCTGTCTGTCTGTGTGCGATGCCCAGTGAAATCTACTGCATGCAGAGATCTGAAATTTTAAAAATGTGTGTGTATCTAATGCTCTGGAGTTAACAACGAAGTCATTCTCCTTGAGTCAAGGGTTGTCAAGCAATCTTGAATCATGGAATTTCTAAAAAATGTCTGAATTCTTTTAAAGGTTTCAAAATCATCGCTCTAGCTCAAAAGTTCTCATAGGTGTTGTCACTAAGATTTATAAAAGCTTGGCCAGCGCTCACAGAAGGCATCTTCTGCTAAATTCTGCTTCAGAATAAGATGCAATAGAGAAACAGTACCTGCCATATTTTTAAATTCTGGTCGGAAATACAGTAGAGTCCCGCTATTCCAAACTAATTGGGACCGAAGACTGTTCAGTTTAGCTGGAATTCGGAACAGGCAGATTTCATGAATAATATCAACGTATTGACTTGTTAAGGAGTAAATTAAGTGCGCGGAATTGTATAAATGGAGCAAACATACGCTGTAAGTAACCAGCTTTCATTCCAGTTTAGTTTCAGGCATTTTCATTAAGCTTAGGCTCTATGTATGTCTCTATTTAACTTCTTTGTATAACAATAAATGTACGTTTTTTCACAAACGTCTTTTTGATTTCATCTGTTTTTAAGTAAAAAAAATGGGTATTTTTCTGAACTCTGTTCAGAATAGGCGGATTTTTGGAATAGTGGGGTTCGGACCAGCAGGACTCTACTGTATAAAAAAGACCTACTAGTTATTTAACAAAAAGCTTTAAAATTTTAAATACAGGTTTCCATCTCATCAAGAAGACTGACTGGGAATTTCTCTGAGAATCCAGAAAAATGCTGTTAGTCTGTTTTTAAATTTTCAAACTAAAAAAGGTAATGCACATGACACACGACGTGACATACAGCCTACTATGCCAGAAATATGAATAAACAACAACTCTATGGGTCACAGGAAATATACTTTTTGCACCACAGTGTCTTTTCCAGTACTTTTACCCATAAATGAAAAAGTTTCCAGTAAAGCTATACTTACTTCTAGAATGCCTTTAAACATTGGCACAACTTCTTTGGTCTGAGTGAGTTCTCTTATTTTCTCATCTCTCACTGGCGCACACAACTTCCCCATCACAGATATCACATACTGAGCATAGTGCTGCAACAGAAACATTCATGTAAGAAAAATTTCAAGCAAATTTTCAAAGAAAGAAAGAAAGAAAGAAAAAAATGTGCACTGAATTAACGTCTGAGAAGATGATTCCAAGCATTCAGGGCAAGTATAGATTTTTTGGCATATCTTAAGCAAATGAGCTTCATGGTTCTTGAACTCGAGTTCAGTGGCATCATGTTTGGGCTGCAATGTATTTATCATCCAGATAGAGACATTGCAAGATATGTATTGGATGTTTAGCTAGCGATCATCTTTGGGAACATGGTAAACTCAAATGCTAAGAGCTTCCCTTTTATGAAGTATTTTCAAAAACAGTGGGAGTGCTGCTGCAGAAAAATTTTAGCCCTTGTTTTAAAATTGTGTAAAAGGAAACAAACATGTATAAAATAAAATAAATTCAGAAACTTAATAAAATCCTAAAAGGACAAAATCAAATATTTTGTTACTTACTTTAACTTAAATGTTTATAGTTCAAGCTTGATCTATTCATTTAAAAATGAAATCTATTCTTCTTATTTTAATTTGCACGAAAAGATCAATAATTTTCTCCTTGATCTCTGGATGACAAATGAGGCTATGCAGTCCATTGAAAGGACTGCAAGCGTATTTAGTATTTTCCAGTGCTTTTTAAAAGAGTTTTATTCTTCTGAATGTTGAAAAGCAGCATTCTGCCTCTGATATGGTCATGGGAACTGTCAGGATGATTTTAGCAGTTTCATAATTTCACTAAAAACATTTAGATTATTGTTCAAGATAAATTTCAGTAGCTCACTTAATTTGCAATACTTATGAATATCAGACCTACAATAGCATACTTTAATTTCAGTTTCACGCTTTTCTTTTTAAGCACAACACACGCGGAACAAAAAACAAAAACTAACTTCCACCAGTACACTAGGGTCGGCACTGCGGGAGCGATAGAGCTCTCAATCCCTCACAGCCAGCTTCCTATGTGCGCATGCACACAACAGTCAAACACTATGTCACTGGAACTGTGAAGCACACAGTTCCATACAAAGATTTTTGTATCTTTTTCATAAACTGGGAGATGGCTACTGACATTAAGCTTAAGGATTATATATTGTACAAGTATAGGGGGTGCTGCAGTTCCACAGTGCCTATAAGCAAGCCGCCACTGTTCAAAAACCAAAATTTCCTAAACATTGTTATTATTGGTGGGTTAAAATAATAAAAAGAGTTATCTACGCTATATTATGTAGTAACTATTTATATCTAGAAACATACCTGGAAATCAAGAACTCCTTCAACAGCTTGTTGCCTAATAAGATCTGCATCTAAAACTTCTGCAATCTGTTCTTTCAGTTTTGTGTGCTGGGGCAATAGAAGGGACATCATGTTCTGAAATAAAATTTTTAAAATAATTTATATTCCATACCGTAGAACAAACTGTTCTGATTTTGACATGTGTTTGCAAACTTTTCCTTTACCGCTGCTCATGACCCCAAAAAACGTACTTTTGAATTTCAAAATAATGAAAATTTGTATTACAATGTGAAAATAAACATAATCCCCTTTTTAAATAAATTCCAGCAAAAATTGTTTTATTTGGACTAAATATTAATACTGACTCAATTTTAAGGAATACTTTTACAATTTTCTGTACTTATTCCCTTGTGACTTCGTGAACAAATAAATGCAATGGCCATATTGTTTTAAAGAGCCAATTTTCGCTCCAAAATGAGCTGCTTACTGCACATCATGCAGCCAAGGTGAAAGCAACACAGGATTAATCTGCAATGTGATGCACGTTATGGCACATTTTACAACTCACTGATTGTTTCATAAATTCTAACTTCTATGGCTTCTCAAACTTTCTTTTTCGAATGCTGGAATACAAATTCAATTTAGTTTTTAGAAATACTTATTTCCTAAATTCTTCCAGATACAATTACAAGCATTCACTCTGAACTTATGAAAAGCTCAAAATGAATAAGTATTTTCTACAGTGAATGAAATACAAGTGGCTGGAAGTTTAAATTAAACTGGGGGGGGGGGGGGAACATGGTTTTAGTAGGCTAACTCATAACAATGGTGAGTGGATTACAAAATTTGCATAGCATTATATATCAAGCACACTGTTTTCCACAACAACAGTTCAGACCCTTCCCTTGTAAGAAGATGATATCCATTTCCAGTGGCCTGTCACAGAGGTAATCAGAATATAATTATCAGGGCCCGGATTCTGATGACCTAAAATAGTTTGAAAAATGACCTATAAAATGACCCAAAATTTTAAATAAAAGACTTAATAATTATAAAAAATGACCTAAAAACTGACATTTTATTTATAAAAAATTATTATTGTTCACACAAACTTATAGACTAGTTTGTGCATAATTGTAAAAACTGTCAATAACTCTAATGTTGTGAATGTTCTTTTCTCACGGAAATTTATACTGGCACTGAGGCACTGGTGAGTCAAAATTCGGCATTTCCTTTTGTGGCCTGCCGGATTATATTGTTGTTTATTGAGGGTAACTTAAACAGTAGTTTGCACTCTCAAATCCAAGCAGGTGGCAGACTATGGTACCAAGTCAATCTAATAACTAGAGCCCGGATTTCCATGCAAATGCATGTTTTTATATACGTTGGTTAGACTTCTCAAACTTTGTAGTTACTCATTACCAGGGCTAGGATTTATATGTAATTACATATTTCTTAATTTCACATCTAGACACATTTTTTTCACTTATCTCCATCTATTATGTTCTCCTCTATTCAAATTAAACAAATTTATTTTACATATTTTCCCATATTTCTGACATTAGTACATATTTATATGTAAAATAAATATTTGTCCATATTTAGTGATTTTAATGCAATATTCGTACATATTTCATTCTTAAGAGTAAAATTATATAAAAGTGATGTTTTCAGTGACAGAAAATGTGGCAGCACAGGATAAGTTTACGGTTATCTCCAGAAATGAATGTGTGAAAAATGATTTGTGTTACAATGAATCAAATTTTTGTAATATAACAAAAATAATTCAGAAACTGCAAAATAATAATCTCACATTACCTGGAAATATTGACATTGTGAAAATCGTGATTCATGAACTCAAATGTATACGTGGACATTTAGCCAATCTTATCAAATGTAAAGAGGACAATGTGTTTTCAAGAAATCCAGGCTTTGAAGAAATGTGTAAAATCAGTGCAATCTTAAGTAGCTCGTCAAATGTAAAACTAGAATCAGTGAATTTTAAACACGCGCCAGTCACTTTGTGTGTAGTAGAACGAAGCTTCAGCCAATACAAATTACTTTTGAAAATTTAAAACAACATTCTGTGGCATACTGTTATGATAGCAGAAATAATCAATGAATGAATACAAATAAAGTAAGTGATCTGAAAAAAAAATGAATAATTTAATTTATGAATCCAGTATTTGTAATGCATTTTTATAGGTTCTAAAAGTAACAATATGTAGTGTCTAGTGGTTAAATTTGTTTTGATGTCCATATTTTACAAAATATATTTGCATATGTACGTATTTTGACATTTTTAGTAGGCCTACATATATATGTACATATTTTAACATTTTTAAGTACATATATATGTACATATTTTGACATTTATTAGTACATATAAATCCTAGCCCTGCTCATTACATGACTTATGGATTCCAAATAACCATATTTTTTCCGTGCATGTTTGCATATTTCGGCCTTTTTATGGCAAAATTCATGCATAATGGATGTTTCGTATTTTTTGGGTGTAATGTAGCATATTCAGACTTTTTAATGCATATAAGCCCTCATTTTTTTGTTTTAGTGCATAATATCAAGTTACCATGCATAACTCTGTATATTATGAATGTGCCTCCATAAAATCTCGGCTTTTCAAAGAAACGTAAAAATGTTGTATTGTATTACCATTGTTATATTTTGATTGACTTGTCAACAGAGTTTGCCACCTGCATCAATTTGAGAGTGCAATCTACTGTTTGTCCTAAACAAACAGTAATATAATACACCAGGATACAAAAGAAAATTCCGCTTCGCCGACCCCCACCACCTTCCATTGAAAGAAAACTGCTAAACAGAATGTTCACTGCTTGAATTTGTGAGTCACTAGCCATTGTTGAAGACTTTAGAATCGTGTTGTAGAGAAATGGGTGTGACAATTAGGGAAAAACTTAAGTTCAAATCCCGATCTTAAACTTCTGAAAACAGTGAAATTGAAATAAATATTGCAGTAGGCCTACAGTGCGGATTTTTGATAGTGCACGTTTTGCCCTTCATTGTGCATATTTGGAGATACGATAGCGCATGAATGCATGCATATTTTTAAGTTTGATAGTGCATGAAAATCCGGGCTTTACTAATAACAATAGTAATATAATACTAAATTTTGGTGTTTCTTTGATTCTCATTTCCGACTGAGACATGTCAACACTTTAACGCCAAATTTTTCCTTCTTGCATAAAACAAACAACACTTCAAAGACAGCCCCGCTAGCGACAAAAAAAGTTAATACACTCAATGTAAATACATGAAAATGACTAAATAAGGAAGCAAATGACATGAAAACTACAAAATAATGACCTAATATTGAAATAAATGCCCTAAAAATATTAAATTGCATAAAATGACAAAAGATGACCTAATAAAAATGTATTTCTATAATCGAGAGACCATGATTAGGATTTATCTACAAGTTGGCAATGTCTATGCAGCATCAATAAAAAGATGACGTGTCATTAGAATCCGGGCCCTGATAATAATGTATTTTTCTTGTTTTTCGGAAGAAAAGAGCATTACCTCCTTCAGATCATTCAACAGAACCATAGCCAGGTTGTAGTTAGGGGGCACCTCCTTTAGTTCTTGCTCCAGCATATCCCAGAAAGCTTTGTGTACAGTCTCCTTCACCTGCTTATGAATGCTGAAAGTACAAAATATAATAATCCATCTGAATACGTGAATGTTTAACTTCACCTGTTTAATATAAAACTTCTTAAGCTCATTTAATACCTTTATTGCTAAGTATGAGGAACATTTATTTAGCAAAGACTGCAGAATTCTTTATTGCTACAATGATAAGGTCATTGGTTCTTGAACTATGGGGATGTTTGCACGAGTTTCACAATAACACTTCAAAGAATATTTGGAAATATTAGGGAATTTCTGAGTTGGCAATTACCAAGTCAACTTGGTCACCAGTAGATATATAAGCATTCATGAGCCACAGATTATTGTCTCTGTTGGACACTACATGAGAATATTATAGGAGAAAAATTCCTCCGGCACTGGGACTTGAACCCAGGACCTTTGGCTATTCGCGCCAATGCTCTACCAACTGAGCTAAGCCGGAGCTCATGAATTGAGCTCCGGCTTAGCTCAGTTGGTAGAGCATTGGCGCGAATAGCCAAAGGTCCTGGGTTCAAGTCCCAGTGCCGGAGGAATTTTTCTCCTATAATATTGGTCACCAGTGTTGCAAAACTAAAATTTCACTCAATTAAAATGAATAAGATGTATCATTAA
Organism: Ectobius pallidus; assembly: GCA_964059195.1. Lineage (NCBI taxonomy): Eukaryota > Metazoa > Arthropoda > Insecta > Blattodea > Ectobiidae > Ectobius > Ectobius pallidus. Next base: position 45,158,525 of record CAXKWD010000004.1, on the reverse strand, counting down.
TATTAGCAGAAGAATTATTATGGGCCTGAAGTTGAACATTTACAAAAATCAAATTACTCACATAGGTGAAGCTTGACCCTATTGAATTAGAATTAGATACCAAACTCTGAAGCCTCATTAATTACCTGAAATTAGTAATTTTAATTCCAACATCTAAGTATGGAAACTTTTGTGGACGTTATACTGTTAATGTGTATTATTTTAATTAATATTTCGGGTTTAAAATAAGGTGACCATTTTGAATGATTGTACATAAATATATTTTTTTTTAATTACAACCTATTACAAAAACTGGGATGTCAAATCATACTGAATTATTATTCGAAGTGTAAGGTTGAATCTCCCTGGCTGTATACCTGTTAGAGTTACAAAATGTCACCACAGAAAGAGAACAGTAAAAATCTAACAAATGGTGGTGTCCGGGAAGTCTGAATCGATTAATGACATGATGTGGACTCTCTTGGATAAATATTCAGAGTACAGCATATTCATGAGTATCATATAGACATTTTAGAGAAATGTTAAGAAACAAAAAATCCCAGTTATAAATGTACATTTCAGTGTTTATACAAAACTATTATATCTGAGGGTTTATTTCTGGGCCTACTGGACTTACCTATCATCTGGTGGTTCAAGCTTTTCAAGCTTGAAATTCCGGTCGACTGCAATTTCATGTGCAAGTACCATGTTGTTCATTCCATTAGCAGCTTTCATTATCTCTTCAAGGGATACAAATTTAGGTGGTGAGGCTGCTATACCTGGGATCATAAATCTCTGTGAGGTTTTCTGCCTGGGAAAAGAAAACTACCATATATTTATCTCCCTTACAGCAAGCAAACACAAGCATTTACAGACATATTAATTTGTGTTGTTCACTCCAAACTCAATATTCGCCAGACTGAATTAATTATAAACAACTGCTGGCAGTCAGTGCTTGCCATATCCAACTAGGGGACAGCTAGGAGATTGATCTTATTTAATATTAGTACGGTAGTCAATGCCTTGGAAAAATGTTGGAATCATACCCACACAAACAGGTTGCTGTGCATAACTGAGTTAAGACTTAAACCGGGATATGTGAGTCAGTTGGAGAATTTCATGTTGTACCGGAATGTTGCATTGGTAGCTCAATTGGTAGAGCAGCACGGAGAGCCAAAGATCCTGGTAAAAATCCCAGCTAGAACACTGAATTTTTCAGTCTGACTCTGCCTTTCCATCTTAGCCTACTCATGACCAATATGAAAAAATTATCGTTCCACTGTGATCTACGATGTAGTAGCCCGAGCCTTAAAGTACTTCTGCAGGGGTATAAGTTTAACAGCATAATTATTTACTTAAAACATGTGGATTTTTATCCACATGTTACAATTGTCATTCACAGAAAACATCGAATTTGCTAAAATTTTCTTAATCAACTTCAAAATTAAAGCCCACTGACGATTTCACTTAATGACTGCTTTATAAATATGTCAATTCAGATTTGAAAGACTTAATACCTTCCCAAGGGGTTAGAAGAGTATGTTTTTCTAGAAACTGAATACTGATGAAATACCTTTTAAAATCCTTAGTTCATCTATTCACGAGTCCTAAGTAAAATGTGTGTCAATGTTTAATTTCTGCAATTATTACATTAGAGAATGTGAGCAGTAGTGAGGGTTATTGGGTTTATAAGTACTGCATACGTTTTATCTTGTGGATATTGTTCAGTAGGGAAGGTACATATTTATGTATATACATTTATGTAACAGTAGATTTAATCCACAATATTGATGCACTTGGTTCTACATGCTCATCCTATAAAAACCTGTACAAATCACTATGTATAGTGATAGTATCTTCAAGTATATAAGATATAAGGGAGGAGGGAGAAGGGAGGGTTAGGTATCAGTATCATAGGTGCTATGGCAACTGGGTATGGCCATCTTTAATTAATTTCATAATTGAATTTGGTATTATATTATATTTTACTAGCAGGTGTACGTGGCTTCGCCCGCGATTATTTACTCAACTGCTAGATGTTTTGTTTAAATCATTCATTTAACCAAAAAATAATTAAAACATATTTATCACCACTGATATCATTGCTACGTAAATTACAGGAATTACATAATTTTATTCTTAACTGTATTGTTTAATGTTAAAAATATAAATAATTAAATGAACAAAATCAATCTTATGCTGCCATATGGGCATACAAATTCAAAATGAAAAAATTAAAATGAACCATAGATTCATGAACCTTATCCAATCATGCATAAACACTTTTATTATAACTATTGATATTTAAAATTAACTAAAACCCGGCTTCAAGGTGCATTTCACAGAAAATGCGCCACCTGGGGGAAAAAAATACCTCAGATACGAGTTCCCTAGCCCAAAAAACCTGCAAAGAGTGTTTCGTCCAAATCGTTCAATATTTTCCCATTAAGTCACACAATAATTCTCCCCTTCTGTTCACCTATGTTTTGAAAAATCAGATCTCTGCGAATCATAAACAAATGAATGAAGATAGCAACCGAGCAAGGCCAACTTTAATTAATTTCACAATTGAATACTGTTTTCCACAACAATCGAATTGCTTGTGTTTCTTATGGAAGGTATTTCGTCTTCTTGAAAACATTTGTTTTTTGGCATTAAAAATAAAAATTTTGCAAAATCTTTTCTTAGTGTGTATACATTACGAAACGAAGGTACTGTCAAAATTCAAAGTCTCTGCCTGTTATAGTTTAGGCTCTAGGTTGATTCTCTATCAGTCAGTCATTAAGTCAGCCAGGACAACGCAGCCTCTTACATACATAGAGATCGAAATCAGACACTATATAGGCTACCTCTTCTCCTGCTCAGAATCGTCATCAGTACTAGTTGCCCCCTCACTCTCACTCCGTTGTCGTGAAGTTCCTCCACTAGCACCTGCACCATTCCAATCATCTATGTTGTTATCCTTGTCTTTGCCAGATCTTGGAGACTGATCTTTTGCAGAATCTTTCCAAGAATTGGTTGAGTCATGGCCTTTTCCATCCATCTCTGGATTATCAACACTGAAATGAAGGATTTCTTATAATAAGAATAGAAATGTATAGGAAGCAAACTCAACATTGAAGAGTCGGTCAAGGACATTCATGTGTGATTCTCTTCCTGATACTCAAGTTGTGCACAGCATGTAGCATATATGGAATTAGGCCTGCCATGCTACAATACACCACAGTCTCGCAAACTCGGCACTTGATAACCCTGCAGTTTGGACTATTCAGCAATCATTGCAGGAAAATAAACAATCTTTTGGCAAGAAATGAAGTAAACTATTTTGTTGTGATTTACTGACACATAATTATTGTTTCACAATAGTCTACTGCGATACTAGTTCCAGAAGTGGTGCATACGGATCTAGGAAAGGGTTTTTTCAATTTCCGAGATCCGTTAAGCGCTTACGGAACGAGTATTGCATGCTATTTTTTGCACGATGATTATTTAAAACAATATAATTATATCAATTGAGATATTAGCTGAAAATATTATGTATAAGCTTACATATTATTGAAAATGGATGTTATATTTTAGAAAGTGATTCGCATGTGTCGGTTGTTATGGGGACGGAATATTTGTCCTGTTAAAGCCGACACAAACTGGGGGGGGGGGCCTTGGTTCCAGCCTTCGTTAAAAGCTTGTATTGTGATGGTTTTACTTACGGCACTAGTGCTTTTTGTAATTTTTTCAGCATTGAGATTTATTTTGTTTTCACAGCAACCAGATTGCGTGTGGGAATGTCAAGTTACAATCCACAGCAGCAATATTCGCAAGTACCACTAATTATTTACATCTGGAGGGGAAGAAAGATTGTATCTTCAGCTTTATTAGCTATTGAATAAGATACTGCTACTGATCAACTAATATAGAACAAATTCTCGGTGTATGTAACAGAGGGGATCACAGGAGATTTGCCCCCCCCTCCCAGTAAAAACGTTGAAATCTTGCTCCTGCATAAAGTAAGTTTTTGTTGTTTCTCATGGTCAGAAATTTCAGATTCTAAGTAACAACAAATATGTGTTTCCTCATTTTCCTCCATTCCTCTACACCTGCATGAGGACACTCTACAATGCTTTAGACATCCCCCATACTTGATACATAAATAATTATTTAAAAAAATCAATTCCCTCTGGTATTACTACGGTACTACAGAGAATACTGCTCTGACAATTTTTACCTACATAGTTATGGGTGCATTTGTAAATTCATTTATTATTCTGGTTAAATTTACTGTTTCATGTTACTTAATCAATTACTAATCAATGCTGCTACCGTGAAGCCAACAGTTCCAAAACATTTTAGGCTCATAATTTTTATAAGAACTCTTGGCAATAGAATTTCCTATTTTAACTCACCTGTCTGGCATGTCTGCAGTTGTTACAAAATTTTGGCTAGAACAAAATGATGACTTCACAATACCAACTAATGATACTGGTAGGTACTTGACACAAAGCAGTCTTCCTCCTTACTGTCGGTAAGGTACCAAACACAAGCAAAACTATAAGATTTGTAAATTCTGGCTCAAAAGCTGATTGCCGTGAGAAAGAGGTCAGACTCAGCTGTTTTAAAATTAATTTCAGGAAGTGTTCAGAACTAAAACACTCAGGTCTTTCAACACTTCATGGCCAGCTGCCAAGTAAGGAAATAGTATTAAATGGTGTATAGTGTAAACAAAAAATATAGGCCTACATAAAATTAATGGGTAGGCCTGCAAAGTTTGCAAGTAGGCCTATATCAATTAATTACACACCACTGAAATATTATACTTCCTAAAGAGACACAATGGGGAACAAAGGAATTGCAATGAAATTGCAATGCAAATTACACCCCACGTTAAATACATATTGACTAATAATGTCCTGCAGAGCATAAAACTTACGTGTGGAGAATTTTAGGTGTGATATTGATGTGGTAAGTTTCACTAAAATTTCACTGTTCTGTTCGAGTCTTCGCTTCCGTCATATTTACACAATGGATCAGCTGTGTTTGCGGAATGTTTGTTTATTTCCGTGACGTCATGCAGCAGAACAGACGAACGAAAGAAAAAGAAAGTAAAAATGTCATGGTCAAATGAACATACGGAATATGCACGGATAAAAAAAATAAAAAAAGGAATAAAGGTAGTTAAAGATGTAGATGCGTTAAACAGAACCAATAGGTTTTGTACACTGTTCGTTTTCGCCAAGTTTGGTTATATACATGTTTGGTTTGTGGATATAAACTACGGTACGAACCTTCCGAATGACAAAATACTTGGCTCCAATTTAGCTCGTTAATCTGCCATTCTCCCTATGTCATGTACTTTTTTTTCTCTCTCTCTCTCTCTCTTACGGTTCCTTGAATAAAAATAAAATAAAAAATAAAAATTATGAAACTTAATATGAGACTCACAAACTTTTAAGCTGTTCCTGTGGGCGGATACATTGTGAGGTTAGGTTAATTATGCATAGGTTATGTCACATTCAATCTATTTATTATGAATGAAAGATAATTGGCACCCAAAGTCTTTGCTATGGAAAGATGTCAGAGATTCGTTTCTGAGTCCACAGTACATCACCTGCTACTGACTGCAGTGCTTTTCACATTGTTCATAGATGCACTTTGCATCTGGCTGATGAAACTTCTTAAATCTGCATATCCCGGTGGAAACCATGCACAGTGAAGCGCATAACAATATGTCTGAGCTTAACTTGTAGTCCCCATGTCTCCAATCACAGGTTATAGCATCTGTGCTATAGAAATCGCTCCATATTTCTTCTTCATTTTTAGCTTCTCCAATAGTTGTTCATATAGGTGGAGGCAACAATAGTCTGAAAAGAAGCTCTTCCATGAAGAAAAGTTCCCCGGTCATTTCATAAGCTGGCGCATATTTAGAAACATGCAAAATTTTCTTTAAGATCACTTTTCATCTTTCCAGCTGCTCCAGATGATTCAGTTCCAGATGTGGCCAAATAATTTCCAGTCCATATGTCTCATGTCATTTATAGCGCTCTAATCGCAGCGATAACCTGGTCATTGATGTGATGAGTGAATACATTTCCAAAGGTTTGAAATGTGGTCCCTAGATACCGGTACTTGAAGTCAGCTAAAATTTTTAAGGCTCTTTCTTCTATGTAAAAAGTTGCTGGTTTTCCTCCCTTCCTAAATGTCTTCCTTGTTTAGATCTAGTTCGTTTTCTTTTGTCCATTTCATCAGCAGACCAAGTGCATTCTGAAGTTATTCCTGGGACTTTAAGGCTAGCACCATGTCATCCGTGTACATATACAGAGTGATGTCTTCTGGGATGATCTCTGCAACATCCACTGTAGCTACGATAAATAGTACTGGGCTTAAAGGGTCTCCCAACAACACCCCCGTGGTCTGTAGTATTAGTGTTGATGTCATAATCCCGTTGATCACAACGAAGATTGAAGTCAGAATATTTCTGATGAGTAGCTTTGAAAATGTTGCTAAATGAATCTACTTATTTATTCTCTGATCATACAAATGATATGGGATATAATACAGATTGCTAATATAAATGCAAATGATAAAAAATACAGATTGATTTACTGGTTACCCATCCTTTGTATGGGTGAAAAGGTATTTTGCATGGCTTTTAGACACTTCCAAGAAACATCACTTGAAATCGTACTTCGTTTCAGTACACCTGATGCTCTTCTGGATTCTGTTTGTTTATTTGTGCAGTAGACCTATTATTTTAATATTTTATTTATGTGTGTACGAATGTTTCAAAAGCCAGAACAATCTCATCTATGTGATAAAATTCATCGGGTCAAGCCTGGAAGCAGAGACCAGAATTAGTTGCTTGTAGAATATTGCCTAGCACTCTAGCAAGATGTCAGAAGAGCATGGTTTGAAGGTTTGCATGTAGCTAAATGCAGATAGGCACCATTCTGAAATGCTGGAAGAATGGCAGGTGCACTGAAAAAGAAGTAACGGTACAGTTACTTCCTAGTGATGTATCTTGGGTAAGACTAAAAACCATGCAAAGTACTTTTTGTAACCTACAAAGGACGGATATCCAAACAAGAACTGATAATTACGCAACAAAAAACCACATCGTTCTTAAACCATGATCACTCATGCCTATGGTTGTCACACCATCACTCGTGTGTTAGATTTAATCTAACATACGTTTTGTTTTACTTTTATAGCTATTAAATGTAACTTAACTCAAATGCAAATTTACAATAAGTTTCTAAGTAACCATTTTAACATTTTGTTATAGAAAATATTGTTATATTTTCTTTTTAAAAAAACATAATAACTTAATAATAATAATAATAATAATAATAATTATAATAATAATAATAAAAAATGACCTTTCAAAAAAAATATTTGATTACAAAAATTACATGATTGGGTACACTTTAGAAATACACTTAACCTTTGAAGAGCAAGGAAGGACATGTGGAAAGGGAAACAACAGCGAGTATATACGTTAAAAAATAAAGTATAGTGGATGAGAGTCTCTTGAGCTTGCAGTTTGATTACTGGATTACCAGTAATTAATTCTGAGCTAGTAACAGGCAAAAGCTCAGAATTAATAAGTCCATTCACCTACCTGGAAGCCCAAAACTATTGTCAAAGTCAGAATAGCCTCAAGCCATAAAGTAAAGTAGGCCTACTCCCTGTACAGCTCGTGAAAGCCCATAGGTTTCCATTTTAGACATTCCGTATATGAAGGAGATAAGATCATACGCCTTATCCACCAGTTGCCTTTGCCCCAAGGATTGCTCCTGGTACTTATTTCTGTTAGAGGCTGAGTCGACCCCAGGGCCATAGTGCCACCAGAAGAATTATGCCAGTTGAGAAATCCCACAGCCTCCATTTTGCAGTGGAATGGTTCAACCAACTGCTCCATGGCGTGCAAATAAGTACATTTCTTACTAATTTAGATTTTAAAATTTTATTGCTGATGCTAAAATAATGGAGCAAGATTATAGAGAATCCCCCTTAACATTGCGTCCCAAGTCCTGTGCAATAATTCCTCCAATCAGGTTTATTGGTTTCTTTTCTTGTTGAATGCATGGGAAAGAAGTAATATTGATATAAGGATTTTGCCAATTACAGAGTACTGGTAAAATTTTTTCTAGCAAAAATAGCACTGATATTAATAATTGTAACAATTGTAAAGATTAATCATTAATGTTAAATTTTTTATTTTCATCCTGTATGAAATTTAAACTGTAAACGTGTAAAATATACTGTAATTTGTAATTGTTTGGTGCATCCCATAACATGTACAGGTAGGGAAAAAAAACGGACCGACTAAAATATCCAAGTTGCCATATGAGCCACTGCACATGCCAAGCGGCATTCACAGGATAGCAGCTGTCAGAGAAGTTCAAGGCTATTGGACAAAATATTATGACCTGAAAACGTTGTTGGACCGACTGGTCAGTCCAATAGCCTATTTGATTTTTTATTAATTTTTTATTTTTCAGTTTTATTGACATATATTTTGGTTTTGGTAGAGGAAGACAAGATGCACCTTCCAGATAAATATTTTTTTGGGGGCAAATAATAGCCCAAAATTAATATTTCTATTATATACTTAAAGAATACTGACAGTCACGGGAATCGAACCTGCGACCTTTCGCATGAAGGTCATGCGCCCCAAGCACCTGAGCTATTCAACTAAGACAAAAGCAGTAACCAGCTGCGTGGCTGTTGTCCAACTACACAGGTCTAAGGAATACTCATGAACACTGGTGTGAATAAGGCTCTGAAATCAGCTACAAGAGTCGGTCCGCTTTTTTTTTCTCTACCTGTACATGTTCAGATGAACTAAATAAATTAAATTCTATTCTATTCTACACTTTTTTTTTGGGTTGTCATTGCTGAAAATGTATATCTTTTTTTGAGGGAGCCTTATAACTGATACTTCTTGTCTATATTCAGTTATGTTTATTTATTCCAAAGAAATCTTGCATTTTCCAGATACCAAACGTCCAGTAAATCTGGTAGTTTATTTAATTTAAGTCTCTATTACAGCAAATAGAATCTTAAGTTTTGCTTAAAATTTAAAATAGTTTACAGTGTTGCTAAATGCATTCTGAATAGTTTTATTTTCTTCGTGAAAATTCAGCTTCAAACTCATAGCAAGTCTTTCCAGATTCACATTCAATAATGACAGTTCCAGAATACTTTCCAGAAATCAGCCTGAATTTATCCTTGTATTGGGAGATGTCCATCTTGGAATCTTCTGGAGCACACGCTTCCACCTGAAATATAATAGTCAGTATTAATAACAGTGATCAGTGTGTAATTTTTGTTTCTTCAGTTGACTTGAATGTTTTTACTGATTCTGCGTAATTGGAAGACACTGATCACCAGTCCTTTTTTCTAAAATAAATTTAAGGAGTACTCTCGCTTTTGACTTGATGAAACATTGCCAAACTTACCTATATATTTAAAATTAAAGTGGAATCACACACAATATGCATGTTATATGACTAAGGCCGGTATTCATAGTCGCAATAAGTCATACTTATATCCAAGTCTAACTTTAATCTCATCTTAAGTTGAATTTCTGGCACAAACAAGTCATACTTATGACGTAATTACTTTATAAAGTGAGACTTGACAAAGTCGAGCTTTTGCTATTCATAGATGCTAAAGTACAACTTATTTGTTGAAATAAGATGGTCAAGGGTCTCCCTGACTTCATTTTAAGCCAGAACCATGGACAGTTATTTTGAGGATCTGGGAGAGGTGTTAGAAGAAAATAGCGTTACTTGAGAAACATGATAAATCCATTTAAATTCTACATTGACAGTGCATTTTAAAAGAGGTTTCATTTGAAGAAAACAATTTTGGAAATATCAATTGGCTTTCTTTCATCAGAATTTCTCTCCACTGGCATTTCATGTTGGCCCAAAGCTTCGTAAACTGTTTTCAATCTTTCCAAAACTCAATTCAATAAATAGATAAGCGTACCGGTATTAATTCTGAATGATCTCCAAGCTAATATATACACAGAATATTCTTAAGAAAGTATTGAACAGTTTACTTACACACTGCATAATATGACTGGATGAATTGAATTCTTTGTTTACAGTGCACAGCACCGTCTGTATTTTTATATCATGACAGCGAAATATGTACTCAGATGGCTTTGCATTACACAAATTTTAAAAAATCTTAAATATGATTGGCTAATACAATTATTATGGCAGTGAATGTGCGATTTTTCATATTATCATGTTCGACTTTAATATGTAGAACAAGTACAGCTTTATGAAGTTAAACTTAACAAAGTACGACTTCAAAGAAGACTATGAATACGAAAAACATATAAGTCTACTCGTCTAATAAGCTCAGCTTTATAAAGTCATACTTAAGTCGCCAGCTATGAATACCTATGGTCCTCTGGGTAATTAGGAGAGAATTGAAGGGACAAGATCCGAGCACATGGCCTGGTGTTTCAGTCTCCTTTGCACATCTGCGACAAATTACAGACAAATCAGTGGTAGCAGCACACTTTTGGGATGATGGACATGAAGTTGACAGGGATCCAGAATTACTAAAATGTGTCCGTGGCTACAAGGAGCTGTCGGTCTGGGAGAGAATTTTTATTCACAAGAAGGGGAACCAACTGAAGAATTTCAATATCCCGACCAATGAAGACTTCACCTCAAAGTTTGTACCATGTCTGCGGGAGGGTGCCACGGCAGTTGAAGTGTAGCTGTTGACAATGGTAGCGAAGGCACCGAAACTAGTACTATAGGTAAACTATACCAAAAGTGAAGTTTTTGTGTAAAATTCAACTCTTATATAATTATTATATATAATTATTATTGAATCAAAGATTTGCATATTGCCTGGATGTTAAAGCAAAAGAAGCAGCACCAAGCCCCTAGCCCTTTTAATTCAGTGATTGTGATAAGAAAAACTTAAATTTAGAAGGTTAATTATTGAGAAAAGTCATATAAAGTACATATTTATAGAAACTAGAGAAATTATACTCTCATATTTGACAAAAGCTGTAGAACATTTTCATGAAAATTGCTAAGTTCATGGGTTGATGAATCCTCAAGGCTTGGTTCAAGAAACATTTCGTTTTCCTTTTAAGGGTCAGAGTGCGATTTACCTGGGGGGAGGAGGAGAATTTCCTGTCTCGTAAAACTGTTTCCCTGGTAGATAACAGCAATATTTTTTCCTGCCAAGGAAAATTATTTTCACCTCTTTCTCTGTAAATCATATTAATAACAACTATTGCCAGGATCTGTAAGACATATCATTGTAACTACTGGTAAACATGCAACTACAGATGCTTGCTATTTTATTATGTATGGTATAGCATGGGTTATATTTATTAACTATTTCCCCCCCTCTCATGAAGAAGCTTGATTTGCACCCTGCTAAGAGACATTAAAAATGTTAGGGTATGCATCGTGCAACATTCTTCAGAATAAGACCACTACTAAAGAAAGTCATATGTGTTGTTATAAAGATAAACGCATGTGAATGTTCCACATGTTTTACCATAGCCCACAACTATCTGTACTCAGTAATGTAATTTCAATACACTTTTTAATAAAGGTCACTTTCCAAGAGATTTTTTTTTTTTTCTGATTGCCTTTGTAATTTTCAATCAATGTGATTTTTCTCCGCCTTCTCAATTGTTATGCATGTATTACATTTATTTTGTTTTAAAAATTTTAAGATAATGTCTACATAAAATTGTCTTTAACAGACTGATCTTGGTAGGCTGTATCTTCTGGTAACCTCAGACACGGCAGCTATGATTATTATTATTTTCTCTCTTATTTATTTCTGAATTTTCAATGTCTGAAGAATGCGAGTTAAATGTTCCCCCCCCTCATGAAAAAGCTTGATTTGCACCCTGCTAAGGGGGCATTAAAAATGTTAGGGTATGCATCGTGCAGCATTCCTTCAGAATAAGAGCACTACTAAAGAAAGTTATGTGAGGTTATAAAGATAAAGATAAAGATTGTTCCTCATAAGACTTTTAAAATCAGCGTTGTTTACAGCTGTGAAATACCTACTGGATCAAGTGGGCAATTCATTGGTTCAAGTCCTTTCTCTTTCATTTTCTTGATGGTCTCTGGATTACTTTGAGCTTTCCTCATTTCATCGCACATGTCCTTTTCTCCTTTAAATGGTACCATCATGCTTGTCTTCTTCACATTGTACTTGACCTGAGGATGGAAGAAATCAGTTATTACTTATTACAGAATATAAGTTATTAAAATATTATGATGGTATTTTTTCACTTTCTGTACTGTACCTTAGGTATAATAGTTATTAGAGGATGACACGACCCTGAATTCTGATACTGAGTTTTCCATATTAACAATTAATTGAAATTTCCCGGTATAAAACTTATATTTTGAGCAAAAAGCTGAGTCTATGTGAGTCAGTCTATTTATTTTATTTATTCCATTTATTTATTCTGACATATCTGGCATTTTCTTCTGCTCTATCAATCTCAGAACACTAAAGCTCAGAAGTGAAAAGTAATTCAAAGCAAGATTTTGTATTCCAGTTGAGCATAGTGTAGAAATAGATATGAAGGTTGTCAAATAATTTATCTTTTTTTAATACCACTAAACATGAGTAAAATTTAGTTTTTCACTGATTTTTTAAAAATGGCTCTAAAAATTTTGTTAAATATAGCATACTAACTAGTGTTATGATTTAGCATTTTTATTTTCAACATTTTTTATAGAAATTGGATGAAGGATAGTTGTAAGCTATCTCTTCTGCAAACCAAGATTTCAAATCCTGCCAACCAAGATTTCAAATCCTGCCTCACGAGCAATAATGGTACTTCTTTACATGAGGCTGAAACAGCACACTGCCCACTCCTGCAATGTGTCCATTACTTTATATTGGAATAGGAAGTGAGAAAATAGCAAGAGCCTTACTTAGGATAGAGCAAATTATGTGTTTTCACATCAGATTTTTACATCCATTTTCAACGACATGGAAATACTGAGCCCCAGATTTCTTTATGTGAAATCATAGTTTTCCTGTGTATTGTAGCACATAGAAAATTAACAAGGCTTTGACCAATTAAATTTCTGTGTAATTTGCAAAAATGGGTTTTACAACGGGACTAGGCTGTACTACCAATTCTATACCGACATAGCAGAGTATCTCCTCGTACAGTACCTGTGACGTTATGTCACCACCAACAAGAGAAATTGCCTCTTTTGATCTCACTATCGAGTGAGACTATTAGCACATCGATAGATGAATATATGCATTCATGAACCACAGATTGCTGTCTCTGTTGGACATTACATGAGAATATTATAGCAGAAAAATTCCTCTGACGCTGGGATTCAAACCCAGGAGCTCTGGCTATCCATGCCACTGCTCTACCAACTGAGCTAAGCCAGAGTTTGCTTCACAGCACCGGATGGATCCTCTCTCCTATGTCTGATTACCCTTAATGTTCTACCTCACTGACAGACAAGCTATATCATATGCAGTACTGTGAGGCACACTAGTTAGTGATTTTTGTGACTGGGGCTTCCACTGTTATCGTACATATAACATAACTTGTCTGTCAATGAGGTAGACCATTAAGGGTAATCATTCATAGGAGAGAGAATCCATTTGGGGCTGTGAAGCAAACTCTGGCTTAGCTCAGTTGGTAGAGCTGTGGCATGGATAGACAAAGGTCCTGGGTTCGAATCCCAGTTTCAGAGGAATTTTTATCCTATAATATTCTCATGCAATATGTGACAGAGACAGTAATCTGATGTTCATGAATGCATATATCCATCTTGAATGTTACTGTACAATAACAGTGGAAGCCCAGTCACAAAAATCACTAATTAGTGTGCCTCACAGTACTGCCCATGACATAACTTGTCTGTCGGTGGGGTAGACCATTAAGGGTAATCAGTCATAGGAGAGAGATTCCATCTGGTGCTGTGAAGCGAACTCTGACTTAGCTCAGTTAGTAGAACAGTGGCATGGATAGCCAAAGTTCCTGGAATTTTTCTCCTGTAATATACACGTCGGGAGATGTTTGCAAGAGCTCATCGAGGGATATTATGAATAGGGCCCGGATTTTTATGTGCTAATAAACTTAAAAATATTTATTTTTTATGCGCTAAAAATGTTAAAAATATGTGCTAAAATTTAAAAAAATATGTGCTAAAACTAAAAAAATATATTTTCAGGGAAAAAAACACCAGAATGTTGATAACTTACTAGAACAAATTATATTGAAACTCGCGAACATCAGATGTAAAATGCTGACTGGAGTTGCAGTGCACAACAAATGTCATCTCCAGATTATGGATCACAAATCCTTGCCTATTATCCGAGAATAGTGCCTTATATTGAGAAAAGGAACGTTCTAGAGGGATATATCACTAACACACACACGATCAAGTTCACTTATGTTTTGGCCTTCCAAAACTTGAGCAACTTTGCAGAGGGTTTGGTAGCCACCATTTTTCTCAAACATACCTTTAAATTATGTTCTTAGAACTTCTATTTTCGAACCTGAGATAGTGTTAAGATGCCTTTCAACATAATGTATTTCTTTAACTGAATTAGTCAATAAATCTACAGAAGTATCTAGTTTCTTTATTGAGTGAATCAAGAAGCCGAAATTAGCCGATATGAAAGCCAAGTCACATTTTAAAGTAGTATCACATATTAAATTCTGAATAATCTCAATTGCACAGGCATCGTCTTTGTCCAGTTCACTTACTACAGATGCAAATGCTTCAAAATGATGTGCATAATACAACACGACACTTGAGATTGGGTTCTGTCCTTCCCCGATAAGCAAGTGCACCTCATTGCAAGTGAAGCATTTGTATTGAATTCTTTGGAGATACAAATTTTTGTTGTAAAATGTTAAAAGAGAATGAGGAAAAGTTCTAAAATATTTATTTATGGAGAATATATCGAAAATATTTATTCACATAACTTTTTTTGTAAAACATGTGTTTTTATGTAAAATAAAATTTGGAATTTGCGGTTGTCGGACCTTGATATGAGCATCAGGAAAAAAACATAAAACAATCCGGAAAAAGTACTAAAATCTGTATTTATGGAGAAAATATCGAAAATATTTATTCACATAACTTTTTTTTTTTAAAATATGTGTTTTTATGTGAAATGAAATTTGGAATTTGTGTTTGTCGAACCTCGATTTGGATATTAAACTTTGTTTTAGGAATGTACGCATCAGGGAAAAAAACATTTTTTTACATACAAATCCGGGCCCTAATTATGAAAGTAGAGACCCGGGACTTTCTTGAGGAGGTAGGGTTGTTGAATTAGTAAGTCTAAAAATAATTATATAAAACCCTGATTTTAACTTTTTTTAAAAATATTTATTTAGCCTAGGCCTTTCGGTTTCGTAGAACTATCTTCAGGGCATCTTATTTTGTACGACCTGGGATAAATAAATAAAACATTGAGATTACGGTTTTATATAATTATTTTATTGATCGAGCTCAATGATACAACCAACATGATTTTTAACACGTTAGCAAGTCTAAGCTAAATTTGAACGAAGACCTTCAATCACTTTCTTCTAAATCATGCCATCCACTTTTTTTAAGGACTCTGGAGGAGTTTGATAAGAAGGGGAAAAAGTCAGATAGATGATATCCAGTCCTGATGTTCATGTATTCACTGAACTCAAGCAGCTTCCCCCCAAGAGGGTTGCAAAGTAAGAAACAATTAAATTATTCTCTATCCCATTTAAGAACGATCCTGTTCCAAACAAAGAGGCGTGGCTGTCATAGCCCGCACGTGAGAACGCATGTGTCACCGTGTTTAATGTTGTTTATTCTCAGTACAACTCACCCGCAGGGTCGTCGTGAACAATGAATCCTTTGTTTTGTTTGCTAATTGATATACTATAATGATGACGATGCCAGTGAGAGTTTGTTATTTCACGTGTAAATGTTTATATTATTGTTGCATGAACTTACGAACACTCGTTAGCCGCGCCCTGGCAATGGCGCATGCTAATGACATTAACCAATCACGTTTTGTCAAATGATGCGAATTTTCCGCGAACTCTCTGTGACTTCTCCTCCCCTTTGTTTTGACTAGGATCAAACTAGAATGGGATCAATAGGATACCAACTTACTTTGCATTTATTTAGTTGCTTGATAATGGAAGCACATCCTTCTATCGACACTTCGCAATCTTTATTCAAAGTAATATTTACGCCACTGACTTTTACAATATTCCTACTGGGGCTTCCTTTACACTCCTTCAATTTGATAAGTGTTAACTTGTAACCATCCTGAAATAAAACAAATTGAAACAATTATGAACACACGTAGGAGGCGTCTAGATGCATGCCCAGATAGTTCCACTTCACAAAATTTTACACGAAAGAAAAAAAATGTGTAGAAACTTATACTTTTTAAGAAGCATCTTCAGATATTGCAGGTGGCTTGAAATTGTAACCAAGTGTCCATGAGCGCCATTCATTATCAAGAATCAATCATTCAAATTGCCTAAAATAATAAGCTTAAATATTGGAAATGTCTGTGTTTGTTCCTGAATGCTATTATTACAATATTGACCTCCATTATTTGCTCTGAATATGCTACTTATGTTCACACACACAAAGAAAATAATTAATTAGGTAAAGAAGCTACATTTCTTAATTTTAACGCGCGAAATCTCTTTACACAGTGGTCATCACGTGATATCAGTCTGATTTAGTATTGGCTGCATAGAAGTGTCACTGTTTGCACCTCATAGTTACAAGGAAATGTCCAGATTTGCATTTACAACCTAATTTCATCAGCATAAAATTAATGGAAAATGCCATTTGCAACGGAAAATGTCGTCGTTTGCATTCAATTGTCACACCAAACAATAAATTAGAGTGACGAGAAGCTACGGTTGTAAGTGCAAAACACATTTTCGATAAAAAGTGGAAATGTCGGGGCTTGCACCTAGACGCCTCATAGGCCTATACAAACAATGTTTTATGAAAATTATTTCTGAACTCAGAAGGCCTGGAGAACATACCGTACTATTTCCAGTGACATATTTTTGTCTCAGTGCCTTAATAGCTGCATCCACCCAACATTTTTTTTAAAGCTATAAAATATTAACTATAATGTGTGATAACCCAAAGTAATATTAG
This sequence comes from Ectobius pallidus, assembly GCA_964059195.1. Taxonomy (NCBI): domain Eukaryota; kingdom Metazoa; phylum Arthropoda; class Insecta; order Blattodea; family Ectobiidae; genus Ectobius; species Ectobius pallidus. The sequence continues at coordinate 45,141,378 of CAXKWD010000004.1, read as the reverse complement.
CCTATATTATATACGTGTACAGCATTAATTATTAAGAAGAGAATTTAAGTTCAGGAAGGAGGGCAACGCTCAGCGTTAATAAAGACCGAATTGAAACATGAATATAAGAACTCTCCATATCTCAGGTGGTTATGTGCCAGATTCCAAAGGTTCACCAAAGTGGAACTTTTATATAGGTTGTGTTAATTTATTATATTAATTATTTTAACTAAGTTATACAAATTTTCTTTTTTTGTTGCTTCGTCCCTTACTATAGGAAGAAGAAGTGTTGTTTCGACCCGAAATTTGATGCCACATTTTCAATATAAACACACGTTTTCAGATTCCCTGAATCCAAAAAAGCAATTTTGGAAACAGGTCTACCTTTCTGTGTGTCCATGAACGAAAAATCATATAAAAACAAAGTTTTATATTCCTTTTTATTTCTTATATTGATTGTGTTAATTCGTCAAGCAACTAGGTTAGGTTACGTTGTTATCGGCGATTGCATGCGTTCAAGTAATTGTTTTTTCGATCGCCAACCAGATTTAGTTTTATCAGGTTGGTATAGCGTAACAATGCTAACTAGAGTACAGTTGATTGTAATTAATTACTAGGGCAAGGCATTTAATAACCATAAACTAGTGAAAAAATGCTAAATAAAAATGAATTTATGACCTAAAAATAGTGAAAAAATGACCCAAAATTTAAAAGAAATTACCAATAAATTTACCATTATTACTTATAATTAATTTTTTAAAGGCAATGAATTGCTAAAAATAATGTATGGCAGTGCGTTGTGTATGAATTGATAATATAAAACACACTTGTTTTGTTACTTATGAAGTAAGTAAATTTATAATAGGCTATTTGGACACGCATAGCGAAAAAGAAATTCTTTCTGATTAGAAAATATGCGCCATTTAAAAAGAAAGAGAAAATTCTTTATTGCTACAAGACAAACTGCTATGGTGTTTACAATAAACCTGAATTAAAATGAATTATGAACACCTGGCAGAGATTCTCAAATAAAAACGATTGTCTGTTGTCTGAAAGTAACTATTGGTACATTGAGAAGCTCCTCTCTACCTCCACTGAAACATGACCTAAAATGCCGAAAATTGCCAAAAAATTACCCATTTCTTGAAAATGACGAAAAATTCAAAATAAAGCAAAATAATGCAAAAACAAATTGCCCTTATTTAATCAATTATTTAATTATACACATTTATATACATTCGAGCTATACCTTCATATAAAAAAGATGTAAAATCACCAAATGCCTTACCCTATTAATTTTAGTTGCCGTATTTTAGTTGTCAGCAAGTAGGTTCTTTGCTACCGATACAAATTATATGCTGTAGAGAAAATTATCTGTTTGCCGACTATGCCGACAACAACAGTCAATAAGTAGGATGTACATAACGTATTTTTTAAAGTTAGGTATAACTGCATTTTGAATATTGCGTTGTATGTTTTTATTGAACAAATAAATATTTGACACCAATAACTTTAGGCCTATATTTGCTAAGTTATCCCAAAATAAATACTTGCTTATAAAGACATTTACGATCAACTACGTCACAGGAGAGACTGAATTCTCTGGCCATCTTGTCCATTGAAAACGATGAAGCACGAAAAGTAGACTTGATGGAAATTCTAACGTTTGCTCGTGCAAAAACCAGGCGAATGCCATTTAATGTTTAGTACCTTATCTTAATTTGATAAACGCGTTTCCCTTTTCTATATTCTATTCAGTGTATGTAACGAGGTTTCCCACACTATTAATTTGTAGTCCATTAATAACGTCTATAGTATTTTTTATGATTGTTAAGATTTTCTTAAATTACTAAACTTGTATTAATTTGATTTTCAATACAATCTTATTAAAAAAATTAAATAACTTTATTTCTGGTATTTTTGTAAGGTAATCCGATTAGGTGTCTCTTTTGGGCACAAAAACACAGACAGCGACGCAACCCGACGCGCAACTTGGCTAACGAGCGACTGGACGCGATGCGGCTTGGAACTTGTCCAGTCCACGTCGCCCCAAGTCGCGTCGCTCTTTGCGTGTTTAACCCCAAGTGTTTATACGTATTTGATAGTGTCACGTCGCTCGCTGTTTGTCTGTGTTTGAATCCCTACAGATAGGTGGAATGTCGGGTGGGTGCACGTGGGATTGAGTTGGGGGGGGGGCGCCTGACGAAATCTTGCCCCGGGCGCCAACAAACCACGCGACAGCCCTGACAACAGTGTAGTAGCTGATTGCTTTCTTTCAATTGCAATAAGTTACAATAGAGTCCCACAAACTTGGCACTCGATAACCCGGCGATTAGGATTACTCGGCAACCATGACGAGAAAAATAAAAACGGCTACATCCTCGGTTGTTATTTATTGACGCATATAGTTTTTGTTTCATAAATTAGTTATATTCTTGTTAACATGTTTTATGGTGATTTTTAACAGAGTTTGTTATGTTTGAGGGCAATAAATACATTTTTAATTTCCGCATTAACATGTTTTAATTTTTAAGCTTTCTTTCCGGATAACTCGGTATTTTGGGAAAGAAATCTAGTTGCTACATGAGCAAGAGCCAAATAATTACAATATTGCTTGAGCGGGTTCCAATTCTAGTTCTAGAACTGATACAAAATTTATAAAATGGAAGAAAGTTAAAAATCGTAAGAATTTTATTTTACGTATTTTATGTTTATTACGTTTAATCGCGTGTTTTTACGCATACTTCACACCATGACTTTTATTGCCTCAAGTCCCAACCCTGGTTGCACCCGGTGGGGGATGCAGTGAGGGGGCCGCGGCCCCCCTTGTTTTTTCTTTCAATTTGATTTGACTTTTTTTGTTCCTGGAAAATAATTATCTAATAAAATAACATTAAAATTTAATTAAGTAAAACATGTAAATAAAAGCTTTTATGTAGTCGCCCTATTTTAACCTGAGGATTTTTAAAATGCAAGTTGAATAGTACTATCTATACTCTAGAGGCATCGCGTCAAATGCGTAGAGAAGCCATGACAACTCTTTTTGTTCGAGTTCCTTATCTTTAATTACTTTTATAAATGATTAATTGATTTTTTGTGAACTACTTCAGGCCAGCATTTAAAGTTAAAGATGAAAAGTTTGGTATTTGATTAATGATTTTAATTTTTAAATAATATGTAATTCCGACATATATCTCAATCGAAGTAAAATTTTGGGCACGAAGAGTTGTCGTCTGTTGATAAATTTGTAGGAATCACTTAGAGGGCCTGAAAACTCGTCATTTTGCACTTAATTATTTTTTTTTAATTTCCGGGAAGGACCCCCGGATTTCCCTCTTTTTTGGGAACCCCTAAGCACTGCAAACTTTCCTTTATGTCCCCCTCCGTTTGCACCACATAATATTGTTCGTGGCAATTTAAGAAGACCTCGTCCCAAACCTTCGCAAATTTACAGAAGAATATAATAGCATTGTTCCCTAATCCGAAAATCTCCACAGAGCCGACACCGACAAATAACAGGTGCTCCTGTAGTCGCGTGGATTTCCCCAGTGTTGCCGCTGTCATTCTCCACTTCTCAAGTGAATAAACGTGCTGTGGTACTAATTTGCAACATAGTACTGGACTGCAGACAAGTGTGAATACACCTAATTAGCTTTCTATTCACTGATTGACAGGTCGAAGAGGATTAGGTTGGCAGGAGGTAGAGGCAGTTCTTGGAAAAAAGTCTTTAAGAAGTGGCACCCACAATACTCACACAAGCATCCACTGCAATGAAGATCACACTTAGCAGAAATGTACAGAAGACACAGCGCACAAAACGAGAGGTCTCCATAGCACTGTTGGAAATAGGCTAGGTGATTGTGATGGGGGCTGTTATATAGTGTGAGGCAGGGGTACAGTCCGAAAAAGGATGACAAAACGCATAACCAGATCGAGATGAGAAAGATAACCAGCTTCCCGTGTTACTATCGCATTGTTTATACGACACATAACTCATGTTATTGTGGCTGAGTGTCATAAAACAAAACTTCTCATATTTATCTTTCTTGCAATGACAGATCCTACGTTCGGTAAAGCCACCGAGGCACCGTCCCTCACAAGTAGGGAAACGTTGATTATGGAATGAGCCCTGCATAATAATTAGGCCTAGATTGTTAAATCTTGTCTTTTGTTCGACCATATTATGAAATACGCTTGTTACATGAGACGAAACAGTATCATAATGACGTCCATTACGAAACAGATCTTCATTATAACACAGGTGTGGTATCGATTATTTACTATCGAACACAGAAGATTTTGAAACTTTGAGCAGCAAATGAAACTGCGTAATTAAACCAAATTGTATTTTAAAAAAGGTTACATAATCTATCCTACAGTTATGTTCGAGACATGTAAAAACCGACCACATGACAAGTGCCAGAATGGTACTTTATAAGATTGTGTGGAGGACGGGAAAATGTCTGCCCATCCGTCCGTGTGTCAGTACGCGTGATAACTCGATAGAGGCTGAATCGACTTCAGGGTCATAGTACCACCAGAAGAATTAGGCAATGGAAATATCCCCCTGACCTCATCGGGAATCGAACCTGCGACTTTCCTGTTTGTAGTGCAGTGCCTCAAACACTACGCCACGGCGTATCCTACATTTATCATATCTAGAGTATCTGGAATATATCCATTGCTATGAAATCACCTAAAATTTTACCCGTTTTTAAGTTTATCCCAAAAGAACTAACGAACGACTTTTAAAATGTATTTGTTCCCTGTTGTTTAGTTGGAAAACATGTTTCCGGGACTCACCTTTCCTATAATAGCTTCCATAAAGAAGATTTTTTACCTAAGTTGCATAAAGCCTTTTCGATGCCAGCACAAATATTGGATTGGAAATTATTACTGAAAAAACTAAGAATATGGTCATCAAATATCAAAATAATGCGCTACAAAATATTAGAGTAGCCCATAAAGCGTTCGAACAAGTGGAGAAATTCGTACAAGTAGCCCATATCTGGGAGCATTAATTACAGATACAAATAATATTAAGGCAGAAGTTAAGTGTCGACTGAAACCAGGAAATGGTTGGTTTTATGCAATTCTCGTCTTCTGTTCAGAATTCTAAAAATACAAATTTATAAGACATTATGGATGTGAGATGTGCCCTTACTCTTCGGGAATATATCTGAGATTGTTATAAAACAGGATGCTTAGCAAAATATTCGGAGAAAACTGCATAATGACGAACTTCATAACCTGTACTCTTCACCAACTATAATAAGGTAATTAAATCATGGATGATGAAATGGGCTGGAGATGTTGCGCGAATGGGGGAGAAAAACACATTTCTCAAAAATATAGCCTGGGAGATCCGAAGGGAAAAGACCAGTTGGAAGACCTAGACGAGGTGAGAGGGCAGTATTAGAACATATTTATGGGAAGTAGGTTCTGCGAGAGATGACTGGATGGAGTTAGCATAGAATTGGGTTCAATGACAGGCTCATGTAAACATGGTAATGAACCTTGAGGTTCCAAAAATAGATAATATTCCTTTAGCGTGCTTAGAAATTGACAGTTGCCATTGAGTAAGTAAGTGACTAAAACACGATTGTTCCCAACAACTGAAAGATATAACTTTTATTATTATTATTATTATTATTATTATTATTATTGTTATTATTATTATTATTATTATTTTATTATTATTATTTTTTAAGTGGGAGGCTCGGGTGTATTCTTTCTACAGAACTTTAAACAGTCAAAATTTGACGTGTACTCCGTGCTGGTATTGAATCAACACGTAAATTTCCCCTGTTTGAAAGTAAAATCATGTCAAGAAGAACAAATTGGGAAGTCAAAACGGGACTGGTGGTGGTGGTCCTACCGGGTCGCGAACGATCCCTGGAGATCCCTTAAGGGGATATTCACGGCAGATTTGTTTCCGGGGTGCGCCAATCCCTTACCTAACACTTAAACCTAGGGACAACACAAACACCCAGTTCTGAACCCGGGGAAGAGATTTTTCACTACTGAAGAATCCCAACCCGGCCGGGAATCGAACCCGAGTCGCCAGAGTGGAAGGCAGGCGTGCTATCGACACAACCACAGCGGCCAGGAATGATAAAAAAATACACAAGATAGCGTTTTATTGGGACAAAGAGGCCAGGTCTAAGGAAAAAGACAATGCTGTAAAAGCAAGGTAACCCTGAAACAGTGGCGTATGCAGAATTTTTTTTTGGGGGGGGGGATTTGAATAGGTAGAAACAATACTACAAAAATTAATCAACTTACATATTAATTAGTTTATAAAACTGGCCACCTAGAGTCCATATATAGCCTTTCTTTCAAATTTCGGGGGGATATAACCCCCCTATCCCCCCTCTGCGTCCGCCACTTCCCTGAAATGCCTTTCGAATAATATGAATCCTGCTTACAAGAGAAGCGCCTGTCCAATGTGTTTAGACTACCACACACAACAAAATGTAACAGCAGCTGTCGAATGTGTTCCGTTTCATGCAAAAGCAAACTCAGTCCGGAATGAATTTTCGATCCGATCCTTTCCAAATGCCGGAAAAGAATCGGCTTCATGTCGAATTCAATTCCATGTTCAGAACAGGGATGTAGCCAGGATTTTGGTTCGGGAGGGGCTACCGAAGGATCGATGGGTACTCTTCTGATTGTTTTTTAGTAAAATTAAGCCTTCTTATTTCATTTTAACGTACTCTTTTAGTTACAAACAACATAGCTTTTTATAAATACATACCACCTTTTTTACTGTTCCGAAATAATAAAATAAAATAAAAAATAAAAACTCATGAAAACGAAATTTCAAGGCTTAATTGTAAACTGTTAGTAATTACAATATTAGTCTGATATAAATTGCCGTAAGGGTAATAAAACATTTTATTCAAGAATACTAAATTAGAAGTAGCCTACATTTTTAATTAGTGAAGTGAAAAGGCATTACACAATAGTTATACATTATTATACATTTTAGTTTAAGCGAGATCCTGTAAGTCTCGGACGGCGTGGGCCGCATACAACGGGAGAGCTTAAACTTAAAAAAAAAAAATAAAAAAAGTTGTTGGAAGAAGGCATGAGGTGAAGGGAAAGATGGAGGGAGTAGTCGGGTGATTTACAAATTACGACCGACAAGACCATACACTAGGCCTACAGAGATGTTCCTTCTCTGCTAGAAGTCGATGGACAAAATTCAGACAATTGGCTGCATTATTTGCCGGCGGACAAAACCGCCAAGTTCCACCACACACTGTCCGTTTTGCAAGAACAAACATGTCCGTTGTTCAAAACATGACACATCTCTGTTGGGACCGTAGTGTGGCTTATGGTCGAGTGCTCCGGGGGCGGAGGGCCAAAAAAAAAAAAAAGTCTGTGTGGCCGACTTAACACACACTATAGTATTATTAACTTATTATTATATTTAGGGATGGGTCCTAGATACTTTCGATACCTCGATACTCTCGATACTTGCTCGGCATCGAACGATACTTTAGAAAACTCGCTCGATACCTTTTCGATACTTTTGTAATTCTGCAATTAGGCTAAGTGAGAATGCTAGTATTATTTAACAAAAACTTGTAAGTGGACTGTTTAAAAAACTAATTTTAGTTTTAATCTAGAGTTTAAAAATAATTATAGGCTACTGATGATATTAAATTTTGTCTCATTAAATATTCAGACATAATTAATTTAGTTGGTATTACACAGTTCTCTCAAATGATAATTTTTAATGTACCTATTTATTGAATCTGTAAATGTTGAAGTTATCGAGTATCGAGGAAAAAATCATGTATCGGTATCGAGAAAATCTGGTATCGACCCATCCCTAATTATATTATTATTATGCTAAGCTTTTATGGTATAGACCTAATTTGTTTATGGTGGCTAGAAATTATTAGTAGAACACATTTTCAAATCATGGAATAAACATGGCTATTTTTTCAGGCCTGTAGCCTGGATTAAAGATCAGGGCAGGGAAAATGTCCCCCAAAATAGGATAGGGTTATGTTTGGGAACGGTATTAAAGAGAGAGTGGAATGATTTGAGTCTTTAGCCCTGAACACTGCTACCCATAAACCATCATTCTGGTTCCACTTCGTTGATGACACATTCATCATGTGGAACCGTGGTGAACAAGCCCTCCAAGGTTTTCTTCAACACCTAAATAACATCAATCCACGCATTCAGTTCACAATGGAGAAAATGGACAGCTACCTTTCGTGGACGTTCTGGTCAGTAGGAAATCTAAGGGGAGACGTACTGTTTAAGGCAAGTGTACACACATTGACCGCTGACTTCCAGCATCTGTGAACCACATTATAAGAGCTTCTTCATCTTGAACATACTTCATAATCTATTCGCAGACGCAAATGACTGATTGAAATATCTTACCTTTACTTTAGAGTAGAAAAATGTGATGACGGACTCCCGAAGAACCTCTCACTTTCGGGAGACCTGTAAAACTGAAACGATATACTATATTACAAAACTATAATATATTATTTCTATTGTTATTATTGTCATTTTTCTAAGCGAAATCCATGGCAGTACCTATGAATGAAGATATCAATCGGATATTTTTTTCCACTCCGGTTTAAATTATTATAGACTATTATAGACTACTTCTGTGCTTTAATACAGAGGCATATTCAGGCTAAAATTTTTAAATTAATACAAGCATCAACGCTTGTACGAGTATATTGCGATACGGGTGTGTAATAAGTGCATAAGGTTTTTTTTTCTAGTTCTGTCAACCATATTATTTCTCCATACATAGCATACGTACATGGTTCTAAGTTTAATAGGCCTTTGATGTAATCACCACTAATGCATACAACATGTTCCCAGCAATGCGGAAGTCTTTGGATCCCATTGGCACTGCCTAATCTGTTGGTGGTGCGAAGAGAGCGGTCGGTTGCCTTGCTTAATGATTCGATCTAGATAGAGCTTAACTCGGAAATCAATTTAAAAAAAAAACACTATTTTCTGCATATCATAATTGTAATTATAACTGATTAAACCAAAGCATTCTGGTACTCTGTTACATCACTTTACCTGACTTTATTTTTATTTAAGGATTTCTTGTGTTTAGGAGATTGTAGGCCTGTACGATTATACAAGAGTTAATTTATAGCTAAATTTCTTGTTTTCCCGGCCACCTGACAAAAAGGGCGAAGTGTAGGATTATTGGTAGAATTCATAATTATACGATGCTCACACTTTGCTCTGGGAGAAAGAATCAAAGATCACAAATGTATTTATTCTCTTTTATTGAGTACTCCAATAAGTTACAACAGACAGTATTCATTTCCTCTTGGAGAACTCTACGTCAAAATTGAAGCAGATGCTTCCAATTTCACATTCAAATTTTAGCATTCCAGTGTATCGACCTGCACCTAGCCTAAACTTGTTTTTGAATTGCGACACGTCCATCTCTTCGAAGAAGGAGTCGGTACACAATTCGAACTGCAACATGGAATTAAATTTATTATATTTACTTAAAAATCACTCATATTTTTTGTACCTTAATAATAAATTAAACAATTTTCTTGCTTCATAGTCAGAGAGTGGTCGCCTAACAAGAGTGGAATTCCTCTGCCTTCTTGTGTAGGCACAGTTTTTGCATAGCAGGACTTAAGCTCTTAGTATTATGGGTGAGACAGCTTGTTTGTACCCTTTAGACAATTTATATAAAGCTTGAAATATTAAAAGTTGTAGAAAATCTATTTAAAAATCATAGACAGCATATATAGAAAATCTAAAAAATGAAAGGGGGGTTTCAAGTTTTCAATTACAACAATCATTTTATAGTTTTGTTAATACCACTGCCTTCTAGACTGTATTACTCGTGTATACACTGCCTGTCCTATAAGGCTAATTTTGCGTATGCGGCGACATTACAGATGGCAGCACCATTCACACCCAGCTGCAATACCCTTTACAGTACCGTATGCTGTGTTGCTCTCTGAAGTATAAACTCGGAAACTGAAATATGCTGGAATTTCATGTTATATGGGTGTGAACTGTGTCGCCTCTACTGGAGAAATTAGGCAGTTTAACAATACTCTGAACTCCTTGTTAAAATTAAGCATGGACAGGCAGTGTAATTCTCGAGACGGCGGTGGTTAATACAGAAACTTAGCAAACGTACTCTGCAATTTCAGCCAAGGGCCAGAGGAAAAAAAAAATGTCGAAAGACGCCTGTAGCTTGAATAAAGTAAAATAAATAAATAATAAAACAATAATATAAGTAAAAACTACATAATAAAATACTTGTCCTGCATAAATAATAAAACATAATCACAATAAATATAGCCTACCTAAATAATGAAATTGAATATAAAAATAATTACATTGGCTTGAATCTTACCGGCTGTATTGGACATTCCGTAGACAAACCATTGGCTTCCATGAATGACTTCATTAGTGGATCTTTGGTATAATATTTCTTCAGTTCGTCACATAAGCTCCTTTTCCCTTTTACGGGTATTGCTAGACCTGTCCTCCTCACATCGTAACTTACCTAGATGCAGCAGGATAAAGAAAAATGCTCAGAGTTAATTTATGATATCCGAAGTTATTATTTATACGTTTTAATTATCCGTTAGATTTTCTCTTATACATCCAGCATCAGAGACAGTCCGCTAGATCTCAGTTGTTTATAAACAATGCAAGCCGCAGATCTGCTGTAGACCAATGAATGCAGAGGTTATAAGCTAGGGTGTCCATATAATGATTATACATTTTATTTTTTGTAAAAAAAAAAAAAAATAATAAGAAACTGTGACAATTAAGGAAAAAGGAGACAAAAACTTAATTCACAAAATTTAGGGAATATTTACAATTTACCTTTGTCTCATGCACGCACGCAAATATCTCCAAATGACTTCTTAACTTTCTTCTGCAGACTGGTGTTGTTAATTTATTCCACAGAAATAGATGCATCATTGTCACTGTACATTTCATTTTTATGTATTCTATCAAGAATTGCGTTTTTTTTCTTATAATTGACCATAAAAGTAGCACATATTACTCCATTAAAGTATGTTTTGACAATGAGTAAGACCTTCACTGTTGTAACTTTTATTAATGTAGCGTGAAACACAGTGGCCGATCACAATCACAAAAAAAGCGAGACATTTGAGTGTCCCCAATAAAACTTTCGGGACAGCGGAACATTTTGTCAAAAATCGGGACTGTCCCGATGAAAAACGGGACGAATGGAATCGTTTTATAAGAATCTGTGGATAAAGGCTGCATAACACTGTGTTCGTTGTCCTTCGATTTGCATTATTCATCGCTGGAGCTCTGGCCGTCTTGTCTTCGATGATGGACGGTTAACGAGGAAATCTAACGGATCTATGCCTGTATGGTTTTAGTTGAAAAGTTTTCATACCACAAGTTGTAGTCACACCCAGAGGGCAAAGTAACGAAGGCACTTCTGGGCTGATGGTTGGAAAATATTGTACGTAGGCCTACTCTGTGTGAGGGATATCGTATGACGGAGATTGAGTTTGAGAGAAACGTTTGTACGAGATTTTAATGAATTACTATGTGTTGAATGAAATGTGGGGTCTACTAAAGATAGCAGCCCTGTATTTCTGTAGAGCTTCGCAAGAAGCAATGAGTTCTAATACGTGGGTTAAACTTGTAGATTCACTTTTTTCTTCCTCCTCTTCTTCCCTTTCTTCTTCTTTTTCCGCCTGTTTGTCCTGATTTACACATTTGCAACTTAATTTATCGTTGTACCTGGGAAAAAAAGCATAGTGATTGAGGCGCTGAGCTATGAACCGGAAAGTCGCGGGCTCGATCCCCGATGAGGTCATTGGAGTTTTTCAATTGGCCTAATCCTTCTGTGGTCCTGGGGTCGTCTCAGCCTCTAACAGAAATTAATACTGGGGGTAAAGGCGGCCGGTGCGTTAGGCTGACAACCTTACCACCTTCAATTTCCGATTGTCTAAAAATCTGAGAGCCTCAACCTCCTGGAACCCTCTGGGCCTCCATGGCCTGTAATAGGGAACATTTTTACTTCACTTACCTGGGAAAAAGTGTGTTACAGGGATTCTGAAAGTAACCGTAGTGAAGAGGTTTATTGTTATTAAGAGTGTCGTAAAATCGAGGGTAATTTTAAATTATTTTAATGCAATAAATGACGGGACTATAGTATTATTATTATCGTTATGTCGGTAATCGTGATACTGAAATTTCACTGCAATTGTTTCGATATGAACAAGGGATTGGTGACAAATATATCATATCATATGGTGATTGTAGTGGTTCATTGAACTATTGAAACTGTCATTGCAATTCCATATCTTCTATCTCACCTTGCATTTATCCAGTACTGTCAGCAGCTCCAGACACCCGTTAACTTTGAGAATGCACTCTTTTGAAATTTCTATTTTCACGCCTGTGAGTTTCGCGCTGTTGTCCTCCACACATGATTCCAGCGTGTACAGAGTGAAGTTGTATCCATCCTTAAGAAAAACACATGATTATTTTTATCATCATTATTAATGTTGTTATTATTATTATTATTATTATTATTATTATTATTATTATTATTATTATTATTATTATTATTATTATTATTATTATTATTATCATCATCATCATCATCATCATCGTCATTAGGGCAAGGCATTTAATGACCATAAAATAGTAAAAAATGCAAAATAAAATGAATTTATGACTTAAAATAGTGAAAGAATGACACAAAATTAAAAAAGACAATAAATTTACCATTATTATTTATAATAAAGTAAAGAATTGCCAAAAGCAATTTAATGGATGCCAGTGCGTTATATATGATTTGACAATATAAAACACATTTATTTTGTTACTAAGTAAATTTATACTACTTGGACTTAGCGACTTTATACTACTTAGCGAACTGGCATGCCCATCATATTGCCCCTGAATTAAAATGAACTATGATCACTTGGCGGGGATCCTAAAATAAAACTATTGTCTGTTATCTGAAAGTATCTATTTGTACATGGAAAAGCTTCTCTCCACCTCCACTGAAACATAACATAAAAATGCAGAAAATGACCTAAAAATTGCCAAAAGTGACGAAAATGCAAAATAAACAAAAATGCAAAAACAAATTACCCTTAGGCCTATTTAACCCTATTATTTCATTATACACTTTTATATACATTGGAGCTGTCTTTTAACCTTCAAATAAAATGATACAAAATCATCAAATGCCTTGACCTAGTTATCATCATCATCAATTTATTTATACTACCTTATTCAATTTTATTCCAATGGTTGGCGCCCTAAGTTGCAGTTAGCCTATTAAAGGAGTGTAAAACTGAACCCCAAGATATAATCACAACTGTCCCAGCCAACCATGCCTATGTCCCTCTCAGAAAAAAAGAAAATTGTTGCTACAGTTTAGAAGTTAGATGGTGGTTTTTTTTTTTTAAATATTTTATTGTCTTTGGCGTCTGGTATGGATTCCAGGCTATGATGCAAAAGATAGGAGTAGCAAGTCATCGTTAATGATTAGAACAGTGTTACATTACAGTGCTAAAAAGCCATAAACATAAATTAACCACCAAGCTTACAATATAATGTATGATATTTGTCTGTATAGAGTATTTCACTTGGTGATAAACTTCTTGTAACGCCAAGGAGGTAGCTTATTTGATACAGGAATAAATTACAATTACAATTATATCAACTGCCGTATAACTAACCACTTCTTCAACGGCATGACATAATGATGTGTACTGATTTTGTTGCTATTAATTCTCTTATTCTTTAAGCCTTAATTTCAGCTTTTCTTAAAGGCTTAGTATGAAGCCTTATGTCACGTTCAGGGTTCGGACGTTTATGACCTAAAAACGTGGAGAATATGACTGCAAATGTGACCTTAAAATTACAAAATATGACCCAAAAATCCTAAATATGACCTTATAAAGTATTGTATTTTCTAAAAATAAACGTTCTAATTTAAAACTTTTAATGAGACTAAATTATTACATCACATGAATTCAATCAGATAATAACGTTTTTGCACTCCTTAGCTAGTAAGTGGTACTTACGAACTTTGTTTACATGGATCGTAAGTTGACATTCCCACACAGTCTTGTTGCTAAGGCCGGTTGCGATGAGGTTAAAACACTTACGGTCCAAGCGCTACGTCATAATTCATTACGATACACTTCATAATACAAGCCTTTATGGCCACGGCCCCCAGGACAAATATTCGGTTCCCATAACAACAAACACATGCGAATCACTTTCTGAAATAAACATCTATTTTCAAGAATGTATTTACATAATATTTTCAGGTAATATCACAATTAATATAATTAAATTGATATAAATAATCATCGTGCAAAAAATAGCATGCAACACACGGACCGTAAAGGCATTTACGGGTCTCGAAAACTTAAAAACCCTCGGCTGCGCCTCGGGTTTTCAATCTGTTTCCTCGACCCGTAAACGTGCCTTACGGCACTTGTATCGCAATATACTATTTAACAACTTTACAGAGTGATTTACAGTTTTACATGTAAAGAACTTCTAATCTGTTAATGTTTCCAGATCCACTGCAAACGTGAACTGAAAATATCTTCAAAACTTGTCATTTGGAAGCTGTTAGCAACAGTAGGAAGAGGAAATTGTGCTATTACTTGTTATTGTCCCTTCACATTTCAGTTACAGTAAAACCATAATATTTGTGACTCCTTTCGAAAAAAAATCAGGTCAATTTAGTGCACATACTGCATAATTATGCTTTTTTTACAGAATTTTTAACTGAAATATGACATTAAATTACAAATATGACGGAAATATGACCAATACCATGAAAACGACCAAAATATGACTTTATATGCAAAATAAAAACGGTCCAATTAGGATAACAAATGTGCAATTCATGTTTAATTTGTATTTGCGGTGAGAATGGAGGTCAAGTTAAAAATATGACATATCATAATTATACATCCGAACCCTGGTCATGTTATTGCCATAAATGTTAAACAGAATTCAAATCTGAGGACTGCGGAGGAAAATAGAGAACTTTAGATAATTATAGAGCAATTTGCGTAGTGGCGAATATCCCGGATAAAAATTTAAATCGCGTATTTTAAATTTATTTTTGCTTTCTTTTGAAGGAAAACACTCAACATTAAAAATAAACTCAGGATCGAGAGAAATATTTACAATCGATATTATTAGGGTAGGTTACCGGCATTCGAGATCCCATCCTGATAGCATGAACTGGAAATGAACGAAACAACAATATCGTAGAAAAACCAATTTAACAATCTTAACATTTCAAGTAAAATCTAATTTCCTTCAGTTTGTACAAAGTACAAAACATGTTAGCTCTGCGTGCTGCAGACGATTTTATACATTTTTAATATTACTTACACAAGCATCAGATCTTGTTAACACAGTGAATATTACGACAGCAATGAAGATGTACTGTAAACTCGCCATGCTGACAGTTCTAGTAACAAATAACTGGCCCTCAAAATAATTGTTCTACTTTATATACGGCTACATAAAGAAAAGTTACTAAATTAGAACTGATGAATAAGATCATAATATCATGTAATGAGATATTAATGTGATATAAATTTTCATGTATAAATTCAATCCCATGTTTATTATCTAGAATAATGTTTCGTAATTACATCGATCCCCACCTTTCTGTCAACACACGACACTGTGCTAATTGCGTTTTACGTCAGTTTGTGCACTTCATACTATCCACAGTCGATCGTCCATCTTCATTTGGTACACAGACGTTTCGGCTATGTATTATTATTATTATTATTATTATTATTATTATTATTATTATTATTATTATTGTTATTATTATTATTATTATTATTATTATTATTTTATTTTTTAATATATTTTTTTCTCAGCAATTATTTTTTTTATTGTCATAATCTTGTATAAAAATAAGTTTCAGTCTATTGTTATGCTTTTACTAGTATGAATGGTCTTCTTGTGATTATAACTGTAGATCTAAATGCATAATATTTTTAGCATTAATTTTTTTAAGAAGTAGGTCTATCCATAACATAGATTCTTCCTTTCGTTTTACAATTACATTACATATATTTCAGAATTATAACTGGCAGGGAATTGTTATTCATTGTACATTCTCTTATTATTTTTTTAAAATTTTTATTTTTTGTCCACAGAAAATTCTACCATTGTTTTTATTGTTTTATTGCATTTGTTTCATTTACATTTTTGTTTATTTTTTCTAAAGCCTACTTTAGTTGTTGTTCGTGTATTTATTTCCCAAAATAATGCTAAATACATGCTGATAATTTTTTTTGCATATTTGCTTACAGTCATCTTATCACTAGTATTAGATTTTATCGTAAATTGCCAAGGCAGATTAATGAATTAAATTATTGTAGTTTTAAATCAGACAAGAAAACTTGCCTAAGTAACAATCCTTTTTATTAATTGTTTGAATTTTTAGATTGTGATGTTTTTGTATGACAAGTATACTTAATTAATTTTGACACAGCCTATTGTACACTGTATTTAACAGCAACAATAAATTATTATTATACTGTTTATTATTATTATTATTATTATTATTATTATTATTATTATTATTATTATTATTATTATTATAGATCAACCTTAAATCCATAAGTCTTTTGCGGTAAATATCTTAAAATAACAGTTATAACAATTAATATAACAGTTATATTTTAATATAAAAATTATTAAATGAAATGCATTTCATCAAGGGCTGAAAACGCAGGACATGTTCCCCTAATATGTTTCCTATGAGTTGCCTAAAATCAGGGCCGTAACAAGATCCTTCTGCGCCCTTGGCGAGTCTGAAAAATCTGCGCCCTCCAATACAGGGGGTCTGAACAATTTTTTTAAATTTCTGTAAATTTGTTTATTATTTTAATATAAAACACTCTTATTATCAAAGAAAACCTAAACCTCAATTTCAAGGTACTAAAACCTTATTTTCAGACGATTGAACTACTTAAAAAAATAATTAATTCATAAAATCTATAAGTTTTATTGCTTGATAAATTGCCTAGCTACGGCCCTGCCTAAAATATTCAGCAGATCGAGGATGACCTGTTCTTGGAACACCGAGTTTTCTTCTAATACATACTTGAAATATATTGCTAACAATTTTGTTATTATTATTATTATTAATGGTTTCCATGGTTGTAGTATCCAATTGAATCCATGTGTCAGCGGAATAGATATTATTCAGCAGGATTTCCACGACATTTATAACTTTTTACCGTATTTCATTATGTAAAGTCAACAATAAAATAATTTATACAATTACTTATAGACCTGTCGCAGAAATAATGGAAATTGATCATATTGACGATACAAAAATCGCGATTTATGCAATGCACTGGTGTATCAAAAAGAAATACACTTCACTTCAATTAATTTAAGGAAGGAGAGCTTTCAGAAAAGTTAAAAATACTGTGTAATTAATTTATGTGTCAAAAATAGTCTATGTACGAGGGAGAATCAAATGAAAACCACAATTAATTTTTTCCACTATTTTACTGTAGGAAGAATGTTTTCTTGTAAATTATTTTTCTACACAGTCCCCTCCCAGTTCAATGCACTTATGCCATCAGGAAGTGCTTCGATACCGCATGAGAAAAATTATTCTGGTTGACACTGTAGGCACTCATGCACCGTCGATTGGACGTCTTCATCAGACTTGAACTTCTGTCTTCCAAGGAGTTCCTTCAATGGACTAAAAATGTGGAAATCTGACGGTGCCAAACCCGGCAAGTATGGCAAATGTGTGCAGTCGATGGTTTTCATGGTTGCACGAGCAGTATGAGGACGGGCGTTATCATGTTGAAGCAAATCACCTGCTCTCAGCAACCCCCTTCGCTTTGTCACCATCAGATTTCCAAATCTTTGGTCCGTTAAAGGATCTCCTTGGAGGGCAGAAGTTCAAATCTGATGAAGACGTCCAATCGATGGTGCAGGAGTGGCACAGCGTCAATCAAAATAATTTTTCTCATGCGGCATCGAAGCTCTTCCTATCCAATGACGTAAGTGCATTGAACTGGGAGGGGACTATGTAGAAAATAATGTACAAGCAAATATTCTTCCTGCAGTAAAATAGTGGAAAAAAATAATTGCGGTTTTCATTTGATTCTCCCTTGTATAACGTGGACCAATATATTTAAACTATAGACTATATAAACTAAATAGGCTATATAGCCTAGATTAGACTACAACCTTTCCGAACATTTTTGTATGGTTGAAGATATCATACAGTTTACATTTTTATCAATGGACATAAAAAGTGAGCATAGTTGTTGTGGATATAATACTATAATACAAAATACTTTGGAAAACAGTAACAACTGGACTAAAATATATAGTGAACGTAAATACTTTTGATGAATTGTCACAAAACTGATAATAATCTAACGACCTTTGATAATGAAGTAAATTGTAAGTTTATAGATATCTTTACACGAAGCATTATCGAATATTATATGATATTATTCGTTCTCTATGTTTATGAATTATAGCCTACCATATAACGAGCATTTATTTTAGGTCAAGAATTGTAATTATTAGTTTCTTTGTAATTATTAGTTTCTTTGTAATTATTAGTTTCTTTGTAATTATTTCTTTCTTTTTCTTAGTTTTATCTCTCCCTTTTAGGGACATTAAGCGATCCTCGCCGACCGGGCCTTACAGGGCCGCGACCTGTCGGGAGAGGGATTATCTATGGATCACATATTTTTTCGACCAGACAAGGACATGGAGGGCCTCCCCGGATGAGTGACCAGCCACCTCCATTAACAGGCTAAATAATTTGTTTTATGTGCGGTGAAACATTTTAAATCTCGTATAGCAATAAATACAATATTAATAAAATGAGGTAAACTGATGTAACAAAGTGCTTGAATGCTTTTGTTTAATCAGTTATACTCGTACTTGCAATAATGATATGCAGAAAATGTTTTGTTTAAATTGATTTCCCCGTTAAGCTCCAGATTGATTCATTAAGGAGGACTTTCGGATGAACAAAGGGTCTAGTTTTTTTCCCTTAAATCAGAATAAAAATCGACCACCTTTAGCAGAACTATATTATAGAATGTGATAACTTGACAGTCGCACACTCACATAAAAAAAAAACCATTTCAAACTGGCCGGCTACGGGATTTGAACCAGGCACCTTCAGAATGCGAGTACAAGACGTTACCATCTCGAACACCTCGCTCAATTTAAGGCCTTTTTTGATAAGCGTATGTGAAGGGATAGTGTTATTTGTCGTAGCTAACTGTATTGCAATTTCCAATGCTGTATATGAACAGTGTAAAACAATATATTGTCATGATAACTGATTTCCATTTGATAAATTCTTTCTGATACAGTATATTACAATAAAATAAGCACTAAATTAGGCATTACCGATTTGGTCCATTATCAATAGGCTTCTTCCAATGGAAGTTAAAAATGCGTATGCCAAGTTTGATGAAAAACCGATAAAACGTATTTGAGTTATTGCGCGTACAGGCACACAGACGGACGGACAGACGGACAGACCTTTTCCCGTCCACCACACAATCTCTTAAAGTACCATTCTGTCACTTAATAATCTAACATATTAAATTTAAAGTGTATAGGTTTGTGTGTGGGTATGTTTGTTCCTTATACAAATCGATATGCTTTGAGCAATTTGCACGAAATTTTGAACACACACCCACTTCAACGAGGAAGGAAACGCAAGGAACATTGAAATTCAAACAAACGTCCCTTTCCCTTGAAAAAAAAAATAATAATTTCTGAAAATATCACACTGAATTCATCAAATGCAATTCAGTTCTCATGACAACATTATTGTTTGCTGTGTTCATATAGGGCTTTGGAAGTTGCAATTAATAATTAGTTAGAGAGGCTAACGATATAATTCATTTCTGTAAATCAATAATGGGGAATGAAATCTACGTAAATAAATATCGGGTGTGATGCATCACATAATTTTCTCTATCTTAGGCGTGAAGAATATCATTTTATCACCTCACATGTTTATGCATAATAAGAGGTCTTATAACAGGTGATAAGAAGACCGCATTTTCAGTTGTCTCAGCCTGAATTTGTGCCAACGAAGGGGAGCTAGTATGCTATTTCACAAGTCTGTAAACAAATATATCCACTGATCGTTATTCATCGCTGTAGGCTTTGTGTCTGTTGAGAAATAGAGGTGTTTATTGTAAGCTAAACATGTAAAAAAAGACAAAATAGGATGGAACATTTTTGATCCCATGTGCGCGGTAGATTATTATGTTCTAGATTTTAGGAAAAGAACGTGTGAATCTGATATTGATTTTATTTTTATTTTAGCTCCGAAACGTTTGTATGGCAACATGAAAGTGGGAAATAAAATATCCCATAAAGACAGTAAAATGTTATGTTACTGGAATATCATGGCGTGTAGAAGCAGCGGGTTGCAAAATGTCCTGTAGCGTTTTCTGAAAGAATAGTTTGAGCGTGGTTAAGTCGTTCTTCTTCGCTTCAAACTCTAGCTACTCCTATAAGGACTTACGGTTTGAAAACAAAAAACCCTCCATAATTTAATTTTGAATTACACGCAGAATACAAAACTTGAGCGACGCCGGGCAATTTAATCCAGTAACAACAACAACAACAACAACAATAATAATAATAATAATAATAATAATAATAATAATAATAATAATAGCGCGGTGTTAGAGTCGTTAAAATGTTATTACGCCTTATAAAAAAAAAATCATTTTTCATACTGGGACTGAAAGAATAATAATATTACATTTCCTGGATGTAAAATGTTGAATGACAAGGACACTAATGCTCCTGCAATAATGTCAAAACTGTGATTAGATAGAGATCTAATAAACCACATAATGCTTCCATTCCAAATGCAATTCACTGGAGCATTACATAAAATCTGGCAATCAAGCCATTACGAAGTCATGAGCATAAGTAAACTTATGTTTGAATAGGTAAATAATGTGATTATTGAATAATGCAATTTTTCATCAAGTCATAATTTTGCAAGGTTCCATGATCTAGTAGCAGCTGATTACATCAATAGTTATTCGTTCTGTCAGGGTATTATTAATATTATTATTATCAGGGCCTGGATTATGATGATTAGGGCTTGGATTTTTAGGTAAATAATTTTTTTTTTTGCTATCACTTATGATTTCTGGACTTTTTCAAAGTTCCGGTTGGGAACAGTGACATTGTTACAAATATGCAAGATTAACATCCTGCGATGTTGAACGTACATTTTCAAGATATAAGTCTCTGTTCCGTGAAAATCGTCTCAGCTTTAAGATGCACAACTTAAGATCTACTTTTGTCGTACACTGCAACAAATCTACACTTGCTGACTAGAATGACTAGATGAGTAATTCTATAAATATTGTTAAATAAGTTAATTAAAATATTTTCATATTTTTTAAACATATTTTCGACTTTTTAACCACATAAAAAATAAATATTTTCGTTTTTATAAGCACCTAAAATTCCGAGCCCTAATGGTGACCTAAAATTGTTTGAAAAATAACCTATAAAATGACCCAACATTTTAAAGAAAATTATTTAATAATTATAAAAAAGACCTAAAAACTTATATTTTATTTATAAAAAAGTTATTATTGTACAAACAAAGTTATAGACTAGTTTGTACATAATTAGAAAAACTGTAAATAACTGTAATGTTGTGAATATTCTTTTCTCACGGAAATTTGTACTGGCACTGAGGCACTGGTGAGTCAAAATTCGGCATTTCCTTTTGTGGTCTGCCGGATTATATTGTTGTTTTTGAGGGTAAACAGTAGTTTGCACTTTGAAATCCAAGCATCTGGTGTCAAGTCAATCTAATAACAATAGTAATATAATACAAATTTTGGCGTTTCTTTGAGACATGGCAACACTTTAACGCCGAATTTTTTCTTCTTGCATTAAACAAACAACAATTCAAAGACGACGAAAAAAAGGTTACTGCACCCAATGTAAATACATGAAAATGACTAAATAAGGAAGCAAATGACACGAAAATGACAAAATAATGACCTAAAATTGAAATAAATGTCCTAAAAATATAAAATTGCATAAAATGACAGAAAATTACCTAATAAAAATGTATTTCTGTAATCTAGAGGCCATGATTAGGATTTATCTACAAGTTGTCAATGTCTATGCAGCATCAATAAAAAGATGGCATGTCATTATAATCCGGGCCCTGATTATTAATATTATTATTTATACTACTTGAATCTACTTCCGCAGGCAAGTGACTAGTGTCGCTGACAACAGATATCTTTAGACTCGCTACGTTCTTACCCTCTTCATGTGAAGTCTAGAAACGGAAAGGGATGTCGCGGAGGAGGCAATATCTTCACAGGATGTAACACAACTAAAGGCCTAACCATCATCATTAATTAACCTGTTTTAAACTGGTACTATTTTATTGGAGTAGATCTGCGCCGTGGCGTAGTGGTTGAGGCAATGCGCTACAAACCGGAAGATCGCCGGTTCGGTCTCCGATGAGGTCGTTGGGATTATTCAGTTACCTAATCCTTCTGGTGGTACTATGGCCCTGGGATCGATTCAGACTCTAACAGAATTGAGTACTAGGGAGAGGCTGACAACCTTACTTATTTCAAATTCCGAACGTCTAAATATGAGAGTCTCAACCTCTTTAAACCCTTAAGGCCTCCACGGCCTAAATAGGGAACACTTTACTTTACTACTATATTAGGAAACCAAGTACTGTAATCCCAACATTTTCATTTACTGTTAAGTTTAAGGGATCTTCTGTCGGAGGTCATGTTTTATTAGTCTACGTTTTTGAACTGGACAAGATTTTATCCAAAAAATAATTAAACTTCTGCAACAACAAGAAACGAAATGTATCCGGCGAATGTTGCGTTGCCGTAAGTACAGAGCCTATTAATACAATGAGGGACATTTCTTCGAAATTTTAACCAAAATGCAAGAAAACCTTTACACATTCGCACGGAACTAGCCGGAGCTTTAAAAACTTCGAATGTTTCACTAAAAATAAACTCAAGTATTCTATCCCCTCTCAAAATACTATAACCACTGCATTATTCTAAAGTTTGAATTAAAATTTATTAGTTCAGAATTTTTACCCGTGTAATTTAGATGCAATAATACTTTAGATCAATTAGTATGGTTAATGTGTTTTTTTTCCCTAGAGTGCCAAATGAGAATGTAAATTTATACAGTTTTCTCTCCAGTATATTCACCGCAGATCTACCCTTCTTCCTGTTAATGAATATTTTCTGTTGTGAATCCCTGCAACCAAATACAATCAATAATAAGCTACACTGCCATTAAGAATTTTATTTTACTTTTCCCACAAACTTGAAAAAAGACTCAACCGTGCGGTACTTTTTTTTTCCAATATCAATTTACTTGAATTGTTAAAACAATAAATTAAACTATCAAAATAAACAATCGAACGATAAAAACATATAAAAATGAAAACAATATACAAAATACTAATATATAGGAATCCTTAGTACTCTTCTGCACCTTCTCCTTCCCTTTCGGTCGAGTCCATACCGACTTCCTCGTAATCTTTCTCCAGAGCTGCCAGATCCTCACGAGCTTCTGAGAACTCTCCTTCTTCCATTCCTTCACCAACGTACCAATGCACGAATGCACGCTTTGCATACATCAGATCGAATTTGTGGTCCAATCGAGCCCAAGCTTCGGCAATGGCTGTGGTGTTAGCTAACATGCAGACAGCTCTCTGTACTTTTGCCAAGTCTCCCCCAGGCACAACAGTCGGAGGTTGGTAGTTGATGCCAACCTTAAAGCCAGTGGGACACCAGTCCACGAACTGAATAGTTCTCTTGGTTTTGATAGTGGCGATAGATGCGTTGACATCTTTGGGAACTACATCACCACGATACAGCATGCAGCATGCCATGTACTTTCCATGTCGAGGATCACACTTCACCATCTGATTTGCAGGCTCAAAGCAAGCGTTAGTGATTTCCGGAACAGACAGCTGCTCATGATAAGCTTTCTCAGCTGAAATGACCGGTGCATAGGTTACCAAAGGAAAGTGAATTCGAGGAAATGGCACCAAATTGGTTTGAAATTCAGTTATATCCACGTTCAAGGCGCCGTCAAACCTTAGGGATGCTGTGATAGAAGATACGATTTGACCAAGAAGTCGGTTCAAGTTGGTGTATGTGGGCCGCTCGATATCAAGATTTCTTCGGCAAATGTCATAAATGGCTTCGTTATCACACATGAAAGCACAGTCTGAGTGTTCCAGGGTGGTGTGAGTTGTGAGAATGGAGTTGTAAGGTTCAACAACAGCTGTCGATATCTGAGGAGCAGGGTAGACGGAATATTCCAATTTGGCTTTCTTGCCGTAGTCCACCGACAGCCTTTCCATGAGCAAGGATGTGAACCCAGAGCCGGTGCCTCCACCGAATGAATGGAAGATAAGAAACCCTTGCATTCCAGTGCATTGGTCAGCCAGTTTGCGAATTCGATCTAGCACCAAATCCACTATTTCCTTGCCGATGGTATAGTGACCTCTTGCGTAGTTATTGGCTGCATCCTCTTTTCCCGTTATTAGCTGCTCTGGATGGAATAGTTGTCTGTATGTCCCAGTTCGCACCTCGTCTGGAAAAAGAAGTAAAATTGGCAAATAGTCGTACAGTTGGAGAACCCGAGAATTCGTTGCTATTTGTTCGTCACAGGTACAGTAGGCGTACAATTTGTCAAAAAATAATAAATAGCTACAACCACGATTTGTCAAATAAATACAGTCAATGAAATATGTAGTTATTTATTAAGTATTTGTCATTGTCATATCTAATCACATATTCACTTGAGTGATAGTTTGTTGATCTATATTGTTATTATGCGATCAGCAGAACAAGAAAGAAGAAACGACACAAATATTACAGTATTAACTTGAAAATACGTGCATGAAAAAAGGCATAAGTTGCAACTATTAAGGTCAAATTTAGAAAACAATTTTCTGAAGCAAGAGTTGTCAACCAAAATAAACTAAACTCCATGGCGCTACATCCCTGGAGGTACTAGGCTTACCATCCGATCGCTGTGTCATCTACCTTAGGCAGATGTCAGAATTGGGTGGTAAAGTTGAGTTACGGTCCGTATCAAACTCCAGTGTAGGAGACTAGAAAATTGTTTGCTGTGAACAAATTGTAGGCCTATAAAATATTGTAAATAGTGTAATTACGTGTCACTAGCTGGTTACCCGTCCCTCGAACAGATAAAAAAGTACACGGCACTGCTCTGGCTTTTGGAGGAAGACTACTGCGGCTTATCCTTGGCATAGACCGTAGTAACGCTAAATTTCGGCAATGAACATAATCCTGTTGTCAGCGGAAGGCATTAAAACGGCCTTCTCTCAATAATCATAAAATATATAGAAAAATACCAAGATAACCCTCTCTTTTGTTTTACGTTTAACCTCTCCGTTGTAGGGGCGTTTATGCGGCCCAAGCACTGCTCAGGCCTTATAGGACCGCGGATCAATTAGGAGAGGGATTACCTGTGGATCACATAGGCCTATATATTTTTTTTGACAAGACAAGGACATGGAGGGCCTTCACGGATGAGTGATCAGCCCAATGCCGGGGCCACATCCATGACTACATGAACACATAGATCGATACTCACCAGTCACCCATATACTCATGCCGAACAAGACGCTGATGGTGGGATGAAAATGACAATGGCGGGCTCATGATATCCGAGGCCACAAGGGCCTTACATTCCCCGACATTCGTCTCACGGGTGAGGAAAACCCCCGGTAAAAACCATTTAAAAATCCACTTAGGAAACTCAGTTCCAGGAATCGATCCCGGGCTACGCCACGCCGGTGGACACCAAGATATCCTTCTTGTATAAAATTTGACTTGGACCTAATTTCCAATACCGCAAGTGATCTCCGAATTCGATTTGACCAACAGTTTGTTCATAGTCAAGTTGGAAATGCCTAAAGATCAATAAACATCTATTCTGCCTACTGTTTTATGGAATGATTGTATTGGTCCCATGATGGTTTTTAAGGCTAATAGGGAGATAGGTGGGTCTGTCGATATCCTCAATCCATAGAGAGTTGAGATAGTGCCAGATCTACACTGTTTTCTTCATCGTCTTATGCCTTCATGTCTTCATAAGTTATTGAAATAATTCCTACTTAGGCAGTGTCTCAAAGCCGAAGACATTAACCAGTCATTAGCAACAAGATGACTAGTGACTATAGCCTATGATAGGAGGTTTGGGCATTTATCCTTGAATCACTGCTTTTAGATTTGCTACAAAGGATGCTAAGATTTAATCTATAACTCATCAAGCAATTTCGATCTCTGCTACTAAAGTCTTGATTACCTTTAGATCGTGATTTCTGACATTTTTAAAAATAAATTTAGCCGGCCTTAGGCTAATTTTCCTGAATTATTTATCTTGTTTACCTTTTTCTTCCCCTTTTTCCATTTTCCTTATTACACCCAAACACCAATGCCCCAGGCGGGACTCGAATCCACAGCCTCCTTCACCACGGCTCCAGCTACCGCGGCTGATGAGACAGTCTTCATCACTGTCTAGTTAATCTCAGCTGTTAATGTAGTTTGGGACACGGCTGTATTGGTACAACAATATGAAAAAAGATATATAGTAGCATTGTAAACATATGTAGCGGAAAATGAACTTACCAATAACTGTGGGCTCCAGATCCACCATGACCGCTCTTGGCACATGCTTTCCTGCCCCCGTTTCACTGAAGAAGGTATTGAAGCTGTCGTCACCTCCGGCTGTTTTGTCAGACGGCATGTGTCCGTCGGGCTGGATGCCATGTTCTAGGCAGTACAATTCCCAGCAGGCATTGCCGATCTGGGTCCCAGCTTGACCAATGTGTATTGACAAACATTCACGCTGAAACAGATATTTTCAGATATGATTTTACAGGAATAAAGAATGGATTATGTACAGAAGCAGCACCGGTAGTACTTCTTAAGGTGAAGAAAGAGATACATGTTAAAAATTAAAAGCAAGTTGAGAAACAACGATAAGAGGGGATGAAAAGGATGACGATAACTGAGATGGTTAGAAGACTAACAAAATGGCAAAATCTAATATAGGTTACTACAGTAAAGGTTTTCATTACAAAGTAAACAAGACATGAATACAAAATAAACTATTATTCAAGATCCATGCCTAGTTTTATGATACTCTGAGTCATACATTTTTTGTCGATATAATAACACATTAATATACTACATAAAGATATTAAAATAGGATTGTTGAATTATATTTACCATTTTTAGAAGATTTTGCTTAATTTAGGTACAAAGAAAATAGTAAATAGCCTTGAAATCTCAGAAAATCTTCTACCACAAATCGTTCGAAATTCTGTTACTTGATTTCTATAAAAAAAAAAAAAAGAATGAGTAAACAGCGTTGCCTAGAAAACTGTTTACGTCATTATTGTTGGTGACGTATCATAACGTGCACACGAATAAACCGAACAAGATATTTTGTTTATTTGGTTTATTATTTCGCTGATTTCCGATACTTGTTGGTTTAAAGAATCTTTATTTTTAACTTCGTTGTCACTTATATCGACCATTTCCACAACACCAGTACTGTTCTTTTAATATCCCTGGATTTATTCTGTCATTTTCAGAATAATATGATGTAAACAAATAAAAAAAGTTGACGGTAGCTCAAGAATGCAGCAACGGGAAGTTTTTGGGTATGGCAATACTGGGGACGGGTCGCGATCTTCATTTTTTCGAGCGAGGCCTTCCTTATATGGACGGTTTTCAGCATTATGGAGTGTTTAGCTCAAGATAAAGCGTGCGAATCATTTTTGTAGGCCTATTTATACTTCCTCCGCCCTTATTATAGGCACTAGAGGAATGTTAGAGAAAGTATTGTGTTCAACCCTCAAATTCGAAATCGAGACTTTAACGTAATACACGTTTTGAGATACCCTGAATCCAAAAATACTATTAATTTGGGTTAGGTACCTTCCGAGAATGTGACACGAAGATTGGCGACACTTTCTCTTACTTTTATTGTCACAGTACATGAACAAAATTTAATCGGATTTTATTTGGATTGTACTTACTTCGGGGATGCGATACGAGCATCATAACGACTTTCTCTTTAGTTTGTTACGAGTCTATCATGAATAGAATTGTGACGAATAGAATTTCGTTTTTCGTTATTTTCTCGAGAACGGCTTTAACGATTTTGTTAAAATTTCTGCATTTTTCTGCATTTCAATTGTATACTACACATAACATATTACAGTGTACAGTATACGAGGGTGGATCGAAAAGTAACGCACAATAATTTTTTTTCTGCGTTGGTATTGCGGATGGGATGTTGAACTTTCACCAAGATGAAGTTTGAAGCTTCCTCTACGAACGCTATTTTGTTCTCATGTGTAGCTCTAGCGAGAGAAGCGTGAACTATGCAACAAAGATGGCGGGCATGTTACTATCGTCTACTTGTGAAGAACAGCGAGTTGTAGTGCAATTTTTATGGGCTAAAGGGCATAACGTAGAAGAAATTGCACTGTACATAGTCAAGTGTCCCAATGCTTCAGATGATATCCTGAAGAAAAGGACTATCCTATAAGGGAAACTGTTCGGGATAGGGTTGCCATATTTCCAGATGGCGAATAAGGAACACTTCAATCTATTTTCCAGTGCTCGTTTCATAAACGTACTCATATCTTAATAAATGCCATTATAGGCTTGTTGGATAATGCACTATTAATATATAGCTAAGAACAATAGTGAAGGATGACAGAGCACATAATGTTGATACAAATATTCCCTTTTAGCCTTTCATTTTTGACGACTGTTGAACTGTTAAAGTTAGTTGAACTAGATAAAAACCCCAAGTAAAGGCAACCGTTGTTACACAGTAATTTCGATTTCCCCTGAAGTTATTTGGAAAAGAAGTATTTATGGGTACTCCAGTGTGTCCAACTGAAAAGTTTTAAAATAAAAGACAGACACACCGAGTGGAAAGGAGGGTGTGGGGGAGGGGGCGAAGCTAAATACAACACATTATACAAATATACCGTTAATAACAATATGGTACAGTTTGGAGTTTGTTTTTATCATTGCTTTCATCTGTAGCAACTGAAAAGAGACCTTGAATAAGAGTCTGAACAATCTGAAAACCTGCAGAGTTCTTTGGAGGAAAAGTTCAGCTTAAATTTAAATTTAAAATTATATTCTTTTTTCAAAATGGCCTCCTCTTCACCCCTCATAGCCATTCCGTTCCTCCCACAGTTTTAATTCTTTACTTTTTATTTTTATAACTTTATTTTCTACATTTATAAATAATTGTACACATTATACAATAACATAAGAATACAAAACT
Source organism: Ectobius pallidus (assembly GCA_964059195.1). Classification (NCBI taxonomy): domain Eukaryota; kingdom Metazoa; phylum Arthropoda; class Insecta; order Blattodea; family Ectobiidae; genus Ectobius; species Ectobius pallidus. The sequence continues at coordinate 45,111,957 of CAXKWD010000004.1, read as the reverse complement.
CTGCATGTTTTCAGCTTAAATCTGTGTTTAGACATGTTAAAAAAAAGCTTTTTTTTTTAATGGCCATTGATAGGCTATATGTATATAAATAGAATACATTATGTAAAAAAGTTCAAGGTACAAAAAACAACGTATATCATGGTCTACAAGTATTAAAAAGAGAGAACAATGTACATTACTAGTTGGTTACATTTAAAGAACTTAAATAGATCTCAATGCCACATCTTTAGAAACACATAATGCTATATTTCAAACAAAACTTCTGGAAACTGTTCTCAACTCGCTGAAAAAAAGGACAGCACTAAAAAAGGACAATTAAAGGACTTTTTTAATAGTCGCCATTTTAATCCTTAAAAAAAAGGACTGTTGGACACACTGGTACTCCTCGCAGGATACTGAAATGTCTACTTCCATGATCTGACATGAGAACGTCTTTAAAATCGATGCGGCATTTGGGGAACACTTGCACCCAAATGAGATACAGTTTCTGCAGACCTAATTTTAAATTTCAATAATTCTACTTTCCGAGTTCAACATGTTTCCATAAACAGTATCATTCATATCTCAGAGACTAACTCTCCTATCCGAGTGAAAAGTGTTGTTTTGAAGAGGAGTGTATGTGTTGCAACTCATGCTGAGCTCAAAGGATGCACCCAAAATATAATAACATTAATTAAAAAAGAAAGAGGTTGTGCATTTGAAAGAATTTAAAATTCCTCGATTTAAAAAAAAATGTCGCGATATAAGGAAAAATTGAGCTATGGCCAGAACTACAAAAATTAGGCGCAGATACATAGAGCACAAAATTCCAAAAAGAATACCTATATAACCAACGAGCAGTGCTGCCGCGAATATAGGCAAGTGCAGTCGGAAACCCAGGCAGCATGTACAATGAAAATGTTTCTTTCTGACACAGGTGAATCGCGAGTGAGCGGAAGATCATTCAGAGGGACAAGCCATCTTTCTCTCCCGCCAGTCATGACAGCCGTAACCATGCACCTTAGTCAGCGCGATGTGACTCCCTTGAAGATTGGTGTACGAAAGAAGTATCGCCCCTTCAAATGACGATATTAATAAGTCCTTTATTGTAACCAAATGACCTTTCTATGATGAATGAAGCGATGGTGGAATGACGTATGGTAGGGGAAACAGGAGCACCCCGAGAAAACCTGTCCCGATCGCATTTTTTTTTCCAAAACAACAAATTCTACATGGATCCACCGAGATTCGATCCCGGGTCCCAGCGGTGGAAGGCGAGCGGTCTAGCCACTCAGACATGGGGGAAATGAGAATATTTCGATATATGTATAATTTTAAGTCTAACATAAATATTGTCCTAGCCGACGACTTCAATGTTGACTTTTCGCTCACTCCTTTCAACAACGTCATATCTCAAAAATCGGCGATTTTTAGTTATGCCTGTTTTCAGAATGCCCTGAAAGAGCAGCATATCCCTGCAAGATCGTCATATCTTTAACTCAATATTTAGCCACTAGAGAGCAGAAGTGTCGTTTTTGTATTATAGAATATTTCAGGAGTGTTCTTTTCAAGAGTGTCACAAGTTAGTTGTCGTTGAGCAGTTGAGCAGGAAACATCTGTGTTGTTTAGTGCAAGAGTGTATTATTTCTTAAGAAAACATTATTGCACACAAGGTAAGAGCATTTTGAATTCATAGTTTTGCATCAAGAACGTACTATTTGGTTTTATGTCAGTATTGTAGGGGAAACCAAAGGCGTCCTGCTTTGGTTTATTTAGGTTTATGACATTCTTGTACAGCAAGTACAAGACATCGATTGTATTATTTTAACTTATGACACTATTGTCACCAAAAATTTTGCTCTCAGACAAACTGGTTTTGGATCAATTTGTTTTATGACACTCTTCCAAAGAAAAGTTGGCCCCTTATTACGAAAATACGCAGTTTCATTTCGGAATGTGTCATTATTGTCAGTAAAACGATTCGGTTTCATAGCAAGGAGGAGGTTTTCTTAATAGTATTTTTACAAAGGTTTCTGAAATGCCAAATGTCTTGAGAGAAAATTCCATATTGAATATTATGATCTCCCTCTCCACATTCAGCGCCTTCAACCAGCACTGTTAGCCAAACTCCTAACTTACCTGTGCCCCGGCCTCAAACAGCAATGCTGGTCCAAATACTCTGCTGTCAGTACCCCTGCATCAACCAGTAATGCCGAAACTGCATCAACCAGTAATGCCGATATGCCGTTTCTACTACTGTTGAAATTCTGAGCCCAATTAAAAAAGGTAAATGAAAAAGAAATGATTCCAGCTGGAAGAGGAACAAGTTGAAGGCAGCTAGAAAAAGTGGGAGAGTGTACGAAAGTCATTCAAAGAAACCTGAAAGACTAGTGAAAGAAGCAAGAAAAATTAAAGCTCCTTGTAAAGATAAATGCCGATTAAAGTGTTCTGAAAAATTAACTAAGATGAAAGGAAGAGTGTTTTTGATGCGTATTGGAACCTGGGGGACATTGCCAAACAGAGGGAGTTTATTCGTAACTGCACAACAGAAATTAAACCTAAATATTGCTACATGCGCGAAGATGGACAAAGGCCACAAAAGAATCATAATGCTGCATTATTTTTTAGTCTTGGTGAAAGACGCAATCGTGTTTGTAAGTTGTTTTTCAGAAATACCTTAGATATTAATGACCATCCTATTCACACTGTCTTTGAGAAGAAAGATAAACTGGCAGGTGCCGTGATGGCCGAAGACAAAAGAGGGAAGCACGGTCATCAGCCCAAGATGAACGAAGCTGTTAGGAATAGAGTTATAGATCATATCAACAGAATTCCTCAAATCGAGAGTCAGTATACGTGCAAAAACACCACAAAATACTATACTGAAAGTGGCAGAACCATAACTGACATATACAATGATTATGTGAGCGACTGCAAAAGAGATAATGTTATCTTCTGTAACTTCAATTACTTCTATAACATTTTCACTAATGACTTTAACTTAAGTTTCTTCCAGCCCAAAAAAGATCAATGCGAAGCATATGTTGGATATGAGAATGCGTCAGAGGCAGAGAAAGTGGACTTGAAGGCAACTTATAATCACCATTTGGTTGAAAAAGAGCTATCAAAAAAAGAGAAGATAAATGACAAACAGACTCTAGTGGGTAAAGCCTTATTAGCAGTTTACGATTTGCAAGCTGTCGTGCCATTGCCAAAAGGCGACTGCTCAGCTTTTGACTTCTCGTCTAAATTGAATGTCCTGAACTTTACAATTACCGATCTTCTAAAAGAAAGCACTGAATGTTATGATTAGGATGAATCAAACAGCCACCATGGAGCAAATGAACTCGGTTCGTGTGTTTTAAAATATATTGAGAAGAACATTGGAACATACAAGGATGTAACTTTCTATTCCGATAATTGTAGCGGACAGCAAAAGAGTCAGTTCATGTTACCCGCATACATCTTTGCTCTCCATAAGTATGGCCTTAATTCCATCACTCACAAATTTCTAATCAAAGGCCATACCCAAAATGAAGGGGATTCTGTTCATTCTTTGATTGAAAGGAAAATGAAACAAACTCTTAAAAGAGGCCCAATTTACACGCCAGAAGGTCTCATTACATTGATGAGAACAGCAAAAAGAACGGGTGAACCATTTTCTGTAAATGACTTTCGTATGAAGACTTCTTTAACCTGAAACTTTTATCCTCTGATATTGGTCCTCTGAGTATCGTAAAAAATACACAAAATCAAAGAGATCAAAGTGATGCGAGTTCAAAGAGATTCTCCAAGTTCGTTTTCTTTATAAGCTTTCTTATGGGGAGTCAGACTTCATGGAGGCCATCATTATAAGAAAAACAAAGTCATGTAAAAATGTATCGTTAAAACCTGCCTTTGTCCAAAAGCCCAAGATTTCCGACTCTAAAAAGAATGACCTTATGCGACTTATTAAAAAGAATTTAATACCGAACGTTTACAAAACGTTCTTTGAAAGTCTTTAAAATTGAAACTGCACCTGTGCCTTTAGTGTTATTAAGAAACAGTATTATTCAGTTATTTCTAGTTTTTTAGTTTTGTTTTAATGTGTTTTGTACTTTATGGTATTATCCAAGTACGAGACTGTAATTTTTTCCGAAACTGTTTTGGAATTTGTCTAAGAAAGTAAAAATACATTATGTCTATCTGTATTTTATCTTAATATCAAAATTCCTGTGCCTCTCCCAAACCAGTTCTTTTGATTTAAAGTGGAAGATGTAATAAAAGTAATAATCTAAATAAGGTATAACTGCGTGTTTGGAATGAAATTATCCTTGTAAGGATGACAAAGCTCAAGATACTTAAATGTCAGACTTCCAAATTGTATTATTTTAGTGAAAATAATGACATATTTTGAAATATCCCAAGCTCCTTCAATGAAATTTTGAACAAGAACGTCATAAATCGAAAGGAACTGATTACAATTTAAACTTTTATACCTTGTTCTTCTTCAAAAATAGGAAAAAAGTCAGGTCTTATCTAAAAAGATCTGCTGCATAGTAAAAAGTTCAATCGGTGGCTTAATATTTATTTTTAATACATTTATTTTACTTTTAAACTTTCAAATCACTCTCCTGAAAAATTATGTTTTTTGAGATATGACGTTGTTGAAAGGAGTGAGCGTTTTGTGTAAACACTAAAGAGGTGGGTGACCTTAGGACTCTGTTTAACGGATATGGTGCACGATCTGTAGTTTGTCAACCAACTCGACCTGGTGTAAATAATTCCCCTGGAACATGCATTGATAATATTGTTACAACGATACATAGTGACAGACTTGATGTAGATGTTATACCTACTATATTCTCCGATCACAACGCTATCTTATTTGAAACAAGCTTAACTGAAAATTCTTCGAAGTCAACGACTGGTGAGAACACAAAATCACAAAGCCGTTTAATCAATAATTCTAGCATATGTTACTTTATGTCTCTCCTTGCAAATATTAGTTGGCTTCTGCTGTACAGCTTTGACAACCCTAATGAAAAGTTAACTATTTTACCTCAATATTAAATAACGCTATTGAAACTGCATTCCCATTAGTGCCCATTAAACGAAGTCGTGGTAACAGTTGTAAGTGGTATACAAGTGAGCTTAGAAATCTAAAAGATGAGTGTCTACTCTACTATAATTTAGTAACCCATCATGGAATGGTTGAATTTAAAGATACGTATAAACGTTTTAAATATGCATACAAGAATGTTCTTAAATCGGCGAAAAGTGAATTTTGTTCTAAAATAATAAATAATTCCAATAATAAGTCTAAAAGTACCTGGTCTGTTGTCACCGAACTACTGAACAAGGATTCGAAACCTCGGCATACTCCCAGTATTGACGCAGAAAAAATAAATAATCATTTTATCAATCAAGTAGACGAAATTTCAAACCAGTTCAATGACAACAATAACTCATTTTCTTTTATAAATAATCTGACAAAACCTGAAACTATTTTTACTTTTAACCATGTTAAAGTGGAGGATGTTTATCTTGCAATTTCAAAGCTTAGGATAAGCTCTTGCACAGATGTCTATGGTCTGAGTCCAAAAATAATTAAATATGCCGCAAGTTTTATTTGTGAACCATTAACGCATATTTTTAATCTTTGTATTGATGAATGTATATTCCCTGATAACTTTAAGTATGTTAAAACCATTCCTATATATAAGAAAGGCAACCAACTTGACTACTCTAACTATAGACCCATCAGTATAATTCCCACAGTCTCAAAGATATTTGAAATGTTGTTAAATAAGCAAATTACTAATTATTTCGAAAGTAATAATCTGTTTGTAAACCAATACGGCTTTAGATCCTCGCATAATACAATTGAAGCAATAGTTAAGTTTTTGGAGAAATGTTTTGAAGCTTTAGAAAATTTCAAACTAATGAATGGTCGTTTCTATGACTTCACCAAAGCGTTTGATACAATTTCCCATGATATTCTTTTTAAAAAATTGCAGTTTTATGGCTTTGACAACTCCTGTATTATGTTTCTAAGATCTTATCTAAAAGGCAGGTATCAATCTGTTTACTCTAATAGTACAATGTCTCAGTTTATACCTGTTAAATTCGGTGTTCCCCAGGGCTCCAATTCTTGGTCCCATACTGTTTATAATTTATATAAATGATCTCCCAGCTTGCATCGAGGATGAATGCCTTCATACTTTTATGTTTGCAGACGATCTGGCTATTGGTCTTTCTCAAGAAAATCAGGCATTGTTGGAAATCAAACGCCATGAATCTTCATCTAAAATAATGGCATGGTGTGAAGCCAATAAGCTCAAGATTAACTCTAATAAGACTGTAGACATTAACTTCTCATTTAATAGACATAGCTTTGATTTGCATTCTTCAGTTAGGTTTCTCGGCATACACCTCGAAGCAGGTCTGGGCTGGGGTACACATACTGAATACCTTGCCAACAAACTGAGCAAAGCAATATTCATGATACGAATACTAAGACAAACGTTATTACGAGACTCGCTAGTAATGGTTTACTTTGCTCACAAGCATAGTTATCTGAGCTATGGGACTCTCTTGTGGGGCAATCACACCTCAGCTTTGAAACTGTTTATTCTTCAGAAAAGAGCTGTGAGAATGATATGTGGTGTACCTTCGAGAACTCACTGTAAGCCACTTTTTACGAAACTAGGAATACTTACCTTGCCATCAATGTTTGTTCTGGACTGCCTTTTGTACGTTAAACGCAACTTGTATAACGTTTCCACATGTTCAGCAATTCATAACTATTCTACCCGTAATAGATCCAATATTTATTTAAGAAAATTTAATTATAGCACAACTATGAATAGTTTTATATGCTTGGCTTTTAAATTTTATAACTTCTTACCAACTGAAATAAGAAATATGTCATTCAATGTTTAAAACATCAGTCGGAAAGACAATGTTGGCAAACCCACAGTATAGCGTCCATGACTTTTATAATATTAAATTTCAAATATTTCTCAAATTACTGTTTTAATAATGTTATAAATTAAATTAAATTGTATTCTAAACCACGACATCTCAATCTGTACATTATGTATGGCAATGAGGAAATAAATATTATTATTATTATTATTATTATAATTATTATTATAGACTCGTCTAGGCTACTGAGCAATACTCTGAGCAAGGTCACGTTAAAGAAAAATTACTTGTGTGTGGATTTGTTGCTGTTGACATGGTACAATGAAGGCTGACCAAGACCCAAGGGACCGGGGTCCAAGAATAGTAAACTATAAACTGTAGTTTACGAACTTTGACCGGGGCCTACAATGCATACATACTTAATACTGAGTAGAGCCAATGTATTTACCGCATTGCAAATCACAAATATTAATACTGTACTTTCATCGCAGAGGGAAAAGTATTTCCACTATTTCAGCCACTTTTCGAAAGCGACATGCTGCAATATATAGCTAAAGATTGGCATATATTATACTAATGTATTCAAAGCTAACCTAAACTCATGCCATTACCAACATAATCTTCAAATGACAAAAAATAATATTTGGCCTAATTTCCTTGTCATTTAGATATTTATCCAATAATGCTACATAAACATTTATAAAAACTAATAAACTAATGTCATTATAGAGTTTTTTTAAATATTTCTTTCGAAACTCAAGCTTTCCCAAGTTTCTGTACAGAAACTGATTTTGGTGGAAGGTATTGGTTGTAGTGTGATAACGCAACTTTGATTCAAATATCGCCTTTTTGGCTGGAAGCAAGTTAGGACGCAGTTTGGTGAGGTCAGATCAGGTGACTCAACGTGAGTTTCTGTGAAACATTGAATTAAATACCATCTGCGTCACCTTATCCTGCGTAGAACATTCGCTGTTGTATTTTTTTCTGTGTTTCACTGAAACTCACGGTGAGTATTTAGTCTTGAACAAAAACTCGAAACTTTTAATTTCAATTCTAAATCAGTAAAATAGAATAATTTTATATTGATATTCATGTACATCATAAAGTAGAAAAAAAAAACAAACAACTAAATATTCTAGATGTAAGGAGGTTTTTAAAAATTGTTTTCTAAGTCAAAAGACTATGTTATACCGAAAGTATTAATTCATCTTTGTATGTAGTCTAACATTCCATGACAATCAGCAATGAGCCTATTTTCGGGAGTCGAATCATAAACTCAGCTAGGTTATACTTCTTCCTCCATTTGACTACATTCCCAAAACACTTCGCCGATCATAATGTTGCAGTTCTCCAAACTACTCTGTCCAAAATATTTCTGGATCTGTACAAAAAATCAAACAAGGAATTATTGTTTAATACTAGTAGTAATTATAGAAAAGCAATCTGAAGCACTAAAGAGTGAGAAAGAGAAATAAAGACAGAGATAAGCGGTCTGAAGCTCTAAACTTTACCAGACTTTGCCGTTTGTCGGGAAGATCAAACAGGACATTCTTGTTACCACAAGTTTTTCGTCCCTTAGGCCCAAATCCATAATTAGAACTACAGAGTGAAAAAGAAAGAGAACCGGTCTTGAGGAAGAGATAGAGTGAGAAAGAGAAATAGAGACAGAGATAAGCGGTCTGAAGCAATAAACTTTACTGAATCACCAAAGTCGCATGTTGCGGGAGCACAACCAGGACTTTTCTTGTTACCACAAGTTTTTAATATCCCTTTGGCCCGGAATCCCAACACCGATACAATCGTGTACGTTATTTAGTACTACAGAGTGCAAAAGAAAGAGAACCGGTCTTGAGGAAGAGATGGAGTGAGAAAGACGGAAAGACAGAGCAGGGAGAGAGAGAAAGAAGACAAAAGACGATTTTTTTATGTGCAGTAATAACGTTAACATGAGAATAAAATTGTTCTACTTAGATTTATTATGCGGTCCTCCATATTTCAAATCATTTCCTCGCTGCTGTCCAAAAACTGAGGCGTCCGATACTTCCAGAGATCCACATTACATTCGGCTTTGAAACACAGCGGCTGGTTTGAAACTGCAAATAAGAATAAAATTGGCTTATTATGGACTGTTTTAAAGGGCAATTAAACTCAGTGAACTGCAGTTAAACAGATTAGTAATTACAGATATGTTACTCGAAGTTCGAGATTAGGGTGTGAGTTCTGAACCCTCTCAGTTAACTGGTTAAAACTGGTTTCTTTAAGGATCCTATGGTAGGCATCAATTTCTTAAAGGTTGAGAATTGAAGGAGAAATAAAATTAATTCCGTCTATACTTTGTGACGGCCCTTACCAGAGGAAGGCGAAAACCGAAAGGAGGAAACTGCACCAAGCCTAAGTAGTTGAAATTAAAAACAATATCACTGTTCAGAATAAGGTCAGCTAAATGGTATGAAAAATAAAAAAAATAAAAAGGACAGACGACAAGGCGAAGAAATTCAAATAAGTAAAAAGGGACAAACCCTAACGGAAGTTTAAGTAAAGCACTTACAGAAAAGCATTAAAGGTATTAGTATGATAGTACTAAAAGAAGAAGCGATCGCGAGAATAATTCAAAATCCGAGATGAGGTAGCCACGAAATATTAAGTCATTAAATGAATCACAAATAATTCGTGCTTTCAATCAGAGTGAGTGTTCTTGTTCCCTATCAACGGTAACAATAACAAGGGAAGGCATTGTCTTGCGAAGTCTTATTGTTGTATGAGCTAACCATTAACCAGGAAGGCATTGGTTTAAGGGTTCAGGAAGAATAAAACTCCTTCTTCCTGAACCCTTAAATCAATGCCTTCTTCCATCACAATATGCACTCAGATACTAAATAAATATTGGAGATAATAAATTCAATTTAATCGTGGCTCAGTGCGCAGACAGATTGACATAGTGGTCTGAGCAGGGCTGGTTTAAGGGATTACAGGGCTCCTTGCAGGAATTACTGTTCTTGATGTAAGGAGGTTTAAAAAATTGTTTTCTAAGTCAAAAGACTATGTTATACCAAAAGTATTAATTCATCGTTGTATGTAATCTACCATTCCATGACAATCAGCAATGAGCCTATTTTCAGGAGTCGAATCATAAACTCAGCTAGGTTATACTTCTTCCTCCATTTGACTACATTCCCAAAACACTTCGCCGATCATAATGTTGCAGTTCTTCAAACTACTCTCTCCAAAATATTTCTGGGTCTGTAAAGAAAATCAAACAAGGAATTATTGTTTAATACTAGTAGCAGTTATAGTTATCTGAAGCACTAAACTTCACCAGATCACTAAGCCGTCTTGTCAGGCAGCTCAACCAGGTCTTTATTCATGGATACCATAAAATTTGAAGATCCTAACTGACTCTACTCAACAACGAACAATCGTCTCCGCGTTTAGAACCACCAAACTTTGTCGGATACGAAGCCGTTTATGTCAGGCATCCCAGCCAGGTTTTATTCATGGATACCATAAGATTTGAAGAACCCAGCGAGTCAACTCACAAGCGATACAGTCGTGTCTGTGTTTAGTACTACAGAGTGCAAAAGAAAGAGAACCGGTCGTGTGGAAGAGATGGAGTGAGAAAGACGGAAAGACAGAGCAGGGAGAGAGAGAGATGGAAGACGAAAGACGGTTTTTTTATGTGCAGTAATAAAATTAACATGAGAATAAAATTGTTCTACTTAAATTTATTATGCGGTCCTCCATATTTCAAATCATTTCCTCGCTGCTGTCCAAAATCTGAGGCATTCGATACTTCCAGAGATCCACATTACATTCGGCTTTGAAACACAGCGGCTGGCATGAAACTGCAAATAAGAATAAAATTGGCTTATTATGAACTGTTTTAAAGGACAATTAAACTCAGTAAACTGCAGTTAAACAGATTAGTAATTACAGATATGTTACTCGAAGTTCGAGATTAGGGTTGTGAGTTCTGAACCCTCTCAGTTATCTGGTTAAAACTGGTTTCTTTAAGGATCATATGGTAGGCATCAATTTTTTTAAAGGTTGAGAATTGAAAGAAAAATAAAATTAATTCCGTCTAAACTTTGTGGCGGCCCTTACCAGAGGAAGGCGAAAACCGAAAGGAGGAAACTGCACCAAGCCTAAGTAGGTGAAATTAAAAACAATATCACCGTTCAAGATAAGGTCAGCTAAATGGTATGAAAAATAAAAGAGTAAAAAAAAGGACAGGCGACAAGGCGAAGAAATTCAAATAAGTAAAAAGGGACCTACCATAACGGAAGTTTAAATAAAGCACTTACAGGAAAGCATTAAAAGTATTAGTATAAGAGTACTAAAAGAAGAAGCGATCGCGAGAATAATTCAAAATCCGAGATGAGATAACCAGGAAATATTAAGTCATTAAATGAATCACAAATAATTCTTGCTTTCAATCAGAGTGATTGTTCTTGTTGTCTAGCAACGGTAACAATAACGAGGGAAGGCATTGCCTTGCGAAGTCTAACCATTAACCAGGAAGGCATTGATTTAAGGGTTCAGGAAGAATAAAACTCCTTCTTCCTGAACGATTAAATCAATGCCTTCTTTTATCACAATATGCAATCAGATACTAAATAAATATGGGAGATAGTAAATTCAATTTAATCGTGGCTCAGTGCACAGACAGATTGACATAGTGGTCTGAGCAGGGCTGGTTTAAGGGATCACGGGGCTTCTTGCAGGATTTACTGTTGGGCCCCCTTATGTTTATAGCAGATTTATCGACTCTTAACTTATTTATTTTGTGATGCAGATAGTATGTAATTTTCCATTGATAGTCTAGTTTCATATATTACATTACATTAGAGCATGGGCGTACTGTATGGGGGGGGGGAGATTCAGGGGGTTGAAACTCCTCCCGAAATATCTGCAATATTTTCAAGATTATAAATCATGGAACGAAATTTAAAAAAAAACTAACTCGGTTGTTACATATCTTACAATTTCGTAGATATCAAAGCATTATTTAAGATTTATTGTAATTTATTTAAAATTCAAATTTCAAAACCTCGTGGTGTTGATAGTTTTCAGCTTAATAACAGTGATGTATTACTAGTAAACAAAAATCCCTTTGGAATCTGTCAAACGACAACTCGAATACTCCCACCGAAATCCGTCAAACCGTTTGTAAAGCCAACAGTAATCACGAGCTCATCACAAAATTATCATGAAGTAATCGGCATTAATCGGGCTTTTCCACCGGTGGATATACATATGACTTTAAAAACGTACAGTATTATGATAATTTTTCAAAAGAAAGTTTTTATTTATAGACTCTAGCTTAAACGAGAAATGGATAGAAATCTCAAGAAAAACAGTTTCAAAGACTGAGCTGCATATTACTATATATTACAGTGTATTAATTATCACAATACACCTGTTTAGTAATTAAAAAAAAGTATTAATTCACAATGTTCGTAAGGACATGGAAGTGAGACGACTTTACGTTGAACCTCTCCCGAACAAAATTTCACCGTACGCCCATGCATTAGAGTTACCAAAGAAATGGCATTTTTTATAAATTGACACTTACTGTACTGGCCGATTTACCTTGTAAAGCAAATTGCAAAAGTGTACAAATAGTACTTAATCTATATCTACATATTGTTTAAAGAAAAAGCCTCAAAATTAACAAATTTACAAAATTATTTCAGCATGCAGAATTTGATGACTGACTAAGAAATAGTCAAATTCCCATTTAGTATATTAATTTTAATATATCCTGTTCTTTCGCAGTGTTGTGTTCTTAGTGCTGAAGTACAAAGTGTAACCTGATCCTGATTATTTTACAAAGTTAACTTCCATAAACTTAAAAAATATTAGCCTTCCTTTTCTAAATTTTTATGATTGATGCAGATGAATAGCTGAAATATCGGCACAGCTACTACACCGATAAAAAAATCGAGGTCGATAGATATCGACAAATGATGCGGCCCGCCAAAAGATAAAGAGGAAAATTGGATGAATATTTTTGCGAGGGTATTGATGGGCCATATGATCTCCAAACAAAACGAAAAAAAAATGACTTTTTCACACTTCTTTCAGATGCAGAGGTCAAACGTGGTAAAGTTTTCGTTTTTTATGATAAATTCAGAAAAAACTCTCATGTGAAGATTTCGAACACATTAATTCAAGAAATTGTTGTCAGTTATAGTTTAACAGTAACTAATTAAGAATTGAGAATTCTAAGAACTAATCAAGAATTCGAGAGTTCAACACCAAAGTGACAAACATTTTCCACACTTTCCTCTACGTAACCTTAATGAAAGTTTTAGATCATTAGCTTGTTCGTATTCAACATTGCGGGCTCTAGAATAAAATTGTATTACTCACCGTACCATGAGTACTAGACAGTCATCCATTATGTTGCAGTTCCCCAATGGTCCTTGTCCTGAATATTCGTGATATATGGGCAGTTTTCTTTGGAAGAGTCTGTAAAGAATGACACAGTTATTATTAGGGTTCGGATGTTTATGACCTAAAACAGTTGAAAATAAGACTGCAAATATGCCCTTAAAAATGACTCAATATGACCCTAAAACCCTAAATATGACCTAATAAAATAACATATTTTCAAAAAATTAAATGCTCCAATTTAAAATGTTTTCAGATACTAAATTCTTATATCACACAAACTCAAATAACAACTTTTTAACCATTTTGGTGATCTACAGTTTTACTTGAAATGAACAGGGCTCCTTGCAGGATTTACTGTTCTTGATGTAAGGAGGTTTAAAAAATTGTTTTCTAAGTCAAAAGACTATGTTATACCAAAAGTATTAATTCATCGTTGTATGTAATCTAACATTCCATGACAATCAGCAATGAGCCTATTTTCGGGAGTCGAATCATAAACTCAGGTAGGTTATACTACTTCCTCCATTTGACTACATTCCCAAAACACTTCGCCGATCATAATGTTGCAGTTCTCCAAACCACTCCGTCCAAAATATTTCTGAATCTGTAAAAAAAATCAAACAAGGAATTATTGTTTAATACTAGTAGTAATTATAGAAAAGCAATCTGAAGCACTAAAGATTGAGAAAGGGAAATAGAGACAGAAATAAGCGGTCTGAAGCTCTAAACTCTTCCGGATCACTATGCCGTTTTGTCAGGCAGCCCAATCAGGCCTTTATTCATGGGTACCATAAGATTTGAAGAACCCAACGAGTCAACTCAACAGCGTACTTGACGTGTCCATGTTTAGAACCACTAAACTTTGTGGGATCACGATGCCGTTTTGTTAAGCAGCAAAATCAAGTTTGTATTTATGGATACCATAAAATTTGAAGATCCCAACGAGTCTACTCAACATCGATACAGTCGTGTCTGTATTTAGAACTACAGAGTGCAAAAGAAAGAGAACCGGTCTTGAGGAAGAGATGGAGTGAGAAAGACGGAAAGACAGAGCAGGGAGAGAAAGAAGACAAAAGTAGATTTTTATGTGCAGTAATAAAGTTAACATGAGAATAAAATTGTTCTACTTAGATTTATTATGCGGTTCTCCATATTTCAAATCATTTCCTTGCTGCTGTCCAACATCTGAGGCATTCGATACACATTACATTTGGCTTTGGAACACAGCGGCTGGTTTGAAACTGCAAATAAGAATAAAATTTGCTTATTATGGACTGTTTCAAAGGGCAATTAAACTCAGTAAACTGCAGTTAAACAGATTAGGAATTTCAGTTATGTTACACGAAGGATGAGATTAGGGTTGTGTGTTCTGAACCCTCTCAGTTATCTCGTTAAAACTGTTTTTTTTAAGAATCCTATGGTAAGGATCAATTTTTTAAAAGGTTGAGAATTGAAGGAAAAATAAAATTAACTCCGTCTAAACTTTGTGACGGCCCTTACCAGAGGAAGGCAAAAACCGGAGGAGGAAACCGCACCAAGCCTAAGTAGGTGAAATTAAAAACAATATCACCGTTCAGGATAAGGTCAGCTAAATCGTATGAAAAATAAAAAAACAGACGACAAGGCGAAGAAATTCAAATAAGTAAAAAGGGACCTACCCTAACGGAAGTTTAAGTAAAGCACTTAAAGGAAAGCATTAAAAGTATTAGTATGAGAGTACCAAAAGAAGAAGCGATCGCAAGAATAATTCAAAATCCGAGATGAGATAGCCACGAAATATTAAGTCATTAAATGAATCACAAATAATTCGTGCTTTCAATCAGAGTGAGTGTTCTTGTTGCCTAGCAACGGTAACAATAACGAGGGAAGGCATTGTCTTGCGAAGGATTTACTGTTGGGCCCGCTTATGTTTATAGCAGATTTATCGAGCCCATCTTATTTATTACGTGATGTAGATAGTATGTAATTTTCCATTGATAGTTTAGTTTCACATACTACATTACATTAGAGTTACCAACGCAATGGCATTTTTATAAAGTGCAAATTGCAAAAGTGAAAAAATAATAATTAATCTATATCTACATATTTTTTAAAGAACAAGCCTCAAAATTAACAAATTTACAAAATTATTTCAGCATGCAGAATTTGATGACTGAATAAGAAATAGTCAAATTCCCATTTAGTATATTAATTTTAATATATCCTGTTCTTTCGCAATGTTGTGTTCTTAGTGCTGAAGTACAAAGTGTAACCTGATTCTGATTATTTTACAAAGTTAACTTCCATAAACTTAAAAAAATTGAAGCCTTGCTTTTCCTAATTTTTATGATTGATGTAGATGAATAGCTACACCGATAAAAAAAAATCCCTTTAGGCAGGCCTACAGGCTGAGGTAGATTTCGAAGTGCTTTTGGTTTACTTTATTATCGCTGCGCAGCACTCTTCTTTTTTAGCCTTGGCATGGCAAACCTGCAGTAAAGAGGAAGAGCCTACAATCATTTGTTTTAACAACAAGAATAGGATATAATATTCTGGGAGGCCGTGCGCAAGATCAGCAATGAATAAAATTAGCAAAGCCGCTAAACAAGACAAAATTATGATATTATAATAATTCTTTTAAGTGTTATTATTTTCAAACATTAAAATCTCGCGGCATATGAGAGCTATCAAGAAAATAGTTATTGCTTTGTAGAGTACTCATCAAGAGCTTTTCAACAATACCCACAAGACGTGGTTTCAAAAGTTTCGAATTTTCATCCCCCACCTCCACCCCACCCCCACCCTCACTCGAACCCCCGAAATGTTGGTGTCATTGTGAACTCCATAGGGAGTACTCTAATTTATTCAAACAAAGTTTCCCTCTATACTTCATAGGGGCCGAGATATAATTTTTTTAAAATTTCAACCCCCTCCCCCGACCACCCCCTTGGGCCAATTTTGCTCATTAACGAACTTGTCCGAACTATTGGGCCTAGAAACAACATATTAAAATTTGGTTCAAATATCTTCAAAATTACGGCCGCTATCGTGTAAAGATATAAATATATATATATATATATATATATATATATATATATATATATATATATATATATACAGTATATATATATATATATATAATATAAATATCACAAATTTTTTTTTGAACGGGCGGTGGTTTCGTACTTAGGGGAGCATGAAACGTAAAGATATGAAAGAATTTTTCGAAAATCATGACATGGTATCCATTGCAATAGGTAGATTTTTCTTCGAAATCTACCTAAAAATCGAGGTCGATAGGTATCGACAAATGACTGTTTCGAGATTATAGGCTCCGTGTCTCACAATTTTCACTTCAATAGGATAAAATTAAAAAGTAGGATAAAAATATGAACATTTTCAAACTCAGTATAGTCTAGTACAGGCCTGTCCAGCGAGCTGCCCAGAAGATAAAGAGGAAAATTGGATGAATATTTTTGCGAGGGTATTGATGGGCTATATGATCTCCAAACAAAACGAAAAAAAAAAAAATACTTTTTCACACTTCCTTCAGATGCAGAGGTCAAACGTGGTGAAGTTTTGGTTTTTTATGACAAATTCAGAAAAAACTCTGATGTGAAGAATTCGAACACATTAATTCAAGAAATTGTTGTCAGTAATAGTTTAACAGTAACTAATTAAGAATTGAGAATTCTAAGAACTGATCAAGAATTCGAGAGTTCAACACCAAAGTGACAAACCTTTCCCATACTTTCCTCTACGTAACCTTAATGAAAGTTTAAGATCATTAGCTTGTTCCCATTCAACATTCCGGGCTCTAGAATAAAATTGTATTACTCACCGTACCATGAGTACTAGAGAGTTATCCATTATGTTCCAATTCCCCAATGTTTCTTGTCCTGAATATTCTTGAGATATGGGCAGTTTTCTTTGGAAGAGTCTGTAAAGAATGACACAGTTATTATTAGGGTTCGGATGTTTATGACCTAAAACAGTTGCAAATAAGACTGCAAATATGCCCTAAAAATGACTCAATATGACCCTAAAACCCTAAATATGACCTAATAAAATAACATATTTTCAAAAAATATATGCTCCAATTTAAAATGTTTAAAGATACTAAATTCTTATATCACACGAACTCAGATAATAACTTTTTAACCATTTTGGTGATCTACAGTTTTACTTGAAATGAACTTCTATTTTGTAAAAAAATTTGCTCCAGTTTGCTCGCTTCATCAGCTCCAGAAACTCCTAATATTTTGTAGACGTGCTTGTCCCTATAACATACGAATAATTCCATTAATTTAGAAATTAAAAAATTTAAGTTACTTATTAATTTTGCATAAACATTTAATTAATTAAATAAATTTCAAATTTAACCCGACCATGTACACTTTTTAACTGTGCTCTTGACCGAATTTATAACTTAAATATGACGTTACATTTGCAAATATGGCCAGAATATGACCAAGATTTAAAAATGACCAAAATATAACTTTCCATGCAAAATAAAAACGGTTCGATTAGGATAACAAGCGTGCAAGAACGGAGGTCAGGATAAAAATATGACATGTCATAAACATCCGAACCCTAGTTATTATTATTAAATGTGACTCTAGGTTTTCCTGGCGTATAGTCTAACTGTATTGGGTTGCTAGCCAAGTGAGTAGTTTAGAATAGTCCAACAATTCGGATGACCACGCTTCCTCCGTCTTCAGGGAATTCTGAAGTGTCAAATAAACCAATGTGCTGATATATATAGTTATTCAAGTTGGGCAGAGTCCACCAGTCAGGAAGCAATGCTGTTTTTGTTAGGTCCTTCTTAGTGTCAATTGACTCTTACAAGGACCATAGAAAACATTGATGCTTCCTGATAAATCTGCTCTGCCAAACTTGTGTAAGCTGGCTGCGGTGGTCTAGAGGTAGCGTGCCCGCCTCTAGATCCGAAGATCGCGGAATCAAACCCGGCCGCGGTCGATAAATTTTCCAGGACGTAAAAATCCTGGACACGGAGTCCTCCGGGAGGGACTTTAAGTTGGCGGGCCCGTGTCGTAGATTTACGGCACGTGAAACAACTCCAAGCCTAAATTAGAGTCTCTGGACAAAATTTCTGGGCCCTTTCACTTCCAAGTAATGCCTTAGTTAGGCGATGGGCTTACCACCTGTCTCTCTGCCCTTTCTCGGAAAATAAGCGTTACAAAATTCACCTAGGTAACAGAAACCTCCACTTGGAGGCCCTTCGTCCCAACATAGATGATATAGGTAAAAACATACAGGAACTTGAGTAACCATGCAATTACGAGCACACTGTTTTATTTGCCTGGAGAAAAGGTGGTCCTCACAAACTTTGGCGTGTTCTAACCTTTCACCTGGCTAGAAATCCGAGTAGCATTCTAGTTTTAATATTAATTATTATTAATTATAATATTAATTAGAATTATTTTAATACTTAATGATTACTGTTAAGCAAAGAAAAGAGATAAATGCCCACTGGATAATATTCAGTAATAAACTTTCAGGCCCTTCTGCTCCATTGGGTCCCTCAAGCAAGTCCATAGACATTGTTCGGCTAGCACTAGCACTAGAGTGCTTGAGGGGGATCCAATTCAGTTTAGTCGTACTAAATTAATAGTTTTTGCCATATTTAATTCCAAAATTTGCCAGCAAGGATGGAGAAAGAGGACAATCTAGTACTTTACTTTATGGTGAAAGTGAGCACATTATGCAAGCATGGCAAGAGCTAGTCAGCCCATGTTTAACCTCCATAGGTCGCGTTTTACTAACAGTGGATTGAAATGCCGAGAATTATGATCTATAAAATCCACATAATTACAAAAATGTCGCCCAATTTTTAGTTCTCTAAATATCTTTAAAAAAAAGCACAGTAAATGTGCTTTATACCCCTTACTTTTTTCTCTTGATAGCTCGATTAGGTTTATACTCGGGTGCTAGTAACTCAAATACGGAATCGCGCCAAAATAGACCTATGAATAAGTATAGAATTAGCAACAGAAAGTATAAGAAAGAAATTCTCTGGCACGTGGCACAAAAATTTAGCTAGAATTTTACAAAAAGACTGTCAGGAAGGCCAATAATGTAGGCCTACCCCAAAATGAAGAACCCTCCCCCAAAACTACAGGTTTACGAGATAAACACACAAAGAACGAAATCCGACACCAGGCTTAATAGGATGTAAACAAATGAAAATATTGAATAAAAGCCTGATGTGCAATAGAACAAAAGAAATAAATTTAATTAATTCATTCATTTAACTTAATTAACTATTAGGACAAATCGTAATGAAACTTAGTAAATTACTACAGTCAAACCTCGATATAATGCCCCTCTTTACAGTGCCACCCTCGCACTGTGCCCATAAATGTAAGTGAACAGATCTTCTCCCATATAAAATACATAAGAAACCTCGTTACTGTGCCAATTCATTTAGTGCCAGTGAATATAATATTTTTACATAATATAGTTTACAGTGATATTTTTAGTTGCAGAATTCTTTTAAAACTGGCATCAATGTTAGGAACAATGTTTAAGAAACATACTGTATTGTATTTCCAAGAAGTGAGTGTTCACCTGCCACTAACTACCCTATAAATGTGCGGTGGAATGAGGAAGCTATGTTAAGAAGTTGGACAGACAGCCTGCATGAGGGTGGGCAGGTAGAAAGAGCCTTTCATACAATGAGGCATTCGAAACTTACACTTTTTTTATTCCAGTGTCCATTCAGCTGTTAAACACTACACTACAGTTACTCGTAAGATTGTTAAAATGAAGAGAGATGTTGTTACACGAGAAACGAGAAGTTTGTGAATACAGTGAAAGATTTTCAAAGTCTAGCTAGCAGGCCATGGCATCACATTTTTCATTATAATGGAGGAAAACTGTTAGTCGGAGATTGTGAATAAAGTTGTGAGGGAGAGAAAAATTATTGTTTGCCTATTATGTAATATTTCTTTCATAATACAGTACAGCAAATTAATATAGCACTGTATCATACCATTTTTACTCGTATTTAAAAAAAAAATTAAATTTCGTTTTAGTGCCACCCTCGCTTTGTGCCACTAAATTTTAGAGAACGGATGGTGGCATTATATCGAGGGTTGACTGTACATATATCTGTAACTTGTTATTGCTATAATTTTCACCTATTTAGGGGAAAAAAATTAAGATTTTCCAACTAAGTACTAGTGTATTAGTTAAAAATTGTATAGTAGTTAATAATATTACATTACTTAGGCCTACATTAAGAGTTTCCGTTTCACTTCTGTACTTTTCATCCAAAAATGTTCCCAGCTCATTCAGCAATAATCACAAACTTGTTGCTACGCAACATATTATGTATGCAAAAAGGGTTGTAAGCATCAGCATACACGATATTTTTTTGTATGTTCCTGCTAGCATTGCACAGGTCAAACGTGATGAAATATTTAATTTTTTATATTTATGGCAAATTCAGAGTGAACTCTGATGTATTATGTATACATGATCAATGCCTGATAAAATATGCTCCAGCTCCTAAGTAAAAACTAAACTAAACTAAACTAAACTGTCAACTATTTTTAGGTCATAGAAATCCGCCCCCTACTTATAACTTAGAAACGTTTTCTTATTTAAATTGGCATGTCTTAGAGCATAGTAAACAAATTTTCTGACTAGTTATTCAGTGCTAAAATAGCGTAAAGTCTGATTTTTCATTAGTTCAAAATTTGAAAATTTTCAGGAGGGAACCCCCCAAAACCCCCCAACACTTTCGACCCTCCCCGAAATTATTTTCTTGCTACGCCACTGCATACTTGCTACTAGAGAGGAAGCTTTCCATCAGTTCATGGCACTCTGTCCCATCTTAAAGAGCCTCTTCCCATTGAAGATAAAATTGTTGCTGTATACTTCCTAAATTCGATACTGTAGTATATACGCCTGCAGTGGCGTAACTAGACCAATTGGGGCCCGGGGCGGATTTATTTTTGAGGCCCCCCCCCCCCCAGCAAAAGCTACCAACACGGCTATTTTTAACTTCTTTTTCTATGGCTAGCTTTTTCGTCTTTCAGTTCGTCTCCATGGGCAAATATACACGAAAAATAATAGGCAGTATAAGGGGGCGAAGTCATGCAGTATTTAATGTACTTGTTTATTGATATATTAGTCTAATAATATTACGTTAACTTATTAGCAAGTATAAATATGTGCATAATTACAAAGGAATGAAATGGAAAAAAAAGGTTATGTTTAAATATGACAAAGTTAACGAAATTTTAAGGAAACAAACAACAGTTTTAATTTATTCGGAGAGTCAAATAATAAATTTGCAAAATCTGGATTATATTAATTCAGAATATGTAATAGTCACGTTTAAAAGTATTTTTATAGCTTTTACATTAGAAAATTGTCTAATTGTCTCATGAAAGTTTATTTTCATAGCCAAATTGTTCTCAGTGTATAACATTGCTAGTCCATTTAGTCTGATTTGGCTCATCGTTGAGCGCAAATAGTTTTTGATTAATTTCTGTTTTGAAAAACTTCTTTCACAAGTTTCAAGTGAAATGTAAATAGTTAAAAACTTTTCTCCTAATTTCTGTGTTGAATCAAAAGGGCCTTGTTTGTTTTGGAAAAATTCACCGCCTCGTTTTACAAAATCAGGTGGAACATTAATTTGTATATTAGGGTGGGGCATCATTGGGGGCCCCCATAGTTAGTGGGGCCCCGGGGCGGACCGCCCCCACCGCCCCACCCTAGGAACGCCACCGTACGCCTGTAAAATATGGGGAACAGCTCGTATACGCCATCTGAAACGTTTGGATGCAATACAACGTGCTGTGTGCATGACGAAAACAATAGCAGACTATCTCATCCGCAAAGTTCAGCTGTATGAAGACTTGGGAATAATGAACTTTAGTGATTACGTTCAGATGTTTCGAGACAAATTCAGAAATTCATTGAACTTTTATTCAAATCGTTGCAAGAATTTATGGAAGAGGAGCGACAAGTAACCCAATGCTTCACTTTTAGTGATGAGTCGATGACATTGGCAAAATTCACGAATTAACAAGATTATGTGTGTAAATTATGTTTTTGTATAAAGCAAGGGCTTAATAGAGGCCTGGTAGTTATAAAATTAAAATCATAAAAATTAAAAATTAAAAAGATCACCAGCGCCCTGCTGTTACAAGTAGTGCCTACTATAATTAACAGATGGAACCGCTAGTCATTATTGATAGCTCCTGCCCCCTATAGGGAGTGTTGAGCACTTGCTGCGGGAACAAATCACCGGGTATTTAAAATGGAGTTTTGCTAATATTAAAGAACTTAATATGCCCTAAAACTTATATTTCAAATTAATTTATAATTTAATAATATTATTTAATAATAAAAATTTGAAATATGCACTTCTTGGCAAATAATATCTGAAAAATATAATGATAGAAAAATGAATTATAATTTTCTCACAGGACTGATACGAATGAAATAACTTATAGGAAAAACATAGATAAAAGTTGGGTACACTCGGGTTCCCATAGGACTTCGTGCCCAGGCGGTCCACCAAAGGCCCCGCTTTGAACATAGGCCTCAAAATTGTATTTATTAACTTTATTATAGCAGTGACGAGTCTTGGTTTCAGTTATTTGAAATAGTTGTCTATTAAACTATATTATTTTTTAAATAATGAATTAACTAAAAAATCAAGTTAGAAACAACCACATCGGAAATACCATTGGCCTGCTATAATAATATAACCCCGACGAGCAAGAGAAGAGATGGTGCAGGCCAACAGAATGAGCTAAACATTACCCATCCTCTCTTCTTCATGCGCCGGCGTTCCGCCTTATAAAAAGAAAAGTAATAGAGTTTTAGAAAAAAAAGTGTACAAGAAAAAATTAATAGAAATTGTGCTTGGTGCCAGTTTGATACTTGGAAAGCTTGAATTAAAGTAAGTATTCTTATTTGTTGTGCTTCGTACTCAAAATAGCTTATAAGTAGGGCAAGGCATTTAATGACCATAAAATAGTGAAAAATGCAAAATAAAAAATGCATTCATGACCTTAAAATAGTGAAAAAATGACCCGAAATCTTAAAATAATGACCAATAAATTTACCATTATTACTTCTAATTAGTTTTTTTTTCTTAAGTAACGAATTGCTAAATACAGTTTATGACGATGCTTTATATATGAATTTACAATAAATACACACTTATTTTGTTACTAAAGAAATCAGTAAATTTACACTACAATACTTGGACATCCTTAGCGAGAAATAAATTCTTTCTGAACTGGCATGCCCATCAAATTGCCCCTAGCAAATATGTGCCATTTAAAAAGAAAGAAGAAAATATTTATTGCTAAAATGCCGAAAATTACCTAAAATGCCAAAAAGACCTAAAGTGCTGAAAATGACCTAAAAATGCCGAAAAGACATAAAAATTGCCAAAAAATGACCTATCTCTTGAAAAATGACGAAAAATGCAAAATAAAGCAGAAAAATGCAAAAACAAATTGCCCTTATTTAATTAATTACACAGGTCTGCAACTAAAAAACTCCATAGGATGTCTCTTAATTTTCATACAGAATTTTACTTCCTAATACCTAAAAAAATACCAAAAAACTTCTATCACGTCCATTTTTTGTAAGTGAAGTGGTTAGATTTATTTTTCATAAAATTTATGGTTTATTGAAAATCCGGTATTTTATCTTACAAATTCTCATAAACAATTGATTTTTACATTAATTTATTCAATTATAGCTTATCTATACAATATATGATGTTAACTGTTAGGGGTGAGTGGTGGAGGGGGGCGGCACAAGTCAAAGAAGTTCAGTATCGCACATGAAAGTAGAGCCGCCATCAGTAGACACATCGCTTTCAAACTGAACAGTGCTGTTGTTTCTATTTCGTAATCATGGCTCCAAGAGGTTGTGTTATGTCTCCTGATAGCTTTTGTTTTATTTGTGGTGAATACACTGTGAAACGTCAACAGAGAAACATTAATGATTTTGTGAAGAAGGTTTATTTTGCTTACTTCAAATTAAAACTTGGGGATCAAGACAAACCTTGGGCCCCTCACAAGGTGTGTAGAAGATGTGAGGAAGATCTTCGTTTGTGGTTTAAGGGTAAGAAAAACTCATTTCGTTTTGGAATTCCTATGATATGGCGTGAGCAGAAAAATCATACAACCGATTGCTATTTCTGTTCAGTATATGTTAAGGGATTTAATACAAAAAATAGAAAGAACATATCTTATCGTAGTTATTCGTCCAGTGCCCCATAGCTCTGAAATACCAATCCCACAGCCACCTTCCAGTTTAGATGAATACTTGAGTGAGTCAGAGGACGAAGACACATTACCTTCCCAGGACGAATCTAGCTCAGATTTTTCTGTTGACGAGGGGCCTGAACTATTTTCTCAGAGTGAGCTCAATGACCTAGTAAGAGATTTAGGTCTATCAAAAGATGCAGCCGAATTGCTAGGTTCGAGACTATAAAACAAAAACCTTCTGTCATCTGGTACCTCATTTTCGTGGTATAGGCACCGAGAGAAAGAATTTACTCAGTTTTTCTCCAAAGAGGGACATCTAGTTTTTTGTAATGATGTACAAGGGCTCATGAAGTGCTTTGATGTAGAATATGATTAATCTGAATGGCGCCTATTCATTGATTCGTCCAAAGCTAGTCTTAAAGCAGTCTTGCTGCACAATGGAAATACTTTTGCATTCCTCCCTATGGGACACTGGGTGCATGTGGAAGAAAACTATAACGATTTGGCCATTATTCTAGAAAAAATCAAATATCAAGACCCTAAATGGATGGTTTGTGGGGACTTCAAAATACTAACCATGCTTTTGGGTTAGCAGTCAGGTTATACAAAGTACCCATGTTTTCTATGCTTGTGGGATAGTAGAGCCAGAGAGCAGCATTGGACCAAAAGTGACTGGTCACTGCGAGAAACCCTAAAACCCGGCAAGAAAAACATCATCAATACGACTCTGGTTCCACCAGAAAAGGTTTTATTGCCCCCTCTTCACATTAAATTGGGGCTTATGAAACAGTTTGTAAAATCACTGCAAAAGGATGGGAATTGTTTTAGATATCTGTGTTCTAAATTCCCGAAGCTGTCTGAAGCCAAGTTGAAAGAGGGAGTTTTCACTGGTCCCGACATAAGAAAACTTTTATCCGACTCCCTCTTTGTGGAAAGTATGAATGAGAAGGAAAAAGAAGCTTGGGAATCGTTCAAGGGTGTAGTGTTAAGGTTTTTGGGAAATACTAAGGATCCAGACTAGAAAACCATTGTGCATCGTATGATGGCAGCGTACAAAGCTCAAGGATGCAAGATGAGCTTAAAGGTTCATTTTTTACACTCCCATATAGACTATTTTCCTGAAAACTTGGGAGCTTACAGTGAAGAAATGGTTGAACGGTTTCACCAGGATGTCCGTGATATCGAGAGACGGTACCAAGGAAGATGGGATGCCAATATGCTTGCGGACTACTGTTGGATGCTTAAGCGGGAAACCAAAGATGGAAATCGGAAACGAGTCCGGCGAAGCATCAAAGAGAAGAAGAAAAGATTTCACAAAAAAGATGAATAAAAATAAAATTGTGAATAAATGTCACAAAATGATGTTTCATTTGTTGTAAAAATTAATATGTTTGATTCATCTTAATACATGAGTGCTTTTTACCAATACTGTGTATCTTTTAGTTTTGCAAAAAAACCTTACGTGATAGGGGAAAATGGATGCCATTTTTGGAATCAGTGCATTTTAAAACATATAATTTAGTCAAAATATCCCATGCAGCTGAAAAAAAAAAGTTTTGCAGACCTGTGTTATTTCATTATATACATTTATATATATTCTAGCTATCTTTTAACCTTAAAATAAAAAAGATAAAAAATCATCAAATGCCTTGCCCTACTTATAAGAAATTTGTGTTAGGCCCACCATCGTAATAACCAAACTTGAAACGCAATTATACTAGTGGATGCGAGAAAATGAAAAAGAATAAGGCTAGAGAGCGGGAAATTGAACATGTGTCTGCTGGTTCGATTTTGAAATTCGCCCAAAAGATACCTTATCTATGTTCCTAGGCTATTTATATCCCCAGAGTTTCGGGGCATTAGGCCCTCCAAGTGGAGGTTACTGCTACCGATGCGAATTTTGTTACACTTGTTTTCCGCTAGACATATTCACAGGTGGAAAGCCCATCGCCTCCCAGGCCCTAATTTAGGCTTGGAGTTCTTTTACGTGCAGTAAATCTACGACACGGTCCCCCAGCTTAAAATCCCTCCCAGAGGACTTCGTGCCCAGGATTTTTACGTCCCGAAAAATCCATCGACCGCAGCCGGGTTTGATTCCGCGACGTTCGAATCCAGAGGCGGACGCGCTATCTCTACACCACCGCGGTTTAGAAAAGATAAGTTTAGTAATGAAATGTCCACCTTATACCCTCAGTTTTATAAAGAAACCCACAGTTTTGTCATAAGATTTATTGTTAAAATTAAAATGTTAAAAACAGCTCTTTGGCTTACTAATGGCCGGTTTCTATAAACTCGCGAATTACCTATGGGTAAATTATCCAATGGACAGAATTTTCACAAAAATAACACCACACAAACACAAATAATTTAAAGATAGCAATCACATACACTTGTAGCGAGTTTCTAGATCAATGTCCTCTGGATAAATATGAAAATGACAGAAAAAATGTGAAAATGACAGAAAAAATGTTCCTACAAACTTGGGCTAGATCTTTCCAAGGGTAAATCTTCGGGTTAATTTATCCTTTCATGGATGGCTGGATAAAATTTAACCTTTCATAGGATCAATAGTAATATTTAAACAATGAGAATCAAAGCCTTCTGAATTAAATTAACTGTACAACTCCAAGGCCTTGCTCATTATATCATTGTAGGTTAAATGGAACTAATTTGTCCATGGGTAATTTACCCATAGGTAATTCACTAGTTTGTAGAAACCGGGCATAAGTGACTTAAAAACATTAAAATATTAATTCTCAAATAAAAATAAATAAATAAAAATATTTTGAGAATCGTCAGAAATAAGATGTCTTATTAATGATACACTAATAATTGTCATACAAACTCAGATGTTCACTGTAGTATAATTAACACTGGTGCTTGCAGCCGTGTCTTGTTGAAAAAAACTGATGTTTGCAGTCGGGTCTTGTTGAATAAAAACTGTTGGTGAATACGGGATGTTGAAGAAACTTCATGTATTGAAGATTGATAAACACTGAATAATTCTTGATGGATTTTCTTGCTTAATGTTTTGTATGTAGATCATATGTTAAAGTATATAACAAAACCTAGGGCTCTCTTCAGTTTAACGGGATGCATTTCGACTTATAAATAAGTCATCTTCAGCCTATATAGCTGGAATTTGTACTATGTAGCTTAGAGGCTTTCCTGTATTACTAATTGGACAATGAAATTTATTAATACTGAGAAAAGATACCTTAGGTTTTATTTTTTTAAAAATACGTTTCTGTTCTCGTTTTTCATATAACTAAGGTTAGAAACAATAGAAACCTGTATTCATAAAATAATATTATAAAATTACAACTATTTATTTGACCTACCTGTAAATGCCATGGTCGAAGTAATGGCATACTAACGTGGATTTCCTTAATCTATAAGGCAGAATAGAATAGAATGAAATAGAATATAATTTATTTAGTCTTTCTAAACATTAATGTGTTATAGGACTCGTCCAAATATTTACATTTCATTATATATAATACATATTTATTAGGGCTGTACCGATTAATCGATTAAACATTTAATCGTCGATCAATTACATTTTCCGATTAATCGGTTTAGTCGAATTCTGAAGAAACGTTTTTCGAGAAATGGGTCAAAATAATGACCAAACTCCTTTCTCAGTGCCGAGTGAGAGAGTTTTTAGTGCTGCCGGTATTGTTGTAAACAAACTAAGATTGTCTCTTGAACATTCAAATGTCAAAAACTCGTGTGTCTCAAGACTTACCTGAAAAAGTAACCGGAAATGTAAGTTTGTATATATTTTTTCATTAGTTAACTAATAATGGTATTCGTTAATTCAGGATTTCTTCTGATTATCTGTAGTATAGTAGTTATTAAACGTGTAAAACAATATTAAATGTACACTTTGGTTTCGTTTAAAATACCGACCTGTTTGTCGATTAATCAGTCGATTAATCGGGCGATTAATGGATTAAAGTCAAGCGTTAACTCGATTAGAAATTTTAATCGATTTTCAGCCTTAATATTTATATATTAAATTCAATACAAGATAAAGATACAAAGCTAACATTAACGGTGAGGTGGCTTTAATAAACTTGTGGTAAAAACGTTAAGTTGTCTATTGCATAATAAAGCAGGTGAATCCAAAAAGGAAAAAAATACAGGTAATTCGTTACTAAATAGTTTATTCAGGGTTCGCAGAAATAAAGGCTAGTGAATTAGGCAGCTTACTGTCGTATATTTCTGTAGAATGTGTGAATAGTATAAATAATTGTGTATAGGCCCCAGGTCCCCCATCACTATTGGTACCCCATTGAGTACTATGTGATGTTGCATGTCACGGGAGAGTGTGGCATCTCTAGTATATGAACACATCATTTGGTAGCATTGTGATGTACGGTTATACGAATAGAGGCGATGGTAATTTAGTTGTGAGTCAGCCACGTACAGAATGGATATGACAAGATGTAAACAGCATTCTTACGTCAAAATAGACACTATCCAAGGGAGAAATGGTAGAGAATACCACAAGGAGCTGATGGAAGCTTTAGAGAATAATGCTCATCCGTACCTGACTTTAAGGGATTCTGGAATGAGCAGGCTATGTGTGTTTTCATGCTTCCAACTAAAATGGTCACACTTTTTCAAAAGAAAAAATATTTTCCATGACTTAATATGCCCCATTCCTCGTATTAAAAAATACCATATTTTCATGATCGTCCACATTGCAAAAGGATGAAGGGTTTTTCGAAGTCGACAGTAAAACAATGATTTAACTTGATGTAGTAGCATTGAAACAAGAGGACTTGGGTGGGGGATTTATCTTGGAGTGGGCGAGGCAAGATCATCGAGCAAGTCTGAAGTCACAGTCAGTCAGTTGGACGAGCCAGTGCGGTGAAGACGTGTGTTTTTTGCTGGTGATACAGACATGAAGTAAACAGGATGTCGCGGCTAAAGATTTTACTCGTGCTGTGCTGCTCTGCGAACTTTGCTATGGGTAAGTACATTTTAAATTAAATTCCTTACACGGATGTTACTGGCATTTTGCAGAAGGAAATCGAACCAATCTGTGGGAAATAGAAGGAAGAATAATGCAACATTTTATCCTAATCAACTGGAACAACCTAATTAGTAATAAATGTAAGTAAGCATTTTCCCGTGCTCATCCTAAAATATCATTTTAAAACTAAGAAGGTAACCATAAGAGTCAACAAAAACATTGATGTGAAAACTAAAACTAAATAAATGAAGGCAGTATAAAGTAAATAATATAACTAGATTAAATTCTATCAGAATTTTACGGTAAAAAGCCTGCCGAAAGATTTTAAACCAATTTTTCTGATACAGCATTTTTAGTAAAGTCAATCTTACGCGAAATGTTGCCCTTGTAAACCCGCACCGTTTCCTCTTATCGGAGGAAATACAATGTTAATGAACTTCATTGCGTTCTGGTAAGGTTGTTAATTGATACGAAAATAGAGATAAAAACAACCTTAAACCCATATATGGGTCTGTTCCACATTCAAAAATAAAACAATCTCTATTAATTCAAAACAATGTATTCGAAACAAATTTATTAAAGTCTCTTGATATGAAGCTTCAGATTTTTCATAATCATAGGAGGGAGATTCCACCTGGCACTGTGAGTCGAACTCTCGTTAACTCTATTGGTAGAGCATCTGCACGTAAAGCCGAAAGTCATAAAATTGAATTCCAGTGCCAAATGAATTTTTTACTTACATAATACCAGGTAATGTTCAACAGGAATAATAATCTGTGGATTCATAAATGTATATCTACATAAGGATTTAAGGTTTTTAATGGACATATACATCAACTTTCTCAGTTTGGGGGAGGACCCGTGGAGCGTGATAATTACGAGACTCGGACAGACAGACAGACATAAATAAATTTTTCAAAACTAAGAAACTGTGATCGTTCCCTCCAAAATTGTCAATACCATATTTGTCAGTTTCCGAAGAGCAAAATAACAGATTCCCGAGCCCTTAGAATATTGATGGTAATTAGCAGGGCAAGGAATTTGACGTGTTTGCATCTTTTCAATATGAAGATTGAAAGATAGCTCGAATGTAATTATACACAAATGTGTATAATGAATTAATTTATTAAATAAGGGCAATTTGTTGTGGCATTATTTTTCATTTTTCGTCGTAAGCGATACGTAATTTTTTGGAATTTGTAGGTCAATTCCGCACATTTTATAGTTTTCTGTAAAGTGCATATCCTGGAACATTTCAATTATTTTCATTTTCCAACAGTTTTAAGAAATTTTAATAGTATTTCTGACTAATCGTTTGTACATAAGTTTTATATTCTAGACTAGTAGCATATGTTACTTATAATGTTACTATAATAATAAGGTATTTTTTAAATCAAGTTAGATATTTATTTTAAAACGATCATAGGTGGAATACCGATTTGAACAAATATATCCTGGAAATATATATATTTTTCAATATGCACCAATTGTTTCAGTGAAGGTAGGGAGGAGCTTTTCCATATACAGTACAGAATATCATTTTCATTTCGGTATCTCCTCCAAGTCTTCATCGTCTATTTCAATTCAGATCTTTTGTATTAGTTTTAAATGGCACATATCCACGCATCCAAGTAGCATACACTTACTTCGTTAATAACAAAGTGAGTGTTTTATATTGTAAATTAAGTATAATGCTCTGTTATCCGTTAAAATAACTCTCTAAAATAACACACGTTACGTACGTTGATTCCAATGTACATTGTTGCATTGGCGCTGAAAATCAACTTCTGGGAGAACATTTTTAGTATTCAAGGGCTAAAGAATATATTGGTGATTGGATAAACTATGGCGAAATTTTCGGGTAGAAATTTTGACATTTAGGTAAAATTTGCAAACGATTGTTCTTATGGATGCTAGGAAGGTTTTAAAACAGAAAGTTGTACCGGCATCTGTTACAAAAGTAGTGAACTTTTCCCGGTAACAAATTTGAAAGGAAGTATTTAATTTTCACATACTCCGGCCCTCACCTTAAAATAAAAACAATTCGGGGAGAGGGAATGTGGCACATTGGATCTATCAATGTGATCCAACTCTTATCCTTAAGTTACTGGCCAAATTTGATTCGTGAGAACCAAAGTTATATTTTAGGACTTTCGGTGACTATTATTATTATTATTATTATTATTATTATTATTATTATTATTATTATTATTATTATTATTATTATTTAATTTCAGAAGCGTGAAATGGTCGCCGCAGAAACTTGTCGTGGGGTGGCATTTGGCCAATATATTATGGAACAATAGAAAATTAGAAATCTCTGACAGGAAAAACCAGATGGGAATACCGCGCTATCGCTTCGATAAAATTGCCGCAGGCTCCACGTATGAATGTCAACAAATTATTATGCCGTGCGCATAACAAACTGTGAAGTTAAAATGTTTTGTATCATTTTTTGTTTTCTTTCATTTAACACTAATACATTACGCAACAAGCCTATAATAGAATATATTAAGACAGGAGTATATTTTCATACGAGTGTCTTTATTATCATTAGACCTATAGGAAAGTTGCATACGACTATTTCTGTCCGGCCATAAGTAGTCTATATAGTCTATATATTAAGACACTAGTATTTTTTCATACGAGTGTCTTTATTATCATTAGACCTATAGGCAAGTTGCATACGACTATTTCTGTCCGGCCATAAGTAGTCTATATAGTCTATATATTAAGACACGAGTATTTTTTTCATACGAGTGTCTTTATTATCATTAGACCTATAGGCAAGTTGCATACGACTATTTCTGTCCGGCCATAAGTAGTCTATATAGTCTATATATTAAGACACGGGTATATTTCATACGAGTGTCTTTATTATCATTAGACCTATAGGAAAGTTGCATACGACTATTTCTGTCCGGCCATAAGTAGTCTATATAGTCTATATATTAAGACACGAGTATTTTTTCATACGAGTGTCTTTATTATCATTAGACCTATTGGAAAGTTGCATACGACTATTTCTGTCCGACCATAAGTAGTCTAAATGTTTAAATTTTAAGATTTTACAAACGGCAATGGGCCAGACATGCCCTTCGCTTCAGCAGATTGTCATGGCGTCGTTCAAATCGAATTTATCTTACGCCTGATTTCATGAAACCAACGGATTTTGACAACACGAATTAAATTCATTTTAATATGATATTAAAATTAACACGAACATACAGTAATTGATTTCATTTTGAATACAGGCTATTCATTACATAGTTTTCAGCTCCTACTCTTCTCGAGATCTCAAGATCGTTTTGTGTTCGATAGTAATCGATACCATACCGATGTCGAAATGAAAAACAGTTTGGAAATGAGTGACATGATAACCGTTACGTCACACGTAATAAGCGTATTATAGTATGGTCAAACGAAAATTTATTTATGGGTCAGGTTTTAATTCCGATGAACTTGTTTGTGTTCGTTTGTGCCAGAGTTCCCTTACGTCACGGATTTCATGGACAATCCACGATTTTGAAATGACTGGGTATAAGCTGCAAATGAGCAAAAGGAGATATCAAACTAATGGTATAATAATACTATTCATGAAGTGATGAAGCATTTAAAATCTCGTATGAAATTAAATACAATATTAATAACACGATATTATTATAGCAATGATGTTAATCTAAAAAATAAAATAAAGTAGGCTATATCGATTGATTCGCCATAGGCTATCTCACTTACAATGCGGTAAGCACCTAGTTGAAAATAATTGCAAAAAGATATGTTTAAGAATACAGCTTGAAGCATTGTTCCCCAAATCAACATACTCAGCGGGGAAACAATTTGCAGCTACCGAGCAAGGTGGCCGGGACGGTAACATCTTGGATTCGCATTCGGGAGTTCCCAGGTTCAAATCTCGTGGTCGGCCAATGGTTTCCCCAGTAATTGGATATTTACTTACCATGAATCATCCTCACCATTTCATCCTGTATCATATCCATTTAATTTAATATCAGTTGAAATTTACTCCATTAAACACGTCTTATTTCACTGTCCATTATTCGAAAAAAGGTTTAATCTTGAATTGTATGCTTCTCAGTGTGAGAAAACATTTTCCAACTAATGTCTCCATTTAGTTAACAAAATGTGTTCTTTTAGAGAATTTATAAGTTTTATAACTTACATTCACGATAAACTATAATTAATTACTTATTTAATGTTTGAAATTATACAATTATTATAATTAGTTTGTAAACTATAACCGTAACATGCCTCTGTGGCGAAATAGGGTTTACATCCCTGGAAATTAAATAGATAGGCCTAATAATAATAAATCGGAATAAAATGTGACAAAAATATGTAAACTGAGTTCATTGATCTAGGCCATAGGATGACTATTCTGTTAGTTGTTATAATCATGTTCAATTTCTATTTCATACCTGAGAAATAAGTCATTCAATATTGTACGGTTTTTGTGAGCCCACGCTGTATATATTATTATTTCACGTCCTTATAGCAGATATGACAACTACCACAACAAAAACAATACAAAAAATAACAATAATAAACCAGACAGACAATTACTTTTAAGTTTATTTAAGGAATGCGTAGCTTATGTGTAATGTTATCGAACCAGCTAGTTTGTTCCAATGTGTCTCATATCAGCGTGAAAAAACCAATCAAGAAAACCAATGAAGTACGGTATTGACTACGACTACACGATTACAGTAAAACTGTAAACAAGCCATCACTTCTACTTCTATCCACACCACATCTCGACATATACCACATAATCGTCAGCCCCTGGGATTGGGTGGTTCATCATGAAACGCGATAACATAAGAGAAATCCATAAACTTTATTAAAATCTAGCCTATACGTTGATCTACTGTAGCCTAAATTTTACTTCCTCTAATCTAAAATCTAAAAACTTAAAACATTTAATTATGGTGGAATAAAAAGATTTGTATGGAACTTGCCTATATTGGTAAAGATATTAGCTTTGCTAGTTTCATAAAGTTATTCATATCTTAATAAAATCAGGTAAACTGATATAACAAAGTGCCAGTATGTTTTGTTTAATCAGTTATGATTGCAGTTATGATATGCAAAAAAAAGTCAAATAAGCCGGTTTCGGGATTTGAGCCATGGAACTCCAGAATGTGACGCCAAGACGTTACCATCTCAGCCACCTGGGTCAGTTATGTGATAAGCGCATTTAAAGCAATATTGTTGTCATACCTAACTGTATTTTAATTGCCAAAGCCTTAGAAATCACAGTAAAACAAAACGTTATGTTGTCAAGATAACTGATTTTCATTTTTTTAAATAAATTCTTTCGAATACGTATATTACCATAAAATAGGCACTAAATTGAGCATAACTCCGAAACAGGTCAACCGATTTTATCCAGTATCAATAGACGTCTTCCCATGGACATTATAAATGTGTATACCAAGTTTCATAAAAAACCCGTAAAGCGTATTTGAGTTACCGCGTCTTTAAAATAGACACTAAATTGGGTTTTACTACGGTACCGGTCTACCGATTAGGTCCAATATCAGTAGACGTCTTCCCATGTACATTATAAATGGGTATACAAAGTTTCAAGAAAATCCAATAAAGCATATCTGAGTTATCGCGACTTCTTATATATTAACATAAAATGCACTAAATTGGGCATTAATTTGTTACTGGCCAACCGATTTGGTCGAATATCAATAGACGTCTTTCCATGGATATTATAAATGCGTGTACGAAGTTGCATAAAAAATCCGAAAAAGCGTATTAGAATTATTGCGCATTTAAAATATACACTAAATTGGGTTTTACTCCGGTACCGGTCAACAGATTAGGTTCAAATTCAATAGGGCACTTTTCATGGGCGTCATAAATGGGTATGCCAAGTTTCGTGGAAATCGGATACAGCGTATTTGAGCTATGGCGCCTTTCTAATATAATCTATTAAAATAGGCACTAAATTGGGCATTACTCCGGTACCGGTGAACCGATTTGGTTCAATATCAATAGGGTTCTTCCCATGGACATTATAAATGTGTTTTCCAAGTTTCGTGAAAATCCAAAAAAGCATATTTGAGTTATGGTGCGTACAGACACACGGACAGACAGACGGACAGACATTTTTTCGTCCACCACACAATCTCATAAAGTACCATACTGGCACTTAATAAACGCCATTATAGCTCCTTGCATAATGTACCATGTTATGTGCATTGTTCCTTTTTACGTTAGGGCCAGTTCGTGAAATACGAGTCAGGAAGGATTTTAGAAAGAGTTGGAGGAAGAAAAGAAGTTACATAAAAGAAAGACCGAGAGCAAAAATAACAAAATCACAACTTTTCCTGTCACAACTGTGGAAAATATTATTTAATCTGATTTTAAAATGCCACTTCGATATAATTTTCGTTTCCGATCTGTTAATTTCAAGGCAAGCACACAGACAACAGACTTTTACTCATTACAATTCACTAAATAAAAAGAAACAAAATCTTTATTTCCTCCCCCCCCCCAATTTTTTTTCTCGAAAATAATAAAATGGGATCTCGGAGTGTGTATGAGTACTGTAAACTTGTGAGTCAACTGCAGGGCCAAACACAATAGGCGTACCTTCGATACACATTCTTCACTTAGATTCTCATCTCCTGTACGGTACATTGTCTAATAATATTTTTGAACTTGTATAGGGCTATTGAACTCGTGCAGTTTAGTATCCAGAAAACAATAAATAGCAAGCGAAAAATCGTGTACTAGCTATTAGTTCGGCAAAGTGCTATTAGAAGCTAATCTAATTGTTTTCTAAACGCAGGACCATTTTTGTTCCTATCTCTGTATAATGTCTGGCATAAACTGCAGCTCGAATGACTTACACAATTTCTTTTTAATTATATGGACGTATGTTTTTAGGTAGTTAGCTACGACTTGCACCAATTTGTGATTCGAGAAGTCTTTTCTGTTTGAGGAAGAGTCATGATTTCTGTATATGAAGTAATAATTTTTTAATAATAATTTTTATTATTGTCTATGTACCTACAATATGGTTTCAGACATTGTCCCATGTTAAGATGAAATAATAACATAAAATTACATAATAAAAGATCAGCTTGATTAAACAATAAATACAAGACTTATAATATCAACGTCATCAAACGAGTACAGGCATTTATTTATCAAGAAATGTTTGAGACTTTTCTTAAATTGTAAATTTCTTTTTCCTTTTATTTCTAAAGGTAATTTATTATACCAGTATATTCCACTATTGAGAGGAGAATTTTGTTTGATTTTCAGCTGAACATGACTTCTATGCATATTGTTACAAGTCCTGGTTTGATGCGTATGAATTTCACTGTTGATTTTTATTTTATTTTCATTATTTCTAGCCAAAAGAATTACATTAAATATATATAAACCAAATACAGTTAAAATTTTGTTCTCAATAAATAAATCGCTGCACGATTCTAAATAGTTTAGGTTAAACTAAATTACTATTTAAGGGAATGCAGGAGTATTGATTTAGATATTTTTGTCAAAAAATTCGAGTTTGGGTTCTATTGTGAAAAATCAAGCATACCCTAAGGTATAACTGTGCAAAATATTTTGCCGTTTGGGCGCAAGGAACAGCTGCTGCCTTTTTAAACCTCCTTGCGCTTCAAACCGTCAGTCCATGCAAACTTTAATTGCCTGTTTTCCCGATTTCAATTTGCCTGTTATTTTTCCACATTCAAAATCTGCCTTCTCTCACAAAAATAAAGAGAGCCTTTTCTTTCAGAATGTTCTTTGCAATGTGTGTAATAAAACTACTAATCAGATTTTCTACTTAGTTTAAAAAATATATTCTATATAATCATAGTTTTTATATAACCATTGTTTTTTTTTAACTTTTCATTTCTCTGGGTAAAATATTTTTAAAAAATACAAAGTATAAACAAAATAAAAGATCATTCAGTAAATTTGCAATATTCCTGTATGCCGGCGCCCGTTAAAGGCCTAAGCAGCAGTGCCCAGCTGTCTTTAAGTATCGCTAACAAAAAATAATATAATAATTATTGTTAAGCATCCAAGTAGTATACATTAAAACGCATAAATAGCCTACAACAGAAA
Organism: Ectobius pallidus; assembly: GCA_964059195.1. NCBI lineage: Eukaryota > Metazoa > Arthropoda > Insecta > Blattodea > Ectobiidae > Ectobius > Ectobius pallidus. The sequence goes on along the minus strand of CAXKWD010000004.1, from coordinate 45,074,325 downwards.
AACAGGAAAGGGATATGCGTAGAGCTAAATATGGTTATTATTGGGATGCGTATCACGCTTCTTAAACTACGCAGTTAGCTTCAACTTTCTCTGCCTGTATTATAAGTTCCTTAGCCAGCAAAAACATTGCGTTTGACCCTGAAATTCTACTCATATATCCAGTTTGATACTGAAATGCGTTTTGGTGTTTCTTGAGCCCCAGTACCATTTTGATGGCGAAGAATAGAGATCTCCAATGCCCATTTATTATTGTTGGCATTTTTTTTTTCATTGCAAAGCAAAAGATAATGAATTGTTTGGGGTAACCTCCTGTATCATTGCTTCAGTAGTAATTTACGTAAAGCCGAATTTGTGTATCTGATAGCACAGGTCAAAAACGACAAATCAATAGGCCTGCATGTAATCTTGGATGTTAAAAGATTTCTCTGTTTTAGCTTATTTAAATTCCTTAAGTACGTAAATAGGGCGAGGGTGGTTGAAAAGTCCTTCAGTCATGGAAAAATGTGATATTCTGGGATTTCTAGGGTACCAAATCTAAAACCTAAGATTAATATTACTTATTCTCAATCTCGATTTCAACTCTTAAACGGCCTTATGAATCCAGATAAAATCAGGTTTCTCTAATTGCAGTAAACTCTTATATTCAGATTACTTTTCAATGCACCTGTGAAAAAATATAACTTTTCCCTTATCTCAACTTCTATATGAACTTACTACCTGCTAGCGTGGATTTCCTTATTTGATATAAATAATCCTTCCGCAATATGCAAATCCTCAGTTTTTACTAATTTTGTAAAATCACTGACTAATGTTATAAACAAGAAATCGTAAGAATACCATGCTTCTGAAATAATCTGTTTCATTATTCACGTTAAGTTTCAAGAAAATCCGACAAAAGAAAAATGTTTGTTTCCAATGCAAGTTTTATATCCCCTTTTAACACCCTTACGGATTGATTTACAAAGAAATAGGGAATATGTATTAATTAGTTATATATATATAGGCTATATATACATATAGGCTATATATACATATAGGCTATATATATAGGACTACATTTACAGGTTTTAAATCGACACAACCGTTAAATAACATTTCTCCATTTAAACTTTTAACCCCCTTATGGCCCCCCTTATTTATCCCTTCTTTGCGAGTCTCCATATTTTGAGATAAAACTATGGATCAATTTTCATACTTACAGCTTCAGCGTTTTCGGCTCTGCGACGAATCAGTCAGGACAAGTCATTTTATCATTGTATCAGCAAAGGCGGAAAATCCGGAGTCCTTTAATTGCTGTAAAAAGTTGTGTGCTTGTGATATACATGACACATACTTCGTATTGTTAATATTGTTACATAAGCCTATATAAAACAAAAATGTTTATTATTCAAAAATAGTTAACATAATTAACTTAAGCGAAAATCAGAAAAGAATAAAAGTACGTGAATGGGCTTGCTCTGAATGTAATTGTATTTTTAATCAATGGACATTAAAATTGTTTCAATTTTCAATTAATTAATGTTGTAAAAATGTCTAATCCATTCTACTGGCAGCACTGCAGATATGATGTATTAATAGCTGCATATGCTATTGATACCTTGACACATTCAGTAAAGAGCCGAGGTTTTATCAGATAAAATTGCATCCTTGCGATCCTTGCAAGTATTTTATAAGATAAACGACCGAGATTGGTCGTTATCAGAGGTATTGCTAAACGTTATTGGCCAACGTCAAATATGTGCCGTATAAATGGAATAGTCATAGGTAATCCCACGAGAGTTGACGAGTTTATCTGATGAAACTCGTCAACTCGAGTTGGATTTGTTAAGACTATTCCATGAATAAAAATCTGATGTGAAAGTCACATAACTTCCTCTGCCCAAATAAAAGTTAGCAGTATTCACATATCCTTGTACAGAATCGCAAGACACAGTTTACGCTAATTATGCTATAAATACCATATAAAGTTGCGACTAAAAACGCAGGCTATGGACAAACAAAAATAAAAATAATAATAATAAAAAATAATAAATAAAAAAAAAGTTACTGCAAACGTTTATTCAACTTTTCACTGTTAAGAATAATTTCCGAAATTGATAAAATATTCCCCTCAGATATTTCTTTACTGTAAGTATGGCCAACAATACATCTTTCTCACTTCACGTGCTTATATAGAATAAAAGGCCGTGAATGTCCACGTATTGAGTTGTTCAGGCAAAACAGAGAGATCTTACAAACAGTGGGTAAATTACAACCACCCTTCAGAGAATTTGTTTTGGAAAAAGTTTCAAATAAAAGTTTTAGCTCTTGGTATGAGCACTCCATGTACAAAATTTAAAGGAAGTCCTTAGAGTCGTTTTTGAGAAAATCGTGATAAACAAAAATTTCTTCGTGTAAAGTCCCCTTAAAAGTAAGGGAAAGTTGTCGCCATTCTTCGTGTCACAGCCTCAGAAGGTACCTAACCAAAATACAAAATTTTGTTTTCGTACGACTTTCCATTACATGAGGCCGTATTGCAAAGAGCGCGTATTCACAGTGGGTGGCTTATAAATACCCTTCAGAGAATTCTTTCGAAAAAATGTTTCAGATAAAAGTTTTAGCTCTTAGTATAAGCAACCCATGTGCAAAATTTAAAGAAAATCGTTAGAGCTGTTTTCGAGAAAATCGTGAAAAACGAAAACTTCTTCATGTAAAGTCCCCTTAAAAATAAGAGAAACTAGTCGCCAATCTTCAGCTCACATCTTCAGAAGGTACCTGACCCAAATACGAAATTTTGTTTTCATACGATTTTCCGTTTTGGAGCTAGCTTGTTCACAGATATCCACACAGACACACAGACATGTTTCCAAAAATAGTATTTTTGGATTCAGGGGGCCTTGAAACGTGTATATCTGCTAAAAACTCAACTTCGAATTTTGGGGTCAAAAACAATACTTCCTCTACCTATAGTACCTATGGTACGGGCAGAGGAAGTAAAAATGTAACGGATTATAGAAATAATAATCACTTTCGTGCTATCGTGCTTTGGTGTATAAAAACAAAAATAACAGCTGCGAGATCACGGCCTACTATGAATCAAACATCCATGAATCGATTCGAGTAACCATGTTGTAACCAGTGCTACCAATGGTGCATATAAGACGTAGGCCTAGTTAACTTCATTCAGGTAAGCTAACAGCAGAACAGAATAAAAGCACACGAACTGGCTTGCACCTAAGTTGTGTTTTTAATCAATGTACATTTCTATTACTTCAATTTCCAAACAACTTATGTTGTATAAAATAATCTGTTTTCGTGGTGTTTAATGGCAACATATGACGTATTAATCACTACACACTGATGCTTTCGTGTCCAGTAACGAGCAAACGGTTTTACCCGATAAAATGTCATCCTCGCGATTCCATAAGAATATTGTAAGATAAACTGCCGTGATTGGTCTGTATCCGAGGAATTGCTAAACGTTATTGCTCAATATCAAACACGGGACTTATGTGTGGAATAGTCAATATAATAAATAGTTGTAGCCTACTAAACACGAGAGCTTTAATCTTTTCGGATAAAATGCTCCCGCACTTATTCTGTTTGCGTTCGCGTTCTTGCTTTTTCCATGGCATAGCTAAGTGTAGGATAATTTTGTACCTATAATAAAAATATGTAAGACTGTAAGGAGGAAACCAAAATTGGACATTAAAGTTTGGCATTTCTTTCCTACCTTTTCTTTCTACCAATGGATACAAAATATCTTACAACGTATTTGGAATGTTGGTTGCCTTTAAAGAAAAGTTTTGTTATTTTCTTATCTTGGAGACCATCCTTAAAGATGAGACAGCTTCCTTGTATATTGACGTCAGTGATAAAACTTCTTTCTAAAGACTTATTTCCACTGTGTAGACAGACCTGTTTTTACAAGATTTCTAAAAACAGATTTTCTAGGTTCTGCCGATCGCTAACTTAAATCCCCATTCCGAAGTTTGGAAAACTTTCATATTGGTAAATTAAAAAATCAAAAGCACTTGGTATTTAAGCATTAAATTCTGTTTTGAAGTATCGATGGGGGTCATTGAAAAACGCATTTACACAGAAAGGTTCGAAGATGAGTGAAAAGCCAATTGAATTTTACGAAGCAGAATCCTGTATTGCTGACCACTATTGTAAACTGACAGTATCGCTCCAGCAAACGTTATAATAACAATATTCTTTATTGTAACCAAATGGTCATACTATGGCGATTGCTTTAACGGTGGAATTATATATGGTGGGGGAAACAGGAGCGCCCCAAGAAAACCTGACCCGACCCCATTTTGTCCACCCCAAATTTCACATGGATCCACCGAGATTCGTTCCCGGATCCCAGCGGTGTAAGGCGAGTGGTCTAACCACTCTGCCATCCACCAATCATTATGTGTAGTGGATGTAACAGACTCCCAGGAGATCTGAAAGAATTCACTACCCAAGTCTCCTTGTATTAAGCAAGTGACAAGTTTTAAAATGTTGAGTGTAGCCTATTAATGCTACTTGCTGATATGCTTGGGAATTACCACCTGCATAAACAATGCTATGAAAACAAACAAGGGTCTTTTTGATAGCGAAGGCATTTAAATCACAGCCTCGTCATCGCTTTGGAGGAGGAAGGACAGGAATTGTATCTGGTCAAGTTTTAAAACATTATACTTTTTTTTTTCAAAATCCCAGATAGATTGCCAGTAGTTCGACTGAAAAAGGTAAGAAAGCAGCAAAGAAAGTAGTTGTTACACATAGCCAATACATTCGAAAGTTGGCTTCAATTAAACGCTAATCAAAGTACAAAAAATCCAATAGATGAAAACCAGAATAAAAGTTAAAATAGACATGAAGAATACAAAACCCGCGTTTTGAGTGTATGGGAGAAAGAAATCCTGGAAATACTAGATCATAAAACAAACTCATCAATCAGTAAATTGCATCAGTACATTAGAAATTACATAATTAATTTTGTAATACACAAGACTTAGAAGTTTACAATAATAATAATAATAATGATAATAATAATAATAATAATAATAATAATAATAATAATAATAATAATAATAATAATAATAATAATAATTTATTTTAATACAATTCGTAATAATACCCTATAATAACATGAAATAAAGTAAAATTCGTGCTTTCATTAATTTCTCTGAGTTTTAATTCTACTTCGACCGTGAAGACATGCCACGGTTTTGATGAGATTTTGTATTCAAAATATAGACGAGTAATTTGATAATGGTTTCTGAGTAAAAAGAATATAACTTATTCGTTTTTGTTTTTCTACTGTAATAACCTAAGTTATAAATATTATGTTAATGTTATTATAGGCCTACATTGATTATGTAGATGGTTTCTATAAAATTCGCGTTGTATTCTGCTGTAGGCCTAGTTTGCACATTTCCAAGTTGTGATTCATGCCATTATTTTGGGTATACAAACGATTCGATATAGTTTTACAGACTATTTCGTTTTTATTTAACGCTTAACTGATAGTTTTGCTCTATTATACTCAATTGTAAAATATACCACAACGAAACAACTCAATGTTTTCAGCAGCTTCTCTAAAAAATGCACATGGGCAAGGACATTTTGAATTATTTTTGGAAGTAGTACATGTGTGTGTGAAATTTCAGGTGCCAATTATCTCAGTTTTTGTGTGTTTTCTGTATTGAACTATACTTGATCCAAGATGTGTACGGAGCAAAAGTAAACAACAGATTTGCCTGTCGTCTCATTGGTTAATCGTTAATCGTACCAGCGCATAGCCTACTTCACGATAGCGTGACAAGCTGAGTCAGATGTTTACTTCCATTCCACACATCGTACATTTATTTATATATTATTTAATTGTGAAAACATAAGTTCTGTTAAGTGAGTGGCTTTTTTTTTTTTTTGCTTTTGTATTTATATCATACATGTTTTACAGCATATATCTAGCAAAGAATATTTCATTTGTTTTTATCATTGCCTTGGCAAATTTGTTGATTCTGAAGAAAAACAAGTGACATAAGTTTCTAAATACAAGACGTATTTTATATCATAATTAATTAATTCGTTATACTTTTCGTTTACATAATGTGTGATGAAGTACAGCACATATTTTAAGTAAAAGTACATGGCCTCTAATTTTATAAAAGAAAATTGCGAGCCAGGGCCTTCAGAACTTACGTCACCAATAAAGAAACGTGCGAGGTAAAGATTTGTCCATCGGCGAGAAGATACAGATTGTAAATATATATAAAACATTGAGAATCGAACCCGGGACCCTTGGCGCTTAACCTAAAAAAAGAAAGCTCAATTGACTTGATTGTTTGTAATCGACTGAACAGTCTCAAAAACGAACTCTTGTGAACTGTGCCTTGTACTTTCACATTCGGTTGTTTACTTTTGCTCCGTACACATCTTGGATCAAGTATAGGCAGACCATTGTTTTAACGTTATTCAGGACGCGCAGAACAAAGAATCTCGCGTGACCATACACATCTAATTCATTATTATTGTTATCTAACGAGGTGTACATTACTATGACTGTCCGTGAGTTATTTCAGCTTGAGTCTATTCCTGTAAACATACTAATGACTTTTCTCATTAAATCACCTGGCTATTTCGCTCCATCTTTAGATAATTACCATTTGTTCAGGATTGGCTGGGATTGCTAAGGGCTCGAACTCTTTGTAGCGGGATGGTCGAGAATAATATTGTCCAAGAATTTTCGGTCTAGTGGTCCCATAGGTCTGAAGCACAAAAAAAAAATCATTCTAGAGGAAAAAGCTCATGTAAACCAGACAACTTCCTCTACCTTTTATATTCCAGTATATTCCACGAATGTATTAAAGTAGTCAGCATTCAGTTGTCTGAGCCTCATTCAAAGTAGCATTATTCTTGATACAACTTTGTGTATGAAATAGTAGTTTATAAATTTATAATTATCCTTCGGAGAATTTACGTGGATTTTTTTTTTCAAATGCAAATCTTAGCTGTTAGTATAATATATTATAATACACAGTATACCGTACATTGTAATTTTATATTATTCATATTATACGATTAACCCAAAAAATCGATAAATCTGTTTCCAGAAAATCACTAAAAAACGAAATTCTGTTCGTCATAATTCTATTCATAGTAAAAAAGGTAAAGTGATCCCTGTATGGCCCGTGGAGACCCGTAGGGATGCAGGAAGTTGAAGCTCCCAGACTGAGACATTCGGAACAAGACTGTGGTAAGGTTGTCAGCCCTACGCACCGGCCGCGTTTTACTCCCAGGAATACTCCTGGTAGTCCTTTCTGTTAGAGGCTGAGTTGACCCTAGACTAGAGGCATAGTGCCACCAGAAGGATTAGGTCAATGGAAAAATCCCACCGACATCATTGGGAATTGAACACGTGACCTTCCGGTTAAAAGCGCAGTGCCTCAACCACTACGCTACGGCGTACCCTATTTATGGTAAACGATTCCTGGCTTATGACTATTCCTTCAGAGAATTTTTACGAAAAAAAGTTTCGAATACAAGTTTTAGCTCTTAGTATAAGCACCTCATGTACAAAGTTTAAACAAAATCCTTAGAACCTTTTTCGAGAAAATCGCAAAAATGAACATTTCTTAACGTAAAAAAGTCTTAAAACTAAGAGAAACTATCGTCAATCTTCGTGTCATATCCTCAGAAAATATCTAACTCAAATATGGCATTTTTAATAATATATTTCTTTCTCTAGCTATGTTGATCTCAAAAACACACATACACAGTCATTCTAACAGAATTCTGATTTTGTTTTGGGGTGGCAGTGTTGTCAATACTCTACCCAATAATCAAAACTTTCTCTTTACATAGTCTTCTGAATTTGTTCATTCTTTAGCACTAGGGATACGTCGCTCTTTAAAATCTTCGCAGATTTTTGTATTAATCTATAAACACGTCAAAATTATAATAAAACAGAAAAAATCGCACATCAGGGAGAATAACATAGCATATGGGAAATGTAAGTAAAATTCGACATACTCTGCAATTGTTTTGTTTATGCCACAGTAAACAACATTGTTCACAGAAGAGATTTGCGAGTTGATTCAAAGAAAAACAGCTTCCCACTGGAGTTGATTTGCAGAGAGGAAGTACACTACAGCAGAAATCGTCCCACCAGAGAGATATCCCGTTCTTAAGGAAGCTCCCACCCCCACAGGAACTCAGATCTGTGACCCCTAAAGCCTTTACATTCCGCACGTGCTTGTAAGACGTTTGTTATTCCACTCAGGAGAGCCAACTTCCGCATGTGGAATATACCTGTGCGAGTTAACAGGAAAGCAAACAGCGCGATATACATCACTCTAGGTTGCTAAGTTGGTTAAGAGGTGGGCTTGGAACCCGAGGGGCGCAAACCAGACAGGGATGGTACATTGTAACGTCCTCCGAGAGGATCTTATAACCATGAGTTCCTGGTCTCATTTTTCAGGCGAGTTAAAGAACCACAAGCATAAGTAGTAGATAAATTTGTTGGATGATCAGATGGATGGCCTGAGAAACGGGCGGAGATAAAGACGGATGGACATGAAAGTCAGAGCGATACAAAGACAGAGAAACTGAGATGTACAGATAACAAACAGTCATATAGATAGAAGGAGGAGGAGGAGAATGTATATTTATAGACTATACAAGATTTATTAAAGATAACTTTAAGCTTTTCTCGTAAAGTAAAGTCCATATATGCAACTTTAAACCTCTACTTGATTATACTTGAACGCCTTTTTGTTGTCATCACTTGTCAATGCGTGATACACTCCCTCTCTCTTCTTACAGAACATGCTTAGTTTCCCTAATCGTTCCTTGTATGAACATTTGAAGCCTACTCATCAGATTTTTAAAATTGAGAAAGTGATGGACAAATAGCGTGAACGTAATACAAATTACATTTAATACATAAGAAACATATTCTTGATCTCTGTGGTTATTAAGTGCCAGTATGGTACTTTATGAGATTGTGTGGTGGACGAAAAAATGTCTGTCCGTCTGTCCGTCTGTCTGTCTGTCCGTGTGTCTGTACGCACCATAACTCAAATACGCTTTTTCGGATTTTCATGAAACTTGGAAAACACATTTATAATGTCCATGGGAAGAACCCTATTGATATTGAACCAAATCGGTTCACCGGTACTCAAATACGCTGTATCGGATTTCCATGAAACTTGGTATACCCATTTATGACGTCCATGAGAAGTGCCCTATTGAATTTGAACCAAATCTGTTGACCGGTACCGGAGTAAAACCCAATTTAGTATCTACTTTAAAGGCGCAATAACTCAAATACGCTTTATCGGATATGTATGAAACTTCGTATACGCATTTATAATATCCATGGGAAGACGTTTATTGATATTGGACCAAATCGGTTGGCCAGTACCGGAATAATGCCTAATTTAGTGTTTTTATGTTAATATATAAGAAGTCGCGATAACTCAAATATGCTTTATTGGATTTTCCTGAAATTTTGTATACCCATTTATAATGTACGTGGAAAGACGTCTACTGATATTGGACCAAATCGGTAGACCGGTACCGGAGTAAAACCCAATTTAGTGTAAATTTTAAAGACGCGGTAACTCAAATACGCTTTACCGGATTTTTATGAAACTTGGTATACACATTTATAATGTCCATGGGAAGACGTCTATTCATAATGGATAAAATCGGTTGGCCTGTTTCGGAGTAATGCTCAATTTAGTGCCTATTTTATGGTAATATACGTATTCGAAAGAATTTATAAAAAAATGAAAATCAGTTATCTTGACAACATAGCCTATTGTTTTACTGTGATCTTATAAGGCCTTGGAAATTAAAATACAGGTAGCTATGACAAAAAACATATTGATTTACATGCGCTTATCCAACTAGACCGTTAAAATGACCCAGGTGGCCGAGATGGTAGACCTTTCTTCTTCCGTAAGCCCTGCTTAATGAATAAATCTGGAGCTTAACTTGGAAATTAATTAAAAAAAAAAACATATTCTGCATATCATAATTGCAGTCATAACTGATTAAAGAAAAACATACTGGCACTTTGTTACATCAGTTTACCTGATTTTATTAAATAACAAATTTATGGACTTTGGAACATCTGGGGCAAACACGTTATTGCAGGTTTACTTCTAAGTTACGGGAACATTTCTCTGAACTTCCACCGTAGTAGCCTATTTGGAATAATGCTAGTTCATATTATTTCTTCATCAACATTACGGAATCGGCCTGGTGACGCAGTCAGTATGGTACTGGCTTTTTGTGATGAAGGTCACAGGGTCTCCCGGTTCAGATCGATGGCATTTATGTGAGCATTAATGTAACAGTCCCATGTCGGCAGATTTATAGTTAGGTGGAAAAAATCCTGCTGGACAACATTCTGGCACACCGGCTATAATCATAAGTAGGATTCGAATGTTCATACAAGAAACGGTTAGGTTCAATAAGTATGTTCTATTGGAAGAGATGGGGGAGTGTATCACGCGATGAAAACAAGAATGAGCTCAGGTATAATCCGGCGGAGAGAAAAATGAACACATTCCATATTGGCTGGTAGATAGGCCTATAATCAACTAGAAGTTTGCATGACCTTTTTTAGATTATTATTCACATTGCAATTTAGGAATTTAACAATGATTTGTTATATTGACTATCTGGTGCATTTTAAACGGAACTTTCGTACGGTATTTCAATTTATAGGCAATTCACTTGCAATCAGGTGATACAGGCCTACTTAGTTATGGGAGGTTCTTATCAGTATGAGATGTGTTAAAGCGACTTCCAGTGGTTATTTCGCAATTTCCGAAGTTGCAGAATTGCCAGAATGAGTGGAATTCCGTGAACTTTGAAACAGATAAGAGTTCCTGTAAGAAGACTTCCATATTTTGACAGATGTATGCTAGATATTGGCTATATTATTTACCCGATCACCAGGGTTAGGATATACATGCACCAATATACGCAACACACGTATGGACTAAAGCATGTGTAAAATAATACAAAACTCTGCAAGAAAGACTTTTAAGTGATTTCCTCATTTTGTATATAATTTTAAAATAAAAGAAACGATTTACTATTTATTTGCACTAACGCTTATAAATGACAATCCACATGACAAAACATTAAAATAAAATCCGTGTTTTTTATGTCCTGGTATCTGATTAATTAAACCAGGACCTAGTATTCGTCGTGATTTTATATTTTTTTCCTTTATTTGTTGTTTTCAGAATTTTACAATTTCACGGAAATTCTTGTTTACAACATTAAACTTTCTATTTGTTTTACATATTCGTTTTACACAATTACACTACATATAACTAGCTACTGTCTCTTCTACTGGAATCCAGTAGTTGAGGCTTAAAAAACTAGTAACTGCTAATAACATGACAAATGGCATCCTAGGAATTTGTATTGGTCTACTTGTTCCATTATATAATTTCCTATTACAATTTTTTATCTACTAATGTCTTTGCCTATAAATGCCACACTTTTACCTTTTAGTTGTTGAAATCGGCATCATTGTAGTTCAATGCTACTTTATTTAACCACGCAGGCGGTCTAAGCTTCAATTGCAAAAGACAATTAATTATTAACTTTGTCGAAAAAATTAATGTGCATAGGCTAAGTGGCGCTCTTAACCCTAAGCTGTAACACAAAATTGCAAGCAAGCAAACAAGCAAGCTTGCCTTCTCTGAACCTCATCGCGAATTCTTTACGTGCAATTATCGATAACTCGATTTCGTGATGCAGTAATTAAAACGTCAAATAATTTTGAACTTCCGAGGTCAGCGTTGTGTTAGCCATGACCAAGACCTGGTACGATAGCCGGTTCCATTTAGCTACAATGTGCTCCCAACAGAGTTTACACAAGTAAAAGTTCATGTTCCATTAACACCTGACTTAAAGTCAAATTTAAAATTTTCTCCTTCATGCTAAAACTCCCATTTCTTTTTGTTTCTTTGCAAATAATTGTTACTTTATTTAAAAATGAATTAAATATGTATAAACATGTATCTCCCCGAAAGTTAGACAATTTTTCGTATTACAATTTCATTGTATTTATTCATACTCTCGTATGAATTACATTTACAAAATGTTGAATATATTTCTGTTCTTATGTGATAAATTCATATTATACTAATAAAATGAAAATGGTTTAATTCTGAAAAGTCGTAATCAATGTAGTTACATAATTTTCAACAAGTGTTTATTGTTGACGTTGGGATTGTAGTATTTTTTGTTGACATTTGTGAAGCTGGTGGGCGAGATTAAGTCCCCTCCGGAAAGGGGCCCCCTGGGGAGACAGTGGAATTGAAAGAAAAGTTAAGCCTTGTGTGTGGAGTTCTGTTATCACTGTCCCTTCAGTGGCCGGAAGGAAGCCAGCATTGCTTATCTTGGTTGTGAGGTCGGAATAAAACAGGCTCCACAACTTACACTACTTTCCAGTATTGTAACAAGTAACAGCAAACATATTAAATTTCTAAAGAAGGGTTAGGTTTTTCCAACTCTAGCTTTCCATCTTATATATAATCGAAAAGTGTATGGCAGACCCTAAGGAAGGGACAAGCTTTCTCACTAGGGGAGTATCCAAGGTTTTTTTTTTTCGGGAGGGGCTATAAGTCTTCAACACTATTATCAATAAGGCCCGGAAGTTTATGAAAATCATACTTTTTATAAAGCAATCTATCATATGCTAATGTTGAAATGTACAAGGTATCAAAGAAATAACAAGAAATTGGTGGTTTAACTTTGCATATTTTGTTAGTTTTGGAATATTGCTTCATATTTGCTCGATATTAAAATATTTGTGCATATTTAACCAATTTGTTACATTTCTACCGGTAAATTATGCCCGATTTTAAATATTGTGCATATCTTTGTTAATTCAAAAATGCTCAGTTATTTGGCTAAGTGAATGTTTTTGGAACAGACTATACAATTTGTTGAAAGTACATAGCCTAATTTTTTGTAACCGATTAAATCAACATTTATTCATTAGTTTTCAATTTATTAAAATTTAGCACAATAAACTTGTTTTATTTTAAATTTTTATTATGTGATTTATACAACTACACTATTAAAAAAAATCATTATGTAATTCAGCCAACAACAGAACTTCCTCCCAAAATTACTTAAATGTTAGAGCATACTTCATTTTTCCAGAGCATATTTTACAAATTTCAGTTAAAGATTCGATTTTAGGCTGAATTTTGTATATACTTAGACAAAGCAGTAACGGCATTTCTGTTTCACGCATTTCATGAGTCAGGATGTGCAATTAAACTGTCTACTGTTTGTCAAATTAAAATGCCCTTATGTGCAACAAATGAGCATTACTTAACGTTTCGGAGGGGCTGTAGCCCCCTCAGCCCCCCTCTGAGTACGCCCTGTTTCTCACCCATCCAGGCCTACAGCTTATTTTATGATCAAAGAATATATGGCGGGCTCTTGAGCAGTGTTAGTTTTTTGCACCTTGCTACACCTTGCTTATAATAATTGAAGACTGAATTTGAGGCTGTATGGAAGGTTTTCCTCTCTTTTCTGTACCTAACTTATAATAATCGGAAGCTATACGATAGGACTTATAGGCAGTGGCGAAGCGTGACCGTTGAAGTAAGGGAAGCTCCAATGTATTTTTATCTTGTATAAATTCTGAAGAAGGCATAGTGATTAGGGTGCTTTGGCATAAGTCTCCGAAACACGATGAACAATTAAGCCTAAATTAAGCTTATATTTGTAAGCCATATTTGTGCATTGCTATGCGCATAGACTCAATTTAGTATAACGGATAATTGTGCTTTTGTTGCAATATCTGTAGCTTCGTCCATAATAATACCAACAAAATTAGCATCAGATATTTCCTTCTTTATTTCTTCTGTCATTAAATGTGCAACAGATAGAATAATATCATTCTGTATGTCACTGGACAGCCCAGAAAAAACAGTTGAATTTGACAGACGATGAGACAGCTCGACATCAAAATCTCCAAATTCCTTTAAAAGTTCAACGTAGTTTCCTCTGTTCAAAGAACTTTCGGACTCGTCATGACCTCGAAAAGCAAGCTCTTGCTTTCCAAAAAACACACTACCTTTATCATTTGAGAAAGTATTCTTCTGTTCCTTTTAACATCCTCATTATGTTTGTCTATTGACAGCCGGAATTGTTGACTTAAACACGATTCAATACGTGTTTTCCCGAACTATGTAAACTGTTTTAGGCACATTATATGGTTTTGTGTGACCTGATGCCTTTTTATAGATTTTTGCAAATTATTTAAGTCATCAAAACCACTATGATTCCAAGCACTTCTTTCCTGCGAAAATAACAAGCATGGCCAACAGAATAATTTTCGCAGTCTATGACATCCACATAACCACTGAACAGTGTCATACATGTTTTCGTTGAAATGACGCATAAACGCCTTAACCCCTTTACTCTGCATACCGATGTCATTATTAAGCGTTTCTTCGGTTTGCCACTCTTAATAATAGACAGTTTCTCCTCATAAGGGAATGAACTGAACGCACTTTTCAAAAGCCTTTCAATTTCACAGTCATACGTAGGCCCTTCTTGCACTAGATTGCCGGTAGTGTGACTGTAAGCATCAGGACTAGCCATGGTCTCAAGACGTTCCAAAATCTCACGGAGCTGGCACTCGCCCCTACACTTCGTAACCCTAGAAGCGGACAAGTTAGTTATGAACTACATTCATCTTCGCTGATGATTAAAACTAACAAGATAAGCCCATTTCTATATTCTAAATACTAGTTCATACAAGTTAAGATAATCCATTACTTAAAAATATACTTACAGTTCCTTTTTTGATGGTAAACTAAATAAAAATGATCTCTTTTCTCTATAAACACAATTTTCTGCGAGTGACAAAATATTGCACAGCTTACCGAGGAATTCCGAGTGTTTCCGATCAGCCGGCTATCGTTTGCCTGCCCACCTGCTTTTACCCCACCACTCTGCTCAGTAAATAATGCGCAGTCACTCATCTCCGTGCAGCGTTACCGTTGACATTAAAACTTCGAATGGTTCTGTATGAACATATAGATTAATTTAAATCCAGGACGATTTAATTAATAATATTTCTCTTGGAAATTTAGGGGAAGCGGCGCTTCCAGCGCTTCATCGGACGCTTCGCCACTGCTTATAGGGCAGAGTTAGGTGCAAGGGCGCCCATATGATATTTTCTAGGGGGGGGCCAAATTTTTAGTTAATTTATTTTTTGTCCCTTTAACTTCTTGGGTTAGTTTGTAACATTACATTAATAATATAATAATGTAAGTGCAACAATGAAGTAGCCAGAAAATAATTTCGGGGAGGATTGGAAGTGGCAGGGGATTTGGAATACCCCATAAGCAAGGGGGTCGTGGGTCCATCCCCAGAAAATTTTAAAATATTCAACTAATTAAAATCACTTTTTACGCTATTTTAGCACTGAAAAACTAGTTAGGAAATTTGTTTACGTGCCAATGTAAACAAGAAATCGTTACCTAAGTCGGGGGTCCTCCCCTGGAAAATTTTTAAATAATGAACTAGTTGAAATCACATTTTACGCTATTTTAGCTCTGAAAAACAAGTTATTAAATTTGCTTACCATACTTTAAGATATGCCAACTTAAACAAGAAATTGTTACCTAAGTCGGGGGTTACCCCCGGAAAATTTTTAAATACTGAACTAATGAAAATCACATTTCACTCTATTTTAGCTCTGAAAAACTAGGTAGGAAATTTCTTTACCATACTCTAAGATGCCAATTTAAACAAGAAATTGTTACCTAAGTCGGGGGTTACCCCCGGAAAATTTTTAAATACTGAACTAATGAAAATCACATTTCACTCTATTTTAGCTCTGAAAAACTAGGTAGGAAATTTCTTTACCATACTCTAAGATGCCAATTTAAACAAGAAATTGTTACCTAAGTGGGGGTTCACCCCCGGAAGATTTTTAAATACTGAACTAATGAAAATCACATTTCACTCTATTTTAGCTCTGAAAAACTAGGTAGGAAATTTGTTTACCATACTCTAAGATACCAATTTAAACAAGAAATTGTTACCTAAGTGGGGGTTCACCCCCGGAAGATTTTTAAATACTGAACTAATGAAAATCACATTTTATGCTATTTTAGCCCTGAAAGCTAGTTAGGAAATTTATTTACCATACTCTAAGACATACCAACGTAAACAAGAAATCATTACCTAAGTCGGGGGTCGGAAAATTTTTAAATATTGAACTAATTAAAATAACATTTTACGCTATTTTAGCTCTGAAAAACTAGTTAGGAAATTTGTTTACGTGCCAATGTAAACAAGAAATCGTTACCTAAGTCGGGGGTCCACCCCTGGAAAATTTTTAAATAATGAACTAGTTGAAATCACATTTCACGCTATTTTAGCTCTGAAAAACAAGTTATTAAATTTGTTTACCATACTTTAAGATATGCCAACTTAAACAAGAAATTGTTACCTAAGTCGGGGGTTACCCCCGGAAAATTTTTAAATACTGAACTAATGAAAATCACATTTCACTCTATTTTAGCTCTGAAAAACTAGGTAGGAAATTTGTTTACCATACTCTAAGATGCCAATTTAAACAAGAAATTGTTACCTAAGTGGGGGTTCACACCCGGAAGATTTTTAAATACTGAACTAATGAAAATCACAATTTATGCTATTTTAGCCCTGAAAGCTAGTTAGGAAATTTATTTACCATACTCTAAGACATACCAACGTAAACAAGAAATCATTACCTAAGTCGGGGGTCGGAAAATTTTTAAATATTGAACTAATTAAAATAACATTTTACGCTATTTTAGCTCTGAAAAACTAATTAGGAAATTTGTTTACCATACTCTAAGACATGCGAACTTAAACAAACCTAAGTTATAATACTCATTACTATTTATAAGAAAAGTTAAATAACACAAGGAACAATGGAAATAACAGGCCTACTCATTATGTTATGGAAACAAAATAACTGCTATATCATATTTGTCACACCCACAAAAATTGTTTAATTTATTAATTTTTTTAAATACAAAAATAGACTTTTAGGTTTTGATTTTTGGCGGTCCAAACCCCCAGGATCCCCTTTTCTAATCCAGTGTGGATTCTGCTTCCATGGTGTCGATATGGTAAAACGTCTGCAAACTTATGTCTCTACTGACTTTCAAATAATTGTCTTAAAAGAAAAAAAAAGACAATAATTATTAATATTGAATTTTTTCCTTTCCCTGAGAGCTAGGGGGGGGCCGCGGCCCCCCCCCTGCCCCCGGGTATGGGCGCCCTTGGTTAGGTGGTAAAACTTTGGCAGCAGACAACAGGTATTACATTTTCGTTCACAATTTAAAGAGTTTGAATAGAGAAGGCAAGCAGAAAATAAAAATATAAAATGAATAAAATGGTGAGTTATGAAGAGGTTAACAGATTACTTATACTCACTAAATATAATGAAAAACTATCTCATCGTTCATATGTTACGAATTCATCAATTACATATTTTGTTTAATGATTCAAGTGTAGGGCAGCCTACTAAGCTTTTTAGGGGCCCTTAGAGTTTCTTGAGGCCTCCGGATTTTTAGTTAGTTGGCGCATGAAGGTTGTAAAGTTGTCAGCCTTCTACAACGGCCGCCTTCAAGATTGCTCCTGGTACTCTTTCAGTCAGAGGTACACTAGACCCCCTTGAGCGCGGTGTCTCCAGAAGAATTAGGCCTTTTGAAAATATATCAATAACCTCGCTGGAATAAAATACGAAACCTTCCACTCAATGGTTTAGGGAGGAAACGTTCAGAATTAATTTCAGAAGAGTTCATCCTTGTGAGGATAACTGAGGAACTATCTGCTAAAAAGTATTGCCTCCGGTTAAAAAAATCAACTAATGAGGAAGCCGCTTTTGTTTATTTGAAATGCGGGGTCCGAAAAGATAAAATCTTCTGTTTTTCAAGATGGCCTATCCATCTTTGTTTATAAAAAACAACCTTCTTGTTTTTGTTTGTTTATAAAGAAGACAAAAATCAAATATCGTAAGACTTAACATACAGCTTCCATTTTATATATTTTTTAAAAAGTTTAATTTTTTTTGGGCAAAGTGGTATAATACATTAGAAATATCGTTCAACGTTTCAGTGTTTCGATAAATGAATATGGTGATATTGCAATAAGGGTTATGTGTTAAAAATACTAGTGTGAAACGCACAATTTTCTCTGCCCAGATAAAAGTTTTGCCTCGTAGTATAATACATTATGAATGGCATTCTCTTCATGTAGCCTAAACTGGTTGTAAAAATGAAGAGAATGACGTTACCATATCGCATCCCCGGAGGATACACAACCCAAACACAATCTGGCGAATGCATTCACGTAACTTTCTTTACCCTAAGCATGGGCAATGCACTTTTCTCACTTCACATTATGATATACAGTGAGAGGCTGTATTGCAAAGAGCCCTCATTCAGTTATTTCAACCTGATGCAAAGTTTATTGTTCATCAGGCAAGACGTTTCTAGAAACAGTGGGTGGCTTTAGAACTACCCTTCAGAGAATTTTTTTTACGAAAAAGTGTTTCCAGTGAAAGTTTTAGGTCTTAATATAAGCACGCCATGTAAAAAATTTAAACAAAATCGTTAGTGTTTTTTTTTTTTAAGAAAAATCTTGAAAAACTAATTTTCTTCATGTAAAGTGCCATTAAAATTAAGAGAAAGTCGTCGCCAATCTTCGTATCACATCCCCAGAAGTTACTTAACACATACAAAATTTTTTCTGCAGCTGGGTAGTTCACAGACACACAGATATTCATGGGTATGTAATAAAGAGTGTTGCAATGATGTAATCACTAATTGCAGCAACAAGGAAATCTTTGTGATATATCAAAGATGCACGAGCGAGATGCTATTTCTAATCTCACAGTCCGTGTAGAGTGATGTCATTTTTAACTTTTGTATGGAAAGTTGTATTGAATAATAGTTGTGTTAATTATTTTTAGTACATTATTTTGCGATCTTCGAGGAAATAAAGTTATACTTCATCCAAGATGTGGACGGAGCAAAAGCAAAAGTAAACAACCCCAGGAATTGCCTGGCAAGCGTGAGAGCGCATTTTCAAATACAAAGCACAGTTCACAACAGTTCGTTTTTGAGACATCAGTTGATTACATACAGTAAAGTTTCTTGGACTTTCTTTTTTATATTAAGCGCCAAGGGTCCCGGGTTCGATTCCCAATGTTTTGTATATATTTACAATCTGTAACTTCTCGCCGCTGAACAAACCTTTTTCTCGCACATTTTTTTTTTTATTGGTGACGTAAGTTCTGAAGGTCCTGGCTCGCATTTTCCTCTATGATGCAAATTATTAGAGACTATTACTTACAATATGTGATGTACTTCATCACACATTACGCAAATGGAAAGTACAAGGAATTAATTATTTAGCTTGTAAAATACGTCTTGTATTTAGTAACTAATGTCACTTGTTTTTCTTCAGAATAACAAATTTGCCAAGACAACGATAAATACAAATGAAATCTTGTTTAGTAGATATATGTTATAATCATATAAGCCTATGACATAAATACGAAAGCAAGCAACTCTCTTAACAGAACTTACGTTTTCACAATTACATTATATCTTAGATCTCTTCGATGTGTGCTATGGAAGAATTTTTTTTTCAAAATTATAAAATTGTTTGCTGGAGTGTTACCGGATATTAATACCGTACATAAGCAAAAGCTTCTTGTTGGACACAATCTACTACCCTTGCAAATTTGCCATAATTCACCCGAACATCTTGTATGTCAATATGTCAAACACTAATAAATAAATGTTATGTTTAACATTTATTTATTACACATATAAAATTAAATAAATAAATAAATGTTATGTTTAACATTTATTTATTAGTGTTAACATCTGGTTGTCAATGGGTTTTCTATGAAATATTAAATTATTCAATCACAATTTACAATTAGGATCTACAATTTTTTCACCTTTTGTTTTTTTCTTTCTTTCTTTTATCAAGATACAGCCCGAATGAGCACATGCTCGTGGTCGGAAGCTCGTGCTTTTGGTCCGGGCTCGGAATAGATATACAAAACTATTTTAAATCAAAATACAATCAATTTTACCCATACACACCAATAATAGGAAGGAAAATTTAAAAAGAAGAAACATGAAAATTATTTTTAAGGTATAATCAACCTAATTCTTTACTTAAATTTGTAATTGTTCAGTTTAATTAATTTAGTGTTATTTTTAACAGTGAAATTGTATAATCTGGGACCAGAACTGGAACTTCGTTTCTGTTTTAGATCTGCCGATGTGAAACGTTTGGTTTCGTGTTGTATCGGATGCGTAAGGATTTGGATGGAAGTGATGTAAAGCTTGAATTTCTGAGAATGTAACTTAATAGAATACATTTAAATCCGGAAAATATTAATTTATACGGATAGTGAAGAGGTTTATACTTTATTAAAAAAGTATACTATCGTTCTACAATGTTACGAAATAATAACTTCGTTACGAAATTCACGCGAGTTGATGTTGCGGGCAACAGCTAGTATTCCATACTATTTGACCACTACAAATAGCCATGTTTACGTCAATGGAGTTTCGTTTTAGGCATACGTGAGGAAGTTGGTATTTAAATGGATCTGCTTAAAGCTGTTTCTTTAACAGCAGCTGATGAGTCATGACTGAATCACGTTACGATTGCCGACAGGTATTTGTTACTCATCTCAAGGTGTGACATTGCAATAGCTGTCCAATCGTGACTGTCTTCTTGATGCTTTTAGTTCCTGTAAGCTTGTAATAGCATCTTCCGTTATTATACTTGGATGCACTTATTGTGTACACAGTAATGCTACAAAAATAAAAACAAGGCTTATGAAGTGTCCGAAAGGTATGATACTAACATGTCTTGACTTTATCCGGAAATTATAATATACAATATGTGAAACGGTTACTTTCGCGACTTCAGAAGAAGAAAATCTGCCTTTCAACTGGGTTCGAATTCCACTTGAACCAGATTCTCTTATTGATGTTTTCTATCGCTGAGTTTCCCTTAACCGTTGACAGAAATAGCTGATCAGTTGCCTGGTACTGGGACTTCAGATTCATCTACCATAATCTCATCCAATCACCTCGAAGAAGGCAATGGGAAACCAAAGAGATAGATTGCCCTTCCCTGATACACATGATCATATTATTGTGCACTGTGCGTTGAGTGTCGGCATTTGCCTTTTTACGACTGGGGAAACCATGAAAAAAATTCAAATTGGCCGGCCAAGGCACTTAAACGTGAGAATGCGAGTGCAAGGCGTTACCATCTCGGCCACCTTGCTTGGTCACCCCAGAATTCTTGACCTTCGTGAATTCAATCAGCTGGCACAACCACTGTTTACTTCTCTTCAATGATGAATCAGTCTGTTTACGGAATATGATTCAAGAGATGATTTCATATAAGATGATAGAATCGTTTTTCAGAAGTACCAGATCACCCACGAACTCTACAATATTACCATCGTAACTTTTATTCTGCACAAAGCTAGAAAGAAGCATAACATAAATCAATAGAATAGTTAATAATATTAACGTTAAGGGGTCGAATTTTGGGAAATGTTTAAATTCGTATTTTATTATTAAAGTAAGTTATTATTTGTGTTGTAGAGTATTGTGGTAAGTTTCAAGAACAACCGACAAAAAAAGCATTGTTTCCAAAACAAACATTTATATCACCTTTAGAGGTTGCCACAAAAAATAAATAAAATAAATTAATGATTTAAAAAAAACGTTTAATTATTATTTAAGTTTTAAATAATTAAAACCTTAGTATTTCAGAAACAAATTAATGTCAATATAATTATCGCCTATGGCAGAGGTGGCCATAACGAGGCTTGCAGGCCGCATGCTGCTCTTGAGGCAATCTCATGCGGCTCTTGAAACCAAGCTAAGATTAAATATGATACAGATTTAAAAAAAGTATATAGTTAAAAACATAACTTATTACGAGGAAGTGAAAAACGTGTTTATGATTTAACGCAGAGAGTGTATTTAGTTTTCAGAGCAAATTGACTCTTTCGGAAAGGCCTTGAGACTAAGACATTCGCTCATTTAAAATATTTGAAGAAAATTACTGAAAGTCTTCCTGACGATCAGGTTGAAACAGAAGATTATTACTTGTGTAAAATGTCGGGTCTTGCTAAAGAAATCAATGGCAGATTTAATGACTTGAGAACATTTAAACCTTCATCCTTTTGTTGTTAATATTGTGGGCGATGGCTGCCCTGACCAATTACAATGGATACGGTTGGAGTAGAATTGGAGCTACTAGAACTGCGAGAGGACGAAGGACTAAAAGGACTTACACGAAGTGGTTTAAATCTAAATATAGCGTATAGTAAAAAAAATATGGTTCCCTTCGAACAGCTTCATACATTTGCGGCACCCAAAGTTAAAGTTAGTGGCC
The DNA here is from genome assembly GCA_964059195.1 of Ectobius pallidus. Classification (NCBI taxonomy): domain Eukaryota; kingdom Metazoa; phylum Arthropoda; class Insecta; order Blattodea; family Ectobiidae; genus Ectobius; species Ectobius pallidus. Next base: position 45,051,840 of record CAXKWD010000004.1, on the reverse strand, counting down.
ACCCCTGGCAGTGGCGGACGCAGAGGGGGGGACAGGGGGTTATATCCCCCCGAAATTAAAAAAAAGGCTATATATGGACTCTAAACGGCCAGTTTTATAAACTAATTATATATGTAAGTTAATTATTTTTTTTAGTATTCTTTCTACCTATTCACATCCCCCCCCCCCCGAAAAAATTCTGCGTCCGCCACTGAGTCCCCTGGGCTATGGTCTCCAAGAAGATTATCACAGTACTCTCGCAGTTCTATCAGCTACATTACTTATTCCTTACAACAGTGTGAGTGGCCAAGAGGTCAAACACTGTACTTGTCAATTCATTTAGCAGTCGCCGTAACAAGAACGCGACATACTGTACTGTGAAAGTGAATGACGTCACCCAGTACAAACATAGCAATTCCAATGCCACTGATTTTCCGGAACCAAGGTAAATCAATCAATGGATTGTTTTTGTCGGTGACAAGTGAATCTGCGTCACGTACTTGTACGTACAGCAATAAACTTGAGTGTGAGAAAAACGTAATTCTGCTTCCTTAGAAACTAGGATTGCCAACTTATGAATTTGTAAATAATTGATGAACATGTTCAACAGGACTGAAAATACGAAAATTTCACGTCATATTCCAACACAGAGTAAGTGGCAGCATTGCGAAAGTCCGCATTCACGATTTAGCAATTAAATTAGCGATTTAACACTGAGGTGTTCATGTTGGAGCAAAGATAAAAGTACCGATGAAAGATAAGAGCAACAATTTAATGAAATAATCAATTTTCTTCTTTCCTTTCACTGAACGAAGCTTATAGATAGATTGTGTGGTCTTCATAGTGATATACGATACCATAGCATAGCCTATTAATAATTTCCACAACATTCATTCTGTATTTTTCCTCTTTCCTCTTTCCCTGCCACCCGGGCCTCACAGGACCACGACCCGTCGGGGGAGGAATTTCAATGGATGACATAACAATTTTTTGACAAGACAAGAATATGGAGGGGCCCAATTCCGGGGCCATTTCCGAAACAACACGAACACATACGACGATACACATCAGCCACACATAACTCATACTGAACAAGGCGACAAGGAATCGTCAGCCTGGGTTTCGCAGTCGCCAGTCAGTATCGTTCTGGCTTTCTGTGCCCAAGGTTGTGGGAACGATCTCGGCCCAGGTCGATGGCATTTATGTGTGCATAAATGTGATAGGCCCATGTTTGTTCATTTACAGGCATGTAAAAGAACTCCTGAGGGACAAAATTCCGGCGACGGTCACAGGCCTAGGTTGCAGTACATCCCCGTCGTTAAATAATCATATACCATCGATCCAGGAATCGAATCCGGGCCCGCTGTTTAGGAGAGCGAATGCATCCCCTACGCTACAGCGCAGTGGGCAATTAATTTTGTAATTACTCAAGACAATTGATTGCTCAAATAAATCATATTATTAATTCCCTCTGATAAGCTTGGAGATGTATTATCGAATTCGCCATCTGTTCAGCTGTCATAATGGTACTGTGTACAGTCTCAAGAATGTATATTCTCACATCCATATACCATATTCAAAATAAAAATTAAGTTGTATTGCCATAAATTTTAGGTTTATTGAGATTTACAAAATATAAACAATCTTGTAAATTTTAACAATATAATCTGAATTCTAGGGTTCAAAGCATGCTCCAGCATGTTCGCGGCCTTATTTGCAAGGCAATAGCCTGAGTTAGTGAATACGAAAAGTAGTTTATAATTACTCTTCAGGTCTCTACGAGGGCTGTCCAGAAAGTAACAGACATTTTAAAATAAATAAACAAAGTGAAAAAAGTTATTACATACATTTTGAAGGTAGACTCTTAGGCTATTTTTCTGCATAATCGCCATTCAAATTAAGGCATCATACCGTGGCACAACTTCTTCGATACCCTCTCTGCAGAAATCCGCCGCCTGCGATTTCAACCACTTCAGAGAATTTATTGGGAAAAGTGTTTCAAAAAAAGCTTAGACTTTTGAAATATGCAATTCTTGCAGAAAATTCAAACAAAATCTTAGCAACGTTGATGGAACGTTGCGTAACAACGACTTTCTCTTCATTTTCACATTCACTCTACTTAAAGATAATTTCATTTTCTCGATTTTTTTTTCACTTTGTTTATTTTTTTTATTTCAAAACGTCTGTTAACCTTCTGGACAGCCCTCGTAATTGGATAAAACGTAGTATGTGCAATTTCTGTACAAAATTTAAACAAAATCGAAGAGTGGTGCGTAAGGCTAACAACTTTACCACCTTCATGCTGCGAATCTCTAAAAATGGGACGTGTTAGCTCTTAGCACGTGCAGTTTCTGTATAAGAAGTAATTAAAATTGAAGCGATTACAGGTAAAATATGACAAAATGATGTTACTTAATTGGTTTTTGTTTTTCAAACACTTTACCATAGTCATCATGTTGTGATGTCCAATGGATACCCGGGACAGAACAAAAATGACCATATGGTCAATTTTATGTATATGTTTGTGCACTAGTTTAAGCTAGGTAGTGGGTGACTTTATATTTTCCTCCCAAATAATCAGGACTTCAGTTTGAGTATAAAAACGCAATGATGTAGATGTCAGTGATATGGACGGCTTAATGAGATCCCCAGGCTACAGAATATAAAAGAGAAGAGTTTATTTGTGAATTCCTATATTCTGTGTAATAATTTTCAACAATCCGCCTTTATAGGCCTTGATTATTTTAAAAAGAAAATACTATTTACTTTTACTTTCTTCTTTAAAAAAAATCACTGACCACATTTCCGTAGCTTACAAGCGTATTTCTAAGAGGCAATTAGCATTATAAAATCATGCATTTAAGTTTTCATAATAATTTCAACATTGGATTAAAAAATGAATGTTGGAAGGAATATTTTGCTTGAAATGTAAACCGAATCTTTGCCAGATAAGTTTTAGCTTCTCCTGACTGGTTAAGTTTCATAACATTTTTAACTTCCAAATATAGGATAAATGTCTAACGAAAACCGTGGTTGAATTATCCTACGCATTCTCATGGAGAGGCATTGTGTCAAAATAGGTAATTTAAAAAACAAAACAAATTGTTTCATTAAATGTGAAACACCGCTCAAGTTCCATAACATTAATGCCTGAATGGTGATATCACAAGTGGCCTCGTACCAGTATGAGTGGCGGTTTCTCTTGAAGTGTGTACCGACCTTTCAGTGGGGTCAACTTGTGCCTTACATGGAAAGTATCAATGAAAACATTTCCATTAAACTGAGGATGCAAATAGCATCCATCACTCCCTGATAAAGATCAGAACTGAATATAAAAAATGAAGAAGCTGAACACCATGAGTAAGATAGAATGGAGAAAGGAATGATTTTCAGCAGAATGATGAGAGAGATGAGCATTAAAAAAACGGAAGTGATTAAGCATTTAAGAGTAATTGATTTTTTTAATATATAAATGAGTCTAATTACTGGTACGTACAGACTACTTTCTTTCTTTACCTTAGTTTCACCTCTCCCTTGTAGAGACATTTAAGCGATCCAAGCCGCCCGGGCCTTACAGGGTGACGACCTGTCGGGAGTGGGATTATACATGGATCACATACATACTTTTTTGACCAGACAAGGACATGGAGGGCCTCTCCGGATGAGTGATCAGCCCAATGCTGGGGCCACCTCTGAGACAACACGAACACATAGGACGAGACACACCATTCACACACACACTCCAAACAAGGCGAGGATGGGATGAAGATGATAATGACTGACAGATGATATCCGGGGACCAAGGGCCTAAAGTTACCCGACATTTGTCTCACAGGTGAGGAAAAACCCCACCTAGGTAACTTGTCCCGACCAGGATTTGAGCCCGGGCCCGCTGCGTGAGAGGAGCGAACGCATCCCCTACGCTACTTAATGAAATAAATTGCGATTCGCTCTACTTTTACATGCAGGATTCAGATCGATCGGAATCAGTTCCCCGTTACCCGTGCGTTGACTCAGTTCGGGAATAATTTTTTACTAATTCAACACTACAATAAAATGCTTGTCTCTCTACATGTGAGAAATTTTGGGGAAAACAATGAATAAAGTCGGTCTATCCGTCTGTATAAAAATAAATTTGAAATAAAAGCTTGTAGTGTAATGCTTTATTTCATTTACAACTTAATCCATCTATACTTTACCAACAAAACAGAAACAGATATCGTTTTCAAGCTGACATGTTTATGAAAATAGTCATTATTATTATTATTAATATTATTATTATTATTATTATTATTTTTATTATTTTATTCAGGGAACCTCAAAACGTGTAGGCCTATTTACGTTAAAAAGGCAACATCAAATTTCGAGGTCGAACGCAATACTTCCTCCACCTATATAGTACGGGTAGAGGAAATAATAAAGGAAATGGTAACTTAAAAGTTAAATTTGCATTTTGTATTTATTTTCTTACACTGCAAATGGGTCAACAACCCAGTGGCAGTGGTGCAATAAATACCAGTCATACCTATATACAAAAATGACAGACTATACATACACTTACACATTAAGTATCGCAACAGCTTTCCACATACCTGATAATTTAAAAAATATATATATTTCCATTTAAAACTATAAGTAATAGGAAGTTTTAAATATATGGATAGAAAACAACAAACAGTTGCTCCACGAAAATAAGTATTATACTCAAAAGAAGATAAATAAATTTAGAAAAGTGTCCTATTCTTAACAAGATACAGGAACACAAAAATGGTTCTTCATCATGACAGTATTGTAATAATGGGCATGATACAGGGAGTAATTTCCCTTTGCAATCCAAAACTAACAGAGTAGGCATGAGCGAAAACCATTACTGGATAATAAAGAGCAAGTTTTATAAAAGAACAAAAAACCGTACGGTTTTATAAAGCTTCAGATAATCAGCTACATACTTGCTCCGAAAAAAAAAAAAAAAAAAAGTGGGATTTAAACTCATGCTTCACCGTACTTAAGTCTTGCCACTGTATGAACTCGTCTTGGAAAAAGCGGAGCATCGTTAAAATGAAACAAAAGTAGAAGTCACTAAATGACACTGGGTCGACCGAGCTGATTGAGGAAAAGTAAAGATATACCAATATCTTGATAAAGTGAATGGATATCACAAAAATAAATCTATACAACACAGCATCTTCTTCGCATCTGGACCCGGCTTAGCCTTGAATCAACCTTTCCTGGAACACGCAACACCTTTCAGTGAAGTCGTGATGATGTCACGAGTGTAACCTGCATAACTTCTGCATTAGTTATTTGCGACACTAGCGCCATAGTTGTGCAATTAGGTGAGGAACGAGAAAGGTGGCTTTTACTATGTACACACATGTGCGTATTTTAACTTTCCCAAACGTAGCTTATTGGCGGTAATAATGAAGATTTTCGAATTGCAGATTTCCAGAGTTAACGTATATGTAGTGCCCACTGATTACAAAAACTGTGTTCTCAATAAATGTCTGCGGTCTACTAGTCTTTATACATAACTTAGGTTCACAAATCTTAAAGATAATCGAGTGACCGAGACTTTAATTATTCAACGATTGAAATAAAAAGAAATAGCCTATGTATGACTGTGGCAAGTAATGTCAATGTCACAGGAAAGTTGTGAATTCAGTCTTTTTGCAAAATGCAGGAAAATTATTAATGAAACGTCCATTTTGCAATTTGACTGGTTGCTCTTCAGGCATATTAAAACAGCCATGTCATGAAGAGATCGGAATGGAGTCAGTCAGATTGTTAAAAAAATATATAAAAAATAATAAAAAAACTCCTATTTAAAACGTTAGCTCAGTCATTTCTGATTACTCCCTACTTACTTCATTAACACAGTGGACAAAAACAGAGTCCGCCTAAATGTAGGCTACTTGACAAAGGCAGAGATCTAAGAACACCTGGCGGAGGTGATGTAAATTTTTTGGGTCTAGTGGGTCTAGACTAGTTTTCGAGTGAGGTTTTCAGTCATTTTTCAAGCCCTGCTGCCCACCTGTGCTATAGGGCAGGAGGTAGGAAGACTAAACGAGTTCGGTAAGAAGTCAAAATCACAGATAGGCGATATCCAGTTTCATTTAGTATGTTTTCGCACCATCTGCCAAGCTACCTTATGCTATCCTGGAATAGAGAAACCAACTTGATCCTAAATAATATTTCGAAAATTTGAAATGCATAAAGCAAATTTATCCAAAAAATAATACCGTATGTAATTTTATTCCGCTCTACTATGATTTTGAGTATAGTTCCGAATCTTCCAATTACTTTTCTGATTAATGTGTAGGCCTACCGTTCCATGCTGCTCTTATTCAAAACATCTTTCGAATGGTAAAGATGAGTTGCGTCCAAGTCTCAAATTTACATACGAATTGCGGTTCATATGAATTACGGCCCTTACGAATTGCATCCCAACATAGGCTATTGAGAGGGATGTCTGAGTTGCAGTCAGCTATTTGGCCTATTAACAGTACCTATTAAACACTGCGGGGAGGTTGGGTGAGTAGTTTCCGAAAAAATGAGTTCATGTAAACAACAACACAGAGTAATAATTAATCAACCAGGGCTGCAACTAATACACAGTCTGAAAAAGGTCAGTCGGATAAGTTATTAGTTCGGTTGCAACTCGTATTCTTCCCTTTGGAAATCGCATCTAAATAAAACTAATTTACTTACACCATATCCATAGATTAAATAAGTTGGCAGGGACCTGATCACACCAGTGATCCGGTATCGATCAAGGGAATCTTGGTAGTGAAATGTGATAAATTTTGCTCATAGACATGTTGGTTAACGAGCCGTTAATATCTCAATTCTTGGACCCAAGGCCTTATGGAAGAACTTATGTTAAACTTAATTGATCATGCTCACCCGGGTTTAAACCCTCGGCCTTTGGTCACCATGTAAAAGAATAAAATTGTCAAGGGCGAATGAAGATACGTAGGCCTATAAAGTCTCGGAAGGAAACGAGCTATGGGTTTTGTTGACGCAATTCATTAGATAGTGTTAAGAGAGCTTCCGCTCAGAATGTCCTAGAAAATAGAGTACTAATGTATGATTGCCTATACTTATATTCTGCCTCGTTTCATGCATGAGTACCTAGCCAGCTTCCTATTCTGGAGGATGTGGTGCGTATCTCGTTTTCTTATTAACAGCTTCTATTTTCCTATTTCAATGGTTGTTGAATATAATATTTTCAGCTAACAGTAGGGTTACAATATCTTTTATGAACTAGGACTAAGCCTAAAAATAGTCATAATGAAAATAGTAACAATACTAGTCACAAGCTCTCGTCTGGGATCCATCTTAGAAGAAAAACTCACACAAAGTGGCTCTTTTAAAAACTGTGCCCAACATCTGGGAAAAATGAAAATTTTGTTTTCTTTTAACACATTCATAATAGGGTTTAAGGAGAATATTATAGGAGAAAAATTCCTCTGACACTGGGATTTGAACCCAGGACCGTTGGCTATCCGTGCCACAAATATCAGTGCCAGAGGAATTTTTCTCGCATAATATTCTCATGTAGGTCCTAATGTCCAACAGAGACAATAATCTGTGGTTCATTAATGTATATATATTATCCATAAGACATAAGGCTTTCTCGGAGATGATTATTAGTAATGGTTTCGAGGGCTATAAACCGAGAGAAGGTATATCCATCCAAGCTTTCGGTCACTGACATCTCTGCGGCTTTCCTAGCCCGCGAAACCATTATTAATATTCAACACTAGCAGGTACCCGCAGCTTCGCCCGCAGTAATTGATTAAACATTAAAGCAACATGTTTAAAACATTATAGTTATTAACACTTACATGTGAGCGTAAGTCATTTCGTACCCCCTTAAGAATTTTGTTTTCCTTGCTTACACAAACACTCATGCCCGAGGCGGGACTCGAACCCACAGCCTCCTTCACCACGGATCTAAGGCCTTAGGTACCGCGGCTAAGGAGACCGATATATGCGATATATATTGAAAAAGTCGCAATGCATTTATATCCAAGTTCTGATAAAAAAAAAAAAAAACGGCAAATCCACCTGCAATGATTTTGACAAACGAAATTACTGAAAACTGATGCTTCGAAAGAGCTAAAAATTCACGTTTTCTGGCATAATTTTTCTAGGGAGGAGCTAGTGTAACTTGCTTTTGCCGAAGTGAGTACTTCTATCAAAAAAAAATTTGTACTTAAATTTTAACAGTGCTTTACTTCATAAGTGTTACCCACGCTGTTGTAATTTTTTCCACATCACCAAAGGGATGTATAAGGAATATATTTTCCTATGCTCTTTTCCAATAAAGTTGGCAGTTTTTGTGCAAATTAAATACCAACATTGAATGGACAACATAGTCCACAAAACTTGGCAACGTCGACAAGTGTCGTCGCGCAGTGAGGCTGTTTTCATGCTAGTAACAGATAGGTCATTGTCACCGAAAGAATGGACTGGCTGTGCGCTGTTGCAATTCTACAGAAACGATTAACCTAATTAACTCAAACTAGACCTAATCACAAAACACAAAATAGATTTTACATTTGTTTTAATGTTATCTACTACCAGTACCATCTTTATTTTGAACAGGCCTACTATTTTTCTCTCTGTATAAATTGCATACAGGTGCATAGACCTAATTTATTCCCAGTCCTGTCCAGCCTCTACCTATAGTAGGCCTACAGAAAGGGTAGAGGAAGTAATATAATAATAGATTATTAACATAGAAACCTATCAACTTTATGGAGGTATCCACTGCTACAAGTAATGTAACAGTAATTACCTTCTTCCAGTTATATTCTTTAATATAGTGTGGTTTTTTCATTTAGATCTATAAGGAAAGCGAACAACAAATTGGCTTGGATGATTTCTATGAGAAACGCAATAAAATCGTCTGAACCAATTTACCCCATGGTGACAGACTTATAATCATACTGTAGGCTAAGTGTTTTTGTCTTCTCAAGTACCTTTATTATCTGCCTTCACATGCGACTTCAACGAAACTCCTCTTCACCACATAGTAAGCAGCAAATACAATACAATTTCAGAATGTTAAGGTAATTTGATTTCGCTTACTGTTTTTTACTTTTGCTGTGAACAGAATTCAACTCTCCTCAGACAAACTACATTTTGGAAAAAAAATGTTAACCCTTCAAACTGATTATCATTCTACACTTTAATGCTTTTTCCGCCTATATTTTCAAGTGCAGTTAAATTCGTAATATTTGTCGTCCGTAATTATTATCTATTTCGTAATTCTAATAAATTGTCCTTGGTTTCTTATTATTTTATTGATAAAATATATCAGGGTTCAAACGTGTTTTGATAAGGTAAAATAGATTCCACGTTTAAGTTGGGAAGCTTTGCTGCACAATATTTTTTTCTCCTTATTAACCTTTATCCGTCGACATTGATGGGTCATTCGAGCCTAGTTTCTTTCCACATCTGTCTAAAGTCAAGGGTAAATTCCTATTCGACATTTGTCTCCACGAGGGGGGGATCCCTGAAATACCATTCAGAATAGCAGACTACAGGATCTGAACCCATGATGTCCCGAATGTTAGTCGGCGACCCTGCCTATGTTTCAGTGTCTATATGCCTATGAAAATATGGCTCAAAAGCGAAATTCGCTCTAAAACTGCAAAATTTCTTCTCTGAAATAGTTTGCTTTTCTTTGCCCTTAATGACTACTTACTTCATTTCTATTCTTTACTATTTTCTTGGAAACAGATGTACAGTAATGATTTTGTCTAAACTTTGAATGCCGGTATTTATATAAATTTAGATTCCTACCTTTCTATTTGAACTTAAAAAGAGGTTCTTTGGAAAAGAAGTTATGAGAGAATTAAAAGTCTGTATTTTTTTAAATGCAATAAAATTACCTTTCCTTCAGAAATGTGGTCATCACACAAGAAATCATACTAAGGGTTTGAGTAGTGTTGATAAATTTCATATTTTCCTACGACGGATATAATTGTGTTTTATAATGAGTATTAAATAACGATTCTACCTATTCCCTCGTATTTTGGTTTTATATAATTTGTTTGTTACATTATCAGCTTAATAGCTTTGTATATATCTAAAAACACATAGTCGTCAATATTATAAAACATCACGGAATGAATCTCAGTTAACTTTAAATCGTAAAATATGTAGTGTAAAATGTAGACGCAACAAATTTTAGTTAGATAATGACACTTTGATAAATCAATCCAGCCTGAAGCAGCCAATGTTCTGTTGTCGCTTTTACTGTCTCTTACGAAACCAAAGGTAGGCCTACTATAGACAGAGAAAGTATTGTAATAGACCTTGAAATTCGAAGTCTCTTTTCTGTTTTCAGAAAAGTGTGTGTGAGTGTATGCATGTCTCTGCAAGTATATAGGTCTATGTATGTAGGCTATGTATGCTAGTTTGCATGTGTGTATATATAAAGGCCTATATATGTATATATGTACCACTATATACTTAGTATTTATATAATTATGTATGTATGTAAATGCATGTCCTTCCCCCAAGTATGAGGTTTTTAAAGCAATATATAGAAAAAATCAATTTTTGTGCCACTCAGGAAGGGAAGCTGTCACTAAAATTATGGTCAATCAGTTTTGAACCCCCTCCCGAAACTCATTTGTAAATATGTGCTTGGTATGTAATGTAATGTATGTATGTAAGGTATCTAAGGTGTATATGTATAAGGTGTATATGGCTCGAGAGAGAAAAAAAAGCGTCAAAACGAAATTTTATATTTGAATTAGGAATCCTTCCAAATAATAATTTATTTCTGTCCAATACAGTGTAGAATACACAAGTGGACTAAGTCAGTCCCTACTAAAATGTATAAAAGGAAAAACATAAAAAATCAACACGTTCCCATATATACAATTATTCATTCGTCGACATGCAAGTGAAACAATGGCATACCCTTACTTCCTTAGTTTAAAACAGATACATAACTAAAAGATGATATCTTCATTTCCTCACACCCAATACATTTAACCATTTTGCAGTTTAATTTACTACTCACATATTCACACACTTGATATCATAGTGAATTTCCTTAATGGTTGTCCTCCAAAAATTCCTCTATGTTATAATACGCTTTCTGTGTTAGGTATTTCATTAGTGTGTTTTTGAATTTTAATTTATTTTGTACCAATGATTTAATAGATTTAGGTAACTTATTAAAAAACTTAGTGCCACTATAGCTGGGTTTTTTCTCAAATAACTTTATTCTATGTCTATCTACTGCTAGGTCACACGTTCTTCTGGTATTGTACCCATGTGTGTCAGAATTTAATTGTGGTAGTGAATTATTATGAACAAATAGAATGGTTCTAAATATATAGATGCATGGAACTTTTAATAAATTAAGTTTTTTTGAATGTTTCCCTACACGTACTATTGTATGGTATTTTGCCTATATATCTGATTGCTCTCTTCTGTAATACTAAGATTTTGTTCAAATTAGTTTTAGAGGTACATCCCCATAACTCAATCCCATAGGATATGTGTGAATAGATGAGAGCAAAATACACTGCCTTTGCTACATTCAGGGGTACATATTTAGTAATATTACTCAGTACAAAAAGTGCCCTGCTTATTTTTTGTTCAAGTTCGTATACATGGCCATTCCACGTTAATTTGTCATCTATGGTTAAGCCCAACACTTTTGTTTCGCCTGTAAGTTCTATTAAGTTATCATCTATTCTAAGATCAGGTTGAAATGGTCCGTTTTTGTAGTTGAAGTAGATAAATTCACTTTTTGTTGGGTTTACATTTAATTTGAGTTCATTAAAATATTGTATCAAAGTACTGCAAATAATGTTTATATCTACTTCCATCAGTTCTAAGTTATTGTTACTGATACATAAACTTGTATCATCCGCATACATTGTAAGGCCACTATGCATAGGTATGATATTTTGTATATCGTATACATATAATATAAACAATAAAGGCCCTAGAATGGATCCTTGGGGTAGGCCAGTAACTATGCTGGCTTTGCTAGATCTATACAAGCCATTCTGATTAACGAATTCCACAAATTGTGTTCTGTTAGTAAAATAAGACTTTATTAGGTTGTGACTGATGCCTCTAATACCTAGATATTGTAACTTTTCCAGTAAAATATTAATGTCCACACAGTCAGATGTGGAACAAAGCACATTGACTTTCTCTTTCGTTTACTGGCTACCACCGTGCATAAAATTATGATCCTTTTCGTGTTATTCTTAAGCCGCTCTAACACTTTTGTTTAAATAGTACATTAATTCTTAATATTATAGACTACTGTTAGTTCAGCCTAATAAGTAAGAATCGTTGAGTTTGGAATTATGTTGAATTTGTCCCCCCTTACTCAAATTCCTGTCGACGCCCTGAGAACTAGTATTATCTGTTTGAAGCATTTCTCTCGTATAAATACGATAAAACCAACTACTAATATATATATATATATATTTATATTTCATGTTGCATGCGTTTCCAAAATTTTCAGGATACGCCACTGACTACTATAGTTATATCAATACCGGTACCTGTTTCCAACTTTCGTGCATGCATTCAACTAGCGTTTTCAATTTGTAAATTAAATGACTGAGTCGATCCAGAATATAATTTTCCGCCTTTATCATTAGCGAAAGTACTTGGTCATTTAATTACACTTATGCACGTTTGCTAATTGAGCAGCCACATGCACGAATTGGATATAGAATTATACCGGGTGAATCTTTGCATCCTGCAGACACGATGCGAAATTCAGGTCTCACACCCCATTCACCAGCCCTTCTGGTTAAGGCTACGATGTTTTTATCTGTTAGTATGCTCGGCTAGAGCGACGGTTAACATGCTGGATCGCCATGCTGAAGGCCTGGGGTTCAAATCACTGCACTGGATCCTTACAATTTATTCTCCTCACCTACGTTTCGAGAGCATGTGTTTTGTCCGAATGTCTAGAACGTTCACAATGATCACAATATGGACTTCTTACAACCTTGTCTAGTGTGTACGTACCTATGGAGTCACACTGATTGCATTTGTACCCTCAGAAGAATTTATTATATTTTGTTTGTATGCCTTTAAAGAGTAAAATATCATTTTCATTCCTTATGTTTGTAATTTCTCCCCGTCCGTGGAGGCCCTCCACATCCTTATCTGGTCGAAAAGGTATGTAGGCTATGTGATCCAAAGGAAATTTCTCTCCCGACAGTTCATAGTCCTGTAAGGCCCGGGCGACGTGGGCCGCATAAACGTCCCTACAACGGGAGAGGTTAAACTAAGAAAAAGAGAGGTTTATAATTTCTCATTAATGCAGTGTTAACGCATGTAGTTACCATGTTCGATAAAGATCATTCTAATAAAATCTGTGATAAATATTTAAAATAATAAGCGAAACTATACTACAAGATTTTGGATAAACGTGTTACGAACATATTAATAAATTACATCTTGAGCCAGATTCTTCGAAATTATTTTCCAAAGTAAGTTTGTAAATTGATAATGAATTAAATTATTCTGGTTTCCTATATCCCCTATGTTGGGACGAAGGGCCTCCAAGTGGAAGTTCATGTTACCTGTATGAATTTTGTTACACTTATTATCCGAGAGAGGCAGAGGGACAGGTAAGCCCATCGCCTCTCAGCCCCTTTCTGGAAACTATTATTTGGACGTGAAAGGTCCGAGGAATTTTGTCCAGAGGCTCTAATTTAGGCTTGGAGTTCTTTTACGTACCGTAAATCTACGACGCGGGCTCCCCTCCCGGAGGACTCCGAGCCCAGGATTTTTACGTCCTGAAAAATCCATCGACAGCAGCCGGGTTTGATCCCGCGATCTTCGGATCTAGATGCGGGCCGACGAATGAAATTATTGAATATAATAAATTAATTCTTAAAAACCATGACTGGAACAGCCGTGTTTTCAGTGGGATACAATTTGTGGCTAAGATTTCAGAGTTTGGTGAGACAAGTAGAAAATAGACGTTCCAGTGGTCTCTTGCCTTAAGTGTTTATATTAAATTATATTATGAATATATATACATCCATAAACTACAGATTATTGTCTCTGCTAGACATTACAAAGAATATTATAGGAGAAAATTCCTCTGACACTGGGATTTGTACCCAGGGGTTCCATCTGGCGCTCTGAACTGAACTCTGGCTTAGCTCAATTGATAGATCAGTGGCACGGATAGCCAAAGGTCCTGGGTTCAAATCTCAGTGTCAGAGGAATTTTTATCCCATAATATTGTCATTCCATTTTATTGTTTTGAAGTCAGCAGTTTTCATATAAATTGCATTACAATCTCTTTTATCTTGTTACAGGGGCACCACCACAATTACTGGGGCAGAATTTTTCCTCCAAGGAAATAAATTCCAGAGAATCCTTTAAATTGGATTGTGAGAGTGAAAGACCTGTATACTGGATGTATCCTCAGCTTACCTTCAGTATGGAAGAGGTATGTAGATTCTAATTCAGATAAGGAACAAAGAGGGATAACTACTATAGGCCTACGCTAAATCTAAATTCAAGAATATATTACCACTGCCATTGACAGTCTGCAGCTGTTGCGGGAAGAAATCTAAATAAATACATAAATGATTATAAACTTTGGAAAGCTTGTATTTTGAAGATTCTCATGTAAATACATTTAGCTGAAGAAATTGTATTTTAGAAATTATTTTCATTTTTATGATCTCGTGAATTTCAAGATGTGAAATTTAACTAAATTGTGTAGGCCTGTGTGGAAGAATAACAACCATAAGGGGAGACTGTCGGAGATTTAAAAATTAAGAAATAAAATTTTGTGATATTTTCATGATTTCTGCCACCATCTCCCCTTAAAGTCTTAATTCAGAATGGAAAATTATTTTCAAAACTTAATTGGAGATAACATAAACGAAATATTGACGTATTCGCAGAAGACCTCTCTTTTGGCATTACTTGGGAATGGTCAAGAGAAAAAGTTTCATCTGACATGAAAATTGCACACGACTGCTGATGCTCTGCCAACTGGTTTAACCAGAGAGCCAATATTAAAAACAAAAATATACTTTTATAGCTGTACATAAATTTCACTAAATAATGTCGGTGCGTAGTGATGCATACGTACGTAATCCGTATGTTCATGTTCCATGCCTAGAGGCACCTAATATATATGTAGCAATATATATGCTATTTTTATTTAATTTAATCAATAATTTCTTTATTTTTGTTAGGAATTGAGGAATAAAAGCTTCGGCAAACATTAATTTTAATTTATGGCTACATTTTAAAAATGCAGAAATGAACTCTTGTTTTTAGTATAAACTGTCAGATTGTGAATCAATTGCAACATCAACATACAAGTTTTAGCATCACATTTCCCCTTCAATGATTAAATCGAAATGTCACCATCTAAAGTTGCTACCTTAAAACGCTTCCAATGTAATCACATAACTTCGTCAATTATTGCACAATTTTGCTGAAAGTTAATAATTTTCGCACTTTTACCCTAATTTTAGTTTTCTTGTAAAAAATAATCCACCTTTTGCACTTCGTGAAAAACATGTACCTCTAATCCAGTCTGAGTGGCTAGTGATGCATAGACAAATAATTGATTGATACATTTCATGATATACACCATATCAACAACTTCAGAATACAGCACTGCATTAAAGATAATCTGAGGAGGGATATTCCATTTGTCACAGTATCATGGCATCAGTATCCGTAATCCTTATGGAGGACTTACATAACAATGTCTGTTAAGGGTGGGAGGAAGGACAGAGTAGTGGTTCCCTAATATTTATGATAGCTTTGGGCAGGGACTGCCTCTGGGATGATAGAAACAACAAACTACGGAGAGAATGTGAAGGAAACGGATGGTCGTGGTCATTAGAGATACAATCCTGGCTTTTGCTTGAAGGCCTAAGCCTACATCTATAATAGACTAAATTTAATAAGAATGTTTACAAAATAATACACTGCAACCAAACATACTTCAATTAAGATCGGTAGCAAAGAGCAAAGAAATAATGATATAAGAACAGACTCTTGACTTTAAACATGACAGAATTAAACAGTTTTTTTTTTAATATAGGCAATTTTTTTGCAGCACAACTCTCTTTTTAAACCACGAGTCACTCCTGGGTATTACCAGGGAAGGGGCACTACTACAATAATTCTCTGAATGACCCACTTCTCATACTCCATGTAGAGTCAGATTATGTCCAGATTGGTTGCAAAGAAAAATTATATTGGTTTTAAGACAGTATTCAAGAACACAAAACAAGTTAAATGCCTACCATAAGCACATATTTTGTCCCCTTCACTCTCCCCCCCCCCTCCGAGTGCAGATTAATTATTTATGATAGATATAAGCTTTCTTGAACCACAGATTATTGTCTCTGTTGGACATTACATGAGAATATTATAGGAGAAAAATTCCTCCAACACTGGGACTTGAACCTCGGACCATAGGAGAGAGGTTCCATCTGGCGCTGTGAATTGAACTCCGGCTTAGCTCAGTTGGTAGAATAGCCAAAGGAATTTTTCTCCTATAATAGTCTAATTATTTATGAGTTATGACTATCTTTGATTTTAGCAGTTACAGGAAATTAGTCTCAATTCGAACTAATTCTATAATTTTATTGTAATAAATCAATATCCACAGTTTTCTTCTGTAATATTTATTATACCTATGTTTTTATGTATTCAGGAGGACGTGAATTATGAAACTGTTATCGATGTTTCTTCAACCAGTTCTTCTTCAGGATTATATCATTCAGTAATCAACGTAAAGAAAGCTAATTATTTAGACACTGGGTATTATTCCTGTGTTGTGAATGGTACTTCTGATGTGATGGACATGGAAAATGCAGCCAGCGTTTATATATATGTGAAAGGTAAGACAGAAGTAGAGAAACATATAATCTTATTTGCAATTTTGGTGAAGGCTTCTATGTACATAGGTAAACAATTCTGGAAGTGATTTCTCACTTAACTTCCGATTTATCTTTCTGTCCCCAGACAAAACTTTGTACCCAGATTTACCTTAACCTCCCTAGAATTGTAACTTTACACACCCTCCTTAACTTTAAATCTAAAAAAATAATTTATTTCGAATCCTAATGACTAAGGCTCGGAAATTAATGCTCTATCAGAAGATGAAATATGCATGCAAGTATTTAAAATTTGCAAAATATGCTCAGGAACCAATGAAGTTTACTCTGTCATTTAAGTTATATGAATACCTTAACTTCTCTTATTAGCTGAATTACATTATAAATTACAAACAATAAGTTGTATAAACTACACGTAAGTGAAAGCATTCATCGACAAATGAATGTTCTAAATCATTTGGTCTTTCTAGAAATATGCTGCTAATATTCTAGTTTTAGTTAAAAATTCAGTTCATTTTCATCTTTTCCCTTTGCTAATTGTTTGTATTGCACTCTATTAAGACCTTTCTTGTCATCACTCATGGCTCAAATAAGAAAATAAAATGCGTAACACACCACACTAACAGGATATTTAATATTGGCTGCTCATTGCTTGCAATATATCTTTACCAGTATTATTTCACTTCTCTCTAAAGTTTAACCTAAGAGAGAGCACTTTTAATTAATGGTCAGATGCATCAGATGGCGAGCTTAAAACTTATTCTCGCGCTAAGTTCTTATTGTCAGATTGGTGACATCCACTGTTGTTGCATCATGAAATAATGCAATATCAGCGTAAGGCAGAAGGAAATAATATTGTATTTTATCTATCTATAGCGTACGTTTCAAATAGCTGTCAGCCGTTGGGTGTGGCTACATCATTAATACGTCAGCGTGAAAAAGGGAGTTTTCTGTTGACAGGTATTTATTCGTTGAAAACATGGTATGCCGGATGTCCCTATGATCATGGAAATGTAAAACTGCTGCACTTCAAAATTTGCCGCTCTAGGCTGCAGTCTATTGTAGCCTTTTGGAAGTAATGGCCCTGTTTATAGGTAGGTAGAACTCACTAATATTCTGACCCATTTCCAAGTAACTAATACTTCTATTGTCACCAAGTCAATATATATAGGGGTTTATTCAAACTTTAAAACAGCTGAATTTCGAAACTGAGAACTTTGACTTAGTGACTTCTGCTAAAACAACAAAAATATAAAGTTCACATTATGAGCTCCATGAGTTGTTAAAAAATCATTATATTTAACAATAAATCAACCTGTAAAAAAATCATTTACAGTGTACAATTATTATGCACCACAGCAGTCTAGAAAGACAAAATACTGCAAAAATTTAACAAAAAGTAGGCTACTGTTTTTAGAAACTATGAATTCTTAAGAATGAGGCAAACAGAGTACAAGCTTGATTCCTATGCAATCCATCCTAGATTGTGCCTTTCATTTATAGCTCAAGAATACATTTTACTTTTAAGGTTCATCAATTTCTAAACTAATCTCGCCTACATACTCAGGACCATGCGAACACACAAAGCTATTATCAAAACAATGAAATTTATCAGCAAAACAGGAAAGTAATTCAAGAGCTTATGGTGCATGATATATTTATACAGTTTTTTAAAAATAATATTGGTAGAGATTGCTAGAGATATTTTCATGCAGGAATTGCCCAAGGCGAGAAAATAATTACCTTGCTAGCTTAGGATAATTTGTAACTTGTAGCAGTTGTTCTATGATATATATATAAAGATGTTATAATGCACTTAATTATTAAACATCTGTCTTTAGCCTTTTCGCTGTTACTCATGTAGGCCTATTTTTTTTCCAAAACTGCCTCTAATTGGAGGTAGCCTCTGTGGACTCAGTATTCTGACATAGCCTAAACTTTTAAATCATGAACAAACATAAAATATAAATTGAATCATAGAAAGTAATACAATCAAATTACATGATTAGATAAAATTTGACACGATTTTTTAAAAACAATTGTGACTATGCCATTCCTTAGACTAGCAGGAAGGCCTTACTTCTTCCTGAAGTTCTCAAAGAAGCGCCAGAAGGCCACATGTGCTTCAATAAGGAGACCCACTGTTAAAATTGAAACGTACATTTTGCAAAAAATTACATAAAAGCAGAAATATAAGATTAATAGAGAAACTTTTTATGTTAGAATGTGAAGATTTTTAGTTTTCTTCTAGAATTTTCCTCTTTGGGTTCAACAAGCACACAACTCAATGGTGATTTTAGTCAAGGAATTTTTATATTAATATTATGAATTCAGCTCTAAAGGGGTTATTTTCCTGAGCACCCTGTTTTCGAACACTCTCAGATTATGTTCTTCCCAAAGAGTAAGCGGCCTTGTCTCAATCCATATAAGGTGAAGGCACCAGTAGCTGACACCTTAAGAGGGAATTTTGTGGGTTTTTTGGATGTGGGTATTTTACAGAGAAGATTGACTTGAAATGATCTTGTATAAACCATTTATAAGGATTCTGAAATAAAATGCTTGCATTAAAATTTCTTAATAATGGCTTCTTAAGGCTGGAGAAAAAAATTATATAAACATTATTTTAACACTAGTAGCTGACACTGCAATTCTTAGTTATACCTAGAAGCTGACACTCCATTGCACTAGTAGCTGACATTTGTAAAATGTTACATTAACTCTTATCTAAACCAGATGAAAGCTCTCTTATAACAGTTTCATGACATTCTTCATAAAGTTCTTGAATGACACACTGGTGAAGTTTAAAATAAGTTCACTTCAAAATATGTTTATGTGTCTTAACTCATCTATTTCTGGGACACGGAAAGTACCCCGATCATTGACTTTTATGGGTGTGTTGATGTTTTTACAATATCATCTCTGGAATACCACATGATGTCTTCTTGTCCTTTTTCATGCCATTTCCAGTTATAGCCACTCATCTTCATTGAGGAAATACAAAATTCTTTGCCTTTAATTTCTTCGACCTTTCCAGGAAAATATTCTTCTTCATATTTTGTAACAACATGACCCTTTTTGAAGTGAAACTTCTTTAGCCGCGCTAGGAGTAAATCGAGAGCTAACCCAAACTTGTGTTACGAACAAAATCGTCACGAAATTATTAGGGCTGTGACGGAACGGACTGCACAGAAAACAATCAACTCAATGATAAGCTTACATAAAATAAAAATACAAGAATCCAAAATTAAAAATCTAAAAATCCAAATTAAAAATAAAAAAAATTACGGGAGTGAGCAGGGGAAAGGTATTGGGCATTGAGTGGGGGGCTATTACGGCTTCGAGCTAGTGGTGTGGTGAGCCCTTCATCATTATAAAAAATCCAAAATTTATAATTTCCAAAAATCCAGAATAAAAAGAATAAAAAATTCTAATTAAAAAATCGAAAAACCGAAACTTAAAACTCTAAAAATCCAAAATTAAAAACCCAAAATTTTAAATTTAAAAAATTAAAAGTTCCAAAATTTAAAAAATCCAAAATTAAAAAATAAAAAATCCAGAATAAAAAATAAAAAATTAAAAAATTCAAAGATCCAAAAATGTGAAATTAAAAAAATTCAAAATAAAACATCCAAACATTCAAAATAAAAAATAAAAAATGCAAAATTTAAAAAATCTAAAAATTCAAGATTTAAAAAATCTAAAAATCCAAAATTTTAAAATTGAAAATGTAAAATTAAAAAGTCCAAAAATCTAAAATTAAAAAATCCAAAAATAAAAAATTTAAAGATAAAATTTTTTTTAAAAATCTACTACACTACATCTTGAAACTGTCAGTGTTTCTGGCTTATTTCTTAATGCCTAAGCAGAAACAACTCAATCCACTTCTTACCCGGTCTACCATCTTTAAATTTTAGCTGTGCTACCAGCACTTTCAACAAGTTGGATACGACTATCCAAAATCCACTTTACTAAAATAGCTTCGTAGTTTTCACCTAAAAAATCAGGAGACCATCTGTCTTTTAACAGGATATTTCCCTGAATTTCTGTACACAAGAGTTGCTCTAGGAACTTGGGAACTGCTTACTAGCAGTTGCTACAGGCATGCCATTTTTTACCGCTGCTAATGATTGAAGCATGTGATATTCATCATATTTAAGGATATTCTTTTCTTTTTCCTTCCACATAGTAAATTGTAAAGAAACTGAAAAGCAATGCAGAAAAGCAATACTAATTATATTTTGATAAATCTAGGCACTGGTAAAACAAGTATGGCAAAAATACCAGTACCTGACAGTATAATTGCCAGTACCTGACAGCGGGTGTCAGCTACTGGTAAAAATCAGTTATTTTGACTGAAGTAAAGATATTTTGTCATTACAAGCCTGGCTAAATCACACAGGCTCTTAATTCATAAAATAGTGATAATTTCCTAAACCTCCAATGCCTGACACTCTATGTCAGCTACTAGCAAAAGTTCATAAATTATTATCCAGTGCCTGACACCCCATTTTTCTAACCTAAAAATATCATCATGTATTTCTAACTTTACCAAGGGTTAGCCTACATTGATAATTCAATTTATAAAATAGTTACAAAATGCTAAACAAGAAGATTAGCCTGTAGTACATTAATATTACAACATACCGCCCTCCAGACAGCTTAGAATCTCAGCAGAATTCTCAGGTAAAAATTAAACAAGTTCAGCATCAACAACAACCAAATTTTCCCTCCAAAACAAAAGAAGATTGGGCTGTTTACCAGGTTGGCCAACATATTTCTGAAATATCTCTCTTGAAATTAGGAACAAGAAAAGCTGTCAAATATCCCTTCTAGACCTTAATTTCGTGAAATTAAAAATGAAGTGTCAGCTTTTGGGGATGTGTCAGCTAATGGTGCCTTCACCTTAATACAACCGGCAGGATAATAGTCTTATTAATTACATTAAAAAAATTAATTATATTCTTTTTACCTGTATTCTAGATATTTTGATAGGATACAATGATTGTATTCATAATCCACATTATTGTAATTAATTACCCACTTATTAGTACAATTATGGAGACTTACAGCATGGAGACTTGATTATTTACCTAAATTATCAGATGTTTTTAGTCCAGGGACACTTCAAAAATGTTATGGGAGTAATTTTTAAAGGTAAGAACACCTTAATTACAATCCATCTTCTATAATATGTAGCAATATAGTCTTTAATATAAAAAATAAAATCATTAATAGGCTTACTGAACTCATTTTTACTTCAAATTAACATGGACAGTATTTTCTAAGATTTTCTTTGTAAATTATGTTAACATTTCTGTTGTGAATGGACCTTATCTTTCATCATAATAGGCATTTGTCTGGGGGACAAAAAGGTAAATCTGGGGTCTGTCCCCAAGAAACACGGATATCAAGTAACCTTAGCCTAAATAGCGAAAAACAACTGATTCCAGTACCTTAAGAATTTTTGTTTACTGAAACTTGTGCAAACTCAAACATTTTGGGTTATTTTCGTAAAATCCTGTCAATTTTTGTGAGAGACACTTATAGTACATATTTATTTTCCTTTTTTTCTCAAAATTCTAGTCCTGTGTTTGGATATTTTAAAAACAACACATGACCACAACTGTTTCCATTTTGGATAGTATAGCAAATCTTAGGTATTTTGATGTACATTAATATGTATGTTAACCTTTCTGTTGTGAATGGGTCTTATCTTTCATCACAGTAAGCATTTTGCATTGGTTGTCTGTATTTCCTTGCCTCATTGTTTGCATTTTATACTTGACAGATCCAGACGAGTTACTTGTGAAAAACGATACTTTTATTATTCATACTGCAACCCAGTACCAACCAGCTGTTTTACCATGCAGACCTACATCCTTAGATGTGGATGTTAAACTATATAAAGATGATGTGGAGGTAAGTAATCGCAATTGTTACTGTTTTTGTTTTAGTTATTTAGAACAAAATCTCAGTTTATTATAGGGTGCAAAATTTCTGGTTGCCAGATTACCATTGGCGACTAGAATTCAGAGGTTGGCAACAATGATTCAATTTTTTAAAACTGCTATCTTATTTAATATTATTTTATTTTAGTATGTGCAACAAAAAACTTATTAATAATAGATATTAGCACAAGTAGTCACTTTTGACTTGAACAAAATTACTGAATTTACTTGGAAATGTTTAGAATATTTAGAAATTACCGATATAATTTGAATTTCCCATGGGATTTTGATTGGATTTGGTTCCTGTGTTTTAGCCAATCATTGCTCTAGCTCTCTAGTAACAAAGTTGATGTGTTTGACTTTTTTTTTTTCTCCCAGCCACTAAAGCTTACAATGAGTTGACATAGTGAGTTCCTTAATGTTTAGTTTATTTAACATTTTTTTTTCCAAATTAGTTGATGCCATAAAAAATACAAACTAGTAATTTGTATTTACTAAATGGGTGGAGCTTAATTCAGTGGGAGTGTGTTTACTTATTTGTTAATTCATTTATTTCATTTTGAAAATTTAAAAGTGATATAAACTGTAATATTTTGTAATGAACAAATATGACTAAGGGTAGCTTTTTTTTCCAAAAGCCTGCAATGATATATCAAAACCATATGAAGAGTCCACTGCAAAAACGGGGAATGTCACAATTTTGTGAAAATGAAATAAACATTTAATATTATTCATCAAAGGAAGTAGAATAACATAAACAGTAATACACTACAAATAAAGTCTCTTATATAAAGAGGCTTGAAGATTTAGACTACAACACAACAGTGGGGGATATCATGTTGCGTTGTGTGTTTGCATTGTCTTAAAGTATTTTGCGACACTTACTTTTGAATGCAGTGTTCATGTTGGCTTCAGAATAAAGCATTCATTGTTTTACAGTAAGTGATTATTGCAAAAATTGTCTTTGCATGTAGAAGGTGTGACATTCCCCTCTTTTGTAATTTTTTGTTATTTTTTACTGATAAAATACGGCTCTGATAACAAAGGTTGCCCATCAATGGCTTTCTTTACTTTATTAATTTACTTATTACTATATTAAGGTAGCAATGTGTATTAATACTGCTTGAGAAAAAATAAACATTCCATTTTCCTAATTTAGTGTAATATTGTTTCAAAATTTAAAATTCACTTCCTGAAAAATCACTAAAATGTAACATTCCCCGTTTTTGCAGTGGACTCTTCATATGTAACAATAGTGGCAACTAGAATGATTGGTTCTGCAACTGTCTAGAAATATTTATGTCATTTATATCAATAAAAAATTATGCATTAATACTATATCACTGGGTCACTACAGTACCAATAGCTCAGTTAGTGTGATGGGTTTCAGAGACAAGCCATTAGATTATTGTTTAATTGCAATTTTTATTAATCTTTGGCAAAATAAACAAAGTGCTTATTTCTAAGGTATTTGGGCATTAAAAAATTACCCTTGGTAATTCAGTACGCTACATTCGTATGAGCAGTATGCTACGTTCATATGAGAACGGTAATATTCAAACCACACTAAACCAAGGTTAATAATTACAGCTTCAAAAAACAATTGAAAACATTTCAACCAAGTCAAAAATTTATATACAGTGTTGCTGTGCAAAAGAACGCTGGAATTGACATACAAGGTAGCTGTTCAATGCCATCAATATTGTGTTTACTAATGGACTAATAACCCTGTCAAATTAGACAAAAAATGGTGTTCAAATGAAATAAATTTTGGAGTTTTGAAATTTAGTATGGTTGTTTGTTGGATCTACAGTACATCATAGTAAATATCCTGGAGTGTGGGGAATGATGGGAGTGAATGAGCTGTTAAAAGGTGGGTTTTGGATTTTTACATGTTATAAAAAAAGGACAATAATAAAGTGTGTTTTGGAAGTAGTGTGCTGGCTATTATATCCACTGAGCTACTGCTACTGGCCTTGTTTTTGTTCTAGTAGTGCTAAATTTATTGTAGATGGCATTGGGGTCACTTCGCTCTCCTTTCTAATGACATAAGACTTTGCAGCTTCAACACTAATTGTAGACAATTTTTTGCGACTGTACTGCTGGGTACGATGCCGATGTCATAAGATTGGCATAAAATATATTGTAGGTAATTTCATTTCGTCCAACAAGGGGCTAGATAAACTTACACTAGGCCCATGCTCAAGTGTATCTGAGAACTAATGATGTAGAAGAATCAAAGTGCTAGTTGCTAAGTAATTAATTTTTTAAAATAATTTGGAAATAAAAATTGTACATATATTTCCACTGGAAATGTTGATGGAATTAATTTATTTTTATACATATCATTGTTATATTTTATGTACCGGTACTAGAAATAACTCTCAAAGTAGAGGTATAAGGTGGATTCTTCACATAAGTACATCGTAGGTACGCTACCAACAAACAACATGCTAAATTTCAAAACTCTGGGATTTATTTCACTTGATTTTTCTAATTTGACTGGGAAATAATTATATTATAGTAGCAATAGGTTTAATATGTAATAACCCATTTATATTTTGCCATAAAATCTACCAGAATTATCTATTGCTCCTGCTATAAAATCTATAAACACGAACACGTTCATTTGATAAGGTAAGAAATTGGCTGTAGTTGCATATAATATAATATGCTGAATGACAATTGATTCTCACGTTTAGTGTTCATGACTCTCCTAATTATTCTGAAACTTTTCATATTTTCCTTTAATAGACTGTCTCATAGTAACATTTCATTGAAGTCGATCTTTAATGTAGAATTGTCCTACATAGTATAAATTACTGGTAAGAGCAAACCTTTTTTTAATGCCTTGTATATTTTTTCATTCTTGTTTTATTTGAAGATTCCATTAGGTACACAGGAGTTGGATGCACTGAACGTAACCTTTGACCCTAAAATTGGCTTTGTGTTGGATCCTGTCAATGATATGAATGCAGGACTTTATGAGTGCAAAGCAGAACTGAACAGTGCCACATCTGATCTGCTTATACATTTGGAAGTACTAAGTATGTGTACCATTATTTACTATTTAAACTTGGCTATGGTAATTTGAAATGGACTTATATTTCATTCAGTAGTATTATGTAATATTATTTTTCTATGATTATTATGACTTTTTAAATTACCAAGAAATAATAGGCTTTGCATAAAAAGATACCATGCAATGGCAATAAAAACTATTAAAACAGTGATTTTGAAACTTTGGGGAGTAAAACTTTGTTTAGTTAAGATTAAAATTCAAGATATTTATCTTTACCTGTGATTATTTTAAGCACCAAGAAGGGAAGTTCACTTCTAATGACACATCTGATTGCTTAACCGGTATCTATATTAAGATGAGTGGATTTAATGATTCTGATTATTTACTCGAAAATTTAAAATGTAAAATAGTGGTAAATGTACAGAAAAACTGGCATAATTTTAATGGACATTCCTCTTCAGTTCCCTGAAAATATACTATATTAATCTGAAAATAAGGCACACTTGAAATAAATCACATCCTTAAAATCCTGAAAAAAATTCATCATCATCATCATCATCATCCTTTCAACTATTAGGCCTAATGGCCTGTTACGGTCTCCTTCCATCGCCGGAATGGTCTGCCCACAGATCGTTTCCCACATGGAATAAATTTAAGCATTTGTTTGGGTATTCTTGGACAGTTCATGCGGTGAATATGGTGTAGCCAGTTACGCCTGTATTCACTCAGATTTTGAGAAATTAATAAATAAAATACAATAATCAGAGAGACTGAACCATAGCTTCAAGATCACATTTTGGTCCCCCAAAAGTTTGAAAGAGAATTTTCAATATGTGAACTATTTTTGAGCTAATACAGTACAGTAGAAACCTGCTTATTAAAAACAATTAAGGCTGAGGTGATTTTGGATAAGCACATTTTTGGAGAATCCATTAATTCCAGTAGCCTATACCCACCTACTTTAAATAAAAACAGTCCTAATTTAATATAAGTCTAAATATTTATGAATGGAAATACATTACAAAGAGTAAGATAGTCAAAGAATCAGATAATTTAGATTACATATGATGGTTTTATGTTCTGTAAATTAAGGAATTTTGACATTCCATCTGAAGACAATCTGTCACCAGAGATACATAGAGATTCTTCTAGCAAACAAGAACCAGCAGTCGACAAGTAGTTGAGGATGCATTCAAAGTCATGAGAAACATGTTCTACCAAAAATTTGGTAATTGGAGTAATTAAGTGTGTTAGTCAATTCATATTATTTCTGAAAAAGAAAATATGACTAACTTAAAATCCAATACCTAGAATAAAAGTACAGGTAATAAAGTACAGGTAATGTAAAGTGGGAAGACAAAGTGGGAAGGGCCCTTTTGAGAATGTCTAATCAATTTTTAAATTAAAAGGTCTTAGTATAAACTTTTAAGAAACTCGCTAGGACCGATTTTAAGAAAATGACCAAAAACAAAATTTTCTTCATGTAAAGTGGTAAATATTTCATGTTGAATTCTTAACCCAAAAATAAAATTTCATTTTCATATGATTTTTCATTTTTGTTTCTCATCTCTCCAAAGACACACACTTTCTAGAAATAATATTTTTTAAACTCAGGGGACCTCAAAATATTGTGTCAAACACAATACTTTACCATGGTAAAGGTAGAGGGTAGATATTTGAAACCCGTAGATCGGCAATTTTTTTATATGGTATGTTATTTTACCTAAAATATAGTAAACCTAGTCCAGTCAAATTCCATGCCAAATTTAAATTGTAAATTTAAGTTTAATAAACGAAGCTGATTGGTTTTGTTATTTCAGATTACAGCTGAAACTCATGATGTTAGTTTTGATCCCAGGGTTGGTTTCACAGTTATCTTGTACAGGTTACAAGATGGTGGGGAATTTATTTGTAAAGCCACCAGAGGTTTCACAGAACAAGAGTTGGCTATTTTTGTCATCATCAATCGTAAGTGCTGAACTGTCACTAGAAGGAATGTGTAGTAGACGTCAGTAGTGTTTGGTGGTTTGGTTCTTCTCTTGTGCAGCTGGCTCTGGGATAAATACAAATGCTTCTAATATTTAATTATATGGAAATGTAATTTATACTAATTTGTGCACTGTTCATATTTTTATTTTTTTTATTTTGTATAACTTGTTAATCTAATAACATAAAATGTAAACTGTTTCAGTATGAGATGATAATATATTTGTTTCTGAGGAAGTTTTAGTTTTTCATAGCAAGTGACAGGATTAAAATATTAATTTACTTTGTCCAAACATATAAAACACATAAATTGAGCTCTTATTTCATGCTTTATAGCCCACTACTCTTTCTAAATACCGGTATGTTTTATCCTTACAAGTCTGTCATTAAAAATGTTTGATTATATTCAGAAGAAGTTATACAGTTTTTCAGAAAATAAATACATGCAATTAAAAAATAAAGTTAGTTTCAGGGCTTTGTGGCTGGTATAGGGAATGCTGTAACTCTTACTTCTAATTCCTACTGTACCTAGTGTATAGTATGGTCAATCTGATTTCTAACTATATTAAATTCTGTTATGTGAGGAGATAGCATGGTTGTATTTGTACACTAATCTTATTTAATTGCATGAGAGGGTATCGTTACTGTGTGGGTTTTTATTTCTATGTGAAGTGAGCTTTTCAAGGGAATTTTTCTGTGTTGCATGTATCTGTATTTCTATTCTCAAAAGTAAAGTCAACAGAAGACAACAGTAATAAAAAATGAGTTTTAGCACATCTTATTAAAATGACTTATACACATGATAAATCTAGGAGCTTAAATACACTGGATCCCTTAAGGCCTTTATGGCTGGTATAGGGAACACTGTACCTTAATGCTTCTAATTTACACTGTGCCATTACCTAGTATATAGTATGATCACTCTGATTTCTAACTATATTAAATTCTGTTATGTAAAGAAATAGCAACTTTCCAACTCATAATTTGTATTATTACAGTATTATAATATAGCCTACTATAATACAGTTTGAAATGAAATGAAATGTGATAAACATTTTTCACACTTTATAGTAACTTCTAATTTTAGATTATACTAGGACTTTTTAATTAAATGCTGAGCAAGGTGGCCAAGATGGTACTAGTGTCTTCAACTCTCATTTGGTAGCTCCTAGGTTTAAACTGCATGCTGACCAATTTGACATCTACAACATATCTATTTTGGAATTGTCTACCCCCACCTGCTCTATGGAATCGAAATATGGGGTTGCGCAGCTAAAACGCATATGAATAGATTATTTATTCTACAAAAAAATGTATCAGATTAATTAGTGATTTGCAAACCTGGGACTCATGTAGACCTACTCTCAGAAGTATGAATATATTAACTATCGACTTCTCTAACTTTCTGATAGATCCAGAATGTGTTAGTTTTATTACAAAGAGTTTGCTGTTTATATTGCAGAACATTCAGAATTCATACCAAAACCGTCAATAAACAATTCAGTGGTTCATCCGGTGATGGAAGGAGAAAAACTCTACCTGGAATGTCTGGGTCTTGCAACAAAGGGCATAAAATTCTCAATTAAATGGAAAATACCAAACAAGGTATGTATAATTCATATTTTCTATTTAACATGTTATGCAAACTAGTTCAAAGTTCTTTTTTGCTTGTAACCTATTTCTTTACACATACCGGTAGGGTATTTCTAATTTTCTCCTTTTCCTCTTTTTTATGACCTTAATCCCCTTCTTAAGCTCTCCATCCTCCTTTAATCCATCTTGTTTTTCATCATCATCATCATCATTATCGTCATCATCATCATCATCATCATCATCATCATCATCATAATAATCATATTTCTCTTCTACTTCTTTTTATCATTATTATTCTCAAAGGCAAATTATTCACGTTATGAGTTAATAAGCAGTATCCACCATTTATTGTTACTTTACTCAAAGCATGTTCTCTTGTTCTCTTTTGGACTATAGGCTTATAAATAACACAATAAGTAGGCTACCAATATGAATTGTTTGAATCCTTTTCGTTTTATGATACCTAATAATTTTTGTTCTTGGTTCATGAGGGATTTGATGATGGACTCAGATCTAGAGTCCAAAAACTTGATATTTTATGAACCATGTTACTGTATTAGTATTAACTTCATACTTTTTACATTTATTCATTTCAGTCTGAAAGAGTCAAGGAGGAAAATCCAGTACCTCAGAGAAACTGTGGAAAGACCACATATGACTGCCATATGAAAGCACTGGTTATCAGAGATGTGAAACGTTCAGATGCAGGAAACTATACATGTCAGGTCATAGACCACAATGGAGTAACTAACAAAGAAACTGTGGAGATAAAAGTACATGGTAAGTGCCTATTGATGGGAATAATGAACTCTGAAACAAATGTACAGTAGCTCTTACTGAGGACCTCGTTATGATAATGTTGGCAAAAATAGAGCCATACTAGATGAATTTAAAATGTGGTAAATCCACCTTGTCAATATAAAAGTTGTAAAAGATTAGAAATCAAATATATTTTGACAAACTTGTTTTAACATAAAAAATTAAAATCAAAGCCACATCGACCCAACATGATATGTGGTTATGTTGTGGGAGCGTAACCAGGAAAATTAATAAAAAAAATTAATTTCATGTTAAGAAGATAGGTCAATTTAGCTCTTAGGTGGACTCACCTAAAACCAACCCCCCCCCCCCCGTTTATTAATCCTAATTATGTTGAGTAGCTCTGAACCAAAGCTTAATAGCTAAGTAAACCATAAATGAAATAATATAATTCATTTATTATGCTATTTGAAAGAAGCACTAAGATATACATTTAAAAACATGGCAAGACATGCAGCAGTGAAAGAAGCTGCAGCAGCTCGGTGGGCAGCTCTAAAAGCAGTTCGTAAGTTCCTGGAGTTTTCTGCAGATGTGGAGGACCTAAGAGGATGGCAGATAAACTGAAGACTGGAGTGACGAGCCTTATAGAGATCTCACTAATTAGAAAACATAGAATATTTCCTCTAGTGCCTGTGTTTCAGGAAGGCTATTTGATAACCTTGTATGTACAGGTAGGGGGAAAAAAAGCAGACCGACTCTTGTAGCTGATTTCAGAGCCTTTAATACATAAATAGATGTAAGAGACTTAATGGAAATGTTTGTTTTCACAAGCAATGCAAATTATGTGAAATAAGTCAACAGTCGACACTAGAACAAATTTCAATACATTCCCTGCTATGCTGTGAATGCCGCTCATATCGGCAACTTAGATATTTTAGTCGGTCTGATTTTTTTCCACTTTCTGCAGTAGTTATCTATGATTTAAGGAAATCCATTATGGGTCAAATATTTCCCCCTTTTTGAAACCTAAGTATATACGGTAGCCTAAATCTCTTATGATTATTGTGTAATGTTTTTCAGAGCCTGGGAAAGACTACATCAACTTGACTTATGATGCACAGAGGATTGAAGTAATGGCAGGTGAACCAAATGTTACATGGGTGATAAAAGTAGAAGCTCCACATCAACCTCAGTTCAAATGGATTAACCAAGATGGTGAAGATATTACGAACTCACAAAATACTATGAATAAGTACAACATGACAGTGAAAAATGGCTATCAGAGAGTTATTTTAGTAATAAATAATATAAGAATCAAAGATGCTGGACTATATGAGTTCATTGCATACTATTCTAACAACGTTACAACACCTTTGAATCTCACGCTTGTCGTTAAAGGTAAGAATATAGTATATTCTTTATGTCTACCTTATATTGGTGGGTTCTGTTTTGAAACTGTGGGCCCTACTTCAGTAATGGTTGCATGATCCAATTTTTTGTAGGAATTTTGTAGAGACAAGTATAATGGACTAACTTATGTAATTTTCATGTGACTCCTCGGTCAAGAGTAATGTTTGGCTATTTAAAATTTTAGTTGATTGCATCATAAAATAGTGGTGTCCTCTGAGCTTCCTTAGGTCCTAGTTCAATGTGGTTTTTCCTTATTGGTTGTTCCTTTGAAAATTGAAATGGTATAATCTCAACTGTCAGTATTTTATCTTTGTACTGAGAGGAAATTTCCAAGAACGCTATGTTTTTCAAAGGGTTTTAAGTGCTGTTCCCTTTCTGTCGTGAGTGGATAAGGCCATTTTAAAACAAATTTTGATTTTCTGTAACCATTTTTAATTCATATTCTCTCTCAAGAACTTATTATGAGAACTTACTTGACTATGCCTACTAAATTTCTATGCTAAAATGAAGCCTTTTCTTTCACTCGAAATAATGTTGCCACCTTCTTTTTCCATGTCAAAATCACATACTACAAATTTTCAATTACTTATCGCTGAAAGGTTTTGTCAATACCGATAGTTATGTTACAATTAAAGTTTTTTTGGGTGAATTTTGTAGAGAATGTTATTGTTGGTTTAATATCCATTGTATGATAATCCTGGATCGATTTTCTTGAATTAATTATGTTATTATGGCAACATTCGTTGTGTAAAAAGTCCAGAACAATGGATAATAGTACTATCCCCGACAATAACATGTAGCTTTATTTTTGTAATATTTTTTTATTGCAATATTTGTAATAATAAATTTGTAATTTGTAATTTCTACTTTCTCTGCCCAGACCATATAGGTATTACAGATAGTGGAAGTATTGGGTTCGACCCTGAAATTCAAAGTCAAATTGTTAACATTAATACAGGTTTTGAGGTTCCCTGAATCCTGAAATTCTATTTCCAGAAACATGTCTGTGGACGTGTGTGTGTATTTTTGTGAAGAGCCTAGCTCCAGAATGAAAAATTGTACAAAAACAATTTTGTATTTGGGTTAGGTACCTTTTGGGGATGGTGACATGAAGATTGACAATGATATTCTCTTACTTTTACTGCCAATCTACATGAAAAAATGTATTTTTTTCGGGATTTTCTCAAAAACAGCTCTAATTATTTTGTTTACATTTTGTACATGAGGTGCTTATACTAGGAGCTAAAATTTTAATTTGAAACTTTTTTTTTTTTGTAAAAATACTTTAAAGCCTCCCATTTTTTTCTAGAGACATGCCTAGTGAACAATAAAGTTTTGCATCAGGTTGAAAGAACTGAATACGTGCTCTTTGGAATTAAATTGTGTCTCCCATATCATTTTGTAATGATCCAGAGGATGAAATAAACTAAACTAAACTGCCTCTTCTATATTATCAGAAGAGACGTGAAGCAAGAGAGATGCATTGCCCATCCTTATGGTAAAGAATAGAATAGAATAGAATAGAATTTATTTAGTCCTTCCAAACTTGTTCATATTATAGGACGCGTCCAAATATTTACAAACATAAATATAATACATATTTATACATTATATATAATACATATTAACACATTATACTCAATACAATACAATACATATACAGTTAACATTAATGATGTGTTAGATCGTTAGATGGTTACCTGAGTGCAATATTCAGGTTTTGTCTGTGTTGCATATCCTTTGGGGTTGCAATGCAATATGGTAACGACATTCTCTTTATTTTTACAATCAATAAAGAAAATGTCATACATAATATGTTATATTGTGAGGCAAAACTTTTATTTGGGCAGAGGAAGTGATGTGTTTTACAACAGATTTTTTAAAAATATTTCTTTAGCTTTTGTGCATTAGTTTCCGATGTATTTGTTTCAGATAAACCAGCTGTTTCTTTTGCTGGCTACATTCCATTGTACTACCAACTAGGAAAAACATACACAATAGACTGCCATGTAGTTGGGTATCCAGCACCACGAGTGGAGTGGTATTTCTCTGACTGTGACCTATTCTCAGAATGCTCTGCTATAGACGACCAAATTATTTTTCAGGTATTTTCTCAGTTTTATACAGTACTAATTGGTTAACATCTGCCTGGAATTAAATCTTTTGTCATTCTGGGCAGGGGTTATTTTTTTAACTGCATGTGTCATTTTGTGTAGTTTTGTTCTCAAAAGTAACACCATTTTGTTCTCAAAAGTAGGCTTAATAACACCATTGTGTGATATAGTGCAGTCTAAATCTCCGTTAACCATAGTCATCTTTTGAGGATTAAGTCATTGTCAGGGTAATCAGATTGTAAAACAACAAAAAATGGGACACCTTGTTGAACAAGTTTTTCAGTGTGTTCGTTATTTCAACATATTATTATTTACAAATCAAGCATTCAAACTGCTACAACAAAAATAATAAGAATAATAACAATACAGTCCACCCCTTCTTTACAGTGCCACCCTCGCACTGTGCCCATAAATGTAAGTGAACAGATCACCTCCCATATAAAATATATAAGAAACCTCGTTACTGTGCCAATTCATTTAGTGCCAATGAATATAAGACAAGATTTTTACAAAATATAGTTTGCAGTGATTGTTTTCAGTTGCAGAATTCTTTTAAAACTGGCGGGATTGAATCTCGGTGGATCCATGTGGAATTTGCGGTGGACAAAATGGGGTCGGGCAGGTTTTTCTCGGGGTGCTCCTGTTTCCCCTGCCATTAATCATTCCACCGTTGCTCCGTTCATCATAGTATGACCATTTTGTTGCAATAAAGAATTAATATTAATAAACTCTCTTTACTATTTTGTGAATACACTTTGCTGAATATTTAATTTCAATTTTGCTCATTTGGGCATCAGTTATGAATGTATGTTTTATGTTTTACGAAGATAAAAATAAATAAATAAATAAATAAAAAATTAATAAAATGTTCAATGAAATAAAATAGATGTGATACCAGTTGCTCAACTATGATATATTTTGTGATTCGCTGCCTAGGCCTTTTGGTGCCTTTTCGCCATCTTCAGGGCATCTTTTTCTGGCTTGGAGTTCCAATAATTAAAATAGAAAATGCAACAGACTTGTGGCAAGAAGACCACAGGAGACAGTGCTTTCATGAGATCTTATAAATTTTATCTTATTTTATAAATGTGATGAAATGCATTTTTTTATTTTAATTATTGGAACACCAAGCCAGCAAAAGATGGCACTGAAAGGCCTAGGCAGTGAATCACAAAATATGTCATAGTTGAGCAACTGGTATCACATTTATTTTATTTCAATGATCAAGCTCAACAGTATTGAACATGTATTTTAATAACTTCAATGTTCAAATAAAACACTACATCATTTGGGGAGGACAGATTGAATACGCAAAACTTTCACAATTTTGTATGGGTTTACTGGTTTATTTATTATTACATGATGATGGGATAATAGTTAAAAAGAGTCACAAGTCTTGCAAGAGGGACAATACAGTATTAATAAAGGCATTGACAACAGGTTCAACATAGGCCTGCATACATACATACACACATACAAACATAATGACTTTTTAAATTCCTATAATACATTTTTGTCTGTAGTACGGTATGATTTTTAAGGAACACTCACAATATTTGCCTTGTATTCCTTAAAAATACCTACTTATATATTTTCAGAATGTATCCAGTCTTGAGCAAGAAAATAATTTGTACATATCCAAGTTGGACTGGTTTGTGGAAAAGTCAGGGATTTTGACTTGTAAGGCAGAGAATACAGAGGGTAATGGAATGGATTCACTCAGCCTCTTTGTTACTGGTAAGTGATGATTTTACACAAGTACTTTTAATCCTACTAGTAGTGATGGGCAAATTTGAGTAATCTGTTCTCGAGCAATATAACCTATTAGATTCAGGTTGCTCAAAGATGACAAGAAATCATACAACTATTAAGTAACATGGCTGACTCATTTGCTCACTAAGATTAATGTACTCTGATAACTCAAATTGTTATTCGAATGATCAGTTTGGCAATTTCATTGTGTTACAAGATCTGCTATTGGTTCCTGCAATGGGTGTGTTAGTTTCATACATCTGTGACATAGGGAAGGGGGGTCCAGGTTCCTTGAATTATTTAACTTTTCTTATAAATAGTAATAAGCGTTATAACTAGGGACCGGATTTTTAGGTTTTTAAAAACAATGTTTTAGGTTTTCCATTAGGTGAAATAGTTTTTCTTTTAGGTTTTTGTCCAAAATATCGTTTTCGGGTAGAATAATTGGTTTAGTGAATTTGAATGTGATACATAGGATTCAATACATAATACTTGTAAAGTTTAACTTAACAAAATTGACTTAAATTTTAGTAAACTTGCTTTAGGACAATATAATACAATTGAAAAAAGAAAACATAAACAATCAAAAGAAGCAGTGAAAATAAGATTTTCTCACATTTCCTGTTTACAGTGTATCACTAAATATCTTTCAAGATTCTCAACTGTGAAGTTCTTCCTGTTATCCCTTAGAATACATTTGAAGGCAGAAGATGTCCTTTCAACCTCACATGACGTCAACAATGGTTGTTCGTACGAATATATTAAAAGGAATACGCCGGTACTCTTACACTTCCTCTCTTGATACTGTCATCCTAGACGACAATGGGTTGAACGAAATGCTGGTGGTATTAATTTCAACCCAACAAAAATTGTCTCTCCGCAAAATATAGATTTCTCAACTGACAAACAAAAAAGACAAAAAAGTAGCCTAAATTAGATATTTTAGGTGTTATATCCCGTTTAGGTACATTTAGGTTTTTATACCCCATTTAGGTATTTTTAGGTGCCACAGAATTAATGTGGGTGAATCCTATGGACATGATTCGAAAAAGTGTATGATCGCTTTCTGTTTTGGAAGTAAGGAAAAAAATAGGTAAAAACCTAAGAATCCGGTCCCTAGTTATAACCTAGGGAATGATTTCTTGTTTAAGTTGTTAGAGTATAGTAAATAATTTTCTAACTAGTTTTTCAGAGCTAAAATAGCTAAAAATGTGATTTCAGTGCTAAAAATATGATTTTCACTAGTTCAATATTTAAAAATTTTCCCCTTTCTTAGGGGTACTCCATACCCCAAACCCTCTGGCACTTTTCTTTTTTATGGGAAGGAGTCATTATAAAGCAGAAGTCAAACGGTATGTCTTTATTTCAGATATCCCTGATGAACATGGTTTAAGTATTTGGGGAAGACCTCAGCAAGTGGTTGCAGGGGACACA
The DNA here is from genome assembly GCA_964059195.1 of Ectobius pallidus. Taxonomy (NCBI): domain Eukaryota; kingdom Metazoa; phylum Arthropoda; class Insecta; order Blattodea; family Ectobiidae; genus Ectobius; species Ectobius pallidus. The sequence goes on along the minus strand of CAXKWD010000004.1, from coordinate 45,014,948 downwards.
GTGAAGCTTTACTGTGGAGCAACAAAATATAATTACTCAGAAGACATTACATGGACTGTAAACAGAGAAGGCTATGCTAGTAATTTTCCAATAAATAATGAAACAGGTAATATTTTAACCTTTTATATTGAGTTAGCACTATTTTCCTTTTCATGAAACTGTGGAGCTCAAGAAATTGATAGCTGTAATATAGCTTTACTTCCCTTCCAAAGAAGGCAAGCATCTAGTTTCAGTGTCAAAAAATCCATACAATCAGCAATGATTGAACTGGTGTGAGAAATTCCCAAGAAATTGATAGCTGTAATATAGCTTTACTTCCCTTCCAAAGAAGGCAAGCATCTAGTTTCAGTGTCAAAAAATCCATACAATCAGCAATGATTGAACTGGTGTGAGAAATTCCCAAGAAATTGATAGCTCTAATATAGCTTTACTTCCCTTCCAAAGAAGGCAAGCATCTAGTTTCAGTGTCAAAAAATCCATCCAATCAGCAATGATTGAACTGGTGTGAGAAATTCCCACTTTTATCTTCACTTTCCTATCTCTCTTTCTCATCACCTCATCTCATAAATCATACAATTGCCTCTCACAACTGTAATGTCAAGTGTTTGCGGAGCTGCATAAAAGACAGCAGCCACCATAGCCCTTGCTCTGAAATATGCCATGAAGCATATTTCCTCAGTTTTACTGCTACTTCCTGTGACAAAAATTTCATTTGAAATAAATAAATAAAAAATCTCTAACAATACTTTGTTTAAATTTTGTATACTAATTGCTTGTACTAAAGACTTACTGCACAGTATAATGGTTGGCATTGCTGACTATAGATACGCCTTACTGGATTGAATCCCTGATACTTTCTCGGATATTTCTGAGGTAGGGAGTTCTGGAACAGGATGCAGTTTCATAAGGACAATTATTGAGGAGCTACTTGATAAAGAATTAACAGCTCCGGCCATGAAAACGATAAATAATTGGCTGCTGACCACATTCTTCCCATTCCTACCATCTATCCATGGTAGATGGCACAGTGATCGGATAGTATGTCCCACCTCGTAAGGGATGTAGCACCATGGCATAGGCTACGTATTGGCTGGAACATTTATTTGAAACATTTGACAATCTCATGTTCTCGTAAAGATATTTTCTAAAGAATGGTTATAATTTGTATAATACAGGCTCACTGCAGATAGTGTGAAGAAACTCTGTACGGGTATCACATTGCTTTCCATTTGTTGAAAGAGGAGTCCATCTAAGCTTATAGGCCTATATGAACTAAAATAAGCCTGTATGTAGCAGTAACACATGCAGACACTTTTCAGTCTCTTTTCGTGCTATGTTACATGACTAAACTGTGTCAGAATATTTTCTAAAAGTTATAGAATATGATAAGTTGGTTTTGGTAAGTATTGACCCAAGATTATGAATTACTGCTGGATGGAGGGCAATTGGCTCAAAACTCAGACTGTCCTGCATAGTGCTGGGCGTATGGGCATTCAGTTTTCCTTCCCTGCTGCACATTCATGTAGATTACACAATTAATTCATTTACAGCAAGTAGGCCTACAGTTACAGAACACGAGTGAATGACTGTATTTGATGGTTAACTTATGCACTGCATTTCATTATCCTGTAGTCAATTAATGGTTGCTGCAAGGTACCCTTGCCGCTATGGGCAATGCAGCTAGCAAGAGGAGATTTTCCACTGGCAAACAATTTTTATGCTGTGTGAATTATAATATGAATTAATGACCCATATTGAACTATGCAATTTCAGTTCGGCTGCCACTAGAGTGAGCTAATGACTGTATGCACCATTCTTAGTCAAAATGTTACCATGGTCAAGTTTGCATTTTTCCCTATTCAAATTCAGTCTAGTGCATCAAGCATTTTTTAGTTAAATGTAGTGTTTAACTGAGATTTAACTGCTCATGAGGAGAGTCAATTCTCGTTAGCCTACACTAGGTAATCTGAAGAATAAAATAAAATATTGTTGGGCAACATAAAATCCATTGGAGTCAATATTTAACATGGTTATTATGTCAGCAAGCTAAGTGGCTATGGTCATTAAATAACTGACTGTGAAACGACTGAGCAATACTGGCTCACAGTTCAAATGTCTAACAAACTTAATTATTTTAATTATAAGTTTCTGGTCATGCATCTAGCAAACATAGAAAATACTAACCCCAATGCATTCCCTTTTTTCATGTTGCTTATAGTATTTGTTTTAGTGTTAAGGAAAATAAAATGTGTTTTTATTTCAGCTTTTTTCAAGAAGTTCAAACTAGTATAATATTTTTATTAATGGATAACATGAATTGAACTCACTACCTTAAATACAGAAGGTGGAGACGTTTGGTCAATGAACAATCGCAACTAAGACTGCATGTCCGTTTACACTTGACAACTGCTCCACAGAACTTTTAACTTTCTAACAAACAAGAGTGGTCCCATCATTTTTACAGCTGGCTACAGTATATGTTTAAATAGTGATAAGTTCAAATGAATGTGATTTTTTTCACATGAAAATGTATTAATCTATGATGAAATAGATAATGAAATTTGTAATTTCAGATGTTCAGTACATTATTAGAAGTGAATCACCTTATTCATATACATCAGAACTAACTTTGATAAACGTCACTAAGGGAAGTGATGCAAATTACACATGCGAAGCAAGAAGGAAAGAAGATGGCATTGGTGACAGAAGGGCAGAAGTTATTAAAGTATTAGGTAAGTACACTAATTTATTTCAACACGTTCATAAACAGCTCTTGAAATGCTCCAGCCCAGGGAATTTTAAATGGTCATTTTAAAATCCACTGAATTTTCATTGCTTCAGTAAATTTAGTTTTTCTCGAGAGATTTCATGCTTTTAATATGGTACATCCCTATTCAAACGTTTCTCTTTTGAGGCCACTGCACACAAAATTGCCCATAGATCTACCTGCTTAACATTTTCACACTACTCTTTGGCAGGTAAGAATGGTCTTCGAAATCACATGGAATTCATGTGGTCTCAGCAGGTCAATGACATAATTGTTTAGGATTTGGTAAATCCAGCAACTGTATTCTAACACCATCAGCTTCTTTTTTGAGTAAATATACAGTGGCTCCAATTTATATGTGCTCATGGGCCTGAAGCCTACCCAATAATTTGCTATGTATTGTCATAAATATTTATTATTACTAAAATTGTTTCGTTGTTAAATCGGTGCAAAATACAAATCAAACTATTGTTTACTCACGTAACATGATCTCCCTTTGTTTCAGTTATCTTCATCTCGCTTTTTCTAACTCTTCTTGATTCTGTTAAAAAACACTTCCTGCACAATAGTCTACTATTACAACATACATATTTTACTTTATTTTATTTTAGTAGTTACCTAAAACCTTCAAAAAGTTCATAGCGTAGTTCCCGGCCAGGTTTGGGATTTTTCAGTACGGAAAATTTTCTTCCTGGAATTAGGACTGGGTGTTGTGTTCTATTCTCCTTATTCTATGAGAGGCAATGGCAACTCTCTCTGAGAGTTTGCATGAATCTCTGAGAGAGAGGCAGAGAACTATTAGAAGTCTTCATTGGGTTAAGAAGCCTGGTTAGACCAGTCCCATTTACTGACTCAAATGTACAGTGCCCGCCGCTTATTGAAATCACTTTGGGCTGCAGCTAATCTGATAATATTAACCGACTGATAACAGTAGCCGAAAGAATTAATTGAAGGTTATTTATTCATATATGATGATGATGACGATGATGAGTGTTCGGCCCGGAGGCTGGTCCTGCCCTGGGACAGAGCCATGGAGGGAGGCTCATGGCCCAACTGAGGGACACTAGGCTGGATGATGCTATATAGGGTGGCCAGTTCTTTTCACGGGATGGGAATGAGGACACAACACCCAGTTCTAGCCCAGGAAGGAAACTTTACATCTCTGTAAAATCCCTGACCTGGCCAAGAATCGAACCCGGGCCACCTGTGTCTGGCAATCACACTACCAACTCGCCCACAGTGGCGGACTATTCATATATAAGATAAACAATACAAAAACAGGATTAAAAGTTATTTATTCTTACATACAATATAATACATAACTGTGAATCATTGAACCACTCATAATACAGTATTGGGCTACAAGCAACTATTTTTACACATCCATTAAAACGTTTTTAATGCATTTTGTTTTCCCTTTGGAGTCCATTAACCAGTATTTCATACTCATAGTCTTTTGGAAGTCTACTGACCTGTGGTAAAACCATTTAGCAAAACATCTAACTCCTGTCTAGATTCAAGTCTCTTCATTTTATACTAACAGGTCATCCTGTGAGCTGGGAACAGTACCGTTACTTCCAATGCAGCACAATAAGTTGAGTTGGAAACAAAATCCTTAAAAATAAATTTTGAATGACTTACATAAATAAAGCCTTGGAAAGGAAAATGTGATAACATAAACTGAATCTTTGATCACAATAAACATCATTTTTTCAATGTATCGGTATTTATCCATACGGGACTTGATAAAAGTGATAACATTATTCTACTGATAACATTATCCGTGATTACATTAAGCGGCATTCACTGTATTAGCATTATTATCTTCATCCCAGAGTTACAGAGTGGTTATAGTAAGAAGTTTCCTCGCATTAGTGTGTATTCTTTAGCTTCATCGCAATGTATGACTTACAGGGTGATTCTAGCTGTGAGAAGTTTCCTTGAATCAGCCTGTATCATTTATCTTATCTCAAGGGACGAGTTATAGAGTATTTCTAAGAGATTAAATTTACCTAGGTTGTTATTTTCAATTGCAGATCCAATTGTACCTAAAATAATATTATCTAATATGAATGGATCGGACTATTTTGTATCCTCATCAAACAGTGTGAGAATGTACTGTCATTCAAAAGGACTACCTGTGCCCACTGTGAGATGGTTTAAGGTTAGTATGCCTGATGTCATTTTAAACAGAGGTCTCCAGTATAATACACTCAAAAATGTGTTATGGAGAAATTATTCTTGGATGTATGCTTGTTCCACCAAATTGTTAGAATAGAATAGAATTTATTTAGTTCATCTGAACAAGCACATGTTAAAGGACGCATCCAAAAATTACAAATGAAAGTTAATCTATAATATTTGAGCTTGTGTTTCTGTGTACATCCAATGCCACCTATTAACAAGATCGTATTCAATTGTGAAATTAATTGGTGGCCTTGTTTGGTTGCCAGTGCTTTTTTTGTGACGGTATGCAACGGTACGCAGCATGGGCACTTTTTTAAAAATAAAATTTGGATATTACTCGGAATGTTCTATCACAATTCCCATAAAATTATGCTTTATTTAAAATCAAGCTTGTTTGTTGGTTTTGTTAGATTTCTGCATACAAGCACATGATAGTTTCTGTAAATTACCGTGGCTACTTGACTGCAAGAGGGTTGGGGTGGGTTTTCCAGGCCTCAGCAAACTGCTCCTGTGGTCAAGGCCATTCTAACGGTATAAGTATTGCATCTTGCAGCCGGTCTGCCTCGCAGTTGTTTTCCAATGCACGGGTCCCACATTGTTGTTATCTGTGCCCATCCAGGCCCGATGTAACTCTTTTATAAACCTGTATCATAGACCTTAGGATTTCTTGCAATTATATTTTGGATTCTTACTAGATTATTGTTTTGGAGTTTTGAATTGTTTCCATGACATTAACATCTTCAGATAGAAGATATTGACTTAATGAATTCCACTCTGCTTATTCTTTCTAAAAAATCACTCAATGTGTTGTTGTAATTTTAGGATGGTAGTCTTCTGCAAAACACTTCTCATATAAGCATAGAAGGAGATACTCTGAACATCCAGTTCGCAAAATTTGAAGATGATGGAGAGTATAAATGCGAAGTATCTAACCGCCTTGGTACAATATCCAAAAATCTTCATCTCAAACTTGATGGTAAGTACTAATGTGTTCCAAATTGGTAATACCATCCAGGGCCGACACATGGGGAGACTAGGTTCGGACCCTGTCTGATATGATGTAATTTTATGGAAAAGTTTTATAAAATGTTATGTAACAAGCAACGGGAAGGAAACTCCACGAAGAAGGGAAGAAAGTACGGAATGAGGATGGTTGGCGGTCTATGAGGGGCCCCACAACCTGTGTATGGCTCGACACCGAGATGTGGCAGCCCTAGTACCATCTATCTTTATTAGAAAACCAGTAATTACAAAATTTAGAACATGCAATTTATAGTTGAAAAGAGTGAAGAACAAGATATCTTTAAAAAAACTTTTTGTAAGATTACATTAATGACAGAAGATTGGTGTCTGCCAACATCAAGTTTGAATTTTGTCAATCTGATCATAATCCTCAATGAGCTATTTGATTTCAAGTACTACCCTAGTATTTCAATTTAAAGTTCAGCTATATGATGGTCTCGAAAGGAACTGGCCACCCTACATGGTATCATCCGGCCTAGTGTCCCTCAGTCGGGCTGTGGGGCCTCCCCCCCATGGCTCTGTCCCAGGGCAGGACCGGCCTCCGGGCCAAACACTTCATCATCATCATATGATGATCTACTTAACTGAATTATTGCAATGTGGTCTTGTTGTGATCTTTACTTACTAAGTATGCAACCCACGGGTTATAGTATAAGGGGATTCTTAGTGGGTAGTGCTAGACTTATAGATAAGAGATGTTTAAAGTGGATGCAGATAACTATGTATGTAAAAGTATGTGTAAATAAAAATTCTAATTCTAATTCTACTAAGTATGCAGGGGATGTGTCCTACTCCTACGGTGGTTTCGGTTGCAGGAAGTGTGTTCCTGACTGTCAAGTGTGATTTTGTATTGATGCCTGCTTCCAAGACAGACTATACAATTGGAAACTTATACATCTATGCAGCACTATTTACAAATTACAAGGCAAAATGTGTATTATAGCTGCACATGGTATTTAATTACCGGCAGAGGTTAATCCCTCAGCTCTGAAACATTTAAATGTCCAGCCTGAGGGGTTAAGATAAAAAGAAGTTTTAATGAATAAAAATAAACTAACACCCAAATCTGGCCAACACTGATATTGGTCAGGTTTTTATTCTCCATCAAGTATCCCTTTACATTTTTTGCATTACATATGAAACTGGCAGCAGAAAACCAGTAATTGAAGATAACTTAAACTGAGAGAAACCGAGGCATTCAAGAAAATGTGACTTTGGTTAAAAGATTTTTCCAACTACAGTGCTGTACCAACCTACCTACTTTCCTGAAAGAAGGTTAAAATATGTGTAGCCTTTATCCTTGAACTTTCTTTGTTTACTGTCAAGTAATGATTAATATGTTTCAGATAAGCCTGGTGTCTCTGTTGGACTGGTGATTGGTATAACTGTTTGTGTTCTCGTTCTCATTGTTATGATCATCATCCTTATTCTCAGAATACACAAAGAAAGGGTAAGTAAAATCACCTATCCCACCTCGAATGTCGTAGGCCTATTATTTCTGTTGTAAACATATTTTTTCCACCAATACAAAGCTTACAGTATCAGTGGACTGACATAATCCTACTAAGCTTCTAGCATTTTAAGTCTCTATGTCTCTAACATTTAGTTTTAAGGTCTCTAGCTTTTAAGTCTATACATGTAACCCTGACGAAATCCATTGCATCTCTATGCCTAAGGATGAATAAAGAATCTAATCTAATCTAATCTAATCTAATCAGTTTATGTTAAAACATGATTATTTAAAATTACCATACTTGTAATTTCTGTCAGCATCCCTTTTTCTCAACTAATACAAAGCCTACAGTGGTGAATAAGGTATCAGGGCCATAGCTAGGCGGTGGCGAGATAGGCCCCCGCCAAGGGCGCAACATTAACCATGAAAAATTCCGCCTTCTTTTAGACTGGTGCAATTTATCAAGCAATAAAAATTCCACATTGATGGAAGAAATCTTTCAGGTTATTAAAAATTACTGCACATGAACTATCTGTAGTATTATGCCGATTGTCTTACAAACAAAAAGCAGTCATGCAATGTTCTTTAATTAACACTTTTTTATGGACATAAATAACATAAATCATGAACAGTATGGAATGATATAACAATAAAAATTAAAATGTACGTTATTATTGAGATGAAAGTGGTTCAACTATTCGAAAAAAATATTTTTATCTATATTAATGTGTTAAACATTTAGTAGGCCTCAGGCCTATTATGTAATTTACTTTTGATACTAGATTTTATTTTTAATTCTTTTTTAAGTAGTTCAATCATCTGAATATAAGGTTTTAGTACCTTGAAAGTCCAACACTTAGTTCATTTTCAAATTGAGGTTTAGGTTTTCTTTTATGATAACAGTGTTTTTTTAATAAAATAATAAACAATTTTACAGAAATTCAAAAAAATTATTCAGACCCCCCAGTATTGGAGGGCGCAGAGTTGTCAACCTCGCCAAGGGTGCAGAAGGACCTTGCTACGGCCCTGTAAGGTATCAGTGGATAGGATTATTTTACAGACTTCTGACATCATTTGCATAAACTCTGGCTTTAATTCCTTTCTTCGGATGGGCCTGAGACCACTAAACATGCACACCCCACAATAAGGCCTCTTATTGTATTTATTGTATAAAGGCTTTAGTTAGAAAGAAAAAATCTACTGGTACTCATCTTCACTTTTGAAATTTCCCTTTTAAGCTTTATTAGCAACTTTTTAAGTCACTTAAGTAAAAACATTTTAAATGTTCATTTATATTCTCACGAACTAATAAAGTGTGAAGAATGGAAACTTCAGAATACTAAATGGCCAGAAAATTGTTTTTGGTCATTCATTTAAATTGGTTCATTTTTGCATAAGTCGGTGGTACAAAATGGACTTTTTTAAAATAAAGTACATAATTTTTAGTTACACCTTTTTAAATAAACTACATAATTTTTAGTTACACCCTTTAAATAAATATGGAGGCATACTCTTTTCCCATGGCTTGGCTTTCATTTTAGGATTCTTTTATTTTTATTCATTGATCATTGTGCCCTAAGAATATGACAACTGATGGAGAAAATCTATTGAAAGTGAAAGCAGAGGAAAGGAGTTAAGGTGGAGGAGAAGGAAATTATTAAGACTTTTAGAAAGTATCCATTACTTAGATGATTATTTCAAATTCTAGTATTCTGCAGAGCAAAAAAATAACACTTTTTGTTTGGTGTCTCAAATGTTTTACCGGATTTTGGCTATACTTATCGTGCTGATTCCAAATATGTAAACAGTTTTCGTCTACTAGGTCTACTTTTATATAGATTTTATTTGTGCACTCTTAGTCTAGTGAAACAAAATCTTGCTTTGTAATATAGCTAGTGAAGGTTTTTGACCATACTTTGGACACATAGGACGATAACTGTACGAAGTACAGAAAAACTAAAAGCTGGATTATTTTTGGCCTTCAAATTGACAGCTCATAAGTACAAAAAGAGAAATCCGGAAGGACGTCAGGGAATACAACACAGAAGTGATCAAGAAAGTCATGGAAAACACGAAGTCAGTAAAGAAGATTAGAAAAGAACTGTCCGAGGGCAAGCATTGGATGCTGGGAGTTAAAGACAACAACGGAAACAGAATCACCTCAAGAGAAGAAATAAATAGACAAGCTACGGAATTCTACAAGAGGCTATACTCTAGCACACTCACGCATGAGAACTTGATCCAGAGCTACACAATCCCAGTAAGAAACCAAGAAGAGGAAATCAAAACAATTATTCCCAGTGAGGTAAGGAGAGCCATAAAAGAAGCGAGAAACGATAAATGCCCAGGCATAGATGGTGTTTTCAACGAATATCTGAAAATGGGAGGAGAAGACCTAGCGCAGAACATCACGAAACTATTCAATGAAATAATCGAAACGGAGGAAATCCCGAAAGAATGGAAGGAGAGTACAATAATCCTTCTCCACAAAAAGGGAACAAGAGATGACATCAATAATTACAGGCCAATCAGCCTGCTGCCAAACATGCTCAAGTTGTTTACAAAGATCCTAACCAAGAGACTGACAAAAAACCTAGATGAAAACCAGCCAGTTGAACAGGCAGGGTTCAGATCAGGGTTTAATACACTGGACCATCTCCAAACAATGCACCAACTTATGGAAAAGGTGCAAGAATTCAACCTAAAACTGTTTATTGCATTTGTGGATTACAGCAAGGCATTCAATTCCGTGGAACACACATTCGTGTTACAAGCCCTTCAAAATCAAGGAATCCACAACAAACATGTAAGACTACTAGCTAAACTCTACGAGGGAAGCCAAGCAAGCATAAGGACAGAGAGGGAGGGAACAAAATTTGTAATAGAGAGAGGAGTGAAACAAGGTGATCCCTTGTCACCTAAACTATTCACATGCTTGCTGGAAAACCAATTCAGGAAACTAAAATGGGACAAAAACTACGGCATCAACATAGACGGATGGAGACTAACCCACCTAAGGTTTGCAGACGACATTGTTCTACTAGCCAACTCGGCACCTACTCTAGAAAGAATGCTAACAGAACTGGACGAAGTCAGCCGGACGACGGGACTGACCATGAACTCAGGAAAAACTAAGCTCATGACAAACACAATAGAAGTACCTGTCCACCTAAACGGTAGACCTCTAGAATATGTGCAGGATTACACATACCTAGGACAGAACCTCTCCTTTCACAACAACATGGAAAAAGAAATAAAGAGACGCATAGGACTAGCATGGAAGAAATTTTGGTCTCTAAAATTTATCTTAACAGACAAATTCCAGAAACTAACACTAAAGAGAGAAGTTTTGGAGACATGTGTGATGCCAGTACTCCTATATGGCTGCCAAATGTGGTCATTATCCTCGAAGCAAAGACAAAAGATTCAGACGTGCCAACGCAGAATGGAGCGTAAAATACTTCAGGTCTCCCTGAAAGACAGAATAAGGAATGAAGAGCTACGAAATAGGACAGGCATGACAGACACCCTCATCACGGCCAACAGACTCAAATGGAAATGGGGAGGCCACGTGGCAAGACTGGACCATAAGAGATGGACGCACGCGCTAACGATGTGGGACCCCAGAATTGGCAAGAGGAACGTGGGACGGCAAAAGATCCGTTGGGCAGAAGGTTTCAAGAAGACGGCGGGGGCGCAGTGGAGCAGAAGCGCAAGAGACAGACAATTGTGGAAGGATATGGAAAAACTGTATATATAGTGTATAATTTGAGAGTAGTGAACTAGGTTAAGTACATGAACAAACTCCTTACTCTTTAGGACTAGCCCACCTAGGGAGTCAAACTAGAGGGCTTTTCCCTGCAACAGCAGGAGGCCATGGCCCTTAAGGGATTCTGAAGGCTAAAATTCATTCATTCATTCATTCAAGTCATAAATGACTGTACAATATGTGATAATATCAGTTTTTTGAAAGACCACATGTTATATTGTTATTATAATGTTAATGTAATGTCATTGTGTTGCTTTTTTCTTCACATGATTTAAAAGCTTAAAAATAGGCATTGTTTTTTACTTATATCAAACGTAAAATGGGATAATATGCATAATGGTAATACCATATCTCACAAAACTAAAGCTGATAGGGCAGAACTAATGGCACATTTGGCATCAGCGACCTAAATATACCCAAGAATAGGTAAAAAAACCAAGGCACCAAAATGGCTGTTGGTCTGTGATAATTGATGTAATGAAAAAAAAATGAAAGAGTGGCTCTCAATTAATATTGACTACAACTTGTGGCTTCCTATTAATATTGACTACAACTTCCAGCTTGCTCAGTCTCTGCACATATTTTTTATACTACTACTACTCAGTACTGGTGAGAGCCAGCCCAACTAAAGCCCTGATTCTAGACCAGAATGTGAAGTGAGAAAATTATATTGTTAATATTTGTTGGTAATGTGTTAATTATGACTTCCTGATTTCCTTAGCACAGTTCCATTGCCAAATAAGAATCTTTTGTTAATTTCAAGGTTGTGTACATTATATCTTGAAAGTCTGTTTGATAATGATATTGTAAAATTTGAGAACAGTGTTCATGCATTTTGCTGCAAATTTTGGGTGACTAACATTTTGGAAAATGTCACACTTCACCACTTGGTTGAAGGAAAATAAAAGTCAATTCAACTAAAGACGAGCAAGAGTTAGCATTGTTCTTTGATTGATATTTTCAATGATGGCTGAAAGTTTACAAGTACATCCACAGAGACGATTTAATTTCTCCATTTGTTTGTGTACACTGGGCATTAGAAAATTATTTTTAATTTGTGTTCAATGTTAAATAAATAACTTATCTATGAATTTTAACAGAAACTTCGCGAGAAATTGTTGGTGGCTGGACTGGCCAACTTTGAAGAAGGAGGTCTGGAAAATATTAATAAAGAGCTGCCTGTAGATGACCAAGCAGAACTACTACCTTATGACAAGAAATGGGAATTTCCAAGGGATAAACTAAAGATAGGTATGTTCTCACGTAGCCTACTCTTTTGCCAGGCCCCTTATTTCAGATACTTTGCACCCTGGACAAAGCTTTGTATAGCTGCCCCTATCATTTTTTTATTTTTTATTTTTACCCCTACCCACCTCCACCCCAATGTTACTGTTTTAGTGTGAGTTTGAGTTTTACCCAAGCATCAACCAATAGTATTCCGATAGCATTTTATTCTTGTGAGTGATCCAATTACTACCCAGGCCATAGGCGTAACCAGGCCAACCATATGGGGGGGGGGTTATAACATCTGGGGGGTATTCCATACCCCCCAGATTTTATAACCCCCCCCCCATTCCATACCCCCAGGGAGAGGGGGGTTCGGGGGTCCTCCCCCGGAAAATTTTTAAAATGAAGATCACAATAACGAGTTTATAAGCTTCCCACGCTTTATACTCGTATTAAGTAATTTATAAGCAAACTTAAAAAAATTTTACAATTTTCCTTTCTTTAATCAATGGAGGGGGGTTCAAACCCCCAAATCCCCCCCTCGTTACGCCTCTGACCTAGGCTATACAACAAAAATTAAAAATCTTTATTTCTAAAATAAAAGTAATTAAGTTGTGGTGGAAAATGTGTGATTGCTATTGTAATTTTATTTAGAAAAAATGCCTAAAATCCCTAAAATATTAAGTCAATCTTTGAAATTTTACAAACATATTTAATACATTTGTAATTTAAAAACATATGCTAAATGTTATTTCATTATGTTTGTAAGAAAAATGTGTATGACAGGTACCGGTATATTGAAACCATTATTTTTAGAACAAAAATATTATTTTGCCTTATTTCTATTTTACAATGCGAATCTAAAATTCAATATAACATTTTTTTCATTATTTCAAATTTAATTATTATAAATGATATTATCATAAAGTTTATTTTGCAAAAAATTTTCTGTCCTTTCTATGTTTGCAGCCCTGGGCAAATGCCATATCTGCCAATTTATAACTTAGGGCCTTTTGCTAAAGACACTAAATAAATATGCATGCATGTAGTTTCTATGTTCAAGTATATTGTTGACTGTAACTTGAACAATATCTGAATTATCCTCCATTCTTCTACACAGAGTATATTGTATAATTGCCATCAGATGCCTGACACATACGAGCATTAACAGTTCATAACACGAACTGACATTTTATGCACACATCATGAAGAATCCAACAATGATTACTGATTGTAGCTAGAGGAAACCTAGTAATACACTCCTACCTAAATTCTGACTTCCTGTATCATGCTTTTAGTGTATATCTGCTAAAAAGACATCACTGTTGCAGTGTAAAGGGAAGCTGTTAACCTGATTTTTAATTTTGTACAGGGAAGCAGCTTGGAGCTGGAGCATTTGGTGTTGTAATGAAAGCAGAAGCCTGGGGAATAGTAGAGGGAGAGTTAAAGACCACTGTTGCCGTGAAGATGGTTAAGAGAAATGCTGAGTACACATACATCAGGGCTCTGGCATCAGAGTTAAAAATTATGATTCATCTTGGAAAGCATCTCAATGTGGTTAATCTCTTAGGAGCCTGTACTAAGAATCTAGCAAAAAGTAAGTTATAATTACAAGGGAAACATAGAATGCCTGCAACATAGTTAATTCATTCAAGAATTTATTTCATACCATGTAGGCATATGCTTAATCTTAAATCTGCACAGTTCTGTATTGGAATTTCAGGGTGGCTACTGGAAGAACCTCTGTATAAATAATATTTTTGCAACTCCACAGTTAGGTTACAGATGACAGAGAAATTTAAAAAGATAAATAACTAATAGATCTAAAAAGTTGATCTAAAAAGTCAGTAACTTACCGGGAGTTTTATTATATTACAGTTTTGCTTCAGTTGTCATGGAAAGATAGATAGTCCTTTATGTTACAATGAAAGAGCCCTGTTCTTGTATTATACAGAAAGAGGCAGTTTCTATGGATATGATAAGAAAAGAATTTAAAAAAAACTGCTGTTTATCAAGCAGATTTTATAGTACTCTATTTACTAAACTCCATGGCGCTACATCCCTAGAGGGACATGGCCTACCACCCGACCGCTGCATCATCTCCCGTAGGCAGATGGCAGGATTGGGGGCATGTGGTCAGCATGCCGACACCCACGGCCGTTAATGGTGGTTTTCTGGACCGGAGCCGCTACTTCTCTATCAAGTAGCTCCTCAATTTGGAATCACGAGGCTGAGTACTCTATTTAACTGTGTAGGAATTTTTTAAATATTAACAACAGTTATTACAATTTAATTAATGTATCTGGAGGAGTGTAAATATCATGGGTTTCAAGTATATAACATAAACAAACAAACATTTTGTTCCTAGTGAGTATGTTCTAATGCTATATTATAGCCTGCTGTTATTAATATAATTTGTCTGTTTACAGTGGAGTTACACGTGATAGTAGAATACTGCCGCTTTGGAAATCTCCACAACTATCTGCTGCGGCACCGTGAAGAATTTGTGGATCAGATAGATCCAAAGACTGGACAGATTGACCCTTCCATAGGAATGGAAATCCTATCAAGAACCGAATCTGTCAAGAGTAGATCCAAGTAAGATATATCATATATTTTTCTTTGTATATAACTTGGAATCTAACCTCAAGCATGACGAAGAGATTTCTGATCTGAGTACTGCATGTTAGTAACTAGTGGGAAAAATGGTGCTTTGGTTTTCACAAAGTGAAACATTATTCTTCTTAAGAAACATTGCTGAAAAAGGGGTGATTATTAGGGCCCAGAAGTTAGGTAAAATGCCTCTTCTACTTGGGTGAATATATTAAAGAGTTAAATAGTGATAAATATGTTTCTGTACATTTAGGGACTGTAGCGCCAGTTTTTATTTTGCCTTTTAATTTATTTAATTTATTTAAATATTCAGAAGTTCACAAAACACATATATATCAACAAATGGGCCACCTTTGCTTACAAAGTATTGCTCCAGTGTCCCACTACAATAAATTAACCTAACATTAACATTAATAGTGCCTATCCTTGTCTTTCATAACTTGTAGTTTCTTCTTACTCTTTCCTTATGGAGTCTTTCTTCTCTGATATTCTGGAAATAATACCCCAATGTTCTTAGGTCATCTAATATTATATCCTTATCCATCCCTCTTTCTTTACCAAACCACACGTATAATTCAAATAGGCTATTTCGTGTTGGCAGACTATTTTGCCTTTTATACCTCCATTCACACTTATTCCTGTCCTCTGCTTCTGATTTTCCCAACTTTTAATTTTTGCATGATCACGGTGCAGAGAACTAGCTGTTCAGGGAAAGCAGCCATCTTTCTAAGTCATGCCAATCATGTAGGGAGAGAACGAAGCTCACCAGTTGATATTATATTGTTGGAGGGAAAATTAGAAGTGTTTCTATTCTATTGTATTTAATTAATAGAATTGGACGGAAATAGAAAATGAAATTGCATGCAATTTAACGTCATAGAGTCTAACTAATTGGTTTTTAGACATTTGGACCAAAAATTTGATCATGGGATATCAGCTTATCTGCACAAAGCAAAGGATGGAAAACAAAGAAGTTGGAGAATGCTCGGTATGCATGGAAGAACCTGCCCTTTGGTAGAACACTATCATAATCTTAATCATTACGTTATCATGGTAAATTTCTATCTGATGTTGAGTGGATGTCTATTGGTTCATGGGAATGGGTTTGTTTTGAACTGTCACGCTTTTCAAATTGACTAATATTAAGATGCATGTGTCGCTTGATTGCCTGATCTGACTAACCATTGTGTTACCAGGTTGACATATGCCTCATTGTCATTCTCAAACAGCAGTGCAGGTAGGAGTAATTCCGGTGACATGGCAGTGGATTATCGAGCTGCATGTGCTGCCCATCCTGGAGATCGCTCACCAGACCCAATGGGAATGGATACAGAAATGAACCTTATCTGCCTAACACCTACAGGTAAACTCCTATTCTTAAAAGAGTACATAAACCTTTAACTGCCACAAATAGTTGACAAGTAAAAATTTAATTTCTTTATTCCATCTGAACCTTTGATGCTAAAAGTTTGTCTGGTGATTGGACAATACTTCTGCATCTGTAATATGTTTTTTAAATGTATAGTAAAATATTTTTATCATTAATAGTATCTTATTAGGTATTTCTGCCTCATGGCAGATATGTACCTCTATGTGAAATTCCCCTCTCCAACTCTTCCTATCTTCTGCTGTGTCTTTTAACTTCCCATAGCTTTTTCTCTTCTTGATGCCATCCAGTATTTTAATCTTCATCTATCAAGAATAATTCTTGTTCCATAAATTTTTCCTTCAATGGTGTTTGAACTCATGCTATTATGTTTTATCCTCCAGACAGGATGGAAGGACATAAGTCGACTGTTTTATCATTGTTTTCTATTTGTCGTCATGACATATAGTTATACATAGAAATACGGTAAAGTGTTAGGAAAACGACTCTTCTGATTTAATTTTATAGATTTACAAGTCCTATTTCCTGCAGATGGTATTTGAGAGAAGTCTTCTTCTCATGATGTGCCCTAACCAGTTAGCTTTTCTTATCATTACAATTTCCAAAATACGTCTTTTCACATTCGCTCTTCTTAAAACTTCTTCATTCGTTATTCTATCTGTCCACTGAATCTTCACTTCAGTAGTGGTGGATACAATTCTATGTGGAGGGAAATCTTTTTGTTCATGGCTTGTACAGTTGTTAATATTTCAATTTATTTTTCCTCATTTTATTCACAACAGTCTTAGCAAATAAAATGACTATTATATATATATATCTTTATATATATATAAAGATATATATCTATATATATATAAAAGGCTTTGTCCTTACTGACTGACTGACAGAGAATCAACGTAGAGCCTAAACTATAACAGGTAGAGACTTCGAATTTTGACGGTACCTTCGTTTCATAATGTAGGTGCTCACTAAGAAAGGATTTTGAAAGATTTTGATTTTAAATGCCAAAAATTAAATGTTTTTGAGAATACTTAATCCCTTTTTACACAGAATTATCAAATCCAAATCACAGTTCACTGACAACAGTATTGTTGGCACTCTTCACATAAGACTTTGGAAAAAAATGAAATGAGACTTGGCAATCGTTATAATAAAATTGTTTATGCATGATTTTGGTAAGGTTCTATGGTTCATTTTAATCGTTTAATTTCGAATTTGTATGCCCATATGGCAGCATATGATTCGTTTTGTTCGTTTGTTCATTTATATTTTTAACGTTAAACAATATAATTAAGAGTAAAGTTATTTAATTCCTGAAATTTATGTTAAAACGATGTCAGTGTTAATAAATGTAATGTTTTAATTATTTTTCTGTTAAATAAATGATTTAAACACAATATCTAGCAGTTGAGTAAGTAATCGCGGGCGAAGCCACGGGCACCTGCTAGTATATATATAAGAGGCTTTGTCCTGACTTGACTGACTGACAGAGAATCAGTGTAGAGCCTGAACTATAATAGGTAGAGACCTGGAACTTTGACAGTACCTTCGTTTCATAATGTAAGTGGTCACTAAGAAAGGATTTTGAAAAATTTTGATTTTAAATGCCAAAAATCAAATGTTTTTGAGGATACTTAAGTGAAGACCTAAACCCACAGTGTATAGTGCTAGAATTATATATAGGACAAAAAAAAATGATAGACTACATATCGGACCATAAATGATAGACTATAGGCATAAGTAATAATAGGAAGATCCTTCCCGGAATGGCTAACCGGGATTGCGAACACAAGCCACCTCTCCCAGGAGAGAGGCCCGTGCCCCTCGGGGACATTATGGGCTAATACTAATACCATTTTACACAGTTGTCTAACAACTAATAAAGATGAATTCATACTTAAAAACTTACAGACTTACATACAACATTAGCTCAGGAGCTAGTAAACTCTCTTAAAGATTACATAAAATATTTTGCACAAATATAGAAAGAACAAATTATAGTACGAGGGCTGGTCACTAAGTCAGGTCTCCAACACTAGCCCAAGCTCACAACTTCGGAAGAGAGGGAGTTGTCACCACTGCCATGTCCCATTATCTCCCCTCTTTCAAACAATCCATTGCTGCAGCCACTGAACCTTTTAGTGTCCAAGATAGAGCTGTTTGAAATGGATCTCCCGATTTCTGTCCCCGCCAGGTCAATAAGTAAGGTCTCCAACACTCTAGCCCAAGCTCACAACGTTGGTCGAGAGAGTTGGCGCCACTGCCATGTCCCGTTATCTCCCCTCTTTCAAACAATCCATTGCTGCAGCCACTGAACCTTTTAGTATCTGAGATAGAGCTGTTTGAAATGGATCTCCCGATTTCAATCCCCGCCAAGTGCAATCTCCGTGAACCCACCTCGCACAAACCTTATGGAACATCAATTTGTCACTCAAAATTGTTTGTATGGAACCTTTAGAAATGTCAGGAAGTAATAAACAAAATTCACGAGTAGTGACGCATTGATTTTGTCACACCAATTCATCGACTTTTGCCACCATCTCATTTGTGAAGGCTGTTGTTGGTCTCCCACTTCACTCTTCATCATGAATATTTGACGGCCCTGTTTAAACTCATGAACCCATTTATGCACATTTTTTATGTCCATACGTCCCTCCAGGCCCGTGCTGGACCCTTCCCGAGGGCGGTGGAAGTAGGACATAAGATGGCGCCATACAGGGGGGGGGGTTCTGGCAATGGGTTGTACAACACCTTAGGATAACGTGGATAAAGCTTTAACAGTAGGCCTACTTAATATTTCTGTACCAAAATTATGAAACGTTCATTAACCAACAAACGAAACTATTAAAATAATTATTTTTAACTTTATAGGCTTCTTATCATGTACAAGTTCATATTCAATAAATTTCGTTCAGGTTCATAATTTTGGGTACCACTTTCGACCTTGTTTCCCAATCAATTTCAAGACATCGACAATGGCTTGTACGACATGTCTCCTTTTCATCACCTCTCGCCTTCTTTTTTCCACTTGATTGTTAAAAAGTAAATCAAAAGTAGATTTCTTTCTGTTTTGATGCCAAGAATAAATGTATACATTCCATATGAGCTTTAGACCTTTCATGCTGTTCTATTCTTTGATGAACATGTTTCGATCTTCCATTGCTGTAGACCAAGCATAAGAAGCAATACAATTTCTTGTTGTCTTTATTGTAAGAGAGCCATTGCCTACTTCCACTGAATGACTGACCGTCAGTTTGTTTGATGGAAAAGATTTTTTTTTTCGAAAAGGGTAAATCTTCTTCTTTGGGTTGATGTGGATGGAATGAAAAGAAATCAGATAAATAATTTTCTCTAGGCTTTTTAAAATAATCTGTTGACTTCTCTGAGGTAGACTCATCTTTCACAGGATCTACTATCAATGATAACAGAGGTGGTGATGAAGAGTTTCGTTCAAAAGAACTTTGTACTGTCGGCGTAGCTTCTATCTATCATCAGAAGTATATCTTCAGTTTTAGAATCAGAATCATTATTTGAAGTTTCAAGTTTGCCATAACAATAACTAATATTAGGAGGACGTTCACTACACAGTGGTTTTTCTTTTTCACAAAGAGAAGAATTTGAGAACGAGGTCATTCCTGGGCGTATTAATTCACCGCAATTTTCACTTTCCGGGTGATTGCTTTTGTGTGGTTTTGCATAAAATTTATTTTGGAACAAGCTTTAGCCGATCTTGCAACTATTTCAGTCTTTCATCTTTTCTGAATTCATTACCACACTTCTTCCTTTTTTGTCCTCCATGCCCTATGAAGATCTCTGAAATTTCATCACATGGCGAATTTTTAAAGCCCCGAAATATAAAAGTACAACTGGTACGTGTAAAACACTTTTCACTGACAACTCACAATATAATTAATTACGACAGTTCAGGTCAACAATCTGCAACTTCACTGACAAGGGATTAAGAGGCGACTGTTTTGACTCCACACTCCACAAGGAAAACTAGGATTTAAAAAATAATATAATACTGTATTTCAACTATGACTATTTGGGCGATTTTCCTATGAAACGATCGATTTTTCGGCGGCATTTGACAATATGTTTTTTGTTTTGTTTTATAATGCTTTATTGTAGTGATTTTACTGTACGGAAGAAAGGTGATAGAATTTTTTTAAAACATTAGTAGCACGAAAATACTTAAATAATGTGAGGTTTGAAAATTAAATATTTTAAATGTTCGATTTCCTATAGCAACCTACGGCTTAGAGCTAACTTGGGAATACCTATCTGTAAAAGATTTGAAAAAGCTAGAGCAGGTGAAGGCAGCATACTGGAAAAGTGTGTTGTGTGTGTCAAAATACACACCCTCAAGACTGATATATGAACTGATCAGGGAACGCTTCTTCATTGAAGAGCTGAGGTATCAGTTGTTGTTACCGTCCATTCCACAGTACAATGCTCTATTCCAAGAGTTACAAGAAAAGAAGAATCTCATCCCACCTGATTTCTATTCTACTGATGCTATGACCAGCAACGAATGGACAAGCACTAACTATGAGCTAAGACACACAATAACGCGCTTTTCGATTCATGGTTTCCACCATAAAGTGTGCACAGCGAGCCCCGAATGCAAGTGCATATGGTGAGGAAGTTTGTGCACAAAATACCATGCGTTGACATGCACAAAAAGAACAATATCAATAGTGCAGCTCTGCAGTGAAAACAGTGTTTAATTTCGTCTTAATGCCCATTGGGCGCACTTTACTTTATTATTAAATGTTCGATTTCAATAGCCAACCCGCTACATTGATGCAATTCAATAGCTGCCGAACCACCTGCATTTGACCAACAATGCAGTAAGGGCTACGAGTTTTATCATCAGTGTTCCAGTGCGAGCGCGCTTTGAACTGTCTACAGCATACGCCTTTCCCTACCTTTCAAAGATAAAGAATAAAATTAACTTGAAAATAGATATTATAATATTGACATTAAAAACAGTTACAGTTTGTATGCAGTAATTTAGTTACAGATACCGATAAATACCATAATTTTTCCAGGTCATAAGGGGTCAGGGGCGGAATGGGCGCTTCAGGCGAAGGGCGCAGGGGGACATGTCCCCCTGTCCCCCCTGGCCAGCACGGTCCTGCGTCCCTCTCCATAAACTTCGCAAAGCTGTCTGTGAATTTCAATCGGCGGAACTTTTTTGCAGAAAGAAACCATGTGACTTGGTGGGGGTGGAAATCGGGAGATCCATTTCAAACAGCTCTATCTCGGACACTAAAAGGTTCAGCGGCTGCAGCAATGGCTCGTTTGAAAGAGGGGAGATAACGGGACATGGCAGTGGTGCCAACTGTCTCGCCCGACATTGTGAGCTTGGGCTAGAGTGTTGGAGACCTTACTTATTGACCAACCCTCGTAGTTAACACAGTAGAATTTCTGTTTGTGTGACAGCTTGTCTATTTATGTCAAACATTCAATGTATCAATAATAATTCATCATAAGACACATGCTTTTCTCTCTTACTTAATTTAATAAGACATGCATAAATCTACAATGTAATTTCAGTCTTAAATCTGAATGCAGTTTTTCCCTTCTTTCTTTCCAAGAAATGAACCAGTGTATGACATGTGAAAATGGTGTAAATTCTTTCCCAAAACAGTAAAATTGTTGGTATTTTATACACTGACCAAAACCTATAATTGTCTAGGTAAAAGTCGTGGAATAGCAGTTAAAACAGTATTTTGTAGTATTTTATAATAAACCAAATTTTGTAATAGTACCAGTAAAATGTAAAATATGCATCAATACCAGTTTATTTCTTTTTCTTTTTCTTTTTCTTTTAATCTTCATTTTTCTATAGTGGTACTTATAATAACAATTTTACTGGTCCCATTGCTGCCGTTATGAGCAAGTTCTACTGTAATTTAAAAATTAAATTCAGAAAGAATGAATTGATCATTGAAGAAAGTTTAAAAGTGCTAGTTAGGATTAATTCTAATATGAGCATTTTTCATTTTTCAGGGGAGCAAGATGAGTTTGTATTGAGCAACAACAGTATTCAGCCAGAATGGAGATCAAACTACAGAGGTGACTACAAAGGTGCACGACCCATCTGTACTCGTGACTTGCTTTGCTGGGCATTCCAAGTGGCGAGGGGCATGGAGTACTTGGCCTCCAGAAAGGTGAATTATGATGTCCCCCCCCCCAAGGCATTATCCATTACAAGCTAGAGTAAATACAGAACAACTCTGAACCTGAGGCGGAGCTGGCAGAATCATGTGACAAGTGACAAGCAAAAGATGTTTTTTGCGGTTTTGTACAGTTAATGGACTGCGCTGCCTCGCTAAAAATATGTACTTCTCTTATTCCTTTGTGTGCTCAAAATCTATTACATATAGGTCTTTTCTGAAATCACCATTGAAAAGCTGTATTTATTTGGAAGCTAACTGTCCAAATCCCACATCTGTATGACACTCCGTTGAGGAGAAAATGGCTTATTTAAAAATAATGAAATACCTTAAAACAATACTTACTTGTTCCTCTTAGTGAGTAGGCATGCATCTCCCTTCTCTGTCTGTTAGACAAAGACAGCTGCACACTGCTGATGGTGACTAGTCAACGCCACACGTTGTGTAACATATCTATTGGTTTGTCATATGTTAAGAGTTGATTTGTGTTTAGTATAACATTAAATTCACTACAGTATAACAAAAATTGAACATTGCTTAGAACCTATTAAATTTTAAATTTTTTATTTTAAATTAATTCAGACGTACTAAATAATAACAGTGCATTTTAATTTATTTTTAGGTTATGCATGGAGATCTTGCAGCAAGAAATATCCTCTTAGCTGATGATAACATTGTGAAGATCTGTGACTTTGGTCTGGCAAAGAGCATGTATAAGTCAGACAATTATCGCAAGAAAGGAGATGTAAGTAAAATATTTTTCTGTTATTATCGCATAAGCCAGGGCCCTCAGTGGCTAACATTTTCGATTTAGTCTTGAAGTTCATGGCCTTCAGATCAGGTTAGGTGTTATCAAAACTCAAATTAAACTTTACAGCCCTGGATACCATATTGATGACACATTATAATATCTTGCAGTATTGGAAATCAGTACCATACAAACTATTTAGAAGAAATGTAGCCACTTTGTAGGATGTGTCATTGGCCATAGAGAAGAATATCAATATTATTAGACTTAAGTTAAGTGAAGTTAGTTTTCGACTCTGGAAGTAGTGAAGGGTCAGATGTAGAGGACAAGAGAACAGTGCACAGAGAATGGTACCTAGGTACCTAGTAGTTTATATCCTCAATGTAGCCATTGTATGTAGATCATGGAGATTATGTTACACCAGTTTATTACATACAATACACACAATTGTTAATAGTCAACTGGTAATAACAGTTAAAATTTACGAAATAACGATTTGTGTTTGAAGAATTAATGAAAAACTTGTACCACATGAGCCCTTAAGTGTATTTGGTTTTAATGCAAAGTTTTATCAAAATTACTGGTATTCTTTTATGCAAGTATTTTGTTCGAGGAGCCATATTTAATAAGTCACTCCCTAAGGAAATAAAATCACTCACAGGTGAAAGATTTAAAACAGAATTAAAAAAATGGCTTATTCAACTATGTCCTTACTCCTTAGATGATACAAGAGAACTATATCAATTATAAGTATACTGACAAAAATTATCTTGTATCTGTAAAACTCACACTATGTTTTTGTTTTCCTGGTTCTTTATTTATTGTATAAAAGTATTATTATTATTATTATTATTATTATTATTGTTATTGTTATTGTTATCCTATGTCAGTACTGCTTATCTACAGGATTGCTAAATAAATAAATAAAAGTAACACTAAAATTAACTCAAATTTTATACCAAAATTAAGATTTTTAATCTCCAGAATCCCTAATAAAAACAATTGATTTACATCAATTAAGGATTAAGATACCTTTTGTGAAGTTTATTAAGAGAATAGCGAACAGACTTTCAGTGAACAGTTAATAGACAAGAATGCAATACAGGTATGTCATCAGCCACGTCATATACATAGGCCTAACTGGTAACAGGGTACCATGGAACTATGACAAAGTTAATCCTCCACACCTTTCTTCACTCATTTTCGATAAACACAAAAGACATTTATCATTCGTGCAGTATTAACAGACATAAATGTTAGACCTATGTTAAATGAAACTTCAGTTTGGGAGCATGCATCGGAGATTGCATAGTTAGCCAATTAGTGAGTAGAGATGACTCAGCATGCGAGCAGTAAGACTCATCAATCTTGGAAATTGAAGGGCATGGAGTAGTTGGAGTGGTTGATGTTACAATAGTAGTAATGATGGATGAACTAGTCCCATGAATTTGGTTTTCTATAATTTATTGTCTTTTATGCTAATGTGATAATTCCCTTTATTAGTATTGGTATTAGTAATAGTATTTTATTCATCCATTGATCAATACATATGATATAGGACATGTCAATGTGCAATATCCTCTCTCTCTCACACACATACACACACACACACACACACATACATAATATTAACATACGTACAAACATATGCCAGTACCTGAAAATGAAGAATTTCTATACAAAATTCTAGGGCATCATCAGTAAATAATTTGTTGGTTATAGACCAATTTTGTGAGATTGTATAGATTTTAAATTAATTTTTAAAATTTGCTAAAATGTCATCTACCGTATATTAATATCCTGTTTGTAAAATATATTTTACTTTATTTTTAGTGAGATTGTATAGATTTTAAATTGATTTTTAAAATTTGCTAAAATGCCATCTACCGTATAGTAATATCCTGTTTGTAAAATATATTTTACTTTATTTTTAAACAGTTATATGGTAATTTTTTTTTCCCCACTGGTAATGTATTGCATAATTTTATTGACATGAAGTGAATATCTTTTTGTGCACTGCTGTGGCTTAGTTGTTGAGTTCTCATATTACAATATAAACTATTTTGTTATCAACAGGGACCACTTCCAGTAAAATGGATGGCAATAGAGTCCATTAGAGACCGGGTCTTTTCAACACAGTCAGATGTTTGGTCATTTGGTATTGTGTTGTGGGAATTCTTCTCGCTAGCAAGGACACCATATCCTGGTAAGCTTAATATTAACAAAGCAAAGATACTGATACCT
Organism: Ectobius pallidus; assembly: GCA_964059195.1. Taxonomy (NCBI): domain Eukaryota; kingdom Metazoa; phylum Arthropoda; class Insecta; order Blattodea; family Ectobiidae; genus Ectobius; species Ectobius pallidus. Next base: position 44,989,345 of record CAXKWD010000004.1, on the reverse strand, counting down.
GATACTTAGCATAAGAAAATTTTAAGTGTAATTTTGATGTTGTTTATAAGTAGGGACAATATTTTTTTTGGTAAAATAAAATGGCTAAAATGGGTATTTTGTGAAATAAAATATTTTTTTAAAAATCATTCTTATTTGGATGCTATTGCTCTTTTTTTAAAATTATGAAAAATAGCCATATTTGAGTTTGTAGGGTTCTTTAAAACAAATAAAAATCATATATGAACTCAGTTTGTTGTTAAAAAAATATGTGAAATTAAAGAAAAATTGTGAAGAAGTATATAACCTAAAGTGGCATAATACATACACACAAAAGTGCCAACTAGACCTACTGTGGATAAAATGCGAAATCTGTTGACTTTACACTCTTCGCCACATTCTAACATAGGCATCCCAAACTCGGCATAGAGATAGCAGAAAAGGAGTGCATCATGATCACTGAACATCGTACATTCCTCAGTCTTTGATGTAATCGTTCACAAGCATCATCAACTTCTCGCCAGCTATAAAGATAGTAGAAAAGGAAGCATTCTATAAAAAATTAACAAAAAATTAACACTAAAACAATACATTACGATTTTCAGTTACATTTGTGTACACATTTTCTCATTTTATGTTCTGAAGGGGCATATTTCGTGCTTATTTAGACTTTTTGCACAATAGAACAAATTTCGTGATATTTTGTGGATCCAGTTTTGTTATTGTTGCTATTTTAAGCATGTACAAAGCTAAATGTAGCTAAGAAAAGCTGTTTTGTAAAATATTGAGCTTATCCCTATTACCAAAAATATGAGCCCTATTTATAAAGGCATCCATATTTATTTATTTAATCTTCCCATAGTTATGGGTTGCCTACACAGACAAAGAGTACCAGAAAAAAAAACAGAAAGGTAATTGAACATAGAACATTGAAAAGAAAAAGAGAATAAAATTAATGAAAAATTAATACAAAATAGAAAATCATTAACAGTTACGATTAGGATTTATATATGTGATTCCTCAGTATTGAAACAGACCCTCTGAATTAAATAAAATATTTGGAAAACATTTTGGGGTTGTAGGGGAACTAAACAATCTGTAATTAAAACTTCATTTCGTTGCTATGATATTGTAAACTGAAATCTCTGCATAAAGACCATATTGGCTAAATTTTCTCATTGCTTTTGGAAGAGTTTGAAGAACATGGTAGGCTAATGAATAGGGATTCCTTTGGGTCTACAGAGTTTCTGGTGAGCTGTTGCAGGATATTACTTATAAATTTCAAATGTTGCATATTGTTGAGCTGCGCTATAGTAATAGGATGTACTTAAAATCCTTGGCTCTGAAATTACAGTTTTTCTTTAACTTTACTTCCATTCCTAACATCTATTAAAACATGTAATTTTATATTCTTGTTATGAATTTACCAGTTTCTTTTATTTTATTCATACGGTTTCTTGAAATAAAATGTGTATTCATTAATTAGTTTTTTATATTTGCTCAGCAGCTTCAGTTTTGAAAAGATGAAAATTTCCCCCACAGAGTTGTGCTAAATTTGCCTCAATTTTTTCCATCACACATTTGGGATATTTTAGATACGAGGGCCGTCCAAAAAGTCAGTTTTCCTGGGGCCGTTTACAGAAACAAAACACAGTTTCAAGGAAATATTTATTGCAACAGACACAGCCAGAATTCAGCTATTTTTCAACATATTCGCCACTGGAATTGAAACATTTGTCATACCGTGGGATCAACTTTTGAACACCTGTATCATAGAAGTCTGCCATCTGGGATTTGAACCACTGTGTGAGAACCACTTTTGCCTCCCTGTCATTCTTTATCAATTCGTGAGGCGTAGAAAAAAATGGAAATCACTTGAAGTGAGATCCAAGCTTTAGGGTGGATGTTTAAACAACTCCCAGCCGAACTTCAGAAGGAGATTTGCTAGGAGGTGTTCAACATCCATCCTACAGCCTGGACCCTGCTCCGAGTGATTTCCATTTTTTCCTACACCTCACAAAATAACAAAGAATGACAGAGAGGTGACGGTGGTTGTCACACAGTGGTTCAAATCCCTGGCGGCCGATTTCTATGACACATGTGTTCAAAAGTTTGTCCTACGGTATGACAAATGCTTCAATTCCAGTGGCAAATATGTTGAAAAATAGCTGAACACTAGCTGTGTCTGTTGAAATAAATATTTCCTTGAAATTGTGTTTTGTTTCTGTAAGCTGCCCCAGGAAAACTTCCTTTTTGGACAGTCCTCATTTTATTGATGTGAAGTGTGATTGATTAATGTGATGATTGTAATTAACATAATGATCTGGGATAATATTTTCTTTTGCAGGAATGGAAGCAGATGAAAAATTGTATAATAAATTAGTGGATGGATACCGAATGGAGAAACCACAATATGCCACAACAGATATGTAAGTAAACATTGTTTACTGTACCCTACAGAATTGCTAAAATTCTGGATGACAATACTATTGCATTCAATGCCCATCCCTTATTGTATGCATTTTTTATTTTAGAATACTTGCCAATGTATTAATTTTTTTTGCTAAGCTGGACAACTCATGAGCTATTGGTCATACCATTCCAATTACATGTGAATGATTAATTATCACACTATATGATTGTTTCTTGGGCTTCCAACCAAGTGAGCTTTCGGCAGCTGGGAGAAGTGAGCTGGATTTGGAAAAAACTGTTTCTTATATAGGAAAAGACAGGTTCTAGTATATCCAGTCTTTTCCTCTACTGGAAACAGATTTTTCCCAATCCAGCTCACTTCTCCCAAAAGCTTGGAACCAAACCTCTAACTTACCTGGTTGGAAGCCCGAGAAACAATACATTCTCAACACCTGGAAAGCCTCAAGTCTCAGATTATCACACTATCTAAAAGTTGATGAGGAGAGAGGAGGAAAGCTGACACCCACTATCACATTAGAAAAATGATTAAGTGTCCGACTGTTGTAAGTTTGAGGGAGCCAAGTTTCTGATGAAGTAAATGAAACTTCTTTCCTACACTACTTAGTGGGAAATGTATTCCCAGAGGAACATTTTGTGAGATACAGTGTAACGGTGTAACTTCAATGAAAATAATTTCTGTTTATTTTCCATTACAGTTATTAGTTAACCTCTTTTTTATTCCATTTTCTATAATTTAAAGAAATAATATTTTAATGATAAGAATTAACATCGGGTAGAATTATATATCACAACTGAGCATTAAATAGCATTAATATAACTTCTTTAGCCCATTTAACTCAGATAGAATATTTAGAAACCTAAAAATGAAGGATTATTCACACCTATGTCATATATAAACACAACTTGTGTCTCGCCAATATTTTAAGTAGAAGACAGTTCTATGAAGTAGTTGATTATGTCTAATCTTGGACCATATGATCTTATCAGTTAAAGTAATTTTGATTATTCTTAATTATTTATATCAAATGTTTTGAGATAGTTTAATGAACTAACTAAACTTAAACTCTGTGGCTCAACATCCCTTGTGGGACTAGGCCTACCATCCGACCATTGTGTCATCTACCAGAGGCAGATGACAGGATGGGGGAGGGGGCATGTGGTCAGCATGCCGACACTCACGACTGTTAATAATGGTTTCCATGACCGAAGCTCCTCGGTTTGAATCACAAGGCTGAGAGCATCCCATTCCTGACCTCCTTACCTCAGAAAAATCTAAGGAGGTACCAAGAATGGTAGGTTCATGTAAGTGTAGCAATGAACTTCAGGGTTCCATTAAATAAATAATATTCCTTTAGCTTGCTTAGGAATTGTCTACTGCCATTGAGTAAGTAAGTAAGTAAATAAGTTATCCAACTTACTTCTGATTATGATCTTGACAGAAGGATTTTTATGTTTGGAGAGTAATAATTGAGTGTGGGATCAATTGTGCTGATTTAAATTTAATTATTAATAATATATTTTTTTCTTCTTTTTTTGCAGGTACAGCATTATGCTAAAATGCTGGGAAGCTATACCTGGGAGAAGACCATCTTTCACAGAATTAGAAGATAGGTTAGGCAATTTGCTTGAGGAAAGTGTGAGAAGAGTAAGTTTCTATTTACTGCTATTCTTGTTTAAGCTCTGCAACTTCAAGAATGAATGTTGGAATGTTGCATTTTGATATTTAAAATTTTTTGAGCTATGGACAATAGTGATTGCTGATAACTAATAAAAACAATTTTTTGTACAGCATTATATTGATTTGAATGATCCTTACATGGATATGAATGCTCAGTGGCTTCAAGGACTTGATAATGACTACTTGAGTATGATGAATGCACCAACATATGGAAACATGGTGTCTCCCACATCTGATGATGATGATGAAAATGAACATCAATATGTTAACAGGTGAGGAAATCTCTTGATTAGATTTACTGAAACAGCAGAATTAAGTTTGTAAGATTGTAAATAATGATAGATTGAATTATCATAGTTTGGGTTGTTGAAGACATGTATTTATCTAAATAACTAACGTGACTGTTTGCAGTTGGTACTTGCTAAAGGTCTTATAAAAAATATATATCAAAATATAAATATATATGGTAATGAAATTTCCTCCCTCTTTATCCGTTTCAACCAAGAGAAACCATAAAAACATCAATCAGATTGACTGGCCATGGCGTGTGAACGTGTGAATTCTATTACTCTATTTTATTATTTCCATGCTTTCATAGGATTACAATAACAGTAATAAGGTAAGGAAAATTTGTAATTAATTCACTCATCTTGTTTTTCACTCAAAATATCCGCTTATTCTGTGCATGTGAAACTGCTTAGTATTTACATTGAAGTCTGTGCAATAATTAATCACATCAAAGAACTCACAAAAACTATTCTTGCAAAAGTTTCTCAGTGTTCGGTGCATCAATCAGGATTAACTTAAACATGGAAGTTGACACAGCATGATGAATCATCTGGAATTGGTTAGGGTGAAGAAGCAAAAAAACTGGTGGCACATTCTATATTATCTTAATACAAAACTTGAAATTGTGGAGAAGGAATCACCTACTTTTAACAATATTGAACTCACCCTGTACATGTTAGTTTTATTTGATCCTAAAACCATATAAATAAATAGATCAAGCAGAGCAGTCTAACAAAATCAAAGCATTTAATAATAAATTTGGATGTGTACTGTTTAAATTGTCAGCTGCGGTGGTCTAGGGGTAGCGTGCCCGTCTCTAGATCCGAAGGTCGCGGGATCAAACCCGGCTGCAGTTGATGGGTTTTTCAGGATGTAAAAATCCTGGGAAGAGAGTCCTAACGGAGGGACTTTAAGCTGGGGGCCCGTGTCACAGATTTAAATCACGTAAAAGAACTCCAAGCCTAAATTAGAGCCTCTGGACAAAATTTCTCGACTCTTTCACATCCAAGTAATACCTTAGTTTCCTGAGGGGGTTGCAAGGCGATGGGCTTACCACCTGTCCCTCTACTCTCTCTCAGAAAATAAGCATAACAAAATTCGCCCCAACATAGGGACTATAGGGTTCCAAACAGACAGACTGTTTAAATTATTTTATTATCTTTGGTTCCTAGAACTGTCATTAACAGGCTCCTCTAAAATCTGGAAAAAATTGCTTTGGTTTAAGATGGATTAAGTATAGAGGACATTATATTAGACTAACCCAAATAGGGGATGTGAAATATTTCACAGTCAAAGAATATGAAAATTGTAGTGTTCAGTTCTATATTATAGCAGCAATAACTCTTTTCAGTTGCATTGTCCAGTTGGATCCACAACAAGAAAGAAAGAAAAACTTAGAGATGACAGAGAAAGTACAATTACTCTAAGAAGGACTTTAGGTTGCCACCAATTGTACAATGTTCATCTTGAAGGGTTAATATAAAACTAATTATGACATCTTGTGATTCCTAGAATCTTTTAACCATATTGTTGCTAATATTCATTCCTGAATAGCACTACACTTGTGTATGTTTTATAATATGCAGAATGAAGTGAAATAACTTTGCAGACTTTCAAGTTGCATTTATTGTATTGTATGTAACTAAAAAGCTAAGTACCATGCGGTTAAAGAACTTATGGTTTCTGTATAAAAACTGTTCTGCACGTCTAATACGCCATCAAATCTAATGCACCATTGAATTAATCCGCCATCGAATCTAATACGCTCCCCGATTTTGAAACTTTAAATCATAAGAAAAGATAAAAAACACAGGAACTTAACAATGTAATAAGTGGATGAACTCTCCTTTACTTATTACATTGTTAAGTTCCTGTGTTTTTTATTAGTTACACAAGTGGAAAGATTTAAGGACCACCATCAGAATCATAAGAAAAGAGTTTGTTGGCAAATGCAATGCGCTAGGATATTTTATTTTTTATTTTATCGTAGTATTTTAATTTATACTACAATGAATTTTCTGAGCACCAATGAATCAAGGTTGGTAAAGGGTTTTAGGGGATAGAGGGAGTGAATTGATACCTCCACATTGAACCTCCCTGCCGTTTCAACATGCTTGATGTTGAGCTTGAGTGTAAAAAAAAAATGTTAACTTCGACCTGTGTTTGTGCATTCTGGTAATAGGACAATGATAAATGTAAGAAAGTCGAGAATTATAAAAATGCACTTTGTAAGTGATCAAAGTGACCTCGGAACTATAGAATGAATTTGCACTTGAATGTAATGCACACTGCAATTTTGAATGCTACAAATGGACAAAAAAAGTGTGAACTAATTTGAAAAAATAATGTTAATTTACTCAATAACTGCTATCTATACAGTTCTAATTTTTCAGATATTATTATAGAAGATAATAAGGGATGATTAATTTCCCTGTAGTTTTCAATAAAGTTTATATTTTTGTAGAAATTAAATAAAACATCACAAATTGATGCTATTTAAAGTGGGAAAGGTGAGATTCTTTTCATGCTCAATTTGCTTACTTGATTGCAAAATAGTTAAGGGGTAAGTCATTCCTTATCGCTTCTCTAACACCACCTGTAAAAATCAATATTATATAGTAAAAACATTTTGAGAAACTTATATTTTTCTTAAAACTGTACTTTTTATCGGTAGGCCTACAGTATTGGCTGTTTTAAATACACATTATCAATGTGCTCTAAAAAGTCTGCTCAGTTATTTCAATTTCAATTGGCATAAGTGAATCCAAGTGAATAGGAGTTTTAACTACTGTCATATTTTTTTCAGTCCACATGGCACAGAAATGTCTGCAGATGGAGGAGAGTGTTCAGGATATCTCTGTATGAAGAGCCCAGTCCCTGAAGAAGTAATTTTCAGTCCTACAAGGAGAAAAGAGCCTAACGTGTTTAGGTTTTCACCACACCTCCAGAACCAACGACGAACTAAAAATTCAGAAATGAATGGAATTGAGCTGCAAGAGCAAAGACCCATGCTGCATGGAAATAGGAATAGCTGTGATTCTGACATTGAAATGGAAAATATGGAAAAAGGTTAGTTTTCCCTGACTGTTTTACTAATTGAATATTGTTTGCTACCTGAGTGTCTATACTAGTCCTACTGATATCAGTTGCTAATAAAATGTCTACCTCTTTGCCAGTGACTCAATTTTGAGTTTAATGTTTAGATTTTTCTTTTAAACTGATATGAGCACAAAATAACGTACAGATAGTACAAAAAGTTAATACTCAGTAAAATTATGGATGAATTTGGCATTAATTTAATAGTACAAGTCTGATCATAAGTTATACTAGGACAGGGTGAACAATATGGGGAAAAAAATTCCGGTGTAACATGAGATTACTTTTTTAGTTCACAAATAGTAGAGTTAAGATTCTATTTCAATTTGGTCCATATAAAGGAAAAAAGTGTTAAAACCTAAATGAAAAAGAAGGCTTGCGACAAGGATGTTTAATACAAATTTTTTCCAAGTGTAAAAGTGAAATCTCAGTCAGTGATATAATTAAACCATTATAATAGTGTCTCCCAAACTGTGTTCAGTGGAACATTTTGGTGTTCTATGAGGAATGTGTAATTGTTTTTTGATGGTGTCAGTTATCTTGGTGGCATCACAATTGAAATTTCTTCTAGTAGCTGATGTCAAATTTTTGTCGGGAACTAACAATTTAATTCCGCCAGACATGACGAGTAATAACTATTTGGTAACCCGTTTATATAAAATCTGCATTCATTGTTGCAACAACTTGTGCCAACGGCTTTCTGTTTCCCTTCTACTATTCTCAACAATGATAAAATATTGTTGTGCTTCTTCTTTTTGTGACAACATATCTGTGTGAAACGGATTTTTGTATTATGCTTCAAAGAAGTCAAAGTACAGAAATAGACTTAATGCCACATCTGGCATGAAGATCCAATTGTCACCCATTGCTCCCAACATCAAGTAAGTCTGGGATAGTAAACAACAAAAACATAATCATATTAAACTTTCGTATTCCAGTTTTATTGTTGTATGATTAGCATGGCTTTGAAATTTGTTTGGTGATTTCTTTTTGAGAATTATATTAAAACACTTATGGGGGGAGGGGAAACACAACTCTAGGCTAAGGAAACAACTTGAGTGTGCTTTTAAAATTGTAACATTTATTTTAAGAAATCACAATGAACATTATAATTTGTTACTGTGAGTATGAGCGTTTCATATATTAATTCCCTTGAAGAAAAAGTGTTCCATGCACAAAAAAATTTGAGGCATACTGCATTATTATAATGCATGATATTTGGGACTAATAATAAAACATTATACCAGTGTATTATTACTTTTAAAAGCTGTGTTTCTATAGTAACTTTCTCTTTGGATATCAGAATTTTGTCAGCTTATACAATTTCAGCTATAAAAGGGAAGAAAAGCTTTGGTTCATAATCATTTTTATTGCAATGTTAGCAGGAAGTAATTACAGACAGTTATACTTCAATTTTCTTTACTTCGTCATTTGAAATATTGGTAAGTTGACTTACCCATAAATTAGATCAAAATCGTTGGATTTTAATTTTCAAGGATCTTATTTTGTGGGACTTTCCTCTATTTTCCTACATTATTTTGCACCAACTTTGACTTTTTCCTATCAGTAAAAATGACATTTCATTAAATATTTCGTAAAAAATGTCTTTGAATTGTGATCAACAATATATCTTCTTTATTGTTTTCTTATTAGTGAGGCCACCTGTCAATCTATTGGTCTCTTCTTAAAATCTGAATGGTTACATTGTAAGATACTTTGCATAGTCTTAGAAGTTGAATGTGATCTATTGGCAGTATAAGAGTTGTTAAGAATGTGATCCTGGATATACTTGTAGGCCTACATCAAACCAGATGGGATGAAAGTACCGGTACCACAAGAGAATTTATGACATCTTCAAAATCATGCATGAAACATAAACAAATTTATTACTTTCTACTGGGCTTAGAAATGAGGCTTTTAATAAGATACATTTAAATATTATTTAAATATCATTGATATAATCACCTATTTTATAATGAAACACTTTTCTCAATAAGATATAAAGCAATAATTTATGCTGTTTTCTTATTAATGTATTTGTAAACCCTAATGTCTTTCCTTCACCAGGTGTAAATAAGAAACCAGGACAGCAGGATGGAGGTCCTTCTGAACTCCAGAGTTTTGCAAACCCAACATATCAATCAGTGATCCCCATAATTCCTTCTGCAGATAACTACGTGAATATGCCACAACAAAAATCGGCAAATTGTGACAAACTGCGACAACCTAGTGAGTCATTGAGTACAAACACCGAATTCTCAGATGCCTTTCCTAGTCCAGACCCAACTGCATGTGAGAGGGTGAAGTTTAGTGATTCCAACCCAAAGAATTCCCTAAACAGTGTAAAAATTCCAAATGCCTTCTCTAACCCGAATTACAAGTCACACATCAAGACACACAACGATAGTTATGTGAATGTTCCAAGTCACAATCGCAAGACTTCTGATACTTCAAGTGGGTTCCAATCAGATGCTGGAGAAAGTCCTGTGCTAGTCAACTGAAGAATTAACAAAAAAGACAAAATCTTCAGAGAAGTAGACTAATGCGACGCATGCACCAAAGGTAATAATTATTATCTTGTTTTAAACTATCAGGAAGAGATTGTTGTAAGTGTTGAAACTATATGTCCAGGTTGTCTAGCATAAAATATTTGGTCCATTGAGATTTCATACAACCCATCAGGGACCTACATACAGTGAGGGAAGTGAGGTGGTATGTACCAGTGTGGAATACCGGCATTGGTTTCAAAGACTCAATGGCATACCGACACTGGTTTCAATTGGCAAATAACATACAGGCACTGAAAATCAGTGGATGGTAAAAAAATTGTTAAAGCTCTTTTGTAGCAAAGAGTAGACCCTCTAATCTGTTTCAGTTGTAATATAATTACTTTTTATGACCATTCATCCACTGGTACACTTACACTAGTATCATTTGTCAGTATAGATGGCTGTAACCTGTAACTTGTGAAGGCCTTTGTAGCCGTCTTATTGAATATACCGCTAGATGTGATGTTTGAAAGTATTTCTCAGTAACTAAAGATTTTAAATAAGTCTTAAATACTTTTAAAGTATCTTTATTGAAATAAATAAAGGACTATCAATCCACAGTACAAGATGTTTGAAACTCACGGGCTCCTGCTTGGAGGAAGTTAATTAAAAACACCATTGAGTGCATAGACCAAATTCTTACATGTCACATAATAATTTTGTAGTAAAGGAGGGAGTATAATTTATCCAAATTGAGGTATGATAGGGAAAAATCTTGGGATAGCATACCACCTCTGGTTTTTTCCTCACTTCCTTCACTGCCTACATAGTATAACTTAACAAAGAATCTTCTTCATTTAGGTAAGTTTTAATTATTTTTTCTGGTGTATACATAGGGATTTTAACTGTAAGAAAGACATTGGTTTAAATCAGTCTCTAAAATATTGCTAGGCTACAGCTAAAAGGTTTTCCATCCACATCCTAAGTAAATTATTTTTAAATTTACAGGCTTCCCGATCTGGTTTTATTTCAATATCATATTATGATTCTTAAAAATTATATTCCATAAAATTAGGTACCGGTATCAAACTTGCTAATTTCCACCAAGACCTCACCTGATTTATGCTTAACTTAGATATTATATTCTATGGATTGCATAGACCTACAACTGTAAAATGATGTGATGTATAATACAACCACTACCGTATCTCCTCGTCGATGATAGAAATGGAGCTCTTAGCCATTATTAATCATCTAAACTATGCCATAAAATACACCAAAAAATCTTCTCACATGGCTGAATTCACCCTGTTGCTGAAACCACCATAGGGCTACCATATTGGATCTTTTTTTAAAAAAGAGGACACCCTAGAGACAATAGATAATGAATATTACTGTGGTCATTATTTGTTACATTGTTGTAAAACCTTGCAGGTTTCAATATTTGTTACACATATGTGAGGAATTTCTAAGGCTTAAATTAAAAATGCATGACAGTAAGAAAAGAACAACAAATTTTACAGGTATAACTTTAAGGAAACATTTGCCATATTAAGTGAGATGTTGTTAGTAGGAGATAAAGGTAACAATTTATTGGGAACATGTGAAAATGAGTACCGTATTTTAACTGCTAGTCACCTTCTTTTACACTCTCTGCTCCATCCTGATAGTTGCCCTTACATACTTCAGTGTAGATCACATTTTCTTCAGCAAGTATTGACTTTTTTTTCAGTCAGAAATTATATTTGGTAAGAGGTGTGTGTCTGACAAGACTTCACTGCCAAGCAGTTTCTTTCCTTGGACAATTGTCTTTTTATCACAAAAATACTCTTTCCACAATTGCTTTGTGGGAGGGTATTGCAAAAAAAACTTTAGGCCTACATCATTTTCAGAAGTTCATAATGGATACTTTTTGATTTATCAAAATATTTTGTCCACTTCTGGTGTGCTTGTAAATTTTTGAAGTCCAGGAGTGGCAAAAACAGTAAAAAATGATATTCCCAAAACGGTGCCACACTTGATTTCTAGACAAAATGAAATTTGAAGGAAGTAAAGAGTATAGAGAGTTTCTGGAAGAAAACAATCATCGAGTTAATCTTTGAAGCAATACATTCACCTGACGGAATTTTGTGAACTTCTTGAATAAAGTTGTCTGTACGATACTGAAATTTGCAAAGAAAATAAAGTAATATAATTATAACAAAGGTGAAGAAAGAAAGAAGCCAAACTCCCAGCATAAAAAAAAAAAATTAAATTTACCTGTACAAAAAATTTAGAACAGGTATGCAGGACATGCAAATAATAAAATTGCAGCCTTACCCTATGTTAAAAAAATACAACAAATCAGACCCACACCTCCAACTCCATAGATAATCATGCATTTGTCCTATTCAAAACTGAGATAACTCGGGGGGGGGGGGGGGGGGGGGAACAAGTTTTGAGATATCATAAGACTACATTTTAAACTGGAGGCAATTTGAAAACATCCATACTTAGGAAGAACAAATTGCTTTGTTCCAGTTCAATATTGATACATTTTGAAATGTAATACCATACTGAAGAACAGGAAAATACTTTAAGATCAACCCTAAATTTGTTTATGTGGTTGTTATTGCCTTTGGATGAAGTCATATTTATTACAATTATCACATTTGAAAAGGGCATTAAATGGTATAGACCTACATATCTAAAAAATTTAAAACATTAACATACCGCTCTTTTCAACTGGATGATTGAAATGATGGAAAAAATATGGAATGGGGCTCAGATGATGATTAAAAAAAAAAAAACAAATAGCACAGGGCTTGTTGAGAATGTATCACACACTTAACCCTAAATGTGAGTTTACCACCATACAATGCACTATTCAAGAGTTCGATAATTAGGCTACCATAATCTGGAAATAGTCTGGACAGTCCTTGATTCCTCATGCTATCCAGGGTGACGTCTGGGATTTTGAAAATTACAATATTATTCATTAACATTTCTCTAGTTTTATCTTTGGAATTAGGTCTAGTTGTGACTCTTTGGGAGATTGATATATTCTCAATGAATTTCTGTGTGCATTCTCTGTATGCATTCTCTTTGTTATTAAGAACATACAAATTTATGTCAAATTGGTTTTTCTGCATACCTGGGAACAACTTCCTATGCCTTAAAGTGACTTCTGTATTGTGCAGATGTATATGATGTATGCTTGTATATAGTTCTTTTGCAGTCCTTTGTAACTAAATTAAAGCTAATGTAGGCCTATATTTTTGGTTTGTTTTGAAAATTCAAACTGGGGGTGTGCATGTTCAATAAAAAAAGGAAGAGTATAAATGTTTAAAACTATGTGAGAATACTAGTGATCACATTCAATGCAAAACGTGCAATGGAATGTATCTGTTGCTCACACGAGTAGAGAAAATATGAGGATCACAAGAAGATTGATAAACCAAAGGAGGAACTGACAAAAACAATCTCTTAGAAAAGCAATGTCCACTGAGAACTAACAGTCATAAACTTGCATCCTTACTCCTTATTGTTGTAGAAAGTGTTTTATCCCATTTTGAGACAGTATCAGTGTAATTGTTTGTATAGGCTACAAATAAAATAAAAATAAAAAATTGTAATATACCCAAATGAACTTCCAGAAATGAGATAATATTAATAATTATTGAGTAGATTGTTAACATATCCTGGATTATAATTAAAAAATATGGTAGGCCTACCTATGAGCATATCAATAACAATTAGGCTATGATCTGATCTTTGGAACTTGTAACAATATGTCAAAAAAGTGGTGGATCCCATTTCAAGGCTTCATCAAGATTGTTTAAACAGAATGATTACAGAATACCACAGTAGGCCCCATCATCATTTCACAAGATTTGCACACCTACTGTAAAATAAATTGCATTCTACACATATAAGTTACAATAAACTTGATCCTGAGTGGATTTGAAAGTCTGTTCGTGGGAGTAGAAAGGTCTTTGCATCAGCACACGAAGTTAAAAACCCAGAATTGAAAACTTCTTAGCAACAGTTGGAAGATGGCTTAATGCAATGAGTCAACCCAAGGATATATTGTGTCAAAGATTACTAGTTGCGGCTTCTTAGGGTAGGTACTGGTAAAGCTTACCTTATTAGTGGTACGGTATATTTAAACTAGCTTAAAAGGCCCGGCGTCACCCGGGTTTTTTATTTTGTAATTGGAAATTATCTTATGAAAGACTTTTGATTTTTAAATTATAGGTCATTATATAGGTATTTAGAATTTGAAATAGGAAGAACAATTTATCTCACTCAAACTATTCCCTCAGAAAACGTTTGGTATAGCTTTTTATGGCTCAGAGGATGTAGAATTTTGCATCCCGTCGCTTGTATGCAGCAAGCCTGGTAGGGGTTCAAATAAGAAGAAACATAAATTCTGGTAACATAAAATTGTATTGTCTCTGTGGAATATTTCATTTCTCACTCTCATGTTACCATAAAACCGTTTTGGGGATGAAATTAAACAGAAATGTAATATGACTTTCATACTTCTCTCTCCAAAAACCTGCGATATAATAATATACACAATACCATACCTCGTATTGTTTTCTCTATGTCCAGGGTAGAGAAAGTTATGTGACTGCATTATTTTCGTGGATTTCATTCTTTAATATTTATTATAACATGGATTATATCGATAGTTCTCTAATTTGTCAAGTCTCGTTTCATTTATTTCCAAAGCCTTATGTGAAGGCTGGCAACAATACTGTTGCCAAGTAAACTGTGATTTGGATTTGATAATTCTGTGTAAAAAGGGATTAAGTATTCTCAAAAACATTTAATTTTTGGCATTTAAAATAAAAAATTTTCAAAATCCTTTCTTAGTGAGCACCTACATTATGAAACGAGGGTACTGTCAAAATTCTAAGTCTCTACCTGTTATAGTTCAGGCTCTACGTTGATTCTCTGTCAGTCAGTCAGGACAAAGCCTTTTATATACATAGAGATATATGTTTATTTATATTGCAAATGATATTTAAACTAGTTTTTCGATATATTGCGTAGTAACTACTTGCTTTCATAATATAGGCTAGTGAACAGCTATCTTTTGTAATAAACTTGTTCAATTCACTACCCACATAAACCTAAAACTTTTCTTGTGACAAAGGCACCGACTCTAAATTTCCTTTTTGGGGGGAGGGGGGAAGAATTGGATTTCTGGTAGTTATACGTAGGCCTTATATGACAAGTATTTGGGAGGGGGACAGAAAGTACTTTGCTCCCCCCCCCCAAAGTCTTCAGCTATCCTTGTGAAAAAATGAAATACAATAGGTTTGTTCGCAAAGCAGTCAGAAACCAGGAACATATCGTTCGCGCATGCGCTCTTTCTCCACACGCGTTCCCAAAGCGAGAATCCGTGATTCTGATTTCAATCTTCTGTTCGCAAAGCTCTCACGGACAGTTTCTGTACTATAAGAAAAGTTTGCAGGCTCTAGCATGAATTGTTATCAGAGACATGCGCAGTAACCTATTTTCACGCGCCTGACTCCTCCCTCCTATAACATTGCGCCAGATTTATAAACATAGGCTACTTATATGTATGAATAATGGAAGATAATTAAAAGTAGATTATATTGTCGATGTATATTGCATTTATAACATGTCAAAGGGAAATATATATTTTATTTGCATATCATATCGATTAAACGCAGAAACTATCGATTCCAAATTCTTGTAACCGTTCGCAAAGTGCAAATCACGGGTAAGTTACAGACTGGACATGCGCAGTACAACAAATTCTCAAGCGGTCACGGATTTGCTTTGCGAACAAACCTATACCTATACTGCCATTTTCCATTTATAGCTTGCATAAAAAACACACGGGCTAAGAATTTTTTACGATGACAACGAAACTGAATAAACTTTTTACATCACATTTTTCGGTTTTTAACTATACTTTTTCAGCTGAGAAGAAATGCGATCATAATTTCCGCGCCGCTGCGCGTAATACAAGAATTTTAACACCAGGTTGCACTAGTATATAAATTAATAGATCTGTTCCCTGAACCAAATAAAGTAATTGTCATGTGCCACAACGCATGCGCACATTTTAAGTTTGCTAAAACGTACGCGTACATCGCGCAGCAAAAGTGATAGTGTGCGCATGCGTTTTGGCACATGATAGTACAAGAATTCATTGCGGGAACAAAACTTTGATGGGAGGTCGATTGTCGAAACGTGAACGTGTTGACAGTAGAGATGGGAATCTGTTACTTTTTTTGGAACAGTTACGTTACTGTTACAGTTACACGAAAGTAACTGTTATTTATAACCGTTACCTGTTACTTTTCTTGTATATTACGTAGTTAATCGTCAGATCACTTCCCACTTGTAGGGGAATGCCCTTTATCTCCCCCCCCCACAACGATTATGGACGTAGCCAAGGCTGGGGCTCTAGGGAGGGACCCCCGAAATAAAAAACAGTTGTAAAATTAAGCTTTCAATTAGGGATGATAATCGATAGTTAAAATATCGAGGTTAAAATCGGAGATAACCATCGATATGACGATAATATCGGCCTGAAAACATCGATGTATTTAGACAAAAAACATCGATGTATATTTAAAAAGGGCCATGGTATCAGAAAATTAGGCAAAATTCATAAATAAACAGAAGAATTTCCATGAAAGCAATCGATGTAAAAAATCAATGTTTTGGGAAATTAAGCTCCTGTAAATAAAATTATATCGTAGAACCAAGGTAGCCTATTAATCTTCTTTTTGTTACAAAAACATCCATGTCGGGGAGAAACATCGATATAGCAAAAACATCAGTTGTTTTCCATCGATGTAAAAAACATCGATTATCGTCATGAAAATAAACTTTTTGGAATTTTCCTGTGGTTTACAGCCTAAAAGATATAAGTATACAAAATTTCTAGTTTCTAGCTCATGTGGAAGTGGGCAAGCATTCATGTCAGTGAGCGAGCCCTTTTTTCGGAGGTTTTTAGGGCTAAAAATATAAAAACTACTTTTTGGAATTTTCCTGTGGTTTACAGCCTAAAAGTTATATGTGTACCAAATTTAAAGTTTCTAGCTGTAATGTCAGTGAGCGAGCCCTTTTTCGGGGATTATAGTGCTAAAAATTTAAAAAAATACTTTTTTGGAATTTTCCTATAGTTTACAGCCTAAAAGCAAGGTGTGTACCAAATTTAAAGTTTCTAGCTCATCTGGAAGTGGGCAAACAGTAATGTCAGTGAGCGAGCCCTTTTTCGGGGGTTATAGGGCTAAACATTTTTAAAAATTACTTTTTTTTGGAATTTTCCTATGGTTTACAGCCTAAAAGCTACATGTGTACCAAATTTCAATTTTCTAGCTCTTCTGAAAGTGGGCAAACAGTAATGTCAGTGAGCGAGCCCTATTTCGGGAGTTTTTAGAGCTAAAAATTAAAAAAAACACTTTTTGGAATTTTCCTGTGGTTTACAGCCTAATAGCTATATGTGTACCAAATTTCAAGTTTCTAGCTCATCTCGAAGTGAGCGAGCCCTTTTTCGGAGGTTTTTAGGGCTAAAAATAAAAAAAAAATACTTTTTGGAATTCGCCTGTGGTTTAGAGCCTAAAAGCTATATGTGTACCAAATTGAAAGTTTCTAGCTCATCTGGATGTGGGCAAACGTTAATGTGAGTGAGAGAGCCCTTACTCGGGGGTTTTTGGGCTAGAAATTAAAAAAAAAACGTTTTGGAATTTTCCTGTGGTTTACAGCCTAAAAGCTATATGTGTACCAAATTTCAAGTTTCTAGCTCATCTGGAAGTGGGCAAACATTAATATCAGTGAGTCAGTCAGTCAGCCGTGTAGCTTTATATTATAGGGATTTTATTATTAGTAGTAAAATTATCAATATTATTTCGAATAATTTACTACAGTTATTGAATTCACATTTCATGCTATATACCCACATTCTAAGTTTAAATTGTCCAGTAAAGGCAATATCGTATTTTGATAAATTTTTAAGTGGTATGTAAAGCAAGAAATATATATGAGATCAGACAGCATGAATTCTATGCATGAACTCTTGACGCCCATTAATAATTAAAAAAATAACTTTTTAAATTTTTTTTTATTTTTTTTTATTCTTATTTTTATGTAATTTTTATTTTTTAATATTTTTATTTTTTAATATTTTTATTTTTTGTTTTTTATTATTTTTATTTTTTATTTTTTTAATTATTTTTGTTTTAATTAAGAAAATAACTTTTTAATTTTTTTATTCTTTATTTATTTTTTATTCTTTTTTTTGAAATTTTAATTTTTTAATATTTTTATTTTTTAATATTTTTATTTTTATTTTTTGTTTTTTTATTATTTTAATTTTTTATTATTTTTTATTTTTTAATTATTTTTGTTTTTCAAATATTGGAAGTAACAGATGTAACGGAACGAGGCGAAAGTCACGGATAAAACACTTGTAACAGAAATATTAGAATTAACTGTAACAGGTCAGAGTAACTGGAGCAGGTGGAAATAACAGTAACGGGTCCAAATAACTGGAGCAGGTGGAAATAACAGTAACGGGTCCAAATAACTGGAGCAGGCGAGAGTATCAGTAACAGGTCAGAGTAACTGGAGCAGGTGGAAATAACAGTAACGGGTCCAAATAACTGGAGCAGGCGAGAGTATCAGTAACAGGTCAGATTAACTGGAGCAGGTGGAAATAACAGTAACGGGTCCGTGTAACTGGAGCAGGTGAAAATAATGTAACGGGTGTAACTCTCGACACGTTACTTTGTTCCAGACCAGTTACATTCGCTCGACACCGACAAATTTCTCAACGCAACTAATAATAACAATAATAATAAGTAAATAAATAAAATAAAAATAAAAATAAAAATAAAAGTATTAAAAAAAAACCCTGAGAAAAAGGAGAGCTGCTGAGAAATTTGGAGAAACTATACAGAATTCTTATATATTTATATATATTTACACGCTAGCGGCCGTAATTTTGAAGATATTTGAACCAAATTTTATTATGTTATTTCTAGGCCCAATAGTTAATGAGCAAAATTAGCCCAAGGGGGGGTCGTGGGAGGGGGTTAAATTTTGAAAAAATTATATCTCGGCCCCTATGAAGTATAGAGAGAAACTTTGTTGGAATAAATTAGAGTACTCCCTATGGAGTTCACAGTGACAGTAACGATTCGGGGGTTTTAGGGGTACGAGTAGGGGTGGGGGATGGAAATTCGAAATTTTTGAAACCACGTCTTGTGGGGTATCGTTGAAAAGCTCTTGATGAGTACTCTACAAATCAATACCTAGTTTCTCGATAGCTCTCATATAAGGCAAGATTTGAATGTTTTAAACAAGTGCTCTTTCCTCTTTTTTGCAGTTATTATTGCGGGTTTATCATGCCAAGGCTAAAGAAGAAGAGAACTGCGCAGTGACAATAAATTAAACCAAAAGTACTTCGAAATCTACCTCAGCCTGTAGGCCTGCCTAAAGGGATTTTATTTCACTTCACACAAATGCAATTAATAGGAAATGATCAATCTCCGCCATTTCATGCAGATGTCTAAACTTAAATAGATGAATTTTCGCTTCTCATTGCAATGATTGCTCGATGGCGTAGTGGGTAAGATGAAGGTTGAATAGTAGGAAAGGGTAAAGAAGTGGTGAAGGGGGGGAGTCAGAATTTCCAATACTGCTAGTTGTTCCACCATTCACATCTAGATGTCTGGAGTGGGAAGAGCTAAAGGGACGACCTGATTTTCCCTCGTTTTTTAATAAAAAAAATCCCGGGGGAGGACCCCCATTTTTTGGATTTCCAAATAATAGCAAACTTTCGTCTGTGTCGGTCCCTCCTTTCAGTATTTTCTGGTTCCGCCTTTGGTTGAGACGAAAATAAGCTATCCTAGGAGGAGCTTTGGTAACCGTTACTTTTGATTTTTTGTAACAGGTCGTTACCGTTACATACATGTAACAGTTACAAAGTAACAGTTACAAGAAATATTCCCCATCTCTAGTTGACAGTTTACCGCCACCACCAAATCCGGGATTCGGGAATCTCTTTAATTTTTGCTTTAAAGTCAGTGGAATTTACTTTGTGGCTTATAATCTTGAAGATAGTGAGGTTGAAATCCAGTTTGCACGGGCTGAGTGAAGTTTTGCGTTTGCAGCTCACAGGGGTAAGTCCGAATATATGATTTATGTACCGGCACTAATAGATGTGACAAACATTTTTCGATTTAAAATTATGCCATACATCAACCTTAGCAGCATTAATGAGATTCACAGGCGCAGACTTCGGGGCAAGGTACTTTCTGCCCCTCCCCAAAATATAACTTGTTATGTAAGACCTATGTACACTGCTAAAAATCCAGTTCTTGCTCTTTTGGAACATAACCTCTAACAATAGGCCTACACAGGGAAACACTACAAACTGTTCACATTCTCAAAGAATAAGCGATAAATCTTGGAAAATAATCTGGAAGCTCTTACACTGTTTTGACAGGCCTGATTGACAACAGGCCTGTCAATCTCAACTTTTACTAAGGGCCAGAAGAAAATAAAAGAAAAACCAACTTCATGTTGAGAGGTACATTTGACATTGGTGTCTCCAAACAAGTCATTGAGCTTCAGTTTCATGGTAAACAAGTGATTACCTCAGCTCCCTTTTCACTAGACAAAATGTTCTCTTGAAACACAAGGCCCGACTACATAAAAATGCATCCACGGAGTCTTCACTGAACGAAATACCAAGCAAATAACAATAAATGATCACACAAATATGTAGTTGAGGGTAGTAGCAATCTAAATATGATACCGGTATCTTCTATTAGAAATGTTTCACCCGCAAGCTCATATACCAGCTTTCATGGGATCATTTTTGAAATTACCTAGAATTCTTTTCAAGAATTTGGTTTGACATTTTAAATACAGTTCAGATCCGTTGTTGTAAGATCGTCCCTGATCAGTTTTAATCTGTAGGTTGGTATTGCAAAAGTTGTGGTGTAGATTAGTTTCATTGCTGTACTGATGGATTAGCGGATCCCTTTATTTCATATATATATGCTTCTGATTGCTGCTAGTGATCTTTCTCGTATATGGCTTTTGAAAAAGGCTATTGTTGGCTGTAATGTAATTCCAAGATACTTGAAGGAGTTCACTATTTTGAGTTCTTCTCCCTTATAGAGGATTTTGTCAGTAGCTGATATTTTCCCTCCTCTTCTAAATACCATCGGCATCACTGTCTTATTCATAGGCTGTTATTATCTGCATATTCTTAATTATTTTTCATTATCTCTTGGAGTTCTTCCCTGTTTCTTGATCCTACCACAAAGTCATATGTGTACAGATACATTTCAGCTGAGGTTCCTTTAATTATGTCGGTAATGTCAGCTATGGCTATAACAAATAAAAGCAGACCAAACAAATGTTCCCCAAAAAGTCTGCTTCTTTAAGGAGCAAGCAAGTGCAAGGAGTTAGGTCTAAATATTCAATTGGTGCTGAATGGTGGTGATAAAATAGGCATAATAAAATAATACAATTTTATAAATTAAATAATTAACTTAAAAAAAAAAAAAACATACTTTTAAGGAAATAGGTAATTTTGTTCAAATGCTTCAATGGAGAACCATCACTGCCATAAAGCTATAAATTCTTTGTTCCATCCTTCCATCCTCGTATTTGGTTTTTCAAATGCCAAACCGGCTTATGTCTCGTTTGTAGGCCTATTATAACTAGCAGACTTTGCCCACGATTATTTACTCAACTGCTAGATGTTTTATTTAAATCATTTAAATGTCAGGGTTGGAACATTTAAAACAAGTGCTTGAGTTTTTTTTATGTTTGTTTAAAACGTTTTATATATATATATATGTATTTAATAGGCCCTATACATTAAAATGGTTGTTTTAAACTAAATGAACAATTTAAACTTTTTTTAAACAAACAACATTGTTGTAAACATAAAAAAACGTCTTAAAAACACGTTTAAAACAACCAACATTGTTGTTCACATAAAAAACCTTTTAAACAAAAAACTTGTTCTTTTAAAAAAAAACATGTTTTTTTCCAACCCTGATTTATGTAACAGAAAAGTAACTAAAACATAGCCTGTGTATTAACACTAATATGTTATCAGTTTTACATTTAATTTGTAGGAATTTCATAATTTTATTATTAATTATATTGTTTTATGTAATAAATATAAGCAAGTAAACAACCAAAACAAATCTTTTGCTGTCATATGGGCATTAGGCTAGATTCAAGATGAAAAGGTTAAAATCTACCATGGATTCATAAACCTCCAAATCATGCATAAACAAATAAAACAATTCATAATTAAGAAGCTAATAACCCGGCTTCAAGGTGCATTTCACGATTCAAGTGTACCGCCCAGGAAAAAAAATACCTCAGATGTGAGTTCCCTAGCCCAAAAACCCACATAAGCCTAGACCTAGTAAGTTTCAACCGAATCATTCGATGTTTTCCCATTTGGGTATGCATTTATGATCCCCTTCTATCCACCTATCATATTATGTAAAATAAAAAATCAGATCTCTGCAAGTTGTAAACAGATGAATCGAGATAGCAACCGAGCAAGGCCACTTTCAACTAATTCCAGAGTTACGGTCGTGTTAATATATACGGATATGTATATAGCCTATTACCGGTAATGGATGTATGTGGAAACACAAGCTCAGATACGGTATTATATCTGATTCTGTACAAAGCCTATCTTCATACTGTTAAAAACTCTTACATTGTTCATAGTATCCTAGTAACTGCCTACACTTTCCAGACGGTTTGCAAGATGGGTAGGCCTACTTTATCCGGAAAATTAATTTTGAAATGTTCTTACTGGTACCAGGTATCAGTAGTTTTGAAATGTTACCTATTCAACAAAATTATAATGTACGGTATGTATAGTATAGGCTAATTTTATACAACCTGTCTGTTACTTCACTGAGTTGATAGCCTACAATATTTTCCCACACAGCACACTACGTATAATATACGTATATTATACGTATATACGTAGATTATTCGTATATTATACGTAGTGTGCTGTGTGGGTTGAGACTAATATTGACCAATGATTCTAATTGTACAGGCCTAGATACTTATTACCTTATGTTTACATGGAGAATTCAAACCAATCTCAATACATTTGTAGGCCTACTGAATATATTACAGTACTGTATTCATGAAATATTCAATTTGGTAATAAAACAGTGGTTCTGAGAGTATCTGGAAGATGCACTGACATAAACCTGGGTAGGCCTACCAATGAAATCTGGACTTAGTGTGTTGAAATTGATTTAAATTGGGCTATACGGTAGATATTTTCATGGAATTGAACACACTTTTAGTGTATTGATCTTGAGATTCAAATTGAATCAGAATCCCCCCATTTTCATAAACATTTGAATAAATTCTGTATGAAAACATATTAATTAATATAGACCTACCATGTAGGCCTAAAACTGCACACACTTCAAGAGTTACTTAGAATACTCACTGTAATAGCCAATCAGAAAAAAAAATGTATTGCAAGGTCTGATTAAAGAAGCCTTTAAGTGGTGTACTATAATCGTCATTCTGTGCATTATCTTTACAAAATATATACGCTATGATTTAATGTACCAGTATGGGATGAAATAATTAGTTGTCATAGGCTGTATAAATATATTTTTATGTTTTTGTGAATCATAATTATTGTAAAACTCTCTCCGACTGAGTAAAGAACCATTTTATGGGCTGAGCTGTCAAGTCTGTTTTAGGGTAAAGATGAAGGTGCTTGCACGTTACAGTGATTATTGGGGATATCACCTGATGTCACTGTCATTCTCTTTCCTTTTGTACAAATATATAGCCTACTTATAATCAATTTTCTTCATTTTAATCACTACAAATACTGTTATTCCTACTACTACTACTATTATTATCCTGTATTTATTACCGGTAGGGTACCGGTAATAACTTAAATTCAAAGTAACATAAATAACTATTTTAGCTTTGAGAATTTGGTCCATAAATTAGATATGGTTTTTGACAAAGCAAAAATGTAAGCCAACATAATACAGAGACATTTTTGTGATGTGCCGAGAACGATCGATTTGCATGGTGACCTGGAAGCAAGTCATCGGCCTGTAAAGGCTCATGTACATAACCCCTCAATTCAAGAGCACGGATTTCTGAATTAGGCCTACACTTAAAATAATCACCTGTCTTTGTCATAGTAGATGTTGAAAGCTTTATCTGTCTACCAACACACATTTCTAACATCTTTTAAGAAAGTTTGCATTCATACACATTGATTCTTCTTGTGAAATTCTTGTGTGTTCTTGGCACATCGAAAAAATAATCTCTCTGTATTTAGTTTCGCTCAAAACATTACTTACTAATTTCATTTTTCTCCATGCATTAAACGTTTGCAATCTCTATCATAGTGAAGGATTTTTCAATATTATTACCTTTTCTGCAACTTTCAGAGAGGTATTATAAATGTCAGATCATGACATGTTAAGTTCATTATAATAATTTTATCGTAAATAAGTAGTATGGTTTGTAGAATATTCTGTGATATGTAAAAAATGAGTGGTTATTTTGTAATAGTCTATGCAAGTAGGTAAAATTGAATAGGCTATGTTCAGAGGCCAGAGAAATTAAACAATATTGAGCAGGTAAGCAATACATCTGGGAACGTAACTTGGGGGGGTTTCACTGCAGAGTTCCATCCATTTAAACATTGGATATTCTTTCATTGGACATAGTGTGTAATTCAAATAAAAATTAATGTTATCAAGATATTTTCATATATACGGTATAGTGGTTTCTCAGGCTTCCAACCGACTGTGGAGGAGGATTGATTCCGAGCTTTCGGCAGCTATCTCCATTGCCATTTTCTGGGAGAAGTAAGCTGCTGTTTGAAAAATGTATGTGTTATATAGAAGAGACAGAAATGTTAGGTGGGGTGGGGCCGATAGGAAAACCAACAAGTGGATCAATTGTGCAGAGAGCTCTGATTGGTCGAAAAAGGAAATATTTAGGCTAATTTAATGTGAAATCCGCCTTTTTCATGACCAATATTTTATTTGGGAGTGAGAGAGGCCAATACTGGCCGCCCCTATTGAAGTTTCGGCTTTTGATCTGGATTTCCAAGGCCTCTGCTACAATATGGCCCTTGTAGTAACTCTACCTCCGTAGGATATTAATCTGATCAAATTGGACCTTGTGGCTAGTGTCGATCAGTGTTGAGTCACTCAGATTTGTCTGGGTATTACAGTCTGATTCATCTGTGATGTTCATTGCATCTTTCCTCTGATGTGGCTTGTCTGCTTGATGTAAACATCTCTGCATTCACAGGGGATTTGGTAGATGGCCTGGTGTGCAAAGGCCCAAAGACTCTTTCATGGGGCATACCATATGCTATATTTTCATAGTGGGTAGATGGATGGTTTTGATATTGTGTTTTCCTAGAAGCCTAGATATTTTATTGGAAACGAGAGGGAAAAAAGGAATGTAGGCTTGGTGAGTTGTAGGCTCAGTGATTTGCGTTGAGTTCCCGCAGTCTGTCTGCTTTAGAGCTCATTGGATGCCCCTCTGGCTATATGAATTCTGGCCGAAGGTGAATTTTAGGTGTTTAGTTTCTGGTGGCAAGCTGATAAAATTGGATACTGCTCTCACTCTACAGATGAAGGTTCTGAATATTCCTCGATTCTTGCTGGATGGTGATGGCTGTCAGTGAGCATGGAGGTAGAGATCCTTGTGCGTTGGTTTCCATTATAATTGTATAATTATCAACACTGGGAAAGCCTGAAGTCACACTTAACATTTTTTCAGTTTTTTGTGACGTGGTAACTAATTGGATTTTATTATAAGCACTACCAGTACAATATTGCTTAGCACATCTACTTAAATATTTCACCTATTAACTTCATCCAGTTATGGGATGCAATATTTGTGATCATGGAGAGTTTTAGTGTCACAGGAGATGATACTTTTATATACCATAATTATTGTCTAAGTCAGTAGATTTATAAAAGTAAAATGTACTTGCATTAGCTAAAACTTAATATTTCTGAGGCATGTTCTTACGTAGTCAGTCTAATCTATATAAGGTGTCAAATGTGCACTTTGTATTAATGTGAAGATATTGAAATATTATAATAATTTTGTAGCTGTGTTGTGTGAATGGATGTGTGCTATTGGACTGAAAAAACTAAAGATAAAATAACAAAACATTTAATTTTCATTCTCATCTTTCAAGTAAAGTTGACATTCCTTATAAATATACTATTTTTCTGTATTTTTTAATAATGTTATATAATGTAAAGTTAGAACCATGTTTCATTCTATAAATGTTTCCTGTATTTTTACTCAGAATTATTTCTGAAATGTTCCATGTAAGAAGTTGTCTCTTTTATAAACGATTTATCCATCCATTTGAGCTTCTCTCTTACGTTTTTGTTTGGTCACCCCTTCCATTTTTCCTGTAGCCTATCTCCTACACTTCCATCTCTCCTCACCTTCCTGTCCTGCTCTTAGACGGAACCTTTTGTGGAACACATCATGCACTGTGGATCGTGGATTCTGTAGCTGCAAACTAGCAGCACGAACAGATTCTAGTGAACTTTGTTAAAATGCTTCTCTAATGCGATTTACTTTTTCTTCGGAGGTCTGTGTCTTTCCAGGTGATTTTACACGTAACAGACAACCTGTGGTTCTCAGTTATTGTCCCAGAATCAAATGCTTTTCCTTGTAGGCGGTTGACGTCCATATCAGTTTCTAAAACATTGTTGTATAGATGTAACAGATTGCAACTCTGCCAGCCACAAAACATCTCTGCACTTGCACTAGCTCTTGCACTGACACCATTTTAACTCACATAACACTCAACAATCGACATGCGTAACCTCGGAAACAAAACAAAACTTCCAGAGATTCTCTTTGTAATGGTATAACTTGGCTGCTTGTGTATAAATTATTGTGCTAGATATTAACTGTTCATTTTGGATACCTTTCATCCTTTTGTGTTTTTTATTTCTGCTGAATAGAATATAATTTTATTAACACTATTACATACATAACTTAGTTATCTGTACATCCTTTTTACATAGGCCTATCTTACTTATAAGTCTAGCCTCTTCCCCTAAAATCCCCTCATTTGATTTCTATAGTATTTGAATTTTTAAAAGCGTTGTCATATGCTTTTGTTTATTGAACACTGGAAGAATTCTGATTCTTTGGTTCCGGTTTCTGTAGTCTTAATATAATATTTGAGCTGTTGTTTCCATATAGACCCAATGCCACCAATTAACAAGACCGTATTCAATTGTGAAATTAATTGAAGATGGCCAGCATCACTGATATCAAGTTTTCATCACAAGCGTCATGAAGATCCAACTTTTCTGTGCCTTCCTTATGTACGCTTAGAACAGCAATATGGTTACGTCTTTTATTGTTGATTGCAAAAATGTCTTTAATCTCTTCAAAGTGGAAAAAGATCTTTTGGTGGTGGCTGTGGAAACTGGCATTGTTGGCATGTAAATTTCATAAATTTGGGAACAATTTCGCTGATAACATTAGACTTCAAAAACGTTACCGCGTCATTAAAATTACTCAATTCTACACATGCCTTTGCAGCACTGTCACACACCATATTCCTCTGCGAATGTAATACTTCTTAGCCACAAATGCCTTCATTGAAAACACACTTGACGTCATATTCTTTTCCGATAACATAATTTTAAATTTTGTCTAGAATTTCACTTTCCTAGAAGCGCTCTTTAAGTATTACATTCACACAATCTACAAGTTCGTAAAATTTACACAAAACTCTCTTAAATCAGTACATTCATGTTGTGTGTGATGACTAGGGACCGGATTTTTAGGTTTTTAAAAACACTGTTTTAGGTTTTCCATAAGGTGAAATAGTTTTTTTTTCGGTTTTTGTCCAAAATATCGTTTTCGGGTAGAATAATTGGTTTAATGAATTTGAATGTGCTACATAAAGTTTAACTTAACAAAATTGACTTAAATTTGTGTAAACTTGCTTTAGGACAATATTATACAATTGAAAAAAGAAAGCATAAACAATCAAAAGAAGCAGTAGAAATAAGATTGTCTTGCATTTCCTGGTTACAGTATATCACTAAATATCTTTCAAGATTCTCAACTGTGAAGTTCTTCCTGTTATCTCTACGCCAGGATATTGAAATAGTGGAGATGAAAGATTTCTGCCGCAAACATTTCACCTCACATGGCCAGCATCTAAATCGCTATGGAAAGGAACTTCTTTGTGAGATCATTGCTAAGGCCTTAAAGAAGATTTTTGATAATAGTGTTTCCAATAATGTTACTACCCTTATGGACAATAATATTTCAGAATATGTACCTCTGGAGACTGATCCTATAACTCGGTTAGGAGCTTCTTCACACAATAAAAGGTTAGGTGGTTCAAGCAATACCACAGTTCGATTCACCACTGCTCCCAAGGAAGCTGGAGGCTTAGAGAAGATTCCAGATAAGCAGACTCTTAGTGACCTGCCTGTGTTGTTGAACTCAGATGTTGTGGTTACTACCCATGAAGACTGTGTCACTGATTACGTTATGGATTGCCTGGATAACATCTTAGACAGGGTTTTATCAGAGACTGTGATGGAAGACCAGTGTGATACTTCTTCAGCTAATAAAGCTGCAGTTAAGGAGACTGAAAACTCTTCTGAATTGACGGAAAACTTCTCTAAGTTAATAAGGAAATCGGGTAGAATAGCAAAACCACCTGTAAAACTAGATGATTTTTTATTAACAAAAAAGTAAATAAAAATGACAGTACTCTTTCTATCTTATCCCTAAATGTTCAGTCGCTTAGTAATAAAATTGGTGAACTAGAAATAATTTTAAATGATAACAACTTTCACGCTTTCTGTATCTCTGAACATTGGTGTAATTCTTATTCTATTAGTCTAGCAAAGATTACAGGTTTTACTTGTGCATCAAGTTACTGTAGGAATGTGAAAAGACATGGTGGTGTTGCTATCTATCTATTAGATAAAATAAACTTTGAAGTTGTTAATGTAGAAAATTTCTGTTTAGAGCAACATTTTGAGGTTGCAACTGCTCTGCTGACTGGTTTTAATATCTTACTAGTTTCAATATATCGTGCACCTTGTGGTGACAAAAAAACTTTTTTAAACTCCTTAGAGAAATTATTAATTTATCTTAATCATTTTAATTTATCAATTGTTCTATGTGGGGATTTTAACATTGATATTAATATGAAGTCAGAATTTACGTCACAATTTTTGAATGTTCTAAGAGTGTCAAATCTATACTGTACCAATACCAACCCAACCAGGGGGAACTCATGTATTGATAATGCTATCACCAATATTTCAAGAAATCAGATATTTACTTCAATTTTTAATTGCATAGTTTCGGATCACAATGGCTTAAAAATATCAATTTGTTTTCCTAACAGCTCAATGGGTAATATTTGCAAATCAATCAGAATTCGCAGTTTTCAAGATTCCAGCAAATATCAGTTTTTGTCCCATCTATGTGCCATTGATTGGAACCACCTAAAATTAACTGTAAATGTTAATGATAAGACTAATAATAGCTGCACTTTTGACAAGTTTTTTAATATATTTTTAGATTACTTTAATGAGTGTTTTCCTGTCAAGTATATCAAACAAAGTATGCATAAATTACCTAAATTTAATCGGATTACGAACTGGTATACTAAAGATCTAAGAGTAATGAAAAATAACTTAACTAAACTTTACAAATACAAAAAGTGGTCTACTTTGCTGTATCCTAATCTTAATGGAGATATTAAAGTTCATTACAACAATGCTAAGAGGGCATATTCTAGAGAAATTAAAGCTGCTAAACAGAAAGCAAAAATGAAGATTACATCAACAAGTCGACAAATAAATGTAAAGCTGCATGGGAAGTAATTAATAGTGTGCGTAATAAATCAGGTACCTGCAGCAGTTGCAACCTCAACCCAGATGATGTAAATAACTACTTTGTGAATTCTGTCAAACTTATTTCTGAAAATGTCAAATCTTCTAAAGATGATGCAATTAATTTTCTTTGTAACACTAACTTAAACAATAATTCTGTCTTTACATGGCAACTGGTCTCTCAGAATGACGTTCTTAAAGCTGTCTTTGATTTAAAAAATTCTCGTTGTAAAGATATTTATGACATGGATAGTGATTTGCTTAAGTTTGTTATTCCTCATATTATTGAACCATTAACCTACACCATAAATGAATGTTTTTCATCTGGATGTTTCCCAAATTCTTTGAAGAAAACCAAAGTCATACCGGTTCATAAAAAGAGTGATCCAAGTAATGTAGCTAATTATCGACCAATTTCTATTGTGCCAGTTTTTTCTAAAGTATTTGAAAAATTAATTAATAAGCAATTAACAATGCATTTTGAGCTCAACTCTCTTTTTTCTAAATCTCAGTATGGTTTTAGATCGGCAAGATGCACTGCTGATGCTGTTGAACACCTCATTGAGTGTGTCATCAATGGATTTGAAAAACAAGATTCCACTCTGACGGTGCTGTGTGACTTGTCAAAAGCTTTTGATTGTGTATCACATGAAATCTTATGTAATAAATTAGAATATTATGGAATTCAGGGAAAAACGCTCAATCTAATCAGATCTTACTTATTAAATCGCACACAAGTAACTTGTATTAAAGGCCAGTTTTCTCCTTCTGCAACAATTAATACTGGAGTACCTCAGGGATCCATTTTGGGTCCTCTCCTGTTCTTAATAATGATTAATGATTTGCCATTTAACCTAAATTGTGACTCTGTCTTATATGCTGATGACACCTCTTTATTAACCAGTGGCTCTTCTTTGAATGATGTCAATATCTCAATGGAATTATCATTAAAAACAGCTACTAAATGGTTTGAGGTTAATGGGTTCAAACTTAATAATGATAAAACTCAACGCATTCTTTTTTCTCTTAAACAATTACATAATGAATTTGCTTCTGATGTTAAACTTTTGGGTATTGTATTGGATTCAAAACTTAATTGGTCTGATCATATTTCTTATGTTTGTAAAAGACTTTCTCGGGTAATTTTCCTACTGAGCCATCTAAAAAATAATGTATCTAAGCACCATCTAAAGATGTCCTATTATGCTTTTTTTCACAGTATACTTTCATATGGCCTCCATATCTGGGGTAGTGGTGCAGATATCTATAAAGTATTATTACTACAAAAAAAGGCTTTGAGAATCATCTCTGGTGCATCGTTTGATGCTCATTGTCGTCCATTGTTTCAAAACTCTAAAATTCTCACTGTAATCAATCAATATATCTTCAACTGTTTGATAAATATTAAGTCTAATCTCCATGAACAAAATTTTCAGTATAATTTACACCATCATAACACTAGGAATAATTACCTCATAGTGACACAAAGTTCAAGATTAACTAAAACAAAGAAGTGGTGCAATAATTTGGGTATTAAGTTGTTTAATAGTTTACCCAAAACTGCACATTCAGTTAAATTAAACAGGTTTAGGACTGTTCTGAGAGACTGGCTTGCAAATAATCCATTTTATTCTATTAGTGAGTTTTTTGAAGTTAATATTGATGTTGTTTTCTAAATTTATACACTATACTGCTATTTTGACATAATTCTGTTATCCATTTTCATTCTCACTCTTATTTATGTATGTTGATAACCACATTTTGATGTGGTTCAAAAACAAAATCAAATAAAAAATTATGGAATACATTTGAAGGCAGAAAATGTCCTTTCAACCTCACATGAGGTCAACAATGGTTGTTCGTACGAATATTTTAAAAGGAATACGCCGGTACTCTTACACTTCCTCTCTTGATACTGTCATCCTAGATGACACTGGGTTGAACGAAACGCTGGTGGTATTAATTTCAACCCGACAAAAATTGTCTCTCCGCAAAATATTGGTTTATCAACTGACAAACAAAAAAGACAAAAAAGTAGCCTAAATTAGATATTTTAGGTATTATATCCTGTTTAGGTACATTTAGGTTTTTATACCCCGTTTAGGTATTTTTAGGTGCCACAGAATTAATGTGGGTGAATCCTATGGACATGATTCGAAAAAGTGTATGATCGCTTTTTGTTTTGGAAGTAAGAAAAAAAATAGGTAAAAGCCTAAAAATCCGGTCCCTAGTGATGACTATTATCTAGGCGATGAGACACCTTCCTCTGTTTGGGGACCCTTGGTTCTGACAGGTCAAGCTCATGTGTTCTTTTTGTAATTTTTTCCCAAAACACTTCAAAGTTATTATGAATTCCCTGGAATATTTGTATAAAAAACTGAATGAGACCGTTTGTTTTATGAAAGTTAAGGTTACACTTTGTAGTTTTACTTTTGTTGCATTTATGGGAGTAAAAATGTGTGTCAGCATATCTAAATGAGCAAAATGTTCAAATGACTAGAGTGGTGATGAATAACCAGAGGCTTTAGTACCAGCATCATCTTTATGGTTTTCAAAGAAATCTAAATGGAATGAAAGAACAAAAGTTGGTAGTTATCAATCAGGGATTTTAAACTGGGGGCTCTGACAGTGAACCTTGTTGGGTAAAAGGGCCTTAAATTGTGTTCTGAATCTAATGTGTTGGTATCTTTTATAGTATTAAACCAATTCACCCTTTTTGAAGACTCCCTTATCATATTGATGAAATCTTTAGTATGGTAATATTTAAAAACATTTCTGCAGTTGCAGTGAGTCTTGTAATTTAATGAGTGTATGAAACAGTGTAAATATCTTGCTATTCCGCGAACTTATGGAATCCCTGCCTTGTATTTTCCTCTTACATTTGCAGCACTATCATTGCACTGTCATCAGCAATTCTGGATATTTAACCCTAATCTTAATAAAATGTCACTACAGTATTGAAGAGACTGGCTGCATCTGTTGCTGACATTTCGTAGAATTCAATGAAATGTTCTTGCATCTCAAGTTCCTTTGTTATGATTTCAAGCATTTTGTTTACTGCTTTGTGTGACACCCACTTAAATTAAATTCACTTAGAATGGGAAGACACAATGAAGTGAAATAATATTAAACACATTATCTTCAAGAGCACTCTCTACTTCATTAAATTGACTACTTACTAGTTAGCCGGCTTTCAGTTGGACACTCCACCCATCGTCAGACTTTGTTCCACTGCTGAACTTTCATCCTGTACCACTTGATGGCGCTGGGGTGGTTTCACGAATTTTCCGATCAGCCCCAATTCGTTCTCCTCCGGGATGTCGAAATTTTGGAGGTGAGATGGAAAGAGCACCACAGGAATATCAGACAAGGGGAAACTGATAAGTCCGCAGTAGCTTCACATGTCTGGAATTCGGACCATAGCGTGATAAGAGAAGCAGCCTTATTGAAAAACCTCCATTACCCAGTTGAATTGACCATATTGGAAAAGATCTTCATTCAAAAACATAGGAATAACCTCCAAAATTTCGACATCCCGGAGGAGAACGAATTGGGGCTGATCAGAAAATTCGTGAAACCACCGCAGCGCCATCAAGTGGGTAGGCTACAGGATGAAAATTCAGCAGTGGGACATAGTCTGACGATGGGTGGAATGTCCACCTGAAAGCCGGCTACCCGTAACTAGTAAGTAGTCAATTTAATGAAGTAGAGAGTGCTCTTGAAGATAATGTGTTTAACCCACTTAAATGATATATCGCCTAAGTTCCATTGAATCTTCACATCTTTGATTCAGAAGCCGGTGAAAATTACTTGTCTTGTCCAAATGCTCTCTGATTGCCACTCCGTGCTTTGCTGAGTATAATAATGATGGAAATAACTTATATAAGACAATTCGAGAATTTTTAAGGTCTTGCAACTTCGAAAGATTCGTACTGGATGCAACATTCACTCCACTCTGCACTGCCATAACTTTGAAACACGATTCTTTGGGACACTGAAGATTCGTGGGAAATAAATTTTCTTAAAGCACTTCAATGCCAATTTTAGGCATTACCAAGAGAATTTTGCCAAAGCCAGTTGTGTTTACTTCCCCTCAGTTTATTCTTCTTAATTTTCATAGAATTCATGTTTATGATGGGTTATGTTCATTGATATAACTCTTAGGTTGCACTTATTAAATTGTTTTAATTATTAAATTTGCAATACAATAGTACATACGGTACATACAAATATATATAAAGAATTGTACTTATAAGTATTTTATAAAAGTTGGACTAAAATTGAAATAAACAAAATGATAATTTTAATACTATTTTACGCCTATAATTACACCTTTACATGCTTCTGCAGAATGAATTCTTGGTAACATTAGAGATGCAAAAGATTAACTTTATCATTTTTATAGTTAAAATGTATTTCAACAACTAATCATGTTATCAGGGCTCATTTAATTGGAGCAATAAATTTTACATGACCATTTACATTTATTACAAGCTCTTATTCCTTGTGTGGTCAACATTATCCTGTACCTTGTCTTCTCAGCTTCTTCACATCTTCAATCACACTTCAGCATACAGTAGGCCTACTTTACTTTAGAAAGCAGCGTAGTTCACATTAAATTTTTCTTTCGTTTTAATAATAATTAAGGAATCGCGCACAATGTGCATTTCTTAACCTAAGACTTAACCTACCCAGTCCTGAACCCGGGAAAGGGATTTTTCACTACTGAAAAATCCCCGGCCGGGAATCGAACCCGGGCCGTTGGAGTGGAAGGCAGGCGCGCTACCGACTCACCCACGGCGACGGACTTTTCTTTCCTTTTAAATTCAATGATACTAGCATTAATTTCTACTATATTTTAGATGCAGATTGAACACATGGAGAATGTTTTGACTGACCAGAATACAAATACTATTAAAATTCAAACTTCATTTTATTTTATGATTTGGCAGTTCAGCTGGTTGGTATGTGAAGAGTCCAGACATCTCATGAAGTGGTCAATTTCATACATTGGCTATAACACTTGTACATGCATAAAGAAAATTTCCTCTGAAATCTCTTATCCCTTTTTCTCTTTTAGTCTTTTATTTCTGCATCTGCTCTTGTTCAGTAGGCTTGCTTATACCAAGTAAAGTGTTCCCTATTACAGGCCATGGAGGCCCAGAGGGTTCCAGGAGGTAGAGGCTCCCAGATTTTTAGACAATCGGCACATGAAGGTGGTAAGGTTGTCAGCCTTATGCACCTGCTGCCTTTACCCCCAGGATTGCTCCTGGTACTCATTTCTGTTAGAGGCTGAGTCGACCCCAGGGCCATAGTGCCACCAGAAGGATTAGGATTATACCAAATAGGCTACATGATTATAAATGAAGGTACCGGTATGTCAGATGGTTTGGTACACAAATGATTTATTTCAATAAAATAATTATAAATTTCCATTCCACTGAGAATGCCTTCTCTTCAAATTACATTGCATACAATATAATATTCTGGACATAAGTTCTGTAAAACAACTCAATTCTATAAATGTCATTCATATTTTTGTAACATTTCAGAATTATTGCTCACATAATTGTATATATAACAAAATTGATTATAAGATCTGAAAATAAGCCACTAAAAATCTCATTCATTCACCAATGACATTCTAGTAAGATGAAATTGATACTAAAATCTCATGCAGTCACCCATGAAAATCGTGTATATCTAAAATCTTGTAAGATGAAAATTACAAAGATAAATAAATGCCCAGAATGGCATGAAGAATACAACGGCACCATACTTACCTTGGTGAGCAGAGGAAAGAAGAATTAGCCTATCTCTAATGACTGTTAGTGGTCTTTGGCCATTCATTAGCCAACAGACCAACTTCTTGTATCTTATGAGACACATTCTGACTCATTTGAACCCTCTTCTATCTTCTATCTTCTGTGTCCATTGGAACCCTTTTCTGGAAGTAAGAGAAAAGTGTTTATGGAGAACATTCATTATAACATGACCAATATTTTCTAACATATGGAAAAACCCTTTAAAAAAAGTGTGATTAATAGTTTCAGTGCAAGAAGCCATTCTCATCTCTAGGAAAGCCTCAAGTCACACATATCACATTTTTTCCTGTATTAGGATTGACTCAATATTGTTCTCAGGCAGAGTCTAATCTAGGAATGAAATTTCTTGTCGGGTTGAGGATCCTTAAGAAAAGGTTGAGTTTTCTCATTTGGACAACAAGGGCAACATCCAGGTGGGAAGTAGGGTCCTTGCATTGATTCCTGCCTAGATCCAAATTTTCATTACAGGTTACCATGGATATCTCAACGGGGTAGTATTAAATCAAATCCATGGAAACATTTATTGAGTGTTGCCCATTGATCTTAATCAACAAGATAATTATCACAGAATTCAGTATTACTTATGATATAATTTAGATCTGTTAATTGCACTGCTTAAGTTATACCATTGCTATTAATGATGTACCGGTACATAATAATAATTTGATAGAAACTATTCTTGAACCAGCCATTGAACCCAAACTTCTCTGAGCGACTTATTTATCTTGAGAGAATCCAGACCTTGAATTGCATTTATTGTGACTATTTAGCGAATACTCACAGAATTAAATGTAATGAATATTATTACAACCACAAAAATGAATAAAGCACATCCCTATTTGTGTCATTATAAGCAAGATTGCCTAAGGCAGGACAAGTCCGCCGCCATGGGTGTATAGGTAGCATACTTGCCTTCCACCCTGGCGGTATGGGTTTGATTCCTGGCCGGATAGTGGGTTTTTCAGTAGTGAAAAATCCTCAGGTTCAGGACTGGACATCACCCAGGGTGATAGGGTACCGGTATATTAAAAAGCCTTAAATTAAAGTGTGGTAGTGACTGCTAGAATAGGGTATAGGGTATTCACAATAGATCTATTAAGGTCGCAGTGTTGAGAAGCAGAAGGGCTTACATTAATCTGATCTAATCTAAGACAGGACAATCATTATCCTATAATGCGTGACTTTTCACTCTTTTCATCAGCTGTTTTATTTTTCTTAGATTAACCTCATCTTAGGCCTATTTGTATCAGTACTTATTATACGAGATTTGAAATACTTCTTCACCATACATATAATTACCCTATACATTATTTTCATCTCTTCTTTTGTTCATATGCAGCTTATATATAGGCCTACCTAGTCATGTTCAATGATTGTTTTTGATCAAAGACGTTACAGATATGAATATGTTTTGGTGTTCTGTCCTTGCATGTAGGTGCAATAAAATGAAAGTGATAAAAATAAAACATTAAAGTTATGACGATAGACATTTCCATTTGGATTGAATTTCCACATATTCTTACACTAGATTGGTCACTGATCAATGGCTAAATAGTCATAGTAACAACAAGAATACCAATGCAGAAAAAGAAAATATCCGACATTTATCATATTAATATCAACTTTTCAGTCTTGGTTAACTTATAACCTATAAAATAAGCATTTCTAGCAGATACATTACATCCTCACTACACTCTAGATGTGTGAACAATAGGGATCTAGAGAAAGATGTGGAATGGGAACAGGTTTGTGCTTGGGGAGCCTAGGGATCTAGCCATCAGTGTACAACCAAAGTTTGATTTCTTCTCAGGCCAGATTTTCTTCTACTAGACAACACATCAAATTGTTTAGCTTCAAGTAGTCATACAGCCATTTTCTTTTCTTTGGCTTAGAATGAAGCCGCAATTAATAATAATAATAATAATAATAATAATAATATATGTTCATTGAGGTTCTACATAGTAGAGTTCCTATTGAACATTGTCATACATAGTTATTGCATTTGATCTTAACAACTACTAAACAAGATGGAGAATGTTAAGGTATAAAGTTATTGGAGTTAAATTCATTTAAGGAATATATACTGTAGAACAGTATATATATATATATACTGTTCTACAGTATTTATTTTCTGTCATATTCTTAACCTCGTGGGGAAGTTTGTTGAATATTATAATTCCTATTGCAATGGGGTTCTTTGCTGCTACTTGTAGATTGTGTCTGCTTATAGCTATAATATATGCTGTTCTTGTGTCGTGGTCATGTATTGAGATTAGTTTTATAGGAATTTCAGTAGCTTTAGATACATCTCACTCTTTAGCAGTCATGAAGTTCATAAATTTCTTGGAATAAGCACATAGTTGTTAGTAACGTTTAAATTCAGCTGGGATGCAATTTGTAGCCTGTGTGACTGGTTGTGTTGAATGTTTCCATGGTTCATTACTATCACATTAGACAGTTGAAGTGCTAAATGGGTGATTCTTCAAATACGGGAAAATTTGCGTTCCGGAGTGATATTTCCCTACAAATTCAACTTAAAAAAAAATTAAAATAAAAGTTTGTTTCTACTACTCCCATACTACAACTATCAGTTTGAAATGTCACTAACTTTAAATTCTGATATTCCAAAATCGAATTTAATTCAATGAAATGTCATCCACATGTCCTGTCCCAAACCTCGGTTTTGTATATTCTAATGCATTTTTCCACAAAACAAAATGTTATTTCCTTTTCAACTTTTTTCCTGTCAATGAGTATGAATGGGTGAAGAATATTAACCCCTAAAAAATAAAATGAAATAAAATTGTCACCCCACCTAATGAACATAAAGAATGTCCCAAGGGTTTTTGGTCATCCACATGGCTGAAAAGAATGGAATTTTTCTGCAGAAATGAGAAATTTGTAAAACTGGCAACAGTGTTAGAAAGCCAACAGGGCAG
Organism: Ectobius pallidus; assembly: GCA_964059195.1. Classification (NCBI taxonomy): domain Eukaryota; kingdom Metazoa; phylum Arthropoda; class Insecta; order Blattodea; family Ectobiidae; genus Ectobius; species Ectobius pallidus. The sequence continues at coordinate 44,950,672 of CAXKWD010000004.1, read as the reverse complement.
CTTGTGGTTGAATTGTAAGGTTGAATTTTGCTTGCTTACAAACAGTTTGGGATTAACAAAGGACTTTGTATCATTTTCAAGGAAAACGTTTTTATTCCCCGTCATTAACATGGCTTCTAGAAAGTAGGCAGAAAGTGAATATTAATTAATTTTGATTATGCACTATGATAAACCTTCCAATTCAAAGTACCTGACTGAAGTTGAGCCTACAGAGGTTTAGAAATGGCTTGCTGAGACCACTAAAACTCCTTTTTTGTCATCCACATGCCTGATTTTTGTGTCATCCACATGTCTCATGAAGGGGTATGTGGATGACTCTCAAGTCATGTAGATGATAAATGTAGGATACTATTGTGTTTGCGGTGTCTGTGACCTGTACTTAAGATCTTAAAACTGATTAAATGAATTTCTGCTTGATTCCCCCCTCCCCCAAAACCATAAAAACACAGTCTCATTAAAATTACATTAATTCCGGAGTATGCACACAAATTTGAAAATTTGATGCAAATCAACTGAAGTATGCTGAGAAAAATATGAAATCACATAGAGAAAAGCAGATTGTTGCCAAAGTTAGTCATTAATGTGGCCTTCTGCCATCCACATGTACACGGATGTCATCCACATGGCTTTAAAAATATAAAGAAATTAAAATAAATAAAAATATAAACATTTATGCTCTGCTGGTGTCATATTATAATCAAGTAACCCCTGAAGTATTTTTGTGATTTTTTTTAGATTTTTTAAACAAAGTAAAAAATTTGGATTTTACACACTCCAAATTTGAGGAATCACCCAAATAAGTATAACAGAAAAAAAATTAATCGAATATAGGGATGATGATGAAGCCTATATTATCAAAAATGGTTACAGTCACTCTTATGTTTAGAAAATGTTGACAAGCAAACTGCTTACATTTTCTATTCGTAACACCAAAATGTCGACATAAAAATAAGGTCTACTCTCTAATTTGTCTGCAAATTGCAAGACCTTCAGATGAGATGAAAATGAAGGATGATCCTTTATTAATTTTTTTGTTTACCAATTAGAGTTTAAAATTCTTGATGTAGGCCTAATCTTAATAACATTTTTTATTTCATAGAATGAAATGTTGAGATGGAATTAATCAGTATGACAGCACATAGCATTTTCTTCCATGTACTTTCTTCCTAGACATTCTCAGAATAGAGCTATTTATTTGGATTGAAGTCTCTCGGGCTTCTAGTGAGGTTGCCACTGTCTCTGCAGCCATATTCTGGAAGGAAGTGAGCAAGTCGGAAATGGTGGTTTATTATATGGATGGGAAACCTGCTGAGAATGGGCCCATGAGGAAACAGAAAATGGTCTCATTGGCTGTTGTTGTGGAGCTCTCGTCTCTGGTTAGATGATGTCTACTTAGAAAATTCATTACCAGTTTCCAGGCCTTGCTCAACTGGATGCCAGTGTCCCTGTGGATGTTGTTACCCTTAAGTTGTATCTCCAAGGCCTCTGCTAGGACCCAGCAGCAATCTTATTTCCGCCTGCTGATAACCTTGGTGTCTTGGAATCTGACTGGGTGCTCGGTGTTGTATGAACGCTGGGCCACTGTCAACTTATCGGGATATCCCAGTCAAAGGCAACGGTGTTCCTGGCAATCAACTCTGAATGGTATGGCTGATCTGTCTGATGTAGGCTGTATGGCCCTAATAAACCCCAGGGGTATGTAATCCCACAGCCATTTCATAATTACGGGTGGGACATTCTAGCAAATTATAAAAACTATTTTTGTTTATTACTTATCTTAAATAATAAACTAGAATTGGTTCTTCACATTCTGTAAAATTTACAATACCTTCTCCTCCACACTACATGCAAAGCATTATTTAAAATTTATTTTAAATATTTTAAATTCACTTCTCAATATCTGTTACGAGTGGGACATAATTTGGACACTGATTTTAATGATGCTAAACAAAAGCTCATATTCTGTTATGCTATTGCTGTTAGGGTCTTAATGCTGTTATTAATGAAGGTATGAGGGATTAAATACAAATTATAAACTGTTTCCAGGTTGTCAGGTATATTTTCTCAAATGAAAATGGACATAGCTGATTACTCTTGACTACTTGGTATTAAAGAGTGTTAAATTCATGCTAAAAATAGCAAAAAAAAAGTAACTCAACGCAATAAATAAGTAAATTGATAGATTTTACACATGAAACCACTTTGGATACACCTAAGTCCTTAATATTCAGAGAATTTGAGGTTTTAAACTTATTTTTGGCCACCCAATTACAATAATTTTATAACTTCTCTCTTTGAGGGAAAAATTCCCATATTTTATGAAATGGCTGCCCAGTGGATTTTTTATTGGTCTTGTCAATTGGCATATTTTTGGAAGGGTTGTTCCAGTATTCATATGACACAAGCCACCAAGACACCGAGGTCATCGGAAGGCAAAAATACTACTGGGGCAGAGCCTTAGCAGAGGCCTTGGAGATACACCTTCAGGGCAACCGTATCAACTGGGACACCAGCCTATAGCTGAGCCAAGCCTGGAGACCAGCAATGAGTATTCTAAGTAGAGTCATCCAACCAGATACGAGAGCTCCACAACATGAGCCAATGAAAACTGACCATTCAGACCAACCATTTCCTACTTCCTCGTTAGCCCCCTCCCAGCAGGTCTCTCATATGTACAATAACCTACATATTCTGTCTAGCTTACTTCTTCTGAGAAGAGGGTAGTGCTATTAGCAGCTGATACCTCGGAATTTCTAAATCCATTCACCTGACTGGAAGCCCAAGAGACTCTAATCCATTACCGACATCGGGAAAGTCTCAAGTCGCTCTGTATTTGCTTTATGGAATTTTAATTTAAAATTACCTGTGAGGGCCCCAATCTTCATAGAGTCTGATGGAGTAAGGCACATCGTGGATAGATGTACCGGTAGTCACATTCTGCTTGTCTCTTTTAAGCAGGCTGTTGATAGTGTTTTTCCTATATTGAATCCACTTCCTGTTTTCCATGAATATTTTGAATAACTGTTGTTTTGTTGGCAGATTATTATCAAAGTAATGTATGATACGGTCCCATGTCTTATTGTCATTATATTGCATCATCCAATTTTTTGGGCACAATAAGCATTTCACTTGGGTTGTAGCTACTATTGCTCTGGTTTTTAAATCCTCACCTGTTTGAATACAATATTATTATCAGTAACTTTAACCTTCCTACTACTGTGGAACTTTGGTGGACAGGCTAGAGGAATGAGATGTAGAATGGAAATCAACACAGATAGGCCTGAGGATTTCACAAGAGGAAGAACCGGTGCAGATCGTCATTGAAAACTGGAAAATCTTATTTAGATCAAGTACTTAAAGGACATCTACTAACAAATTACACATACACAAGAAAATCAGATCATGAATTGTCAAGGTCAAGATGGCATAATAAATCTTACTACTACTTTTACGCTTTTCTTATGTAATTCCAGTTTTTCTGGCTTTTGTCTTAAAGGGGTTATTGCAAATACTTTGCATGTGTTTACTAGTACTTTACTAGCAATCTTTTCTCTAATTTTATTAGATCAGATTTTCTCATTTGCAAATTTGAAAGTCTTATTTATATAACTTTTTCATTATTGTCTCCTATTCTTATGTAGGGGCTGATTTGTAAAATATAAATTAGCTGAATTATTAAGCATGTGTAAAGAGTAGGCCTACCAATATGCTACATAGTTCCATAGCGAAACATTACAAATTTACTTTAGGTCTACTTTAAAGTTACTTACCAATACAAAAACATTGTCCTTTATACAGAAGATAAGCTTGCATGAAGTATGTCTCTACGACTTCTCCTTTGAACAATCGAGAGCCCTCTGTGTACAGACGTTGAGGTAAGGAGAGTCCTCTTTTCTTTTCTACTATTATGTTCAGTTCTTCTAATGCTTGGCATTCACCTTCAAGTATGAAGTGAGTATAATTTATCTTTCCTTTGCCATAACCTACAACAAAATGTATGGCTAGTAATGGTACTATGTTGAAGCATTTTATTTCTTTCTCCCATTTATAAACTCAGTTTTTATAGGCTGGCATTTTTGTAAGACCATGTCTTTCCCCACATATGATCTTTTTTTAGATTTTTATTAAGGACCTTTTAAATCTGATTTTATCTTCATATTGTAACCATGGTTTTGCTTTTGTACAATAATTTGGCCTATACAAATTTTAAAAATCTAATGGATGACACATGTCATCTCCCTACTCTATGCATGAATCTGGTGATTTTCTTGGTAGAACCAATAATAAAAATAGTTATTTATGATACAAGTTTAGTAATAGTAATAGTTTATTCTTACGTGTCGTAATATTAACACCCTTGGCGTTACAAAGGTTTTTCGCCATAGGATGTACCTCCTACCATTACACACTAACATTAACGTAAAAGTCTTGAGTAGGCCCTACCTATGGATTATGGTCTTGCTGTATCGATACAAGTTTACAGTTTAACTTTTTTGGAATGACTATAGAGTTAAAAGTGATGCGAACTTTGAGTTCCAAAAAATTAGTTTAGGAACAAAAATCATACATTAAAATTTCAAACTTCCTTGCTAAATTGATAAATCCCTCAGTTTAGTAAGAAGTCACATGGTGGAGTTTATTTGCTCGAGTTTTTCCTTTAATGTGCTCGTAATATTATATTTGTTATTATGAAAAATGCAAATATTAGACTTATCCTACAATGATTTGTGAACTTAGTGGTAGGCCTATAATATAATAAATTGTACTTTACTGTATTGTAAAATGACTGATTGCAATCAAAAATTCCCAAAGGTCAATAAATAAATAAACAAATAGAAAATAAATAATAAATAAATAAGTAGTTACTGATACTGTACCTAAAATGGTGCTGTTAGGCTCATATGTTTTCATGTAAGCCAACATGCAGCATTCCATTATAGCTGTATCACTCAGTCCTTTGAAGTATGGGAATGTGCTTATAGCTTTCTTCCTTTCATTCCATTGCCCCATAAGTGTTTCTTTTAGAATAGAATGAAAATATTCCCTCTCAAGTGTGAGAAAAGCACATGTTGCTGAAAAAAAAAAATGTAGGCTATACTTCTTTATTAAATGTATCTTGTTGACATAGAACAGTGTTTCTCTTACTGGGTTTCTGTATTTCTGAGACAATCATACATAATTGCAGTAGAAAAACGTGTAGATTTTGTATTTTATAAATTTGATTTTAAAAAATCAGAAGTCACAGCAAGACCCTTAACAGCAAAAGCAGAAGTTAACATCAACACAATTGACGCAATTGTGCAAGAAGATCGTTGCATAACAATTGCAAAGGTTGCAGATATAATGAATTTATCTTTAGAAACCAGATCTTGCCAGGACGGGATGGATCATGCACCAAGACAGTGCGCCGAGTCATCGAGCGTGTGCAACTCAAGATGTGATCAAAGAATCGGGCATTGAGTTCATGCCTCATCCACTGTATCTTCCGGATCTCGCACCTTGCGATTTTCACCTCTCCTCTAAAGTGAAAAAGGAGCTACGTGGTCGCCATTTTCAAAGTGATAAGGAGTTGAACAGCGTTATGATGGGTATACTGAACAGACTGTCAAAAAAGTGGCTTGGTGAGTGTTTCGAACTGGAAGAGTTGTATTTCAACAGACGGAGAATACTTTGAAAGTTTGCAAGTAAATTTGAATGAAATAAAGCCATTATGTGTTAATTACAAAAATAGTCCGGTTATTTATTGTTAGGGCCTACACCCTCGTACTACTGCAAGTAGAAACTTGAAATCTGCTAGTATAAACTACATACTCTCTTTAATGCATATCAGCCATTGCCAACTTGTAGATAAATCCTAATCATGGCCTCTAGATTACAGAAATGCATATTTAAAAATGCATATTTAAGTCATTTTTTGAAATTCTATAAAATTTTATATTTTTAAGGCATTTATTTTAGTTATACGTGATTATTTTGTAATTTTCGTGTCATTTGCTCCCATATTTGGTAATTTTCATTCATTTACTACATTGAATATATTAACATTTCTTTTGTTGTCTAGCTTAGCAATTATATAAATCCCTGGTTAACTTGTAAAGACTTACCATGAAGAGTGAAAAGTAATTAATTAGGTCTATTACTTACTTATTGTAGTACAAGTTGCTGTTCTTGGTATATCATGCAGCAATGAAACTTCACCAAACATATCACCTGGTCCCATTACCCCAAATTCTTGTGGGACCCAAATCTCAAAAAGTACATCCCAGATGAGTTTGGATATAACAATGTTGCCAGAACAAATGAAGTATGTGGCATGAGCATATTGACCTTCTCGCACAATCACACGATTTGGTCCGTATGTTATAAAGCCTGCCACAGCTATCAACCTCCTTTTCACATCCTGTGGGAAACATTACTTAATTTAGGAAAATACAACTGTCATACATCCATTACCATTCAATATCCTCACTCATGGATTTTCATCTGGCATCACCATCAGCTAATACCATCCATCATAATTATTCATCACTCAGTCATTTTATTGTTAATCGTCCATTTTAATGATTGGGTCCTACTTTTTCTGTCTGAAATTCTGGACACCCTAATAATACGGTCACTGATAGTAATATAATAATACTAATAATAATGATAATAATAATACTTTATTGCATCTTTACTTAATGGGTATATATATATAATAGTAATAGATATATATATAATAGTAATAAATGGGTATAAAATAACTTAAGCAGGTACCAACAAGGCATGTAGTATCGCTAACTGCGATGGGGCATGCCCATTGAAGCCATTAAGAAAAGAAAAAATAATAACAATAATAATAATAAAATCAGGTACCGTAAACTGATATAACAAAGTGCCAGTATGTTTTTGTTGAATCAATTATAATTGCAATTATGATATGCAGAAAATAAGTTTTTCTAATCAGATTAAAATCGACCAGATTTGTGATACCTTGATAATCGCGCACTCACATAAAAATAAAAAATAAAATTAAAAAAATCCATGTCAAATCGGCCGGCTCCGGATTTGATCTGGGGACCTCCAGAATACCAGTCCAAGGCATTACCATTTGGCCAACTCAGTCAGTTTCACGGTGTCGTTTGATAAGCGTAAGTGAAGGAATAGTGCTAACTGTCAAATTATACCGGTAGACAAAAATTAAAAAACATGTGACCTTTAATTAGTCGTTACTCTGGCACCGGTCAACCGATTAGGTCCAAAATTAATAGGCTTCTTGCCATGGACGTTATAAATGCGTATACCAAGTTTCATAAAAATCCGATAAAGCGTATTTGAGTTATATGGTGCTTTTAAATAAAAACACTAAATTGGGTTTGACGCCGGTACCGGTGAACCGATTTGGTTCAATAACAATAGGGTTCTTCCCATGGACATTATAAATGCATATACCAAGTTTCATGTAAATCCAATAAAGAGTATTTGAGTTAGGGCGCGTACAGACACATGAACAGACAGACAGACGGATGGGCGGACAGACGGACAGACATTTTTCGTCCCCCACACACAATCTCATAAAGTACCATACTGGCACTTAATAAAAGCAGCAGAAACAGCAGCATAGTAATAATTATTTTTATAGTATTTTATTATTAACCACAGCAATAACAACAACTATGGTATAAAATACTGTCTTAAAATTATTTGGAATATTATAAACCTGTTTAATTTTTACCTTTATCTTTTCCTTTAAGGGTAAAAATTTTATTTTCATTTTGCTAGGTTTATGTGAAATGTTTGCTTCTTATCTGTGAAGGAAATGTAGCCCATTGGCTTACCTGGGTGTCGAGATGGAATTTATTAGTATGACCATCCCTTACCCACCCGTCTTTGAGACTGATCTGCCTGCAGTGACTTTCACTTACTTTGCAGAGGTTGAGACTGATATTTACTTTTCATGTTATAATGTTCTTAAATAGACATGCCTGTTAGTTGCTGTACAGAAAATTTGCCTGTGTTATTACTGAGAATCTGATCTTCAACTTGATGTATTGTACAAATACATGTGTCAAACAATGACTCCTATCGCCTTTGAAATCAGCTGTCAAACTGTTCTTCTTATGGTGTTGCATAATACAGTATGTTATGATGTTGTCACGCAATAGTTATTTATGATATAATACCATTATATATAGAACTTATTAGGCGAGCATGAAATTAACAAAACAAGTGCTAGCAAGTACAACATTTTATGTTATTTTACACCATACATTCTAGTTTATATGATGACAATAGGTTTCATGACTACTTTCATGAAAGTGTTTTCATGAAATTAATTATATTCATTTCCTTCCAAGCAAATTCCAGTGCAGTCGCATGTTTCACCTTATATTTTAAGTTCAGGTAATTGCAATCTCACAACCATGTTTGGACTATGTATAAATTAATTCAGGAATTTCATGAAGCTCTTACTTCATCACTTTATAAAATGTGAACCAGCTAAACGTGTATGACGTTGAAACACATTTTAGTTTCACAAAAAGTCAATATCAGCCAAAACTAATCATTGTCATGACTCATGTAATGCAAAACTTGATTACAAAACCTAATTTCATAGTGTAAACTAGCCTTATTTCCCTACTATAAAATGTAAGTAATTATTTGCATGTGTCCTTACCTCTATTAGGTCCCACAAACCATCATTGGGTAGAGCTTAACATTTTCTTACCCATGGCTGGAAATTATTTAACTTTCTTTATCAGTTAGTTCAAATAGACTAAAAATACTTACATCTGGGTATCGCTTAAAACATTTGAGTCTCTTCATAGCCTTCCACAGTATTTTTATGTCACTTTCTGTTCTGTCATCAACATGTTTCATAAGTATTGTCTTCACCTAAAAATAAAACAAAATCAAAGTTAATCTTTTAATGTTGGTGCATTTAAGTTCCCGAGTGAACTGAACTTACTTATGAACTTACCTTATATGTCAGTCCAGTGACCTGTGCAGTCTTTTTGCGCTGGATAAGTCTGATGTTCTTGCCAACTTTGTCACTCACTGTCTTATCGTCTTCATCCTGCTCAGTCAACCAACTCAAGCAGTCTATAACTTTGTGAACTAAAGCTCGGAATCTTGTTATAGGAGACAGTTTCGGTTCTCGTTTTTTATGTGCTATCTTCTGCAATCATAAATCACAGAATATTTTAAAAAGTGTTCATTTTATGTGTACAGTCAACTCCTGATTATCCGGGATAATGGGTGGTAGCCACCTCACAGATAAACGAAAACACAGTTAAAACAAAATTATACCTAAACATACTGTAATTGAAAAATTATTTCAAACTTACATAAGTCTATGTGGAAACATCTTGCAGTGCTGGAATCTTTCACCATCATAGGTCATAAACTGTTTCAGCACAACAATAAAACACTGAGACTACTGTATTAACAGTTTGGTTTTGGCACTTTCAAGAAATTTTTACACTTTGCTGAAATAGTCTGTTAACACTTTTATTTTTTGACCGTATTTTCCTTCTTGCGAATATCGGATCAGAGGCTGCACAACATCAACTTATCAGTAAGTGAACTAAGTGAATATTTTTTAAAAGATTTTTTTAAGGAATAGCTCAATGGTTAATCCGCAAACCGGTTGATCTGCACCCGGATAATCACTGTAGTGATTACAAAGAAAAAAATTAATTGAAGGTAATTTAGGCAAACATTTTTAATCATGCTTAGAACACGAAATACATATTTTATGAATTACAGTATGTCTGTTTGTCTGTGCAGTACAAGACAATTTGTTGAAAGAAAAATGGTATGTGATACGAAATATGATGGTAGGCCATGTCCAATATTTGGTGATCCTGTTCTTGCATTTTCATTTTTTAAAAGTGCATGATTAAACCTGAATGTAGTCTATTTTTAAAATACTTTGCTTGCCTTTAAATTATTTTACAAAACCAATCTTTTTTCTTTTCTAGCATATTACAAATTAAAGTTCTCTCTAAAAAAAATGAAACTTATGTGACAAATCTGTGTTTTCATTTCATTTTGGATGAAAACGTGAAAGAGAACCACAATATAAAAGTGTCAAGCCGAAGTTGGAAGTTCACCCAGTTAGCTGCTTAACAAGCTACATGAATATACTGGTAAATTTAAATACAATGCTCTGTTGAAAGTTCATGGGGAAAATGGGAAAAATAATTAGGCCTACAGTACCTTTTCTGAACTATCCTCTTCATCAAATTTGTCAGTGTTGTCCATTTTCATTTCTATTACTTTTTTTTATCAACAGCTGTATTAAAAATATTAATATTTATGAGACTCCCTAATTATTCTCTTATGTATATATGCTTCTCGTTGTTCTTTTAATGAGCCTTGAATAATATAAACTTATGCACATTTATATCCTGTCACCAGTAGTGATGAAAACAAATTATTCAGTTCCAGGGATCTTTGGTAATATGCTTCTCAGTTCATTGTTCTGATTTATTGATGCCATAATATCATACCATGACCTACTCTGAAGTTATATGGAATAGTAATTGTTCTGAGATAACAGCATAGGCTTCCTTATTATCACAGATGAGAATCTTAGCTTTTGCATAACTCAGAAAAGTAATATTATAGGAAAAAAATTCAACGTCAGGGGAATTTTCTCCTATAATATTCTCATGTGTTGTCCAACAGAGACAAACTGTGGTTCATGAATACATATATCCATCTTGAATGTTAAGGCTAGTTTACACGATGAAATTAGGTTTCGTGACTAAGTTTCACAGCTGTTTTTAGCTTGAATCAGGGGCGTATTCTGAGGGGGGCTGAGGGGGCTGCAGCCCCCCCGAAACGTTAAGTAATGCTAATATGTTGCACATAATGACATTTTAATTTGGCAAATATAAACATCCTGACTCATGAAATCTGTGAAATAGAACTGCTTTGTCTAAGTATTTACAAAATTCAGCCTAAAATAGAATTTTTACCTGAAATTTTTAAATATGCTATTAAAAATGAGGTATGTTCTTTCATTTAAGTAAATTTATTACTAAACGTTCTGTTGTTGACTGAATGGCATAATTAGTATTTTTTTTTAAATAGTAAGTTATAAGTTGTATAAATTACTTAATAAAAGTTTAAAAAAACAACAAGGTTATTGCAATAAATTTTAGTAAATTGAAAACTATTGAATAAAACGTTGCTTTAATATTATACAATCGGTTACAAAAAAATAGGCTATGTACTATCAACAACTTGTATAGTCGGTTCCCAAAACATTCACTTACCCAAATAGCTGAAAATTTTTGAATTAACAGGCATATGCACAATATCTAAAATCTGACATAATATACCGTTAGAAATGTAAGAAACTGGTTAAATATGCTCGAATATTTTAATATCGAGCAAATACGATGCATTATTGCAAAACTAACAAAATATGCAGCATTAAACCATCAATTTCGTGTTATTTCTTTGATACCTTGTACATTTCAACACTAGCATGTGATAGGTTGCTTTATTAAAAATATGATTTTCATAAACTTCCGGGGCCTAATGATAACAGTGATAGACTTATAGCCCCTCCCGAAAAAATATCTTGGATACACCCCTGGCTTGAATGCGCATGCTCGAGATGTACTGACGACACTGAGTTATGACACTATACAGTTTCGGCTGATTCCAACTTTTCACGAAACTATAATAGTAATGTTGATATTTTACACTTATTTAGCTTGTTCGCATTTCGTAAAATGTTATGTCATATGTTTATATGGGATTTTAACAACTTGAACTTCAGAAATAAGATGAAATGTGTGGTTGCATAGAATCAAGAATCAAGAATTTTTATTTGCCATTAAATAAATAGATTACAATAGGCATCGTCAAATCATAAAAATATATACATAATTAAAAAATACACATAATAATAAAAATAAAATACAAGTTCTTATCTTACAAATTTAAACTATTACTTTCTCATCTATATTTTCATTTAGGAAATCCTCAATGGTGTAGAAGGCCTTATTCTTAAGCCATTTGGACATAGTCTTACTAAAATTGTTTGTAGGTAAGTGTTTAATTGTGTTTGGCAGTTTGTTAAAAAACAGTAGTTGTTGATGTTTAAAACTTTTATAATACTTATCCAGTCTAATATTAGGTTTTACGAGGTTTGATTTTTGTCTTGTATTATAGTTATGTTGTGTATTCTGCTCTTCGAAATCTTCTATATTTTCTTTAATAAACATTAAATTATAGTATATATAAATACCTGCCAGTGTCATTATGTTTAATCGTTGAAAGGCTGTTCTACACGAGTCTCTAGGCCCTAATCCATCTATAGTTCTAATTGCTTTTTTTTGCCATAAGAAAACCTTTAATGCTGAGGGTGAGTTGCCCCAGAGACGGATCCCATAGATTAAGTGAGTGTGGAATAGTCCGAAGTAAATCATCTTTAGTATTGCTGGACTTATACAGGTTTTTAATTTTCTTAGAAGGAAGACGACCCTAGCCAATTTTTTACACAAATTGTTTATATGCTCATCCCATGATAATTTCCTATCTAGATAAATACCCAGCAGTTTGACTGGTTTAAGAAGTTCATCATTTAATTCTAATGTTTGTTTTAAGGAAAATATGATATGTTCTGTTTTATTCTCATTTACAATTAATTTGTTTGCTGAATACCAGGCTTTTGCTTGCTCTAAAGATCTATCTAGTTCGGTTCGGACATTTAAGATGTCATTATCTGATTCTATTATAGTTGTATCATCTGCGTAAAGTACCGAAAGTGAGGAAATATTGCAACTAAAATCGTTAACAAAAATCAAAAACAACAAGGGGCCCAGCACGGATCCCTGCGGAACTCCTACGTTTAAGTTTGCTATATTTGAAAAGTTATTGTTTAAACTAACCATTTGTTTTCTATTATTTAGATAACTTACAAGCAGTTTCAGTTCGTTGTTTACAACTCCATAAAATTCTAACTTCTTACTAACTATAGCATGTGATACCATGTCGAAGGCTTTACTTAAGTCTATAAGGCTCATTCCAACTATATGTTTATTTTCAAAGCCTTTTAGGATGTGGTCTACAATGGTTTCAACCGCCTTAATGGTGGAGTGGTTCGGTCTGAAGCCAAATTGGTAAGTATATAACAAATTGTTGTCTACAAAATAATTATATAACTGGTTGACTATACATGACTCAATTATTTTACTTAAGATGGGAACTATTGCGATTGGTCTATAATTGTCAGGTTTATTTATATCTCCCTTTTTAAAAATAGGGGTAACTTTCGCAATCTTTAAACAATCTGGATAAATGCCCTGAACTAGAATAGTATTAATAAGAAAAGAGAGTGGTTCCAGAATTGCATCACCAACATTTTTAATTATGTAATTTGAGATCCCGTAGATATCTTCACTGCGTGAGTTACTCATATTACTAATTATCAATTTGACTGTCCTCATATCAACAGATTTCCATTTAAAATGGCTTTTAGGTTTGTGAGAACATTCAGTTAAGAAGTCATGATATGTAGAATTATTTATGTTAGATTTATCTTGATTAACATTAGTAGATATATTCGTAAAAAACTGATTAAATTCGTCAGGAGATATATGTATGTTAGGTTTACTGGCTTCGTTTATTCTACATTCCATTTTCATAACCGACCACGCTGCTTTACATTGATTTGCCGAGTTACTGATGAATTTGTCGTTTGCAGTTATTTTCGCCTTCATAATCATCTGACAATAAAATCTTTTAAATCTTCTATACAATTCCTTATCTTTTGCACTTAATGTATTTTTCCATTTGTCATATACTACCAACAGCTGAGTACGCAGCCTACCCAGTTCAGGAGTAAACCATTTACGGCTTGAGGCTTTTTTTGATTTCCTTCTCTGAGTTATTATTTTAGGACAATAGATAGTAAAATAATTTGTGAAGGTATTTAAGAAAGTTTTAGTTGTGTTTTCGGCATTCGTATTTTGATATAGTTGTGTCCAATCAATACCTCTCAAGCATTCCTTTAAGTTGGATAGTCTATCATATGAGATTATTCGCGTTACATTCATCTCATTCGTTGCTTTATTTCTTTCTTTTTTTCCTGGACAAGTAGTTATTTCATTATTAACTTTCCATTTCATCCAAATGCCTGCATGATCCGAGATTATATCTTGTTTCAGAAAATTGATTTCTAGATAGACAGGAGGAATAGTTTTAAGGAAAATGTGTGTAATTAGTTTCACGAAATCATTTTCATGAACGTGGTTATGAAACCTAGTGTCATCGTGTAAACCAGCCTTTACTGTACTAAGCCCAGTGGAAGCCCAGTCACAAATTATTGTGTCTCACAGTATTGCATATGACATAACTTGTCTTTCAGTGAGGTCGACCATTAAGGGTAATCATTGGTTTAGGTTAGGTGGCTCTAGGCCATTAAGCATGAAAAAGAGCTTCTCCTGCCAATTGGTAAGTTCTCTGGCACCTTCCTCTCCTTTTTATATCTTTTTCATTAAGGGTAATCAATCATAGGAGAGAAGTTCTATCTGGTGCTGTGTATTGAAATCTGAATTTTATATTCAAAAAACAATAAAACAGACTGTTAAAAACAGGTAAACAATACAGCAATACCTAAATAGGCTACTGTTAAGAATCATATCTAGGCCTAGCATTTTTTCCTTTAAAATCAAGAATAAGCCAGTAGGCCTACAATAAATATAACATATTTTTGTTCTTAACCTTCTGGATCTTTCAGGAAAGTGTAGGATCTCAATTCAGGTTGTTTTCCTTTATTAATTAGTGCAATATACAGCAGAACAATAAGGTCCTTTCGAAACACGCATTGTTTAAATAAATATAACTCTCCTGTTGATTTACATACTTCCCGCAGTAGTTACCATAGTGTTAGTTTATGGTCGCTATGATCACTAGGTGTATGTGTGCATATGTTCGTCTAGCAGAAAAAGTGACTGACTTTCATTACTGTATTAATATGTATACTGTGGGAGAGAGATTCTGTCTAGTGCTGTGAAATGAACAGTGGCTAGCTCAGTTGGTAGAGCAGATAGCCAACGGTCCTGGGTGCGAATCCCAGTGTCAGAGGAATTTTTTTCTATAATATTCCCATGTGTTGTCCAACAGAGACCATAATCTGTGGTTCTTGAATACATATATCCATCAGAAAAGTAAGATATAGCCTAATGAAATTAAAAACTTGTTGCTTATTACATGCCTTGGATACTCTTAGGGTTCCTGGGAAGTTGAAGCTTCCTGAGATTAACCCTAGGACTCCGAGGTTTTTTCTGTGACACAGACTCCAAAGGAGTAGGTAGGTTCAATGAAATCGCTAAATAAAACGATTTTAAGTGAGGAAAATTAAGATTTTATTAGAGAAGCAATCTTTTGGCTACTAGGCCATGGTTCAAGTTATAAAAATTGGAAGTTTTGTTCACTGCTGTGGTAGGCATTTTCAGAGACTGCTGGAGCGAAATATTTTTGTTGAACTCAGGCTGCTCAATGTGCTCTAATCTCATTGAATTCGGATATTTAACTATTCCTGGAGTGGGGGGTTTGATTGTCAGTGCAGTCCATCTTAAACAGTAGTGCTGCTACTTCCCACAATATCGGATGCTGTAAGTTGTTGATTCTGAGGCCCTCCTCCTTTCTATTGAAGCTGTTATGGTGTTTGAAGATTTTAATTGCCTCTCTATGTAGTCTTGGGTAATACTGCATGTTAGTGGATAGAACTTGTGTGTCATACATAATTTCGTGGTTCCCCTCCTTCAAAAGATCATGTTCTGCCATGGCTGATATGTCTAGTTGGTAGAGTCTGCATTGTCTTTCGATTTAAGTTACGATATTGAGTTTCATAGTGCTGACATACACTTTTCCACGACTGCAGGGAATTGTGTAGACTCCTGAGGAAGTGAGGGGGTCCGGAATGCCCTTGATGATACTCTTGCAATTTTCTCGCAAAACACAGTCTGAGGCCGAAGTTCAACAAGAACACTACACTCCTGACAGAGCTTCAGTATCCTCTGAAGATGCCCACCACAGCAGCGGCAGAACATTGGGTTTTAAAACCCATGGACCCTGGCCTAATAGCCCAGAAGAACGCTTCTCTCATAACACCAGCCATGAAAGTCTTCGCATATTAATATTTTATTATTTCCCTATTGAATTTAAACTGGTTTTTTACCTTTCGTCACTAATATGCAATGGATTTGATTAGTATGTAGCTTTAGCTCTAAAATTCCTGGTTTTTTTCTGTGTCGTGAACTCCGACATGGGTTTCATGAAACCCACTGAATGAAATAAGTTTAAGTGAAGAAAGTGAACATTTCTTTATTTTCCTGTTCATTTTTCAACTAATTTTATGGCTTTTAGAACATATTACTCATTTGTTATACTTTTCCTTTTTGTCTTTTGTGTGTGTGTTTTTTTGGCTCCTCTTATTTCAGTTCCATCAAACCTAATATTTCTATTTATTACAGTCAAATAAATACAGCAGTAGTCCGAACTAATTGGGACCGGTCGGATTGGCAAAAATTTGGATTAGTGGGGTTAATTTATAATTACATAATTGAGCTTATATATGAAATATACAAGCTAAAAATGTGCAGTGTTATTTTTGTTGTTGAAAGCCAGCTTGTGAAGAACATTCACCTTTGTTCATATTCCTGGAATTAACTTATGAGGGGTAATAACTACAGTAGTCGTATTCCTAAAAATAAGCAACAGACAGGCAAAGAGATGCAGCAGGTATTCACCACCCCCTGTTATGGTGATTTCGATAAAAGAGACAGTCCTTCCATTTCGCATTAACGAGCATTGGCGGCTTGTTTTTCCTTCTCTCACATGCAAATTTACATTACACACCGAATTTGTAGCGTATTCAGTCAAATCCTAGTCCCCACTGAAATATGAACTGGTTTGCGACCACTGTGAATCAGGGGCGGGGGTGCGAACCAGTTTGAAATTTCTTAAGAATTTTGTAAATTAGGAGTAATGACCTACATGTTTTCCCACTCTCTGTTAGCTAAGGACAGTAAAATCACTGTAGGGTTTGAGCTCTCGATCCATTGTCTTTGTTCTGAGTTAATAGAACAGCTATCAATCACAAATGTCGTACTGTGGGTATTGTGCTTAGTTGTGTTTTTATCCATTAAGGTGTTTTTAATTTTCGCTGTTTCATGTGTCAGCGGAAAGTGACTGATTTTTTTTTGTCTAATAAGGAGTAATGTAAGATACTGTTTGTTTTATTGATGTATTGTTAAATTTGTTGAGTGTTTATAAATGGGTAACATATATACACAATGACGTATTATTTTTACTGTTCATTTGATGTTCTAAAATATAAGCCCATTGGTCTGTGATTTCTTAATTTTCAATTGTCCTTTAACAATTTTTTGTGTTCGGATTATCCGGGTTTTCGGACTAACAGGGTTCGGTCTAACGGGGTTCTGCTGTAATGTTAAAAGCAGAATTTTGAGACTATTATTTTATACAGTAATGGAAAAAAAAAAAAAAAACACACACACACACAAAAGGAGGTATTTCTTAAAAATAATTTGAAACAAACAATAGTAAGCCCCTCCTTTCAGAGTTGGTTGGTTGGTATATGATTATTTAGCGACAGGGATATACAGCAACTTAGGCCAGTGACCATTGCTGGTGTGCTGGAATTTTGTCCCACAGGAGTTCTTGTACATGCCAGTAAATCTACTGACATGGGCCTGTCACATTTGTGCACACGTAAATCACCATAAACTAGGGCAGGGATCAAACCTGCAACCTTGGGCACAGAAAGCCAGTACAATACTGACTGCGCCACCCAGACCGACCCTTCAGAGTCATAGGGTTAAATGATCCATGCATGAAATACTAAGATTGTTAGCCTTATGAACTGGTTGCCTTTATCCCTAATGTGCTCCTGGTTTACATTCCCCCCAGGGTCTTAGTCTCACCAGAAGGTTAGGCTAATTGAAAAATCCCAATGTTCTCAACCAGTTTGTTTGTTTCTTTACTTATGTTTATTTAATAGCAATTGTGTACTGCTACACTTAACCATCACTAGTTGACATGGGCTTGTCTGATTTATGCACACATTGACCTGGGCTGGAATCGAAACAATAACCTTAGAAACAGAAATTAGTGCCTTAGATCTGTTCCATCCAAGCTGACCCTTCCAGTTTGTAGCACAGTGCCTCGACAAATTGTGTCATGACGTACCTCATTATGAAATCAAAACTAATCTAAGAAAGTACCGGTATGTAATTATATTTCAGCAGATTCACAAGTTTTATTGCAATACACAAAAATTCATCCTGCATGCCGTGGTAGCAACATTTCATTTATTTTCATATTGAGCCTTATGGGGGTGAATAACAACACAATTTTTATTTGCATAAAAGTGCACTGAAAACGTGTATGGTAATATGCAAAAAAAAAAAAAAAACAAACAAACAAACAAACAACTTATTCATCACACTTATGGCCGGGATCATCAGCCATGCTTGTCTCTTCATAATGTACTATGTTCTTCGGTGGGACCTATTGTGAGAGAAACAAAAGAAATATCTCAAAATATTCCTTGATAACTTCTGATGAAATTCTGGCTCTTGGTATTTTTACACTTGCACAGTGACAGTCATGCCTGATGTTATTTTAAAAAGCTGAGAGCAGAATCCTTTCCTGGACTATTGTTTTTAAATTTTGTCTCTCTCATACCCAACTTACTAAGACGGTGTTTTATTCTTGAATTTCTTCCATTGTAGTTATGTAGGCCTATAGATTAATATTAATTTGGATAAACTTTTACACTGACACTCACTACTAATTTATTAGTAATATAAATGACCTTGTTGGAGTAGTTTCAACTGCATACAAGAGCTCTTCAGCAACTGTTGCCCATGTTGCCAACGTTGAGGTTAGGAAGATTGTGTATGATTTTATTATATAGTAAATGTGATCTGAATTGTAGGTGTTCATTTAAGATGTTTGTATTGTCATGAATGGTGTGTTCAGCTGTGTTGAAGATGTGACCTTTGTCTTTAATGTATAAAGTTTCCATGTCTGTGTGGCATCTGCATATTCATGTCCTGTGTTTAATGATAGTTTATGTTTTGTTTGGGGACTCTGAATGTGTTCTGTGTATTGTGTTATGAAATATTGGCCGTTTGCATAATACACAATCTGGGAAACAGGCTTATGACCTGTCCCTCTGCCCTTTCTCAGAAAATAAGTGTACACGGTAACAAAATTAATCATAGATACTGGGATCTCGACTCAGAGGCTCTATGCTCCCAGTAGAGCTTCAGGATTTAAACATACATATACCTGGTACATATCACTCGACAGAGCGACCAGGTGTATTGGAAAATTCGTGAGTTACTAGTTTTTTGCTGTTCTAATAAAAAGATACCATACGAATGCAGCAGTCTATCACTCAGGGTCAATATGCATGGTTCCTGTACCATGTAGTACCTGTTCCTAAGGTATAGGTAGAGAAAGTAAAAATAGAAAGACTGGCACATAAATAAATGTGTATGTTAATGTTAATGTATTTCTCAATTACAGCATACTGGTACATGTATTGTATAAAAACTTCTTTTTAATACATATCTTGAGAATCCTATTGCTTGTATCCTCGCCTGTTGGGGAAAAAATCAAAATAATTAATGTTTTGCCGACATGTAAACACAACTCATAAATTTCAGCATATACAGTGAAACCTCTCCTTATGGATACCCCTAAAGTATGGACACTCTTCATATGTGGACAGATTTTTAAGTCCAAGCTGAAATAATATAGAAATAATGATAAATTCATCTTTCGTTTATAGACACTCGGATACGGACACAGACAGCTGTTTGACAGCCTTAAAGTTTGCTTTATCTCCTGACTACTGTCAGAACTTGGATTTAAAGACCTAATGTATTACCGGTACTAAAATGAAAAATGTAATTTTGATGACTATACAGAGATGTAGGCCTACTATAGAAATTCTTTAAAAATTAAAGAAGGCAATATGGTTCTCATACCACATGCCAGCTGACTAACATAAGCTGAAAACAAAGTCATATAATATATATATATATATATATAAATAAATAAATTAGGTTTTTAAAAAGCACTACTTCACTGTAAAACGTTCCCCATGTAAAATAATAAAGTCATAATATTTTGCCTGGCTGATGGGTCCAAGGTTTCCATTATTGTGAAATTGTATTCGACACATGATAGGGTAATAGGTTAAAGATTTATTTTTCGATCACTTCACTAAGTTGTTCTTACTTGGGAGACATGACACATAAACATAAAGGTTTGAAAATAATATATTCCATGAATAGGTTGAAGTTATCAAGTGTGCAAGAAAGTAAAGACTGTGTATGGGTTAAGTAACTATATTATAATTGCAACTGGGTATATGGGGTTTGCTCCACTACTCTTTCTTAAGTATTCAAAAGGAATCCTTACCTGTGAGGGCCAATATCCTCAAATATTCGTATAGAGCAAGGTATGTCATGGCGTGAAGTGTCTAAATATAGCGTCCTTTGTTGTTTCAAAATATTTTTGATTAGATTATTCGTATTTTTAACCCAGGTACGGTTTGCAAGGAACAGATTGAAAGCATCCTGCTTTGATGGGATCTGTCTGGCAAAGTAGTGTTTAATCCTATCCCATATTTTGTGCGGATTGTATTGTTTCATCCATTGGCTTGGGATGAGCAGACACTTCACTGGAGTCAGTGCAACCACAGCTCTGTTTTCAAGATTTTCTCCTGTTAACATAGTAAAGGAACTTTAGCATGGGAGATTTTTTTTTCATCTGAACGAGTAAATGCAACATCAGTTGAAAGAATGCCCTTCTCATGTGACAGCATTATTATACAGTGCTTGTCAGTGGTGGTTCTTCATTGAAGCATTTGAATCACCAAGTCTCTTATGTGCTTTTAAAACTATATATTATCTGATATATCATGTCTTTCAAAGTTAAGACTTTTGTAAAATATTTACAAATAATGTAAAATAAATAACTTCCTAAAGACCTTGGTAAAATATTTACAAATAATATAAAGTAACTTATATCCTAAAGACATCTATATATTAGTCAAAATATTAATATATTAAATAACCTGTAGATTATAACATGTCAGATGATTAATTAAAAAAACTTACATTTATATATATTGGTATTCTATGACAGGCCATTTTTCCCTGATACTGTACATGGATATAAAGAGTCTACTGATGCTAAAATGGTTAAAACAAAATAATGAAGTAGCATGTTGAAAATCTTTGAGGATAGAAATCAAGCTAAGTCATTGGGGAAACATCTGCACAATATAAAGAAAAATCTTATGTGAAACATGTAACTTTCTCTAGCCTTAATATATTCCTCATTCAAAGTCATATACCGGTAATTCGCGAGGCAAGACTTAAAACCCAAGTTTATGTATGCCATGAGTAACAACTATCCTTCAAAGAATTTATTGAGATAAATGTTTCAAATAAAAGCTTTAGCTCTTAGTATAATGAATTATAATACATAGGCCCTAGCAGTTTTCGAGGAAATGAAAAAAATTAAATTCTCATCATATAAAGTGGTTGTAAAAATGAAAAGAAAGTCATTGCCACACTTCATATCGCATCCCCAAAGAATGCACAACCCAAATAAAATCTGATGTAATGTACTAAAATAACTTTCTAAGCACATTCCACTCTGTAAAAAGATTTATCAAATCCACATATAAGGACATCAACAAACACAACCTGACAATGCAATCTCAAGGCAAAAATTGGAACTCCCTATATCAAAACCCACAGATAATTCCTGATCTACCACGCAAATCATCTGTAGCTGCCTTTAGATTGGCGACAGGCCATTACTGATTAGTGAAACATCTGCATAAAATTGGAATATTTCAGTCCCCAAACTGACCACTGTGCAATTCAAATCAAGAAATGGATTCGGAACATCTCAAAACATGTACCTCAGTGGCTAACTATGAGAATATCTACGAAAAATATTGGAGTGCAAGAGGACAAATGACTTTGTTGTCAAACATCTGGCATTAGAAAACAACAACAGCAACTTTCTAAGCGTGGGCAATACACCTCTCTTACTTCACAATCTGGTATAGAATAATAGGTCGTGTGGGTTAGAGTATGTATTCAGTTGTTTTAGTGTTATGTAAGATTTATCATTCACCAAGCAAAATAGAGTTTCTATGAACGGTCCCTGGCTTATAACTACCCTACAAAGATTTTTTTTTTAAATATTTCACATAAAAATTCCAGCTCTTGATTAAGTACCTCATTTATGAAATATAAACTAACTCTGGGCTAAAAACAAAATTTTCTTCATGTAAAGTGGCATTAACAGTAAGAGAACGATATTGCCAATCTTCTTGTCACACCCTCAGAAGGTACTTAACCCAAATATTATGGAATTATGTTTTTAAACGATTTTTCATTCTCGAGCTAAGCTGTTTACAAACAATTGGACATATAAACAGACAGACACACATGTTTCTAAAAACAGTATTTTTGGATTCAGGGAACCTAAAAACATGTAAGTTATTTTTATTGAAAACGCAACATTGAACTTTAGGATCGAACACAATACTTCCTCTACCTTTAGTACCTATAGTATGGGTAGAGGTAGTAAAGAATGGGCATGGTCAGTAAAAAGGAGGAAACGTAGGGGAAAGATATTCTAAAAAGTAGGAGCTTCAAAGAGAGTAGATAGCAAGGAGAAACTTGTTACATAGAAAAAAAACTTTTTTTATCTTGTTTGTTTATGTCTTGGTGTATTACAGGTGTTGATCTCAAGCCATAATGTAGTACAAGTAAATATCAAATCAGTAGCTTAACGTGAATGACACAAGCTCATCTCCCATATTCATCTCTTAACGTCGTTTTGTCAGAGGTGTAGAAAAGTCACCTAACCAAGTTCTTACCAGAGCTTAACCCAGTGATCAGTTTAAAACTGGATATGACTACTAATCCACAGAAAACCCCATTTATAATCATTATGAATAAATTACCATAAATTCAATTCTTCATGTAAATCCTTACTTTTAAATGAGCAAACATGTTGCTTTGTTTAGCTTACCAATAGAAAAACATTGTCCTTTTAGAATGTTATACACATTCATAAAGAAAGTTTCCACAGCTTCTCCTCGACACAGAGGGGCCCCTTCTTTATAAAGACGCTGAGGGTATGAGCTTCCTCTCTTTCTCAATACAACCACTTTCAGTTCTTCTATCACTTGGCATTCTCCTGATAAAAGGAAATGAGTAAAGTGCCATTTTCCTGTATCATAACCTGGAAAATAATCCCATGAGAGAAGTAGGATTATTATTATTAATAGGTGTATTATTATTTTGTCAAGCTATTTAATGCAGTGTATTCCGAAAGAAATGTCATAACTGATGTGGTAGCTGATGCAGAAATGAAAACTTTGTTGATGTATCTCCTTATAAAAATCATTACTTCCTCCATTCCATAATATGGTATAGGTACAGGAATAGGTTTGATATTATCGTAAGTGTAGTAGTGAATTGAACCCTCATCCATTCACACGTTCACTGCATACTACAAGCATACTACAAGCCTTGCAAAGTAAACAGATAGGAAGCTGAGTGTGGACATCATTCAAGTGGACACCCATTGTGGCATTCCAGGACAAGTAAACACATGCATAACCGAGGCAAATATGAGCAGAAGCTTAGCCAAATGTCGTAGTGCCATTTTACAACTCATACTCCAATTGAAGGAAAATGGTATTTTAAAGAAGGATGTCATTAAGACAGTTGCAAAGGAATTGTCAATATGTACAGATTAATTTGAATTATAATGCATTATTATGAGTAACAAATTGTAAAACACAATGCAGCATACACCTGCATACAGCCTAACCATCTAATTAATTAAAATTTAATATATCTGTACCATGTTGTGGTTCAAAATATAAGACCTGTTTCTATACCATAATATGAAACAGATGGAATATGTTATTTTTGTTGCCATTATCCTCCTTTTCAAAGCATAAACTATGTCTATACGTAAGAATGAGGTACCATTTAAAATATTTTCTCACTCCAATTGGAATTGTTTACATACTTAATAATAATCATTTTATTAAATAATAGCCTACTAAAACATGAAAAGAAATTATTTTCTCAACTCGTCACAGAAGCTACTGAAGTAAAAAATAAATAAATAAAAAAAAAAGAAAATAGCTTCTGAATAGTCTAAGTAGAGATGACAGTTTGAGGATAATTGTTATCTTGCAGGATGAATGAATCAATCAATGTATGAATAAGCCTTATTTGTCCCATGAAGGGCTATGGCCTCCTAATTAGGGGGAGCTCGGTTAGGTATCACATATGGAGGGCTAGTCCATATGATCTTCAACCTTCTAAGGTTGACTTGAAGTCTGTCTTGTGATTGTCTTTTCCACAACACTGATTTTGCACCACTGTTTTTATAGCACAGTCTTGTTATTTTCCTTTAGTTTTGCTCTCCACTTGGTTCTGTCCTTTGCCATTGTGGACCAGTGTAAGCCTGCTTCCGCCTTGAAGTCATCTGCCCACCTGGTACCTGGTCTTCCACGGTGTCTCCTGCCATTACGGGAGTCCCACGTTGTTGAAATGTGTGCCCACCTGTTGTTGTTGAGACGTGCAACATGTCCTCCCCATTTCCCTTTTTAGAAAAGATACTCAATCCAAATTCCAAAATACTGAGACATTTGACATCATACGTTTCTAGAGTTGAACTCACCCGAACAACACTTCATTTGTTTTCAGTAATTTCTCTGAAGAGGGACACAAAATGTTGTTTGAAACATCGGAATTTAATAACAGGATACAGCCTAACTTGAAAACCAAGTTAAATGTGACACTGACTGCAGAAGCCTATGTAGGCTACTCATTTAATAATAAATGTCTTTATTTTAAATTTTTTTTAGATTTAATAAATATTTTGTCTGAAGAAATTTTAGTGTATGTCCTGTTTTGATATACCACGAGGCTTAGGAAACACAGTTTAACTGTGGGAGAATACAAAAGCAGAAGGACCAACTGATATCAAAGTCATATTTAACCTTTCTAACTAGGACAAAACTATGCCACTTCTGTGAGTTTGTGAATATTTCAATTAGTGTAGTCCCTTTTTTGCTCGTTCCATGCCTATTTCATAACAATTAAACAAATGAAGAAGCTGTTTAAGAAATGTTTACTTTCATGAAGGAAATATTGTAGGCCTATATATACACATACACAGTAGAGTGTCAAGTATCTGAACTTCATTTATCATAAATGTCAGTAATAACTGAACTACCATTTTATTTATTTATTTTTACATTTACTGGATCCTTGTGATATTGGTTAAAGGATGATCATCTTACTTGTATTATTCATATTTACTTTACTGTACTGCATTAACAAGCCTTGGAATTCAGCATAGTATATGAAGTATTTTAAAGATTTTAACATGATACTGCAGGAAAGGATGAGCTACTACAGACTGGAGAAAGCTGTAAAATAGAGAATTGCTACATAATGAATAAGGGTGCAGGTGGTAGCGACACATACTATTGATAGGAGGATGTTTTTGAAGTGATTAAGGCTTTATAGTTAATCTGAAGACCCTCAGCAAACTTACCATTTTGCATTCATTGTTGGTGTGGGATCAAAGTGAAGCAACATTTTGTTGTCTCAGAAAGTGTATTGTAGTGTGGTTGAGTTCAGTTTTCCGGTCGTGGAAACCACATTAACGACCGTGGGTGTTGGCATGCTGACCACATGCCCCCAATCCTGCCGTTTGCCTATGGTAGATGATGTGGTCGGGTGTTAGGCCTAGTCCATTCAGGGATGTGCGCCACAATTTTTTTGGGGGGGTTTAGGAAAGAAACAAGCAACAGTCCATATGTGGAAAGTGGTAATTGCACTGAAGATTTTCCCAGATTTGTTTCATATGTCACTAAGATTTTCCCAAAATAATTTCAAATGTATTTATCCTTAATGTTGGTGGATATTGGATTTATAGAAGAGGAAATGGAAAGGTTATTTCTCTCGGTTTACAGCAATTACATAATTGTTGGATTCTACCGTTCAATATGTTTCTGTCCTTAAAATATTATATTCAATGTTGAGTTTGATGCATCAATACATTCAGTCAAATATCTTTATAAACATGTTAGGATTGATACCTCATTCAGATATAGTGATCCATTTTCAGATAGATTAAGGAATCTTTACAGATGGAAAATAAGTGTGATGAAGTTTGTAAAGTTAATTGAATTCTTAATGTATTTATTTACTTACTTAACTAAATATTTAGTTTTCCTGGACACCCGTCTAAAGTGGCAAAAAGTGAAAGCTTTGCAAGTGTTTACTAGTTATAAATAATTACCTAATATGATTTCTTGTGGTTCATAGCTAACCAATTGTGATAGAATACAGCATTCCCTGCTGGCAACTTCACCCAGTGTTTTGAAGTAAGGGAACTTTTTGAGAGCGTCCATTATTTCATCCCATTGTGACATGAGAGTTGCTTTTAACACTGCTGTGAAGTGTTCCCTTTCAAGAACCAAGAGCGAACATTCACCTGCAATAAATTTCAGTATTTACAACCTTTTTTATTTATTTTCTCAATATCATTATACAGTTCAATCTCAATATAATGTATCTCAGTTTAAAGTACTTGCATATTATAAATCAAACATTGATAAAAAATCAAGAAAAAATCAAACATTGATAAAATTATCTTTGGCTTTACATTTTTATTTTGTCCACAATTATTTATTAAGTTTATACACAGTATAGGCTATATACAGTGAAACCTCTCCTTACGAACACCCCTAAGATACGGACACTCCTCATATATGGAAAAATTTTTATGTCCCAACTGAAATAATATAGAAATCATGTTAAATTCAACTCTCGTTTACGGATACTCTCAGATACGGACATGGACATTTGACTGTCCTAAAGCTTGCTTTATCTCTTGACTACAGACTGAGTCCTAATGTGTTACAAAAATTGAAAAATTTGATTTGAGGGGACTGTAAAGAAATGTCATGAAAGACGGCTAGCCCTCCTAAATACTGTACCGTTAGCTGAAAGCAGGTGGATAAACAACGTCATAAAACTTTACTTGTTTGATGGGTTCAAGGTTTCCGCAAACTTGCATCCTGCACAATATGGTAGGGTAGCAGGTTAAAGATTTATTTTTCTGTTCATGTGAGTGTTTCATAAAGTTGTTCTGTGCTTCTGTATTTTAAGACATGGCACCTAAACGCAAAGGTTTATCAATCCATGGGAAAGTTGAAGTGATAGAGTGCACAAAGAAACTAAAAGTAGTGTTTGTGTGCTTGCAGACAAATTCTGTGTAGGAAAGATGAAATAAGTAGGCCTACTATTCTACAGTAGAAAGGTGACATATTAAAGCAGTGTCCTACTGGACATTATTTGTACCGGTAAGTCGAAAACAGTTAATTACTGTATTGAATAACTGTATATGGCCCAGTATTTTTATTTTTATTTTTTTTGCCTTATCTAATTCAAAATTTCAAAAATTTATTGTGGTGTATTTAGAGATAAACAAATATAAAATTACTGTT
This sequence comes from Ectobius pallidus, assembly GCA_964059195.1. Lineage (NCBI taxonomy): Eukaryota > Metazoa > Arthropoda > Insecta > Blattodea > Ectobiidae > Ectobius > Ectobius pallidus. The sequence continues at coordinate 44,923,056 of CAXKWD010000004.1, read as the reverse complement.
AGATTGGACAGCCTCCCTCCCCAGTTGCAGACAAATTGTTACGTCCCTTCATTGTCCATGAATGAGAGGTTTCACTGTATATTCTTTTCCCTGTGCTGTTTTGGTAAGAACAACCAATAATTGAAGTATATCTACTTCAAACATCTGCTCGATAATGAAAATATACAATATGGCACCTGCATGGTCAAAGTGTCAGATCTACTGTATTCTTTAGTAAAGTAAAGTGATCCCTATACAGGTCATGGAGGCCCAGAGGGTTCCAGGAGGTTAAGCCTCCCATATTTTGAACATTCGGCACGTGAAGGTGGTAAGGTTGTCAGCCTGATGCACCGGCCGCCTTTACCCCCAGGATTGCTCCTGGTACTCATTTCTTGTAGAGCCTGAATCGACCCCAGGGCCATAGTGCCACCAGAAAGACTAGGCCAATTGAAAAATCTCAACGACCTCATCGGGAATCGAACCCGCGACCTTCCGGTTTGTAGCGCACCGCCTCAACCACTATGCTACGGTGCACCCCATTCTTTAGTATCTTCAAATTTAAATCATGTTTTTCTAGTATAGAGAACCAGGGATGTTACTTTTGCGTTGTGTGCATTAAAATAAATTAGAGTACCGTACATCTTTGATCTGTATATTTGTGGCAATGGAGACAAAGAAAAGAAAGCAGATTTGCATAGAACTTGAGGTAGTATTAGTTGACAGTGGAATAAAATGTGTTGATATAAAACCAACAACGATATCAACTCTGATATGTTAATGTATAAGAAAAAATCCTTCAAATGTACGAATGTTCAGCAAAGGCATAGTGTATTGTGAAATATCTCTTATCATAATTTTGCATCAGATGCAGAAGTGAAAACAGCAGTCTGCAGATGGCTATACTCCAACCAAATGGACTTCTATGAACAGGATATTTTGAAACTGGTATTACGATGGGAGAAATGTGTTGAGAAACTTGGTGACTATATAGAAAAATAGACAAAAGATGTCCCTTCATGTGTGCATTTGTTTGTAATTATACCTATTGAATTCTTTTTTCTTTTTTTTTTTAAATTATTATGCATTACTTTTTGATCTTCCTGGTATTTGACCTTTTGCTGTATGTTTATATAGGTATTTACTACTAGCAAAAGAACTTGTTCTTCATGGTTGTTCAAACGTGGCATTGTTCTGGTTTTACCAGTTGGTTGGGTTCCAGTTTTGAGGGATTTTGCTATTTGTATCTTGTAAACTCAACACTGAGTCTACCTACTTGTGGTCGTACAGGTTGCAGTTCTTGGTACATCATGCAGCAATGACACTTCACCAAACATGTCACCTGGTCCCATTATTCCAACGTCAATTGAGACAAACTCCTGATTAAGTGCGTCCCAGGTCCTGATTGATATGACTATATCACCAGAGGAGATGAAATATGTAGCATGAGCATACTGTCCTTGACGCACCACCACTCGACCTGGTCCGTATAATACTAACTTAGCAACTGAAGTTAATTTTCTCTTTACATCCTGCAAAAACACATAAAAAATTAATAAGCTAGAAATTTAATAATTTTAATTGTTCTCTATTCTTAAAAGTTTCATTTCTGAGAACAAAAGTTCTCTCTAATATTCGATGAAGTGAAATGTGAACTACATGGCCAGCTAGTTGCTAGCTAGGGAGGGGGATCGAGGACACAAAGTACTTGTTTGTTTCTGCATAACCTTGTGAAATAATGTTGGACATTTTTCAATTGTGGGCTGCTAGACTTGTTTGCTTAATCACTTAGCATGCTTCTAAGCCATGAGTGCATGTGAAGCCATTTGTTTGCATTGAGATATTAAACATATTATGTTGTGTACTCTTGTACATTTGTTAATACTACTCTGGTTTACTGGAAAATAATATTTAACCAATTTATAATTGAGTTTTGTGTTACTCGATGGGAAACAAATATTATACCAAACACATGGGTGCTCCGCCATAGTGTTGGAAGAGTTCCGCTGCTCGACCGTTGTGTTGTTAGAATCTATCCGCTCACCCTGGGAAAATCGTGAGCTGTAACTTTTTGTGGCACAGTAATAATATTATTAATCACTACTCTCCTGGTCTAGTTGTAAAATCAAAAGCTTTTAAAACGTGAATTTTGTTCTAGGGACTTTTCTGAATATAATAATAATAATAATAATTATTATTATTATTATTATTACATACTATTTTTACATGACCATTGTATTAACAGAACACTAGGTATAGATGAATTTTTCTTTAGAAACTTTAATTTTGGATAGTATACCAAAACAAATTAACAATGTTGTTGTATTTAATATTTCGTATATAATGCACAGGAGAGTCAATTTAGTCTTCAAATAAATTTATCTGTAAAAATTTGTTATTGCTTCCCTAACTAAAAATTTCACTGCACACTACTGATGTATATATAAATTCTATCCTTATAAGTGGAATATGGATACAACTGGCTGTGAGATTTTGAATTCTTCACAGTTAATTTCGAATTTCCTACACTTTACATCACTATATTGTGCATAGAGAATGTTACTTGGCTTCTCTCGCAAGGGTTAGAAAGGAGGAAGAACCTTGCATGGATAATATACAAACCGGAAAATCTGCCCTCGGATAATCAGTTTGTTGTATTTGAAAAATTATACAATGTTACATATACATCTGAAGTTTACGAGAATAGCACGCCAGTTTCTTTGGCAATTTTATCTTTTGCAAATGTAGTACCAAAAGGCAGTAAGAGCAATTTAGCTTATGAACTTTAAATATCAAAAGATTCTTCCTAGTCACACTATAACTGTGATGTAGCAGAGTATCAATACTCTCAGAGACCCCTTTTTTAGAGAACAAAACTAGTAAGTTAGGCTTAATCTGTAAAGTAGGTCTGTGGCCAGAGAGGTCCTAGGCAAGCTGTGCCCATACTGGTAGAAATTTTACCAGTAAATGTTTCTAGTATATAATTTTAATTGACAAATGAAATAAGATCAGCTATCATGTATAGGGTTACCAGAAATCTTGATAAACCTGGATAAACCTATAATTTAGCCTTATGACCAGCATCTGGGGCAAATCTCTAAAATACCTGGAATGTTTTGCATCTTGAGGATTGCAATAAAATTATTCATTTCCTTCAGATGGATCAGCAACTCAAGAAAGATTAGAAGCTGGGTTTTTAGGTTTTTTAATTATCAATCGTTGCGGTAAAATTGTTTGTGCATGATTTGGGTCAGGTTCATGAATGTGTGGTTCATTTTAACCGTTTCATTTTGAATTTGTATGCTCATATGGCAGCATAATATTTGTTTTCATCATTTATTTACTTATATTTTTAACGTTAAACAATATAATTAAGAATAAAATTATGTAATTCATGCAATTTATGTAAAAACCATGCCATTGTTAATAAATATAATGTTTTAATTATTTTTCTGTAAATAAATGATTTCAACAAAACATCTAGCAGTTGAGTAAATAATTGCAGGCAAAACCTAGTCATATATATATGTATATACAAATACTCTAATTGATTTGTTTGTACCATGAAATAATGTTGCATTTCTTGAAAATATTTATATGATTACTCTTTTGACAGTTTTATCCTTAAGGCTTGATGGGTATGCTGTGTGTAGAAGGCAGCTTGGAATTATCCAAGCAGCACCATTTATTGCTAATAAATAAATGTTTTCATTCATAATTTTTATTTAATTTTTTTAAATTTATAAACTGAAAAAAACTTAAGATTTGTCTAGAGCAGGCCTTGAACTTGAATACCGATAATGGTATGGTTTTTAATTCTAGTCTACCAACACATACATTTTCAGATTACCCTGGGTGGTAAAAATAATGGATATTAGGAAGTACTTCGTTGCCCTCCCTTCACAATAATTAGGCAACCACCCGAATGATTCATTCTGTCTGAGGGCCTGGCATGAAGCCCAAAGATGATGGATGGCCTGTTAAAGTAATTGTTATAATAATAACTACCATTCTTCACCAGTCAAATCCATAGTTACCAATTTTATGAAATAAAACTTGAGAAATTAGGCTTTCAGAAATTATAATAATCTTACTGGAATCAAGAATGGTTAAGTTCAAGGTGACATATGGCTTGCTTGAGTTGGGAATGCAAATGAATTAGTTCGATGGTATTTTTTGGAATTTACTAGCTGTGTTGGATCCAACTTTGTGTATTGGTTAATGTGGACAGTTTCATTGAGGCTGAAGCATCAGATGGGAACTCCCAATACTGGAGGAATTTTAATAAGGGAAGGCATGTTACCTGATGTGAGTAATATAAAAGTCATATATAATTCCCTTGTGCCATATAATATTATGCGTGCTTTTGACAATTTATTCTGTATAGTACTAAGTAGACCTACTTATTTATACTTACATCAGGATATCGTTTAAAACATTTCAACCCCTTCATAGTCCTCCAAAGCATTTGTAGTTCTTCCTCTGTTCTCTCTTTGATACGTTTCATAAGTATACATTTCACCTAATAAGAAAAAATCTGATGTAATATGCTCTCATAACTTCTATCCTAAGCAAGGACAAAACTACTTTCTCATTTCACATTCTGATATAGAATAAGATACCATATTGCAGGGAGTATGCATTAAACTGTGTCAGCTGCATACAAAGGTGTATTGTTCACTTAATGCCTGAGTGCAAAGCTGTCTGGCTTATAACTACCCTGCAGAAAATTTTTGCAACAAAAAGTTTTTAAATGAAAGTTTTAGCTCTTGTGTAAGGATCTCCATGAAAGCATCCAGAGGAGAAGAAAGGTAAAAACAGATACATCCATTTGGTGAACATTTGATTTTGTTAGTGCTTCGTTCACTTATAGAAAGATAAAATTAATATAAATATGTTACGTATTTTGTTATGATTGGAAATTTTTAGTTGCTCTTCATTAATGGATTTCCTGGAGTTGTCCAAAGAATGTTATAAATATTATTTACAAATTTAAATACCGGTACCCCTGTAGAAAAAAAAACTCTGTTCATAAGTGGAATGGATTATTTCCCTTATTAGAAAAGTTCATTTCACTAAAAAATCAACCACACGGACATAAACTTTTCTCAGGTTTATGTGCATATTTTATTTTACTTTATTCCATTAAGAAAATGAAAACAAGCTGCCAATTTTTCAAACTGTCCCTCAGGAGCAGTTAAGTTTTACCTTGATTAAACAGTACATCTAATTAAACATGCTTATGGCACCGGAAACTGAGGATGAACGAGGTAAAATTATATATAATTTTGATCGATCATGGTGCACATGGTCATTATATAGTAAAGGATACAATAAAAGACAAACACATTCAATAAAGGTTCATATGTGTGAAATAGAAATTCAATAATTGCCTTTTTCTAGCCATTCTACAACTATTTCATTACATTGTTTCACATAGATCTAGTGTTAAATAATCTAAATCCTGTTGACCCTAGCCAACTATAATGCTATGCTTACAATAAAAATAAGAGTGCATGATACCTCAAAGGACAACCCACTACCAGGTGTTTTCTTCTGCTTTGTGAGCATTCGTACATTCAGTAGAATATTTGAAGTCATTCCCTCTTGTTCTACTTCTTCCAATAACCAGGACAAATTGTTAATAACCTTCCGGACAACTGCTCTAAAACGTGTGATAGGACTCAGAAATTGGAGTGCATCTCTTTCATCCATCTGCAATGTTAATATTAAAATTTTTAACTATGTTCTCTTGATATGAGTGGTAAGTGAGTAAGTCAGTTTGTTCACTTATGACTCGCAATGTTCTTTCAAAAAATCAGTGATAAATTAAAGAAAATTGTATATTCTAATACTAGCAGGTGCTCATGGCTTCGCTTACAATAATTAATTTGAAGATTAAAAATTAAGAGCAAAATAATTTAAACACATTATTAACACTTACATGCAAAACATTCATAAATTAAACAATTAATAATTATAATGAAACAGCTCAATATCTGGCTTTGGAGTGCATTCCACGATTAGAAAGCCCCTCAAATTCGAGTTCCCTGCACCAGAAAACCCTGCATAGTGAGTTCTGTCCAAATTGATCGGTGTTGCTCATTTAGGTCTGCATTCATTATCCCTCTTCTGTCTTTGTTGAAAATTTCAGATGTCTGCTTGCCTTGATATTATAAACAAATGAATCGACCAGGGTGAGATCACAGAATCGAAGCAATCGATAATTCCATGCAAATATATTGAAAACATTCATGATGCTTTTATTTCCAAGTTATGACAAAAGAAGGCAAAGCCGCCTGCAATTGGTTTGACAATTGAAATGTATTACTGAAACTGATGCGTTGACAGCGCAAAAAATTCTCTTTTTCTGCCAGTTTTTCACTCATAATTCGTGAACAAAAGCGAAAATTAAAAATCCTGCTTCAAGGTGAATTTGGCCACCCTTCAGTCTCTGTGTGTTTAAAATTTCAGATCTCTGCATGTACAGTAGATTTTTCAGGGCATCGCACAAAGACAGACAGACAGACATACATTTCCTCTTATTATTATAGATTGTAGAAGAAATATTTATTCCAGTTCAGTTCAATTAGTAGCAATTATGCCTTCTCTGGTTTTTGCATCTGAAAATCTTTAAGAGCTGAGTGTTTAGGTCCAGGCAAAGAATCATACATCTCGTGGAAAGAATAGCATCATACAGTTTATTAATCAACAAACATAGGCCTACTCAAATAATTTTATAGTACTGTTTCCTTGGTAATAATAATATTTTTATTTTATCATTCTAAGTTTGAAAAGTGAAATGTCAAAACTAGAAATTTGTAATGGTCACTTACAGTGTAGGGCTAGATTTGGCAAAAGGAAAGGAGATACTGGTGCATAATAATTTTGCCTATCATTTGAAATGAGTTAAGTATAGGTGGCAACAAGATTACTTACTGGAGGTGTTTCTGCCCGTGATATCTGGAATGGCACATGTGTGTTACAGGCAGGGTTGGGCAAGTAACTTACTTAAAATAAATGATTTAATAAACAGTATTATACACATCATGTACTAAGCTAACATTTAATAGATTTAAACAGTTTAGACATTAATCATTTTATTATTTGTATTGTACATTCAGTCATGGCTTTTATACAGAAAATAATCAGTGCAACTGCAAAATGAATTCAGACACATTATTAAAACTATTGAATTCTTTGATTATTAACATACTAGCATGTGCCCATGGCTTTGCCCGCGATAATTATTGCAAAAATTAAAAATTAAGAGCATAATAGTTAGGTAAATCATTATATTTATTAACACCTAAATCACGTGGACTACATACCACAATTAGATAGTGTCGCCTGGTAAAAGGGACCTCCGATTCGAGTTCCTTGGCCCAGAAAACCCCTGTATAGTGAGTTTCGTCCAAATCAAACAATGTTTAGGTCTATTTTGATTATCCCTCTTCCTTGTAGGTTGAAAATTTAAGATATCTGCATGTCTTGACATTATAAACAAATGAATCTACCAGTGTGGGCATATAACATACAAGCAATCGCAATACTTTTATTTCCAAGGTATGACAAAAATAGCCAAAACCAACTGTAATTGATTTAACATTGAAATGCATTTTTGAAAACTGATGCTTCGAAAACGCAAAAAATGCACGTTTTCTGTCCGTTTTTCACTCATAACTCATGAACGAAAGCAAAAATTTAAATTCCAGCTTCCAGTGAATTTTCCGACCCTTCAGTCCACCTATGTTTAAAATTTCAGATCTCTGCGTTCAATAGATTTCGCTGGGCATCGCGGACAGACAGAAGGACGAACACTTCCTTTTATTAATATAGATGGCACCACATGTAAGTCTGCAGTGGTCTGCCACCACGATTCCTAACTAGTCTAAATATCCATAAATAAGATATCTTACTTTTTTATTTCTTGCATCTGAACTCATGTAGCCTAATTTTGCTAACTGGTAAATTGTATTTTTTATTTTCCTCGCAGAAAGAATCCTATACTAAACTAAACTAAACTCCGTGGCGCTACATCCCTGGAGGGACTTGGCCTACCACCCGACCGCTGCGTCATCTCCCGTAGGCAGATGGCAGGATTGGGTGGCATGTGGTCAGCATGCCGACACCCATGGCCGTTATTGGTGGTTTTCATGACCGGAGCCGCTTCTTCTCTATCAAGTAGCTCCTCAATTTGGAATCACGAGGCTGAGTGCACCCCTACCAGACCTCCCTACCTCAGAAAAATCCGAGGAGGTACCGGGAATCGAACCCGGGCCGACGGATCTGTAGTCAGTGACGCTAACCACAAGACCATGCCGGCGGACAGAAAGAATCCTATGGATTTTAAAAATGAATCTTTCTCCCGTATTTTGGTTTGCGAGATTGTAATTTGTTACTGTTGTTGGCAGGAAGCACCAAAATAATTTATTACCATTGCACACTATAACTATTCTGTGGAAAAAATTATCTGTTTGTTGACAAAGCCAAAAACAGTACAGTTGTTTCTGGACCATGTAACTGAGGGTGTAGAAATTTTCTCGATCAACAAGCTCCAAATAAGAATTCTGTGTCAATGTTTTGAAATTCTATTTCTTGAACTGTATGTAAAATTGACATAATGGAACACGGTTAAAAGTTCGTAAGATGTTTTTACCTATTTTTGTGTTAATTACATATTTTGTTGTTAATTAATAATTAATTTATTGATTTTACACATCAAAAAGAAAACCTTTTGTACACTTCTTTGTTCAAATCAAGAATCATATGATACAACAAAATTGTCATCATTCAGATTTTGGTAGGTTTCCTAAAACATCCACTAACGAAGTCATTATTTAGCCATTTTGGTAAATTTTGAAGAACTTAATAGTTATGACTTCCTTTTGTATTAAAAAAATACTGAATTTAATTGTAAACCTTGTAGGCTAAATTTCTGCAATGTTCAGATATCCTTCGTATGAAAAACACATGATTCACGCTGAAATTCTTCTTGCGCCTAAGACCTTGTTCGAAAGTTGAAGTAATTAACTATGAAGCATTTGTACTCAGCCTTAAAAATATTATAGGCCTAAGGGAGAAAACGTGATTTGTCCTGTGTCAAAAATATTTTGTTCCATTATTTTTTGTAGTATAATGTCACATCCCGGTCTTCTTGGTGGCCCAGTATGACCCCATACTACCTAGTAGTAGCATAGACTGGCACTTGAAGTTCTGGGCTCGTTCCAAGTCAAAACCATGTATGCACAATATTATCTGTACTAAGATACAGTATTTTTACTGAAGACATTAGTATATTATGTAGCACCTTCAAATTTCATGCATCTTAGGTAAAGTAAAAAGTAAAAAATAATGATAATTTAAGAAAAATAGTATTGCTTTACCATTTCAGGTTTTACTCTTTGCTTAGGTGTTTCTTCTTCCTCTCCCATATCCATCTTTGTTTATTTTTAAAATAATATCTCAAAATAACAATTGCTACAAATTATACCTCATCCAAAATGAACATTTACTAAAACTAATAGGCCTACTATCAAAATTGTAGCACTTCAAAATCATGAAATGAACTCAGAACTTCAGAATAAAACACACAGGAAATAGAATAGTTTAAATCAAGCTTGCTTTCATGTTTCAATAGATCAGACTACCATGGAAACATAAGAATTGGTATATTATTTTTCACAAAGCCATTCTTGGAAAATTACACAGTATTTCCATGGCAATCTTAATTCATGTAATTTAGCTTATGTGGAGTGAGTGCTAAAATTAAGATGACCAGATGCAGATGGATAAAAGAGAGGACAAAATTAAATAGAACAAAAATCTGGTAGCCTCAACCTCCTGGAACCTGAGGGTATTCCAGTCTGTGTAAGGATAACTTTACGTATTATTGTTATTATTTTATATTTATTATTAGCCTGTATTATATTATATATTATTTATCACGTTTATTATTATTATTATTATTATCATCATCATCCAAGTTTTTAGTCATATTTTAACCAAATAATACAAATTAAGTTCACTGAGCATAAATATGGAATAGGCCTACATAATCATTATGTTTATTATTATTTATTTTTATTATTATTTCAAGTTGACATTTTAAAATATGAGAAAACTGGACGTTTTGGTATTTTTTAAAAATCCTCCTGAATCCTGGAGATGGGTTTAAATGGCATCATGGCCTACGAACAGCCAGTGTGAAAGAATTATCATTCCACTGTTTCTATCATAATTTATCATTATCCACACCTAGTCCCATACCAGCCGAAACCCATATCAGAGACCAGCTATGGAATTGTGGGACAGAAGATACATTCTGCCCATGGTCTTTTCAGGCAAGGTATTTGTGCGGTAGTTTTCCATTGCCTACTGTGGAAAGTGGAGGTCCACACCAGGATTTGAACCCGATTCACTTGGAACATGGGCACAAATGCTGGTGATGAGTTAACTAGCAAATGCATAACTACTATAGGTTCACTAAAATATTGTATTGAATCCTGAAATTTGTTGTCGATTTTCTGTATGGCTTTATTTTACTTTTACATCTATTTTACAGAAAGAAAATATTTTTCACTGATATCTCTAAAATGGCTCGAGTGATGGGATTGTGTTGGGATGACTGGATGCTGTCTTTAGTAGATTTGTTAACACTAACGTATCTTCCCAAACCTTTCTTCCTCAACCATCCTCTTCCTCTCTCTCTCACACTCACAGACTCTCTCTTTCTTATCTCGTCTGTCACCTCTCTTATGAGTCAGCCTGAGTGACACAGTCAGGGTAGAGCTGGAATTCTGTGCCATTGCAACCATTCCATAAGAAACCTCAAGAGGTGGCCGCTAGATGCCTGGACATCACCATCCTTGATTTATCTGTATCTTAGAAACATTATGCATTGCATAGGCCTACTTTGTCAGAAAGGTTCTGATTGCCCACTCTTTGAAAGGAAAAGATTTTCGTTAACAGGACACTTAAACTATTGTGGTGTTAAATATGATAAACCACTCTTAAAAGTTTTTAGCAAAAATTGTTGTTGTAGAGAATTCCATTATTTCATATGTTCTATTTTTAAGAGTTTATGATAAGTTTATTTAAGCTTAAGCAAAACAGGCTATTCTAGTATACAAGATAACAGGTACATTATAAATTGTAATTGACATAAAACTACAGCCCTAACGTACCTTATGGTGAAATAGGGCTAAAAGAAATTGTATATTATATATTGTATATAGCCTACAATGTTTAATTCCTCAAACTTAAGTAAAAGACACCTTATAGAAAACACCATACGGCAGTTTATTCCATAATCTAATGTACAAAATATCTCAATAGCTTCATAATGAAAATAAATCATGAAGTGAAGTCTTCATTTTCAAGTGCATTTGAAATCATATCTTCCAGCTGTCTCTTTCACCCTTGTATGTGTATCCTCTCCTGTAAATAGAAAACAAACAAAGAAGATAGATCTATTATTTTGAAAATAAATATTTATTTGCAATTGCTTTTAAGCAAATTATTTGGTTGTGTATTTATTAAAATACACTATTTTAACATATAGGCTACTAGCATGTGCCCGCGGCTTCGCCCGCAATAATTATTTCAAAAATTAAAAATTAAGAGCATAATAGTTAAATCATTATATTTATAAACACCTAAATCACGTGGACTACATACCACGATTAGATAGCGTCGCCTGGTAAAAACGACCTCAGATTCGAGTTCCTTGGTCCAGAAAACCCCTGTATAGTGAGTTTCGTCCAAATAAAACAATATTTGACCATATTAGGGCTTACAACATTCAAGCGATCGCGAAAGTTTTATTTCAAGGTATGACAAAAATAGACAAAGCCAACTGTAATTGTCAAACTTCCATTTAATTTAATTCCAAACCCATCTGAAACAATATGTTTTAATGTCTAATGTGATTTGGATTCGATAATTCTGTGTAAGAAGGGATTAAGTATTCTCAAAAACATTTGATTTTTGGCATTTAAAATCAGAATTTTTCAAAATCCTTTCTTAGTGAGCACTTACATTATGAAACGAAGGTACTGTCAAAATTCCAAGTCTCTACCTGTTATAGTTTAGGCTGTACGTTGATTCCTGTCAGTCAGTCAGGACAAAGCCTTTTATATATAGAGATTATAATGTATAGGCTACCGGTACTCATATTTTAGGTATTGGCCTAGGTAGGTCTTTCTGTTCTCATGTTTATGGGTTAGATTTATCCATGGAACACCATGGATAATCTCCATGAAATTGAAGCTATTGATCTTTTAATTGGTGATAGAGGAGCAAATCTATTTTTTTTGTCTGCAAAAAATTGTCATTCCTACTTAAATTATAATAAGTATATCCTTGGAAGCCCTCAAAGACTCTAAATATTTTAAAGAACCATCTCTACTCTTAATGATTACAATGTTTGATATTGCTTGCTCTAAAAATCTTGTTTGCAGGGTGTTCTGAAAAAGGCTCCAAGTTTAGAGAGGAGGTAACATACATCAAAACAAGAAATAATAGTCCTAAATTTAATATCTTCTGAGAAATCAGCAAGTGTTTACATCCCTGTCACAACAACATATCTTCTACTGTGAGTTTTTTGGCAAGAAATAAATGGAGAAAGACAATAAATAAATGTCCTATAAACATGGGTAAGCACGATACTGTACTGAGTATATCCGCTATAGCAAGTGCTCAATATGACCTCTTCCACCATAGGTCTGAGGTGACAGACATTGAAGATGCACTCTTGTTGTGTGTGTCATCGATGGGTGCTGCATATGCCATGGGCTTAAAATGACTTCATAACCAATAATCCAAAAGGTTAAAGTCAAAAGAACAAGTACCAATCCATTGCTTAGGCCTATTACAGTTTAATCTTGATATACAGGACCTCAATTTAGGGTAGGCCTACTTTTCAGTATAAATACATATTTTAAATCCCCATTCTTATCCCATACCGGTATATTATAATAGAAAGATATTTCTTTTTATGGTTCAATTACTTACGATCACTTCAGTATTAAGTACAACAAATTCAAACATTAAACAGTAATAATTGGCTTTTACATCTTTATTTCATCCAAAAATATTTATTAAGCATATATTAATGCATTTTTTATTTACAAATATTGAAAACTAGGAACCTGAATGTTAGTTTTGTGTTGTATGAATTAAAATACATATTTTTCTATTTGAACTGTGTATTTGTGGCAAAGGAGACAAAGAAATAAAGGAGATTTGCATAGAACAGAAGGTAAAAACGATTAGAAAAATTGAGTGTGTAATGAAACCGAATGATATAAGACAACAACATCAACTGTATTAATGGACAAAGAAAAACACCTTCATGTTACGAACGTTTCAACAAAGGCATAGTCTTTTGTGAAATAATTCTTACTGCATTGTTTATTGTAAAAACACAATGATTTTGTTTTGACTCATTGAGCTGTAAAACGTTTGGTTTTGACAAGATTTGCTTGTTTCACTTTTGAGAAGAAAGTATAAATATTTTTATTTTATTTTATTTATATAATTGATTTCTGAGTTAAGCTCCAGATTGATTTACTAAGCAGGGCTTACAGAAGAACAAAGGTCTAGTCTTTTTAAAAACCAGATTACAATTGTCCAGCCTCAGCAGATCTATACAGATTTGCAATATCTTAACAATTGCAGACTCTCATAAAAAAATAAAAAATAAATCATATCAAATTGGCCAGTTACGGGATTTGAACCATGGACCACCAGAATGCGAGTCCAAGACAATACCATCTCTGCCACCTCGCTCGGTTGAATGGTCTAGTTCGATAAGCATATGTGAGAGAATAGTATTATTTGTCATAGCTAACTGTATTGCAACTTCCAAAGCCATATATGAACACTGTAAAACAATAAGTTGTCATGATAACTGATTTGAATTTCATAAATTCTTTCTAATATACTACCATAAAATAGACAATATTCCGGTACCGGTCAACCGATTTGGTCCATTATCAATAGGCTTCTTCCCATGGACGTTGTAAATGTGTATACCAAGTTTTATGAAAATCCGATATAGCGTATTTGAGTTATCGTGCATACAGACACAGGGACGGACAGACGGACAGATATTTTCCTGTCCTGCATACAGTCATATAAAGTACCATACTGGCACTTAATAATTTGCTCTTCTGATACACTTTATACTGAGATTTCGCTGTATAGGTTCATGTTTGGTGATGTGTAATCCAAAGATGAAACTGACCCAGTAAACCCATGCAAATACCACATCTGCAGCCTGTCATGATATGGCACATTCTCTAGCAACACAGGCAATTGGTTCCGATGGATATCTAACACCATTTAAGTTGGTAAATAGAATGTAGGGTCCTTTTAATCTGACCCCCATGATCCCTGTCCATACATTAATTCTAAATTTATGCTGATATTTAATCTTCTCAAGAGCATGCAGATTTGCATCAGCCCATTCACCATACCATCTTCTTGAACTCCTTCTCATCAGTAAACAACACCTTCACAGTGAAGAGGGATCTTCACTGGAAAAGCCACTGGCAGAATGACATTCTGGCAGGCTGGTCTTGTGGCATCAGACCTTGCACACAGTGCACATGGTACAGGTACGGCAACTCTTCGTGAAAGACTGCCCAAACACCGGGATAAGTAACACCTTTCGATGTGGCTATTCTTTGTACACTTATCCCTGGATCATCATCCACTCGTTGCAATACTTGCTGCTCCATATCAGGTGTATGATTTGTTTTAGGTCAGCCACGATCTGCAGTTTGAGGTACTAGAGATCCCATTTCCAAAGGCATTGTAACAGGGTTGTGAACATTAGTTTATCCATAGCAGAATAACATATTTGCCATTTCTTGTATGGAATAATAGGAAGATTCTATTTGTGTTTGTATGCTGTCAGGCCCTAGAAAATAAGAGTACATTACTAAATTGTTAAGTAACATTAAACTGAAATTATATACAGTACCCTTCAACAGATATGACAATAACTCACCCAACTGGGACAGTAATACTCTTGCAAAGTACTTGTATTACCATCTCCATAATCATCCACTTACTCTATGGCAAATGGCTATGTACCTTTATTTGTATCTTGCCAAAGAGCTCACAGTTGGAGGTATGCAGTTGTGCCAGGGTTTGCTGATGTCTCAGGAGATATAAATAATGTTATTATCAGCATATTCTTGATATGTCTACTCTTCTATATATTTGACGCTGACGTGTTATACCAATGTATGATTTTCCAATTGCGAAAGAATGTCTTGACAGCAGCAAGAGAGTCATTTGGATATTCTTCAGCCATTCTTATGATTTCTATCACAACATTTTCTGCAACAACTTCAACAGTATTAGCAACATGTGTACCTGCCTTAAATACATTGATGTGGATGTATATAATCTTACCTCTGACATAGTGGACATTGCATATATCAGGATTTCTGCACTGCCTATATGATCTGTTTCGATATTTCCTACAGGAAATAATTATTATTATTATAAATTATTTTGTTGTTGTTGAGATGAAGTAAATACAAAATTATAATGTTGATGTCCTGCTGCATTATATTTATTCCTGTGATACTTTGATCCCATTTGAATCTACTACCATGGAAACCATTAATAATGATAAAATTGCTTGCAATTATTATCCATAAGAATGTATTCATTTGGTATTTTGGGGTAAAAAAGTATGTGGAGATCATTTTAAATGGATCTGCCGCAATGGTGTGGTTAGCGTCTTTGTATGTGTATGTCTGATAACCTGACTCCAGAACAGAAAATTACATGAAAACAAAATTTTGTATTTGGGTTAGATGTCTTTTGGGGATTGACACAAACATTTTTTAGCAAAAACTCTTTGAAGGGGAGTTATAAGCCACCCACTGTTCGTAGAAACTCAATCTTGCATGGTGAA
This sequence comes from Ectobius pallidus, assembly GCA_964059195.1. NCBI lineage: Eukaryota > Metazoa > Arthropoda > Insecta > Blattodea > Ectobiidae > Ectobius > Ectobius pallidus. Next base: position 44,907,143 of record CAXKWD010000004.1, on the reverse strand, counting down.
CAATAAAAGCTTTGCATCAGGTTCAAACAACCGAATAGGTATGCTGTTTGTAATACGGCCTCTTCCTATATCAGAATGTGAAGTGAGAAATGTGTATTACCCATGCTTAGGATAAAGAAAATTACATGAGTGCGTTAATCAGATTTTATTTGAGTTGTTCATCCTTCAGGAATGAGAAGTCATGTGGTAATGACATTGTCTTCATTTTTACACCTAATTTACATGAAGAGAATGTCATATGTAATATATTATCTGTATCTGTTTCCCTATATCTCCTATGTTGAGTTGAAGGGCCTCCAAGTAGAGGTTTCTGTTACGTATGTGAATTTTGTTACGCTTATTTTCTGAAAGAGGTCAGAGGGACAGGTGGTAAGCCCATCGCCTCTCAACTCCCCCTCCGGAAACTAAGGTATTACTTGGATGTGAAAGGGCCGAGAAATTTTGTCCAGAGGCTCTAATTTAGGGTTGGAGTTCTTTTTCATGCCGTAAATCTACGACACGAGGCCCCCCCAGCTTAAAGTCCCTCCTGGAGGACTTCGTGCCCAGGATTTGTACGTCCTGTAAACTCCATCGACCGTGGCCGGGTTTGATCCTGCAACCTTTGGATCTAGAGGCGGGCACGCTACCTCTAGACCACCTTGGCCGACTGTAATATATTATACTATGAAGCAAAATTTTTATTTGGGCAGAGGAAGTTGTGAGTTTCACAGGATATTTTTTATTTTATTTTCAGTGATACTTTTATAACTCATAATGTATAATAAGTTAGCAGTAAAAGGATTGAGATAATAAAAATTATATAGGCCTACTACTTAATATACGGTACTACCAAAATAAAGATGAACTTGACATTATGAGTAACTTACCTGTGAGGGCCGATATCTTCTGTTATTCGGATATGATATGGAATGTCATGGTAACTCACATTAGAGAGCTGTGTTTTCAGCAAGGTTTTTGCAAGAGTCTGACGATACTGAACTTGTTCACGGTTTTGAATTAACTTTCTGAAAACATCCTCCTTACTTGGAAGTTCATGTGCAAAGAAATGACGTATTCTGTCCCATATCTTCCCTGGGTTGTATTGCTTCATCCAGTGCTCTGGACACAGCAAGCATTCCACAGGGGTTAAAGCTATGACAGCTCTGTCCTCCAAATTCTCCCCTGTCAAACATAAATTAGGTTAGGTTAAGTTAAGTTAGATTAGATTAGATTAGATTTATTAATCTTTAGACATGTAAAGTCTTTAAAATCAGTCTTATAGGAGTCACTTTTAAAAACTGCCTTTAATTCCATTCTTGATATTGAATAGAGAAGGCTTGACTACAATGCAGTCAGATGACTGTAAATTTATACCTTTTGTTAATTATGAAATTTTAACAGGAAATGTTTGTTAAATTATAGCTTTATTTTATTTAAAAAAAAATAACTAAATGGTAGGTTATAACATACAAGGAACAAGTACGCCTATACATTCTGCCTCTACAATTTTAGAGCAAAAGTTAAGTTATAGCTATGCTAATTTTTCTGTCTTTTCTATTCATTGTAAAAATGAAAAAAATCATGACATATCGAGCATGCTAATTTTAGGCAACATGCACAGGACGTTTCAAGTACCCAGTGGCTGCATCTCTATACAGCTACCTGACTTTTTACTTGTTGTGAAATGGAGTAAGACCTCAGTAATAACGAACACACAAAAACCAATCACAGTGAGGTGGCCAAGAATCCTGGGTTCAAATCTCAAACCTTGTGGTGGCCAATTAGATGCCGATTATTCTTGGCTTCCTCTTTCACAAAATCTACTTAAGTTGGAGGTTGTACATTTTTGAATGGTACAGTAGTTGAATGGAACTAAAAACTTCAGTAATCTTAACATGTATAATGTGAGAAAGTTTGCTCCATTTACTTACTTTTGGATCGTTCTTGGGAGTTTAGATTAGGCAATTAAACTGTCAAGGGGAATCCACAGTGTGCCAGTCACTGATTTTATCCATCTTTCACAGGGTGAATCTGTATGGGTGAAAATTCAACCCTCATTTGAAAATTCTGACAATTAAGCTTTAATTGTTGAGATTCTAGCTTTTAAATTGTCACAAAGCAGTGCTTATATGTTATCAGATTAGTGGATGTAACTCAAGCAAGCTAGTGGCACAGTGTTCAAGGCTATAGGCTAGAAATCTCGAGATATATGGTTTGAATCCACTTCTTGGAGGGAATTTTAATTAGTTTTTTATTTTTATTTTTTAATTGTCCCATGTGCACAACATATCCAGCCCATTTCATCCTCCGTGATTTAATTACCCTACAGTAAGGGTAATTAAATCACGGAGGATGAAATGGGCCGGACATGTTGCATGCATGTGGGGGGAAAGACATATCTCAAAAGTACTGACTGGGAGACCTGAAGGGAAAAGACCACTGGAAGAGCTAGACTTAGATGAGAGGACAATATTAGGATAGATTTAAGGGAAGTAGGATTTGTGAGGGATGATTGGATGGAGTTAGCACGTAACTCAACCGTATTCAATTTAACGACACCGAAGCGAAAAAAATCTTCTGTTTTGTACCTTATATTATGTAGGCCTACATAATGACCCAGCATTCGCTTTCAAAAGTGTAATTCATTTACCTATTTTTGAGAGCTAATCAAAATGCTTCAGGGCTTCAGACTTCACACTTTATTAAAAGAATATGACAGTATTTAATTTTTTATGAAAAACTTAATTTGCCGTGATCTTCAAGAAGATGCTATAGGCCAATTAAAAATATTAGAAGAAATTACAAATTACAAATACAGGTACCAGTAAAATAAATAACAAATCAAATACAAGTACAGCAATACAATTCAGAACGTATATACAAATGCATAAGGATGAAATGGAAATTAAAATGAAAATTTTACACTATAGAAAGATTTTAATGTCTGAAACTTAATATGGGGGAATTACCTCTAGTTTCTGCCAGTTTTTCATGTAAAAGGAAATGTATCATTTAAGGCATGCGGGTACGATGACAGGATTCATGAACACAACTTTTTCTCTCCCGAGAATGAAGTATCTGTGTTTTAGCTCTTTTATGTAGAACATTTTGTTTTAAAAGTCTTGCCAACAAAATGTAACAAAAATAAATGAATAAAAAAATTACCAGAATGGGATTTTTCCGGTTTCTGTACGTATTTCCATCTCATTGACCATGTTCCTTTTGAATGTTTGTGGTATGTGTAATGTCAGTAAGAAAAAAATATTTCCAACCTCTTTTATGTACTGAGCCAGTATGGTTCTTTGGGTAATTTTTTGGGACCCTGAAACTATAGAAACCAACAACAATATCAAGGTACTGTGTTGAACATATCAACCAAGGGTGGATTATAAAAATGATGAAAGTAGCTGCAGGAAGTAAAATCCAAGAGTGAAACATTGAGATGAAAGTTCCAAGATGAAATGGCCAGGGTAAAAATTCCCAAGGGTGAAAATGATGGATTAAAGAGTATTTTGATTCTTTCTAACAAAAGACATTTCTTTGTTACAGATGCCAGTGTAAAAATGGTGCACAGGGTATGCAGAATAGGTAAGTTAATCCCAAAACAAAGTTCCTTATATAGGTAAAAGTTTAAAATACAATGAACCATCATGAATTTTCGGTTTTCACATGTGGCAGATTAGTTCATGTCAGATTAGGTTAACATAGAATACTTAAAAATGCCCTAAAATAAAATGAACCATTTTGAATTTTAATTTTTCACATATGGCAGATTAGATTAGGTCAGATTACGTTAACATAGAATACTTACAAATGAATGTCCTATTTCAGATTTTGTTAGAGAAATACAATGAACCATCATGAATTTTCTTTTACACATATGACAAGTTAGGTTAGCTTGTAGTTTATTTCAAAACCATATGCAAAATGTTTCCAACTCAAAAGCTTTAGCATTTAGTTAAATAATGGTAGGTAAATTCTCGGTCAGTGACAGGTTTTGTTATGTTAGTTTAGGAGCAATATACTGAATAAAACGAGGTTTATTATGTCTCACATTTTCTAGTGTATAGTTGCATGCCTTCGCATGTGCCAGTGGCGATTCTATATTGAAGCATTTGAATCACCTAGTCACCTACTTCCTGAAACAATATGCATTTCTCGAAGTATTATTTACAAAGATTATATAATTTTTTATAACATATATTTTGATCACCAGCATTTTGATAATTAGGAGTAATTGAATATTCAACTCCTTCCGCTTGGTGGAGTAGCACTCTTCTTTTTTTGGCATTTGCTCTGTATTTCTCCCTAGCTTTAGATGTTGCTGTTCGATGCCTTATAAGGTAGCTGGGCCTAGCGCTTCAAAAGAGTGTTTTAGCTTGCATGAGGTGTGGTGAGGTAGTCCCTTGGTTGCCATGTCAATCTTATTTTCATTATTCATTTGGAGCCAGCAAGGTATTTCGTACCAAACTGTGTTGTCAACATAAAGCTCGTTTTTCTTAAGAGTTTCTTCATTCGTTCGTGGTAAGATATGCCTGGCATGCTTCCATTTTTAGTGTGGTTTTGAATATAAACACATGGATTTTTGGTGATACAAGTGTATTTTGAGGTTCTTTGTTATAAGAGCACGTGACTTTTGGTTGTTCAAAAGTCCAATGAATCCAATATCTCACAATCTAAGTGCTTTAATATTATTATTATTATTATTATTATTATTATTTTTTTTTTTATTTATTTTTTTTATTTTTTTATATTTATTTTAGTGTTAGTATTGCTTCAATTTATTAGAGTTATTTTTCTTAGAAGTATTAACCATTATAAGTCATATTTTTGTAAAACACTTGGTGAGTAACCTTTTCAACTATGTCAGAGCTGCATCAGATGTGTACCGGTACACAAACATACACTATGTAGGCCTGCTGTAATACATTTTCCCATATTCTCAAAGAAAATAATATTTGAATTAGACATACCTATGCAGAAACATTGCCCCTTATAAATCTCATATGCTTGTAGGAAGAATATCTCAATAAGTTCTCCATGATGAAGTTGTTCTCCCGTTTTATACAATCGCTGGGGGTAAGATTTGCCCTTTGTTACTTTAACAACAACTTTGAGCTCTTCAATCACTTGGCATTCTCCAGATAGTATGAAGTGGGTGTAGCTGTATCTTCCCTTGCCAAATCCTGTAACATTATTCAATAAAATTTAACAGTAGGCTACTCATAATAATTAAAAGAGTAGTACATGTTTAATTTATCTTGTGACTGGTTTTTTTAGTTCTCTTCTACTAATTGTCGGCTGTGGTGGTGTAGAGGTAGCATTCCTGCCTCTAGAACCGTAGGTAGCGGGATCAAACCCAGCTGCAGTCGATGGATTTTTCAGGACTTAAAAATCCTGTGCACGGAGTCCTCTTGGAGGGATTTTAAGCAGGGGGGGGGGGTGTCGTAGATTTGTGGCACGTAAAAGAACTCCAAGCCTAAATTAGAGCCTTTGGACAAAATTTCTTAGCCATTACATGTCCATGTAATACCTTGGTTTCCTGAGGGGTCTGTGAAGCGATGGACTTACCACCTGTCCCTCTGTCTTCCCTCGGTAAATAAGCATAACAAAATTTACATTGGTAGCAGAAATCTTCACTTGGAGGCCCCGACAGTGAAGTAATAAAGGAAGATAGATTCTAGTTCTTCACATTTGCTACTTACTTACTTTTTTCTGCAATGTTATTTTCGTCAAAATTTCACCATTTATCGTGGTTTCTTACACTTGAACTGCTAACTCTAATTTCTAAATTAATCTTAACAGACCAACTGAATTATAAATCTGTAAAATTTAGTTATAATTTATCTGTAAAATTTAAAAATTAACATTACCTAGTATAGTTTCCTTTGGTACATAGTTGACAATTTGAGATAACATACAACATTCCCGAATAGCAACATTACTTAGTCCATCAAAATATGGGAACATCTTCATAGCATCTTGGCATGCTTTCCATAATTTCATAATTGTTGCTTCCAGTATAGGTTTAAAGTACTGTCCATCCAAAATAACAAATGAAGTTTCCACTGAAATGATTATGAAAATTGAATTCATTGTACATTAAATATGAAATACTATCTCCTAGGTTGGAAACCAACCCCACCAATTAACGAACCAATGAACCACTTACCCCACAACCAACAGATCAAACAATTGACTGACCAAGCACTCGACTAGGGAATAGATCCAAAAAATATTTCAGACTTCTGCAGACTCATAGAGTATGGCATTTAAAATTGTCGGGCCAACAGATTATTAAAAAAGTAAAGTGTCCTTATAAAAGTAATGAAAGCTCTTAGAGTTCCGTGTGATTGAAGTTCCTAGATTCAGGGCCGTAGCTAGGAAGTGGCTAGGTGGGCGACCGCCAAGGGCACAGGTACGAAGGGTGCAAAATTAACCATGAAAAATCCCGCCTTTTTTAGGCTGGTGCAATTTATCAAGCAATATAAATTCCACGTTAGTGGAAGAAATCTTTCAGGTTATTAAAAATTAATGCACGTGAACTATCTATACCTATAGCATAATGAATAGAGGAGAAAGTGTGATGACTGGGGTAGTTCACTGGTTCCGCCGCTAGGTAGCAGTTACTCTGCTTGAGATTCGCGGGAGCAAGATTACTACGGGCAGTATAGGAAAAATTGCAAACATTCTTAAACAAAATAATACTTGATTTTTGTCCATTCTGTAGCGATAATCTTAATGATTTATGTATAGCGTAGAGCTTTATCACTGGCACTCACTACTAAATTGCGGTATTTTTACCTGTTGGAGCGCTTTCAACCGCATGGAGCGGCCAACTGAGTTGCTGAAGATGGCCGCTCCATGCGGTTGAAAGCGCTCCAACAGGTAAAAATACCGCAATTTAGTAGTGAGTACCAGTGATAAAGCTCTACGCTATACATAAATCATCAAAATAATACATTAATCTGTTTCAAAATGACTCACCTTATCTAAATTGAATTGTTAGATACTTTTGACAATTTTCGGGCTGCTTTACACGTCTTGGAAGATCTCATCTCCATAAATAAACATGGCCGTGTGTAACAGTAATTTCTCAGATTGCAAGAAGCTTGACCGTAACATTTCGTTCCACATCTTTCCAAAAATCGAAGATGTTCACAAGCAATGAACAATTATATAATATAGGTATGAAACAGCCAAGGGATGATTTGATCTAATATTTTGTTGCCTAGAAAATAGGGTAGAGGGTACGTTAGTATAATTTGATGAGAATTTGTTAAAGAATGTACATTTGTATAGAAATAACAACGTATAATTAGGATAGAAAACAGATAAGGGATATTTTATAAATTAATATTAATATTACATTGTATAGAATATTACTGAGTAGGCTATTAATTTGTATTAATATTGTATTAATAGTAATATTATTTATATTAATATTAATTTTCTCCTGGCTGTATGGGGTAAGTTATGTAGGTGAAACACGGTCAAAAGTGTAGATCTGTGTGCAAATTATGTGAACAGAGATAATATATACTATGGATGGTTTGTGAATTTCAGGGCACGGAAAATGTCATAAGCAGCACTACAAAAATAGGGCGCGTGATCTTTAAAATTGGCGTCTCAACATCCGATAAAGACGCACATACGCAAAAATTGTTTTGCAATGCATTCTACATATATCACACAATATTCCAAAGCATTTTCCCTGATTTTTTCATTAAAAAATTTAATCCTCTTGCCTTAACTACAGCCCGCTATTTGCTCAAACCCTCGATTATTCGCCGTCGGCTGTAAATGATGTACGTCTTATGTTGTTAAATTATATTATTAAAAAAAGGAACAAGATATTAAACTAATAAGACATTTGCTATGATAATTATACATAAAAATTACTAAAATAAGTGAACAGAAAATATGATAAATAATTCAATAAATGCATAAATAAAAGTAGTGCAGATTTACTAAGTTAGAAAAAAGCTTCATTTACTCCTTTTCCCCAGCGGGTCAATCTTGCAGTATGGGCACAAGTAGTCAGTTAATATAGTATTATTATTGAGTCCACGAATAAATTATGTAAAAATTTTTACGTTATTGCTGGTATTTTATGCAAAAGATGCCTGCTAATACCTCAATACCATTCTGATAGCTTTAGCTTTAGAGTAATTACTATTACTCGTTAACCATTATAGATATATAGGTGGTACTCAATTTATAAAAATATCCAAATATTTCACTAAACCTTACAAGCTTGATCTCTTTCTGGACACAAAAATAAAATAATAAATGTCGCATAGTTAAATTTGCTTCACCCTCCAGCTCATTGTCGTCCTCAGTGCTACTACTGTCGGCAGGATTGATTACAAAGCGATCAACAATGGCATCGCTCATACTGTTACATGCTACATGCAAAAATGACTGACCAACTATATTATTACAACAGAAAAAGCCGAATGCGCAGATCTCAATTCCTTTTGTTATTACTATTTTATTATAAATTAAGTGTGAACTAAAATTTTTTATTTTAAAAATGTTTAGTTTTTTAATCACACAATGTATTAATGTACATTAAAATTAATTTCTGTAACTTTACATTGAATAATATGTGTTGTGATCCGCGGCCGATGCACGCTCTGCCAGCTGGCAGTACACATGCTGTTTGTTTTGATCAAGTTCCCTTCTAAGGCCGGCGCTGATATTATAGTCGCTGCTATTAATTTTAATTATATTATACTGTATTATTATTAGGGCCCGGATTCTGATGACCTAAAATTGTTTGAAAAATGACCTATAAAATGACCCCAAAATTTAAAGAAAATGACTTAATAATTATAAAGAATGACCTAAAAACTGATATTTTATTTATAAAAATTTATTATTGTACACACAAAATTATAGAATAATTTGTACATAATTGTTAAAACCTTTAATTCAGAGAGGATGTTGTAGGTCTAAAAAACTTTGATTTTTGCTGTGAATATTCTTTCCTTACGGAAATTTATACTGGCACTGAGGCACTGGCGAGTCAAACTTCGGCATTTCCTTGACTGAGACATGACAACACTTCAACATAGAGTGTGTCATTCTTGCATTAAACAAACACTTCAAAGACAGCACCGCTGGGGACGAAATAAATGCCCTAAAAATATAAAATTGCATACAATGTCAAAAAATGACCTAATAAAAATGTATTTCTATAATCTAGAGGCCATGATTATGATTTATCTACAAATTGGCAATGTCTATGCAGCATCAATAAAAAGGATGACATGTCATTAGAATCCGGGCTCTGATTATTATTGTATTTTTTAACTAAGCGATTTTTAAATTAAACAGTGAAACAATATTAATGTTTGTGTTGTTTCGTCTCTTGTTGATGTTGGCGTTGCTTCTGTTGTATAGGTAAGAGTGATTTCAGTAAAAAAATGTGCCAACTAAAACTACCATGACCATCATAGCTTAGTCTACATTAGGGCCTATTAGTTTTGATCTATTAGGCAGTGGTTTTTTTAAGAAATGGGACCCAAAAAAACCTTCTGCAAGCGAATTTAAGAAAATCAGTTTTACAGAAATTTAAAAAACTTGTTCATTTGGAGGGCGCAGATTTGTCAAACTCGCCAAGGGCGCAGAAGGACCTTGCTACGGCCCTGCCTAGATTTTAAAACATTTGGCACATGTCAGTATTAAAATTGTCAGCCTTCTGCTCTGATCACTTTTTCCCACAGGATTGTTTCTGTTCCTAGTTTTCATTTCTGTTAGAATCTGAGTCAATCCCAGGGCTATGTAATGACAACGAAACAATTTGACAAATTGAAAAGCCCAGTGATCTCATCTAGGATCAAACCCATGACCTTCTGGTTTGTAGTTCATTGTCTTATCTAACTGGTCTATGATGTAGGCCTACCCTAAAAGTATTAAAATGCTTACCATTTTCAATAAGCATGAAAACTAAACAAACTTAGTCATAATTAGTTAAGTTTATATAACCTAATATAGATTTGATGGGCGGACGAAATGAAGAGGAACGCTGGCAGCACCTGGACTAGGATGGCGAGGAACCGAGACGTCTGGAAGGAACACGAAAACCTCATAAAAAACTAAGAACAGACTAAGACAGTGAAAGTGAAAATAAGTGAATAGTGGAGTGAAAATGAGAAAGTGTAGACTAAAAGTGACCAGAGACCAAGACAAACGAACTCACAAGGACAAAGACAGGAAAATTCCACATTCTTAGCTCAAATGTGGGAAAAACAATCGAGCTACCCTCCTTTTAGGAGAGGCCATTGCCCTTTAGGGATTAAAGGCTATTTTTATTTATTTTTATTTTTAATATAGATTTGAGCAAAACTTACGTATGGTAGTGCAAGTAGCTGTTCGAGGTACATGCTCTAACAGTGAAACTTCACCGAACATGTCACCTGGTCCTCTGGTACCCACATCAATTGTGACATATTCCTTAAGCAATTCATCCCATGTAGTGATGGACACCATTATTTGTCCTGAGCATATGAAATAAATAAGCTGAGGGGGAAAGTGGCCTTGTCTCAGTAAAACACGTCCTGGTCCATAAGTAACAAACCCAGCCACTGCGGTTAGTTTCCATTTCACATCCTAAGAAAAGTTTTATAAATTATGTCAATAATTCACAGGTTCAAACTATGCTAGCTAGCAAGCACATATTTAGAAATCTGTTTCCAGGGAAGTCCTAAACTGATTAACCATAAATTACTGACATATTCCCCTCCCAATTGACACAAAACATTGATATTTTCTAACTAATGCTTTAAAAATATATTTTGGGGGTGTCCGGACCCCCCTTAAATACGTCCTTACTAACCAGACCTGCACAATTAATTTGTGTACCCAAAGTAGCAATAGAATGAAAGTCTAATATTTAGTTGTCCTATTTTAGGATTGTCATAAAGACACAGCCTGCCTGTAAGTTAAATGTAAAAAGATAATTTTAATAACTAATTATATTTGCGAAATAAAGGATAATCAATACAAAGATACAGTTGGGAGCTGACGAGATGATCCCTGCCATGACTATGAAGCTCTTATCTGCAGCCAATAGCAACGCTCCCCTACACTTGCAGTTATAGCACAACACCGTCTTTCCCCTGCATGCCACCACCAAATCACGGATCATCTCGTCAGCTCCCAACAATATTACCTTGCCACCTTTGTGTGCCATATGTCACAATTTGGGAACCTTATCCTTCCAGAAACTCGAAGGGTCTCCATGGCCCATACAGGGATCTTTACCTTTTAATACGCTAAGTATTAAATTAAAATAAGAAGGAAAATAAAAAATATAATAATATACCATGTATGAAAAATTGAATATGTCTTGTGAATAGGGTCTGGATGTTTATGACCTGTCATATTTTCTTCCCCATTTTTAATTCAGTCATAGCATTGATTTAAACAAGAATTGAATGTCCATGATTACTTTTATATATATTTTATTTGTCATATATTTGCATATTTAGGTCATATTTGCAGTTTAGGTCATATTTTGCATGTTTTTCGTGATTTAAGGTCTTATTTTGGTTACATTTGAGGATATGATCTTATATTCAAAATAGTTAAATGATTGATATTTACATTTCTAGTTAGCATGTCAACGTGTTCAGCTTAAGAACTAATTTGTGGAATGGCAGACTAGATGGATTAATATTCTGTTCAAGAATTCTACTGGATATAATTTTTGTTTTTACTCATTTTTGTCTTCCATGGGTTCGGAACTGTAACATGTCTTACAATCACCCTGAATGAGATTTTCAACAATTTTATCGTCGATTATATCGCAGTCTTCATTTGCATAACACAAAATTGCATTTTGATAAATGTCATTAACATTTTCAGTGGAAATATTACCAGTTCCAAAAGCATTTCAAGAAAATAATGTACCGTACTCTTTGTTGATAGTATTCACACCTGTATTCTTGTCAAAACTTTATATCACTGCTGTTTATTTCCAATTGATTTTAATCTGGTAGAGAAACTTATTTATCACTACATTGATTCTTTTTCCATAGTGTAAAAACATTAGATTTTTTATTTATGATTGATTATTTTTTAAGAACATATTTAATCGGTGCACAATGACTGGACCTTTCTACCAAGAGGTCATTTATAAAGAACTTTGTAATATTTATGGAGAAAAGGGTATTTTCCTTAGAGAAATAAAACTGTACATGAGGTAATTTAATAGATGTTAGAAAATGCAAATCTATTCCATAGTTCGACGGTCGTTTTGATCACTTATGAACATTGCATTGATGTAATTCTTGACTTTGTTACTTTCATCATTGACTAATTACCGGTATGTGCAAATGCGGGCTATTATTTTGACACTCAGGCTCAACGCCCAGTGGCAGGGTTCTACATAGAGGTGTCTATTGTCCCACAGTCTCCATTGTTGTTTAAAATAAAATACTAAGGAAAATAACATTCCATTTGCCAACTAACTCTTTTTTATGATTTAAGTTTCAAAATTAGGGTGCACATTAGATTTGATGATGCATTAGATTCGGGTAAATATGGTATACTTTAAAGAAATATTTATTATTGATATATTTTTTAATCTGTAAACAAATTGAGATATGAAAGACTGCAGCATTCATAATGTTGACGTTAATGTTAATTACGTGCCAAATATGGTATCGGTATGTATACACTGCCCTACTTTCATATTGTAATGTAAATAAACATTTTACTCACATCTGGATAAGCCTTAAAACATTTTAGATTCTTTATTGATCTGTAGAGAATTTTTTTGTCTTCATCTGTTCTTTCTTCTACAGGTTTCATCAGTATAGTTTTCACCTGAAATTTTTAAAATGTGCATTTAACTCTGGATTATCCATGAGGTGATTACCCACAGCTATTTCAGAATCATTCATTTTAATTTTGTATATTTTAGTCATTGCGTAAATACACAATATTTTCTGTTCAGTTTATCTAATGCATTATTATATCTTCCTGGTCAGTAAATGCACTCCTAAATTTTTGCTGAAAGAAATCTTTGACAAATAATATGTCTGTGAAGTGGTGCTACAAGTAGATTTGATTAATGCTATTATTAAAAGCTACTATGCAATTCTGGTCGTACAATATTTAATTGATAGAACCAATGGAAAAGTATGAAAATTATAATTGCGTAAACTGAGTGATCAGAGTTCATAGAGAGGTATATTTATTATCAAATGTAATGTTAGGAATTAAACATGTGATGTTGTGAGATGTGGCACTAGTCTCCACAGTCCACACATCACTGATTTCAGTATAGGCTAGATATCAGAGTTAGAAAGCTTATGTTGCAGATTATAGGAATACTGCTTATAGGCATAGGACATGCGAACTCAATATCCTTGCAGTTTCCTGCAGACCCTCATTCTTACACCTTTGCTAGGCTAAAGATAGAGTGACTTGCTAGGTGACTTCAGATTAAGCGTTTGCCTGGTATGCTTTTGTAAATTCTTAGACTTTTCAGTAGATGTCCCATTTAATGTGGGCGTCAGAGAAATACCTTGCTCCCATGTTATAGCTTGATCACGGTGCATTGAAAGTACGCTATGTAGCAAGAAAGGGGAATGTTGTACCATTTACTGCTCTATATAGCCTAATGTAAACACAATTAAAATGGCTTAACTGTTTTCATCTTCATTCCTGCAGGTCATACTATCATACACACTACCGTACCACTACAATGTGATACATCTAAAAAAAATTGACAAGTTTGCTTTGGGGGGATAAAGCAATCGTGTCCACAAGACTTTGAAGTTTAATCCAACCCCGAATTGTTCCTTCTGGGACACTGCACTCACAACCCAAACTCGCTTTGGATTCATCATTCTTAACATGATCAATGGTTTTCAGTTTATCAGAAACAGAATAGGCTTTTCTTTTTTTGCAACATGACAAACTTTGTGTGATATCCTTGAATAATGTTTTTTAAGACTCACAGATAAGATCAGGGACAGATTATTATTTTTTCCTTCTGAAAGTAGGATTTTTGGTCGTTGGGAACAATTCATTTGTGCAATGGTGATAAATTTGTGATGGAAAGTACCATAATTATGGCAACATACCTGAAATGTTAGTCCTTTGATTTGAGTTTTCTTCTGTTGTAGTAGCCTCACATTCTTTGCTACACTGTCTCCAAGTCCCTCTTCCTCATCTTCTTCAGTCAGCCAACTCAGGCAGCTTATCACTTTCCTTACACAGGCTCTGAACTTTGTTATTGGACTAAGTCTGGCTTTATTTTTTCCCTGTCAAATAATATGAAAACCTAAAGCACTGATAAAGACCAAGTTCTGAATAATATTGTAATATCATTAAAAGGAAGAATTAGAATAAAAATAATATAGAATTTTCATATTCTTTCATGTAAGTACATGACCACCTCAGTGAGCCTGTGTTTCCTTTTCTCTTGTCACCATGGCATTTCATCCCTTACGTGACAGGGCCTACCATCGGACCACTGAAATACAGTTGTTAAGAAGTAGCATGGCCTTAATATTTCGAGCTGAAATGCTACTTTCCCCCCAAAAATTACCCCCAAAATTATGTTGTTGTTATGATTATGATTATTATTATCCTCATCATTATCATTATCATTATCATCATCATCATCGTTATTATTATTATTATTATTATTATTATTATTATTATTATTATTATTATTATTATTATTATTATTATTATTAATATTAATTTTATTATTGTTATTATTTTTATTATAAGAACTAATATATTTTGAGATAAGGAGAATATAATAAGCCTATAACTTGTATAAGCCTAATAAATTAATAGGCCTACATTTTAAAACCTCAGACAAGTGGTGAGATGATGCACCAAAAATATAAAAGCTTTTCATTTTATACAACAGTTGTACAGCATGTCAATTACCACCACAGACAGTCAAAAGGATTGCACAACATTGAATTTTGCACAAAATGATTGTTATTCTATGGGTCTCATAAAAAACACCTATGCCAAAGTAGACATTAGTTTCCTATAAATAAGCGTAGCTGTTATTATTATTAAAACCTAAACCACTGATGCCAAATCAAGGACAAAACAATAAAATGCTCTTTAACTTTACTGAAGAAAGAAGAAAAAAAATGCTACAATTAAAATTCGATCAATACATTTCAGACATTAAGAGTATCTTAAACTTTGAAACATTAAAAGTCTATAAATAAAACTTAAAATGTATGTTCCATTCTTGAAGCTTTTAGTACATTTTTATGAAACGGGACAGTTGCTATTTTCTTGGAATACTGATGGGATGGCTGGGACACCTAAATAATGGGGCTATCCTGGTCACCGACCCAATTAAGAAGTGGACAGAAAATTAACCTAAAATGACGCTGTCTACTCATGATATCTGTGTGGTGGGCAATACTTTTCTGTCAAATCAGGAATGGGACGATGGTTTACACGGTACAGATCCAGTGCAGGAAATCTCATGGAAATAATATTAGTGACAATATTATTAATGTAAGATTTGAGGCTTTCCTGGCGAATCTTATGTAGAAAATCTTCTCGGGTTTGCAGCCAGGTGAGAAGATTGTTGTGGTCCAACGTTTCCGAGGCTGACGCTGCCTCCATCCTCAGGGAATCGACACTTCAGATTCCCTGAGGATGGAGGCAGCGTCAGCCTCGGAAACGTTGGACCACAACAAACTTCTCACCTGGCTGCAAACCCGAGAAGATTTTCTACAATATTATTAATGGCTCAGCTGCTGTTGCTGCTCTCTGCAATATCGCCAGAGTACAACTTGATATTGGCCTTAAAACCCCTTCCTTTGTTGTTTTATTGGGGGCTTTGCCCTCCAACCCCACCGATGTAAGCCCTTGGACCTCTTCTGTATTTCATGGCCAAAACCCAACCAGGGTCTTCCTCTGGACCTTCTGCTTATTAATATATTAATCCAATTTTCTAGTACGGTACTTATTATAAACAGTAATGGGAAACTTAGTCATATCCAATCAGAGATTCCATCAGACCCCCCTCTTTTTGGTTTCTTAATCCAGTTGTCTAGTACTGGTACGGTACTTATTGTAAACAATAACAGGAGAACCTAGCCATATAACTAGGAGAGCTCTTTCATCACTGAATGCATACCAGCATTAGATAAGCCTGTGCAGTAAGAACCAATGTGAAGAAAGATTGTTGGTATCTTATTGTCGGTTGGGAGACAACCTATGGGCCACGTACCAGCACCAAGCATCTCGCACAGATATAAAGCACTTTAGTAAATGCATGGTCAGCACTCCCATGGAAAAGAATCACTGTGTTAAACTCTCTTAAAGATAAAATTTAATATACTGTACCACTTCATTCTTCATGTCATCAAAAGATTGCTGAGGATGAAGAATTTGTGAAGACTTTTTCTCCATTGCTAAATCTTTTATAAAATCTCGTTAAAAAATTGTATCCAAAATCCAGGTAAAAACTTCCAAAATGAAAGTAAAATTATTGTAAACATTTAGTTGTAAAGCATAAGACTTATAATTAAAAAAAGTAGTAAAATATAAAGAAAGCTATTATGAAAAAAAGACCAGGACATTGTGCAAAAGCACTGGTACTATGGAAACAAACACTCATATGTTGTCAAGAATAACAATATTCTTATAGAATCAAATGCTTGTTTATTAAAGAAGGCAAGGATTAGCACGGGGGTGAAAGTAACATTGAAAGAATAGCAACAGCTCATTAGTTCACTGCCCGACCGGTTTGGTTCACTGTGATCGCTGTTGCCATGACGGCAGGTTTGTTTCGAAACATATGACAGCAATATACGAAAAGGCGTAATATCTGGTTTTTTTCTGCAGCGATCTGTATGCATTAGTGCTTGGAAAAGGAGGAGATATAATTAACATATTATAAAGATGTCAAGTAGCGAAGGTAAGTTAAAATACATTAACTACTTAAAACAATCCTGAATTAATATTTATTCCATGTTCTACGAATTATTAAGATTAATGTTTCGTATTCTTTGTTTCAGAAACGAGTGAAATATTCCTGTAAGTTCCCTGGCTGCGGAAGTAAATACTTCAGTATGAAATCCAACGTGAACTACAAAAACAAACATTTCTACAGGTTTCCGAAAAAATCAAACGTGAACCAACTGAAACATCAGTGCAATTTAGATGATAATGAGAATTGTGCTAATTATTTCATGTGTGAAGACCACTTCCTGGAGAAAGATTTCGTTAACCATACTAGACAAGTTATCCCAAAGCAGCTTGCGACTCGTGATTTACAGAGACCCAATCCCTGTGAATTCCCAATCAAATGTGGGAAGTGATCTCAAGCCTCGCCTAGTTTTTGTGAAAATAGAAAGTAAATTCATACTTCTGTGTATGACTGAGGTAAAATAAATTCAAGTGACAGGAAGCTACTAATATTTATGGTAATGTAATATTTTTAAAATCAGTTTTTATAAATATAATTCATTAATCAAGGGTGTTTGTTTTTTATTTATAAAGTCATCTAAAGTAATACATATTTCAGCAATCACCGAGACATGTATGTTGTGAGTAGCAGAAATTCTAGAAGGTATTCTACACTACGGTTTTTATAAGATCTGACGCATATTGTTTGCAAATTATTATTTTTTCTTATTTAAGGTGTTCATCATTTAGTGCATTTTGTGTTCAATGTTTTTAAAATATAATTGTTTGTATCACTATAGCCTGATGGTATTAGTGGGCTATGGTCATTACCGTAGCCCGCTAATACTAGTGGGCTATGGTTTTACAGAATTTGGAATGCATTTTCATACATGTGTTCTGGCACGCAAATTTTTCATTCTTACAGCTTAACTGCCCGACCCGTTGGAGCGCTGTAATCGCTTTTTGTTTCCGAGTTTTGACATGCGCTGTTCACTTCTAATAATAATATTGGTGTTCTGTGAGGATTAGTCTAAAGCAATGATGAATAAATTATGACATGCCAGATGTGGTCCTTAGACAAGTTTTGTGTAGCTAGCAAATTCGTGATGTTATAATAAATGGATTACAGTACATATTCTTTGGTTTCTCTTTCTACAGTATGTATGTACCTTTGATATTTGGCTAGGATTATTCAGTGAAAAGAGCAAAATTGTATACACTAAGAAACTCAATATTTACCCTCTTCTTATTTGAATAAAAATTCCATTGCACTGGTTCAGCACTAAGTAGTAAGAAATTAAAAATGTAATTTTTATGTCACAATATATTCTAGAACCTAAGTAATTGTGGACATTTTATTAGCCTTTTCTCTTTGGTTTAGTTTATTTTTCAATCCTGAAAGACCAGTTGAAGCTATTGTAGAATACTTCAGTATATTTTTGTGTACAATCATACAGTAGAATGTTAAAAATTATGCTTATAAATACACTAGATACAGTACAAGAAATTCCTGATTGTTTCACTTCAATTCGGTAAAAATCACATCCAATTCATGCTATTTGTTTTGAAGTAAGTACATAGTTAATTTAAGAATATGCTTCCTTTCTTTGTGTTATCCTAATAGAATATGGCACATCATGCATAGATGTATTGGTTACTTTGTTATCTGTTATATCTTTCACAACTTTTATCTTGTAATCCTGCCACATTCTCTGGTCTACAAATTCTCTGAAAAGATCCTCGTTGGTGGGAAGTTGCCGATTAAGAAATTGTTTGATCCGTTCCCAAATATTTGCCTGGCTATTGTGTTGAAGCCAGTGTCGAGGGCACAGCAAGCATTTCACCGAAGTCAAAGCGACTATACTTCTTTTCTTGAGGTTCTCTCCTTAAAAATAAAAAAATTGAGCAATTTAATAATCGAACATGAGAAAAAATTTAAAGTGTATTGTGTAGAGTTATACTTGAAAAAGCATAAACCCAATTTTTCTAGGAACCGACATCAAGGCCCATAACATCCATGCCATTTGTACCCCTAATAAAAGATTACACCCTCTCCCTGACCATCAACCATTGTTTCTGTTTTTTAAACATCTTTTTTAATGACCAAAAATCATAAATTATGAGTAACTTAATTACTAGGGACACTGTTTTCATTTATTCATTAAGTGAAATAGGTTTCTTTTTGTCCAAAACATTGTTTTAAGTTATAATAAGGGGTTTAATGAACTTTGAATGTGCTACATAAAATTCAACAAATACTACCTATAAAATTGAACTGAAAAATTGAGTTAAATTTGCTGAAACTTATTTTAAAACATTAATACGGTATAGAATTTAAGTAAGAAAGCCTAAACAATCAAAAGAAACAGTGAGATGCTGCAAATGAGACTTATGTTCGCATTTCACCTGTACAATCAAATTATACCACAAAACCATGGAGAAGTTAGGCGCAAGAGACAAAAATAGTTAATACTGCATCTATTAAATGCTAGCCTTCTCGAGATTTGAACCCAATGCATGAGTGAAAAATTCTTTATGGTTGGCTGTGGATAATGTAAAATTGATTATTACAGATTGAACTTTTTAAAAGGAATGCACCAGCAATGTTACTTCCATGCCTGCTCTCTTGGTCTTGTCCATCCCAGGCACCAATGGGTTGAACAGTGTTAATTTGAATGGCGGTTTTAGTTTCAACACAACAAATGGTGTTTTGTCTGTCTCTGCAAAATATTGATTTTTCATTGATAGTAAGGTAAAAACCTAAAAATTCAGTCCCTAATAACTACTTCTAGAATAGCCTTATTATTAGCAGCTGAAAGGAAATACTGTATAAAATTTGCAAGTTGTTTCTGGAATTTTTACAATATAAAAAAATTGAAAATTTTAGTTTAGAGGCCATTCAACATACAAAGTCATTGAGAAGGGGTGTGAAATTGGCAACACAGTGCCATACAGTGTTTTCCTAAATACCTAGTCCTCTTTTGATAATCACTGATTTATACCTCCTGCATTGTGTAGAATCATTTTGCGGAAATATACAGTTTAAAATTTCTGACAACTGAAAATCAATTACATTTTTTAAAACAGTTAATTGGCTTCAATCTAGAGGGATTAATTTCAAAAGATATATTTATTATTACTTATTAGCTTACAGGTTTCTTCTTAAAATTCTAACTTACCAATTCCAAAACATTCTCCTTTGTCCATCAAGCAAACTTGCATGAAACAAATTTCTAAGTGATCATGGTCTTGAGGCAACAGACGGAACCTTTTACGTCCATTTCTCTCTGAAATAGCTATATTTAAACTTTGCACCATCTGACATTGGCCTTTTAAAATAAAGTATACAAAGTTCCGTTCACCTTTTCCATCTCCTTGAACAAAAAGGAACAATTATTATACCGTAGTTATAAATCATCAGAAATTAATCAGTGGATAGTACAAATAATCTTATGCCTAAGATATAGATAGTACTTTGATATCAAAAGGTCTTCTAGGTATCAAAAGATTGTTTAATTCTGTTTTACCCTACTGAAATTCTTAGAATGATTTTATTAGACACCATTACCTCTTACCCAGGATGGTTTGGTTTGTAGTATATGATTCAATCTTGGTAAGATTGCAGCCCTCTTTAATGACTTCTTCGCTCCAGCCATTGAAGTATGGGAACATCTGTATTGCATTCTTGTATTCATTCCACTTCTCCTGCTCATGTTTCTAATAATAGTAATAATAAAATCAGGTAAAAGTGCCAGAATGTTTTTGTTTAATCAGTGATAATTGCAATTGTGATATGCAGAAAATAGGCTAAATTTTTTTTAATCGGTATCCGAGTTAAGCTCCAGTTTGACTCATTAAATAGGGCTTAAGGTCTAGTTTGATAAGCATATCTGAAGGAATATGTGGGTAGTGTTATTTGTCAAAGGTACCTGTATTTCAACTTCCAAAGCTGTAAGTTATATGAACACTGTAAAACAATATGTTGTCATGAGAATTGATTTGCATTTGATAAATTCTTTCTAATATATTACCATAAAATGGGCACTAAATTGGCCATTACTCCAGTACTGGTGAACCAGTTTGGTTTAAAATCAATGGGCTTCTTCCCATGGATGTTATAAATGCATATACCAAGTTTCATGAAAATATGATAAAGTGTATTTGAGTTATCGCGCGTACAGACACACAGACAGATATACATTTTCCTGTCCACCTCATGATCTCAGAATGTACCATTCTGGCACTTACCGGTAATAAATATATCAATACATTTCTTTTTGTCCCTTCTTTCATCACTGTTATAGGCCTTGAAAACCCTTACGGTTCCTGCAGGTTGATGCTTCTGGATTTTTTGGGGATCGACGTATTAAGAGTCAGCCTTATTCACTACCTGCCTTTACCCCAGAACTGATCCTAATACTTATTTATGTTAGAAAAGAGTTGATCCCATGGCAAAGACCCCTAAGTACATCCAAAGCGTACACTCGGGTACACATTATTTTACATTTATGAAATTCAGTAATAGTTATTTGTGATATAAGTGGTAAAAGATTTATTTTATTTTGCGAGTAGGGTGTTTGCAAAAGGTTGAGGTTGAACGTAGCAATCCTATGAGCAAAAGAAAATAATTGTACTGTGTGTATTTTTTAGACAGCTGTTAATATATTTTGAAAAATAATTATAAATATGAGATTCATTCTAGTGAATTATGTGTCATGTAGCCATATTGGAGCATTGGGCTTTTCTTCATGTGACTGAAATCACATTTGGTAACAATAGAGTGGCTATATTATAGTAGAAGTTATGCTTTTCATTCAAAATGTATAAAAAATTAAACGAAACATGTCCATGCCACTGCCATGGGCGTACGGTGAAATTTTGTTCGGGAGGGGTTCAATATAAAGTCGTCTCAGCTCCATGTCCTTGCGCACATTGTGAATTTTTTTTTTTTTTTAAATTACTGAACAGTTGTATTGTGATAATTAATACACTGTAATAAATGAATATGCAGCTCACTCTTTGAAACTGTTTTCCTTGAGATTCTATCCATTTCTCGTTTAAGCTAGAGTCTATAAATAAAAACTTTCTTTTGAAAAATTATCATAATACTGTATGGTGCATAGGGCACTTTTTAAGGTCATCTGCAAATCCACCGGTGGAAAAGCCTGATTAATGCCGATTCCTTCACAGTAATTTTGCGATGAGCTCGTGATTACTGTTGGCTTTACAAACAGATTGATGGATTTCAGCGGGAGTATTCGAGTTGTCGTTTGACAGATTCCGAAGGGATTTTTGCTTGCTAGTAATACATCACTGTTATTAAGCTGAAAAACTATCAACACCACAAGGTTTTAAAATTTTAATCTTAAATAAATTACGATAAATCTTAAATAATGCTTTGATTTGTACGAAATTGTAAAATATGTAACAACCGAATCATAGTTTTTTTTCTTTCTTTTCTTTCTTTCTTTTTAAATTTCTTCCATGATTCCAATCTTCGAAATATTGCAGATATTTCGGGAGGGGTTTCAACCCCCTGAACCCCCCTTACCGTACGCCCATGGCCACTGCAATGTACGAAACTGAGCCGAACAGCTATCAGCTTTCATGGATTAGTTGTAGGCCTACTTACCAGTAAAAGATCAACTACAACTAGGGCATCTTGAGTTGGCTTTACTGAAGTCTTACGGGAAGATATCTTTTTAATATTCCAGTGAGAGCCTTTCATTGCAGCTATTTCTCTGTTAAATGCTTCTTGAAACGATAATTGTGAACTTTGAGGTTTGATTTCTTCCGTATCTTTGTCTTCTGTTGCATTCTCTGAACCCATACTACTGTTAACTTTGATTTTCCCTTTAATATCATCATCAGAAGTTAAAGTCTCCATTTTACTCAGTAATTTACTTTCTACAGTAGAGCTTGTTAGCTCTTATTTGTTCACTTTCACTATGGAATGTTTAATCAATAACGTAGCAAACAGTTCAGTCAACCTGTTGAGCTTAAGGGCAATGGGTAGTCAAATGGTTGTTTCAACTGCTAGTAGGAGTGTTAAATTGATTTTCTCAGATAGTTGTAGGTCTGTAAGAGATGAATTATTGAAATCTTTTATTTGATTATTTATTCAGCTTTATCTTAACAGTTATCCGAACTACTGGGATCGAGGGTGGTTTGGATTTTCGAATATGTACAAAGTAGCACATTAAAACTTGGGTAAAATGATTAGAAATAAGTGGCTTAGCATAGGTTCCTACTGCTGGGGGCAGATGCCAAATATATTGGCCCTCTCCCCACAAAATATGATATTATTATTCCATTCATATGCCGCGGGTTTGATATTGACCAACAACGTTTAGCAGTTCCTCGGATATAGACCAATAACGATCGTTTGCAACAACAATATGTAACAATACGTAACTTTCAGTTTCCTCGTTTTCAACTTAGTATTGCTTCTCAATGCACAAGCTTCCTGATGCCCTCAGAAAAAAACATAATGTTCTTGATGAGTTATAAATAGGCTTAACTTAACTCATCAAGAGCATTATGTTATCTTGCTTGATTCCTTGTTGAGTATTCTGGGATTTCACGAATAGGAAGTATAATTTATGTGTTTTTTATTCGTGTTCAAGAAGCATACAGGATCATTCACAATAATTACTTATAACATTATAGAAAATAAATAATAATGCATATCATAACATAGACACTTATTATTAGACTATGAAAAAAAAAATCTAAGTAGCACTTGCTGAAATGTGAAGCTTTCCACAAAAAATATGATGTGTTACAAGCACATAACTTTATACTAAGCTTAGCCAATACAACTTTCTCAGTTCAAATTCTGATATAGGATAAGAAACCACATTGCAGGGAGTGCATGTTCAGATGTTTCAGCTTCATGCAAAGATGTATTGTTCACCATGAATGTATTGTACGAATGATGGCTACCTTATAACTTAGAAAATGTGTACGAAAAGATATATGAAATAAAAGTTTTAGCTCTTAGTATAAGCATTAAACACCTCATGTACAGAATTAAAAAAAAATTGTTAGAGCTATTTTCGAGAAAATCACAATATATATTTTCATTTAAAGGGGTAACAGTAGTAAAAATAGGAGAAAGTTGTTGCCTATCTTAATCTTATTCAGATAATATCTAACCCAAATACAGTTTTTTCCCTAGTATTTCTCATTCTTGAGTTATTGTATTCACAGACAGACACACATAGATGTGTCTCTGAAAATCATATTTTTAGATTCAAGGGTCCTCAAAACATATCCTGTGCTGAAAACTTGACATCAAATTCCAGGGTTGAACACAATACTTCTTCTACCTATAGCACCTGTGGTATGGGTAGAGAATGACTGTAAAACAGATCTTAGCTATTCCCTTCAGTAGAATTAGAATGAAAGTTATACTCAACCTAAAAATTGGAGAAAAATAGGCATATGTGGAGGAAAATGATATTGTTGTACAATCATAAAGATTACCGAATCATTCTTATAACGAGTGGATTAATAAAGGGCTACATAAGTGAGAATGAGTGTACTTCCATTGTTGATTGCATTTTTCGAAAAGGTTGTTTTTGAGGTAAACTTTTGGAGTAAATATTCATTTGTTTTGATAAAATTTTTAAGTGTGCCAATGAAACAACAATGACGTCAGAGGTTTAATGAAAATTTTTATTGTTTTGACAGATCTCAGGTTATATATTCTTTTATTTACTACTAATAGGCTGTAGTCTGTGATATTTCTACAAGTACATAATACATAAACAGTATAATAATAATAATATATGAACACACAATATTCATAGTAGCCACCTACTAATTTACTGAGGAAATTTTAAAGCATAACAACATTTGAATTATCTCGAATTCTTTTATACACTACACAGTTGTCAGTGAACAACCTCATTGAACATTTAACAACTAATATATTTACTTATGTATATAAGAAATACAATTGGCCAAAGAACTGAACTCTGATGTACATCCGATGTTGCATAACCCACATCAGATATTAAATTATTATTCCTTACTCCTTTAATCCTGTTTTCTATAAATCTGGCAATCCAGCTTATCACGCGTTTATCTAGTCCTATGTTACACAATTTTCGAATCAGCAAATTATGAGAAGCAAAATAAAAGGCTTTTGAGAAATCAATTACCACAGCGTTTATTCTCCTACTTACATTTATTTCATCAGCAAAATCTTGAAATGATTAAATAACCTGACTCTCGCATGAATAACCCATTTTAATCCATGTCGATTTTGACCCTTAACATTCTGAATATACTCTATCAGATATTCCGTTAGTTTACTTACCACCAATTTATTTTTACCTGAATGAAATAAAATCTATTAATCTTGGTACCATGTGGAAGTAATCTTGGAAGTGACTAGTATAATAATAAAGTGTTTATCTAAGAATCTTATTAACATACAATTATGAAATCTTAATATTTTAAATTGTAATTAATTAATGTCTCTTGGAACTTTTTTACACATCTGGTTGCAAGATTAATGCCACTGAAATAGGCCTCAAGAGATAGAATATTACACTTATGGTAACTATCGTAATTTAAAGTTTATTTTTAAAGAAAATTAAATTAATACACATAGGATAGCTTGCAGACTAGAAGATCCCTATCTGAAACCATAAACAGGAGAAGGTACTGGTGGGGCTGCAGCATTGACTGCACTAGAACTTCCTGCTCCTGCAGAACTTCCAGCTGATGAACCAGCAAAAGCAGGAACTCCATATACCACATGAACTACAGGTGGGGCTGCAGCATTCACTGCACTAGAACTTCCTGCACCTGCAGAACTTCCAGCTGACGAACCAGCAAAAGCAGGAACTCCATATACCACATGAACTACAGGTGGGGCTGCAGCATTCACTGCACTAGAACTTCCTGCACCTGCAGAACTTCCAGCTGATGAACCAGCAAAAGCAGGAACTCTATATGAAACAGAAGGAGCTACCACATGAACTACTGGTGGAGGAGCTGCAGCAACAACAGGCATTTGAACAGCAACAGCAGGTGCTGGGACAGCTACTGCAGGAGCTTGAACAGCTACAGCAGGGCGTACCACATTGACGACAGGAGCTGGAGCTGCGACATTCACTACAGGTGCTGGTGCAGGATAGTACCCCGCAACATTCACAATCGGGGCAGCAGGAGTATATGTACCAGCAGAGGCAGCAGCGTTCCCAAAACTTCCAGCATACACAGGTGCTCCTGGTGCATAACTTGCTGCATTAGCTCCAGCAGTACTGGCCGCAGAAGCACCGGCATTTGAAAATCCTCCTACAGCTGAGAGGGGATTGATGTTCCTTGCTATTAGAAAGTTTGTGTATCCACCAATACCACCACTGACAAGGAATTGAGTCTTCCCATCCCTGAAGAGCCCCGGTCTTTGAGATCTGAGGCCTTGGCCAATGTGACCCAGAGTCCTGAGACCTTGCCCGAGATGACCCGCAGTTCTGAGGCCTTGGCCGACATGTCCAAGGTTCCTAAGATGAGAGACAGGTCTGAGATGTTGACCAGGGTAAAGAGGTCTAAGATGGCCAAGGTGTCCAGCAGGAGCAATGACATGTTTGACGAGGCTGCAATTACAGTACATTTGATGACTCAACAAGATTTATTTTGAAAGACATGAAAATAACATAATTATTCCTATAGTTGTTAACCATATATAAAATTTCTTGTGAATTACTTATTTCTCATTTTGTTAAAAAATCTAAATAAAATTTTATTTCCTGAATACTCTCTTCCCTTAATAAATTATTAACCCTAGGACTCTGTGGTCTTTTTCTGTCTCATGGGATGGGTTCATCGAACACAACTAGGTGAAATGATTTCAAGAGTCGATTGCTAAAACTGGATTTTGATTTCGGTTCGAAGCTGTGGTTTTCAAGCCTTGGCTGTGGACAGAATCTATGTGTGATTTCTAATACAGAAACCAGACACGGTCTGTATAGAAATCGAAGACATTTGTTTTAAAATTGGCAACATAGATAATAATCGATATTTCTACTGTCATGTCAATATATTGCCACAGAAACAGAAGACTACTAGCCTTGGTTCATTGTAGATGGCTTTGCTTTCGAGCCATGGCTCAAAGAAATGAGAGAAATTTTAACAATCGAAATATGGTTAGGAATCAATCCTTTAAGTGAGGTAATTAAACACTGTATTAATTTATTATGGATTGTAATAAGATTTTATGGCCTTTGGAACATGATTGTAATGTTCAGTGGTTTAATTATAATTATTATTAACACTAAGACTCCCTGTTCTCTCTCTCTCACCCACACACACATACACACACAGAGTCCAAAAAGGTGGGTTCGTATAACCTACTAGATGAAATAATATACTTGAAGTGAGGAAATTGAATATTTTGTAATTTTTCTATTCCTTTAAACCTGATTTTGTGATTTTTGGAGCATGTTGCTCAAATTTTTGTACTTTTTTGTTTTGTTTTTGCTTCTCTCATTTTAATATGTTGAAATAAATAATGTTAAAAAAAATTATTACACTATTATTTTATACAGTATTGAAAAGACAATAACTGGTTCTACAAAAATAATTTGAAAATAACAAGGGTAAAATAACAATTTGTGGGTTCAGTGAACCTACCCCTGCAGAGTCCTAGGCTTAATATGTTCCTTCAATAAATATTATCCTCACCAATAGGCAGAGGTGGATCAAAGATTTTTTTCGGCGAGGGATTATATCTAACATAGGCTACTATATTTCTCACACTTATACTGAACTTTTACATTGTTAGAATGGCATAACTATACAACAATACTGAAACAAAGTATGCAGATTTGTTTGATTGTTGATGTATGTGTCACAGTCACAACTTAATCTACCTAAGTTAAAGGCATTAAAGTTGCTGAGCCATAGAACAAAAAAAAAATATTTTCTTGCTTTCCTTCTATTGGAAAATTTATCAAGTATCATTTCAAGCATTGCTTGCTTTTCCAACGTGTCTGGCAGGGACATAGGGATCTGCTGCTAACTAATACAACATTATTAGAACAGATAGTACTTGAACTACAGATTAAGTTTTGTATTTCTTTCCTATGCAGCCGTCTAAGTATGAACATGGTTTTATTTCACTTTTTATTTAGTATATTAATCTTTCTACCCTAAAAAGAAAATCAGATTAATTTCAACGATAACCACAAAATTAACAAGATTCAGTATCAAACAATATCTGTTATCAGCAGATGTTGCATCAAATACAGCAATTTTTGTAACATTTTTGACATGGATAAATATAACTTTTTTTATAATTTATAATACCAGAGAATTAATTTTAAATTTTCCCCAATAAAATATAATTATGACCTGACATAAACTTCACTAGACCAGGAGTATTTTGCTTACTCATTGATTGATCTATATACAAGAAATACATTACCTGCTAACAAGAGGTTTCTTCAAGGTATGTAGTCCTGGTATGTAACGTCTATACCGCTCTCCATTACATCCTGCAAATATCACAACATTGTAAAAAATAACTTCACACCAACATGTACAGTAACAGGCGTGCTTTTCTTGAAGTGGTAAGGATTGTTACTTTCTCTGCCTCTACTATACATAAAGGAAGTGTTTAGGTATCACTTTCAATTTAACTGATATTCTTAAAGAATTTACAAATAATTCTGAATACACTTACTACCACTCCACTTTTATCAGTGGTAGCACCAAAGTTGTTTCTGCAGGTGGACCAAAAGAATAAGTCGATCCATGATTCTATGCTTGTATAATCTAAATTGTTAAATAATTCAATAAAATTTGCGTCACCCTAACTTAAGTTGAATACTTTGCGTTGTAATGTGGTCAGATAAGCATAATTTTAAAACCTTTGTAAGAACTCTGGTCTCTGAGTTTGCTTGGATTCAATTTCTTACCAAGTCTTCCCCTTTATGTTTTTAAATGTGAGGTATTGCCTTGATATTCTTCCATTCCCTTGTCTTTACATCCATGTAACTGTTTGTTTCATTCACAAAAATATTCAGCAGTAACAAAACTCATCATTACTTCACAAGAAATAATAGAATCCACTTAAGAACATCACAACATCAAAGAACTCAAACTCTGTAATTCACAAAGATTTAAAACTATATAGTGCTTTGCTTTTTCATCATCGAGGTTCAAAATACACTACTTTCAATAACAGTGTTAAACGATGCCTACAACAGCGCTATTTTAAAATTTAAAAATGGGATAGAATTTTGAATTTTGAAATACTTTGTACCATTTTTCACTTTTGATATGTCGAAAATTACTATTTTTATTCCATTAGAATACCCAGTGACAAAGTGTTTTCCGGGGACAATGAGTATTCCTGAGGCAGCAGTTGAAATCTGGGACCTTGATTAATGAAATATGTTAATGCAGTGGTTCCCAACCTTTTTCAGCTGGCGACCCACCTTTCCTTATCGGAATACCTCCACGGTCCATCGGTCCATGGTGGAGCAAAAAACCTTATTTGTATCGTATCCCTTCCTTATGTATATATAATTTACCATCAAATATTGCAAATATATATAAGCTTATATATGCTTTTTTGAAGATACAGATTGATTATTGATAAACAATTTGTGTTCTGATTTGAAAATGGTTGACAAAATATAAGCACTTTGTAGCAAAACAGTTATTTATTTAACAATAGATATATGTTTGTAATATATGCAACAAGTGATTTCATACTCACTAACCTAGATGAAGATAAAAACTACATTTATAAACGTACAAAAAGAACCAAGAAAACAATGAAAACACAATTCAGTTTGTTTCGATTTTTCTTATCTTTTCTGATGGTTTATTCGATGGTTTCTGATAGTTTAAGGATCGAGTCGCGACCCACCTGTAACCCTTCCACGACCCACTAGTGGGTCGCGACCCACCGGTTGGAACCGCTGTGCTAATGTATTCTTCTGCAGAAAATATGGCTTGGGAGCGAGGTCGATTTAACTTGGCTAACATAATTTTCCGCATTTAGAAATTTCATAACTAAATAATAAGTTAAATTAAGGGTACAAGGCTAGTTTATTTAACATATCGAACAAGAGCATGAAGAAATTTCTTGAAAATTATTCGTAAAGGCCCGGCTATAGATTAACAATATACAACTTAAAAATATATATATTAAGGATAACTTCTCGGGCTTGCATCCGTGTGAGATATATTTAAAATCGTTCATAAAAGTAATAATAGTAACATACCTGTTTCTAAACTGTGAATGACACAGACTACCAGTAAGATGAGATGAATACGTCCCATGTTTGACAAATGTCCGGTTAAAGAGCAAAGTGACTTATTTATAACGTCCGTATTATCTAAGAAAACCCATCTTCCGGAGAAAGTAGTTCCTCAGTTTGTTTTGTTTTAAATAGTTCAATGAAGGATAACTGGTGCTTTGTTGACTGATCCACATCGGCGAAATTATTGACCCGCTGGCTTACCCTGATCGGCATTAGTGTGTTACACCCTAAGGTTATGTAATGGAGATAACTGATATTAAATTTTGATAATTATGATAAAGGAGAAATAGCGACGGTGAGTCATGGTGAATAAATATGAAGTCCGGTATTTGCTTTGCGACTAGGGAATTCCAGAAAAAATTCAAGTCAAATCTGTCAACCACGGGATTTGAACCAGGAGACCTCCCGAATGTGAGCCCTCGTCGCTACCGTTTCGGTCACCTCTCGCTCGGCTGCAATGTGTTAATTCTATGGTGAATATTATGCATTCATGAACCACAGACTATTGTCTCTGTTGGACACTTCATGAGAATATTAGGCCTATACGAGAAAAATTCCTCCGACACTGGGACTCGAACCCAGGACCTTCAGCTATCTGTGCCGCCGCTCTACCAGCTGAGGTAGCCGGAGTTCGATTTACAGCGCCAGATGAAACCTCACTCCCATGATTAATTGACCTTAATGGTGTACATTAATGGTCTTAATGTTAATACTAAGTTTATCGTAATCTAAACTCCGTGGTGCTGCATTAGTGAAGGAACTTGGCCTACCATCCAAGCGTTGTGTCATTTACCTTAGGCAGATGGCAGGATTGGGGGCATGTGGGCAGCATGCCGACACCCACGGCCGTTAATGACTGTTTTTCGTGACCATAGCCGCTACTTCGCAATCAAGTAGCTACTCAGTTCGAATAACGAGGCTGAATGCACCCCGTTCCAGACTTCCTTATTTTTAAAAATTATCGAACCCGGGCCTGTAGATCCGTAGCCAGCGACACTAACCACGAGACCACCTTAAGTTTATTCACCATACGAAATTGTACAATCTCTGGTTTCGTCATCATTACATAAAAATTTAACGCAATACAATGGCGCAATTAAACAATTGCAGTACACACCATGAACAATCCATAGCACAATAATTCGATAAGGTACCAACCCAAATACAACATTTTTTCATTCGATTTTCCGTTCTGGAGCTAGGCCGTTCATTGACATAGGCTACACACAACAGGATTCAGGGGACCTCAAAATGTGTATTTATGTTAAAAACTCAACTTCGAATTTTGGGGTCGAAAACAATACTTCCTCTACCTATAGTACCTATGGTACGGGCAGAGGAAGTAAAAATATTAAACCTGAGTGTTCTTCTTCGCAAATTTTCTTCTGCAAGAGTTTACAAATAAATCGGTATTGTTTATTCCAAAATATGAAAGCCTCGTTTCACCCACCGTCCGAAACCCGGGGTTTCCTTGAAGAATGGTTTAACCATGTGTCTCCTTCAAATGAGAGTCGCTCATTGTTCGCTAATCCCAGAGTCAGTGAATTTAGAAAGTACACTTTCTTTTGATGTGTCCAAAATGACCATTTTTACACTTGGGTCAGAAAAAATTGCATATTATTCACTTACACAGGGTGCAACTATTCAACACGATACTCGGCTGGGCAATCGCCAGACAGTTTTGTTTCTCAAATAAGGGTAACCCATTGTTCAGTAATCTCTACAGTTAAGTAGCAGGGGGGAAACTGTTATCTGGGTAGCTTCAAGGACTGAGGATTTCATGTTTTGGAATAAACTAGCCGAGGCTATACCTCTTCTTGTATAATGATTATGAGTGTCTTCTTTTCTGGAAAAATTAATGTTTTGTTGGTTTTTGCAAATGAGATTACATAATAGATAGATATCGATCAGCGTTAGGATTTTTAGTTTGGGAAAGATTGCCTGCAAGTTTGGTTGTATTGAAGTTTCCCAACAATTCTGACGCCTCTTTTTGTTGCAAGAATTCTTGGTTTTAGCAGGATCCATCGTTTTATTACAAATATAAGACAACTACTACATCTTATAGGATCAATTATCGATTAAACTATTAAGATTAAGCATACACATGGACTTTTTATCGAACTTACGAAATATCCTACTCAGTAAGATTGTGTAAATATCTAGGAGCTGACGCTACAGGAACGCTAAAGGTCTCTCAGAAATGTACCTGCACTTGAAGCAGAATAACTAGGCTCTTTTATTACCAATGTAATATTGTATAATGTGAAACATAGTTGATTGCAATTTTTAAAAAATAATTGTATAGCATATTTGTATTCTGGATCCTTGTGGTAAACCTCACTAGAGGACTGATGATTTATTAATAAATCTTACTACAGTACTAGGAAGCTCTGCTTTATTTTATTTTCCGTGGGTTGTTAAGTGCATTACATTTTCTGTTCATGAGGAGTTATTATTCAGCTATCTATTTTTATGAAGCTTGTAGCAAGTTTCAGGAATTTCTTCTTGCATTTATGTAAGAGAAGAGTGTAAGGTGACTAATAAACGTGAAAGCTAAAAACACTTCTGGCAATTATTGCGTTGTTTTTCAGGAAAGAACCTGAGCGGGTTAGTTGAATTCCTGTTTGCTGTTGTGATAAAAATACATCTTTTCTTAATGCCGATCCATTGGCTCCTTTGTACCGAGAAATAAAATACTTATTTTTCCACCTACAGACATCTGAGATCAAAATCTAGGCGTTAAGTCACCTTCTCAATTTACAGATAAGCTAAGCCCAGTAGATTTTATGTTTTCTCTCCCTGTTCCGTACTTACTTTTAATTGTATCTGATTTCATCCATGTTTAAAAAGTCTCCAACTTCGCCCTTTTGACGCCCCCCTTCTGAGATGTGACAAGTCACTATGCCCTCCCACCATCTCTTACAGTTTTTTTTAATAGTGAAATTAGTTTTAATGGCATCCGGTTAACAACAGGATTATGTTCTCTGTCGATGTTTGGCAGAATTTTAAGGTTTAAACAATTAATTTATAGATAAGATGGTCTGTTTTGTATAAATAATACTTTGTAGGCAGGCTACAATGGTAGGAAATGATTACAATAACAAAATAATAATGTACATTTTAATTGCAATTCGTCAGATGTTATTTTTTAATGTAATGTGTTGAACACATACTGCCCCTTTCAAAAGCCTTTCTGGTACACAAAATACTGTGGAAGTTGAATCTAAAAAATAAGATTTGTAAATATACTGAGTACATAACTTGACTGATGTATTTTGAGGTAGGGAGGTCTGGAACGAGATGCGCTCAGCCTCGTGATACAAACTGAGAAGCTACTTGATGGAGAAGTAGCGGATACGGTCACGGAAACCACTAGCAATGGCCTTGGGTGTCGGCATGCTGACCACATGCCCCAACCCTACCATTTGCTTATGGTAGATGAAACAGCGGTCGGATGGTAGGCCTGGTCCCTTCAGGGATGTAGCGCCACAGAGTTTAATTTTATACTTTCAACTAACGACATGGCATGCTGCATAATAGATCATAATGGAATTATGACCCTTATCGCAGAAAAGGGTCCGTGTATAAGAAGTTTATTTGAGCCGGATATGTTTGTAGAGAATTTGTGATATCAGTGGTTTGCATTACCTTAAACGAAATGGATTACTTTGAAGGATTGAGTAATAAAGTGGAAATGATTTGTTTTGAACAATATTTACTCGAGATAACACATTTTAATTCTTCCTCCCTAGGAACAAACATGTATTTGTCAACCCGCTACAATAACAAAACACGATTGTGATGCTTTGAATCCATGCCTTCCGGGCGTTATCGACAATCTCCGATGCGGTCTTTCCGCATTGTAGATTTTTACTTTCTCTAGTAGAAATTTTCCCTTCTCTGTTACTGATAAAAGATTAATCACGAAATTGGCTATAACACGATCAACGTTGCTGTAATCATGTTTTGTATGAACTTCATACAGGGTGACCATACGTCCCGTTTTGACCGGGACAATCCCTTTTATTATGTGTGTCGGTACTCCAAAATAAAATTGTCCCTTTTTAAAAAATCTACAAACAAGCTAGAGAATAGAACATGCACTTAAAGTTATATCTGGAGACCTTATTAGATTTCATTATTAGATACTTTTAATGTCTCAAATATATTGACTAGAATTTTAAATGTAGCTTAGCATATTTTTCAATGAAGTAAGGCTAAAGATCATATTGTTTGGCGTTCTATATGCCCGTTATTCTCCTGTCCTTAAAATGCCTCAGCTTCTTAATAATAATAATAATAATAATAATAATAATAATAATAATAATAATAATAATAATAATAATAATACTGTATAGAATTTTTTGGCAGTCCCGTTTTCAGCTCAAAATATTATGGTCACCCTGTTCATATAAGACGATATAACTAACATCTGAAATACGAGGGCCATTCAGTAATTAAAGAGACAAACTGACCTGGAGAAAAAACAGTTTATTTTTACAAAACAAGACTTTTCCTACTTTTCAACATAATCCCCATCAATATTTATGCACTTGTCCCAACGGGTTACTAGCTTTTTTATACCGGCTGCAAAGAACTCTTTGTCTTGGTGTCGGAGCCAATTTTTAACAAATTTCTTGACATCCTCGTTATCCTGGAACTTCTTCCCACGTAATGCCTCCTTCAGTGGACCAAACAAATGGAAAACAGAGGGTGCTAATTCGGAACTTCAACAGTCCGGCCAGAACGGTGTACGTCAGTCACTGATTCTCGACCACTTTTGAACGGTTAACTTTGTTATTATTAGTAGGCCTACGGCAAGAACTTGATAATTTTGTACATTGTTTATACCACTATTGAACGTTAGCTGGAATATATGTAAATATGTATAGTGAATTAAGTGATTAAATAAGAGCAATTTTTATGGAATTATTTTGCATTTTTCGTTTTCAAGATTTTTTTTATTATTTTTTTAATTTTTTTAGGTATTTGGTAATTTTTTTGTGAAGTGTTGTTCTCAATATGCACCAATTGTTTCAGTTGAGTTACAGAGAAGCATTTCCATATACAATAAAAATCGTTACTTTCAGGCAAATTAAAATCATTTTATCTGAGAAACTCCGTCAATTCATATTTTCTGTATTCATTTTAAATTTCACAGATCCATGTATCCCAGTAGCAATTACTTACTTTTATTAGCAACAAAGTGAGTGATTTTATTGTAAATTAAATATAATGCTCTATCGTACATTAATTTGCTATCTAAAATCAACACATTCCAGAAGGCTAATTATCAGTAATAAGGAATAATTTATTGATTTTTAAGTATTTTCAGGTCATAAATGCATTTTTTTATTTTAATATTTTATAATATATGCATTGCCCTAGTTACTAGGCCTATCTATTATATTTCACATAAGGGCACGCAATAGATTAGCGACCAAAGTTCTTAAAGAAGGGAGCTGTATGCCACTGTAGCACGCCAGAGGGAGCTGTAAGCCACTGTAGCACGCCAGAGCGCCTGTGGCGACCACAAGTGGCTGCCGTGTGCGCCTGAACTCGACCACCGGTGGCGGCCACTTGCTGCGAGAACGAGCGCCTCCCCCAGCTTGTGGCTGACACTGGCGTCTGCAGTGGTCGTGTGTGCGGCTGCTCCATTTAAACTCCATGTAAAAGCCTTCCCGCAGCCACAAGCCCACCGGTGGCCCGCCACCCCACCGGTGGCGACCACAAGTGGCTCCGTGTGCGGCAAGCCTTAGGCTTAATAAGACAGTATTAATTGTGAAATTAATTGAAGATGGTCTTGCTCAGTTGCAGTAGCAACGTCATTAGTCAAGCCTCAGTAGAACCAGTCCATCGTGGGTCTATTGGTCGTGTGTCTGCCTTCCATCCCGGCGGTCCTGGTTCGATTCCCAGCCGGGTAGAGGTTTTTTTCAGAAATGATAGATCCCCTCCCCGGATTCAGGACTGGGTGTTTGTCAGTTAAGATAATGGACATCATGCGCAATTCCTTAATTATTATAACCTCAGAGTGAATTGCTGTTCCCTACAGTTGTATTGGTGTATTTTTTAACGTGTCAAATTCTCCAAAAATTTGCTTACCCGATATCACCTTCAAAAATTTGCTTACCCGATATCACCTCCACCTCAAATATTTTGCATGTACTTCAGTATTCTTGAACCTGTTCTTTACCAGTGTCACTGTTTTAAGACCTATAAATGTAAAGACCTTGGCCTGTCACATTTATTCACGCATAAATGTAATCAACCTGGGCTGTGAGTGAACCCGCAACCTTGGGTACAGAAAGCCAACGTGATACTGACTGTCCAAGCCGACCAGCTTCATTGGAATAACAGAATAAGCTACCAGTACTTGTTCTGTTAGATCAACTGTGAAATTTATGTTTCTAATTCTCGTTTTATATTGACATAATCTGACATTTGCCTTAGTAATGAGCCTTGCTCATGAACATTCTTGAAAAAGGCAGAATGGAAAATACAATAATATTTATTGTAATAAGAAAGAGGATGAGGAATAGAAGGAGGAGAAGAAATCGATAAACATGATACTATAAGACACTGGAAGGCATTTAATTTAAGCGAAATAAAACATAATGAAAATGTAATAATTTTAATTTTAATTAAACTTTTATAGAATGGTGCTCAAATGAAATAAATTAATTTGTTTCTAATTATTTACTAAATTTAATTCCACATTTGACGCAAACTATCGTGGTACAATTTTTAGAGCATTAAATGCAAATAAATGGACCATAAAAATATGCAGATTTAATATTAGGATAACACTTAATGCACATTATATGAACCAATTATTACAATCAGTTTTAATTCACTGTTATCAGGATTATAATAAAATTCTTAGTTACTTCTGTTTGCCATTTTAATTAATGGTATTTTCTGTATATAGCCTATCTAGGTAAATGAACAGTTCTGTTCTCAGGCAAATACGGTGTTGTGGTATCAAAATGGCTACTCTTACTTATCTAATGATGATTATTCTTTCTTGCATGGTGTGGTTAAATGGTAATTTCTCATCTATTACTTTTTTAGCCATAGTTGTGTAAAATTCAAGATAAGTAAATTCCATTGGTAAAGCTTATTTAATTATTTTCAGAATTAATTAAACCGAAATTTGTTTAAAATATATTTTTAATTTATAAAAAAGTGTAAAAAAATACTCTTCATGGATTAATTTTTTTATACTGTTTTACTGTATGTATTCCAAAGGTTGTTGTTTAGTTCCAACATGTTTAAAACTATTCTGACAGTGAGTTTTATCCAATCTATTAAAATTAGGGTCTAAATTATTTTTATCTTCGTTTCATATCGATGAACAACTGACCTAATATTAAAACTCTCATAATTCTGTTTGAGATTACTCCAGTACATGTAACATACGATATAAAGGCTAGTCAAGGTCAAAATGCAATTCTATAAAATGTGTACATTTAGGAAGCCATTGGACTACAGATTATTTGTGACTCATTGATGATTCTACACAATCATTTGTATAACGTTCACAATATAATTATAATTAAATAAAATCAGGTAAACTGATATAACAAAGTGCCAGAATGCTTTTGTTTAATCAGTGATAATTGCAATTATGAAATGCATAAAATAAGTTATTTTTGCAATAATTTCCAAGTTAAGCTCCAGATCGATTCATTAAGCAAGCACTTATGAAAAAACAAAGATCTAATGTTTGATAAGCATATGTGAAGGAAAATGTGAGTAGTGTTATTTGTCGAAAATAATTATATTGCAACTTCCCAAGCTGTACATGAACACTGTAAAACAATATGTTGTCATGAGAGCTGATTTGCATTTGATACATTCTTGACAAATATATTACCATAAAATAGGCATTAAATTGGGCTTTACTTCGGTACCAGTCAACTGATTTGGTCCAAAATCAATATTCTTTATCCCATGGACATTATAAATATGTATACCAAGTTTCATGAAAATCCGATAAAGAGTATTTGAGTTATTGCACATACATGGACAGACATTTTCCCTTATTGTGTGAGGCTAGTTTATACAGGATGTTGATGAATAACACCGAAATATTTTACCTGTGTATAGAGGGGACATAGACAAGCAACTTTTATTAGGAGATTTTTGCTCTATGGATTCAATTCTTCCTGTTATAACATAAAATATCCCAAGGATATGCACGCCACTGTCTTCTATTACTTGAAATGATGGGAAACAAAGGAACAGTGAATATTGTGTAGTGGTCGGGAAAATTGTAAAAAATGACGATCGATATCTTACAACTCTGAGGGAAAAAAAGACAAACGGAGCATTTTTGTTAGGTTTGGAATTAGGAATAAAAACATAGTCTAATGCAGTGGCGTGCAATCAAGTGATTAATCAGTAAATTTTGCAGATTATGAAAATTCTAAATTATGGTATTGCTGTTGGTGAATTGTTAAGAATCAGGTTTTTATCGATCGCTAAGAAGGCATGAAGTCAATTTAATGAAAATTTTAACCCTATTTCGCTCAATTATTGAGTTATGAGCACCAAATTTTAAGGACTTTAATGCCCTGTAGCATACACATTTTACGTCATAGAGCAAAAATGTCCTAATAAAAGTTGCTTGTCTATATCCCCTCTATACACAGGTAAAATATTTCGGTGTTATTCATTAACACTCTGTAGAATATACAGTATTTACAATTAATTTGCGCGCACTTGTATTTAATATTAATGAGCAGCTAATTTTTTCTTGTGTCTGTCTACAATAAAAACCTACCGATATGCTAAATTTCAGGGTAGGTTTCAACCTGCACAACCTGCTCAGTTCCCTTGTCAGTAGATTTACAAAACATGACAGCTCTATATCATTCGATAATTCTGTCATGATGGTCCTGATTTCCACCTTTTAATATATTTACACAAGAATAAAATAAAATTGTTTTCTTATAAACAGTCACCTGAAGAAGGTCTAATGGTTATGACGGAAACGTTGTGTGTTTTGTAGAAAAAAACAAATAAATACATTTGACCCACTAGAAACAATTTTATTTTATTCTTGTGTAAATCTATATCATTCCTTTCTTATGTCTAGAAAACTTTCATGCATGATTGTTTCAGGGGACCTGGCTTTTCCTTACTACCAAAATAGGAATACTATATTCCTAAGCTTAAACATCGCGAAGTGAAACATGATAAGCATAGCAAAACTGCACTTGGATACTTCTGGCTTCCCGTCCTCACAAGAAATCACCATAAAACTGAACAGTTTCTGGAATCTGAATGGTAGGCCTACTAAAGAAAGGTTCTCATTTACACCATTTATGTGCTCATATACTGTCTATAACATTGCCGAACATTTCCCATGTAATTACAATATGGATGAAATAAATGATGTGCTGAAATAATTTTTATTTTATTTATAAGATTACTTCGTCTTAAAAATGAAATTGGTAGTGGTAGGTATCGCGTCCTGCAATCCTGTGTTGAACCAAGCTCAAGAAATAGAACACATCAGATCAAAATAGGAAAAGTAACTAGCCTAAATCACATCATTATATAGATCTGTATAAATAGTTGTGTATAAGGCCCAAAAGTTAATACTCTATCTGAAGACAAAAAATGCATGCAAATACGCTCTAAAATTTGTCAAATATGCTCCAGAACAAATGAAGTAAATTTAATACTTTACACTCTCTTGTTAACTGAATTATATTATAAATTGCAGAAAATAATAATAGTTGTACAAATTCATTTCAAAAACCTTATTTTTTTAAAAACAAATAAATGAAACACATTTTAGTAAATTTGAAACTAAAGAAGTGAAATGTCGCTTTAATACACGGTTATTCAAAATGATGGACCCAATTTAATTAATTTGTATTTCACGAAATACAAACTAGATATTAACATTCTACATACCGAATGAAAGAGAAAGTTCCAAAGTTTTGTTTTCCACCGCTTGGACGGTGATTGTGACGTGATTGTTGCGTAAATGGCTGCTTGCTCCAATAGGCAGGCATTTCTTGTCACTGTTGGTTGTGAGTAAGATGACTACTATGCAGCATAAGGTTTTCTGCGTTCTTGAGTTTGCAAGAAGTGAATCGGCAGTTACAGTGCAGCGGGCATTTCGTCGGCAATCCGGCATTGAACCACCAACTAGGAAAAGCATAAGCCGTTGGTTAAAGCAATTTAAACAAACTGGATGTCTCTGCAAAGGAAAAAGTCCGGGCCGATCGCGTAAGTCAAAGGATGCCATCAGATGAATAGGAGATTTTTTAAATCAATCCCTTCCTCAGCGATGGATAGGTCGCAGGGGAAATCAAGACCTGGCTCTACACTTCTGGCCTCCGAGATCTCCTGATCTCACGCCATGAGACTTTTCTTGTGGGAATATGTTAAGGAGGCTGTTTATGTCCCACCTCTACCAACAACTTTGGCTGACCTGCAGATCCGTGTCACTGCAGCGGTGAACTCAGTAACACAAGACATGCTGCTTCGCGTGTGGGACGAGTTTGGCTACCGGTTAGATGTTTGCTGTGCAGCAGAGGGAGGACATATTGAACATTTATAACCTGTGTTAAAAAACTTTGAAACTTCCTCTTTATATTAGTATGTAGATTGTTCATCTCCAATTTATACTTCATTAAATACAAATTAATGAAATTGGGTCCATCTATTTGAATAACCCTGTATAATACAATCATTAGGCTATGTACTATGTACTGTCAATTATTGTACAGTTGGTTCTTTAAATATTCACTTAGTAAAACATGCTGTAAATGTTTCAATTAACAGAGATATGCAGAATATTTAAAATCTCTAAGAAATATGCCATTAAAAATATGTATCAAATCAATAAAATATGAATAGATATTTTATTATGAAGCAGTTATGATGCATTATCGCAAAACTAACAAGATATGCGAAATGAAACCATCAGTGTTCTAGGCAAAAGATAAGAGTAAGTCGCCCCTTACGCTCCAAACAATGTGTTGCTATTGGCGACCACATGCTTGTTATCTCAGCACTCCCGATCGTTCCTTCTCTTTAAACTCCTGATCGTACCAAATACCAGCTACTAACCCTTGCACCAAAATGACAACCCTCTAGCTCACTCGGCACTCCCAATCAGACCACAATCACCTCTTGACATAGTCTAAATAATGCATAACACTATCCACATAGTTAAGTGCGCGAGTGGAGGCGGCAGCCAAAGCGAAGCGCCCTTGCATTTTCGAATAATGTACAATACACTGTTTGTAGGCTTCGAAAATGTGGTATATTATATCTTCAAGAGGTTAGTAAGCCTGTCAACTTTTGTTTACCGGTATGACGTCACACTACCAACGTCCAATCACAAGTTTCTACGTAATATGAGGACAGAAGAAGTGGTATAAAAGGAAGTGCATCGCGAGGGAGTGGTGGGTGGGAACATTCATCCAAGGTGCGACTTAAATTTATTTTTTCCCGTGTTCTATTATCTCTTTCATTATATTATACATTTTATACATTATATTATACATTTTATCACTAGCATAGGGTGAACATTCATCCCGCTTTTCCCAGGACAGTTCCATTTTTGCAAAATGTATCGCTGTCTGAAAAGTTTTATTGGGAACTCTCAAATGTCCCACTTTTTTGTGATTACACTTGGCCAGTGTATTTTATGATACATTAATGAAAGTTGCAACAGTGAAGACCTTGCTCATTGTTATCACTGACCTCCATTCTTCCCTAGCTTTAATCAATTCACACATGTTATTGTTTACTGTAACTAGATCTTGCAACCCTGCGTTTCACTCAATGTGGAGTTGATGAGTAGCTGTCACAGGACATTCTTAGATTTTGATTGGCTGAGGTAACTAGCTGATTGGTGCGGTAAAAGTAATGAGCATGGGTTGAGCTGTCGGCAAACTTTTCCTCAACAAAAGAAAGCTGCCTTGCCATTCAATGAATGACTGGACTATACCTCTGATAATTCTGTAGATTATTTTTCTAGCTCATTTCTTATTTACATTTGTATGCTAGAAATGTTGTATGAAAAGGATAAGTTCAGAAATTCATCACTATAAGCAAAATTTCTATCAGTATGTTCGTAGCCTATCCTGCTCCCCACCTCCCAGCTCTGGTTACAAGCCTATCTTTAACCACCCAGACTCACTCTAAACTCTAAGTAATGCATTTTATTATTCTCTTTTTTAAATATTTAACTATGCCTACTTGAGAAATTGTGTTATATATGTCTTCATTTTGTTTAAGAACCATGGTTAAAAATTCAGTCTCAAATATTTCTGAATTATTTAATTAAGAGGAAACTGAGCTTTCACAACCATTACACATTAAACTTTAAGGCATTCAATTTCCAATAATTGTAGTAAGTAAAATCTTACCAAATTAGAACATATTTTTGAAAAGGTTACCCCCTTCATCATCAGCTGAGATCTACAATAGACCATTAAGTGCAGTTGAATGCCATTATATATATTGTCACTTCACAATGTTTTCCTGATTAATTTAATCAAACTTCTGTAACCGTTAAAAGAGCCCAGCACCATAATGTGCACATTTTGTGTAACCTTGCAAAAAAAAAACCATGTAAGGTACTACTTACTTTTGGAAAGCTGAAATCTTAAATTTTTTAAGATAAAGAAAAAAAAGTTTGCTTTTTTTTTAAACAAATTCTCCCTACAGCTCTTAATACATTTTGACCTTGAGTTTCTTTCAGTACGAACTATTCCGATTCAGAAGCCAGTACATAAAAAAAGCAGACTGTCAATTAGCAGCTATAAAGATGAAGAAAAGGTTACTGTAATTGGAAAAGCTTTGATTAATTAAATGAAAAGGAATTGGTACTTTGGTTCTTAATTTCATAAATCCTTCAATTATATCTTTAATTATGTGGAGTAATGGTCAACTTATTTTATTTACTTCTCTATCCAATAAAAGTTTTAACACATCAGTTTATAAAATCTGAACATAACTCAAAAGTTGATAAGTGTAGGAAGCTTTCTGAATGGATCATATTGTAGGTACAGTAGTGCTGCTTATATTTGCAGGCACAAGTGGAATGAAAGGTAAATATGCATTTAAAAAAAAACTTATGTGAAACATAACTTCCTCTATCCTAAATATATTCAAATAAAATCATGGCTAAATTGCAGTAGTGTGCATTCAGTCGCTTCAGCCTTATTTCAAATTACATTATTAAGTGCCAGTATGGTACTTTATGAGATTGTGTGGGGGACGAAAAAATGTCTGTCTGTCTGTCTGTCCGTCCGTCTGTCCGTGCGTCTGTACGCACCATAACTCAAGTACGCTTTTTCAGATTTTCATGAAACTTGGTATAAACATTCATAATGTCGATGGAAAGAACCCTATTGATATTGAACCAAATCGGTTCACCGGTACCGGAGTAATGCCCAATTTAGTGCCTATTTTAATAGAAAGGCGCCATCACTCA
The DNA here is from genome assembly GCA_964059195.1 of Ectobius pallidus. Taxonomy (NCBI): domain Eukaryota; kingdom Metazoa; phylum Arthropoda; class Insecta; order Blattodea; family Ectobiidae; genus Ectobius; species Ectobius pallidus. The sequence goes on along the minus strand of CAXKWD010000004.1, from coordinate 44,863,490 downwards.
AATACGCTGTAACGGATTTTCATGAAACTTTGTATACCCATTTATGACGTCCATGAGAAGTGCCCTATTGAATTTGAACCTAATCTGTTGACCGTTACCGGAGTAAAACCCAATTTAGTGTATATTTTAAAGACGCGGTAACTCAAATACGCTTTACCGGATTTTTATGAAACTTGGTATACACATTTACAATGTCCGTGGGAAGACGTCTATTGATAATGGATAAAATCGGTTGATCTGTTTCGGAGTAATGCTCAATTTAGTGCCTATTTTATGGCAATATACGTATTCGAAAGAATTTATAAAAAAAATGAAAATCAGTTATCTTGACAACATAGCCTATTGTTTTACTGTGATCTTATAAGGCCTTGGAAATTAAAATACAGGTAGCTATGACAAAAAACACTATTGTTTTACATGCGCTTATCCAACTAGACCGTTAAAATGACCCAGGTGGCCGAGATGGTAGACTTTTTTTCTTCCGTAAGCCCTGCTTAATGAATAAATCTGGAGCTTAACTTGGAAATCAATTAAAAAAAACATATTCTGCATATCATAATTGCAGTCATAACTGATTAAACAAAAACATACTGGCACTTTTTTACATCAGTTTACCTGATTTTATTTGCAAGACAACACTTAAAACCTAGGTGGATATATGCTTTCATGAACAGTAGATTATTGTCTCTGTTGGACACTTCATGAGAATATTATAGGAGAAAAGTTCCTCTGATACTGGGACTCAAACCCAGGACCTTTGGCTATCCATGACGCTGCTCTACCAGCCACCCCATTTCGTGCAAAATAGAAACACAGCAGTACTTATGGGTAAATGGAAACAAACAAACAAACATATTATTTTTTATAAAAAAAAGTTCCAGATATAAAATATTTCATACATGACCTTTTTACCAAATCAATCCTAGGTCCTCACCATAAGTTATCACAAGATAATTAATTGATTTTTTGTTATGCACTACTAAATCTATTTTAAATATAAAAGGTTCACCCCATTTAACATATCTCCATAATTTTTTCTTGTTTCAGAGACATCAGCATTTTCCTCCTTGTACAATACTAATGAATTAATACAATATGGGCTTGGCGATGTGCAACAGGCAGATGGTATTCATGTAGAGTATAGACGAGAAAAAAGGCATTCTATCCCAGGCTTCCATGAAGTTTCAAAAGCTTATAAACAACAGAGTATTAATCACTTTGGTATAGGATTTATTCCAATAGTGTCTACAGGTCATAATACTGATGAACGATATAAGAAAAGTACATATGTTTCTCCAGTCATGTATGCCACAGAACACCAGTATTATTATTATTAGAAATGAACAGCACATGTCAAAATTCGGAAACAAAAAACAATGACAGTGCTCAAAGTGGTCAGGCATTTAAGCTGTAAGAATGAAAAATTTACGCACCAAAACACATGTATGAAAATGAATTCTGAATTCTGTAGTACCATAACACACTAGTATTAGCAGGCTATTGTCATTAACATAGCCCACTAATACTAACAAACTACAGTGATACAAACAATTATCTTTTAAAAGCATTGACCATAAAATGCACTAAATGAGTAATAGCTTAATTAAGAGAAAATAATAATTTGTGAACAATATGCTTCTGATCTTATATGAACCATAGTATAGAAACCCTTCTAGAACCTCTTCTACTCACAACATACAGGAATGTTGAAGGCTTGGTGACTGCTGAAATATGTGTTTCAGTTCACTTTATAAATAAAAGAGAAACATCCATGGTTATTAAATAATATTTATTTTTAAAAACTGTTTTCAAAAAGATTACATTACCGTAAATATTATTACTAGAGACCGGATTTTAAAGGGAAAATTTTCACCCAAAAAAGGACGGAAAAAGGGAAAATTATTGCCAAAAAAGGTGGGAAAAAAGGGGAAATTATTGCCGAAAAATGTGGGGGAAAAAGGGATATAAAAGTAAGAGAGTGAAAAATTCAACAGAGAGATACATGTTTGTTTTATGTAAAGCCTTTGCTTGCTCTACAGCTGCTTATTCTGTAACATCAAATGACTGAATAAATTGTTTGATCTTTTTGAAATTCTCACAGAGGAAAATAGCACACGAAATCCATGTTCCCCACCTAGTTATAATTGGAAACTTAGGCAATGGCAAGCCTGTGATTTCCCTGTAACGCTCTATTCTGCTGGGAGGAATTATTTTTTGAATGGTGAATCAGTTAAAACAATTTTTAATGTTTTCATATTACCAAATACTGGGTAATTCACGAATTTTTCAAAATAAATGAGCAAAAAAGGTACTGGAAAGGGAAAGTTCCTAAAAAAAAGGGAGATGAGCCAAAAAAAGGGAAAAAAAGGGAAGTTAAAACCAGGTCATTTGCAGTTGAAACTTACTCAGTAATGTCCTGTTCAATTTTATCACGTTTTGTGATGAAATATAAAAAAAGGAATTCCCTTTAAAATCCGGTCTCTAATTATTACCTTCCTGCCATGTAGATTGGCATACTTTATTGCATAAAATATATCACAAGCAGTTGATTTCTTTTACCTCAGTCATGCCCATATCCCCATCCAGTGAGACACTGTTTATACCCTTTTCTTACACACCTGATCGTGAAATATTTAGACCTACATCAATTGAATGATAACCTATTTCCAAACCAAATGATTCAGTTTCAAATTACACTAGAATTCACAGCATAATTTTCATTATAGGGTGTATAAATCAGGGACAGGTTATTGTAAAGTAATAAAATTATAGATAAACTTGTAATAATGTTCAAGATATACAGTATTTAATAATCGTACATTTTATCTACATTTTCATAGCAGAAGAGCAACTTATTAAGTAGATTTTTCACATATGAAAGTTCTGAGAGCTGTGCAAGTGTAGATGACAAGGCCACGTTGTTCATTCAGTGAGAGCACTCCCCCACAGTTGACTTCATTGCTGTCATATGGGTAGCCACTATACCAGGTATTGAATGTAAGTGGTTCATCTGCAACAGTGAGATTCATTCAGACTTGAAACAGAATTGTTATAAGATACACCTAGGATTGCCAGATGTCAATTAAGAAGAAACACATCACAATTATTGATTACTAGCAGGTGCCTGCAGCTTCACCCGTGATAATTAATTGGAATATTAAAAATTAAGAGCAAAATAATTAAAACATATTTATTAACACTTGCACGTGAAACATTCATAGACCTAAGCTAAACAATTAATATAATTAGTGAAACGGCAAAAAATCTGGCTTTGAAGTGAATTCTGCGATTAGAAAGCACAGCATAGAAAAAACAACCTCAGAGCAGCATGGAAAAAACAACCTCAGATTCGAGTTTCTCGGCCCAGAAAACCCTTGCATAGTGAGTTTCGTCCAAATCGAACAATGTTTGCCCGTTTAAGCCTGTATTCATTATCCCTCTTTTGTGTAGGTTGAAAATTTCAGATGCCTTGACATCTGAGAAGAGAACTGTATGGATTGTCACCTACCCTCAAATTTTGAATGTCGGTAGGTCTTCATTGCTGATAGACGTATGCAAAAAATTAGCCGCTCAAATAAACTGTTAGTGGGTGAAAATTAATCGGGAATTTTGCAAATTCGAAATATTGAGTAGCCTCACACAGCTGTCGGCTGGAGGAGATAGTAGAACCTCCGCTACATACCATGAGTCGATGGCTGTCACAGTCCTGCATAGTACCATTCCCGCTTTCTAAGTAGGCCTTAGTTTGTCTTACCTCTCCCTTTTCTTATCACTAAGGAACGAATAATATTATAATAATGATTAATACCCTCCTCTGATACATTTGTATTCCAGTAGGTCTCATGAAGTAATTAGTACTTGTTTAAGTGTTTAGGATTAATAAAATGATTCCCATGTGCTGTTCAAATTGATTCAATTAATATTATTATTACTATTTTACTTTGGCCTATAATGACAAGGGCAATAAGTAATATGTTAGTCCAAATTCTTAAAACCTAAAGAGTTTTATTTCTGCTCAAGAAATGTCAACGTTCAGAACAAGTTTTTTTGAAGCGTTAGTGCTGTGCATGGTAAAAAATCTTTATTTTAATCACGTAAATTAAGTTGTCACACTTTTGGTCTATTACACCACACACACACTAACAATCATAACCAACCCCTCAATGTTTATACAGATTAAATAGTTTCAAAATGTGGAAATGGCATCAGTATCATATGAACTATCACATTCAATGAATAACGACGTAGCTCCTTCCTCTGCCTCACACCTCGGCACTTGCTGTCGCTCATGTTCCCTAGCATGCGGGTTACTCAAACAAGCTGTACAAGTGCTCTTTCCATATGGGACAATACAAACATGTTTTCACCCACTTACATTTCATATGAGCAGCTAATTTTTTGCAAGTGTCTATCTGTAACGAAGACCTGTCGATACCAACATTTGAGGGTAGGTTTCGACATGAAACCTCGTACGGTTCCTTTGTGAGTGGAAGGACATATTAATTCCCTGGTTAGGACAATTTTTTTCTCCAAAAGATTATAGTTGTACAGAATATTTACAGTCTTACCTAATATTGTTATGTACTCTCCCTCTTTGAAGCGGTCATGAAATCCTGCCCATGAGAGAAATTTGTCAACCCCATTTGCCAAACGAAGTTGAATTAGGGCATCAAGTTCAGTTTGGGAATCCACAATCACTAGATGAGCACCATCTTGTCGGCATTGTGATCCTGCATCTTCCCATGTAAGGTACGTGGTGTTGTCAAGACTGTAGGTGGAACCTTCTATCCCAGGCAAGGACACATAGTTCTATCAACAGAAAAAAAAAAATGCTTCTACTAAATTCTCCCACTGGATATCACTCAGACCAAGAACTAATTAAAATGCATATCGTGAAATTTTACTTTAGCAGACTAAATATATTTTCAGACTACTTTTATCTTTACATTGTTCAGTACATATATATATGTATGTATGTATGTATGTATGTATGTATGTATATATAATATATATTATATACAAGATTTAAATAAAGAAAATGTCAAGGAGCGTATTTTATTTACCATTTAGCCTACAGAATTTACACAATCAATGCTACTTTTTAGATTATCATTTTTTAAAGTACTGTATGGTATTAAAGTACTTTTAAAGTATTATGTCAATAACATTGTATGTAAAAATCATCATGGAAGATAACATATTCTGTTAGAGTCACTTTTTTAAACTTCTATTATTCATAGTGCTGCAGAGTCTAGATAATTAAATTTTGGAGTTGTGTTTCCACAGCTTTAATTACACTGACTATTGCCTACTGATCTCAAGCCATTATTAAATTCGGACATATATTTATTTACATTAATTTTATCTGCTTTTCTTGATCTCACTGCTTACTGATGATTAACATTCGCGCTGAAAGATTGCAAATGTCCTCTGCTTCTTGTTCCAATCCCTGCTGCTTTATCTGAATTTTCTTGTTCCGCACTTCCCATATCAAGCCTCATTCATGGATCCTCAGCTGTAAAATTGCTGTCTCATGTTGACTTTGCTCCTATGTCATCTGATTGTATCTGCATGACACTAGTGAATGTGGATGGGCATCCTGTTCTTTCGTCACCCTTCACACTTGTACACCATTTTTTAACTTTTGAATTCATTTGTACATGCTTCGCCATCTTAAAATATTACCCCATATTGTGCAGAAAGTGTTTGATGGATTTCATCTCCTGGTACACCTTCACACGACAAAAAACAGATCACTGCATGCTGTACTTTTTTGGTGCAAATGCTGAGTGGTGCAGCTATGTTTAATGTGATTGTATCGCATCCTTGAAGGATACATAACCCAAATAAAATCTGATAATGCACTCACATAGCTTTCTTTATTCTAAGCATGGCCAATAAATTACACCTTTCTCACTTCACATTCTGATATAGAATAAGAGGCCACATTGCAAAGACTGCATATTCAGTTGTTTGAATCTGTTGCAAAGCTTATTGTTCACCAGGCAAGACTGTTTGTAGAAACAGTGGGTAGCTTATACTACCCTTCAGAGAATTTTTCGAAAAAATGTTTCAGATATAAAAGTGTTAGCTTTTAGTATGAGCACCCCGTGTACAAAATTTAAACGTTTTTGAGAAAATTTCAAAAGACAAAATTTTCTTCATGTAAAGTCCTTTTAAAAACAAGAGAAACTCATCGCCAATCTTCGTGTCACATCATTTACATACAATTTTCCATTCTGGAGCTAGGCTGTTCACAGATATACACACACACTCGTTTCTGAAAATAGTATTTTTGGATTCAGGGGACCTCAAAACATATATTTATGTTAAAAACTAAACTTTAAATTTGGGAGTCAAATACAATACTTCCTCTACCTATAAGTACTTATGGTATGGACAGAGGAAGTAAAAAGAAATTAATGAAAGATTTATAAAAATAAATGTTTCTCTCAGATATTAATGTAACAAAGTGTTACTTACCCTTATAGCAGATGCTAATCCAAGAAAAGAAATGATCCACACAGTGGCAGTTAACATCTTCATTATTTTATAATATTGTTATTTCTGCCTCATATCTCGTATGTTATGCAAGAGACTATGACTGCTTATCTACTACTTCAGATAGAATTACGCTTTAAGATAAGATTTTTTAAACTTAAGATGATTATCTAAATTATTTAAACCATTCATTCCATTACAACCAAGCATCAAATCCCTTGATTACTAATTTCACAGACGTGTGGGCGATGCATAATAAAACCTGGCATTTAAATAAATTTTATTTTTTAATACTTACACAAAGATAGTAAGGATATCAAGGTAAAACTGAAATGATACTTATTGACTTACCCTCTTAAACTGATTACGTCACACATGTGGCAGTCAATGTTAGCAGTTATATAACCAGACAAGAAACACGCACATTACACTTCTTGTCCATCTGCTCTGTTCTGATCTTCTGCAAATTTGATAACTTTCAGCCTAAAATTCGCTACATAACTTGAATAATTTAGTTGATTCTTGTCATTGTCCAAACATAAGTTTATCAACACAACTGTCTATTCCAAATGTCAATTGTTGATCATACCAGTATTTCGTGCGTTAATAAGAACCAATCATGATTCCTCTTTCCTCTTTAAAAATTTAGATCAGGGTATCCAATCTTATGACTACAATTATTATTGAAGAGATGCGACTATTACAAGAGGATTTTTATTTTTTTATGCAAAAAATTGGGGTGGATCCATTATGTAAGTAAATTTTGTGAAGTATTACTAGTTCTTTATGGATCCTAGCTTATTGATTCTATGCATGAATTTTATATTATTGAAACAGTGCACCATATAGCTTTAAGAGTAGGATTTATATATGTAGTTAGGTTAACGTTATCATTATTACTATTGACACTACAAATTGAATAATTTATATCATTACTAATGTGACAAATGTGCACAAATTGTACATTTGTGATTTCTTGGTATATAATAAAATCTTTTCTATTCAATTCTATCTCAATATGATATGATCCAACTTTTTAAGTATTGAACTTGAGATTTAAATTGATCTGAATCCCTGTTTTTATGAGTACATATACAGTAAACATGTTCAGATTGATTTGAATTCTTCATGAGAATGTAGTGATGACATTACTAAATATAAATTTATTTTCATTATATACCATCATGGTTCTGTTTCATGACACTGCTAGCAGCAAAAGCTTTATTCAGTCTGTTTGATTTTAGTAACAATCTTAAAGTCACAACCTTTTAAAAGGCTTTTCATTAAACAGTTATACAGGTTAGATAGAAATTGTATAAAAACAGCTAAATGTAATCTCCGACAGAGACAATAATCTGTGGTTCATGAAAGCTAATTATAAGTTGGACTTGAAATTATTTCTATTAATAATAATATGAGGAATTGTGTACAATCTGCATTAGGTTTTACAGAAATTCCTTAATGAGTTTTCCATTTTGTTGCACAACAGCAGATTATATCAATCACAGAATGCTTCATACAGTTTGCACTTGCAGTCATTGTTTGGGTTGTGAAACTTCTGTCTGACATTTCTATTGCATTTAGTATTACTTATTTTATTTTTTATTTTACATTTTCATAAAGGTCCCAATGAGCCTTATGGCTCGCAATGAGGGACAGTCAAAGTATCATTATAATTTATGGTGTTTATCTCCTCTGAAGTGACTGGTATGGCTCTGATAAGTGGGTTGGTATAAGACTGTTCCATCAAAATTTTGATGATCTGTTTAATGAAATCATAATGGGATGGAATTAGAAGCACTTCATCAATCTGTTTTAGAACTATTCTAATTCAGCGGGCAGCGACATGAATTGAATTCGACTGCCATCTTTTGACAAAAATCAAAACTACTCGCCAACTAAACCAGGGTGTCCAAATAGCTTCAGATATAACTAGTTCATATGGATAAAAACATTAATAATTTGTATTACTTTTATAAGGGTTTAAAGCCCTTTAGTCATAAAAGCATTTAATTTCGTATGTCTCGTATTATATGTTTTTTTAACGTCAGCCACTTTTGGATTTGAGCTTAGGACATAGTTATTTTCAAAACAAGCGAAGTTGTTGGACCTGTATTGGTCACAGGCGAAGTCTGCAGCCGTGTTCGTGTTTGGGCTGTGAATTTTGATTGTCATTGTGTTGGAGAAATTTCATTTAGTATTTGCTGTTCATTTCTAGCTGTAATAATGGTGAGTATTATGCTTAATATAGGCCTAACGGTAATTTTGGGAGTCTGCAATGTATTCTAGGCTGAGTAATCCGGAACCTTCAACAAGCCTGAGTTGGTCTTTCCCTTAACCTGTCTGGGTTTGTTTGAAAAACTGCGATTCATTTCATGACAATATCCACATATTATGTCGGAAAGTGTTCAATAGGACTACAGTAAAATACAGAGATTTAAAATATTTTAGTTTATAATATAAATTTACGTTTATAACAACAAAGAACGGTAATTTTCCAGTAGAGCATGTTTATGACTGCATGTTGTACCCAGTCATATCATAAGTTCTGTCACAACTTTAGAGACCGCTGTAGAACACAAAAATTGCGGGAAAAATATATATTGCGACTCACCCGAGTCCCCCACCACTCCCGCGTGGAAAGTAGGGGTTTTGGGTGGGGAGAAAAATAATTTATTTTTCCTTTCTTCTCTTCTCTTTCTTTCCCGTCTCTTTCCTCTCTTCTCCTCGTCACCCTACCTATCTATCGGAACCCCTAGCGTTATAGCTAGGAGTCTTAACCCACTATGCCACGAATGACAGTTGAGCAGTGAAGAAAGAAAGATTTCATATATAGGTACTAAGGGTGACTTCATGCATTCGCGAGTGTCAACGCAAGAATAGCTTTTTCAAATTTTGAAATGTTTTGTTTGTAACGAAAAGAGTACTGTTGGTGCAAGGGAAATTTTCTGCATCAATTAAGCCATGTTTTATATCATAACACGGCGTTTTAAAAAATTGGGAAATATTATGTACATTTCGATTTTTTATATTATCAAATCGGTGTTTAAAGATCGTGAAATATGATGTTTGGTACAAGGGTATTTTTTTAATTGTTCGACATTTTCTATAATTCGTGAAATTTTATTTTGTTTTTTATAATGGTAATTGCAATTATTAGAGCAAGCTGCGGGCTTAACACAGCAAGCGGCAGTAGCGGCCGGCATGCGCCATAGCGGGGAAGATGCGCGGTAGGCGGTGAGGGGAAGCGGCCGATGGAAAGGGGAGCAGGGTGAGTCGGAAACTATAAACTTGCCAAAATGGGAAAAATATATATTGTTGTACACTTTGGCACTGGTTTTCACACCTTTTCTGCAAAAATGGACCTCTGTGGTACCAGAATAGGCCACTCCTAGCCAAACCATTGTTGAGACTGGATGGTGGGCACGATGGACACGGGGAGCAACTTCATGGGCCTCCTTACTGTTGTGAGCATACACACGGTCATTTTGCTTATTCAGTTTCTCCTCTATGGTGAATATTTTTTCATCTGTAAACAGAATTTTTTTTATGTTCACCTTTTGCGTACCGCTGAAAAAGCACTTTTGATCTTTGGGCCCTAATTTCCTTCAGCCGAGCATCCAGATAGTGTCCGGTAGTTCAGCGGTAAGCTTTCAATCTGAGATCTTGATTTAATATCCTTGAAACACTCACTTGCGAAATTCCTGTCTGTTGGGCTATTATCTTTTGCTTTCTGACTGGATTTCTTCGAATTCGACCCCTTATCTTCTTTACCACCTCCGGGGTTCGAACTGTGCAAGGACACCCAAACCTTATATGGTCATCAAATGTGCCAAGCTGTACGAATCTCTGTATGGTTCGGTACACAAATCTGAGTGTGATTCCAAGTGGTTTCAATAACTTGAAAAAGGTACTTGCGTCGTTATTGCACTTGTGTAATGCTATTATTGCAACACGATTTTCTTTTGATGTCCACTCCATCTCAAGTATGAGTGCTGACTGAATGTTCCAGGTTACAATATTGAGTACAGGATGCTAGTGTAAACAACCCTTATTTTCATACCCCTCTTACTTCCTGTGAGTGAGATAAGGAGGTCCAGATTCTATTGACAGAACTTATGATATGACTAGGTATAGGCTACGTGTTTTTGTTTCTTTTAGAAGCACGAAAATTACCTTGGGAAAAAATAAATTTAAGTCGCACCTTGGATGAATGTTCCAACCCACCACTCCCTCGGGATGCACTTTCTTTTATACCACTTTTTCTGTCCTCATATTACGTAGAAACTCGTGATTGGACGTTGGTAGTGTGACGTCTTACTGCTAAACAAAAAGTGACAGGCTGACTAACTTCTGGGAGATATAATATGCCACATTTTCGAAACCTACAAACAGTGTATCGTACATTATTCGAAAATGCAAGGGCACTTCGCTTCGGCTACCGCCTCCGCTTCGCGCACTTAACTATGTGCATAGTGTTATGCATTATTTAGACTATATGCAGAGATGATTGTGGTCTGATCGGGAGTGCCGAGTGAGCTAGCGGGTTGTCATTTCGGTGCAAGGGTTGGTAGCTGCTGTTATTTGGTGCGATCGGAAGTTTGGAGAGAAGGAACGGCCGGGAGTTATATTACGGTATGGTGCAGGACATAACTATATAAATTGTTGGAAAGCACATGTACATACAAACCTAAAACTTGTTGGAAAAGCCTGTGAGGAAGGACCAGCGAGATGAGAGATTGTATGCAACCAATGGGCGTCTCTTGGGTCTTAGATAAAAGCAGTGAGCTGTGTAACAGCACCAATTATCCCATGCAGATTACGCCGTATTATAACATTAAATATGGCTTAATTGATGCAGGAAAATTCCCTTGCACCAACACTACTCTTGTCATAACTAACAAATTATCTCAAAATTATAAAAACTAATGTGTTAAAACTCATGAAATCCCCACTAACATTGTTACAATTGTTGTAACAATATAAGTCTGTCATGTTGGTCCTGATTTCCACCATTTAATGCAGTCAAGAATAAAATTAAATTGTTTTTGGTGGATCACGTGTTTTTTTTTTCTTTCTTTATTTTCTTTCTTCCCCCCCCCCCCCCCATATGAGATCCCTGGGGAGTGGATTGACAAGCATACCCGGTATACTACTTTTTTTATTTAATTCTGTGTGTGCGCATTCTACTAAAGACGGAAGCAGATGTTGTGACACGGACAATTGAGAGATTATACTCCTCTTGTCATGATATAAACAGTCACCTGAGGAAGGTCTGAAGGAAAAGACTGAAACGTCGTGAAGATTTAAATAAAAAAAACCAACACGTGATCCACCAAAAATTTTATTCTTGTTAAGAATATTGTGAATTTGTAGAAAACAATATCTCTAAAAGTCCCTTTGACGATGTGCTTTTGTAGAAATGTGTAATATTTTGCACTACGTGGGCGTAGCCTAATTAGATATTTGTTTTTAATGCAAAATAAAGCACAAATTGTATAAAAAAAATAGGCTACTTTGTTACCCAAAATTAACCCAACTTGTGAACCAAGATTTAATGACTGTATATTGCCAACTAATAAAGACTTATACATGGAATAGAGAGTGCAGCAATTGCTGGTTTGCTAGTTTCCTAGAAGTGTGTGCTATTCTAGGAGTTCAAGTTTATAAAGCTTCATTGTAGCTCTAAATCTTAAATTTAAAAAAAAAAGGTTCAAATTTGGGAACTAAAAACTGCAAAAAATGGTACAAAAAGTACCCTAACAAAAGGTTCAAATTTGGGAACTAAAAACTGCAAAAAATGGTACAAAAAGTACCCTAACAAAATGCCTTCCTTTAACTAGGCTTATTTATTAAGTGGTAAACACTTCAATGTATGTAAACATTTATAGTTTTATAATAAAATTATACAAAAACATTACATGCCTTCCCCTAATGATGAACTTTCTTATTTGCTATATAGTGTTATAAAGTGGTGTTTCCTTTATAGAGTTTTGGGCTGACATCTGTGAAACCCAGACCCACTGGTCCCAGCACCTTTAACATCAGTGAAGGCAGCTATGGCGTTCCTGATGCTATGACTTTTGGGTAAGTAGTCCTATATTGTACTGTCAGATTTGTATCTCTTTATAGGTCTTTGGGCTTTTAGTGCATTCTGTAATTGTCTCTGTAGAGGAAAAGAAGATTTTGTTCCTTTTGATAATGTGAATTACCTTCTTGAAGTGCTCTTCATTAGGCCTACGCACATTAATTTACTTCACTACGAAACCGACAAAATTAAATGAGATTAAAACACCGTATAATTTAACCACAAAATTCCCAAAAGCAACATAGCCTATCACTTAGTAAAAGTATCAGAAATTGCATAATAAAATCACTGTTCTTGTTCTTAAATGCCAATAAGTTTGCATCCTTTATGGCAAATTTACTGAGGCTACATAATATTTTGGCAACAATTGTTAATTACATTGTGATATTTTTCATAGGTATAACCAGTGGCAACTCGTGGGTAATTCAGTTGAGGGGATCTTCTTGCAAAAATACATTTTAGGCTTAACCAAGCAATTTAATTTACTTATAATTTAACTCCATTCATCTCGCCTTACAGGTCGGAAGTTTTTAATCACCTCATTAAATTCCAGTATTCCAGCATAGTCTTCTAATGGACAACATAGCTAATGCGGCCAGTTGGTCTTCCCATTGCATTTCTAAGATAGGATATTACTTTTTTCCAATACGAGAAACATGGTTCTTCTGAAGTTGTAGTCAGTAAAATGACAGCTATGCATAGGACACATATTCACATATAGTCCTTTTTTCATTGTCTTATAGTTAACTTGAATCATTAAAAAATACACATATACACATATACAATGGATCCATTGTATATGTGTATATGTGTATTTTTTAATGATTCAAGTTATGCATAGGACTTTTGGAACTTCTGAAAATGATGCCAGTAAGTTCTGTAGAAGAAACTGCAAGTTCTTGACTGTGCTACTAATGATTCTAGAAATTCTTGTCTCTGATATAACACAGTGATCTCCATTTGTTGAACATCTGGAAAACTTCACACATAAGCCTACATTTCAGGAGAGGAGCTGTTCTAACTTTAAATTTTCGTTTGAATCGTTATTATACTCCAGTCACTTGTTTTAGATTGTTTGCTACATCATGGGTGACCACAAGGAAGAGTTAAAATGCAGATTATGTCAAAGTTAACATTTTATTTGCTAAAAATTAAAACACTCAAGTTTTATAACTTTAATAGATAATAGATACCTCTTCTAATTCTTCAGAATATATTCTGTAATAATTTTTTTTATCAATTATGTATATATCATGTACAGTGCGTTTCATGTAAGAGTTAGCCAATTATACGGGTTTCTGCATGGCGGCGGCCACAGCTCTAACTCCCAAGCAAGCAGGTGAAATATCTATGCAAATAAAGCCACTAACGGCGTAATGATTCAGGTTCTCATTATTACAGTTAAAATTACCACTTACCTCATCACAAGGCTAAGAGATGTAGGAAATGTCCTCCTCTTGCATCCACACAACAGTGGCATCTGTTTAGGAAATTTTCTTTCACGCACATAAGTTCAGCTTCCGAGATAGAATTCATTTCTCTTGTGATATTGTCTTTAAGTTCTTTTAATGTATGGGGGTTTGAACTTGACACTTTATTTTTCAATTTCCCCCATAAATAATAGTCATGTTCTGTTAGATTAACTTAAAGACAATATCACAAGAGAAAAATAACTCTATTTCGGAAGCTGAACTTATGTGAGTGTAGCACAGGTGTAACCTTCCACATCACCTAATTTCACATTTCCTCTGAACTGTTAACGTACTGAATTGAAATGACCATAGTTATTAAATAGAATTATCACTCATTGTTACAAAAACTGCATGCACTGGTGAGAAGTTAAAACTACGAAGTTGCTGCACAAATGGCAGTTCTGTTTCATGTGTATGCAACGTCCTTGGAAAGGTAGCAATGAATGATTTCTGGGCGGGGACTTTCTGCCCTGAGACTGGCAGTTGCAGGGGAGGAAATAGATGTGCGCCTTGTTAAAAGGACTGCAACCCCAGGGGAGGAAATTACTTCTCTTTGCAAGGCTCTACTTCCAGTGTGTGAATTTAGATGAGATCAGGATTTTTAAAATCCCAAGACTTGGGGTTCAGAGCGATGTGACGTAAAAAAGAGCAAGCAGCCCTAAAATTCCATAAAATCTCTATAAATGAGACTTACTTTGTTCTATGAAAAAACCATCTATTCTTGTCGTTTTACAACAGAGTAATTGTATCTTTAAAATTTTGTAATATATCGTACAGCATTTATTTGGGTTTAATTGTATTTCACAGAATGAAGGATGTGAAAGCATCGTTGGAACCAGCCCATCCTCTACAATTGTCAGAAATGAGGGTATGTAATTTTCGTTTCTAGATTACAACTTGACAATTACCATAAAAGTAACAAACTTTTTGCTATATAGTTATATGTTTATTGATAAAATACATAAAGATAGTATATGCAAGTTTTGCCACCAAGATGGTTGTTGATTGTTGATTGTTATTGAAACGTTTGACAGGAAACGAAACAATTAAGAATCTCTTCTGTTTGGATTTTAAAAGTCGGAAACTCTTTATTTATGACTAGACAAAAGTCATAGAGTGGTTTTCTCCATTTCAAGGAGAAATAGAAGTATTTACTATATTTAGAAGACTACTAAAAGCAGAAAGAGATACCGCATTTCCTTAAATTGCTGAATTACCCAAGTATCGAAAAAGTATCAAGCGAATTTTCTGAAGTATCGAAAAAGTATCAAGCGAGTTTTCTGAAGTATCGCTCGATGCCGATACCATGCAAGTACCGAGGGTATCGAAAGTATCAAGGACCCAAGCCTACTGATAATGCAAATATTACCATGCTGCCATTACAGCTGAGACCATATAAGCTTACAAAAATGTTATGGAATGGCCAACATAAAAGCACCACCAGTATGTCAGTATGGCAGTAAAATTCGCCAATAATTATATTTATTTTTTGTGCTTATCGTAGCATTCCTCCTGAAAATCAGCACTGATTGCAACATCAGCAAATTAGACCAAGCCTGGAATTTATTCAAGTTGTATGCTACTCATTTCATGTGTCATTAGCCTAATAATCTCATTTAAATATGTAAGCGTAGGCTTGGCCAATTTAACCCTTCCTCAGTTTTTGGGAATGTGTTTATGACTTAATGTCAGAAGGAAAATGATGTCCCCACTGATATTGATAGACAGCATTCTCATATTGAGAATGTGTTTTGAATGCTGTTTATTAGTTGAATGTACTAATTTTTTTTAATTTATTACAGTACCACTATCAAGTTTTCCTATAATTGTGGAGCACATTTAAACCTTTGTTCTTGGCCTAAACTTGAGAGAAATCTGTGCCCATGGATCTACGATCCTGGCTGAAGACTGCATATATTATTGGTTACAAAATAAACTATTTTATTTTACTTTTGAATCCAATGATTAACTCCACCTGTTTTGAATATGAATTTAATCTGATTTTATGTGATGATATTGTATGTAAAGGCCTGTGTGGATACTGCATTTTCTTACCTTACATCCACTTATTTCTTTTCAGTTTGCAGAAAACAGAGATAGGATGAACATGATGATGTTGAGGAATACTCAGGGTCTACATGCTCCACTGAGGCTGAAAACGGAATTGACCTTCACAAAGAAGATTGGTCACCTGCCTTTTCTACCTAGTTCTAACTTCATGTCTGATGTGCTCACTGGTCGTGATGAGGAGATTGGATTTGAAGATTTCCTCAATACTTCTGAGTTTAGAGAACAAATGGTTCAGCCTCATGCCTTTGTGGAGAAGCGTCTTGGTTTGCTTTGAATCTCCATTTAAACCATGTCTTTAATTGATTTATTACTTCATTAATAAAAACGTTTCTTATTTCATGTGGCTTGTTTGATTATGATATTTTGAAAAATACGTTTGTTTATTGATTGATAAAGTTTTCAGCAAACTTTTAGGAATTGACCAACTGCTAAACTTACACAAAATGATAATAAATTATTGTAATTTACTTGTGTATAGAACCAAACCTAAGCAGTAAAATTTCCTGCATTTTCAGACAACATTTTCATGTCTTAGAGTTGCAAAATAATTACCACAAAAATTCCTACTTTACTTCTCTAGTATATAAAAATCCTGATCTCATGTATATGCATACACTGGAAACAGAGCACTCACAAAGAGAAGTCATTTCCTCCGCTCGGGTTGCAGTCCTTTTAACAAGGCACATGTCCATTTCCTCCCCTGGAACTATCAAGTCTCCAGGGAGAAAGTTCCTGTCCACACCTTTTCACTGCTATCTTTTCAAGGACATATACTAAGTTGCAGCACACAACATTCTGTATGAAATTACTACTTTTAGGATGCACAAAGTTGACACAATTTTGCATCTGCCAGTGTATCACCTATGACTTAAACTCAGTTGATATGGGTTCAAAAATGAATGATGCAACAAAGGATATTTAAGAATTCAGAGCTCTTCCCTGCTCATGCCTGAAGATAGAGTGATGTCCAGTCTGCTTGATGATGATTGTTCAGGCAGGACAAGACCTGGAATGAACCCATGGGTTGGTGACCATAACTCGTTCAAGGTTCTTTTAGGCAAGGGTAATACGATTTGCCATTAGCTCCCACATGATGGAGATGGAGGGACAACCTAGTCCTGAACCCAGTAAGGATAGTTTACATAACTGAAAAATCTTGAACAAGGCGGGAATGAAGTCCCTTCTGAATTCTGGAATGTCTTATGGTCTCATTAATTTTTTGGTGCTTTATGCATCTGTCAACCTGCAGTTGTGGGGAGAATAAAACATATAAATATTTTATGAGATTAGCAAGTATAATTATAACTGAATCAGTGTATTAATAATAAACCATCCCCAAGGCTGTTGTTCAAAAGAACGTAATTTCTTAATTTAAAAATTTGTAAACTGTGAAAACTGCTTATGTTTTATATCAAAATGAAAATTGTTTCCTGATATTTGAGTCTGCAACTGTGAGTGTATCATAATACTACCGAGCCAAAAGCATTAAATCCGTAGAAATGAAGAATGTATACAATTAATACCTACTATAATAATAAATGTGCTTCGTGGTGCGCAAGAGGGGAAATGTACGCCCGGTTCCTCTATGGTTCCTACAAACATCTCCACACACTGACAACAAGTAGGGTCTTGTTTAGGGTCAACAGGGCCTTGGACAAAGATTATCATTGATGCCTCCCTACATCAGCACCAAACTGTGTATATTGCCAGTTATAGTTCAGTAGGAAAATCTCCTCTAACCCTCTTTTTAACGAGGATTGTTCCATTATCCACCATTATAGACCTGCCAAATTCATTCACACCAGGTTTACCTTAAACTGTAATTGAAACTACCCAAGACTTATTCGATTGGCTATGTAGCATTTTACACTTAAGTTTTGAAACCACAAGTGCCATTGTAAATAGGATACAACAAACAGCACTTCACTTGCACAGAATTAAGATTTAAGGTGCACTCAGCACACGTGGTGGTCATGTTCTAGTCTTAGGACTGACCATAAAACAGGACATTTCCCTGAATAAGGGAGGAACTAGAGAAAAGCTTGCCACACCTTTCATTCTAATAAATAGGAAAAGAAGGTAATATTTTGTTCATGTTGTCCATATACAGTATTATCAAGAATTGTGGTTTGGATTTGTGTTGAGCTTGCCCCCCCCCCCCCCCCCCCCCTTAAACAAATTCCTGGTGACAGGGCATTTTGTTGGGGAACATTGATTTAACTGATGTTCATAACTTTCAATGCTGGTCTAGGATCTTGTACCACCATCATCCATGGAGACAATAAACTACGTACATGCTTTTAGGTAATATTTATTTTTTCTACAAATATCTATATTCTTTAACTTAAAATTATTTCTTTCACACGCAATCTACAGATCTTTTTCACTTCATTGATTCCTGTCTCAATCTCCTTTGCTCTGGAGTTTGAAAGTCTAGTCTGAAGCCCTTGTAAGATGGATGCAACCTTGTTTTCTCTTGCACAAATGACAAAAGGGAAGCCAAATTTCTCTCGATAGCTGTTAATAAGAAAAAGAGATGTTTAGTAATGTTTTGGTTATGTCATCTGAAATATTTCACTTTTAAATATTGTGAAACAAAATGTAATATATAATCCAAAGATACTTCAGGTAAATGGCAACTTTTGGCTTAATATTTAAATCAGTTTACATCGATATATGTGGTTAAAAAATATATCTGTATTTTCAAATCATTATTCTTGATTAACAAATTACAGTATAAATATTTTTTATTTTATTTCATTTTTTTTATTTTTATTTTTTTTTCTAGTATCAGTTAATTTAATTAAAGGGGTATGTTTGACTACATTAAAATGATCCCCACCTTACTGGGGAACCATCTGTAATTCTTGACAACATGTATGAATGTTCTTGCTTTATTATTATAATTATACTTTATTACCTGTTCTGTAGAATATTTGTTCAGTAATTAACCGGTCATCTTAAAGTTGTAATTGTAAATATTTGTTTATTTTTTTAATCGTAGTTTTTCAGTAGGCCTATGCTTTGTTTATGGCCAAATCTTAATGGAAAAAAAAGAATATGTAACTTAGGCCTTTCCAGGTAAATTTCATTTGTGAGTCTGGAAATGTGAGGTATACCATATTAATTTGATTTCTCAGCTTTGTACAGTGTGTTTCATGTAAGAGTTGGCCAATCATGCGGATTTCTGAGTCACGGTGGCCACGGCTCTAACTCCCGAGCGATCGGGTGAAATATCTATGCAAATAAAGCCGCTAACGGTGTAATGATTCAGGTTCTCATGATTACAGTTAAAATTATAATCAAATTAACCATGTACCTCTTCACAAGAGATGTTGGAAATGTCCTCCTCTTGCATCCACACAACACTGGTACCTTTTTAGGAAATTTTGTTTCATGCATAAAAGTTCAGCTTCTGAGATAGAATTAATTTCTCTTGTGATATTGTCTCTAAGTTCTTTTAATGTATGACACCTTTTTTATTTTTCAATTTCCCCCATAAATAATAGTCATATACTGTTACAAGAACTTAAGACAATATCACAAGAGAAATTAATTCTATCTTGAAAGCTGAGCTTATGTGCATGAAAGAAAATTTCCTAAAAAGGTTCCAGTGTTGGTTTGGATGGAAGAGGAGGACATTTCCAACACATCTTATGATGAGGTACTTGGTTATTTTCGTTGTAATCCTGAGAACCTGAATCATTACACCCAGAGCTGTGGCCACCTCGATGCAGAAACCTGCATGATTGACTAACTCTTACATGAAATGCACTGTAGTATATGCACTACCTTAAGGTCATATATTCTCAGAAGCTACAGTCATTATAAATATTATTGCAAAGTGGAAGTGTTCCTCTCTAGTCTAGCAATAAATTAAAAACAAAAAGTATTTCTTTAAATCTGCCAACACATCAATAAGCTGGTATTTAAATAATATCATCCTTAAAGTTTTAAATTCTAAAGAATAATTACAACCAAAAATGTATTGAGATTGGTAATAATAGAACTAATTGTAATAAAAACTGGTGTGGGAGAAATTAAAAATTCAAATGTTACTGACTTTTTTCATCAGTAGGTCAACGAAACATTATTCAGTGTAGTTTTTCTTGAAACCCCTCATTATTATGCAGTAGAACCTATTATCCAATGTTACTAGAGTACTAACATGGTAGTTCTTTTTAAAATTATTTTTTATTAGATGATTATGGAATATCTTCCCCTGTTGGCATTACAAGATCCCTTGAGAAATATGAAGTGCAGCACTGTTCTAATCTAAATATGTACAATACAGTACTCTATCTCCATTGTGTAGGTCCATCTTATTGTATGCTCCTTTTGCTGAATAAAAGGTTTCTTTCGAGGGTTACGAATGTTAAATAGTTTAACCTCAATATAAAGAACATCAGTTTAGAGTACTTTTCAGTATTAAGCACATATTTTAAATCCCCATTCATATCCCATATACTGTATTATAATAGAAAGATATTTAATTTTAACAATTCAATTAAGATCATTTCAGTATTAGATATAAAAATTCAAACATTAAAAATTAATAAATGACATTACATCTTTATTTCGTTCTCAAATATTTATTATAGTCCTACAAGTTAGAAAGAAATCTGTGCCGAACGAAGCTGTGATTGCTGTGGCATTCCGTGCAAGCCGCGGAGGTTTCTTTCTAGCTTGTAGGACTGTAATTATGTCAATATATATTTTTTTTCTATTCTGTTTTGGCAAGAATGATCAATCATTGTCTCATTGAATATCTTCAAATGTCCAATGATCAATAATTAATGAGAGAATACAATATGGGGGCTGTATGGAGGAACAAATTTCTCGAAGCATCTCATCATATGTTATCTATACTGTGCCAACTTCAATTTTAAATCGTATTCTTCTAAATATTGAAAACTAGGGACAATGCTTTGTGTTGTGTGCATTAAAAATACTGTACATACTGTACTATTTGAACTGAATATTTTTGACAATTATAAAAGTTAAGGGTGGAATGAAAACTGATATAAAACCAACAATAATGCAAACTAGCTTAAAGGACAAAGAAAAATAATCCTCTAAATGTACGAACGTTCAGCAAGTGTTGTGGAATAACTCCTACTGAATTACTTATTGTGATAGCACAATGATTTTGTTTCAAGCAGTTAAGCTGTAAACGTTTGGTTTTGACAAGATTTGCTTGTTCGAGTATAACAAATAATACTGAAATTTTATACTGTATACTGAATACTGGTACCTAGACTTTCAAAAAAATGTCTAGTTTAATCTTAATAAACAGGAAGCTGTATACTGTTGTTTAATCATAATATTCACCTGCTATTTAGTTCGTTCATTTGCTGTTTCTCTGCTGGAGAAAGCTTGTCGAGTCCTGCACTTTTTTGTTCCTTTGTAGACTCATTTGTCAGTTTTCCTGCATCAGCTAGTTTCCCAGCCAAGTCTGGATGTAGCCGAAGGACTTCTTCTTTTCCTACAAGTAAAAGTGAGAAAATTTTGATGGATTGATAAATTTTATCATTTTTTTAACATATTTGGGTTCATTATAAAGCTCTCCATTATTTCAAAATAATTGTTAGTCATTCACTTTTACTGTACTTAGATACTGTGGTCACACGTCCTATTAATTTGACATTATTTACAGTGCAAATTTTGACAGGGGGATTGAGTGAAATTTCTAACTTCTATATTATTTTACCCAGGTGGTTGGTTTTGGCACACATTCCACATGTCACGAAATTAATCCATATCTTGTTGATATTGTTTGAGTCACACAATTTTGGTGAGGGTAATTGTAGCATTTTTCATAACTTATTTCTTGTTCAAGTGTGAAAGTAATTTCTCCTTTGCAAGAAACTTGTCATGCTTAAGTACGAGTATAGCAGAATGCAGAGTCTCCACGTTCTCTATAGTGGAATCTGTAGTGAGAAAATTCGAAAATACAAGGAGAGAAGGTTATGTGCATGTTTGCATCAGATTTTGCTCACCGCTGAGTGGTAGTTTCTCCAGATAGTTGGCTGCAGCATCTGCTAGATCTTCAGCATCACAGAATGGGCGTTGGGTAGCTATCACAGCTGCAGCCTGTGGATAACTTTCTACTACATTGTTAAAGATCCAAACGAATTGCTCTTTTCCCAGAGCATTTACTTCCTCCATTCGAAGCACTCCAGCCATCCTATGTAATATCTAGCCTGTAAATTAATATAGTGTGAGCATAAATCTGTCTAGTAGCAGTGTTAACATTAAGGCTTGGACTGGCCATGTGATACCAGTAAATTTCCCGGTGTGCCCTCTGTGCAGAGGTTATCGGACACTCCCTTCAAGATAAAAAGATATAGTAAAATCCCTTACCAGTAAATGAGTTTCAGCATCCAACACTTTGACTTGTACTTTTTTACCTGTCTTTTACTTAGTTTATTTAAAGTAATGCATTTCTTAAAATGTACTCTGGGTAAATAAGGTGACTTCTACGTGCAACGTGTTTCTATATCACATATAAATTCAATGAAAGCAACCTCTGTCCTGACGGTCTCAAGTCCCTCCATCTGCCTTTATCATGACAGTGGAAGAAAATTTAGTCTTTCTTTTTCATGCACTGTGAGCGGGATATTCTTGTAACCATCAGCAGTGATACTGCTATTGATTAACTATGTGAGACGACTTTTATGATTTAATCATGAGTTATTTGTAATGTATTCTATTAAATTAGTTACAGTGTGTACTGGTATTATCTTCGCTGTTCCTTTACTGCTTTTTCTTTACTGTTGTATTATTAAAATATTTGAAAGCTAATTTGACTACACCATGCATATTCATTACTTCCATAATAGTAAGATAGAACTAGACTAAAAATGACCAAAAGAATAAAACTTTCTTAGGTGCAAATTGTTTGATACCGCTGTTCCATTAGAATCTGCAAAATTCCCTAAGAAATAGTGTTGGGTTTAGGTGGTGCTAGGGTAGAAGTGGTAAAAACTGAATTTGTCATATATATATATGACAAATTCAAATTATATAGGCCTACATATATATATATATATGTAGGCCTATATAATTTTTTTAAAATTCATTGAGCAATACAGTGTTGAACAAAACATTTATTATCAGCCGAATTGGAAAAAAAAAACTGATGTAAGGTGTTCTTTTGCGAAACCCCATACTTTGGGGTCATCTGATTTCCTTTTCCACTGCCCTTTTGAGGTTGCCAATCCATGCCTGATAGCAATGCTATAATGTAAATGTATTTCAATTTATGGTAATTTATTTACCGACTCAAACACAGTTTCTGTGTTTCAGTTAGAAAGGTTTAATTTTCTGATGTAGGCTTAATGCTTTATCATCTATGTCCTTAAAAACAAGGACATATCCACTTCTTACAAGAAAAATTTAAATGGAAAGTAGTGAAATCTCCTCAGTTAAACTTACGGAGCAGAAAATGAGGGCAAATATTAACCTTATAAAAGCTTATATTTCACAAAATTTCCTCCCCTAAGTGATCATTAGATTATTTTAAATGCCTATAGACTATCAGTATTCTATATGGGAGAGTCCTACAGTACCGGCCACCATGACACTAGGCTAGGCCATTTAAAGCTTTAAGAATTTTAGGACACGTTTTAACTGTCATCTTTTCTGAAATGATGTTTATTTAAAAATACAACAAACTTGTATATTCTTGCTGTATGTATGTATGTATGTATTTATTCAATGCAATTGGGTTATTACCCGGTGGCAGCGATTCCTAATACAACAAAACTACAACTAAAACTATAAATATTAACACATTAACGAGTAACATACACATTTCAAGGAACATCACATGAACAAATAACATTTCATAAAAACAAAACAAACAAAAAAACCATTACATTACTAGAAGGTAGACTAGCATTACTTAGTACACAAAGACCTTAAGTGATTCTTAAATTTCTTCAGGGAGGGGGGGGTTTCCCTGAAAAGCTGCTACAGGCAAATCATTCCATTCCCCAATGGTTCTATTTAAAAAGGAAAACTTTCCAACATCTGTTCTATACCTTCTACCCTTGTAGAAAATTGTCATACAGTACAGACCAGTACCTAAGGCTATTTTGCTAATTTACTAATTAGAAGCGATCAGTTTAGCATGGAAATCAACACAAGGCATGCTATAGTTCATTATTATAAAATCAACAGTCAATTAAGAAGACAAGTTAGATAAGTTTTGCAATGATCACGGGCATGATACATTCACATTTCCCATTCTATGTACTTGATACATTTGCAACAAATAACACATAATGTTTTCATTTATGTTATTCTAACGTGTAAAGATTCAATATAGTAGTGTGTATAGGTATTACACTACTCCCAAAGAAAATCTTGGCATAGATTATTATTATTATAGAACTGGTACCTCAAACAGAACCAGAAGTAATGACGGGAAAATAAAGTTAAATTCAATGGAATTCAAATTTTGATTAAAAAATCACTTGTTTTGCATGCAGTAGATTTGAATTAAATACCGGTACCACCAGGGGCTATATTAAATTTTATTAACTGTAGGCTGTAGAGTTTCTTCCTACCTTAAATTACCACTCCTATAACTCTCAAAATGAATATGGTACTAAGAATTTTAACATAACTGTTAGTGTTATCTAATACAGGACCATTTAGGGGGCAAAGGTTATCCAAGATAGCAATGTCACACTGTTTGCTAGAGATAATTCTTTTAAAGTGACAAAACCACTCTTTTACTACATGTCCAGTAGAAATGCATATAAGCTGCCTATAGGCTTAAGCTACATGTACTTCCCTGCTAGACTACCAATACAGGTTTAGGAAATGCTAAGTGAATTTATGGTACTGATACCGATAAATATTAATTAACTAGTCATAATTGGCCTCATTTACAGGTCTAGCAACAATATAAGATTAAATAAAGATCATTGGGTTTATAGAACATCTTCATTCCCAAAATCAAATTAGGACAGCTGTAACTTACTTATTTGTTCTTAATGAGTTTTGATAGGTCGAAGTATATCAGATCTCCAAAATAAAACATTTAAAAAAATGGGAGTTCTAAAATGAGATTTTTACAGCTATAAATTTTACTCTATGAAAATATGTGTTATTAGAGACCAAAACAAAGAGATCAAATTATGATATTTATGTTTGTTTGTTGAGTGGTTTTAGGGGTGATATATGTGATACCACTGATTGTCATTACTTTGACTCGTTCATAGAGCTAGAAAAAATCCAAAACCTGAGGTAACTTACCATATATGATACCCTGGAACTAAGGAGAATAAAGTGAAATTATGATACTGGTACTGTAACATCAATTTTCAAGGCATACAGGTATGGTAGACCTAACTGGCTTGATTTTAAAAGTGTAGCAGGAGTAAGATGTTAAAGGTGCCTAGTACTAGTATAAAAAGTATTACTTTTGAACTATGACATCCTGTATTTTCCCTACTAATAGTATTGAATTTACAGACTATCACTCTCTTAAAGAGTGTTGAGGGTCCCCATAACGAAGGTATGGATGCCTGAACATAATTTGGCTCTTTAAGAAAGAGGTAGCTAGGTTCAGGAGTCGTATTTTTCTATTTATTCCCGGAGTAGAGTGATGAAATTAAGGGGAATGACAGAAATGACTGAAAAAATTGTTGATGGGATTTTAAGTAAGACTAGTTGGAAAATTATCAATCACTTCAGAGGCAGAAATACCAGTAGCAATCCAAATACTACTAAATTAAATTACCAAGGCAATGTAATCGACATTCCTAACAATATTGCTGATACACAATATTTTTATTTTATAGGAGACAATATTGCTAATTGTCTGCAGTCTAAAGTAACCGTCCTGCTATTGCTCAAATCAACCCTTCAAACAGAACAATGTTTTTCAGTCATACAACAGAAAATCAAATTATTAACATTGTAAAGAAGTTAAGATTGACCAATTGTACCAGTTATGACTGCATCCTGATCAAAATAATAAAGGCATGTATATTGTCAGTCACTAATCCTATTGCTAACAATTGTAAACACAATCTTTGAAATAGGCACTTTCCCTGATTCGTTAAAAATAGCAAAAGTTATCACTATTCTAAAAGAAATAAAAGGAAATAGTGAAGACACAAATAATTACAGACCAATACCTAGCATATCCAAAATTATTGAACAAATTACGTGTCTTAGAATCATTAGTTTCTTGGGGAAATTTGATCTGATACCAAAATTTCAACATGGTTTCACTAAAGGGTAAATCTATCATTTCTGCTATTACAACAGTTACAGAATTTATTGCTGAAATGATGTTGGTAAGTTCACTACAAGCATTCTATTGGATTTGTTAAAAATGTTTCATTGTGTAGATATTGAAATTTTATTGGACAAATTATATCACTTAGGATTTAGATGTGTAGGCTTTAATTTACTGAACTCTTACTTAACCAACTCAAAACAATTTGTACTGTGTTCGAATGGATAGTCCACTGCAAAATTACACACCAGAAATATTATCACCCATGTGCCTTTTCTGTTCATACTGTATATATACCGTATTTTACGGACCATGAGACACGCTTTTTTACCTTGAAAACAGAGCCTTAAAAGTTGGGTGCATCAAGTGGTTCGAAGTACAACACTAAAAAAATTAAAATTATGGTAAATATTGCCGGAATACCATAGTTATATAGAAGGTGTTGTATATGATAAGACAGTGACAAATTTTATCACAAACTGTATATCACTTCGCTTGTCACAATCATAAAATGAGGGTAAATGGCAGCCAGGTATACAATGCAAAAGAAAGGAATGTTGAGTTCTTTTATACGAAAGGAGTTGTCTCTGCCAGGTGGTTTAAATGAAGGCAATGACCTCTAAACAGTCTTGTCCCGTTACACTTAACGTATGCTGAATTGAGGGTTAGAGGGTGTAAAAGTATTTTCAGTCTTTGGTGCCACCTGTACAAAAGAGATTTTCGTACAATGAAGATTTTAAGTTAGAAGTGATTTACACTGATTCCATTGTTTATGCAATGAAGTATATTATTCCCTTCAAAGTGTTCCATTTAGAATCACACTAACTTTCTATTCCTTTAAATTTCCATCCTAAAATTAAAGCGCGTCTTATGGTCGGTGTGTATATATATGACTTGCATACTGTTATACCTAAAAGTACCGGCCTCACATTAAATGCAGATGACACTAAGCTTATGTTATAGTAACAAGTTTCTGAAGCATATGGAAATGGATATAAATATTACTTCTAATTCTTTGGTTCAGCATTTTCGTAATTAAAAGCTAAACATCAATGCAAATAAGAGCGAATTTATATATATTGAGTTTAAAAATGGATCATTTGAACCACATTCAAGAATAAGTGATGATACTGTTAGATGAGTCAGTGAAGTGAACATTTTGGGATTAACCCTTGATGAAACCCTCTCTTGGGATAGCCTTGTCAACAAAATCGAACCTTAAATAGCTCAGCACTCTTTGTATTAAAAAATATTGTGAAATACCTCCCACTAAACACCACCAGGATTGTGTATTTTTAACTCTAGTCATACGCTCAAGCTTTTTGAGAAAAAACCAAGCTACATTGGTGCTAAATTTTTCAATAAACCTCTACTTTATATAAGTAATGCTGAACCAAAGAATATATTTAAACAACTACTTGTAAATCTTCTAACAAGTAAAGCAGTGTTATTTTTCTGGGGGTATGCAGGGGTACTCGTATCCCTTAAAGATTTTTCCAATTTCATATAGGAGAAAATCATTAACTTCCACAATTTTGTTATCCGGAAAAATTTGTGCCAAATAAAATAACGAAAATGATTATGCATCATTTGAATTAAAGTAGCTATATTTAGTGTTATGTTCGTTATGAGTTTTGAGAGGTGGGACCTGACATTAGTGCTACAATCAAGTAAACAAGTGAGTGCTCAGCACCACTGCTGATGTTACTGATTCAACATTAGCACGTACTCAAGAGTTTGTTGTATCCCTTTGCTTCAAATTGCATTTACTGCATTGTGTCATTCTGTCTCTGGCTCTTCTGCAGTTGTTTTTCATGTGTTAAAATGACCCCGCTTATATACAGGGTCCGTCAATGAAACGGGATGATTTTAGGTGGCCATGAGACAAAATTGGGAGGTAGTGGGGGGAAGGCAACTGGCGCGTCACAATCTGGACAATCTACCATTACTTGCAATGGATCGTTGGACAGGTGAACAACATGGTTATGTAGTGAAAGCGTATTACCAAAATGGTCCAAGTTTTGTGCAAACTCTACGTGCTTTTCGACGTCATTTTAACATACTGCTTAACCAACCTGTTCCGTCAGATAATGCGATTCGAACATGGAAAAGGAACCTCGAGCAAATGGGTTTGACGTTTAAAAAAATGAGGCGGGAGTGTAAACACTGTTCGAACGCCTGAAAACATCGGAGCTGTTCAAGAGGCTATTGTCAGAAGTCCATGCCGATCAGCCAAACAACATGCCCTTTACATTGGAATAAGTGAGTCATCTGTGAGAAGGATTCTCCATAAGGATCTTACTTTCCACCCTTACATACTTAAAATTGCGCAATCTCTCAATCCGGGTGACTATCCACAAAGAAATGAATTTTCTGAAATTATGCTCCAAGAATGCCTTAACTGCAATGGAGGTCATTTGGTAGACGTAGTGTTCAAAAAATGTTTATTTCTTGTGTTGTACCCAAAATGGCTATTCTTGTTCTATCCATTATTTAGTAAAAATATATTTAAAAAAGTTTTTTTCAACAAACAATTACTTCATTCCATCATCCCGTTTCATTGATGGACCCTGCACATGCCATATGATCAGCAGTATCTTGCAATAGTTCCAAGATTGGTCGCAAACCTGTCAGGCTCCAACTCTTGAAAATAGAAGTATAGCTACTTTTTTAGCGTCTTTTGGTAATAAGTGCAAGAAACCCTGTGAATGTATCATGGACTAAATAGCAGCTTACGGGAGGAGCATATCCAAGATTTTTTTTTCGGGAGGGGCTGTAATAAATGTAATACTATTAGCAGACAATTATATTGAATCTTCACATGTTAGAACAACATAACTGTACAAGGATACTGAAACAAAGTAAGCAGATTTGTTTTTGATGTGTACGTCACAGTCACACCTTCATTTTAACTAAGGTAAAAGCAATAAAGCTGTTGAATCATAGAACAAAATTAAGTTTTCTTGTTTTCCCACTACTGAAAAATTATCCAGCACTGCTCACTTTACTGTTTAACCTACCCGAGGGGCAGTATTGCCAGCTTGAGCCGCTTAAGTAAAATTTATATTTCAGGCTGAATTTTGTATATACTTAGACAAAGCAGTAATGGCATTTCTATTTCACACATTTCATGAGTTTAGAATGTGCATAAACCGTGTCTACTATTTGTCAAATTAAAATATCTTTATGTGCATATTAGCATGACTTAGTCTCAGTTGTGTGTGATTCCACTTTCATTCTTATGTGGATAAGTCTGGCAAGTCAAGTAAAGTCAAAAGCTAGAGTAGGTAACCTTAATTTTTTTTAGAAAAAAAAAGCACTGAAGCAAAGCATAATACTGGAACAATGTAGAAGATTTTCTTAAGGATGACTTTTTTACTGATTAACTAGTTTTGTTTTTGTTTAGGTATCTTTTTGTAATAGGTCATTACCGGTACCAATTCTAGAGTGATGGGGAAAAGGCGAATAAGTCAAAATACCAAAGTTTTAGGAGAGACAAATAATGATTTATTTTCACAGCATTGTTACAATAGTTAGATCAGTCCACCCAAATATTTTTACATAGTATAAGATACTGTGTAAAAGTATCCGGTGGACAGAACTAAATAGTGTAACAATGCTGTGGAAATAAATTGTTTTTTGTGATTCCTGAAACTTTGGAATTTTGACTTATTCACTTTTCCCCTATCACTCTAGAATTGTCTTTTTGTATTGTCTTTGCAGAGCGTGAGTTTGTTTTGAATGAGGTAACTTAGTGTAAGTGTAAAACTTCACAATGTTCATAACATGTTATGATGAACGTACAAATAAATCAAATCAAAGGGAAGTGAGCATTGCCAGGAAGTGCCTCGAGAAGACATTGGCACAGGGCTGTTCTTGAAACGGCACGGCTGACATTCATATTCATTCATTCATTTGTTTATTTATTTACGTCCTGCGAGATCAATATACATTGATCAATCTAATTATTAATTGGCGTGATGACAATTTGAAAGGCAATGATTTCGTCGCATAGAATAATTTCCCCGGTCAATTAAATTTCTCTTTGGAATGCTCGATGTTCTCATTTGTCCATGCACCCGCAGTCATAAAAATAATGGAGTCTCTCTTGTTCACTTGTGATTCTGATTTGGCCATACGGAATTCTCAAGACCGAGTCACAAACTTTTTGGACAGCATTTGCGCGGGACTGGATAACTGACAGGTACCTATTTACAAAAAGCGAATTCATAGTCTGTACTTCAATATTAAGATGTTGAGAAATGTTGAAATTAAAGCTAAGGTTAGAGACGTAGAAGATATTTTAAAGAAAGCGGAACGCTTGAGTGATTCAAAAGGAGTTTTAATTAAGCAGGATGACACATTTTTTAACGTATCACAAGGTCGTCTAAAGCTGAGGACTTATGAGGTTAGTATGTATTCCCTAAGTTTTAAACTTATTTTGCCTTGTGACATTGCTCATAATTACCGGTATCTGCTTATAAGTGTATTTACATGTTTCGAATGTAGATAGGCCTACCTACCTCAGATGTGTAGTTGTCTTAGTAGTACCGCAAAGCCTGTATTCTGGTCATTGCTTTATTGATATAAAACCAGTTTCGTTACTTAGCTTAATCTAATCTAAAAGCCGACTAGAGTTATGGGCAATTACCTAGTTTTGCTTGTTAAGACGACTACATGTATAGGCTTCCTTGGTAATGTGTAAAGTAGAACACAGAAATTGTCCAAAGCTATAGTTTATTTAAAGGCTTTCTGGTGTCCGTGTATAATTTTGATACAACAACTTTCTCATTGATCTTGTTTATTTGTGTACTTTGCGGGTATTTATTTATTCGTTCAGTCCTGTAGAGGAGCAGGACTGGCATAGGATTACAGTGATGGCAAATCCTAACCAAACATTGGAATGTATGGCTCGGGACCTGCCAAGTACATGCCGATTAACCTTATCCTCATTCACAGATGCCGACTTTTGAGGGGGGAGAGTTCCCCTCTAGCATCATAAGTTTATCATAAGTTCATAGCATCATAAGTTTTTATCATATAAGGTTCCAATTCTTGACCCCCCTCCACTCATCAATATTTTCAAGTCTGTGTGTCTGTCCTCATTTGTTCATGCATCATCGCACTTTGTTTCCCCTCTGCTTGAAACATGATTCTGGTTTTTGCGTGTGGGTATTGCATGGTAAAATCACAATTTTCATCTGAACAACCTGGTAATATTTTAAAACAGTCGGGGAGCTTTCACACTGTCCTGCTAGGGAACTCCTTCAGAATAGCATCGCCAGCTAACATTGAGGTATGCTCTGCCATTAGTCAGTGCCCCTCCAGGCCATGGAAAACAAAAGAGGAACGACTGACGCAGGGGAAAATTTCCAGTCGCAGAAGAAATTCAATATGGGACATAATAAATCCTGTGCTATTCAGTATATTGTCCCTAAACTAATATAATTCTTTTTAACCTAACATATCCTGTTACTGACCTAGAATTTAGCTGTCATTACTTACCTTAATGCAGAAGCTTTTTTACCCTTCCACACTTTTCGTAAAAGTTAGTACTATACAGTGAATTAAGAACCCTTTCTAACTGATTTACAAAATAATTGAAATTACCTGATGGTGCCCTGTAAATGGTTAGTATTACAAATATATCATTGTCAAAATCCAATCTGGCTGAACAACATTCAAAATCCTGTTCTTTACAGAAGGAACTTGTGTCTATATCACTGAAATGTAAGTTTTCCTTTATAAATATACTCACACCTCCACATTTTATGGAATGTCTACAAAATTTTGAACATAGTGAAAAGTTATCAATTTTTAATTGTTCCAGATCTGTTTCTGCACAGTGGTGTTCCGTTAGACAAATAACTTTAATTTCCTGTTTATTAGAATGAATTGTATCCCGAATGGCTAATTTAAATTCTTCAATTTTATTTTCAAGCCCCCTTATATTTTGATGAAATAGTGCAAATGATTTTTTAGTTCTAGCTATAGGCTTAAGTGTATTACTATTATTGACTTGAGATATACATATAGGCCTAAGCTGTTGGATTCTTTCACTTAGATTCCCCCTAAAAAACGAGTCGAGCCACCATCTATGACAGGAATAGGCCTGTTACAATCTAGTACATTACACTTCAACTCCTCTGCAACCAGTTCTGCCAGTGTCTTCTTTCCTCTAAGGTTGAGATGGAGTCCATGCCATAGTCAAAAGAGGAATGTTTTTAATTATTCTGCACCAAATTCATATGTATTAAATTTGTGTGTGTGTATTTTAAAGCATTAAATTTATGTCTTTGTATTTAAAACACTGCTTCCTCAACCCCAAGCATGTGTTTTGGTATTTTCTTGCCTCTGAATTTAGCCCTTTTAATTCTCACATGATTTTCTCTACCTTATACATTAAATTTACTATGTTATTTTCTTTCATCTAATTGCAGCTCTTGAAACACTGACACGACTTTCTCTACCTTGGGCATTTAATGTTTTCACGCCTCTTACTCCTGCTCTTGGAATACTCGTACAACTTTCTCTACATTAAGCATAAAATTTACTGCTGGGTTAGGTATAGCTCTACACGAGATGTTCCAAGGGGTTATGCAGACCCTACACCCAAGCTAGCACACCAACGCTCCCATTGGCTACTGATGAACTTATGTTTCATTGGTCCTTTATGCACAGGCTGACCAACTGCTTTAGGCCTATTCAAGCACATTATGGTACTGGTGCAGAATATGACATTCTATCAGAATGCCTCCGGTGTTATTACTCCTCGAAGATTTAATTCCATTGCACTAGATTTGCCAGTCTGGAAGACGGGTGATGGAATGATGTGCTGATGTAGGTCTTCTCTATAGTTTATAGAGAGGTGGTGTTACTGTGTTACCATTTATAATTTTTCTAGGTGCCAGATATAGGTTAGGGCACCTCCAAATTCCAAATTTATAATAGGGTGACTGTACCAGTGGTTGAACATTTAAGATATTCATCACACTTACATTCCAATAAAAATTAAATGGGTGACCCAAAGTAAAATTGGTAAAAAGGGTCTGAAAGAGCAACTTTTATTCTACAAAAACATGGTACAGGTTGTAAGTCTACAAACATGCATTTACAAATTGTGTCCTGTTATACAAAAAATGGCCCATTTCACCAGTACTTGAACAACCTGTTCCAGTAACTGAACACTAAATGCACCATAAGTTGAACACTAGCCTTTAATAGTATGAAATGTAATCAAAATTCTAGTCTAGCTATCTAGTTAGTAACAAAGGAAATATGGAAAGCTAAATTATTTTGATTGGCCCAAATTTTAAATGTTTTTCATTGTACAAGGTACTTATTTTCATAAGTTGTCACTCTTACGGTCATTATTTCTTAAACATGTCTTCAGTTTTTTCTTCTTACATACATTCTGGTGTGAAACCAGTACCTAATCCGCCCTTCTGACCCTGTGATGTTAGGTTCATCTAGTTTCTGTAAGATAGGCTTCCTTTTGTCTTCGTGAAGCAGTTTTTCTGTTTCGTCATCTTCGTTTTCAGATGATGGGAGCAAAATCACATCATCTAAGCTGTCCCCACTTTCTACCCATTTCTCGCTGGGTTCAGAGTATTCTTCCTCAATAGGCCTGCTTGTTTTTAGTTTCCTTGCAGGTTTTTCTAATGTCCACCAGCGTGGTCTTGTGGTTAGCATTGCTGACTACAGATCCGTTGGCCCGGGTTCGATCCCCGGTCCCTCCTCGGATTTTTCTGAGGTAGGGAGGTCTAGTAGGGGTGCACTCAGCCTCGTGATTCAAATTGAGGAGCTACTTGATAGAGAAGTAGCGGCTCTGGTCATGGAAACCACCATTAACGACCGTGGGTGTCGGAATGCTGACCACATGCCCTCCAATCCTGCCATCTGCCTATGGTAGATGCCGCAGCAGTCGGGTGGTAGGTCTTGTCCCTTCAGGGATGTTGCGCCATGGAGAGGTTTTTCAAATTTGTTTTTAGATGCTTCTTTGGCTTCCAGTATTCTTTTCTTTTCGTTTTCATTCACAATGTCAGCAACAGTCTCCATCAGTGTTTGGAGCTTCACAGGAAAATCATTCTTTGCGTTGGCATGGATCCAACTCACCAATAAATTTTCTTCCTCTTTTGAAAGGATGGTTTGAGGCCCCATTTTGCATACCATAGGCACCTTACCGGTAACTTTATTTGAGAGTATGCTCAAAGGAACATTAAAATCTCTAGAAGCTTTTCTAAGACCCAAACCTTTGTTTACAGTCTTTACCGCCTTCATCATTGTCTCTTCTGCTTTACGGTACCTCCTGTTCTGTGTTACGGGCAATATTTTCATTTAATTCTTCCATTTCATTCATCGGCAGGAGAAAAGGGAACAATAAACTTGCTTCTATTGTTGATTTCAGGGACGCCAGTGCATGAACACACCAGTAGTTGAACACCAAAAGAAGTGTTCAACTACTGGTTCCAAGTAATTAATGTTTATCTTAAACTCATATAATGATTTCCCATAATTTTCCCTAAACAAATACTCAATTTCATTCAAATATAAGCATAATATCAAAAGCACCAGTAGATGAACAGCTGTTCATCTACTAGATTTGGTTGTTTTTGTGTGTTCCAGTAAATGAACATGCTCATTAAACCATAATGCAAGAAGAATTCTGTTAATTATGCTGGTATACAAACTTTTCAATCTCTACAGTATCCAAAGAAATCAGATTGTTGGCAAAAATGTTACTCAACTGACTATAAAACACTTATAACAACAAGCATGTCAGTTACCATTTCTTAATCTCAATCCTTGCTCAGAACAAAAGATAATGAATGGTTTCCTTTAAACATCTACCACACTACAATATGGATGACAAAGCTTCTGAAAATTGTGGAGCAGATTGACTAAACCTCAAACCATAAATAGCACTCTTTGGAGAAACAAAAAATTTCCTTCAGACCTTATCAAATGTACCTAAACTCACACTGTTCAACTACTGGTGACTGTTCAACCACTGGTACAGTCACCCTATGTATTCCTTCAAGGAAAGGGTGCTTATGTATGGATTCTACAGGTTTTGAAGAACAAGATATTGTGAAATGTAGCCATTAAAAGATATATATAATCATTATATATATATATATATATCTTTTATATATATATAGGCTATATAGGCTATATACGATCTATAATTTAGTTTCCCCTTATTATTTTCTTGCTTCTGGTTCCAGCTCTTGAAATACACAACTTTCTCTGCTGCTACCCTAAGAAAGATTTTACTATTTTCGTACCTCTGATTCCATCTCTTGAAACCTCAAATGACTTTCTCTACCCTAAGAAAAATTTCCTTTTCTCTCCTCTGATCTAGCGCTCAATCAGAAAATAGTAAATTTAAATAATTTAGGGCAGAGAAAGTCGCATGTATCAACAGGTGGAATTAGAGGCGAAAAAGTAGTAAATCAAAATCAAGAAAATGCATAATCTTGCCTAGGGTAGAGAAGATAGCAAAACACATGCTTGGGGTTGAGAAAGCCATGTGAGTGTGTTAAAATAAAGAAACAAGAATTGAATACATTCAAATTTGGTGATGAATAATTAAAAACATTCCTCTTTTGACTATGGTGGTGCACTCATGTGATCCTAATGTTATATGGGTGATTCTTCAAATACGGGAAAATTTGCGTTCCGGAGTGATATTTCCCTTCAAATTCAACTTTAAAAAAAAAATTAAAATAAAAGTTTGTTTCGACTACTTCCATACTACAACTATCAGTTTGAAATGTCACTAACTTTAAATTCTGATATTCCAAAATCGAATTTAATTCAATGAAATGTCATCCACATGCCCTGTCCCAAACCTCGGTTTTGTATATTCTAATGCATTTTTCCACAAAACAAAATGTTATTTCCTTTTCAACATTTTTCCTGTCAATGAGTATGAATGGGTGAAGAATATTAACCTCTAAAAAATAAAATGAAATAAAATTGTCACCCCACCTAATGAACATAAAGAATGTCCCAAGGGTTTTTGGTCATCCACATGGCTGAAAAGAATGGAATTTTTTCTGCAGAAATGAGAAATTTGTAAAACTGTCAACAGTGTTAGAAAGCCAACAGGGCAGCTTGTGGTTGAATTGTAAGGTTGAATTTTGCTTGCTTACAAACAGTTTGGGATTAACAAAGGACTTTGTATCATTTTCAAGGAAAACGTTTTTATTCCCCGTCATTAACATGGCTTCTAGAAAGTAGGCAGAAAGTGAATATTAATTAATTTTGATTATGCACTATGATAAACCTTCCAATTCAAAGTACCTGACTGAAGTTGAGCCTACAGAGGTTTAGAAATGGCTTGCTGAGACCACTAAAACTCCTTTTTTGTCATCCACATGCCTGATTTTTGTGTCATCCACATGTCTCATGAAGGGGTATGTGGATGACTCTCAAGTCATGTAGATGATAAATGTAGGATACTATTGTGTTTACGGTGTCTGTGACCTGTACTTAAGATCTTAAAACTGATTAAATGAAT
The DNA here is from genome assembly GCA_964059195.1 of Ectobius pallidus. NCBI lineage: Eukaryota > Metazoa > Arthropoda > Insecta > Blattodea > Ectobiidae > Ectobius > Ectobius pallidus. The sequence goes on along the minus strand of CAXKWD010000004.1, from coordinate 44,826,576 downwards.
TTCTGCTTGATTCCCCCCTCCCCCAAAACCATAAAAACACAGTCTCGTTAAAATTACATTGATTCCGGAGTATGCACACAAATTTGCAAATTTGATGCAAATCAACTGAAGTATGCTGAGAAAAATATGAAATCACATAAAGAAAAGCAGATTGTTGCCAAAGTTAGTCATTAATGTGGCCTTCTGCCATCCACATGTACACGGATGTCATCCACATGGCTTTAAAAAAATAAAGAAATTAAAATAAATATAAATATAAACATTTAAGCTCTGCTGGTGTCATATTATAATCAAGTAACCCCTGAAGTATTTTTGTGATTTTTTAAACAAAGTAAAAAATTTGGATTTTACACACTCCAAATTTTCCCGTATTTGAAGAATCACCCATATAGTGGAACTACAAACACGAGCGTAGCAATGTGAGAGCTGTCTCAAACAATCTAACCAGATGTGGAGGTTAAAATGCACCACTGTCAGCATCCATATCTTATAAATATGTGTTTATAAACATCAATATTGGTAGTTCATGTTTAAGCATCAAGATTCCGGCCGTGAAAGCCTCAGGTTAACCATCAGTAGTTCAATTCATTAAAATCATTATACCTCAAGCATTTACTCTGTAAATACGATGTGAAACATTGGAGAATGGTTATTCCTAGATCTGCACATTACAAGAACATCTCAGTTTAGAAATGGCTATCATTAAGTGCATGAAGCAAGTCTACTTAGAATTAAAAAAATTGCTTATTCAACTATATCCTTATTTATACATACTTAATTCTGTTTTCCACTCAACTTCACTTATATAAGTAATGACTTACACATAATGCATTTCACAGCTTCTTAGCTGCATCATCAGATGAGGTCAACTGCCGAGTTTGCTGGAGGACCGGTAGATGTCTCTGTTGGGCGTATCAGTGTAGTGATGAGGTCGTTTTCCTTTGGGATATCGAAATTAACCAAGTTATTCCTGTTCCTTTGAATGAAAATTTTTTCCCATACCGTTAGTTCTATCGGTTTTGTTACTGATTTTACTAATTTAATGTCATCTTCAAATTCATGTCCTGTGGTCCAAAAATGATGTGCAACAGCCGACTTTTCTGTTTGTTTGTACTTTATATTTCTTAAGTGTTCCTTATGCCTTATATTTAAATTTCTCTTGGTTTTTCCAGTATACAGTTTGTTGCAGTCTTTGCATTTTAATTCATAAATGCCCGAGTTTTTCTTTGGGAGAATCTTATCCAATGCATTATGTGTAAGTCATTACTTATATAAGTGAAGTTGAGTGGAAAACAGAATTAAGTATGTATATTTGATTACTTCACTGTGAATCCCGGTTACAATTTTTATTTATTATATCCTTATTCCCTAGACTATATAAGAGAACTGTATCAATTATAAGTATACTGATAAAAATTATCTTGTATCTCTAAGACTCACACTATGCTTTTATTTTTTAGTTATTTATTTATTGTGTATAATTTTTGTTATTATTATTATTGTTATTGTTATCGTTATCGTTATCCTATGCCAGTACTGCTGGTCTACAGGATTGCTAAATAAATAAATACTCCAATCCATACTTGCTACTATGAAATCGAATTCTAGCCTGCTTTGCTCATTTATTTTATTGTAATTCTTATTTCTTTATTTCTAGGATAATTCAGCTGACTTGATATTCTATGACCGCCCTGATGGAGATGGTCCGAAACTAAGCCAGTACGAAATCTGCAAGTTTTCTGCATCTGATAGTTCACAGATATCATCATTACTCAACCGTGCCTTAGGTACGAAGGGTCGAGTCAAGAAGAACAGACTGTTGTTTATGGTTGGACAGACGAGGGTCCACATTGATCATGTAGAAGACCTGGGAGATTTTATGGAGCTTGAGGTAAGTTCGAGTATTATTACTAATTACCAGTAGCATTAGATTAAGCCTACACTAAGCTTACAAATTTTTGAAGGAAAATGGGACATAAATTAATATAATTAGCTTCCTATAAGCTAATGCAGTCAAGCCTCGATACCTCGAATCACTAGAGGATGCAAAAATAAATTCGAGTTATTGAAAATTTGAGTTGTAGAGAACACGAATATTGCTGTAGAAGCCTGAAAACTATACTTAAATATCTTATCTTTTCTTGAGTAAAAATATTGACCTTAATAAAAGAAAAATTTATTTCTTAATCTAATTAATGACATAGTATAATTAAAATTGTAACAAAATACTGCATTGTTTATAAGGGAGCCACATTTTTATGACCACGAAGTCTGTAATTTTTTTCTGCTTGACTTTTTTCTCGAGCTTCTTCCTCAAAGTTTTTGACTAAGTTCAATTGCATAGGCTAAACACACACTCATATAATAGTTGTGCAATTATAAACATTCTTAGAATTTGTAATGCCTGGAATGCTTGATTTGTTGATGGTTGAAAATTTTTAGCATTTACATCTTCGTTTTCCACTCCATCATCAGAATCTTCACAATGCTTTACTGCATTCACTATGTCTTCATCTGATGCAACAATAACTTCAGAATCCACCGTCAGGAATGCCTCGTAGTTTGTTTGCTGCTCCTGGAAGGTAGACCACATTTCAGGCTATGGTGTTGTAGCTCACTTGTTTATTCATTACAGCTAGTGCTAACTGAACACACTGTTTAACACAAAGCTACTACCGAATCTTCAAGTTTTTTCTTTCTACAGCCCTATCAATTTTAGACAATGAAACACCCTCATCTGAAACTATCTGTGGAGAATGTTATTGACGGACAGTAAAAATTGCCAAGGTCAATGCATCAACTTCATTGTTTTCCATTCATTGGTGTACACTCGTACTGTACCTGACGAGCTAACATCATTCTTAGTAGGGATTGTAAAATTATAAGATCTAGGAAGCTTGCTCTAGACTTTGTGCTGTATTCAGTAATTCGTTATCTTACATTGCAACGAATCTTTATGATATTATTATGCCCTTATAAATAAGTATTCGAGTTATAGAATTCATTTAAGCGTTAAAGATATAATTTAAGCTTCGAGATATCGAAAATTTTGAGTTGTAGAAATTCGACTTAAAAGAGACCAATACATGGGGTAATTATAGGGATTTTGTTCGGGAAATATAAATTACTTTGAAAAACTGAAAATTCAACTTCGACTTATCGAGGCTTGACTGTATATTGAGGCAACAATATAGGCCTACAATGCAAACCAAAGCGGAATCCACCAAACTTTTACCGAATTCCCCTTAATACTGATGATTGTGAAATCCCAACATTGTGAGCTAAATGAAGACTGGCTTTTTTAGGACTCGCTTCAGTTCTGACACTAATATCATTCAGACTTTCTAGAGTCAGAACTCTTACTTACTTACTTACTTAGTCGATCCTCTTCTACCTTGCGGTGTTGAGGTTTTCCAGAGGGTCCTCCAGCGAGTTCTGTCTCGGGCCAATCCCTTCACGCTCCTCCACTCTCCATCCCTAGCTTCCACAACTGCCTTTACATCTTATTCCCAAGTTCTTCTGGGCTTTCCACGCGGCCTTACTCCTTGCATTCTGGCATCAAAAGCTTGCTTAGCCATTCTGCTGTCATCCATTCTTTGGACGTGCCCAAACCATCGTAACTGGCTCTGTTCAATTTTTTCAAGCACAGGTAGGACATCAAGATTAGTTCTGATTGTCTGGTTTCTGATTCTGTCCTTTCTTGTTTTTCCCTCTATTTTGCGGAGAAATCACATTTCTGATGCCTGAATTTTACTCCGATGCTTACTGGTCAATGCCCAGGTTTCACAGCCATAGAGCAGGGTAGGGAGATATATCACTTTATATACACGAAGTTTCGTGGATTTAGTCACAGATGGATTGTTAAGAAAATTTCTCTTTAGTGCATTGAAGAGCCGCTCTAGCTTCAGCTAGAGTCAGAACTCTCTATACAGATTTTTTTTTTCATAAGTTTCACCAATGAAAATGCCCTGTTCAGTGGAAAATTCCACCATTACAAACACAAGAACAACCAATACTGCTCCATGCTGACTGTTTGGTTGGCAGGAAGTATGCAAGCTTCCATCGGTGAGAAGTCCTAGTAGGCTGCGATCAAACTGCAGAGATAACTTATTTGGTTCACACTGTACATGTGTGCATATAACATTTAATGTGATTTTAGAAAAACTTAAAGGTAATATTTCGGTTGTAATTTAGGTCCAAAATTTAAACTCCCTTCAGTTTTAATGAGTGGTATATTTATTTTCTCTTGAGCAATGAAAAATACAATTGGTGAAAATGATAATATTTAGGCCTACACATACTTTTTACAGGAATGCTGTTTACCGGTACTCAGTTGCAGAATCTGAAACTCACAGTTATGCATTTCTGGCAGAAAATTTTATAAATTATGTCTAAAGTGTGACAGCCAGTAGGCCTACCGGTATGTATTTCTGGCATGTTGCTTTTCTATTTTATCTAACATGATACATTCATGCAAAAAGTCTGTCAATTCTGGTATTTGAGTCAAGTAAAGAAAATATGAATTAATAACCCCTCAAGTTGGACATATAAATCCCAGTTTCTCGTGAGTAAATTCCTATACTATATTCATGGGTATATTTTTTATTTCAAATTCCTCTAGCCACTATGCTTTATGGGTTTCTGGAGTTCCTTTGTAATGTAGCCTTGAAAGTGAGGCGTTTCTCATTCTCTGACAATTTATGACATGAAGTATATTTCTGATTTTAGTGGCGCCAACTTATATGGGCCCGTGGAGCTCAAGCCCTCCCAATAACATTTGCCATACATACCTACTTTTTATTTTTTTATTTTTTTAGTAGTATTACTATTTATTACTGCTCTGCATAATGTTGAAATACATTTCAGAACATTGGAGTCTTTTGAGACAGTAAAATGGGTAGATATTATCACCTCTAGAACTGGCCCTGAAGTAAACAAGTAACTGCCTCACTCTAGCAGATTCCTGGTACATATGTAAAGTAAACAAGTAAGTCTGTCTCACTCTGGCACATTAATTGTATCTACATAAGAGTGAGACAGACTTACTTGTTTACTTTAGGGCCGGTTCTAGAGCGGAAAATGCAGACTCATTCCACTGTCTCAAAAGACTAACTGAAGTATATTATACCATAATTATTTATTGCTATTAGTAAAAATCGTGTTTTGTTGTTGAATTGCTGTAAAACAAAAATCATGCTATTGTTCATTCCTCAGTTCGTTAAAATTTTTTACGTCTTACTCTGTCAGTGCAATTTCCACAGCACTACCGAAATATATTTTTATGCTTTGAAAAGATAAAAGACTTTTTTGCGTTGAGAAGAACGTAATCACATTGCTTCTTTTTAAATATAGCCTATATAAAAAGAGCTTAGAAAATTTACATTTAGAATTTAGAAGATAATTGTGATGTACAGGATAGATCAGAAAAATGTACACACACTTTAAAACTGGCTATACAAACCATACGCTTTGAAATCACAATGGCTTCAATGTGTAGTACAATGGTTGAACAACAGATGGCAGTAGTGCAGTTTGTAATTGTTCACTTTGAGTCATTGTAATACTGATGATGATATATAAGTTACAGTTTATCAAACTGTGTATACATTTTTCTGATCTACCCCGATGTGATGTATTTTAATTAATAATTGCAAAATAAGAAAAGAGTGTGGAGTACAAGACATTGGCAACTGGAAAAAGAAGAAAGTCAATGCGAAATGAACATTTAGATAGAATGGATTAAGAAAGAAAGATTAAATCTGCAAGGGAAGAACCAAATAAGGGGCAGGAGTATACAAATTTTAAAATCTTTGAGCTCCCACCTAGTTAGTGTTTTAAAAAACTTGATGCCCTGTCTGCTTTCTTTCTAAAGTCATCCCTCTGGAGGTTCTATAGGCCTACCTCACTTCCATGTTTTAATAATAATAATAATAATAACAACAATAACAATAATAAATCCAGCTGATATGCTCTTTAAGAGTTAGGAACATTTCAAAAATATCTTCCTCTACTAATCTTGAGTAGGTCTATATTGTGGTCATCCCCTTACCTTGAAGGAAATCACCGCATGTTATCAATAAAATAATTATTTAATATCTTGATTTCAAGTTTTTCCTTATTTATTTTACTTTGGCTAAATAAATAAGAAACAAGTTGAGATTAAGTATTAAATAATTATTTTACAGCCTTCAGACTTGAAATTTCATACCCTTGAACAAGAAAATTTTTATTAGAAAGCTGATTTCCATGAATCAAAGTTTTACTAGATGGATAAATATTTTCATATTTTAAGACAAAGCATTAATGTATTAAGCTTATATCTCAGGCTTAATGCAATTTTTGCGCATATGTGCGTCAATAGCAGTGAAAAGATTAATTCTGACTGCAATAAGGAAACTGGCCAAAATACTGCTGACAGTTCCCTCTTGGACAAAACACAATTGATGACAGTCATTCATTACATTTAGTTAGTTTTGTTTAGTGGTTCCAACGTTTACACAGTTCTACACCTCACCTTCCTCAGTTAAAGAAATCATGTATCAATAACAAATGAAGAATGAGTGATATGCATTTGAGAAAAATCATGAATGTCCGTAACTAATTTTAAATTTAACGTTCTGTTTTTGGTTGCACTTACACAACAGGAATTTTCTTTCAAGGAATAAATTAGCGACTTCCAAACTAATTTGAAAAGGTGCAGTTGGTCCAGTCCCAAGTTAGTTAACACCTAAACAATACAGAATACATCAATATATAATTTTCCTTGTCAGTGGGATTAGACCACTGTTTCACTGACAATTGAAGTCCATTTGTCAAGGAGACTTGCCAAGTGTTGAAATGTCTTGGCAAGCCTTGTGAGGTATTGAAATTGATGGAAATTCGATTGCATACAAGGAGCTTTAATTGTCAAAATAATGTTTGTAATATTTCTTAAAATTGTTGTCCTGCTTATTAATTGAAATATTGAAAACCTGATTTCTTTGAGTCTCACCTATAGTCTTAGGAGATTCATGTCCTGTGCATTCAGTAGATGATGTTCTGTTGGTGAATGCTTTCCTATTTATTCAATGTCTTCTTCACTTACCTTGTTTTTTGCATGGTCGTGTAAGATTATAATACTGTTGTGCATTTCTGTAAGCCTTCAGCAGCACATCTTATTTCACTGCTGTTTTAACTTGTGCCACCTGGTGGGTTGTTCGGAATTACATTTAGGTGGTCATGGATTGAAGCCCCATGGCTGGCTAAAATGAGTGTCTTTTGGGGTTCTTTCCACTTGCAAACACACATGCTGAATGGAATTTTCTTACTCTTGACATGAGAAAAGACATCTCAAACGGACGGAAATAGACTTACATAACTTATCTGTGCAAGCGATTTCTTAATATTATGAATAAATTAGTATTTTACATGAATTTGGTCCTAGATTTCGTTCTCCTCCATTCCTGAACTATAGCTGTCAGTCATTCTCTCAGCAGATATAGTCTAATAAGTTGTTTAAACAGACAAGGAAGGGTTGTTGGGCTGATCAGTGCATATCACATTTGCTCGTGTAATTCACACACTTTTTATCTTATTTTGGTCACCGAAAAAATGGGAATGTATAAACTATGCATTTAAAAAAAAATATATCGCGATAACTGAGATGATGTTTCTCGGTTTTTATTCATCTTTTATATCCTCTACTGCCCCTTCTTGCATTTTTTGGTGCATCTTTTTGTTTCCTAATACTCATTGAACTAAAAAGCCAAATTCCCTTTCTGCTGCATTGTTGCAGAATAATTGTTTTGCGAAACTCATCTTGAAATTTCAACACAAGCTCACACTACAAAAAGCAACTGTTATATCGTAGTGTCATCACTGTCCCTTAGGTTCCACCTTAATTTAAAATGGCAAGCATTAGTGTTCAAGAACAGTATCGGAGGATTTCTTTGTGAAGGAGGTAGTAGAATGTCCTAGAATGTTCTACTTTGTCAGGATACCATTAAGCTCTGTGATTTTGAAACAGTGCAATTTAGTTTTCTTGGAAATGGGTAACTGTGATGTATTCACATCTTGATTTATTTAGAATATTCTCATCCGTGACACCCTGGTTAAGGTGAGAGACCTCATGTCTCCAAAATAGCAATTTTATAGGAGACAAGAAAAAATGTTTCAATTTTAGCATTGTAAGGATGTATGTAACTACATAATGACGAGCTTCATGACCTGTACTCTTCACCAGATATAGTAAGGATAATTAAATCACAGAGGATGAAATGGGCTTGACATGTTGCGTGCAAGGGAGAGGAAAGACATATCTCAAAAGTATTGACTGGGAGACCCAAAGGGAAAAGACCATGTGGAAGACCTAGACTTAGGTGGAAGGACAATATTAGGATAGATTTAAGGGAAGTAGGATTTGCGAGGGATGATTGGATAGAATTAGCACAGAAAAGCGTTGAATGGCGGGCTCAGGTAAGCATGGGAATGAACCTTTGGGTTCCATAAATAGATAATATTCCTTTAGCTTGCTGAGGAATTATCTATTGCCATTGAGTAAAGTAAGTAAGTAAGTAAGTAAGTACAGATGTATGGTGGTAAACCATTGTGGTTTGTTGTATACAATATGTCATTTGAAACTGATTCAATTTTAATGTTTGTCTCCGTAATTAGCTCTTGTTCCTCTGTCAAAGTACAACATTATTAGCAGAAAGTTGCACCAAAAAAGAAAGGTTCAGTTTTCATGTCTATTTTTTCATATTTACTGTGTTCTTTTTTTTTCCTTTCGTTATGACATCCACTGCTCAAGTCTTTTTCTACTGTCATTCATCGTATTTAAAATTAAAATCATTTTAAACACACCTAGAAAATATAGGTATGGGGTGCAGCCATCTCTTGACCAACTGGTTTTTTACCTAAGCTTGAATCATTACCTCTTCCAGTTGTGCTCTCTTCTCGTTTTCTGTCCACCATCTCTCTTTATCTACAGTTGTTGAACATGCAGCGATAATTTCATAATACGTAACCAAGCCGTAGCTACCATCGTTGTCTGTCTGTAGCTAATCATTAATGCAATTAATATAGACATCTGCTCAGTCTCTAGTGAATTCACTACTACACAAGAAGACTAGGGATTTTGTGAAATGTAGTGTAATGAAAATTCAGTCTTTAGTTGATGTTATTAAACATTTGTAATATTGATGAAATTTCCCTGTGCATGAAAAGATTATGTATGTCACATAACAAAATGCACGTTATTCAGTATGCTATTGCTAAACTAATACTGTAGGCCTATACCTGCTCCTAACCTAATAACCTATATGTCACTGACCTAGAATCTAGCTGCCACTGTATTTACCATTGTAATGTTATTCATCATTCTGTATTTAAACACACCAGCACTGTTACTTCCTTTACATCTAGTTTCTTTGGCATTCTGTATTTAACATTGTAATATTATTCATCATTTAATGACTTTATTTGCTATTCACCATTCTGAATTTGCACACACACTGTCAAGGTATTTACCGGTAGTTTATAATCCAGAGTACTCTGCCATCTGCTGAGCTGAGTTGGCACATAGTCATGTTTGTGATGTCAATGTGGTGACATTGTACACTTGGTTCCAAATGGTGCGGTCTGGCCAAGTCGGCAGCAGTCATGTTCTCCAGTTTAGTGTTTATTTATTTATTTTCTTCTTCTTCTTCTTCTGCTTCACGGCTTGGACTTTTCAATCCGTTCCGGCTCCAAATTGTTCTGACCATCTTTTTAAAGGTCTTCCCAGGTTCCTTCTTCCTTTTGGGTTATAATGTAGTGCAATGTATGGTATTCTGCTGTTATCCATTCTCTGTACATGTTCCAACCATTTTTTCCTGTTTCTATTTATAGTGTGATTTATTCTTTGCCTGGTCTTCACCATATGAATCCGTCCGGATTTTGCTTTGGAGCTTTTGAGTAAAAGCTACCAACGTTTCGCAAGGTAAGTTGAGTGAGGGGCTGCCTCATCAGAGCTTCTCAACAACGCTCCTGGCTGTACTAACCCCAGACAGAGGGTTGCCTCTTCCGCCCCATTGGTCGTTGAGGACTTTCTCCCTGTTACCCCGGAGATGGGCCTCATTTCTTTGAGGGACAGTTGCCACTTCCGCTAATGTTGCCGTTCCAAGACTCTGTCTTCCGCCATCATTACCGTTATGGTCTTCTGTGGACTATCTTTACATTCAGGATATGGCCGCCCAATATGGATACAGACGCAATATCCCTCGTTGTGAACTATTCTTAGTTTTCCTCACCTCTTACCCACCAGCAAGACTAACCAAAGTCAATCTTTCCCGGTAAGGTCGTCTGGATCATCGGATACTAAGCCCCCCCACCTCGTCAAGGTGATAGTCCATCGGGGGGGTTTATTTATTTTGCGTATTTAAAAGGGATGTTGTAATAGTTACATGTAAAGACCAAAGAGGGGAGGGGTAGTTGTTAATAATTCCCAAATAGCTGAAAATCTATACCACATGGAACAATAATGGCGACTAGTATTCTTGGTTTGGCTACTGCCTTCAGGCTTGAAATTTCTTGCTTTGAAGTATATATTATCCTCTTTTCTTCTTTGTTGCTGGAAGCTTTGGTTTTGTACAAGTTTTAACTTCTGTATCTGTCACATTTTGTATTATGGCGTGAATAATAAATAACTTTACCCTGATCCATTACACTGCTTGAAAAGACCTATTTCTGTTGCTTATCTCACGAAATATCCACAATTAATGTTGCCTTATTTTCGTCCTTTTCTTCTTTTGTTACCCTTTGTGCTATGTGTTAAACATGTGTTAGTGGAATTGCAACACATCCTTTGCTTTCAAGTCTTCACATATGTTATAACAAATTCCATTATTTGTATTTTTGAGAATTGCCGAGTCCTGCACTTTCCGTATGTTTACCTTTCCTACATCTGCTTTTGCATGATACTTTTCATGTTGGGTAGCAACTTTCAAAGCCTGCAGCGTTAACTTAATGTTCTTCATTTTTTACTTGGAAAGTAACAAGTTCTGAACATTGCAGGTAGTTCTTTCAGAGGATCAAACTGTGGAACAAGGACAGGAGATTGCTGAGAAATTGTTGGCAGATCTTGGTGTTGAGAGATCTGACCTAATATCTGGAGCGTATATGGATCTTCTGTTAAAGTAAACATTGGGCTAATATCCCAGGTTGCTAATTGAATGGCATTTGTTGAATGATTTGTGAAATTCTTTGATTCCTGTTAAGAAATAATTAACAATTATACAAAACAATGTTGGTTCCAAAATTTGAATTGACTCAAACAGAGTCTCTAGTAATTGTTACTATTTATGCTCCGTATGCAAATATAAAGGATAGTGAAGTGTATGTGGATCAAGATGACTTCAGGTTTTATTCTAAACCTTATTACTTACGTTTGAAATTACCTGGAGAAGTTCAGGATATGGGCCCAGAAGCCAGTGCCAAATATGAAGCAGTGAGCGGAAAGTTCATAATACAAGTGGAGAAAGTTATTCATGGTCAGCATTTTCCAAATCTAGATCTCGTCTCTACACTACTAGTAACAAATGAAAAGAAGGTAAAAGATTCTCCATTAATAACTGTACTTGATAGCAAAGAAGAAAACACAGATGGTGATAATTCTGAAGAGGATAGAATTTTTGAAGAGATCATGGCAGAATTTGATCTCTTAGAGCAGACTTCCGATCTTGAAGCTGTAGTGCCAGAAGATTCACCAGAAATGTTAGCAAAAGCAAAATATGGATTTGGAGATCGGTTTAGTGATGCCTTTCGGGGATTCACTTACGAAGTCATTGAATTACTTGACTTACCAGAACCGGATATAACTTCAGCTTGTGACCGCACAAAACTTAGGATAGAAAGAGAAAACTATGACTTTAGCAGGGATCATTATTTAGCTGATGTTGTATTTCCAGAAGAATTATTTACTGCTGCCATGGCTTACGTTACTCCGTGGCATGAAAAGAAACTACAGGAAACTCTCACCACTGAAGAGTTTGACAAAATAAAAGAACTACACAGTTTTGAAGGAGTGAAGGACAAAAGGCAGTTCATCTTCTTTGGTCTTGTGGATATCTTGCTAGCATATTGCTATGATTTCAGGACAAATTGTGGGGAAACTACTTGCGAATCAGGATGGACGATAAACAAACTTAGTAGTACACTGTGCTGGTGTGAGAAGTTCAAGAATATAAAAGACATTTTGATTGCGTTCATGAGAAGGAGTCTTTGCTACCCTCTGTATCGGAACTGGGATCTTTCAGTTCAGGTTATTAAGGATATGGTGGAGTTGCTCAGGTGTGGTAAGTTACAGGTTCAGAAAGTTCTGTTACAAATCAATTTTATTCTTAATGCTAGCGAGCCAAGATACTTGTTGAATAAAATCTACATTAATGATTATATATTGTGGATTGCTCATGTGGAGACTGAAGAACTCCTTAACATGGCTGGTGATATTGAAAAAACAGAAATAGCTAAGGAAGATGTTGAATTTGACTTAATTCATATAGACAGTGTGCTGAAAGTTATTCTTGAACACCACTCAACAGAAGAAATAACTGAGATGATGAATGATTTATTGGTAGCTGAAAGTGGCAAAAATGGAATCCTTGATAGTGATGATGATGAAGAAGAAGACAGTGATGATGATGATGATGATGATGATGGTGAAGATGACGACGATGAAGAAGATGAAGAAGACGACGATGAAGATGATGATGAGGAGGAGGAGGAAGAGGAAGATGATGGTAGTGACAATGAGAAGGTAGATGAAGAAAATAATACCAATGGAGGTAATAAAAATAAAGGAAAAAAAGATAAAATCAATGAAATTTTTGATTTGGAGGAAGAAAATGCAGCTTTAAAAACAGGGACAGATAATGAGACTAGTAAAGTTGGTTTGAAGAAATCTGAAGTTAAAGAACACAACTGTGAAGTAAACATAGATATTAAGGAAAATGGAGTGGTTAAATTGAATGCAGAGGGTAAAAGAAATGAATTTGAGGGTGAGGAAGATAGTGATGATTATGATAAGGATAATGACGGTGATGAGGGTGTTGTGGAAGAAGATCGTGATGAAGGTCTTGTAGAAGAAGCTCATGATGAGGATAATGACAATAAAGAAATTGAAATATTAAGTCAGTAAAGATGAAGAGAACTGAATTCCGATTACAGTAAAATTTCTCATAGTATGAATGAATAAATTTGGCTAATATTGTTTCAGATTTAAAGACATCTGCCTGTTGCATAGTATAATGTTTCAGAAAAACACATTCCATAAAATAAATTTTAGAAGTAATACAGTTTTTCTGAATTCCAACAGTAAGTAAATATTACAAAAACACTCTAGAATTAAATATGGTTGCGTAACAAATACAAATTGGATTGATTCATTAAGTAATTTGATTATTGATATTTTTGCTGATTCATTGAATAGAGGATATTAGTCTTACAAAATCTCACCACAATTTCAACATACATTGGTTTGAAATGTCAAGAGAACATAATTGATTAGTGAAACCAAAGTGACTAAGGTCAGCTATCCTCTAGGTTATTCTCTCATGATTATTTTCAACATACTGGTATTTCAGACATCTCTCAGGTGGCAGTATTATTGAAACACTGGTATAAACACTGTCAAAATCAAATACCTTCCATGAAGAACAGCAGTGTCACTTCTAAGATTGGAAACAGGCCATGGCTGTTTAGGAGAACACCTTCAAAGAATGGAACAGGGTGCCCTTTGAGGAGAAGATATTCCTCTAAATAAGGAACGCTTGCTACACTGCAGACGACTTGATCCAGAGACAAAGACCTAGCAGGCTCTACTGGGAAGTACGAGGACTGATGTTTTGAAACCAAGCTCCAGTCTTTTGAAAACAACAAACAACATAGGTTTAGTAAATTAAAATGAGTAAAAGATTCTAGGTCAGTGAAATGAAGAGGTTTATGTGCTTAGTTAAAGTACTCAAAAAGAATCATGAATGACTTTCATTAACTAGAAGGTTGGTAATATTACCTTGTTCTACATTTGCAATTTTATATCCTTGTAAACAAGTATTTCCTTATATATACATAAATGTTGCATATTCAACCTCCCCACCCCCTCCCCAAAAAGATGAAACAGTCTTTATGTATGAGAATATTATAGGAGAAAAATTCCTCTGACACTGGTACTTGAACCGAAGATCTTTGGCTATTCGCACCAGTTCTCTACCAACTGAGCTAAGCCGGAGTTCAATTCACAGTGCCAGAACTCCGGCTTATCTCAGTTGGTAGAGCATTGGCGCAAATAGCCAAAGGTCCTGGGTTTAAGTCCCAGTGTCAGAGGAATTTTTCTCCTATAATATTCTCATGTAATGTCCAACAGAGACAATAATCTGTGGTTCATGAATGCTTATATATCAGTCTTTATGTATGTGTTTATGAAACACAGAATATTGCTTATGTTCAATAGTGAATTTATTAACATGATCGTATTTACAAGTTAACAATACCTCTTTGTGTACAATATATGTCATAATTCATGTATCCTGATTGTTTCTTCTTCTGATTTTTTAATTGATACAAAAGTGTTGCTTTATTAATAATGCATGTAAAGGCAACATATGGTTGTCCATGAGTTAGTATATCTTACGGATTCCTTTTTCTCAACTAATACAAAGCCTACAGCAATCAATAAGGTATCAGTGGATAGGATTTCTTACAAACTTCAGACATAGCATACTCACTACCCATCATTTATTCAAACTCAGGCTTTAAGCTTTTTTTTAAAAGTTGAAACAACTGAATATGCATTCTCTGCAATATGGCCTCTTATTCTGTATCAGAATTCGAAGTGAGAAAATTATAATGTCCATGCCCAAGTTAAAAAAAAGTTATGTGAATGAATTACATGTGATTTTTATTTAAGTAGATTTGTGTCACTTTTATTGATTTATAGAAATAATTCTACCGGTATTCTCTCTAATTTGTTTCATTACATCAAATCCCAGTGCCATTCGATTTCCCAAGCCTGCTTGGTACACTGCAAACAATAATGTTGTCATGGAGTCTGCACTATGCAGTGTGAATTCCATGTGGTGAGTTCAAATCAAGACTTTCAGAGATAATATGCATGACAATTTTTAGGCAAAGGATCTGAGTATGCTATGTTAGAAGTTAGTAAATAATCCTATCCTCTGATAACTTATTTGTTGCTGTAGACTTTGCATTATTTTGTTTATTTTTTATTAATTGTTTTATGCCACTGAGTTGTTTAATTTATTAATACAAACTCACAGAAATACTTTACAAATAATAAATACTATCAAGTGAGCAATTTTCTGGTCAAGTCCCCAAGATGCTTATCACATTCTCTCACTGAATGGCTATGTCTGTCCATTGTCTTAGATGTTCAGTAATCAAATTCAGACACCCAGTTTTTCGCTTCATGACTCCAAGCACCCATTGTTTGAACATTAAAAGCAACAAAAATGAAATTATCCTTAATATCCTTTATTTTTGTGCTTTGATGGAAACAGCAGTATCCATATTTGTTTATTAAGAGCCAGAATGGTACTTTCTAAGATTATTGTACTTGGTTGATGGGAAAAGTGTCCGTCTGACAGCTTGTAAGCACAGTAACTCTAATACGCTTTCTCCTGTTTTCATGAAACTTAGTACACACACTTATAATGTCCATAGGAAGAACACTATTGATTTTGGGCTGAATCGGTTGACCCGTTCCGGAGTAACAACCAATTAACTGTCATATGATTTTTTTTTTGTCGAATCATCATCATACTACGAGGGTCGTTCAATAAGTAATGCAACACATTTTTTTTCTTAAAGCAGGATGGTTTTATTCAGGATTCGAATACAACATATTATTCCCCAATCTTTTGGCTACAAAACCCTACTTTCCAACATAATCTCCGTTCAATGCTACAGCCTTACGCCACCTTAATGCGAGGGCCTGCATGACTGCATGGTACCACTCTCATCTGTGCGGAATTGCTTGCTCATTATGAGGTTAATGGTGAAAATTTCTTGTGAAACATTGTCACAGGCGATAAAACATGGGTTCATCACTTCGAACCAGAAACAAAACGGCAATCCATGGAGTGACACCACACCAACTCTCCTTTGAAGAAAGCGTTCAAAGCCATACCCTCAGCTGGTAAAGTCATGGCTACGGTCTTCTGGCACTCTGAAGGGGTTATTCTGTTCGATGTCCTTCCTCATGGTGAAACGATCTACTCTGAAGAGTATAGTGCTACTCTAAGGAAATTGAAGAAAAGACTTCAGTGTGTTTGTCGCCACAAAAATGCAAACGAACTTCTCATTCTCCATGATAACGCAAGGTCTCACACAAGTCTGCGCACTCGAGAGGAGCTCACAAAACTTCAGTAGATTTCTTCCTCATCCACCGTACAGCCCGGATCTCGCACCTTCTGACTTCCACCTGTTTGGCCCGATGAAGGATGCACTCCACGGGAAGCACTTCGTGGATGATGGGGATGTTATTGATGCAGTAAGACGTTGGCTCTGACAGAGACTAGTAGAGTGGTACCATGCAGGCATACAGGCCCTCCCATTATGGTGGCGTAAGGCTGTAGCATTGAACGGAGATTATGTTGAAAAGTAGGGTTTTGTAGCCAAAAGATTGGGGAATAATATGTTGTATTCGTATCCTGAATAAAACCAACCTGCTTTAAAGGAAAAAATGCGTTGCATTACTTATTGAACGACCCTCGTACAAAATAATTATAGCCTATAAGAGTTGAATTTTTACACAAAAAATTGATATTAGGCTGACAATTTAATAATCATACTACAAGTCCATGTGAATAACCTATCACCGTCATAATTGTTTTTCACTTCCAGATGAGCCAGAAATTTGACATTTTTGAAGTACTTACAGCTTATATATAACCTGTAACCAACAGAAATATTCCAAAAAGTTTGTTATAAGGTGCCAATCTTCTGGCACCGTGGCTATCCTACCTGTGTCTTGATTCACAGATCACTCGCCGCCTCCATGCTTGCATCGTCCAGCCAATGCTCTTCCCAATGTCTTGAAGATGAAGTTATGTAATGATCTTTTCCCCCCATTTCTCCTGTTGAGCCCCTGATACCTTCTGAAGGGATACAGATGCACATATTTATAGATAAAGGATACACCAACTTTCCTTCTATTCTATGCCCATTTATTGCTACTAACCCATCTAACATTTAAGCGTTCATATATATACTGTAGTTCATACCGATATTTTCAATCGTGCACCCTTAACACAACCACATTACTTCATGTCTGGCATGCCTTTTTCCCAGCGTACAGCTACTAGCTATTTAAAATTCATAATTCAGCACCTTTGTGATATAACAGAAATACACTAGATGTCTGATGGACTCTTGATCTTAGGGGTGCCAATTCATGGCCGTTACTTGGTTTTAATTTTTTAAATATTTTACCCATTCAAAATGGCAGATGCAACTTTGAAGATCTCTGCAGACCTTAGTTGGAGGGTTATAGTAGCTAAAACTGATTGCACCAGCAGTAATGGATTTTGAGAGATCTACAAGTTTGGTCCTATGACTGTCTGTCGTATCTCTATCAATTGTACCTTAGACATAATTAGATTTTTAAAAATTTTAAGTCAGTTTTTATCTTTCTCACATTATGTAATTTTTTGTTCACTTATAGGGCAGATTGTAATTGTAATCTTTGACTGGAATATTGGCACATCCAATTGCATAAGCCTGCAAAATTTGGTGTTTATAGCTACCTTTAAGTATGGAGAAACTGGCTAGATAGCCATGATGTCATTCACATCTATGGCAGTCTAGATCATCCACTCATTAACATTGACGTTTTCTCACTTCCACATAACCTAGAAACTTTAAAATTGGGAGACTTAAAGCTTTTAGCCTATAACCAATGGTAAAATTCCAAAAAATCCATATTTTGGATTTTTTACTATTAAAAAAAGTTTGAAAAGTTTTGACTGCATATGTATATGCCTTTAGATGATTTTCAATAAAGGAATATTGTTGACGCGAGGAATCTGTTGTAAATTTGATTTGTCAGTATTCTGGTTATCCCACATAATCCTTCACATATGTTGATCAAAGTTTCTTAAGAAACGTGTTATAAAACTCAATAGTTTTTTTTTTAGAAAAAATGTTGACAACATAAATAATTTAGCCTACGTGATATGGATATACTGGTGTACAAGGTTATAGGATTGCAAATGTAAAAGTAATACTGATAAGAATAATATAAATAACTATAGTAAATATGAGATAGAATTAAGTTAATGATGAGAGAGGGAATCAAAGAAAGAATTTTCAATTTTGCTAGATTTAAAGGTTTGGAATGTAAAATTAAATGCATGAATTTGAATACTTGTTCGCTGTTTAGTCTTGTGGTTTCTTCAAATAAATAAGACATTTTTTCTGTATGCTGTATGGTTGTCTTAATTCTTCTTCCATCTTCTTGCTTACCATTCAGATCTCTTTAGATGCATTTGTACAAGCTGTTCCATTTCAGTTGAAACATCACCTAGAAATTTGCACAGGATAGGGAGGGAGGACAGCAGCGTCGCCAGGAATTTTATTAAGGGGGGGCAAAATCAATTTCGGACCTCAATTTCAAATGATTAGGCTAAACACGTTAATATTCACTTAGTTAACCGTATCATTATTTTGAACCCCAGCTGAATTCGACGAGGCAACAAAGTTTTTTTTAAGTTAACAGAATACACTTTTGAGCAATGGCCTTGGTGAGATATTATTATAAATACATATTATAGTTATAATTAGTTAATACTTGCTAATCTCATTATAAAGTAATTATATTTTTTTTTTATTCTCCATGCTACAACTGTAGGTTGACAAAGAGTACTACAAATAAATGAATCCATAAGGCAATCCAGAGGGGGGCAGTTGCCCCCCATGCCGACGCCCATGAGGGAGGATATCATTATACTGAGGAGTAGAAGCACATGGAAAGCAAGTGTTTTAGAAAATTAACATTCCCTGCAACAACATTGAAGCATTTCTTTCCACTGCACATCCAAGGTCATATTTCAAGAACTATGGAACAGTTTCTACTGTAGTATGGGTAAAAAATAATTATTGTCATTGGTAGTTAAAAGTATGATCATCAGAAATCTTTGAAACATTCTAAATATAACTTGAACGACATAATATGCAATGTCTTATTTCTTGCATCACTTTACAATTTAAAAAATACATGCATTACCTAATCGTTTGGGGGACAATTTTGTGGTGAATAAAACTTGTGATTGTCGGTTTAAAAACTAGGCTGAAAGCGGCATAAAATCAGTGAAGTATATATATATATATATATATATATGGCGGGGGTCCTACAGCCTTTGCCGCATCCCGCATTTCGATCTCCATGCCTCTTTGTCCCTCCATTCATCTTCTCCTATAGCCCTGTCGATCATAGCAGTTCTAATTCCTTCTCTCCATTGTGTTGTCTGTCTTCCTCTTCTCCTCCTGTTCTCTGGGTTATAATTCAGAGCTCTTTTTAGCCATCTTCCTTCTGCCATTCTTTTTACATGGCCGTACCATAGTAAATGTCTCGTTTCTATCCTTTCTGGACTTGTAAAAATCCTTCCAGTTCGCCTTCTAATTTCTGCATTTGGTACATGTTGCAGCTTCGAGATCCTGCATGATCTCCTTAGGAATTCCATTTCCACTGTATCAATTGCCCTTCTTTCTTTCCTTGATAATTGCCAACATTCAGATCCATAGGATAGTATCGGTTCCACCACTGCCCTGTGAAGTAAAATGACAAATTTTACTGTACCTAATTCAAAATTGCAAATAATTTATTTAGCTTATTCGTTGAAATAACAAGTCAGCATGGTTTCTAATTCCCTGCTGTAAGATTTGTTCTTTTATCAGACTAAATATAAATCAATGTATGCTGAAAGAGCTCTTTCACAATCAACATATGAAATTAAAATTATGTGAATCGACTGGAGATGCTTTAAACTCAATGTTGGATACTCTGATACTAATCTTTGACATACAACTTGATCTACATTATTTTCCTGTCAGCAGTTTTTGACTGCATTTGCAGCTGCATGCAGAATTTTTCAAAATCATGAACATTTACATTAACAAAAAGTGGGTTTTTTAAAATTTTGTCTCGTAAAGAAGATTCCACTTAAACAATTTTTAACTGTTGTAAGTTCAACAATGGTATGACAGAATTAAACATTTCATGTCTAGGATTTTTATAACTAAATCTCTCAAGCTTATTAAAGCTTGCCATGCCAAGATCGTTTATATGTTAATGTACACTTTTTTCCTATCATTTGATAGACTGTCAAACGTATTAATTGTTTCTTGTTTTAAAATAAAGCTGTCCACAAGTTTTTAGTCATCAGTAAGTAATTTGCTTTAGGAACAAATATTATGGCTAATGCATAATCTCTACCTTCAAAATAAGCTCTACCAAAGATGAGTCAGACTTTTCTTGAATGTGCAAATTTTGCATAAATATTGCAATGAATTATTAATTTCGTGGTAAATCATAACTAAGCATTCTTTTCACAAGTTGTAAAATTCGTGTTTAATCGTGATAGTAAAGGTTAGTTATTTTGAGTACAATAGCTATATAATTAATGCTGATGGCTTTTTATTACATAACAAATTTTGCATTCCACCAAAAACTTGTGTCTCCACTAGTCGTAGTAGTAAATGTAAATTATTGAAGTTAAATAGTTGAACTAAATTCACATGTTATTACATGTCTCAACAAAGTGGACAAATCCTTTTCCCAGCAAAACAAAATGCTGAAAATTACTGTACTGTTTTTTACTGAACAAGGGAGTGAAGTTGATGAAGTTTACGTGTTTGATGCTGAAGCTGATGTTCCACGATCCAAGGTGTCGGTTGAAAAAGTTATATCAAGTAGCGTTTCTATACAGGTATTCCTGACCGTGCTTGCGAGAGTGATTTTGGTCCAATATATTGCATCAGCTGTTCTCCCAAACAGCTTCTACATTCGACATGGCAGTCAATATGCATGCACTTGACACTAGTAACGTTTTCTATGGCATCTTTCTCATTATTTCCAGAGCACCTCAGCATTTATGCCAGTTGTAATAATGTTATTGCTAGGAATGCTATAAATTCAAAATTTTATTATTTTTCATCTTCTTGACTTTTATGATATCATTTTATCTTTTGGTTATTTTTGCTGATTGAGCGAGTGCTGGCAAAGGAGAGAGTCAGCTGTACACAAGAAGCTGCCATGTTTCTACGTCACATGGGGAAAGAATGATGCTCATTGGTTGATTTCATATTTTTGGATAGAAAATGAGAAACTTTTCTATTCCGTTGCATGCAATACAATATTGTATGGAAAATATAGGATGAAATTGTGTGCAATGGCAGTCAGCCATGTCACACAATCCAATCTGATGGTTTGTAGACATTTGGACAAAACATTGGATCGTGGGACATTCCCCTAAGAAAAATACACTAATATCATGTTCTGCAACATGTGGACTGAATGGAAATGGCATGGTGCATGCCTAAAGCACTGTAAGGAAAGTGCTAAACATTAAAAACTTAAAGGATGGCCAAGAATAATTACGAGAATGGAATAGCCACCCAGAACGAGATAGCCCTACTCCAAACTACAACTATCCAGATCACTTTGAGGTAGTATTCACATGGCTTTTGCAACAGCGAGCATTGGAAAACCCTCTTTCAGGGCCAATTGCTTGCGAGAAAGCTAAACTCTTAGCAGACAAAATCATCAGTTTATCAGCAAAACAACTGACCTATGGCCGATATGTTCAAGATGTGACACTTTATGTAAGTAGGCTACACTATTGTACGATTTAGTGGTTTTTTTAAAAAGAAATTACCTTTTTTTTGGTCACTTATCCAACTGTCTGGATATTAAATTATCCAGGTAGGATCCGGTCACATTTAATCTGGATAATTGGAGTTCTACTGTAACTTAAAAAAAAATTGCAGGAATCAAGAGAATATTGCCTACATTATGCAATAGTTAAAAATGTTTTAATTCAGTTGTATTGGGAAACTGTGAAGCGAGACAAATTCATAAAGACAATATTATATAAACACACTCACTACTTAATTATAATTTACCACTTACCAGTAACATGTTTTCAAGAGTTTTTCCTCCTTTTATTTGAGAGATTTTAACAGTTAATAACTGCCCAGAACAAGATTGCAACCCTCATTTGTAAACAGACTTCTTTCACATTTAACAAGGTTGTAAATATTGCAAAGTGTAATACTTTCCTTATTCTTGCTGCGCAGAACAAGGTTGCAACATTCATTTTTACAACAGTTGACTTCCACTTAACTTAACAACTTAACTTGATTTAGCACTTAATATTATAAGTTATAAACACACTCGCTAGGTCTACTTCATTATAATTTATTACTCACTAGTAACAAGTTTCGTCGAGAGGTCTTCCATCTGGCGCTGTGAATTGAACTCCGGCTTAGCTCAGTTGGTAGAGCATTGGCGCGAATAGCCAAAGTTCCTGGGTTCAAGTCCCAGTGTCGGAGGAATTTTTCTCCTATAATATTCTCATGTAAATTAGCATCGCCTCTAACCATATGATCATAATGCTATCAAATGATGTGTCCATAGACTAGAGGTGCCACATTCTCCCATGACATACAACATCTCACGGTACCATCGCCTTACTTTGGGGGAAAAGTTGCCATTACTTACTCTCCATCCATCATAGTATGCTTTCACCACGTTCATTGTTAAAAAAAACATTTCCATGAAAGGAATTCAGGTTTTGAATGCACTTCACGTTAGAAAGTAAGATTTTGAACAATTCAACAGGGCATAAAATTGAAATATAAAGACAGAATTTCTGACAAAAACATGACCCCATCATAAAATGTTTTGCGATTGAAGGGAGATAGGGTCAAGTACAAATAGCGATCACTGATTAATATTTGGAAATCAGACACCCTCTTCTACCCCCATGATATATTTGCTGATATTTTCCTTTAAACTTTCCATTGATAATGTGTTTGGTTATGAATGAATCACTGATAAGCTGTTTTTGGAATTCCCGCTCAAGTTTACATCAAGTTTTGTCACAGATTTCCTTGTTGCCTTGTGGTCACAGCTTTCCAGCTGATCAATATTCATTGCCGGATATATCCAGACATATTAAGGAAACCGAATAACCACGCATTTTGTGAAGAATACCTTTTAATGTCAAACGAGGAAAACTGTCATTTGGGTTTTCTGGCTCATTTGATTTGTGACACGGAAGGGTTAATCCATATAGTGTAAATACATTTTCTGTTTGAATACTGTTTAAGGTATGATAGTACATAAAGAGATTAGACGAAAATTAAAAAAATTGATATCTTACAATTTATTTTGTTATTACCTAATTTTGTGGTTTAACCGAAAGTAACTCCAACTCTAAAAATTCCGTTTAGGCAGGCCTACAGGTTGAGGTAGATTTCAAAGTGCTAAATCTCGCCTTATATGAGAGCTATCGAAAAATCAGTTATTGATTTCTAGAGTACTCATCAAGAGCTTTTCAACAATGCTTCATAAGACGTGGTTTCAAAAATTTCGAATTTCCATCCCCCCACCAACCACCTTCACTCGTACCCCTAAAACCCCCCAAATAATTGGTGTCACTGTGAACTCCATAGGGGGTACTCTAATTTATTCAAACAAGTTTCCCTCTATACTTCATAGGAGCCGAGATATAAATTTTTCAAAATTTCTACCCCCTCCCCTTGGGCTAATCTTGCTCATTAACGAACTTGTCCGAACTATTGGGCCTAGAAATAACATAATAAAATTTGGTTCAAATATATTCAAAATTACGGCCGGTAGCGTGTAAAGATATAAATATCACAATTTTTTTTTTTAACGGGCGGTGGTTTCGTACTTAGGGAGGCATGAAACGTAAAGATATGAAAGAATTTTTCGAAAGTTATGACATGGTATCGATTGCAATAGGTAGATTTTTTTGCGAATTTATGTATGCAATAATAAAGTAATAAAATGTACCTTTCTTTAGCTAGGTGCAAAAAACAAAGCTAGTTCACTTTCACCTTCTTACGTCTGAATTTAACCTCTTCAGTGGCAATGACAGTGAGTAAAATTTCATTAAATGTGCCCGTATAGAGCTTTATATTAACAAGTGTAGATTAATTATTATTCCGACAGTAAAATCACAGTAATCAAAAGGAGCTCTTGGCTGGCGTTATTAGTTTTCTGTTTTCTTGATTTAGCAACAGTAAATTTGCGTAGAAGTATCTCGTGTAGGTACTTTTTAAGAAAATCGCTAAATGAGCACTATTGGAAAATATGAAAATACCCTTGGGTGTTACATTAAAAATAATGGAGTTTGAGTTACTTCGCAACATTTGGTAATGATTTTGACCTCTCCACATCCCAACACACATAGTTTCATATCACTGATCCATATGGTTCAAAAGTTATTTAGGTGGTGCGGGACTATTAGCTTACCCTAAATAATTCAGCTCGTAAGCGAGGTAGATACTTCGGCAGGACGAAAAACCATCGAGTAATGAGAAATGTTTTAACTTTTAAAAATCTTAGAAATCTGTTCCGGTTTTTAGAAATCAAATAGAATTCCCGGTGATTTGAGGTTTGAACAATATTTTTATTTTTATAGCAAAATCAGCCACGAATTCAGTTCTTTCAAAACTCGTACCATATCATAATGCACCATATTATGAAATGCGTTCACACGTTAACTTGATGCACTCAAGTCCCAGAACTTCAAGTTGCACTAAAGTTTGTATTAATAGGGTGGATTTTCTGTAAAAAATGTTATGCGTTGGGTACACAGATATGTTATGAAAATGTTTCTAGGATTGTGGAATTTGTGTAATTTTAATCCCGGTACAAATCAATCGAGCTTCAATTTTTTTTTCGGCCTGGGCAGCTGAGTAAACTCAGATGAAAGTAATAGCTTGAAAGCAATACTAATGGTGACAGTTAATTTTAAGTACAGTTGTTCAGAATTCTATGACTTAGGGAAGCAAACTTTTTCCGGAACAAATTAATTCGTCACAGAAGTATGGTGACATTAAGAAATAAGTATTAGGCCTATAACTGTGTGTGGCAACCGTTAAGTGTATTATTATGCAGAATCTATGAATGTTCTTATGTTTTAGGATGCATTTATGTTATATTAACAATTGGTGTCTTATTCAGTTCATCGTAAGAGTTAATAACGTAGAACAATTTACTACTGTACATTGAGGCATTCCGGGCGGAGAGCAGTTACTCAACTGGTCCCAGCTTCGACTCCAATAAATATGGCCGCAAATTAATTATTAGCTACCAAGAAATATCTGATCTTTCTGATAACAGTACCGTTTCCTTATCTGAAACATCAGTAGCAACCGTGAGAAGAACGGGATCTTTTACTAGTTGTTCATTAAAATACGTAAAAAGTATTTTCTAATAAACAGAAGGAAACTACCATGCTTTCTCTTTAATTGATATAATATGTACAGTTGTCTTATCTAAAACATCACTATCGCTCGTGCTAGGGGAACGGGCGTTTTACCTCTTCTACCTGTACCAAAGGTAAGCTACGGCCCTGAAATTCAATTCTGCTTAATATGTAATTTTTGTTTGTCGTAACAGAAAATTATATAGACAACATAGTTTTAATTGTTAAATACCACATCGCAATAGGAAGCTGAACAGTTTATAGTTAGCCAAATTAAAATAATTGTGCTTATGGTAAATGAAGTGACTGTTTCCTTTCTTTCTCCATTTCTCGTAGAGGAACATTTAAAATATTTGTCTTCAGTTAAGTAACTCTGACACTAACGAATATAATTGCGTGACATTTGCAAGGATTCTTTAATAGGCTATGTGCTAGCAAATAAATGTACCAGATTTTATTTTCAAATTTACATTACTTTATAAAAATTATTTACGTAGATTATTTTAAAATTAAAGGAAATTTAAAGAATTTTTAATAGCAATAATTACAATATCAAACTTTTATTTGATGGATTTATTGCGATGTAAGCTTTTATTGAAGCCGAAGTACGAGTGTGCATGTAAAATTTCATTGAAGTTATTTCAATTTGCATCCGCTCCTACTTTTCTATTTTTCTTAATTTAGACAAAGAACGGGTGGTCCTGAAACTGAAAGTAATGTATTAGCCCTGGTTTGCATACTATTTGAATAGTATCATGCATTAAAAAATCTGCTAGGCATAAATAGTAAGAAAATACGATTTTCATAGCCCCCTCCCCATGAGATCCCTGAATAAAAAAAAAATCGGGTGCGTGGATAGCCACGCGACAGAAGTGAAACTTGGATTTTTTAAAATTTTTCAATTTGGGTTTATGGACTTCTTTAATTTTGGATTTTTAATTTTTTAATTTTGGTTTTTTTTTTTTAATTTAATTGAGTTGATTGTTTTCTGTGCAGTCCGTCACAGTCCGTCGTGACGATTTTCTTCGTAACGCAACTTTGGGTTAGCTTTCGATTTACTCACTTCAAAAAGAACTTCTGTTGTAAAACTGCTACAAGAAAGTCTCCCTCTGTAGTCAATGCTAACGGAGCTACGAAGGGCACTGATACAAAGGTAATGCCATTGGGTATCGAAGTATGTCATATCACTTTAACATGGAAGTTGCTATTATTCGCAACAGGCTAGGGTATGACCGCCTGCGAAGTCTTGGTTAGAGCATACGCAATACACCTGTGCTGGAGTAGTTGCCGCTCTGTGTAGCAGACAGGGGGTCTCAGCCGCCGTACAAGCGATAATAGAATAAGGATGGGGAAACGGAATAGCTTATCTTTATAATGTTAAATACAATGTAGGCCTTCATTTTCTCGTCGGCCTGGGTGGCGTATTTATTATCTCTGGGTTTGACCCTGGCCCAGGTCGATGTCGTTTATGTGTGTGCATAAATGTGACAGTAGATTTACTGGTATGTAAAAGAACTCCTGCGGGACAAAATTCCGGCACATTGGCGACGGTCACAGGCCTAAGTTTCGGTACATAACCGTCGTTAAATAACCATATACAACCACCTACCTTTTCTCAAATCTACTATTAAGCTAGAGACTAGATCACGATACCCATCCTGTATTAGTAGGCCTACTGAAAAAAGGATTTTCATAATTTTTTCACTGAAATGTGATTTTTTTATTTTAAAAAATAACTACATTTTGAAGTACATTATGACCTGAAAATATTTAGAGATTAACCGATTCAAAAATGTTTTTTTCAGTGTATGTAAAACATCTAAATAAACAAATGATGAAACTTTGAAGATTGTACGTGAGAAAATGTACCTCTTACATACAAAAAGTAAACTTTCATGTAAGTTTAACCTCTGCTGAGGCCATGACGGCCCGCATAGAGCTTGACGGGACAAATCACAGTAAACTAAAGAAGCGTTTTACTGATATTATTAGTTTTCTATTTTCTTGAATAAATTTGCAAAGAAGTATCTCGTGTGGGTATTTTCTGAAAAAGCGTTCAATGAGCACTATTCAAAATATAAGGGTGTTCCATTTAAAATAAGAGTTCATAACAGAGGCAAAAGTTTTGCGTCTCATTATAATAATATTTTTTTTATATTTTAAGCGCGGTAATGAACCGCCGGGTTCCATAAAATTGATAATATTCCTTTAGCTTGCTTAGGAATTGCCTATTGCCATTGAGCAAGTAAGTATTATTATTATTGTTGTTATTATTATTATTTTTATTGTTATTTTTATTACTACTACTACTATTACTATTCCCATTTGCAGGTCCTCGTACTAGGTCTGAAAATTTTCCTTTCCATCACCTATCATTAGTTTCCCCTTTGAGTATTTTATTTTGTTCTTTAAATCGTATAACAGCTGATTAGGCCTACTCCTAATCATTGAGTTGATTGTTTTCTGTGCAGTCCGTTCCGTCACACCTCACTAATTTCGTGACGATTTTGAGCGTAACACTAATTTCGTGACGATTTTGAACGTTTAACTAATTTCGTGACGATTTTGAACGTTTCACTAATTTCGTGACGATTTTGAACGTTTCACTAATTTCGTGACGATTTTGAACGTTTCACTAATTTCGTGACGATTTTGAACGTTTCACTAATTTCATGACGATTTTGAGCGTTACACAAGCTCTCGATTTACCCCTACCGCGGTTAAAGAAGTTTCACTTCAAAAATACGATTTGTGGATCAGTGAACATCTTAGTTCGAGAACGGAAAGTCCTATAGAAATAAAATTTTATATTTGAGTTCTGGGGATATGCCACGAAGATTGGGGACGATTTTCTATTATTTTTATTACCACTTTACATAAAAAAATCAATTTTTCATCATTTTCCTGAAAACGGTTCGAACGATATTGTTTAAATATTGTACACAAAGTGCTTATAGCAAGAGCTAAAACTTATTATTTCTAATTTTTTAATGAAAATTCTGTGTAGAGTAGTTACAAGTCAGCCATTGTTTGCAAAAAATGAATCTCTAAATACGATAGGGGTATTTCGTGGTGAACAATACACCTTTGTTTGAGGCTCAGAAAAACGAAATACGCACTCACTGCAATGCGGCCCCTTATTCTGTATCAGCTTGTGAAGTGAGAAAGTTGTATTGCTTATGTTTAGAATGGAGAAATGGAAAAAAATTAACATCAAGGTTACCATCGACACTTTAATTTCATCTTCACATTCACCATCAGATACAGCGCGTTTGCTGGCCCTACAGGCCATAGAAGCAGGTTCATGGTTAAATGTTTTCACTGTTTCCAATCATTAGAACCTTGTTAGATAACAACTTGTTCAAGATATCAGTTGCATACGACTCGCAAAATTTATCATCCTCACAAGTGTCTCTGTGGATCTACTATCAGATTCATGGTCTTCATGCCCTGAGTTGTTGTAAGAGCAAGGGAAGATTTTCACGTCACAACGTTATGGGAATCTTACCGGAGTGTTAGCTGTGAAGAGAAACTTGTTGCGGCACGGAATTCAAGTGTGCGTTTAGAAATCCTCGCATGCAATTAAACGTTTATTTATTTATTTTTTACCTGCACTGATCGCGCATGCTGTTTTGAGTTTTCCCTTCGCATTTCCCCCGTTGACAGGTGCCGAGTACCACAACTTGGGAAGGGGGGGGGGGCTGGGTTTGCACTTACATTCTGGGAAATATCAATTTGTGATGTCTAATTTCTAATGTTGAATTTCAGGTTCTTCTAGGAGTGGTTAGGAATTATTTTCTGTTTTCTCAGAGCCTGCACTATTAATTTCCTTGTAGGCAAAAAGCTGGAGCTCGAGAAAGCTGATTGATGTATAATTGATTTAAAATTCATGGACATAAGGTTGTTAATAATTGATGGTGAAATTTTTGTTACATTTTTCAGAGAAATTTGGAACTTCAATGTTCTTATTCATTTCGGGAATACTGAGATCACCAGAATACTTGAATGGTTTATTTAAGCCGTTATTAGAATCTCATTGAAATTACAATCTATTAATTAGAACAAATTTTTATAACTTTTTCATTCTCAGAATGGGTCTGTCGCCATACAGCCTAAAATGTGAATACAAAGTATTTTAAGTAATACTAAATATTATTCTTAATGAGTTTTGTTCATTATAATTAAAAAAAAAACATACACAGTAAGTAAAACCTTGTTGCACTGTGAGCACTAATTTATAACTAGTTAAACAATAGTTTACTGATAACATTGCATCTAATTTAATTCTATGAACGTAACAATGGCTTGATGAATTAGAATGGGCTTTGATATATGTAAATCAAGATATGGAAATTGGACATTTAAATTAACTTTTTCTTTCAAAATATGTATTATTAAAACACAACAGTTGGTAAATGTTTTCAACCGGAGTAGAAATTCAGTATTTTATATATATACACACACCGTATATATGATACTTTTATTAGCCTATTGTAACATCTATTATATTTAAGATGGTATTTCCGTGTACACCGTGTTCAATTGTAAACTTAATTGAAAGTGTCCCTGCTTAGTTGTCATAGAAATTGGGTGAGAAAAGCATCGCTGAAATATATATAAATCGTGTTCAAAAAATCGAGAAAGACTTTGAAAGAGAGAAGAAAAGGTTGAGAGAAATTGAGAATAAAGTTAATAAAAGTTAGAAAAACGTGAGCGAAGTATTAGTAAGAACATCAACTTTGTTGAAGGTAGAACAGCGGATTAAACAATTACCTATTAAACAATTGCCTCTTTTTTCTTCGTAAATTGGCATTTAATTTAGAATCCCTCCCCCAGGCTAGTTAATTAATTACATAGCAATGATGCCAGTTCATTAGAACATGTGAATATCAAGACATAGATAAAGTGAATAGTTCATGATACCCTGAAAACGTTACCAATTAAAACAATAAGAAGTAAGGATAGTATATCAACATAGATTATTTCCGTTTTAACCTTCTATGGTCCTTTTAGACCTCATACAGGCAGGAAGACAAACATAATATGAGAACTAAAGTTCCTAGAAAATAACATTTCCGGCCAAATAGTTTATTGCCGGTATCTAGAGTCTTAAAAGGTTTGAAATAATAGCAGATATACAAACTGTTACGATTCTATTTGTACATATAAATAAGTGTAGTGTCCCTATTAGCCTGCTCTATAACAGCCTACTGGTTGAAGATGCATTACACAATCATTATTAAATACAATGCTTTCAGGAGAAATCTGTCACTTTTTCCTTGTACCTCTTTCTTGTGATTGGCCAATATTGTTATCGTGTAACACTCCCTCTATCGCTCTTTTCACACCTTGTCGTTACTTGTCTTACTTTGTACGGCAAATATTTTTACAACTTTTCCACGCCTTTTAAAAAAAAAGCCCCTCCCTCTGTGCAGTAACTTTCCTTGCAAGCATACGTGCAGGACTTCCAGTTGCCATTAATTTTCAACAGCTAGTTTAGTGCTTATTTTCTGCGTTAATGCAATTTCGGAATTACTCGATTTAGCTACACCATGTATTCTACTGCATATAACCAGTATCATTACAATGGCTGCGTGGACAGAGGTTTGTATTAAAGCTTTTCTAATTTTTGCTTTCCTTATCCTTAACAATAGGCAAAGAAAGTCTTCAACCTGATTTTTAGAATTTTTGTCCGGTTTCTAGCATCAATTTGTACACTATTTTCTACATGTGTGTGTGAGTGCACGTACGGACGCCTACGTATACGTCTTTGGAAATCTGCATTCGTAGGCACATGCCTGCGCGTAAATTGATGTGCCAAATTCGGAGACAGATAAATTGTAGCCAGTATGAATAAAAGTTTATACTTAGGTAAGCGTTTACTTATTAATTGACAGGATGGTACTTTCTAAAATTACGTGGTGGAAGGGGGAAATGTCTGAACGTCTCTCTGTGTACCTATACGCGCGATAACTCGAATACGCTCTTATTTAAATATGAATTTAAGGTCTGTGCAGACGTTTTTTGGAGGCTTACAATAGCTAAACGGAAGGTCATTTATCAAAAACAGATTGCAGCAGCAGTAACGGATTTTGATATATCTACAAGTTTGGTCCCATGACGTTTTGTCGTATCTCCATCGGTTATACGTTAGAGTTAATTTCTTTTATTAAAAAAAATCCTGACATTTTGCAATTTTTGACACACATATAGGACAGCTATAATAATAAAATTTGACAGAAATAATGACATGCTATAAGCGTGCAAAATTTGTTTTTTTAACTGCCACATACGTTTGGAAACACTGGCTAGATAGCCGCAACGTTATTGACATGTACGATTATCCGCTTATTAACATTGATGTTGACTCACTTTCGGACGAGCTAGAGACTTGAAATTTGGCAAACGTAGACCTACAGCTTTCAGCCTATAACCGTAGGGATATTTCCACAAAATTCAAGTTTAAAATGTTTTATCCTCCAAAATAAACTTTGAAAGGTTCTGACTGGGTACTTGTCCGGCTGCAGATGTTTTGACAATTAAGGGATACTTTTACATGAGGAATTTGTTGTAAATTAGATCTGTTAATATTCTAGATTTCTTCACATATGCTTGTCAAACACTGTCAAGAAACCGTAGCATAAAACTCGAATGGATTCTGAAATATGGCCTATTCTAGATTTCTTCACATATGCTTGTCAAACACTGTCAAGAAACCGTGGCATAAAACTCAAATGGATTCTGAAATATGGCCTATTCTAGATTTCTTCACATATGCTTGTCAAACACTGTCAAGAAACCGTGGCATAAAACTCAAATGGATTCTGAAATGGCCTAATAACTCCAAGTGACGCTTCGTTTTATCAGCTTTCCTGATTTCATTTAATTATTTTGCTGAGTTAATGCCACAATGATTTCTACATAATATTAGATCAGTTATAAATACCACAACGTAAAACTACAAAATATTCTAATAAGAGATGATAAAAGTTACAACATTCCATGTGAAAATAGCAATAAAAATAATACTTTTATTTTGATGGTTCTTGTGATACTATTAATAATAATAATAATAATAATAATAATAATAATAAACATGGTTGTGATATTTTTGGTAAAAAAATATTCCTATAAACTATCCAATTACAATATTCAATATGAAAAAATCAAATAAATTAAACCAGGCCTGAATTTAGTAATGATAGTAATAATAACTGTAACAGTGCCAGGGAATTATCTCATTGAATTTTAACTGTTGCCTTATAAAATGGACACTTAATTTGTTTAAAATATGGCGACACACTTCAACAGCTTGATGGGCCTAGGCAAGAAATTGCAAACGGTGCGAGACGGAGACACAAGCCGAAGAATTGTAGTTAATCTGATAATGAAGAATTGTAGTTTCTGTATATCATACATGAGCTTGTATATGAATTTCACGGTCGAAGACAATATTTCTTCTACCCAGTTTAGTATTTATGGTAGTCTACGGGTATAAAAATTAAAATACTGTACCTGTACGTCAGTTTTCATTATCTTGATATTCAGTTGAGCGTACGAATTTTGAACAAAGCTTCTTTATGTGAAGTATCGTTATTTTTGTAGATTGCAAAATCCCGAGTTATATCTCCTCAGGAGGCTGTCGTACAGAGTTTATTTAATAGTTTGTGATAAGAACTAAGTTTAAAATATCAGACATTTGCGACCCCGTGGCATGTTATAAATGTTTAAGGATTTTTTTTTTAGATATCGAGTTAAAATTGTTTCGTTTTTTATTATTTTGTCCAAGTTCTAGAGGTGTCTTAAAATCGTTTGAATTTTCAATGGTATGAACTGGAGTGAATCCACCGCCCCCGCCGTGGGGACTTCTGACGCTTTCTTTAGGATAACGCCTGAAACCAATGATTCGGCTACCCGCAAAGCAGATACTCATGTCTGGATGCCCAACTCCATGGTTAAGCAAGAGCAACAACGGCCATAGTCTCCCCAAGTCGGAATCTTATTGCTCTTCATTGTGCCTCTATTCGTTTGCAGACAAAGATTACACTAAATAATATTATGGGTATTTAGACTAGTTACAAAAGTAGGTATTTAATAACGAGATGGCCAAGGTATAAAACGACCGGAGGAGTGTTCTAAGATCCACGAAACACGAAAGCTAATTTTGTAACGTGTAGTCTACAATATTTTATTTACATTCAGTCTTTTAAACGTAAATTATTTTTGTAATATAGAATTTTATGTAAGTTAGACTTTTGAGTCGGCCAACAACAGAAATTAACAGAGTTTCGTTACTGAAGTCTACATTTTAGATTTCGTTTGAAAAAGTAAAAATGAACGAAGAAGTTGAATTTGGTGGTCCACTAGTTGCTTAGAAGTAGTCAAACTTACAACTTTGGATTTGCTTCCTGAAAAATCAAGAAAAGTTTATATGAGTAATTACACTAATTTTTAAGGACTGGTGGTTGTTTAAAATGAAGATAAAGTATTAGGGAATTTTTACGGAAAGTCCAAGAAGATTAAAGCATCTAGTCTTTGGTTGGAATATTCTAAGATAAAATCAACTGTTCTGATTAAGGATAATGTTCATGTCAATAGTTTGAAAAATTAAGGTATTCTTAAAAATCAGTTTTGAAAGGTGCTTTTTATCACTGTTTTAGTTTTTGAAGTTATCTTATGTTTGGGTGAGATGAGCTTTTATTACCTGGAAACAGTAAAGTAAATCTTCAATTTAGTAAGAATAGTAGATAACTTTAATAAAACATGTATGATTTTTGTATATGGTAGGCCTATATGAAGTGGTCATGCAGTGGGTGGTGTTGTATTAAACAATACAGACACATAGTGTGTTTTAATTGCGTAAGCATGTGAAAACTGGTAAACGTCCTCGCTTTTCCCAACTAAGCGTGTTAAGGTTACGACATCCATACTTACTCTTAGTCCTCATACTTGACAGCAGAAAGTAACTTATATTTTGATGTCACAAACAATAAACGCAAATATAACAATTTATTTTAGGGCCCTTTTATTACTTTCTCTGCCCGCAGAGTAGGACCACCAGGAAGAGGAAGTATTGTTTGATTCGATGCCGCGGTTTTATTGTTTATGTCCTAGGCCTATACTTGTTTTGGGCTCCCTTGAATCCAATTTTCAGAAACATGTCCCTGTGTACTATCTGTGCCAGTCTTCTTTCCTGGCTGTGACAGGAAAATGGGCGAGGACTTTCTCTTACTTATTATTACGGTACCACTTTACATGGAGGAAATATAATTTTTCACAATTTGATCCAAAACAGTTGTAATGGTTTTATTTAAATTTTGTACATGAAGTATTTACACTAAGAGCTAAAACATTCATTGGAAACATTTTTACTTCCTCTGCCCGTACCGTAGGTACTATAGGTAGAGGAAGTATTGTTTTCGACCCCAAAATTCGAAGTTGAGTTTTTAGCATATATACACGTTTCAAGGCCCCCTGAATCCAAAAATACTATTTTTGGAAACATGTCTGTGTGGATATCTGTGAACAAGCTAGCTCCAAAATGGAGAATCGTATGAAAACAAAATTTCATATTTGGGTCAGGTACCTTCTGAAGATGTGAGCTGAAGATTGGCGACAAGTTTCTCTTATTTTTAAGGGGACTTTACATGAAGAATTTTTCTTTTTTCGCGATTTCCTCGAAAACGGCTCTAACGATTTTCTTTAAATTTTGCACATGGGTTGCTTATACTAAGAGCTAAAACTTTTATTTGAAACATTTTTTCGCAAAAATTCTCTGAAGGGTAGTTATAAACCACCCACTGTGAATACGCGCTCTTTGCCAAACGGCCTCATGTAACGGAAAGTCGTACGAAAACAAAATTTTGTATTTTGGTTAGGTACCTTCTGAGGCTGTGACACGAAGAATGGCGACAACTTTCCCTTACTTTTAAGGGGACTTTACACGAAGAAATTTTGTTTTTCGCGATTTTCTGAAAAACGGCTCTAACGATTTCCTTTAAATTTTGTACATGGAGTGCTTATACCAAGAGCTAAAACTTTTATTTGAAACTTTTCTAAAAAAAAAATTATCCGAAGGGTGGTTGTAATTTACCCACTGTTTGTAAAATCTTTCTTGCCTGAGCAACTCAATACGTGGACATTCACGGCCTTTTATTCTATATAAGAACGTGAAGTGAGAAAGATGTATTGTTGGCCATGCTTACAGTAAAGAAATATTTGAGGGGAATATTCAAAAATTTCGGAAATTATTCGCAACGGTGAAAAGTTGAATAAACGTTTGCAGTCACTTTTTTAAATTTATTATTATTATTATTATTATTATTTGTTTGTCCATAGCCTGCGCTTTTAGTCGCAACATTCAAAGAAGGGGTTATATTATATTTAGCCTATAGCATAATTAGCGTAAAATTGTGTCTTGCGATTCTGTACAAGGATATGTGAATATTGCTAACTTTTATTTGGGCAGAGGAAGTTATGTGACTTTCACATCAGATTTTTTGTAAGAATTCTCTTAAAGGTAATTAAGCCAGTCGTCGTTTGTACACACTCAGGCTTTAAGACTTGCGTGGCGAACATTCCTTCTTGACAAGAGGCTGAAACAATTGAATACGCACTTTCTGCAATATGGCTCTTGTTCTATATCAAATTTTGGAGTTATATTTCGCACAGGGCAGGGAAGTTGTGTGAGTATATAACTTCAGATTTTTGTTTCCTTACGCTGCGGCCGTCTTGTGAGAATTTTAAGTACTTGTTTGATAGTTTCCTACTCCTGTCCCGGGAGGCATCTGCCACCGTCCCATCAGTTCTGATTAGATCAGTTGGTAGAGCGTTAACACAGAAAGTTGAAGGCCACGGGATCGAGTTCAGTTGTCAGAATTATTTTTCTTCTATTTTGATGTATTGACAACAATATAAAAATCTACGGAATCTTTAATCTCCATCATTTGAACCTAAGATTATTGTAAATTATTTTATTGGATTACTTTACATTAGGTAGTTTATTTTAAAGTATAAATCAGATTATTTTATAAGTTGAAATAGTCTATACAAAAATAATAAATTATCTGTAATCTTGCACTAT
Organism: Ectobius pallidus; assembly: GCA_964059195.1. Classification (NCBI taxonomy): domain Eukaryota; kingdom Metazoa; phylum Arthropoda; class Insecta; order Blattodea; family Ectobiidae; genus Ectobius; species Ectobius pallidus. The sequence goes on along the minus strand of CAXKWD010000004.1, from coordinate 44,790,003 downwards.
TAACTTTATTCACAAAAGTAGCCTATTTAGTTTATAGCTGTTTTTGAATGACGGTATACAGTAGTTAAGAAATGACTACTCCACATTTCATTGTTTGCATAAACAACTTTTGCAAGAGTACCATTTCATATTCTAAAGAAGATTCTTTAGTCAGGCAGAATTAAATGTAGTTAGTGAAATAACATTATTTCAGAACTAAAATTTGCCGTGTCTTTTTGCATTTCATTCTCACCATAAGGAATGGACGAAATTTGTAGGCCTATTGCGAATTATAAGAACATTTGGTTACTGTTTTTATGTGACCTCCAAACTATTTTCACATCTGCAGACTGCATCCTAGGACTTCAAATAAGTAATCTATAAATATAAAGTTGGCCATTTTTTTTAGTTGGTGCCATTCGTGCTGATAATTACTTGTGCAACTTAATTTGTCTTTCAAGTAATATTTTTTTAGTCTTAATAAGAAGAAAAACCTCACTCGAACTACCGGGAAACCGCGAGGACTTGCGGTATTTATAGTATGTTGGATAATACTCATTATTTGACATTACTTGCAGTTCCTGAGATAAATTTAGCTATTATTATTATTACTACTACTGTTACTAATGCAACCCTTTGGGATCCTTTCGCACTTTAGACAAATGATAATAAAATCTAGACATTTAGCAAGTATTTACATACACAATATATAAGATTATTGGGGAAAAAATCAGTATAATAAATTGAAATGTAAAACTTGTATCAATTTTATTTTAAAAATTTATTAAAAAATTAACAGAAATTATCAACCATACGACCATACGCATGGTTTAGGTAGGTTGCCAGAAATCATTTCAGGGCTTACAAGGCAATTTCGCCGTAGGCTTTAGTTTACTTCTTACTTGATAAATGTATGAAGATCATTCCTCGGGCCTCTACCATTAAATCCAATTTAATCTTAATGAGTAATATTACAATGAAAAGAGAGTGGCTTGTGGGTATAGTTCTGAACGTAAATTAGCTTCCTCTACTAGTTTTTCAATCATGAAACGGTGAAGTTATATAATATATAAAATGTATAATAATATAGCCCATATAACATATTATATACTATTACCATGAAACAATCAAAATATGTAAAATAGCCTGTTTGTGTGTGTGGGGGTGTGTCTGTATGTGCTTTTCTTTCAGCATTGGTTAAAAACAAAAAATCATTTGAAAACGGAATTTGTATTTATTTCTTAAGTTAAGATTTTTAGAATGACAAGACACTGAGGTTGTCGACGACTTTAATTTACTCTCGCCATTTTGAGTAACGTTGATTTTTTTTAGCAATTTTCTTGAAAATGCCTCAACAGTTTTGTTTAAATTGTAGTTTTCTTTAAAACTGCTCACGGCTTTGTTTAAATTTTATGGTTTTATTGAAAACAGCCCACCGATTTTGTTTAAATTTTACAGAATTACCTATTTTTCTCGTGAGATTCTCTGAAGAATAATTGTAAGCCTAGCCATCTGTTGCACAAACCCAGGCTCCTAATTCATGCCTCATGAACATGATCTTTGCATGAGGCTGTGACAACTTGAATGCACACTTTCACAAAGCATCCACTTTGGAGCTTGAAGCGAGAAAACTATTTTGCTGGACCTATGTTATAGGAAGTTATGTGACTTTTTCCTACCAGATTTTTTACAGTACATAGTCATTTGCTTGTATGTATCAAATAAGGATGATGGTCAAAAGAGGAAACCGGTAAGGAAGTGACATAATTCGCAGGAATAGCTTTGACGGACGTGGATATGGGCAGATTGCGAACACAAAAGGCCTACACTGGTCAGTGATCATGAGCGTTTTATGACGTCGAACATCCGTCAAAATGTGGTGGATTATCTCTGTAGTTCCTTCCGCAGGACTTCAATTCAAAGTGGCCACGAAATAAAAGGCAAATGTTTGATAAGGAACAAGAAGTCCAACAAAACATCATGGAACCTGTGAAAAATAGGAACATATTCTATTTAATGCAGTTCCAGTTAACAAATTATCTTCAACGTTCCAGTCAAAATACTTTCTACAATTAAAAAAAAAAAATAAAAATACCCTCTCAATGACTAAAATCTATAATGGTTGTTGGTAATCTTTCAACAGAGAAAGAGTGATTTCAATTCCTCATGGATAATTTTGTCAGGGATTTAGTTGCCGCACAATCTTCGCCGAAAGAAAGGACGGGTACAGAAACAAGATAGAAAGACCAGCTGCGCCAAGAAATACGAATAGGCCTACTTACATGAGGCAAACAAATTTCCGCCTTAATTCGTGACCATTTGTCGGTGTCCTTATCCGCGGTAGCTATGCTGCTTTGGAGCCGTGAAGTGAGTTTTGATTTTCAAATACTGTTCGTTAAACATGCCTAAGATAACATGCATGCATCAGTCCTAACGAAAATTCAGCATATACGTTATTAAAGTAGTTAAAATTTCTTGTAAAAAAAGTCCTATTAATTTTTGTTGGTATATATTATAAAAAGGCACTGCAGGTAACATCATCAATATAACCTCAATTTAAAAAATAACGATTCCTCCTAATTTTCTTGTCATTTAGATATTTCTCCAATACGGGGTCACTGCTACAAAAACATTTATATAAAAGTAATAAATTTATTACATTATATATAATTCTTTTAAGTATAAGTAAAGCTGAAAAAAAGACACTTCATTGTGATTAACAATGTTCATTTTGTGTCTAATTAAAATACTTCTTATAATTGAGAACTGACATGGCCTATGTGATAATGTAGTATAAATTGTTTCAGAAGTTGCTGCACGACTTAGTTCGATGCCACCCTTGAGCAAGTCGCATATCCAGTATTTCCATCCGCCTCCATCAGCACCACCGGCAACCATCTGTGCGAAGAACGGGACCGGTGAGTAGATTTATCACTTTTGTAAACTCATTGTTGGCCATGACAAAAACAATAATTTCTAATTTAATGATGTAAATCACTTTGAACAGCGCAAAAAGAAAGAATGCCCGTATTTCTATGCCAGGATGCAATCGAAAATTCCGGGGTGCGCGGGCAAAGAGAGTTAAGTCCACTTTCTTGTTACTGAGAATTAGAGTGACTTAACACACTATACCAGCAAAACATAGCTTTAGAGATGGATAAATCCATGAGGCACACATCCATAACTACCGTACAATTTTGAATATGACTTGCTGAACTTAACACAAATGTAGAAAAGATTTTTATCTATAACTCTATGGACATATCTCAATTTTTTAGGATGGTGGACTTAACTCTCTTTGCCCGCACACCCCGGAATTGATACCGAGGTATGAGAGATAAAACTTTGTCTTTTTCTCAAAAGGAACGAATTTGGAGAAAGAAGAAATTACCCGTTCATTTATTGGAAATGTTTGCCAAAATTTCTTTGCGTTTTCACTTCACCTATTATTTTAGAACCCTCAAAACGAAGCTGCGAAGGTAATTCCATCAATTTTCACGCCTAAACCACTCATAAAACGTTGCCAGTATATTTATGTTTGGATTATCGTGACTGAACAAAGTTCGAAAATTGTTCAACAACTGTATTATAAAAATAATGTAAATAAAAAAAGTTGGGTTTAAATTTAGGTGAAGTAATTTTTCACCTGTTGTATCTGAATAGCCGCATTTCAATCGCTATATTTTTATTGATGCCTCCAACATTAATCAATAGAGATAATATGGTGGCTTACGTTCGATTCCCGACAGAATTTTGGGGTTATTTTGAAGCAGGCATGCCTGGAACGGGGTGCAGTCAAACTCATGAATACTCCTGAATAGCTGATGTGATTAAGAACGTTGTGAGTTTTGTCATGCTCACATATTGCCGTCTGCGAGTGAAGGTATATTTATATCTGTAGAAACGCATCGTTCAGAAAATGTTTCTAGTCTCTTAGAATTCAGTGTGACTTTTTTTTTTGGTGGGTTCAGTTTAGTTTTTATACTCACATTCGGTAATCTAAATATTAGGCTGTTATATTCAACTGCCTAGCAGAGCAACAGAATATTGAATAATGATGTTAAATCTTGGGAGGTCAGTTAAGGACTCTGACACATATTCCCAAGTTAGATAAGAAAAGGGATTCCCTAGGAAGTGCGAGAAGGGTCACTGCCTTTAGACACGAGATGTTTGCTCGTGGGATTTTACCACAACAAAGTAATAACAACATATTTTTCAAGTGCAGCTGTTGCAGCAGTAATGTCACATCCAGCGATGTCATGATAGTAGACCTATATTCTTTCGAAAACATTAAAGTTTCAGTTCTTGGAGCTACTCAGATAACTTTTCCCCTCGGCTACTTAACTACAGAGATTAGTGAACAATAGATGGCCCACATTGAAGCCTAATTATAGAAGCAACACTATCAGATTTTAATTTATTTTCTGCAGATTGTTCAGTCCACTGTCTTGTATCGTGTTTGAGATGTTATAAGTCCTGCCCAGTGCTACTGTATGTTGTTTAATGATGAATTAAAAAACTTTACGATTATTATAATTTTTTTTATTTTCGACGTTTTGTGTGCATAGAAATCGGAACGGTAAACATGTTCTTTAGCGTGAACAGTTTATAGCCTATTACCATTTAGTCATAAAAACCTAAATAAAAATGCGGGAAGACTTAAGGATTTTTTTCGTGGTAAAAAATAAAAATTTGAACTTGTTGAAATTTTGCAGTCGGTTACAAGCTGAAAGGTGTAAGTTTGCCAAATCTCAGGTTTCCAGCTCATCTGGAAGTGGGTAAATATTGGTGGTTAGTGGTGTATTTTATGGAGTAAATTTCAACTGATATTAAAGGATGAAATAGCGATGATGATTCATGGTAAGTAAATATCCAATTCGGCATTTGCCATACGACTGGAGAAACCATGAAAAAAAAAACGCATGCCAAATTGGACGGCTAAGGGATTTGAACCTGGGACTTCCCGAATGCGAGTCAAGACGTTACCATCTCTGCCACATCACTCGGTTTACGTAAGTTATTTCTATCGCTAACATGTCTAGTGATTTGTCGAAGTTCTATTGCAACTTCCAAAGCCTTGTGTGAACACTGCACTGCATATTGTTGTCATGGAAACTGAGCAGAGACTAAAAGTGCAACCGCCCTTTGTACTTTTAAAAATTTTCCCGCCGGTTACAGGGTAAAAAGTATAAGTGTGCCAAATTTCAACTTTCTGGCTCATCTGGAAGTGGGTAAACATTGTCAGTGAGTTAGTCATCTGGCTTTATGTTATAGGATCATGCAGATGTAAAGCCATAATGTCAAGGCTACAGGAAAACTTATTGTTTTGCAGTAATCTCAATCATTCAGAATGAACTTTGTGTTGAAAATGTTATCACCTTTGAACTCATCCTACAGTAAATTAATATATATAACACCCTGATCAGTACATCATAGATCATTATTCTGTTTCTGATACGGTGATATTCAGAGATGTACAACGTACAGAACTTCAATATGTCATCACTATATGGAGATGAAGACTTTATATATTCAATAGGTAAGGTGGGAAATCTTAGTTCTTATTAAAAGTTTAATTTGACAATAAAATTATAGAATGCCAAACGTAGGTGTCTATAATGTAATCTTGCTCGTTGGCTGGAAAAACAATAGTAGCTATGACATACGAAAAGCTGGTATACATTCTACTTTTTTTTTTGTTTGTTGCAAACATGAAAAATCGTAACATACGGAGCGCGCTAGATTTAGGCAGCACGCACAAGACTTTTAACGCACTTCGCGGCTGTGTCCTTCATCCTATCCGACTTTTTTTAGTACAACATATTCAATACTAGCATGTGCCCGCGGCTTCGCCCGCGATAATTATTTCAAAAATAAAAAATTAAGAGCATAATAGTTAAAACATTATATTTATTAACACCTAAACCACGTGGACTACTTACCACGATTAGATAGCGTCGCCTGGCAAAAGCGATCTCAGATTCGAGTTCCTTGACCCAGAAAATCCCTGTATAGTGAGTTACGTCCAAATCGAATAATGTTTAATCATATTTAGGTCTATGTTGATTATCCCTCTTCCGTGTAGGTTGAAGATTTCGTATGTCTACGGGCCTTGACATTCTAAACAAATACACCAGCGTGGGCTTACAACATTCAAGCGATCGCGATGCTTTTATTTCCACGGTATGACAAAAATAGCCAAAGCCAAATGCAATTGATTTGACATTGAAATGTATTACTGAAATATGATGCTTCGACAGCGCTAAAATCACGTTTTCTGCCAGTTTTTTCACTCATAACTCGCGAACGAAAGCTAAAATTAAAAATCCGGCTTCGAGGTGCATTCTCCCACCTTTCAGTCCATCTATGTTTAAAATTTCAGATCTCTGCGTTCAGTAGATTTCGCTGGGCATCGCGGACAGACAGACAAACACGTCCTTTTATTATTATAAGATAACATGTGCCCGCGGCTTCCCCGCGATAATTATTTCAAAACTTAAGTGCATAATAGTTAAATCATTATATTTATTAACACCTAAATCACGTGGAGTGTATTCCACGATTAGGTAGCGTCCCCTGGTAGAAAAAGCTACCTCAGGTTCCAGTTCCTTGGCTCAGGAAACCCCTGTATAGTGAGTTTCGTTCAAATCGAACAATGTTTGACCATAATTAAGCCTATGTTGATATCCTTTTTACGTGTAGGTTGAAAATTTCATATATCTGCGGGCCTTGACACTCTAAACAAATGAATCGTCCACGATGGACTTACCAAATGAAGCGATCGCGATGCTTTTATTTCCAAGGTAGGCTATGAGGTATGATGACAAAAATAGCCAAAGCCAGCTGTAATTGATTTAACATTGAAATATATTACTGAAACTGTTGCTTCGAAATCGCAAAAAATACACGTTTTCTGCCCGTTTTTCACTCATAACTCACGAACTAAAGCGAAAATTAAAATTCCGGCTTCGAGGTGCACATTCCGACCCTTTAGTCCGCCTATGTATAAAATTTCAGATCTCTGCGTTGAGTAGATTTCGCTGGGCATCGCGGACAGACAGACGGAAGACAGACAGACGGAGGACAGACACTTCCTTTTATTAATATAGATGATGCAAATGAATGAGAAATTAGATATATTAGATATGTACGAGTAAATATTGTCATAATTTAATTTATATTCAAATTTAGCATATTGGCCATCTAAATATGATAAAATGTAGCCTACTAGGAGGTGCCCGTGGCTTCGCCACGATAATTCTTTTAAAAATTAAAAATTAAGAGTATAATAATTATTAAAGCATTATATTTATTAACACTTGCACGCGAATCATTCATAAACTAAGCCATTAATAATTAATTAATGAAACAGCTAAAATTCCTGCTTTAGAGTACATTCCACGACATGAAAGCGCCCCCTGGGAAAACTATATCAGAATCGATTATGCAGTTCCAAAGAACCTGTGAACACAAAATACGTATTGTTTCTCAGCTGTTTATTGACATGAATATGATGTGAATTTTATTTTATCAATTCAGTGTAATTTTCAGAAATTATATAATGTTTCAAGGGAAGGAATGGTTTGTTTCTACCTAGGTAATATGCATGCAAATATATCCTTAAAACGTGCACAAAAATATGTACTTAAAATTTTAACAGAAAGACAATGTACCCATGCAGTTGTACATTTATTGCTGAGAAGTAGATGCTCCTGGCTCCATATCCAAAATAAGGGGTGAATTACAATTTACCAAGTGGTCCCAAATCTGGCGATTAAGGCGGATGTCGTCGACGTTTTTCATTGTTGCACGAGGAGCATGAGGACGGGCGTTATCATGTTGAAGCAAAACACCTACACTCAGCAATCTCCTTCGCCTTGGCACTATCGGATTTCCACATCTTTGGCCCATTAAAGAAGCACCTTAGAGGGCAGAAGTTCAAGTCTGATGAAGACGTCCAATCGGCGGAGCACGAGTGGCTACATCGTCAACGAAAATAATTTTTCTCGCGCGGTATCGAAGAACTTCCTATCCGATGGCTTAAGTGCGTTGAACTAGGAGGGGACTAAGTAGAAAAATAATGTACAAGGAATCATTCTTCCTGCATTGAATTAATGGGAAAAAATTAATTGCGGTTTTCATTTGATTCTCCTTCGTAATATTGTAAATACTGTAACACTGTTAATAGTTCATCTTGATTTTTTTCGGTTTTTTGTAACAGGAAATGATGATTAAAAACGTCCACCAAAATCCACATAGTTATTATTATAATATATATTATTTTTGCATTTTGTAACGCATCAGTAATAACACAAGTTTAGGTTATCTTCAGCAGTACTATCCTCCAGTTTTCTCTGAAGATGGCTATATTGGTTTGCTTTTATTGCGGCTTAACCCATTGTATTCATATTGTTCGCAAGTCAAACTTGAAAGTAATGCCTACGCAACAGGCAACACTTAATGCTTCCCAGTATTGCAGATTATCTACACAGTAAGAACTCCATGACTAGTGTAAACTGGTTTGTAGCAGTTGGTCTGATACCTGCACTTGAAGATAATGCCAGTGAACAGGATGTATATGCTTTCAAAAACAAAATGTTTACAAGAACTGAGCTCAGTAATAATGAGGCCGGCCTTGGAGCCGTGGTGGAGGAGGCTGTGGATTCGAGTCCCGCCTCGGGCACGGGTGTTTGTGTGTAATAAAGAAAGAAAAAAGAGGAAAATAAAAAATAATACTTTCGGACGATAATAATATTCCTCGCCCATTCAGCTTTCACTTAAACTCAACTCACCTTCCTTAATATTATATTATTATATTATAAATAGGAATATTTCGCTATTTTGTTTTCAGTTGAAGCACGGATAATTTAATATCAAAGGTTAGGTCGAAATTATTTTTAATAGGCCTAATTTGCTTCGTATTTAAAAACTTTATACCTAATGTAAAATTACACACCAGAATACTTTGAATGTACACAAACTGAGTAATGCAGCTTGAGGCTATACTAATATTCCGTCGGATGCTGCATATTACAAGGGATAAGGACCTACGGAATCGCGAGTTTTAATTTCTGTTGTTTTTCGTAAAATGGTTGTGAAAAATTTTTCCTATTCTTACTTCGAAATTAAGTTTGCAGATTTTCATTTTAGATGCCGCGCCACAACATTTTTAAGAACGTATTTTGGATCAGTAATGGGTATTATTATTATTATTGAATCTTTAACGAGAAAGAATCCTATTTAACAGCTCATAGTTAACAAATAAACATTATAGAAAATACCAATTAAAAATCTAATGTGAAACAAAAAAGTGTTGGTTTTTAGTATAATATATTTGGCCTACATTTACGTAATATAACATATTACTACGCATAAGCTATTATGGAATTCAAGTAGAAAATTTAAACGAAGTCGCTATAGCCGTTTTCGAGAAAATAGCAACCACGTTTCGAATCGCATCTCCAAAGGATACACAACAATAAAATCATATTAATACACTCACGTAACTTACTTTACCCTAAGCATGGGCAACATTTCTCAGTTCACCCTCTGGTATAGAATACGAGGCCGTACAAATAGAGGGTGGTTCAGAGAATTTTTGCGAAAAAATTCAAACAAAAGTTTTAACTCATAGCAGGGCGAGTAAAGCACTCGCCCTGCTCATAGTATAAGCACTTCATGTTTAAAATTTAAACAAAATCGTTCGAGAAAATCGCGAGAAACGAAATCTTGTTCATGTAAAGTTGCATTATAAGACGAGAAAGTAAGATACCAAACCCAAATATAAAATTTTCTTTTTATGCGATTTCGAGATAGACACGCAAGACAGACAAATAGACACACACATACATGTTTCTGATTTAGGCTATTCGGTAGTAGCCTACATTTCTGGCATAGGAATTACACTATGACAAAATTGAGACAGCGGGAATATGGTAACGTATATCAGGATTCTTCGCGGATCCTTTCATAATAATAATAATAATAATAATAAAATGCTATAAGTTATACAAAAATAATTCTAACAAGATAAAAATTATGAATATCAAAAAATAATTGCATTGGTACTAAATTCAAAGAGCTTGTCTAAAGAATAAAATGGAAGATCAACCAACCAGTCATAGAGCTTGTTTTTAAACTTCTCCGTTTGATAATTTAACACATTATTTGATAACATATAACATTTCATTCCAACTACATGATAATTTTTAAGTGACTTAAGTACCCCAGGTTAGGAACGGCTGCTGTATATGATAATAAAGGTGATGAAGATGCCATTTTTTTATTTTTTATTTTTTTAAACCAATGGGGGATGGAAGCGTGGACGAAGAAAGCTACAGGTGTTAACTAATTAGGAATTTATTTGTTACAGGAATCTGAAAATGAGTGACGTCGAATAGAAACTGAAAAATAGAAGTAAACAGCAATATTTCCTTTAATTGCCTCGCAGGTGTGTTCGCTAATCAATTATAAACTTGTCTATATTTCGCGATAACGCAGACACATTACATCCGTTACAATAAATTAATATCATATAAGTTAATGATCTCTTAACTGAGCTAATGAGACGATAACACAGCTGATTGACGTAATGCCTGCGTCACGCCATTTATTCATAGAACCTTAAGTAAATAAACACAACCTATGGGTATTATCTGTCGCCCACGGTGTTCTAGAGGTAGCGTGCCCGCCTCTAGATCTAGATCATACCTGGCCGCGGCCGATGGATTTTTCAGGACGTAAACATCCTGGGCTCGGAGTCCTCCGGGAGGGATTTTAAACTGTGTTGTAGCCCGTATCGTAGATTTACGGCACGTAAAAGAACTCCAAGCCTAAATTAGAGCCTCTGGACAAAATTTATATGCCCTTTCACGTTCAAGTAGGCCATACCTTAGTTTCCGGAGGGGGATTGAGAGACGATGGACTTACCACCTGTCCCTCTGCCCTCTCTCGGAAAATAACCGCAACAGAATTCACAAAGGTAACAGAAACCTCCACTTGGAGGCCCAACATAGAGTATATAGGAAACCAGATACCAGATATGTGTATTATCTATAGGCCTAAATGTGTAAAAATATACAAAAATATAAAAATGCCGACAACCTCACATAACGTGAGTGAAGCACGTTGCATGGCATTTTAAAGTCCACGTTCTCCAATATCGTCATACAATGAACTAGTTTCATCCCTAGTCTTCCGGACACTTTAGGCCTCTTCCTCTGCCCCCCTCTCTATAGGTAGATGAAGTATTGTGTTCGACCCCCAAATTCTAAGTTGAATTTTTAACATAAATGCATGTTTTGAGGTCCAAAATATTATTTTAAAAAACATGTATTTCTTTATGTTTTCGGCGAACAGCCTAGCTCCAGGACGGAAAATCGCATAAGAACAAAATTGTATTAGGCACCTTCTAGGGATGTGAGACGAAGATATTTTAATGGGACTTTACATGAAGAAAATTACGTTTTTCGCAATAATCTCGAAAACGGCTCTAACGATTTTTAAATTTTATGTCTGAAGTGCTTGTACTAAGAGCTAGAACTGGCATTTGGACCATTTTTTCCGAAGGGTAATTATAAGCCACCCACTGTTTGTTTTCTTTGCATCAGGTTGAAAAAACTGAATACGCGCTCTTTGCAACACGGCTTCTTAGTCTACATTAGAATGTGAAGTGAGAAAGCTGTATTGCTTATGCTTAGGATAGAAAAAGTTACGTGGTGCATTAATCAGATCTTATGTGGGTTGAATATCCTTTGGGAATGCGATGCGGTGACGACAGTCTCATCATTTTTACAACCAATTTATATGAACAGAATGCCATACATAATTTGATATGTTAAAATAAGAGGCAGAGGAAGTTAAGGGTTTCACATTCGATTTTCTTTTACAGTTTAAAGTTCCAAGGCGGTATCATAACTGATTATTCATGTAAACACGAATTCAAATCCCTGGATTAACGAGTCGTTACTCGTTAGGAGTTATGAAGAAAAGGAAGGTATTACTAGGACATGAAAGTTTCGGAAAATTTTGTCCAGAGCCTTGGGTAACTTTGGATTAGAATTTTCGTCCAGCCATTTGTTACTCCGCCCTCTACAGAAAAATAAGCATAGGCCTAACTAAATTCGTCTTCGGTAATAAAACCACCATCGGAAGGCCCCGATGCTCCGGACTCAGTTTACGTTTATTGACTGTCTAATTCGCCGAGATTTTTCGTTTACTTTGCATCTCTTCTAATATTCTTAACAGCTTGTTTTCACACAGACATAGCATTCGAACTTCCACAAAATTGTCCTGATCGAGTGGATAGTTCCCGAAGAGAATTCCCCACACAAATAAACCCACTGACAGGTTTTTCCTGTTAAAGGATTTAGCCGTGTCTGCTCAAAAATAGAATCTAGCTCTTCCTGGAGTTCCTGGAGAGAAATTAAATATGAACCATTTAACCCTTACGAAAATTTTTCACATTCAATCTTCCTTTTCCCCCAGAAAAATCTAATCTTTTTTTTTGGGTTCCTGAAATGAAACATCCAGCCAAGTGTATAATGCTTAATAAAATACCAAACACGTGGATTGGGAAATTTCATGATACTGGATTAGATCAAATTAAGAACGCCATCGATAGAATTAATTGCTAAAATCCATAATAGTTATAGAAATCCACACAAATAGAAGTCTGGTGTGATACACTCACACAACTTTCTCTTTCCTGGTCATGGACAGTATGATTTTTTCACTTCACATTTTGATGTATAATAAGAAGCCGTATGGGGTGTGCGTAATCAGTTGTTTCAGCTTCAATAAAAGTAAGACTTAAAGACTGAGATTGTGGAAACTATGGGTAGCGACTAGGCTATATCAGAAGTATGTAAAGAAATTCTATCCACTGATACCGTTTCATCGTTGTAGGCTTTATATATATATATATATATATATATATATAAAAATGAATGTATGTGTGTGTGTGTGTGTGTCCTTTATGCATTCCTACACCATTCATCCGTTCGCCATGAAACTTTGGGAAGTTGTTGGGTACATTCCCGGGAAGGTTTCTGTCACACTGAATTTTTAATTTTAGCCTTCGTTCGCGAGTTATGAGTGAAAAACGGCAAGAAAACGTGCATTTTTTACGCTTTCGAAGCATCAGTTTTCAGTTATTTATTTCAGTTGTCAAATCAATTGCAGAAGGCTTTGTCTATTTTTGTCATAGGCTACTTTGGAAACAATAGCATCGCGATCGCTTTGGAAGGCAATGGATATATCATGTTATTATAAACGCCAGAGAAGTTAATGATAAGGTGATGATAAGGTAATATTAAATATTTATTTAACGTGGAATATGCTTCTTATGAAAGATGGGTTACAGAAAATTCCGGGGAAGTTGCTTAGTTCGGGGTCCAGGCTACAACATTTCTATATGTAATCATAGGCTAAGTAAAATTTCTTATGTAGGGTCGTTAAATCTGCCTGAAATGTAACGGAATTATAAGTCTGGACAAATGAATATAGAAAGTATGGCCTCAGTAGGCTTATTCCATTCTTCATCTATATAAATAAAAACGAATATATGTCTGTCTGTCAAATACATTTACACACATTTTTTTCATCGTGAGTTTAATCGATTTCAATTCTCATAATCTTCTGAGATTGCAGCAACGCTCGACGGGTAATCTATATAGATCTTCTATATAGCCTACATCAAAATGAATGTAACTTATGTGTGTCTGTCCTTTATGCATTACTATGCCATTCATCCGATCACCATGAAACTTTGGGAAGTTGTTGAATACATTCCCGCAAAGGCATGCTACATTTTTAATTTTAGCGTTCGTTCGCGAGTTATGAGTGAAAACGGGATTGAGACATTTCTTGCGCTTTCGAAACATCAGTTTTCAGTTGTCAAATCAATTCACCGCCGTCTCGAGAATTACACGATTAATACAGTTTAGAAGGCAGTGAATCAATTGCAGATGACTTTGCCTACTTTCGTCATACCTTGGAAATGAAAGCATCGCGATCGTTCGAATTTTGTAAGCCCACCATGGCCGAATCATTTGTTTATAATGTCAAGGCACGCAGACAGATGAAATTTTCACCCTAGACAGAAGAAGATTAGTGAATATAGCCCTAAATGGACAAACATTATGCAGGGTTTTTTTAGGCCAGGGAACTCGAATCTGAGGTTATTTTTCCCATGCTGCGCTTTCTGATCGTGGAATTCACTTCAAAGCCGGATTTACAGTTGTTTCATTAATTAGGCCTATCAATCGTTTAGTTTAGACCTATGAATGTTTCGTGTGCAAAGTGTTAGTAAATATAATAGTTTAATGATTTTGCTCTTAATTTATAATCTTCCTATTAATTATTGTGGGCGAAGCCGCGGGGATCTGCTATAAGTTATAATCAGCTGTAGCTTATCTAGCGTTTTCTGAGGAAATAGTTTGTGTGTGATATGTCGTTCTTCCCCATTTCAAATTCTAAATACCTTAAAGACCTCGAGTTTGAAAATCGAAAGTCCTTCATAAGTTATTTTCGCATTTACAAAATACAAAACCCGAGCGACGCCGGGCCTTTTAAGCTAGTTAGTTCATAAAAAAGGATGTTGACAAGCAAAATAATATAGGCTGTATGAATCGTATCTTGTAATTCAATGGAGTTCACACACAGGAAATAGGCCTATACCTAATGAAAGTGATAGTTATTTAAATTTAGATCCATAAACCAGCTTCGAACAGAAAAATATGCCATATTATAGATATTATAATACTGCACGTGTTAGGATGTAGTGATGTGGTTAATGTTTACATGGTATGTACACCGACGGGTTTTCCCTCAAGAATCCCCCTGAAGGTGTGATCATTGCGGTCAAGAATTGTTAGTTGTGTTATGTATACAAACGTTGCATAACTGTAATTTTCAAAGGGCGGTCTATGCGACTTTTTATTAACACTATGACTAATGAAAGGGAGGAGTTACAATAAAACTTAAAAATAAAATCTTTCTTTTCTTTACCATAGATTTACCTCACCCTTTTAGGGACCCACACTGCCGGACCTTACAGGGCTAAGACCTGTCGGGAGAGGGGTTATCTATCTTACATACTTTTTTGACCAGACAAGACCATGGAGGGCCTCCCCGGATGAGTGATCAGCCCAGAGCCGGGGCCAACTCCGAGACAACACGAACACGTAGGGCGAGATCACCATTCACACACACATTCACTCTGAACAAGGAGGATGTGATGAAGATGATAATGACGTCCATTTGATATCCGGAGACCACAAGGGCCTAAAGTTACCCGATATTTGTCTCACAGGTGAAGAAATAATCATGTACTTTGTCCCGAGCAGGATTCGAACACGAACAGCAGTGAGCACAAAAAATCAGGAGAGTAAAGAAGTTCCATAGTGAAAACTGGGTATTTTATCCCAACTCTGTGTATTCCTAGGTACATATTTTGATACGTTTATATGGTTGTGCCAGTTCTTATACCTGCAAAAAAGGTTACACGTCTCTCAGTGTGCTTGAGTCGTTCTTGGCAGAAAATGTTTGTTTTGGTGAATTAGAATAAACCATTAGACTTCATTACAACAATATTTAAATATTCATACGGTATTACAGTATACGGTACTTAAACTGTTTTCACTCTAAGAACAGGTCTAAAGTAGACAACTTTAGCTAGCATATTAGCCTACTCGTATGACCTACACCTGTCTCACTTTTCGGTCATACGAGTACTGTACTCGAGTGAGAGATGTACTAGTTTTTTATTTCTTTAGCTTTCTTCTTAGATTGAAAACAGTTTAGGTAGTTTATACATTGGTCAGAGTCATTTGAGACAGTGGATGGGTAGATTTTGTCCGCCCTAGTACCGGCCTGAAAGAAAACAAGTAAGTCTGTCTCACATTAGCACATTACTAGTATTTTCGTAAGAGTGTCACAGATTTACTTGTTTACTTTAGGGCCGGTTCTACCCATTCTCTTGTCTCAGATGACTGTGACCAAAGTATATATATCTCCATGACTTAAGGAAATGGGAGTACCACGAGAGAAACAACAAAACCCCTATTTCTTCCACTACAAATGACGATTACAACTCTAACCTCACTGACGTTCGAACTCAGTAAAGGAAGGGATAAAATTGTGGAGATTCAAAGGGGTTGTAGTTCATATCTAAATACAAAAGTTATTTTGCCTTTTGAAATTACATTTATGGTTTTTGAGATGATTAGGTTTTAAGGTTCCGTAGGATTGCTGCAGCAATCACCACTCGTTCCGCGCTGGTTTGTTTCTAACTTGTGAGACGAAATATCAGCCTAAGAATCCTCCTCCGGGACTGGTTATGATGGGCTACACTGAATACAGCCATTGTCAATTATAGCTTTTTTTAAATTAACTGTGACTTGCAGATTTGTTCCCGTCTTCAAGGTCTTTTTTCGCAATTTACTGTGTGCCCAAGTCCAAGTTTTAAATTAAAAATGGTTTAATAAAATGGCGAGTGCACAATTATTTATTAATTATAATCTCAAGAGTGGAAGCCCTAAATATTGCCAAGAACAATGCTAATAATAATTGCATATCTCAACTGCATGCGTCAGAGCAGCCAGGTATAATACTACCATGACTCACACACTTGACAGCTTCTCGCAGATTCTGATTACACAACAAATTCTAGACTCATGGTTCACATCGACCAGCTTCCCGAATTGTTTTAATAAAAATTATTATAGCTCCTGCTTGATACTTTTTCGCCAATCTCTCCTCCCCCTCTGCAATCTCTCCTCCCCCTCTGCAATCTCTCCTCTCCCTCTCCAATGTCTCCTCCCTCCAATCTCTCCTCCCCCTCCAGTCTCTCCTGCACCGGCCTTGTTATTTTTCAGTTTTTGTTACTTCTTTATTTTCTGGGATCGACCGGAAAGAGCCCATGTGCGTCATGTCTTCGTTATGCAGTAAAAATTAAATTAATGCACCATTTTCCAAACTCTAAAACAAGCATGTCAAATTCAATTTTCACAAAGGGTGGCCAACTTGACTTGATAAAAGTGGAGTGAAATAAATGAAAAAAAAAAAAAAACACAATCTTTTGTTCTTACAAAATTTAAGCGAATTTTAATATATATTTTTTAAAAGCAACCACCCGATTTTTAAATTTTAATGCACCATAGAATGAAACACTACATATCATTATTGCTGTTTGATGTTAAGTGAATTCCAATTAATACATTTTAAATAAAGTACATAGAAAATGTATGGATAAACAAAATAACAGAACTTGAACACAAAGTTACTTACAACTTTTAGGCTTGCATTCAATAATCAAGAAGAAGATTCTACAATATTGTATATTTTTTAAAGATTCTCGTCTGATAACCTTATTTCTGGCAGTATTACAACATTTCAATTGCAAAATCAAACTAAAAATTTGTGTTTCCGTATAAATCCTCCTTCCTTACCCTACTTATAAGAACGTTATTTTTCTCTCACCATATGTTCGGAGGTATACTGTGAAAGTCATAAGTAAATTACATAAATAATACATAGGTTGTTCCAGTATTACATTTACATAGGCTTATTAACCTTAAAACTAAGAAGTATTCCTTGACAAAATATAATTAAAAAGTATTATAGGGGAGAGAGACAAAAGCTGAGAGCAATGTCATGGGTCAAACAAAAGTAATATTAATTATAATAATTAAAAATAATTAGCAATGACTTTATTATTACTATTGTAGTACCAGAAGGCGGAGCATACAAAGCGACAACAAATTTAAAGAGATGGAAAATAATAGTTTATATGATTTTTTTAAATTCTAGATTTAAGACTCCATAACTAAATTTGGCTAAACCTAGATATCATTTAATAATTAGAATTTATTATACAGACGAGGACTGAAACTAGAGTTGAATGACAGACCAGCAGAAACGAAACATTTTTATCCTTCTAAAATATAGTCTTATTTCGTCTTGTCGGCCGTCACTATGGCCGAGTGATTAGACTTCCACCGCTGGGACCCGAGATATCGAATCTCAGTGGATCTATGTGGGATTTGTGGTGGACAGAATGGGGTCGGGCAGGTTTTCTCGGGGTGTTCCCGTTTCCCTTGCAAATATCATTCCACCAGAGCTCCATTCATTATACCATGGCCTTTGGTTGCAATAAAGGAATTATTATTTCGCTTTGTGTTGTGTTGTGTTTATATGGAACAGCTAGGAGTTTTGTATTATTTTCAATCAAGAGTGTGTATAAATTTGGTCATTGTTAAATACGGTACATTAAAATCGCAATACTGCATTAGTTTAATTGGTTAGTCCATCCGCTTTTTTAAAGCAGATTTTGATTAATAAAACATGAAGTTTCCTTCTGGGATGATTTACAGGGATCACGAGCAGTGGCGGACGCAGAATTTTTTTTCGGGGAGGGGGGATTTGAATAGGTAGAAAGAATACTAAAAAAAGTAACTTATATAATTAGTTTATAGAACTGGCCACTTATAACCTTTTTTCAAGTTTCGGGGGGGATATATCCCCCCAATCCCCCCCCCCCCTGCGTTCGTCACTGATCACGAGGGATTTAAAAAAATAAAAAATACAAAAAGAGGCCGCGAGAAGATCGTGTGACGCACAAACCGGAGTCCTGAGTTCAAGCAGAACTGGATTTGAATATTCGTGGAAGCGTGATGACGTGAATGAAACAGGTTCCTGTGCCATGGGTTTTGGAGAAAGCTGAAACAGTGGCCAGGCTGGGAATTCCCGTGTACCCGCCCTGAACATCTCTGCGTCATCAGTACGTGATGCTGCGGCATGACCTCGCCGGGTCACTTGCATGTCTCGTGATCATGGCAACGCGTTCTGAATGACAAACAGCACGCTTCACAATAGCGAATTAATTATTCGTCCCAGTAATAGCTAAGGGGATTTACAGGAGAGTACGACCATAAACAAACAGTGATTCCCAACCTATGCGTTAAACTCATTGAAGGACGCTATGATTGAATAAAAGTTCACAATGAATTCAGTTAATCTATCAATATCTGTCTACAATTGGTTTTAATTTTCTCGAGTTAAATTTAATCGTAATTATACTTACTTACATATTTACTCAATGGCAATAGACAATATTCCTAAGCAAGTTAAGGAATATTATCTATTTTATGGAACCCGAAGGTTCATTCCCGCGCTTACCTGAGCCCGCCATTCAACCCTATTATGTGCTAACTCCAACCATCCCTCGCAAATCTTACTTCCCTTAAATCTATCCTAAAATTGTCCTCCCGCCTACGTCTAGGTCTTGCCAGTGGTCTTTTCCCTTCGGGTCTCCCAATCAATATTTTTGAGGTATATCTTTCCTCCCCTATGAGCGCTACATGTCCAGTCCATTTTATCCTCCGTGATTTAATGAACCTTAGTATATCCGGTGTCGAGTGTCGGTTATGAAGCTCGTCGTTACGCAGTTTTCTCCAGTCCCCATTTTCATCTCTTGTAGCGGATCTGGGTGCCATTTCTATGTAGCAGTTCGCTCATATAATTTGAATTTAGGGGAATAAAAATGTTTTATTGGGTCCCACTGAAATTTATATGTTTGTGTACCACGGCAGCATCAGTCGCGAACAACGAGATTTACCTCTTTACATTTCTCGGGGCATATTTATTGGGTGTGGTTAGGTTCTAAATTACACTTCATGTATTCACAACAGTGAGGTATATAGTGGGTTTAAGAATGTTTATTTTACCAGAAACAAATTAATTCACAAGTGTTCAATAACAATAGTTTATATTGCGGAGCGGAAGAAAGTCAGTCTGGCAATATTGGTAGCTTCACGAATATATTTTATGTTCTACCCTGATTTGTGATATCACTGGCCTATTTATGCCCTTGAAGGTCGTAATGTACTTACTGCGTTTCACACACTGAATTTACTGTACAAGTCGTAAATCTGACTTGTATAAGCAACAGTTGTCTTAAAGTGGTGTAAGGTTTTAATATAACCCTCACCTGCACAGCGTTTAGAATCAAAACAGTCGAATTGGCGATTTACTGCCAATAAGACAATATAAAGTTGCAACGAGGGACAGTACGCGATTATGCGTCCAGTCGGACCCTCAGTCCAGTTGCACAGTATCTGTAAATGCATTCGTTTCACCACCAACTGACTCAATCCCCTTCCAATATTCATGATATTCCTTACAGCTAATCATCTCTTTCCTTAGAGCAAAAATCATGTTTTACACTTCTAAAACTAATGGTCATTGGCTATTTCTTCCCCCGCATATTAGTGCTTCTTGAACTACTTACATAGCTTGTGCCTGCAGGCAGATTCTTGGTACAGCTCGAGTGTCTTTCCCCAAATCCATATTCTAAGTATTTTCTATTCATTCTTTAATACCTTCTTTCTCTCCCATGGTAGTAGAATGGCAGTAAAAACTTATGAAAAGACTTGTGCACAAGTTATGAATACTTGACGCCAATATCCCATAGTGTGCCTATAGAAATTGTATGCTAGCTATTGAAAGATTCCCAGTAAACAGTCTGGTTAGGAGTGCTAGTATTATTTTACTCTACTTTCTCTTATTCCCCTTTAGCCCGTAGTACTTGCTTTGATTCTCCCTTATTATTTATTTATGTGTTGCTGCTTAATTAAAGTGGTAGCTTTAATTCCATCATAATGCCCCAGTATATTCTGCAATACAAGTGCAAAGTTTGTAAAAGTGTGTTACTTTATTTCAGAAAATAGTTCAGCTCCTGGTAACCGTTTGACAACCCTGTAATCACCTGTGTCCACTACCTGACCCTTTAGTCTGACAGCGCCTCTGACCCATTTCGTCATGAGTGAACGAACCTCTTATCTAAACTTAAATCAACAGTTACAATACATACCATGCAATGCATACTTCACCCCCGGAATCTTGAGTTTACTCTAATCCTATTATATTCAACTGTTACCTAACACAAATATTAATGAGATTACACTAAAATTTTATGTTTACAATTTTATTCCTAGCGAATTTAGCTTCACTAAAAAATATATAAAATGCCAGATTTATTAGCATAGTCCTTATCGTGATATAATAACTGTCGGATTTATTGACAAGAGTCCTCTACATTATAACTAACACATCTATAAATTTTCACTAAACTTTTAATATATAAAGCACTGGATTTCTTTGTGCAGTCCCATGATTATACTAAAAGAACTTGATATAAGTAACTGCCACACGTACTTATTCCCGGTCACATCCACACTATAACATAATTTTTTTTTTCATTGCACTTAATACACAATTTTACGCTAAGTAATGCAATTCTGATCAACCATACTGTTGTCGTTAATTATTTGTTTACTTTTCTGAACTTACGCTAATGATTTAGTAGTAGATTGCTAACATACTTTATGAATAGATACAATATCGATAAGAATCCATGCTTCCATAATTATCTCCCCTAGTAGACTTAATTTTTCTTAATGATTTTCTTTCACAAAATGTAAATATTATTATTTCATTTATTCTTCAAAATTTGTTTAAAAAATGCTGAGGTTACTGTGACTCCATTTTACTCTTTTATGAGGTAATCCCCTACTACCAAGCGTTATTTTCTTAGCATCAAAGTAATATTTGTAAAACATTTTAAACATTCGTGGTCCTTAACTAATTTTCCCATACTCTTTTCTTTCTGATTCTCCATGTTATTTCCATCCCCGTCGTTATTATAATCCTAGTGATCAATTTATCTTTCGCTCCAAACATATTAAATTTGCAATCCCTTTTTACTGACTCCCACTTCTTCATCAAAGTGTCACTAACTTCATAAACAGCACTAACTTCGTCGATATCGAATCGCGGTCCTTCCGCTGATCCCATAATAATATTAATTGTTGGGCCCTTTTGCCTGCAACATTAATAACTTACTTCGTTGGGCTGCTTTTGCCTACAACGGTAATAATAACAACTTCATTCGTAGGGTTATACCCGCCTACGACATCAATAAAATTCATCTCGGATTGCCTTCATTTTAAATCTTCGGAGCTTTCAATTTTCAATCACTCAAATTATATGTGGAAAAGGGAACTTCAATAATACCATCTTTATTTGTTCTTCGATTATTTTCTCAAGTCTACGCTTTTAATTTCCTTTCCGTAAAGTATCATAATAATATCAATAGAATGGACTAAGTTCTTTAATCTACCATATTCTTCGAGTTGTAAGGTTACCATCTAAATGTTTATTTATTTATATTTGTTTTGACGTAACTTCAGCATCTGTTCATTTTATTCATATTTGTTTACATTTTGTGTATTAATTACTTTATTATGATTTTTTTTTCTACTTTGAGTATTTTTCTTATTTAGCACGGCTTACTTATCAATACATATATGATCATTAATATGCTCCGTTCATCTCTCCTTCCTCTCCATTAGGCCTATTTTCATCAATTTGCATAGTTGCGCGATCACAGTCATTTAGGTCTTCCCTAGCTTCCGGGTTAAGTGAACTGCCTACCTGAGATCCACCACTCTCAGCCCTATCAGTTTCATAGCCTATGTAACGACCGTGTACGACTTCACCGTTCCTTTGTGTATAAATTCCTCGCCCTGGCTCTGACCCTACAAATCCAATGTGATTGACCTGCGGTGGGTTCATTCCGCTCTTGTTTGTATTTTCAAACCGCGAGTTATTTTGAACTCCCTGATTTTGTCTGTAGTCTGCATTATTTCTCCCTTGTCGGTTTCCAGAATAATTCTGATTATAATTATTACCCCTGCCATTATTGTCCTGTTTATATCCTTGCGTATTAGGATAATTTCTGCCGCTAGGCCTATTATACGTATCATTCCTGCCTGCATAATTTTCATTTCTCCCCCTCTCGTTCGGAATTTCATTTCGAACTCCACGATCGAATTTCTTACCGTCATAGGGCTTCTCTCTTTTTATTGTCTCTTCGAATTCAGTTAGCAATCCTAACGCTTCAGTAAGAGTCTGGGGTCGCGCAACAATCAAATGATTAGAGATTTCTCTATTAAATTGCTTTAGGGCTAATTGCAGCATATCTTTTTCCGAAAGTTTGGTATCCAAAGACCGGGCCAACTTAATTACCATCATGAAGTGTTCTGACATTGTACGGTTAGAATCCTCGTTATATCTCCCCGAATACAACTCTGTTCTTGCATTACTCTGCCGACTTGAATTCCAGTAGCGTTCCATAAACAACTTCTTAAATTCCCCATAGTTAATTCCCTTAGCTAATATAAAATGGGCCCAATCTCGCGACTTCCCCACTAAGCTTCTTTGGATTATTGCCATTTTAAATTCCTCAGGCACTCCCCTTAATTTCAAGTATGAGTCCATCTCACTAATGAATTGATGCGGATTAGCGTGATCTTCCCCATTAAATTTAGGAGCGGTCCAATCATTACCTAATATTTGTGACCAGTGTATTTGGTTACGTAGTCCTATTTGCGATTCAGTATGGTTTCCTAAATCTGCATTACTTCGCGTGTCGTCCGACTCAGTCATGACGCTTGAAGTGCCCTGCCCATCACTCCTAATTTCATTACGTGCTAAAATTTCAGCATTAGTTACATTTATTGTGGCTAAGCTGGCTCTTCTATTGTCATCACTATTTCGTCCGACCAGAGGTTCATTCTCCATAGTATGAATTTTGTTAGCTAACCCAATAACCTTCTTATCAATGACCGTTATTTTATCAGATAACGTACCTTCAAAACTTTTTACTTTTTCTAAGATTTTTATTTCCAAGTTTTCGTTTCTAGTTTTAGTACTCACTTGCATGTTTTCAAGCTCTCTGCGTGTATTTTCCTCTATGCTTTTTAATTTCCCCTGGAAATTTTCTTCAACAATATTTAGATCCCCTGTAACTACCTTAGTTAACCGATCTTCCATTTTTTTGTTTTGTTCTTCATTTGCTTTGACCATATTAT
Source organism: Ectobius pallidus (assembly GCA_964059195.1). Taxonomy (NCBI): domain Eukaryota; kingdom Metazoa; phylum Arthropoda; class Insecta; order Blattodea; family Ectobiidae; genus Ectobius; species Ectobius pallidus. The sequence continues at coordinate 44,766,091 of CAXKWD010000004.1, read as the reverse complement.
TTACTCTCGTTCCTAACTCCTGATTTACATCATTTATTTTCTTATCCAGTTCTTTATGATTTTTTTTCAAGCCTAACCTCAACATTTTGAATTTTCCCTTCTAATCGGTCATTCATCGTCTTGACATCTGTCTGAAACTGATCAAATTTTTTTTCTAAAGATTTGGAGCTTTCTTTCAATTCCCCTAATTTCTCAGAGCTTTCTTTGAATTCCCCACTTAATTTTTCAGTACTTTTTTTCATCTCTCCTAGTTCCTGAGTTACTTTATCAGAACTTGCTTTTACTTCTTCAGAATTTTTTTTCACCTCCATCATCATTTGCTGCATCATTAACATCATTTCTCCCTCTTTATTTACATTTTGAATTCCCACATTTTGATTTTCCACCATTTGATTTTCCTCAATTTCTACTGGAGTTTGAACTTCAGTCCCTTCTACCTGGCTGCTACTGTCCTGGCTACTATTTTCTCCCTCCATGCTAATGTTGTTCTGAAAATTCTCTAATTCACTCCCACTTAACAAGTCCTGCCCTAACTGAATCTCATTTGAACCCATTTTAACTAACACAATTTTCCCATTACGCAGTTTTGGCATTTCACTCTCCAATACTTATGTTCCCTACACACATTTTACTATCAGACATTTTCATGCACACTGACCCTCTTATAACTAGATTCACAGTACAAGAAGTATACGTTTAAATATTGCAAAAATTTTTTTAACAAGATTTTCTTTTTGGACTTATCCGTTTGGTCATCCTTCCTTCCTACTGGTCTGGTCTGGGGTTGCCATCTGCTTGTTTGTTGTGATGTGACGTGATGAGATGAGATGTAAATGTGATGTCATGCGATGCCCTGCTCCTATTTATTTATCCCTCGTCTTATCGATTTTTTTGATCGCTGCCCCGCTCCTGTTATCCTGGATTACTGTTCTGTTTTCCCTCTTAATTGTTTTTATTCTTGTAATGTCTTTTCCCTCGGGTAAGTTTTGATTTTTGATTTTTAATTGTTCTTTTCTATTTAGCCACTATTCCTTCGAAGCCCCACGTTGGGCGCCATTTCTATGTAGCGGATCTGGGTGCCATTTCTATGTAGCAGTTCGCTCATATAATTTGAATTTAGGGGAATAAAAATGTTTTATTGGGTCCCACTGAAATTTATATGTTTGTGTACCACGGCAGCATCAGTCGCGAACAACGAGATTTACCTCTTTACATTTCTCGGGGCATATTTATTGGGTGTGGTTAGGTTCTAAATTACACTTCATGTATTCACAACAGTGAGGTATATAGTGGGTTTAAGAATGTTTATTTTACCAGAAACAAATTAATTCACAAGTGTTCAATAACAATAGTTTATATTGCGGAGCGGAAGAAAGTCAGTCTGGCAATATTGGTAGCTTCACGAATATATTTTATGTTCTACCCTGATTTGTGATATCACTGGCCTATTTATGCCCTTGAAGGTCGTAATGTACTTACTGCGTTTCACACACTGAATTTACTGTACAAGTCGTAAATCTGACTTGTATAAGCAACAGTTGTCTTAAAGTGGTGTAAGGTTTTAATATAACCCTCACCTGCACAGCGTTTAGAATCAAAACAGTCGAATTGGCGATTTACTGCCAATAAGACAATATAAAGTTGCAACGAGGGACAGTACGCGATTATGCGTCCAGTCGGACCCTCAGTCCAGTTGCACAGTATCTGTAAATGCATTCGTTTCACCACCAACTGACTCAATCCCCTTCCAATATTCATGATATTCCTTACAGCTAATCATCTCTTTCCTTAGAGCAAAAATCATGTTTTACACTTCTAAAACTAATGGTCATTGGCTATTTCTTCCCCCGCATATTAGTGCTTCTTGAACTACTTACATAGCTTGTGCCTGCAGGCAGATTCTTGGTACAGCTCGAGTGTCTTTCCCCAAATCCATATTCTAAGTATTTTCTATTCATTCTTTAATACCTTCTTTCTCTCCCATGGTAGTAGAATGGCAGTAAAAACTTATGAAAAGACTTGTGCACAAGTTATGAATACTTGACGCCAATATCCCATAGTGTGCCTATAGAAATTGTATGCTAGCTATTGAAAGATTCCCAGTAAACAGTCTGGTTAGGAGTGCTAGTATTATTTTACTCTACTTTCTCTTATTCCCCTTTAGCCCGTAGTACTTGCTTTGATTCTCCCTTATTATTTATTTATGTGTTGCTGCTTAATTAAAGTGGTAGCTTTAATTCCATCACTCTCTTAGGCCGAAATATTTTCATAACCACCCTGTTTTCGAATGCTCTTAGATTATGTTTTCCCGAAGGGTAAGCGACAGCCATAAGAGTTTCTGAACGTCATAAAAGCAGGCATTTCCTGATTTGAGTCTAAACTTAAGTTCTGCCTTAATATTATTTGTGCCTGTAATTGTGTCGTAGTTATATGAAAAGTAATTGTTACTCACACATATTGAAATTGGATTTAATAGTTCCACTATGTGGTGAACATATTTCTTATTTTCCTGTAATTTTCATGGTTTATGTTATAAGTTAGATCTGTGGCAAGATCAGTAAACTGGGTCTATGGCTCTTTGAATATATGCTGCATGTGTGAACTTTTATTCTAACTCCAAACTGCTCATAACGGATATATTTAGCCTTTTTTAAAATTAAATCAATTCAAAAGGGAATTCTTCTTCTTCTTTCCCTGAGTTTTACCTCCCTTTGCAGGCGCTGGAGAGTTATGATGCTACCCGACAAATTTTTAAACTCCCAAAGAAGTAGGGAGGCATGTCTAAACCTATTACTGGATGAGCACAATTGGCATGGGATATGTAAATTTCTGCAGAAAGTTAGATGTTTAAGGGAAATTCTAGATTTGGAGAATTAAGAAAATCTATTTAAAAAAAAAAAAAAATGTCTATGTGTTTCTAGGATATTTTTTTTACTGATTGGGAGTGGGGGGTTTCGTCTGTAGATGCGTTGTGTAAATAATAGAATATAATTTTTTAAGTGGGTATTTTTGTGGGTAATAATTTAAGTGTATGAAATTGAGCACGTAGGCCTATGGTCGACACCGACCCGTGCGCCGGTTAATGCTGATAATGTGGTTTAGATGTAAGAATTTTTGTGAGCAATAAATACACATAAATACCTTTGTCATAGAAATACCTTTGTCATACATTTACGCGGTCCACGCCGTCCGGGTCTTAAACAGAACCGCAACCCATCGGGAGAGGGAGTTTCTATGGATCACATAGTACTTTTTTTTACCTGGGACATGGACATGGAGGGCCTCTCCGGATGATCCGGATGAGTGATCAGCCCAATGCCGGGGCCACTTTCGAGACAAAACGACACATAGGACGATTATGCACCTATCACACACTCATTTCGAACAAGTCGAGGATGGATGAAGGTGATAGGCCTATTGATGCCAGATTACATCCGAGGACCAGGAGGGCCTAAAGTTTTCCAATATTCGTCTCAATGATGAGGAAAAACCCCCACCTAGGAAGATTATTCCTACCATCCCAGCGAACGCATCCCCTATGCCACAGCCGTTGAGTAAGTAGGCAATATAACACGGTAAACGGATATAGATGTGAGTTAATTTTTCTTGAAATAATCTGAGCTCGAGTTGTATTTTACTGTGGTCGTATGATAATTTCGTAAGTAATATATAGGGCCCGGATTTTTATGTGCTAAAAAACTTAAAAATATTTATTTTTTATGTGCTAAAAATGTTAAAATTTTAAAAATATGTGCTAAAACTAAAAGAAAAATATTTCTGAAAAAGAAACAAAAACACCAGAATGTTCGTAACTTACTAGAACAAATTATATTGACTCACCAATTGCAGCTAAACATCACATGTAAAATGCTGACTGGAGTTGCAGTGCACAACAATTATTGCCATCTCCAGATTATGGGTCACAAATCCTTGCCTATTATCCGAGAATAATGCCTTATATTGAGATAAGGAACGTTCTACATCACACGATGTTAACCTTGCATATTTGAAGAGGGTAGATCACTAACACATACACGATCAAGTTCACTTATGTTTTGGCCTTCCAAAACTTGAGCGACTGGCGTAGAAGCTTAAGGTGCCCTAAGGATGACATATGAATGTCAAAAAGCCTAGACAGCACAACATAAAAGTTGTTGAGCTGATGATTTTAATCATACAACTTATTCTATTGATCGAGCTCAACGGTGGTATAGTCTATCATGCATTCTAACACTTAAGTGGTGACGTACTCTAACATAATTCAAGGATTTGGGTTACTGAAAAATCTTACGCTAAAAGTAATCGGCGAGACCAAAAATTGTCTCGGCGAACGGTCACCCTATGTCCAGTGACAGCCGTACGTGGTGCACGGTAGAAGTCCGGTAGCTTCATCTTTGGTTCGCACTGCAGTTTCTAACCGGTTTCAAACTCCCTGTACAGCTAAACCTAATAATAACCCAGAAATGTCAACTTGACATGATAATACGTAGGAATGTCAGTATTTATGCAAGTGCATGGCAGTTATTGGGTATCAATCTTGTATTTAACCACTTAAACTCCCGTACTTAAAAACATACATTCCTTATTAGGTTAGCCTGCGTTGTGTGCAAAACTATTTAAGAATGCTATTGTTCTTTGGAATGCACATTAGGCTTCAGCAAGCTCGTATCTTGCTGATAAGCAGAAGAAAGCTTAGGCTATTTTATAACCATGAGTCACAGAGTGTTGTACCGACAGGTGTACATTGCTTGAGAGTAGTGCAGTGTAATAGAATTATTTTCTTTACTCGTACGGAATATCTGAATTTTATTAGCTTTGCTGTTTTGCCAATATTTTTTAATCACTTCTAGATACTTTCCAAACTGATATTATTTTAGAATACCGGTATATCTTAAGTTATGGTCTCGTAAAGGGCCCCGTTAAAATACGGGAACACCCCTCTTTTCCAAACCCTGTCCCGTTGTCCCGTAAAACTGTCGAAGTTCCAAATTATCCTGTATTTTTGTTAAGCACACCATCTATATATATAAAAATGACTGTATGTGTGTGTGTGTGTGTGTCCTTTATGCATTACCACACCATTCATCCGATCGCCATGAAACTTGGGGAAGTTGTTGGGTACATTCCCGGGAAGGTTTCTGTCATACTACATTTTTAATTTTAGCCTTCGTTCGCGAGTTATGAGTGAAAAACGGCAAGAAAACGTGCATTTTTAACGCTTTCGAAGCATCAGTTTTCAGTTATTCATTTCAGTTGTCAAATCAATTGCAGAAGGCTTTGTCTATTATTGTCATACCTTGGAAATAATATCGTCGCGATCGCTATGGAAGGCAATGGATATCTCAGGTTATTATAAAAGCATAGATGTCGATAAGGTAATGTTAAACATATTTTATTTGACATGGAATATAGTTTACAGAAAATTCCGGGGAAGTTGATTAACAATTAAGAGCACTTTTTTTTATCGTGAGTTTAATCGATTTCAATTCTCAAAATCTTTCGATTGCTGTATTTTTCCATTTATTTTCTAATCGTGAAATTCACTTCAAAGCCGGATTTATAGCTGTTTCATTAATCAGGCCTATCAATCGTTTAGTTTACACCTATGAATGTTTCGCGTGCAAAGTGTTAATAAATATAATATTTTAATTATTTTGCTCTTAATTGTTAATCTTTCGATTAATTGTCTTGGGAGAAGCCGTGGGGATCTGCTATAAGCTATCTAGCGTTTTCTGAGGGAATAGTTTGTGTGTGATAAGTCGTTCTTCCCCAAGATCAGTAAACTATACAGGTTGCGTATTCCGGGATAGACCAATCGCAGCACTTGAGTGTGTGACGTCACAAGATTCCAGATCTCGCAATTTTCAGATTTTACTCAGTCTAGAAAATCTTACACCGCGTAATTAAACTCGTAACCTTTAATTAACCCGTGGTCGGATTCCTGTGAAATTTATACAGAAATAATCTACACACATCAGCCCTACTGATGGTTAAAACAGAGCCTTAAAAAAGCTGTTACAAATGTTTTTATTTCATTTTATAAACATCACCCGTTACACAAAATTCATGGAGGGAGAAGCAAATTTCACTATGCGACAATTTTTTGTATTTTTGTGTCCCGAAAAAACTTCAAGCGAGAAAGTTTTAGTGAAATAATTGAATTTTAATACAAATGAAGTTCCAGCCCCATATCTCGAATGGTTTACGAGTAATTAAGTGGTAATTATTCCATGCGCTTCAGTGTCGGAGTGATTTGTGACGACCGTGAAATGTTCAGGAAGAAGCATAATATTTGACTATGCGACAATTTTTTATTTCTGTGACCAGAAAATGATTCAAGCATGTGAGCTTTAGGGAAATATTTGAATTTTATTATACATCAAGTACCACGTTTATATTTTGAATGGTTTACGAGTAATAGAGTGGTAATTACTCAAGGCGATGAAGCTATCGGAACGGTACAGAGGTCTTTTTTATTCTATAAAATAGGCCTACTAGCAATTACGTAAAAATCCTTAAATATTTTAATCGTGGACTCAATAATAAAGGATATTAACTGGCTACTTGTACCCATACTGAAAGATTGACCCGCTGGGGAAAAAGAATGAATTAAACTTTTTCCTAATCTTGTAAATCTGCACTACTGTTATTTAGATATTTGTTGAATTATTTATTTTATTTTTTGATCCTTTGTGCTAGTAACTTTTATTTCTAATTACCTTATCAAATGCCTTATTAGTTTAATATCTTGTTACGCCCTTTTCATATTTTAATATAATTTATCAACATGAAAACGTATTACAGTTAAAATTGAATTGCCGAGGCTTTAAGAGCATGCTATCGGGTTATAGTTAGGGCAAGACGATGATACTTTTTAATGAAAAATTCATGGAAAAATCCTTTGAAATATTGTGTGATTTATGTAGAATGCATTGCGAAGCAATTTGTGTCCTTTTTGTTATGTTGAGACGTCGATTTTAAAGATCCTGCGCCTCTTTTCGTTGTGCTGCTCATGAAAGTTTCCCTGCCCTGCAATTCACAAACCATCACTTAGTTTATTAGGTCTATATTATCTCTGTCGTCACATAATTTGTATACAGATGTACACTTTTGGCCGTGTTTCACCAATCATTACCTACATAACTCACCCCATATAACCCGGAGAAAATTATTATTAATATAAATGTATTGCTTTGATTACAATATTAACACAAATTAATACTCTACAATAGTCTACGCAATGTAATAATAACATTAGTACTGTACATGTTAATATTGATACATAAAAATTCCCGTAGTTGTTTTCTACCCTTATTATAAGGTACAATTTCTATACAAATATAGGATACATTCTTTAACAAATTTTCATCAAATTATACTAACATAACCTCTAGAATGAGGAATATTTTCTAGGCAACAAAATATTAGAACAAATCACCCTTTAGCTGTTATATAGGCCTACCTGTATTATATAATTTCTATTCAAATCTAGATCCTTTGGGAGATTTTTACAAGATTTTAAAGACAAATGCTGTAGAATCAGAAGAACATTTTAAGTAACTTGAATAACAGAACAGTTCACATCTTAGCTGTTTTCTACAATCTACAAAATTACTGTTACACACTGCCACAGCACATATCTGGCCCGGCATAATGGTTCAGTTAATTGCACTTTCTAAAGCACCTTCCATTGTATTATTAAAAACAGTATGTACTGGTAATATCTATCCTAAAAGACTGCGGTCAAGCGGCCGAGATCAGTAGGTAGAAGCTTTGTCAGCGGCACCATGCTCTCTCCTGTCGTGCTTGAAGCGCCAAATCATTCTGACACCTTGAAGCGCCCGGAATAATTACCACTCAATTACTCGTAAACCATTCGAGATATGGGGCTGGAACTTCATTTGTATTAAAATTCAATTATTTCACTAAAACTTTCTCGCTTGAAGTTTTTTCGGGACACAAAAATACAAAAAATTGTCGCATAGTGAAATTTGCTTCTCCCTCCATGAATTTTGTGTAACGGGTGATGTTTATAAAATGAAATAAAAACATTTGTGTCCGCTTTTTTAAGGCTCTGTTTTAACCATCAGTAGGGCTGATGTGTGTAGATTATTTCTGTATAAATTTCACAGGAATCCGACCACGGGTTAATTAAAGGTTACGAGTTTAATCACGCGGTGTAAGATTTTCTAGACTGAGTAAAAACTGAAAATTGCGAGATCTGGAATCTTGTGACGTCACACACTCGCCTGCTCGCCGCAACCCCCTGTCCTATAAACTCGCCGGAATACGCTACCTCTGTAGTTTACAAGCCTTGGTTCTTCCCCATTTCAAATTCTTAATACCTATATAAAGACCTTAAAGACCTAGAGTTTGAAAATCGAAAGTCCTTCATAAGTTATTTTCGCATTTACAAAATACAAAACCCGAGCGACGCCGGGCCTTTTAAGCTAGTATTGTATAATAATATCTTTCCATTGGCCCATTCGACCGTGTAGAAAAAAATGAGACGCATGTTATCGATCTGTAAATCGGCATTAGAGGTCAGGAGATGTTTCTAAATGATGCATTAGAAGGAATTAATAAAATGAAAAGGAATAGGAATTATATTCCTAGGTCTTGAGCCAGGTCAGAGGTTCAATCTGAGTGTGATTTATTTGTCACTCCCCGCATTCAAATTCAATGCCAGATTGAAATTTGCTTTCATTTTACCGTGAATGTTCCTTTCTACCCGCAGGCCCGGGTTCGTTCCCCGATATCTCCTTTAATTTCCCTGAGGTAGGGAGGTCTGGAACGGGGTGATACAAACTGAGAAGTGGAAAGTAGCGGCAAAAAAAAAAAAAAAAAAAAAAAAAAAAAAAAAAAAAAAAAAAAAAAAAAAAAAAAAAAAAAAAAAAAATTAGAACGAAATAAGTAGTGGTTTACTTGTTGACTGTAATGGATAAATATACTTTTGTGGTTTCAAAATTTTCATAACCAAATCCCAGAAATTCAGTAAACATTTTAAACAAGTTAAAATTTTAATTTCATAAATAATTCACAGTAAACAAGAATGCTCATAACTAGGGGCAATAACCAGTGGCGTAATTACGGGCGTGGCAAGGAGTGGCAGTTGCCACCCCAAAAATCGGCAGTAAAAATATCAGTTATTTGCAAACAAGTGAAAAATTACAGTTTATAAACGTGGTACAATCTTGATTCTTTATTAAACTTGATTAAAGTTAACATTTATGCTGGTATGGTATGTAAAAAAAGTTTTAAAAATTCTTAAACTACATAATTTTAATGCCAAATTTAAAAAACAATTCCACACCCCCCAGACCCCCCGGCAGACCTTGCCACCCCAGTTAAAAAGCTGAAATTACGCCCATGGCAATAACAGCATAACACATAAATAGCAACAATGTATTTACAAGAGAACAAAGAAAAGTATAACAAATTATTCCGAAATAATCTATTGAAACACAGTATTAGTACAAAAATTACCGTGGGTCATATAACAAGAGGTCCAGAATAAATTTATCTTAGAAAAATCCGGACATATTGAATAACCGATGGCGAGATACAATCGGTATATTATAGCCAGCGGTATGTATGTATGTATGTATGTATGTAATGTATGTACGTTTTTTAATATGACTATGATAATCATGATTGAACCCTGTCTCAAAATATTTTATTTTCAATGGATATTGTGTAAAATTTTATAAATACAAGTAATTTAATTTTTTCAAATTTTTACGTCTTTATAGGTAGGCTATTATTTCAATCGCTGTATATTTATTTAGTTTTAGAATTTCAAAAAATAGCCAAGCAAATTAGGAATTACTCTATTTTGGATTAATTGAACACTTTACAATTTAATTATTCGATCTATCTTTTTGAGGATATCGTATACATTGTTCATTTAGCCGTATATCTTTATGGTAGTAGTTTTCCTCATCGTCATTACTACCGTCATCGAATCGGCATCGTGTTATCAGTTAGAAGAGGTTAGGTTTGGTTAGTTTATCGTTACGAAAGGTGCTGTAAAACAACAAGAAGATTAAAGTTTGCATGTGTTATATTCCTTATCTGTTTTCATAAAATTGATAGGCCTATTCATACCTCTCACTCAAGGACTGACTTTTACTCCAATGAATTCTAGTAATGTTCTTCTTATAATCTGAATACCAAATAGTAATAGTAAATAGGAGTGGGAATGAAATAACTTCAGATTCTCAGGGAACATTGTTGTTCTAACAAAAAAATCTTTATACTGTATCAGTGAAAGTAATATGTTTTTCGCAGCAACATAATTTCATTGCATTTTTAACATCCGAGTGCTCCTAACATTAGTATGATATTTTCGCAGTCCTTCGTTATTAGTGAAGCTAATAAGTAGGATTACAGAATTTTATTAAAAATAATATTTTTAATATTATCCACATGCAAGTATTAAAATGTGTCCAAGACATTAAAGAAATAACAAGTTATTGATGGTTTCGTTTTGCATATTGCTATATATTTTAACAAACAAAAAAATGTCTTAAGTACCCATTATTTTTTACTCGTAGCCTATAACAGTTATCCAAATAACTAAATAATATCATGTAGCCGATAATAATCCAAATATTTGTAATTGTCCAATTAACTGGAGAGTACAGTTGAAGGCAAGTTCTGCCTGGTTTACCGGTTCCAGTGCAAGTAGGTGGTTAAAAACATTTCATCATGTTTTAAGAGTGGATAAGCAATCACGTGGCTGTTTCTGGTGACCATCTATGTGGTATTGTCCATATGACAAACACAGTAGAGAAGTTTTCAGTACACGGAACCAGTTCATAATAAATAGCTATAATTTAAAGTTTGTCTATGATTATAATCGACATACAAATTCAGATAACTGTAAATAATATTCAATCATCTCTTTGTTCAAGTAACAGTTAATTGTTTTTGACGTAAAACTTCTTTAGGCGCGCTTAGGAGTAAATCGAGAGCTAACCCCAAGTTGCGTTACGAAGAAAATCGTCACGAAAGTAGCGGGACTGTGACGGACTGCACAGAAAACTACTCAATGAAATTAAAAAAATAAAAAATTCAAAATTCCAAAATGAAAAAATCCAAAAATCCAAAATTCCAAAATTAAAAACCGAAATATAAAATTTAAAAAATCTAAATATCCAAAATTAAAAAATCGAAAATACAAAATTAAAAAATCCAAAAAAATAAAAATTCAAAGATCCAAAATTTAAAAAATCCAAAATTAAAAAAATCCAAAATTAAAAAAATCCAAAATTCCAAAATTAAATTCAAAGATCCAAAAGTTAAAAAATAAAAAATCCAAAGTTAAAATACAAAAATCCAAAATTAAAAAATGGAAAATAAAAAATTAAAACATACAAAAAATAAATAATTCAAAGATCCAAAATTTAATAAATCAAAGATCCAAAATTAAAAAATTAAACAAGCCAAAATTTAAAACGTCCAAAAAACCCAACATTTAAAAAGTCCAACAGTCCAAAATTGAAAAATCCCAACAATCCGAAATCACAAAAATCGAAAAATTAAAAAGATCCAAGTTTTACTTCTGTCGCGTACCCGATTTTTTCTTCTTCCCTTCAATTAATTATTTTTGCAGTAAACCGTTATCCAGTTACTTTCACAGCTCTGTCAATCTGAGAATGCCAAACGCGGTCAAGTTAAAACGCAACTTTCGAAGGGTTCAGCTAATTCAATTGAAATGTGTGTTTAGACTCATATGCGAAAACATAATTAATGACTTAACAGCTTGTTCAACTTTCACGTCAGATAACACAATCTACGTTACACTACTGACATCCTGTTTCGTACAGTTTAACATAGCTTATACTCATGCAAAAAACAGGAATCGTCTATTAATAAACAAAACTAGATTATATGGTTCTTTACGCCTACTTGTGTAATTTCTGGAGTTTATCAAATCCAACTTGCCCGTTTAAGTTTAACAAAACGTAATGACTTTGTTTTGAAGGATCTCTGCAACGACTACTTTTTCGTCACGTCAGTGTGCTAGTCTGCATAATTGAACTGGAGGAAAATCCGGGCTACAATTGAATGACTCAGCATGTCGTTAAATTTCACACATGATCACGCCTTCGCTCTTTGCAAATGCTTGCTTCGCAGTGGATATTATGATAGTCGTAAGTAGATGGAAATCTTCTACCTAATTTCATTATTTCTCATATTAAAAAAAAAAAAAAAAACTTATGGGCATTGATAATTACTGGCTTTTTCTACATAAAATCGGAACAAGAACTGAATAAGTATATAATTTTACCATAAATATGTAAGTTTGTGTGTTACTCTGTGAACTTTGAACTAAGTCTTACTATTTACTGCGATGTCAATTATGCGTAGAAGTTTCGGGATTGGGCACATCAAGAATCAAGGACGCTTTCAAAGTAATAAATTGGTCCAGACCGTGTCCCACCTGTGCCCATTGATTTTCGATTCCACTACAAACAAGTGTAGAACTCAAGGAGAGCACATAGGACACATGTTATTTTTCCTATGGTGCGGAATTTCATTACATGCTTAATTCTGTGAGTATTCCCTAAATAGTCACAAAAATGTAACTCAAGGTCCGGATTCTATCAAGATAAATTCGATAAAATCCGGAATCCTCATTAAATTAGATATGACAATATTGTTTGTAATTATTGCTTTAATTTGGTCCAAACAAAGTAATCCTATCTACACTAGTGTCCAGAAAAACAGCAACAAACCGAAATTTCAACTTCGGTGGTTTATTTTGCCACAAAACAGTATAAACAGGTGATAGTAACGTATAAACAATATGAAGAATAAAGAAAGTAAACTATTGCAACGTTTGTGCATACCAGTAAAACAAAACGCCCTGTTTTTTTTTTCACACGTAATAATGACTTTCACACACATCCAGAAAAACGCGTTAATGTGCTCAGTATGGGGTGTGACCACCTCTGGCAGCAATACAGGCCTCACAACGGCGTGGAATGCTGTGAAGAATGTCATCAATCTCATTTTGAGGCAATAACGCCCATTCTTCCTGCAGAGCAGCTCGCAAGGCCTGGAGAGTTGTCGGTGGATGTTCACGTGAAGCAAATCGTCTCCCTAGTGCATCCCAGACATGCTCTGTCTATAGGATTCAAATCGGGAGAGCGAGCAGGCCAATCTATGCGTGCAATATCTTCAGTATCCAGGAAACCATCACCAGTGCTGTATGAGGACGAGCATTATCATTCATCAGTACGAGGTCTGGGCCCTCAGCTCCTCGAAATAACCACACATGAGGTGCCAAGATCTCGTCACGATACCTGACAGCAGTTAAACCTTGTCGATTTACCCGTACAACTTCATGAAGAGGTGTTCCGGTAGTCAACAGAATTCCTGCCCACACCATTATTGATCCACCTCCACATCGGTCTCTTTCCACAATATTTGCGTACCGAAATCGTGTTCCAGGTTCTCTCCAGATGCAAATCCGTCGAGAATCATCTGTAAAGAGAATATTGGCCCACTGTTCGACCGTCCAGTTGGCATGTTGTTGACTCCACTCTAGACGTACTCTTCTGTGAATACGCGTCGTACACATTCAACAGGTCTCCGACAATAAATGCCTTTCTGCCGAAGCCTTCTGTACACTGTTTGCCTCGATACAACTGTTCCAGTGGATGATGCGAGGTCAGATGCCAGTTGTCGTGCAGTAGGCCTACTACGGCGGTACCGTCGTGCCAAATAACGATCCTCTCCTGATGTCACTCTTGGACGTCCTTGCCCTGGTCTTCGGGGTACATTTTCGGACTCTACAAACTGTTGCCACATCCGAGAAACAACAGAACGATTCACATTAAGCCATCTGGCCACATCAGCTTGAGACTGTCCTGCTTCCATTCTTCCTATAGCCCTCCACCGAAGAGAATCTTCTAGGCGTCTTCTCTGTGCCATCCTGTACCTGCAGTAAATGTTTACACAGCAAATGTTGATATTGGACTAAGCAACAAACACTATGCTGCAGTGCCCCTTTTGATAAGTGCACTGCCCTTTTGATTGGTGCACTGACGTCATCGTTCCTATGTTTGTAAGATGACAGGAATGCCATCTTCAGTTCAGAACACGACTGTACGGACATAGCTTTACATTTTATATGAATATCTCGTATAGTAGACACAGGAAGGAGAAACATCAGTTTGTTGCTTTAATTTTGGATACCAGTATACGTCATCTTTCGGTTTCACTTGCCACTTTCAATCATTAATGTTCACTTTTCCTGTATTTTGTTCCATTAGACGAATAGAGCCCAATAAGTTTTAACGCGAGGGAAACTTGAAATTGCAGAGCTGCAGTTTCGTCCCACACAAACAGTTGCTCGTGAATGACAAGGTCATCGTATCATGTATATCATAAATCCTGTATGGACTAGAAGGTTTATCGTACAATGACTGGCTACATTGTAACACGATACATTGTCTACTGCGATAGCATAAGAGATAGCGAACTTAGCTGGAAGCCCTAGTAACGACAAGCTTTACTTTGAATTCGGTTCAAGTAAAATTGGATGTAACTAAAATGTTACATGTAATTACTACAGTAAAATGTGGAGTGATTCGGATGTTATGATTCTACAAGCTTCACTTTTTCATAATTTTCATCAGTTCCCATTTCTTGTACTAACTATTTATATTTTTTTGGGATCTTGCATCTGGAAACTGAGAATCGTAAATTAAACAATAATTCTCCGGCCCCCAATTTCAGATATGTTAATCAAGCAAAAACTAAAAACTCATTTTTAGTTTGATAAATTGTGCAAATGAAATTCTGCCCCCCCCCCACAGACTTAAAGGACTGACAACATATTAAGTAGCGTACTTTGCAGTGAAATATTTATATATCTGCATAGGCCTTTACTGATATGGTTAAAGAGTATGTCCTCTATTAGAAATCAGTCCAAATTATTAGGCCTAAATAAAAATCACATGACAAAATGTGAATATAAATTGCACGTTTCGCCAATTATTAATTTCTTAGGAATATTTTTATGAAGCCAGCTTTACGAATTCATATTGGGTGTTGAAGTTCTTTTTGTTGCTTTGTACTGCTGTCATTTCGTACTTATTGCATTTCATTCTCCTATCCGTTTTGGAAATTTTCCTGGTATTACTTGAAGATATGCTGTCATTTCTCTCTCTCTCTCTCTCTCTCTCTCTCTCTCTCTCTCTTTCTCTCTTTTCAATTGGGGGGGGGTTACGCATAAACTTGAGGTTTGTTTAGTATTAGTGAAGTGAAGAAATGAGAATGGTGATGGATGAAGGTAGCGGGAAAAGATTCAAATGCTTTTGATGTTCTACACACATTCGCAGGTAGATTGTGCCCATACTGAAGTTGGGAAAATGTTTTGTTCATCGATGTAATAATCCGCTAACTAATCACAGAAGTCATCCTTTTATTTTATTTATTTATTTATTTTTCATTGTATCTCAGATCAGACACAGGTAAACTTTTTGCTCCAATTACCTATACCCCTGGCAACATGGAATTAAAAATTTTGATAAATACGGATTTTATGATGAGTAGTTTCGATTGTCTTTTGCCCCACTTCTCGTGTTAGTGAGCTATACCATAAATACTGACGATTCAGTTAAGTCAGTTGTCAGACGTTGCTACTGATATATCAGTTTCAATTTTAAAGAATGAGCGCGTGGTGGGATGAATACTTTTATTGAAACGGAAAAGGAAGTTGACAAGATAAGGTATCGTCCATTGCAAAGTGTGTGAAACTGATTGCATTTAGTTCTGTGTGTACAGAGCTTAAACGACTCATGTGCTTAATGAATCATTTGTATATTGATAAACTGCATTTTCTTATCAGGTCTTACTTAAGAAAAAGAGAAGTGAGATCGGAGAACATAATTAATTGATATTATTATTGATGTGAGCGTGCGAAAGTGAGAAGTGAATGCGAGAAAGACATTCCTGAGTTCTTTCCAATCATAGGCGTAGACTTCAAGAAAGTTAAGATAACATGAATGCATGCCCCTTAATATATTTCAGTTTATGTTGATGATCATCATCAGTAGGGTTCGGATGTTTATAACTTTAAAAAGTTGAAAATATGACTGCAAATATGCCCTTTTAAATGACCAAAATATGACTAAAAAATCCAAAATATGACCTAATAAAAGAACCTATCTTCTAAAATAAATTTTCCAATTTAAAACGTTTAATGGTACTAAATTATTACATCATATGAATTCAATCAGATAATAATTTTTTTAACAATATTACAGGTGATTTACAGTTTTGCTTTACTGAACTTCTAATTTTAAAGAATGTTCTCCTGTTTACTCGCTTCATCAGCTCCAAATACTCGTAATATTTTGTAGACCATGCGTGTCCCTATAAAATATGAACAATTGCAATAATTTTAAAATCAAGTTACCTGTTATTTGGGCATGAACATCAAATTAATGAAATACATTTCAAATTTAACACGACCATTTAGTGCATTTAGACCATCTTTAAGTTATGATTGTGCCATAACCCAATATATTTTCCTAAATTAAATTATGAAATATTTATATTCTTCCCCAATTTAAAAATTCAATTACTGTCTGAAATAGACATCTTTTCCTGTTATATAATTTTCTGAAATCGAGATTGAAAAAACTGTAGAATAATAATATAACGAAGGATAAAATTTATTTGAATGAATTGAGGAAAATGTGGCGAGGCTATGGGGGAGGGGAAATGACGCTGCTTGGATTTGTCGAAACTGAATATATGGCAGATTTTCCTCGTGAGCCATCACATGCGATTGGCTGCGAGGAATGAGGAAAACTTGCATAATACTTCGAAGCGAGCGCAATGGTGGCGAACTCTGCTACATTTAGTTTTACCTGGGCAACAAGCAACTTGCTGAGATTTTCATGAGTTAACTTGTGAAAACGCTATGGTTCAGCAGAGCATATACCACCCGCACTACACCAACTTAGACCATGCACACGGTAAGCAGCATGCAAATTTACACATTTAAATAATTTTGGGATAAAATGCAAGTCCGAATTCCTTGTTACGTTATCTTTGAATCTTAAATAATTTGTGAAATAATATGACGCAATTTTAACTACCGGTATGTTAATATTTTCAGGTAGACTATAGCTTTGACGTATCGACAATATCCCTAACTCGTTTTAAATCTTAACCATTTTAAAAATTAAAACTGTCTGAATAATGCAGTTTTAATGGGCTGCTAAACTTTAACATGAAGTTCCGAAAACAGTCATTAAATAAAATCAGGTAAACTGATGTAACAAAGTGCCAGAATGTTTTTTTTAAATTAGTGATAATTGCATTTATAATATGCAGAAAATTAAGTTTTTTTTTCTTCCAGCATCAGCAGAACTATTCAGTTTTGTGATATCTTAGACACTCGCACACTCACATAAAAATACCAAAAAAAAAATGTCAAATTGGCCGGCTACGAGATCTGAACCAGGAACCTCCGGAATGCGAGTCCATCTCGGCCACCTCGCTCACTTGAACGATCGAGTTTGATATGCATATGTGAATAATAGTGTTATTTATCATAGCTAACTGTATTGGAACTTCCAAAGCCATATTTGAATACTGTAAAACAATATGTAATCATTATAACTAATTTGCATTTTATAAATTTTTTCTACCATATTACCGTTAAAATAGGCACTAAATTGGGCATTACTCAGGTACTGGTTAACCGATTTGGTCTAATATTAATGGGCTACTTCCCATGGACGTTATAAATGCGTATACCAAGTTTCATGAAAATCCTATAAAGCGTATTAGAGATCGTGCGTACAGACGGACAGACAGGCAGACAGATAGACATTTTCCCGTCCCCCACACAATCTTATAAAGCAATGCCATACTGGCACTTAATAAACTGTGCAAAATATATTGCACAAACTTTCTCATGTTCTATCTCATGTTAAGATTTTAATTACTGAGGTTTTTAGGTTGACGGAAGAAACAGGTGTGCACCATTCAAGTGTACAACCACCAACTTGATTTTTGTGAATGACGAAGCCATGAAAAATCCAAGTCAAATTTGCCGGCCACAGTGTTTGATATTTGAACCCAGGACTTCTTAGTTCTTACCACGGCAACCTCTTTCTGGTTTTTGTGTGTTCATTATGAATGAAGTGTACTGTATTTCACAACTAAGTTCATTATAGTGTTCTTGTTACTACGAGAAACAAAAGAACATCGTTCATATTTTAATATTAATGTATGTTCTGACATTCTGAATTTGTCATTCTTATTTCATGTTTATCTTAGTATCTATTAATATTTTAAAGAAATGGTTAAAACAAAAATTCATTGTAATTTCCTTTTTGACTTTACTGAAGTGGTGTGTTTACATATATCACCTCTACTGTAATTAAGATAGCCTAGGAAAATAAAAAAAATGGACTCGAGAAAAGCACCCCATAAGTAATTTTCACAGAAAAAGAATATAGCCATTTTATTAGCCGTAAATAAAGGTTTCAAAATTTACAATTTTATTAAAACCGTTGGAGCCATTTTTTTTTCAAAAATAGGATTTTTGAAATAAGTTTTCATGAAAAGACCCCATAGTATTTCATTTATAGAAACCAAATTCTGTGCGATTGGATAGAATTTTTAAAAAGCCCTTAATTAAAAACATGAAGTAAATACAGTACAATGAACCGTTTAGCCGCTACATGTGTACACGGACAGACACATACATGGACGTAATTCCAAAAACACTTTTTTCGGTTTCTACGCATCGTGAAACATGTTTTCCCGGTACTATCTCGGTTTCGATTTTTTTTGTCACGATCACAGTACTTTCTCTATAATCTTCTACGTAGGTCTATATGCGAGAAAGTAAAATGCCATTCTCCAAAATAAATTTAAAGTAAAATATAGTATATCGTGATTGAAGGGTGGGAACTATGTTTTAACAAAATCGACGTCTCGTTTTTTTCTATTTCCGAGATTGTTAAACACTTCATATTCGCGTTGCATACTATTTTTTCTACGTTAGGGAAAATAGATTATTTGAAAATACTTACGTGAAAAATAATTAAATACAAACAGCTGTTCAGGATGATTGTCAAAAATGATTGTAAATAAAATCAGGTAAACAAACATATTTACTACAAACGTCTTTTATGCAATTTTAATGTTCTGCTGATGTTCAGCATGAGCTTGAGTAACCGCCGTTAAAATTACAAAATACGTAATTGTAAGTTAAAAAGATAAATAGAAACTAGATAAATAGGTAAATAATCTAAACTAGTAAAAGTCATGAAAACCCAGAGGGTATGCGTATAGAAGTCAAACCCTAGTAAGCAAGCTTAAGCAGAGTATATATGACGTATTTCCGCTTATACCCTCGGCTTCACCACTGATTAATACTATTATCCAGAGTGCAATTTTAACACAGAATACGGAGTAAAGTGCCGTGGTGTGGAATGGCTAGTCCGAAGGGACCTTTCGCTCCATGATTAAAGTGGTTTAGTGATTCTCAGGCACTAAATGTATTAACTTGTTTTGGAAATGAGGCATGACGATCGACTGTCTGATAGGAGTAATGAATGGGACATATGCAGGCACTATGTGACTATAGCACGTTATCAGCTGTGTTGAGCTACTTAAAGCTGATCTGCTGCTTGCTTTGCTCAACATGTACGTAGACTGCTAATTCACCGGTAAGATCGCCCATTAACATTAGGTTTTATTCTCTAAAATTGGATCAATAAACTGCTACATGGGCTTCAGAAGTTGAATTGGGTCTAGTTTCGATCATTACACGCTTCACACCAAGTTGCCTCAGAGTTATGCTTCCCGTAAATGACTGATTGGCTGACACAGATCCGGCATCTCATTGGTTTCCCGTTATCAGCGCTGCCACTGCATTTTTGTGCCGTTATTCAAAGCACACATTTCCCGCGCTGTTCACCCCCATTCTAGGTAAGTGGCAGTTACGTTAGAGATAGTGATAGTATAAATAGTGGAACTTTTTACAGTGTAACTTAATGTATACTATTTACATAAATTATTGTTATTAATAATTCAAACTTCGCTAAATTTTTATTTACAATTATTTTTCAATTTAAAAACATGTTCCGTGGAAATCATCCACATCTTCAGTTGTTAAGTAAATAAAGATCATTATTTGAAGATATTGCTAAGTAAATAAAGATCATTATTTGAAGATATTGCTAAGTAAATAAAGATCATTATTTAAGATATCTGTGCCTTCTATTGTAGGTCTGATGTACTTATGATTAAATTTTCCTCTTGAGGGATTTCAAAATTCATTAATCTGTTCTCAGATGTTCTTGTATAAATCATTTTCCCATACTTCTAAATCTTTTTGTTGGCTTATAGATTTTAATAATTTGGCCTCCTTACCAGTGCTAAAGTTGAAAATGTTGGGGAAACCCATAAATTTATATGTAGATATTTATTTATTTATTTATTTTATTTTTCATTTTATGTTACCAAACATTATAGTAAAATTACCTTCTTAAATGAATCACATAGAAATTACATTACAGTAACAACAAAAGCAACAAACTTCGTCACGTACTCGTTGAATCTACGGCAACCGCGCAAGCAAGGCAACTGTCCCGACAAGAAAAGGAGAAATCGTGACCCTAATAATGGTTCTTTATTAAACAAGTGTTGCCAAAATATACGCCGATTTCATATGTATGTAATTTCTCCTAATCTATTTAGTTTTGCATAATAGTTGTATGTATAATTATTATAGAATTATTTATTACTTTACGTATCAGTACCGTATGTACTATACCTAGATAGAGGAAGTATTGTGTTCGATCCTGAATAAAAAAAAATCCCTTTAGGCAAGCCTACAGGCTGAGGTAGATTTCGAAGTGCTTTTGGTTTAATTTATTGTCGCTGCGTAGCACTCTTCTTCTTTAGCCTTGGCATGACAAACCCGCAATAATAACTGCAAAAAAGAGGAAAGAGCACTTTTTCAAACATTCAAATCTCGCCTTATATGATAACTATCAAGAAACTAGTTATTGATTTGTAGAGTACCCATCAAGAGCTTTTCAACGATACCCCACAAGACGTAGTTTAAAAAATTAGGAATTTCCATCCCCCCACCCCCACTCGTACCCCCAAAACCCCCGAATCTTTGGTGTCACAGTGAACTCCATAGGGAGTACTCTAATTTATTCAAACAAAGTTTCCCTCTATACTTCATAGGGGCCGAGATATAAATGTTTTAAAATTTCAACCCCCTCCCCCGACCACCCCCTTGGGACAATTTTGCTCATTTACGAACTTGTCCGAACTATTGGGCCTAGAAATAACATAACAAAATTTGGTTCAAATATCTTCAAAATTACGTCCGCTAGCGTGTAAAGATATATATAAATAAATATATATCACAAAATATATAACAATTTTTTTTTTTAACAGGCGGTGGTTTCGTACTTAGGGAGGCATGAAACGTAAAGATATGAAAGAATTTTTCGAAAGTCATGACATGGTATCGATTGCAATAGGTAGATTTTTCTTCGAAATCTACCTAAAACGCCATTTTCTATCTATGTTATGTGGGATATTGAAAAATTGTTTAAAAAATATTTCGATTAGATATGTTCTGCATGTGAAACCAAGACTGGCTACCACTTTTACTTCTTTACATGAAAATAATTTCATTTTTCGCTACTTTCTCTAAAACGGCTTTAACATATTCTTGAAATATTGTGCATGAATACTTACACGAAGGGCTAACATTTTTATTTGATTTTTTTTTTTTCGTAAAAGTATCCCTGAAAGCCAGTAATCATTTGTACCAGCCATTAAATCTTGTGTGGACATTGCATGAGACTGAAATAAATGCTCACTCACTTCCTTCAATACCGGTACGGTCTCCTATTCTGTATCAAAATTTAAAGTGAGAAAGTTGTATTGCCCACTTTTTTCTTCAAAATGTATATTTGTTCCAGTATACGGTACGCATTTGTAACAATATAAATTAAAGGGTCAGCATTATTAATCAATAGCTAAAAGTAGTGCATATTTAAGTCTGTTGTAGCCTATAGTGAAATAAATAAGAGAGAGTGTAATAATACGTGTATTTAAACTTTATTATTAAGAGGTTGATCTGATTTCAAAAGAGCGTTTACAGTATTTTTCAAATGAGAAGCAGATTCCTTCACCGCCAATCACGTGTACGAGCTTACGGATGTCCCGCTAGCAGTACGAGTCTTCCTTACGTCTCGCCGTCTCTGATTGGACCGCGTATCTAAGCAAGGAGATGGACAAACTGTTTGTCATCTGCAAAACACTGTAGTTGTTTACGTGTTCAACTTCCTGTATATTTAAGTTTCTAGTTAATAGTTAACATAATGGATATTTGCTACTGTAATAGTTATGATTAATAATAATAATAATAATAATAATAATAATAATAATAATAATAATAATAATAATAATAATAATAATAATAATAATAATAATAATAATAATAATAAAGGCTTTTATTATTTCAAAAAAAGTTGTTTAGTCTCTGTTTCGGAGATTTGTTTGTTTATCTGCGCTCATTGTGAAATTATTCTCAGATTCGTTTGAGATGAATTCTCCAAAATAATTGTTTGCCAACTTAGGAAAACAATACAGTGTACCTGTTAAGATGCTAGTTAAGTATAATCAATATTGTTGCATTTTTCATTTGCGTAATATTTTCATTTTGCTACGTATGTTAAGTCTCCTTCTCTCCTACATGTTGTGAGGCTTTCATATGATTCCAGGAACCTGGCCTTGTTTATGTCACGTGACCCTCTCCACTCGACCAATCAGAGATTGTAGCTCACGTTTTCCTCGTCTGTCTCGCTCTAACTTTCAAGGTTACACGGTGGCAAAATTATAGCGGCGGATATTGACGTCATCCTCGTTGCCATGGTAGTGGCTGATGCTCACCTCTTATTGGCTTGATCTGGACCGCGGGGAAGCCCCTGATACAAAATGCAAGTGTGGTGTAACACGAATACATATTACGTACCGCATTGTCTAATGTCACTTCGGTCCGTGCAGACGGATTAGTGGTGCTGTGTTGTTAGTGAAACGTAATAGTGCTCATTAGTGAATATAAATAGACATGTTTTTTTTTTTTTAAATATGTTTATATTCTAAATTTTTAGATGTGCTGATCTGAATAAGTTAGTTATAAACTGAAACTGTCGGAGTGTGTGGAATATAAATATTGCCTTTGCGAAAGGATTTTATTCGGAAAGTGATTTATGCCAGAATGACACTTACGGACATAACGGATATGCTAGCGCCTCTTCTTCCCATGCCACGTAATGTTCATATTTATTACGCAATCTATGTTTTTTACTCATTGCATGCATAAACAGACATTTCTCTGGTGATTTTCTTTAATTTATAGTAGATATTCGTACAATAATTAATAATTATGAATATTTTCATAAAATAATATTACTCTGCATTTGAACTAGTGCTGATATACTGTAATTTTTTGAAACATCTGTACAAAGACTGGACAAATAATAATAGCATCAGAATTTGCTGTTACTGAACATTAAGCTTAACATATTCGTACAGGAGATATCCTATTAGATGAGTGAGACCTGTGTAAAATACTTATGTTATGACAATTTAAGGACGTGCTTGTAGTTTTCGTACAGTCCAGTGCATGAATCCAAGATGACATTGTTTTCGAAGATAAGACAAAACTTTCCATATTATATTCTTTATTCAGACTTTGCAGGAACGAAACTCAATATTTCGTATCCCTGTCTAACTGCTGGTATGAAGCAGTAGATGGCAGCAGGAATCATGATGCTGGTTCAGGGCTTTCGGATTCAATTTTGCGAATGATGAATCATAATAATGTCAGGGTACCTACAGTAGATAGTTGATCATATTATACTTACGGACAAAGAAAGTATTTTTAGATCCTCGTAAGCTTTCGCAGTATTAGCCTGTGTATTATTGGAATGAATGGTCTTTTTTCCATTTATTCTCCTTGTAATTTCTTATTTTGTCTTACAAGGCATTGGACCAATGTATTGACGTAGTTCTACAAGTGCAAGCCATGATGTGAAAATACTTTCAGGTACCGGTATAGGAATTTTTATGTAATTTATGTACGCACTTACCTGACGATGTCATGCAATCGTGTAAACTTTCACACGACCGAATAAATTATTATTATTATTATTATTATTATTATTATTATTATTATTATTATTATTATTATTACTGTTATTATTAAGACTCCTTGGAGAGGGATCAATAACGCGCAGGACCAGTGCTGGACGCAGAATTTTTTTTCGGTTGTATATAAATATGTCTTGGGTGTAATTTGTAGTAATTTTGGGGGACTAGGGCCCCTAAATCTCACAGTCAGATCAGGTCTTCTGTAGCATATAATCGAATATTAATTGAAACTAATTAATTTTATTCTGTTCTATCAAAATGAAAAATGACTTGTACTATTTTATATATATTTTTTATACTTTAAAAACATAAGAACAAGATATCAGAGTGTTAGTCATCTGCAAGAAGATTTTTAACTGCCTCAGTTAACCAGCATTAACAAATATAAGGTTAAAAGGCTATTCTGTACATTTATTTTTAACATTTATTTCAGTCTTCTTTATTTATTTCTTTATGGGCTTAAATATTATTGTATTCATAATTGGGTCTATTTTGATTTTACATATAGATAGTACCAGATATACTGTTAGGCCTCATATAATAATTAGGCCTATGTGTATTATCTCAAAGGCATAGCAAAGCGTTTTTATGAGGATATGCTGAGATCCACAGCACACCCTCCTCTCTTCCAGAATGCGATCAGGTCTGAATTGTCAAATTTTGTGTAATCTAGGAGCATGTACTGGTACTCAAGCAAAGCTAATGCATACTGTTTAAAACTGGTAAATGTTAACCATATCTATATTATACAGGGTGCGGCAAAACATCCTCCCTATTTTAAAGTTCAAATAAAAAACAGATGGATCAAAATAAAGAAGCTGTATTAACATGAATGTTTCTACACAGTGGGAAGTTTCATGTTTTGAACAATAATGTCACTCAAGTGGTGTCCTTCACTATCAGTGTATTGTTGAATGCTACTTCGGAAAATTTCCATCGTTCTAACCAACATTTCTTGAGGAATAAGACCAATCTCTTCCTGTATTGCGTTTCTTAGGGCTGGCAAAATCCTCGGCCGATGTTTAAACACCTCAGCCTTAAGATATTCCCACAGAAAGAAATCGCAGGGTGTAAGGTCTGGTGATCGTGCTGGCCAGGGAATGTCGCCATGTAAAGAAATTAAGCGTCCGGGAAACATCTGTCTCAGCACTTGGAGAGAAATCCAAGCTGTGTGAGCGGTGGCTCCGTCCTGCTGAAACCATACCTCTTCAGTCCACAGTGCATTGGGTCTTGACGAAAAAAAGTGTTGATCATGTGAGTGTATCTTTCAGAGTTTATTGTCACAGTAGCACCTCCTCTTCAAAAAAGTAAAGACCAATTATTCCGATTCTTCCAACTGCGCACCATACAGTAACACGGTCGCTATGCAGAGGTTCTTCATGAAGCTCACGAGGATTCTGTCCACTCCAATAACCGAAATTTTGTTTATTAACACATCCAGATAAGTGAAAAAGTGCTTCATTACTAAAAGGGACCACAGCATCTTCTGGTATAGCTTCTAGGATGTTTGCACATGACCTCATACAATTTTCATAATCACGTTGACGCAATTGATATGGTGAACTTGCTATAAGAGCACGGAGACAGTATTAAGGTCTATTTGCACTTAGCAGTGAGGTGAACTAATGTAATATACTGAAAACCCTAAATTCCCACTGTGTAGATATCATTAATATTAAAACAGTTTCTTTATTTTGATCCATTTGTTTTTTATTTGAAATTTAAAATAGGGAGGATGTTTTGCCGCACCCTTTATTTTCCGATATTTGGTGCCCTGAAGCATTTTGATTGACTCTCGAGGACATAGGTTAACATTCAGTATTCAAAAAGGCTATTGTTACTGTTATGACTCCAGGCCTGTAGCCAGAATTGAAGCTCAAGGTGGGTAACATGTTTCTGAGGATGAGTAGGGTTATATTATGGAACAATATTGAAATTGGGCCTGATAGGGAATAAGAATCACTAACTATGCACACTTAACGTTAAAATGTAATGTAGGCCTAATGCGCTGACATAACTTTCTTTACCCTAAGCATGAACAATACACCTTGCTCACTTCACATTCTTCATTTCACTTAATGTTAAAGATGTGAATCTTGTGGCACTCATGTAGGTATTGGAGAATACTTCAATTAGATTGACACAAGAAGTGTCCTTAAGCTTTACTTTAATACAATAGTTCTATATTGAAAAAAAAAAAAAATTAGTATAACTGAAGCTATATCCTTCAAAAGATTGAATCTTCCAAACGTTTTCCATTCTTATGTCTTTTTTCCTGCTCCTCTCGAATACTAAATACTCTAAATTAGCCATTGCTGAGTGAATCATGGTAAGTTTTAAGCCTATTAATTCTTGTTAGGACATAGTTAAATTAGATTTACTAATTGCTGTAACTAATGCAAAAGTTCTTACTACTACATTATAGCAATACTTGAAGGCATGCCTATTCTTATCACTTAAATCTCTTCAAAGAGAAGATGTTTTTCAATGCTTTTCGTATGTCAGGATTTCTTGGCAATTTTCATACCTTCTACACTTGGAATGCTACTGGATGAATAAATGAACAGAATTGAGAAAATTGCTTTATTATAAGCATTACGGAAAATAAAGTTTGAGGGTGGGTAGATCCACCCAGGTCCCCCTCTGGCTACTGGCCTATATGACTCAAATTTATTTCCATTTGTCAGTACATCTTTATAATGTATAGTAATGCCCGAATAAAATTTATACAAGTTAAAGTATAAGTTAATTACTGTATTAACATTTGTGAAATTACAGTAGCCTGTTATTAAAGAGAAATCAGATTGTAAAGAAGGGTTTGATACCATTGCTAATCTGACTGTCCTTTTAAATGCAGGTACTGGTACTGAAATATTTTTAATTCATGTTACAACTGTTTTGTATTATATTAAATTTTGCCAAGCTGCCACAAACTCAAGACTCCATGGAGCTAGATTTTCCCTAATTCTAATAATGCTTTTGTTAGCAACGGTCTTTTTTTTTTATCTTACTTTGTGAAAATCTATACTCATTAATTGCATACTTAAGTAGCCTAATTTCTCTCTACCAATACATGCACTACTCACTGGAAAATAATTTTTTAGATAATCATACCACCAGTATGAATCTTAACTAAAATTTAGCTAACTCAAATTGCTAGTAATATTATATTATTCATAATAGGAATGCAATTCATTTTACGATACAAATGACTCTGTATCCTAAAGGTAGAACTACAACGTTTCTTTGAAAGTGGGCGTTAGCCTAGAGCCCTTTGGTTGAGATTCTATAAATTTATTGTAGGAAGGTTTTACAAAATGTAAATACGAAGTTCATCCAGATAGTAGGTCCCAATCGTGTCTACAGTTGGCATGACTAGTTGGAAGCACTTGCGCATGCATATGTGGGAATGCTACAGTGCAATTTCAGTCTTGTGATGCCAGTAGTTCTTGAAGAGTACTAGGAGAAAACGGTCGCACTTATATTGTCTCCCGCCAACTGCATTACGCTTTTGAACGACAACGCACGGCATCATACAGCCAACACCGCATCATACAGCCAACACCGCACAGAATCACTTCAGTTTAGATGGGGGATCTTCGACTATACACCCTATAGCCCTGACCTTGCACCAAGTGACTTCCATCTCTTCCATCTCATGAAGCAATTTCTGGCAGGAAAACGTTTCCACAATGATGCTGAGGTCTATAGTTGGCGGTGATTTTATGGCTCCAGACATAGGCAGCAGAGTCCTATGACACGGGCTACATCTCTAAGATAAATGCCTCAATAACGGTGGCGACTATGTAGAGAAGTAGCGAATGAATCTCTATAAATATTTCAATAATATTTCTTACTTATTGATGCTTTTATTTTCTTTATTGGCAATTGGAATGAACC
Source organism: Ectobius pallidus (assembly GCA_964059195.1). Taxonomy (NCBI): domain Eukaryota; kingdom Metazoa; phylum Arthropoda; class Insecta; order Blattodea; family Ectobiidae; genus Ectobius; species Ectobius pallidus. The sequence continues at coordinate 44,737,963 of CAXKWD010000004.1, read as the reverse complement.
TCATAGGTATGAAATACAGATTCAGAGCCATGGCGCTATTTTATTACTATTAAGTTGCTTGCTTGTCTTCTCTATAAAATCAAGAAAGGAATCTTATTGTAAACAATTGTCCGGGTTTTAGGTACTGTAGCCAAAATTCTCGAGTAAAATTGTAATTTGATTTCCTTTTTTATTTTCAGTGGACCCAACGTACAGTGAATTGGGAATGGAGTCCCTGTATTCGAATGATCTTAATGCAAGTCCTCTGGAAGTAAGTGCATCTGTATACAATATTATTTCTTATTAAGTAATATAATAGGAAACGCAGTAATACTTAATACATTTATTTAATGCAAGTTAAACTTTGGCACTTTTGCTTCACTTATCAGCATACAGGGTAGACCAAGCGATTTCTGGGGGGAAGTCTCCAAAGGATGACTAATGTCTTATGTTTCTTCTGTAGGAACCCTTATGCTGTCTGTTGAGTTTCTTAGACTGAACACTACCTGTGGCCTGAAATTTATTATACAGATTATGGATTGTTGTATGGCCTGGAACCTTTACATCTGGGATTCGTTCTGCAAATTATATTTGCACTTGATGAGCTGACTGCGTTAATACATACGAATCATAGGCTACATAAATATAACTCCATTGGTAAGACCTGAGCCAAACAAACGGCTGCGCAGTAGTCTATAATGACATAATCTAGACCTGCCTGACCTTCAAAGCACGTGATGTCTTTGCTAGTTCATACTGTACAGACCGTTAAAATCATCTTAGTTAGCCTCACAGCATTCAATAGTGAAGACCCAACAGCAATATTCTGTGAGTTACCTACCATTACTTAAATAATATTTCATAACTAAAAAAACAAATACTTTATTCACTTTACTTTTGTTTTTTGTTTGGAATGAATAGTACAGTATATGCTTTCTTTTTTGCCCTTACTCCATTGCTACCGGCGGACGATAAGCTATCTGTCCTTGTTTGGCCCAGGTCTTACCAATCGAGTTTTACATCCTGCGCAATAGTAATTTATACTGATTCATAATAAAGGACATAAAAATAAATAACTCTTTAACATCTGCTCTACACAGACTCTCACTGCATCATGGTCAACGCAATACTGCAAGTAGAGCAAAGCCAGCATTGCAGCAGCAGTGGGAAATGCATGTCCACACGCCCAGTGGAAAAACAATGTGCAGCTGGTTCATAGTTTGTTGGGCCTCCCTGTATTATATTTTGCATTGTTTTGTGTTATATTGTTTGCTGCTTCTTATGTAGCTCATGACAAACAAACATAGATTGATTGATTAAATAATGCAATAAAATAATAATTTAAAATTATCAAATCTGAACTTAATATTACAAAATGTCAACAAAGGAAGCAATAAATAATTTTTTTCTAACAGTGTGACCAATCTTGGGTTGATGTTCATACCTTTAGATATGTCGTTCAAACTACCGAAATTGGAATGTAGCAGAAAACTGCCACAACCTCCACCAAATACTGATATTCACTTCACTCTTTTTCTGTTCTAGCAATGGGATGGATTTGTAAATGATAGCTACTTCACTGCTTCATTCTTAACGAAAACATGTACTGGTACTGATGATGAATCGCTGGAGAATTTCATTACTCTTCAACCCACTGTTCAAACCAAGCAGTTGCCATTGTCAACTCCTTTCAATAAACACCTGACTTTTATTGGTAAGTTTCACTTTTACACCCTTACTAATAGAAGTTGCTCATTTCATTTTAATTTAATTTAAATTTATGAACATTACTCATAATTAATCCCATTACAATGCTCACTTGTAGTTCCAGGGTGTCCCCATTCTGGAAAGTCAGGAGTAAAGTAAAGGAAAGAGTCAGGGAAATTTGTAAAGTAAGGAAAAAGTCAGGGAAATTTGTAAAAAAATAGGGAATAGTCAGGGAAAATAGCTAGCCCCAGTGAGCGATATGTGAGGGGCATGTGTTTTGCTCCAGTCTACTGTAACTCAGACTGTGCAAGCAATTTTCTTTTCGTATGAGCAAGTTCTACATAAGCTGTGTTCAAATTCATCACCAATATTGCCCATGTACCTGGTAAATGTAGGCATGTTTAATGGCACTGATATGTCATGGATAAATCGTAATATTGATTGTATAGAGTTTAAACAAAGCTGTGAGGCTATCTAAAATGTGTCCCCATTCCTTCGTTACACAGGGATTTTTTCCTGAGCTTTATACATTTCTAATATAAATGTTATACATGAACTATAAGTAAGATTCTAAGGGGGCTGTCACACTGGATCGATCGTGCGACAGCGACCGACCGACTGATATAATGAACCAATAGGCAGCAATGGTACCGGTCACATAGCATCGATCACCAGTGATCAACAACGAGTGAGAGGGATCAACTGGTCTGCGAAATCAAACCTGTCTGTTTTTCAATCGACAGTCAATGAGTGAAGATGGCAGCACTCCGAAGCTTCGTACCCACCTAAATTTCAGAATTGATGCTGAAAGATTTAACTTACACAACAATGTCGTTTTAGACTCACATTTGAATGAATAGAATTGCACGAATCAATTGAGGCACTTGAAACAATATTTTCTTATGTAATTTAATTGTACAAATACAAATATACACCGAGTTGTAACATCTAGTGGTAGCCGATCGAACTACAACAAACAAACCTCTATGCTCAACAAGCTTGTTCGAAGTAAACAGATGTAGCCTGAGAAAGTAGGCCTAATATTAAACCCTACTTCCCAACACATGTAGTATGGTATTGTGAAGGAGATAAGCAGACGTAGGCCTAATAAGGTAATGTACAGTGAGTCCCACGCAAGAGTTGGCCAATGATGCAGGTTTCTGCGTTGCGGTGAGCACATCTCCAACTCCTGAGCGAACGGGTGAAATATCTACGCAAATAAAGCCGCAATCGGTGTCATGATTCAGGTTCTCTCATTTACAGTTAAAATTACAATGAAAATAACCATGTACCTCATCATAAGAGATGTTGGAAATGTTCTCCTTTTGCATCCATACAATATTGGCACATTTTTAGGAATTATTTTTTCACATGCATAAGTTCAGCTTCCGAGGCAGAGTTCATTTCTCTTGTGATAAGCCTGTGTGATATTGTCTTTAAGTTCTTCTAACAGTATGTGAATATTATTTATAGGGAAACTTGAAAAATAAAGTGTATAGGTTAATTTCCCATACATTAGAAGAACTTAAAGACAATATCACAAGAAAAATTAACTGTATCTCGGAAGTTGAACAATGAAAGAAAATTTCCTAAAAAGGTGCCAGTATTGTGTGGATTCAAGAGGAGAACATTTCCAGCTTCTCTTGTGATGAGGTACGTGGTTATTTTCATTGTAATTTTAACTGTAAATGTGAGAACCTGAATCATTTCACTGATCGCGGCTTTATTTACGTAGATATTTCACCCGATTGCTTGGGAGTTGGAGCTATGCCCGCTGCGACGCAGGAACCCGCGTAATTGTCCAACTCTTGCTTGGGACTCACTGTACTTTACCTCTAATATACAGTTTTGAGTAGACCTTGTAAAATCATAAAGGTACAGAACCTATAATATTTCCGTTGATTGATGACACTCGATGCTGTGTGACAAGGAATAGAATTGTAGTCGAGAGCGCTCGATGGCAGTTGGTTGGTCTTGATCGATCGATGCTCTGTGTGACAGGCCACTTAGTCTCATACCCTAAAATGCAACTTTGTTTGAAAATTTAATACAATAATCTTGATTATTCCTGGAGGTCCTTTATCTTTTTTAACAAAATTTTATCAGTATTATCTTTTGTTAACATAAGCATTAACCTTTCACTGGTGGTGCTGAATTACTTTGAAAATTCCTTTCGTAATCATAAATGTACAAAAAATTGCAAGTAAACACAACATGTATTTCTTGAAGTTTAGACTGATTTATGCAAGGGTAGCCTGTATGTTGTCACAACAAAGCAGCGTTTTAATGCATTTTAATTTACAGTGCAATGCATTGCCTGAAATATTTAGTTAAAGATGGGAGCTCAAGCCAGAGAACTGGAACTGATTGTGTCAGGATGTAGACAACAGATGTTACTATACACTCACACACATTGAATCACACTCACAGAGAATTTCTTTGGTCTATAGGCGTGCAAAGTGGTGCATCTTATGTATGCGTCAATAGCGAGGCCAGCAGTAATGCGCCTAGATGCATGGATATGGCTGTAGCTGTGAAAGGGTTAAACAAATATAGGTTGGCTCAGAAACAGCTGGGTCTATTGCATGTAAATTAGTGATCCTTTGTTAGTCTTGTAATTGGGCCAATATGCCTTGTCAGCAAAAATAAAAATTTGCTGTTACTGTATCACCAAAAAAATTATGAAGACCAAAAATGTACTCTATAATTGAATGTGTTTTCAATACAGACATGACTAACACTTTCATAATTTTTAGACATTCTTAAAAAAAAAATCTAAGAAATGAATTGTAAGAAGAAGTCCTATTATTCTTTGTAGTAATTGTCACATAATTCACATACTTTCACCTGAAAGAAGAATGAGCTCGCTTGCTAATATTGCATTAATTTGTCATTGGAGGTTTTATGCTTTTAAAGTACAGTGCATGCCGCGTATTGTGATCACTTTGTGACACAGCTAATCTGATAATATTAACAGGTTTAAAACAGTAGCCGAAGGAATTAAATGAAGGTTATTTGTTCATATATAAGATAATACACTACAAAACAGAATTAAAAATATTTATTCATAAAATAATATAGGCTATAACTGTGAATCATTGAACCACTCATAGGCTAATACAGTAATAGACTGCAAGCAACTATGTTTTCAACCAGTAACAGTATTTGTTTTATTTTCCTTTAGGAGTCCATTAACCAATACTCCATCTTCAGTTAAGAGGTATGGGTGTTTTTGAAAGTCTACACTGATCTATGGTGAACACCGCGTAGCAAAACATCTAACGCCTATCTGTTCAAGTCTTTTCATTTTACATTAGCCATCACTGCATGCCAACACTGTTACCTTCATAAATCAAAAGCTGCAACTTAACTGTGGGGTGAAATATGTTTCATTGCTTAAAAGAGAAAGTTAGGTAATTCCACCCCCTCTGATTAGTCATCCTGTGAGCTGGGAACAGTATTACTACTTCCAAATACAACACAATACAGTTGAGTTAGAAACAAAACCCTTAAAAACGAAATTTTGAATGACTTACAGTAGGCCTACTTGGAAATAAAACCGCAAAAAGCAAAATGTGATAACATAAACCGAATCTTGGATCATAATAAACAGCATTTTTTCAATGTATCAGTATTAATTCATATGGGACTTCATAAAAATGATAACATTACCTGATTAATAACATTGTCCGTGGTTACATTAAGCGGTGTTCATTGTATGTGCCTGCTCTACCTAGTAGATTTGTTTGAAAAGTTTTAAGTAGATGGTTTAATACATATGCTCTTGCAGTCTTACAATCAATTATTAGAATTTTGCTACTACTTTGTGTGCCTGAAGTGGTTGAAAAAACTTGTAGTAAGCTGTGAAATGATTAACATCTGCGATACATGAAGTAATGGAAATAGGAAATTCGAGATTAAAGTGATAAATCTTCAATTTTAGGTGATTCCAATTCCTCAGACTGGCATACTAAGCCTCTTCACCAATGGACTACCTCAGATACTATTGACTGGGTTATACATACTGAAAAAGAAAATGAACTGGATGGAGAAGATGCATTTAACTTCAAGAACGTGGATGGATCACAGCTTCTGAACATGACTGAAGCAGACTTTGTACTTCGAGAGCCAAATTGCGGAAGAAAGCTGTTTCAAGATGTACAAAATCGCAGGCTTGGCCTTGTGAATACCACTCAGTGTAAGTATTTTCTTCTTGTTATATACAGTATATAGCATTATGTATTGTTTTCAGATGACTGCAGATTGGTTTCATATTATCAGTCCTCGTGCTTCTCAGTAGAGTCGCACTAGATCTCTCCTTAGAGACATCTTATCCACCCTGTTCCTACAACAGTCCCCATCCTTTGAAGGAGTTCTTCCAAGCAGTCTGCCCATTTTCAATTGTAGAAGTGCTACTGCTGTTCTGCCTGGAGGGTATTTGATCTTGTTGGTGTATATATCAATGGTGACATGTTTTTTAATGGAAAGTTCCATCTTGTCTTGTTCTATTAAGACATCTTATGTATATTATATATATGTATAGTGTGTGTTGAGAATGCTGTTCTTAGCAACTTTTTGACTAAACTTTCTTGCAGGTCAGAAGTATGAAAGATTTCCAACAAGGTTAGATAAACAGCATCAAATAAAAATAATAGAATTTATTTAGTAGAATTTATTTAGTATTAGATTTGAACAGCTTATTCAAATTTCTATGGTTTTGAAAATACCATTAAAACCATAAAAACAAAAAGAAAAACATTCACAATGGATCTGAAACTTAAAAATTCTCCACAAGGTTCCACCCTCCTTTGAATCTTTCTGGAAAAAGGACTAGTATTGAATATTTGTAAATACCATTTTAATTTAAAATTCTTCCATTCCTTTTGAGAAGTATTAATCATTTGGTGAAACGAGGTATGGTGCTGTATGTAAGAATATGTAACAATGAAAGTAAAAAATGTAATTTTCATCCTTGGTATGAATTTGATACAGTCTGTAATTGTTACTCAGTAAAATGTATTTGTTTTTTCTTGGAAATCAATATTTATATTTTATTTAAATTATTCTATTTCTTTTCACAATATTATAGTTATTGTAGTAGGGTAATATCATTATTTACTAGGCTTTCAAAAAGCATGTTTTCTAAAATTATAATGACCATATTTTAAGTAAATTATAATATGTTGCATGTTGTAAGAAAGCTGTGTTTTTGTTTTCAGTAACCACTCTTGACATTCCGAGAAGACCAATGATTGGTTTAGAAGGGTATAATGAAATTCAGAACCTGCCAGTTTCTGAACTGACACAACCGGAACCAAAAAGTAAGATATTATCTTCTACTTTTTGTTCAGTTTAGTTTAGTTTGAAGCAGCAGTAGCTCTAGAAGGGAGCAGCAAGTTAGCGCTTTCCCCAAAAGTATTATATATAATTAGTGCGAGGAATAGTTAACCATATTTCAGAATATTTGAGACCTTTTTGTATGTGTAGAGGACTTGTATGTCTTTCTCCAAGAGCCTGAATAGGAAAGCCACTGCTAACAATTTCGATGGTTGGGGCTGAAGGGGAGTTTGGAGACTTAACTTTGTGAATGATTTGATGTCAATACATGTATACATTGTTGCTCTGCCCATGAGCTACTAAGATGGTGTGATTTTGTAGTTTTTTGAGGCATGGTTTTCTAGATCGTAGATTCACATTTTCCTTCACTGTTTCCATTCAGTCACTGCTTCGTTGGTTCTTTTCGTATCATATTGTTTTATAAATTCAAATTTATCACATTGGCTGGAAGGTAACACCACTAAATATTTTATTTTCTAATAATAACTATAAATATTTACACATTGTGAATTGTGCAACATATTTTCTGCTCTCAGTAGAGATAGGAGAATAGATTTTATTCATATTATTCATATTATTCAAAAGCCTTTGTATAATGAAATAATTGCACACGTAAAAGAATAATTAAAAATACAAAATTGTTTGTATTATTTGTTTCTTGTAGTGTACATTATAAAGTGAAATTAGTGTTTCCCTAAGAATGAGCAACCGCCACTGCACTTATTGTCTGCTTGTGTCTCCATCTACCCGTTCTTTTCGAACTATGTGTAAGTTGACAAAAGTTTGCGGGTTGTGTGTCAATGGATAGGGGTTTGCCCATGTCTGCTCTATAGTATAAACTGTTTTGGGTGGTAAATTTAACTCTGCAGTGTGTGTTTTTTCCTTCCATTGTTTCATGGCCTATGTTTACTCTCTTGTAGTCAATATATACCCTTACAGTGCATTCCTTGACCCATAAGCGTGCAATCATATAGATCATTAATGTGGAAGTTTACACAGTGAAGTTATGTAATTATAAAAACATAAGTGAGTGGAAGTTTTTATACACGGAACTTCCCTAATTATAAAACTGACCTGGATATAATTATAAAAACATAAGTGAGTGGAAGTTTTTATACACGGAACTTCCCTAATTATAAAACTGACCTGGACAATTGTTTCGAGAAATTCATTCTCATCCTCAGCATACTCACAAACTCACTGCCTGCTGTGTATCTTCTTGTGGACGACTTACAAATTTTTTAATTAGATCATCCTCTATGGGGATGTAAAAATTCATAAGATGGTCTGCATTTTTCTGGATAAAGATCTTCTCCCAGATTGTAGATGTCCCTGGATGCACTTAACTATCTCAGGCTTCTGTTGGATTTCATGGTCCACATTTCAAACAGGGGTTGCTATAGCAGATTTCTCAATTTGAGCATTTTAATATGTCTATGTTGTTTCTTCAGTCTAGCCTCTAGATTCCTTTTTGTTTTTCCTGTGTACTTAACGTGACGATCTGTACAGTTGAACTGATAAATGCTTGATTTTGTTAGGGGCTTGAGGGCCATTATTGAACTTAATCAATCAGTCATTTTCAGTTCAACTGTAAAGTACATTAAGTATGTAGGAAAAACAAAAAGGTATCTAGAGACCAGAATGAAGGAACACCACAGACATATTAAATATGCCCATGACCATGAAATCAAATAACAGAAGCCTTAGCTAGTTAGGTCTATCAAGGTATATGAGGAACTTACAAATTGGGAGAAGATCTTTATTCAAAAGAATGTAGACCATCTTATGAAGTTGGACATGAAGGGTGATCCCATGGAGGGTGATCTAATTAAGAAGTTCGTAGGATGTCCACAAGAGGGTACACGGATCACACAGTAGGTATTGGAGTATGTTGCATAGTAGAATAAATTTCTTGAAACAGTTTTCCAGGTCAGTTTTATCATTTAAATCTCAGCTCACTTATAAGTGGAAATGATGTTTAGCATATGTGTTGCAACCCACCACTGCCATAAATACTGACGAGGGTTTTTTATGTTATCTTGGGAATTTTTTTCTCTTTTTATTTAAATTATTCTAATGGAGAAAAGAAATTGTGCAATTAATTTTATCAGTTAAAATTCTTAGTTATTCATTTAGTTTTAATTAACTGGTTACCCATTCTTCAGATGTGTAAACATTCTGAACTGGTTTTAGGGCTACCCGAGAAATTTTGCGAGGACATGAATGTACTTATTTTTCAGTTCTTCTGGAGTTTGAAAATATTGCTGAGAGGCATGCCTGCTTGAATCTAACTCCATGCGTGCTTAAAACTCTCCCGGTGACTCACTAGATCGCTGGGCAACATGATTTGCAGCATTTTAATTCAATCTCTGTTGCCAAGCATGAACCGACTCATTTTCTCGCATAGGTGACATAGCTCTAACTTTTGTAGACTTTGAAGAAAGATCACTATGTCTTTGCCTGGAAATTTGTCTTGTTTGTTGAAAAACAAAGAAATACCAGCAAGGTACATGGTCCTATTGTTCACCGGAAGCCATTAAAACTACTTTCTTTCGATAATCATTAGAGATACAAAAAATTAGTAAGAGACCTTTTTTGAAAAATAATTTAATTTTCAGTGGTGCAAGTGGTCTCCAAATTTAATTTCACCAATGGTTTGGCCAAAGTATGGAACATAATCCAGTGGTTACCACAACCATTAGAACAGCCACCATCTTAAAGCAGTGAAACATTTCAGACAGCTGTAGCCTTAATGTTCTTTCCAGATGTAAAAACTATGTTGATGTAAAGTTTCAGCTACCAGTTTATCGTTTTGAGTAGTTTTTGTATGATATAGTTAATTAGCCATTTGTTTAGTATCGGTATGTATTATGTATTGTTATATAGTGCATTTACATGGATGCATCATCTTGTGAGTTATTTTACCTGACTGTAAAGGTTCCTTCAGCATTATATTTTATTATATTCATAACAATTATTTTACTTGGATATATTTTATTCGTGCTAAATAAAATGTGTTTATTACTTGGGTACAAAGTTTTACCTTGAAATAGATCTAATAAAAGCAAAATAATTACAAAAAGAAGGCGACCAAGAGTTTAGGAAAAGAAAGGCCTTGCATTAGTAAATGAACTTCAAAGATCCTTACATGATGATGAACTATAACAATAATCACATTAATCTCACTAAGGTGATGTTTTGTTTTTGTTTACAGAATCTCCTGTTCAAAGTGGGAAAAGGCCTGGACCTGGAAGGCCCAAGAAGGAGAGGCTAGATGGTTCTGGAAGAAGAAAGAATAAAGGTGAATATAACAGCATGTTACATGCCACTATTTTATGCAAAACTGATTGTATTTTCTGGTTAAAAGACATTCCTTTGTATAAGGCAACCCAAAAATTTAACCCAATTTTTTCAGCAAAGAAACTAAATTTTCAACCTGGAATTTATACCTTGCGGTATGTAAACTTCATCTGTTTAGTAATTTTCATGATTAACAACACATAGTCAACTCAGCTCAACTGATTATTTGAATGAGATCGCTTCAGCAGGATTCCTCTATTGACTGCCAACGTTGCACAAGAAGTCAAGCAAAGATCATGTGAGATGTTTCCACTTCTTATTGAAAATGTGTTTTGGACTTACATAGCTTTTCGCCACTCTAATCTATTATGTAATGTCACATTTGATTGTAAACGATGATGTTTCCAATTTATTTTGAACTGACTGGTGAAGTTAGGTTGTAAAAGCAAACCCCGACATTTTCTTGTAACTATGAAGTGCAAACAGCAACATTTCCATGCAGCCAATACTGAATCAGACTGATATTAAGTGTCATGTGATGACCATTAAGTATCTCTGTGTCAAACGATTTTGCATACCTCTTTGGTGATATTACCTAATTACTTTGGCTGTTTGTGTGTGAACATAACAATTATGCTGATCTTGGAAGAGCACGGAAGAGGCTGATGAATAGTAAAAACTCGAAATGACAAAAAGCAAGATTACTATTTTTTTTAGCACTGTAGATTTAGTTCTATAGGCTGAAAGGCTGGAGAAGTGGAATGCATCTGTGAGCCTCAGGATTAACCTACAGCCTTGATAGGGTGAAAAATGAAATTGAGATAAGTAAGACTGAAGTAAATTACTACTGTAGTTAGTGTTAACATGATTATTCCACTTATACTCTGTGTGTTTGATATTGATCAATAATGTTTAGCAATTCCCCGGATATAGATCAATCATGATTGTTTGTCTTATAAAATGCTTGCTATTAATATGAGAATGAGATTTTATCCGATAAAAATCTTCAGCTCATTACTGGACACGTAAGCAGCAGTGTGATTAATACATCACATGCTACCATTAAGCAGCACGAAAACAGATTATTTTATACAACATAACTTGTTTGGAAATTGAAATAATATAAATGTGCATTGATTAAAAACACAATTTCGAATCAGTGCAAGCCAGTTCGTGTGCTTTTATTCTGTTGTGCTGTTAGCTTACCTGAATTAAGTTAACTATGTCTTATATGCACCATTGGTAGCACTGGTCACAATATAATAACTCGAATCCATTCATGGATGGTTGATTCATAGTATGATATGATCTCGCAGCTGTTAGTTTAGTTTTGATATAACAAAGTATGAAAGTAATTATTATTTGTATAACCTGTTCTGTTTTATTCATGGAATAGTCTTCATAAATCCAACTCGAGTTGATGAGTTTCATAGATAAATTCGTAAACTCTTGTGGGATTACCTATGATAAGTAGAATATAGTAACCATTTTCACAGTAATAGTAGCAGAAATAAAAGAAAGCATGTTAATGCTGTGATTTTTAGAGAATGAGTGAGCATATAGAAGCAAACGCAGACACTTCCAGTATTTGAGCTTGTTATTTTAGGCAATTTGAAATAAATCTTGACAATGGCAGGTGCATATGGGCACCTGCAATTACTGAAGAGGCTTTTTTTTTTTTTTTAATAAATTATTAGTTTTCACATGCTTCCCTTGTTTCCTGTAAAATTTAGTGAAGAGGAAATTTTGGGGTTTGCACCTATATGCCTCGTGTGCAATGTTGCATTATTTGGCTCAACAAAGTTTTAGGAATATCAAAAGGTGGTGCACGTGACAAAGATCTATGAAGTCAAAAGACAGCATGTAAGGTTTATGTGTGTGTGGGGGGGGGGGGGGGGGGGGGGCGGGGGAGGACAGGGCAAATATATACGTTCGTTATATAAGACACCCCATTTTTAAGGCCTATTTTAAGGATCAAGAAATGGATCTACAGTATTACCTTACTGCTCTGTTATTTTCTGCTCTTCTTCAGAGTCTTACATTTTTACTGACAATGAATTTTTCTTTGCAAACAGACAAGAAGACAGGAAGACTTTGGGAGTTCATAAGAGACCTGCTGCTGAAGCCAGAGTATTGCCCAAGCTTGATTTGCTGGGAGGATCATGATCAGGGCATTTTTAGATTTGTTCATAGCGAAAAAGTTGCTCGTCTATGGGGATCGCGCAAGGAAAATCCCAAGATGACTTACGAGAAACTCAGTAGAGCTATGAGGTAAAATTGACTGAGATATTATGAGTATTGCTGGGATTAAGCTTAGGCATTTGAATACTTCCATTATTCTTTCTTAATTTTCTGCAATGGATATAATATTAAACTATGCTGGTCAGATAGTGGTATAATATACTGATGTCCAAAATTAAAGCAATCAACAATTGGACTAACAAATAATGGACAGGGGATCAAACCAAACTGTAGTCAGCAATACTAACAAGACCATACATCATCCATGTTTACTACTACCTTGTTAAATCAAATAAATATATACATACTGGTACATTTTTTCTGCATTCATTTATACATTTGTTGCTTTAATTTTGGATAACAGTTTATTATGATTAAACAGTTTATTATGATTATATTACATTTAGTGTTGGGTTCTCGATAATTTAGTACCTCGATATTCACGAGGTATCAATATCAAACAGTACTACTATAGATGAGGTCGATACTTTTAAATTTTTACCGGTATGTTGATAGAGTAGTAAATTAAAATGACTACTTGTCATAAGTAACAGATTTTAAAGTGGTCGCAAGGAGCATATATCTCAAGTCATAAATTTCAAAATAGCATATGGCCGGTAAAGCAATAAATTGGGTTTGTTTGTAGCAATACTGATTGATCCCATAACAAAAATGACTTCTCTTTGAAGTTCTGCAGATGTTCTGGTGCCAGTTTGTCTAAAGTACACATTTCTTTAAAAATTATGTACTAGTGCAGTACAGTTGAGATTATTATGATATTAATATTGTAGAGTTGTCAAATGTACAGTCGGTCAAATAAAAAACGTCGGGACTCGTATGCAGTTAAAATTAAAGTTTTCACGCATTAGTTCACAAGTTTCCTATAAAAACATTAAATACAGGGCATTCTCGGAACATATGAGGCCATGCGACAGGAGGGAAAGAATGAAGAACTAAGGGAAAAAATTGAACAACGCCAAACCGCAACACACGATATTCGACTTAATGTATTGTCATAATTCATTTTGCTTTGTGTCATCGCCACATACAAATGCTAAAGTGAGAGAAAGTGTAGTTAGGGCTGTAATTGACCTGCATTTTTCGGCCTCTGAAGCAGCGAGAACGTTCCATATTTATGAAAGAGCAGCTCGGATGTGGGAACTTCACTATAATGCGACCGGAAGTTTTCACAGGGATCTGGCCGGCCGCGTATTTCGATGCTAGATGGTTGCAAAAGTTGAACGTAAGTTATTGATTTTGCACTACAAATACCGGTGTTATAAAATAAAATCTTTAAAAAATGCTCCTTGAATAATCATATTCCTTGCGAATTTATCAATTATTAATATTATAAGAATTTGCAACCAAGAATATGGCGGATTTGAGGCATATAGCCACAGCCTTCTATACATGTTTGTTTTGGAACAAAACTGACTAAATAATCAAGAAAATACATGGATAGACAAGAGGCGTGTGTGAACCTAACCTTAAGTCTTCCTGTACATGCGCATATGCTCGTTCGTGATACTTAATTAAATGCCGCCCGACGTTTTTTATTTGACCGACTGTACATACCGTATTGGCCCGAATATAAGACGATGTTTTTTCCCTGAAAATGTGCTTTTAAAAACTATACTCGTCTTATACGCGCAGCCTAAGACTCATCAACTAAACAACTCTCCATTCTCCACAGGCAAATGACGTGCGTCTGACCCAAGGTCAAGTCGCGCGAACTTTACCGAACTAATTTTTCCCGACTTTGTGCTTCTTTTTGTACTGCACCAGCCCCTTCTGATCCTGACTGCACTGTTACTTTCCTGGCGTCTCTATTCTAGCTTTTGTTTGACCACCAGTCATGGCAGATCATGTGGAAAAGAAAGCATCTTCATTGTCTCAATACGTAAATAAAGGTTAGAGAAGAAGTTACGACATGAACTTCAAAATTCTGTTTTATGTGAAGCAAAATGTACTAATAAGCTATTTTATTCATTTTTTCGTAACTACCCTTCAAAAATTCAGGGTCGTCTTATATTCGAGGTCGTCTTATTTTTGGCCCAATACGGTAATAATTTCAGACATTATATTTATCAGTATGTTGTACGTTACTTTTACAAAACTCTATGTTGTTGTAAAAAGCTACTTTCAACATAAATGATTACTTGTTTTCACTAACATAATATTTAAATAAATCAACAATGAACTTTCACTTACTTAATGCATTCCTTGGAATACTGCCATAACCATTTTAAAATAGTGAGGAATTCTTTTTCGGATTTATAAGTGCATAAAATGTGACTCCCAAAACTGTAGATTTACAGGCATGTAAAAGAACTGAGCTTGGAGGACAGAATTTCGTCATGTGGTGGCAGTTGTAAGCCTAACTTTACACAACCATCATTCAATAACTATTAGAAACAAGCAAGCAAACAATAATTCACTTGGAGCAAATTGAAGAGCAGATCAGGGAAAAGGGTATAAGTGACTCAAAAAAATACATTTTAACTTTTTTCGTGGAAAGGATACTGATGCCTATTCAATGATATCGTATAGAAGTCTTAGCACTATATAACTGATATAGTTGCCAGTAAATGGTGCAAGATACAACTCCCAAACAGCTGAATCTTTGGAGAAGGATACAAGCACCATAAGCAAATTGTATGTCAGCTGTTAATGTAGCAATATCTTAAATACTATACATGTTGGTCCTCTATTTCCACTTGTTAAGGCTTATAAAGTAAAAAAATAATAAAATATTCACCAGTGAATGTAATGTTTCCCAATTTACATCCACTAGTGAATATTGGATATCTTAAATTGTGTGTGTATCGTAATATGGTTTAGTAATGATTTCAACAATGAGTAAACGTAAGAGGGAGGATTTCAATAAATTACAGATAGAACATGTAGTAAAAGGCATCTGTGATTCTATACAAATTATTCTTTTTACCACTCATTTGCCAGGACTTTGGGATGATAGAAGTAATTTTCACTTTTCCGGTGCTGTAGTAGATTCTTACAAACAAAATTACAATTCAATGCAGTTTCATGGATGAAAATTGGAAAGTCAGTTGGTTTGAGAGTGAAAACAAAAAAAGAGTATGGTTAAATTGAAAATTGGAAAGAATTTTGTATTTTCAGAAAAGAACAGAGTCCTGCAAGACTTAGTAGGCTAGATAAACTTCCAAACATGGTTTCTAGTCACAAAGTAAGTGAAGAAAAAAAGGACTTATGGACATGTTAGAATTTGTGTACATGAAGAATCACAGTCTGTAGGAATCTGATATAAAAAGGAGAGGAAGGTGCCGAATCTGTGTTTAAAGAATGAAACAAAAAATATAGAAAGCAAATAACTAGAACATTTTACTTAATTTTTTGTATTACAATAGAGTCCCGATTATTCGACCTAAATTGGACCTGGAGTACATTGGTTCACTGAAAATGTCAGATAATACAGAAAAACAAAGAAATGCATAAAAAAAACTCCCAAAAATCATAATATGTCCATAGCTTTAGCCTCCACATAAATTAGCGCAATCTCCAAGGCACTTAAACTTTCATTGTGTGTCATCTTCTTTGCTCTTTGCTTCTGCTCTAGTGCTTGGTTCTTCTTCTTTTTCATGACCGTTCACCAGATTACTGAATTTAGGTGTCAGTGTCTGACAGTTGAAACGGCTGATCCTGTTTACACAGCTCGATATCGTATTATACTACAGTGTATGGTTATAAAGTCCACCTAAAATATATTAAAGAACAAATTTCATCTACCATTAACAGTGATAGGTAATATGGAATGTCGGATGACCAAAGGTCAGATAATTGAGACTGTACTGTAATCATTTTCGATTGAAATAATTATTTCCAATGCATAAAACCAACTTATGAAGTTAACTAAACAATTAAAATTTCCTTCAGATGAGTCATTGAAACGTTTTTCTCATATTTCTTAAAATGTTACTTTAGTATATACGACCATTCTTCAATTCTCTTCAGATCTCTGTGTCTTCATATGATTAAGCAACATATGGTACCAATGTTAAGCTGAGATGGTATTGAAGCACAGTTACATGTTTCTCTTTGTATTCTTGCAGATATTACTACAGAAGCCAAGTATTGTTGCCTGTTCTGGGACGCCGTTTGGTCTATAAGTTTGGTCCAACTGCCACAGGCTGGCGAACTTCTAATCCTAATTTCAAGAATAAGGGAAGTCCTAGGCTGGATTTCGGTGATATCTAGTTGTTTGCCCATTTCACCATTTGCCATGGGCAGCATTCAAGCACTTCTGTGATGAACTTAGTTAGCAGAGGTAGTGTATTATTGACAATTTTATTTTATTGTTGAATAGTAGAAGAAGGAACAAGGCAATACATTCTGTTATCTTTGAACATAAGTGCTTGTTGGATAAGGGAATGCATTTTATCTATTTGATGTTTGACTTTGTATGCCTATATGTCGCATAATCTATATTCATTTATTTTGCTTATTCAGTGTAGCCTACAACTATTAAAAAATAAATAAATTTAAAGACTTTTATCTGGTATTCACAGCAGAGTCCTTTAAGTTCATTAGACCTAATCCTGGCCTGTTTTTAAGCTGACTGTGTATCAGTTATGTTATCAGCATAAGATAAATGTTAAATATCAATATGCAGTCCATAATTTAATACTATATTTAATTATTCAATATTATTCTTTAGGGTTAGACAGATACATAGGTATATTAAGAAGGATGCTTAGTTATGAGTTTTTCAAGACAGTGGGGTAAATAAATAAATTATTGGTTGCTAGTTCAAATAGTTGAAGTTCATAAACAAACAGCATACATTTAATTAACTGTCAGATTTGGGGTATCTATATTGCCCACTTTCAAGTCCATGCTGGGGACTTCTCCAAACATTTTCTTAACATCTCAAAAATAAACTCTATTCCTTCTCATTTTATTCTCTCTTGTAGCTGCTTTGGAAATATATGATGTGTATAAAGTTCATTTACATTGTCGTTTCTTAAATAGAATATAATGTTGTCTGTAGAAAACAGAATGTATTGATGCTTGGATTGGTTTATAATGTTATCAAGTGTGAAATATTCTCAGGTTGTTGTTCTGCTTGTGTCCAGAAGGTTTTTGAGCAACTGTTTTGTCAAAATCACTACTTCAGAAAATCATGGTATTCTGAATAATAGGGACAGCATTCAGTTGGCAGCATATTTACAGATAACTTCAGATCAAGACCTAATGGTCTCCTTGAAAAATCACCTTTTTACATGTTAAACTTATTATAGTAGGGTCGAACAAAAATATTTTTAAATATACTGGTGCATAGCCTTAAAAATTAATGGAAACAAAGCTTATTTTTAAAAGTCAAGAATTTTGCAAGAAAAAATTCAATGTAATAGTAATAATAATATTTATTGTTAAGTGACATAGGTTACAATGTTGCATGTTGATTTGGATTTTTTGCATTTTATCAACATATAACTTAACGAGCATTACATCTTTCTGACTTTCATATCGGTTTGATAAATGTGTAATTTCTGTTTTGTAGAATTTTCATTAAACTTATTTCATAGGTGACATTTCAGTTCTCACCTCGTCTGCAAATATTCAATTCCTGTCACTTTTAATTAAGAACACCACAGAAAAAGAAATAAAATATAATAATTTCTTCGTCAAGATAATTATATTTAATCTTATTTGAATAGGACAGTGCCAGGTAGGTTACAAATCCCGAGTATGATAAATTGTCTTCCTCTTCATTATTTTCCATCACATCACAAATTCATTTAGGAAGAAAAGTCAATGAGCAGAATGTTCAAAGATCACGATCTATTATTAAATGTAAAATTTCTTGGTTCTTTAACTAATATGTGCTGACTGAATGCTGTCTCCATACTTTGGCCAACGTAATGCCATAACATAAGGAAGCTAAGATAGAGAAGGTATTACTGTGTATAAGAAGTAAAGTTAGGTCATCTGTGAGATTTGTGAATGTAAGAGCAGTCCAGGAATTTGTTGAAATTATAAACACAGTGGAATTTGCTCAAGAAGTATTAATGTGATGTTATCTTCAAACGTCCATATTCTGTACACGTTGATTTTTAAATTCCATTACAGAAACAGTTTCAGCGGCTGTTACATAGTCCATGTCTCCCCACTCTTTGCCATATGCATGGAAAAAGGAATTTTTAAATAATCATGTTTACTATATACATGTTGACATAGTTATTTATTCTTGAATGTGTTTATTAATATGTTACGAGTAAGTCACTTGGTGTATATGAAATATTTTTTGAAAAGGTTTTATAAATCCATATACTCCCAGTCAATTGCAGTAGAAACTGCTTGTGGAAAAGTCTGGTCTATTATGTTAAATGTACCTAAAGAAGAAAAAGCATTTAACTAACTTCATTGTTCATTGCTAGTGTCTAGTCGCAAAATTTTGGAATATGTTTTTATGTCTGTTTTTGCTGATGTACCATTTTACCACATAAATGACCAAAACATTCATCATTTTCTGTTTCAACCATTCTGAACATGTATGAAAGTTGGCTGGCTTATATTTGTTTAAGTTATTTTTGTACATAATACATATATAATTAGTGTTATAATTTATTTTTTAAATTACATTTTAGAATATCCAAAGTTTGTGTTAATTTATTTGTGTTAATTCAGAAACTCACAATTTTATTTAATTTTTAGAAATATTTAAAGTCTTTATCAGTCCTAAACATTTTTTTATAACATGAAGAAAGCAAACTTATTTGCATTCCTTTTCTAAATCCACTTGAAGCTGATTTAAAGGTAGTAGTTATGTCTCGTAAGAATATAAACTAATGCTGCCTAGATATATAATATATATTTATAAATGTTTTTTAGATTGACATGGAATTTATGATCTCAAAACTGTTTAAATCCATGGATTTGGCCATAAAAATGAGTTGTATCAGAATAGTTGTTTTCCATCCCAGTGATTTTCTTTCTTTATTGCGTAGTTCTAAAGTGTCACAGGTATGCACTTCTTGCTTTCATGTTGTAAATATATATATATATATATATATATATATATATATATTATATATTGGTTTTTATTTATCACGTAGTATGTTCTTTCTTCTATTCTGGCTTGATAAGTAGGATTAGCATGCTCCCTTATCTCCTTATGTTCAGATGTATTGTCTCCCTAATCTGGGCTGTGGTATTTCATTTTTCCCTCCATTTCTACCTTCACTTTTCTAACCATCATTCCCCCATCTGCCAAAATTCCTACCTCAAATAATCCCTATTTTTAATAATTTTTCACCTGCCTATCAGTCTATCACTCCTCGAAGAATTCATATTTTAGCTGTTGGTGCCATAATTCGAAGATAGGGCTGAATTTAAAATCTTAATATGAATGCTATAAAATCAACAAAATATTCTACAGTATCTTTTCTGTATTAAAATAAAATCAAGTTTTTAAAATAGTTGTGCAAATGAAAGATTGGCAGAATTTCATGAAATTATTAAGTTTATTCCAGTGTCATTCGGAAACCGTCATCACACATCCGATGCATGTACACATTGTCAGTTCATATCCCCTTGGTCAACGAACTGACAATGTGTGTTTGTGTCAGACATCCGATGACAATCACTGAATGTTGCTAGAGCAAATATATTAAAAAAATGTTTAATATGGGACCAGGGTTCGAATCAAACATTTTGAAGAGGAAGGAAATTAAATATGGGCTCAAATTTATTCATTTACTAACCAGAACATCCACTCTGTGTAAAAGACATACTATTGACTATAACAAAACACCAAACTACTGACACATTGTCATAGCAAACATTCTTTAACTGCATTGTTGCAAAGCAAAAAGAGGCCAACAATGCAGTAATTTAAACTTTATATCCATTGTAACACTTCTTTTACACTATGCATGTCAAATGCTTGTTAGATAAATTTTGGGCTACGCATTGTGCTAGTGATGCCGTTCGTTATGTTAAAAAATGGCATTATGATGAAACATAATATTGCATGTTTCTGGTAATTGCTTTGATATTTTAAACTGAAGTTTATTAAATGCAGAAAAATATATCCCTAGCAAGGAAAGACTTTATTTAATGAGCTGGGGAAATTTTTTTGACGAGAGTAGGAAATCCCCCCCTCCCCCAATTCTCCATTAATTTGAACTCTGTTTATGACAGTTTTCTTATCCTGATGTAGGAAAATTAAAGGTTATTTATTTAAATAAGTAATTTATCTACGTGTCCCAGATAATGTTAGCAGTTCAGTTGTTGTGAATCATTTTGATGCTGTTTTTAAACATTAATCAAACTATTTTTGTGACATAAAACTGTAATTAACATTTTTGTTCCTATTTTTACCCACCTTTCAGATCTTTCTTGTCACTTTACTGCTGATGGTACCTTTTTTTTTTAGCCTTATTCTGTCTCTTCTACTTCCTATATTCTTCTGTTAATCTAATTACCAGTCTATTCATTATTATTCCTTATTGTGGTACATATCTATATAATGTATGTTTTATACAGATAATCAGGCAGTTGGACTGATTATCTTTTAAAGATTGTTTGTATATGGTGTAGTAATCTTGGTATTTTCTTAGTTATTACCTTATATTAACATCTAGATATTTGTACTTTTATTACTTGGACCAGTATTCTTAGTGATTTGTAAATTATGTGTGGTCTGTAGACTTAAGGTGCCATAGTCCTGTAGTATCTGTAGTATCTGTAACTGAAAAGAACTACTACTTAACCCTTTTTCTGTAGGAAATGAGAGTTTTAGAGCCCACAAAGAACATTATTTTTATACAGTCGACTCTCGATTTCCCCTGAGCATATTATCTGGCTTGTGGTTTAAAAGTGGCCTCTTTTTTCTTTTTTGAGTTAGTAGTTATGTAGAATAGAAATTTATTATCTCTTGGTGTGAATGGCACTTTTCCACTGTTAGAAGGTTATTGACAGCACTCTCTATTAGACAGCGAAGTAGAGGAGGTAGGGATGAGACATTCTAGTGAAACTACCCCAACTCCCACTCAGATGGGGTGGCTACCTTCTTTGTTGGCCTATATATCATATTTTAGAGACTACAATCGATGTGTTGTTGTTTGTCGAACTGATTTTACTGTGGCAAGTACTGTTCTAAGCAATTGAAATTCAAAAGAAATGAACGATTTAAAGAGAGAAAAGAAAGCAACAGATTACTTTTCTCTTCCTTAAACATATATGGTCAGTAGATAAAACTGTCCCATATTATTGTTTTAAACATGAACAGCCTTAATAATAAAAGTTGGTTTTGTGAGCATTGAACGGTTGTTTGGTTGATCACCGGGAAAGTTTGACATAAGCCATGCTACTAATAATTCTTGAGTAACTGCTAAGAGTTAACACCAGGTTTATATGGGAAACATCAATTTCGTCTTGTTGGGGTTGATGTTTCTTGCCCGCAGCACTAAAGGAAGCATATGACTGCACTCCACAATGTCGTTATCTATCTAAGCAGTGAGCAGCAGTAAGTCGTCTGCCATGAAAAAATCAAGTGTCAGTATT
This sequence comes from Ectobius pallidus, assembly GCA_964059195.1. NCBI lineage: Eukaryota > Metazoa > Arthropoda > Insecta > Blattodea > Ectobiidae > Ectobius > Ectobius pallidus. The sequence continues at coordinate 44,715,853 of CAXKWD010000004.1, read as the reverse complement.
TCATTAAATTGATTCCAGAGAGCTGTGATCAGGGGTAAAATTAAGAAAATATGACCCACAAACAAGGAACAATTCTGCAAAAGCAGCTGAGAATGTAAATGGATTCATTACCACAAAATTTATTCACAAACATCTACCAAATAACAGGTAACGACCATCTTTATTATTTACATGAAGTTTATATAAGGGTGTAAAGTGTTGCACACATTCAATCTTTTAAACAGGGACTAACATTTTCCCCCTAGTGTAGTATGTGTGACTGAATGTTCAACTCAATATTGGCAAATTGCATACACTTTATGTGGCCTTACACCCTTGTTCAGACTTTACATTAATAATAAAGAGACCAGTTTTTGTAACAGCTGGTTGCCTGACAGGTGATTGGGATTGAATTTTGAGGTTATGCATCCATTTTACAGCTATTTTGTAGAAACATCATTAGCTGCTTTCATGGTTTGTTAACATTGTTTTTTTGTTTGCAGGTCTTCTTTTCTTAATTTTATCCACCATTACAGCTTTCTGAAGTCAATTTAATGAAGTAATAAAAATTTTTTTTCGCGACATACTGTCTGTTCATAGATGGCTCTGCAAGGTACAGTCACAGTCTTCCTACCATGCCTAGGGCAAAAAATTAATGAAGTATTTGTAGCGTTTCAGCCTTGGTACAAGCAAAGCTTGCGTAACTTGTACCAATTACATAGGGATTGTAAGTAAAGAATTTAGACTCAGCTTATGTAGAACTTGCACAGTAATCAACCAAAAACTGTAAAAGTACAGTGTTGTGGCTATAGCACATTTTTTATTATCCTTGATTTCGCAATATCATGTTTGTTGTGCAATTACCACAGATAATTGACAGTCGGCTGCACTTACAAATTGAAAGTTAATGAATTGTGCATTTCTTAGTATGAAGAATTTACAGATAAATGTAGCCTGAAGAAAAGGGGTTAAAAGGGAACAGTATAACTTAAGTATTCTTTCTAACTATTATGGATTGCTTCATAAATCATGTTTTAAAGGTTTTAGAACATTTGTAATATTGACTGGCAGTAGTGGGGAATATTAAACTTGTTAATGATATTTTAAATTTGCAGTCTTAAATGTAGAAATTATGTGTAGCCAGTTATTTGTAATGTTGTGATTATCTTAATTTTATTTATTCTTACATTCTCTTCAGACCGTATTAGATGTCTACTTGTATAAGGAAACCATGGATTGAGATAGATAAAGTTTCAGTCTCATTGAGGTAAGATGTGATGTTGTTTATAATGAGCATTGTTTATGAAATTTTATCTTTTCATGTAGAACATTTTTGTTTTTACTGTTCCTATTCCAGGTTAAATATAGTGTAACCATGTAAGTAATAATAATAATAACACTTTGATCTTAGTGTAGTGTTTATCATTTTGAATTTTTCTATATATGGTTTCCTTTTCCTGTAGAATATACCATTCCTTCCTTGTGGGATGAAGGTAGTATTCTCAAGTGCTGTAGGATTTCCTTTGTGTCCTTTTTACTTTCTCTGCCAAAGTAGTACTTTATGCAACGAACCTATAGTGGAATTTATTAAGATATGAGTTTGTTTAATTTGTATAAGTTTCATTCGAATATCTTAAGTACCATCATAGGCAAGTTGCATAATTATGACTGTTTTTGTTTGACCATAATTAAATGTTTAAGTTTTGATATTTTAGATTTTGTCTTTATTTTCTCTGTACGATGATAAGGTGTTAAATAAGATGCCATAATTTCTTTTGCGTTGTCACACTCTTTTCTTACTCCTTTCTCGATCTTTCTTGACACTTCCACTTATTTCTCAAGTGTTAAACTAGTGGACATGCCACACTTCGGCACTTTCAACGTATTAACACTTGGAGGGTGAAATGGTCACTAAAATTTTCACAAAAGTGTGGAATCCCTCCAAAGCTACTGACCCTGAGAGCGCAAACGTCATATTAGAGTGAACAAAAGCAGTCATCTACAGTCTTATTTAAACAACCTGAGACTTGTAATAGTTGACTCGGAAGTGGAGAAGCAAGAGAACTGTGCTGTATTATGTTGTATTACTTGTATTTCAGCTTCTGTCAGCTATTTAGCAGTGCTCCAAATTGCAAACATTTCACATATCTTCAGCAGAGTCATGGAAACATACCCCTCCAGCAACTGTCACAAGTCTCAGGTTGTTTAAATCAGACTATTCAGCACTTGGAGAGATAACAGTGATTAAAAATATGTTACTACCTGCCAGTAACCAGAGTTCTACAGCAAAATAGAGGATTATTGGGGAATTGATTGAAGCTTTGAATTCTTGGAATCCTAATTTGAATTAATTTCAATTTTTAACATACATCTATATAGGAGTTTCAAAGGAAATGAATATTTATTCGAATTGTACAATTTTTCAAATTATCCAAAGTCAAATTAACCAAATTCTACTGTATATCATTTTGGAATTTTTTTGGGTTTGATATATCTTTGTGGTGTTACATTTTCATCTCTGATCATCTGTGTGGCAAACTCAGACCTAGATGATACGTTCAGACGAGCTGCTTCAAGCAATACTCGGATTTCCTGCTTTCAGTGTCAAATTTGACACAGATCTTGTAAGTAAATGTAATTTTCATTAAAATAAATGGAAAGATTAAATAGTTATTTTTTATTATTATTTATTATTATTAATAATATTGGTGATGGTGGTTTTGGTGGTGGCAATGTTGGTATTGATTGTGATAGAATTGGTATTAATGATGGTGGCGGTTGGTGTTATTAGCAGTAGTAGTAACTTAATTGTGTAGTAGTATAATTATCGTATGGCCTACGCACCTCCATTGGTATCATTAATATGTGCCCCACCTGAGTATATAAGAACATTTGACAACACTGCTATAAATCACACAAAATGTGGAGGGTTACCTCAAAAGGCCAGACAATTCACCCCCAAGATAATGTGGGTCAGGCATGACTTTTTAAATATACAATTGGAAAGCCATAATATAATTCTGTTAATGTTGAAATTTTAAATAACATAGGGATCTGTAAGAGGAATTAAAATAAGGGACATCGTTTATTCTAAATTAGCATATTATGAATATCATAATAATAACAGTAAAAATACAATAACAATAATAGTAATAACAACAACAATAGTCCAATGCTAATAAGAATACTAACAAAAGTAATATAAATAGCAATAACAATGAGAAATGCTAAATTATTGTAGGTGATTTCAAAACTATTGGCTTGTATAAAAGAATATATTCATCTGATTGCTTGTATTTCTCTCCTTATGTTCTTTTGAATATACTGCGGGTGGTATACTACAGTTATTAAATGACTAGGTGAGAAATATGAGAAGTATTTATTCAGGAAGATTAAAGTATTCTTAAAATTTGTGACACTTATCTTCATAACAGTTTCATGTGACATTCATGCATTATTTATACTTCCAGTTTGGGTGGATCTAAAAAGAAATTAATTCACTATTGTTTTTGCATTGTTATTATTATTATTATTTTATTATTATAATGCATTAAATATATTTTTATTGTGTACCTTTGTTTAACACAGTTTCAACTAAGGTATATTGCAGGCGTCCCCTTCAAATTAATTTTAATTGCAATCAACCGGTGAATGTACAAACTTGTAGTCATAGGAAATGAACTTGTAGTTCAAGTAATGAAAAATTACATTTTATCACCAGTGCTTTTATTATTGAACTTTAGAGTACCAGATAAACAAATATACTAGACAACAAGAAAAATACCTAAAACTTGTGGCTGATTTATGGAAGTTCGCACAGAATATATTTCTATCAATTGAAATTGATTGATCAGCATACAAATCTATCCCAGGTTTATGACTTTGAACTATGTAGCTAGCCAATTTTTTTTGTCCATTAATAGGATTGAAATTTATATAATATGAATACTGTACATATTATTATTTGAAGAACTACCGTTGAAATTATCAAATATATTATATAGGCCTATGTCTATGAATGCACAATCCATATTTTCTATACATAATTTATTTCTAATAGTAAGTTTGCATTTTGTGGAAAATATATTACGCCAATTTTACGTATTTCAACAACTTGTTTGTTCAATTCACTTGTTTGTGTTTTTGTTTTTGATCAGTTCACACATTTGTAAGGTACCATTTTATTCCACATTTTGCAAAATTTTAGTCCATATATATTAGGGTGGCCAGAATTTCATACACCAAAAGCAGGACCCAGTCGTTAAAGTGACTATGACACTAGACCACAGTTTTTCCATCATAAAGGAACTCTTATTGCTAATATACTCTCTTTATTTGATGCTACTAAAAATGAAATTACTTTCCATTTAATTGAAAAGGCACTGCATTTAAATCTGTGTTTCTGAAAGTCTGTATTAATTGTTATTAGCTCATTTATGTTCATATTATTAATATTCAGTTTATTCCACAACACATTGAAGTCCGCAGTGTGTTACAGTTACAGAACTCAAGAAGTTCTGTTGCCATTATAGACTCTAGTATCAAGTTTCTTCCATTCGTAAGCTTTACATATTATAACAGAAAAAAGTTTTAAGAATGATAAGGTACTATATTTCAGATAAAATTCAATTTTGCTGGACTTTTTGTAGGGTATTTTTTAAAAGGATAGTTGGTAGATTTCTGAGTTTATTTGCAGGCCGTAGGATAAAGTATTAAAAAAAAGGAGTATCCTGATAAAAACAGGACATTAAATCACCCTAAAATGTATGTACATATAAAACCAATAGAAGCCATGATAAATATCCTAATAATTTGTTATGCAATTACAGGAGTTGTGAGAGAGATGGATGCTGAGCAGTCCACTCCTGTTAAAGTGAATAATCTGGAGATATCTGGAAGTCAGCCACAAGTTTAAGGTATTTTTCTTTGCCTGTGTTCCTGTTAATAAGACGATTACAATTGCAGTGAATACCAAAAGAGCTGGCAATCTGTTGTTGATCATGAAATCACAGAACATTCTTTCTGTCGATTATTACGTGAGGATAATCTATGAGAGAAATTTCTCTGACGCCAAGATTCAAACACATCCGGGGTGCGCGGGCAAAGAGAGTTAAGTCCACTTTCTTGTTACTGAGAATTAGAGTGACTTAACGCACTATACCATCCCAACATAGCTTTAGAGATGGATAAACCTATGCGGCACACATCCATTACTACCGTATAATTATGAATATGACTTACTGGACTTAACACGAATGTACAGAACATTTTTATCTATAACTCTATGGACATATCTCAATTTTTTAGGATGGTGGACTTAACTCTCTTTGCCCGCGCACCCCGGATATGATCTTCAAATTTCTGGGCCTATGGTCAACCATCTGAGCTAGCCAGAGTTTGATTCAGGGCACCAGATGGAAACTCTCTCTACAATTTCCCTTAATGGTTTATTAATTGTAGATAATAAGCATATAATAAATTTTTAAGCAATTAGAGGAGCTCAATTTTAATATTTTGTCATTTATTGAAAATGATTACTTTTAAATTAACATTAAAGTTTAATTAAATACAAAATAAAAGTAAAAACATTTATGTACTCGTCCTATTTCAACATGACGTTTGTAAAATAAAAGTTTAATAGTATTTAGGCCTATATTATAGATGTCTTGTGTCAAATGTATAAACTAGCCTTGACAATCCACAAGACAGCAGTTGTTCTAGTTCCTCATCTTTAATTACTGTATTATTTTAAATTATAGATTTGTTATGAACTATTTCACACTAGCATTTAATTCGAGTTAAAGGTACAAAGTTAGATATTTGAATAATGTCTTTAAGTTTTATTTATGTACTAGCAGATATCCATGACTTCGCCCGCTAGATTTTTAAAAATCATTTATTTAACTACACGATAATTAAAACAAAATATTTGGTTCTTTTCTTTCTTTGTCTTCTCTGTACTTTAATTTTGAAATTTGTAAATGTTTTTTGTTTATTTGTGTATTTTTGTATTTGTATTTGTACATAAGTTTGTAAATGTAATTTAAATAAATAAATAAATAAAAAAATAAATAAATAATAACACTAACATCGTTTTTACATTACATGAAGTTCCATACATGTCTGTGGAGATCGATTGCTGCTTTTACAAATAATTTCGATCGATTCTTCCAGGCCGTGTGAAAACATCGATTATCGATAGAGATGAGTTCGCCATCTTTGAAAACCTATGTGCGCGGCTTTTTCAGACGGGAGTGATCAAGTTCGTAAATTACGCGTAGTGTTTCGTTTCGCAATTGTAATTTGTTTTTAATAACATACGGAATGTTACCGGGTTATCAGTATTATTAAGCGTGCCTCGCATGGATGCCCGTACGTTCAATAGTAACCGACAGACGAAAGTGCAAATGCAATGTGTAAGATGTTATCATGACTGGACAAAGCGGACTGTCCTAGAAATCAGAAACAGAGTCCAGGACGAAATTACCTCAAGTGCAGGTGAGCAGTACAGTCTGTAATCTATCGAAATATGTGGTCCTGAAGTAATAAATTGTGGGAATGAATCTGAAGGTATGATGCAATATTAGTAAGTTAACAACAGTCCACACCAGGCTGTTTGTACCTGAAGCAACGTCACGCCCAAATATTCACTTAAGGGGGGGGGGCAATACAGGTTTTGGAACTGAGAAATATGTGAAATTCATTTTTGTACAATTACATACTAGTTTTAGAATTAATTAAACTGTTACAGTTACGGGTAATTATCGTTACAAAAATAAAATACTACCATCGCATTTTTCTTTTTCTCCTCTCATTTCTAGACATAGGATTGTTTTTGCCGATTTTGTGACGGCTTATGATCCGAAATTTACAATTCTATTCTGGTATTCAGCCAATCAAGAATGGCAAATGCAACAAGAGAAAAGAATAACACTAATAAGTCTAAGAGACTCACCTTGGGTAATATTGGGATAGAATGCATCTAAGCATTTTGTGTGTAACTATCGGTTTTTAAAAGTCCCGGCGTCGCCAGAGTTTTGCAATTTGCTTGTAATTAGAAATTAACTTACGGAGGACTGTCGATTTTTAAATTATTTGATAGGTATCTAGAGTTTGAAGCGAAGAAGGACGACCTATCACACTGAAACGATTCCCCCTCAGAAATCGTTAGATATAGCTTTTTATCGCTCATAGAGGACTGCGAATTATTTTGCAACCCGTTGCTTCTACACACCGTGCCTGTTAGATCGTGGAAAAAGAAGAAAAAGAAATTCCGGTAACAAATTTTTTTTACAATCTTTACGTGGTACTATATTTCCCACTCTCATGTTCGCTTACAATTCGTTTCGGGACAAATCAAAAAGAAATTCAATGTCACCTTCACAAATTCCTCCCCAAAAATCCGGGACATAATTTACTGCGCACTTAGACTAAAAAATGTTCCATCGTATTTTGTCTCTTTTCACATGCTTGGCTCACAATAACCCCCTATTTTTCAACTATTACGAAGCCTGCAGCAATGAATAACGTATCAGTCGATAGGATTTTTTTTATTTATTTATTTTTTATTATTATTATTATTTTTTATTATTATTAGTATTATTTATTTATTTATTTATTTATTTTTTTTTACCTACGTCTGACTTAGCATACTCTTACCCATTGTTGGCACAAAGTCAGGCTGAGGCAACTGAAAACGCTTTTCCCGCAATACGACCTCTTATTCTAAATCAAAATGTGATGTGAGAAAATGATATTGTCCATGTCCGGGGGGGGGGTAGAGAAAGTTATGTGATACATAATTTATTTATGTGAATTTCATTCTCCATCGTTATTGATATAGGCCTACAGAAATTAATTATATCGATAACTTCCCTAATTATTTGTCAAAGCTCAGTGCCATGCAACTTCCTAAGCCCTATGTGAACACTGCAAACAGTAGGCCTATTGTCGTGAGAACTGCAATGTGGTTTGTATTTGGTAAATTAGGCGTATATTTTTTTGTATAAATGATATAATTTTACAAAGGAATGGGTGGTTTGTTTAAATTTTAATGTTGCTTACGTTTCTTTCCTGGTTGAAGTGGGTATGTGTGAAAAATTTCGTGCTAATTGGTTGAAGAATGTAGATTTGTATAGGGAACAAACATATACAGACACACACACTTCCAATTTTATATACTGTAATATTAGAAAGCCGAAACTTTTTTTCAACAGAACTAAAACTCTGGGCAAAAAAAGAGTTTTAGCCTGCTGAGAAATTTGAAGAAATCACCTACAGGACCTAAAATCTTGTAATTTTGCACTTCATTTTTTAAAATTTCTGGGGGAAGATCCCCGACTCCCAGACTCTCTTTTTCTTGGGATATTCCACATCCCCCAGTAATTGCAAACTTTCGTTTACGTCGGCCCCTCCCTTCAGTAAGTTCTGGATCTGCCCCTGGATTAGCAGGGAGAGTTTTGGAAGTTGAACAATTTATTCCTTTAGCATTCCCTCCTTTGGAGAGGAAAGAACGATCTTAGTTTCATATCATTGTCTTATGGCGTGTTAAAAACCCCGTAATCAACAAAGAGTCCCTGGGAAAAATTAGTACTCGTTTTATGCCCTATACATTCCTTCTCCTTCCTAATGATTCTTCTCGATCTCTCATTACTACAGGTGTGTGTGCCCAGAATAAAATAGAAAATAGGATTTCAGCGTTTGGATAACAATAACAAAAAATAACAATATTACATAGAATACATAAAAAATAGAAAATAGTGTTTAACACATAACTTCCTCTGCTCCAAAGAGTTTTGCCTCTCAATACAATATACTATGTAGGCCTATGGCGTTCTCTTCATGCAAATTTGTTGCAAAAATTAAAGAAATATCGTTACCACATGGCATCGCATCCCCGAAGGATACACAACCCAAATGAAATCTGATTAATGCACTCCCGTAGATTTTTTTACCCTAAGCATGGGCTTTCACACTTCACATTCTGATACATAATAAGAGGCCATTGCAAAGAGCGCGTATTCAGTTCTTTCAATCTGACGTAAAGCTGTATTCGTTGGTATATGCCGGAATTTTGTCCCGCAGGAGTTCTTTTTACTGCTAGTAAATCTACTCACATGGGCCTGTCCTATTTAATGCACACTAATGCGATCGACTTGGGCCGGGATCGAACCCGCAACCTTGGGCACAGAAAGTTAGCGCGTTACTAACTGCGCCACCCGGGCCGACATAAAGCTGTATTGTTCACCAAGCAAGACTTGAGTTTCTATAAACAGTGAGTGGCTTACAACTACCCTTCCGAGATTTTTTTCGAAGGCACCTCATATACAAAACTTTAACAAAATCGTTAGAGCCATTTTCGAGAAAATAGGAAAAAAACGAAATTATCTTAATGTAAAACTGTGGTCTTCAACTTTTTTTAAAACTAAAGGGTCATTTTATTTTTGTTGAAAGACTGGGGGCCGCATTGAATTATTGATTATTAATAACATGTTTATATACGTAACACAAATATAATTTTATACAATATCTGCAGGGATTGCTTAACATTATTATACATGTGTGTGTTTTATATTTTGTCTTACACTTTGCATTGTTAAAGAATAACACAGTAACATTCTTGAATTTAATGTGAGTGCTAAAACCGTTACTTTGTCACTAAATTGTCAATATTGGCGTAGTTAAAATTAGTATTTGTTTGCAGACCGCCAAAAATTAAGCCACGTGCCGCATGCAGCCACTGGGCAGCGGGTTGAAGACCACTGGTGTAGAGTGTCATTAAAAACAAAATAAAGTTGTCGAAAATCTTCGTGCCCCCCTTTTTATTCGATTTTCCCTGCTTGAGCAAGTTATTCACAGACACACAGACACCCACAGACACATAGGCATGCTTTTGAAAAAAGTCTTCTTGGATTCATAGGACCTCAAAATGTCTATTTATATTAAAAACTAGGCCTCGAATTTCGGGGCCGAACACAATACTTCGTCTACCAATGGCACATATGATACGGGCAACGGAAGTAATAAATGAAATAGAAGACTGTAGCTAAACGAGGATGCTTGTCAGAATGATAAACCGTAGTTCAGGTAAAAAAGAGAGAACAAAGCTAAAAATATAATGAGAGAGATCAGCTACAGATGACCACAGATAAAAGAGTGGGGAGTGGTTACCTCCGTGAAACTTAATTAAAACCTTCTCACTCATATCAAGTTCCAATACATGCACAAGTGTGCAGCATGAAAGTAATGCAAGAGCTCCATTAGAAGCGATTCTGCCTTGGTCAGCATAATCGTATAATGTATTCTTCCAGGATGTGAAAAATGGTGAACATAGACACCAGGGCACGGTAAAACAGCGAAAGACAAACCTTTCTCAGATAGAGACTTAAACTTATGCTTTCTTTACTGGTGCTAATAATAGACACTGCTTGAATTTTAGGGATGGTATGATCAATGTACCATTAAAAATAGCCCAAAAGTTCAATTTCATGACAGTGAAACATTTGGAATTCGATACTTATAAATCAGTATTAAAGCGAAATGGGACTAAGCATTTTCGTAGGATTACCTTACACTGAAATAAGTCATGCCTTACTCTTTATAGGCCATTAATAAAAATCGTAGTAGAAAAACTTTGAAAAATGTGGATAAATTAAACTGCTGCACGCCACGGTTCGTTATTAACTTACTAGTGTACGAAATAAATGCCATAATTATAAGTTTTTTGGAGCAATGAGAACGGCTGTTCTGTGTAGTCTAAAAGGCTAACAAATAAGTCAACATATTGCAGTTAGAAAATATTGTACAGATTAAAATACCAATAAAAAATGTTTAGTAGTGACGGTTCACCATTTAAGCGTTTTAGGCCGGGTTTCCGAAACGTAAGATATCTACTAGATGGCATTATTCAATCCGTAAGCGTTTCTGAAACGTTCGATGGCTGCTAATCGTTCGATAAAACGCCCGACAAACTATCGCACCACAAATCACTAGATATCTGGCGAAACGGTAGATAAACACGCAACATGGCGGAAATACGAAACATTTATGTTAATGTATGTTTCGTTATTATGTTAGCATTTTATCTTACATTATGTTACTAGCTTGTTATGGTATTAAACTGAAAAGTAGTAATGAAGCTGGCATTGGTTATTCATTTGTGTGTGAAATAATTCATAATACTGTACTAGAAAAATTGTATATTATCGGTTAGATGAACTTTGTTATAGCCTAGGCTATTAATGTATCCATCGTTTATTTGTATTAATTTCATTTTCTGTTGTAAGTTAATACTTTTAGGAAAACATCGCGAATATTAATTCACATCATATTTTCTTGCTGGTCATCTTCAATGCCAGATCGTATAAGGCCTAGGTCTATACAGAAGAAAATATTCCCTGAAAGAAATACAGCAATCATTTCAAGAAGTAGCCTACGATGATATTCAGATTCGGAAAAAATGCAGCTTAAGTATAATTATTAATTTTATTTTCTGATGCAACACTTTATGAAGAAAATATTGCCTTTTTACAGCACGAATATTAATACATAATCATCATCTTTCTCGTCATCTTCATCCTGAGGCAATAATTAGGCCTAGAGATGTGTAAAGCAAAAGTATTCCCTGAAAGAATTAGATCTTTGACGATATTGAGTTTCGGAAAGAATCAGGCTGTCAAAGCAATGACCTATGGATAGATAGGCCATCATATTAAATAAGGAACAACTGCAAGCATGCCTTTTTCAGCGTTAAATAGCCCATCATTAGAAATGAGAACAAATCGCAGCATTCCTTTCTCAGTGGTAAATCAGCTATAACTTAATTAATGTGTTACGTTTTATGCATTACGTTGTCAAATTGTAATGGGTGACAAGTCTAGAAGTCGAAATTGCCGAAGTTTCTCTCATATTTTACATTCGTTTTACCAGAGAAACAGCTGACAAGAAAAAAGCAGACAGAAAATTCAGCCATTTTGAATACATAGCAAGAAGCGCTCCGATTGGTTGCTACTCAATCACGGCCAATTTGATATTACAGTAAGCACCGTGTCTCCATCTATTGACAAAGTGCTCAACTCATTTATCTGGCATTAGCTATTTACTGAGCAAATTCGCTTTCGGAAATGGGAAGGTGTTTATCGAGTCTATAAATGTATAGAACCATTACCTGTCTAGAAGATATCTGGAGCTTTTATGCAACCGGGCCTTAGAGCACCTGTTTCTTACAATAATATGCTACGTATTTTTCGAAATCTCACTCATAATGATTCTGTAATTTAGTACTTATTATTCATATTTTACCATCAGGATTTAAACTAATTGAATATTTCACCTCGTTGCTCGGTCGTTAAAGAAGCTAACTTTCTTTGGCCGGCTTTTGCTTTATTTTTTCAAGGCCAAGATCTGTGGGTGCGTTTTCAGGTACCTGGGGCTCGTGCTTCCAGAGAATGTTTTGTTTAGCAAGAGGAAACTGAGGTAGCCCCATGGTAATTGTGCTTCTGTAAATCGCCTAGCGTTAATTTTTTTCGTCCCAAACAATCAGCGTGTTCCGTTTCTCAACGCTTTTACACCGGACCGGTGGCAAACGATGACGTCACGCTGCAGCGGAATTGGAACAAAACTGCTGGATTTATGCTGCCATCAATGGCGACTAAATTACTAGTGATTCTAATATTTTCTTACAGGAAGCATTGGTGTATTATGGTTTCAAACAAATAGAATTTACATTATTATTGACATAGCTAAAAGTCTTCCCATTTAGTAATAACTGAAAATATCCCCCCTTTGCCGTACTAGTCACGTCTAACCTAAAACTTTCGGAAGAATGTCTCCATATAAAACCCAAACACAACTGACAAGTGTCACAATTTTTAATATAACACGTTTTTGCAGCTAGGGTTTCTTAAATAGCGAATACCATATCAAATTAAATCAGGTAGGATAATATAATTGCTGGTCAGTAATTTTAAACATACCATCCAGTTATAGACAGCGAGTTCTTATAATCTGAAGAGAATATACATAAGTTAACCTACTTCTTCTAATATTGTTTTTATGCCTATACTCGTTACCTTTCTTCCTAAACATTTTGGAGTTTTATTGTTCCTATGCATCTATCATTAAGCTATACATACAATAATAATAATAATAATTTTATTTTATATATATATGTCAAGTCAAGTGACAGCATGGACACCGGGCAGGATTGAGTGAAGCCCATCGTCTGCTAATTCCCCCGCAGTTTTACGTGAGCCAATCAGATTCATTGGTGGATTCTCGCACCATATCCACGGGCCGGTGGAACCGATGCCAAAGCGTTGTGGAAACTGGTGGCACCGATGACGTCATTACTTAGCTTTGGAACAAAAATGCTGCCAGCGCTTTCACAGCGTTGAGAAACGGAACACGCTGAATGTTCTCAACATAAAACAGTTTTTTTTTTAGTTTATCCACTCATTCGAGGCAAGGTACGCTGGTACACTTACTTTTGGAAACTGAACAAATATAGCACAGTTAAAGCGTGAATTTGATTAACAGCAAGTAGATTTTTCATGATATGAGTGTGTTTTGACGTTTTTATGTTGTAAGAGTGTGTGTGACGTAGGGTTCTTTGAAGTACAATAAATCCAATTGATGATTTACTGCGTAACCTATTCCAGACATAGTTTACTCAGATACGATCTCACACAAATCTTGTTAGTCTACATTATTGTAATTATTTTTATTATTTTAATATTATTTTTAGTTTATTACTACAACACTATTATTATTATTAAGTGTCGGCCACGGTGGTGTAGGGGTAGCGTGCCCTTCTTTAGATCAGAAGGTCGCGGGTTCACATCCGGCAGCGGTCGATGGATTTTTCAGGATGTAGAGACTTAAAGCTGGGGGGTTAGTGTCATAGATTTACGGCACGCTAAAGAACTCCAAGCCCCAAATTAGAGCCTCTGGACAAAACTCCTTGGCCCTTTCACATCCAGGTAAAAGGCTACCTTAATTTCCTGCGAGCGTGTGAGGTGATGGGCTACCATGTGCCCCCTCTGCTGTCTTTCGGAAAGCAAACGTAATCAAGTTAGTCTAGGTACCGAACCTATGGAGGTCCTTTGCCCCAAACCGGGGGGGGGGGGACAGGGCTACAAGGATTACGAATTTTTTATTAAATGACTAGCTTAAAAGGCCCGGCGTCGCCCGGGTTTTGTATTTTGTATTATGAAATTAACTTATGGAGGACTTTCGATGTTGAAACTCTAATATGTATGTAGAATTCGAAATGAGGAAGAACGACATATGGAACTCAGACTATTCCCTCAGAAACGCTAGATATGGCTTTTTATGGCTCATAGAGGATGTCGAATGTTGCATTTCATTGCTTCTACACACCATGCCTGGGAGGAGTGCAAATAAGAAGAAAAATAAATTCCCGTTACATAAGATTGTGTTGTCTTGACAGAAAATTGTATTTCTCACTCTCATATTACCATACAACCGTTTCGGGGCTGAAGTAAAAAAAAAAAATCAATATCACTTTCATACTTACCTTCCCAAAAACCTGGGACATAATATACTGCGCGTAGGACTGAAAATGTTCCATCCCATTTTGTCTTCTTTTAGATGCTTAGAGCCTCTGATAAACATCCCTAGGTCTATTTCTCAACTAATACAAAGCCTACAGCTATGAGTGACGTATCAGTGGATAGGATTTGTTACCGACTTCCGATATAGCATACTCACTGGCACACACTTAAGTTGTCCCTGCAATACGACCGCTTATTCTACATCAAAATGTGAAGTGAGAAAATAATATTTTCCATGTCGAGGGTAGAGAAAGTTATGTGACTGCTTTATTTAGGCCTACGTGAATTTTGTTCTTCAAGAATTATTTTCACAAATGTATTAATTATATCGATAGTATCAGAGTTTGTTAAAGCCCAGTATTATAATATTGTTTCCAAAACCCTATGTGAACACCGTAAACAATATTTTCGTTATGTAAACAGTTGACAGCAGAACTCTCTAACTTTGCCTCATTTCACATTTCCGACTTTTTCCGTGAATTTCCCAAAAATTTTCTTTCATACAAACCTTGTCCTGACGATTACGAACACAACAAAAAAAGAATCAGCCAAATCGGTCGAGCCGTTCTCAAGTGATGCGGCAACATACATTTTGGAAATTCATTTTTATTAATATAGATTTATTATATTTTAAAATAGTCATAAATGCAAGCCGTGGTTTTGAACTTGACCTATGATAGAACAACTCTAGTACCCGCTCGAAGAATATAAAAACTTCTTCATCCGTAAGTAGGCTAAATATAATTTATTAGTTAAATGAATGCCATGTGTTAAATATTACGTAAGAATAGACTTACTTGGGAGTTTGCAAATCTCTGAACAAATGACAGTTGAAGAGGGCTGTATCGTTGCGCGTGGACCTGACTTACGAGCTGGGGGGTGCGCCAAACTGCAGTTCGCATTTATTTTTAACGCAGCCCTCCACTTCTTCTCGGAAACACTTCTGCAATTCTGCCAAACGACTGGAAACTTCGATCCCATCTCGGCACTCACTACTCACATTCTGTATTGTTGCTAACGAGCTATAAATTCTAGCAGTCTTCGCCCTGCCCTGAAAAAAAGTTACCACCAGCCACCAGGTCTGTTTCTTAAAATACTCCACCAGAATCACGAATATATTGTCTTCAAGAAGAGTGAAATATTTTGTTTTTTGCTTGAAATTACTATTTTCCTATAAGACTACTGAAACCATAGAGCAAAAATGTATATAGTTTTATCATTTTAATAATTGTATGGTTGGTTAAAACCTTTGGTTAACTAGGCTATTTCTTTTTTCCTAAAAAAAAGAATAAGACACTTCATTGAGATAGGCCTACTATAATACTATTTTGGTAAAGTCCTGCATACTATTGTATTTTATGAACTGTTCAATTATAATAAAAGACTTGACACCAGCTATAAAAAGGAGCCAGACACAGAACTAGCGCACTTCTCTCCCAGAAGATGGCTGCAGAGCTGACAGCAGCCGAAAGCTCGGAAATAAACCATACTTTAACCCGGTTGGAAGCCCGAGAGACCATTATATATAACTGTTCAATTATTGAATGATGGTTGAGTTACGGCTCCCATATTTTTAGACAAACGGTAGTTTAAGATGGTATGGTTATCAGCTTTACGTACCGGCTGCTTTTACCCAGGATTTTTCTCTGTACTCAAATCTGTTTTCACCTCAGGACCATAAGGTACCGCTAGAGAATGTATTTACGAGGGAGAATCAAATGAAAACCACGATTTTTTCCCACTATTTTTCTGCAGGAAGAATGTTTGCTTGTACCAGTGGCGATTATTCCATATAGGATGTGAGGATCATCCTACACTTCATAATTTATCTACATAAATGTTTACTATCAATCACTGTCAAAATAATTAAAATAGTAAAATGACAAAACGGCGTTATTGGAGAGCACTCGGGAAGGAAATTAGTGGTTCTGTTTTGAGCAGGTTGGTATTTGAGAGGATGTCCTCAGTGTTGCTGTTACACAGTCCATGCCGTTTTAAAGCTCGGTGGCATGTGAAGGGGGAGGCAGGGAAGAGAAAAGGTGGTGAGAAGCCAGTTTCATATGGAGGAAGTTGAGGACGTCTTACAGTCCTTCCTCACGTTCCATGCTTGTTTTCTAAGAGGGGAGTGATCGTATTTTAATTAATATTTATTTATTTTATTTCTTGGTATATATTATAGGCCTAGCTATTATTAACCTTTACAGTGCTGTTTATATTTCAATGTAAGTATTCCTGGAGTAATATCACTAGTGAATTAAAAGTTTGATATCAACTACGAAAATTATAGCGGAATAGCTGATTTCCGTAAATGACAGTTTTCATACGTGGTTAAATATTTTCATATTTTATGATAAAGCATTATTGTATTAAACTTATACCTCAGCCTTTAAGCATTTTTTACGGCGACGCATATGTACGTCAATAGCAGTGAATAGGTGAATTCGCTCTCTCCACACCATCCTACACAACTAAAAAACCAGGAGTCGCCACTGGCTTGTACATTATTTTTCTGCATAATCCCCTCCCAGTTCAGTGCACTTATGCCATCAGATAGGATGTCCTTCGATACCGCATGCTAAAAATTATTTTGGTTGACACTGTAGGCACTCATGCTCCGCCGATTGGATGTCTTCATCAGTGCCCTCCAAGGAGCTCCTTTAATGGACTAAAGATGTGGAAATCTGATGGCGCCAAACCTGGCAAGTATGGGAGATGTGGGAGGCACTTGAAGCATATCGTCGATGGTTTTCATGGTTGCACGAGCAGCATAAGGACAGGCGTTATCATGTTGAAGCAAAACACCTGCTCTCAGCAACCTCCTTCGCTTTGTCACCATGAGATTTCCAAATCTTTGGTTCGTTAAAGGATCTCTTTGGAGGGCAGAAGTTCTAATCTGATGAAGACATCCAATCGATGGTGCAGGATTGGCTACTGTTTCAACCAAAATCATTTTTCGCATGCGGTATCGAATCTCTTCCTATCCAGTGGCGTAAATGCATTGAACTGGGAGAGGACTATGCAGAAAATAATGTACAAGCAAACATTCTTCCTGCAGTAAAATAGTGGAAGAAAATAATTGCGGTTTTCATTTGATTCTACCTCGTATTATACTGTGGTAGAGTTAAGGACTTCGGCTCTTCTCTTCCATCCGACCTAAGGTCAATAATTTAAAAGTCCCAATCACCTCGAATTCGCGACCTTCCGGTTTGCGGCCCAATGCCTTAACCAACTACACCGCAATGCAGCCCCAACAATATAAATAAAACTATAATTACCATTTAGCTCATGAATCAGTGTCCGGCCAGTATAAGAATATGTGGAACTTAACCAATCACAAATGTGTATCGTTATATTTTTATCGTTTTATTTTTAAGACTTTTATTTTAAAGCACCTACATGCAATTGTGTATGTAAACTCACGGGACCCAATCCTGAAACATCTTCATACGTGTAGCTTCTTTGACAAAAAAGTAATTTATGATTGAACGCAGCGAATGGGTAAGCTGCATGTGAACAAATGAAAATATGAAAATAATGGACAACTATATGCGTGGTGAAGAATTGTTGTAAATCTCGTATTGTAATAAATACAATATTAAAAAGACGATATTATCAGTAACACCAAGGAGGTTAATAAAAATAAATAAAACAGTTGATAAAAAGTGGTGCCAAGCACGATTATCGCCGATGGCGAAACGATCGATATAAGCTATTACAATATTTAGATTGTCCCGTCATAGGTTATCTCGCTTATAATTACACAAATAACTTAGTTACAAATTGAATGAGTGCCCAGCTTAAACCCTTGTCGTAGCACTTATCTGGGGCCACTTATATATAAAGTATAAAATAACACAGAAGATACAATCACTCATTAAAAGCAATGTTGTCCCAAGTCCATCTTCTTATTGGTCCCAGATGAAGATGATGCAACATGCATCGAAATGCATATTCGAATAATGAAGGACGCATCTGGGACCAATAAGAAGATTTTAATATTGTGACATTGCCTTTAATGAGTGATTGTATCTTCTGTGTTATTTTATATTTTACTAGCAAAAAAGGCCCGGTGTCGCCCGGGTTTTGTATTTTGTAATTCAAAATTAACTTATGAAGGACTTGCGACTTTCAAATTCTAGATCCTTATATACGTATTGAAAATTTGAAATGAAGAAGAACAACTTATCTCACTAAACTATTCCCGCTGAAAACGCTTGATATAGCTTTTTATGGCTCATAGAGGATGTAGAATTTTGTATCCCATCGCTTCTACACACCAAGCCTGAATCAGGTAGGGGTTAAAATAAGAAGAAATAGAAATTCGGGTAACATAAAATAGTATTGTCTTTGCGGAATATTTTATTTCTCACTCTCACGTTACCATACAACCGTTTCGGGGATGAAATTAAAAAATAAATCAATTTCACTTTTATACTTCCCTCCCCAAAAATCTGCGATACAATAATATACATTTCATCTTCAGTATTTAATTACAGCAATGCATTATATCAATAGTTTCGTCCAAGTCCCATTTCAATTATTTCCAAACCTACCTGATACCAATGCCAACAATACATGTTGTCATGTGAACTGTGATTTGAGTTCGACAATTCTGTGTAAAAAGGGATTAAGTATTCTCAAAAACATTTGATTTTTGGCATTTAAAATCAAAATTTTTCAAAATCCTTTCTTAGTGAGCACCTACATTATGAAACGAAGGTACTGTCAAAATTCCAAGTCTCTACCTATTATAGTTTAGGCTCTACGTTGATTCTCTGTCAGTCAGTCAGTCAGTCATTCAGTGGGGACAGTGGCGTACCAAGGGGGGTGCGAACGGGGCGGCCGCACCGGGCGCCGTAATGAAGGGGGCGCCAAAATTGAAAAAGTATTTCTTTAGTTTAAGAAAAAATATTTTTTCAGGCAAAATATAAGGTTTTATTGGTCAAATTTTCTTTATTACTTTGTTAAATACTGCAACGATTCGGGGGTTCGAGTGAGGGTGGGGGTGGGGGATGAAAATTCGAAACTTTCGAAACCACGTCTTGTGGGGTATCGTTGAAAAGCTCTTGATGAGTACTCTACAAATCAATAAATAGTTTCTTGATAGCTCTCATATGACGCGAGATTTTAATGTTTGAAAATAATAACACTTGAAAGAATTATTATAATATCATAATTTTGTCTTGTTTAGCGGCTTTGCTAATTTTATTCATTGCTGATCTTGCGCACGGCCTCCCAGAATATTATATCCTATTATTGTTGTCAAAACAATTGATTTTAGGCTCTTCCTCTTTACTGCAGGTTTTCCATGCCAAGGCTAAAGAAGAAGAGTGCTATGCAGCGACAATAAATTAAACCAAAAGCACTTCAAAATCTACCTCCGCCTGTAGGCCTGCCTAAAGGGATTTTTTTATCTTTATAATGTGTTAAAGTAACATACTACTTATTAAAAATAAATAATTGTGAACAATAAACTGTGTTTAAATTAAACTCATTGAACCTTGAACCTTTTAGTGTTGGGGGCGACTACCATCTAATTAGCCCCGGGCGCCAAGTAGCCTTGGTACGCCACTGAGTGGGGACAAAGCCTTTTATTATGTGGCCCCAGATAGGTGCTACGACAAGGGTTTAAGGTGGACACTCTTTCAATTTGTAACAATTTTAACCTTTCTGAAAATAAAATTCATTAATAAAAATAACTAAGTGTTTCATTCATTTTCGTGGTTTTAATAATATTCATTACATGTTTAATTCCGTCAGTCGCTAAATAGTCACAATAAATGTAATTCGAGGTCCAGTTTATCTCAAGACAAATTCACTCGCAACATCTTTGCTCTTGAATTTCGATAAAATCCTCCGAACCTTTTGTTACGTTGCTTATGATAATATAAAATAAACCGGGCAAATCGCTTTGCGCACTGGTAATCACTTGACCAACAGCTAAAGAAAATGGGACGTGAGATGTGCTGATTTTATTCTGTGACATAATAGACATTACCTATACTACAGAAACCGTAGGTGCAGAAAATATTGTTTTAGACTCTGAAATTTGAGGTCAAGTTTTCGGCATTAATAGTCTACATCATGCGTGTCCAACTTTGGAGGAACTGGGGGCCAAATTAAATTAGAAAATCATCTTGAGGGCCGCTCCAAAATGGTTTAATTTTATTCATATTAACCTAACCATTTGCCTTATCCCTCATAAAGAGCACACAAGAAGTATAATTAATTATAGGACTCTTCATCAATGACTCAATGGTAGATGTTATACTCAATTTTAAGAAAAATAAAGAGTTTTTGTGTGTGCAAAACACCAGTTAACAATTTCAATGACAAGATAATACCACAGTCTGTTGAGCTGAACTGAAAGATAGTTCCTAAACCAAATATAAAAGAGAACAGTTTCTAAGTCCTGTAGTTATTTTTGATAAATTTAACATTCGGAAAAGCACTTTCACAAAGACACTTGTTTTCAAATATAGTTATGACCTGAAGACCAGCTGCAAAACTTGCTAACTAAAAAGGCTGTTCAAGGTGAAACTTTGATAGTTGATTCTCAAAGTCCACTTTTAAAGGATCATAGTCCAGGCAACGAACGAATAATAGTAAAAAAATTCGCATAGCTTTGAAAATTGACAGAGTTGTCAGGGGGACTATCCTCAGCAACATACCAACATTCCCCGAGGGTGAGGGTGAACGGGGGGGCATGGGGGCCCGTAGAAGGTCCCTTTTATTGGTTTTTCGCTTATATCTCAACAACGGTGCATCATAGAGGAAACGTTACCCTATTAAAAATTCAAGCTGATAAAAAGTTCCTACTAGTTTGATCTCACACATGATTTTCTATTACCAATAGCTTTTGAGATATCCGCCAGCGAAAGTAGCAAATTTTCGAAAAATGCCCTTTCGCCTCACGCTTTTCGACACACTTTGCCTTTTAGCCCTTCAGCCCTTAGGTTTAAAGCAATGCCCTCATAAAAGAAGTTGTAGGGAAATAAATTTCCTTTAAAATGAGTGGTCATTTATTATTTTGTCTTCAAATGTTAAAATGTTATAGCAATTTAAATTCCGGACAAATATCGAGATTTCGAAAGAAAACTGCACATCACACTTTCTCTTTATCTTGTATATACACTGTATACTGTGTATTTACAAAGTGAAACATGCGGAGAAGGCAATTTCTATATTACACAACCATTCATTAAAAATCTGACCACAGTAAAAATATATAATAAAATTTCTCAGTTTTCCCTAAATATCTGAAAAAATCACATGTTCTAGCAAAAAATAGTTTAGGTACAAAATTAAAATACATAAAATTTTCTACAAAATTGGTCTACATCATATTTCTGTAGGGTTAATAGTTCAAGAAATAAAGGGAGATGAAGTATGACATAGTTCTGGAAATTCTTGTTTTATGAATATTTTTTACACAAAACGAGAGCAATTAAAATGACACGATATCAAGCAAACTAGTTTTTATAAAAAAATAATAAATATAAACATTACACATAAAACTCATGTTTTGCAACTTCTGCCCATGGTAATGGGCGGTGTTTTAACTTGATACTATATTATTTATATAATGTTATTCTATTTTGATTCACGGTCCCCAATATGGATAGGCCGTGGTTTAATCACTGAGGTCCCTGATTTAAAAAAGAGTGCGTGGAACGCCACGCGACAGAAGTAAAACTTTATTAAATGTTTTTATTTGTTCAATTTTGCATTATTGGACTTTTTAATATTGGGTTTTTGGACTTTTTTAATTTTGGATTTTGGACTTTTAAATTTTGGATCTTTGAATTTTGAATTTTGGATTTTTTAAAATTTCGATCTTTGAATTGTTTATTTTTTATTTTTAAAATGTTTGATTTTTAAATTTTTTATTTTATTATTTATTAAATTTTGGATTTTTGGATGTTATAATTTTTTATTTTGTTTTTTTAAATTTTGGAAATTTGTATTTTTTAATTTTTTTAATTTTGGATTCTTGGACTTTTTAATTTTGGATCTTTGAATTTTTAAATTTTCATTCTTTGAATTTTTAATTTTTTTAATTTTTTAATTTTGTATTTCAGTTTTTTTAATTTTGGATTTTTAGATTTTTTCAATTTTGGTATTTTTGATTTTTTAATTTTTTTATTGTTAAATTTTGGAATTTATTATTTATTAAATTTTGGATTTTTTGATGTTTTATTTTTAAATTTTGTTTTTTTAAATTTTTGAAATTTGTATTTTTTAATTTTGGATTTGCGCGGTAATGAACCTCCGGGTTCCATAAAATAGATAATATACCTTTAGATTGCTTAGGAATTGTCTATTGCCATTGAGGAAGTAAGGTCTGAAAATTTTCCTTTGATTACTCCTAATCATTGAGTTGATTGTTTTCTGTGCAGTCCGCACCGAAACAAGTCGGTTTTGAGTGTGACTGATTTCGTGGGGACTGATTGTGACTGATATCGTGACGGTTTTAGTGTGACTGATTTTCCCGATTCACCCTCTACCGCCACTAAAGAAGTTTCACTTCAAAAATACAATTTTCAGAATCATGTTTTGTGTGTGTCCGTGAACAGCAAAGCTCAAAAACGAAAAATCGTGTGAAAACTAAATTTTATATTTGGTTTAAGTATCCCCTGGGGATACGACACGAGCGACATATTCCTCTTAAATTTGCTGCCACTAGACATGAAGAAAATTATTTGCACACTTTTCCCGTAAAAATTATATTCTCAGTAGCGTAGTTATACGCGACTCGTCTCATCAACAGATTCATATTTTTCATCTACACCATTTCAACCTCAATTTCGGAAAAAGTAATTTCAATTTCGGAAAAAGTAATTTCAAATTCGGAAAAAGTAATTTCAATTTCGGAAAAAGTCATCTCAATTTCGGAAAAAGTAACTTCAATTTCGGAAATACGAGGGCTATTTTTTAAAGCATTCGATGGGGCATAAAATGAAAACCACAGTGAAAATCAAAACTGTTTTATTTGGAACATATAGGTACACCTTCTAGCTACTTCTCTACATAATCTTGCTCCGATTGAGTAATTTGTCTTAGCGTGGTACCAACTTTACTATACCCTCTTCATAGCCCTCGCATTTCCGAAATTGAAGTTACTTTTTCCGAAATTGAAATTACCTTTTCCGAAATTGAAGTTACTTTTTCCGAAATTGGAATTACTTTTTCCGAAATTGAAATTACTTTTTCCGAAATTGAGGTTGAAAAGGTGTAGAAACTGTTTTACGTTTCGGGTACTTGTTTAGTTTTAGTTTAATCCTCCAATAACATAAGCAGCCTACATCTATAAGGTGTAATAAGAGGAAGTGTTCGTCTTTCTGTTTGCTTTTATGCTACGCCTAGCTAAACCTATGTCATGCAGAGATCTGAAATTTTTAACATAGATGGACTGAAGGGGTCCGAATGTACCTCGAAGCAAAATTTTTTATTTTCCTGTTCGTTTGCAAATTATGAGCAAAAAACTTGCAGAAAACGTGATTTTTTTACACTATCGAAGCATCAGTTTTCGTTATGACATTTCAATTGTGAAATTTATTGCAGGTGTCCTTGATCTGTTGCCATAGCATTGGGGATAGAACAACATCGCTGAAATAGATTTTTTCAGCTTAACACAACAATTTGTCGATCGCTTCGATTTTATTGCTCTGCTTGATTAATCTGTTTATAAATTGGGCACGCTGAGAAGTAAATTTTTTTACATATGCTAGGTAGACGACAGGGGGACCATGAAAGCAGGCCTAAATGGAAAACATTGATTGTTTAGTATAAAACTCACTAGACAGTGTTTTTGGGAGGGGGCAGGGAACTCTAATCTGATGTGTTTTTTCCCGGACGACGCATCTAATCGTGAAATGCAGCTCAAAGACAGATTTTTAGCTTTTTAATTGTTTATGAATAATTTGTGTGCAAGTGTTAAAACACGGGCCCCTTCTAATCTGTACATATAATAAGAGAACATGTTTATCTGTTTGTGTGCGGTGCCCAGCCAAATCTACTGCACGCAGAGAGTTGACATTTCTAACACAGACTGACTAAAGAATATCCAAGTCCACCGCCATGGGCGTATACAGTAGGTAGCATAATTGCCTTCCACCCTGGCGGTCTGGGTTCGATTCTCGGTCGGGTAGTGGGTTTTTCAGTAACGAAAAATCCCCGGTTTTAGGACTAGACATCACCCAGGAAAATTATAGGCTATATAAAAAGCCTTAAATTAAAGTGGTGACTACTAGAATAGGGTATAGGGTATTCACAATAGATCTATTAAGGTCTCAGTGTTGAGAAGCATCATTAATCTAATCTGATCTAATCTAAAGAATATCTGAAAGCACACAGAAGCCGGATTTTTTATTTTCGCTTTCGTTCGCGAGTTGTGAGCGAGAAACTAGCAGAAAGTATAAGTTTTTGTGCTGTCACAGCTCCGATTTTCTTTATTAAGTTACGTTTCAATTGTGAAATTAATTGCAGGCAGGTGGCCATACTCTTTTGACATAGTATCTTGGAAAGAAAATAAATTAAAGTGTATAAGTGATACCATCACCTTTATTTTACGCCGTCATTACACATGTTATTCTATTGACCAAGCTCAACGGTACTACAACATGTCTGTTAACACCCTTGGAAGTAAGAGCACCGCAGAAATACATTTTTTCAACATATCGCATCCAATTGACAAACCCTTCGATTTTGTTAGCCCGCTGAGCTTGATTCATTGCTTTTAACGTTTTGGCACGCAGAGATATGACATTATTAGGCCTACTTCCTCTATAGTACACGCACCATACTACTATAGATAACAAGTATTGTGTTCGACGCGGAAATTCAAACGTGAGTTTTTAACATAAATACACGGTTTGAGCTCCCCTGAATCCAAAAATTCTATTTTCAGAAACATCTCTGTGTGTGTGAGTGTATCTGCATGTGTGTCTATGAACAGCCTACGAAAAATCGTATGAAAACATTTGGGTTAGGTATCTTCTGGGGATGTAATACGAAGATTGACGACGACTCTTACTTTTAGTCCATTTTACGTGAAGAAAATTTAGTTTTTAGCAATTTTCTCGAAAACGGCTCTAACGATTTCGTTTAAATTTTGTACAAGAGGTTCTTATACCAAGAGCTAAAACTTTAAATTGTAACATGCTCTGAAGTGTAGTTATATGCCTCACACTATGTATAGAAATCAGTCTTGCCTGGTGCCCAAAGCTTTCCATCAGATTCAAAGAACTGAATACGCGCTCTTTGTAATATGGCTTACTTATTCTATATCAGAATGTGAAACGAGAAAGGTGTATTGCCCATGCTTAGGGTAAAGAAAGTTACGTGAATGCATTAATCAGATTTTATTTGGCTTATGTATCCTTGGGGGATGTGATGCGATGTGATAACGACATTCTCTTCATTTTTATAACCAATTTACATGAAGAGAATGTCATACATAATATATTAAAATAACAATAAGATACAAAACTTTCATTTTGGCAGGCGAAGGTATGTTTTTCATATCAGTTTCTTTCTAAACAGGTGGACGGAAGGGGGATCATGTATGTAGGCATAAATGGGAAAACGGAGATCGATTTGGACGAAACCCATTATTCGGATTTTTTTTCGGGGGTGGACAAGGAACTCGAATCTGAGGTAGTTTTTTTCCCAGGTGGTGCTCTCATCCTGAAATGTACGTCGAAGTAAGGATTTTAATTATTAGTCCTTTTTGTTGTGATTGATTTGCTTGGAAGGGTAGGGTTCGTGAATCTCTTTTTATCTTTTTCTTAATTTAGTATCTCCCGTTGCAGGGACGTGGTTAATGAATCTATGTTTCGTTATCTTGTATGCTAATTATTTATTTATAACATCTAACAATATAATAAAAATAATACATAACTCAAGCAATATATGTAAACACGAAGTCAAAGTAAATAAATAATAATGTTTTAATTTTTTGATCTGAAAATGGTTTTAAAATATCTAGCGATTGAATTAATAGACGCGGGCGAAGCCTCTCAAATAACAAGGAGATTTAGTGGATTGCTGTGTTTTTTTTATTACGGCATATAAACTTACTTTCTCTGTACATCCTAAAACCAAAAGAGCCACAGCCAGCTGGGCTGACATATACGGTGGCGTTCGCCATAATATAAAACATACGGGTCATATGCTTTTCGACTTAAGTGCATTTGATAAATGCAAATTAACGACCTTAAG
The DNA here is from genome assembly GCA_964059195.1 of Ectobius pallidus. NCBI lineage: Eukaryota > Metazoa > Arthropoda > Insecta > Blattodea > Ectobiidae > Ectobius > Ectobius pallidus. Next base: position 44,689,079 of record CAXKWD010000004.1, on the reverse strand, counting down.
CATCAATACTTTCTAAACAACTTTTTTATATTTTTTTATAGTTTTATAGTCTGCTAAAAATTATCTCAAACTTTTGGGTAATTTCCCAATGGTTCAGCGAACAAGGCTGCCAAATCCCTCTTTTACTTCCGTCATAAGAGAATCATATTAAACTCCTGCCGTGGTTCGGATTCTGCATTAAACTTTACGTTCCTAGAAGCTTTTCGGCATATGGAAGAAAGAGATAGAAGAAACCTGTTGAGGTAAAAGTTATTATCAGTATTATCAAATTTAACTTACCTGTAATGAAACAATTATCATCCAGCTTTCTGTGCTACTAAAGAACAAGTAAACATGTTATCTTGATTCTGAAATCTTGATTCACAAATATATTTCGTAAATTTAAACAGTCCATTTAATTCACTTTTTAAAAATCTTGATTAAAGGGTAAACACACCAGGTAGGAAGAGAGTGAAGTTTCGAAAATAAGATGACACATAGTTGATGAAGGCAATTCTGAAAGAAATATGAACAGTTCATTGTAGAGTTAATGCAAGAAATCGCCACCAAAGACCATATCAAGGAAGTTTGAGGAGTTATAAAAATAACTGGAGGTCTATACATTTTATTTATGGTTGTTCTCCCGTATTAATTAAAATAAAATTTTACTCTTGTCAGTGGAATAATATATTTTAAAGAACAGTCCTTCTGAATTTAGTATCACATATTTAACCAACGATCACAAGAAAAATATACAAATTGGGTAATTAATAATAAACACAACTGTCAAAATTAAAATAACTTTTTTCTTGAATTTAAGAAACATTTTTATCGACTGAAGACACCTAGGCCTACACAATAGTAGAAACCTAAAAGATAAACAGTCCATTGAAGTCTAAATAAAACGTCCCGTTGTCTTCTTTCTTGAGAAGGTTTTCTGTCTCTCGAAAAATTAGCAATACAGTACTTACTAGTCGAACGATTACGTAAAAGCAGGCACATATCACCAAATACAATATACAAACGATTCTTACAGTCTCCAATGAAAACATTTCTCCAATTTCTTTCTTTAGTTTGCTTTCTTAATTATCTATAAATTTCTGAAAATTTAGGCACATGTATTATTATAAAATATGCAGTTAGATTAAAAAAAAAAAAACAAAAAACTTATTGCAAATGAGACCCACACAAAGAGTCACTCACGCTTCCAAGCTTTTCACGACATTTTATTAACAGTCCATTTTATTATAAAAGAATGGTAACACAATTCACTACAATGATCAGAGACACAATGTTAACACATCTTCTTTCTTGATTATATGATCAACGATGACATATTATCTTCATTACCGTACTGTATATAAGTATAATTATTCTTCTGTTTCAGAAATGAAATTACTGTAATTCTTTATATCAACTAGACGGTGAAAATTAATTGCATCGAAGAGAAAATAATTAATATACTAACTCATTAGATGCAAGAGACTGAAATAGATTTTATCGATAGCTAATGTTACTTAAGTAGAGTTTCATGTAGAGAAAATGAAGTTTTCACTGCAGTAGCGTTATTGAAAATCGAAAGACTGCTAGATTAAGTATATTCTAATTGATTATTTTAGAGATGAACCCGGATGCGACCGAACTGGTCACAAGAACAAAATCAGACTACTGACTCGTGCATGGTTCTAGTTGGTCGCAAGATTATTAACGTCTCGTATTTTTCCACATCACACCACCTCAAGTAGGTTACATTATATTTTTACTTTCTTTAAATATCCTGTGGCATGTTCTGGACTTTCCTACATTCTAAAGTCTTGTTGCATATTATATCTCAGCCACAATATGGTACCACAACTCAGCCCTAAAATACTGGCAAGTTGGAAAGCTACCAAGATGTATATGCATAAAGAAACTGCTTTGCATAGTTACTGTGGGTTATAAACGTGAAGAAAATAAAAAAAAAATATTGAAATAAATATTGAATTAATATCGTGAAATTAAATTTACTGTAAAAATTAAAATAAGTTATGATTTCCCCTATTATTAAGAAGTACTACGTCATTCGGGGTGAAATTATTCATACTTTAAGTAAGTCTGTTTGCAGGGAAAAAGTTTTGCAGGTGAAAGAAACATCATCATCATCATCATCATCACTAACTACATTTTTATTTACTAACCCATTAAACCATGTGCTAAAACATTAAAATATATCACCTATTGGTAATTTTTACAAACATTTTTCGCGAAGACAATTTCATTTTCCTCAATTTTCTCCAAAAAAGACTCTTGAGGATTTTGTTTGAATTTTCTGTACGAATTACATAATATGTACACCTAGATAACACATTGCAATGTTTGGTATATTATGTATTACATACACAAACCGAGGCAGCTGAATAGGCACTATTACAATGCAGCCGTGTACTTTCACATCAGATTTTTTTTTTTTACTGCATAAAGACTGGAACATTGTGGGACATAACATGTTAAATGCACGTACAGTAGTAAATTGAAAATAGCCGTTAAGAGCAGGTGTACGTTGTGTTTTCAGAATTGAAATACACGATGTTCAATTGACTTCTGTTGGGGGTGGGGCAAGGGGTTGGGACGATAATATTAAGCCTAGAATAGCAATGGTGGTATGCAAATTTCTATATTGCTGCCTCCACAGGCTTCGGTTGTAGCCCGTACAATTTATTTACACAGCAGTGACAGAAGTAAAGCAATTAAATTGCATCCAGAGGTAGATCGATACATCGATAAATCGTTAGGATGACTCTTTACTGTAATTGTTTGGTTATTTCGGCATTTTTCATTTGATATTCGCCGTTTCCAGCGATATAAATTACACGAAGAACTATAACCTCAGTTAATTGAGGTTCAATAAATTTCTGGAAGACTTTTCATGAAACATGTTCGGTAAATTGAAACTGGTATAAATATTTTTTGGGTCTTTTCTGCCAGGTTATCTGGGTCGTTTATTAAATGTTATTGCACGCAAGAAATTATTAGGGTAAATGTCTCTTTCGAGCGGGAAAAAATTTATACTTATCCTCATGAAAGGTCCACTCTTGAGAGTTTATCCATATATAGGCTACTGTAGGCTATACCACATAAAATCTTGCATATATTATTTGTTAATTTTATACCTCTTCATTTCTGAAAAAGGGCTTTCGTATATGTCAATATGTTTCTACTTTTCCTGAAATTGCTGCTGGTGGGTGGGGTGAATTCGAAAAACTGTGAATTCTATTATTCTAGGTAACGTAATACTTTTTATAAACATTAAAAATAACGTTTTTGTTCGACCATACTGCTATACGCTCTTACATGTGATTTAGCAGTATCATAAGTGATATCAATTAACACACAGAATTAAATAATTATTATAACACGGGTGTGGAATCGATTAATTTCGACTTAGCAATATCATAAGTGATATCAATTAACACACAGAATTAAATAATTATTATACCACTGCTGTGGAATCGATTAATTTCGACAGTCTTGAAGCCTTGAAATCACCAAATCAAACTGCATTAAAAATTTGTATTTAAAATAAAATAAAATCTGTAAGTGTTATTTTTAAATATTATACTAAATTGAGTTCAATCGTGTTTTAAAGTATTCAAAACGCTCTAACAATAGAAATACACAAAGTGACGATCGCTTACAGTTGCGTCTGGCTTCTTAATGAACGAAGGAAGTGATCGCACATGCTCAAAATCGCGACTGCAACGCTGCAGCGGCAAAATATTTAAACGGTACTTACTTTTAAAACACGCCCTCATATTTATTAAAAATCCCTTTAGGCAAGCCTACAGGCTGAGGTAGATTTCGAAGTGCTTTTGGTTTAATTTATTGTCGCTGCGTAGCACTCTTCTTCTTTAGCCTTGGCATGACAAACCCGTAATAATAACTGCAAAAAAGATGAAAAACACTTTTTCAAACATTCAAATCTCGCCTTATATGAGAACTATCAAGAAACTGGTTATTGATTTGTAGAGTACTCATCAAGAGCTTTTCAACGATACCCCAGAAGACGTAGTTTAAAAAATTTCGAATTTCCATCCCCCCACCCCCACTCGACCCTTAAAACCCCCGAATCGTTGGTGTCACTGTGAACTCCATAGGGAGCACTGTAATTTATTCAAACAAAGTTTCCCTCTATACTTCATAGGGGCCGAAATATAAATGTTTTAAAATTTCAACCCACTCCCCCGACCACCCCTTTGGGCCAATTTTGCTCATTAACGAACTTGTCCGAACTATTGGGCCTAGAAATAACATAATCAAATTTGGTTCAAATATCTTCAAAATTACGGCTGCTAGCGTGTAAAGATATATATATATAGATATAAAAAAAAAAATTGAACAGGCGGTGGTTTCGTACTTAGGGAGGCATGAAACGTAAAGATATGAAAGAATTTTTCGAAAATCATGACATGGTATCCATTGCAATAGGTAGATTTTTCTTCGAAATCTACCTAACAACATCTAATTCTAAGCTAAACACAATTCAAAATACTTTTACTATTACTGGTATCCAGATAGAGATTAGACACACTGGTAAAACAGTCGCCACTCATAACTCACAATCGATATGAACGTGATTATAATGATAGAGCGAGTGAAATATATCGGCGGGTAGTGATGCTAATTCGCTGTGTTCCGCTAAGTCACATAATGAACCGAATTGAATCAACTCCTATTCCTACCCTTTTACTGGTTACAAATACACGTATCCTCGTTATGTGTTTTATAACTTCCATCAAATCAATGTCTTTCTTTTGTATTGTTCTCGTTTCTCATCAGACATTTTCTTTGATATTCATTTGTGATATTTTGAAAATTGTTCTCTGTGAAACATTTCTTGTTATTATTTTATTAGATTTATTCTGTAATTTATATTTATTATTTTGCTTGTAATATTCCGTAATGGAATGGATGGCAGCAAATCGAGGCAGATCCAGCTTTACTAAAAGCTGGCAAACTGAAAATACTAAAAATTAATAGGCCTAAACTTCATGTTTCACATTTGACGGTAGAAATTTAAAATAATAAACATATAAATAAATACCTAGAAATGTAGGATGACCTGTGAGACCAGTTGTCCAGGTTTTAAGCATAATGCCCCAGTGTCTTGAAGAAATATTTCGGGACATATAAGTGTTCCGATTTTTGGGAAATTATTACTTTTGCTATTATGTTTCGCGTAATGCTTTGTTTTTTTTTCACTAGATAGCAGCATTACATGTAACAGGAGTGTAATTTTTTTAGCAAAAGATACTCTATTTCAGAGAGGTTCTTGTGATAATTTAATTTCAGGACTAAGCTAGCATCTCCTTTATATTTCCTTTATATCTAATATATCCTTTCTGTCGATACATGCTATTAGGTCTAGTTATTGCCTAATGTTGACTTGTGACTGTTACTGCCTAATAGTTTATATTTTCACTGAGTGTTGTTTGATTGTTTTCAATTTACGGTGAACATTCCTAAAAGAAAATCTGTAGGCCTTTACAGTGGTGCATTGAAGACAGAATTTTCTTTTATAGGAGAAACTAAGGAAAAAAAATCAGGAGCTCCTAAAGCAAAGTAATATATATATATATATATATATATATATATATATATATATATATATATATACTTTGAGTGATTAATATCTACATTTTATCTCTAAAAGCTTCATTATTATCCTATTTATATCCGTTTGATTAATATGTTGAAACAGAGAAACAAAGATGTCCGAATATTATATTTTACGGTAAGATGTACCAGCATTTTGTTTTACTATCTGGTTCACCCTGTTTATGAGCAGCTTATTTAATTTGTTAAGATTGGCCTTCTATATAAGATGCTTAAAAATTACGGCAAAGTAATATACTCGTAAAATTATTTCGGTTATCTAGATTTTCGAAGCAATAATAGCCGGCCGGACACTTACCCGATTGGTGACAAACATCCATGCGAAGGAACAAGAGTACCGATAGTGAATAATAATAATAATATACGAATTAATTTTCATTGATAAATCGTCGAAATTAAAGGAACAAATATCCTGATACAGTAAAAATCACGAAATGAAGATTTGTATGTCGTAAAAGACAGATTTAAAGAAAGACAGTTCCAATAATTACATGGATTCCATGGAATCCAATGGCTATAAAGAAAGAATGAACCATAAACTGAAACTGCAATTGTGAAAAGGACTACAGTATATTCATAGGTTTTAATTTTAGCTTAAAAATGATCTGAGTCTTCCTGAAGAAGAATATACATATACTTTTATAGTGTTATGCAATATTTTGCCCACTTAAAAATCCCTTTATATGGAATTCGCATCCCTTTAAAATAAAATAAAAAGTATTTCAACCGATTGAAAGAACCGCATCCACCATGGACAAACAGTAGCTCAAGCAAGTACCAAGAGAAGATAATGTGAGGAAGAAAGAGAGGTAGAGAATGAAGATGATAATGATTATGATCCCAGAATGCAATGATGTAAGTCAGAAAATTTAACAAACCTTTAAACACACATATAGCAAAACTAATTTTTCAAATACGTACTTAAATCTCAGAATGTATTAGAGCTAGACTGCTGAATTTTTGCACACTTATTTAACATATTGCAGTGAAGAACTGATTTAATTTGTTACCGGTACCGTATTTTTTACAAGATTTAAGGATTTTTTACGATATAGATTATATATATATTTTTTTTGCGCGACGGTTTCTATACCTGTGTTATACTTTCATAATTCATAATTTTACTACAGAGGTTAGTTAATTAAATGAAGGATGTATATGAAAGTTTTACATATCTGCTAAAAGTAATTTCAGAGGTCAGGGTACATAAGCTTGCCATTTTTTACATGTTTTTATTCATTTTCTTGTATTATATATATATATATATATATAAATATTTAAATATATATATATATGTGTATATACATATTTAAATTTTAACTAATGAAGCCACTATCATAAACAAATGAGGAATTTAATTTTGAAAGTATCCAGACTAACATGTGAAAGTTTGAAACCCTTTATAATTTTTTCTTAGTAGCCACTTAAATTATTGCCCAGAAACAGAATAGCCGGAATGCCTTATTCCCTTAATTTTAAGTGTTTTCAATCCAAACTCTCACCCTCTTGCATAATCCTAAATCCGGTTTCCTTACATAAAGGTTAAAGAAGAGTAAGTTATTTGAAGAACAAGAATTCCATAACATTGTGTGGTGGCATGTTTCCCACGTGTTTGGCTTGCATTTAGGAATATTTCGGCAATATTTTGCCTGTCTTTATAACAATGTTTATCGCTATCAGCTGACTGAGTGAACCAATCAGATTCTCCACGTACTGCCACGTTGCATACAGAGTTCCTATATGAAGCAGTCCATTCGTTCAGCTAAGCACAAGGTCCAGTGGGATCGAAACACACACACACTACAGCACTATCAGGACAGCGACGTATTTCTTACAGGTATGCCGCACTCTCAACTATTTTAACATTTGATTTCAGTATTAGATTAAACAAAGTATTTTGAAATTAATTAAACGAAAGTAAAATTATTATTAGCTTATCACTTGAATTATTGAAAATCTAAGATCCATTTTAGTATTTCAAAATTGATTTTTTATTTTAAATGTATTGCTAGGGGAAAAAAAATTAACTACAAGAATAACTCTTCGTCTAGAGTAAGAATAATTCTAAAATCTATTGTTTCTCTTAATGCTACTAAAATGTTACTTATTTCGGTTCTTAAAATCATAGTTTAAATAGAAAAAAAAAAACGCTGTATATAAAACGTTACAATGTTAAGAATAAAATCACTAACTAAATTTTTCACTAAACTAGAAAGAATCCTAGGTATACTAATGGATTATTGCAAGCTTTCACTGTATTAAAATCAAGTTCTTACTTTTTGTTATTATTATAAAATCTAAGCACATAAAGTCACATTCAATTCGCTCTATAATGTTATTAAATATCTTATTTTTTTAAAAAGTTCAATTATTTTACTTTTTAAAGGAGCACTTAAATGCTCAGGCAATGACAAGTCTGACTATTGTAAAGACATGACAATAAGCTTATTGACAAAGAGAAGCCACAGTAATTTTAACACCTTTCTGAGCTGGAGCTGAATTTAAATTTTAATATAATCATTCATAGAGTCAAATCACTAGTACGTTATAAGTTTGATATCACCTAGGAAAATGTTAGTAAAATATCTGGTTTTCATAAATTACCATTTTAATATGTGGATAAAATATCTTCATATTTTAAGGTAAATCATTAATCTATTAAGCTTACATCTCAGTCTTAAGCAATTTCAAAGTGGGACTTGAAATCTTGTTTAATCTATAGGCCCACTCTTATATAGAGACAAAGTCCTTTATAGGAAACTTTTACAGCCCTATGGTTGTACAGTTTTGTACATTAAGTCTTAATAAAATACCATTTGCATGGTTCAGTAGCTAACGTTGCCGACTATGGATCTACTGACCCGGGTTTAATTATCTATATCCCGTTTAGATATTTCTGAAATAGGGATGTCTGATGAATTGTGTTCTAAGACCTGTGAGGGGAACGAGGTGGCTGTTGATGCAGAAATTTCGGATCTGGTAAGGAAAATCATCAATAAAGACGCTCAGAATTGGCATGGTGAGCACATACCCATAGGATTCCAGTTCGTTGAGGCACCCACAGGGTTAGACATGCGGTCCATGAAGGTGGTAAACTTGTCAGCTTCACTCACCGGCCGCTTTTACCCCCAGGATTGCTCTTGGTGCTCATTTCTGTTAAGACTGAGTCGACCTCAGAGCCACATGGCCACCAGAAGGGTTGAAAATCTCCAACGACCTCATCGGGATCGAACCCGCGACCTTCTGGTTTGTAGCGCAGTGCCCCAACCTACTGTTTCACAGCTTACCCTATCTGTAGTACGGGAAAAGAAAGTATAAATAAGGAGGCGAATTGTTCAGAACAGATTTTTATGTTACAATATTACTTCGAAGATCTTCCCATAGCAACATAAAATAGTGAAGTAGGCCTATCATTGTACAGCCAGAATGAAAAAAAATTACTTGTTTCCTTACATCATGAAAAACTTACGAACACATAATGGAACAATTAAATATTATTTCATTGCTTGCCACAAGGTGACGACTTCAACCATAACACTGCGATGGCTGCCAATCTGGCATGTTTCCACCATCGAATTTGACAGGTATATTCCGCCTTTTCGTCACTTAATGATGTCACCAACCCTGCAGTTGACCTAGGCGACATTGGCAATTTCTTACATCAGTCTTGTTACGTAAGCTTGCTATTGCTTCCAGAAGGAATATGCAGAACATCCTGAAAGCCTGCAGTTTACAGATCCGCCTTCGGATTTTTTCAGTTGAAATAATATTACGTGACGAATAGAAAACCTATGATTTTGAGTACTCAAAGATTAAATAATGTTCTCAATATTTTATTAGAAAGAAAACATTTCGTGTTTATCCTTTGTAAAGACCCAGGATATGGATGTAACTGATTGAAACAGGTTATTGGTGATAATGCTCCTTCGGGCCTGAATAAACATTTGGTTATTGAGTGTGTTTCGTTTTCTTGTTTTAAATAAATCAGCACAGAGGATTGGTTTATTTTAGTTTTCGAAAGACGTTTTTTGAAATTCAAAGTTATTCACCATTCATTTCAACCGTCTTTGTTAAAGGATCATTTACCTGTAGGAAGTAAAGTAAGTTTTCCTCACTTAAAGAAGAAAATGTTATAGTACAAGCGTTCGTAGGCCTGCTATTGACAGCTTTTTAAATTTGTAGTTGTGAATTTTATTGGGAATAGGAGAAAACTTGTTTAAAAGATGACGTAATGTAAAATCTCCACGACGAGTTTTTTAAAATAATGTTTTAAACCTGAGTTTCAGTACGAGTAGTTAAAATATTTTTAACGAAATTACTTGCAACTTGCCGGATTGTTTATTAAACATTTAAATAATCTGAAATTTCTCTTTTATCAAATACGTACCTTTACATGTAGACTACATGTAGAAGAAATAGAAGAAGCGAATTCTCCGCTCAGTCGGAGTTAAGCCAGAGGGCTTTGCACATACCGTAGACGTAGGCATACTACGAAGTCCCTCTTTCTAACATGTTGCTGCATGAGGTTACATCAGTGTAATGATTTTTTAACTTTAATATGTTATATATAATATATATTTATCATAATATTATATTATTATTGTAATCATAGTAAGTACAGGGTTTCATACAATCCGCTCAAATTACATTTCTGTTACATGTGTGTTCAGAAAAAAATTAATATTGGATTTCATGTTACGTAGCTCAAAAATAGGCCAATCTGTAGTGGATGTTCCGGTCATGGAATCCACTACTAACGGCCGCATGCCCCCAATCCTGCCATCGGCTGCGGTAAGATGACGCAGCGGTCAGGTGTTAGGCCTGGTCCCTTCAGGGATGTAGCGCCACGGAGTTTAGTTTTAGTAGTGGATGTAAATTAATGAATGGTAAGATTTTATCTAAAATACTCAAATTCTTATTTCTTCTTTCCAGATTTCTTCTTGAATTACAAGCGTTTTGAACACAAAATGGCTATTGTACTGAAGAATGCAGAATCCCTCTTTGTTGAGGAGTTTCTTCGCCAAGTAATCGATACTTTGAACGTAAGTACTTACATTTATATAATTATCTCATATTACACTGGTATGCAATCACTTTGAATCAGAGAAACTGTTTGTGTTTGAGATTCCCGTTTTGGGTGTACAAAAAAACTCATATTTAGCTTACTTTTTTTTTATGAAGTCCATTTTATTAGAAATATATTTTTCGTAATTCCTGTAAATGTAAATTATATCAATATAATATAGCTCCATAATTAAATTATAATTACATAGATATTGTATTTTAGAAATAATAGAGTTGTAATCGTTTCTGGTATATCTGTTGTCAACATATCTTTTTCACATTAGTACAAAGAGTACAGTTATGAATAAGGTAACGAAAGATAGAATTTTTTACCAGTTTCTGAAAGCTTACTCAGTTCACGTTATAACACAGTTTGTATAAATTGAACAAATATATATTGTTTTTATTTTATTTCTTTTTTCCTGTCAGACAAGCTTAATATCTGAAAACATAAAGAGGAAAAGAACCCTGAAAGGAATGAGTGAGGGACGTCGCTACCACTCAAAGTTACCTTTTGAATGACAGGGACAAAATACTTCAAAGAGCTGTTTTATATTTGCCAAATGCTATATTTACTCATGGGCAACTCGACTAGCTTTTCAAGAGTAACTAAATATAACAATATTTTATATCAGTTATCGAAAATGAGAAACAAAAAATCCATGATAATAATAAATTGCATTCTGACATTAAATATTGTACACAAAGAGTTACTGTAAATCGTAAATACGATCACATTATTAAAATCTCTTTACTTTGTCTAGGGTTTTCAGACTACCAAGACAAAAATTAGGACATTTTCATGCGGATAACGTAATGTATCCCCATTGTACGGGGCTGCCGGCAATATTATAAAATAATATACAATTAACAATCAACAGAAGTATCTCTGTTTCTTTCTTTATGCATTCTATTGCTAGGAAACATGAGTGGCTATTTCTTCTAAGTATAAGCCCTTTAAATTTGTATTTATTTTGTGAAAAGAAAGTATGAAAGGTGCATTGAAGTAACTTCCTGCTTAAATATCCATCAAAGAACGGAATTCCAATAGCAGGTAATAAATCCGGACATCCGGTACAGGGATCCATCGTCAACATGCATAGACCTAACTCATTTTATAGTTATATCTTTTTGTTAATAATTATTACACGCACTTCTGTAGATATTTTAAGTCAGAGTTTAATATTATATTTGCGTAAATTAGATTATCGCGTTGTAAAAACTGAGTATTCTACAAGCAATCATCAAGTGGGCTCAAAGTTAGAAACCAAGAGGAAATTTTATTGGAACAGCTGATCTCCATGAATGGTAATCCTAAAACACAGATAAAAATCCTCATATTTTACATAAAGCATTACTATATTTGTTTTATATATCTGATTTTCTAAGTGACGCATTTATACGTCAAAAGCACCGGGGAGGTTAAATTTATAAACTTCGTCTGACGTATTTGAAATTTTGTTTTTTCTCCCTTATTTTTAACATTACATACAAATACTTATATGATGAAGACAATCCCGGATTCAGATTTCGATTCAGAACACTTCAATAAACAAAAGAAGTAATGTCAGTTAGATTATCATGTAATGTAATGTAATGTTGTTTATTTTCTTACACAGTACAGTGTTTTACATAGTTTACATATACTTATAAACTACATTTCTTAAAGTTTAACACACACATTTACAAATTAATAATTTACATACAAATATTCAATGCATGTTCAATATTTAAACATGCTACATTTTACATTATTCATTTTAATATTATTTCTAGCTCTATTTTTACAGTATATGAAAGATGAATTATACAAATTGAATGATAAATTTAAGAATATACTATATACACACTTACAAAGAATAGAGATCACTTATATTATAAAAACAGTTTGATAAAAGAAAGGATTTAAGCATTTTCTTAAATGAAATTTCTGTTTTTTGTGATGTGATATGAGAGGGGAGTGAATTAAATACTTTAGAGCATAAGTAGTATGGAGAAGATGTTTTTAAACATTAAAATTAGGGTGTATAAATTTCGCCAATATTGACATTTTTTAGTTTTTATTTTTAAAATTATTACTGACAAACCTGACGTGAAAGAGAAAATGTAAAATAGATTCGTATTCAATGCACGGTACATAACTAGACTAAGTTATTTTGGTCATAAAGCCAAGCTCTACAAGGCACTCCGATAAATCAAATGGAAGTAGTCATTTCGAGTATTGTACTATTATTTCTTGCTTCCTTGAGAAATAAACTACTTAGGGTATGTAAAATACGAAATGAGAAGAAACATTTTTTTTAGTTCGTCAGGCGCTGTCAGTTATGCTTAAGATCGGAGAATAAAATAATGACATATATATATATATATATGCGGATATTTCAAAGTGACAATAATTAGTAATAAGATTATCTCCGGAGGCTTTCTTGGGACGGATATCTGATTAAGATGTAGGCTTGTATCAAACTTTTAATTGCACTCATTTCTGATACTAAAACTACAAAATTGGGTCTCTTGTTGTGAAGAAAAATTACCTCACATTTCGTCAGAAATAACCCCATAGAGCTAAAATAACAAAATTATAAAAATTAAGGAAATAGTATTATCACTAGTGATAAAAACTAGCACAGTAACTTGAGCTAATGTTTTTCTTACAGGAAGAACTGTTTGGAATCAATGTGGATCGAAGTGAGAAATTCCTGAAATCTACTCTTGAATCATGTAAGTTCATATACAGCATATCTATATCAGATAAATAAATTAATGTTAGTGTTAGCAGTAACTTGGTTAATAACGGTAAGAAGTGACATAACCCACCAGATTAAGTAGTTACAATCATAGGCGTAACTAGAACTATAAATTAGGGTGTAATTGCTAAGGCAAGTATCATCCATCCAAAGCATGTTTCTTCAGCATCGGCGATCTAGCAGCGCGTTGTTACAATTCCTTGGAGATTAATAATCTAATTATCTCTTTAAACATGAAATTCACCTCATAACTTTGATTATTTTAATGTTATTTACTTCCCCCTTTAATCTAAACAACTGTACTACTTCCGGTATGTATAATATAATGTCAAATCAAGTAGTCCTTTGTTAAAATGCAATTAACGTGTTAAAGTATGAAAATTGACTAACCGATTCGCATTTAAAATCCCATCATTAGGCTAGTTGTATAAGGAAACTGGAAGAGGTGAAAGTCTGTTCCTTCATCCTTCATCCTTACAATTGATGGTTCTCGCGGTTGGCATATTATCTCTGTGTATCAAGTGCCAGATGCTCGGTTATGCCCAATATTATATTCTGAAAATCTCTCAGGTAATCTCTCCGACATCTCCAAGATTTTCACAGTGTTCGGGTTTTTTTGCTAATTTTGTATTCCAAATCTACTTCATCATTATCTTACTCCTATCGGCATCATCAATAATGGATTGAATGAATGCTTTTCCTGTAAGGGCTTGTATGATATTTGGCTTAGGGTAAGAAAGTATTGTTCACGTTATAGCTTTCTCAATTGATAGGCCTACTATATGCAGAGGAAGTATTGTGTTCGACTCCGAAATTCGATGTAAATTTTTTATAATTATCAACAGTTTTCAGATACCTTGAGTACAAAAATACAACTAAAAAAAGTCCATGCTTGAGTGAGTGTCTTCTTATTGGTTTGAGATCAAGTCCGAACACATTTACTAGCATATGAGTAAAGCTCAGGTCTAGTTGAGCGGTGAAAGAGGCTGGAAGGCGTGTCAAAATGAATATCTAGACCAAACATAAACCTATGAACACAGGTCGTTTTCTAGTTCAGGAGCGAAGGAAATAGGAACTAGACACACATTAAATAGAGGGTTGATGAAATTGCCTTGTAAAGAATGCTTTCTATATTATATGTAGTCATTTGAAGCGAACAAAGGACATGAGAACAAATAGAAAGTTTTTCCCTTATCGAGCAAGGCTAAGAGTATGTTCTCTCAACGAATCTAGAGGCTCTTAGCTAAATCCGCCATCGCGGAAATAGGGGAGGCGCAGGGGTGGGGAATGGGTCTGGTGGAACCGGTTTAGAATTCCCTTACCAATATAAACCATTGCATATTATATTGGAAAGATTCTGTGCACTCCAGTGTACATATCTATAGTATGTAATGTACTTCTTTGCAGACCTGGTGGAGAATATCCTCAAATTGCCGCAGAGAACCATCGAACAGGCCTACTCTGTCTTCTATGACCTCATTTCCGGCCTTCAGGGTACGTATATTACTCAAACGCTGTTAATAAGAAGGGATAACGTTTTCCGTCTATATGCACTGGTCTTAAGGTAATCGATGTGAATCTGAATGAATGACCAAGACTAATTGCCAATACGTCTATATGGGTGATTCTTCAAATACGGGAAAATTTGGAGTGTGTAGAATCCAAATTTTTTACTTCGTTTAAAAAATCTCAAAAAATCACAAAAATACTTCAGGGGTTACTTGATTATAATATGACACCAGCAGAGCTTAAATGTTTATATTTTTATTTATTTTTATTTCTTTATTTTTTTTAAAGCCATGTGGATGACATCCGTGTACATGTGGATGGCAGAAGGCCACATTAATGACTAACTTTGGCAACAATCTGCTTTTCTTTATGTGATTTCATATTTTTCTCAGCATACTTCAGTTGATTTTGCATCAAATTTGCAAATTTGTGTGCATACTCCGGAATTAATGTAATTTTAACGAGACTGTGTTTTTATGGTTTTGGGGGAGGGGGGAATCAAGCAGAAATTCATTTAATCAGTTTTAAGATCTTAAGTACAGGTCACAGACACCGCAAACACAATAGTATCCTACATTTATCATCTACATGACTTGAGAGTCATCCACATACCCCTTCATGAGACATGTGGATGACACAAAAATCAGGCATGTGGATGACAAAAAGGAGTTTAAGTGGTCTCAGCAAGCCATTTCTAAACCTCTGTAGGCTCAACTTCAGTCAGGTACTTTGAATTGGAAGGTTTATCATAGTGCATAATCAAAATTAATTAATATTCACTTTCTGCTTACTTTCTAGAAGCCATGTTAATGACGGGGAATAAAAACGTTTTCCTTGAAAATGACACAAAGTCCTTTGTTAATCCCAAACTGTTTGTAAGCAAGCAAAATTCAACCTTACAATTCAACCACAAGCTGCCCTGTTGGCTTTCTAACACTGTTGCCAGTTTTACAAATTTCTTATTTCTGCAGAAAAAATTCCATTCTTTTGAGCCATGTGGATGACCAAAAACCGTTGGGACATTCTTTATGTTCATTAGGTGGGGTGACAATTTTATTTCATTTTATTTTTTAGGAGTTAATATTCTTCACCCATTCATACTCATTGACAGGAAAAAAGTTGAAAAGGAAATAACATTTTGTTTTGTGGAAAAATGCATTAGAATATACAAAACCGAGGTTTGGGACAGGGCATGTGGATGACATTTCATTGAATTAAATTCGATTTTGGAATATCAGAATTTAAAGTTAGTGACATTTCAAACTGATAGTTGTAGTATGGAAGTAGAAGAAACAAACTTTTATTTTAATTTTTTTTTAAAGTTGAATTTGAAAGGAAATATCACTCCGGAACGCAAATTTTCCCGTATTTGAAGAATCACCCATGTATGTATTTTGTTCATGATAACTCATACCTGCTATCAAAATAATTATTTTATAAATAACCATTAACATAAAACTGCAAGATATATTTCAAACTCAACATATGTATCTGAGGGTAATACAACCTAATGTTTACGAAAATATTACTAATATATCATACAATTCATCATAATGATGAATTTCATTAAATGATGTGATTGTTAATAAATTTTGTTAATAGGAAATTTATTATTTTTTTTACATCCTATATCACAAAGCACATTGTTAAGTGTGTAAATTCTCTTCCGTCGTTTTTAGCATTAAGATTCACACTGGTTACCCTAAGACTAGTGCTCATAGAGGGACACACTTTATCCCTCTTTATTATTCTTTTAGCACTAGCGGAATGAAACTAATTAATTATTCAAAGGCTTTCTTTAGAAGCAGAGATGGTATTATTGAGATGTGTTTTGTATAGACCTATTAGGTAGTTACCTAATGGAACATATTAAAAAATATTTTACATATAATAAAGAATAAGCTAGAATATTAAAACAATTGGGTTCTTTTCAGGACCAAAGATGATCGTTCATCTTCCGGAGGCATTTCCAGAGGTAAGAGTAATACACATTTAAAGAAGGTGGAAATTTTGATTGATATATTTGATCAGCAAAGAGATTTAAACGTTTATGTGCTAAGCATGTAATAATTAATCTTTACAGGAGGATCATCTAGGATTTACTCAGTTAGAAAAGACAGCCCTCCTCAAGAAGACTGCGAAACTCATGTTTACTCCAAAATTGGTAAGTTATCAGTAAGCCCTAATACAATAGTAAACTAAATACTTGAAATTTTTTGAATAGGAAATCGATAGATCCACATAATAATAAAAGCACAGATGTATCTTGGTTCTTATAAATAAGAAAATGTTCTGATTCAAAATTGTGTTGAAATGAATGAGTGAATCTTTTAAGTTGTGGGATCTGTGATGAGTAGGGCCTGGATTTTTAGGCTGTTATAAAAGGTATTTTAGCCTTTATTTTCGTGAAAGCCCTCGTTAGGTTAAAAAAAAAAACGATTTTAGCTGTCTTAATAAAACACTAATATTAACACCGAAAATTGTATTATAATTTTGACACAGTTATTCTAGTTTTTTAAAAGAAAATATACAAGTAACTATTCCTTACATCGGCACTCGAAAAATAGCATATACAATTGAGATATGGTCTCATTTCCTGCGACGGCGAGGTAGCACATTTACGAGGAACAAAGACAAGCGACAAAGTGACATGTACATTGTTAATTTCAGTGCGTTGTATAAATTTATTTTTATTATGTTTCTTCTTAAAATGCACAAATTCACATTTATTTTCCTTTGCATTCATTGGAAAATCTATTTAAAAATCGTGTTTTTCTGCAAAAGTCCTCTTTAACCCCTAGTTTTCAGAAAAAAGTCCTCTTTAGCCCCTAGTTTTTCAGAAAAAGTCCTCCTTGCCCCTTTTAGGCCCTTCAGTACAATTTAGCCCTTTTTAGGTTCTATAAGATTAATATATTCGGAAGCAAGGGGCATGAAAGGGAAAAATACGTTAAAATGTTCTAATTAGGAAACTGGGGGAAAATAGGTTAAAACCTTCAAATCCGGGTCCTAGTGATGAGGTCCCCAGGCCTGTAGGATTTCGTGGTTCACTGGCAGTTTCACTGTAAAATCATTTAGTTAGAAAGATATATCAGAGTCCCGGAACCTTGTAGACTCGGTCCCCTTTGGCATGTATGCACTACCTAGTCAAGCCTACTCCCCACAAAAGTGTCGGTGTCGCATCAAACTGTCAACCAACCGCAACGCCGGTGGTGTATGAGGATGCACGAGAGGCTGGAAGGTCCTACTCAGCTCCCGTGGACGACAGAAAAAAGGTCTGCCGCACTCTATTCCATTAAGGTAGAGACCCGAGGGGCACATTGAGGAAGCAGAAATTATCTATTCTCCAGGTCAATGTAGCAAGTCTGGAGAAGCTCGACATGCTTATTGAAAAAAAAAAAAAAACATACAAACAAACAAACAAACAGACAAACAAAAAAAAAAAAACGCTAAGATAGGTGATAATCCAGTTACAATGTACATGTGTTCGTAGTGTATTATTACAATAGATGTCCAGTGCTACAGTACGCAAAGGGGTTGAAAATCATGTTGGGTCCATGTAAGTGATTAACTGTGACTGAGTAGCTGTAGTGCAGTGTTTAGATCTGAATAGACACTGGACTGAAAGAAGTGAAAGTTTGGAATATCTCATTGTATGAAGGTCATTTTCTACCTGCTCCACCCTCACGCAGGCTGTCTGTCGAATTTCTTATCATAGCTTCCTCATTCCATCGCACTACTGTTACAGTTAGTGGCAAGGAAATACTGCACAGTATGTTTCTTAAATAATCTTCCTAACATTCATGCCAGTTTTAAAAGAATTCTGCAACTGAAAAAATCACTGCAAGCTATATTTTGTAAAAATCTTGTCTTATATTCATTAGCACTAAATGAATTGGCACAGTAACGAGGTTTCTTAAGTATTTTATATGGGAGAAGATCCGTTCACCTGCATTTATTGGCGCAGTGTGAGGGTGGCACTGTAAAGAGGGGCATTATATGGAGGGATGACTGTACATGAAATTTCAACCAATTGTAAGTGTCTATCGTCATATTTTTTGCCGTTATATTTTTCATTTTTTTGAAATGACTTATGCACCTTCTCCATTTGAAGCTGTAAGGAAAATATACATATGATAAAATAAAATAATATTCTAGACTCAAGGAGTGTAATATTAATATATACATATTTGTCTTCTGGTTTCATAGCTCATGCAAGTGTACCTTGAACTATTCAAAATTAGGTAGCTGGAGAGTAAAGGTAATGTCTGAAAAGGGTGTTTATAAAATTAATAAACAAAAGGAGAAATGCAGTGAAAGAAAGAAACAAAGAAATATGTTTAAATAACACAACATAATATCAGAAAATATTTTATGAGTTATAACAATATAAGTATACAATATAATCTACCGGTACCGTAAGGTTAAAACGAATGAATTTAATAAAATTTCAGGCAAAGACTGTTGGAGTTGAAGCCGAAGATTTGTATCAAAATATATTGAAACCGATGATCAAAATGGGAAAAGAATTTGTAATTGCGGCAAAAGAAGACTCAGCTGACCTATACAAAAACATCCTGAAGCACATGGTTAAGCCATCCAGCGACTTCGTTTCCGAAGCCAAGGAAGCTGATACTCACTCTGCTGACTTGTACAACAACATCCTGAAGCCCATGGTCAAGTCATCCAGCGACTTTGTTTCCGAAGCCAAGGAAGTTGATGCTCACTCTGCTGACTTGTACAACAACATCCTGAAGCACATGGTCAAGTCATCCAGCAACTTTGTTTCCGAAGCCAAAGAAGGTAATGCTCACTCTTCTGACCTGTACAAGAACATCCTGAAACCCATGGTTAAGGCATCAAGCGATATTGTGTCCGAGGCGAAGGAAGCCGATTTCTACACTGCTGACCTGTACAAGAACATCCTGAAACCCATGGTTAAGGCATCAAGCGATATTGTCTCCGAGGCGAAGGAAGTCGAGGCTTACTCTGCTGACCTGTACAAGAACATCCTGAAACCTATGGTTAAGGCATCCAACGATATTGTGTCGGAGGCGAAGGTAGTCGAAGCCTACTCTGCTGACCTGTACAAGAACATCCTGAAACCCATGGTTAAGGCATCAAGCGATATTGTGTCCGAGGCGAAGGAAGTCGAAGCCTACTCTGCTGACCTGTACAAGAACATCCTGAAACCCATGGTTAAGGCATCAAGCGAAATTGTCTCCGAGGCGAAGGAAGTCGAAGCCTACTCTGCTGACCTGTACAAGAACATCCTGAAACCCGTGGTTAAGGCATCAAGCGATATTGTGTCCGAGACGAAGGAAGTCGAAGCTTACTCTGCTGACCTGTACAAGAACATCCTGAAACCCATGGTTAAGGCCTCAAGCGATATTGTGTCCGAGGCGAAGGAAGTCGAAGCTTACTCTGCTGACCTGTACAAGAACATCCTGAAACCCATGGTTAAGGCATCAAGCGATATTGTGTCCGAGGCGAAGAAAGTCGAGGCTTACTCTGCTGACCTGTACAAGAACATCCTGAAACCTATGGTTAAGGCATCCAGCGATATTGTGTCCGAGGCGAAGGAAGTCGAAGCTTACTCTGCTGACCTTTACAAGAACATCCTGAAACCCATGGTAAAGGTATCAAGCGATATTGTGTCCGAGGCGAAGGAAGTCGAGGCTTACTCTGCTGACCTGTACAAGAACATCCTGAAACCTATGGTTAAGGCATCCAACGATATTGTGTCGGAGGCGAAGGAAGTCGAAGCTTACTCTGCTGACCTGTACAAGAACATCCTGAAATCCATGGTTAAGGCCTCAAGCGATATTGTGTCCGAGGCGAAGGAAGTCGAAGCTTACTCTGCTGACCTGTACAAGAACATCCTGAAACCCATGGTTAAGGCATCAAGCGATATTGTGTCCGAGGCGAAGGAAGTCGAGGCTTACTCTGCTGACCTGTACAAGAACATCCTGAAACCTATGGTTAAGGCATCAAGCGATATTGTGTCCGAGGCGAAGGAAGTCGAAGCTTACTCTGCTGACCTTTACAAGAACATCCTGAAACCCATGGTTAAGGCATCAAGCGATATTGTCTCCGAGGCGAAGGAAGTCGAAGCCTACTCTGCTGACCTGTACAAGAACATCCTGAAACCGATGATGAAGGCATCAAGCGATATTGTGTCCGAGGCGAAGGATGTCGATTTCTACACTGCTGACCTGTACAAGAACATCCTGAAACCCATGGTTAAGGTATCAAGCGATATTGTGTCCGAAGCGAAGGAAGTCGAAGCCTACTCTGCTGACCTGTACAAGAACATCCTTAAACCCATGGTTAAGGCATCAAGCGATATTGTGTCCGAGGCGAAGGGAGTCGAATCCTACTCTGCTGACCTGTACAAGAACATCCTGAAACCCATGGTTAAGGCATCAAGCGATATTGTCTCCGAGGCGAAGGAAGTCGAAGTCTACTCTGCTGACCTGTACAAGAACATCCTGAAACCCGTGGCTAAGGCATCAATCGATATTGTGTCCGAGGCGAAGGAAGTCGAACCTTACTCTGCTGACCTGTACAAGAACATCCTGAAATCCATGGTTAATACCTCAAGCGATATTTTGTCCGAGGCGAAGGTGGTCGAAGCTTACTCTGCTGACCTGTACAAGAAAATCCTGAAACCCATAGTTAAGGTATCAAGCGATATTGTGTCCGAGGGGAAGGAAGTCGAGGCTTACTCTGCTGACCTGTACAATAACATCCTGAAACCCATGGTTAAGGCATCAAGCGATATTGTGTCCGAGGCGAAGGAAGTCGAAGCCTACTCTGCTGACCTGTACAAGAACATCCTGAAACCGATGATGAAGGCATCAAGCGATATTGTCTCTGGGGCGAAGGAAGTCGAAGCCTACTCGGCTGACCTGTATAAGAACATCCTGAAACCCATGGTTAAGGCATCAAGCGATATTGTGTCCGAGGCGAAGGAAGTCGAAGCCTACTCTGCCGACCTGTACAAGAACATCCTGAAACCGATGGTTAAGGCATCAAGCGATATTGTCTCCGAGGCGAAGGAAGTCGAAGCCTACTCTGCTGACCTGTACAAGAACATCCTAAAACCCATGGTTAAGGCATCAAGCGATATTGTGTCCGATTCGAAGGAAGTCGAAGCCTACTCTGCAGACCTGTACAAGAACATCCTGAAACCCATGGTTAAGGCATCAGGCGATATTGTGTCCGATGCGAAGGAAGTCGAAGCCTACTCTGGTGACCTGTACAAGAACATCCTGAAACCCAGGGTTAAGGCATCAAGCGATATTGTCTCCGAGGCGAAGGAAGTGGAAGCCTACTCTGCTGACCTGTACAAGAACATCCTGAAACCC
Source organism: Ectobius pallidus (assembly GCA_964059195.1). Classification (NCBI taxonomy): domain Eukaryota; kingdom Metazoa; phylum Arthropoda; class Insecta; order Blattodea; family Ectobiidae; genus Ectobius; species Ectobius pallidus. The sequence continues at coordinate 44,666,761 of CAXKWD010000004.1, read as the reverse complement.
ATGGTTAAGGCATCAAGCGATATTGTGTCCGCGGCGGAGGAAGTCGAAGCCTACTCTGCTGACCTGTACAAGAACATCCTGAAACCCATGGTTAAGGCATCAAGCGATATTGTCTCCGAGGCGAAGGAAGTCGAAGCCTACTCTGCTGACCTGTACAAGAACATCCTGAAACCGATGATGAAGGCATCAAGCGATATTGTGTCCGAGGCGAAGGAAGTCGATTTCTACACTGCTGACCTGTACAAGAACATCCTGAAACCCATGGGTAAGGTATCAAGCGATATTGTCTCCGAGGCGAAGGAAGTCGAAGCCTACTCTGCTGACCTGTATAAGAACATCCTTAAACCCATGGTTAAGGCATCATGCGATATTGTGTCCGAGGCGAAGAAAGTCGAAGCCTACTCTGCTGACCTGTACAATAACATACTGAAACCCATGGTTAAGGCATCAAGCGATATTGTGTCCGAGACGAAGGAAGTCGAAGCCTACTCTGCTGACCTGTACAAGAACATCTTGAAACCCATGGTTAAGGCATCAAGCGATATTGTGTCCGAGGCGAAGGAAGTCGAAGCCTACTCTGCTGACCTGTACAAGAACATCCTGAAACCCATGGTTAAGGCATCAAGCGATATTGTGTCCGAGGCGAAGGAAGTCGAAGCCTACTCTGCCGACCTGTACAAGAACATCCTGAAACCGATGGTTAAGGCATCAAGCGATATTGTCTCCGAGGCGAAGGAAGTCGAAGCCTACTCTGCTGACCTGTACAAGAACATCCTAAAACCCATGGTTAAGGCATCAAGCGATATTATGTCCGAGGCGAAGGAAGTCGAAGCCTACTCTGCTGACCTGTACAAGAACATCCTGAAACCCATGGTTAAGGCATCAAGCGATATTGTGTCCGATGCGAAGGAAGTCGAAGCCTACTCTGCTGACCTGTACAAGAACATCCTGAAACCCATGGTTAAGGCATCAAGCGATATTGTCTCCGAGGCGAAGGAAGTGGAAGCCTACTCTGCTGACCTGTACAAGAACATCCTGAAACCCATGGTTAAGGCATCAAGCGATATTGTGTCCGAGGCGAAGGAAGTGGAAGCCTACTCTGCTGACCTGTACAAGAACATCCTGAAACCCATGGTTAAGGCATCAAGGGATATTGTCTCCGAGGCGAAGGAAGTCGAAGCCTACTCTGCTGACCTGTACAAGAACATCCTGAAACCGATGATTAAGGCATCAAGCGATATTGTGTCCGAGGCGAAGGAAGTCGAAGCTTACTCTGCTGACCTGTACAAGAACATCCTGAAACCCATGGTTAAGGCATCAAGCGATATTGTGTCCGAGGCGAAGAAAGTCGAGGCTTACTCTGCTGACCTGTACAAGAACATCCTGAAACCTATGGTTAAGGCATCCAGCGATATTGTGTCCGAGGCGAAGGAAGTCGAAGCTTACTCTGCTGACCTTTACAAGAACATCCTGAAACCCATGGTAAAGGTATCAAGCGATATTGTGTCCGAGGCGAAGGAAGTCGAGGCTTACTCTGCTGACCTGTACAAGAACATCCTGAAACCTATGGTTAAGGCATCCAACGATATTGTGTCGGAGGCGAAGGAAGTCGAAGCTTACTCTGCTGACCTGTACAAGAACATCCTGAAATCCATGGTTAAGGCCTCAAGCGATGTTGTGTCCGAGGCGAAGGAAGTCGAAGCTTACTCTGCTGACCTGTACAAGAACATCCTGAAACCCATGGTTAAGGCATCAAGCGATATTGTGTCCGAGGCGAAGGAAGTCGAGGCTTACTCTGCTGACCTGTACAAGAACATCCTGAAACCCATGGTTAAGGCATCAAGCGATATTGTCTCCGAGGCGAAGGAAGTGGAAGCCTACTCTGCTGACCTGTACAAGAACATCCTGAAACCCATGGTTAAGGCATCAAGCGATATTGTGTCCGAGGCGAAGGAAGTGGAAGCCTACTCTGCTGACCTGTACAAGAACATCCTGAAACCGATGGTTAAGGCATCAAGCGATATTGTCTCCGAGGCGAAGGAAGTGGAAGCCTACTCTGCTGACCTGTACAAGAACATCCTGAAACCGATGGTTAAGGCATCAAGCGATATTGTCTCCGAGGCGAAGGAAGTCGAAGCCTACTCTGCTGACCTGTACAAGAACATCCTGAAACCGATGATTAAGGCATCAAGCGATATTGTGTCCGAGGCGAAGGAAGTCGAAGCTTACTCTGCTGACCTGTACAAGAACATCCTGAAACCCATGGTTAAGGCATCAAGCGATATTGTCTCCGAGGCGAAGGAAGTCGAAACCTACTCTGCTGATCTGTACAAGAACATCCTGAAACCGATGGTTAAGGCATCAAGCGATATTGTCTCCGAGGCGAAGGAAGTCGAAGCCTTCTCTGCTGACCTGTACAAGAACATCCTTAAACCCATGGTTAAGCTTGGTGTTGAGATCGTTGAGAACAGTGAACCCAGTCTGAAATATTTTGACGTTTCATATGTCTTCAACTTTCCCCTCACATATGCTCCGGAAGTAATAGCCATCGCTGCATGCGCTTAGATTATCGTAGTTATTTACTGTGATACTTATACTGCTGATTATTTTAGATCTGACAATGGTGAACTTTATTTTATCATATTAATTTGAATTTGAATTTTTGAGGTGGGGCTGTAAGTGTGTTTTGTGTGCTTTCGAATACCTAGCTTTAATTTATTGTAGTTGAGTGTTCGCTATATACATATCACAATAAAATGTTCAACTCAGAAGATGTTTCATTAAGTTGTTTCATTAAGTTGTTTCCAATAATGCTTTTCACATATTAATGTCCACCTTCCTTAGACTTTGAACCCCATGTTATGAGTCTCGTCATCAAATTCTCTTTGGTTTTTAATGTTTGCCGAGATGACTATTATTCTAAAGAAAGGGATTTGGTGTAGATACAGTATATTCCAAAATAGCCTAAGTGTGGTGAAGCGCATCATTGAAGAATGGAGGAAGATTTTGCAATGACTAGCCGAAGGCAAGTTTTAATAGAAATCCAATGCACTTAATTTAAGAGTATTGCATACCATTTTTTCTACGATAGGGAAAAATACATATAAGTAAAAATATTCCAAATAATAATATAGAAGACACTGTTTGAGAGGTTAAAAATTAGTTACTACATTAATATTGTTTTCGATCGATGCAGCTGCTCATATCATCATAGTTAGCTGCTGTGAATGAAATCTTAAATCAATAATAAGAAACCAGATAATTAAGCCCGTTAGACTGGGTCGGAAAATAATTTTATCAATTGAATTTTACCATTAATTGAAAATACTAAGACAACGCAGAGTTAAGCCTATGGAGTAAAAATACATTTCTTATGAAGACGAAGGTAAATTAAACATTTTTAACGGTAGATGATATTAATTATATTAAAACGAAAGCATTATAGCACTGAGTGGTATAACATTATAACACTCCAGGGTTACCAATTATAGTTTTGATCACATGGAAAATACTCTTTTTATTAAAAATATTTTCATATGATTGTTAAATAGACTCGGTTTGATAAAAATTGAGAATGTTAAAATTCATTACGCTTTTTAAATGTTCAATTTCTCACTATAGTCGCAAAAATAGTCACCATAGCAGCCATGCACTAGAAAATCAATAGCCTATGTCTTCGCAAATGCATACTAGGTGGCAGAACAACTGGAAATCTCCCAAAATCACTGCACGGTACTCAAAATTATTTCACAAATATTAACTGTTGTCTAAATATTGTGTATGATACATGTGGTAAAATCTTGTTTTTACCACTTGTTTCATCAATAACTGTTATCCAGTCTACTATATGCATTTCCAGTTTGATCGACTCTCAATAAGTCTGCCTCCTTAGACTGCGGGTGCAGAGAGCAGTTGTGTGCACAGTGGTGCTGATTGTAAAGAAACTAATACATTCTTGCATTCCTTACTGAATAGGTGGCCCCGGTGTTGGGCTGATCACTCATCCGTGGAGACCCTCCATGTCCTTGTCTGGTAAAAAGTATGTAGCCTTGCGATCTATACGTAAATGCGAGAATGTAAAAGGAATCAAAGATTCGATTTAAAATGCGTTGTTAATTTCTATGGAAACACTACAGACTAATAATCCCCCCTCTGTAAACTGTGGCATTTGAGCCTCCGCTGGCAATTTTGCTTCCCTGGAAATGATTACAATGATAAGGGTAACATTACGTATAGATGGACGCTTTTGAATGCTTTGATTATTGTATTGGTGCGTGTCCCAAACGTTCACGGGCGTTTAACACTGCGCCATTCACCGTCCGCCATTCCATAGTTCTGCCAGTCATGAGCAACAAAACGAATCGTAATGGTAACATGAATATAATACCAGCTCGTAACCAAGGCATCTGAACGACTGCTGCACCGTTTCAATTGCAAATGTTTTCATATCGAAACAAAAAGGTTTAAACTGACTGGATCCATTTTTAAGCATGAACAGGGTATGTGTACAAAACCCCTTATAATGATTGTAAAGGGGGTGGAACGTATGAAATCAGTAAAACCATAAATCAAAATCTGAATGTTCATTTTACAAATAGCAAAAAGTTATTTAAACAATGTACATATTTAATTGTTTAAAAACCACATTGTAATAGGGCGCTGAAAAAACTGATCGGCAGAAGGCTAAAATAAAGATGTGACTGGAAAATTGAGTCATGTTGGAGTTATGAGATCAATAAACGAAAACCAAACAAGTATCTAGTAGGGGTTTTCCGGAGATTGCTCTCAACTGTGAGACGAATGTTGGGAATGGTTAGGCCCTCGTGATCACCAGGGCCCTGATTCTAATTACATGTCATCTTTTTATTGATGCTCCATAGACATTGCCAACTTGTAGATAAATCCTAATCATGGCCTCTAGATTGTAGAAATGAATTTTTATTAGGTCATTTTTTGTCATTTTATGCATTTTTTTATTTTTAGGTCATTTTATTCAATTTTACGTCATTATTTTGTCATTTTCGTGTCATTTCCCTCTTTTTTAAGTCATTTTCATGCATTTACATTGAGTATATTAGCTTATTTTTTGTCGTCCCCAGTGGGGTTGTCTTTGAAGTGTTTTTTGTTTAATTCTAGAAGGAAAAATTCGGCGTTAAAGCGTTGTCGTGTCTCAACTGGAAACGAGAATCAAAGAAACGTCAAAATTTTGTATTATATTACTGTTGTTATTAGATTGACTTGCCACCAGAGTCTGTCTCCTATAATGCAACATTTAGACCTACAACATCCATTCTGCATTTACAGTTTTTACAATCATGTTCAAATTAGTACAATTCAGTACAAATTTGTGTGTACAATAATAATTTTTTATAAACAAAATATCAGTTTTTATTTCATTCTTTATACTTATTAAGTCATTTTCTTTAAAACTTTAGGGTCATTTTATAGGTCATTTTTCAAACAATTTTTGGTCATTAGAATCCGGGCCCTGGTGATCACCTTCATTCCATCCGCGCCTTGTTCAGAGAGTGTTTGTGACTGGTATGTTTCTCCTAAGTGTTCGTGTTGTCTCTGAGGTGGCCCCGGCTTTGGGCATCCGGGGAGGCCCTCCATGTCCTTGTCTGTTCAAAAATGTATGTATGTGATCCACAGAAACTGCCTCCCTTGGCGGGTCGCGGTCGTATGAGGCCCTGGCGGCGTTGGTCACGTAAATGCACCTACAAGCGGGAGAAAACCTCAGGGGTAGAAGAAGAACAAATAACCAATTCTTATTACTGTTGAGGATTGTGTCGTAAACAAGAAACCCCATTCTTCCCTGAGATATATTGGATAACAAAGCAATATTAGGTAGGCCTAAAAGTGAGATAAACTTCTCTGTTTCACTGAGTTTCTACAGATAACTTGTTACTAATAAAAAGAACCTCTTACTATCCATCCAAGCTTCAATGGTGTCATGTCTCCTTGGCGATTTTATAACTGTTTCATGTTTTCAGGATATAAATAGACTTGTCTGTCTTGTTTTGATTTCATGGACTTTTTACAAACATGATTTGACCATTATGGCAATCCTCGCTAAGGCGAAGCTGAAGGGCTTCCTTCAAAATCAATAGCAAAGAAGATATTAAATATAATACTTAAAGCGTCTGCATGTAAGAATTACAATGAAAAAGAGCGAGATGTTTCTAAGCCTAAATTATATGTTTACGTGCGCTACTAATGATCCAGCTCAGAAACCGAAGAGAAAGTATTGCATGCTGTGGTCTATAAATAATGGAACATTCCACTGATCACTTTCTGTCAATAATATAAACCCTAGGTAAGATTTTCGTATAATTACACATAGGCCTATTACACGATCATCATTCTATTCGTTTTCATTCACTGTATCAGTCGTTCGCTTCTGAAATTTAATTTTTCATAAAACCAGAGTCTGTCGAACGCTAGGACAACTCCAGAGAGAAATCCGTAAATTAATTCGGGTTACGAAATTTATTTTATTTATTTAGTCTCTTTCACTACAGATTGCAATTAACGAGGAATAACAAATCAAGTAAAGAAAGAAAAAAATAAGATACATGAAATACACGTTATGAAGGAAGGAAATTATACATAACAAAATATATCTATGCTCTCTAAAAAAAAAAAAAAAAAAAAAGTTTTACGTTATTTGTAAGGAGTCCTTCGAAACGAGAAAACCTACGTAAAATAGTATATGTTTACTTAGGGAAAATGATTTACAGAAGGTTATTTGTGTGAAACAATAATATAGAAGGTTATTTACCTCCTATTAATAAATCCTTAGTTTTCAGTGTTATTTTTTTGGTAAGTTAGATAATTTACCTTAATTAACTTAAATAAACTTTAATTTTCAGTGTGTTTACTCATTTATAAATATATAAATCTTATGTTGTAAGTTACTTTACGTTTCTTTTTTTAGTGATATAGAGAGACATGGTGACAAAGTTTAGCTTGTAATGTTTTCGTTTAGCAATTTATATATAAAATCATTAATTGTAATTTCAACTTTTTTATATTAATGTAGAGCTCGTTTAAAATTATATATATAAAATGCTAAACCAGAGGGCCCCCTCTAGAATTCCATTTACCCCATCGAAAACTTGACCCTGGCTACAGGCCTGATTGCAGCAGAAGCAAATGTATAGTGCTTTCCTGTTAAACGATTCTGAAGCATGGACACGTGAAGTCAGAATGAAAAATCCAATGCCATAGCCGGGATTTGAACCAGGAGCCGAAGTCTATCCGTGCCGATGCTCTAACCAACTGAGCTACCATGGCAACGTGCCGGAAGATCCTGGTTCAAATCCCGGCTATGGCATTGAATTTTTCATTCTGACTTCACGTGTCCATCTTAGCCTACACACGGCCAGTGTGAAAGAATTATCATTCCGATTCTGAAGCATATTTTTGAAACAGATATAGGCCTATATATTTGTGGCTTGATTTTAAAAGGGCCAATGTCATAAAACTTGCTTTTGAGATTACTGACTCTGAAGCTTTTATAGAAGTAACTTTTTTGCTGAGAACTTCCGACATTGACCTCCAGGGTTTCTATGTCTATTAATAGTAACAGACATTGGCACAGACTAGCCGAGCTCAATAATTCATAGATCTCATTTTTGAAAGAAATTGGCATTGGCCCTTTTAGAACCAAGCCACAGATATATCGACAGAAATGTTGAATTGTGTGTTAAACATTTCACACAGCTGTTTACGCATCATGTTTTTTTAAATACTCGCCATATCCCCATATAGACTGACAAAGGGTTAGAATATGTATGGACTGGGATTTTTATTTTCACCTAAAATAGGCTATATTTTATGATTTTTCAGGTGGCAATCCTCACTATTATTGCAGTGAGAGCAACTGGATGTAGATTTCATTCACAGTCTGGAGGCGCAAATAATTAACATGAAGACAAGACATCTGAGGAAGGTAAGAGACTGACTCACTATTCTGTTATTCCATATTTAGTAGTCCGAGAAGAAGTCAATGATTGATTTGTATTCGATCTATGCGAAATAAACTAGACATTTCGGGGGTAACTGAATTCTATTATTAGGCTGTCGATAGTTAATAGGTTTGTTCGCAAAGCAAATCCGTGACTGCTTGAGAATTGGTTGTACTGCGCATGTCCAGTCTGTAACTTACCCGTGATTTGCACTTTGCGAACGGTTAGAAGAATTTGGAATCGATAGTTTCTGTGTTTAATCGATATGATATGCAAATAAAATATATATTTCCCTTTAACATGTTATACATGCAATATACATCGGCAATAAAAACTATATTTTTGGAAACTTTTAATTATCTTCCATTATTCATACATATAAGTAGCCCATGCTTATAAATCTGGAGCAAGGATTTGGAGGGAGGAGTCAGGCGCGTGAAAATAGGTTACTGCGCATGTCTCTGATAACAATTCATGGTAGAGCCTGCAAATTTTTCTTATAGTACAGAAACTGTCCGTGAGAGCTTTGCGAACAGAAGATTGAAATCAGAATCACGGATTCTCGCTTTGCGAACGCGTGTGGAGAAAGAGGGCATGCGCGAACGATTTGTTCCTGGTTTCTGACTGCTTTGCGAACAAACCTATAGACAAAGTTCCTTCCCCTTCAAAAATCTTACCAGAAGCTGGAATATTAACACGAAAAAACTACATGAAATTATTTACGTCTTAGTTCAAAGGGGGATGATTATGCACAATGTTTATTAACAGAAAAAATTCAAAATCGGTGATTTTTAGTTTGGTTGTGTTCTTCATAATCCACAGAAACCTTATAGTAATTTAGTTTTTCTGGAAAGCGTCCGAACACTAAGAAAATGAGAATGAAGGTATAAATTTTCTTACCTATAAATGGCAGTTTCTCAGCAGAAAATGGTTGTTGAAAGACAAGAATTACGACTAGCAGGGAGTTGCATTTGGGTCACGTGACCCAGAAATAACTTTAACTATGGCGATCAACACTAATATCAATATTCTTAACCTAACTGCAAAAAATCTAGCTCTACATGTTACTAAGACTAATATCACTACTCCTGGAAGTTGATATATAGTGCGGGGCGAAAATGTGCGCAGTGCGTAATGGAGAAAACTAAACCCGTTTAAAGATTTCATTGGAACATCTTCTAAAGTATACCAGATATATCAGCATTAAATTGTCACTGAAAACGAGAAATCAATTTTGCGGCAGTTGGAGTGGTTGTCTTTGAGAATCTCATATTTTTCGGTGCATTGGGAAATTCGTATTGTTCGAATATACACTGTTTGTGTTAAAAACACGTATGTGTACAAGCAGGAACGTTGAGAAATGAGAGGACTTGGATAATCAAACGCAGTGTCCGCACTATTGAACTTCCAAGTGCAATGACTTATAATCCTAATTCAGTGTAGAACAAGTAATTTCGAGTACGTATTAAGGATCAATAGATTTCACGAAACCTCATGGAGTACCGGTATTTAAATTCCTGAATTAATTTTTACACAGTGCTTGACATGCTAATGTGTTACAGTTAACATCTATTTCATTTTGAAATGTTTCACGCATGAAACTCTGTCACCCCCCCCCCCACAACGATGCTAATTTTATAAGAAAGACTCTTCTAGCAGCGTGCTTACATAAAAAAAAATGAGATACCTGTTCCCTGTCTTCAGTGTCCATGGAAGTACAAGCCACGTAACGTAAACCACGCTGGTTTACGTGGTCCTATTAGAAACGTCCCTGCCGGTGCTCTTTGCCTTTCAGAATCTTCAACTCGTTGGAATTAGGCAATTTAGGTTTTCTTCTAAATCATAATTTTTTTAAAAAAATTCACTACATTTATGTAACTACGTAAACCAGCAACGAATATTAATTATTGATAAATTCGTTGTCTACCTCAGTCTCATTGACAATGAAAAGAGATACGAGGTTTTTTTGGCTATAAATACAACGTAATGTTAGCTGCCTATATGCCACAGTTTTACAGTAAATTATTCTTCAATGTTACAACTGATAGGCTACCAAACTTTCAGTATTAACCTAGTAGACCTACTGCACATGCCGATTGTCTATGAAAAAATTGACAGAGGTTCATTAATTGGTTCTAATCTGATGTTTCGAATGATTTGAAATTTTAGGGATGAATGGAGCTTCGCTCCAACTGTGAAATATGAACTGTGTTATCATGATTAAAATGCGAAGGCTTTCACGGTCGGTGTCATATAAGTAGTTGCTTCCAGGGCTATTAGACCGTGGTGTATTGTTTCCATAACCTGAAGTTCCGCCCGGTTCTGTGGCGGGTATCTCTAGAGGCTGCTCGATGGAAGATTTCCTGCAGAACTCGGCCATAGCGTACCCTCTACAGAAGCGGGTAAAACATCGGGTTATGGAAACCATGGACCAAGGCCTGATAACGTGGAAAACAACTATTTGTGTTACTATGCATTACATATTAAAGGGTACCTTAGTTATTTGAAACACATCACAACTCGAACACAGGAGGGGATGAGGTACTTAAGGCCTTCTGCAAATGCTAAGCGAACGACATCCAAAATAACAGAGCAATTATTTGTTGCTACAAACGACGATTTTTTATTGGAATACCGCAAGCAATAGGACTAGCTTTGATCACCACAAAGTAGAGGCCCGTGTACACCATTTCAATAAAATGCACAAAAATCTAGGGTGCCGGAAATATGGTCCAAATATTACCGCGGGAAAAATTGGATTGAGACAGGAGCACACGGCCATAAATGTACTCTATAAATCGCTTCAAATTTTTGATTATCGTAGTAATATTATAATAAAAATCGTTTGTAGTCACTGATCTATCTTCACTAATGGACTGTGAGTCTGTTACTTTCCGAGCGCCTTATAAGGAACAAATCTCGCTCAGCTAAGCTCAGCAGTTCAGGTTGAGGGGCAAGATGGATATCTGGTCAGTATAAATTATGAGTATGAAATTCAATCAGGGGACAAGTCAGACGAGTTAAGTTTATTTTCCACGAACTTCTTCATGGCGTGCGCGCAAATTTGAATTTGCCGGCTGAAATGCTCTCGGTTAACCGATGTTTCGGTTGATCGGTATTCGGATAAGCATTTTTCTACTGTACTTAATGCCTTTTTTGGATAAGCTACAGCCTGACCATGTTATATAACAATACTTGGTTTCTTCATATAGGCCTAGGCAATTTGGGTGACTAGGGCTCAAAGTACAGGCATAGAGAAATGCTGTGCAGAGACAACGATGGACTCGATGATTTAACACGCTGGATACATCCCTCACAATAAATAATTAGCAAGGGAGTTATAATTACTTCAGACCTGTCTATAATGCGACAGATGAGACTGTTACACAGATAACGCTGTCATACAATGATAGCAACGCAATACCAGCAAATATATGAGTTCAGGGGTGTCAAATATTGCCATTGAATAAGCACTTCAGGAATAATTTGTAATTTATTCTTGTATCAAGCATTTTACATGGTTGGCGTTACAAAACGTTTGTAGGCCTACTCCATACAGATAGATAACACACACACATATATGTTTTAGAGATTTATTCTATCACAAATATCCTGTTTAGTCACAGGAACCTTAATTTATACAATTTGTAGTACTACCTATCTCTTATCATTTTTCTTTTTAATCTCCCCCATTTCAGTTTAAGTATACAGTACATAAAAAGTTGATCATTTCCTTTAATATATTTATATTTTTGGTCGTTAATAATTTCTTATATGCTATTTCTATGATTGTTTCAAGGAATCTTTTATTCAACAATTTATATCTAATCGTTCTAGTTTCCGGGAATTTTAGAATTATGCGTTCAGCATCATCTTTACTCAGACGTAAAGGACAGCGTCTTCTCTCAATTTTGTTTCTTGCCCAAGCACAGAGGAGTGCAAAATGCACAAAGAATCTGAAAGATGGAAAATATTAGAATTGGATTTTCGAAGCCATGAACATGATCACTCCAGGAAACATTTACGCATATTGGGACTTTATAAAGATGAACCCTTTTGCAGAAAATGTATGGGGGATGAAGAGACAGCTTCGCACGTCCTGTTTGATAGCCCACTTCTGGCAAGAAAGAGATTTCTCCTTTCTACACCCAGAGAAGACCTAAGAAAAGATGCCGACATTGGAACCAAAATACTGTAACTCGTCAAGGGAACAGATTCTGGGAAAAATTGAGAGCGTCTCTTCCAATGAGGTTGCAGAATAAGCATTCTAGACCGACGTGTGGGAGGCCAATAAAACTCCAATCAAAACAAATCACATTCGAAGCCACCACAAGAACAATTTAAGTTTCAATGTAATGTAATATCCCATTTCCAAGGTTAACTTGAATCCACCTTGATGGGCACCTGCGACTCAAAATAAAGCTACCAGTGGTTCAGAAAAAAAAATGTTGCAAGGTGTGGAGGTATAGACATTGTTTACTGATTCATGAGCTAAATAGTCTGTAATAGCTATTTATGTATCAAGTAACCAAATTAAGGCTTTAGTGGACGAATCTAGTACCCCCGAAACCCCCGAGTCGTTGGTGTCACTGTGAACTCCATAGGGAGTACTCTAATTTATTCAAAGAAAGTTTCCCTCTATACTTCATAGGGGACGAGATATAAATGTTTTAAAATTTCAACCCCCTCTCCGACCACCCCCTTGTTCCAATTTTGCTCATTAACGAACTTGTCCGAACTATTGGGCCTAGAAATAACATAATAAAATTTGGTTCAAATATCTTCAAAATTACGGCCGCTAGCGTGTAAAGATATATATATATCACTTTTTTTTTAACGGGCGGTGGTTTCGTACTTAGGGAGGCATGAAACGTAAAGATATGAAAGAATTTTTCGAAAGTCATGACATGTTATCGATTGCAATAAGGTAGATTTTCTTCGAGATCTATCTAAAAGTTCAAAAACATAGTTATGATAGTAATGTTGATGAATTAAACTAAATATATTTACAGCAATTGAAATTACGCATCATTTTTATCATATTTTCTGCAACGAAACTTATCGTGCCTAGTTAAAAGAAGCAATCGTAAAAGAGACTCATTTGAAGTCATATCTCACAACTAGCACTCGTGGTCTATGGGACTAAGATCTGTAATGCAAAGTTCGTTTGTTCGTGTATACCCCCAGTCATAAAAAAATTAAAAAGTTATTATTATGGAATTTATTTCTTAAATTCAAGATTTCTAGATGACAGGATTTACTATGCTTGTTAAAAGACAATGCACAATAAAACCATTTAACATGTGAAATTGAACTTAAACTGGGAGACACTGTAGAAAAATCTAGGAGCCATAGTTGGAAAATTTGTCCACTAGGGGTTACAATGACAACTTTACCGGCCTTGTACGGTAAAATTACTTTACCGGCCTAGTATGAAAAAGTGCTACTTTACGGCGTGTTAGCAGTTCGAGAAACAGCCGCTTTGCGGAGCATATACTAAAAAAAAAAAAAAAAAAAAAATGTTTTCCGACCTAATACTAGATTAAGGTCAACAAAGAGGATGCTATAATTCGATTAGATCCGTATAGAGGCGTTAAAATATTACAGAATTATTTCCTACAGCGCCCTATTAAATTACCATTAGTTAGATTTGCAAAATTGCGTGTGGTACCATAATACAATTAGCGAGATAACAAAGCATTTACATACAAGAATCAGACTGTTACCCTGAATAACTGAATTTACAACACACTTATAACTGTTTAATTCGTTGTCCGATATGGGAATCGTAAACTCTGGACGGAGCAACATATCTGGCAATTTATACCAGCATAGGTCCACATTACTGAGGCAGTAATATTGTCTACATTGTAGAAGTACGCATTGAGTTATCTCAATATTTTAAAAATGAAATTACATTAATTAAATATTATAGTTTTAAGGTATAATCATGTAACTTCTTACGGAAATATAACATTTAATTCATTTAACACTTAATTCGAAAACTTTGGAAGTACTAATTTTTACCAAATAATGAGACAGTAATGGGGAATAGTTTTAGTACAATTGATTGATGTTCTGCGGTACAAACTGAGGGTTCGAATGAAATTCACCTATTATATTTTTTCACATAACAAAGGAAAAGTAAAAAAAAATCAAGTTTCTAGCTTTAATTGCTGGTTGCTAATGGAATTGCAGAATTAGCTTTGTAATATCCCTCACCCTTATTTTACTACTTTTTTTTCGTAATAGACCAATATTATTATGTTCTGGGTAATAAAACTAAGACTGAGTTATTTGATTTGACAATTTTTTCGAATATTTGTTATTTTTTAGTTAAATACATCCTGACTAATATTCCACTTAAGAACAATATTGTTTAATTTAATGAATTTCCTAGAGGTCAGATCAGTGTCCCAAATAAATCCTGAAATTTTTAAAGCTGTAATCTATTCCTACTGCTTACTGAGAAAAATAAACGATGTCAATCCAAGAAGAAGAAGATGATGATGATGATGAATAAAAATTAAAGCATTGAAGTTTTCTCAGAGCGCAATTTGACATGCTCATAAATGGACATCTTTCCCACAATTTTAGTAAATATAAGCCTATCATCACGTGAATCTTTAGTGAGTTATAATAGACACTATAAAGAATATAAAACACAGGAATACAAATTTTTACGAATATATTTTACCATTGACATCCTCCTCAATACTGGGAAATAAAAATTTAACCCATCGCGAGCGAAGAACTCTTTGTATTTTTATATTACTTGATCATCCTAACAGTCCACTGCTGTGGCGTAGGGGATGAGTTACCTTGGTGGGGTTTTTCCTCACCTGGTATACAAATGTCGGGTAACTTTAGGCCCTTGTGGTCCCCAGATATCATCTGGCCATCATTATCATCTTCATCCCATCCTCCCCTTGTTCGGATGAGTGTGTGTGTGTGAATGGTGTGTGTCCTCCTATGTGTCCGTGTTGTCTCGGTGGTGGCTCCGGAATTGGTCTGAACACTCATCCAGGGATGCCCTCCATGTCCTTGTCCGGTCAAAAAATATGTATGTGATCCATAGATAATTCTTCTTCCGACAGGTCGCGGCCCTGTAAGGCCCGGGCGTCGTGGGTAGCTTAAATCGTCACTAAACGGGAGAGGTAAAACTAAGGTAATCATCCTAACTTTGCGCCATAAGACTAAGAGAGCTTTATTTTTTCTGAAGCCAAGAAAGGCTTCGGAAAATGAAATATACACGACGCCTGTAGCAGTTAGAACTTTATTAACCTTTGTATTTTTTTTAATTCCTTGTTTATTGCTTTAATGGTACAAGAACACTATCCAAATATTTAATTTAATCTCCAGTTATTATATTTACCAGTAGCACGAGCAATGTTATGGAGTGACTGTGTTTTATGTGGTGACAAGCCCGTCATGTTGCATAGCACACGTCTCTCTCAGCTGCTACCGATATCATGTGTGGGTATGGGAAGAATGCTTTGCCTTAGTCTCTAGGAACTGTCAAAGGCATTTCATGCATTCATACGTGCTGCTTTCACTCCCTAGACTTGTGGTGACCTAATCACTCCTGGAATCTACACTACAAAAGGAAGAAACTCAATATGAAGCAAGTACTTCAAACATTTTCATTAAACTATACTACGTTACGTGCAGTACAAAGTGACCCGTTGAGCTTGTAATCAATCGCGCGGCACTTGTGCTATCGGCGATCGAGGCGGTCATTCTCTATATTTATATACATACAAATACCTACAGTTGTTAATGAATAACACCGAAATACTTTACCTATGTACAGAGGGACATAGACAAGCAACTTTTATTAGGAGATTTTTGCTCTATGGATTCAATTTTTCCTATTACAGCATAACATCTCCCAGGGCATGGCCGCCACTGACTTCTAACATTTGAAAAAATGCAAAACAAAGGAACTCGTTGTCAATACTGGAGTTACGAATAAATAATCTAATGCAGTGGCGGCCAGTCATATTATTAGTATATAAATTTTGCAGATTATGAAAATACTAAGTTATAATGCAGCTGTTTGTGAATGATTAAGAATCAGGTTTTTATCTATCTCTAAGAACGCATGAAGTCAATTTAATGAAAATTTTAACCCTATTTCGCTTCATTATTGACTTATGAGCACCAAGTTGTAATGACTATATGCCCTGTATCATACACATTTTACGTCATAGAGCAAAAATCTCCTAACAAAAGTTGCTTGTCTATGTCCCCTCTATACACAGGTAAAATATTTCGGTGTTATTCATTAACACCCCGAATATCGGTATTGCCAATGTAACATAAATTTTATAACATGAAAATAATAGTAGTCACGATGATAATTATATAAAAGTAATAAAATACACAAAAGATTAATTGTCTTTAAAACTGTATCTCATAAAATTTTTGAACGGAGGTAAATTTAAGCATTCTTATGCTTGAGGCATTTTTACGAGCCTTAACACACAGAAAATCTCATATCACGAGTATGAACGCGATCCTTCGACTTAAAGACAAGCCCGTAACCCATTGACCCACCGAAGGCTGATGTGGGAAACTCTCGCAGCAGCCGATCCAATTGGGGTTTTTCGGGATTTTTCCTCACTCATTAGGCCTAAGTGAATACCGGATCGGAGAGACGACCTTCGACAGACAGATGACAAAACACAAATAGAGTTACACAGTTTTATTGGTGTTGAGCAAACAGCTGGCTCTACATTTTTTTCAAGTTTAAAGTACACAAGAGCGAAAAATAGAGCAATAGAACACAAGCGCCGAAAAGTCGTTGGGACCGGAGTATGGCCTATGGTCGAGGGTTCCGGGGACGGTGGAGGAAAAAAAAAAGAAAGTTATGAACCGTTCATTAAATTAATCATCTTTGGATCGATATGTCGAAATGAAACATTCTGTCCCACTTTTAAATGTACCATTTTAATTAAATATTTTAGCCAACATACTTATTAAAACTCAACAGCATGCAAATTACTTAAACCGGACCGAATTTTTTTTGGATTAATACCTCTTTTATACGTATTCAGCCAGTGTCCGCTTTAAATAATATGAAATGACAACAGAGATCTGTATGTAGCATATTTAGAAATGTACCACCATAGGGGCGTTTATTGCAGCCCCTTAACACGAGCTCTGGGGCTTTCAAGTACGGCTCATGTTAAGGTCTGTAATATATGCAACATGTAATTGATAAAATGTATGTTGTAAAAGTTGGTAAAAATCACACCGTACAAAAACTTAAAAAAAAGAAGGGAACATGGTCATGCTACAAAATAAAAGCCGTAAAACGAAATCTCCCTAGAGTTTCTATCAAATTTTCATGCCAGAATTTCAGATTCAAGATGTAATCAATTGAAACAAAGTTTTCATTTTCCAGCCTCGATGTTTTATAGCTGTAAGGAATTTTATTACCTTCAAAAGCTCTGCACCACAAGTTCTCTGTGTTCATCTTTTATTAAGCAATTTTCATGGTTCCTCCGTTTCCTAATAGAGTTTTATCTACGTACCCTGACTTTACTGCAGGACCTCTTATCGACGTCCATACATGGGACGAGAAAGAAAACTGCTATCTTCGGACATGGCCATTGCGTTCGTTAGAATTCAAGGCGATCTACGTTACGATATGGAACTTCAATCTATAAACCGCAGTTTCATAATAGTATATTGCGATACAAGTGCCGCAAGCGATGCATACGGATCGAGGAAAGAGTTGAAAAAAACGAGGCGCTCGCGCCGAGTTTTTTTAATTTTCCGAGATCTGTTATGCGCTTACGGCACGAGTATTGCATTATATTTTTTGCACGATGATTATTTATATCAGTTTAATTATATTGAGATATTACCTGAAAATATTGTGTATATACATTATTGGAGATAGGCTTAGATGTTTATTTCAGAAAGTGATCGCATATGTTTGTTGTTATGGGAACCGAATATTTGTCCTGGGGGGCTTTGTCCATAAAGGCTTGTATTATGGTGTGTGGCGTAAGTAAATTCTTACCGCACGGAAACTCTTACCGCATGGAAATTTGTTTTGTTTCCATAGCAACAAGATCGCGTGCGGGAATGTCAACTTACGATCCACGGCAACAATATTCGTAAGTACCACTAATTAGTTAAGTCGTGCAAAAACGTTTGTGCAACATGACAACAAGAACTCACCAGGGCTATAGTATACCGCATAATAAATTCAATATTTATTTGTACTTAATATTTTACCGAAAATAGCATATTCTATTTTCATAAATTACGTGATAATGAAATCTCTCATTCGGAAGGTCTCGGTTTCAAATCCCGTGGTGGCTAATCTGAATGGGGTTTTCAAGGTACTCCCCAATATCAGGCCTAGTTAGAATATACTAACCCTTGAGTATGGAATTTATATGTATAATGAAAAAATAGCTTAGATAGCCTACCGGTGTAGAGAGTTCTTTGAAACTTAATAAATAAATGAACAACTTTTGATCCACGGATCCCTAGGTTTCACGGGAACTAAAATCAAGATTTACGAAGTCTTTAATGCTAGGACCTCCCAGGATTTCCTCCTATCACGTGACTTTAGGCAAGGAAAATGAACTTTTGTTACTTTAAGCGAGGAAAATAAACATTTTGTTTCGAACCCATTCTAATAATTTTATTCTTTGCAGTTAAATAATAAACACTATTATTTTACAACTTAAAGTACTGACATGAGAGCAACTCAAAAGCGGGAGATTCTGTTAAAAAAATTGAATTAAATAACTAAAAAATAGTTCTAGTTTAAAAAAATCCCCGCGGAGTCTTAGGGTTAATATTAGAGACCGGATCGTAGGTACTAAAGCTTTAAGGTAAACAGTCAACAAAGCAGAAGAAATCTTGAAAATAGGCACTAGATTAAGCACTATGTTTTAACCTAGACTCGAGACATTCCAAAACAAATACTAACATTTTATGATTACGTAGTTCTATGTAGTATTTACGGAGAGTGGATATAGTCTACTCTTATTTTATGTACAACGTGTTATATTAAAGTATGCTTTAATAAATTAAAACAACACAGGCCTTCCTGCGAGCAATGGTGAGATCATTCTTGTTAGATGGACCAGCCAATGGATCTAATCCTTAAAGATGAAACCGGAGACATACCTGAGAATACATGTAATAAACAAAAATTAATCAAAAATAGTTGACCGATACTATGGCAACACTCACCTATTTTCTTGTCTTCTTGGATGGGTACAGCAAAATGAGTGAAAATTGGTAAATCTGATCCTCCGTCTCTTCAATATTCACACGTGTTTGCAGTCGAATGAAAAAAAAGAAAAGAAAGAAAGAAAGAAAGAAAGAAAAAAGAAATCAGATAGCTTAAGAAAGAATGGAAGTGTTAATGGCGTTGCTTTCTTCAAACGAAAACACTTAAACTAGACAGTAAAATGTTCCACTTCAATCAAAGATAAAAATATTATAGTCGTAAATTTACTGTATGTACATAGGCCTAATGCTTTTTAGAAATCTTCAATAAGGATAACAACTATTTTAATTAAATGTATATAACTCAAAATAACTCTTTTATCTTTAAGGTGGCTGTAAAAACTATTTTTCCACAATTTAACATTTTTTTGTTTTTAACTCGAACTAAGCCAATTAATGAGGTTCCCCAAAATACAAGTACTTCAAGGGGGGACTTCAATAGAAATCTAAGTACATAATGAAGTAACTGATTCGCGACTGACATGGTATGCAGCTAGTTATGAATTATTGTAGTAGGCTAATATAATTTATTAAGCATTTAATTCATTACAGCCTAACTGGCCCCAATCAATCAATCATTGAACCGGCAATGTGTGTGCAACGTGTTTACATTCAATTTGTTCACCTGAAGATTTGCAATCAGTGATTATCCAATGTGTAGGTCTGGCACGCGAGCCGATGTACTTTTGTTCACATGTTTACATTCCCTCCCCCAGTTTGTTTACCAAACCCTATCCACAGCGAATCAGGAATATTCGCTAGAGGGCCGTGGTATGGTGTTAAACTCTACTCTACCTACTATACTACACTTGCATCGTTATTCTCCCGTCATTCCATTTAAAGGCCTGATTTTTTTGCTAAATAAAGTGTCTGATTTCTGTTATAGTTCCTAGTTTTCATATCAGCCACGATGGTGTAGAGATAATATGCCCGCTTCTAGACCCGAAGGTTGCGGGATCAAACTCGGCCGCGGTCGGTGGATTTTTCAGGACGTAAAAATCCTGAGCACGGAGGGGCCCCTGTCGTTGATCTATGGCTCGTGAAAGAACTCCAAACCTAAATTAGAGACTCTGGACAAAATTCCTCGGCCCTTCCACGTAATTCCTTTTGTTTCGGAAGAGGGGTTTGTGAGTCGATGGGCTTACCACTTATCTCTTTGTCCTCTCTCTTTCGGGAAATAATCGTAGGGTAACAAAATTAATATAGGCACTGGAGGCGCTATGCTCCAACATAGGGGTTACAGGAAAAAGTCCGACAGTCTTTGATTTCATTCTGCCAATTTTACTGTATTAGAATTTCGGTCAATGTATATACTTGGGTCACAGAAACTTAGGTCTCGGACCCATTTTTTTCACAATTTTTTTTTGTAAAAGCCATTTCTAGTTCACTGCTTGGTTGAAATAATAAAATCTTGTTGACTTAGGTTTATTATTTTAGCTGGTGGTTTTAACACTCCTGAACGTAAAAGTGGACAGTTTGTCTGTGTATGTTTTCCTGTATGGGTTTTGTATATTGAGGACCTTGTAAATATTTTGGATTTTTAATTTTTCCTTAATGTGATTCACACTTTTTACACATGTTCATTTACATATATAACCTATACTCTTCACCGGAAATGGTAAGGGTAATTAAATCACCGAGGATGAAGTGGGCTGGACATGTTGCGCTGATGGGAGAGGAAAGAAATATCTCAAAAATATTGACTGGGATACCCGAAGTGAAAATGCCACTTGGAAGACATAGACTATGTGGGAGGACAATATTAGGATAGATTTAAGGGAATTAGGATTCCGAGGGATGATTGGATGGTGTTAGCACAGAATAGGGTTAAATGGGGGACACAGGTAAGCGCGGCAATGAACCTCCGGTTTCCATAAATTAAATAATATTTCTTTAGCGTGATTAGGAATTGTCAATTTCCATTGAGTAAGTAAGTTTATTTACACATATAAGCTATATTGACATTTTCAGAATTCGTGAATATAGTTTGTTACATATAGGAATACTCCTTTTTAACTTTTTACGGTATAAATAACAAGAAGTACCCATATTAATGCACAGATAAATTTTAAACTTAGGGTTGACTTTCTTTTTACCTATATATGGCTGAGGGAATAAGGTTGCTTATTATATATTCATTCGATTAGAATAAAATACCCAAATAGGGCCTACCATTAAAAAAACTGAAAATAATTATTAATTATTTAATTAAAATATTGGTCTTGTAAACCTAAATTAAGATGTCATCTTTTAAAACTTCAGAGGTAGAACTTTATTATTCCTTCTTTAATCTCCTAAATTAATATTTTTATAAAATAACTCCTGATATGACCGATCTGACCGAAATGAATTACAGCCGAAAAGCTTTGTGACCCAAAAAGGTAGACCAAAAGGTATATATATACAAAAGGTATAGACCCGAAAAGGTATATATATATATAAAAATTCTGGATATGTGTGTATGTATGTATATAGGCCTATATATATGTGTGTGTACGTATGTATGTCTATATATACATACATACATACATACATACATATATAGGCCTACGTACATATATCCAGAATTTGTTCCCTACGTCTCAAAATATATTTCAACAGTGAGTAATCATTAAATATAGAAGATAAATCCGACAAATCGTACGCAGAAATTGAAATTGGCATTCACACTGATCCCAAACATTTTACAACAAATTCAAAGCGATATTTCCACGAATTCATCCAAAGCTTTTATGGCACAGTTCTGATTTTTCATTCCATTCATCATATTGAACTCCATCAGGCAATCGTTAAGCTAAAGCACATCAGCTGATCGACATACAATCTTATTTTCAGAGAATTTGTAGAATAGTGAAAACAGTGTGCTCCTAAGCCAGGAAATAGTATATTGCGATGCTAGAAAGGAAAGTTCTCTGTAACACAGACGAAGTAAAGTCTTAAATATGAGCGCTTGCGCCGAGTTCCTTTCATTTCCAAGACCTAATTTTCGTGTACTGGATGCTATTTTTCGACGATAGTTCGAAATTAAAATATCACTTACATGAAATATAATCGATAACTGCTGTATGTACGGTCCCCCTACATTCAGAAAAGTAAGTTGTATCTACGTATGAAACTCTTCACTTCGGTGAAGATAAGAAATAGTTTATAGCGTATGTACGAGGGCGAATCAAAAAGTAAGTTACACTTCCAAGTTATGACCATTTATGAAACCACCTACACATAGGCAACACGGCTATGACAACAAACATTGTACGTTCACTTTGCCACATAGTCCCCAAGAGACTGTAAACATTTCTCGGGACGGTCAACCAACTTTTCGATTCCAGATGCGTAGAAATCACCTCCAGCGCAATGTAACCACCTGAAGACAGCTGCTTTTGCCTTCTCATCGTTTCGGAGGTATGGTAGCATCCTCCATACAGTCCAGACTTAGCGCCATGGGATTATCATGTGTTCGGTAGTTAGGCCTATATAGCGCTGGAGATGGTTTCTACGCATCCGGAATCGAAAATTCGGTTGACCGTTCCGAGAAATGTTTACAGTCTTTTGGGGACTATGTGGAAAAGTGAACGTATATTGTATGTTGTCATAGCCGTGTTGCCTATGTGTAGGTGGTTTCATGTAGGTGGTTTCATAAATGTCCTTAACTTGAAAGTGTAACTTACTTTTTGATTCTCCCTCGTAGATGTATAATTTTGTTAAAAGTATTTCGTGATTGCCATAATGATAAATTACTTATTTCCAGTCTTATAACAGCTCATTTAACTTCAGGCATAGAATAGCAAAGAGTTTACAGTGTCAAGGTTCGAATTTTCGTTAGCAGGTGGCATCTGTGCAGCCTTCTCAATAGCACTTAGCAAACTTAAATATTGATCAGAACAGATGCGCTAAATTATATGATCCATTTATATTTCTTCTATTTTCATTCTACCTGTGAACTTTTTCGATCATCAGAAATCTTAATAGATATGTGTTAATAAGGTGTGTTTGAATATTGTACAAACTAATCGATTTTCGTTCTCTCACTGGAAGGAAATGGAGTTGGTATAGATATTTTAAATGCATGCAATGAATAATTATGTGTATTCTAGAACCTACTTTCCAAAATTGAATGTAGTGACATCATGTGCCATCTCATGACCTACACTTATCTGCCTACATGTATACTTATAAACTATAGTCTAATGTATTATGACCATAAATAAATATCTGATTTCATACACTTATATGGATTTCCTACCATAAGCATCGGCAATGCGATTAACTCCTTTCCATTCTGACAGTGGGTAAATGGCTTCATTGCGGTAATGTGCATTCATATTTACATATTTATTTGTACTAAGTTTCAATAAGTACATTATGACTTGGTTTGAACACTAGTTCTTCACCAAACCATAAACCAACATTAAATCTAAAATTAGTTTTTCCGTATTTAACAGGTTACTTCTTGCTAACTACTTTCTACCGAGATGCAATTTTTACGATATATATACATATTTTTTTAAATTCATTATTTTATTGACCATGATAACTTGTCTTTACTTTGAACAGATATTCCCCTAATGACTTCGCTTGAATTTTATTCCTCACTGTACCATCTCAAGTAGGCTACTTGCTTACCTCTCATACTGCTGGGCTTTACCGGATTCTACTTTTCTTATAAATTTACCTTGCTTTCCGTAGACTCTAATGTGTGTGTGTGTGTGTGTATATATTTATTTTAGATGTGACATCCTAATCTTATATTAGTATTGATAACTTTCCCTCCAACCTGATACTGCTTCCTTAACTAGCCTCCTCATTTCTCTATAGTCTTGATCGATCTAATCGTTCTTAAATTTATCGATCTTCCTGATTTTTTAAAAACATATTAGACTACTTCCGGCTCATTTTAATACGAACTAAAAACATTTCAGTGTTTTATCTTCCTCATCTAATAAAATATTCCAATCAAGCACAATTTAATTTCAATAAAAGATGAGTTTGTTATCATGGCATCAGATCTCAGGCATACTTATTCACAAGACGCCTGTGTTATAGATTTCCTCATGAAAGATTATTTTCATATTATTTGCCCTCGTTACATCATATGAAGTTGAAGTGTCGTTTTCTGCCTATAAGAACATTCTTTCTGAGAGACGTCAATCAATGATCCTGGAGAACTTAAAGTATAAGTTGCTGAATAATCTAATTAATGATTTCTCTTAAACATACTAAATAGGTAGGCCTATTACATATTTTTTATGAATTTAAATATATTACAATATATTCCACAATTTTCATTTCATATTTTCCAAAATGAAACTACATAATAATCCTAGCTTTACTAATAAATTTGCGAGTTGAGGAGTAACTTATTTGGAAAGAGATTGACTACTCGGCTTCAGCTTAAAACGAGGCTCGACTGCCAGCCAGTACAATTTCTCATATATATATATATAATGTTCAGATTTCTCCGGTGTTATGAAAACCTGTCATTTAAATGTACTCCTACCATGGATTTGTTAAAATTATCCTTCCAAAATTCCCGATAGAGGTATTTTTTGCTATTTGGTCACTTTGGGAACTTCTGTATAAACGGTAAAGATCCCTGTATGGGTCATAGAGACCTGTAGGGTTTCCGGGAGGTTGAGGCTCCTAGATTGAGACATCGGCACAGGAAGGTGTTAAGATTGTTAATTATACGCACCGGCCGCTTTTTACCGAATACTCCTGGTACTCATTTCTATTAGAGGCTGAATCAACCCCAGGACCACCAGGAGGATAGGTCAACGAAAAAATCCCACCGACCTCATTGGGACTCGAACCTGCTTCCTTCCAGTTTCTAACGTAGTCCCTCAGCCACTTCTGTATAGGTATGTGTAATTAATTCTAATTAATATATCGGTTAAATCCTTTTAAATGTCATTTATTCTTTTTTGTGTTAAGTAAAGAGTAAATGCAGACGAATATAATCTGAAAATCGTATTATTTTAAAAGGAACTTGATGTAAACTCCTCTTCCTATCGTCTTCGTAAAAACAAAAGACTTCTGCTGCATCTATTTCAATCTGTCCCGTCTGTTCCTTACGACAGAAGTTGGCGCCAAAATAACATAAAAGTCCTTAAATCAGGATGAGGCCAAAGCTGCACTTCCATTACGCTGGATGGATTAGATTTCCCCCTCCCACAAAACATATAAGAAAATTTCATTCTGCTCCTTGCTGGCCTTCACTATCCGATGCTTGAAGATGAAAAATACACAGAATTGGATTTGGGGATGGGACGAAGGAAGGGTGGAGTTGGAATACATAAGAGAAATATTTGGAGTGAACCAGAAAAACCACCCACTGTGATGTAGTTTATAGCCTGGAATATGCCATCACTTACACAACACAACTGCATATAACGATTTGCAACATATCCTGTTCAAGCGTATTCAGCCCATCCGTGCTTTGTATGCTAAACGACCAGCAAATTTTGGTGAAAATATTTCTGGATACCAAGAACCGAGGAGCTTTGTCATGCTGGTAACGGTTAACATCCGCTATAAAGTACGTGAAGTTCCGAAATGAAGCCGATGGCAGATGTATAATTTTATAGTCTGAATAGACCATAGGACTGTCCTCCAGTGTGACTCTTTAACAGAGTTCGCCAGATAATATCTTAATTAAAATTTAAAATATAATAATCAATTTTTAATAGGCCTACTTTTTTCTAATGAAATTACATTCTTGTGCATGCTTTTGCGATCATATTTATTTCATACCTATTTGTAGGTTTAATTCAGATGGTACCAATCACTTATTGCAAAAATTAATCTGTTTAATTTATGATTTTGTGCCTCATGCCTCTATTTATATCCTTGTTTGGTGTGTGATCTGGGTTTGTAGCGTTCGTTTCTGTTATTACATGTCTTTAGTATGACAAAATTATTTTAGCCTCAAGCATTTTAAGTAAATATCTTGGAATTTGTCTAGTCGAAATAATTATTTCATAAAATAGTTATGGCCTTTACTGTATATGCAAAACAATTTTTGGAAATCATCTGATATACAGAAGCGACCAATTATTCAAAATTTCAACTACAATAATTCGAATATTTTAAGGGATATGTTAGTTTTATGAAATAGTCTAGGCTTTCCACCCAAGACATTGGGGTATTTACTCAATACGCAGAAGCAATATTGTATGACCATGCAATTCGATTTCCAGTTTTTGGCTCAAATACACGTGTTTAGGTACCAGTACCCTGAATCCAAAAATATGGCTTTCAGAAAAATCTGTGTGTATCAAAAGCTTAGTTCGAAAAATAAATTTTACTTTCCAGTCATTTAACTTATCAATAATATAGGCTTTTCTACGAAAGTATCTTTATTTCGTTTTGATTACAACTTTATCATTGAATGGATCTGGCAAGATGTGAACACCATTCTTTCGTCAAAATAATAACTATCCGAGGGAATGAATCAAGTGGTCTTATTGTTAACAAGAATAAAATATCTTTTTACATTATTCGTTGCATGATCCTTTAAGCTGTCCATGCTTTAGCTGTGAATACGTATATACAGAGTGTCCCAATAAAATGTATACACTCTTTGACAGTTCATAACAACCACACTTTTTGTTCTTTTTTTGGGTTGTGACTGCTTAAAATAATGGCTGGAGTCAGACTATACTTTGAGGAAAGAAAATTCATTCTAAAGTGCTACTGGAAGACTGAGAACATAAGTGAAGTGCAAAGACGGTTTAGAATGGAGTTTCAACGAGATGCACCAACGAGACTCACAATTACTAGTTTGCGAGATAAGTTTGAGGAAGAAGGAACTGTTAAGGATGTCCATAAGAACCACCACAAGACCAGCTACAATCAATGAATTGAGAGCAGCCAATGAAAGAGAATGTGCCGAAATACCAACGAATAAATGATTAGGAACGGTTTGGATTCAATCAGTCAGCGTTATCAGCTGTGCATGGACCACAATGGCCAACAATTTGAACACTTTCGATAATTGGCTGATTTCTACATTTGTTCACATTATTTTGATTTTTGAAACTTTTCTGTATTATAATAAGTGTCAGTGTTATAGTCATGTAAAGAGTGTACACATTTTATTGGGACACTCTGTATATCCTAAAATCAAAACTAATAAACACACAAACAAAACTCCACACACATACATACACCACCCAAAAATAGCCAAAACACCAACAATACCCTTAAACACACCAACAGAATTGTCAAACAATTATATTTTACACAAGCATCCTATATAAAACTGTATAACCCCCTCGGAATAATCCCCTTACTCCCTCGGACCCACTTCCTCGGCCAGTTCCATCCTAAGCTGTCTCACTTTGGACATAAATTTCCCCACTCCCACGAAAAGTCTATTCCAGAGTATACCACAAAGAGCTGATGGAAGCTTTGGGGAATAATACCCACACGTACCGAACTTGAAGGGAACTTGGAGTGCTTTCATACTTCCATCTGCCACAATACATTAGAGTGGCACGATTCAGTCGCGTATGCAAGATTATGGGTATCTATTTCCTTCACTATGCTACATCTAGTAACCATAATCTGCATTATACGTAGGCCTACATTCCGTAATCTGCCATTTCATTTGGATATTTAATTTTTTAAATGGTCCCACATTTTCATTTTATATATATAAACGAAATAGATGAAGCTAGAGATGATATTTCCAGGAAGATTGTTGCTGCATGTTGAACTTTCAAATTATTGATTGCACGGTGAGTTAGTTAAGCAGAGCAGAAGTTAATCAACATTAACCCAACTCACTTTTCTTTCGCGTTTAATAGCTACGGATGGGTACAATTGTGTTTCTACAAATCGAGAAGGGGAGAGAGTCATTGGGAGTGGGATAATGGAGGAAATGAGATTTGGGGCCGGCAAGTGCGTGGTTTCAGTGGTCCAGGCGAGGCTGGAAAGCACTGTGTGCAGATGAATGTGGTGGCGACAATTATTGCGTTAGACTGCTTCAACACTTGAGACCGCATGCTGAGTCTTGTTTTGCTCCCAAGATCTGCTCCCTTTTCTTTCTGCTTTATTTATTAAGTCATAGAATTGAGCAACAAGATTTTGTTCGAGAGTCAAGCATGTCGTAATTCGACTAGTACAATCTCTGCATATTACAAGTGAACATTGTGCACAAACAGAGATTTCAATCCTTAAGGGATGATCAAGTGTTGAGAGGGGTTTTTTAAAACTAACTTATTTGTCCTTAAAACTTAAAATTATGCACACTTAATTACAATGTTAAAAAAATTGTTCAAAATTCTATTCTTTGTTTTTGAGATATTAATAATTTTTATTGCTTCTTTAAGTCAAAATTGAAATCTATCTCCTCCGGCAGACATTAAAATATGAATCTGAATTCCTTTATGTGAGATTGTTTGAAGCTTTCTTTATAAATTTACTGATGGTTTTTTTGATATTGTTTATACTTTTTGTTAAAAAAATTGCCCAGAGAAATTAAAAGTTTAAATCCTGACCTATGATTATACTAGATATTTAAAAAATAGCTAAGGTCTACACACAAAATCTGATTAGACATTTATTGTAAGGTATATTGTGAAAATTTTCGCAGTAAGTTGTTTTTCTCTATTTAGGAGAAGATAGATTTTTAATGTGGCAAAATAACATGAAAATTGAAACCGAGAAAACAAACAATTAAAGATTGCCCGCAACGACAGTTGAAATCGGTCTAATGTTTAAAAATGGTATCGGCAGCACCTGTTCCGTGCGTCCCAATGGCATAAAATTTTACACAGATAGGCCTATACTTTGATGTAAGCGTGATTTTTTATGCTAAATTAAGAAATCAGAATTTTGACCGATAAGGTCAACTGAGTCACTAATGAAATTAATGTTAAACCTACACTAAACTTTAATGTGAGTAGCCTATTTTCATTTTAAACACTGTTTACATATGAAAAGCAATAGCGGTGTATTCGCTTACGGATTGTTAACAGCCTGAAGGTGGTTTCGCTGTGCTATTATTATGACCTGGACGGCGAGCTACTTTCATCAGCTGTTTAATTTTCTTAGATTAACCTGCTTGATTATATAATAATAATAATAGTATCTGTAATAATATCGTGTAATTAGTATTGTGTTTATTATTATGCAAGGTTTAAATACTTTACTTACAAAATTGTATAATATTTTCATATCTCCTTTTGCTCATATGCAGCTTATATTTTCCCACTGCTGTCTTCATTGATTAATTATTTTTTATCAAAAAAGATACGGGTATAAAGTTGTTTCAGTGTTCAGTCCTTGGAAATTTACATAAAAAACAAATGCACGTAAGTGCGGTAATATAAAAGTGATAAAAATAAAACCATAAAATTAAGTCGATAGATTGTTCGAAATTCCACATATTCTCATATTAGATTTGTCGTTGATTCATGAGATAAAAAGCAATAACAATAATAATAATAATAAAATCAGGTAAACTGATGTAAAAAAGTGCCAGTATGTTTTTTTAATCAGTTATGACTGCAATTATGATATGCAGAATATGTTTTTTTAATTGATTTAGAAGTTAAGCTCCAGATTTATTCATTAAGCAGGGCTTAGGGAAGAACAAAGGTCTAGTTTTCTTTTTAATCAGATTAAAATCTTCCAGCATCAGCTGAACTGTACAGATTTTTGATATCTTGACAATCGCACACTCACATAAAAATACGAAAAAGAAAGTGAAATTGGCTGGTTTCGGGATTTGAACCATGGAACTCCATAACGTGAGGCCAAAACGTTACCATCTCGGTCACCTGGGTCAGTTTAACGGTCTAGTTGTAAGTTATAAGCGCATGTAAAACAATAGTGTTTTTGGTCATAGCTACCTCTATTTTAATTTCCAAAGCCGTAAAATATCACAGTAAAACAATTGACTATGTTGTCATGATAAATGATTTGCTTTTTTTTATATAAATTCTTTCGAATACGTATATTATCATAAAATAGGCACCAAATTGAGCATTACTCCGAAACAGGTGAACCGATTTCATCCAGTATCAGTAGACCTCTTCCCATGAACACTATAACTGTGTATACCAAATTCCATAAAAATCCGGTAAAGCGTATTTGAGTTACCGTGTTTTTAAAATAGACACTAAATTGGGTTTTACTCCGGTACCGGACAACCGATTTGGTCCAATATCGGTAGACGTCTTCCCATGTACATTATAAATGGGTATACAAAGTTTCAGGAAAATCCAATAAAGCATATTTGAGTTATCGCGACTTCTCATATATTAACATAAAAGGCAATAAATTGGGCATTATTCCGGTACTGGCCAACCGATTTGGTTGAACATCAACAGACGTCTTTCCATGGATAGTATAAATGCGTATACGAAGTTTCATAAATATCCGATAAGGCGTATTTGAGCTATTGCGCCTTTAAAATATACACTAAATTGGGTTTTACTCCGGTACCGGTCAACAGATTAGGTTCAAATTTAACAGAGTACTTTTCATGGATGTCATAAATGCGTATACCAAGTTTAATGGAAATCCGATACAGCGTATTTGAATTATGGCGCCTTTCTATTAGAAAGGCGCCATAATCTATTAAAATAGGCACTAAATTGGGCATTACTCCGGTACCGGTGAACCGATTTGGTTCAATATCAATAGGGTTCTTCCCATTGACATTATAAATGTGTTGTCCAAGTTTCATGAAAATCCGAAAAAGCGTATTTGAGTTAGAGCGCGTACAGACACACGGACGGACGGACGGACAGACAGACAGACAGACGGACAGACATTTTTCGTCCCCCACACAATCTCATAAAGTACCATACTGGCACTTAATAATAATAATAATAATAATAATAATAATAATAATAATAATAATAATAATAATAAGGCAAGTCGCATATAGGCCTATATATATATATTTATTTATATTTATGCGACTAAGCCCATTAGGACTACACAAGTACTTAGAGGTGTGCATTTGCCTTCCTTTGTGCCCATATCTCTTTCATCCTTTCACTGTGGGCTTCCTTTCTCTCTTTAGATCCGTTGTTCCAGTCTTCTTCTTTGGTTTTTCCTCTTGGTCAACTTGCCATTTCTAAATTTTGGTCCTGAAGATTTCCCGGTTTTGAACATCTTCTGGTGTAAATATTATAATTTATTATAATTATAATTATTATTATTAGCTGTTATTAGCTATTGCGTATGATATAGTGTATCTTGATTATAATTATTTCCACCAATTTGAGCTTGAATGTGTCAGTCATTAGGAGGGAAACAGGGAGCTGTTTAGCGCATCCAACATGCATAACACGTAGTCTGTATATACTAATGTGAAGCGATTATTAATGTTATGTAAATATAACAGGGATTCATGCTGTAAGCCCCAATGTGTTCCTTCTCCATCAAGCTGACATTATGCGCACCAAGTCGTAAAGTATACCTGGGTCGTGGGAAGAGATTTAATGTGGCAATATAGAAATGTAGGCCTACCTGTGCTTCGAAGGGGCACAAGAGAAGAAAAACAGACATTTCCATTATGAAAATTAAATCTCTATTTTGCGATTGTAATAACAATGTGGCGGGTTGGCGTAAGAAGGGTTTTAGCTGGGGATCTCTGGGGGAGAGGGCAAAAATCTCTTTTTTATAACAGTTTCATTCACTGCAAATATCTTTAAGATTATAAAGGCTTTATAATAAACGTGTTTGTTACCTAACACTCCGGGCCAAAAGCAGGATCTTACTCGGGAGTGTCTCATGAAAAATTGTAAATTTTAACTCTAAGCTTAAATAAATAAATATCTGGTATGATTCTAGGGCTGTGTTATAGGCTAGTTTGTTTATTTTGTTTATACCCAAATTTCGTAGTTCCTTGATATGAATTAATGAGGTGTTTGACCAAAAGTGATCTGGATAATAGCCTATTGTATTTGAAGTCTAATGCTTCTTCAATATACATGATCATATTATATTATGTTTTGGGCGAAAATTAAAGCTGAAAATAAACACTTATAGATTGAATTGTAATACTATTCCAAACCTTTCACTATATTTGATCAGAAATTTTATGAAGGTGTATTTCTTCTATACAAGGATGACGTAAAATACAAAATAATATCTTTCCCAAATGTTCTCTCTCTTAATATGAGCAGCTGATTTAGATATTTAAAAAATTCTATTATCACACTGTAAGCGGCAGATTTGTTTTGATTCGTAATGTCATTGTCATCCTGTAGGTCTCCTGTATCCGACTTAGACCATTTCTTTTTTATCACGAGAGGTCCAAATTCTATCCGTGAATAAATTTGTTTTGAGATAATCCGGACCTATAGTAATAATTATTCGTCTATTTACCATACACTTACAGAATTAAGCATGCAAGGAATAATAAAAACACAAAATTAGTAAAACACATCTGCTTCCGCCATCGAGAGCCTAAATAGTAACGATGGTCATGCTGCGAGCGGTAATTAACAACGCTTTTCGTGATAGAAATCAGCTGTTTTATTTTCAGATTAAACTCTTTGCTACTACTAATATTAGGGGGCTCTGATCATAATAATTCAATTAACAGTTACTGAAAACACAATTATAAAAATTAAATGACATCCCTCTTCTTTAGATATTATAGATGTGTGGAATTGGTACTGGTTCAGATCTCACAGGGGCGGGTTTATTGTTCAAAAAGGGGAAATTTATAGTCAAGTTATTCATTGCATGCCTTCCTTTCGTTAGGAGGAAAAGTTTGCCGACAGCTCAGCTCATGTTCTTTATTTTTACCGCGCCAATCAACTAGTTACCTCAGCCAATCAAAACCTAAGAATGTCCTGTAACGGCTTTGACAGCTACTCAACTCCTCGTGGAGTGAAACGCGAGGTTGCAAGCTCTAGTTACAGTAAACAATAACACGTGTGACCTGATTAAAGTGAGGGAAGAACTTTGGTCAGTGGTAACAGTGAGAGAATATTACACCGCTGCTTTTGTTTTGGAAAAAGGAAAAACCAAGACCGATTTTTCAGGTCAATTAACCCAACTTAATGGTTTATTCCTTTGAAGCCGCCTGGCCATGCAATGAATAACTGGGCAATACATGAAGGCAAAGGGATTTTAACATCTTGGAGGTTGACTACACTGAGGAGAACAACGACGAACGTCTATTGCCTGGTTAGTGAATTTTTTTGTAGCTGGAAATTTTTCCATTCTTAGACATCCTACAAATTGTGCTGAAAAGTATTCAGTAATTTTTTTTGTGTTCGTTGCGTATTTTCGCTCATTGAGCACATGAAATGCTTCAAAAGCCTGAATAAACAATTAGTACACGACCAGCGCAGCACAGTACATTGAAAATATTCAGCATTGTTTACTTATTTATTAGTAAACAATTATTTATGAGGTGTTTAGAGTTCGATGCCGGGGATTTTTCCGCACGAAGCTCACCCGTGGGTTTGAGGTTTGGGAAGCGCTTGCTACAGAATGTATGATGACGATGTAGCTTGTTTGTTTAAACTAAGGGCTCTTTTGTATACGGGTAAATCAAACGCTTGCGGATGATAATGCCTCCCTGCAGAGCGTAATGGGCCGGCGGGGGCACTGCATGAATTTTGCCACGATGTGCGCTTTGTTTCTTTCCTTTGTTTTCCTCCCGCACACAGAAATATCGCCAGTAACAGAGTGCTTTGTACTTAAGCTTGTGTGTGTGTGTGTGTGTGTATGTATCATACTTCTCTGTGATTAACTTTGAAGTCATTTCTTGTCGCTTGAAAACAGGAATCTGGGAATAATAATGCAGACTGTTTCATTATTTTCAACTGACCAGTTGATCAGAATTATATATAATATATACCACAGATTATTGTCTCTGTTGGACAATACATGATAATATTTTAGGAGAAAAATTCCTCTGACACTGGGATTTTAACCCAGGACCTTTGGCTATCCGTGCCAATGCTCTACCAACTGACCTAAGCCAGAGTTCACTTCACAGAGTTCATTCCCAGTGTCAGAGAAATTTTTCTCCTGTAATATTATCATGATCAAAATTAGTTTCATTTTAATCAACCATAGTGTTCTATTCTTTTAAGGTGTTAAGTCGGCTTGGGTGTCGCAGTTAGTATCGATCTGGCTTTCTGTACCCAAGGTTGCGGGTTCGATCCCTGCCCAAGTCGATGGCATGAATGTGATAGGCCCTTGTCAGTAGATTTACTGGCATGTAATAGAACTGCTGCGGGACAAAATTCGGCACACCGGCGACGGTTACAGGGCAAAGTTGCAGTATATCCCCGTCGTTATATAATCATATACCAACCAACCAAGAGGTTATATACACCTTCTAAACTAGCACTAAACTCCGTGGCGCTACATCCCTGGAGGGACTTGGCCTACCACCCGACCGCTGCGTCATCTCCCGTAGGCAGATGGCAGGATTGGGGGCATGTGGTCAGCATGCCGACACCCACGGCCGTTAATGGTGGTTTTCTTGACCGGAGCCGCTACTTCTCTATCAAGTAGCTCCTCAATTGTGAATCACGAGGCTGAGTGCACCCCTACCAGACCTCCCTACCTCAGAAAAATCCGAGGAGGTACCGGGAATCGAACCCGGGCCGACGGATCTGTAGTCAGCGACGCTAACCACAAGACCACGCCGGCGGACTTCTCTCACTAAAAATATATGTTATGTAAATAGTGTTCTTTATTTTTTAAACCATGTTATGATGGCATTTTAGATCATTATAGTTAATAATTATTTTAATTCAATCCAAAGCTAGCAAGTGTGTTTTCAAAACGTTCATGCTGAGAATAGTTCTGTTGTTTAAAAATTTATTCACAGGGTTCTTTGTATGCACTATATAAGTGTGTATACTAAGTTTCATGAAAATCTGATGAAGCGTATTCGAGTTATTGCGCGTACAGACACACGGACAGACAGACAGACAGACGGACAGACGGACGTTTTCCCGACCCCACACAATCTCATCAAGTACCATACTGGCACTTAATAATGACTCTACATGTTCAGTAATAGAGTTGTTTAAGAAGTTTAGTGAGCATGGGTGTTCTGTGTTAGAAATTTCGGACTGCCTAGGTAAGTTGACATAGATTTACTCACGTCTGAAACAATTACCTCTGTTAAAATTACATAACATTTCTGGGAATGCCACGTCCTATAATTGCCAATTAACTTCTGTGATCTTGCAAAGACATAAAATGTTCTTGTTCTCTTGAACTGTATAGTTGGGCTCATTTTCTCCGACCTATCTTTCCACTCAGTTTCCTTTTGATATTTTCTTTCATGTACAATTGCGAAAGACTGTAAAAGGAATCTGAATTCTATCATAAGGGTAATTATTTTTACACGCTTCAGCAATTTACATGCAATTTGCAGCAAAAAGCCCGGAAAATGAAGTGGAAAATATGAACTTCTCTTGAACAACAATACGGGTGCTTGAATGTTATAAGTGATTACCACATATAGACCATGGGCTACCAATAGCAAACCCTCCCCCCCCCCCCGTGGGATTTTCTGGGACACATATTTTTTTGTTGGTATTGTCGTCTAGTTTAAGATTTTAGTTGTTTGCCCCTTATCAATTACAGTATTTACCCGGAAACCCCGGAAGACCACGGAAATCCGGAGAAAATGGGTTTGTTTAGATTTTTTATTGTTCTTTGCCCCTAATATTCCCAGGGAATTTCTGACTCACATATTTTTGTACGTATTGCCATCTAGTTTAAGGTTTCAGTTGTTTTCCCCTTAAAAATTACAACATATCCCCGGAAAACAACGTATATACGGAGAAAATTACTATGTTTTAGTTTTTAAATCTTTGTTCTTTGCTCCTAATATTGAAAGGGAATTTCTGACTCATATGTTTTTTGTTGCCATTACCATCTAGATTAAGATTTCAGTTGCTTGCCCCTTATCAATTACAGCATATCCCCGGAAAACTCCGAAAACCAAGGAAATCCGGAAAAATTGACTTCGTTTGAATTTTTGAAAATCTTTGTTCTTTGCTACTAGTATTCAAAGGGAATTGGCAAATCATATGTTTTTGTGTTGGCGTTGGCATTTCCATCTAGATTAAGGTTTCAGTTGTTTGCCCCTTACCAATTACAGCATATCCCGGGAAAACCCGGAAAACCACGTATATACGGAGAAAATGACGGATTTTTGTGGTTTTCGGAGTTTTCCGGGGATATGCTGTAATTGATAGGGGGCAAACAACTGAAACCTTAATCTAGATGGGAATACCAATACAAAAACATATAAGTCACCAATTCCCTTTGAATACTAGGAGGAAAAAAGTAAGATTTAAAAAATTAAAACAAAGTAATTTTCTCCGGATTTCCGTGGTTTTCCGAGTTTTCTGGGGAAATGCTGTAATTGATAAGGGGCAAACAACTGAAACCTTAATTTAGATGGCAATACCAACACAAAACCATATGAGTCACCAATGCCCTTTGAATACTAGGGCAAAGAACTAAGATTTTAAAAAATTTAAACAAAGTCATTTTCTCAGGGTTTCCGTGGTTTTCGGAGTTTTCCGGGGATATACTGTAATTGATAATGGGCAAACAACTGAGACCTTAATCTAGATGGCAATACCAACAAAAAAAATATGAGTCAGAAATTCCCTTTGAATATTAGAAGGAAAAACAAAGATTGAAAAATAAAACATTGTCATTTTCTCCGTATATACGTGGTATTCCGGGTTTTCCGGGGATATGTTGTAATTGGTCAAGAGGCAAACAACTGAAACCTTAAATTAGATGACAATACCAACAAAAATATGCGAGTAAAAAATTCTCTGGGCATATTTGATGCAAAAAACAAAGACAAATTAAAACCAAGTCATTTCTCCGGATTTCCGTTGTTTTCCGGGGATATGCTGTAATTGATAAGGAGCAAACAGCTAAAAACTTAATCTAGATGGCAATACCAACAATAAATATGTGATTCAGAAATTCCTTGGGTATAGTAGGAGCAAAGAACAAAGAAAAATTAAAAGAAACTAGTTTTCTCCGGATTTCCGGGGTTTCCGGGTAAATGCTGTAATTGATAAGGGGCAAACAACTAAAATATGAAACTACATGTCAATACCAACAAAAAAATATATGAGTCGGAAAATCCCGGGGGGGGGATGGGGTGGTATATAGTAGCCCACGCTCTAATACTGTTATAGAATTAGGACAGTTAGTTCAACAATTAAGTGTCAAAATGCGGAATAATTTTGGATAAAGTTGTTGGACCTACAATTCTAGTAAGATAACAAATGACATATTATAATGCGAAGGGACTTTGTTTTTTGGTAAAATAAAATGGCTGATTTCGCTGTTAACTTCCTTCTGTTTCATTGGGTAATTCGTGGGATAAAATATGTGCAGTACCTGATTTCTATATTCTTCTACTCTCTTATGAATCGTCATAACTTTACGGTTTTGGTATGATTTATACATAAATATAACGATAAATATATTCAAAATTACTTTTATAGTAGGCTACCTCAGATAACCATTTTCAAACAGAAGTGCCAACAGCCGTGGATAAAATATGAAATCTGTTGAGTCTTTGTCGCATTTGACCATAGATTCATACACCTATCGATAACTTCTCGGAAGCCATATAAATAGCAGAAAAAAGTCAGAGTCAAAGCCATTTCAACTTCCATTACTAAGTCACACTAAAATTTTTCGTTTGTATTGAGATTTTCTCGAAAACCGATCTAACGATTAACCATCTCAAACTAAATTTTATAATCTTGCATAGAGAATAATATGGCTGTGAATGAGACTTAAACTAGTTAAGTGCGTTCGTTCAAAGCGGCCGCTAATTTTTCGCAATGCAAAGATTAGATAAAGTTATTTGAGCTCTCCTCTTGTAGCAGGCCCGGGTTCGATGTGATACGAATATTTGGCCACTTTAGGCCCTTATGATCCTCGAACATCACTTATCTGTCATTATCATCTTCATTCCGTCCACGCCTTGTCGGAATATGAGTGTCTCTGTGAATGGTGTCTCGCATTCGTGATGCCTCGAAGGTGGCCAGGCATTGGGCTGATCACCCATCATGGGAGACCCTCCATGTCCTTTACTGATCAAAACAGTATGTTACCCAAAGGTAATCACTCTCCTGACAGGTCGCGGACCGGTAAGGACCGGGGATGTGGGCCACATAAATGTCCCTGCAGCTAGAGAAAAAGAGAGAATACTTTATTAATAATTGGTATTAAGATTATTAGGAAAACTGTAGTTAATTATATCAGAATGTGTAATATTTAATTAATTAAAATTATTAAGAACAGCTTTATTTATTTGTATTAACCGTGGTTTTCAAATTGTTAAAAATAACTGTGTTTATATTTGAATAAGTAATACTTCATTATTAACTATAATTAAAATGTTTGTGAATAACTGTACTTATGTGTATGTAATTATGTATGATCACTAGGGCAAGGAATTTAATTACCATAAAATAGTGAAAAAATTAAAATAAAAAATTCATTTATGACCTAAATATGGTGAAAAAATGACCCAATATATAGGTTATATATAAAAATGACCAATAAACTTACAATTACTACTTATAATTACTTTTTAAAGTAATAAATTGCTAAATACAGTTTAATGGATGGCAGTGCGTTATATATTAAATTACATTATAAAACACACTTATTTTGTTGCCAAAGAAGTAAGTAAATTTATAGGCTACTACTTAGACACCCTTAGCGAAAAGGAAATTCTTTGCAAAAAATGACATATCTCTTGAAAATGACGAAAAATGCAAATTAAAGCAAAAAATGCAAAAACGAATTGCCCTTATTTAATCAATTATTCGTGATACTCATTTATATATATATACGAGCTATATTTTAATCTTCATATAAAAAAGATTCAAAATCATCAAATGCCTTGCCCTAATGATACTATTTCATGAGTTAAATATGTGCAATATTTATACAAAAATGCACTTTGCGAAGTCTAGTACTTAAAGTAGGCCTACCTGATTTCTGTATTTTTCTGCTCTCTTAGGAATCGTCATAATTTCAGATTTTGGCATGATTTGTATATAAATATAATGATAAATATATTTTTCGAAATTAGTATTAAAGTACTTCCGATAGCTATTTTCAAACAACAGCCAAGTGCCAACAGCCGTAGATAAAATATATCTTTGCTTGAGTATTTATTAGGTATGATTTTTGTTAATTGAATATGCTTCATAATTTAATATACTTACTTCATTATTAACTTATTACTTAATTATTAACTTATATTGAAATTGAAAGCGGTAACTGTAATTATTAAGATTTTATAGTATCATTCACAAGTATAGTGAACACAGCTGTTTTAATAAGGGTAATTTTCGAGCCATGGCACACTAGACATAAAATATATTATTCATTTAGGTTAAGATACGTTGAAAATATACCATTCTTATCTGCACACTCCCGAATACTGCATATGTGTGAATGGAGAATGGAGATAAACGCTATCAGTATAGAAAGCATGAAGCTAGCCCCGGTGTTTGAGCACACCACAATCCAATGTCTGATCATG
This sequence comes from Ectobius pallidus, assembly GCA_964059195.1. NCBI lineage: Eukaryota > Metazoa > Arthropoda > Insecta > Blattodea > Ectobiidae > Ectobius > Ectobius pallidus. Next base: position 44,626,981 of record CAXKWD010000004.1, on the reverse strand, counting down.
CATAGAGTCTGTCAGGCAAAGAAAACACTTGTTATGACTTTCCGCTGAAGGCTTGCAGCTCAGATACGGCGGTACTAACACAAACTGTACACAGCTTCCTCTTCCTCGCTTCCAGTTTATAGCTGGTTCAAGATAACACCCAAACCAGATTATTGGATTTGCCATGAAGAGGCGTCATTCTCAGTATCCGTTCTCTCGCCAAACAAATATGTACGCATGCGCATATGCATAGTGTCCAGTCCCGTATCATTTGCCTCCGTCCTCTTGAGAAAACACTGGAAAGAACTCAAGAGAACTAGAGTCCCTGTAGTCTACTGCTAGAGGCATAAGTAGAGCTCTGAATTTTATGGAAAATCATGTTTTTAATAATGCACTGCATTACATGCAACAAGACACGAAAGAAATAACAGAAAATTGATGGTTTCTTTTGCGTATTGTTGTATATTTTGTTAGTTTTGCGATAATGCATCATATTTGCTTAGTATTAAAATACTAGCAGGTGCCCGCGGCTTCGTCCGCGATTATTTACTCAACTGTTAGATGTTTTTTTTTAAATAATTTATTTAACAGAAAAATAATCACATCATATTTAATAACACTGACATCGTTTTTACATAAATTGCATGAATTATATAATATTACTTTTAATTATGTTGTTTCAAGTTGTAAATATAAATAATTAGGCCTATAACAAACACTCATGCCCGATTCGGGACTGGAACCCACAGCCTCCTAAGAACGAAGCGATCTATAATTCTCTGCGATATATTGATGCAATCGCGATACATTTATTTCCAACTTCTGACAAAGAGCGGTCAAAGCCACCTGCAATTGATTTGACAAATGAAATGTATTACTGAAAACTGATGCTTCGATTCACGTTTTCTGCCAGTTTTTCACTCATAACTCGCGAACTAAAGTGAAAATTAAAAATCCGACTTCGAGGTGCATTCGGCCACCCTTCAGTCCATCTGTGTTTAAAATTTCATATCTCTGCATGCAGTAGATTTTGCTGGGCATCGTATTTGTCGTATTTGTTCCATCAATTTGAAGTCTGCCTACTACAAAATGCTGTACTACCCCTTGCAGGTTAGGCATACGTCGACAACTCTCCGGATATGCGTGTAGTCTAAACGATGTGTTGCAGGCGTTTACAGCGGGGAGAATGAAACTCATTTAAAAGCTTAGTTTCTTTCGTCAATTTCCCGTTCATTTTGTCATGCAGGAAACTTGAACATCCTGTTAACTTAACCTACCTGCATATTTTTCTTTTTTGCAGCTCACGTGCTTCATTATATCAAGCTCTCTATCATTTTGATATATTTTATTACTGCAGACAATGGATTTCAATCATATTTGCTAGAATTCAATCGTACTTTAATTAATTGAGAAATGAAGAATTAAGTGCAAAATAATTAAAACATTATGTTTATTAACATTTGTATGCGAAACATTCATAGGCCTAACTAAACGATTAATAATTATAATGATACAGATAAAAGTCCGGCTTTGAAGTGAATTCCACGATTAAAAGGCGCCACTTGGGAAAAACGACCTCAGATTCGAGTTCCCTGGTCCAGAAAACCCCTGCATAGTGAGCTTCGTCCAAATCGAACAATGTTTGACCATATTTAGGCCTATATTGATTATCCCTCTTCCGTCTATGTTGTAAATTTCAGGTATCTTCAATCAACTCAATGATTAGGGTTATCCATAATTTAAAAAATCCAAAAATTCAAAATTACAAAATCGAAAATCCAAAATTTAAAAAATCAAAAAATCGAAAATTAAAAAATCGAAAATCCAAATTTAAAAATTCAAAGATCAAAAAATTAAAAAAATCAAAAATTAAAAAATCCAAAATTCAAAATTCAAAAATTAAAAGATCCGAAATTAAAAAGTCCAAAAATCCAAAACTAAAAAAATTAAAAATCCAAAATAAAAAATCCAAATATTCCAAATTCTTAAACTCAAAAAATTCTAAATTAAGAAATTAAAAAATTCAAAATTAAAAAATTAAAAATCCAAAATCCAAAATTTAAAAATAAAAAATCCAAAATAAGTAATCGAAAATAAAAAATTCAAGACCCCAAAAATAAAAAAATAAAGATCTAATATTTAAAAAATCCAAAATTACAAAATTAAAAAATTAAAAGATATAAAATTTAAAAAATCCAAAAACCAAAATTTAAAAAGTCCAAAAACCCAATATTAAAAAGTCCAACATTCCAAAATTGGAAAAATCCAATAATCCAAAATTGAAAAAATCCAAACATTAAAACAAGTTTCACTTCTGTCGCGTGGTGTTCCACGCACACTTTTTTTTAAAAATGTTATTTTATTTTCTATTTCAAGCAAATTCGTACTTTGCAGATTCCTTAGCTGTAGTGTAATATAGATTGCAGTATTATACATTATATACCTATTTTCGGGCTGAAACATTCAAATTCTGGCAATATTAGGAAAATCTGAAATATCTCACATACATCGTAACTGTAGAGAATTTGGCTTGTACAAACTACCTATTATCTATGGAAGAAGTGCATGGTCTTTCCAGTGAGGGTAGTACTCGCAGAGTGGATATTATAGCCTTCACTCCTCAGTCATCTGAAGGGCATATAATCGATCCAACCGTAAGATTTGAGTCCCATGAGGATCAGCCGGAGGAGGTGAATGAGGAGAAGAGACGATTTTATGATCCCACCATTAAGTATTACAAGGATAAATACCATCTAACATCCATAACAGTGACAGGGTTAATGATTGGAGCACGTGGTACCATCCCAAAACTGCTGTTTGACTTCTCCAAAAAGTTCGGCCTGCACAAAGCCATCCTTACAGAAATATCACTGGTGGCATTGAAAGGGTCTATTGCCATATTTCGCAATAATACCTGTGGACCATGACTTCTAATTTTTAGTAGTTATATATATACTAATTGTTAAAGCTTCATTATTAATTTAATCTGTTTTCTTTTCAGTTTAAATTTATATATATGTTGTTGGTACTCTTTGTCAATGGCAACCTGCAGGTGCAGCAGGAAGAAATAAAATAAAAGAACAATCAAAATAATAAATTTAAACTCTCTTGTGTTTTAATAAAAGGCAGCGAGCGATTTTTTGAGATTCCAAAGCAATGAAAACCAACCACTGCAATTTATAGTCAACTCCGTGTGTTGTCTATCGATGTGGGGTGGAGAAATATTCAAATCGGGAACTGTAACATCGTTTATGCCATTAGTAGGCATTGTATTGCTGAAAGGAAACTGAAGGAGTGGCTAGAGGTGGGGGATTCAATGACGTCATCTTGTTAATGAGCTTCATTGTGTGAACGATACTCGGGAATGGTTGCAATTTCACAAACTGGCTCTTGTACGGATTCTGTACTTCGTTAGTCAAGTATGTAATATGACTAAAATACTATATCGATCAGCTAACTAGTCCACTAAGTTGATTTCAAGGTAAAGCACAGCTGACTTCTGAACAAGCTATTAACATTACTTAATTGGCTAATTCTGTCCACCGCTGTGGCTCAGGGGATGCGTTCAATCCTCTCACGCAGCGGGCCCGGGTTCGATTCCTGGTCGGGACAAGTTACCTAGGTGGGGTTTTTTCTGGGGTTTTCCCTCACCTTTGAGACAAATGTCGGGTAACTTTAGGCCCTTGTGGTCCCCAGATATCATCTGGCCGTCATTATCATCTTCATCCCATCCTCGCCTTGTTTGGAATGAGTGTGAGTGTGAATGTTGTGTCTCGTCCTATGTGTTCGTATTGTCTCGGAGGTGGCCCCGGCATTGGGCTGATCACTCATGCGGGGAGGCCCTCCATGTCCTTGTCTGGTCAAAAAAGTATGTATGTGATCCAAAGATAATCCCTCTCCCGACAGGTCGCGGCTTGGGTCGCTTAAATCCTAAAAGGGAGAGGTGAAACTACGATCAAGAAAGAAAGAAAGAAAGAATTGGCTAATTCTTAAATGTGTGTTTTTAGTGGTCGAGTGGTTAGAATGCGTCTTGGCAGGTTCAGACCCTTCTAATGTGAATGAATATTCTACTCATTTCAGTATCCATTTCAATATGACGAAAGGCAGTAAAGACATATTTTTAAATCGTCTGCTTACACATTAAGAATTCTTTAGATACTTCTTTGAACAACAGCCAGTTAAAATAATATAAGATATTATAAATATTATTCTTTTTGTTTCACAGGCTAATTCAAAATATTTTAATAGACGTACATTAACTTGTAAAGAGCCGAATTTGCATATTAATTTAAGCAATCGTCAACAATATTTTTAGGTGAAAAATGTTTATTCCAGTAGCAGTGAAAAGGTTTAACAATTAGCCGAACGAGCAAGATGCTTGTGTTTGGTACAATTCAATTAATTTCGACACATAAAAATTAATGTAATATCCGACTCATTTGTATTATAGACAACATAATTTATGGTTTTACAGTGTTCATGACGAACTGTTAGATATTTTAATTTAATTTATTTAACAGAAAAATGCCCGTAATTATAACATTATATTTATTAACACTTACATACTTTTTATAAAAAATGGCATGAAGTGCATCATTTTATTCTTAATTAGATTGTTTGGGTTTAGTTTCCCACTCTACTGGATTTCGGCACGCGATGTTCGGCGTTGGTATGCGGTCTCTGGCTTGCAGACCAACACTCCCATTGGCTCCCAACGACCTTGCATGTCATTGGTCTGTTCCATACGGTCCTGCAACCTCTACATAAAGCTAAATAATGCAAAACACTAACCACATTAGTTAAGTGCGCGAGCGGAGGCGGCAGCCGAAGCGAAGCGCCCTTGCATTTTAGAATAATGTACGATACACTGTTTGTCGGTTTCGAAAATGTGGCATATTATATCTTCCGGAGGGTTGTCTGACCATTATCACGTTGGCAGCTGATTCCAGCACCACGTGACCCATCGGCTTCTTCCCAGCATGCACCTGCGCTGTTTCTAGCAGCTGATTCTTTATTATTGTGATTCCAATCTGAGCGCCATTTTAGGTTAGTTTTTTGTGAACTTCTTACCGATTTTACCCATATTTAAAATATTCTTAGAAACAAAATGTGCCCTTATATGGATTCTAAAACTTCTGGAGAATAATATTACATGAAATTTTGCCGTTTTACGTGACTAAAAAACAAAGTTAACGAATCCAGTAGAATGGGAAACTAACCCCGATTGTTTTTCCATAACAAATATAAGTAATTAAACGAATAGAACGAATCATGTGTTTCCGTACGGGCATAAAGATTCGAAATGAAACGACTCGTGAACCTTATGCATATCATGCATAAACATTTAAAACAATTGACAATTAAAAACTAAAAAAATCCCGGTTTGGATGTTCATTTCACGATTAAAGTGCGATGCTCGGGGAAAAAACACCTCAGATTCGAATTCCCTACCCCAAAATATTCTCGCATAATGAGTTTCGTCCAAGTCATTCTCATCTTTAAATATATATAGTTTTTAGAATTGTTTTGCTTTGGCTGTGTCCTATTGGCACCCTTAATTCATCTCTAAACTAAAACTAAACTCCGTGGCGCTACATCCCTGAAGGGACTTGGCCTACCACCCGACCGCTGCATCATCTCCCGTAGGCAGATGGCAGTATTGGGGGGCATGTGGTCAGCATGCCGACACCCACGGCCGTTAATGGTGGTTTTCTGGACCGGAGCCGCTACTTCTCTATCAAGTAGCTCCTCAGTTTGGAATCACGAGGCTGAGTGCACCCCTACCAGACCTCCCCCAGAAAAATCCGAGGAGGTACCGGGAATCGAACCCGGGCCGACGGATCTGTAGTCAGCGATGCTAACCACAAGACCACGCCGGCGGACCCTTAATTCATCTCATTTCCCCATTAATAACCATCCACACCCTACTGCGATTTGTATATTATATTGCAAGTAAGAACGCTTACTCCCGTCTTTGTTATTTCTCTTTGAACTTTAAGTTCTTGTGAGAAACGGTTTTTATTTCATACGAAATTATTGCGGAAAAATACAAACCCAGTACAACATCGCAGCTTCAGCTGCATAAGGCAAGAACAAAAATATAAAACAGACGATTTTGTAAGTAGAAAATATGATAGTAATGAAGTGTCATGTCTGGAAACAGAAAGAACTCCACAGACAGGCCAGACAGCTAAGGCTGAACGTCATAGAGTGAAGAAATTGTGTTTAGTCGTGTTTCCTTGCGATAAGTCTCTGCTCTGTCCGATGTGTTTACACACGTCCCAACACTTCAATTTTTAATGCCGACTTCACCCCGCAAGAAATAAGGTGTTCATGCAGCTTTTATTTCCTACACTCAGCTGGGAAGCTTTCAATCGGTTTGACGGACAACACATCCGTGAGAAGGGTTTGAAAACCAATAAAACAGTACTTTGATGTTTTGGCTGTACTATTTACTTGGATTCAGCGCTATTAAATAACGATATTTAATTGTTTAAATTATATCTAATTATTTAAAAAACTGTTTTACAAAATTGTGTAAAGTAATAATTGTATTCATAATCATTAATAATAATAATAATAATAATAATAATAATAATAATAATGATTTTACGTAGGCTGACTGACGCAATAATAAATATTATCAATAAAGTTAAGAAATGTGGAACTTAGACCATATTATTTATTTTTAAATCTTTATTTTTTATTTTTTTAAATTTAAATTTAAAAAAGTTAATTAAATTTTAAATTTAAACTGTTGCTATCTGTGATAAGCAATACGTGTAGCATGAGTCTGTGCAGATCAATTAACACGCATCATTAGAGTTCAATTTGGCATATAACTTAGAAGGATTTCCAAACGGATTTCCCACAACAGTCATGATCTTTAAAATAATAGCATCGGTCTACATGGGCAGTTAATTCTGCATTATTTAGTCTTTAGTATCTAGTATTTATTTTGAAGATTCGGAATGCTGTCAATTTTTGTACTGTTTACTCTTACAATAACACAATGATTAATAATGCTATTTAAATATGCCAAAAAAAAAAAAATTCTTTTGAGCTGGTAGCATGTTCTTGAGGCTTCGGAGTAGAAAAAGTAATTTGTTGAGTTCAATGCATGGGTAATGAACATGTTTTTACCAACCTAGTTCAGAACCCACGAATGTTGTAAGTAGCTTGACACTATTATTTCTTTGAAACATTAATTTAAACTAAAGATAATAAGTTGGATTTTGTCCACATTTAGAAACAGATGGTTGGTATTAAACCATTCTTTAGATTGAGTAAGTGTTGTTTCCACTAAACCAGGCTAGTCGAACAGTACTCTGAAAGTGTGAAGTCACTCCCCTGCTTTCCCTCCGATCGTGACCTCCTTGCATGCAATATTATTTGACAAGTCATTTACGTATATCAAACCGATAGCAAATCATAAGACAGTAGGTGGATTTTACTACTCTAATTCAAAACTAAAATGGAGTACCCTAATTTCAAGGCAACGCTTCATCTGTAGTTAATTGCATCACATGTAATGATATAGTTTTTGTTTTTGTTGAGATTTACTCAATACTTTGAAAATGTGGTAGTAGAGGAAGAATATTTCGCTGAATTCTATTTGCACGGCAACTCCAGACCCGATGTAATCTCTTGAGCAGAGCGTCTGCAGAAAAACGTTGCTATTGTGAGCCCAGCGCTACAGCGCGCAATGCAAAGATGAAAAACAAATTTGCATAGCTTTTACAATTTCACGACCACAGGCAGCATCCATATCTATTTAAAACTCCAACATGTAAACATTACAAATTCTCTTTCACGAAACCATCATATACTGGCGCATTTTTAATATCGCCCTACTCGCTATTGCAATTTCGATATAGCTATTACAATCAATTCACTCCTAAATTATTTATAAAGCTGTTCGCTTTCGCATTATTTATTTACAATGCTCATAAAAGTTATTAACAATTCCTAGATTTCCTGTTTGTTTTGTGACATCAGTAATCCATCAGAGTATAAGAAGTAATTAGATTTTTCTTGCGTATACATCAAGACAAAAACATTTAAAAATTCTCACTTATGCACATCTTGGTTCTCTGATGAACTCTGAATATGAAATTAGGCTTAATCGATCAAATAGTCCTCAGTCCGGGTTCTTACAATTGGGTTCTCTCATCAGCGAGCTATCTATGCCTTATAATAGGCTACATGTTTTAATTCTCTTGTTGAATTGGCCAATTGTATATGTTTGTACACGTACTTAAAGGCTTAATGAAATATTTTGACTACTTTAGAATATTTACGCCTAATCGTAGTGCTCCCTGGAGGGGTGAGCTAGTCGGGCGATACGAATGCAAGCACCGGGACTAGACATCATCCAACTGGAGTATTTCATCTTACCAACTCCTCCGATCTTCCTTCGGACGAGCGTGGGTGTATTGGATCCTTCCGTAGGTTGTGAATCGACTCCACATCTCTTCAGGTCTTCCGGGAACGAAAGAACAGTTGAATAATTCTGGTTAAGGTGTATCGTTAGAGACCTACGGTATAGTCCGTTGAAACTTTGCGTGCAAACCGGATGGTGGAGGGTTCGATGAGGAGATGTGGATTTTAATATAAGTTTATTCTTCTTCAGGAACTTTATTCAGGGCCGATCAGTATCTATGAGCAGTTTTGAGGGATAGGCACCTTACCATGGAGAGAGGTTCCATCTGGCGCTGTGAATTGAACTCCGGCTTAGCTCAGTTGGTAGAGCATTGGCGCGAATAGCCAAAGGTCCTGGGTTCAAGTCCCAGTGTTGGAGGAATTTTTCTCCTATAATATTCTCATGTAATGTCCAACAGAGATGATCATCTGTGGTTCATGAATGCTTATAGGCTGTATCTACCTTACCATGTATTTTAAGACTCAATTCTCTAAAAATCCAGAGTGTCAACTTCCAGGAACTCTAAGGGACTCCAAGGTTTATAATAAGGAGCACTTTACTTTGTTTTTGTACTTTTATTCGGTGTACCAAGTATTATGACAATATCAAGTTGAGTCACACAAGCACACATACACACACACATATATAATACAGATCACTGTAGCTTTATAATAATTTTCCGAAGGGCAACCGAAGATTTTAAATTGTGGTATATTTAAGTAGTTCAGTATATTTAAATGAAGTTTTATGAACATTGTATTTACAGCGACTATTCCACTCATACGTTTGACATTGACCAATAACGTTTAGTAATTCCTCGGATATAGACCAATCAGGATAGTTTATCTTATAAAATGCTTGTTATTAATATGAGGATGGGATTTTAGCTGACAAAATCGTGAGCTCGTTACTGGACACGTAAGCATCAATGTTCCGTGATTAATACCTCACATGTTGCCACTAAGCAGCACCAAAACAAATTATTTTGTACAACATAACTTGTTTGAAAATTGAAACAGTATAAATGTACATTGATCAAAAACACAATTTCGATTCGGTGCAAGTCAGTTCGTGTGCTTTTATTCTGTTCTGCTGTTATCTTACTTGAATTAAGTTAACTATGTCTTATGCACCATTGGTGGCACTGGTCACAACATGGTAACTCAAATCGATTCATGGAGGGTTGGTTCATAGTATGCCGTGTTCTCGTAGCTGTTAGTTTTGTTTTTATATAACAAAGCACGAAAGTAATTATTATTTGTATAATCCGTTGCATTTTTATTCATGGAATAGTCTTAATAAATCCAACGGAGTTGACGAGTTTCATCAGATAAATTCGCTCCAGCTGCGCAGTCGCGAATCTATCATTAAACTCGGAAACTCGCGTGGATACCCTTATATGATTCACTAACCCATTTTGACATTGCTAAACGTACATAATTAAGATAAAAGCAATAAAGTATACAATCTATTTCAAAATCACATAATCTATTAAAAAATCTTTCTTTAAATTGTAGGCCTATAACTATGTTACAGGTAATTCGTAAAGACGTATTTGGATTCTATCACTGGGGTAAAATTTCAATTCTACTTTTAAAAATTACATTGCTTTGGACCATCTTTATAAGTTTTCCTAGAATATAGACTTGACGTAGGACAGAGGAGGAAGACATAGCAGGTTTGGTTGTTGGCGGTCGGCGCTTTTGAATTTCCACAACAAGAACTTAGATTGAAGGCAAACACCGGACCTATGTATTGGTTCACTTATCAAATAACTTTTTCAATAAGGAGACAGAAAGTGAAAGTTGGGCTCTGTGAATTAGATTTTGTCGGGTGTCATTTTGTTGAAGACATGATGTTAGCCTGTCTGCCACTGGCACAGTAACAGCTCTTACCAAACTTAGGCGGGACTGTTCAAACTCGTTAGTGTTTCTACCGCAGTTCACCAACACTTCGGTCCAGCATGGATCCTTCGGCATTAATTCTTCAGGTATTAAGGTACGAAGTTGTAGAAGAGTTAAACACAAATAGATTTGTAGAGACCAAAAAAATTAATAATGGAAAACCCTAAAATTTTAATAAATTTCCACGGGACAATAGATACTAATTTAACCGAAGGAAAATGTTATGTACCGTAATTTTAAGTATTTTTAATTTTTAATTTTAAGTCTTCTGTTTATTATGTGCATAAGGATATATTATGTAGTCTGTATTACAATAATTTATAATTATTAATTATTATTTATTTTTTAATACGTTATTCAGAATAATTTATAAATCATGACTCTCATGTAGCTCTTAGATCACAAACAAGATATTAATGTTATGGTATATGTACACCTAAGAAACAAACCAAAACTGAAAATTAGCATTTAGGTAGACAGTTCTTTTCTCTTTAATTTCATACATTCATTTTTAAATCCTGGCTGCTGGTTCCTTAGATGGTGCCCTTTGTCTAAGAACCTTCATTTGGCCATGCCCGTTATCTAGGTATGAAATTTCAGTATTTTTATTCTCCCCTTTCTGGTAGAATTTATCATATTGACTATTAGTTGTTACTGTATTCTAGTAAGTAAGTGGAGTCATGTGATGAGTAATAATGAACTGTTTGAACTTCTGTTTTCTCACTTACCCCTACATGTATTTTCCACGCGTTTTTATACAAGGTTTGCTTTCTTACCAATTTCCCGTAAATCGCTTAAGTATTAAATTATTTCAAACATCACAGTTATTTTATAAATTAATATATCAAGGTGATTTTGGTATCATTTTGAAGCTTGAAATATTCTATAGTGCTTGACGTGGAGAAATTTCGATTCCTGGTCGGGACAAGTTACCTAGGTGAGGTTTTTCTGGGGTTTTTCCTCACCTTTGAGACAAATGTCGGGTAACTTTAGGCCCTTGTGGTCCCCAGATATCATCTGGCAGTCATTATCATCTTCATCCCATCCTCGCCTTGTTTGGAGTGAGTGTGTGTGTGTGAATGGTGTGTCTCGTCCTATGTGTTCGTGCTGTCTCGGAGGTGGCCCCGGCATTGGACTGATCACTCATCCGGGGAGGCCTTCCATGTCCTTGTCTGGTCAAAAAAGTATGTATGTGATCCAAAGATAATCCCTCTCCCGACAGGTCGCGGCCCTGTAAGGCCCGGGCGGCTTGGGTCGCTTAAATCCTAAAAAGGGAGAGGTGAAACTAAGGAAAAGAAAGAAAGAAAAGAAAGAATGAATATTCTACTGTGTTCTAGATTTTTGTTTATAATGATGTGAATAAAAAATATTTTCAGTTAATTTAAATTTATGTAAAAATTTAAAATCTTAAGTATCCCAAAAAACTAAAAGCCAGGAACTAGTGAATTATTCTGTCTACAAAATAATAAAAAAATTTGCGTTTTTATCTTTCAAAGTTTTGAAGTAATCACGTTGCAAGTTTATGCATATAGTAAAAATTTTCAAGAAAACAATTTTTATAAAGAAATTATAAACAATTACAAAAATTAAAAAATGGTATTTAGGTAGACAGTTCTTTTCTCTTTAATTTTGTCATTTCATGTTAAACTGTTAGCCATCTCATGACTCAATATCTTGTACATATATTACTTTAATATTTAGATATGTTAAGTGATTGTTAATACCTATAACCTTAATATACCTTCGGGTAAAATAAGGTTATAACTTGGATAATTAAAAAAAGCATTTTATTGTGAAATATCTAAATATACAAGGTATAATAATAATAATAATAATAATAATAATAATAATAATAATAATAATAATAATAATAATAATATATACGCTCTCAAGGATTCAAGATCGATAAAAATCGATACCACACCAATGTTATAATGAAGATCTGTATCGAAATGGATATAATTCCAATGCAGTTACCTGTAGGCTAATAAACATATTACAGTATGGTCGAACAAACGAGCTGTAGTATTGTACAAATACCTTAATAATGCGTTGAGAGAAGGGCAAGAGTATATTTGGGGCGTAAGAATAATTTAATTTAGATGATTACAGTGTATTCCAGATCAGCGCAGATGTAAGAGCGGGCTGTACAGTGTCTCTTTCCCACGGCCTGTGACTTTAATGCTCCGTTGAGCTTAACCTTAGCATTGTACTGCTGTTCCCTGTTATAACAGAGATCCACGAAACAGAGCAGGGGAAGAGAAAGGAGGGAAAAATCTCGGACTCTGAAAAGGAAACGTAATAAAGGGAGTTTTTGGAGTCTTAAATGAGATTTTTAAGTTGACTGCCGATAACTGTAGGGTTATAAGGTGCAGAGGTCCAGTGTTAAAATCCAGTGAAGAGGACATTATTCCAATTATAGATCTCTTCTTCTTGGAATATAGTTTAATGTAATTTTTTGCACGACGTGACTAATTAGTGGTACTTACGAATATTGTTGCCGTGGATCGTAACTTGACATTCCCGCACGCAATCTGGTTGCTATGAAAACATAAGAAATCTCCGTAGGGTAAAAATGACAAAAAACACAAGTGCCGTAAGTAAAATCATCATAATACAAGCCTTTATGGAAACCGGAACCAAGGCCCCCAGTTTGTGGCGACTTTAACAGGACAAATATTCGGTTCCCATAACAACAAACACCTATTTCTCGCCTATGAATTTCACAGAAAGCTGTATGTCCCCCCTTAAATGAATACGACTCTTTGCTTTGTAAGCTGTCATCATGAAATCATGTCCGAACTACACAGACAGTAGGCCTAAAAGTGCCCGATGTGTAGAAATCAAATTTACAAATGCTGATTGTTTCTTTCTTATGTGCAACATGTTGAAATCTCCGTAGATTGACATTTTAATTTCAAAACATGTCACTTAGCGACTGCTGTTTCTGGCGCGCTGGTGCTTCTGAAAGTTCATTAATTTTACAAGAACCAGCAACAACAAATAGGACCAGTTATTGCGTCATTGTAAAAGTGATACATCTCTCATAATTAATTTTTCTGGGAAAAAAAATCGAAGGGGTTTTTATACGTACATCCCACCACCGTAACTTTTGAAATATATCTAAAGGTATTTAGATCGCAATAAGAGGGCAGAAATATTAATTGGTAGAAAAAGGTTTTAGAAGAAAGATTAAGTGGAGGAAAATAAAATTGATTGTATATTTCGTTTTGTTTTTGCTGCTTCTAAAGTATTTGTGAGATGGAAGTAACATAGCCTCACTTTGCACGCAGCTCTATAATTAATATTTTTAATTACATTGTAGCCTGGCCACTGTTAATTTGTAACGTACAGCTACAGGCTGGAGGTCAGTCTTTCCACCTCACAATTAATGTCAAAGTTTACAAACGGGAAATGCGCCTTCTGCCGAAAAAAAAAAAAAATCTGTTTAATTTATTTACGACTTGTGAAAAGGCGGAAGTTGTTAAAACCTTCTAAAAATTTTGAAGAGATGTGATTAAAACGTAATGTAAGGTATAATCTTGTCGTTTCACACTAGCATAAGGATTTCTCATTAAAAAACTGAAACACGAATAAATTAAAACTGTGATTTTGTAAAGGATCTTTAAACGCCATCAGCATCCTCTAAAGTTCATCAATCTGTAATTAAATTGACTTCAAATAGGCCTATAGCTATAAGTCTCGAAAATCGCATACGCATTATCGTAAGTTATAATTTAATACTAACGATTAACCTGATAATTATTTTGCTGTTAAAATTATCATAAGTACCCTCTGGGCACCCTATGGATCTCAAGGACTGTTTATAGGAAGCATTTTACATTAATAGTTATACTGGTAATAATTTTTTCATTTTTATCAAATGATCCACAGTAGTAAAGTAAGCTTTTTCTACCCTAGTTTATTCTATTAACTTTTTCTTCGCAAGTTCTAAAATGCTAGTCTTAGCTGAGGACAACATTCTAGTATCAAAATATTATTGTTTATGGATAGACTATGTGAAATAGGTATGTGCACGGAAACTTTCCTATGTTTATTTGTTTCTTCTAGTGTTTTCTTTATTTAAAGATTGCATTGAATCTCCTTCCATATCAGCCCTGGGTGAGCCAATCTCTTATATGTTTGAATTCAAGTCCGAACACACGCATAAGGGTATGAACAACGCTAAGCCTAGGTGAGCGGTGTAATAGGGGTGGAGTATGGGAACATTTTATTTCAATGGCTGGAGGGCGTGTCTCAGAACGTATGTCCACACCAGTCCCTGAATGAGTCTAACTCATATTGGTTTGATGTCAAAAGCCTGGTACTCAAACCTATGAACACAGGTCGGTCTGAGGTTCAGCAGCGAAACCCTCTCCTGAAAGACAAATATTAAGTGGAGGGTTAGCCTCTGCTGCGTGTCCTACGTGGGCGGAAAAAGGATAAGGGGTGGGGAGTGGGCCTGGTGGATCAGGTCATGATCGTAATAATTATATATTCCCTTACCTACATAAATTACTGCGCATTGTATCGGAAAGATTCCATGCACTCGACTGTATCTGTGAATACGTAACTGTAAGATGCATATATCCATTTTTTAAATATTTCATTTTCTATTTTATTTTTCATTATACCTTTGTCAAACATAATAGAATCATTACTTATGCCCGAATGAGCAAAAACTCGTGCTCGGGCACAGTTCAGTACGGTAACAGAAAATGTAATGACTATTGGAATTACTAACAAAAAATTTAGAGTAAAGTTACTCTACATACAATGCATACACATACATACATGGTACGTACAAATATACATGCCAACAAGGCTTAATCCAGAATTCTAACAATTACATTATCACTATGGATTACTATATGTAGTATACAGTGTACAAGAAAGCGTAACATTGTCAAGACATAATATTTAAGATATACTGCGTGACAGTTTTTAGAAATCTTTGATTGCAATGATTGCAGATTAGGCATTTTTTTTATAATGAACACACAAAGCCCTATTATACCAATTATTAAAATATGAGTTTCTGCTGTAATAATAATAATAATAATAATAATAATAATAACAATAACAAATGCAATCAACCTGTGAAATAATATCTTTCATTACTCTATTCAGTTATTTCTTCTGTTGTATATGAAAAAGTATATTTTTGATGGGTAGACTCTAACTCACTTATTACGTGTCACCTATGCAATTCACGAGTTTATTTCTAACAAAGATTGTGACGTCCAGATGGTAATATCTCTCGGTTGAGTTATTTCAACACAAAGGAAAGAGTTGTGCACATTTTTTTGCACGGGAACTTGGCCTGAAATGACTTAAATGGCTTTCTGCGATGTGACGTTAAAGTAAATCTCTCCTGATTTAGATAGGAGTAAGCTCCTGGTGTCGCTCTGCACTGGATTCTGCTTCATAAGGAATTAACTCATGTCACTATGTCAACCTCCAGCATACAGTATTGATAAAAAAAATCTCGCACAGATTGTACTAACCTATCCGATGACATTGAGCTCTACCTGACATATTGATAGGTAACAATTCTAGTGATAGGCGAAGAGATGTGAATAAATGTTCACAACTGATGTCATTTTTAATTCCCACGTTTTATTTGAATGGACTTTATTTTTTGGTGAAATAAAATGGCTGGTATAGCTGTTAACTTCCTCCTGTTTTGGTGGGTATTTCGTGAAATAAAATGTGTGCAGTATTTACAAAAGAATGTCCTTTGCACCGTCTATTAAATAAAGTAGTCCTACCTCATTTCTGTATTCTTCTGCTCTCTTATTTAAAGTACAATACTTTTTAAGAAAAGAAAAAGAAAGAAAAGAACCAAATATTTATTTAGAAATACACTCGAATGAGCAAACTGCTCGTGCTCGGGTGTAGTTTCAGAACATCAGAGTGGAGAAAGAGAAGAAACAAAGGACAAAGTGAGAAAGAATGACACACTTATAAAAAAGGTGAAAAATGTTATACAGAGCTAGAAAAAGAAAAGACAAATTTATAAAAAGGAGACAAAAAATATTAAACACAAATACATACAATAAATAATAATGAAAATAAATGACTTAAAGCTAATAAAATTACAAAAGAATGTTTTACATACTTATTAAATTTAAAATTGGGGTAAACTGCGAGATCGGGGTATCTACTGATCATAGAAGCGGGGACCAAAATTAATGCTATGGTTTAATCCTGCTGATGTGAGACATTTGGGTTCTGATAGAGGTAGATTATTATTTCTTCTAGTGCTGTATGTATGGTCATCGGATGTGTATTTTGCACGATGTTTGTGAAAATATTTTAATAAAGAAAATTTGTAGGGTTGGTCAAACTTAAAAACATTAAATTCCGAAAATATTAGACTAGTTGGGTCGTCAATGTGTTTTCTTAGACAGAATTTTATTATTCTTTTTTGTAAAAGACAAAGTGGTTCAAGAGTAGTTTTCGCTAATCCTCCCCAGGCGAAAATGCCATATTGCATAATGGACTGGAACAGGGCTAGATAAACGGAACGAATAGTAATTTTCGATTAATAGTAATAGTATTTTTCGATTTTGACGTGATTTATATATAAATATTATTCGAAATTACTATTAAAGTACTTCAGAAAGCCATTTGCAAACAGAAATCCAAAAGCCGTGGATAAAATACGAAATCTGTTGAGTCTTTGCCGCATTTGATCATAAAGTCATAGACCTATCGATAACTTCTTGGAAGCCAAAGAAGTAGCACATCTTTCGGTAGCATTGTAATGTACGGTTATACAAATAGAGGCGATTGTAATTTAGTTGTGAGTTACCCGCCGTGGAGAATGGATATTACAAGATGTGAACACCATTCTTACGTGAAAATAGTCATTATCCGAGAGGAAAGTGCTAGAGAACATGACAAAGTGATGATGGAAGCTTTGGGGAATATTGCCAATCCATACCGAACTATAAGAGATCATGGGTTGGGTATATGTGCTTTCATGCTTCCAACACATTAGAGTGGCACATTGCAGTCGCGTATGGAATGTTTACGGATGTATGTTTTCTTCACTGTCTCACATCTAGTTCCCATAATCTGCATTATACATACATTCCATATCCCTGCCCCTTCATTTGTACATTTCAAAAGTTTAAAAATGGTCTCATATTTTAAAAAAGAAAAAATAATTGCCATGACTTATGCCCACCCTCATATATATATATATATATATATATATATATATATATATATATATATATATATATATATATACACTACCGGAATATATGATATATGACCTATTCATTAACACCTAAGAATCTTTCCTTTCGAAATAGACTATAGGGTTCTTTTTGGTAATGTGAAGTTTTTATGTGGAAGAAAACAGGTTTGTTTCTCTGCCGAAAATTAGGTGCGAATTTAAATTGTAAGATTCCGAAAAGTGAAAAGTGAACTGAAATTTGTACTGAAACTATAGAAGGCTTGGGAAGTAGTACAGCGTTTACTTTGGGCAGCCCTTACTAAGCAGTAGTGAGCAGCAGCAAATCACGTGGTAGGCCTACATCTAACTACCTGTTCAGCCACAATCACTATATCAGTGATATCTTGGTCCTATTATGTAAGTTTTTCTCTTGGAAATCAATTATGGATCCTATTAAATAAAAACAACAATGATAATAATAACAAAGATAATATCGATAATAATAATAATAATAGCCTGCAAAGTTTTTCAACTTCGGAGGAACTAAATATCGGACGTACTCGTGCGATCCGAGGGGCTCGAAAACTTTACCCTGTCAGCAGCATTGCAAAATGGAGAACAGGTCTTCAATTAATTTTCCTTGACCTAGAGCGAGATCTAAGGGATCTCGAGTAAGCGAGATTTCAATTTAAAGGGGATAAATTTATGCTTACTATATCCTTCAGTTACTCTGACCGCCAGATAAGAAGCTAGAAGAGTTTGTTAAGATGATAATATACCAGATAAGCGGTATCCAATTGAAGGGTTCATGTATTTAATTCTCCCAACCGATTTTCCCCTCCACGCCATTCGCTAGAAGAGAAAACCTAGAATTTCATCGTTCGTTTTAAGACCAACCTATCAGTTCTTTTGAATTATTTTTGCAGGTAAAATGACACCTCCTCATCATTGGACCCCTTTGCCGAACTTAAAGAATTGAATATATTTTGTAAGAATAAGCAGGTGGACCATCACATCTTTTCTTGATGCCTGAAGAACCTTTGTGTTGAGGGGCAATGAATAACCTTCGAAAGGACCTGATTTGAGGAAGGAACAGAGTTTACATGACAGAGGCACAAAATCACATCGTGGGTTCTTAAACAATTTAATAAGCGAAATGGGGCCAACGATATGCCTTCTCTTCCGAAGGAAGGCATGCACTCATTCATGTTCAAATCCGCACATCTTAAGTCTTTTTATAATCACCCAAGCATAAAGATGGTTATAATGATAAAAAAATCAAAGTAAATATTATTTTCTTTTATTGTTACCTTATGGTCAAAATTAAAAAGCCGATTTCTGCAATCTTATAAAATCTAAAAGTCTCTGCTGAAAATAATTTTAAAATATTTTACCATGCTCTTTTCTTCTTGACTCTTCCCGCCTTTTTAGCTATACAAAACAGCATAACAACACACTGAAAAACAGAACAATATACAATATAATATTCAGTGCACACATTCGGTTGTGTTCGAGTTTAATATATTCATAAAACACAGAGCGACTGAATCTATCATTATTTATACGTTCACATGAAAAGTCAAAACTAACTAATTGTTATTGAAACATACAAACATAAATTCATTTTTAAAAACAATAACTTCCCTTCATCGCATTTGAAACAACTCCATTTTTATTGCATACATACAACAGTAGCTGATGATTTATTTTCCTTTGTTTCATTCGTCTGCCTTCGCCTTCTAGCTCTAAATTTGTCAACACTATGGGTTCGAACATCATGAAGGTTTACCACAGGAAAAACGAACCAGGAGAAGAAGCTCTATGAACTGATAAAACTGTATTTCAAAATTAAGTGCAACTTCTAGGAGATAGAGATTGTAGGATAAATAGTTGGAGCCCGTGGGACCTGACCTCTCCATTTAGTCACCACATGGAAGCATTTGGAATTAACCAACAGTGCCAGCCACTACACCGTCGTTCTTGTTCTTTGGGAGTCTGTAAGTTTTTACGGAATCATCTTTAGAGTGTTTTAAAACAACATGCTTCTTTTCAGTATAATTTTTTGTTCAAATCATCTGTTTTAACTTATAATGTGTTATTCAGTTTTACCCTATCTATAATGGCAGCCTATAATACATACAGGAGGTCGTTTTGTTTGTTAATGAAATTATACAAACATAACTTATGTGTGTGTCTGAGTGTGTGTAAACTCTATGTCAGCAGGTTGAAACGTGGCTTACGATATGGTCTTGGTGGGTTAAAGCTTGGTGGGGAAAAAAACTTGGTGGGTTAAAATTTGGTGGGTTAAAAGTTAGTGAGTTAAAACAAATTAGAATATTATAGGAGAAAAATTCCTCCGGCACTGGGCTCCGGCTTAGCTCAGTTGGTAGAGCATTGGCGCGAATAGCCAAAGGTCCTGGGTTCAAGTCCCAGTGCCGGAGGAATTTTTCTCCTATAATATTCTCATGTAGTGTCCAACAGAGACAATAATCTGTGGCTCATGAATGCTTATATATCTGTTTTAAAACAAATTAACTAAGAAGATATTATTTAAAGCATTCCTAGAGAATCTCCTTTGTTACGAAAGTAAATTATTTGATACCATTTCATTGTTTACTTCATTATCAGTATTTTTGAACCTTCACCACTTAGCAGAATACTCGAAAACAGAACTGTGGAATGTGGAAAATCGTGTGAAATGGGGGTAACAAATATAAAATGAAATGCTCAAAATGTCTCCCGTTAGCACGGATACATCCGTCAACCCGCCGTCGCATGGACTTCCTGATGAGCTCGTATTATTTTGTTAGTCCTGTTGAATGCGAGTTCGGAAACTCTCTATATTTTACATCGGTGTTGCGTACACAAATAAAAATCTAGTGGAATCTGGTCAGGCGAGCGTGGAGACCAAGGAATTGGAACCGTCTATTCAGAAACTGACGGACAGAGAGGCTGAAATGAGAGGAGCTCCATCGTGCATGAAGTACATGTCTCGTTGTATTCATAATGGCACATGTTCCAAAAGTACAGGTAATTTGTTTTTTTTTAAGAACATTCTGTACCTTCGTCCATTGAGACGATGTGACCTTGCGTACGGTCCCACCAAACAGTTACCAATGATGCCGGGCCAGGTTTGTACATAGATAAATGGGTCTAACCAGGAAATAAGAATTTTCGGACCCAAGTTCATATATTGTGGTTTCACCCTCTATAGGTAAGGAACGTTTACTCAAAGTTTTGGGTCTACTTTTTTGTCACATCCTGTATGCAACTATTACATAATTACACTTACCGCTCCGATGATCATGTTCTACCTTTTTGAACTCTCTATAGTATGTTCTCATATTTTATTCCATCATGCGCACCACAATTAATTGGCATGTATATCACTTGCAAAATATAACGTGCACTGATCATTATGACTGGAATTCAAGATTAAACATCACTATTACACCGCAGTTATTAATTTAGATTCGTAATTAAATGTCTGAAATATTTTGCTAAGCAGGCCAGTTAGTGATGCATAGCAACCTATACCACTGATTCTATATGGTCGTGTTCAAATTAACCTCACGAGTATTAGTAGATTCCTATTTTGTTTAACAAGTTCACTGGAAATGGCATGTTCATAAACTAGAATGCGAAATAGTAATAATAAAATTAGCGATCGTCTATTCAAGGAAAACTGCCCACGCTTCTAGTACAAATTTATTAGCTTCGTTACAATAGCATGGCGAACTCTGAACAACTAAAAGGAAACAATTGGAGGACGTTTTATTCCTAAAGCGTCTAGTGTAGTTTGAATTCTGGTTAATATCAGACCTGGGATTTTAAGGCAAAAATTCTATTTTGTTCCTTACGAAATAACATGAGCATTTTTAAATGTGTGAACGTTACATGATAAATCACTTACATTTATAGAGTTTTATATTGTCCTAAAATGCCTATTTTGACCTTTAGAGTCTATTTTGCTATTTTAGTGCCTAAAATGCCTATTTTGTACATTTAAAATAAAATTCAACTTCTGTAATTTATAATTTCATAATGGACATCCCTCAATGAAAAGCAGAACAGCAGAGGTGGGTTTTTCACAGAAAAATGATTATTCCAAACAATTCTCGCTACAGGAATGCTGACTGACGGGGGAGGGGGAAGATTAAGGGGGAAGGACTACTGTGTCAAGTCACCAGTGAAAGAACATCTGGTTAAGTGAATATAGTTCCTGACGCCTAATTTTGCAGTTAATTCTGTTAAGAATAGGTATACAACGTTTCTTGCAGTAAAAAAAGACCATGTTACAGTTTAATTGTATATTGTAATATTTTAAAGTCTATTTTCTGTCTATCTACACATTTTAAAGCATATTTTAAGCGCCTATTTTCTCTTTTAAAAGCATATTTTCTTGTTTTGAAAGCATATTTTAGGTACCAAAAACTAATTTTTGTAGAGCCTAAAATCCCAGGTCTAGTTATTATTAATGGACTGTTGATTCTTATTCATAACTTCTGCACTTACATCTGCTACAGCGAAAGGTAGGACAGTTTTTGGTGGAAGACTGATGTAGCTATCGCGGAGCCTCATACATAAAATTTCATTAGCAAAACGCATAATAATTTTATTTCGTGAGTCATAGTTGTAGAGGGATTGTTTTAAATTGAGGAAGTAATTTCACTCGCTGGGTACATACGATAGAGTCCAGCCAGCATCAGTAAGCAGCTCTAGAGAGCCGGCTTTACTTGCACCACTCCCGTTTGCAACTACCGCAAGGAAAGCTGAGCAGCAGACCGGTTTTTAAACTCAGTGGTCGTTCCTGTAACTGCAGGGGAGTAATTTTGCAATGCAAGATAATCTTAAGTGTTGTAAATAATATTGTTTTACGGAAGTATGAAGTTCATCGTTATGCAGTTTTCCCCAGTCCCCATTTTCATATCTCTTAGGCCCAAATATTTTCCTAAGCACCCTGTTTTCAAATACTCTCAGATTATGTTCTTCCCGAAGAGTAAGATTAACTGTAAGAAACGTTAAATATCTAATGCTATTGCACAGCCCCTAAGTAGCAAACGATTTAAATTCAATCAACACATAGAGCACATAACAGAGAAGAGTATAAAACTAATTCACGCGCTGGCAAAGTCTGCTAAGATTAACTGGGGACTAAACTCCAGAGTTATGAACACAATTTACAAAGGAGCCATAGTTCCTATACTGTCATATGGAATTCCCGTATGGATTGAATCCCTTAACGCTAAATTCAATGTAATGAAACTTAAACGGGTACAAAGGCTGATCAATATAAAGATCGCTAAAGCTTTTAGAACGACGTCGCACGAAGCATTGTGCATACTAACAAGAACAATCCCGATCAACATTGAACTCTCTGAAATATCCAAGTTCTATTATATAACTAGAGGAATAGTGAAAGGCCCTGCGGGATACACACCCCTGGAAACAGCAACTAATTATAGAGAGTGGCCTCATCCCTCACTAAATGTAAAACTCCATGAGAAAACAAAAGAAGACACATACTCCATCCAAATTTACACAGACGGAAGTAAGACCGAGTCAGGTGTGGGGGCCGGTGTAGCCATCTACAGCCAGGAAGGAGCGTTACAGCAACTAAGATATCGACTGGACAATAGATGTTCGAACAATCAAGCCGAGCAGATAGCGATAATGAAAGCCCTTAAGGAATTACAAAATAATAACGACATAACAGAGAGATCTGTGGCGATCCACACCGACAGCAAAATAACACTTGATCTGCTAAATAATAACTCAAAGCACGGAGCTATAATTGAGGAAATAAGAAGGAACTTACGATCCCTAATAGAAAAAAACTGGAAAATACACTTTCAATGGGTGAAAGCTCACGCAGGGACTGAAGGAAATGAACTTGCCGACCAGCTGGCCAAACAAGCAACACGCAGCCTTGAACTAGAGCCGATATACGACTTACTACCTCTCAGCACAGTAAGAAGAGATCTACATGAGGAATCGATTAACGCATGGGAAGATGAGTGGGCAACCACTACCAACGGAACAATCACAAAGTCATATTTTCCTAATGTCCGAAGCAGATTAAAGTCAAACCTCAAGTTAACGCACAATCTCACAGCAATGATTACAGGTCATGGGAAATTTGGAGAATATTTACACCGGTTCAAGATTTTACAGGATCCAACATGCAGGTGCGGGAGAGATTTGCAGTCTACTGACCACGTTCTTTGGGACTGCGAGTTACTACAATCAGCCAGAGATGAACTCCGCAGAGAAGTGCTTCAATCGGGTGGACGATGGCCTCCAAATAAAAGCGAACTTGTTATAAAACACTTAAAATGTTTTTCCCAATTTGTAAATAAGATAGATTTTGAAACTTTACAAAATACTAATTAAGTGATTTAAAAAAAAAAAAAAAAAAAAAAAAAAAACTGAAAATATGAAATCTAAGTACTGTGACTGTTTTTAAACTTTACAAAATACCAATTAAGCGATTTACAAAAAACTGAAAGATTTTGAAACTTGACAAAATACTAATTAAGTGATGTAAAAAAACTGAAAATATGACATCTAAGTATTGTGACTGTTTTTGAAACTTTACAAAATACTAATTAAGCGATGTACAAAAAACTGAAAATATGAAATCTAAGTATTGTGACTGTTCTCATAAGCATGTAGTATTACATTATGTAATGGAGCATGTAGCTAAAACTGTGGTGTTAATAAAAAAAAAAAAAAAAAAAAAAAGCCCCTAACATATAGATATTCTAAATTTTATATCTATGTTGTAGTTCTTTTAAGGGAGAGGTAAAGCTACGAAAGAGAGAGAGAAAAAAAGAAATATCTACGTTGTCATTATCGGTTTGTCTACGCACACACTTGAGTCAGTACGTAATACGTATGAATGAGAGTCAATAGAGTGATTTTTCCACTCCAGTTTGGTGAATTTTCATGCCGCTGTGCTTAATAAAAATTTTTGGCTAATTTTTTAGTTCAGTTCCAACAGATCATTGGTCATGGTCAAGGTCAACCTCACATCTCTATGGTTGTAACCATTAATCTTATTAACATTACACTTTAATGTTATTATTTCCCCTTTTAAATACTCCAAACTTATTTGTGTATAAGTATTAATGTTTTCCCTGACGAATTATTTTCAGTTTGAAGGTGGTTTTGGTGTTCTGCATTCCTAACCTACACGGCCGTTCTAAAACTATAGACTACAAGCCAGTGAGTTTAATTATTGTAAAATCATGTCCAATTTTCCCTTACATCTGTCAAAAGTGCAAAAGCTTCGAACAAGTTTACTAGTTTGTTTTATTTCTTCATAATACATTTTTACAGTTTGCGTATTTCGGAATTTTATTTTGGAGCCTTCTTGTTGAAACAAGTACTGTAGTTAATTTTTTGTATACACAGAAATCTTTTCATGATTTCGTAGTTTACTATTTTGCCTATAAGCACAAAGAATATTACTTCATGCTCTAGTTTATTAAGAGGGACATACAGCTTTCAGTGAAGTTCATAGGTGAGAAATAGGTGAAATTCATTATTTTTTCCTCAGCAGTGAATTGCTCTACAATCTTGCAATCGACATACTCTTTATTGACTACTTCTACAGTTGCATACTATGTTCAAAATTAATGAAACTGTAACAGTCAAGTTATGGGTAATTATCGTTACAAAATGGCAGCCATGTTTCGTTTATAATGCACTGTAAATGACTCTTCATTCTTGTAACTCTGAGGTTACAATCTAAAACAAAAGATGTTTATGTCTATTTTATATATATATATAAATAAATTGATTAAAATGAATGCTAGTGTTATTATTTGACATTATAACATTAATATAAATAACAGATTAGTGGTAATTCTTGGTTCAAAACATCATTATAAATAATGGATATGTTAAATTTAAATTAGGTACTGGAGCTGAGGGAAAGCTGAGCGTTAGAAGCATTACAAAATATAGAAAGTAAGTATAATGTATAAAGTACCACTGTAGTGTTAGAAATGTATGGTGGGTAAACCAGTCGGTAAAGTTTGCTTAGATTGCAAAGTTTACAAAAATACATGTTGACTAGAATTCATAGTACTGTAGTTAGGCCTAACAAATGAAAACTTCGGTAAGATTTAGTTTTCATGC
Organism: Ectobius pallidus; assembly: GCA_964059195.1. Lineage (NCBI taxonomy): Eukaryota > Metazoa > Arthropoda > Insecta > Blattodea > Ectobiidae > Ectobius > Ectobius pallidus. The sequence goes on along the minus strand of CAXKWD010000004.1, from coordinate 44,601,342 downwards.
CCTTTAATGAGAGAGCGCAATATCAAGGGTTTTATAAGAATCGGGGCTTGTTTCGAGAAAGTTTAGGCCTATTCGTAATGGCTTTCTTAGGAAAATTGAGTGTTTGTATTACTTATCTTTATCATTTAATAAATATACGCTTCTGCGCTATCGTACTGAAACTGTACTTTTCTGTAAACCAACCCCCCCCCTCCCCGAAATTGTTGCGTCCTTCTGCAGAGCATCAGTGGTGGCAGGCATCTCTCTCCGGGTCGCGCGCGCACCAACCAACCGGCAACCAGCGATCAGTCGCGGGCTAGCACTCGACCGAAGCAGTTCCAACGTCTTTGCAGCTGCATGAGTCAGCTGTAAAATCCACGTGTTGTATAACAAAGATTGTCAAGTTTTTATTTAAGCCAAAATCTCATGTGAAAAATCTGTCGCACGTACCGCTACACGCCATTAATTTTTTTTCAGAATGTATGAAAAATCTTGAGAACAAATTAAGTCAAATGTTATTTATTATACATAATTATTCAACTCGTTCTATTAACGTGCTACTCTTCACCGTAAAAGTTTAATTTGACTATTTAGAACATAAAATATTTTGAAGCTTTCATAGACTACCGGTAGTTTATAATTATTTACAAGAAAAGCAATTAAAATAGTACTCATTTGATTCATTTGACAGTGACATAGACTAGACGAATGGCGGCCGAGTTAAACTAAGTGAAATATACTTTGTGTGTGTTAATATCAGTGATTATTATTCAAAGTGTTTATTTATTCATAAAAAACAGAAGTATTTTTAAATTTGTCGTGTGTATATCGCGTAAAATAAAACATAACTCTGCACATCAGTGTAGTCTAATACAATTTCCAAAATTTTGCTTTGAACAGCGTTATTTAATCCGGTGAAAGTAGTTCGGGGTGTTTTGTTATGTGAAATAAACTTAACTTCAAACCTACCTGTGTCGTGTAAAAAAAAAAAAAAAAAAAAAAAAAAAAAAACTCAGAAGAGAGAACTTTATTCTAGGGTATAGTATATTTTATTTTGAACAGTAACAGTTAATTCAATAATATACTAGTCAGTTCGCTGTTTCTTGTAATGTGAAAAAAGTAACTCGTCCGACATTTTGGGAAAAAGAAGTTGTGAAATGTCTTCAAATGATGGGGACGAGTTTTGTGGAGTTCGTGAGCAAATGAAGAAAAGAAAAAGTTGACGTGCAACATACAAAAGAAGTGTTCTTCTATTGCAGCACTGTGTCTACCGTTATCAGTTCAGCATTCAAAGGAAACTAAAGGATTTTCTACAATGAATTTGTTCTCTCAGCTTCCTGGACCCAACGTCCGCTTGCTGGTCTACGTGGGATTTATTCTTCATCTATCAACAAATGGTGAGTTAAAGTTTCATGATTTTTTAGTGCAGTTTTTACCATGTAAACAGCCATTTTTATGTCATATGTCAGCAATAAGTAAACTTCTCTGTAACTACATTGTTACTTTATTATTGATGCGAGATAAATTCCATTCGGATAGCCTATGAGGTCGAATCGCACATTTACTAATTACAGGTAACGAAAAATCACATTATTTTGTCCTGGGATAGGCTATAATTATATTATTCGTCTATTGTTTATAATGTGTCCACAATAGAAGATTAAATATTTTACGAAAATACGAGCATAATATCTAGGGCTGTGCCGATTAATCGATTAATCGATTAAACATTTAATTGTCGATCCATTACATTTTCCGATTAATCGGTTTAGTCGAATTCTGAAAAACGTTTTTCGAGAAATGGGCCAAATGACCAAACTCCTTTCTCTCGCTTCTCCAGCCTTGGCACATCATGTGTCATTCAGCCTGCTATGTCCAAACAATTCCCGTTATTCAGAAACCTGAAGAGTAGTTTCGTCAACAAACTCGCGTGTCTCAAGTCTTGGCTGAAAAGTAACCGGAAATGTAAGTTTTGTATATATATATTTTTGACTAATTAACTAATAATGGTATTAATTAATTCAAGATTTCTTCTGATTATCTGTAGTGTAGTGGTTATTAAACGTGTAAAACAATATTAAATCTACACTTTGGTTTAGTTTAAAATGCCGACCTGTTTGTCGATTAATCAGTCGATTAATCGGTCGATTAATCGATTAAAGTCAAGCGTTAACTCGATTAGACATTTTAATGATTTTCAGCCCTAATAATATCAAGTTATCACCTAGCATCGTTCCTATACGTTTCCAGCTCAATGGCTAAAGGCCATAATATTCTTGTTTGTTTTAGGGCCAATTGTTATTCTGAATTAGGTTAATAAGGGTTAGTTAACATTAATTGTTTTCATATTAATTATTTTCATATATATATAAACACCCAGAGCTCCGATAGTAATGTAATTAGGCCTAACCTAATCTGGTTAAGTTTTCTATCAGGTTCACTTTCAGAACTATAAAACAACATTTAGGTCTACCGTCAAATAAATAATTGTTATTTTATCTTCATGTAAGAACTCATGAACGAAGCTCCGGTTTCTTTATCAACAGATAATAATTTCTTTCTTTCTTTATCGTAGTTTCACCTCTCCCTTTTAGGATTTAAGCGACCCAAGCCGCCCGGGCCTTACAGGGCCGCGACTCTGTCGGGAGAGGGATTATCTTTGGATCACATACATACTTTTTTGACCAGACAAGGACATGGAGGGCCTCCCCGGATGAGTGATCAGCCCAATGCCGGGGCCACCTCCGAGACAACACGAACACATAGGACGAGACACACCATTCACACACACACTCACTCCAAACAAGGCGAGGATGGGCTGATGATGATAATGACGGCCAGATGATAACTGGGGACCACAAGGGCCTAAAGTTACCCGACATTTGTCTCAAAGGTGAGGAAAAACCCCAGAAAAAACCTCACCTAGGTAACTTGTCCCGACCAGGAATCGAACCCGGGCCCGCTGCGTGAGAGGATTGGACGCATCCCCTGAGCCACAGCGGTGGACAGATAATAATTTGACATTTTAAAAATATGTGATTAGTCTAGGGCAAGGCATTTAATGACCATAAAATAGTGAAAATATGCAAAATAAAAAATGCATTTATGACCTTAAAAAAGTGAAAAAATGACCCGAAATCTTAAAATAATGACCAATAAATTTACCATTATTACTTATAATTAGTTTTTTTCTTAAGTAATGAATTGCTAAATACAGTTTATGATGATGCTTTATATGTGAATTTACAATATAAAACACACTTATTTTGTTACTAAAGAAATCAGTAAATTTATACTACAGTAGGCCTACTTGGACACCCTTAGCGAAAAATAAATTCTTTCTGAATTGGCATGCCCATCAAATTGCCCCTAGCAAATAAGTGCCATTTAAGAAGAAAGAAAAAAATATTTATTGCTAAAATGCCGAAAATTACCTAAAATGAGAAAAATGACTTAAAATGCTGAAAATGACCTAAAAATGCCGAAAATGACCTAAAAATTGCCAAAAAATTACCTATCTCTTGAAAAATGACGAAAAATGCAAAATAAAGCAAAATAATGCAAAAACAAATTGCCCTTATTTAATTAATTATTTCATGATATACATTTACATATATTCGAGCTATCTTTTTACCTTCATATAAACAAGATGCAAAATCATCAAATGCCTTGCCCTATCTTGAGGCATTGTATTGGTACGCTTTTATATGAAATTGTGACTCTGGTCATCGAATAGAACAATTTTCAATAAAATAGTCATAATTAACGGTGATAACTGATATTATTTTAGTGTCATAGTTTCTCTTGTATTATATTTCTATATTGTATTATATTTAGTACCGTTGACCCTTCTATGCTCAACACTGTTTAAAACAGTATTATTTTATTTCCTTACTGCAGTAATATTGTTTTCGCATACCGGCGAATGCTATGTTGTAGCTATGTCTAAAATTGGGTTGAAATAGTTAGGGTTAATTAGATTAAATTGCTTACTGTTTTTTGAGTGTGTTTCTTATAAGCTTGGGGGCAAGAATTAATATGGTTAAAATATGAGAAAGTTTCTCTAACTACCTAACCTAACCTTTTACTGCATTCAAAACTGTAGGAACAAATTCCTGAAAAGCGATGATTGTAGTTACGGTTGATAATAGTCTATGTTGAATTCATTTAATCGATATTTAAGAAGTATACAGTTTAACTGCACTACGGTTTCTTAAATAAATCCGTACAGGCCTGTCACATTTAACCTGTTATATATTTAAGCTTTTTCACTGCTTCTAAAAAGCCTATAGTTTAACAGCATAATGCTTTACTTAAAATGTGTGGATTTTTATCTTCACTATTCATAGAAACCATCTAAACTAAACTCCGTGGCGCTACACCGCTGAAGGGACAAGGCCTACCACCCTACCATAGGCAGATGACAGGATTGGGGCCATGTATAATAAAAAAATTTAAAAAAAAAATGTGATCAGCATGCCGATACCCACGGCCATAAATTGTGGTTTCTGTGACCGGAGCCGCTATTTCTCTATCAAGTAGCTCCTCAGTTTGTATCACGAGGCTGAGTGCTCGCCGTTCAAGACCACCCTTCAGAAAAATCCGAGGAGGTACCGGGGATCGAACCGGGCCTGCGGATCTGTAGCCAGTAACGCTAACAACGAGACCACGCAGAATATGTCTAATTTGAGAAAAACTTAAAGTTAGAGCCATTTGATGATTTCACTTGATTACTTAGGCTTATATAAATATATAAATTAGTTCTGAAAGGGTTATCATTGAAACTAACTGGAACGCAGATTGGTCCAGCTTGAACTCAGTAATCTATCTTATGCTATAATAATGATTGCATTTTTAGGCGGATGGAATTCAAATCCCTATGAAGTCGGACGGATAATATTGTCTACGAGTAACTTATATAGCAGACAAAGCTGATTTTGTGACATATTATCCTTGTAGTTCGCCTGTAGGACCCAGTCTTCCTGTTATTAATTCTGCATGCATACCAGACCAGTCAGTTTATCGTCTACTACTAACATACATCGCGTCTACTACAACATGTATCGCGGGGACTCAAGAAATAAGACAACACTAACTTGACCTACGCATTTATTTGCGTGTTATGTTAGAAGTCAGCTAGTGATTGGGTGCTCTGGAATTTTTGTATTTTCGTGTAGGCTATTGTAAATGTGGCTCTGACTATTCGTCTACATGTACAAAATATTTTTAATTATCTTATTATATAAGCTTGCCTAAATCCTCTTCATTCTCCATAACTTATTGTTGCGATCGAGCAAGCTTTCTGTGATATAGATTCATTTCAAAGCCGTTAGCATAAGACAGACAGTAGATAGATAACATAGCAACGTAGGTGCTTCTTAGTTATGTGATGATGATGATGAAGTGTTCGGTCCGGAGGCCGGTCCTGCCCTGGGATTAGAGTCGTGGGGAGATGTCTACGGCCCGATCGAGGGACAGGAAACCCGATAATACCGCGTAGGATGGCCGGGTCGTTTCGCGGGTGGGAATGAGGACACAACACCCAGTCCTGACCCAGGAAGGAAACTTTACATCTCTGTAAAATCAATGACCCAGCCGGGAATCGAACCCGGGCCGCCCAGGTGGCTGGCAGTCACTCTACCAACAAACCGATTGCTCCTGTTTCCCCTGTCATATGTCATTCCACCATTGGTTCATTCATCATGATGGGCCATAGGTTGCAATAAAGGAATAAATTATTATAACATAGGCCTAGCATTGCGTAGTTGTTCATTCATTAGGCCTAGGAGGATGATCTCATGTAAGCATAGTGAAAACTTCCACCCGAATCTGATTCATATAATTTTTACTTTATCTACACGTACCATAGGTAGTATAGGTGGAGCAGGTATTTTGTTTGATTTCAGAATTTTGTGTCGAGTTTTGTCATTAGTATGTCGGTATATTTTGAGGTTTCCTGAATACAAAAATATGATTTTCAGAAATATGTCTTTGTGTATGCGTGAACAACAAAGGGGGAGAATGGAAAATAATATATTTATTTTACATTTTATTTTGGGTAATATATATACAGTTTATATCCGGTCATGGAAACCACCATTAACGGCCGTGTAGTAACGGCATGCTAACCACATGCTCCCCAATACTGCCATCTTCTTACGGGAAATGACGCAGCGGTCGGGTGGTAGGCCTTGTCCCTTCAGGGATGTAGCGCCACGGAGTAGTAGTATATATATATATATATGTATATATAAAGTTATATATCTTCTGGCGATGTGAGATGAAGGCTGGCGACGTTTGACGTTTCATTTTATATTTACTACCACTTTAAAATAAAAAAAATCCTGTTTTTTCCTAAATGGCTCTTACGATACTGTTTAAATTTTGTTTACAAAACTCTTATACTAAGAGTTAAAATTTTTGTTTGAAACATTTTTTCGTAAAAATTAACTGAAGGATAGTTTGAACAACCTCAGGCTTCATGTCTTACATGCCAAAAATACGACTTTGCATGAGACTGAAACAACTGAATAGCCTATGTACCTGCTGCCATACAGCCTTTTATTTTATATAAAAAATGTAGGCCAAGTTGTATTGTATATGGATAGATAAAGAAAGCTGTGTGGTGTATCACATAGGCCTACAGTTAGTTTTTTGTAAATTCAATAAGAAGTGAGATAGGAATATGAACGAATGTACTTCCGAAATTGTGTTTTCGCCTGCCCATTTCGGCAGATGTTTGTGAAAATATAAGCCGTACCTACAAGAGATTTTCACACGACTTCCTTCTCTAAGCTCAAACTATGGTATTTTCTTTCTTCGTATTCCGACATCCGCCGCCGTGGAGTCGATAGAGCGCCTGCCTTCCACCCCGGCAGTCCGGGTTCGATTCACGGTCGGGTTGGGGTTTTTGCCGTAGAAGAAAATCCCTTTCCCGGGTTACGGATTAGGTGTTTGTATTGTCTTTAGGTTTAAGTGTTAGACAGGGGATTGGCGCACTCGGAAACAAATCCGCTTAGACCAGCGTTTCTCAACCTATGGTCCGCGGACCACTGGTGGTCCGCGAATATGGTGCAGATGGTTCTCAGACATAATTTAAAAATATCATAACGCAAGTGGAAAGTAAAGAAGTAATTTTTTTTTTACATATTTTGTTATAATGACCTATAATTAATACCTCAAATATTAAGTTCTTTTAAAAATGGGATGTAAAATTATTGGTTCGTAAATTTTTTAGACATTTTAGAGGTTGAGAAACGCTGGCTTAGACTATCCCCTTAAGGGATCACAGGGGTCGCTTGCGACCCGATGGAACTCTTACCCTTGCTACATATTCCGGCATTGAGTAACCGGCTTAGGGGTGCCCGGTTTTCCGGAACAGTCCAGGTATTGTATCAAATAAAATAAAAAGTTTTCGGGACGCCCGTTTATCTCGGTTTGTTTTCTCATGAGAACTGAAATACGGTATTTAATTGAACGGAAGTATTTTTCATTTGGTTGGTTGACAAACCATTAGTGAAACTGTTTCATTCTGACGTAAATGGAACTACAGAGCCGTCGCTAGCGTTCGCTTCGAGCTAAGGAGCTCTGGTCTCCGCCATGGTAACTCTGCGTCAGCGGCCAGTTCGGGTCCCGGTCACCCGGTAGGAGAAAGGAGAAGGTTTGTTGAATCTTGCTAAATAACAGTGTTACGTATGAAAAATATATATTATTGTCCTATCAGTCGAATTTAAACCTGCTGACTGGACAGTAAGCGTTGTAGGAAGGTTTGTGATAGAGGTTGACTGAAGGTGAAAAATTTGGTGTTGGTAATTGATAGAAACGATAGTAGGCCTAATTGATCAACAATGCGACCTTATTCCTCCACATTTCTAAGCCCTAATAAAATTGAATCACGTAAGGTTTGCTGTAAATTTGAATTCGTTTGAACGAAAATATTTAATCAATTTACGAGAAAAAAACAAAATAGGAATTAATGAGAAGAAAGAGTAACCATATCCTCAGAAAAATATTAGAATAACATACTTAAATCCTCTGAAGATGATAGGATTGAAGGTTTTACGCGAATTTTCGTTTCGAGCTATGATTTTTAGAAGGAGATACCTATCGGAAAAATACTTTTTTAAAACTCAAGTATGTATAGGTCTATATTCCCTTTAAAAAATATTTTTTTTTATAACGGTCTTCAGTTCTTGTAGAGTAATATTAGGTTATGCATGGGGATGTTTAGTTTATTCAAAGCGTCTATAGCTTATTTTGCGTTTGAGGTGCGTTATAATGGAGCGACGATAAACGAACCAAGAAGCCGCACTGTTCTACCATAGAGAATAGCATTGATTAAGGGTGTTCATGTTGCAGAAAAAGATAAAAGCGTCAGGAAAGATAATAGCGACGGTAAAGCAGAAAGCCATTTTCTTCACTCTTCACACGTATCGAAATACAAGCATATTTGATTATTGAACGATTATATGGTCTTCATAGTCAAGTACCGAACCACGAAATATTTAATAATAATAATAATAATAATAATAATAATAATAATAATAATGATAATGATAATAATAATAATAATAATAATAATAAGTAGGGACCGGATTCTTAGGTTTTTACCTATTTTTTCCTTACTTCCAAAACAAAAAGCGCTCATACACTTTTTCGAATCATGTCCATAGGATTCACCCACATTAATTCTGTGGCACCTAAAAATACCTAAATATACCTAAACGGGATATAACACCTAAAATATCTAATTTAGACTACTTTTTTGTCTTTTTTATTTGTCAGGTGAGAAAACGATATTTTGCGGAGAGAAAATAATTTTTGTCGGGTTGAAACTAATACCACCAGCGTTTCGTTCAACCCGTTGTCGTCTAGGATGGACAGTATATCAAGAGAGGAAGTGTAGAGTACCGGCGTAATCCTTTTAAAAGTATGCGTACGAACAACCATCGTTGCCCTGTATGAGGGAGGATATAGATTTCTGTGTTTTAAAGCGGTTGTTTGCCTTTAGTACTGTCCTGTTATTCATACTGAGTGGTCACACTGTGAGTTTTAAGAAGTCGTGTTAATTATGCCGAAACAAATGAAATTGAGTTTATTCCGGCAGTGGATTGGCGACGACCTGAATTTCACTACAGATGGCAAAGTAATATTTTGTCAAGCCTGCCAGAAATACGTAAGTATTATTTACCTTTCTAGAAAAGGGGGAAGTTTTCGTCCGATTCGAACCTGCCGCAGAAATTGTTTCGATGAATTTCGCACCTATGACGTCATGTGAGATTGAAAGGACATATTCTGCCTTCAAATGTATTCTAAGAGATAACAGGAAAAACTTCACAGTTGAGAATCTTGAAAGATATTTATTGATATAAATTACTGTAACCAGGAAATGTGAGGCAATCTTGTTTTCATTGCTTCTTTTGATTGTTTATGCTTTCTTTCTTCAATTGTCTATAATATTGTCCTAAAGCAAGTTTAGACAAATTTAAGTCAATTTTGTTAAGTTAAACTTTACAAGTATTATGTATTGAATCCTATGTAGCACATTCAAATTTTATTAAACCAATTATTCTACCTAAAAACGATATTTTGAACAAAAAACCTAAAAAAAAAACTATTTCAAGTAATGGAAAACGTAAAAAAGTGTTTTTTAAAAACCTAAAAATCTGGCCCCTAATAATAAGTAAACAAGAGACTCATCAGTGAGTTAATTACTTTTATTTGCACACTAGGGACAATTCATTGGCCCAAAGGAAAAGAAAAAAGAATTGTGATAAGTTAATTAATCTGGGAGATGAGGTGCTAGACGAATTATCGAACTCACCATTTTATCATCAGCTGTTCACCGCATGGTACTGTGTATAGTGAAAAGTTCCAGTATTGATACAAAAATAATTGTCATCCCATATATTTTAATAACGTTTATTCAGATATACGAAATAATATTGTAAATGTTGCAAAAACATTTGAACGTTGAGAGGGGCCATGATTCTTTTATCAATTTTCAGTATGAACAATTGACTCTTTCAAGCACTGTATGCTTAGCTAGTACCGCCACTGCAAGATTTACTGTACGCGGCCTGAGTTCAGATGGGACATACGTTATCTATCAACTATCTTGCTGTAACAACTACTTAAAACTACTTTTAAATGGATGTTGAAACAGCGTTTGCGTTGTTATTTCATCTTTGTGGTTGTATCACAACAGTTAAGTATAATATTCAGTAAAGTGATCCCTATACAGTCCAAGGAGGCCCAGAGGGTTCCAGGAAGTTGAGGCTCCCAGATTTTGGGGCTCCCTGATTTTGGACATTCGGCACGTGAAGGTGGTATGGTTGTCAGCCTTACGCACCGACCGCCTTTACCCCCAGGATTGCTCCTGGTACTCATTTATATTGGAGGCTGATTCGACCCCAGAGCCATAGTGCTACCAGAAGGATTAGGCCAATTGAAAAACTCCAACGAGCTCATCGGGATTCGAATCCGCGACCTTCCTGTTTGTAGCGCACCGCCTCAATCACCACGCTATGGCGCAATATTTAGTACTATTAACATTACTTAAGCTCAGACTGTGACGACTTTTAGTTTAGCAAAACAAGGCTATCATCAGGTTTGCGCTGATGATGATAGGAGTCATGAGCCTTTCATCAGAGCAACTCTTATAAATTCTAAGGTAATAGCATTGTTATTACTAATATAGAGTCATCCCAGACGGAAACTTATGCACAAACTTTGACATTACTGCAGTACTACACTTTTTCTTAACTTAGAATATTCTGCCTTTAAATATAAAATTAAGATGACCAATTATATTACATTGGAAATAAAAAAAACGTGGAAATAAACAATAGAACTTTTTTTTTGAAAGAACACACCCTTCGGTTTAAAGTAAGCCCAGTTTGAGGTTTATTAACTTAACCGAGGAATTTTTTGTTTGTTTGTTCGTTCGTTCTTCTGTGCATGCCACATTTTTCATTTTTAACGCCCCTAAAAGCTCAGAGTTTCCAAGATTTGAGCATACACTTCAACCCCTGAGCTCAATGAACATAGCAATTCTGAAGAAAATTTGAGAAGTAAGTTCAGACAGTTAGCATCGTAGGCGCATGTAAAAGTCACATAGACGTCTGCGTGATGTAGTTTAATTATTATCGTGGGCAGTGGAATCGTTTGCATAATGTAAAGTTCCATGTACTTTAACAAATTCTGATTGTAACAATCTCAACACACAAATACTCTTTGTAGCTCTTTGTGGTTTGGATTGCATGTCTCGTTGCGATCACGCAATAGCCATCATTGAGATGTAAAGTGAAAGAATAATATTGATAAGTTATATGCATACAAACCTAAACAGTAAAAGAATCCTCTTTTCCCTCCAGACTTGCGTATTTTCTGTAAATATATTTTATTTATTTTCACTTCATGTAGACATACATGTAGTGGTGAATAATGAAGATACATTTAAAATAATATACTAATGTTACATTAATTTTTTTTTAGCTCGTACGTCTTCCTTTCGACTAGGAACAATAACATTTTATGACAATAAGTGTAAAATCAGTCAACCACAGACCTGATACCCTCAGTCTTTTTCGAATTTGCTTTATCACCTACAAAATTGATAAAGACACTCCATTTTTTACACTCTAATAATTTTGGAGACTCAATAAAAATGACTTATGCATACGTCACCATTATATAAAACAGAGATTTTACCTGTTCATTATCACAAAAGTTCAGGTGATAGTTTAGAGTATATCGAAATCCAGGACAGTCAAAAAGAAAATGCTGTACAGTAGCTTCATTCTGTATCAAGTGACTCATGTGCGATCACCACAGTTCTTTGACAATATTAATAACATCAGACATCATAAGGCTTTTCTCTGCTGAATAGCGATGATAGATTTTAAACGGTAAATAGAAGGTTTGTTTTATTTGTGAAGTGACACAAGAGAGCATTGTAGTGTAAGTCATCGGCTTTCCACTTTCTCACAAAGGGAACCCTTCTACCGTCCTGTTATGAGGGTGTGGTGAAAGGTTTGTCATAATCATCTGCTTGTTATTATGACTCTTATTCTGTCTTATGTAGAGAAAGTGAACCACTGTAAGTTTTCTTTGCAAAATGATTGGAAAAGCTGGAAACTTTATATAATACTACATTCTTTTCAGCTGAGGGGCCTGTCCCTTAAAATTCATAAAATGTATTTAAAATCACCCTAACGCAAGAATTAAATACACCCAAGTGGAAAGCTAATATAGTCCAGTTATTCATTGCATGGCCAGGCGGCTTCCTTTCGTTACGAGGAAAAGTTTGCCGACAGCTCAACCCATGTTCTTTATTTTGACCGCACCAATCAGCTAGTTACCCCAGCCAATCAAAATCTAAGAATGTCCTGCGTCAGATATGACAGCTACTCGTCAACTCCACGTGGAGTGGAACGCGAGGTTGCAAGATCTACTTACAGTAAACGATAACACGTGTGAATTGCTTAAAGCGAGGGAAGAACTGAGATCAGTGATAACAATGAGAGAATATTGCAACGTTGCTTTTGTTTTGGAAAGCGGAAACCAAGCCCGATATAGTCAGATCAATTAACATAAAGAAACACCGACGTAATGGTTTATCTCTTTGAAGTCGCCTGGCCATGCAATGAATAACTGGACTATACCTAGCATCAGTGCTAATGCATCAGATCTGTGCTATTAAAACAAGCAGTGAAAACTTCTAGTGTTTGCTCGTTGTCGCATGATATCTGTATACAGTGATTCTGTCCAAACGGGAAGAAAAAATGTAATCCATGGAGGGTTTATGCTCGCAGATGCACTGCTTGATAAGATACCATCTACGTAAATCACAGTATCCTGCTAATGCTTTAATAATTTATGTTTCTCGTTTCAGCTTCATGTTCCATGAAGAATTTAATGGCAACAGCAGCATGATTATGGCTTCATATTTCATGCTTTCAATTTTTTATAGTAATTTTATCAGGACTGAGCGCTTTCTTTGTTTTTGTTAACAAGTTTATATGAATTCCCGAGAGGTTAAAATACGAACAAATAAAATTTGGCTTTTATTACAGTAAAATATTTTTCTTCTATGTCCTTGGAAATTACTTTATTATTTGCTGCATGTATTTCACATGCTACATCGTTCAACCAACAGAGTTTAGGTCTATTAAGAATGTCATATAATTAGTGTGTAATATTTAAATAAATAATTACCCTCATAATCTAGATTTTTACATATCGCGATATAGTTTAAAAAAGTATAAACATTAGAGACTTCACTGGCTTCTACGTGTTCATGTCCATTACATTGTTGAGATGATGTTGGCCAACCATGATGAAATAATATTATATTTTAACATTAAGCAAACATAGACCTATAATGATAGAATATTTATTTATGCAACGAATATAGAAAGCATTCTTTATAAGTTGCGCACATAATTTTTTGCGCTATCACCTCAAAAGATTGTCAATGTGTCCGTAGTGCGTCGTTTTTGTAACGCAATACGACTTAATCAGGGGTGCCCACGGGGGGGGGGTTAAGACGCAGACTGCGTCATTGAATTTTCTGGGGGGGGGGGTGAAAATGTTTGCAAAATTAGTGTTTTATATGTTAAAAATAAAAATGGTCAAGTTTTATAACTTTAAAAGGTCTCTTCTAATTCTTTAGAAGTGAATAGTCAATAAATTAGCGCCCATACCCGGGGGCGGGGGGGCGCAAGGTAAAAAATGTATATTAATAATTATTATAGTCAGGTGTTTTTCTTTTAAGACAATTATTTGAAAGTCAGTTGAGACATAAAAAGTTTGCAGAAGTTTTACCAAATCGACAACATGGAAGCAGAATCCACAGTGGATTAGGAAAGGGGGTTATTTATTTATTTATTGTATCTCCAAGTGTTTATGAACCCTATTTTGCCAGAAAAGGCATGTTAGGGTTATAGCTTACACAACAATATATACAGAAAAAAAAATACAGAATATGAATTACATATGGTTGTGAATATATGTTAGATACTGCATAAAACGATCATAATAACATTGCTTCATGAAAATTTTTTGACACATGGAAATTTCGTCACAATCTTCAAAAAGCAAATTTAGCTGTAGTCTTTTTGTTTCGAACATAGGACAATCGAACAAAACATGTTTTACAGTTAGTATGGATTCCTGACACTTACAATTATAACCATTATCTGAAATAATGTGAAATCGTAAAAAATAACTCCCAAATTTTCCATGGCCTGTCATAAATTGTGTTAAAATAAAATTTGGTGTAAATATTTTAACATTTAGCCGAAAGTGCACTGTAGGGAAGAAAAGTTCTTTAGTCAAGGCGCCATTTGTACTTTTTATCCAAATGTCATTCCAACAATTAAAGATGTATTGTAACATTTTGTTTTTAACGTAAGATATGGGGCTCTTGGAATATGAATAACGTAGACCGGAGGGGGTTTCAGGGGTTTTTGACCCCCAAAAGTCAAAACCTAAAATTCTACATTTGTACTTTAAAAAAAATATTTCATTAAACAAGATTTGTTGGTGTGTCAGATATGATATAGCAGTTATTTTCTTCTCATAACATAATGAGTAGTATTATGTCCACTTTTCCATGTGTTATTCAACTTTTCTTATAAATAGTAATAAGTATTATAACTTAGGTAACAATTTCTTGTTTAAGTTGCCATGTCTTAGACATGGACGTCCGCAGAAATCTTGCAAAGGAGGGGCAAATGAACGAAATACTATCAACACTACCGTCACTATGCTTGAAGCAAGCAGCTCATTTTATTCAATAAAATTAATATTAAAATAATAATCATCGTCATCCAATCGATGATTTAGTGTAATTGGACCTATGGTGATGGATACACAGTAAAAATTAATGTAGTACACTCACATGGCTTTTTCTACCCCTTACAAATTCACAGATGGGCCTTCTATTCATATAAAATTGGATAGACTACATCCGTTGCATTACCATCATTACAATAAATAGCTTGGCTGGAAATGATTTCAAGTTTAGTGGAATTAATTATCCCTACATGCTCATATCTAAGGTAGTCAGCTGTTACAACTCATATTATACCCAGTATGTGGAAAAGTAGCGTCACTGCACATTAGTTGCTTACAGTAATTTAATTTACAGATTTATGTGTAAACAAAATTTCCAGAGAGGGGCAGCGGCCCTACCTTGCCCCCCCTTCCGGACGGCCATGGTCTTAGAGTATAGTAAACAAATTTGCTAACTAGTTTTTCAGTGCTAAAATAGCGTAAAATGTGATTTTCATTAGTTCAATATTTAAAAATTTTCCGGGGGTGGACCCCCCACATAGGTAATGATTTATTATTTAAATTGGCATGTCTTAGAGTTTGGTAAACAAATTTTCTAACTAGTTTCTCAGTGCTAAAATAGAGTAAAATATGATTTTCATTAGTTCAATATTTAAAAATTTCCCGGGGGTGGGCACCCGACTTAGGTAACAATTTCTTGTTTACATTGGCATGTCTTAGAGAATGGTAAAGAAATTTCCGAACTAGTTTTTGAGTGCTAAAGTAGCGTAAAATGTGATTTTCATTAGTTCAATATTTAAAAATTTTCCGGGGATGGACCCCACTTAGGTAATGATTTCTTATTTACATTGGCATGTCTTAGAGTATGGTAAACAAATTTCCTAACTAGTTTTTCTGTGCTAAAATAGCGTAAAATGTGATTTTCATTAGTTCAATATTTAAAAATTTTCCTGGGGTGGACCCCACAAAGGAAATGATTTCTTATTTACATTGGCATGTCTTAGAGTATGGTAAACAAATTTCCTAACTAGTTTTTCTGTGCTAAAATAGCGTAAAATGTGATTTTCATTGTGCAATTTTTAAAAATTTTCTGGGGATGGACCCCCGACCCCCTTTTTTGAGGGTATTCCAAACCCCCTGGCACTTTCGACCCTCCCCGCAATTATTTTCTGGCTACGTCATTGTTGCACTTATTATATTATTAAAATAATGTTACAAAGTGGCCCAAGAAGTTAAACAAAAAAAATTAATTAATTAAAAAAATGGCCCCTCTAGAAAATATCAAATGGGCGCCCTTGTCGATAACCAATCAGGTTGGGGGGTGAGCAATGAAGTTTGGGGGGTGAGCAATGAAGTTTGGGGGGGTGAGTCATGAAGTTTGGGGGGTGGGCACCCCTGACTTAATGATCACTCCGTCCTGATGATTAGCGATAGAAGGTTTAGTGAATACTGCATTGCTAGGGACCGTAACCACGGTAAATGAATTTTTGTGCTGTCACCATTTTAAAGTTATCATGACATACAAATTTCTTAAATTAAAATCTAAATGACATGAGCTCGGAAAGCGTCGAATGTGTTATTCTACAATGACATACAGTAATCGGCAGGTGTATACTCCAGTTTTCATTGCATGGCCAGGCGGCTTCCTTTTATTAGGAGGAAAAGTTTTCCGACAGCTCAACTCATGTTCTTTATTTTTACCGCACCCATCAGCTAGTTACACCAGCCAATCAAAATCTAAGAATGTCCTGATACGACTGTGACAGCTACTCGTCAACTCCGCGTGGAGTGAAACGCGAGGTTGCAAGATCAAGTTACAGTTAACAATAACATGTGTGAATTGATTAAAGCGAGGGAGGAACTAAGGTCAGTGATAAAAATGAGAGAATATTGAAACGTTGCTTTTGTTTTGGAAAGCGGAAACAAAGACCGATTTAGTCAGATCAATTAACATAAAGAAACACCAACTTAATGGTTTATTCCTTTGAAGCCGCCTGGCCATGCATTGAATAACTGGACTATATGTAGAAAATTGTGTTGAAGATCGCAAATGGAATTTTTGGTTGTGAAAAGTCAAAGACGAGTAATTTATCTCAACTGAATGATTACAGCATCGATTTTGTAGCTTCAAGTTCTAGCGGCATGAAAATTAGTAAATCTCGAACAGTACAATAACAACCAATTATTTGTTTAAAAAAAAGCTGAAAATTTCTGTTTTAAGTTACGTTGAAGGATGAACTGGGCTGGGCATGTTGCGCACATGGGGGAGGAAAGACATATTTCAAAAGTATTGATTGGGAGACCCGAAGGGAAAAGACCACTTGGAAGACCTAGACGTAGGTGGGAGGACGATATTAGGATAGATTTACGGGAAGCAGGATTTGCGAGGGATGATTGGATGGAGTTGGCACAAAATAGGGTTGAAGGGCAGGCTCAGGTAACCGCGGCAATGAACCTTCGGGTTCCATAAAAACAGATAATATTCCTTTAGCTTACTGAGGAATTGTCTATTGCCATTGAGTAAGTAAGTACCGTAATATATTTGTAACTTTTATTTCCTTTTGTAAATAGCGTGCAAAAAGACAGACAAACTTTCGCAACTCAAATCATTTCAAGAATGAAACATTTTGTTGTAGGCAGCGGAAAACACAAATTTTCTGAATTGAATTCCGAGGCTGTAACTTTGTAACTCAGGCTAAGAAATCACGACTTGACCACAAGTGTCGAATAAGCTTACCGTTTCTTCGAACTTTTCCTTCTCTGAATTTGTTAACCTAATTGGAACGTTCTTGTGGATTGTCTTTTATTTTAGTTATGTCATGTAGTATTTTCAATTTGATTTTGAGTTTCATATGTGAAAAATATCACTGATTGAAACTAATGAACATTTTAGTTTTTATTTGTCAGTACTTAATATCAATTATTAATTTATATACAGTATGATGAAACTGGTATTTTGATATCTCTATCCCCATGTAAGGTACCATAGGTAGTAGAAGTTTTGTGTTCAGCTATGGCAATTTGTGCGTTTTGAGATCCTCTATGTCTAATATTAATATACCATTTGAGAACGAGAACGAAAACATACATATATGTGTGTGTATATATATATATATATATATATATATATATATATATATATATATATATATGTATATATATATAACGTTTATATTAGAGTACATGTCTCCTGAGGATATATGTCTTTATTACATCCAAATTTTTAGTCTTTCGCTATTTTACTTAAAATAGTCGTGATAGATCTTACAAGTCATAACTTTTATATGAGTTGTTTTTTTAATAGGAATTGAATAGAAAATGAGCCTTACTCCTTGTGTCCAGATAATTGCTTAGTTAGTCTACCTTGAGTTTTAAGGAATAGTAGGCTATGTGCACTTTGTCGAACGAGCGGTTACTGTTAAGATAGAAATTGTGGTAACTGATTTCTGTTCAGAGTTGAGAAAATATTGTATCTAAAATCGTATTAAATAATTTAATATCAGGATGTGTACTTATGTCATTAAATAAATTCACTTCGTTATTGTTCAAAAATAGAGAAATTCAGGTTCACAATTCTAGCAAAATGTCTCGTGAAAGTTTAATTTTAACAAATCTTTCCTTTTATAGAGGGCTCAAATTTTTGTATTTCTTTATCACAAACAATTTCTAACCTATTATATACAATGATAGGCCTAGGACTTTTATGCTGAGGCGATTAACATTTTTCCAGGCTTGGTAACTGTTAATTAATGCAATTTAGCGTGGGGATAACATGAGGTAATTAGTATTGACGCTGCCGCTACAGAGCGTGGATGGTTCTAAAATATTTTGAGTCTGGTAATGACTCGTAATTTGCTAATTTATTGATGTATGCAGGCCCAGCACCTTTCTTCGCATAACACAGCATCGAAACGAGCTCAAAGTGGTCATAAAATTGTAATTACTCCCTAATGGCTGTAAAGTTCTGTTCAAACCCGAACTAACAATCTGAAATTAAATCTTGCTCACTGCTCTAAACAAGTGAAAAAAGATAACTAAAGTTTTATAGTTTTAAAAACTCTGTTAGAGCTTTTTTACTTTCCAAAAAAATGAGTTCGTTGTTTTGTTTTCTTATTCTCTAACTAACGCTACTAATGTCAAAATGTACTGGTATTTTCGAAACTCATGAGTTAACTTGCATAAGGAAAATTTCGTTGTAAATTAAATCACATTGAATTATGTCTTTAAATCTACATGTTGCCACAAATCTCAACCGCTGGAGAAAAATGAGCAGGTCAGTAAGTGAAACAGGTCTTACCGAACATATCTTCCTCCCATCTCGAGATTGCTGCTCTTAATGCTTGGTGGTTTTAATTTACAGTGTGATCCATTTAAAACTGAACACTTTTAAAGATTCATAATTTCCCTCTGGAAAGTAATACAAAAACTGAAATAGGGTTTTATGATCTCAGTGGTTTTGGGAGAATCGATATTGGTATAATATATCCCTCAGTGTTGCCTGCAATATGACAATTGATTAGTTTTTAGTCTCTAGCGTAGGCCTAGTCTTTAGTTTGCAGTCACAAACGAAAATGCAGTACTCAATTCGGCAGAGTGTTTTCTTGGGGAAACATAGTGGCAGACAAATTCATTGATTGAAACACAACGGGCATTTTGAAGACAATTCAATGTACGTAGGTCTTTTAACCTGCCGTAAATCTACGACACCGGGTTATGTTATGAAGAAAACGAATAAGAAAGGAAACAAAATGAGGATTAGGAGACACAGAAAATTGCATTCGGAGAACAACTCATTGGCCACTAACTTGTAGTAAAACTATAAACCATGGACCATCTATAGGCGATATATCTAAAAAAGGAAAATGCTGCAGACCCCATTGTAAGCATCGTATCTTTATACACAGAAGCATTTTCCACTCAGGTTATTGAATTTGTCTGGCTGCGATTTGCAGAGCTGCCAGATAATTCTGAAGGTAGAATCCATAGTATAAAGTTTTGAGCTCTGGTTTCTTTTGAAGCGGTAGTAGGTTTATATCGTAGGCTGAATAAGTGGGAAGAATAGAAAAGAATGAATAGAAGAGACCTGTTCCAACCTGGCAAACTCTTGTTCCATGATACAGCTAAGGAAATCTGGAAATCTTGTCTGTCAAAAGTACTGGCTTCTCTTTTACTTGCGAAACTGAAGTCATAAGCCGCACACATCGTCGAATTGATTACATGTATGCAATAATTGAATTGTGCAACATTATTCTTGTTTTGAGTGCTGACTGCATAGTTGAAACTATAACAGCTGTGGGAGTAAAATATTCTAGGAATCGCACTCAACTCGAATAATTTTGATATAGTAGTAATATCACTAAATCAATGAACGAAACACGACTAAAATAACAATATTAATTATAACTGTGCGGGATATCTTCCCACAGCGTTGAATGGAGAGCTTTTATCGTATTGGTTGAGTTCTCATGTATACCATCCAAGTGTCATATGGCGAATGGCGAAAGGGATTTCCTTTTCATTTGATTATCCAAGTCATTAAGATGGAAAATATAATATTTAAATGGTATAATGACATTATTTTATGGTCCGCAAAATTTAATTCCACATATTCTAGTCATTATTGAAATAAAAGCTTCAAAATTAATTATGACTGTATTAGAATCTGCTAATTTGTTTCGCCTTGAATATGTTGAACAGTGAAATGAATAACGGATGTAAATAGCCAAGTTGTACAATACAGTTTAAGCCCTATAAGAATATGTAGTGAACCTTAATAATGTACCTACGTGTGCAATGAGGCTGGGCTGATTCTTGTGCGTTAGAAAACACAAGTTCTTTCGAGAGATCTGCAATAACGTAATAGTATATTGCGATACAAGGGCCGTAAGGCATGATTACTGATCGAGGAAAAAGTTTGAAAACACGAGGCACCCGCGCCGAGTGTTTTCAATTTTCCGATTTCCGCAATGCGCTTACGGCACGTGTATTGCATGCTATTTTTTGCACGATGATTATTTATATCAATTTAATTATATTAATTATGATATTACCTGAAAATATTATGTATATACATTCTTGAAGATTGATGTTTATTTCAGAAAGTGATTCGCATTTGTTATTGTTTATGGCAACCGAATATTTGTGATGAGGGGGCCTTGTCCATAAAGGCTTGTATAATGAAGTGTGTCGTTATATTCATAACAGCCCTCAAACACTTTCCGCCCGAGGGCCGTAAGCGTTTGCGGGCGGGAAACGCTTATCGCCCCTAGCAACAAGATTGCGTGTGGGAATGTCAACTTACAATCCACGGCAACAACGTTCGTAAGTACCACTAATTAGCTAAGGAGTGCAAAAACGAACTTGTAGACATTACTGTGATTTGATAAATTTCATATTTGCCGCATATTTCATTGATAAGGAGGTATATACTGTTCAAAACAAAATTGCTGTGATGTTTGTTCATTGGTAGTTTATGTATTTAACTTCAAGAGGTGTGTTTGGTGCAAAACGTTTCTGTCTATAGGCCTAATACCGAAGGTTGTGAGTTCGCTTCCCGTTAACTTGTTAATAAGCAATGCAATGCTGGTCTTTAAAAACATTGTGAGCTGTAATATGCCTTTAAAACGCGAACTTCCTGAAAAAAAAAAACTGAAAAGAATCAACGGAAGGTTAACCCCTGCTTCGTATCCTCCAACGCGAAAAAGGATAGCAACAGGAGGGGGCCTGGTGGACTCGGTTATGTATTCCTTTATAAACATAAATAACTGTGTATTATAATATTATCGGAAAGATTCCGTGCACTGAATTTACTGAAAGAATGGGCCGTCTAAAATGTCTCCATACTCCACTCCTTTTTCACCGCTCACCTAGGCCTGAGCGTTGTTCATAAGCTTTTGCGTGTGATCGGACTTGATTTCAAACAAATAAAGAGATCGACTCAACCAGGACTGGTGAGGAACACGGATGTTAAGGAGATTCAATAGGAAAGTGGAAAGTGTTCTCTATAAAGACCATGGAGACCCTAAGAGTTCCAGGAGGATGAGGCGCCCAGATTTTAGACATTCGGAACGTGAAGGTGGCCACCTTTACCCCCAGGATTGCTCCTGGTACTCATTTCTGTTAGAGGCTGAGTCGATTCCAGAGCCATAGTGCCACCAGAAGGATTAGGCCAATTGAAAAATCTCAATGACCTCATCGGGAATCGAACCCGCGATTTGTCGGTTTGTAGTTAAGGAGATTCAATGCCAACTTTAAATAAATAAAAACACTAGAAGAAACTAGAAGCATTGGAATATTTCCATGCAGTCGTCTGTACATACTTTTGCATGGTAATTCCTCATTGTGAAGCCGAAACTTTGAGTTTGTTTCAACTTCTTACACCAACTCTTTGTACAGATACGTAAAGTTCATTTGAAATTGATTTCGTGTAAATTGTCTCTAATTTTTTAATCTTTCCTGGCGAACTATCTGTCAGGATGTGAAACGAGAAATTGGAATTAAACATGCTTACTTCACGGAAAGTAGTACGATTTGTATAAGGTTTTTTTCTAGCATAACTCTGATTTTCGTTGCTTACGATATGAAACTACGGAAAGATAACTTGAAAAGGGAAAAATTCTCGAAAGAACTCACTATTCAAGGACAAGTTATGTAAGTCAGCTTATTTTTTAAATATGCATCATCGGGTTGTATCTTAACTGAGCATAGGACTTAGGAATAACTATATTTTATGAATAGGAATTGGTGAAGAAGTCTTATTTCATGCTGCTGAGCCTTACAGCTGAGAGATTTTTTTAAAAGGAGATAAACCTATTCGTGTTCGACACTGGAGGCTTTTGAAATCACATCTCATTCATGGCCATCCACGTTTCTCTCTTTCACCTGCCTAGCCGTTTCTTACAATTCTTTAAGAATCTACTGGATCATATTATGAATGTCATATCCACCATCCATTTGAACATAGGAGCTCCCCGTTCATAAATTAAATTTTCCTTGGAAAATGCGTGAGGAAGTTCTAATTATTTCCCGGAGTAGGCTATTATATAAAAAAAATATAAACAGACATAACCCATTCGATCAGTGATTTCCAAACTGGGGGCCGCGCCTTCCTAGGGGAGCGTTTTTACAGTCTTAAGGAGGGGCGCCGAACGATTTGGAAGTAGTAAAATGTTTGCGTACAAGCTCGAAAAAAATACATTCTTTTAAAATCACAAAATCCAAACATCATTGGAATTCACAGACAGTGCTTGGCAGCTAAAACATTACCTCAAGAGCTTGCCAGTATAGTAAATGCGGGAATAAGATTTAATTGCGTAAAATCAAGTTCTCTGAACACAAGATTAATAGAAGCCCTTTGTGGCGACCCTTTTTATCCACACAGATATCCGTTGGTTATCGAAAGGGAACATGTTAGGTCGATTTTCTGAGCTGAAGTCTGAAGTAGGAATATTTCTCAAGTATCAAGAAAAATAACTGTATTATGCATATACTGTTTCTATGGCTTATTTTCTATTTTCATTAAGTTTTGAAGTTTTGAATATTTTAAACTTGGAACCTTAAGACAAATTCACCAATATTATGTTGGCTTATGACGTCATCACAGCCTTCCTGAAAAACTGCAGTTATGGAAACTTATTGAATCCAACAAATTTTCATCCTTTCACCCCTGAATGAAATTTTGCCTGATAAAGAATGTGATCGGAATGAACTAAAGATACAAATTATGTCACATTTTGATTTTTTGGAAGAAAAATTCACCTTCTATTTCCCTGATATTTCAAGATGTTGAAAAAATGGTAGGAGGCTTAGTGACTTGCCACACATCAAAAGGGGGTCGTCAAAAGGCTGAGGACTGCTGCGTTAGATCAGTGATCAATTATTGGTCGATTCTGTTTGGCAATGGATGAGCTATACCAAAATTTACTAGGAGATATTTTGAAAACTTTCATTTTACGTTTGAGTTAGTTAATAATGAATATCATCTTTAGCAATTAAAATACTTCAGAAAATTTTACATCACCACTTATGGTTCATTAGGCTTATATTAATTGTTGTTTGATATTTTTAAAATTACAATAATTATGCTTTTTTGTCGTGACATTGTTGCCTTAACTATTTTCTCTTTTCTTTGAAGAACTAGCTTCTACTGTCATGTTTCTTCTCCTTTGGTTTCACCCTTATAGTCAGTTACATAATAGTTGACATGGAAATGTTTCAGACAGTGGGATGAGTAGGTGTCGACCAATTTAGAACGCCCTATATACAAGTAAGTTTGTCTCGCTCTAGCACATTACTCGTATCTAAGCCTACTTAAGGGTGAGACAGACCTAATATTATAGTCTGCGTACAAATGTTTAGACATTGGGATGAGTAGGCCTACTTTTTTCCGTTTTAGAACCGGCTCTAGGGCGGACATATCATCCATCTCACTGTCTAAAATATTACTGCGTCGACTACATGTCATCTGATGTTGGAAAAGACTAAATATTACAAAAAAGAACAAAATTTATGTAAAACTGAAAATTTCTGCTAATGAATAAATAATAGAAAAATAAAACAACTCTTCTGTGAAATAAAAAAAAAGTATAACTGCTATGATATTAATTATTCTGAATTATTTACGCAAATGTTATTACGCAAATTTTAAGAACTGAATAATGTTTTTTCAAAGTAATATCCAATCTAAAGAATCAAAGAATGAAAATGTGCAACATTTTATGGAATCCCATGGAGGCATGGAAGGAAAAACAATCATTAAAAGGAAATAATATATTAATCGAAAAATGATTGGGGAAAAATATTACACTGAAGTGTGTAGAAATGTTTCAAGTATGAGACGTGATGTATGATCGTTCTTTAATTTGAATTGAAAAGCCCAGTGGTGAACATGTCAGAATTTTAGGCTAATAAATAACAATGCTACCCTCGCTTGTCAATTTAATTTGAAGATGACATGCACATGGCTTAGAAACGTCAATATTATGTTCCGGGAATCGGCAGTGGTTGAAAATTTCATGCATGAAGCTGCTTGTGCAAATATTGATTTGTGGTTTCGGATCAGACAGATACAGTCAAAGAGAGATTGCCAAAATTACAGCTTACTCTCTTCACTAAAATAAATAACAATTGGTTGGGCGTTGCGTTCTATGTAAGGCTTGTATCATAAACTATTTACTGATGTCTCTAACTCCGGTAAGACCAAACGACCAGTGCCAAAGACACTGTAGAGTTAAAGGATCCAGTTTAGTTCAGAAACAGAAAGTGTTCCCTATTATAGGCCATGAAGGCCCAGAGGGTTCCAAGAGGTTTAGGCTCCAAGATTTTTAGACAATTGGAATCATGAAGGTGCTGAAGTTGTCAGCCTTACACACCGGCCGCCTTAACCCCCAAGGATTGCTTGAACCTCATCGGGGATCCAACCCGCGACCTTACTGTTAGTAGCGCAGCTCCTCTACCACTATGCTACGGCGTATCCCATCCACATGAAAGGCAGTAAATTTATATTGCCGCAAGTAGTTCTAAATTGTATTTATTGTTATTCATCCATTCCTTATTTTCCGGATATTATTTATCTTTATTTCTTTCTTTCTCCTTTCCTTATTTTTTTATGTTTTCTTTCAAACTACTTTTATACAGCTGAAGTCAATATTACCATCAATATCAGAAGAGAGATCCTATTAGGTAAATTACGTCTTATTTCTTTTAGTTTAGTATGAATAAAGTTAGTTTTAATTTGTAAAATTGGTAAGATAAATTTAGAAAAAATTAATTAATTAGTATATTATTAAATAAACGTGTCTATATTTATTTATTTAGAACAATTTTGACTTGCCTGTCTTATAGAATAATGCAAAAGGTTCCTTTTATAAAAAAAATCAATAAATTCTACAATTTACTCTCTTCATTATTTACGAAATTATTAAACTAAAATCCTTTAAATCTTTAAAAATGTAGCACTTAACAAGTTTATTCCATTGGTGTATATGATTTATATGTAATACCTAAATTATATGATTTCTTAGAGACATAATTATAATTATAATATTTACGTACTTACTTATTTAATATTTACTTAACCTATTTAATTATTTATTTATAATAGAACGTAATGGTACTACTAAATATACTTTGAAATGATTGGTTTAGTAAAATGTATAATGTAGAGATGACGAAATCCAGCACAATCTGTGTTAGAGGTCGATAAAAACTAGTCTAGAGTTGAGTGGAGGATATTTGAAACAGAAGGCAAGTGTATGGATATAATTAAACTTTGCTTCATGTTTATGATTGTGGAACGGCTGGTCAAACATTAGAACCCCACTAGGGACGTAGCCCGCCCGACAAGAGTTGCTTACACAGTCATTTCTGTGTAATAGTTAAACAACACCATGGCTTCCATCTCTTCGGGGGCCCTGAGGCGAGTTCTGGGAACTTCAAACCAATTCCTCTATATCTTGGTTTTAGTCAATTCCCCCGAAACTCCTACAATATAGGTCAGCCAAGTCTCATTTGGCTTTTACATAGTGGTGGTAGCTATCTTATCTTAATGATATTAAAAGAAAGAAGTAGACTCGAAACTGGCCGAAATCTTGAGCATTTCCTCACACAGTCCTTATATTTTATATACATCTGTCCATGATAATAATAATAATAATAAAAAAATAAAAATAACAAATGGGTAAATGGACGCTGTCTTCTGACCAAAGTTGACTCTCACGAACGATCAGAGAAGATCGCGATTGACAGTTTCATTTTGACCGAACCAATGAGCTGAAACATAAATTGAAAATAATGTTAATAAATCAAGACATGTATTCTATCGTTCACCAGTATTAGAAATCTGTGAGGTGATGAATGAATGCCTATTAACTAACTCCTTGGCTCTGCATCCCTAAAGGGACTAGACCAACCATCCGAGCTTTCGTCATCTGTCATAAGCAGATGGCAGATTTGGAGGCATGTATTCAGCATACCGACACCAACGGCCTTTAATTATGGTTTCCGTGACCGGAGCCGCTACTTCTCTATCAAGTTCCTCCTCATAATTACGAGGCTGAGTGCACCCCCTTCCAGACCTCCTTACCCCATAAAAATCCGAGGACGTACCGGGGATCCTTAGCCAGCGTCAATAACCACGAGACCACACAGAATGCCTATTCTTGAAAGAATATTGGATGACCGGAGTGGTTTTTGCAATGTATTTGGAGCTTGCCACCAGAAGGATTAGGCTGTTTATTAATCTCTACGACCTCATCGGGGATCGAAGCCGCAACTTTTCGACTTTTAGCGCAGTGTTATAGTTCCCAGTATCTTTCACAAATAATTTAAGCTCTTTAAACTGTACTGCATAAAAAGGTTTGTATACCGAAGATAACTTCATAATTTAAATACATTAACTGAGTATTCCGTTTCACAAAACAAAATATTTAAATTATATCAAATTATAATGGTAAAACTGAAATAAATGCTGCAAGTGCATATATAGATATATATATATATATATATAGATATATATATATATATTGGTATTTTATTTTAAGTCCGCCGGCGTGGTCTTGTGGTTAGCATCGCTGACTACAGATCCGTCGGCCCGGGTTCGATTCCCGGTATCTCCTCGGATTTTCCTGTGGTAGGGAGTTCTGGTAGGGGCGCACTTAGCCTCGTGATTCAAATTGAGGAGCTACTTGATAGAGAAGTAGCGGCTCCAGTCAAGAAAACCACTATTAACGGCCGTGGGTGTCGGCATGCTGACCACATGCCCCCCAATCCTGCCATCTCCTACGGGAGATGACGCAGCGGTCGGGTGGTAGGCCAAGTCCCTCCAGGGATGTAGCGCCACGGAGTTAATTTATTTTAAACGTTAGTTTAGTTCGTTTTTGACGTTTGTAAGGCCTTTTTCGTGTTGAGGTAGCTGGTCGGTGCAAGTATGTTCTGCAAAATGTAGTACAATTCATAAGTTCAAACACAGTAATTTAATTCCACCGCTTCGGTGATTACATCTTCGTGGCTATGGTTAGTGGGATTGATTCCAACTTCATCAATGTAATCGATGTTAAAAGCACGTTGGCTGATGCAGTTTTACCCATATGACTAGGACGACTGCATGGTAAGGTAATTGCCTTATATGATACTGATCATTATTCCTCTAGTTAACAGAGTACGAAAACGATTATCTTTCTCTTTAATTATGGCCTTCAATCTTGTTGGACATAATTGGCTAGCATGATAATCAACAGAGATATTTAATGATGATGATGATGATAATAATAATAATAATAATAATAATAATAATAATAATAACAGTAACATTTTAGATTACTACAATAATAATTATGGTAAGTAAAAGCTTACCATATTTGCCTAGTTATGTCGTTAATGAAATTTAGAGGGGCCTACGTAGCTCTTGGCTCTTCGACTCTGTATCCATTCTGTAAATTTCTATCCCAAATCAAATTACCATTTTACAGCCTGGTAAGCTATCTATGCTATTCCTTTAACGAATTTTTGTGTTTAAAGGGGTGGGATTTATAATGCTAGGCACATCCTGGCGTGAACGTTTGGGTACGTCTGTGTATGTAATTACTTTATACTCAGTCTAGGCCTAAATCAGCCTCAGTTAAAGTTAACTTGCTTTTGTTGGCCACAAGTCAACTCTAACATTCCCAAGTATAATTTATAGGTAAATAAAGGTTATAACTAAATTGTAATTATCTCAGAAACGCATTCTGTACAAAAGTAGTCAGTCCGTCAGAATTAACATGCCATACTTAATTCATATTCCGGGAATCCAGAGCACAAACCTCCTCCAAAGGTTGACTTTCTGCAAAATTGTTCTGCCATTGGAATTTTGCAGTAACTTTTCTGCTTTTGTCATTGACTTTTTTTTGCCTTGTACTTTCAATGGATATTAACCTTCTGTGGGCAGCCTGCAGTTTACAATGATGTATACACACTGATTTTAAATCAAACATAGAAGGATACACTCTGGCTCAGTTGGTTGAGACTTGATGCACTAAGCTACATACCAGAAAGTCGCGGGTTTAGTATCCAATGAGGTAATGTGTATTTTTAATTGACTTAATCTTTCGTGTGGCTTCATGGTTCAGTTGGCGACTCAACCTCTAACAGAATTATGTAGCAATAAAGAGGGTGGGTTCATAAGGATGATAACCTTTTATCAGTAACAAGTGTGTAAAATTCTGGGACCTCAACCTCTAGGAACCCTAAAGACTTTTAAGGTCTATAATGTGGAGCATTACAAATTAATAAAAGTATGAATGTACATTAATTTTAATCGTAAATAATTTATCCAACAAATGAAATATTCATAATTATAACATACCTTTCACTTATAAACTTTTTATCACCAATTAAAATGTAAAACTTTGTAATGTCAACAAGCGATTGTCCCTTGTTATACAGCGGTTCGGTGTTGATATGTGATGTTTACCTGGGCGCCACAGTATAATGCATATACTGAATATTTCTGATTTGTTGAACCCGCCTCCGGTCTGCCAGTCGATCGTTGAGCACTTCCCTCTAGCTTCAGGGTAGGAAGCGAAGAACACCTTAATATTATTGCTTGAATAATAATGCAGTTTCTTTGAACACTGAAGGAATATTCTGTTTATTCAAAACGTTGGAAATACAAGTCCAGTCATTGACAATAATTACAAAATTTGTTTGTGAATAATTAATATTGTTACAAGTTCTCGGTAGATCGTTACTAGTGATACAATTGCTGCCGTATATGATTTTGACTAATCGCGATTGAAAGTAAGAATCCTTCTAAGTCGATTAATTCCACAGCTAAAATTTTATAAGTCCAATTAATTCTGTGGGCACGCGGCCTCAAAGATAAGTAGAGTGATTGATGTAGGCACGCGGCCTCGACGTAGAGTGATTTTTGACTGTTCTAGGCACGGGGCCTTGAAGTAGAGTCCTGTTGACTGCTCTAGGCACGGGGCCTTGAAGTAGAGTTGAATATGACTGTTATAGGCGCGGGGCCTTGAAGTAGAGTGATTTTACAGTGCCACGTTAGGCCTAAAGAAAACTTTCTTGGACAAACATTTATCCCTACTCTTCTTAATTATTATTCGTGAATCCCGGCACGTGGTACTATAGACCAGTTCTTATTGGCAAATCTCCCGACCAATAATAATATGTTAGTTTCCCACGGAAATCAATTGGATTTTCCCTTATTCTCAAAACCCACAACTTAGCGTCTCGGATTTCTAAGAAGGTTCGGACAGCGTGTTGTATCAGTAGCAACATCAGAAGCTAGGCTTAAACACAATAGCCGACTTCTTAGAATTACTTAAGTGGATCAGTACCCTCTGTGATAAGATCTTGGGAGATTCCCGATACATTGTACCTGAGTACTGCATTGCCTTATCTCGCACCCGCTAGGTCTGCTAGGGAAATTCCCAGCTTCTCTGTATATTCACTGCAATCTCATTTTAATAGTTATTTAAAATGATGTTGTTAAACTTTTTACCTTTGCCTTCTTTCTAGTTAATAATATTTATAATGAATGTTCCGTCTTTTCACGGTCATTTTAAGACCAAACACGGGCTATGAGATTTTATGATTTTAGTTTGAATAAATTTGGGCAATTAATCTGTCATTTATTATACTTAATTTGGTTATCTTGTTTATTTCTTTTTACCGAAGTATCTGAACTGCAATAGTTAACGTTTCTTGAAATCGCAACAAATTTAATATAAAATCGTAAGTAGTTATGTATTCTGTATGACCCCTGCGGTGGCTTACTGAATGCAACCCGCAATACAGGGGCAGCCACCGTGTATTGCAGGGGCAATACAAGGTGGCGGCGTAGGGGAAGGTGGCTTAGTGGAGTGGGGTCCTCAACTACCGGCCCCCCAGGTCAGCCAGTGGTTAGTCTCCCCACCCACTGCCCTTTGGTCACCTGGGTGCTAGCATGCTTATTGGTAATTATTTGTGATATTTACGAGCTTGCGCCCTTATCGCACATAGTTCTTTTATCAATCTGGGTGCTAGCGCCTTTTGCTCCGCCTGTGTGTGTAGAACAAAGGCCTAAGTGATTAATTATTGGTAATATTGGGAATATTGGTAATTATGAGCTTGCGCCCTTATCGCACATAGTTCTTTTATCCATCTGGGTGCGAGCGCCCTTTGCTCCGCCTGTGTGTGTAGAACAAAGGCCTAAGTGTTTAATTATTGGTAATATTGGGAGTATTGGTAAATATTTTGTGGGCTTGGTAAATATTTGTGAGTTTGTAATATTGCGGCTTGCGTGTTCCAGACGTGATGCAGCTGCGCGTACGAGAATAGCCCGGCTCACCGCGCGGGAGGTCCAGCATGCTGTCTGCTGTCTCGCACGGCAAAGCCGCATCTCTGCGTACCAGAATAACTCAGCTCACCACGCGTTGGTCTTGCATACATGTGCACGTTGTACTCTAGCGTGTGTCAATGTTGCAGTACATGTGATATAATATTATTGCGTATCTTAGCTAGAGTACGGCAGCCACGCGTACGAAAATAACCCAGCCTAGCGCAGCAGTGGCCCCCCGCTTGTATACCGACGCGTGGTGACCGTGGTCCCTAGCGTGAGCCGATATAAATACACATGCTGCAGACGATTTCGCTCATTCAACGGATAGCAGCCGACATGGAAGGTACTACTACTGCGTTCTTCAAGTGCTCCGCGTGCGATGCCAAGTATAGGCATAAACAAGACCTGAACCGGCACGTGAGGCAAAGGCATACACAAAGCCATTTCTCCTGTGTTTCGTGTGGGGCTTCATTTACCCGTCGCGATGTATTGACCAGACATGTGCGGGAAGCACACTCTAACAGTCAACTAGTCTGTGTTAAATGTGGAAAAAGTTTCTCCTGTCAACGTTATCTAAACGACCATTTGGAATCTACCCATAATCCAATGAATCCTAATGAAATGTACAGACAACGTGAAGCCAAGACACCGAGACCTACGTCAATAGTCATCGAACCCGGGTCACCTGCAGCCGGGCCATCAACAGCCATTGAGCCAAGGACAGCGGTAGCGAGACCACAGACCAACCCATCGGTACTAAGCCAGCCTGATGTGTCCAATGAACCAAGTCCACGGACAGCCAGACAATCAGTGTTGAGAACAGCTTTGGGCGGACAAAACTATGATTACTCGGTACGTGTTATATATATATTAATGTGTTATATATTAGTGTGTTACTTCCGAGACAACTCGCCTCATTATAAGTTTTTTGTTACAGCCTTTCGCCGTGCCAGATGCAAACATGCATCCCATTGTAGTATCATCTCAGCAAACTGCAGACGGCGGCCAAGGAGTCGCGCCCCATCACATGCCAGATGTTAACGTGCAGACGCAAGGATCCACCTCATCGCAAGCGGTGACAGATGTCGGCAGCCATTATAATGTGGGGGGAGCTCTCACCGCTCACGGCAGCCAAGCAGTCTCGCAGTCAGTCAACAGACATGGGACCGCTACTCAGTCTGATGTGAGTAGCTTACTACAATCACATGTTTTTTACGCTAATGTTTACATGGTTTTTCTATATGTTATGCTAATGTATACATTGTATTAATTCTTACAGAATGATTTTCGCAAAGTGGACTCAGCCTTCAGATCGAGAATCGCTACATATGCAGCAACCAATATCCCGCAAGCGGACCTGGAGAGCGGCCTAGCAGCCTACAAACCCAAGATGGAGGCACTGGTGAGGGACTCTATCCAACAATTTAAGTCTGTAAAATTCAATATTTTTGTGGAATGCGGATTTGAGAACTTGGAAGGAAAATCCACTCTACGTAATTTCAAATCAAAAAACGAGGTAGCTGTTGTCACTTCCAATGTG
Organism: Ectobius pallidus; assembly: GCA_964059195.1. Taxonomy (NCBI): domain Eukaryota; kingdom Metazoa; phylum Arthropoda; class Insecta; order Blattodea; family Ectobiidae; genus Ectobius; species Ectobius pallidus. Next base: position 44,568,709 of record CAXKWD010000004.1, on the reverse strand, counting down.
TCAGATATTTTAGATAAACAAATAGAGAAAATTCAACAGGAATATCAAGACGTAGCCTTGAGAGGGTCTGGGTTCATGTTCAAATCCATACATAAAATTGAATTACGCGTCAACCATTATAAACCTTTTGCAGGTAGGAAATTCATGCTCCTACCCGAACGTTTTAGGCATTTAAAATCTCTAGTGAACATTGACAACCATGACGATTATTGTTTCAAGTACTGCATCTTGGCAAAATTTATAGAGGTAGGTAATGACTTATGGGCTAGCTATCTCGGGAACCAAGAATTATCTGACAGATACGACTGGAGCTGTGTAAAATTCCCGGTAGCATTACACGACATCGACAAGTTTTCAAAAATGAATAACATATCGATCAATGTGTTTGGTTTAGACGAGCGGGATGAAGTTGTACCAATCAAAATTGCTGATAAGGAGTTGGACGACCATAGAGACTTGCTCTATGTCTGCGATGAAGTAAATTCACATTATGTCTTAATTTCTGATTTCAACGCATTCATTAGGCCTTTTGTCACATCGGACAAGCGTCAAGTCAGAGTGTGCAAACGGTGCTTTACGCACTTCCAGTCGTATAAAGGTGAGTCAGCCGACCAGAGACTTGAGGCTCATTTGGCTGTATGTAATTCGTTCTCACCCGTCAGGTGTGAATTTCCTAAACGTTTGGAAGTAAGTTTCACTAAGCATGAGTATTCGCAGAAGATTAGGTTTGTGATCTATGCGGATTTTGAGTGCTTATTGGAGCCTATTGCCGGATGTCAAAATGAGCCTGCAAAATCCTGGACTCAAAATTATCAAAAACATACACCTTTCAGTTACGCCTACTTTATTAAGGACTTGGAAGGTGAACATTCGAATCTGCGGCTATACAGAGGACCCGAAGCAGGAGCCCATTTTATGAGTTCTCTTGTAAAAGACATAAAGTCCATAGATGCCATTTTAAACTGTGAAATAAAACCCATGATCCCTCTCACGGCAGAACAGAACAACCAGTATATGACCAGCACCATCTGCCACATTTGTAAGCATGGTAATTTCACCGAAGTGAACTATAAAGTCAGGGACCACTGTCATGTCAGCGGGCGATTCAGAGGGGCCGCTCACAGGAACTGTAATCTGAATTACAGAAACCAGACATTCGTCCCTGTCGTGTTGCATAACCTCTCAAATTACGATGCTCATTTCATTGTGAAAGAGTTAGGCTTTGACAAGAATAGAATTAACGTCATTTGCAACTCTCAAGAGAAGTATGTATCGTTTTCTAAATTTATTCCCTCCTCATATTTGAAGCGTGGAGGTATGGAGTTGCGGTTTATAGATTCTTTCCGATTCATGGCCAGTAGCTTGGAGAAGCTAGCGGACAATCTACCCAAGCAGAAATTTATAGAAACCAGAAATTCGTTTGGCGACAAAACCGATTTGGTATGTCGAAAGGGGGTCTTCCCCTACGACTATGTGTCGTCCTACGAAGTTCTTGATGAGACAAAATTACCGCCTAAAGAGGCGTTTTACAACAAACTCAGCAATGCGGGTGTCTCAGATCGAGACTACTCTCATGCTGTTAATGTCTGGAATTCGTTTTCGGTCAAGTCTTTAGGGGAATATTCAGACTTATATTTGAAATCTGATGTCTTGATCTTAACAGACGTTTTCGAGAATTTTAGGCAAATGTGCCATGATACATATGGGATAGATTGTCTCTACTATTCAACTGCTCCCGGATTCGCTTATGCATCCATGTTAAAGTTCACAGAGGTAAAATTACAGCTGTTGACCGATATGGACATGGTGCAGATGTTTGAGCGTGGAATAAGAGGTGGAATTTGTCAGTGTGTAACGAGACACGCTGCGGCAAATATCCCTTGTTCCGCCGACTACGATGCATCAAGGTCGAGCTCTCACCTTTACTACGTCGACGCCAATAACCTTTATGGTTACGCCATGTCTCAAGCGTTACCTACTGGTAATTTTCGTTGGCTCGAGAAAGATGAGATAGCGTCCTTTGACGTCATGTCCGTACCGAGCAATTGTAAATTGGGATATGTCCTTGAGGTAGACATTGAGTATCCAGATCACCTCCACGACGCTCATACTGATCTACCCTTTTGTCCAGAAATGAAATGTCCTCCTGGAAGTAATTTCAAGAAACTTTTGACAACTCTTGAAACTAAACAAAATTATGTCATTCACTATTCTGTGCTTAAACAAGCATTACAACACGGATTGAGGTTATCCAAGATCCATAGAATTATTGAATTTCAACAAAGCTGCTGGTTGAAACCTTACATTGACTTTAATACGGCCAAGCGTAGGGCTGCAGCCAACAACTTTGAAAAAGACTTTTTTAAACTGATGAACAACGCCGTTTTTGGCAAGACAATGGAAAATGTACGGAAAAGGATAAATTTCAGGCTTGTTTCAGATCAAAATTTAATGAGAAAGCTGGTGGCTAAGCCAAACTTTTTAGATAGAACCATATTCAGCGAGAATTTGGTCGGTGTCCACCTTGCTAAAACTAGCTTGGTGTTTGACAAAGCAATCTATGTCGGTATGTCTATATTAGAAATTTCGAAAACAAGGATGTACGACTTTCACTATGATACCATGCGAAAGTATTTCGAAAACAAAATTAAGCTCACATATATGGATACTGATAGCTTCATATACAAGATCGAGACGGATGACCTCTTCCGTGACATGATGCATTTCCGAGATGAGCTGGATACTAGCGTCTACCCACCCGAACATCCCTTGTATTCCCCCCAAAACAAGGCGGTGGTGGGTAAATTCAAGGATGAAGGTGCTGGTCATACTATAACTGAGTTTGTAGGCCTTAGAGCAAAAATGTACGCCATAAGGTTTAACGATATGGACATAAAGAAATTGAAAGGCATTAGGAAAAATGTTATTGACAAAGATGTCAACTTTGAAGATTATGTTGGCTGTCTTCAGAGCGGGCAATCAACATTCTCGGTAAATAGATCCATCAGATCGTTTAAACATAACGTGTTCTCGATTGCTATGAACAAAGTCACTTTATCTAGCAACGATGACAAGCGTTACATATTACCTAATGGCGTGGATACTCTTGCTCACGGGCATTACAAAATCAGGGATGCTGAGGAACCCCCAGCTAAAAGATGTAAAGTGTAAAAATGTATATATATATTGTCAGAGTCCTATATGTAAATAAAAATGTATTATGCTATATGTCTTGTGTGTGTGTAAATAAAAATGAAATATGCTATGTGTCTTGTGTTTAATGCTGTGTGTCTTGTGTGTATTATGCTATGTGTTGTAAGGCAAAGGAATGGAAAAAAATGAATTATGCTGTATGTTGTAAGGTAAAGGAATGGAAATAAAAACACATGACTATACTTGAGTCTTTAATGAAGTAAAAAAATACAAGTGTTCCTTCCTCCTCCTGCTCCACCACTCCACTGTTAAGACTCTGTTCATTCTATATAATTTCTATCCCTCAATTCCATTATGATATCCTGTATTTCCTTGTGGTGATGTAGTGTGGTAGCAGACGAGGACATGAGAAGCTTTAGTCTGTCAACGAGCTGGTTGGGGTCGAAGTCTATTTTGTGATTCGCATGTAAGTCCTTCCACATGCCTCCACGGTGTGACAAAACCTCATCGGAGGAGTCCTCCTCTTCCGAAAATGAGTTTGAATATTGTTCCTCCTCTTCTTCTTCCAGAAATAATTTTTTATTAACATGACACGTATTGATGGGGTCAGCCTGCTGATGAGTGTTCGTATCCGAGAGAAGATATCGATTGGAGATGAATTTCTGTCTGTCTTGACAAATTGGGCACTTGGATAAATAAAGAGAAATCATAGCCTTTGTAACGTTTGCAAATTTTCTGGATAGTTCATTATACATTTTATCGCGACCACCATGTCCTATTGCCGCATGAGCGGTATCAATAACATCGTATATGTCATCAACCGAAAGGTAATATTTTCTATCGTTTTTTGCAACAAGTTTCCTAATTCCTCCTATTTCTACCACATCAAATCTTTTCAATCTTCTTTTTTGTGTAGCCGTCTTCTTTTGTGATTCTTTAGCAGTATCTACCTCCCGCATGAGTGATAAGTAATTTTCCTTTGTTAGAACCTTAAAACGAGTAGATTTTTCACTCTCAGTTCTTAAAAGCTCCCCCACGAAACTCTCTCTCGCCTTTTTACAACTCTCATCCATGATATCGTGAAACGTAGAATGATACCCAGGGATGATGACTTTACTCTACGCCGGTCTATTCTGGACTGGTGTAAAACATGTCTGGGCTCACTTATTTATAGGTAAAATTAATCTGGACCGGTTAATATGAGTCTGTAGCTGGTCAATATCGATCTTGACCAGTCAAGATCGATCTTGACCAGTCAAGATCGATCTTGACCGGTCAAGATCGATCTGGACTGGTCACTACTGTTTAACAGTTTCGCTACGCCGGTCTATTCTGGACTGGTGTAAAACTTGTCTGGGCTCACTTATTTATAGGTAAAATTAATCTGAACCGGTTAATATGAGTCTGTAGCTGGTCAAGATCGATCTGGACTGGATAATATCGATCTGGGGTTGGTCACTACTGATTAACAGTTTCGAATGGGTCTAGGTCTTATGTATTTACCGTATCGTGCTAGAACTAACAAAAAATTATATAATTTTTAATCACATCTTACACCTCACAACTCACTGACAGCTGGTAGGTCTAGGCCTCGCAAGACATCAAGAACTTCTGCGATGCGTAAAGGAGCACAGTCTTGGAGTGGTCTTGATATGGCAGTCATGATCTTGGATCTAAAGGGTTAGTTGATTTTTTTAGGTTTGCATCTTGTTATATTACCACAATCAATTCAGAGGTGGTTTTGTACACCTCATGTTTCTGTGAAATTATATTGCACTCGATGAAGTATATAGCTATCGTTTTCCAACGGATGAACAATTTATACATGATGAAATGATACAAACAAAGTGGAGTGTGATGAATTTGCATGGCATTTGATGAAGGTTAAAAGATAGCTCCAATGGATATCATTAAATAAGAGCAATTTTTTTTGCATATTTCACCATTTTCAACATTTTTAGGTCATTTTTCAGCATTTTAGGTCATGTTTGAGTGGGGGGTAAAGAGGAGCATTCAGAAAATAGACAACAGAATCTCCGTTCATTTGTTATTCAGGTAAACACCTCAGATTTTCTTCTTTCTAGGGGCAATTTGATGGGCGTATCAGTTCAGAAAGATTTTTTTTCGCTAAGTACTGTAGTGTGTTTTATATATTAACCAATTCAATAATAATTGTACATTTATTGACCAATATTTTCACTATTTTATGGTTTATGCCATAATGCCAAATGCCACAGCTTTAGTACACATCCCATGCATCGTCAGATTGCATCCAAAGTTAACCGTGAACGCTGTAATCCTATAACTTCAGCGGGTTTGCGGCTTTGTGTAATCAACTCTAACACGGACAATGTTAAAAAGTTAGGAATTTTTCTCAGAATACATTAACTGTAGTTGGTTGAAATTCTTACAGAACATTAGGGTTTTCATATCTATGCTTTATTGTAAGAATAATTATTATTTTTTACAGTAGTCTATTTTTCATTATAAAAAGTCATACTAATCACTTACTATCTTCACCACTATATGGCTGCCTGAAAATTTCAGTTTTCTATGTTCAATAGTTTCGCGGAAAAAAAAAAAAAGGTATTGAGATATGGAGCTTTAAAGAAAGATATAGGCCTATCAGTTCTACCATGGCTACCCAGTGTGTTTACTGAGTGATTTTTGTTATAGATGGAATTATTTTGTGGATATTTCGAGTAATGTTAAAATATTTAATCAATATTTTACAATGCTAGGGTGTTTAAAAAGCGGAAGAATGTTACCACAATTAGACCAGAACCAGAAATGTATGTAAACACTAATGTAGGCGCTCTGAACAAAAATTAGTTTTTTCAAAGGTGATTGTGAAATATTGTGGAATATTTTTGCAGTGGTCACGATATATATATATATATAATCGATATAACACCGGGAATGAATCCTTCACGAAGCCTAGAAACAGAAAAAAAGTATATTTTGACCCATATTCAACCTTCTGGGTCCCCTTAAATGTATGTGGTTCAGCGCTGTAAAGAAACTTCGTGTAAGATGAAGATTGCAATGTCTCGCGTTGAATTGTATGCTTGCGGGTGGGGTGAGTTATATGAATCCAGATGTGTGGAGTGACAGCTGTTACAGTGATGCAGATGATGTACCCGCTAAGAAAGGATGTTGCATAGCATGCAGTTCCAACGGTCTGTGAGATTTATAAAAAATAACGCAGACACATAACAGAAGGGGGGCGTATGTATGGTGAATTCCATCTTAATTCTCGTATAAGCTTTGAAAAACCCTACTGCGATGATAAATCACAAGCAGGGTGTGGCTATTCATACTTATATATTCGATAATAGCCTTGTGACTTATCATCACATGGTCTCAAAGTATAAGTGAAACGATATGAATTTGTATAAAGAAGAACGTCTACATGTGTATGTGATTCTCTCTCCATCTCGCTCACAAATGGCAATCTATATTAATAAAAGGATGTGTTTGTCTGTCTGTCCACGATGCTCAGCGAAATCTACTGAACGCAGAGATCTGAAATTTTAAACATAGATGGGCTGAATGCACATCGAAGCTGGATTTTTAATTTTAGCTTTCGTTCGCGAGTTGTGATTTTAGCGTTTTCAAAACATAAGTTTTCAGTTATACATTTCAATTACAGTTGGCTTTGTCTATTTTTGGACATAATAACTATCGCGATCGCTAGAATGTTGTAAGCCCACGCTGGTCGATTCATTTGTTTATAATGTCAAGGCACAAAGAAATTTTCAACCTTCACGGAAGAGGGTAGGCCTAAATATGGTTAAACACCGTTCGATTTAGACGAATCTCACTATACAGGGGTTTTCTTGGTCAAGAAACTCGAATCTGAGGTTGCTTTTACCTATCTGATCGTGGTATGTAATTCGTGTGATTTAGGAATTAATAATTATAATTTGAAATAATATCGCTGGCGAAGCCGCGGGCACATGCTAGTCTGTTGTAATGCATGCATAGATAGGGCTCGGACCTTTAGGTGCTTATAAAACCGAAAATATTAATTTTTTTATGTGGTTAAAGAGGCGAAAATATGAAAATTTACAGAAGTACTCATCTATCTGCTAGCGTAGAACTGTTGCAGCAGATCTTAAGTTGTGCATCTTAAAGCTGCGATGATTTTCACGGAACAGAGAAAAATGTTCGTTCAACATTGCAGGATGTTAATCTTGCATATTTGTAAGAAAATTTAAAGTCGATTTTGATGTACTTCTATAAAAATCCAACCACATTGGAATTATTTACATTCTCCTCCACACCCCGTAGTTTAATGTGAAGATGTCTTAAAAAAAATATCCGTTGTTTTAATTTTGCCAAAAAAATACAGTAAAATAGCCGAACCTAGGGATGCGTTCGCACCTCTCCGGTCGGGGACAAAGGATTTTTCCTCGCCTGTGAGACAAATGTAGGCCCAGGCTGTCATTATTATCCTCACCTTGTTCAGAGTGAGTGCATCGGAGGTGGCCCCCCGGCATTATACTGATAATCCTTCTCTCGCGGCCCCTGTAAAGGTCCTAAGAGTGAGAGGTAAAAACTAAGGTAAAGAGAGAAAAGATATGGTAAATAGAAATTATTATTCTTTCTGCACAACGCAAATTACCTTGCAGACAGAGAATATCTTTCAACTTACACAAAGAAATTACATAATGACAGGATAAAAATGATGATGATGACGTGGGGGCTGTATGGAAATACTGTGGACAGCCAGTCGGTGAAGAAGATGGTGTGGGGGGGCAGTTATATTTAAAAGCCTGCCCTATGAATCCAGACAACTGTTTCAGTGACAACTGTTACAGTTACGTCATACCGCTGTGCATGTAGTCTGGTGCATGATTTATAAAAAATAACACAGTCACATATGTAAGGCAAATTTCATCTTAATTCTCGTATAAGCTTTGAAAAACCCTACTGCTATGATATAATCATACGTAGCATGTGGATATTCACGGCAATAGGCATTAGGCATATCTTTTTTTTGTGTGGATCTCTCGTTTATATTGTCAAGCAATAAAGAAATTTTCAACCTTCACCGAGGAGGATTATTATGGTCAAACGCTGTTCAATTTAACTCACTATACAGGGGTATTCTGAGGTCTCTTTTACCTATCTAATCATGGCATGTAGTCCACGTGATTTAGGTGTTAACTATTATGCTTTTGAAATAATTATCTCGGGTACATGCTATCTTAAAATAATATAAGGATGTGTTTGTCTGTCTGTCCACGATGCCCAGCGAAATCTACTGAACGCAGAGATCTGAAATTTTAAACATAGATGGGCTGAATGCACATCGAAGCTGGATTTTTAATTTTAGCTTTCGTTCGCGAGTTGTGATTTTAGCGTTTTCAAAACATAAGTTTTCACAATGTCAAAATCAATTACAGTAGGCTTTGGTTATTTTTTGGACATAATAACTATCGCGATCGCTTGAATGACCTCTATCTCAATTTACTGTTTAACAGTTTCGCTACGTTGGTCTATCCATTTGATTATAATGTCAAGGCATAAAGAAATTTTCAACCTAATCGCGAAGAGGATTATATGGTCAAACGTTGTTTTATTTGCGCATCTTAAAGCTGTGATGATTTGAAACATTGCAAGATGTTAAGACCTAATCAACCCTGACTTAACATAACAACACAATGAAAATATGCCGCAATTTTACAAAAACAGTAAATATATATTTCTAAACAAGATATGTGGTAGCTAGCTAAAATATTTATTAAAAAAAAAAAAATATCGAAAATATATTTCTTTATGTGATATACAACTCAGTATTTTGAAACCGAAGGCCCCCAACCGGAACTTTGATAAAGTCCCGAAGCAAATATGTATTTACCTAAAAAGTCTGAACCCTATACAACCATTGTCTCATTGATCGTTAAATCACAACCTTTATGAAATTGAATGAAACTATCATTTAGAATGAAAGTTCATGAGATGCAGATGTTGTTTAATGACAGACAGAATGTTGACTGCACAATGATAAAAAAAAAAAAGTATACTCGTGCCAAGTACATCTCTAGTGCTATGAGACGTAGTGCAATGGCTGCGTGATCACAACAGCTGCAAGCAGATATGAATGGAATACCCCCCATCCCACAACCACCCCACCTTTATGTTAAACACCAAATTATTATTTTCAATGGAGTATGACTTATTCAGCGTGGAAGATTCCTCACAGCCTCCTGTAAAAAATTGAGAGAACATGCTTGGGGTCTATTGTTTGGAATTAAGGAATGGAATTAATTTAAGGATATAACCGACCTTTTTCATTCATAAAAAATGGAAGAGCTCGATTTTTAAATAATTTTTACACAAGTATTCATTTATATCAATATTTATTTTTTTAAATCACAGAGAAAAGAATAAAAAAAATAAAAAATTTTTTTAAAAATTATTAATGTTCAATTGTTGACGCATCTTCTATCTCTCTTACCCATTGCTTTATGCGAGCAGCCCTGAACATGTCTGATATATTCTGAAACATATGAAAAAATACAAAAACGTATAAGAATGGTGTAATAACATGGATTGAAATCACTTAAAATTTAACTGTATGACTATACGAATGTTATAATCAGGGGCTGGATTCTGATGACCTAAAATTGTTTGAAAAAGACCTGTAAAATGACTTAATAATTATAAAAAATGATCTAAAAACTGATATTTTATTTATAAAAATTATTATACACTCAAAGCTATAGACTAGTTTGTGCATAATTGTAAAAACTGTAATGTTGTGAATGTTCTTCTCTCACGGAAATTTATACTGGCACTGAGGCAAAATTCGGCACTATCTATTGAGGTCTGCCGGATTATATTGTTTTTTTTATTGAGGGCAAACAGTAGTTTGCACTCTCAGATCCAAGCAGGTGGCAGACTCTGGTGTCAAGTCAATCTAATAACAATAGTAATATAATACAAAATTTTGACGTTTCTTTGATTCTCACTTCCGACTGAGACATGACAACACTTTTCCTTCTTGCATTAAACAGACAACACTTCAAAGACACCACCACTAGCGACGAAAAAAAAAAAAAAAAAAAAGTTAATACACGCAATGTAAATGCATGAAACTGACTAAATAAGGAGGCAAATGACACGAAAATGACCTAAAATTGAAATAAATGCCCTAAAAATGACATAAAATGGCAAAAAACTACCAAATAAAAATGCATTTCTATAATCTAGAGGCCATTATTTTTCTACAAGTTGATGCAGCATCAATAAAAAGATGACATGTCATTAGAATCCGGGCCCTGATTCACAATAACGAGGGATGAAATCGCTTAAAATGGTGATTGAACATTTATGACTATACACGAATGTTATAATTCACTGACTATAATAAAAATGAAGTACATACCTTTAGACACTGGTTTTTGAACGTGGTGCACCACCTGTGGCACCCACGCCCCCAGGCCTCGATGGATGGTGGCCCTGCCGGCTTACAGCATATGGTGACGTGGCGGTCACCGTCACATACCTCCATGTGATGTTGGGAGGGGTGAGACTCCACGTCGTCAAAGAACTCCCTATCACCCCTCCCGCAGGGGTGCACGATGACGAATTCTTCCCGGCGATGATCAGAGCTGGTTATGATTTGGTATATTTCGGGGTGCTGCTGGAGCCGCACCTCGTGGCCCACCATATCAAATACGGTGATCTCCATTGCAGTAAGTATCAAGAAATAATAAGCTCGTGCCGTGGAAAAATCTACACTATATATATGGAATCAGTTTACCACATGCTAAGATTCGCACAAATAACCACCAGCTGCATCATTTACGCTTGCGAATAATGTTTTGACTTCACAGGTGGGGGGTATGCCATCAACACATGCAGAACGTTAACATGCCATCGCGTATCTCACAGCTTCACCATCTAGGCCTGATAACAAAAAATGGACACGTATTTCAGCTTTCAACTATTTCATCTGTATCGATCGTATTCTCCACCGACGCCTAAGTAGCGAGGTTTATCCTTCCATTGCTTGAGACGATGACGGCCAGACATGAAGTGGGGGAAAATATTATTATTTAAAATACATAACAGATGCAGGATTCGAACCTGAGGTGTGGATAACGAGCCGACTTGGGCTGAATATTATATCACATGTGTGGCAAAAGCGATACATGTGTTGAGCCATGGTGTATACCTGAGTATACCACGGTTATAACGAAAATCATTGTCATTGTTTCTCCCAGATTATAATAGCAATGTTATAATTTAGGATACGGCGATGCATGGGTCACACATTATTCACAGATTACTTAGTAAGGATAAATTAGACTAGTTTCTATTGGTTGTTGATGAGGTCATAATTATGTCGTTATTTTCCGTTGCTTAACGCAAGATTTAAGCTTTTATTGAATTAAGTCAATTCAGTAATATTTATGCAAATAATAGACGATTCGCATACAAGAAAGGCATATAGTACTTTCTTATGTTATTTTGTTAAACCCGAGGTTTGGGTGTGGCAAGGATGGTTATATAAACCCGACCGAAACAGGCCTCAGTCTCTTTACTTTCCATGACGTCGCAAGACGTCGGAAGCCATGAAGATGAGGATGGTTGTGAAGAACTCCGTAAAATGCGAGTTCAAGGAAACATATTCACTTATTGACTTTTAGAATAAATATGTAAATTAATTTACGAGTGTTTTCTTACGAGAGTATAAGATCCTGATCAATCCGATTAATAGTTTTATTTAAGTTAAATAATTAAAAGAGTAAAATTATAATTGTTGATGTTAGAAATAATATTTATTTCAGAAACGAATGAATGGTAATTAAATAAGAAGATAACTAGCGTAGCAACATGCAACATGTGTTCCGCAATAACACATCTGGTGCATGACCTCACGGTGTGTTTATTTCTGTATGCTGTGTTGAGACGCAAAGCTGCGGTCCTGTCTACATCCACACTAAGACATGCAAATATTATATCATCACAAATAATTACCTAGTTAAACACTTAGGCCGTTGTTCTACACAGGTGGCGCAAGCACCCAGAGCTATGATCAAACACCCAGGTGACCAAAGGGCAGTGGGTGGGGAGACTAACCACTGGCTGACCTGGGGGGCCGGTAGTTGAGGACCCCACTCCACTAAGCCACCTTCCCCTACGCCGCCACCTTGTATTGCCCCTGCAATACACGGTGGCTGCCCCTGTATTGCGGGTTGCATTCAGTAAGCCACCGCAGGGGTCATACAGAATACATAACTACTATCGTAGTTAATCAGGTTATTAACATTTCATCATTTCACTTCGTTTTTGTGTTTTGGAGTTTTATTAACAGATTTTACTTCTTTGATGTTTTAAGATCAAAGGTGATTATTATACCATCTTTCATAAAACTGCTTATATGATACTAAATGAACGTTCCTTCTAACGTAATGGAGTAATGACTTTATCACCGTTCTAATTTTTCTGGCAGCATAAGAAGAAGTTTTGCACGAAATTTTACTTTTGTATAAGTTTATGTGTATAATATGTATGGTGTGATCAGATAAGTCAGTATGATTATATATTTGATGAATTACTAACAACACAATATACCTAGGTATATTATTAAATATCTGATGTAACCCACTCAAATAACATTCCCTGCCTTAAGTATGAGCAATACAAGTTTGCCACTTCACATTCTGATAGAGTAAGAGGTCGTATTGCAAGGAGTGCGTATCCAGTTGCTTCAGCCTCATGCAAAGTTAAAATTTTCATCATGCATACTTTGTTCAAACGTTGGCAAGCTTCAGAGAATTTTACGAAATATTTCAAATGAAAGTTTTAGCGGAAAGTGAAAAGTTTCTTTTAAAGTAATAATAAAAGTAAAAGGTAGTCGTCGCCAATCTTCAGACCATATATAACCCAAATACGCCTATTATATTTCTTTAGGACACTGTTTTTCGTTTTGGAACTACGCTGTTCATAGACACACATACGTGTATGTAAACTTAGGCTTCAAACATATGTATTAGCGGTAAATCTGAAAACTCCAAATAAAATTTTAGCGTCGAGTACGTCTTCAGCCAATTGCCGGACCCTCCTATTTCAGGAGAGCAAAATAAACACTTTGCATATGAGTAATGATTTTTTGCAAACCAACAAATATACTGAAAAAAAAACTCTCGTTTCTCATGTTTTAACGTGTTGATTACGATACCTAAAATTAGCAGTAGTGCAGTCTAGTAGATTATTTGCCTTCACATATATTTTCCTTTATGTGATTGTATTTTTAATAACTGCAAATTCTCACCAAATGTCACGGTGTAAATCATCATTAAACAGCATATAAAGATGTAATCTATAAGTAAAGACTAAGTGGAATGTACTTAACTTATATTTCAGAATATAGAAAGCCACATAAATATCTCAAGTTGCCATAACGTGTGATCATATTTTGAAGATAAAGTAACAAATAGTGACTCATTGTAAAGGACATACAAATTCTATTACGACAACATTGCCGTCAAACTAAGGGCTGAGTTACAAGAAGGCAAAATAGGGCGAAAAGCGCGATGAAAAAAGAGTGTTATTCGAAAATCGCTATATTTGCTAGCGAATAAGGTGAACGATAATGGAAAAAATATATCAGCTTTCATTTGAATACTGCAACCTTTTCGCTACGGATCATTGTTTTCGAGATATAACAAAGAAAAAGGACATTTTAGATGCCCTTCTTCCTCCACTCACTCCAAAGTCCCAGGGACTTTGACTGTCTAGTCCAAACTCGTCCCTGAAGTAAAGAATTCTGTTCCCACCATGTCCATGTCCTCTATTTAGAGTTAGTTGACTGGACTAGTGGGCAATTTCAGAATTAGAAGTCCCAGACAACTCGGATGATGCCCATTATGGTTGTTCGGGACTTTAAATTTTCATGTAGCTCGTCTTCTATTGTGAGAAAATGTAGGTCTACTTTAGAAACTGTTTTGGGACAATGCTTATTGTATGCCTATGGACCTTTTGGCCTACGTGAATTTTCTCTCATGCACTTTATAGGCTATTTTCTATCTGCCTTAGCCTATAATGCAAATATTGAATCTCTTATAAAACATACTTGACGTCTTATGCTGATCTTTTTAATAGTCGAGGACCAAATGCTTTCTGAATAGAATCGTTAATTTTATATTCAGAAACCTATATTTCTAGAGCAAGTATCTGTGTGCATTAGCTGAGTAAATATGTAGTTCGAATTAATTAGGAAAAAGAAGACTGAATTAAGCAGAGCTTATTATTATCTCCATCCCAGCTAACCTCTTCAGCCCTTTCATTGAACACCCCTCTCCATCGGTACTGTAGATCATTTTCTCTCTCTCTCTTTATCTTAAAATATAACGAGGCTAATTATATGGAGTTTCGCTATTCTAAATAAATACGTGTATATCAGTGCTGGTGTACGAAATTATGCAACGCACCTATAATGACCTTTATTAAGATACAAGTATGTTTATGAAACGACAGGAGTATCTTAATTACCATTATAGGCAGGCTGCTTAGGACTGTTTTTGTTCGACCATAATTAAGTGTCTTATGTTTTATATTTTTAGAGTACCTCTTACTTGATGAAGCAAACGACTCTCGTTCATCAGCTGTTAGTAGTTATCGTTTTTTCCGATAGATGGCAGGCAGAAGCCATGGAGGTCGCAGGGCTTCTCTTGGCGTATTGGTTTATTTAAACGTACGAAATTAACTCAAATTAGTATAATATTAAAATTAACGTGAACAGAAGTGATTTTATTTTTTATATACAGGTTTTTTTATTAGCAGTTTCATTTGCTGCTCTCAAGGTTCCAAAGAATGTTCCATCTTCGATATTAATCGATACCACGCCAATGCTTTAGTGGAAGTCTGTACTTCAATGGATGTCATTAAGATGCTGTCACGTCACATATGAAAAAAGTAAAAGTAAAGTGTTCCCTATACAGACCATGGAGGCCCAGAGGGTTCCAGGAGGTTGAGGCTCCCAGATTTTACTTTTTTCGGCACGTTAACTTGGCAAGATTGTAAGCCTTACGCACCGGCCGCCTTTACCCCCAGGATTGGTCCTGGTACTCATTTATGTTAGAGGCTTAGTCGATCCCAGAACCATAGTGCCACCAGAAGGACTAGACCAGTTGAAAAATCTCCAACGACCTCATCGGGAATCGAAACCGCGATCTTCCGGTGTGTAGCGCAGCACCTAACTACTACGCTACATATAATGAGATTATTATAATTTGGTCGAATAAAAAATTAGTTAATAATCTTGAATAAGACAGTGATTTGGGTCTACTTCTACATTGACTAAAATAACTAAGGAAACAGTTGTATAATGATTAAAAATAAGCATTTACGAGAACTAGGACATTGTATGATAGTTAAATAAAACGGGTGTATGTAATCTGCGCCACGGTTGACACCGAATTTGAAATAGAATAAAAATGAGATTTGTAAACTGCGGCATACAGATATGTAAACTGCGCCACGGAGATACGTAGATGCACTTCTTCAGTTCCAAACAAGTTCCTACATAAAACTGAGAAGTACTGAACAAGGGATACCTGTAAGAAGAACAGCTAAAATGAATGACAAGTATTCTCGTCTACTCAAGTGGAGAGAACAATATATAAACAATGAAATATCCTGTTTTGATTTTATTAAGAAGGCGTCATATGAGAACAAAGTGCTCAAACAAAATCTGGGTAGTGTTTTTAACAATTTTATAAGTGAAAATCCCTAAGTGACAATTCATGGAAAAGAAACTAGGGTATTGTTTTTAACATTTTTTAAAATGACAAAGCTACTAAGCGTAACATTTTAAACCATACCTATGCAATTTCAT
Source organism: Ectobius pallidus (assembly GCA_964059195.1). Taxonomy (NCBI): domain Eukaryota; kingdom Metazoa; phylum Arthropoda; class Insecta; order Blattodea; family Ectobiidae; genus Ectobius; species Ectobius pallidus. The sequence continues at coordinate 44,552,700 of CAXKWD010000004.1, read as the reverse complement.
AGCAAGTCCTAAGTCTAGAGAAGTGGGAAGGAAAATGTTAGTGCGTTAGTATGATGGTGACACCATTTAAATGTCGGTGGCGCAGTTTACATATGTCGGTGGCGCAGTTTACATATGTCGATGACGCAGTTTTCATCGTGTAGGTTGGGGAAAAGGTAGAAGTGGCGCATATTACCTTTCCCCAAATAAAACTATTCTGAGCTAAGCACTAAGCTATTAGAATAAAAACTAGGGTAGGCTGTATCGGGGACGCAGTATGTGAATCATCTTGCGTGTCCTTACTGCCTGTATCTAGCACGCAATGGAACTCTGCATGTCTCCTTATTCTATAGGGATTAAAAAGCGATTCACGAACTTGCAATTGAAATTACACAGTAGATTAACATTATGAGCATTAATGAGGATAGCTGTTCCATCTGTGTGATTATATAAATGTAGGCCTAATCCTGTATCACATTTATTAATTTTTCAATACATTTATGAGATTTTACTGACTGAATTTATAGGTCTACTGAAAATTCAGAGCTAGTAATTACCACTGAATGTTTATTTGGAACTAGATGCTCGATTTTATTGCACATATCCATTTGTTTTTAAGAACTTCATCTTGAAGAAGCCCAAAACATATATCTAGGACCATGATTCACACTATATTTAGGCACACGTTGTAAACCAAAATTAAATTTATATTTTATGCTATTCACTGATTTTCAGTATCGCTTAAATTGCCTCAAAAGTTCACTATTTTTGCTTTTATTCTCGAGCCCTGCAATGGCCTGTTTAAATTGTGTTGTACTAATGCTGTGATTTCCACATTATTTGTTAAGACGTATTCCATTACATCTATTTCCATTACATGTGGTTTTAGCAAGTGACCTTTAATTAGACCTATTATAAAAACGTTTATATTTCGAAATCACACATGAAGTACATGGAACAATTCCTCTAGTCTTCAAAAATACATAGTATATGAACTGAAATCCGTGGCGCTACATCCCTGGAGGAACTAGGCCTACCACCCGACCGCTGCGTCATCTACCATAGACAGATGGCAGGATTGGGGGCATGTGGTCAGTTTGCCGACACCCATGGCCGTTAAGAGTGGTTTCCGTTTCTCTATCAAATAGCTCCTCAGTTTGAATCACGAGGCTGAGTGCACCCCGTTCCAGACCTCCCTATCTCAGAAAAATCCGAGGAGGTACCGGAGATCCAACCCGGGCCTAAGGATGTGCAGTCAGCGACGATAACCACAAGACCACGCAGGCGGTCACATAGTATATAGGAAAATAAAAATAAAAAATACTAATTTAGAGTGAAATTATTAGGGGGTTTTATCTGGTTGCAGTCGACTAATGCTTAATAACTAGTTTATTATTGACTTTTTATATCTTTAATGTATGTTGGTTCATAAGAAAATTTGAATTACCTAAATTTCTAAACCACACTGTGAAATTGTATTTATGAATATGGGACAAACGCTCAAGAATCTCAATGCATTCTATTGAGCTAATATTCAATCCTTTCCTGTACGTGCTGGGAAGAAGAACCAGTATTTTGAAGTTTATAACAGTATCCGTGTCACCTAATCTATTCAACGCTTTATTTAGAATATTTATGCTGTATCTCTCCGTCTCCTCTGTTCATTCACTGATTCTCTTTTATGTTCTAGTATGTGGGAGCAATATAATATTGTGGTTGGTTCTATGAAAGCAATTTTTCAACTAGAAGGCAGCGAGGATGAAGCACTGATATTATATTCTTCGTGCATTCATGAGAACGTTGCTTTGAGAAAAATAAAAAGTGACATTTAAAATATCTGAGATAAAATTGCAAACAAATAAAACTTTCTATTATGCAGTTAGGTTTCTAGGGTTTTCCAGAATGATAATCTTGTTTTAGAAACTTGAGGTTTGCATTTCAACCCTATGTCAAGTGCAAAGAATCCCAAGACAAAAATTGATTGCTGGATTGTTTAAATTGCCTTTTTTACTTTTTCTACCTAAAGGTTGAGGAAGTGTTGTTTTCGACCGCTAAATTCGAAATTGAGTTATAACATAAATACACGTTTTAAGATTACCTGGATCCAAAAATACAATTTTCGGAAACATTTCTGTGTGTGTGTCTGTGGATGTGTGTCTGCTAACAGCCTAGCTCCAGAACGGAAATTCGTGGGTCAAGTACCTTCTGAAGATGTGACACGAAGATTGGCGACAAGTTTCTATTACTTTTAAGGGGTTTTTACATGAAGAAAATTTCGTTTTTCGCAATTTTCTCGAGAACAGCTCTTACGATTTTCTTTAAAATTTGCAAATGGGTTTCTTAAACTAAGAGCTAAAACTTTCATTTGAAACATTTTTTCAAAAAAAGAAATCCGAAGGGTAGTTATAAGCCAACCACTCTGAATACACTCTTTGTAATACAGCCTCTTATTACCGAAAATCTTACGAAAACAAAATTTTGCATTTGGGTTAGGTATCTTTTAGGGATGTGATACGAAGACTGGCGACGATTTGATCTTTTTAATGGGACTTTACATGAAGAAGATGTCGTTTGTTGCTATTTTCTCGAAAACAGCTCTTGCGATTTTGTTTAAATTTTACACATAGGACGATTATACTAAGACCTAAAACTTTTATGTGAAACATTTTTCCGAAAAAATTATCTGAAGGGTAGTTGTGAGCCACCCACTCTGAATATGTGCTCTTTTCAACATTAACTCATGTTCTATATCAGAATGTGAAATGAGAAAAATGTATTGGCTATGCTTAAATTAAAGGAAATTTCAAGAATACATTAATCAGTTTTTACTTCGGTTATGCATCCCTCGGGGATGCGATGTGATGTGTTAACGACATTCTCTTCACTTCTACAAGCTATTTGCATGAAGAGAATGTCATGCATAATAGGCCTGATTATATTGTACTAAGAGGCTAACTTTTATTTGGGTAGAGGAAGTTATGTGAATTTCACATAAGATCTTGTAATATCATTTGCAGCATGAAATTAGGTCTAAGCACATTTTCCGCCCTTTGAATTACTGAGGCGAAAGGAGAAAACAGATAATGTAATTTATTAATTTATTTATTATTTACTATTAGCCCGTTTCCAGGTTGAAATGTACCCAGAAAGATCGACACATACAATGGCAGTGTGGGAGAACAGGACTGGGAAAAAGTGTTGAAGGGTAGAAATCATAAGTTTGTACTTGTTAGCTACATCTTGTGGATCTTATGGTCTAGAAGACCCGAAGACAGAAATAACTGGAAGAACTTTGTAAAACAATATAGTTTTGAATTATTAAATTAAAATAAATTAGTTTATCACAGTAGTAAAATAGTTACGGTATCGTGATTTAATGTTCTTGAGATAGACTACCCCTAGAAGCCCTCATATCAGGCTGATATCCTGTATATATTAAGAGGATATAGGCTATATGGGTTAATTGTAATTCTAATCATATTTTATGTGACCTAATGACTTTAAGTCAACATTCATAGCAATAGTGAACGACGATGACTGATTTTAGGTGGATACGGTATTATTGTAACACATCTGGTCAGCATAGTTGGAAAATTCAGTAAGGCACTGCCTTTCTATTCCAAGTTCGCGGGTTCGGACTAGGCTCAGGTAGATGAGACAGTTCCATGCCTAAAAAAAAAATTATAACTGTCTAGTCTTAAAAGCTATCAGCCTAACAATTTTGGATGGTCCCAGCCGTTCACTCGTTGTTAATCTCACAATAGTTAACTGAAAAAAGAAGCTTACATAACCATAAAACGTGAGGTCTCACAGACCGCTACAAAATAAACTGTTTTCTAGCACGGCTCCACTAACACTGATAGATAAGTGACACATATTGAGTGATAAAGGATTCTGAGAAAGGAAGATATTGTAAACAACCCACCTGTGAATAGGATATCCAGACAGCAGTTAGCGGTTTATATTTTCACTGCGGTCCATGGTTAAATGTTAACATTTGTGGCTTAAATTTATTTTGATAATACTTAATTTATCAAGTTGATTTATAAAAATTACACTATATTTTAGCGGTTATATAGTTGTATATTTGCAAACACATTCCGTAAATTGCAACTAAAGAATAAACTCGAGAAATTGATGGTATAAACACAGACTTCCCCTACAGTGAAATGATAGCTTGTGACGGGGAAGTTGGGTGTGAAGTAGGTGAATAGTCTTTTTTTTTTATGAGTGTGTTCGACAAGAGGGTGAATATGGTTTCCTTTTGCTCCTATCAGCGCCATGATATGAATAAAGTTGAATAGGGATGGCGGTGGAAATAAGATTTGAGTCATTTGAGTCGCGCGTCTGTCTGGTGCGTGACACGGTAGAGGACAAGATTAACCCGCTACTCGGGCTGCCTTGCTATGAGCCTGACTTGAGGTACTCCCTGACCTATATTAATAAAAAGTGATGGACTATTTTTACCTAGGTTTTATCCTTCTTACAATAACTCTAGATATAACTTTGATTTGTACTATATCCTAGCAATTTCCTAAAAGGAAAAAGTTCGCAGTTGGGCCCTATTGAAGTTGTTATTATACCCTTAGCAACCAGGGAAGGCGGTTGAGGCCAGGTAGGTTCCTTCACCCGCTTGGACCCTCACATTTACAAGGGCAGGAGATTAGGACCAACCGTAATTTCCTCCCCATGAGTCACCTAGTCTACTTCAATCAATCAATCTTAGATTTTTTAATATGTCATTTTATCTTAAAATGCTTGTTATATATCAATTCTACACATAATTACAAGAAAAATGACACCAAACAATGTATAATTTACTTTAATAGGAACATTTCTAACAAATACATAAATAAAAGTTACAAGAAAACTGCTTTCAAGTCCTATGTTCCTATTAAAGTAAATTATACATTGTTTGGTGTCATTTTTCTTGTAATTATGTGTAGAATTGATATATAACAAGCATTTTAAAATAAAATGACATATTAAAAAATCTAAGATTGATTGATTGAAGTAGACTAGGTAACTCATGGGGAGGAAATTACGGTTGGTCCTAAATCTCCTGCCCTTGTAAATGTGAGGGTCCAAGCGGGTGAAGGAACCTACCTGGCCTCAACCGCCTTCCCTGGTTGCTAAGGGTATAAGTGCCAGAATGGTACTTTATGAGATAGTGTGGGTTACGGGAAAATATATCTCCGTCCGTCTCTCTGTACGCGCGATAACTCAAATACGCTATATCGGATTTTCATGAATCTTGGTATACGTATTTATAACGTTCATAGGAAGAAGCCTATTGGTCTTGGACCAAATCGGTTGACCGGTACCGGAGTAATTCCCAATTTAGCGCCTGTTTTATGGTAATATATTAGAAAGAATTTATCAAATGGAAATCAGTTATCATGTCAACATATTGTTTTAGAGTGTTCATTTACGGCTTTGGAAGTTGCAATACAGGTAGCTTTGACAAATAACACTATTATTTCACATATGGCGATCAACCTCGACCGTTAAACTGAGCGAGGTGGCCGAGATAGTAACACCTTGGATTCACATTCGGGAGGTCCCTGGTTCCAATCATGTAGCCGGCCAGTTTGACTTTTTTAATATTAAAAAGTGTGCGATTGTTGAATTATCACAAATATGTATAGTTCTGTTGATGCTGGACGATGTTAACCTGATTAAAAAAAAACACTAGACCTTTATTTTTTCGTAAGTGCTGCTTAACGTATCGATCTATAGCTTAACTCGGAAAAAAGAAAAACCTTAATTTTCTGCATATTACAATTCATAATTGCAATTATAACTGATTAAACAATAGCATTATGACACTTTATTAGATCAGTTTACCTGATTTCGTTTCAATTTGAATAGATTTCGGATAAAACAAAAACGTACAGTGTATTTGTGGGAAAGTGTGTAAAATATTCGCGTTGGACGTTTCTCTCAGTCTCAATATTCTTAATTGGTGATCTTTTACAATTTGTACATCGTATAATATTTTAGTGTCCATAATTTTTCCAAGACCGGTCCAAGCTCGAAATGTTAAAGTGAGCAGGCGAAACATTTACTAAACCACATGCAACGAGTACTCTTCTGAAACTTCAGATATAATTGTTGTAAAATATTTTTTGTCAAAATAAAATAAAATAAATAAACATTGAAAAATAGTATTGCAAATTTAACCACTGAAGTCATTAAGCGCCAAAGTATGTTTGAAATAATTATTTATTAAGTTATTACTATATGCCATCTATTAATTACTGCCTTAATACTGTATAAATTGTCAAATGCAACTTGTAATAACTATAGCTCTAATACAGACAGGCCTCCTTGGGGTAAAATAGGGCTCTCAGCTCGTTGTTTAATAATAATTTAAGCATTGGACGTTTCTCTCCGTGTCTTAATATTCTTAATTGGTGATATTTTAAAATTTGTACATTGTTCTGGAGTTTATGACAGTTATGTGCTAGCATGATAAGAGTAGGCCTAACGATTTGCTAAATCACAGGGATCCAAGAACCAATTAAAGTCGAGTGAGAAATTTAAATTTAAATTTAATTGATAACTTCCAGATACATTTGAACGCTTCCGATTGAATACAAATATTGAAACATCCTGTTCGTGTGAAAAATGTGAGCCTGCAGCAATATCGACTATTAAAGTTGATACTCGTTGCGGAAACTGAAATAATGAACGTTCAGAAAATCCTATTTTTTTTTCAAAATTGAGTATCGTCGACCGTTTCAAAGTTCTGGTTGTCAGTAGCGATCTGTTGTAGATATTTCAAAGATATTGTACCGCATACTTCCTTTGAGATATTCAGGAATAACTTAAATACAGTAGGAATATTAACGAATAAGAAGTAGCTATTGAGATTTGATATAAGCGGCATGTCAACGCTTAAAGATTGGCCCTTTATTTAATAACTACTCATAGTGGTTACACTTTTAATAGTTTCGAAATAATTAATCAATGATTCTAGAAATACGTATATAGAACATATCAGAGTACAGTATAATGTGAAGACATATTGTTTGCTAAAAAAAAAGAAAAGAAAAAGAAATTCATTAATATTTTCATTTCTCAAATACAGTTGTTCACCTTTAAAACAGAGGCAAATATATGTTTCTCAAATAATGATTTTTCGTTATTGAACTTACAAGAACATGCATACAGGAATTCATTTAAAAACAAAATAATAAAGTTATTTTTGTTCTAAGCTATTCCCTAGGAACACACTGCATGTAAGAAAGTCTTCCGTAAAGAATACTGATCTATACACATAATAGAGTATCTCAAAGTTGCCACTCGTCAAGGCTTGAAGCATTACTAACGTTTTCAAGGGCTATCAGCGCAGAGGAAAGCTTTGGATGCTTGAACCATTCGATGGCTTCTAGTGCTGCCATCTGGAGCGAGATACTCAAAGGCTTTGATTTGAACTGTCTGAAGTAGCTTCTGGCACGAATTATTGCCTCTATTTGCAAGGCTTCAGCTTTCCTGTAACGGACACATCTAAGGTTCTAATTAGTAAATTATGGATTGTAGAATAAGTGTACGTTTAACACATCTTTGACTGAGGCACTGGGTTGTCATTTTGTTTATTAATTTGTTTACACCTTCCTCTGTAACGCTTATACTACAATTTTTCCTTGTAAATATCTGTTCCCATCATTATGTAATTCCTAATTTGAGTGTGTTTTCTATTTTTCTGTTTTAAGTATTAATAGGCTTTAACCTTACTTTGGAACAATGGTAGTATGGGAAGTCACTATTATGGGATGCCACTTGTGTGGATACAGTCACAGCTTCTTATTTGCCCACAATCTCAAAACTTTCTGGTTCTGCAGCTGAATCAGCTGTTCAAGTTAAAAGGAATAAATACCGCGACATTACAGAACTGTAATTTTGTAGCATTTGTTATGGAAACCTTTGGGCCTTGGTGTTCAGAAGCTAAGGATCTTTTCAGTGACATAGGAAAGATCTTCAAGAGGTCAGTAGCGACCCTCGTGCTACTGAATGTTTAAGACAGCGAATTGGCATCGCCATTCAAAGAGGCAATATCTGCAAGTATCGTAAGCACATTCCCGGTTTCCTCGTCTTTAGACAAAATATTTCATTTTTAGCACCGTAAACTGTACAGATTATTTAAAGAATATTGCAACATTTTTTCTCGCCAGCTTCTGAAAGTTGTGCTTTGCAGTTATGTTAATCACCAGTATTTGTCTTTTTGTAATAACAGAAAATAGTCTCCTGGAAAAATATTAGTATTGTAAGAATGTTGTATTAATAAGGAGAGTATTGTAATTGGACAATGTGCCTGTTTTGTTCTCAGATAAATGAATAAATAAGTAAATAAATCTCTATATATATAAAAGGCTTTGTCCTGACTGACTGACTGACAGGAATCAACGTACAGCCTAAACTATAACAGGTAGAGACTTGGAATTTTGACAGTATCTTCGTTTCATAATGTAGGTGCTCACTAAGAAAGGATTTTGAAAAATTCTGATTTTAACTGCCAAAAAATAAATGTTTTTGAAAATACTTAACCCCTTTTTACACAGAATTATCCAAACAAATTCACAGAACATATTGTTGCCAGTTGTATCAGGTGGGTTTGGATTAAATGAAATGGATGTTTGACAAATTAGAGAAGGTATCATTATAATTCATATTATCTGTATTAATGAAAGGAATTGTCCTCGATGTCCAGCGAAATCTACTGAACGCAGAGATCTGAAGTTTTAAACATAGGTGGGCTGAAGGGCCGGAAAATGCACCTCCAAGCCGGAATTTTAATTTTAGTTTTCGTTCGTGAGTTATGAGTGAAAAACGGGCAAAAAACGTGCATTTTGTGCGTTTCAAAACATAAGTTTTCAGTTATACATTTCAATGTCAAATCAATTACAGTTGGCTTTGGCTATTTTTGTCATACCTTGAAAATAAAACTTTCGCGATCGCTTGAATGTTGTAAGCCCTAAATATGGTCAAACGTTGTTTTATTTGGACGAATCTCACTATACAGAGGTTTTCTGGGCCAAGAAACTCGAATCTGAGGTCGTTTTTACCAGACGATGCTATATAATCGTGGTATGTAGTCCACGTGATTTAGGTGTTAATAAATATAATGATTTTACTATTATGCTCTTCATTTTTAATTGTTGAAATAATTATCGCGGGCGAAGCTGCGGGCACATGCTAGTACTTAATAAGAATACTTTTTTCAGATTCTCTAGTCTAGAATTGAAACTCGTCCACCTTCTATGTTTCTTTTGAAATAATAAACATTAAATTGAAATAATAATTAATAGTCGTGTTTGGCATTTGGTTTCCTGAAAAATTTCATGCATTTATTGCAAAAAACTTTTAAACTTATGAGAGAAACAGTTAAAAAATATAAGTTATGGGAAATGAGGGACGAACAATGAAGAAGAGGTGATAGTAAAAAAGTACATTTTTTCACGTTTTCCATTATAATTCAAGAATTACTTTCAGAAAATTAAAGGGGAAAGCACACGTAATAAAAGAATAATATTATTCTTTACCATCAGTGGTGTGTATATGGCACCTTAAAACTAGGACAATCACTAAAATAAATAGTCGCTGAAGTTGGAAGAGTTTCCGTTCTCTTCATTTATCTTCACTTCGTGCTGATATGTTCCGTTTCTACTGATGTTGATGGGAAATAATTCCAGGAAAACACACGGATTCCGGATTGAAATGCGGAGTTCAATTTCTTAAACAGCGCCATATCAATATCCATGTATCAGTTCCACGAAGTTTACATAACGTCTCTTCTTTCTTTTTCTAGACGACAATAGCTTAAAGAGTAGTTTAGAGAGAAATATTGTGAACGACAGAATCTAAACTGAAAACTGATTCCATATTATCTCGGGACAGAAACTTGCTTTTCTTCTTGTATCTACCGTCGTGCATTGAAATATTGTTTGGGTTTTCTTCACATACATATATTCCAGTACAGGAGTTAGAACCTGTCATGAATAACAAACAGCAGAGTGGTGCTGAACCTGGAGTTGTATTTAGTAAACTGACCTACCTATGAAGAATAAACAAAATAAAATTCTATATAAATAAATTAGTTAAGTGATATTGTCGGTAGCCTATATGACTGTTGGAAAATCTACAAGAAAGTACCACCATTTCATTTAGGTAGTTTTACGCAAATTGAAGGGCAGTCGAGAACGTCTAAGAAATCTGGCTGAAGAGCGAGGAGTTGCCAGCTCGAGACAATTTTAATTTGGTTTGGCGGGAAAAGAGGTTTTGATAAACTTGCTTTAATCGATTATCTCAATATAAGGATCACTTATATAGCATAAAGGAAGAGAGGCCCCCATAAGGAAAAATTTAGGTCAGAACACCGGCTAAAACCTTAAAAATTTGATAAGAAAGATCTGCAGCAAAGTATAGCATCATGTAAGGAACCACGGAGAAATAATTTGTAGTCCATGGGGGACCCCGCCTAGGTTAAATGAATAAATTATTATTCTTATTCTTATTTTTATTTTTGTTGTTATTATATTATGACTAATCGTAGTGCGTCGTGAGGCCAAATAGTAAAAATGGAACGATATTTTCAAACAAAGGAATGTAAGTGACTCGGAGGACTTGTAACCTACAGCTTTTGAGGGATTTGGTCTTGTGTACAACCAACCAACTTTACACTTCTCCAATCCCCCTGAAGATAGCAACAGACTATACTTCCAAAGCTGAAGATGGCATTCCAAGAAGGTTTTTACTAAAATATCATTATTTTACAGCGCGACATTTCTTGTTTATTAAATACTTTCTACTAGGAGTCGATCTCGAGGGTTTAAGGTTGAAAAAATCAACATGACCTTGTTTGGTGTGAAATTCATTAGAAGAGAATTTAATAGTTTTAACAAAGTGAATTAATAGTTTTGCACCATTAGTGAACAAGTTTGATCGATAATTGCCTTCTCAAAAACTTACCGTAATATAGGGATATTTATTATTTAACAGAATTTCTCAGAAATGTTACTAAAGGTTACCTAGGCTGCCTAGATGACCCTAGTATTGAGAATGATTTTATAAATTCTTTGTCCTATAAACTTAACATTTTTAGACTTAATACAACTTAAACAGAAATTAAACTACTAAATTTCATTTTATTATCTGAATTAGTTTTTGATATATTAATTTAGTTATTTTTAACTGAAATTGAAATCCATCTCTTTCGACATGGTAACTTGAATGGTTGAATGTTTATGTAAATTATTTGATTCTTCTGTAAAAATTTACTAATAGAATTTTATATTGTTTATACTATTTCTTTAAAAACATTTTATCTAGAAAAATAAAAAGTTTAAAACAATAATAGGATAAGCCTGTACTAAATATTAGAAAAAGGACTAAGGTCTGTAAAAAACTGGATTAGTAATTTTATTACATAGTGAAGTACATTTTGGAAAATCAAAAGTCGTCGCTGTTTCTCTGTTTTTCTGGGAGAATACTACCTGACACAGGGGTGTTTACTTAGCGCAGAATTTAAAAAAAATGGCGTCAGTAGCACCTGTTCCATGCGCCTAAATGGCATAAAATGTTGTACAGTTATACTTCACTCTAGGCTTAATTTGTTGACATTAAAATTTAAAAAACTAATTCTTTTTACCAGAATGGCTAAATCAACACTTCTTTCACCCCTTATAGTTTAACATATGAGTTCCTAAGAGGTACGCTTATCGCTGTTTGAGACCCACTCACTATAGACACGGATTTAATGCCCTACAAGGCATTCAGATACAGCCTTATTGGTTTCCGTGGCCCTGCAGACGTCCTGTGAGAAGAAACACTGTAAGAGCGCGCCTGTTCCATTTGACTAGGCAATCTGCACAACAGTCTCACTGAAAAAAGTTTTGGATTCGTTACAATCGCGTCTTGCTTTCATTCGTGCTAGCTAATATTGAGCAGGATTCATAATGTTGTTATGATTACTTTAAAAGTGATTTGTAGTGCCTAGTGGGTCTACCTCAGCCACAGTACACACAAAACTATGACACGAATGATTTTGTATTTTGTTGGCAAAAAATATTTAATTTTCGTTATGTTTACAAACTTACTTACTTCTAGCTGAATCATATATCAGTAGAGAAAAATGATATAATGCACTGCCAATAATATTAATGTTGTAAGTAAATGGTTCACTGACAGATTACAATGTAAATGAACGTAAAATAGTTCTGTAAATATAAATAGATAAATATTTTTATTATCTGTTCGCCGTACATATAGTACAGATAGAATCGTCATTAAAAACGTAATAATAACAAACACAATACAATTAAAAGTAAACAATTCATTTATATTATAAAACGAATCTTACATAAAAATGTCTTAAGTCTCACCTTATTCAGACGAAGATTACTGATACTAGAAATTCTGTTTGGAAGTTTGTTTGCTATCCTAATAATGAGACATATTCGAGATTTTGTACACTTTATAGTTGAGTAATGAGATATTTGCACATGATTTCTTTGTCTTGTTTCACAATTATGTATAGGCTATATCCATATTAAGTCTAAAATGTTGAGGATTCTTCTTATAAAATATACCAGCTTTAAAAATTAAAATGCTTATAACAGTTAGAATATTATGTAATTTGAAATACTCACGTAAGGAATCTCTAGGCTTAAGATTACTCTTAAAATTCTTTCCCGAATTGTGAAAACCCTCTGAATATTAGATGCACATTGTAACATTAAATTTTTCAATAGTCTTCCCTCGAATTAAAAATATTTCAGTTCCTGCATTTAAAAGGCCAGTCAGATTAGCATTGTTACCACAACCTTCTTTATGATCTGATTTAGTTTTATTAACAGAATACTTAATGCATTATAAATAGTTTGTATAAATTTCACTCGGACATTACTATACATTCTAAAGATGTACTGACAAATGGAGATCATTTAGTGTCATAACAGAAACCGTAGCTTTCTGTAACACAGGATGAATCTATGTCCTCGTGAGCCAATCAAAATGCTTCGGGTCACCGAGCATCGGAAAATATGATACGGATGCTACAGCCATTAAAATTAGCACTCCGCTAAAAAAAAGGAATGGAAAGATATGTTTCTGATGAAAGTTTCTTTATCTTTTCCCCTTGATTATATTTAAGAGATGCCATTTTTCTCTAGAGTTTTAGCGTTTAATGTAGAATGCTTTTATTACGACAAATGTTTGGGTTTATAGGATGATAGTCCTGTTGAATTGGAAAGGATTGTTGCTAATGAATGAAGCCATGTTCTACCTAATAGGTCTGGACCAGGTAGAGAGTAAAAATGGTTTAGGGTGACACATGCAGACGAATTAGGGACATTAGTTCTGCACAGTCGGGACAATGTAATTGTTTTCATCTGCAGCTTGTAGAATATTTAACAGCCTGCTAGGACAAGCTAATTTGCTGGAGCCATAGAATTTGTCTGCGGCCAGCATACGAGTCACACAATAATTGAAACTGCGTATCCCGTGCGAATAATTTATAATGGAATTAAATTTTATAATTGAAATATTATGTAACTCGTACGATTTTAAAATTGATGAATGGGATATGTAATTTGCTATTCAAAATGGCAAATTCAATCCTTTTTTTTAATTCAGAGGAAATGAATAGAAGTGCAACAAAGATATTTGAATGTTGATTGGAAACATGGGAGAGGGTTTTGCAATGTGTCAGATGTATGATTGCAGTCACTTGGGCTTGTGATTTTAATTTCGCGTGTTAGTATATTTGTGACAGGGTGAGAAAAAAGCAGGCATTCGCCAATTCTGGAAATTCAGAATTACATTTTCATTTTGTGAAACTTTTGAAATATATATGAGCATATTACGCCTGTGTAAAACTTAACAAGTCAATAGAATATTATAGGAGAAAAATTCCTCTGACACTGGGATTTGAACCCAGGACCTTTGGCTATCCGTGCCACTGCTCTACCAACTGAGCTAAATAATTTGCAATACAATTTTTAAGATCATTATTACCAAAATATTTTTAAATATCCACAAAATTAATACTGAACGAGATACATGATTCATACATTAATGGTTGTTTTTTGTTTCACAGTATTTTTGTCTAGTCTTCCGCGTTCCAATGAAGTTTCAAACTTCTGAATTTTTTTCAATCTTGTGGTTATTTTAAATTATCTTTTCCAAATACGTACCACAAATGGATTTTTCATTCTGCCTTAGGATTTTCACATACCAGTTTAATCCTTGTGTAAAATATTAGTCGTACGACAAAATAATAAATTAAAATAATTAAATAAATACTTATAGTGTATAAAGACATAATTTAGATATCACATGAAGGGAAGTCATAACTGTTTTACTTCTTTTATAAAAAATACTAATAATTCATTTGAAAATTTGAGAATTTTAACATTTTAATAGGTTACCTCTTCAGTTTGTAGACTGTACATAGAGAAGTGGCACATTTATAGAGATCTCAGTCTTTGCTCAACTATTTGGGTGAAGGGTAATTAAATCGTGTAATCTACCGAAACTGTTGCCAGTCTATTTTTTGGAATACAATACGATTTATTAATAGTAATAATATGAAATAATTAAGGAATAAGTAGATATAGTAAATTAAGCCATTCCTTATGCAGTAAGGCCTCCTGAATATTGTACTAAGTTTAAGTGATTTAACTTGTACCTTCGGAACTTTGATGTAACTTAACAGCAGCTTGCTATCATCAGCCACAGAAACAAATGTTTTATTTTTAACCACGTTTGACTTCAGCTTAACTGAGGGAATTGCAACTCTTGTAAAACTTAACATATCGCAGTTTATGTTCTGTGAGTCTGTGATAAGTTAGAAGGGCGAAAAATTCATTCTTGATACCAGTTATTCCCGGCATATATTATAAAAATGATCGAGTTACCTACTTGTTAGGAGATGGAAAAGCTATTGAGATGGAATGAATGTGGAGGAAAGAGCGTAGGATAGCATCATGTAAGTACTGAATTGGATTTCCAGCTCTGAGTAGATAATGTAGGTAACGAATGAAACGTTCTACGTATGATGAAATCACTCCCACTCCTTTATAGACAACAGGATGTAAGAGTTATTACGTTATCATTAAAGCCCGGATTTTCATGCACTATCAAACTTAAAAATATGCATGCATTCATGCGCTATCATATCTCCAAATATGCACAATGAAGGGCAAAACATGCACTATCAAAAATCCGCACTGTAGGCCTACTGCAATATTTATTTCAATTTCACTGTTTTCAGAAGTTTAAGATCGGGATTTGAACTAAGTAGGTCCACCTTCTTAAGTTTTTCCCTAATTGTCACACCCATTTCTCTACAACACGATTCTAAAGTCTTCAACAATGGCTAGTGACTCACAAATTCAAGCAGTGAACATTTTGTTTAGCAGTTTTCTTTCAATGGAAGGTGGTGGGGGTCGGCGAGTCGGACTTTTCTTTTGTAGCCTGGTGTATTATATTACTGTTTGTTTAGGACAAACAGTAGATTGCACTCTCAAATTGATGCAGGTGGCAAACTCTGTTGTCAAGTCAATCAAAATATAACAATGGTAATACAATACAACATTTTTACGTTTCTTTGAAAAGCCGAGATTTTATGGAGGCACATTCATAATATACAGAGTTATGCATGGTAACTTGATATTATGCACTAAAACAAAAAAAATGAGGGCTTATATGCATTAAAAACGTCTGAATATGCTACGTTACACCCAAAAAATACAAAACATGCATTATGCATGAATTTTGCCATAAAAAGGTCGAAATATGCAAACATGCACGGAAAAAATATGGTTATTTGGAATCCATAAGTCATGTAATGAGTAACTACAAAGTTTGAGAAGTCTAACCAACGTATATAAAAACATGAATTTGCATGGAAATCCGGGCTCTAGTTATCATATTATAAAAGGCCGAAGGATATCTCCTGAGCTACACGAGAGAAAATAGAGAGACCTCACTGTTGCGCAGAGCGAAATACGCATATAATGAAGTTGCATGTATGTTCATCCTTAAACGAATCTTCTCAACTGAAGGTTCCCTATTTTATTATTTTTTTCATAATTTATACTGAGAGTAATTATAAAGGAAATTAACATTCAGTGAATTATACTTTCTAGCACATGAATAAAACAAGTACATAGAACGAGTTATTCATTATTTTGAAATACTATTATAAAGAATTCTGGCATCTTTTAAATGTTATATTGATTTCTAAGTGGGCCTCGGCCGGAAGACAGTCTCACAAAACAGGCATGTGCAGGAGATGCGCCAATCACAGAGGACTTACTGGCCTCGCGGGTCATAGTAACAATGTATAACATTTTCACAACAATTTAATAGCCACATTCAATGTAGAAACCAGTTTATTTCTTAAAAAAACATTATTTATTTATCACATTAATGCTACTAAAGTTCTAGAGAAAGAACTTTCAATAAAACAAGGGTTATAACAGAAGAGCAATATAACAGTAAAAGCATAAGCAAGTACGTAAACGTTAGCATAAAATAAAAGTTATACAGACGTTTGCATAAAATAAAAGTTATACAGAAGTGAAGTTTAAATGCTCATAATCGGAAAAAGGAAATAAGTACATATTAAAAACACATAATTTTGAAATAGGTAATACATTGATTAGTAATTCAGGACAATGATCAGGCGGGCCGGATAATAGGGTTCAGTTCGGTTGTTGCACATGGCAGACTTAGAATTTAATTATTTATTTTGAAATAAGTAACCGTAAGAAGTTTGGGATCTGCTACTTGACCGTTTTAACGTAAAATATTATCAATTTATGAAGGAATAATTGTCATTTTTAATTTTCAGCTTTCGTATCTGTCTGGTTGTCTGATAGTTTGCTTGTAAGACGGCTGTTTGTCACGGATTGTTATCACACCTAAATGAAAAGTAGTGCTCGAACTTTTATCTTCCTGGGAAAGGTTTTATTTAAATTTTGTTAATTAAAGGGGTATATAACGGTTATAGAAGGTATGAAGTGAATTATCTTATATAGTGTTTTGCAGATGACAAGCCGTTTGTCCTTCTCCTCGGTTAGATACGTTTTCCAGTCAGAGACGGCGAGACGGAGGGAAGACTCTTACTGCTAGCGGCACTTCTTTAGCTCGTACACGTGATTGGCGGTGAAGGAATTGGCTTCTCATTTGAAAAATACTGTAGGTAATGCTTTTACAGAGACTTATAAATGACAAGTAAATGCTGATGACAGGCTTCTTAACCAAGCATCTTTTACACGATTATACGTTTTTGCAAAAGGTGTTTCGTTCGTTATAGAGTTTAAGGGGATGAAAGTTTAGTCTAAAATGTTGTCATGTACTTGAGAAGTCCTAAGTCTACTGTGAACAGTAGATCTCGCGTCCAAAAAAACCTAAGGTCTGATCTTCATTAGTTAAAATTGCTACCATATTGAAACGAAATAAAAACTGAATTTCCTCAAACTTCGGTCGTTTTAACGATTCATTTAGTCTTAAAAGCATGACAAACGAACCTATAGACGGACAGGCGAAATTCCGTTAAACCATTGTAGTTAGGATAAAAATGTACTTGAACAAAGCTTCAGAAAATTTTACAGTCGAGAGTGAAGACAGTTTTCAATTTTAAAGCATTAACGGTTTGGCTAGAAGCGTCGAAAGAAGCTGAACACTGCATGAAACGGAATAAAAAAATAAAAATCTTTATAGGCCTACGTCATTTTTAATTACTTCAAGAACATTCTTGCAAGATCGAAAGAAAATCAAACAACGTGTTTGGTTGTGATTGTGAAACAAACAAATTTGCAGACAAACAGTCGGAAAATGATTAAAGTTACGTCAAAAAAGTGAAACGGTATTAACGGTATTAAAAAGTCTTTACACATAGGCACACGTAGTTTTTAATAACTTCAACAATTGGAATAAAATCGAATAAAGCATGATTGTCACTGCGTAAAAACAAATTTACAAACAGACGAAATGCCGAACAGTCCACTTAAAACCGGACCTTGCTTCCCTTGGCCAATTATATTGTTTCCAGCGGAATCTCAACGCGTAATTTTTCCATGACAATAATGCTACAAAAGTTCAAACATCATTGTCTTCGGTTATATCTCAAGGATTCGTTTCTTTCTGCTCACCGTTTCTCAAAACAGCTCGAGGCGGAACACAGTAGTTTTAAGTTGTGTAAAGTTTTATGCTCGGTTCGCAAAGTTTCGTATCTCTGATAATGACGCATAATATTTTGAAGATAACGCGACCCGAGTCCTCTAAATTTTAAACTTTTGCCGGAGAGAGTGATGCAGGAAAAGCAATTAACAAAACCATGCATTTTCCCAGGAGATGGAATCAGATGCACGCTGAAACTCTGGTCTTATTCAAGAGTATTTCCACAGACTAAGACAGAGATTTCTTACCGAGAGGAAAATAATTCTATATTTTCAACCTTCGCGTTTAAGTTAGGCGTAGACGTACGAGGCGCGTCCATAAAGTAAGTTACCCGGGGCCGTTTACAGAAAAAAACACAATTTCATGGACATGTGTATTCCAATAGATACAGCAAGTGTTCAGCTATTTTCCAACATACTCGCCACCGGAATTGAAACATTTGTCATACCGTAGAACCAACTTTTCAATAGCTATGTCGTACAATTCTGCCGCCAGGGATTTGAACCACCCTGTGACAAAAATCTTCTCTCTGTCCTTCTCTGTCAATTTTTTTTTGTCATTTCTTGAAATTTAGGAAAAGATGGAAGTCACTGGACGCGAAGTCCGGGCTGTAGGGTGGATGTTTAAACACCTCCTATTAAGTCTCCTGCAGAAGTTCGACTGGGAGGTGTTTAAACATTCACCCTAAAGACCAGACCTCGCTCCCAGTGATTTCCATCTTTTCCTACATCTCACGAAATGACAAAGAATGACAGAGAATGACAGAGAAGCGAAGGTGGTTGTCACACGGTGGTTCAAATCCTAGGCGACACACTTCTACGATACAGGTATTCAAAAGTTGGTGCCATGATAAGACAAATGTTTCAATCCCGGTGACGAATATGTTGAAAAATAGTTGAACACTGGCTGTGTCTGTTGCAATAAATAATTCCTTGAAATTGTGTTTTGTTTCTGTAAACGGCCCCAGGAAAACTTACTTTATGGACGCGCCTCAAATGTTTTATCAGAAATGGGGCTCGGGCGTAGAATCATGCGTACTCAAAGCTCAGAGAATTGTGCGTTTGCGAGTGATTCAAGTTAGTTTGCATAGAATATGGATGACATTCAGGTACATCTCAAAACATCAGCAATGCAATAACAGAGGGAGACAGTACAAGGGTGAATACTGTCTTTCACATGATAGCCCCTCGAGATTTTTAAAATTTTTTAAATGTCACTGCAATTCCTTCCCCCCTACCCAAATCGGGTGGGAATGAAAAGATTAAAAAAATTATTCCACACTTTTCTTTATAAAAAGAAAGAATCTAAGGATTTCTCGGAGCTGATTTTTTAATAATGATTTCGCGGGCTATAAGCCGAGTGAAGGGATCAGAAACTTCCAGGTTTTCGGCCGCTATCATCTCTAAAGCCTTCGTCATTTCGCTAAGGAAAGATGAGAAAATAATATAATAAAAAGAAAGAAAACATGGAAAATGTTTAAGTCCGTCTATTTATTGGGAGATGGAACAAAACAAGAATATGTTTAAAGTCAAGTTTCTGAATTTTTCCCCGGCCGTAAACGATCACCGGAACATTTCGTTAATAACTTAAAAATAACCTTTAAAACCATTATTGATATTAAAGTCAAACTTTGGTAGATTTTTGGTGTGCATATGAAAGTAGGTATCTTTAGCAAAAGGTTCAATTTGACTTATAATGGTATAAATGTCGTAATTAATTTCCTTAAGCGTTCCGCATTTCAACACGAAGAATAATTCACTGCCACGAGTTGCATAATTGTCTGCCAACCACCCCCAGCATCGCATGGATTCCATTCCACTTGTAACGCAAAAAAGTTCATTACCGTAGATAGGCCTGTGCGTCATACTACAAAATTACCTGGGATAAAATTCAGATACACGATGGAAAAAAAAGCTCTCTATTTGGGTGGGTAGCAGAAAAAACGAGAAAAAACTACAGACAGCATTCGTTTTTTCTTGTTTGCCATTAATTTAACTGCACTACAATTTTGTTTCATTTCCATTGAACGAATTTTAGTCCTTTCAAAGTCGTTTGATTTACCTCTGTGTTTAATTTAATTAACCCGGTTAAGTGCGATCATGTGCGTAACATAGCTGAATTCTGGGTGATGAGACCATAGAGGTGAATAGAGGGTATAGAATTAATTACTGTGGGTGAGTTATGGAAGTAATTGATCCGGAAATAATTCAAATGTAGTAAAAAAAACTGCTGTGACACTATTAATATTTCTCTGGTTGAAACAATATTCTGACGAAGGGGGTGTATCCTCTACTGAAAAAAAATCCCTTTAGGCAAGCCTACAGGCTGAGGTAGATTTCAAAGTGCTTTTGGTTTAATTTACTGTCGCCTCGTAGCACTCTTCTTCTTTAGCCTTGGCATGACAAACCCGCAATAATAACTGCAAAAAGAGGAAAGAGCACTTTTTCAAACATTCAAATCTCGCCTTATATGAGAACTATCAAGAAACTAGTTATTGATTTGTAGAGTTCTCATCAAGAGCTTTTCAACGATACTCCACAAGACGTAGTTACAAAAATTTCGAATTTCCATCCCCCACCCCCACTCGTACCCCCAAAACCCCCAAAACCCCCAAAACCCCCAAATCGTTGGTGTCACTGTGAACTCCATAGGGAGTACTCTAATTTATTCAAACAAAGTTTCCCTCTATACTTCATAGGGGCCGAGATATAAATGTTTTAAAATTTCAACCCCCTCCCCCGAACACCCCCTTGGGCCAATTTTTCTCATTAACGAACTTGTCCGAACTATTAGGCCTAGAAATAACATAATGAAATTTGATTCAAATATCTTCAAAATTACGGCCGCTAGCGTGTAAAGATATATATAAATATATATATATATATAAATATCACAATTTTTTTTTAACAGGCGGTGGTTTCGTACTTAAGGAGGCATGAAACGTAAAGATATGAAAGAATTTTTCGAAAGTCATGACATGGTATCGATTGCAATAGGTAGATTTTTCTTCGAAATCTACCTAAAAAAAACACCGTTCTTACAAAATCCAGGAGGCCAATTGAACATTAAACATAGCTAATAACTGAAGTAATAAGCTTACAATTTATTACTTTTCTGTAATATTGTAACGTAAAGTAGGCATTTCTTTGGACTTAACTGTCTACTCTCAATGGCACCTATAAGTGATATTATTTAACCCTTAATCATGTACATGAGGTCTGTGTGACCGCAGTAAAAACATATACCACTGCTACTGTCTGGATATTATCTTCACTTAATGTGTTAATTACAGTACCTTCCCTTCTCAAGACCCTTTATCACCCCATGTGTGTCACTTACCTATCAGTGTAAATGGAGCAGTGCTAGAAATTTTTTATTGTTGTGGCGGTCTTTGAGACCTCACGTCCAACAAATTACAGTAAATAAGTAAATCAAGAATAAATCTTTCCTTTTCACTCTCCAATATCAATCTTGGTTCAATTATTTTTGTTAAAATTAATTAAAAGAGTTCAATTTCTATATTAAAAACGTGGTTACCTAAGTTTTTTCAGTTTACTATTTTGTGAATAACAATGAGTGAACGGCCGGAACCATAAAAAAACTATTAGGTCGAGAGTTTTAAACCTATGCGATGACACTTATGATTAATTGTTTCGGATAAATTTGCAGCGAATGTTTTGAGAGAATAACTGTAGGCCTATGTCCACTGTCTTTGGGGAAAATGTTGTGATTTAAGCTATTACAAGTCTGAATACAGTCACTTATTAACCACGTGACACCGAACACTATCATCTTCCAGAGTAGAGTGACATGCCCGATATTTAGTTATCTATAACCATAAACTTATAAAAACACATACCTTTAACCATTTCTAAAATTTTGTAAGGAGTGTCACTGTATTGCCCAATATCATCGACCGTTGACACCTATGTAACTTTCTCTGAAATGAGTAACAAAATATATATTTTTTTAAAGTGAAGTATGTTTTCCCTGAGGCGTTTTAACATAATTTGTGTGAAAAAGGAAATTAAATGGAGGCTGTTCTGGCGTAGACCGAGTAAAAGTTAACTTTATAGAAGGAAAATTCATAAAATAAATTCATAAAATTCATTAAAAAAATAGTCATATTACTTTGTTACTTAGGAAACTTCGTGCTGTTGGATAACAAGCTTATAGCTATTGCATTAGCTAATTCATATTGTTTCTCCGGGCAAGCCTTCCGAAACTCGCATAAACAAAAAAGAAATACTATCTAGCTCAGACTTCTTGGTTGAAAGGCTGGGAAATTATACAGTATATTCTTCATGTCATTATTTCTCTAGTGTTTGTAAGCTACCAGACATAAGCTACTACTTCTCATGCTGTTCACGGTTCGTTATTATTAGCTCACATTATAAAGGAGGAAACGCTTCACAATATAATGGGGTAACTTATTTTATTTGTTATAAGCGACAGAAATATACGTACTTTGTCATTCGAGCTCAAAGTTATGATGAATGAGAGAGTGTAATTCTAATATATTTTATTGTCTCGTTAAAAAAAAAAGCAATAAAATAAACTGAAATTCTGTGAATTCTGAGAGGTAACATAATGCCAGGAAACGCTATAGAGATGAAGAGCGGGTATAAAAGGAGGTAATTGGCAATTTGAAACTTTGGCGCGAGTAATTGAAACAGCATTCCTGCAGGTGAGAGGAGATGAAGCCATCCGAGACTAGTTCGAGAACGCCTACCTCCTTGTTAAGACTTGAGTAATGTAATATGTGGCTGACTGATCCATAAATAACTGAAAAGCATCTGTAACCCTTATAGAATCTCATCTCTCTTTACAAGTTCAAATTAGCTGGCAAAATTTGTATTTTCTGTCGAGAAAATAAAAAGTAGCAGAGGGTGGATAATAAATCCTCTAGCAATTTGTGAAGAATAGAATCATTGAAGCTTATTCTGTACTTAACTATGATTGAAGCTAATTTAGTACTCCGAATCTTGAAAGATGTGAAACTATATCATTAGAATATTTCCCTCGGGATGTCATACTCTGCTTTGATCAGTTGCACTTATAAAATGATTATGGGTAGGATCAACAAAATTTAAAGTTATTTTATTTTTAATGTACACTTTGTGCACAGGCTCGTTTCCCGGTCGGGAAAAATTTCCTTGATCGGGATTTTCCGGGGTTTTCACGTGGTTTATCCTCACCTCTGAGATGAATACCGGGAAACTTTGTGGTTATTGATTTATACTGTTTTGAAGAATATGCTTTTTCCAACTTATTGACGGGGGAGGGGGGAACAGATTGATAGACTTTTGAGGAAATGAGCGATTAATCTCTTGATTCGTGAAATCAAGATTCCACCTTAAAACACATTTCATTATATAACTTGCTCATTTTTTTAATACCTTAAAAATTTTACCTTTTCCTTTGAAAGTGTATGTACCCCCTAAACAGATGAGGGTGCAGACCTTAAAATTGAACATAATATGATCCTTGGTCCCTCATTGTTCCATTAAATATCTTATTAGGCACGTCATATTAAACAATACCAAATAATGAACATTATATCCACGAAATATCACGAACTCTGATGGATTGCACGAAAGCATAAATAAGTTCGAAACATAGGCCTATTCCCTCCAGGATGAATAGCCTATTGAGAAACGGGCACAAAACTATGGCTTAAATTCATGCTTTTAGCGTTTCTAATTTATTTTTCTTTCTCTTAGTAGCTTCTTCTCATATGCAGTCTCTGTGTCTGTTCACAAATTATAGATACTTATGATCCATTACAGCAATGATTGAAGAATGTAGCCTATATGCTATTTAACAGATTATATTATGTGATTGACAATTATCATGTTTGGCAAGTGCAAATAGCCTTTTATTATTTAAAAATTAAAAAAAAACTCCCTTCAGTAGAGGGCTACTACATAAGTGAAGCTATACAAACAATATAAGTTAGATTAATTGAACGGGTGGAATTATAGCATACAGAATTATCCAAAAACTAAAAAAAAAAAAAATCCCTCCGTAAGGCATGCAGTGATTAATTACGTATTACCTTTCACCCCTGAAACTATAATATATTTTCATACCCAAATAATGTTTTATATTGTATTTATCACTGTTATATTTGAGTATTCATGTCTATAAAAGAGCAAACTTTATACAGTATTATTTCGCGAAATATTCACCGCAATGAGCCATTTTATTTTACCAGAAAATCAGGCTTCAGTGAAAATTTCGCAGTTACTTTATCTAGGCCGAACATTTTATGGCCTTGAGTCACTATATAACTGAGCAGTATACGATGGCCATGGCGGCTGAATGATATCGGTTGCGAACAATCTTTCTCACCATTAAAGCTTCAGCCTTCAGAAAATGGATTTCTTCTTTCAACGTAATAGAGAAAAAAAATCAGAGAAGGGAAAGAAAAAACTTCACAGTATAGATTTCAACTCTGAAAGCGCGGAGCAGATCTGAGTGGCCTTGGGAGCAAATGGTAGGAGGAGGAAAACATACGGACCAACAGCAGCTACCTTTTGTTAAACCCAAGAGAATTTCATTCTGAAACACAATCCGGGATTCTAAATTTGAGCTTTTGAGTGCTGAAAGCAAAGCGAAAGTGAGATTTGATAGGATGGCAGCCCTGGGAAAGAGTTGTGGAGGGGTGATTCATATAAAAAAATGTTAAGAGATACACACTTCCATGGAGATATAGAAATGAAATGGTAGGAGAGGTAATAGAACCCAGTGAGTATGATAAAAGGACGCAAGAGTACAAATGGAAGTGATTCCTGGTCCAGACGTTGTCTTGCCACCAGAATGAATGGTTTGCCGGTTTGCCGGCTGCATGAACACCAATTTCCCGGTTTCTCCCCCGTACAATTGCAATCATTGATAAAGTGGACGCACAACACCCACACTGCCTCCGTTATAGTCCCCTGGAATTATATTTCTCTCTCTCTGCAGACCGAATCTATTCCATACCACACACACACACTCATCTAAAGAGCTAGAAGAGCTTTGTTGCTTTTCATTTTTTACGATATTGCTAGTAGAATAAAACAGCAATATGTTTCCCTAAGCCCAGCCATTTTTTACAAGTAGAAAATATATAATATAAGCCATGGTTTATGAAGGCGGTTACCCTTGATATACTGTAACTCTATCTCAGACGTTTATTTTTATTTTTTTCTCCCCTCTCTCGAAGTGAAACGTCATCTACTGCGGACTGGCACCAGCATTGTAAATGTAATTTCGCTGACTCGGGCCAATGTCATATCCCACTTGAATTAATTTCGAAGGATTCTTGTGATACATTTTATTCTCCAGTCTGCCGATGAAAGAGAAAGTTTACAGCATCTAATAGAGATGCCAAAGCGTATGCATATAGTTATCACCACTGAACCATCTTCCCCTTTCATGTTATTTCTACATTGCAGTCAACACTTTCTACGTTGAAGGTCTTTTCTATTATCCCTAATTGAAGTCTTGGAATTTTGGTATACAGTGTCTACATCGAAATTCCCTAATTTTTTCTCGTTCCCAATACAAAAAAAGTAGAAAAAGTTATTCATAAACATAAATCATATTACTTACTAAGTTTGCATAAAAAATCACACTTCCATGTGAGATCCCGCTGTTACACAAAGAATGTCTGTCCTTCATGTGGACCCACAAAAAAATAAAATAAAATACAACGGCAGGAGAACTTGGAGGCCAATTCGCAGGTGGCTACACCAAAATGCCCATATCTGGGGCCCTTTTAATAAGAGGAAATGGAATTGTTTCAGGTCTTTCAGTTTACTGTCCATCTCATTTGTTCACTTCAAATTAATGAATGTATAATACAGAAGATACTGTTTACAAGGCAATTTTATCCAATCTCTACTTAGTGTGTGTCTTCTTCTCTCCCAATGCTTCGCTTCTGAACCTGAAACCTACCTGTGTTCTTAGGTTAATGTTTGAGTGCCATACTTTTGAAATCAAATCAATACCCGAATATTACTCATCCAGGGACTGGTCTAATTATTCGTTGTGACACGCCTCCCAGCCTCTTTCACCGCTCACCTCTGCCTGAGCGTAGTTCATAGGCTAATGTATAGTTTCGGATTTGGGATTGGATTACCTAGAGCTGATGTGGAACACATATGTTACGGAGATTCAGTGCCAAGTATAAATGAAGAAAAACACTCAGATGAAACCAGAAGCATCGGAAAGGTTCCGTGCACTCAACTATACTTCTCAGTATAGCAAGTAGGGATGCTGTGAATTGCTTTGGCATTAGCGAGGTTACCAGGCTATGAATACTCTTTATAAAGAAGACGTTACTATGATGATTTTATTTCTAGGATCTGAAGATTTGTTTCAGGCTAAAAATAATTTTGAGGGTTGGATTCTTATCACTTTTTACTATAGATTGTGAAATAGTATATTGCGATACAAATGGCGTAAGCGATGCATACGGATCGAGGAAAGAGTTTGAAAAAACGAGACGCTCGCGCCGAGTTTTTTTCAATTTTCCGAGATCCGTTATGCGCTTACGGCACGATTATTGCATGCTATTTTTTGCACGATGATTATTTATATCAATTTAATTATTTTAATTGTGATATTAGCTGAAAATAATATGTATATACATTCTTGAAGATAGATGTTTATTTCAGAAAGTGATTCGCATGTGTTTGTTGTTATGGGAACCGAATATTTGTCCTGAGGGGCCTTGTCCATTAAGACTTGTATTATGATGTGCCGTAAGTAAATTCTTACCGCACGAAAAACTCTTACCGCACATAGCAACAAGATTGCGTGTGGGAATGTCAACTTACGATCCACGGCAGCAACATTCGTAAGTACCACTAATTAGTTAAGTCGTGCAAAAAATTATATTTCCGCTTCCCGCATGCCACTATGATTGTATACACCAGTACACAAGTTGTTTATTAGCAATTATTTTCCACGTAATTTTCTTGTGAAAGAGGAATGGACTGTCACCGGATAGTACTAGGATATAGTTTATAGCGTACGTTCATGAGACTGAATTAATTTTCGTCGTCTTACTCAGAAGCTTGTCTTTTGAATGGCTGTGTATGTATATATGAAATACATTTTGGCATAGTTTATTCAACAAGATACACGCTTTAGGAGCACCGTTCATTTCTTACGCTTTCTGAATGCGAAGCACTCATAACTACGTTCCTTAGCATCAACCTCCCAGCCTTGTCGGTAGTGGAATAACCAACTAGATGTAGATCCATAGTAGGAATAAATCTACATAAATAATAACAAAATGTTCTTCCACCCACCCTCTCATCCAGTCAAATCAATTACGTCTGAAGTATTTACCCTCACCGAACAGAAAGAAAAAAAAAAACCTGGTCTGTATAAGTAATTTAAGTTTAGCGAGTAGTTAAAATCTTCAAGAAGAAATAAAAGGGAAAAACAAATCAAGTAATAAAATGCGGTAGACAAGAAAGTTCTGTTCTGGCTGCTGCTACACAGTCTTTTCTTTTTCTTGAAACATGAATAATATATGGCTATTGCAAATGAAATTTCCTTAGAGCTTATTATTCTTTCCTCTTTCAGTTTAAACCTCATCCAGAATGTTTAATGCATCCTTACCTTCTTGTTCTGGCTCGTATATCTGACTGCACAAGAATCCATAGTGTAATTAGAACACGGAGGTAGCAGCATGCGGTGTGCTGAGTGTTTGCCGGGCATTCTAATTAAAGTTGTTGTGCATGTAATTAAATATTAATCATATGGAAGGAATCGGACTGCTGTGCGGGTAGGGGAAACCTGGCCCCAAAGGTGACTTTAATAGCTGTGCTTGTACAATAATATGTCGAACTAATGTAACAAATTAAGAATAATTAATGAATAGTTTCATAAATAAAATGTAAACGATATAACCCAACAAAGACTATTTTCTGGAGAACAGATCGATAACAAAGGAATCTTCTATTCGATCATGCATTTTACATTTACATTTATTAACATTACTTACTTACATTACATTAATATCATTATTACATATTTAATACAAGTAAAAACATATAAAACCAAACATGCCCCTATATGAGCAACGCTCGTGTTTAGGGGATATAGTAAATGAATATAAATATAATTACATATACAGTAATAAGCTTACGATATGTAACGTAAAAGTATCAGAATGACATCCATCTCTAAACAGATCTTTATTATAACACAGGTGTGGTCTCGGTTATTATTGAAACCTTGAGAGCATCAGATGAAACAATATTAAATCAATTCTATTCGTGTTAATTTAAATAATATACTAAATTGAGTTCATTTTATCTTGTAAAAATCCGTTCGCTTCGAGAAAACTGCAAAGGATAAGCTTCACCTGACCGTGCGCCATCAGCAATTATATATCGCAGAAGACAAGAACTACGAGAACTTGCAAAAGCTGATTGCCGCTAGCAGCCGATTTCGTTTTTTTTTTTTTTTAAATCTAACATCACAAAATTTTAAGAATTAGACCTAATGGTCGAACAAAAACGACTTTACAGTGAATGGAGTATAGTGAAACCGATTTCAGACTGAAAACAAGCCCTTAATACTTGCACACAAATATGTGTGGAGTGTATAAAGTGAAATAGTATATTGCGATACAAGTGCCGTAAGGCACGTTTACGGGTCGAGGAAACAGATTGAAAACCCTCGGCTGCGCCTCGGGTTTTTAAGTTTTAGAGACCCGTAAATGCCTTTACGGCCCGTGTGTTGCATGCTATTTTTTGCACGATGATTATTTATATCAATTTAATTATATTAATTGTGATATTACCTGAAAATATTATGTAAATACATTCTTGAAAATAGATGTTTATTTCATAAAGTGATTCGCATGTGTTTGTTGTTATGGGAACCGAATATTTGTCCTGGGGGCCGTGCCCATAAAGGCTTGTATTATGAAGTGTATCGTAATGAATTATGACGTAACGCTTGGGCCGTAAGTAATTTAACCTCATCGCAACCGCCCTTGCAACAAGACTGTGTGCGAATGTCAACTTACGATCCATGTAAACAAAGTTCGTAAGTACCACTTACTAGCTAAGGAGTGCAAAAAATACTTACCTTTGTAGTAGATTTCGATAACTGTACAGACCACGGCCACGGGTACTTACGATAACGTTGACAGAGACTGTCTTCTATCAATTGTTTCTATCGATTGTTTTAATGATTGTTATGAATCGGAATGTATAATCCCCTGTAGGGCATTGGTATTAAAAATAAAATATTTTTTGCACGACGTAACTAATTAATGGTAATTACGAATATTGTTGCCGTGGATCGTAACTTGACATTCCCGCACGCAATCTGGTTTTATGAAAACAAAAGAAATCTTCGTGCGGTAAAAATTACAAAAAGCACAAGTGCCGTAAGTAAAATCATCATAATACAAGCCTTTATGGAAGAGCGGAACCAAGGCCCCCAGTTTGTGGCGACTTGAACAGGACAAATATTCGGTCCCCATAACAACCAACATATGCGAATCACTTTCTGAAATATAACATCCATCTTCAATAGTGTATATGCATAATATTTTCAGCTAATATCTCAATTAATATAAATAAATTGATATAAATATTCATCATGCAAAAAAATAGCATGCAATACTCGTGCCGTAAGCGCATAACGGATCTCTGAAATTGAAAAAAACTCTTTCCTCGATCCGCATGCACCGTTTACGGCACTTGTATCTTACTCTTTTTCAGAGGATGAAAATATTAAAACTCCTGTAACCATATTTTCTGTTCCCTTTTGAGGTCTTTATTTTGTGAATCATTTTCCTTCTGGTATCAGTTTCTAAAATATACTCTAATACACTCATTTTGAGTAATACAATTCTGCTGAATAATTCATACTGGTTAGCCATATATAACCGTCGAACATTTTTTCGCTCACATATTTTATAGAGAATATTAAATTAGTAATGGTTTTAATATGAAACAGTGCATTTATAATCTATATTTAGATTCATTTTGTTATTCATTTTGTTTAATTTAACATTAATTATTTTAAATGTAAATTAGTACTGATATATTTATTATTGCTTACTGTACAGAATACTTGCAACTAATATTTCACGGTTCATAATGGACATACGAGTTCGTAGTTCGTCTTAACTTTTTCAAAATAGTACAGTGACTTAAAAGGATTTATTCGGTTTATTTGTTATATTAACACGTACATATAGAAAAGTAAAGTATTCCCTATGCAGGCCGTGGAGTCCTTAAGAGTTCCAGGAGGCTGAGGCTCTCGGATTTTAGACATTCGGCACTTAAAGGTGGAAAGGTTGTCAGCCTTACTCACCGGCCACCTTTACCCCGAGGATTGCTCATGGTACTAATTTCTGTTAGAGGATGACCTCAAAACCATAGTGCCACCAGAAAGATTAGACCAATTGAAAAATCTCAACGGCATCATCAGGGATCAAACCGGTTTGTAGCACATTGCCTCAACCACTATGCCACGGCTTACTTTTATTTTAATTATTATTCAAATTTTATTTTTCAAATAGCCAATATAATAGCAACTCGTGACTCAACTCCCCCGTATAAATTATCTTGCTGCTATGTCGTTCATGAATTTGTGATTTTACTCACATGTGGCATATTACACAGACCAACAGCCATTTTGGTGCCTTAGAATTTATACCTATTCTTTGGTATATTTCGGTCGCTGTTGCCAAATGTGCCATTAGTTTTACCCTATCAGCTTTAGTTTATGAGATATTGTATTACCATTATGCATATTATCCCATCTTACGTTTGACATAAGTAAAGAGCAGAGCCTATTTTTAGCTTCTAAATCACGTGAAGAAAAAAGCAACACACTAAAATTACATTATCATTACAATAACAATATTATTATTATTATTATTATTATTATTATTATTATTTATTTAAATTATGTTTACAAACTTATATACAAATACTAATACAAATACAAAAATACACAAATAAACAAAACAAAAAATTACAAATTTCAAAATTAAAGTACAATACTTTTTAAGAAAAGAAAAAGAAAGAAAAGAGCCAAATATTTATTTAGAAATACACCATTGGGTCTTTCAAAATATTGATATTATCACATATTGTAAGGTCGTTTATGACTTATGAGATGTCAATTTGAGGGCCAAAAAATAGTCCAGCTTTTAGTTTTTCTGTACTTTGTACAGTTTTCGTCCTACGGGTCCAAAGTATGGTCAAGAACCTTCACTAGCTATATTATCAAGCAAAATTTTGTTTCGCGAAAGAGGTTATTTAATGGCACTCTATATGAAAGTACAGCTGGTAGAGAAAAACTGTGTACATATTTGGAATAAGCACACTAAGTATAGCCAAAATCCGGTAAAACATCTGAGACACCAAACAAAAAGTTCCTTAGACAGAATATATTTCGCTTAGACAATGAACTTATTTCGAACTAATTCCTACAAATTTATTATGCGACACGAAATGATTGATGTATGAAATTTTTAGGTGTATTACTATTTCATCTGTAATCTCAAGCGGCATGCCAATAACTTATTTATAAGAAAGGAGTAAACAGTCGCACTATATGTCGCGTAGAAACATTACTTACAGAACGTGTATCGGAAGCGAAACAGTTTCTGTAATGTTATTACAGTACAATCTAAGTGGAACAACTGGTGCCTCCACGTAGCAGGTCGCAGGTTTACAGAGAGAATAAATTGCACAAAGCGGTTTTCAGGGATAGAAGAATGACGAGTAACAAGTGCGGTTACAATGGAAATTGTGCCAGTAATGAACACTGCAATTTATTCGATACGCTCACTATTTCAGTGTAATTATTCTCCAGCAATACCAGTGTGGCTCGGCGTCGATATATACGCGAGGCGGAGGATAACTAAAAAACAAATGGCGAAATTATGGAAATCAACCAGCAAACAAGTGAAGATACAATAAAACTAGACCGACTCCGTGCTTCTATATCACAGCATTGACTTAGTTTCACTGCGGTTTTCAACATATTTACATGATTTTTTCATAATTTTTGGTCGCCTAGATTTTCATATCAGTTGCTGGGCTGGGACAAGTAATTAGATAACGGTTAACTGCACAGATAATTAACTGTAAAGGAGATAAAGCAGTTAACTATTATTTGAAGACATAGTTAATGTTGGATATTATTTACAGGTATATGGATTTTTATGTCCATTAAACATGTAGTTAATTTTCATTCTCTGGGTCTATATACAGGGTGGTAATGAATAACACCGAAATATTTTACCTGTGTATAGAGGGGAAATAGACAAGCAACTTTTTTTAGGAGGGTTTTGCTCTATCGATTCAATTTTTTCTGTTACAGCATAAAATCTTCCAGGTTATGACCGCCACTGACTTCTAACATTTGAAAAATTGCAAAACAAAGGAACTTCGTTGTTAACACTGTAGTTATAAATAAATCAAACTGATACAGTGGCGGCCAGCCATGTGATTAGTCTGTAAATTTTGCAGATAATGAACACTCTAAAATATGATATAGCTGTGGATGAATGATTAAGTATTAGGTTTTAATCGATCACTAAGAAGGCATGAAGTCAATTTAATGAAAATTTTAACCCTATTTCGCTTCATTATTGACTTATGAGCACCAAATTGAAATGACTTTAATGCTCTTTAGCATATACATTTTACGTCATAGAGCAAAAATCTCCTAATGAAAGTTGCTTGTCTATGTCTGCTCTATACATAGGTAAAATATTTCGGTGTTATTCATTAACACATAGTATTTTTCGCTTCTATGTTTTTTCATACGCCTCCATATGGACAATACTACATGCTCCAGAAACAGCCACATGCTTTCCTGTAACTTAACTAAACTCTGTTGCTCTACATCCCTGGAGGGACTAGGCCTACCATCCGACCTCTGCATCATCCACCTTAGGGAGATGACAGGGTTGGGGGCATATGGTCAGCATGCTTTCACCCAGGGCCGTTAATGATACATCCCGTGACCGGAGTGGCTTCTTCTCAATTAAGTATCTTCAGTTTCATCACGAGGCTGGGTGCACCCCGTTCCAGACTTCCTACTTCAGAAAAATCCGAGCAGGTACCGGGGATCGAAGCCTGGTCTGGGGTCCGAAGCTAGTGAAGCTAACCGCGAGAAAACGTAAGCGGTCACATGCTTCTCTATCTATCTAAATACGATGAGAAATGCTTGCATCAACCTTCTTGCGTTCAGATAATTCAGGCTGTATCTACCACCAAATACTCTATTTGAACAGTTAATTGGATAACTACAAATTTATTGGATTATAGGGTAAAAAGAGTCATTCGTTATCTGGTAAATTATTATCATGTTGATTGAATATGATAATGGATATTTGAGCAATTATTAGCTCAGTTATTCAGTTAACTTTTATCCGGTTAATTCCAGCTCTATTAAACATCATCATCATCTTCATCATCATCTTCAGGGATTATGCTTGTTCCGGTCTCATGCATTACACATTTGTTGTATCCATCTCTTCTTCGACCTGCCATTGTTTCTCTTGCCTATGGGTTTAATTTACTAGCAGTTTTAGAATGTGGTAACCTTCCATTCTTCCCACATGTTCTTTCCAATTGGTTCTATATTGGTGTACCTTCTCAATTAGTGTAAAAATAACTAGTTTAACATACCATCTATATTAACGTTATGAACAAAATACTGCATAGCCCCAGGCATGTTATGTAAGCATATTAACAAGGCTGAAATTGGGTGTATAAGGTAGAGATATCAAAGGTTTATAACTTACGTTAAGTTCATTGATTATACGAGGGAGAATCAAATGAAAACCGCAATTAATTTTTTCCCCATTATTTTACTGCAGGAAGAATGCTTGCTTGTACATTATTTTTCCACATAGTCCCCTCCCAGTTCAATACACTTACGCCATCTGATAGGAAGTGCTTCGATACAGCGAGAGAAATATTTTGGTTGACACTGTAGCCATTCGTGCAATGCCGATTGGACGGTCTTCATCGGACTTGATTTTATGCCACCAAGGTGCTCCTTTAATGGACCAAAGATGTGGAAGTCCGACGGTGCCAAAGCGAAGGGGATTGCTGAGTGCAGGTGTTTTGCTTCAACATGATAACGCCCGTCCTCATTCTGCTCGTGCAACCATGAAAACCATAGATGACATTCGCTTTAAGTGCCTCCCACATCCGCCATACTCGCCAGATTTGTCACCATCAGATTTCCACATTTTTGGTCCATTAAAGGAGCACCTTGGAGGGCAGAAGTTCAAGTCTGATGAAGGCGTCCAATAGGCGGTGCACGAGTGCCTACAGCGTCAACCAAAATATTTTTTCTCACGCGGTATTAAAGCACTTCCTATCCGATGGCGCAAAAGCATTGAACTGGGAGGGGACTATGTGGAAAAATAATGTACAAGCTAGCATTCTTCCTACAGTAAAATAGTAAGAAAAAAATAAAAAAAAATAAAAAAAATAATAATAAAAAAATAATATTAATAATAATAATAATAATAATAATAATAATAATAATAATAATAATAATAATAATAATAATAATAATAATAATAATAAATTGGGGTTTTCATTTGATTCTCCCTCGTAATTAAAGCAAGAAGTTTAGGCACCAAAACATTTAATAGAAAATGATGTACTTAACATCATCTTATTTTATTAAAAGGAAGAACGCTGTTAAATTATTAAGAAATTGAGTTTTACATCATACAGCTATACACGTTTTGCCATATTTTGCTTACATGAGCACCGCGTAAACACATTCATCGACTTCCTCCACGAGATAACCTTAAAGGGAAATGTATGTTAGAATGATGGATGGTATAGGATTATCGCTATCTGGAGTGCCTGTGATATGTAAAACTTCCTCACAGTCGCCTTCCATCACTTGATTCCATGTAGGCCTACACGTACACACCATTCATTCATAAGGCACAAGAGCTATCTACAAGCTAGATGTTTTTATCTTACGAAATGAAATATTGAATTGAAGATTTTAATATTTAAGACCGGCCTACATTCTTGCCAAATTGGCTTATTGGAAATGGAAATTTTCTAATAACTTTGATCATAATATAATCGAAAGTTCCACATTACTCCCTCAATATATCTTAGTTGAATGACCAAAAAATGATAAACATACGACGAAGCAACTTAATAATATTAGCATGTTAGGTTTCAATGAGAAAAAAAGCTACTGTGAACATCTAACCCTCACTTCTGTTTATATAATAACCAATAATTATCTTTACAATTTATTTACAATTGAGTAAATTAAAATATTTGTAACGATTAAAATATTTTGATTTCCCAAGTTTCCCTTTGTCACTACTCATTAGACTTATTTAACTTAGCAAATACATTTATCAAGTTTAGATGTACACATAACTTGATACAAGGCATGTTTTCAAAGTAAGTACCGAAAATTTAAACAAATAACAGAACGTTATTTTGAAAATACTTTATTATCATTCATTACTTTACACCTTATACTGCCTCTCCACGTAGTCTGAGACGTTATTCAGGCACTTTTCGTAACAGGAAACCAGTTTTTATATTTCTTCGTCAAAGAGTGATGCCGCCTGTGATGAAAGCCTGGTCTGCACTTCTTGTTTCACAACATCATCGTCGTGTAAATGTTTCCTTTTATAGTATTTCAAGTGTAGTTTAAGTTAACATTTAAAATGTACTCTACAAATTATTTTTTTTTAGTGAAAACAGAAATTTCTCCGCAAATGAGTGCTTTAATTGTCTGTGTTGTAAGGCATGTGCAGGTGGAAATTGTCTGGTCATAATTAACTGCTTGGAATGAAATTGTTAAGTTAACGTTAATAAATGAAAATGAAGTAAGGACATAGGTAAGATTGGGATTATAAAATTCAAGTAGAAAA
Organism: Ectobius pallidus; assembly: GCA_964059195.1. Classification (NCBI taxonomy): domain Eukaryota; kingdom Metazoa; phylum Arthropoda; class Insecta; order Blattodea; family Ectobiidae; genus Ectobius; species Ectobius pallidus. The sequence goes on along the minus strand of CAXKWD010000004.1, from coordinate 44,516,612 downwards.
CATTACTATTCCAGGTATCTAACAAAAATGTTAATCAAAAGTTAGTGGCTTTGATGTAAATGACGCAACGTATGTGCAAGAAAGAAAGCATAAAAATCAGCAGGAAGGTGAAGTTACCGGCACTGGGTGCAAGAAATCCAAGTTCCCTTTGATGTTAGCATGAACGTGAAATGGATGCGAAAAAAAAACTACGATTGAAAAATATTTGAGATTGATTTTACTAAGCGATAATATGTAACCGTAAGCACGGCTGTCCTACGCTTAGCGCAAGTCGATTACATCAGAGTTGTAATTCTCAAATTAATCGAGGGTATTTAGGTTTTGGTTCATTATAGCATTGTAAAACCATTGTTAAATAAACGTAACAAACAAAGATACAAAGAAAACACTTTTCTTTGGATATTAAATGTTTGAAACATTCTATAAAAGTAACTTGCATTGTATCCAAAGAATGATATTTATATACGCAGGGATTGCATGCGTAATTCTTAACTCCGGTGACATATCACAAATTCAAACGGACACTTTATGCATGGAAGGTGTTTATAAATCTTAGAAATTCCTCTTTAGGGAGAAGTTGCCCTAAGGCTGCAAGCATGTGCGAGGGGAACTTGTGCTCAAGGTGGGGGAATGAGTGAGACCCTGGGGGACACTCTGTGAATCGGGTTAGAAGATTACATTTGCCTGCACTTTTCCTTTTCTTCCCCAGTAAATACCGTTTAAATTTAAAGCTCCAGGTCTCTCCTCTCCCTCCTTTATAGTAACATGAGAAAGTCTTATAGCAGCAAAGAACGCATTCGCTAAGTGTGCCACAGGGACCCACCACTACCTTCTATATAACCTGAGAGAAGCATTCTGTGTTTTCATATGTGCGTCCGTGCATGCGCCGGTGTTGTGGTTTTTCTTAACGCCTGTCCGGGTGTCTGAACATCAGGGCAATATAAGCTTCACTCGTACGTGATGGTGGAAATAAACTCTGGAACAAGTTTGGTCTTTGGAAGTTTTTGTTGTTCATTATGATTATTATTATTGTAATTATGCCTTAAACATGAATTCAAGTTATGTGAACTATTATTGTACATAAGTTCCTGCGTATGAAGCGAGGGAGGTATAGCAATAGTAATTCATACGATGTCCACAAGGGGCCATTTTAGGTCCGATTAAATTTTTCAATTTTGCGGTAATCGTTAAGGCTCAGAGAAAATTAATTTCGATTTTCTTTTAATTTTCTGATTCTGGTATTACAGTACTTACAGTAATTACGAAATCTGGAACCAATTATACAATAATGCAAATTGCTGTGTTTTCAAATAAAATAGATACACATTTACCAGGGTTGTCTCAGAAACAAGCTGTGTTTTAACAAGGCTGGACTAAACCAAGTAATAGAAAGGGTGAATTCTGGAATTAATTGAGTCATCTGAGGAGCAAAGCAAGAATTTAGGGGGTTCGTAGACAAGACTTTCTCTACATAACAGTACCCATGGTTCCGGGAGAGGAAGTAAAGAGGAAATCAAATTCAAACAGTTTTTCGGTCTCCTTAGCCGCGGTAGCAAAGCCTCCTACTTTGGAGTTCTTGATGCAGGAGGCTGCGGATTCGAGTCTCGTCGCGGACATGGGTGTCAGTTTGCGTTAATAAGAATAAAATTCGACTAAAACACAAACAAATACTATCGGAGAATGATTTTGGAAAATTATTCACTGGCTGTCTGCAATTATAAAAAAGAACATGGAAAATAAATATTCCGAATGTGAGTCCCGTAGCGCGGTGTAGCTTATTCTTGTTTCTACAGTCACTAAATGAATAGAGGGCAACTCTTAACTCGACAACGGCACGTGACAGAGTGGATTATTTTTAAATACTTTGAATAATTAGATACAAAAGAGAGGAGGAAAGGGCAGCCTTGTGAGGCTTGTTTTTCAATTACAGCGTTATGCATTGGACCACCCTACTCCATACCTCCCACGATAGCTGCACAATTACATTTTTCACATTCCTCCGCATGCTCAAAGGGTCCCTGCCTGGCAGGTTCAGCTCTTCTGTTCCTGGAATTCTTGTTTTAAAAATGCATTAATCCAGAAGCACAACACTTTCACTTTGTTAGCAAAGAACATTGTATTCGAGAGGTCTAGGTCTAGTCCTGTTATAAATGCCAGACGCTACTTGAAAGTCTGTTGCGTAAATAATAGAGATTAAATGAGCCAAAGGATAAAGTGATTTGAATCACTAGTGTGCATTTATAAATTTCATTTTATTCTTCGATGTTATTATATTTTAGGTATAGTAGTGATACAAGCTTTCGCATAATCCCTCTTAAACTAAACTAAACTCCCTGGCGCAACATCCCTGAAGGGACAAGGCCTATTTCCTCTAAATGTTGGGTGTAAAAAAATGTAAAAAGTGGTTTACATTTACATGAATGGGACACACTGGAAATTAAATGTATTTTTTTATGATTTTAAAATTAAAAGCACATTTATATTATTTAATTCAACATATCAAAAATAAAATATTCAATTATTACACTCAAAGTTATTTTTTGAATCTCAAATATTAATCAGGAATATTATTTAATGTAAGCCTAATCAGACGTCTTCAATATAATTCTTATAAAAAACGAGCGAATTCCAGTAGAAGACTTTAAATCTTTAAACTAATTTATTTGAGAATATTTAGACCATATGTATTTTTCTACTAAATAGACCTATCTAATACTAATGACGTGTACAGTGTATAGCTAAACAAATTCAAGAATAAAAAATTAAAAAAAAATGAAAGTGTAAAATTGTAACTTTAAAAACAATACGTACGATGTCTCAGAGACCTGCATATTATGTAAATCTAATCCTCATTTTGAACACCCATGCATGGAGACTGAACTGTATAAGGCATATAGAATTCTATAAGTAACGCATAAAAATGCAGTTATGATAATATGTTCACAGTCCGTCGCCGTGGGTGAGTCGGTAGCGCGCCTGCCTTCCACTCCGGCGGCCCGGGTTCGATTCCCGGCCGGGTCGGGGATTTTTCAGGACTGGGTAGGGTAAGTCTTAGGTTAAGATAATGCACACTGTGCGCGAGTCCTTAATTATTATAATATGTTCACAAGAAGGAATATTGTAGAAATGTGTGATGCTCTTTCAGAGTTAAATTTACTTAGCCTATTTATATAAACAATCAAGTGAAATCATCAGTAAACGTTAAGTTTGAAATTGATGAAGAAAATTTTAGTAAAGTAGCTGGTGTTCATGAATGATAGCTGTAAGACAAAGATAAAAATCCTCGTATTTTGTTTATTAACTTTATGTGTTTGCTTTTGTATATTTTTTGAGGTAACGAATTTATACTCGCATTAAAAAGGATAATCAGAAACTTACAGGAGAATATTAGTTGTTTAATTTTGTTATACAGTTGAATTAGAATATAATATACAATCTTACATATTTGAACTAATACAAATACGTTTAGGGAAGAGTGAAAATCCACATTTACTATGCGTGTTGTATGCTCCGTGAGTAAAAAGTATAACTATACATCAGTGGCGGACGCAGAATTTTTTTCGGGGGGGGGGGGATTTGAATAGGTAGAAAGAATACTAAAAAAAATAATTAATTTACATATATAATTAGTTTATAAAACTGGCCACTTAAGAGTGCATTTTTTCAAATTTCGGGGGGGGGATCTATTCCCCCCAATCCCCCCTCTGCGTCCGCCACTGCTATACATAACTTCTAGCAATAAAGTACCAATGAGCAAAGATATGCAAGCCAGTGTGAAACCTGTCTTATGCGAGTGCCATCGGTTTCAGAATTACCGTCTCTGCTCCATTTGATATCGATCACGGGAAAGTGGACTTGAACCAAGAACTAGTGGATGATGTCGTCACCTTTATCAGAGAAATGGGGACGTCGATGAGACAGTCTCCTGTGAATGCTTACTGGGATGAATAGAGCCACCGCCACTGCAGAGACATCTATTTCTAAGGGCGTCTCTCTGCTTTATACCCTCCATCCAATTCCATGATATCAATTCATATCAATAAACTGAATAATAATATCACCATCAAGTTTGTTTTGTGAAACCATTTAGAATTAATTCGGTTTGTATGAGAATGAGCAATATAAATTTACAGGGAATACTAACACAATTTTTTATTAAGTGCCAGTATGTTACTTTATAAATTTGTGTGCTGGACGGGAAAATGTCTATCCGTCTGTTTGTCCGTCCGTCCGGCGTCTGTACGCGCGATAACTCAAATACGCTTTATCGGATTTTCATGAAACTTGGTATACGCAAGAAGCCTATTTATTTTGGACCAAATCGGTTGACCGGTACCGGAGTAAAGACTAATTAAAGGCCACATGCTTATTAAATGGGAAATCATATCTAGGCTATATACTACTACGTTGCTTAATCATTTTGGCTCCATTGCAGTCAGATGTTTATTCATATGTTCATTTCGTTGATCAAGTTGAAATGAGTATTACATGAATACTGTTATATACAGAAGGTGTATTACTGTGAAATAATTAGGCTTACGTACATTAAGCGGAGTCTTTGCCAATGCATTTTGTGAAATGTTGACATATTTTAAGAATTGATTATATCAGTGTATACGAATATGCATTAAGGTTAAGTATAAAACTAGACTTTTAACTTCCGCAAGCCCTACTTAATGAATCGATCTGGAGTTTAAATCGGATATAGATTACAAAAATAACTTATTTTCTGCATATCATAGTTGCAATTATCACTTATTAAACAAAGTATTCTGGACCGTATAGGAACTTGTATACATTCCTAAATTAATCATGTAAACTTAGAATTATGCTCTTGTTATAATAAAAATAATTTATTATATATTACGAAGGGACTCAAATGAAAACCGCAATTAATTGTCTTCCACTATTTTACTGGAGGAAGAAGCTTGCTTGCACATTATTTTTCCACATAATCCCCTCCCAGTTCAATGCACTTGCGCCATCGGATAGGAAGTGCTTTGATACCCAATGGGAACAATTATTTTGGTTGACGCTGTAGCCACTCGTGCACCGCCTCTTGGACGTCTTCATTAGACTTGAACTTCGGCCCACCAAGGTGGTCCTTTAATGGACCAAAGATGTGGAAATCTGATGGTGACAAATCTGGCGAGTATGGCGGATGTGGCACTTGAATCGAATGTCATAGATGGTTTTCATGGTTGCACGATCAGCATGAGGACGGGCATTATCATGTTGAAGCAAAACACCTGCGCTCAGCAATTCCCTTCGCTTTGCAACCATCAAACTTAAACATCTTTGGTCCATTAAAGGAGCACCTTGGAGGGCTGAAGTCCAAGTCTGATTAAGACTTCCAATAGGAGGGGCACGAGTGGCTACAGCGTCAACCAAAATGATTTTTCTCACGCGGTATCGAAGCACTTCCTATCCGATGGCGTAATTGCAATGAACTGGGAGGGGACTATGTGGAAAAATGACATTCTTCCTGCAGGAAAATAATGGAAAAATATTAATTGCGGTTTTCATTTGATTCTCCTTCGTATGCTAATTACGAGCACATGCAACTTTACTCTGGACGAAGAAAATTGCTAATGTATGTTAAATAATTGGGCAAAGCATTTTTGGAACCGAGAGTCTCTGATGTATTTATTGTATGATGAAATAAACCAATCAATCAATAAAAAAGTTAAATAGTTTTATTTTTTAACCATGTCTGCATTAGCGGGGCTCTACTTTATTATTGTTCTTAGTGTTGTTGTTATTATTGGTATGTAACTTCACCGTGTGGCATAGGCAACATTTCCTGCACAGCTGTACTGCGCGTAGACTAGACAGGTAGCTGCAGGCGATGCCCATGTTTGGCTATTACCTTTGTTGTCTGTAGGCCACCTTGTTATGACAGTTCACAGCTCATAATAGCTTCTGCTGCATATTCCTAGTGTGGAGAGAATTACTATTGTCTACATTGTAACGGTATGGATTTCCTCCTTATGCGGTAAATTGAACGGTTAAATGGATAACTTAATTTTATTTAGACAGCTTGAATGAAAGTAGAACTTCTAACACAAGGTACACGAAGTACAAGTTGAACATTGACTCAGTAATGTTAAAAATCCATTGTAACCAGCATTGGTTTTAATCACATAGAAAAATATTATTTTAGTTAAGAATATTTGTCGTTAACTAGACTCAGAATGATAAAGAATGAAATTTTTAATTTTCATGTCAGATGTGAAATTTCTCACGGTGGCCACAAAAATCGTCATACTTTGTGTCTGACCACTCCATTCCTTATGTTGTTAGCCGTGCACCAGGAAATCATGTGCATGTGCATGTGTATAATGCAGTGGTATATGGCAGGGCAGATCGAGGCATGGCTTCACTGTACTTAATTGGAATAATAATAATAATAATAATAATAATAATAATAATAATAATAATAATAATAATTCTTATTATTATTATTCCACAAACAATTTTATATGACCAAAAATAGTGTCTGATACACATGGTAAAATTATTTTATTTTGATCATAGGTTTGTTACATTCGCCCTTACAGGCTTGTTTCGCTAACTTACCTTCTGGCAAAATGAAATCTCTATTTACTACCCGTATAATAAATAAGTACTTTTGTTATGTGTAGACTAATTAATTTAATTCGTTGTTGGTGTTCTGGGCATTGTATTATTATAAATTAAAGCAAATTTCCTGATGTTATTTTCTCTCTTTCTTTCCAGGTAAGTGTTGACATCCCACATACTGAATGTCTTCTGTGTGGTTGCTGTATGCATGGCATAAGGACCGTGTAAGTAGCCAATGGATTGAACAATGTACTCGGTTTATTCCTATATAATTGTAACGTTATTTATGCGTATTTTCCACATTTTCAATTAATCACTTTCACTTACAAATAGTTGTTATAAATGAAGACACAGTTATCACAGAATTTAATGCTCCACATAACTTTAATATATTCCTTGCAGTACAGTTCCCACCTCTTTGTACTCAATCGTTACCATGGAGCCGATTACTTCAGAACTTTAATGTTATCTCTGACATTATGACATAATGATACATAATTATCAATAATAAATAAATAAATTAGAGTCATGAGAGAAGTGGAATTTCTGTGCTTTGGTACTAAAAACTTGAATAACATTTGTCTCGACATTTAAAGAATTGTGAAAACATTTTTCGATTTTAGTTTATGAAGTGGTTTATAGAATTTAATGAATATTATGGTAATTTACAGTATAAGTTACTGACACGGTATTGAAATAAACTTCCGAAAGCAGTACTAGTAAAAATATATTAGTGTAGTGCACAATCGATGGGATTATATACATTTCTAATTAACAGCATTCCATTATAGTCTATTCATTTAACGGATACGATCTTTTCGAAGAATGAGTGAAAGGGAGAAATATATCAACATCTTTGTGCTTTGTCACAATAAGTCAGACGGGAAATATTTTCTTTCAATAAGAGTAATTTATCGGCCATCTTTCCTGTCAACCCACACCTACTCAGCACTCCCATCTTTCACAGCAGCTGAAGAAGAAGACAACGGCCAATTCAAGCTCTCGAATTTCTCTGGAGGTTCCTAATTTATCTCGTCTCGTTTTTTCTTCTCTCTCCCTCTCTCTCTCTTTCTATATCTCTGTCTGTATTAGACCCATCTTGCCAGAATCTCGCTTTCAAGGAGCGAATAGGGGTTTATAGGGATTTACCATTCTCGTTCTGTTATCCTACTCCTTTTCTCTGTTTATCCCTCTGTGTTTCTCATTATGCTTGCCCATCCTCCTCCTTCATTTATTTTTCCTCTTCTCTGTTATCTACCTTTTGTCGTCCGAACGGGTACTCATTTAATTCAAGCCAGTTCTTAACGAGTGGAGAATTGGCTGCCGCTTCTGGCCTTGCTAGAAACAGTTTAAAGCATACATCTGCAGAAGTCCCCTCTGCAGGATCAAGGGAGGACCTAACACCAGCCATATCAGTCGATCCCTCCACAGTATGAGTTCTCGTTGTGGTTTTATTCAATCGCTTCAAATTGAACACATTTCTAACTAAGCTTTAACAATTTCGTTTTCGCCTCCCCTTTCCTCCTGTCATTTTTCTTTGGTGGCTTTCTTATTCATTATCTCCATAACTCATAGTATCAGCTTTCTCTCTCCCTCTTTATGTCATTGAGAAATGAGCCATGGATATTACACTTCTCTTCTCCTCTTGCTTCTGTTTTAATTCTTATGCCAACTTTCCTGAACGTTTATCAATTCCAACTTAATATCCCGGATGAAAAATGAGGAAAATATTTGTTTTTAATTCTACTGCTGTTGCGATTCGTTTAAATAATTTTAAAGTAGCACAGAAGCTTAAAATAATCATTAAATCTTAGGTTTGGTTTAACATTTGGAAGTATTGCCTTTCAAACTATTATGCATTCTTTTTTCTGAAAGAAAATGCAATATAGTCTATTACAACATGACAATTACGTATGTAATGTGAACTTTTACACAGCACCGAAAAGTCTGATCCGAAAAAATAAAATAAAATCCACCAGTAAGATTTAGGCTTACCTTAATTTGCAATGTGGACGATATATCCAGCAAGATATATAATGCATCCAATTTGAATGTGTCATAGATAATAATTCGACTATAAGCTATGTTTAGAACCGGCAGAATTATCGAATATAGAATAATATTATGTTAAATATTTACATAACTTGATATCTACTTTATTCACGGACAATGCGATTTGGGCACATTCGACACCGTATTCAGTTGTCTTAATCGTCTTATTATTCGGAAGGCAAGATTTAATGCTACGATTATGAAACAGGTGGTTTCTGTTATAATGAACACTAAATTTACACAAGTTTAGGAGTCATTTTCAATAAACTGAGGAAAAATCTCATTCGTATAAGAATTTAGTAAGAGCTGGAGGAAGTCGTTGATAGGCCTATTCTTCTTGTACATGTTTGGAAACTTAACTCAAATATGAACATTCGTTCCATTACAGTTTTTCGAGTACTAGATATGCTATTCACAGGCAGAATAAAAACCCACACATATGGAGAGTGAATTAAATTGAATTAATTTTATTTTAAGGAGTTTAAGCCAAAACTAAAGAGTTAATTTGGAGTCTACATTCCGCTCACACATACATAGAAAATTACAAATAATATTACAGTAGTTTCAAAGTAACATTGTTAGTACAGATATTGGGATTAAAACATAAACCTTAACCTAATATCATGAAGTAGCTCTCAGCTTATCTTTGAATATTATACAATTGCACAAATTATTAATATATTGTAGTCTATAGAAAAACTTTACCTGGGGAGTAGAACCTGCGTTCCCAGCTTTGTGTCCTGACGTTAGACCAGACTCACAGGTCGTGCCCAGTCCCGTTAAAACTATTCCTCTAGATTATGTCGACCATACTACAGATATTCACACTGAGTACATAGCTGAAGTAACGGATTTGAATTTCGTCCAGGTCAAATTGGCCCCTAAAGAATGTAATAGTGAATTAAAACTGAAGACCTGTCGTTTACCATATTCGTTGATTAAAATATTTGAAACTAAATTCTCTAATCTAATTCCTTCTTTAAGGAAGAAATTTTACAACATACGTGTTTTGAAACTTTATTGAGACTGTGTGAGCTAAATGAAGAAACCTTTCTCACGGCTTCTCCAGGCTTTATGAAGAGAAAAATATTTATTTTTCATACTGGAAAACAGGATTTTTGACTAAATATCGTAGTACTACCGACCCTTAGCCTAGCCACCTCGACATTGAAATCTGCTGGTTCTGAGGTGATATAACATTTTGGATACCTTATCTGATGAGTAGGTAGCGTAATACTGACACTTCTTGATTCAACCAATGATAAATATGGGATGACTCTTGTAGGGCTCGACAGTTGTCCATCTAGACGGTCTCTACTAAGGAATGGTAACTAACCTGAGGTATTGGAAATATCATTGTCATAAGTAGACTTCGGATTTTAGGTAAAAACCTATTTTAATCCTTAAGTGATATATGGACGAAAACTTGTATATGCATGTTTCATGACTATGCCTAAAACTGATACTTTTATAGGACCTAAAACAGCCTATTTTTACGTTAGAGCCTAATATTGCCTTTTTGCTTCTTTTTCCTCTAAAACTGAAAATAAGTTATTTTTTTGTTATAAATACTAGCATTTATTTTCAGTTCGTATTAATTTTTTTAGCTCGGAATGTGCAGTACATGACACATTTGTGACGTGGTTAAATAGTAAGGAATGTTTCGTCTTCAGCATAAAAATTCCTTGGAATTCCCAAGAAAATGTAGAGTTTTTCTCCCGACTTCCACATCCAGTAAATAATAAAAAAATAAAAGTACTCTGAATCACTGAGGGATACAAGGGGTTTAATATGCTAGCGTGCGTAGCTTCTGCTCGCAGGGATTAGGTTTTCACTGCTATGGTAGTAATACAGGCCCTAGTAATAGGTCTATATAATTCTCTGTACCATAGGCCTATATCTGTGTTTTATCATGATTATTGATTAATGGTGACTTCAATAAATATAATATTCTGCATTGCAATTGAGATATTTCAGAAAATTGGCAACTTAACGATTTTATAAGAGACTATTTTACGGTTTTTAGAACCTATTTTCCAACTTTTGGAGCCTATTTTAGGTACCTAAAACAGAATTTTTAGCGACCTAAGTCCAAAGTCTAGTCATAAGGCATTAATTAATTAAGATTGTGTCACCAGTGATAGAAATATGAAAAAGGCTGCAGACTATATATATATTTTTTTACTTACGAGCTGTATTTTTTATTACTCACGTATGAAAGAACAAAAATTCTTATGCTCTCATACGTTCATGCTTTTATTGTGTATCTTACTTTACCCTGCATTTTAAAGTTTTCACTAAACTACTAGTCTACGGTATTCTCGCAAAGTTATAAAATAATAATTAAAATTCCAGTTCACGAGTTGCGAATCAAAGCTTTCTAGGAAACAAAAGAAACACATTCTATCCGTGCATAAAGAGAACCATAAACCAAAGTTGTAAGAACACTTAATCTAAACAGTTATCAACTCTCCTAAAGAAAAGAAGTACAAAAATAACTTGTGAGGTACATTTAGATTGCATACTAAACAGGTACATTTTTAAACAGTAAATGAACGCGCTTATGCAGTGTAACAGAAACCTAATGGATTTCGCTTATCTAGCGAAGTACAATAGACTTGTTCTTATCTATTTTCAACACAGACTTTTTCCCACTGTGAGTTTGTTTTTACTTATGACTAGATAGTTTTAAACCTGGGCCTATGGGAAGATACATTACTGTAACATTGATTTTTGTATCACAGGCAAAATCCCAGCCATTCTAAGGGATCAAGTATCATGAAAAATGGGGGATGGAAGGTAGCTTTTATTCTTCCCCCCCCCCCCAAAAAAAAGATTGAGCTCGCTTGGGAACTTCGCCCGTATTACTGTTGTAACTGTAATACACTGTATGGAGAAGAAAGAAATTTCTTTAAACAAATGAAAATGTATTCCTATCTTTTTATGAATAAAGAAAAAACTAAACTCCGTGGCGCTACATCCCTGAAGGGACCAGACCAGATTTTATTCATCTTTAGTGACTTCACGAAAAAAAAACCTCAGTCATAGATGTAATCGTGAAGCGTGAATCGAACGCAGAAGATCTGAGTTCGATTATGTTATTTTAAGTTTATTTATTTTTCTCTTGCTGGAAACTAATATATTATTAAAGTGCACAAGATTTTGGATTGGTTGAAAAAATTCAACAGTTCAGTAAAATCGGCGTCCCTTTCCAATTAACTCCAATTAACTAGAAGTTCAGTTCGTGCCTCTTCGGCCATAGCCATAATGATTACTAGATTAATAATAAGAACAATACTACTAATATTAATGATAAAATTACCATGTTGAAGACAAAACCAATGCATTCAAAATATACACACTTAAGGAGTTCTGCTACGTATCTGCTTGTGTAATAGCTATGAGAAGTATTTCTTCAGTTTGTTTACATACAAGGGATGATGATTATTTTTTTTATTCCTATCCGAGGACGATTTCGTTTAGTTTGTTAATTACAAGGGAAAGAAAAGTTATTATTATCTAATTTTCCCTTTGCTTATATAAAACTTTCTTTTAAATATTTCATAATACCTATTCTATATGAAAAATGAAATTGGACCGAGACTCGATCTCGGAACCTGCCGAATACAAGACCACAACGCTATCGCCCACGCTATGTAAGAGACACAACGAATAATCTGTTAAGAAGCACTTAATATAGCTATCGTACAGCTGTGGCAGTTGGAGCTTTGAAAACATCACGATAGCAAAACTTCGTCCGCATGTGTATCATGCTATGACGATTGCATTCAGTCTCCCGATTTTTTATTTTTTTGTCTAAGAGGGTACAAGAGGTTAAAAAAGATGCCTCCTGCGCATGAATTCTAAAGGGATGGACCTGTAATATGAGTGGAAAACTAGTACAAAAAATGTAATTTTTACTTCCTCTGACAGTACCATAGGTAGGGTACAATAAGTATAAGGGGATATTGTGTTGAACCCCATATTTCGAAGTTGAGTATTTAACATAACGTTTTAATGTTCCCTGAAACCAAAAATACTATTTTCAGAAACGTGTGTGTGCGCGCGTCAGAACAGCCTATCTCCAGAACAAAAATCGTATGAAAACAAAATGTTGTATTTGGGTTGGATGTGACACGAAGATTGGTGACGACTTTCTTTTATCCTTAATGGCACTTTACATTAAGAAAATTTAGTTTTTTGCAATTTCCTCTAAAGCAGCTCTAATAATGTTATTTAAATTTTTTACATGAGGTGCTTATACTAAGAGTTACAACTTTTACTTGAAACATTTTCTCTAAAAAATTATCTAAAGAGTAGTTATAAGTGACCCACTGTTTGTAGACACTCAGTCTGGCCTGGTGAACAATAAAGCTTTGCATCAGGTTGAAACAACTGAATACAATGAAGTTCTAATTGTTAAAACCACGTCGTAATAGAAAGCCGAACAGGTCACGAGCAAATTTAAAATAGAGGTGTGTCTGGAAAATTAAGCCATGTGAGAAACCTACGTGATCAGTAAAAACACGACGAATAACTAATTTTTCATTTATCATAGCCAAAGATTACGTAAAAATTTTAAATTTAATTTTAAAAAATCGATCATACTAAGACACTGAATAGCTGTTAGAGTAGCCGATTTATGATAGCTGTGCGTATGGAAAATTAAGTCACAGTTGAATTTATTTCGCTATTTCTTGTAAAGGAAAATTAAAAAAAAATATATTCATGGTTTTATAACTCATAGAACTATTAAATATATTTTCTTGAAATTTGCAGGGCATTTTTAAGATGTTTTAATGAACAATTCTATCTTCTTTTCAAATTTATGTTACTTTAGAACATATGAGATTATAAATGTTATGCAGATGTTTAGTTAAAAATAAAAAAGTAAAGTTTCAGGTTTTAAAAAATATCAGAATTACAGTATCAAAATGCCATCGGTTAGATTTTTGTGTGGAATTTATAAGCTTTTATAGAAGGATTTAAAAATAGCAGAATTACAGTATCTAAATTGCATCTGATGAATTTTTTGTGTGGAGTTTTCAAACTTTTATAAAAGCCCAAGCATAGGCGTACCGAGGGGGGGGGGGTTTGGGGGTTTGGACCCCCCCCCCCATTGATTAAAAAAAGGAAAATTGTATAGTTTTTTAAGTCTGCCCACAAATTACTAATACAAGTATAAAGCGTGGGAAGCTTAAAACTCGTTATTTTGCGTCTTAATTTTTAAAATTTTCCGGGGGAGGACCCCCGGACCCCCCTCTCCCTGGGCGGTATGGAATACCCCACGGATGTTATAACCCCCCCATATGGTCGGCCTGGTTACGCCTATGAGCCCAAGTACAAGTCTCTTCGTGAAATTACATTGGAGTGATTGCATTCTACATCCGCACATAGCTTTTGTATTGTTTTCTTATTGTGAGTAACGAAGGGGTGGTCCAGAAGCTGAAATTAACGTATTAATCCTTTTTGAATGCTATGTAAATATTATCACTGCTTAAAATATATCCTAGGCATAAAAAAGTAAAAAATGAGGTTCCTCCCGATAATGGAAGTTGTTACTGCGAGTTGTGTAAAAACGAATCCCATCCTAAAGTACGTCATACGAACACAATGTAATATGCAAAATCTCCAGCTATTGCATTGGAACAATACTGGTATATTATGTTCTCTCTTTTCACACAATAACGCTTTCGTGTAATTTTAAGACAGATCAACCCAATACAATCGTAGTGTAGGCTTATTTCTCTATATCACGTCTTCAAGAGTAACTATAGTGCTAAGTCTGTATGCAGTTTTAGACAAAGACGTTCGATCAGACTAACAATACTGAATAAATTAATCTAGATCACAAGAAATTCATGAGTTATCATGCTGAACAAAGTGAAATTACGAAGCACTGGGATGAAACATGGAGATCCTCTCCTTCAAAACTGCAGCTCGTCCGGAAATCAGTTACTGAGCCAGCCATTACGATTACTTTCCTCTGTAGAAGGCAACAAGTCCTGCTGACCAGGCTGCGGATTGGCCACTTCAACCTTAGCCATGGCTATCTTATGAAGAAATCTATTAAGGAACCATGCCCGAAATGTAATGGGGATGTAACTTCCTCCCATCTTATTCTGGAATGTCCACGGTTATTGCATGTAAGGCGTCTCTTAAATATCAAAGGAGACTTATACAATATATTTAAAAATGATGAAGGATGCCTTAAGGTTATCTCACTTTTGGAACTGTCACAGTTAAAATCATTCATATAATGTAAAATCAATCCATAGTTTGTCAGTAGTTGCAAAATTACTTCCAGTCCTTTTTATGTTTAATATGTTGTTCTTCTTACTAAATTTAAAGTTGCATATATGTTTTTCTTCATACTTCTCTTCTTGTAACACTTGTTCAATATAAATGTATTAATTATTGTGGTCGCTGGTGACCCTGGCAGTTAAAAGCGACCTTAAATAAATAAATTTAAAAAAAAAGTGGTTTACATGTCTAATAAGTGTTCTTCGATTCAATTTATTGGAATTGATATGACAACGGTATTAATACATCGTTATCCACTACCCATTGGTTTGATCAATTTGAAATCACGCCTTAATATTACGTCGAATTTGAAGCATAAATTAATATTAATGAACCTGCCATTGTGTAGAGAATTTGATCGCACTTTCATTATTGTGACCAGTCCAAACATAGACACTGTTTGTATGAAGAAAATATAAATTATTTGTTCTGATGACACCTTATGACAACTTACATTGACACTTTCTCTGCAGCGTACGCTGACACCTTTGCAGTTCTCCCTTTTCTTTGTTTGCCTATCTTTTTTACTTCTTTTTCACCTCTCTCTCTTTTCTTTATTCTCCTTCCGTTAATTCTGTTTCTGTTTCTCTTTCCGTTTATCGTTCGATCTTTCTATCGCTCTGTTTCTCTTATCTCTCGCTTTCTTTTTTCTCCTAAATAATTGTTAAGCGTTGACTGAATCTGTCTGTCTGAGGAAATCTAACTAGGTGAAATTAGAAAAGCGGTCTGCAGAACTACTCAGCTGCTATATGAGTAGGTTGTGTAATTTCAAAGAACACAAATGTTATCTAACAACGATCCGGTCTGCAACCCCTTGTAACAACGTATTTCACACATTCGCCACTCTTTTGACTTGCACCAGTATCGTATAAGAATTTGTTTGAAATCAGCCATCTATAATTGTATCAATTTTCTTGAATAATCACTGTCCTTTTTATAGCTAACTGTTATGACGTCTATATATAATTGAATGTCGATTTGCAGCGAAAGGAATAGTTCCACTTTTATTACACTGTTCTACAAACTAAAACTAATTTTAATCTCCAGAGATAAAATTATACTTTTCTAGGCCAACTTTTCATGTAGATTATGGATATACCCTTCGTTTTTTCATACATCGTACAGATTTTAAATTACACAGAATACATTAACTTGAAAGAAAGAAATTTACATTTAAGGGAGTTGCGGGTGTTCTCGATTACCCCTGCCATCCACTATTTCACCTATTGCTCGCCCGTTACAAATATGCTTTGCGGGTTTTCTAGTTGTTAAGTTTTAGGCGTCATCTGGGCTGGAAGACTCAATACCAGGGTTGGAAAAAGTAGGCCTACTCTGCAAATTGTGTAGTTGGGATTCAGCAAAGCATACTAAAAGGCTAAAAGGCGAGGGATGTGCAAAAAATATATAAATTATTAAAATAACTCCTCTTACAGTTGTTCAATTAGCTCAATCTCTGTGTGGTTCTGTGAAAATTCCACTGACGGCAGAAAAAATCGACAGCATGAAGTAAGGAGGCCCAAAAGCTTTAGTGCTGTACTTTCCCTTTAAATTTCATTTTTAACCTTTACATAATCCTTATAGAACACTAAGTTAATTTTATAACAGGCCTAACTACTTTTGGTTTAATCAGCTCTTGAATGATCAAGAAATTTCACTGAACCTGGTAAACGTTTTCAGTTGATAGATTGGCCATCATTTATCACATTAACAGAATTACACATAATACAATGACTTGGTAGAAATTCATTTACATTTAAGTTTGATGAATACAACAATACATTTATTTCATAAATAAAGCCTCATTATGCGTATTACTACTTATAACACGTACAATATATAATATATATAATGATTGATAAATGGAATACTTATGTGAACAGAACTGGAGGCTGCAAGTGCTTAGCAGATGATTGTCTTTTATGCTCTTTTCCTGAGTCATCGCGACATAGCATCCAACAATATTCCATGCACTACCTTGTGCATTAGTGTATGTTTCGTATTTATGCAAATTTTCACGCAAATCAAAGTAACTGGAAACTGCGAGGGAAATTTAGAATGGTGGAAGGGTAGTTTTGAGAAAGAATGTGTTTAAACCCTTTGCATCAAGAAAAAGTTAATGTATACTTTTTTAATAATATACTAAAGAGCAAAATACCTTGTATCCAATAGTCTCCTTCTAGCCGTCCCAACCAGTTCTAATTTTATCTGAACCCTCCCACCTTGATCCCACAGGTATCTAGAGCCTCTCAAGCCTTGGGATATTCCGGGAACTTTGCGTTATCTGGCAATTTTCCAGATTTTTCCATAAAAATGCTGATTTTCCATAAAAATATTTTGATATTGTCTAATACCACTACCAGAAGTGAAATTCGTCAGAGTTATTGTACCAAAATAATGGATCAATCTTCACGAAGGTAAATATTCGAATTAGAAGTACGAAAATCTCATTATGTAAAATATATTATAACGCATTAGTATTTAATATCCTTGCAAGAGAAAAGTATTAACGTATCGTGAAGTGCAAAATGATTTAGTACAAGTTGGATTCATCAAAGTGATTTAAAGACTGCGATAAGTTTTATTAAGTTGCCTGCAGACAGCGCTGATTTGCTAATATAGGTCGCAATCAGTAATTCCATCTGATGGAACAAAGAGGAGTAATTGAAGACTCTCAGGCGTCTCCTCTCACAGATGAAATTGAGGTATCCAAGACGGAAGCGATGCCGTCTGTCTACTATTACTTCCCTTATAAGAGATTCTTGTTGGAAATCTTGAGTCGATCTCTTAAGTTTTAAGGTTTGTTTCCCAACTGGAAATTTATCTTCATAGATCTTTTGTTTCAGCTAATGAATATTCCAGTTTTTAATCAGCGTATTATGCAAGGCGGCTGATGAATGCAATATTATTTCTAGTTTAGCTTTATTGTAAATATAAAACTTTTTCTCGGGTTTCCAACCGGGTGAGTGAGAAGTGAGATCATTCAGAAAAGGGACGAAACAAGGCCTGTCATTTGATATTAACACATCAACAATAGGAAACACATGCACATAAATGATTACATTGCCTGCTCTGGTATACACACATAACCTGACTTCTGATGTCTCGTTGTTCAGAGGAGAATTAATAAAGTTGAATTTAGATTAACTTGTTATTTTTAAACAGTCCTACATGGGACGAGTGAGTGTACCCAATAACTGCCTGGCTATATTTTTTCCTAAGCATGTTAAGATTGTGTAGTAATTTACCCATCGTTTTTTACAAGAAAACTTAGAATAATTCTTCTTCCCATGTGCTTAGGGAAACTTTAGTGAATATCAGTTCAAAATATTGAAAACTGCGCATGGAGGGACCTTTTATATGAAGGAATAATTAAATTAATTAAATTATTTATAAAATTAAAACAAATTCTTATAGGGATAGAATTTTTTATGTTCAAAATGTGAAAAATACTGCATTTAGTTTAGTACATAAAACTCTTCACTAAATTACTTGTAATTGAAAATTTGTTACTTGTTTTTGTTATTCTTAATAAAAATACTGAAAGGAAGTGACACACTTCTCCTGTAGGTCATGATAATTTAAACGATTCCTCTCCATCTTCCTATCTATCCCTCTCTCTCCCTTTCATTTCTCTCTGTCTCTTCTTACTTCGCCCCCTCTCACTTATTTCTCGCGTGCTTTTTTAATGAGATGATGGTAACATCGAAGTCGCACATTCGAGAGGTCGCGGGAATGCTATATAATATTGCGTTGACTGTCATTCTGTCGGAATGGGTTAAGTAGATGTTCAGCTGAGCTGCATCTGTTGAAAGAATCTAAAACATCAATAAGTTAAGTATCAAGCAAGATATTATAATTAGATTCCTTTTATCTATTTCATTGTATTTTTCCAGCCAGCCTTCTTTTCTGTCTAATTTGACCTTTATACCTCACAAGTGTACAAAATCTGTATCTGTACCTGTATCTGGTACCCTATGATCCCCAGGTGGGGCGAGGAGGTTTCATTACCTATACTGATTTTTATATGCTTATTTTCCGAGAGAGGGTAGAGGGACAGGTGGTAAGCCCATCGCCTCGCAACCCCCCTCTGGAAACTAAGTATTTCTTGGACGTGAAAGGGCCGAGAAATTTTGTCCAGAGGCTCTAATTTAGGCTTGGAGTTCTTTTACGTGCCGTAAATCTACGACACGGGACCCCCAGCTTAAAGTCCCTCCCGGAGGACTCCGTGCCCAGGATATTTACGTCCTGAAAAATCCATCGACCGCGGCCGGGCTTGATCCCGCGCCCTGCGGATCTAGAGGCGGGCACGCTACCTCTATACCACCGAGGCCGACAAGTGTACAAAAGGTCTATAATAATTAACTATGGCATGGCTTGCCCGTTTGAACCGGCATTTTGGGGATCCCTCGTTGAAGAAGAAAGCTTTCAAATTTCAGTTTATGAGTCTGCAAACACAAATATTGTTGTACTTTTGACTTAATATTTGTTACTAAAAGTTTAATTCGCTTGGCCTAGAACAGGCTTCAAATTCCGAGCTTAATAATGTAAGCTTGGCTTGTATAAGCCATGGTTAATAATGCTGCATTGTTTTACATCGCGTAGTGAACACTGTTTGCTTTATATTTATTCGTATTATATAAAGACTTAGTGTAATAATATGTACTTTGGGATATTGCACTCTCTTACAGCATGTGCTTCCAAAATATTTTGTTTTGTTAGGATGTAGACATATTTTACCGCATTATTTTATAAACTTGTACAACTTTTGTTTTTATTTAGCGATTCTTTCTAGGAAACGTTTATCCAACTAAGATTCGTTCAGTTGAAACTTTTATAAAGAATGTATTCACACACAGCCTTGGAAGAACTAAAGAAAATTTCAATATAATCACAATATTCCTTAGTTTTTATATTTGAAATAGCAGCAGTTTCTTATTGTGCAACTTGCATATTCCATCGATTCTTCATCCCTTCATTTATTCAACAGTATTAAAAATTCAAATCCAATTTAGTCAGTTTTCCTTCTGCCTGAGAAGGAAGGCTTTTGGAGAAATGCATTCTTATCTTACTTTGAATGGTTTCTTCTCTTGCCTTTTTCTATCTACTTTCATTTTATGGAAACAAAAACAGTAGTCCTCTTACATTGACTCTGGGTATTACGTTTTAATGGTCACAAACAGTTTCGACTTGACGAATACTCCCCATGTTTGCGTGGATTCTCATTATACAATTGTAAGCCTGCACAAGATGCAGAGGGCTTATCTACAGCCGTTCCTTTGCTCCACGACCCCCCCTCCCATCCTTCTGCAGAAGCTTTACTTACTTGCTTGGTTTTAAACGGATTGGGCGATCGCTTAACTAACAACCCCTATTAAAATACCTCACACCCTCACCTTCACCAGGTCCTTGCTTACAAACACAGCTCTGCTCCCATGATCAGGGTGGAGAGGTTGGCCTTTAGGAAAGAACAGAAGAAGTGGAGGAACACTTCTTGCAAAGTAGGCATAAAATCAAGCCTAATAAATCAAAGTGCCTTTACAAAGGAGAGAGCTCTTGCCTCATACGATCCAAGTCGTTATTCTAGTGAACGCTCTATTGAAAACTCTTCTCCTCCTTCGGAACCCACGTACATCATGGTTTCTGCACAAGACTTGATTAAACTGCCGTATCACCAAGTGAATGATTTTCCATATTTCAGCGATAATTGTTATGCAGTTGAAGTTCAAGTCACGTTACGAAAGATATGTGAAAAATATGTTGTTAAACACACAACTTCCTTTGCCGAAATTAAAAGTTTGCTTCAAAGTAAAATATTATATTAAGCATGACATTTCCTTCATGTAAATTGGTTGTATAAAAAGACAGAATGTCATTACCAAATTTCCTTGCATTCTCGAGGAATTCACAACCCGAATAAAATCTTATTAATGCACTCACGTAAATTTCTTTACACTAAGCATGGACAATGCGCTTTTCTCACTTCACATTCTGATATATAGAATAAGAGACAGCTTTATTCTTCACCAATCAAGACTGAGTTTCTACGAACAATGGCTGGGGTTTTTTGCGAAAAAATGTTTGACATAAAAGTTTAGCTCTTAGTATAGGCACTTCACATACAAAATTTAAACAAAATCATTGGAGCCACTTTCAAGAAAATAGCGAAAAACGAAATTTTCTTCAAGTAAAGTGGTAGTGAAAGTAACGGAATGATATCCCCAATCTTCATGTCACATCTCCAGAAGGCATCTAGTCCAAATATAAAATGTTGTTTTCATTCGACTGTCCGTTCCGGAGCTAGTTCACAGACCTACAGATACACACACAGACATGTTTCTGAAAATAGTAGTTTTTGGGTTCAGTGTACCTCGAAATGTGTATTTATGTTAAAAAATCATCGAATTTCAGGCACAGAACTTCCTCTACCTATAGTATCCATGGTGCGGGCAGAAGAAGTAATAAGGGAATGACAGGTGTCAGGTTGAAACTTTGAACACTGCTGTAACATTTGGAAACTGTATGTTGACTAGGTCCTAATGATTTGGCTATTAAGTGCTGGTGAAATACTACATAGTTAGTACAGTAGCTAGAGAGAAGTCTACGTTAATACAAGAATGATGTAGTGCTAATGTGTTTCGTTTGAATAATACAATACTGTTGTGTTATTTTCAGTTTAGATCGAGCTAGTTGAACTGTTAAATTGCTACGCATTTATATTGATTGGAATTTTAAGCTGGAAAATCCCATATAAATTACTTAGCAGTTAAAATAAGCAAATACTCACTCAATTACTCAATGGCAACAGACCATTCCTCAGCAAGCTAAAGGAATATGATCTATTTTATGTAACCCAAAGGTTCATTGCCGCGTTTACCTGAGTCCGCCATTCAACCCTATTCTGTGCTAATCCCATCCATTCATGCCTAGCAAATCCTACTTTCCTTAAATCCATCCTAAGGTTGTCCTCCCACGTACGTCTAGGTCTTCCGCGTGGTCTTTTCTCTTCAGGTCTCCCAGTAAATACTTTTGAGATATGTCTTTCCTCCCCATGCGTGCAACATGTCCAGCCCATTTCATCCTTCGCGTTTTAATTACCCTTACTATATCCGGTGAAGCGCACAGGTCATGAAGCTCGTCGTTATGGAGTTTTCTCCAGTCCCCATTTTCATCCCTCTTGGGCACAAATATTCTTTTAAGCACCCTGTTTTCGAGCACTCTCAGACTATGCTCTTCCCGTGCATGTTTATTTTAAAAGTTATTCATTATAAGCTAAAATCCTTAGTTACAATTTATTTTACACATATGTATAACCGGCTTCAAAAAAGAACGGGGATCCTGAGAGTTACTAGTTCCAGATTTGGAATACTGCGCATGCTCGTCTCGACATCACGTTTGAAAAAAAAATGCTTTAGAACATTAATTCTACAGACACAACTATTTACATACAACCCTCATGTGTTGATATCATACCAGAAATCTATTAATGAAAGCAGGCATTGAATACACATTATACATTGTAAATTGTTCTATATCAACGAATCCGCTGATTATCATAATATGGAGGTGATTGATGGAAAATTTTGTATGACGCCATGTTCTAACGCGACTAGTATGCATTGAGCCAAACTCAGCTTGAATAGTACATCTGCTGAAAACAATGCGAACAGAAAATGATGATGCAGTGAATGGGAGAGCCGGGAATTCTTTCTTATCTATTCGCTTTTGTTTTAGAATTCATTGTATTTTATAAAGCCGCAGCTACTGTGGGTAGAAAACGTGGATGGTATCCATTACAAAATGGCGTTATAACAAACCCCAGTTAGAAGAGTATAGTAGTTTTATTACGATTGATAGCCCCATCGTATTCTTCTAATGGCTCTCTACAGTACAGTGTATGCAGTTTTTACACACATGGGCTAAAATGTGAATAGCAGATGCTGCGTCAGGTTTGAAATAAAGCTGTCAGGGCCAGTGGCATCTGGCGTGGACGTAAAATAATTTTTCACAGCGTTAGATTTTGAATTTCCAAACACATCATATTACAAACTACTTTTGTTATTACCTTGTCAGGAAAACTGAAGGCTTCACTAAACTTAACAGGGAGCGATACAGATTTTCTTTCTTGTACTGTACTAAAGTGACTATTCAACACATACTCCGCGTTTTTTATATTGACCAATAACGTTTAGCAGTTCCTGGGATATAGACCAATCACGACCGTTTATCTTGCAATATTCTTGTAGTAATCGCAGAGGATGGTGTTTTATCGTGATAAAATTGTCTGATCGTTACTGGAGATACGAATATCAGTGTGCAGTGATTAATAGTCACTGCTGCCACTAAGCGGCACGAAAACAGATTATTTTATACAACATAACTTGTTTGGAAATTGAAATAATAGAAATGTACGTTAATTAAGAACACAATTTCCATACAAACCAGTTCGTGTGCTTTTAATCTGTTCTGCTGTTAGCTTACCTGAATTAAGTTAATTATGTCTTATAGGCACCATTGCATTGATAGCACTGATTACACCATGGTAGCTCGAATCGATTCATGGAAGGTTGATTCATAGTATGCCGTGATCTCACAACTGTTAGTTTTGTTTTTATAGCTTACAATAACGCACGAATGTAATTATTATTTATATAATCCGTTACACTTTATTCATGGAATAGTCTTAATAAATCCAACTCGAGTTGGCGAGTTTCATCAGATAAATTCACTCCTGCTGAGCAGTCGCGAATCTATCGATAAACTCGTTATCTCTCGTGAGATTACCTATGATAATATTAATACAAGAATTTCACGGTAAAAGGATATGAGAAAATCGGATTATATTATACTTACTCCTACTCAATAGCAATAGACAATTCGTAAGCAAGCTGAAGAAATATAATCTGTTTTATGGAACCAGAAGGTTCATTGCCGCGCTTACCTGAGCCCAACATTCAACCCTATTCTGTGCCAACTATCCCTCTGTGAAATCCTACCTCTCTTAAATTTATCCCTTAAATTTAAATTTTCAAATTTATCCTTAAATATTGTCCTCCCACTTACGTCTTCGTGGTCTTTTCCCTTCGGGTCTCCCAGTCAATATTTTTGAGATATGTCTTCCCTCCCCATGCGCGCAACATGTCCAGCCCATTTCATCCTCCGTTAATTAATTACCGTTACTATATCCGGTGACCAGTACAGGTTATGAAGCTGGTCGTTATGCAGTTTTTTGCAATCCCCATTTTTATCTCTCTTAGGCCCAATATTTTCCTAAGCACCCTGTTTTCGAACACTCTCAGATTATGTTCTTCCCGAAGAATAAGATACCATGTCTCACATTTATATAATACAACCGGCAGGATAATTGTCTTATAATAGGCCTATATTGAATAAGCAGTCGCGGACAGACTACATGAGGTGGTCCTCCAGCTTGGGGGTTTAGAATTTCCGTTATATTTTCAGATCAGTTATATATTTTTTTATAACTAGGTACTTAGGCAGGCTAGATCACAAAATGAAAATCAGACCCCGAAAACAAAGAACGGATGTTGGAAAATTTTCCTTTGTTAATTGCACAATTACAGACTGGAATAACCTACCTGCAGAAGTAATTTCTACGAGTGAAAACATTTAAAAACAAGTTCACAAATATTTAACCAGCAGCTAGTTGATAACTTAGAAGAATGTAGAAACTACTCAGTAATGAGCTATGATAGGGTTAAGCATAGGGATTAGTGATCTTTTTCTTTTGTTGTTGTTTGTTTTCTTCTCCCTCTCTTTGATGTTTCTTTCTCTCGTTCTGTAAGCTATTTGTAATCCTAACTGTAAGTGTAATCCTAACTGTAAATTGTCATCCTAACTGTAAGTTATTTGTAATCCTAACTGTAAGTTATACTTTTGTAATTGCTAACTGTAATTTGTTGTTCTACCACCGGACGTTTTCCTAATTGCAGAAGTGAAATATATACAATACAATACAATATACTTGTAATTAATGTATTTCCTTTTGGCTGAGTGGTAGATAAGCCCTTATGGCTGTAACTCCGCCAGGTTAAATTAATAAAAGAAATAATAAATCCAGCATTGTGAGGTAACCTTACTGGAGACAAAACGAGGATTAGTGTGATCTATTTTATTTTAAATGTGTTAAACGTGTATATAAAACAATACGAAGAATAGTAGGCTACGTCATGTGAAACGTCATGGGACGATCTTGCTGTGTCGGACAGGCCGCCATGAAGCATTGTCAGGTCTCACTGTATAGTATATATTACTGCGAGTTTCAGTCCATGACAAAAGAAATATCCCACATTCAATATTTACTCGCAGGTTAAACATGTTATTGGGTTAATTGGTGTACAGTTATGTTAACCACAGTTGAATTAATTTCCGTTAATACTGGAAATACGCCTATTGTTGTACAATCCCTCTTGAAGTAAAACAAAATATGAATTAATTCAATTTTAGCAACTTATGATAACAAAAGTGGGCTGCGGTGGTCTAGAGGTAGCGTGCCCGCCTCTAGATCCGAAGGTCGCGGGATCAAACCCGGCCGCAGTCGATGGGTTTCTCAGGACGTAAAAATCCTGGGCATGGAGTCCTCCGGGAGGGACTTTAAGCTGGGAGGCCCGGCATGTAAAAGAACTCCAACCCTAATTAGAGTCTCTGGACAAAATTTCCCGGCCCTTCCACGTCAAAGTAATACCTTAGTTTCGGGAGAGGGGTCAAGGGGCGATGGGCTTACCACCTGTCCCTCTGCCCTCTCTAGGAAAATAAGCGTAACAAAATTCACATAAGTAAACAGAAACCTCCACTTGGAGGCCCTTCGCCCAACATGGGGGCATAGCATTCGAGAGAGAGAGAGAGAGAGAGAGAGAGAGAGAGAGAGAGAGGAGAGAGAGGGAGAGAGAGATATGATAAGAAAAAATTGAATAAAACTGTTAAAAATATTGTATATTAACTTTAGTGTATATGCAGCTTTATACATCACCTATTCATGTTTATATACAGTATTGGTTTGTTCACATACTGTACGTTTTACACGTCTTATAAGAATTGAAAGACCATCGAAGTCCTGCTTGGAAGGGTCCTTCGTTTTCTTTTCCTCCTCAGCACGTATTTCTCTGGAATGAATTTAATTCTCTCAGTTTATTTCTTCTTCTACTGGCAGGATTTTCCCTCTTTTCTTTCCTTGCCATTTCTCCACACTTTCTAACACCTGTGCTCTATGGAACATGGTCCTGGTCCATATCACTCCGACTTGATGGCCGCTTGCTCGCCCATATGTCCGACTCCATGACTGGCTTGTAAAACAAGATTAGAGAGAACGAGAGAGAGAGAGAGAGAGAGAGAACTCCTTGCCTTGCTTCCTTTGTATCACACTCTCGCACAGGAAGGAGACCTGCCGGGGCGCCATCTGGGGCAAACTGTGCAGAACTAACGTGGAAAGTATTGGACTCGCATTGGTTAACCCCATCTAGAACATGGAAACCCGGTTCTCTTGCTAAAGTGAAAATTTTTGGGTCAGATTCAGTGAGTGAAAACTGCTCGGTTCATTATCACACCTAAAACCAAATCTTTCACATAGTTATGTAACTTATATTAGCTTGAATGTTATGTCACTGAGATTGCGTAACAGGGATGTACAAAATTCTTGCAATTTCAACTAAAGGGACATGCACACTTTTAGCTGGAACATACCATAAAAGAAACCAGTTATCCATTCCTTTAATCCTTTGGTGCTAATTTTCATTGATGATTGCACAATGCATCAGTCGTATGATGTAGAAATATATAATAATTTAATTTTTAATTTTTAAAGCCTTCGGCTTTCTCACAGGGTGGATTGCCTACCAACTGTTAACATTAGTGCATGGAAACAAAAGTAATCAGATTTAACACCAGACTTACAGTGTTTTGCAGATGACAAGCCCTTTCTTCCTGCTTAGATACGCGGTCCAATCAGAGACGGCGAGACGGAGGGAAGACTCTTACTGCAAGCGGCAGTTCTTTAGCCCGTACACGTGATTGACGGTGAAAGAAAAGGCTTCTCATATGAAAAATACTGTAGTATACTTGATTTCTGAGTATGCTGAGGCAAAGATGAGACCATCCAAAATAATTCACCAGGCCAAAGAAAATGAGTTTTCTTTAGAAACAGTTTCTGAACAAGACATTTGTTACATTTGCTTAACAGTTTGGGACAACAAAGGCAAAGTAGAGCCTAAACTGCCTGCAGTTGTGAGAAGAAACTCACTCACTTTGTCTTTTCCGAATCGCAATTCACATGCTCGGCGAGAAAAGTACTTAGAGTGTTTCATGGACAAAAGTCACTTTAGATTAGTAACCCCGTCAATTAATGTACCTTAACCTGCTGATCAGCTTTAAAGTTAAATAATAATTGCTCCTCAAGAGGGTCGAAATTAGTGTCAGCTAACAAATGTTGTTAGTTGCTTTTCCGACTTTAGAGAAACTGGGGACCAATTCTATTTAGTCATCTACTGTACAGGACCGCAAAAAGTTACTTAATTTTGTTTCGTTTTAACTTAACCTGTTGGTTTATCACCTACAAAGGGTCCGTGAAGACTATTTTAGTTATCACTGATTCATTGGCAGATGTTATACCAAATTTTAAATTAAGTTAGTATGACGAAAAGTAGTTTTTGTCTCACCAGTTCATCATGGGTACATACAGTAATACAATTTATTTAGAGAAAAGTCCGCTATTATACGAGATTAGTAGTTCCTAATATTAATAAGTGTTACACAGATCAGTTATTAAGGAAAATTCTCTAATTGTTTTTGATAAGGTTCACATTAAAAAATGCACTTTCAATTCCAGACAGAGGTGTTCTGAAAATCAAAATTTCTTAATTGAGGAAACTTGTCATCTGAAAGAAGTATGATGAAGCCGTTTCGTGTTTGTTTTGTGTTTTGAAAATTACATAGTTCATGTTGAAAATTTGATAGTTTATTTATGGTGTTCATTTTCAGTGGATAAGTACAAAGAGACAATTTGTCACATATGTTCTCAAATTCAATAAATAATGAAAAAATCTTGAATAATCATTTCACTATTCACAAAATTCAAAAAGCTTCCATCTGTTTAATTTGACGTGAGTTGGCACAAGAGGATGAGAAATAAGTTATAAATGTGATCTAAACAATTCCGGTGTGCGCGGGCAAAGAGAGTTAAGTCCACCATCCTAAAAAATTGAGATGTGTCCATAAAGTTATAGATAAAAATGTTCTCTACATTTGTGTTGAGTCCAGTAAGTCATATTCAAAATTGTACGGTAGTTATGGATGTGTGCCTCATAGGTTTATCCATCTCTAAAGATATGTTGGGCTGGTGTAGTGTGTTAAGTCACTCTAATTCTCAGTAACAAGAAAGTGGACTTAACTCTCTTTGCCCGCGCACCCCGGAATTGCAACTGTACATCTAGTAAGACGCGCATTTACTGATACGGCATTGTTTTTATAATCTTCTTCTTTTTTCCTGGGCCGCAGTAACATTTTCCAAAGGTCACGTACCGCATTTTGGCCAGGCATGTTATAGGTTTAGATTTATGTAAAGAATATATTTATTTTCAGTACGCTTTGAAAACTGCAATCGTAATCCTATTTCATAATGTGCAATATTTACGGCTCAAGCAAACCTAAAGCTCATGAATGAAAATGGTTTGTCTATTTCATTGTTAACCCAATTATCTGTTTGTATTTATTGTAATGTTCCCCTGTATGTGAGGGTAAAGAACAGAGCTTTGTATGCTACATAAAATAACGTATTGGGGACGCCAGTAATGACTACACTGAACACAAGCCCCACCTGGGGGGTAAGGGGATTAGTGACTGCCAGGTGTATAGGGCCCATGAGTTCCAGTATCGGAAAACAGCTTGGCAGCGTATATAGGATACAACCGCATTCTTTGCCGACATAATAACTAAAACGCAGTGGGGGATTTCATTAAAAAGTGTTTTATGTTTTGATAAAAGTTCACTATATTATACCTTGCAGCCTGATTACGCTAGACTTGACAACGAGCTGTCCAAAGCCTCGTCCTGTCATGGAAAAAAAAAGTTAAAAGATCGATTTGGATTTTTTTTTAATTCTCGCTTTCTAACTGTATGGTAGTGACATGTGTTTCGATAATGCAGACGGAGCGAACTAAAAAGGAGTTTTATTTATATCCCATGAGTAACATACAGGAACTTAACTTTCAAATTATTACACTACTGCAATTTAAAACTTTTTTCAACTTCCACTAGAGTACGTAAGCTACTACTAAAAGTTAAGGAAATAAGTACACTTGCTAAGAGGTGTTTAAACATCCACCCTACAACCCGGACCTCGCTCCCAGTGATTTTCATCTTTTCCTACACCTTAAGAAATGACAGGGAATGACAGAGAATGACAGAGAGGAGGAGATATTTGTCACACAGTGGTTCAAATCGCTGGCGGCAGACTTCTACGACACAGGTATTCCAAAGTAGGTTCCACGGTATAAAAAAAGTTTCAATTACGATGACAAATATGTTGAATAATAGCTGAATACTTGCTGCATCTTTTAGAATATATATTTCCATGAAATTGTGTTTTGTTTCTGCAGACGGTCCCAGGGAAACTTACTTTATGGACGCGCCTTCTAATTTTTTGTAATATATAGTTGTAGACCTGTGGCATATATTTTCAAGCATTGCATATGTGACTGTAAATTTTTGCTCATTCAATGTGATCATTGCGTTCTTAAAATATGCACACTTCAATCTACTCGAAATGTTAATAAGAATCTCTCTGGATATAACATGTTTACGCAAGGACCTCTTAAGTGAACTACGTAATTCTCTATAATAACCGATGAAGGATATCAAGCTGAAATTGCAATTAAGGGATAAAACTACCGTTATGTCCACCTTCAGAGAGATCGGCATTTCCCCCACCTTATAAGGATAGAGATAATGTGCTAATCTATATAAGCGACATAATTGCCTATTAGTTAAATCCTCCCCGTATCTATTTTCACGTCTTTGCTCTGGTAATTTTCATCTAGCTTCGTCAGTGTATGAGATGATGCAAGATTGTACTGTGCTTTTACGTTAAAACCGAGGCTGACTATAATGAAATAGAAGTTGACAAATACAACGGAGTCTCAAGTATCTGAATTAATGAAGTCTCTAAGTGGCAATTGTTTTATATGGCTCTCGCTAAAAGCGAGATTCTCTCTTGTTTTCGTACGAAAGCTGTTTTTCTCAGTAGGTAGTATCTACTCTCTTAAAAGGCTGTTTTGAGAGTGTTTACAGTTTAACGTCTTGAAAGGGCTGAAAGAATACAAATGCAAGGGTTAAGGGTTTTTCTAAGAACTTTCTTAAACGTTGCTTTCTTTCTAATAGACAACTAATCGAAAAAAGTCGGTTGTTTGTATAAATCGGGCATATTATACCTAAAGAGAACGGCAGAGAGGTCTATGGAGTTCATGGATTTGAATCCCGAAATATGCTTTCATTCCATGTTGTACAAGTTATAAACAGAAAGACCGTGTAACAATTGGCCTATAAGTAATTAGTTTTTCTAAAAAGTAAAAGATACTTAAAAAAGGTTATTTACAAGGAATTGAAAAGTAATATTAAGAGAAAAGAAGACCGATAACTAGTATAGTCTAATATTTATTTTTCGTTACAAGCAACTGCTATGTCCGGAGCAAGTCATCCAGCAGGATTTTGTGCCAGGTTGCATTGAACGCATTCGTTATGAACGAAGATTGCATAATCATTAATATTGAAGTCAAAATTTCATTTAAAGGCAAGTAAATAGAAATTTTGAAAATAATTTACGTTCACTCACTTATAGACTTATAACAGAACAAAAAATTATAAATACAGTGTATGTAAAGTGACGGTATTGGTTCATAATTTTACATGCTGACTTTGTTGTACAGAAAACGTGTGATTTGTTAATGTAGAAACGATATAGGAGATCCATTAATTTGTTAGTAGAAACTAACTCTGTACTCAGAAGTTCTAGTTTAACTTATTAATATTATGGTTTCGGAGTGTTCACTTCCAGGAATAAGAGGTCTTGTTGTATTCCCAGTACCACTTCGGAAACTCTTACGGATTAATTTCTGCTCCATTCCATAGAGTTCCTTCGAAGCACCAAGTTTAATATGACGTCGTATATGTGGATCTATTATATTTCTCGATTGTCGTTAGGGGAGTGAAGTTCGTACATTTCCCAGTTTTTATGAGAACCGATTAAATAATTTCTTAGAAACACTTAATTTAAAACTTAAAACACTCTTTAAGGCCTTTAGAAATTGGTTCGAGGAACTAAAGGTACTTACTTAAATACACTTCAGTAAAATGAAAGAGTTTAAACTCACTTCCTTTTTGCTATTAAACTTAAACGATATGCATTAAATACCACTGAAATGGGAACACAACAAAAATTAAATTTATTTTCATGTCGATTTTTAAACTGACAAGAACACCCTCAAATAACAATAATTTTTTTTGTTCGGCCATACTAAAATACGCTTATTACATATGTCGTAACAGTATCTTAATAATATCCATTACAATACAGATTTTCATTATAACACTGGTGTGGTATCGATTATTATCGAACACGGAATGATCTTGAAGTATTGAGAGCAGGAAATGAAACTCCATAATAAACAACCTGTATTTAAAATAAAACCAACCTTCTGTTCATATTAGTTTTAATATTGTACTAATTTGAGTTCATTTAATGTGATATAAGGCGCGTTGTTTGACATTAAAGCGTGCTGCTTGCATGCTTTGTAGCCTGCCATCTATCGGAGAAAACGAGAACTACTAACATCTGTAGTCCCAAAATCGTTTGTTTCATCAATTACGAGGTATTATAAAAACCCAAAACTTTAAATTATGGTCGAACAAAAACAATCGTATGTAACTTGCCTATAACGGTGATCAAGATACTCGTATGAAATTATTATGAATCGAGCAAGGCGAGTTTCCTAAACATACTCGTATCTTAACAAAATGCCATTATAAGCTCGTTCAATGGCGTAACGGAGAAAGGTAGGGCCCCAGCAAGTTTTAATTTGGGCCCCAAAACACGAGTTCTGTAGCATGTCTTTGACCGTGGGAAATGTAAAATTTCATAGGCCTCTCGTATTACCTTCGGAGGTATTAAAGCTCCGGTATTTTATTACCGCTACGAGATATTATTATTGCTATTAATATTATTATTACTACTACTAACACTGGGGTGCGCCGTAGCATAGTGGTTGAGGCGCTGCGCTACAAACCGGAAAGTCGCGGGTTCGATCCCCGATGAGGTCGTTGGAGTTTTTCAATTGGCCTAATCCTTCTGGTGGCACTATAGCCCTGGGGTCGACTCAGCCTCCAACAGAAATGAGTACCAGGAGCATTCCTGGGGGTAAAGGCGGCCGGTGCGTAAGGCTGACAACCTTACCACCTTCATGTGCCGATGTCTAAAAATCTGGGAGCCTCAACCTCCTGGAACCCTCTGGGCCTCCATGGCCTGTAATAGGGAACACTTTACTTTTTTTCTTTTTTTTTTACTAACACTATTCAAAGCAACAGTAGTAGCTGTAGTGTAGGTAATTAGGAAATAAAGGAGTATTATTTCCTAGGCCGCATATCTACAATATTACGAGGGAAATGAAATGAAAACCGCAATTAATTTTTTCCACTATTTTACTGCAGGAAGAATGTTTGCTTGTACATTATTTTTTCCACATAGTCCCCTCCCAGTTCAATGCATTTACACCATCGGTTAGGAAGTGCTTCGATACCGCGTGAGAAAAATTATTTTGGTTGACGCTGTAGCCACTCGTACACCTCCGATTCGACGTGTTAATCAGACTTGAACTTCTGCCTTCCAAGGTGCTCCTTTAATGGGCCAAAGTTGTGGAAGTGCAAGTAAGCTTTCTTCCTGCAGTAAAATAGTGGGAAAAAATTAATTGCTGTTTTCATTTGATTCTCCTTCGTATGATACAGGCACACTGTATTATGTAGAATTCTCTAGAATATTAGCCATCGGAAGCGGCAAAGACGTGTAGTATTATTTGATGCAAAAGTTTCCACTACGTCATTCACTTCTATTCTTGGTGTTCTTTCATAGTCGATACTTAAAACACTGAGCACACTTAAACTTGCTTGTGACGTAGTTATGTTTATATTATTATGTTTATATTAGTTTTAATTGGATTGCTATAACAAGACTATTTTACTATTTTAATCTATGACTGTCAGCGACACGAGACTAGATTCAAACACTATTGAATATTTATAGGCCTCCTCACTTTGCTGATAGTTAATATTTACCGACGTGATCACTGAAAGTTTCGAACTATTTTTCTTTTACTGCTTTGCTTGTTCTCCTTTTTCCGGTTTTCATCTGGGGCCCCCTAGGACCTCAAACCCCCCTGCATCGAGGGGGTCTGCGAGGCCTTTAGTCACTCCATTAGTCTCGTTGCATAATGTATTATTATGTATTACTACTAGGGTTCGGATGTTTACGACATGTAATATTTTTATCGTGACCTCCATTCTCGCCGCAAACACAAATTAAACATGAATTGCACATTTCTAGAGTGATAGGGACAAAGCGAGTAAGTCAAAAAACCAAAGTTTCAGGAGAGAAGAAAAATCATTTATTTCCACAGCATTGTAACAATATTTAGTTCAGCCCACCTAGATATTTTACATAGTATACTATACTCTTTTTAAATACCTGTGTGGTTTGAACAAAAAATTGTAACAATGCTGTGGAAATAAATGGTTTTTGGTCTCTCCTGAAACTTTGGTTTCTTGACTTATTAGCTTTTTCCCTCTCACTCTAGATTTGTTAACCTAATCGGACCGTTTTTATTTTGCATATAAAGTCATATTTTGGCCACTTATGTGGTCCTGGATATATTTTGATCATATTTGTAGTTTAATGTCTTATTTCAGTTTTAAATTCGGTAAAAGACTACAATTATGCAGTGTGAGCACTAAATTTTCGACTTAATTCTTTTTTCCGGAATAGAGTCACGAATATTTTGATTTAATTTTTGACAATAACAAATAATAGTATAATTACCTTTTCCTCCTTCTTGTTAACAACTTCCAATAGACATGTTTTTACAAAAATTTCAGTTCACATTTGCAGTGGTATCTGGAAACATTAACAGATTAGAAGTTCTTTACAAGTAAAACTGTAAATCACCTGTACAACTGTTACAAAGTAATTATCTGATTGCATTAATGTGTAATAATTTAGTGTCATTAAACGTTTTAAATTTGAACGTTTAATTTTTAGAAAATAGACCTACGCTCTTTTATTAAGCCATGGAACTTTTGGGTCATATATAGTCTTTTTTGAGGACATATTTGCTGTAATATTTTCCACTAGTTTAGGTTATAAATAGCGGGCGGATTTCTATGACATGTCATATTTTTCCCCTTTGCATTATTTCAGGTTTCCGACTAATTTAAACCCGATGCCAAGCATCCTGGTGAAAATGGAACGACTTTTATTGTGCATATAACTGCATATTTAGGAAATTTTCAACTATTCCAGCATATTTAGTACCAATATGCATATTTATGTCATATTTTTGGCATATTTGTGTGCATATTAAAGAAATTTTGAAGTTTCATATCATATTTTGTAAATTTTCCATTATAATGATACTTTTTGAGAATTTACAGATATTTTAAATTATTAACACTATATTTTAATAAAATGTATTGTAAAGAAACTTAAAAAAATATACACAATGTGTAAGTGGTAAAATTTTAAATTTTATTGGTCATATTTTAATGTTTTTTAGGTCATAAATGTATGCATATATCCTATTTTTTAGGTCATAGAAATCCGCCTCCTAGTTATAAACATTCGAACCCTAATTATTACATATAGCACATGTCACAAAGTAGTTAAGAATATTATGTACCGTGGACTTATTTTTTGTTTACATTACGAGGAGAACATGCTTTCACAGAGCTTCATGTTGTGATGAACAACATTCGAGTGTCACCTGTATGCATATCTTTTATCAGCTCTTAGCCTGCCGGCGGGTTCGACAAAGCGACAATAGCGTTATTGTCTCTTCACTTCGCATCAAAGAGCAGCTCAAGTGAGATTCGGATCAAAGAGAGCACTCCCAACAATGCCTTCTATATTGTCCAGACAGAAGCAAAATTTTAAATCATATTCAATTCTGTTGACTTTGAGGGCAAAGAGAATTCCGTTTCATTGGCCCGAACAACGAATGAGATACCTCCGCATTGAATTGTGTACCGGTACAGGGAAATCCTATTTTCTAATGCCCTTCAATGGGAAATATATAGTTTTAATCAGATTAGCATCCCAGGCGCGGATATAGAAATACAGTATTTATTTTCTTCTGTGTGTCAGATTGATTTCTGTTCTGACAGCCTGCCTACATTTAATGCTTTTATTTCCATCCAAACCATTGAATTTTTTACGTCACCCTATTCAGATTTCGTAGAATTCAACTTCATGGTGTCACAAGAAGCATGATAAAAGTGTGAACCGTGAAAATTTGTTATGATGGGGTGTTTGTGATTTAAGACAGATTTATCAGTGAATCTATTTTTCTTTTTGAACTTCTGTACCGATGTAGATGTTAAGGCATTATAATTTTGTGTTACGGAAGAACATCGTTATTACATTAAGGGGTAGGTACAACTTAAAACACTGAAAAATTAGTCTTTAAAAAGTGATGAAGACCAAAAGGAAGCTAGTTACTATGTCAGAATTTAGCGTTTTATTCTTTATTCGAAATTTTGAAATATTTCATGATTTTTTCTATTCCAGAACTTAAAGGTAGATTATAAGAATGATCTACGTCAGGTTTTCAGTTAATAAGATAACATTTTCAAATTATTACTTTCTCTGCCCGTTCCATAGGTACTAACTTGTAGGCAGAGGAAGTATTGTTTACGACCCACAAATTCAAAGTTAAGTTAGGGCAGAGAAAGTTATGTGAGTTACACATAAGATTTCTAAAAATATTTTATGGAAGGGAACTTCAATGTATATTTAGCTCTAATTTATTTGTTATAGGAAAATTCATTAAAAGACAGGCTTGGTTGTGGTTACTTTTGTAAGCATGTACATTTTCAAAACATTTAATTCTATTTAATATTTTTATTATTATCAGGGGAACAGTTCTGAAAGATAAACTTAATTACACGGTGGCTGTCAGCTGCTGACAACAAAGTGCAGCATGTTACATTTAAATTCATAACTTCGAAAATAATTAATGCATTTATTTTAATCTTTTTCATTAAAACGATCTTTAAAGGTTTCTGGATATTGTAAAAACGATTTTTAACTTTTTAATCGAAAGTTTTAACGTTATATAATTGAGGAAAGAATCTCCAGGAACTGTTGTAACAAAGAATGCAAAGTAAAGACAATAAAAGTTTCAGCTTACTTAGAATAAGCACGTTAGATTCGCCACTGTTTTAAACTACTACATGTAGTTTTCAGTAAATATTATCGTATGTGGACTTAAATTTTCGTCATATTGAAGCTAATCTTCATTCACGCCATTTCTTGAATAAAGAGGGCGTAAAATATTAAACTTCTTCAATTATCTACTGAATTGAATTAGTATTTCCGCCGTGAGTATCTAGTTATGCTTTATTTTTACTTTTCTATCTGGGTTTACACGGTAGCAAGGAGCATTCACCATGTTAATAGCGTCTGAAATGAAACTATTCTTTACAACAAGCAATTAACTTGAAGCACTACAAAACATTTAATGGAACATTACGCTTAACATGTGGAGCGCAAAAGTATACAACAGGAAATAAGCTTTTGCGTGGAAGAAGCACGTTTAACGACCTGCAATCCAATTAAATAATCCAGTAGAAGCAAGAGTTTCCCTCCTGTTTGATCATCCGTAAGAATTACTTTCTGAAAATGTTACGGAGCAGGTAATGCAGGCTATTAATCTCAATATGAGAAGCATTCATAAGTATACTATACAATTCTCCGTTTGCGAACTTGCAATACCGAGCCTCTTTTCTTTTTATTAGTTATTACTAGGGGTCGGATTTCTATGACATGTCATATTTTTCCCCTTTGCATTATTTCATGTTTCCGATTAATGTAAACCCGATTCCAAGCATCCTGGTGAAAATGGAACTGCTTTTATTGTGCATATAATTGCATATTTAGGAA
The DNA here is from genome assembly GCA_964059195.1 of Ectobius pallidus. Classification (NCBI taxonomy): domain Eukaryota; kingdom Metazoa; phylum Arthropoda; class Insecta; order Blattodea; family Ectobiidae; genus Ectobius; species Ectobius pallidus. The sequence goes on along the minus strand of CAXKWD010000004.1, from coordinate 44,479,468 downwards.
ATTTTCACTATTGTAGCATATTTAGTAGACTATGCATATGCATATTTAGGTCATATTTTTGGCATATTTGTGTGCATATTAAATACTTTTTGAAGTTTCATTTCATATTTTGTAAATTTTGCATTATAATGATACTTTTTGAGAATTTATAGATATTTTAAATAATTGACACTATATTTTAATAAAATGAATTGTAATGAAACTTAAAAAAATATACACAATGTGTAAGTGGTAAAGTCATAATTTAAATTTTATTGGTCAGATTTTAATGTTTTTTAGGTAATAAATGCATGCATATATCCTTTTTTTTAGGTCATAGAAGTCCGCCCCCTAGTTATTACTAGGGCCCGGATTTAAAGGTTTTAACCTATTTTTTCCCCCAGCTTCCTAATTGGAGCATTTTAACCTATTTTTAAGTTTCATACTCCTAACTTCCGAATATATGATTCATAGAACCTAAAAAAGGGCTAAATCGGACTAAAGGGCCTAAAATGGGGTATAGAGAACTTTTGCTGAAAACTAGCGACTAAATAGGACTTTCGCTGAAAAACTAGGGACTAAAGCTTTTGCAGAAAAACACGATTTTTAAATACATTTTCCAATTAATGCAAAGGAAAATAAATATATGAATTTGTGCATTTTAAGGAAAGACATAATAAAAATAAATTAATACAGCGCACTGAAATTAAAAATGTGTATCTCCCTATGTCACTTGTTTTTGTAACTTGAAAATGTGCCGTCGCAGGAAATGAAACATGAGCCGTCTACAGTACTTTGAAATCTGCAACTAATCCGTTGTCGTTTCAACTTTAAAATAACAAGTTGCGACCAACGACAGAGAAATGTATTAAAGAACAAATTCATGACACTCCAGTCAACTTATTTTTGTAGATCGGAAGTGAATTGAGTGGTGTATTGAATAACTGTATCATTAAGGGTAAATATCTCAATTGTTTATGCTATTTTTAGAGTACCAATATAAGGAATAGTTACTTGTTTATTTTGTTTAAAAAAGCTAGAATAACTCTATCAAAATTATAATACAATTTTCGGTGTTAATATTAGTGTTCATTATATATTTTATTAAGACGGCTAAAATCGTTTGTTTAAAGCCTAAAAAAGGGCTATTCCACGAAAATAAAAGGCTAAAATACCTTTTATAAAAGGCTTAAAAATCCGGGCCCTAGTTATTACTAATTATACGTGTAATCTATATTGTACTGTCTTAAGCATTGTTAACCATTAAAACTGTAAAATTCATCTTTCATGGCCAATCCTTATGTATTTTCATCCTATATAATATTTTGGGTATGTGTATTTTTAGCCACCCTTGTGGCTCAGGGGTTGCGGTCTCTCCTCTCATGCAGCAGTCACGGGTTCGAATCCTGGTCGGGGCAAGTTACAGAAGTCAGGGTTTTTCCTCAGCGAGACGAATGCCGCTCGATCCGCGATACCTCCTCATTTTTTTCTGATAATGAAATAGCGGCAACGATCAAGAAAACCGTCAATAGCAGGTCAATAGCAGATGTGGGTCCTGCTGACTACATACCCCCAATCCTCCCATATGTCAATGAGGTCTTCAGACGGAGGTAGATGAAGCAGCGGTCAGATGGTAGGCCCTACCACTTCATGGGATTTTGCGCAATGAAGTTTTTAATTACTGCTTTTTTACACATCTTGTTAGTCTGCATGTGTTGTAAAACTTGATTTCAGACATGAAACCACTGATGTTTTTAATGTTTTTCTGTGAGATCGCATCTACATTAGCGGTTACAAAGTTAATATTATTGATCAAATACTAATGGATTGTGTTATATGATTTTCTGCGTATTGAATATGCTCTCCACAAATGTGTATATCTACAAGTGTGTGTATTTTCAAATGCTATTACATTTCACCACGAACAACATTAATTAAAACTGGTTCATAAGAACCGCTTTTAACACGGCTCGTATTGATACCAGGAAATCTTCCTTTGTGCAAGAGACATAACACAACATATATTAATTAACTACGAGATTCTGTACATGAAAAGGGGATCCTATTGTATAGAGTGACTTTGCAAGTGGAGCTTTGGGCGTTTTACATAGTAAATCACAACATATCTGCGAACACCGTATCTTATACATCGGATGTAGATAGAAGCAGATCAGCAGGGTAAAAGGAGTTTAACATATATGTAAATACTAATGATCTTAATGGAGATTGCCGACCACAAAAGTGGTGTATTGTTTCATTAAAATCATTTACTCAAAATATTAGATTTTAAGAGGTCTTTTGAGGTATTTATGTGTCTTGGTGACCGCGGGTTTTACAACTTACGCCGTTTCCTACCTAACTTAAACGTTTTCACAGTTCCTTCAATAAAACGATGCCCTTAAAGACGAGGAACCAGCAAATAGATCTCGATCATTTCTGATCGACAGAAACAGGATCCTTGTGCTTTCACTCGAATATTTTATGTTTTTATTAAGCTTTTTACTGAATTTAAAGCTTACGAAAGGAAATTCTGAAGGGTTATTTAATTTCGGAACTTACTGTAGGCCTACTATATGATCCCTTTGACTATGGCATAGTATGAAAATCGGCACAATTTTTCTATTTCTGTGGGCGAAAATATTAGTATGAAAGTAATTGAATATGTTGTAGCCTACAAGAATGAACAAATGAACAATTTTTCAATGTAGGCTTGTGTCAGTTATAACTAATAATATTTTGTGTAGCATCCAGGTCAATGGCATTTAACCCAAGCTTTCAGAAATTATTTCCTTTGCTTTCACCAGGGTATTTCCCGCTGAAATTTCGTCGTTGACCCAAGTAATATTACCATTAAATACATTAAGGTTTTGTTGGGATTTCACTAGATTTTACAAACTTGCCTTCTCTGACAGGAGAATGACCGGTGCCAATTAATATTTTTTCATGATAAATCCTTCGTTCAAATATGGACAGAACCCATGTGCTGAGAAATTAGTATAAGAACTACTGAACTTATTTTCGTGATTTTTTCTGCAGTTGGCTTTTAAAAAAATTAATTTTCCTTTTATAATAGTAGAAGAACTACCGAACATATTTTCGTGATTCTTTCTTAATTGGTATTTTTTTAAAATCCATTTTCCGTTCATATTAGTAGAAGAACTACTGAACCTATTTTCATGATTTTTCTGCAATTGTCCTTAAAAAATCCATTTTCCGTTCATATTATCGTGATGGAAACTCGAACGTCCTACACCCAGTGGTTCTATTGCGTTCTTTGGAGTAGATTATGTCAAAGTTTTTAATTTTTTGTATTTTTATTAATGTAGACATGAGATATAGTCAAGTAATTTAATTTTACCGTGTTAGTCTTACCTGTGTCTTTACTTCTATCTTATTTCTTATCATTTAATTCATAGCAGCTACAGTTGGGAGCTGACGAGATGATCCCTAGCATGACTATGGGGCTCTCATCTGCAGCCAATAGCAGCGCTCCCCTACACTTGCAGTTATAGCACAACACCGTCTTCCCCCTGCATGCCACCACCAAATCACGGATCATCTCGTCAACTCCCAACAATAAGTATAGTTGACTAGTTTAGAGATCGATGCATCGATCGTCACCAAGATTAAAGTAGTTAACATTTTAAAGGTTGACACTCATGTAACTTGACCACCACCTTGAACAATGTTTGTATTTAATTTTTTCACGTAATTATTTTCGCGTATTTTTTTCTATCATAGAAAAAATCGTCTGCGATGTAATATGAGTGTAAAGTGTATTTTATTTCTTTTTTCCTAACTTGCTCTCGATGTGTTAAAACTCACTTCTCTCCTTATATTGCAATTCACTCATGTTTTAATCTACATATAATATGATTGATTTCCTGTGAATTTCTTTATTGATATTTTCAATGTTTACAACCATTCATCTGAATAGAATGATATATGATCGGTAGTTTCCTGTTAAACACAACGTACAAATTTTAATTATATGTTTCAGTGCTCCTTTCGTACACTGTGAATGAAGTAAAATTTATTTACTGGACGGCGACCAACGAACATTTACCCGCAAGGGTATTTTATTATATAAAAGAGGAGAGACGTTTATTAATAGCAGCATTAAATTCTGCGGACGTTGTTATGAACTGCTACACATATTACAATATTTCTACACAAGCAATAAGTTCTATTTGTTTCTGGATGTGTGCATAGGCTATGTCTCTGTTTGAAGTTAAATATTAAAGTTGCGTTATTGAAACAACTGAGTTTAATATGCTCATTAGGTAGAGCATAAAAACCTTCTATATTCAAATTGACATTCATAATACATACATCCAGGCCGTCTCCATGGACCGCTCGCCTTCCACCACTGGGACCCGAGATCGAATCTCGGCGGTTCTATGTCTAATTTGTGGAGGACAAAATGAGGATGGGCAGGTTTTTTGGGGTGTTCTTGTTTCCTATTCCAAATATTCTACCGTTGCTCTATTCATCTTAATACGACCAATTAGGTTCAAATAAATGATAAAATACGTTCTTTTATGTACTGCACATATGTTGTTCTGTTTGCATTGTTATTTTTATATTCCATTATCAGTGGAGCCTTCAAAGGAAATGGAAGGAAGTTTTGACTTTAAGTTAAATAATCTGTTTCTGTATACATCAAACTATTGATGCGGGGGGGGGGACATTTTTAAAAAACTTCTACACAATAGGGAATGTCATAGGCATCGTTACGGGGTGTGCCCATTTACATCCTTAGGACCCTCCGAAACTCATAAATCATGTGGCACTTTTAATTATTTAGTTAATACATTAATTGTTATTTATTTATTCACTTGATAAACACACGTTGGATATTATCTTGAGTTTTCTGCATTCACTTATAATTTGATATGAAGCATCACGCGCTAATTCGAAATAAAGGAACCGGTAGATCTCAGTAGTAGGCCTAAGTTTATAGAAGTATTAAAATTAGCCTTATGCCCTCATTAATAAAGCAACACAAAGAGTGAGAAATAACTTATTTGTGGAATATCTCGATAATATGATATCTTATTGTATCGAAACGTATTCAACTAGTGTGATCAAATTCAACTTAAAATGTGATATACAGTATTAGATTATATGTCAAAACATACAAAAAAATATAAAATTTATATTTTGAATTGAATTGTGTGCAAGAAGGGATTCGTTATTTTGAATAGTGCCTCAGGATATAGGCATATGTGATTTCGATAAATGAGGTGTAACAAGGGATATTCGAAAATAATTTAAAAAAAAGAGGTAATGTAAATCGCAGCCAGTAATTAAACCACTGTCATAAATGAATCCTGATTGGCATTTATTAAATTATGAACAGGCATAGAAAATATTAAACAGTGAAAACCAGTTCACGAATCTTCATTACATATAAAATAATGCAACAACTCAATGAAAGATTAATATACAGCGTAGAAGTCCAATTTATAAATGAAATGTACAAAAGAAATAAATGTGGAGAAATTGATAAGAAACACACATCTGAAATGTCACATTCCTCTCTGGACACTTTTAAAGTATATTCCCCGATAAAGCATACGCATAGCGAAATAGTTCTGCATCCGAAGCTACAAGCGCTCATTCGAACGACGGGCACTTTCGCTTGTACACAGCTTTGCTAGGTGTAAACACGTATACCTAGGCAAGCAATAATATTTATAACAGGTTCTTATTTCTTATTCTTGCTTTGGTATTTTAACTGTTAATGAAACTCCACTTGATGCAGTTTCTTGTCAATGAAATATTCTAGGCCCACTGGAAAAATCATTACATAACTTAATAATACATAAAGTTCCAGTGTAGAGAAAGAATACTATAAGAAAAACTAATTAAGAATAAAGACTTTTAATACGATTACTCGTCACATTTTTGTTTAGAAGTTATCACTTTCTTGTAGGCTACAAAAGCGTTAGGTCTAAGAATAAAGGCAAAAATTACACTGTGCACAAGGGTGGTCGTATATGAGTTATGTGTTCCAACTTTCACTTGTGTTCCCTTGTGCACAGAACATTGATTTCAAAATTTCAAAGCCAGTAAATCTATCGACACTTGAAGCATTGTTAGAGAAGTGTAAGGAAGAAGGATGGACTTGGACGGCTGCCTGCAAGGAGAGAGATGAGGAATTCGGATCGAAGGAGGATACCTTCTAGGAGCACAATAGATTCTGTGATGAAGAATCTCTATCTCTCTATTTGTCTCTCTTTCTCTGCCAGTCTGTCTGAGTCTGTCCATCTCTCTTTCTATGTAGCAAATCTATTATGCAGGTTACTATTGACAGAAGTATCTACCAAATAGGGTTATACCTAAGCTGTTCCCCGCAGATGTTCGAGACTCGGGTTTCGGATCCCGTGCCAGATAATCTGATTGGGCCTTTAAGAGTTTTCCTACCCGCAGACGCGAATGTTGAAGTGGAATTTGCTTACTTTTCTCTTTATAATATAACTAGTTTCGCTCGTTGGGGGCTCTGCCCTCTCTCAATAAAAACTTTCTCATGAATTGACACCGTATCGGAGACAGAGTCCGTGTATTTAGTCTGCCGTAATTACCGTTAAGCCATAATGAACCTAAAAAAGTGTGGAACGACTTTCAGATTTTTCGGAGTAAAAATAAAACAAAATTGAACTTGTTGGAATTTTACCATCGGTTACGGGCTAAAAGTTATTAGTGTGCCAAATTTCAAGTTTCGTGTATATATGTTAAAAACTCAACTTCGAATTTTGGGGTCGAAAACAGTACTTCCTCTACCTATAGTACCTATGATACGGGCAGAGGAAGTAAAAATAGTTGCCATAACTAGCGACCCATCCCTCGTAATTTTCTCTGTTTACTGTTTGGCATGGGTTTATAAATTGTGAGTTATTGAGTCTCGCGAATTTAGGGGTTAAGATTATTTTCTACGACCTAGGCTATAATAAAATACTGGAAAGTACCTTGTTTTCTACGAGGCGATTAATCTTCTTAACTCAATAATTCACACTCCACTTTCAAGAGATGGGGTTTGTGGACAGTCTGTGCCGTAAAATGTACAATTCGCTGCAATGCAAGATCGACTGGAAGACGTAGTTGCAAATTTTCTCGCTCTTAATGCTAAAATATACTTGAAATTTCAAACCAGTCTCATTTGGGTAGAGATTTTGCTTATTAATGCGAAAAGGTATAATTCACTGGAAACTTTTAGGACCGTAAAGGTTTCGGTCTCCTTTTCATTGTGGCGATGAATCTGTGGATGTGCTGACTGAATCTTTAATATAGTCTGTTATCGAACTGGGAACCGGGAACTGCCAGGGGATGGAGAAGGGGTGGGGAGGATGTAGGTGGGGTTAATATTGACGTTCCTTCACAGTGTCATTACCACGTTCATTAATTTTCCCCACTAATCTCTACACCCTTCTCCTTTCACGTAGTCGCTTCCTTCCTACGACATACGCTGTTGTATGGACGGAAGCAGCCTCCACAAAGCAGCCTATAGTTTGTATTACACGTTTGCCTCTTTCCTAATTACATTCAATGATATAACAGCTTACTGTATTGATGTCATAAAACGCCTCCGGCTACCTGTGTTGTATCCGGCTCTGATTTGAGTAGGCCTATTTAAGCTCCTTCTCATTAAAAATATATTATGAATCACATTTTAAAAGATTTTCCCCGTAATCGGTATTAGCTTTGAATAGTAACATATTGCCTAATCCTGCCGAACTTGGCTTATATCTTTGTACTAAGAATGTGGGCGTCTGGAGTTCTTGAAATGTTATAGACCTATTATGGCTTCTATTAAACATACGATAAATATAAATGCATTTGAGCTTTGTCTAATATTAATTATTAATAGGACTACTGTGATCAGATCTTTGTAAGAAGTTAGGCTATTAGATAAGTCCACCTCTGTAGCACAGGGAGTAAGTTACCTATTTGGGGGTTTTTCCGGGATTTTCATCACTTTTGAAATGAACATCGGCCCTTATGATCCCCAGATATCATCTTCATCGCATCCGCATCTTGTTCAGAATGAGTGTATGAGCGAATGACGTGTCTCGTCCTTGTGTTCGTGTTACCTAGGAGGTGGCCCCGGCTTTGGGCTGATCATTCATCCGGGAAACCCCTCCATGTCCTTGTCTGGTAGAAAAAGTGTGTGATCCATAGAAATACTTTCCCCGACAGGCCGCGGTTCTGTAAGGTCCGGGCGGCGTGGGACGCATAAATATCCCTACAAGGGGGAGGTTAAACTTTAGTAAAGAAGAAGTAGTATTAGATTGTCTGACTATGCCTAATTTCTGGTAACCCCATTCATAAGCTCTAAAAACTATAAATTAAAAGTAATATAAACGTATAGTGAGTTTTATATATTATGTTTTAAAGAATTAAAAAATCTTAAGTCAAGTCAATTATAGTAAATCGGATTTTTAACTTACGATAGTGATAGTGTGCTCAACAACGTCTATGTGATCGTGGTCTGTGTAGTTATCGAAACCAAATGTTATGCTATCTTGACCTTATCTCGTACATTAAATTTCAATGCATTTTCTTGTGACTGCTATTTATCCTGAGAGAAAGTTTGCAGTTATTTAAGAAAGATTTTTATAATACCCCTAATAAAATACATACATAATATTATGTATACAGGGTATGTACATATACAGGGTGGTAAGAAATAACACCGAAATATTTTATATGTGTATAGAGGGGACACAGACAAGCAACTCTTATTAAGAGATGTTTGCTCTATGGATTCAATTTTCCCTGTTACAGCATAAAATCCCCCAGGGCTTGGCCGCCACTGACTTCTAACATTTGAAAAAATGCAAAACAAAGGATCTTCATTGTTAACACTGTATTTATGAATAAAAAAAGAAACTAATGCAGTGGCGGCCAGTCATGTGGATAGTTTGTAAATTTTGCAGTTTATGGAAACACTAAATTATGATACAGCTGTTGATGAATGATTAAGAAAAAGGTTTTTATCGATCACTAAGAATTCATGAAGTCAATTCATGAACATTTTAACCCTATTTCGATTCATTATTGACTTATCAGCACCAAATTGTAGTAACTTTAATGCCCTGTAGCATACACATTTTAGGCTACGTCATAAGGCAAAAATCTCCTAATAAAAGTTGCTTGTCTATGTTCCCTCTATACACAGGTAAAATATTTCGGTGTTATTAATTAACACTCTGTATATGAGGGACGCGGAATTAGTCAGGGGGAACGGTTTTTTCTTTTGAAAATGTAGGGTCATTTTAAATTTTGAAATATACAAATGAGAGGGCAGGGTATGCATTATAATATTGTGTATAAAGCATATTGTGAGTATTACAGTAGTCTGTAGTATGGTGAAGGAATCAGACCCCCATAAACACCCATACGTGACTGAATTGTGCCACTCTAATGTATTGCGATATACTTATTGATTATATTTATTTGAATTTGGTTTCATTATCACACTATACTGTTTAATAAACACATTAACGTGCCTTTAACTTTTCTGAAATAACTTCATTCCATAACCGTTCTAGTTTCTGGGTTTGACCAGATCTTTGATAAGCTGTGACTATGTGGACTTGATCCGGGCAGGGTTTCTGTGAGTCGTAAATCTACGGTTACCGTCGTCTGTGGGATCAGCAACTACAAGCAGTTTGATTAGTAATTGAATAAGGCGGTGCCACATGTTTGTGCAAATTAGTTGCTACATCACCTCAACACTTCCAGTACGTTGTCATAGCAATTAATCAGGACGTCAGATCCACAGCCTACTGTCACTCGATATTGCTTGGAAATATCGCCAACTGGAATTTATAACATGACAATCAATCTCAGACAAAATAATAATCTACCAAGCGCGTTATTTCCGAAGCATTGAATATCAACTCAAATGTCAGAAAAACAAATTACTGTCTAACAATGGGACTTTTTATTCATTATTCTTCTTATACACCTTACAGTACTGTAGTGATTATTTTATTTTTGCACTCCTTAGCTAGTAAGTGTTACTTACGAAAGTTGTTTACATGGATCGTAAGATGACATTCCCACACAATCGTGTTGCTAAGGGCGTTGCGATGAGGTTAAATTACTTACGATCCAAGCGCCACGTCATAATTCGTTACGATACACTTCATAATACAAGCCTTTATGGACACGGCCCCCAGGACAAATATTCGGTTCCCATAACAACAAACACATGCGAATCACTTTCTGAAATAAACATCTATTTTCAAGAATGTATTTACATAATATTTTCAGGTAATATCACAATTAATATATAATTAAATTGATATAAATAATCATCGTGCAAAAAATAGCATGCAACACACGGGCCGTAAAGGCATTTACGGGTCTCCAAAACTTAAAAACCTTAGGCTGCGCCTCGGGTTTTCAGTCTGTTTCCTCGACCCGTAAACGTGCCTTACGGCACTTGTATCGCAATATACTATATTACAATTGTTATTATTTTATTTCTTCCTGCAACACCTGCAGGTTGCCATTGACAAAGAGTACCAACACAAATATAAATTCAAACAGTAAAAGAAAACAGATTAAATTAACAATGGAGCTTTAACAATTAGTATATATATATAACTACTAAAAATTAGAAGTCATGTTTAGTCATGTTTTAGAAGTCATGTTTTAGTTTAGTGTTAGTATTTAAATACAGTGTTAGGTTAACAATAGATAGTACAGTGTTAGACTATAGACTATAGGTTTCATCGTTTCAAATAGTGGTGAGGATTTAAGAGTTAAGGGGAAAAAATTATACTTCGAGCAGTATTTTAAAGATTTGGTAATATTTTCATGCTTCAACTTTTTAAAAAGTATTGTTCTTTCGTTCAGCTCCTTTTAACTAAATGATAAAACCAACTAAAACATATTTTGTGTACTGTAAAGGCAAATAAGTGAAGTAAAGACTGAGAGAGAGACCCAGAACGTTTTGGGGGTAATCATGTATGTCTTAAACACGGAGATATTTCAGAATTCAACACTTAGAAAATGTTGATTATTGTGAATTTCAAGTCTTCGCCGATCACATACAGTAACTGTATTTCGATATTATAGGCCTAGTGTTATAATTATTGCATGGAGGGAAGATACTCGCAGATGTCAGTACTTTCTAAGATGGAAGAAACATTGTTATAAAAATCACTCAACAATAAATGTTTCACTTGGTACATTTTTCTAAAATTTTGGACCTTTTCTTGTCTTGATTGGAGGAAAGGATCTCACAACACTAATTACTGAAACTTTTGACCTTGATTTGAAATTTTACACTTATAAATATATTATATTTGTTCCTACAGCCATGTTATGTACAACATGTTATGTACTGCCTTGTACATAACATGCGAACATAGTCGATTTCTTTGCGCGACATATGCGCACAGTGTCATTTTTCAGTGAATTGTCAAGTTGGCCTGGGTGGCGCAGTCAGTATAGCGCTGGCTTTCTGTGTCCAAGATTGCGGGGTCGATCCCTGTCCAGGTCGATGGCATTTATGTATGCATAAATATGTCAGGCTCATGTCTGTAGATTTCAGGCATGTAAAAGAACTCCTGCGGAACAAACTTCCGGCACACATGCAACGGTCACAGGCCTAAGTTGCAGTACATCCCCGTCGTTAAATAACCATATACCAATCAGTGAATTGTCAATGTGCGCATGGGTCGTGGAACTTGACAGTATATGACATGGCTGAAAGAACAAACTTACTATGTATTAATAAAGAAGTATGTGGTCAAACCACTACCTTCTAGACTGTATTACTCGTGTATACAATGCCTGTCCTATACGGATAATTTTGCGTACTCGGCGACATTACAGATGGCAGCACCTACCACACCCAGCTGCAATACCCTTTACATTACCGTATGCACTGTGTTGCCCCCTGAAGTATAAACTCGGAAAATGAAATATGCTGGAATTTCATCTATCTGGGTGTGAACTGTGTCGCCTCTACTGGAAAAATTAGGCAATTGAGCAATACTCTGAACTCCATGTTAAAATAAAGCATAGGACAGGCAGTGTAATTCTCGAGACGGCGGTGGGTCAAACAAACAGGTAGGCCTACCGGTAATAAGTAACTTGTTAATACTTATCTTTTAACATAACTGCGGGTTGCATGCGGGCCAAGTGCCACTAACTGTTCATCACAGTTGTAGACTGTAGTTGTCGATTATACCTGGAAGAACTATTACTGGTCAATTATTGCTGAAGTGTGCATTTCTTCTTGCTTTACGCCTCGTAAAGGCGATTTAAGGAGGGCAATGCCTGTTTCCACAGAGAAGAAAGTACGATCTTTAGTTTATTGCTGTCTTACTTTTACAACATGTGATTAGAGATCTATCTTCTTCACTCTGGTACAACTCAGTGAGATACTTGAAATCACGTTCCTTCATTTCGAGAAAATGTAAGGCATTGTTATCAAGTTTATTCGAAGTTCAGATTGATCTTATCGGGCATGTTGAGGATAGCTCTAAAACGCTAAGATTATGTAGTAAGAAACTTTGTCACCTCATCTTGGATTGGAAATAGCAGAGTAAAATTTTTATAATTATATTTATTTTATGACAATATAACGTTAATGAACTTAATAATATATTATGTTTTGAGCCTAAAATGAGATTTATTAAGATACGAGTATTTTGAACTATTTTGGGAGGAAAGACATCTCAAAAGTATTGACTGGGAGGCCCGAAGGGGAAAGTCCACGTGCAAGACCTAGTCAGACGTAGGCGGGAGGACAATATTAGGATAGATTTAAGGGAAGTAGGATTTGCAAGGGATGATTGGATAGACTTAGGACAGAATAGGGTTGAATGGCGGGCTCAGGTAAGCGCGGTAATGAACCTTCGGGTACCATTAAATAGATATTCCTTTAGCTTGCTGAGGAATCGTCTATTGCCATTGAGTAAGTGAGTGAGTAAGTAAGTAAGTAAGTAAGTAAGTAAGTAAGTAAGTAAGTAAGTAAGTATAGTCAAGTTGCATACGATTGTTTTTGTTCGACCATAATTAGGCTAAGTGTTTTAAGTTTTCGCTTTTTAGAATATCTCGTAATTGATGAAGCAAACGACTCTTGGACAATAGCTCTTAGTAGTTGTCGCCGTTTCCGATAGATACCATGCCGCAGGACTTCTCTTGGACTTTAACTTCAAACAATGCACATTAAAAACAAAAGAAATGAACACAATTTAGTAAAATACTTCAATTAACGTTTTTATTTTAAATTCAGGTTGGTAGTACGGAGTTTTTCTGTTGCTCTCAAGATCGTTCCGTGTTAAATAACAATAGTCTTTTCTGATAGATGGCAGGCTACGAGGCTTCCATATCGCAGGGCTTCCCTTCGGCTTTAATCTCAAACAACGCACATTAAAAACACACGAAATGAACTTAATTTAGTATAATATTAAAATTTACACTAACAAAATTGTTTTTATTTTAAGTAGATTACAGGTTGTTTACTACGTACATTCATTTTCTGCTAAGAAGGTTTCTGTGTTCGATAATAATAGATACCAAACCTGTGTTATAATGGAAACTTGTATCGTAATGGATATTATTATGATACGCTGCGTCCAGGCCCGACGAGAGGGAGGGGCAGCCGGGGCCGCAGCCCCGGGGCCCGGGTCCCAAAAGGGGGCCCGACCGACCAGGTTTTATTTTTTACTTTGTAAATTTACTCTAAAACAAAATTGGTTATAAGTCAAAAACAGCTTAAGTTAGGTTTTATGTGTTTGTTTTATCTGCATTGTCCTGTCGTATAACGGTGACACGGAATTAATCAGTTAATCTGAAACGGATTATTCTTGAAGAAAAATTGCTATTTTTTTAAAGTAGAAGCATAAATCCATTTGGACTCAACAGTAGGCCTCACTAGCGTTCGGCACTTAAAATCATAATTTTTAAAAGATTAAACTGGTACATACAGATAAAATTGTTTCTAATTAGGACATTTTAATGCATTTTTCCGTTTCGTGCCCGGCATCAGTTGACCGATTTGGTTTAAAATCAATAGGCTTCGTCCCATGGGCGTTATAAATGGTAAACCACGTTTTATGAAAATCCGATAAAGCGTATTTGAGCTATCGCGCTTACAGGCACAGGGACAGACAGACAGTCAGAAGTACAGATATTTTCCTGTCTACCAAAGAATCTCATAAAGTACCGGTACCATTCTGGCACTTAATAATTGAGTAATAAAATTACATAATTTTTTTGTTGCATACATTATAAAGGGCAAATTGGGTAGAGAATTTAATATTTGACGGGGGCCCGGGAAAATTTGTCCCGGGGCCCTTGCTTTCTTTCCACGGCCCTGGCTGCGTCTCGTGTAATAAACGTATTATGACCGAACAAAAAAGTTTAATTTAGTTTATTTAAGTTTAATTTAGAGAGAGAAGTAATCTTTCATGTTGAAGAACAGAAATGAGTAGGTATTCTTTCTATGTAGCGAAACGTAATAATATCTCAGTTACCTTACTTTAATGTAGTGTTGACCGGTCGCGTTATAGAAGAGAATGTAAAAAATGTTGACTTATGTGAATTGGGCCTGAAAGAGTTTGTTTGAACAGGCTCCGCTCAGAATTCTTACATCAGCTTGTTATTTTAATTTCTAATCAAGATAACAAGCAAGTAAGAATGCTGCTCCAGTTCGTCATCGATGTTGAAAATTAATGAAGCCATGCAGGTGTTTTCAGTTAACTGTTATCTCGGAAATTTTCCGATGGAATTCACGTTACAGTCTAAAGAATTTCTAAACTCTGCGTTCGGACTGTGTAATAATTGGTTGTAGAGACTCATGAAGCGAATCCACTGAATGCTGTGATTGTTTCATTTTTACTTTCTCTGCCTGTATCATGGATACTAAAGGTAGAGGAAATATTGTGACTTGGAAATTCGAGGTTCAGATTATATTAGGTAGATTTCGAAGAAAAATCTACCTATTGCAATCGATACCATGTCATGACTTTCGAAAAATTCTTTCATATCTTTACGTTTCATGCCTCCCTAAGTACGAAACCACCACCAGTTAAAAAAAAAAAAAAATTGTGATATATATATCTTTACACGCTAGCGGCCGTAATTTTGAAGATATTTGAACCAAATTTTATGATGTTATTTCTAGGCCCAATAGTTCGGACAAGTTCGTTAATGAGCAAAATTGACCCAAGGGGGTGGTCGGGGGAGGGGGTTGAAATTTTAAAACATTTATATCTCGGCCCCTATGAAGTATAGAGGGAAACGTTTTTGAATAAGTTAGAGTACTCCTTATGGAGTTCACAGTGACACCAACGATTCGGGGGTTTTGGGGGTACGAGTGGGGGTGGGGGGATGGAAATTGGAAATTTTTGAAACCACGTCTTGTGGGGTATTGTTGAAAAGCTCTTGATGAGTACTCTACAAATCAATAACTAGTTTTCGATAGTTCTCATATAAGGCGAGATTTGAATGTTTGAAAAAGTGCTCTTTCCTCTTCTTTGCAGTTATTATTGCGGGTTTGTCATGCCAAGGCTAAAGAAGTAGAGTGCTGCTCAGCGACAGTAAATTAAACCAAAAGCACTTCGAAATCTACCTCGGCCTGTAGGCTTGCCTAAAGGGATTTTTTTTTATTTCTAGCCGGCTATAGGACAATTTTTCTGAATATTTTCTTGTTGAAGTTCTACCATTTTAACGTTTTTCTGTTTAACTATTCCCGAGGTGGAACAAGAACTGGCAATCTTCTTCACCACAGCTCCAAGTGTACAGTCGTGTGCAAGGAATCTTTCCCATATAATGCGCTATGATTTATGTTGGTAAGAGAATACATAAACGGCTGGCCAACTAACCATCCTTGCACATAACCTTTTTTCTTTTCGCATTGGTGAATAATTAACAGAGGCTAATCCTCCACTTAATGTTTGCCTTATTCCCCTCGTTCCTTCTCTCCTGAACATGAAGCCGACCTGTGTTCTTAGAGTAGTGTTTGAGGACCAGACTACTTACATCAAACCAACACGAGTCGGACTCATTCAAGCACTGGTCCGGGCATTTCACCGCTTACCTAGGCCTGAGCGTTGTTCATAGGCTAATGCGTGTGTTCGGACTTAAATTCAAACCAATAAGAGATTGGCTCACCCAGGGCTGGTGTGGAACACATGATACGGGGATTCAGTGCCAAATTTAAATTAAGAAAAATGCTAGAAGAAACCAGAAGCATCGGAAAGTTTCCGTGTACTTGGCTGTACAGTGGTCTAATTCATATTAGTAAATACAACTTTGCTTCTTATCTTTAACTTTTCGCATCTATTAAATCAATTAACCCATGTAGTTCTGCTAGCGTGTATTTGTGCTTCGTAAGCTTGTTGCATAAGATGGATTTAGGAGATGTAAAGATGTTGATCCTATGCAAGTGTTTTGCTAGGCAGTCATGTTCTGCTATCCACCGCTAGGACCCGGGATCGAATCTCGATGGATGTATGTGGAATTTGTGTCTGACAAAATGAGGTCGGGCAGGTTTTCTCGGGGTGTCCCCGTTTTTACTGTCTTACTTCATTCCACCGTTGCTCCATTCATCATAATATGGCCAATTGGTTACAATAAAGGAATTGTCTTGTACATTCGTGTTATTAAAAATGCAAAATTATATTAATATTTCGCTAGAACTATAGAGTTTATTGCACATTGTTTTCCTGCACAACACAGGTTGGTGGGGAGAAGAGAATGACAATCTGTTAACAAGCTGTAGCCGCTTAATGAAGCGTATGGTAAGAGCGGTAAAAGCAGAATGCTACCATTAGTATAATGTAACGCCGTTGTTTTGGGTCGTTATTGAGTATTCTGGGCATAGTGCTTTGTAGTATTGGTATTACTGTACCGTATCCCACTGCGTGCTGTGTGTACGGCCTTCGCTGTTTGCGGTCTACAGGTTTTATTAATATCTCTGGGATAAAAAAAAGTTCCTATTGATACGGAAGACCATTTGGGAAAACCTAAATTAAATTCGTAAATACAAAGAATATACTCGTGCACATATAAAAATAAAACGGGAACAAAACACAATCGAACACAATTTGCTAGCGACAACGCATAAAATAAAACTGGTAGGCCTTGTTTCAGTGGCGGCTCTTGGGATTTGTCATTGTAATATTTAAACATTTTAAACCAATTTCAGTTTACCATAGTAGTCTGTTAATTTTATACGTAGTTTAAGCCTCTGATTTTTAAATTTCCCTTTATCGATTGTCATTTTACCAGGCTTGCACCGCATTCTGTAGGTCTATGCCTTGCATGTGGTCTGGTTTGCAGGTACGTTTGTTTTCCAGGTACGTCGCCTGACTCAAAAATATTAGTCACTCAATAGAATAATATAATTTTACTTTTGTTGTACGATTTATAGCTTTAAATCAATATTTCCTTACTTGTACTATGTCTATTCGATCAGTTTATAATATAATCTTCGTTATCCGAAGACCCGAAGTATTTTGATTTGCTCACGGACAGCCAACAAGACAAGTTTCAGATGTAGGTCTATCAGTTTCTGTAAGTAGAAATAATAGGCGAAATTATTTATTAAAGAGCATGCTTTCATTTCCAGAAGTTTTATCCAGCTGGTACTTGACATAAACATTATTGGTCCATTTGGCAGCAAACAAACACAATATTAATTTTATAGTAGGTGTAACATGCTACGATAATATTGCAGGGCCCACAAAGTATCACATTGTTGATCGCTTATCTAACCGTTGAGTAATTAAACGCAGCTGCTGTTTATACAGTATTATATCGAAATGTACGGCCATCAGTATCTACATTACAGTTTAATGTATTTTTCAGTTTAAACGCTACTGTGCGAGCAGTAGATCTAATGTATTTCCTGACAGATATCGGATTAAATTAGAATAATTCATAACCTATAGGGCTACTTTAAACTTGAAACGATCATGTCATTGAATCGTAGGCCTAATCTTACATCATTAATGTTATTTTCAGTGAATTTTGTGAAATGTTGACATATTTAATAATCTATTATGTCAGTGTATACAAGTATGAATTAAGATTGACAATCAAATTTCAGACCCTTGCTCTTCCGCAAGTCCTACTTAATGAATCTGGAGCTTAACTGGGTGATCGATTACAAAAATAACTTATTTTCTGCATATCATAATTGCAATTATCACCGATTAAATAAAAGCATTCTGGCACTTTGTTAAATCAGTTTACCTGATTTTATTATTATTATTAGGTGCCAGAATGGTACTTTCTGAGATTGTATGGTCGACGGGAAAAATGTCTGTCCATCCGTCTGTGTATCAGGATCCTATTATCCTTCCATTTTAATAAGCCGCTGGCTGTATGCAGAAGCTCTGGGAGTCTGCTTTTTATCTAAACCCGCCACTGAAATTAGATAGAACAGTGTGTGAAGCTATATTCGTCCCCATACTACAATTTGAGTTGCTTTTGAGTTGCTCACACGTTCAGTATGGGTTTGGTTTGTATCCACTGCTGCTGCCGGCGAAATGGCGCAGCACATTCGTACCATAAATTCATTCTTGCTAAACCCATCCCTTCCAGCAATATACCCTACTTTTCCACCACAATCTAAATGAAAACAAAGCGTTTAAAAACATCTGCCTCACATGTGTAAAGTACCCAGTAACCTGAAATTATCAATCTTATGAAATATATTCCCGATCTTAAATAATAAAGTTAACATCGGGTTCGACATTCGCATTGATAGCACAGATGCTGGCACATATATTTCTTTTGCACTTTTATTGCCGACCCCTCTGTAGTATTTTCTCTTCTTTACACAACCAATATCAGAAATAAATGTGTGCTTTAAAATATGACCTGTGAAATGTAGCGTACGAATTTCCTTGTTCAGAAATAAAAGAAAAATTCTTGGCTCTTACTCTAGCTCTGGTATTTACGGGTTAGGTCATTTGCCGTTAGGATCTTTCGATCCTGTTCAGCCAGTGATGATGTACTTAGTTTGTACAGATGGGCAGTATGGGTAGTCTACTATCCACGCTAGGTACTGGACACGAATTGACACCGACAAACTTTCCTCAGAAGCTTTCGTTGTAGAACTCGCAAAATAAGATTACTTAAAATATTCTTTAAAAATTCTTTAAAACGAAAAATTTATATTCAATGAACGCCGCTTAATGTAATCGCGGGTAATGTTATCAGTCAGGTAATGTTATTTTTATGAAGTCCCTTGCGAAATAATACTCATACTTTGAAGTAATGCTGTTTATTGTGACCAAAGATTCGGTTTATGTTATCACATTTTCCTTTTTGAGGCTTTATTTCCAAGATTTGTACGTCATTCTTTATTTTAAAGGATTTCGTTTGTAACTCAACTGTATCGTGTTGTATTGGAAGTAAGGATACTGTTCCTAATAGAGGGGATAGTGTTCAGTAAAACGTGTTTCATCCCTTAGTTTAACTGTTTCTTTTGATTTATATAGGCGTAGCCTATATATGATATTTATATACAGCTATTTATAAATTGCCTAATCTTATCGCAAAAAATTGTGCAGATTGTAAATCAGTTCCTAGACGTAAGTTTGGCCCTCGGACGTCTTGAAACCACTAGTCTACAGGGATTCAAACAAGATCGTTACTTCCCTTGAAACCTTAAAAATAATCCTGTATAGTTGTAGGCTTTATCTTTGTTCACTATCACCCTTATTCATAAAAAAAAGAATTTAAAAAATGAGCTGATTTACGTAGGTTTAGAAATTCGTATCACCAGTCCTTCCAGGTCTGTTAATAAATGCAAGACTTTTGTTTTATTTAACTTGCAACCCTGCTGCTCTGAATTCCTGGTAATTATAAATAATGAACTCCATAATGAGCTGCCGAGTTAATTAAGTGTTTCGTTAGTAAAAGATTCAATACTGTACTTTCAGCTATACTTTATGTTGCAATTTTCTAAAAAAGTAACTTCCAAATTACGTTCCCTTGTCATAAAGTTCTGGAACCTATGAGTAATTAATATGCTTCTGTTAAATTCCACTATTTAAGGTATAAAATTACAGTTCCAAGATATATTAATGAGTTATTAATAAACCTTGCTTCTGTTAAATTCCACTATTTAAGGTATAAAAGAACAGTTCCAAGATATATTAATGAGTTGTCGACTACTAATTAGAACAGACTCTCTACTAGAAAATACTTTGTAGTACTATACTAGTCTATAATTTTTTTCTAAGATAGGAAATGCCGTTATGAGATTGAAAATCTAAGGATCAATTTTTCAATAACATTCGAAGTAATCAAGTGCTATATCTAAATTTTTTTATTGCTCTTAACAAAGTACTGGTATTGGCATTTATAATTTTGCTTGAAGAACGTTTAAAACGATATACGTGTATTGTCACCATGTAAACGTCTTTCAAACCGGTCTATTGCGGAGTCACTTGCTAAATCTGTAGTGGAAATGAATGAAACGGAAACACGTCAAATCTTGAAAAAATTATTGAAGTAGAAACAACGGCTTCAATAGGTTTACTGAATTCATGATATTGAATAGAGAGGATTTTACTATAATGCAATAAATTTATTATATCACGCCTTGCTTTACTTGTAATAATTTAAGAATGACTGTATATTAAATTATTACTAAAATAAACTTGTTATAGTTACAATATTAACTAAATAGTAGAGGCGATATGCCTCTTCAAATTTAACGAAAAAAAAGGTATGTTAAGTTACAGCTATAGTTTTAATATATGGTAATTAAACAGTTGGCTGTAATATACGGGAAGCGAGTAAACATTCTGCCTCCACAAATTTAACAAATTTAACAAAAGGATATATTAAGTTATAGTTATAATTTTAATATCATAACTAAATAGTAGGCTATAACATAGAGTACTTTCTACATATATTTCAGATATTTAAAAAAATTACATACGCAGCGCCCTAAATTTAGTCAGCACACACAAGACCAGAATAAATAAAAAGAAAAAGAAAAAAAGAAAAAGAAGACGTTTGACGTGCCCTGCTGCTGCGTCAATGACACAGCCTACTCATTTTTTTATACTTTAACGAGTCACCGTTAGGTACTTTACAATGATAGGAAGAAAGTACTATTAATGCAGGGATGGCAATATAGTAATGGGGTTTCTGAGTTCTTTCTTAATAAATTTCACGCTACAGGTATGGCAAATGTATACTGAATAGGTTAACGTATTTCAAGTACCGTTAGCAACTTGTGTAACTCTTTGGTAAATAGGATGTACTGTGTGTGAAATGGCTTATGTGAAATAGCTATTATGTGAAATAGTATGTAATGTCCAGTAAGGGAAATGGCATGCTATGCCAGCAGTATTTCGTCGACTTATCAGGTGGAATTTTGTTCACTCCTCAACAGGAAGGGAAGAAGAGTGGCTTCAAGGAAGCTAGGAAGCAACAGAAGATAGTTCAGTGACAGTGATTTTATGAGATTTTACACATTTTTATCTTATTTGATAAAGGTGACGAAATGCATTTTTTATTTAATCATTGAAGCTCCAAGCCAGCAAAAGATGACTTGAAGATGGTGTAGAGACACCGAAAGGCCTTGGCAACATATCATAAAATATATTTTTGTTGAGCAAATGGTATCCTATTTATTTTATTGCATTACTGATTTTGTTTTAAATACAGATTATTTACGCAGTTTCATTTCTGCTCTCAAGATTTCAAGATTGTTCTGTGTTTGATAATCGACACCACACCGAATTTTAATAAAAATCTGGACGTCGTTAAGAGATTGTTAAGTCACATATAATAATAATCGTACGCTTGAACAAAATGTTACCATCGCCTCATGATTATTGTGAGCTATTTTCATTATGCATAGTGGTGTCTCATATTTTGGCATTGTTTTTCAACGGAGATAAGTCAGACTTCACGTTAAGGACCCCGTTTTTCTGTAATAAATAAAGGATGATTTCTATGCATTAAAAGTCTTTTGAAGCCAGACTTGCCTTCAGCTATTCATTTAATGTCATACGTGGAAAGTACATATGTAAAATGAAAGCCTTTCGCGTTCTGAAAGTACAGGTAGATCAGCACATTATGTAAGTTATGAAAAGGAAAGACTAAAATATCCTTAGCATATAATCCTCTTATGTTTCTCATTTTGTGCATATCTCGTTAAAGCTTAAGGAGTTAGCTGCAAGTTTGTCGGAGAAGCTGTAGTGCACTGTCACATCAATAAGTCTCCCCCTTCCTCTCTTCTCGCACTCCGTTTGATGTCTGAGAGAGAGAGAGATTCGGCTTCTGAGATGTTTACCTACTTAGGTTTAATGGTGTTGCATATTTGCTCCCTACTATAGCTCAAAATGCACGGACTTAATGGAACTTTCTCTCACATCCAATATATTTAATGGAAACCGTCAACATGCTACGTACGTCCCTCTTCCTTGCTTGTCTCCAGGTCGTCTTAGCGATAAATCAAATGTACAAGTTCAAATTCTATACAATAATCCTTCAAGCGGATTTACTCTTCTCATCAACAGCAGAAGTGATTTTTTTTTGCATTAGGAAATTAGTCAGGGGATATATGATTGTGGTTCAATTAACGTATTAACGTATTGATTAAAAATGCGTAGGCCCATATAATCAGGGGCACCGACTTGAAAATATTGTTGGTAGCAAGAATTGGATTTTTAGTAGTTAAACGCAGGCCTTATGTGATAAAACATTAAATGTTGAGGGGGGGGCAGAAAGTACCATGCCTTGCACCTCTCCAAGGTATGTACTGAATTTGGGGGGGTATGTACTCTCAGGCTGTGCTTGCAATCTGAATATCGTTAAAAATTAAACTTAAAAATTGAATACCGTTATGCTTTTCTAACTAGTAATTCCTAATAATAAGTGCCATTATCTCATGGAGACTAAAAAGAGAAGAAAAAGAGAAGAGAATAATATAATATTTGCTATTTTTCTTGATGATTCTGTAAGTTCTTAATGCAATTATTTAATTCTTGGAAGTTGGCAAAGCTACATTGAACTGAAAAATATCAGGCGCCAACTTTAAAATATTCTTCAGGAAGCAAGGTTTATTCCAATATGGGATTGTTAGCAATTAGACATAGGCCTAAACACATAATAACAAATAACATGCTAGTAAATTAAATATGAATAAATACATAAATCTTACCTTTGCTGGTAATCACGGCGAAGCCCTTACTTCTAAGTACTGGGTGGGGCGAGACCCATACTTCTATAAAGGTTTTTATAGGGGGAGATAAAGTACATTTTCCCCTGAGTCGAAGCCTATGATTATAATAGACATGGTTCTGTATGAGGTGAGTTAAGATTCATTGGGCAACGAATGAGTTGACTATTTGATCAGCTTGCCAAGACCGAAACAACTACCAATGCGAAATTAAGTAAAATAAATAAATAAAACTTTTATTTGAATATTTGAATAAGACAAGTAAAACCCGTCTTACAGATATGCGGATCGAGCAGTGGGTCAATTACAAAATGTACTTTAACCAAGTCGTTATTCTTCACTGCAATTCAAGACCTACTGTACCGATCAATTTCATGCTTACACAATTCCTTCCCAGGCCAGGCAATTTCGGAAGCTAGAGTTTCTTCTTTCCGAAATTTCAATAATCATAATAATAATAATAATAATAATAATAATAATAATAATATAATAAGAGTAATGACAGTATAATAATAACAACATTCACAATATACATGTTAAAAGTGTACGTAAAATGTATACAAGTATCTTCCTTGCCAATTCTCATTCCCTTACGAACTTACTAGTAACGTGGGTGCCACTTTTTAAAGACTTTTTCCCCAAGAACTTCCCCTATCTGCTGATACCCTAATGCTCTTCGACCTGTCAATCAGTGAATATAAAGATAATTAGGCGCTTTTACACTTGTCAGGAGTCCAGTACAATGTTGCCAAATACGTACCATAGCACTTACTTTACTTAAGAAGTAGAGAATGACAGCGACAACATTGGGGAAATCCACGCGACTACAAGAACACCTGTTCTTTGTCGGTGTCGAAGTCGGTGCAGGTTTTAGGATTAGGGAACGATGGTTTGGGACGAGGCCTTCTTAAAATGGCACCAACTGTACAGCTATTTATTTGTTTCGGGGATAATATTTACTTACTGTTCCAACCAGGCAGACTTCTTAAACATGCCCAATCCTAGATAGGCCAAACGTTATGTATATCACCTTTGCATATAATAAGCAGTCAAAGTCATTTCAATTCATTTAGTCCTATACTTAATTTCCGGTATAAAATCTTATAGAAGTGGTACACATAGTTGCTACATATAACAAAACGACGCTCGATTCAGAAATGTAATTAACTTAATTAAGCTGCGTTTAGTGCAGCGACGTCTAAACAAACGCCGAGGGTAATCGTACGTCAAGTAAGTATGTAATTACCAGACAGTAAAAGACTTATTAAGCTCTCCATTAATAAGCTTTGTGGAATAATTATTATAACACTAGCTTAAAAGGCCCGGCGTCGCTCGGGTTTTGTATTTTGTAAATGCGAAAATAACTTATGAAGGACTTTCGATTTTCAAACTCGAGGTCTTTAAGGTCTTTATTTAGGTATTTAGAATTTGAAATGGGGAAGAACGACTTATCACACACAAACTATTTCCTCAGAAAACGCTAGATAAGCTACAGCTTATTATAGCTTATAGCAGATCCCCGAGGCTTCGCCCACAATAGGAAGATTATAAATTAAGAGCAAAATAATTAAACTATTATATTTACTAACACTTTGCACACGAAACATTCATAGGTCTAAACTAAACGATTGATAGGCCTAATTAATGAAACAACTGTAAATCCGGCTTTGAAGTGAATTCCACGATTAGAAAGCGCAGCATGGGAAAAATAACCTCAGATTCGAGTTCCCTGGCCTAAAAAAAACCTGCATAATATTTGTCTATTTAGGGCTATATTCACTATTCTTCTTCCGTCTAGGGTGAAAATTTCATCTGTCTGCGTGCCTTGACATTATAAACAAATGATTCGGCCATGGTGGGCTTACAAAATTCGAACGATCGCGATGCTTTTATTTCCAAGGTATGACGAAAGTAGGCAAAGTCATCTGCAATTGATTTGACAACTGAAAACTGATGTTTCGAAAGCGCAAGAAATGTACGTCTCAATCCCGTTTTCACTCATAACTCGCGAACGAAAGCTAAAATTAAAAATGTAGCATGCCTTTGCGGGAATGTATTCAACAACTTCCCAAAGTTTCATGGTGATCGGATGAATGGCATAGTAATGCATAAAGGACAGACACACATACATTCATTTTTATGTAGGCTATATAGAAGATCTATATAGATTACCCGTCGAGCGTTGCTGCAATCTCAGAAGATTATGAGAATTGAAATCGATTAAACTCACGATGAAAAAAATGTGTGTAAATGTATTTGACAGACAGACATATATTCGTTTTTAGTTATATAGATGAAGAATGGAATAAGTGTACTGAGGCCATAGTTTCTATATTCATTTGTCCAGACTTATAATTCCGTTACATTTCAGGCAGATTTAACGACCCTACATAAGAGATTTTACTTATGATTACATATATAAATGTTGTAGCCTGGACCCTGAACTAAGCAACTTGCCCGGAATTTTCTGTAAAGCATCTTTCATAAGAAGCATATTCCACGTTAAATAAATATTTAATATTACCTTATCATCATCTTATCATTAACTTCTCTGGCGTTTATAATAACATGAGATATCCATTGCCTTCCAAAGCGATCGCAATGCTATTGTTTCCAAAGTATGACAAAAATAGACAAAGCCCTCTGCAATTGATTTGACAACCTAAATGAATAACTGAAATCTGATGCTTCGAAAGCGTAAAAAATGCTCGTTTTCTTGCCGTTTTTCACTCATAACTCGCGAACGAAGGCTAAAATTAAAAATGTAGTGTGACAGAAACCTTCCCGGGAATGTACCCAACAACTTCCCAAAGTTTCATGGTGATCGGATGAATGGTGTAGTAATGCATAAAGGACACACACACACACACACACACATACACACACATACATTCATTTTTATATATATAGATGATGTCAAGGGTCATACCCTAGAGGGTACTTGCAGCAGTTTGTCTTCTCGTAGTGTCATCCATTGCCGCGAAGCAAGAAAACCAGCGCGCCAGACTTTGTGCGGTTATCTCATGCTATAATATATTATTTTATTGTACAATAAACTGAATATGGCCATTGTCACAGCCTTAACAGCTTGTTCTACAAGGTCTAAGCCATTATCTCGTACTTTATCCTTACGCAGTCACTACCATTCTACAAATCTCTTCACACTAAAGAGTTAAAGAGAAACATGACTTCTTTGACTAATGTGGTATACGATAATGTGAAATTTCAGCGAATCATAACTCTTTATCGCCACGCTTATAAAAATAGGGCGAAAGCCAAATACAAGGTGCACTTGAAACTCCGCCCACTCGATATTCACTTTTGTTTCTCAGCGAAGCAGGGTGACCAACTATCTTTGTATATTGTCGCCGACACTCCCGACCGTACCAAATATAAAAAATGCGAGTGTGCCCCTTGTACCAAATATTAAAAATTCTAGAGTGACCCTTGTACCAAATATTAAAAATGCAAGAGTAAGTGCCTTGTACCCACAGGTTTGCCTTGTACCCAACGGTTTGTCAGCCTGTTCATCCTCGAAGAATTCGCTAGATCGTGGTAATAAAAGGAACTGCTTCACTGAGGGTGGGACGAGCGGGTTATGTATCATGCGAAGATGCAACTTATATATTTTTTACCCCAAAATTAGTTTTATTTTTAAAACTGTATTGAGAACCCCCATTGGTAATTTAAGGAAATCCAGTAAACATTGGAAAACTATCTCTACAATGTTAAATTATCTTACATACTAGGGTAAGTCAATAAGTAACCTCTTATTTTTTACATTTTTTGCAACAACGATACAAAACTTTCAATTGCCTCATTTTTCAACATAGTCTCCTTGCTTCTTAATGCATTGATTCATCGTTGCACAATCTTCCTGATGTCCTCAAAACGTTTTCGGCTGACAGTAGCAAGTAAAGTATACAACGCTTCCTTCATTTGATTGCAAATGGTTCCCTGCTAAAGGTTCGCCACTTCATCAACAGTCACTCTTCGGTTTGTCTGAATCATGATAGGCACTTGCTCAATGTTAGCGTCACTAGTGGATGTGGATAAACGTCCTGAACTTTTCAATCCATTTATACACGCTTCGCCGTGGTAAAACATTGTCCCCATATTGTACGGAAAGTCTTCGATTGATTTCGGCTCCTGGTACATCTTCAGGCGAAGAACAAAACGGATCATTGTACGCTGTTCTTCTTTGGTACAAACGCTGAGCGATGCAACCATTCTTAATGTGCAATAGCGCCACACACAGTGGAGTCATAACGGTAAAAAATTACACAAACGAAGACAAATGGACAACATTTCGACGTGCGCGAGCACAAAGCGGTATAACAACCTACAAAAGATTGAACAAAAAGTGCAGATACGTATTGACTTACCATTGTATAAGGAACATTTACTACAAAACAATTATAGTTAGAATGTTCAAATTATCAGGGTGTCATATCTGCATGAATATACACGTTCTGTTTGGAGCATTTTGTAATATCTCGATTTGTTCAGGTTTTTAAAAAAATTTAAAGACACCATATAGCTTAAATAGACAGTATTCAGATTTTTAGGCATTTAAAGAAACATATTTCTGATGAGACTGTTCAAAATTGTCAGCATTTAAGGAAATTATACGTTTTATGCTGTGTATAAGTTACAATTGTAATGCAACTTATATAAAGCTATAACTGGCACAATAGAGATAATATGAATTCATGGTCAATCTTTGAATATATTTTAGAGAAGATAGAAACTTCCACTTTTATTATTTCTCTTGATTAAGGAAGAAAGGGTAGGCGTCGCTGATTTTTACCACTATTGAATTTACAACCCTTGGCAGTTACGATCTAGGATCCAAAGAGAACATTTGATACAGAATATCTGCAGATCAAATTAGTGAGGTATGGATTTGAATGAATTTCTATGTTCACTAACCAAACGTGCGATACACTAGAATTTACAGTACAGGTTACTTTCAGTTACTTTCCTGATAACTGGTTAAATGTAATCACCAGGGCCCGGATTCTAATGACATGTCATCTTTTTATTGATGCTGCATAGACATTGCCAACTTGTGGATAAATCCTAATCATGGCTTCTAGATGATAGAAATGCATTTTTGTTAGGTCATTTTTTGTCATTTTATGCAATTTTATATTTTTAGGGCATTTATTTCAATTTTAGGTCATTATTTTGTCATTTTCGTGTCATTTGCTTCCTTATTTAGTCATTTTCATGTATTTACATTGATTGAATTAACTTTTTTTCGTCGCTAGCGGTGGTGTCTTTGAAGTGTTGTTTGTTTAATGCAAGAAGGAAAAATTCGGCGTTAATGTGTTGACATGTCTCAGTCGGAAGTGAGAATCAAAGAAACGCCAAAATTTTGTATTATATTACTATTGTTATTAGATTGACTTGGCACCAGAGTCTGCCACCTGCTTGGATCTGAGAGTGCAAACTACTGTTTCCGTGAGAAAAGAACATTCACAACATTACAGTTTTTACAATTATGCACAAACTAGTCTATAACTTTGTGTGAACAATAATATTTTTTTATAAATAAAATGTCAGGTTTAGGACATTTTTTTATTATTATTAAGTCATTTTCTTTAAAATTTAGGTTCATTTTATAAGTCATTTTTCAAACAATTTTAGGTCAACAGAATCCGGGCCCTGGTAATCACATACCAGTATTAATGGTTTTTGGTCAATTATTGCGAACTTTTATTTTATGAAATCCTCTTGCGTTACTGTATCAATTAATTAAACATAATAGTACAAACAACGATGATTTTAATAATATTGAACAAAAAAAGTCATTGTTGATAGAATGTTTTTAACACTAGAAGATACATCTGAACAAGTGTTTTGTTGCTTCTTTTGAGCTTGAAGTGTGCATATAAAGCTTAGGAATGTACGCCTTGTCTCCCGGCGCAAAGCAAACATCTTGTAATCATTAGAACACAACTACAACCCCGCCCATCCTCTGTTGGTTTCTCAGTTTTGCTTGTGGCTGCTTGCTGTCTTATGAAAAGGATATGCTTCATGCCTTGTTTCAACAACAGTTTCCCGAAAATTTCTGTTGCTTCTGTTGTGTTTCAAAGCTATTTGCTCTTCTGTATTTAACTTTGGACAGAAACTAATTAAAATGCGAACAACTCTCTAGGGGCCCTACTACATCATGGCACAAGATTTCACTGTATGCACCTTTGTTACATATCTTGATTTATTAATGTGTCAGCTTCTAAGGAGGATTTAAGACATTGTGTTTAAGTAATTGTGAATATGACGTTGTCGTTGTAGAAACAACTTAAATATAACACTAAATTTTAAATGTTGTATGGGTCTAAAATACAAAAAAAAAAAAAATTATTGTTAAAATAATATAATATTGTCTTCGAAAAGTGAGAATTAGAGTTAGCTGTTTTATTGGGAAAAGAAAAGATAATCACTTTAATCGTGAATAATGAAAACTATTTTCCAAAACAAAAAATCTGATTTTGTACAGTTTTTATGCGAGGCATTTATAATTTAGTAGCACTGAAAAGGTTAAGACTTAACAAAATAAAATACCTCTAGTGAAAAGTGTTTCAGAATTTTCAGCACTTTTCTGCTACTGGGAAAATGTTGATCACTTGAGGAAATATAGCAAATAGTTTAGACGATTACTTACATGCATACATACATATATACATACATACATACATACATACATACATATATCATATATAGCCTAGATACATACATATACTGCATATATGTATAAAACACACATATAAAACTAAACTAAACTCCGTGGCGTGACATCCCAGAAGGAACAAGGCCTACCACCCGACCACTGCGTCATCTACCTATAGGCAGAATTGGGGGGCATGTGGTCAGCATGCCGACACCCACGGCTGTTAATGGTGGTTTCCATGACCGTATAATTATACAGTGCCATCTTGAAGTTGCTCTGCAACACTTGGTCAAGCGAGAATCCGCTAAGAAACGGAATCAGTCTGCTCTGTTAGCGTATGTTCTGCTGCAATCATTTTGTGAAGTAAGTGAAAATCTCCTATTTACCGAAAATATTGAAAATGTTTACCTCGTTTATTTACCATGACTCAACGCCATTATTTAATTCTATATCATATTCATTGAAATTGAATACCAGTTTAAATTATCAGACTCCGTAAACATATCAACAATAGGAAACAGAAGCATATCTATAGTTGCATGACCTACTCTGGTATACCTGCTACAAGTTTGAAAGGAAGATTGGAAGAAAAGTACTAACCTTCGCCCATGTGGCGAACATAATCAGAGCTGCGTAGATACCTTATTGATGGTACTGTATATGTATACACTTCTGCTGAGACAATATTCAGATTTTTGAGCACCCTGAAGAACTATAATTTATTTTCTTGAGACAGATTTCAGATTTTTAGGCATTTAAATAAACATTTTTCTGATGAGATTGTTCAAAATTTTCAGCATTTAAGGAAATTACAAGTCTTATGCTGTGTATAGGCTAAGTTATATTGTAATGTAACTTATATCAAGCTATAACTGACATAAATAAAATTAGCAGAGATAATGTGAAATCATGACTGCTTTTTGAACACATTTTAGAGAGGATAGAAACTTCCACTTCTAATAATTCTCATGATTAGACTAATTTAATATTAAAGTCAACATGATGCTAAAACAAACATGAAGTAACAATGCATCTCTTTGATCAAAACTGAAATGGATCACTTCTCCTTAAACTCTTAAAAGATTTATCGATAATAAGGAAGTTACTAGAGAGATGGCCTACTTTGCGTTATGAGTGGCTCTTAAAAAAGAAGAAAGGGAATATTTTAGTATATTTCGCCCGAGTTAAATCCGAAAATAAAACGCTGAAAGTAATTCAACTTTAATGTCAATATAAGCCCGCGTAGACTTTTATTGGTCGGAATGTTACAACTTAAAGATAAACTTGGTGAAATGTTTACAACGCGCCGGGGAGTCTGGCCAGCTTTATATTTTTCAAGGGGGTTCGAAGCTGATTTTATGACGACACTGTTCAGATTCCGACGCACTTAGTCTGGCTCTATTGTTTTTATGCTCTCAAATAACCTTAGTTAAAGTCACTATCCTCGTGGAGTTTTAGATGGCAATATGGAGTGAGCTTTGTATTTTATCCTTAAAGAACTTAATAATAACAAAATTTCATCTGAAATAAAATATGAGTATCAGGTCAGTTCTAAAAACCAAATTAAAGTTTGCGTAAGCAAATATTAAAGCATTCGTTAAAAGTTATCTTCAGTTCTCTTATATAAAAAAATCTTACTCTTACTCAGCTCTTAGTTAATGGCAATAGACAATTCCTCAGAAAGCTAAAGGAATATTATCTATTTTATGGAACCCGAAGGTTCATTGCCGCGCTTACCTGAGTCCGCCATTCAACCATATTCTGTGTTAACTTCATTCAATCATCCCTCGCAAATCCTATTTCCCTTAAATCTATCCTAATATTGTCCTCCCACCTATTTCTAGGTCTTCCAGGTGGTCTTTTCCCTTCGGGTCTCCCAGTAAATAATTTTGAGATATGTCTTTCTTCCCCCATGCGCGCAACATGTCCAGCCCATTTCATCCTCCTTGATTTAATTACCCTTACTGTATCCGGTGACGAGTACAGGTTATGAAGCTCGTAGTTATGTAGTTTTCTTCAGTCCCCATTTTCATCTCTCTTAGGCCCAAATATTTTCCTAAGCACCCTGTTTTCGAACACTCTGAGATTATGTTCTTCCCGACCAGTAAGCGGCCATATCTCACAATGATATATCGATACGATTATGTCATACGATAAAAAATATCGTAGATAATATAACAAAGAGTCCGGATTTTATCGATAAATTTATCGTATTTTTCTTCTTGATAGAATGCATACCTTGCATTACATTTACTGAGACTATATAGCGATTACTCACAGAATTAAGGGGGTAAGGGTGAAATATTAAAAATGTTTGGGCAAAATTATAATTATTTGTTTTTGTAATAAAATAAGTTATTGCTTAAGGGAGTACTCATTAAATGTTTAAATCTTAGTAACGAAAATGGTTTTTTTACAAAATTAAACTGCTTTCACAAAATTACTCCAAAGGAAAGGAAAAGTGATAATCAAGTTGGATTAATTAAAAAAAACATCAGAAATAAGAATTAGCACCTTTGATGAGACTGTATGTACACATTTTTCATTTAAGTATCATGCAATAGTTTAAAATAATTTTCTCATACTCTATTTTTTCTGTATTAGTATATATCCAGAACTAATAGGATCTACAGATATAACGTAAGGACTCTGAAATTTTCACTTATAAGTTATACAAAGTGTGACTAACAAGAGACCGCTTGGGGTTTTTGATTATGCCAGTAGTTTACAAATGGAAAATAAAACATGTATGGGGATCATGAAATTTTCCTTAAATTTGATACTTGCATTGCATTTTTTTCTCCATTTGTAGTAAAGATACAGGAAAACTAATACCTGGCATTTTTCTGAATATGTCATTGTTCCTAGACATTTTACCGAAAATTGTTGCGACAAATTTCGTCTTTAAATATTCAAAATTTTCAGTAACTTATTAATTTTGTAATAACTTAAAAACTAATAAACCACATCTCAATCGTAATAGTTCCTTTTTTTGTTTAAAATGGTCGGCTACAGCAAGTTATTTACTGGAACACTAAAGATTGAAATCAATTTTTCCGGTACTACACTCCGGTTCATTCTGGCACTTCAGGAGTGCCAAGATTAGAGTTGGGATTATGCTTACATAAGTTAACAGGTTAACAGAGCAAGTGATTGTTCAAAGAACCAATATATCTTGTCCAGTTAACCAGTTAGTTATCCAGATAACTAGATAATGACGTCATTTTACCCAGTTATTTGTGATTATCCAGATAATTGTTAAAAGAATTAACTGCAGTGGAATTAATTGTCTGGATAATCGATATAAAAATGTAGATAGTTGCAAATTATATCCAGTTAACTACGTGTTCAGATAAGAGTTAACTTTTTTATCCTCTCTGCAATTAATTCTCTGTGCAGTTAACTGTTATCCAGTTTTCCTAGCCCTAGTTAATATATCAAGAAAGAATTGTCGCAAATATATAAAGATAAAATAATTATTGCGCGAGGTATTATGAAGTAGGATTGTCCACACTGCAGTGCTTTGCTATTGTTTGACGCCATATGCAGGTTTGTTTCTGACTATAGTAACTAACTCTTCAACTACGAACTAAACTTCCTTCAAACTTTTTGTGAAAATCAATATTAGTATGGCATCTACCCCCCCCCCCAAAAAAAAAGAAACATGACTTGCAATTTATTGTTAGCTGTACAGAACGTAAATTCCTCCATTTATTACAAATTTTGAAAAGTAGAGCACGTCAGCAAATTGGAAACCAATATGTTAGGAAACAATGCATAACTCTACTCTCTGAACTTTGAGAATACATCGACCCAGGACGAAGACCTGCTAAGACATGATTGTAGCAAAACTTAAAGCTTGTTAGCAATCGGAATGCAATTATTTCAGTCTCTCTTCTCACAACTGTTGACGCATTTCTAACTTGCTTCTATATTGATGAATGTCTCACTAGTTTCCATAGGCTTCTCTCACAATTTGCAACCTAAACACATTAATGAAAATTAATTTCCAGTCGCGAGCTTTGACAAATTAATTTGATTCCAAGTCTGTTTGCGTTATTATTGCGAGTGCGTGGGGTGTTGTGTGTTTCCTTACACAGTTTCAAATGTTTGCTGCTCCATTATATACGATTCATTTTAATGAGTAGTCAAACCTCAGACCAAGTACTGCCTCCAAGAAAAAATCAGTTGGATAATTTAATGTTATACCTGAATTGTGCCATGGTAGCTGAATTGGCAAGAGCAACGGCACGGAGAGCCGAAGATCCTGATTCAAATCCCGGCTATGGCATTGAAGTTTTCAGTCAGACTCTAACTTTCCAGTAAATTCTCAGTTTATTTATGGGTGAAATGCAGTTTGATGAATTCATGTCCGGATTCCAAATTGAGAAACTCTTTTTCATTTCGTTTTGCGATATAGGCCTATTTTTGTATTAAGATACGCCGTGGTGTATTGGTTTTTAGGCATTGCGCTATAAACCGGCAAGTCGCCTGTTGGATCCACGATGAGGTCGATGGAATATTTCAATTGGCTACTTATGTGATCATAAATGTGACAGGCCAACGTCAGTACATTTAAAGGCATGTAAGAAGAAATATAATTATGTATATATAGGTATATATAGGTAGGTATATATATAGGTCTATATATACGAGGGAGAATCATATGAAAGCCACAATTAATTTTTTTTCCACTAGTATTTTTCTGCACGAAGACTTTTTGCTTGCACATAATTTTTTACATAGTTCCCTCCCCGTTCAATGCACTTATGACATCAGATAGGAAATCCTTCGATACCGCATGAGAAAAATTATTCTGCTTGACACTGTAGGCACTCATGCACCGCCGATTGGATGTCTTCATCAGACTTGAACTTCTGTCCTCCAAGGAGCTCCTTGTCGTAAGTGCAATGAACTGGGAGGGGACTATGTAGAAAATAAGGTACAAGCAAACATTCCTCCTGCAGTAAAATAGTCGGAAAAAAATTAATTGCTGTTTTTATTTGATAATCCC
The DNA here is from genome assembly GCA_964059195.1 of Ectobius pallidus. NCBI lineage: Eukaryota > Metazoa > Arthropoda > Insecta > Blattodea > Ectobiidae > Ectobius > Ectobius pallidus. The sequence goes on along the minus strand of CAXKWD010000004.1, from coordinate 44,444,614 downwards.
TCGTGTATACACACACCAGCGCTTTATATAAGTTCAGTTCATTAATTATAATTTAAGTAAAATTACTTATTTCTTGGCTAAAATATTTTTCTTTTTCAGGTAAGTGAAGAGCATTTCAAATCTCATCGCTGTGTTCAATCCTAATTAAGTTCAAGACGACATTGTGAGTACACGATCACCTTTTTATAGCTTTATTGGAGGCTATTTTGTTATAATATATTTTTGTTCGACCATACTATAAAACGCTTATTAGGTGTGACCTAATGGTATCATGATTATATCCATAACGACATCGGTGTAGTATCCATTATTATCGGACGGTCTTGAGATCTTTAGAGTAGCAGGTGATGTCTGCATAATAAATAACCTGTATTTAAAATGAAATAAATTCTAATCGTATTAATTTTAATATCATAAAAAAGATGAATTAATTTTGTGCTATCAAAATCTGTCGATTTCAAGAAAACAAAACGAAGCTTCGATTTGACCGACGACGTAAGCTGCCATCTCCCATAGAAGACGAGAACTATGCCAGCCATCTTGATGCGAAGTTCATGCCAGGTTCGTTTCAGTTTGTATGGATGAATCTAACATGTCAAAATTTAATAATTCAGACTAATTATGGTCAAACAAAAATAGTCGTATGAAATTTGCCTATAATTGTAATTAAGATACTCGTATGAAAATTATGAAGCTAGCGTTGCTCGTTTCATAAACATACTCGCATCTTAATAAATGACATTATAGGCTTGTTGCATAATGTATTATTAACAAGCAGAATAGTTCACGGAACTGTGAACTCGTATACATGGGACCTATTTATACTACTTACATTTCAGAACAGTTGGAGTGACTGACTTTCTGATCATAAGTTTTCGGGTTCATTGGTATTTATACCTAGGTATAGGCCTATCAGCCATTCCACGGAAAGTGAGCCTAAAGTGTCCTGACCGTAACAACCATTTATTATTAATTAAAAATATATGTCATCATTGAAAAATTATGAAATTCATTTTTAGTACTAGTCTACTGAAGAACTAATTCTCAAAATTAATTTCATAATTTTTCAGTGATATATATTTTAAATTAATATTGAAAGGTTGTTACGGTCTGGACATTTCAGGCTCACTGTCCGTGGAATGGCTGCTATGCGTAAGTTTGTTCATTTCATATGTGTATATTTACAGGCATGTAAAAGTACTCCTGTAAGAGAAATTTCGGCACACTGGCGACTGGTAAATGTCTAAAATGAATAGTAATACAAAACGACCGTTCAATAATCATAACTAGACTTCGGATTTTAGGTAAAAACCTATTTTAATCCTTTAGTGATATATGAACGAAAACTTGTATATGCATGTTTCATAAGTGACTATGCCTAAAACTGATAATTTTATAGGACCTAAAACAGCCTACTTTTACGTTAGAGCCTAATATTACCTTTTTGCTTGTTTTTCCTCTAAAGTTCAAAATAAGTTATTTTTTTTATAAATTCTAGCATTTATTTTCAGTTCGTACGAGATTTTTAGCTCGGAATGTGCAGTACATGACACATTTGTGACGTGGTTAGATAATAAGGAATGTTTCGTCTTCAGTAGAAAAATTCCTTGGAATTCCCAAGAAAATGTAGTGTTTTTCTCCCGACTCCCACATCCAGCAAAAAAGAAAAACTCTGAATCACTGAGGGATTTAAGGGGTTGAATGTGCTAGTATGATATGCGTAGCTTCTGGGCGCAGGGATTAGGTTTTCACTGTTATGGTAGTAATACAGGCCCTAGAAATAGGTCTATATAATTCTGTGTACCATAGGCCTATATCTGTGTTTTTTCATGATTATTGATTAATGGTGACTTCAATAAATATAATATTCTGCATTGCAATTGAGATTTTTCAGAAAATTGGCAACTTAACGATTTTATAAGAGACTATTTTGCGATTTTTAGAACCTATTTTCCAATTTTTAGAGCCTATTTTAGGTACCTAAAACAGCATTTTTAGCGACCTAAAAGTTCGAAGTCTAATCATAACAAATAGAAACGTCTTTCAACAAGTAAAACTGGTCTTGTATAAAAATAAGAACAATTTCCTCTAGTTTCAAACTTTATAGAACATTTCTTTAGTTGGAAGTAGTCTTATACCATTGAAAATCCAACGCAGTTTGTTTTGTAATTGTTGGTAGTTTCCTGTTCAAGTACGCTTTAGAGACCAAGTTTGCTATTTGACTGGAGAATAGCACATATCCTGGATTCCATGGCTTCCGTGTGCATGTAAGTATTGCATTTCTCGATCTCGTGTAGCGAAACTAAGAGCAGCTCTCTTGCGAAATCACATATTGTGGGAACGTAATACGCTCGCACAAAAGCAATAGAATAGTGCTCATGAAGTTCCGGAAGCTTACATTTGAAAAAGAAGAAGAAAATTGACTGGGAGCAAAATAGCATAATGTCTGAGTGAATCTTCTGTGACCTGCCGTGGTTTTTCAGAATCTCAAGCACCACAACCCAAACAAACGAATATAACGTGACTACTCTCTTCTTGAAATGCATTATACTGTATTGGGTGAGAAGGTCATTAGTAGGACAAAGCCTTTATTGGCCATAAAATAGTAAAAAAATACAAAATAAAAAGTGCATGTATGTCCTAAAATAGTGAAAAAATGATACAAATTAAAAGAAAACACCAATAAATGTACAATTTTTACTTATAATTCGTTTTTAAAGCAATGAATATTGCTGAAAGCAATATAATGGATGGCAGTATGGATATATGGATATAATGGATATATGAATTTATAATATGAAACACCATTATTTTGTTACTAAAGAAGAAAGTAAATTTATACTATTTGGACACCCTTAGCGAAAAAAAGAATTCTTTCTGAACAGGCATGCCCACCAAATTGCCCGTAGCAAGTTTGTGCCATTTAAAACGAAAGGAAATGATTTTTATTTCTACAAGACAAACTGCTACAGTGTTTAAAATGAACGTGAATTAAAATAAATTATGAGCACTTGGTGGAGATTCTAAAATGTAAACAATTGTCTGTTGTCTGAAAGTAACGATTTACACATGGAAACTCTCCTCTCTACCTCCACTGAAGCATGACCTATAAATGACGAAAATGACCTGAAAATTACCAAAACCTTTCTCTATTCTTTTCATCTCATACTAGTGCTTAAGTGGAAATATAACCCGATATAAGTACCAAAAATGACTTAACTCTTAAAAATAACGAAATATTAAAAATAAAGCAGAGAAATGCAAAAAAAAAAAAATTGCCCTTATTTGATCAATTATTTCGTGGTACACATTGATATATATTCGAGTTATCTTTTAACCTTCGTATAAATAACATGCAAAATCATCAAATGCCCTTCCCTACTCATTGTAAATAACTAACTTAGTATTCCTGTGACCTCGTTTCCAAGAAGAAAACTAAGATCTTCTCCTTTTCTTGAAAGGGAGTAAAAAGCTAAACATCCTTTCACATACGTCGTCGTTTATTACTTCAAGGAACATTAATACTAAATCCGTAGGATCGAGTGATCGCTCGGTCAATAACATAAATTTATTTTATTTTCTCTGTCTCCACCCTAGAGTAAGAATTCTGTTCGAACCTGAAGGTCCATGTAAAATTACACTACTAAAAGTCCTTTGAGCCCAAAAGTATTATTTTCAGGTAAATGTCTATGTTTGTATGTGTCTGCTAAGAAAATGAATAGATAATGATGAAAACACCAAGACTTTTATTTAAATATAAATTCATTATCAAAATCACATGTTAACATTTTTAAATTTATGATGCATTATAATTTTGAAAATTTACACTTTCATTACTTCGTGCCAGTCTATAAAAACTATTATTCGAAAACTAAAAATCAGATGAAAAAAAATTCACATTCGAGAATGACTTCTCTCACTGATGCGACACGAAGCATTCCGAATACTCTCTCCCTCTGTAAGTGAATAAGGAGAAATATCTGTGTGTCGGCAGACAGCTGTATATGCAGATGACCAGTTGCTGTTTTTTTATATGTGGTTTTGTACAATATTTGCCCTCTTTTACACGTCTCTTCTCCCTGCCTTGCTTCGCCATTGCTTTTTCTTTATTTGTAATCGCCTAGAATCTATTTTGCATGCATATTATTCACTAAGAGAGGACATAGACCATGCCTTTTCAGAACATTGTTAACAATGCTCTTGCTAATAAGTCGTAAGTACCTTTCTTTCCAATAAATTCCCTCGTCTTGGCGGAACGTAAAATGTATTCAGGTGTCTTAATTTCTAGATGTAGACGATGAAACTACTTCCACCATTTAAATACCACTAGAGAGCCTCTACATCTAGATTTAATTTCATTTAAGAAATTTTCAGGGTTCATAATGGCTTTGTAGTACTAAGTAATAGCCGCTTAAAACAGCCTTTATGGGGTAACAATCTCGCTTTATTAAATCGACGCTCTCTAATTAAATAGGATCCTCATTTTGGAGTCCCAAACCTCCCTCTTTCACACAAATTAATGCTACTATGAACTACAAGTAAGTGAATCACATCTTATGCACTTCTTTCTATAAAGTCTCCCTAAACCCCTCGGATCATTAGTTTCATACTGTAGGCATATGTATTTCGTCTTTGTTAATAACTAGTGATACGCCATTCCTCATGTGTAAATATTTACTTTTTAATACTGCGTTTTTTTTATAAACTTGCATTTTTTAAAAATTTCATAAAATTGTTTTTGTCGTGACTAATTTTTATTCCACAGAAAAGGTAGAGTATGATCCACAATAATTGAAGGGGTAAGAACCATAATGGGACGAATGCCATATTTTTAAAAGGAGATAATAAAGATTAAAATCTGATGTGAAATTCACAAAACTTCCCCTACCCAAATAAAAGTTAGCCTCTTAGTATGATATAATTATTATGTATGACATTATCTTTATGTAAATTGGTTGTAAAAATTAAGAGAATGTCGTTACCACGTCGTATCGCATCCCAGAAGGATACATAACCCAAATAAAATCTGATTGATGTACACTCGTAAGTGTCTTTACTTTCAGCATGGCCAATACATTTTTCTCACATTACATTCTGATATAGAACAAGAGGCTGTGCAAAGAGCACGTATTCAGAGTGGGTGGCTTATATCTACCCTTCACAAACAAAATCATAAGAGCTAGTTTTGAGAAAATCGTGACAAACGAAATTTTCTTCATGTCAAGTCCCCTTAAAAATAAGAGTAAGTCTTCGTGTCACATCCCTAAAAGGTACCAAATCCAAATAAAAATTTTGATTTCCTACGATTTTCTGTTACAAGATGCTATATTGCAAAGAGCGCGTATTCAGATTGGGTGGCTTATAACTACCCTTCAGAGAATTGTTTAAAAAATATGTTCCAAATAAACGATTTTGCTCTTAGTATAAGAAACCAATGTACAAAATTTAAAGGAAATCGTTAGAGCCGTTTTCGAGAAAATCGCGAAAAACGAAGTAAATAATGTAAAGGCCCCTTAAATATAGGCTAAGAAAAACTTGTCGCCAATTTTCGTGTCACCTGTTCAGAAGGTACCTGACCCAAATACAAAATATTGTTTTCGTTCGATTTTCCGTTCTGAAGGTAGACTGTTCACACACATCCACACAGACAAACACACAATCTGTTTCCGAAAGTAGTATTTTTTGGATTTAGGGGACCTCAAAAGGTGTATTTATGAGACCTCAAAAGGTGTATTTATGAGACCTCAAAAGGTGTATTTATGAGTAATAATCTACTTGGAAATTTTGGTCGAAAACAATACTTCTTCCACCTACAGTACCTATGGTACGGACAGAGGAAGTAAATAGTTAAAATTGTGTATGAACCTAGATTAACCTAGATTTTATACCCGGAAAAATAAAATCGTTGACTCGTTCTCTATATTTCATTTCACCCCAGCTTGATCGCCCTTTTCTGAATATGCTTACTGCTCACCTGGGGTACGTTGTCACCCCATAACATTTTAAAATATTTGGCTCCCCCTCTCATCAGGGTAGTTTAATGTAATATGGTATTTTGATAGCCCCATATGTTTAGATAACTTAGCGCTAGTCATACGTTTTAAAAATGTAAACATATTGCATAGTTCCACTTTTTTTTTACTTGATATTTTAACAGTTCCAGTATCATATTCATAAGCAAGAACCATCCCAAAGCTTGAAATATTTATACCTTTCACTTGTGGAGTAGACCTTTAACACGCTCAGATCGTTACGGTCATATAAATTAGGCATATCTTTATCTAAAACAGCGAGAATGAAAACTGCAAGGCGTTCTTAATTCTCAGAAATACATGGGACACATCTAACATATACTCACCGGAGTATTTGGTCACCCCAATGGTCTTGTAGTGGGAAACGTACTTAATGGAATCCATTTATTCTCTGACTAATGTAAAGACAAGTCATTGTGAAAATTATAGAAGCCTGGGGAAGCTGTAAGTGCTTATGCATGCCAATTGTGCAAAAGAAAACGGAGCCATGTTGGGTAATGAGTTACCCATTTGACTTCCAGAAAGTTTGTTAATACAAAGTAAATACAGTAATTATAATCTTAACAACGATAAAAATTTTTATTGTTCTATTATCCGGGGAGCATTCTAGGGTTAATAACGCAATCATTAAAATTCAGTTAACATTAAACATGAAACCAGTCATGATACAATAGGAATATAAATAGATGAACATCGATATTACATGGCCTGCTGGTAAAACCAATAGAGATATAGTCTACACACTTTATCTTGAGCTGACAAATTCGTGGGTGAGGGGAGCTGATATTGCATGCAATATAAGAGATTGACTATTGCAGAAGGCGGTGAGTTGAAATTGACGTAATTTCTGAAGGGTTGCCAACTACTAGAAAATATAACGTGTGTAGTTTTATGTTGGTTCAGAATGAAACTAAGTGTAGTTCGTAGCAATTTCAATTCTCACTACTATACTAAAGATTTTTTGTTGATGCAAATATTATAGTAGAATATATCGCTGGAGAATTGAATTAAGTAAAATATTTCTTTATACTTTCTCGCACCCAGTCTTCTAAAGCGTGTGATCTTTCCACTAAGCCTATTTGGTTACAGCATTTTACAAGACTATTATATCGAAAGAATTATCAAGAAACATTCATTATAAGCTATGTGTTAATTTGCCACATAATTCTCAGCTCATATATTGAAATAAAACTGCACATAGGCTATAGGCAAATAAACTGGTTCGCATGTTGCTAGTTGCAGATAAGCGTCAATTTTTGAACTCCGGAAGAACGTCAAGCTCACTAGAAAAAACTAAGTAAGATTACTTCCTCGTGATGTTTCTCGGGTAAGGTTAAAAACCGTGTAAAATACTTTTTTCACCGGTACGAATTACCAGCTAGTAAGATATAAAATTCTATTTCGCCTGATTGCTCTGTTTAGACTACCACGCATAACAGTTCTTTAGAAAATTGATCAATATTAACATTTCTTTTACTTTATTGCACTGTAAAGAAAAAAATATTATGATCGTGGCAAAACATCGAAATGTAGTTGATACCGGAAAACATATTTCACTATACTTAGAAACCGTTTGTCTTTCTGTGTGATTGTGGTCATCCAGAGTGGGTAAACGCTTTTTTGGAATTTCAACGGCTTTTGTAGGCCCACCTGAAATATTAAGGTGACTTATTATGACAACTTTTTTGATTCTTTAATTTTTTTGAGGTGAAACTTCTTTAGCCGCGGTTGGGGTAAATCGAGAGCTTGTGTAACGCTCGAAATCGTCACGAAATTAGTGAGGTGTGATGGAACGGACTGCACAGAAAACAATCAACTCAATGATAAGCTTATCCAAAAGTTAAAAATCCAAAAATTCAAAATTAAAAACTATAAAATAAAAAAAATTAAAATATCTAAAAATTCAAAAATCCAAAATTTAAAAAATAAAAATAAAAAATCCAAAATAAAAAAATTAAAAATCCAAAATTAAAAAATCCAAAATTAAAAAATTAAAAAATCCATGTATCCAAAATTTAAAAACAAAAAAATTAAAAATTTTAAATCTAAAATTTAAAAATAAAAAATCAAAAATTAAAATATATAAAATTCCAAAATTAAAAAAATTAAAAGGTCAAAATTTTAAAAATCCAAAATTAAAAGAGTCCAAAAACCCAATATTAAAAAGTCCAACAATCCAAAATTGAAAAATTCCAATAATCCAAAATTGAAAAGAATCCAAAAATTAAAACAAGTTTCACTTCTGTCGCGTGGCGTTCCACGCACATTTTTTTTAATACTGTAAGATTTGTAAGAAGTTGTGAGTTGTTTATTTAAACACAAAGTGATTTTAAAAGAAACTTTATAGGAATAGGTTTTTTGTTTCGAAAGCTAGAATTTTATCTACATAGATATTTTTATGTAGTTTCTGAAATTTTGAAAGAGAGAGCATTCCATCTAGTTGTCAGAAAAGAAGCGTTTAAATAACAATCCCTGTAGATATCGTGGAATGTGAAGTTAAAAAATAAAACTGCATTAACCCAATTCTTCTCTAGCACATTAATATTGGGAGACAGTCTGGTCCGTGTACGTGGCCTGGCGAACAAACTGACTGCTCTGCCTGCAGCTCCTCATATAGGCCACTTGCTGAATACGCATGTGTGAACTAAACAAAATGCGTCTGTGCCCCTTTCTCTATGCTTCATGTTGAACAGCTGATATCAAATAGATACAAATCTTATTATTATAGGGCGCTGAACTACAAGGTCTTAAATCGACTCCAAGTACAGCACATAAACGCAAGAACATGGAATTTTTATTTATTTATTAGGTACAGTAAATTTAGTTACTTATTTATTTTAAATTACATAAAAACATACACATTATACAAAGACCTGAAACCCCGAAAGAGCAGGAGTTCTTTCTCGGGGGCAGTTCCATGCTATATTATTTAAATATAATCTTAACCCAACCCAAAAATTACCTTAAAACTAAATAGACAAAATATTGTGAAACGACAAAAACTGAGAGTAAAGGCATAAAAATAATTATAATAATAAAAAATAAATTATTATGCTTGTAGAAGGTACCAAAATATAAAACCTATTTTTAAAGGGATTAAAATCTAAAAAGTTATATGAGTTTTTTTATTTATTTTAGGGAATTTCGTCTTATTTTTATGGTAATATTGTAATAAGGAGAATCTATAGATTTGATCAATGCTAAATACATTAAAGTCGGAATAGATGAGATCAGTTGAAGATAGGCTTTGCACAAATGAAGTCATAATGACTAAAAAGGGGTAACTATAGTATAAGCTGTTTTCAATTTCTAAGGTATTTTATGTATCGAACATGATACTATAGTGACCTGTATATAAATAAAGTTCAAAGTATATAAATAAAATGTTGCGATTCATTTTATCAGAGAAAGAACATATTGAAATTTACAAATAGAGCAGACAAACTTACAATGTGATAACCGAAAAAAATGTGAACACTACTATGACTATATACAATAAATTACAACTATTATGATACAAATAATATCTCAAATTTTCTATTGCTGCTTTAAGAGCCAGGGAGCCAGGGAAAAAAACTGAACAGTGAAATTCAGGATTTTTTGAAAATTTTGTGCAATAACTGCTTGTACGGACCTAAACTTTTATTTCAAACTTTATTTTGCAGAAATTATCCCAAGAGTAGTTATAAACCATCCCTCTCGTACTGAACAGCGAAGTCTAGGTCCCTCTTGGAGAACATATCACCATTGCGAAAGTAATGTGGCAGATATTCTTGCAAGGCATTTTCCTTCTTTACGCCAGAATGTGAAACTAGAAAATCCTAATGTAATTAATGTAATAATAAAGTAATATGGAAGTCTCACATAATATTTTTTTCATAACTAAAATTATGATTTAAAAAAAAATTCGTTAGAGCTTAGAGTTAGTGAAGATAGCATATTTACATGAAGAGAAAGTATGGGAATAATTTTGATACTAGAATAAGAGGAAAATAGGATGAATTCTATACAGTATGAAAATATTTTAGGAGAAAAGTTCATCTGATATTTGGATTTGAGCCCATGTCTTCAATTTGATGTGCTTAAGCTCTACCAACTGAGCAGGCCAGACATTCACAATGCCAGTTGGAATCTATCTCCTATGACATACTACCCTTAATGATCTACCTCACTGAAATACTACATCAGTAAATTTCTCCTAAAACATTCTCTGGCAATGTTCAACAGAACATTGTTCAACAAAATTTAGTGGTTACACGAATACTTATCTACATTTTTATGTTAATGTACAATAACGGTGGATACCTGGTTACATAATCACTAAATTAATGCGCCTCTTTGACCATTAAGGGTAGTCAGTCATAGGAGAGATATTCCGTCTGAAGCTATTATGAATCGTTCTATGGCTAGTTCGGTTGGTAGAGCATCGGCACTGAAAGTCTAAAATCTTGGGCTTGAATGCTAGTGTCAAAGGATTTTTTCCCTTAAGGGGAGACATACTCGTACAGCTTTCGCTGCTGAAAAATAGGTGAAGTTTCATTATTTTTTTCTCAGGAATGAATTGTTCTGTAGCCTTGTAATCGGGCATGCTCTATATTGATAATTTTCATAAATACAAATATTTCTGAGTGATTCTTTTTCTATCTATTTGTGAAATCATACGAACAACATATTCTAGAATCTTTGGATTATCTGCAGTATAAATATTTTTTTAAATAGTTAATCACTTGTTAATTTTCTTTAGAAATTTTTACATCAGAAATATTAAAAAAAAAACTATTAAAGTTACATCAATAATTCTAGACACTGCTGTTCAATAATATCAAATATACCTGGATGCAAAATTTTACTGCAATATGGTAATTTAATAAACGTTTTAATTATGAGGGAAACGGCACTTCAGTGCACAAAAATTGGCTGCCATTTTGTAATGATAATTACCCATTATCTGTAATAGTTAAATTAATTCTGTAAATAGCATGCAATTTTAGAACTAGTCAATATAGAGCGTGCTAGATTGCAAGGCTACAGAACAATTCATTGCTGAGAAAAAAAAATGAAACTTCACCTATTTTCCAGCATCGAAAACTGTATGTTCCCCCTTAAAATATTCCCATGTAATGTTCAACAGAAACAACATTCTGTGGTTTCATGAATACAAATCTACATAATATATGAGTGCTTAAATAGAGAATGGCTGATTCTTCCGAACTTCATTAAATCATTATGTACGGTTATGGTCGTATAATCTATTCATAACAGGTTATGGAAACAGTTATCGAAGAATTAAACTAGGTCAGGGACTTTGCAACGATACACTATTAAAACTTTTCAAATGTCCTTGTGTGGTAGTTTAAAACATTTATTTATGAATTGTAGAGGTCAATATTTAAAGAATTTACTAGGAAAGTGGGTGACCATGGGGTAGCAGTGTATTATTATAAAAATTTACGTACTAAGCAAGTGTGCGATTTTCCTGGAAAATGGAGATTCCAGAAAAACCCATTCTCTTTGTTTAAATAACGAATTTCTCGAGCCAACCTAAAATTTGCTATGGTATTAACTAACTAGTTTGTGAATCATTATGCTTTATAAATATTGTGTACACAGTTTATATAATTTATGGGTTTGCTCAGGCTTATTAGGACCGCCGGCGTGGTCTTGTGGTTAGCGTCGCTGACTACAGACTACAACCCGGGTTCGATCCCCGGTACCTTCTCGGATTTTTCTGAGGTAGGGAGGTCTGGTAGGGGTGTACTCAGCCTCGTGTTTCAAATTGAGGAGCTGCTTGATAGAGAAGTAGCGGCTCCGGTCATAGAAACTACCAATAACGGCCGTGGGTGTCGACATGCTGACCACATGCCCCCCAATCCTGCCATCTGCCTATAGGTAGATGACGCAACGGTCGGGTGGTAGGCCTTGTTCCTTCGGGGATGTCGCGCCACGGAGTTTTTTTCCAGGCTTATTAGACTTCCTTCAAGAGCACCTTGAACTTTGGGAGGCAAAGGGAAATAGCGCGTTTATTTTTTCACTCGCCCACTTGGAAGATCGAAACGAAAGGAGTACACAAAATATTGTAGCCCGTTTTTTTTAACCCTTTGTCAAAAACCATCTAGTTTATAGACCAAATTATCAAAGCTGAAATAGTTATTTATGCTATTTTGAATTTAAGTTATTAATAGACAGACGATAATAGTTGTAGTATGAATAATAGGGTTCATAGGGGTTGAAATGAAGGAGATGGAAAATTATTTATTTGTACAAAAGAAAAGAGAACCGTAGTGACATCTGGTGATATCCTCAATAATCGCTATAACGTGCTATTTCCTTCATCTTTACTCTTAAACGGGGTTGCACCTTTTTCTACAGCCCATACCGTAAAATGGAACTTTACATGGACGGAGAGATAAATTAAAATGTTATTAAATCCAGTCTAGCACAACGGCACTACACTTTAGACGGGAAAGTTCTGTTTAACAATGTTTACCATTTAAAATAACAACTAATACAATGTGCTATTAAACTCCTTTCATTTCTGAGTCTCTAATTCAAAACAATACTTCAGTAATAAGACTCTTGATAAACAAATGCATGAAGTTATAAGAGGAGTCGTGGAAAAAAGGCAGATACGGGGTTGTATTTGCGGTCTTCAGACTGGTCTGCAAGTCGTAAAAAATTATTTCTCTCCTTCAGTCTATAATACAAACACTATTATTAAATTGTAATTTGTTTTTAAAGTTTGTATTCCGCGAATATATGAGCAGGTCTAGAGGAGGGCTTATCTTAGTTATATAACTTTATTATATTGCACCGCCTAACCGGAAGTAAGCAAATCCGCTATATGAACATCTGTAACGACCTGCTTTCGCATCTAGTTGAAGTTGTTCTTGTCTATCTATTACATTATCTCTTTTGAGAACCAACTCAAGCACATCTTTAATTAGAAATGTGTATTGACGCTATAGCGGAGACGATTCTTAGGTCTTAATTATGATTTATCTTGCTATAAACAGAAACCATGGGAAGTTATAATTGGGTTTGTGTGGGTAAGTACTACACAAGAGTTTGAAATGACTTCTGCTCTCACTGGTAAACTTCCATGTTTATTGACTAATAATTGCTATGCTGCCAGTAAGCTGGAGAGGGATGTAACTTGATAAAAATATAAATCCTATACGTTACAAAGAGTTTCTTAAAGTTCCTTTTTGTGTGTTACGCATAAACAATACTGTTTAAAATTCTTATATTATGTAAGGAACACCTTAAGGCTTGGCAAGAGTTTAAGTATCGTTGAAAAACTTCCGAATCACTCGTTGAAGCAGCTTTTAGTAGGCCTATCTTATTTCATTGTGCCTGAAAGGGTCAGATTCTTATATCTAAAGACCTGGGATTTATGGCTAAAGTCCTTCCCGTAGAACCTGTGCTGAAAATTTTTTACTAAGTACGGAGGATAATTTCTGTATCCGACTTCGAATAATAATAATAATAATAATAATAATAATAATAATAATAATAATAATAATAATAATAATATTTAACCTGGAGAAAGTTAAGACCGTACAACTTCATCTACAATGTTTGGAATATCTAAAGTATATTTTAAAACTACATTTATGAACAGTATTTTTTTAATTTTCTTTCACATTAAAATATTTTTAGAAAAAAATACTATTGTTTAAATAAATGACTGTAGATAATGTTCATAAGAATTGAGGCTTTCTCGGCGCTGATTATTAATAATGGTTTCACGGGCTATAAGCCGAGTTTTCCAAGAAAGTTTCCAAGTTTCAAAGCTTTCAGTAGCTGACATCTCTACGGCTTTCCTCAGGGAAATGAGTATGGAGTTAGGAATGAGAGAGCTAATATATGATTTATAGAGTGAAAATTATATTTTGTGATTGGGGAAATAGGTTGGAGTATACCGATCAATCAGAGTGAAGGATAATGTAGATAATGTTATTCATATTATATCAACAAATAGAAAGAATAAACAATCATTCAGAAATACATTTCGGGGTATTATCACGGAAACGGCATTTCAGTTCACGAAACGTGGCTGTAACGATAACACCCGTAACTATAAAAGTTTGATTAATTTTTAAAATAGTTTGCAACAGTATGCAATAAAGCGCATATCACATTATGGGGTAGTAGAGCAATTCATTGCTGATGAAAAATGAATTTAACTACTTCTCAATAGCCAAACCTGTACATCTCCCTTTAAATTTCTTCTTTTATGGAAAATCTTTCATAACTCTCAAAGGAAAAAAATTAAACAAGCACTTTTGACTATATTGAAATTACACCACTGTATAATTTTAAGTATTTCTCGAGAGCTGTAAATGAGAGGCTTGGAGATACATTAATGCATCAAGAGGGATTTCACGGGAGCGATTGGAGAAGATAAGGGAAAATGATATAATCTCTCAGTAGTTCCTCAGTTATGGTGTCTTTAAAATTAGCAATCCACTTCTACAGCGTAATTAGCACTGTTCAAACTTATCAAGAGTAACAACACGAGTTTAGAAATTTTCAAACTTCTTAACATGACTATGTTTTATCTCTCTCTCTCCCTTTCTTATTTTCTCTTTCCCCTTGTAGTTACTCTTCGTCGTCTTTTGCTGGGTAAAAACTTTTGCCAAACGCTTATGTTTCAGCTCTTGAAATTGTTTCTTCTTGTTGGAGGGGCAAAGAAACTTTATGCACAACAGCTGCGAGCCTCCATTCCTTTTTCGCCCCAGTTGGCTTCGGGTTTTGTTGTAAGTTATTACTCCATGCTGCCGATATTTTGTGTGGTTTTGCTGTAATAACCCTATAGGACTTGGGTGCACATAGAAACAACACAACCGATGCGTTGCTGAAGTTGCGAATATTGCAAGTTTCTACTCATTAAGGTAATGGGTATTGTCACTGAATGCTTTTATCGTCCATTGTCCCGTCGATTACAGTTAAAAGTAAGCTCCATCACTAACTCAGTAATGTCGTTGCCTGTCGGATTTATTCTCCCTTCGATTGAAGAATCTGTGTAATGTATATAGATCGTTGAATAGTTTGCTTAATACACGTTTTATCATGTTTTAAAATTCCACTCACACGCCGTGTGTTTGATATTGACCAATAACGTTTAGCAATTCCTCGGATATAGACCAATCACGGCCGTTTATCTTACAATATTCTTGTAAGAATCGCGAGGATGTCCTTTTATCGGATAAAATCGTCTGTTCGTTGCTGGACACGTAAGAATCAGTGTGCATTGTGCAGTGACTAATAAGTCACACACTGCCATTAAAAAGCACGAAAACAGATTATTTTATACAACATAACTTGTTTGGAAATTGAAGTAATAGAATTGTACATTGATTAAAAAACACAATTTCGATTCGGTGCAAGCCAGTTCGTGTGCTTTTATTCTGTTCTGCTGTTAGCTTCCCTGAATCAGGCTAACTATGTCTTATATGCACAATTGGTAGAACTAGTGACAACATGGTAACTCGAATCGATTCATGGATGGTTGATTCATAGTAGGGCGTGAACTTGCAGCTGTTAGTTTTGTTTTTATACAGCAAAGCACGAAAGTAATTATTATTTGTGTAATCCGTTTACATTTTTATTCATGGAATAGTCTTAATAAATCCAACGTGAGTTGACGGGTTTCATCACATAAATTCGTCTATCGATAATCTCGTCAACTCTCGTGGGATTATCTATGAGAGTAATACCAGAATCACCATAGGCCTATGTTTTGGCATGTACACAGTCATAGCACGGACATATATAGTTCTCTTATTAAGGGCCAGAATGGTACTTTCTGAGAATGTGTGGTGCATGGAAAAATGTCTGTCCTGACTGTCTATCGTGTGTCTGTAAGCGCCATAACTCAAATACACTTTATCGGATTTTCATGAAACTTAGTGTACGCATTTATATCGTCCATGGGACAAAGCGTATTGATTTTGGACCAAATCGTTTGACTGATACCGGAGTAATGCCCAATTTAGTGCCTATTTTAATGGTAATGGAATTTATCAAATACAATTCAGTTATCATGACAACATATTGTTTTATAATATTCATATACGACTTTGGAAGTTGCAATACAGTTAGATTTGACAAATAGCACTACCCATATATTCCTTCACATATTCTTATCAAATTTTAGACCTTTGTTCTTTCGTAAGCCCTGTTTAATGAATCGATTTATAGTTTAACTCGGAAATCGATTACAAAAATAACTTATTATAATTGCAATTATCATTGATTAAACTAAAGCGTTCTGGCACTTTGCTGTATCAGTTTACCTGATTTTATTTCTGTTGTATTAAAATCACTTAATTGATTCCTTACTTAACTGTTACAGTAATTTATCATCTGTGCATTTCGTGGTGGGCTATTAAATGTTGACTACATTTCTTTTGTATTTAGTTCTGAACTAGTATAGGCTATTACTTAATTAGCACAATAAGGCATCCTCTCGATACTAAGTACCCATCCTTTTATGAACCAGGCATTCAATACTAAGTACTCGTCTTTTATAACTAGTGCTAGGTCAAGAGGCCAATATGTTTGAAAAATAATACTCTGGAATGTAGTAATAATAGATAATTTCATTTACAATTATGAAAAACACGAGACCTTCCTTTCCACACAACCAAGATAAAAAACATAGACTACAAAACAAACAATCAAAATATTCTTAAAATGAACATTCTACCAACGATTTCCAATAGTTTACTGATTTTATTTATGAATTCATACCCTCTCAACATTTTCAAAGAGTTAACCAGTTTCCCCCCCTGTTTTTCTCCAGCGTTGCTCCAATGGAATATATTTCTCCTAAAATATTGTAATGCTGATTCCTGTACAGATCTAAGAGTAATTCATTTTCTTTCCAGAATAAATCTTAACGTAAATCAACAATGGTCACGTATGGATAAGACACTGCCTAGATATTCTACCACCTGATTAGAATATAAATAGGTGAATATATTGTAGGATGTGATAAAACCAAATTCGAGCAAAGACTGAGTAAATCAGGTCTGTGAATGGCTAATTTCAGGCTCATTCTTGTACTAAATGTTATTGGTCCAAATCGAAAGAGATATGCATGAACTAAATAGCCATAGTATTTCCTATGATAACGCATATTTTATGTATATGTAGAGAAAAAAAACGGGCCGACTCTTGTAGCTGAATATAATATAATTTGTATTAGTATTTTATAATAATATTAATAATTACTATATTCAGTTATAAAAGAATACCATTAGAAACCATATTCTTGGTTTCGAAATGGGCCAAGTCAACAGTCGACACTAGAACAAATTTCAATACATTCCCTGCTATCCTGTGAATGCCGCTAGGCATGCGCAGTGGCTCTTATCGGCATATCGGTCCGCTTTTTTCCCCTACCTGTACATAAAAATGTTGAAATAAAAACTATGAACATTAATAATGAGACATGCTAGTTGCGTACGTTCACCATGGAAACAGACCGAGTAGTTTATTTGTCGTATGAGTATTTGTGTGTTCAACTCGGATGAGTGTTATTTTGTGTTGTTTTCTATGCATGCTGTAGTCGGGTTGTATGGTTAGCAACCACACAAACTCCAGCTAAAGTGCAACTGGATGACAGAGATTTCAACTCGCTCTAATTAGGGTATCAGATGCAGTCCAAGCTTGCTTTTGTTATAATCTCCTCATGATACATGAAACAATAGTCGGCTCCGCGATGGACCGATCACAATTCATTGATAATTACGGTCTCTGATAACTGAACTGTGTACGACTTTATATGACGAGAAGGGTTTATGAAGTGTGATACCCAATATCTATGAAATTACTAGGATTACAGAATTGAGTTGGTTCTATTATTGACTCCGGATGGTGACCCACACAAGCGATAATTCTAATGTCAGCATGTCGTCTTTTCATACAAGTATCTTGGACATCACTGCTGTTTCATATAAGGGGACTGAAAAACATTCAATTGCATAGAAATATAGGGAATGAGTCTTCCTTGTTGACAAAAATTGCAGCAGATGCTAGTGCATGAACCGTATGAGCAGGAAAGTTTAATACCAATCGCTGTCAGCTCATTAACATTCAATTATTTTCATTTTCTAATTGAGCTATTGTTTATCTGTAATAATGTCAATTCTTCCACCTGTTCTCAGTTATAATATATTAGTTATAGAATCTATTTTAAACTAGGTCTTGTTATAAAATCATTATGAACACATAAGTTACTTGTCTAAAATATTAACGCTTCTATCATGCTATTATAGGTATGTTTATTCTAAAGTAAAATATAACATTATTGGTTGGAAAGCAGCGAATCAATTCCACATAAACAAAATCTTTTGCCCTTCAAAAATGTATAATACGTACCATTTATAATGCTAAGCCTCTCGATTCCTGCAAACCATTATTTAAAACTCACAAGATGATCCATTGCCATGTATAATTATTTTTGAAGCCGCGCTTTCTTCTTATTCTCATAGACAACTTTTCAAAATTAATTCTGACTACCATTCTTACAACACGCGACATAAAAACAGCATCGCACAGTGGAAACACTCTTTCCATTTTCGAATCGTGTCCCTGCTACTTATGTTCTAATATATTTCAGTTCCTTCTTATATCACATCACAAAAATCAGACATTTCATTTAAGAGAAGCCTCAGATCCTTTCTTTTAGCAAACTGTTTTTATAACATAAACGAATTGTATTCTTTGTGAATTTGTATATTTTTCCCTTCAAATTATCATTCAATTGAATTTTAGATTAACAAGAATAAATTATACTCATTCACTGATTATTTTTTCATGTAGCTACAGTAAGCATATCAATTTAAAATATGCAATTGTATAATGGTAGGCTATTATGTATAAGTAAAATGTAAAATGTTGAAAATATTGTGATATTAATATTATTTTATATTCCACATTATATATTTTAAGGGTAATTTAGTAAATTTAAATGTATTACATCTTAAGAAATGTATTTATAAGTATTGGTATAATGAAAAGCACTGTACTATATAAGCAAATAAACTAAGTGATATGTATTAACAATAAGAAGTCCTGATAACGAACAATAAAAATTCCTTTGAAATGTTAAAACTTGGTCATAACTTCCAAAAAGTCTTAAGTTAAAATGATAGCAGTAGTCTTCGTTCATTACGATACATGTGTGGAGTTTAACGAAGACTACAGCTGCAACCTGTCGCGGCACCAAGACATATTTTCCATCACGTGACATTAGAAGCTAAATACGCTATTGAAAAAGGCAGTCAATTATTTTCTTCAAATGATGTGATATTTAGTTTCCGTAAGAAATATTTTCATGGTAGAAAACCGATGCAGCTTTAAATCAAGTGGTCAAGACAGAATAAAAATGAGAGAGCCTCGCTTGCCACTGGCGTCAAAGGAAGGATACTGTCAAAAATAAATTAATTTAAGGAGAAATGCCCGAGTATCCACTTATAAACACCCTTTAAGGAGGTAGGGTTGGGGCTGTGGTGACAAAGTGTAGTACAGTGAGGCGTAACCGCTGTACAGAACTGTCCCATGTAGTTACTTGTAGAGTGTGACAGGCCACTTCTGCAGCGCCGACCACTTCGTTAAACTTCGCTTGTTTGCTTCTGCCAGCTGCCTGCTTCCAGACCAGCTCAATATAGGCTACTACTAAAATTCCAAACCTTGCGAAATACATCATAAGAGCGCTGAAAGACGTCAACTGTAATAGGAACGTAACCTTCAAAAAGTCCGTACTACAACACTCATATTGAAGATAATGTAACCATAGTAGCAATAACAACTAAAGAAAGGCATTTAGTAACTATAAAATAGTGAAAATGTAAAATAAAAAATTCATTTTTGCCCTAAAAATAGTTAAAATTTAAAAACATTAATTTTTGCCCTAAAAATAGTTTTAGAAGACACAAAATTAAAAAAAGACCAGTAAATTATCATTTGTTACTTAGAATTAATTTTTGTAGAAGTAATAGTTTATTTTATAGAGCGATTTAACTAATGACAATGATTTACATTTAAATTTATAATATACTAGCAGGTGTTCTCGTTTCACCCGCGATAATTAATCCGAAGATTAAAAATTAAAAGCAAAAAAATTAAAACATTATATTTACTAACACTTAAACGCGAATCATTCATAAACTAAACGATTGGCAGTTACCCAACGAAACAGCTAAAAATCCAGCTTCGGAGTGCCTTCCACGATCAAAAAGCGCATCTATTGAATTTGACATTATAAACAAACGAATCGACCAGGTTGAACTCACAGAATCGAAACGATCAAAAATTCCATGGTATCTTTTGAAAAAATCACGATACTTTTATTTCCAAGTTATGACAAAAAGGCAAAGTCACCTGCAATTGATTTGGCAATTGAAATGTATTACCGAAAACTCATTTTTCCAAAGCGAAAAAAATTCACGTTTTCTGCCAGTTTTTCACTCATAACTGGAGAACGAAAGCTAAAATTGTAGATCTGACTTCGAAGGGGAATATACACCGCTGTCGTTTATGTAAGACATTTCATTAAAACATTCTATACTGTGCAACATAATTGAATGAAATTTTGTACACTAATGGGTCAATTTATGACTTTTAATGTTATTTATAATAAAATTAAATCTGGGTTATATTCAGCCTAGCAGTAAGGGAATATACGTTTTCGCTTTATGAATCAAATCATGTCACAAAAAACATGATTTAAAAAATATTATTAAGCTAATTGGCCTCAATGTTTTGTTCTAGTATTTAAGATCCAAGGCCAGTAGCTAAACCACGCTCAAACTTAGTAGGTGCAATCAGATAACTTTTACATTTTTTTTAACTTACTTTAAGAAAAAAAATTGCACTGCCTATAGAGACTAAAAATTGTTATTTGGCAATATAACTTTTTTTTAAGGTTTAGCTTCTAAAGCATAATAAACAAAGTGAGGCTGCAAAATTTCATGAAAATTGTACCAATAATTTTAGAAAAATTATGTTTAACGTTGCAAAAAAAATAAGGGAATTCTAGTTAAAAATTAGAAATGATGATGATGATGATGAAGTGTTCGGCTCAGAGACCGGTTCTGCCCTGGGACCAAAAGTTTTTTTTTTGGGGGGGGGGAACTAGGCCGGATGATACCGCATAGGGTGGCCATGTCCTTTCGGGAATGAGGACACAGCAGCCAGTCCTGACCAAGGAAGGAAACTTTAAGCCAGATCTCTGTAAAATCCCCGATTCGGCCGGGAATCGATCCCGGGCCACCCAGGTGGCTGGCAGTCACACCTCACCAACGGTGGCGGACATTAGAGAGTAAGTTAAACATACCACACATTATCTGACGTTTGTATCTCTGAAAAAAGAGCTAATTTTGATATAAAACTTCACAGGCAGACAGATAGTTTTTATGTGTGCATAAATTTGACAGGCCTATGTCTGCAGATTCACCAGCATGTAAAAGAACTCTGCGGGACAAAATTCCGGTACGCAGTCGACCGTCACAAGCCTAAGTTGCAGTACAATCATGTCATTAAATATTACTTATACATACCCTAATTAATTTGCCATTTCTGTTATTTGAATTTGTAGAATCAGAGGTTTAAATTTGTAATAAGTAGTACTGAAAAATTGAAATAACTGTGTGCAGAGGAGAAGCATAATCTGTTAATCTGTTATTCATTAATTAATGTTTGTATTTTTAAAAAAATATGAACTTAGCAGAATAAAATAATAGCAGATTACGTCCTGGTTTATTAACCTAGATATCAGGACATAATATGATATGATATATTTATTGTACCAAGAAAATTACAAAAGAGTCTACTGGAGCCGACACTTGTCATTTTATCAATAAGTTAGATATCTTTAAAACACAATGACATTTTTTAATTAGAGGAATGTGTAGTCATATAGTCGGTGCTGCTAAATTGCACATAAACTCATTTCCTTCTCTATAAAAAGAGAAAGAGGAAGGACGTAATATGCAAATTTTATTTTATGATTTTAATTTAATTTTTTATTTTATTTTATATTTTATTATTTTACTGTTGGTACTTATCCCAATTTGCTTTATAAATATAATCCAAATATTATCGAAACTAATATAATTCTTTAATAACCTTAGATATCTCACGGCGAATGGGTAGTAAACGTTATTGGTACCCATGGCATAATTATCATCCATGAAAACACGTTTTACGGAAATTTGCCTGGAGTGCTATGCAATCCAGAGTTTCCGACTGGATCAGTATGACATATATTGACAAGTTTTATCCTGAATCTAAATTTGATTGGAACTGAAATTACATTAATAGTATTTCGGTATCTAGTGATCAGGAAAATGTCAGTGAATTGATTAATTGGTTCGATACTGTTAAGCTAATTTGAATGTGTCGGTAGACACAAAACAAAAACATATGAACGTCATTACATAGCCATGCTGATATTTCCGATGTATTGCTGACAATGCGCGATTCGATTCGCAGGCGCCCAAACATTTATTACTTTGAAATGTTTCCACTGGGGGAAATGAGACCAGTAACTTACAGTAGGGATATGTGAGTCGTTAAATGCATCAGTCCCTTCCTATGCTGCCATATTTCATTTTTTTCGTCTATTGCAATATTGCTTTTGTGGTGTATCACCCCGTGTTTTATTTCAAGTAATTGCCAAGTTAGTATTTGTCACACCATTGATTGGATTTATTTAAGAGTCAACTGACGTTACAGGTACTATAATTTTCGATTGGAGTATTTGTTTGGTGTTATTTTCGATCATTGTGTTTTCATGATTTACAGTGACCATGATGCAGTTAGCTTAGTCAGTAAAACGTTGTTAAAATTCTTGTTATAAATCACGAGCTTATACTATCATGCCTGCCGTGCAAAAATTCTGAGGTACCGGGGATCGATCCCGGGTCTGCGGATCCGTAGCCATCGCCTCTAACCTCATATTTTTGGAATGTATGACTTTATTTTTCTCAACTTCAGAATTTCATTATAACATTTCCACTAAGCTTTTTTATACTTTCTCTAACCGTGCCATAAATAATATAGGTAGAAGAAGTAGGCATAGCCTGTTGTATTTCACCCTGAAATTTGAAGTCTAGTATCCATTATTAGGCTAATACGTGTTTCCCCTCAATAAAAAAAATCATACGACTTCATATCTCGTCATATAACACTCATACATATATATATATATATATATATAAATATTTGGGTTACATATCTTCTATGGATGTGTCTCAAATCAGATAGGCGACACATCTCTCTAACTTTTGTTACTACTTTGAAAGAAGAAAATGTAATTTTTCTTTAATTGATTAAAATTATCACATGATTTTTTTTCAGTATTGTATACCAGGAGCTTATCCTATGACCTAACATTTTATAACAGTTCTTCAAGTTTCCTTTAAGAATGGATTGCTATAAGAAATTCATCGTTTGTATTAACTCAGGTTTTATATCTTGCATAGGGAACAGTACATATTAACATTCATTCCCTGCAAATATAGCCTCTCTTTATCCTAATTTGAACTGAGAAGGTTGATTTCTACAACGTGCATTGCAAATGCTAAGAGTAGAAAAGTTGGGCGTGTGTAACACGAGTTTCCCCCTAATTTTGACGAACTTTGTGACAGGAAATCAGCCTAATGAAACATTTGAATATTTATTTTTAAATTAATTTATGTAATTTAAATTTCCACATGTTTCGCATTATAATGTAAAATTCTAGTTAACGGAGGGGAAATTCATTGTGAGAAGTGAAACAGTTTTCCTTCTTGCCCCTAATCTGAAATGAGAATTCTTAGGTTGAATACACAGTCATGGACATAAGTTTTCCTGATCTTTCCATATCTTATGTACTAACAATGAGCAGGTATTACGCAGTTGTTTCACAATTAAATTCGTTGTGATGAAAATGTCTAGTGGGAACAGTAAAAGCAGAAATATAGTGTGACCGTTTCTGAATGATTTTTGCGAAGCACTTTGTTTAAAAAAAATTAAACATGTCTTTCAACATTACTGAAAAATAAATTATTTATTGAGATAAAATAAATTATCTAAGAAGAAAACAAGTTGATTGCTTTTATGATTATTTGTTTTGCAACTTAAACCAGTGTCCGTCACCTGTGTGCTGGAATTTTGTCCCGCGGGAGTTCTTTTAATTGCCTGAAAATATACAGACATGAGCCTCTCACAATTATGCACGCTGAAGTATTCCATCGAAGTAGGCCGTGATCGAACCAGCGAACTTCGTCACAAAAAGCCAGCGCCATACTGACTGCTCCACCCAAGCTTCATATTATTACCTTAGCCCATATTTTAGTTGTTAATAGAGAAAGGAATGTTAGGCAATAAATTAAAAACAAGTCATGGTTCTATAAAATAACTTTCTTTAAATGAATTCACACATACGGTTGCACATACAAAGGGTTTTCTACAGAAATGGTATTCATGATACTTCCATACTTAGATAGTCTACTGACAATACCAAATTCAGGGAGGATTATAATTCCTGTCAGTAACTTGTATTAATACCTAAGTCTAGAGTAACTCCCTTAAGAACTTCACCTCAGGTGGACCTTAGAGCCATTATGGGGCTCCGTTGGAGTTTGAAGTTATAGTGGCTGTTTTTAAGTTTCTCGTGAAAGTTTCAAGTGTTAAGAGACAAGTAATATTAAGCAAGTCCGATACGTGAGTGGCAGTCTTTATTATATACTCTGCTGGCCCTCGTGTGTCTGCGAAGTGTTAGTACCTCCTTTAGTGTCAAGTTTGTTCAGAGACGTCCTATTGTAGCCTGTTCTTTAATTATCTAAGAACTGGTTACATGTGTAGTCACTCTACAATTTGCTTAGTGAATGTATTAAAACTATTTTAGAAGTTGAATTATAAGATCCATAACTTAATATGGACATTTGAAACTTCATCTTTGGGGCAAATTGACTTTATGGTATTTGGGATGGTCTTTCAGCTCACACAATTTATTTTAATTTTATTTTATTTATCTAATCTATTTTTTTTCGTGATGGAAACCTAAATTTCCTGCAACCACTGCAACCTAACCAACCTGCGTCTTCTACCTTCTTTGCAGTCCATATGCGCCATTGTATCACCATATAGCTTTTGATATATTTTATTATCATTCTAGACTGGAATATAATCATATTTGCTAACTTAATTTTACCATTTTAATCTTATCTACCGTTTGTTTCCTTTTTATTTCTTAATTTGGAATTATTATTTCATTCATCCAGCAACTAAGTATGATGTAACTAGTGCGCATGGGCTAAATAATGTATCGATCGCCACCGAGATTAAAATATTCTTGAAACTTGGCAATCTTGTACAGCTCTTAGCTACTAATTATATTTCACGTAAGTAATATTTTTATTATTAACTTTTGTCGAAAAATAGTATGCAATACACAAACGATAAGCGCATAATAGACACATATTCTCTAAGATCTGAGTAAACATGATTTTTACTACATTTATATTAAACAAATGCTCCTAAATGTGTTTAATATCTATTTTTATTTTTTTCTTTAACCCATCCTGTGCATTTTTAAGAATATATATTTTGCTTATGCATTAAATAAACTTCTGTGACCGAGCGAAATGGCCGAGATGGTAACGTCTTGGACTCGTATTCGGGAGGCCCCTGGTTCAAAACCCGTGACCGATCAATTTGACAAGGGTTTTTTCATGGTTTCCCCAGTCGTAAAGGCAGATACCGAATTGGATATTTATTTACCACAACTCATCTTCCTTATTTCATCCTGTATCATATTAATAAAATTAATTTCAAGTGAAATTTACTGATGCCATAAAACACACCAAAATCGAAAAAATTTGAGCTTCAATAGTGCATGACCTGCTGGTAAAGCCTACACACAGAACTTGAACTCCTGATATTGCCTTGATGTTCGAAGGAGTATAAATAAAGCTGAGTTAAAAATGATTACGCGTTATCTTACATTTTTCATAGTAATACTGTTTTCGTTTATGATATATATTAAGTCATGAGTTTCGTTTATGATATATATTAAGTCATGAGTTTCCTTTGGTGATTGGAAATAATTCATTAAAACAGCTTCTGTCAGTATTGGCAGGAATTGCTTTAGAATATGTATTGGCCCAGGAATAAAACCTAGCAAACTTGTTTAATTGCGAATGAAACATCGGTCGAATAGTGCGGCAATACGCTATGAAAAGGGGGTGAGTAGGATGCTGGGGAGGCGGAGGGAAACGTATGGAAATGAAGCATTTCGCAATGGCAGCCGTGATAGTCATATTCAAGCCTGAGGGACGTTTAACAGAAGTGTCCAATTTGGTTTTGCAGAAATGTCAATACAGTGCCGATTTCATTTGATTGAAATGTTCTGCAATGGGATGCATTGGCCCGGCTAAAAACTGCTTTATCTGTTGCCAACGCCATAGGAGCCATTAAAATTCAATGGTCAAGCTATTCATATTGCTGACGCCATAGACAGAGGAGCTAGTACATGACGATTCGGTATTGAAGACCAAAGTAAATGATGTACACAGAACAGTTCCATTATAACTATTAAGAGTTGACGGTGCTGTTTATTCCTAGTGTGGAATGGCTTATATTCTGATATGATACATTGGACAATTAGAATATCAAAGTAAATATTAAAATATTACTGAAAGGTGGAGACACCAAGAAATGTTTCTAATATAACTAGTGCTTCCAAGATTTGTACAGAAATGTTTTACGCATTCTCGCATGTACATAGTACCTATATAGAAAGAATAGTGATCGTGACAAAAATAGCAAACTAGGTAACACGGGGAAGACATGCTTCAGCATGCCTAGAAGCCCTATCATTTAATATATATTTTTCTGGATCATGACTTAGACTATTGCTACTGTCTCTATATTTTGGATTATATTACAAAAATGTTATTTTTCACGATAACTTTTTTTATAAATGTTGATTTAAAGAATTGAAATTATGTAAGTTCCTAATTAAACCTTTGACAGCTGTATCAGTCACATGACAATGTGTTTTATAGTTATATTTCCCAATTAAACTTCAGCACTTACATGAATTAATCTAACTATCTTTTACCTGGAAAGCAAGTCTTGTGCTTTATTTCTTTCAGCTCATGTTGGTTTAAGAAAGAACAGATAAAAGAAAATATTGTTCGTTTGTTTGCCTTCAAAGAAAGAAGTTGTAATCCACCTTTCTCTAGAGTGGTTGAGGAAAAAGAATGGTGAAGATTAGGAGGGGGTATGAAAGAATAAGTAGTTACTTCAGGGCAAGGAAAAGGATGAAATTAATTCTAAGAAGGAAAGGCAAAAGAAAAAGGGCAAATATTGGAACTTTCTATAAGCTAGTCGTCGACAGACATATCTTAAGGGGTTATAACTCCCCGACCACGCTCTAGCATTTGAAAATATAGTCGTCTTAAAGGAAAAAGTAGACTAATGTCATTCTGAATTACTTGCTGGAAAATTACTGCTAGGGTAAAAATGGTGGACTCCAATCCATTGTTTCACTGCTTTCTTTTCTTTTCTTTTCTGCCCATGTATTTGAACTTAATTGGTGTATGTGAAGTGCTTTCAAAGTAGACTGAAAGCAATGTTCTTATTATTGAAAGAAAATGCAAATTGTTATTTTATTATGTTTGTGTGTATTATATTTTATTTTAGATCGTATCCAAATTAATAGATTCCGAGCATCAAATACTGCAATGCAATGCATACGGATATTAATATCAATTTCTGTGGTAGGATACTTTAAAGAAAAATTAATGAGAAAATAACAAAATATCTGTAAAGCTGAAGACACTTAATGTTCATTGTCTTGGTAATTACCTAGTATAGAGGAAATTGAAGAAATTTGTGCGACTAATAGCGGAAAGTGAAGTTTCGGATCAAACGTTTTTTTTTTCAAATATTAAAACAGGTTCCCTAAATGATTTCCGGCATTCTTATTGCATGCACAAATATGCCTATAGGTTCAGCCGTTCAGAAATTCAAATTCCCATTTACGATGGCCATGAACGGTTCTTTGTGACCGAAACTTTAAATTTTATAGACATAATTTCTTATGGATTATCTTGATCGTGTGAATTGTGTATCATATTTCAGGCGTTATGGTGTTTACTAAGGTCAAAGTCCTTAAGCAAGTAACAACATTTTGCAACTGAAATATTTGAATATCCTCGGTTTGAAGTTGTGTTTTTTAATTCCCAGATTATCAATTCTTCTGGACGTGAAGAAGGCGATAAAGCTTAAAATGAAGAAAAATCAAACGTTGACATGACTTTTATTTGAGAAGCCACAATCATATAACTAGTACAGCATGTTATTCACATAATTAATGATGTAGGAATTATTGAGCACTTTAGGAAAATGCTCGGCTTTATCCAGATGAAAGGCCTCAGAGCTAAGGTTGACCGAATGCTTGAAAATTAACCATGACACGACTGATAACCCTTGGAGCCATAATTATGTCTGTCTACGGTTAATCAGCACAAAAAACCCAATAACTACAAGGGCAGTCCGTAAAGTCAGTTTCCGTAAGGTCGTTTACAGAAACAAAACACAATTTCGTGGAAATGTTTATTGCAACGGATACAGCAAGTGTTCAGCAATTTTTCAACGTATTCGCCACCGGAATTGAGACATTTTTCATTACCTGGGATTTAAATCAGTGGGAGCGAGATCCGGGCTGTATGGTGAATGTTTAAACACCTCCCAGTCGAACTTCTAAGAGTCTTGCTGGGAGGTGTTTAAAAATCCACCCTACAGCTCGGATCTCGCTCCCATTGATTTCCATAATTTCCTACACCTCAAGAAATAACAGAGAATGACAAAGAGGCGGACATGGTTGCCATACAATGGTTTAAATCCCAGGTGGCAGACTTCTCCGACACAGGTATTCAAATGTTGGTCCCAGGAAACGTTTTGTTTCTGTAAACGGCCACAGGGAAACTTACTTTATAGACGGCACTCATACAGATAAAGTTCAGTTAATTATGTTATTACGTTATCCACTTATTTCTCTCAGCTCTAATTTCAACCCGTGAATGTTGAAATTTCATAATGTAATGTGTAAATGGCGTTAGCTGAATAACTCGGCTGATTATGCAGGCTAGCTTAAATAATAGATTCGAACGATGTATAGTTCAGTATGTATACAGAAATACGCTGTTCTGGAACTCCAGCATTTTAACAGAAGTGGTTTGGGAACCACTCATTTGTCAGGTCGATAGAAGAATCTTCCTTTTAGCCTCAATTGCTGGGATTCCTCTATCTGTAATATTGTCTCACATCGCCCGTTGCAGTTTCTTTTCATCAGCCTCCAGTCACCCTTTCCCTTCTTCCGGCAAGTGGATTGATTAGAAGCGAGAGAAAAAATCGCAGCTTCCCCCTTGAATTGCCTGCTCCTCAGCCCGCTGGACTCCACGGTGCTGCAGGTTGCGTTCGATACAGCCGGAAGCAGTCATCCGTACAGTTCCTCAATAGTCTCTTTCATGGGCCCTGCTGCCTAACATTTATAAATTGCAATTGGCATTCTTGCTCCCCAGTTACAGCGAAGTCTTGAAGCTTAACCTACGATTAAATGGAGTAGCTTGAATATACGATATTGAAGAAAAATAGCTAATAAAAGAGAACTTTTCACTTTCAGGATTTCAGGATATACAGCTTTGGATGTTTGAAATAGGTTAAATTAATTATTTTTTTCCTTATAAATGAATTGCTCTTCAAAACCTTGTAATCTTACATGCTCTTTATTGGCTACACCTACACATGCATACTATTGTCAGAAGTACTAAACTCGTATAGTTACAGGTAATTATCATAGGTGATCCCACGAGACTTGGCGAATTTATCTGATGAAACTCGTCAACTCGAGTTGGATTTATTAAGACATTCCCATGAATAAAACTGTAACAGATTATACAAATAATAATTACTTTCGTGCTTTGTTGTAGAAAAACAAAACTAACAGCTCCGAGATCACGGCATACTATGAATCGATTCGAGTTACCATGTCCATGTTGTGGCCAATGCTACCAATTGTGCATATAAGTAGTTAACTTCATTCAGGTAAGCTAACAGCAGAACAGAATAAAACCACACGAACTGGTTTGCACCGAATTGAAATTGTATTTTTATTCAATGTACATTTATGTCTAAGTGTCCTAACATTCCATGTTCCTATTTTAAGCTGCTGTCTTCTATTGTTTGTTCTTTCAATATCGATCACACCCCCTGAAACACTTCCCGCCCGGAGATCCGACTGGGGAAGTATTTTACCTCCGGAATATTTTGCTTCAGGAGCAGCCATCATATTCGCTAATCCCAAGTGTCTTCGAAGGTTCTGAGTAGAGTGGGTGAGAAGAAGTCAATCATACACACAATTCGTCAGAGGAAAGCAAACTGGGTTGGGAACATTCTCAGAAGGAACTGCTTATTACATGATGTCGTAGAAGGAAGATTGGAGGGTACAACTAGACTTGGAAGAAGAAGAATTCAGCTGTTGGACGATTTAAGGGAAAAGCGGAAATATTGGATGCTGAAGGAGGAAGCAGAGGATAGACAGTTTTGGAAAACAAAATTCGCGTACCAAGTTTGAAAACCTGCCGGAAGGCAGAATACTTACTACTACTACATTTATATTATTTCTATTTCCAAACAAGTTATGCTGTATAAAATAATCTGTTTTCGTGCCGTTTAATGGCAACATATGACGTATTAATCACTGCATATTGATGCTTTCGTATCCAGTAACGAGCAGACGGTTTTACCCGATAAAATGCTTTCCTCGCGATTCCTACAAGAATATTGTAAGATAAACGGAATTATTGGTCTATATCCGAGGAATTGCTAAACGTTATTGGTCAATATCAAACACGAGTGGAATAGTCCTTGCAAAATGGCTGCCACGTTTCGTGCACTGAAATGCCGTTTCGGCGATAACTTCCACAAATATCAATTTTTTTAGTGGTCCTTTATATATATATATATATATTTACATATATATAAATAAATATCATAAGAAAATCATCTATAAACTTTGTGGAGGAATTACATCGTTTTGCATTTAGACTAAGGAACACATGGCCGGCTTGCGTGATGATGGGATAGTTAAGTGAGGAAAAGAGGGCTAACTGTGCCTAATTGTTTCCGCTTGTGCTTCCTTCGCATATTGTTTCTTAGTATGTCTAGTTAAAATGAGTTTTAATAAAAAATACCACTCAATAAATTAAAAAATAACGTAATCTAAAATTTGAAATGTGTATTTGTATAACCTTGGGGCAAGTATTAAGTGGCGTGTTCCTTTAAAAGTTGAATTTAATTTGTTTATTTCTCATCCATGTACAAATAATGACTCCCGGGTACATTTATGACTTTTGTAGAGTCATTAATACTCGTGTATGGAGAAGAAGAAAAGCATTACATAAAAACCACAAATTCAACAGAGAAAATCTTACAACGCAAGAGACCTCTAGATTAACTTATTTGTTGACAACATTCCTTTGTATAGAATCTCTTTCTACTAATGTACTAACAGATTATTTTAATTATAAAAATAAGAGTTCCCTAAATATTGTTTATTGTTTATTTATTTATTTTCTGCATTTTTAAATTTATATATATATTAATTTTTTCGTTTATTAAATTCCCATTATTTTACCCAATTCAATCATCTAATTCCTCGAAATTTGCTAACCGTTTATCCTTACTTAAATATAGCTTTTTTCCTAAATTCTGTAATAGTTTAACATTTTTAGTATTATTAATTTTCTTAAGTTATAGGGTGTTATTAATGCAAGTTTAATATAATATAAAGCGTGTATCAAAAGAGGATTCCACTTATATAGGAGCTTTAGTTAATATGTTTATTTTGATATGGCATAACATTTTTATTATTTGTTTGTGAAATACATTTTTGACGCTTCCGCCTCTCCTCTAGGCCCAGCCATGCTTGCACTGACAGTAAATAACTCACAGAATATAAACATAATAAATAACTCAACCTCACATGTAAGTGATAACATCGCTCTGGTCCACTCTGTATTCGCACCGTTTGTTAAAATTACAAAATTACAAATGTAAGCCATGAAATGTTTCAAGGTTGCGCACATATTTTAAAAGCGTTTTCCCTTTTCTTCACGTTTGAAAGGAAATATCAATATGAGTATTTTGAAAATTCTTCTGTGTCGATGTTTTAAAATAAAAGTTCGATTTTTTAAATAAAAAATTAGAAAGTTATTGTGTACAATACAACAACGCTGTACAACAAATTTGAACTGTTTTGTCCTTAATATGAATCTACTGTATATGATTCTTTATAAACAAAAGGTCCTTGATTCAAATATCAAAAACCAAAATGGTCCATCACGTACCGTTTTTGTAGGAGACACACTTATATTTACGTAAAAATAAAAAAATGTGGATTTTTTAAAAATGGTGCATGGTAAACAAAAAATAATTACAGGTTCGATATTTTCAACCAAAACTATACAAGAAACACATATTTCAATCTAAAGGGCATTTTTCATGTTGTACAATGTAATGTGACGCGATTTCTAATGCCAGAACGATAATTTGTATACTCTTCCGTCTTTTTTTTTTCCATTAAAATATTGTGAGTAATTATTCGAATTCTCCAGTTTGAAAGTTCGTAAATCAAAGTTAACGACTAAATCTCTTTGCTTCTAAGATTTGAATGGGATAAGATTGCTAATTTTCATGATATTTTGATTTTCCAGTAACTCATATACAGTTTTTTTAAACTGATTTTCCCTACTTCAACCTCTATCTTGCTCTACTGAAAACATGATAACATCACACAACTGCTGAGAGTGTATTTCGCTGGAGGTAATCTATTGTGCAGCTATATCATCACTACCGTTTAATGGTGATTGTTGCACGGTCACATTAAAGTACACAGATGGAGATAATCAGTTTTGCAGTTGAACGTGCAGATTGTTCGCGCTCCATTGTCTTTGTGTGATGGTGGGTGGGTTTCCTTGCTTGACACCCCTAGTGTAATAAGATCATTGAACGTAATTTATACTAGCCCGGGCCGCCACAATAGTTCGGACGTTATCAGCCAGAGCGTAAGTGCTTTCTCATAGTGGTACATCTGATATATGACTTCCTAGCTCATGACCTAAGGAACGACGACATTCTCATTCACATTCATAGTCCTTAGGAACTGTCCTCACTACAAACGCTGCAATGAGCAATACGCTCTTCTTCCTTCTTCAGTATTTGATTTTTACTGTGTTAGAAAGTCGACGAGTAACTCTCAACCAGGGCCATTGCGTGATTTTCGTCAGGCGCACCCCCCCAAAAAACTTAATCCCACGTGCACCCACCCGGCATTCCACCTATCTGTAAGGATTCAAACACAAACACACAGCGAGCGACGTGACGCGACACTAACAAATACATATAAACATAATGGGGTTAAACACGCATTATTATTAGGTTGTTATTATTAACAGTATACAAGCAAATCCAGCTGTTCAATTTTGAGCAAATATTTATTTTGGGGTAACTTAGAAAATATAAAGTTATTAGTGTCAAATATTTATTTGTTCAATAAATACAAACAACGTAATATTCAAAATTCAGTTATACTTAACTTTAAAAAATACGTTATGTACATCTAACATATTATTTCAAATTTTGTTGTTTTATTTTTGCCGTTGCCACGGCGCCCCCCTGGTCGCGGCGCCCGGGGCGATCGCCCAGGGCGCCCTGCCCACGCGACGGCCCTGCTCTCAACTTTGTTCTATTAAACACTAGCAGGTGACCGCGAATACAGAGATAAGATAATAAAAACTAGAACGTGTTATGGCTTCAAAAGGGGGAAAAAAAGTGTTAGCACATTAAAAGTTTCCGGAGTAAAAGCTATTGTTCTTTTCCCCTTGTAGAACTTTTCTCTATTTTTTCAATTTAAAAAATGGCCGAAGGACTTAGACGTAGACTATGATTGTGCCAGGGTGCACTTCTTGTGCTTTGGATCAAAGGATGTTCCTAAATTTCTTCCTCTTTGGTTTTCCCAGTGAACTATTTGTTTTGAAGCTAAAAACTGTTGCTCTACCTTGCTATGAGAAATATTCTTCTATGCTATCATTTTCTGTTAACACCAAGAGGAAATAATAGAAATTAGAAAAATATTGTTCGAAAATTGGATTAATTCGTCCAAATAAACCAATATTTGCCGAAACTTGTCTTAAAATAGGGCTATTTTAATTTTTTACATTATGAATTCACGTTATTTTGCGATACAGAAGTTGAGGTTATCAAGGCAGGAAAATTAAACTCTGCAAATATTTTTCAAATTGCGAACATTTCAAATGATCGCTTCCTGCGAATTTCACGTACCTGTACATTAAGTGGAAAGTTTTGTATGGGAATTCTTCCATGTAAGTTATGAATGATATTAAAGCTGGAAATTGTGTAACGTGAATTATACGCTGCCTTATGAAAAGACATAATTTTTTCAAGTACAACTTTAACAGTTTGTAGCAAATGATATTAGCCATCTGTAGAATAGTACAGTCATTTCAGATTATATAAATACTAGCTTAAAAGGCCCGGCGTTGCCCGGGTTTTTATTTGTAATTTGAAATTAACTTGTGGAGGACTTTTGGTTATCGAACTCTAGGGCCTTGTATAATATGTAGGCCTACATAGAACTTGAGGAAGAACGACTTATCACGCTCAAACTATTCCCTCAGAAAACGCTAGATATAGCTTTTTATGGTTCACAGAGGATGTCGAATGTTGCATTCCGTTGTTTCTACACACCATGCCTGGGAGGGGTTGAAATAAGAAGAAACATAAATTCCGATTACATAACATTGTATTGTCTTCATGGAAAATATTATTTCTGACTCTCTTGTTACCATACAACCGTTTCGGAGCTGAAATTAATATATATATTCAATATCACTTTCATACTTTCCTCCCCCAAAACCTGGGACATAATATACTGCGGGCATAGGACTGAAAATGTTCCATTCTATGTTGTCTTCTTGTAGAAGTTTAGGGCCTATGATAAACATACAGGGATACAAAGCCTACAGCTATGAGTGGCGAATCAGTGGATAGGATTTTTTACCGACTTCTGATATAGTATACTCACTGGCATACACTTAAGCTGTCCCTGCACCGCTTATTCTACATCAAAATGTGAAGTGAAAAAATAATATTTTCCATGTTGAGGGTAGAGAAAGTTATGTGACTGCATCACACTGTGGTTTATTTTCGTGGATTTCATTTTTCATTAATTATTTTCACCAATGTATTACATCAATATCATCAGAATCTGTTAATGCCCAGTATTATATAGTTCAAAAAGCTCTATGTGAAGACTATAAACAGTACTCTGTTGTCATGATAACTGAATTGCATTTCACTTTTGAGTATAATGTTTTCAGAAATTACATAAATTTTCAAGGGAAGGTGTGGTTTGTTTGAATTTTAGTGTTCACCGCGTTACTTCCCGGGCTTAACTGGGTATGTGTGCAAAATTTCGTGCAAATTGGTCAAGAAATGTAGATTTGTATAGGGAACATACATACCCACATACATACATTCACACTTTCTATTTGGTTTGGTTGCAAGACTCACACTTGTTTTTTGTTTGTTTCGTTATGAAAACATGTGATAGCGGAACTCTGAAACTGTGAATATGTCACACTTCTTTTCTCACACTTGAATTTTAAAATTTTTTTATGCAAACAATTGACAGCAGATCTCTCTAACTGTGCCTAATTTCACATTTCCGACTTTTTCCGTGGATTTTCCAAAAATGTTCTTCCATAGAAACCTTGTCCTGACAACTACAAACACAACAAAATAAAATCAGCCAAATCGGTCGAGCCGTTCTCAAGTGATGCGGCAACATACGTTTTAGAAATTAATTTTTATTAATGTAGATATATATATATGTGTGTGTGTGTGTCGTGTAGATTTAATAGTAAGCTGAACCCTCAGAGTTTTCCTTATAATTGGGGCTGCTATTCCTTGTAGATTTTCTCTCTAAACTAAATTCAGGTCAAGTTGGAATAATTGAATAAGCCTATTAACCGAACCATTTTTAACTCCAGAATATAGCTTCAATAAAATACAAGAAGAAATATTATTTCACATACAACTTACGTCTCAACAGCACTGAATATGGTAAACAGCGCCTTGCGGATTGTGTTTAGATAACACGCAGTACACGGCTGTCGGAGAAGAAGCCTATATCGTCATTGCAGGCGACACAGCGAATGGCGTCCTGTTACCCCCGACAAGGAGTATAAGGCTTACAAGTGGAGGTTTCATTACCGAAGAGTGTTTTGGTAGAGTTTATTTTCCTGTACAGGATAGCTCATCGCTTCGAATCCCACCTAGAGGAAACTGAGGTATTTCGTGTAAGAATATATAGTCTAATTCAATCATATATTAAAAGAAGTCTAACCAAAGCTTAACATTTTCTTTACAGAGATGAGATTTATTCTTGTTTCACACACGCACAAACACACACATATATGTATGTATATATATGTATATATATATATATAACGTGTATATCGTCATAAGTTAATATCAGTAAATGTACATCACCCGTACATAACATGCGCTCAAAGCAACAGGACGTTTTCCGTCTTCATATAAACAGACTGAAGGTGGTATTAGGTAGATTTCGAAGAAAAATCTACCTATTGCAATGGATACCATGTCATGATTTTCGAAAAATTCTTTGATATCTTTACGTTTCATGCTCCCCTAAGTACGAAACCACCGCCCGTTCAAAAAAAAATTTTGTGATATTTATATATATATATATTTATATATATATATTTATATATATATATATTTATATATATATATATATTTATATATATATATATTTATATATATATATATATTTATATCTTTACACGATAGCGGCCGTAATTTTGAAGATATTTGAACCAAATTTTAATATGTTATTTCTAGGCCCAATAGTTCGGACAAGTTCGTTAATGAGCAAAATTGGCCCAAGGGGGTGGTCGGGGGAGGGGGTTGAAATTTTTAAAAATGTATATCTCGGCCCCTATGAAGTATAGAGGGAAACTTTGTTTGAATAAATTAGAGTACTCCCTATGGAGTTCACAGTGACACCAACGATTCGGGGGTTCGAGTGAGGGTGGGGGTGGGGGTGGGGGTGGGTGATGAAAATTCGAAACTTTTGAAACCACGTCTTGTGGGGTATCGTTGAAAAGCTCTTGATGAGTACTCTACAAATCAATAACTAGTTTCTTGATAGCTCTCATATGACGCGAGATTTTAATGTTTGAAAATAATAACACTTAAAAGAATTATTATAATATCATAATTTTGTCTTGTTTAGCGGCTTTGCTAATTTTATTCATTGCTGATCTTGCGCACGGCCTCCCAGAATATTATATCCTATTCTTGTTGTCAAAACAAATGATTGTAGGCTCTTCCTCTTTACCGAATTCAGTTCTTATTACTGCGGGTTTGCCATGCCAAGGCTAAAAAAGAAGAGTGCTGCACAGCGATAATAAATTAAACCAAAAGCACTTTGAAATCTACCTCAGCCTGTAGGCCTGCCTAAAGGGATTTTTTTAGTTGCCGATGTGTATTTCAAGAGCTGCAGAACAGGAACATAACCAAGCTAATCAATATTTTATTATTTTAACAAGTTTTTTAGGTAGATTTCGATGAAAATCTACCTATTGCAATCGATACCATGTCATGACTTTCGAAAAATTATTTCATATCTTTACGTTTCGTGTCTCCCTAAGTACGATACCACCGCCCGTTCCAAAATAATTTTGATATATATAAATATATATATAAATTACACGCTAGTGGCCATAATTTTGAAGATATTTGAACCAAATTTTATTATGTTATTTCTAGACCCAATAGTTTGAACAAGTTCGTTAATGAGCAAAATCGGCCTAAGGGTGGGGGTCCGGGAGGGGGTTGAAATTTTGAAAAATTCATATCTTGGCCCCTATGAAGTAGGTTATAGAAGGAAACTTTGTTTGAATAAATTAGAGTACTCTCTATGGAGTTCACAGTGACACCAACGATTCGGAGGTTTTGGGAGTACGAGTGGGGGTGGGGGATGGTAATTCGAAATTTTTGAAACCACGTCTTGTGGGGTATCGTTGAAAAGCTCTTGATGAGTACTGTACAAATCAATATCTAGTTTCTCGATAGTCCTAGAGTCTTTTGAAAGTTATAAAGAACTAATCTTCCTCTACTTGCTCTTTATAAAATACTAGTTTAAAAGGCCCTCTGTTGCCCGGGATTTTATTTTGTAACGTGAAATGAACTTGATGAAGGACTTTCGATTTTCAAACTCTATGGCCTTGTATAATATGTACGTAGAACAAGAAATGAGGAAGAACGACTTATCACACTCAAACTATTCCCTCAGAAAACGCTAGATATAGCTTTTTATGGCTCATAGAGGATGTCGAATGTTGCATTCCGTTGCTTTTACACACCATGCCTGGGAGGGGTTGAAATAATAAGAAAAATAAATTCCTACTACATAAGATTGTATTGTCTTTAGGGAAAATTTTATTTCTCACTCCCATGTTACCATATAACCGTTTCGGAGCTGAAATTAAAAAAAAAATTCAATATCACTTTCATACCTTCCTCTCCCAAACCCTGGGACATAATATACTGCGGGCATAGAAATGAAAATGTTCCACCCTATTTTGTCTTCTTGTAGATGTTTAGAGCCTATGATAAACATCCTACAGCTATGAGTGACGTATCAGTGGATATGATTTTTTTACCGACTTCTGATATAGCATTCTCACTGGCACACACTTAAGCTGTCCCTGCAATACGACCGCTTATCCTACATCAAAATATGAAGTGAGAAAATGATATTTTCCATGTCGAGGGTAGAGAAAGTTATGTGACTGCTTCACATTGTGCTTTATTTTCTTGGATTTCATTCTTATTAAAGTTAAAATTGTTTAAACCTTAACCATGGGCGTAATTATTCTGTTAGTGCCTACAATAACATGATTTGAGTGATCGCTCAAAGTTAATTGACTTTTAACACGGAAAACTTACAAAATGTGAATGTTAATTATTATTCAAGCGAATTGGTTATTAATTTTTATTTGAGCAAGTTGATTCCTAAACTTTAAATTAATAAAGCATTATTCTTACACAGTCATTTTATGGGGGTTTCACGGCATACATTTTGAAAATGTTAATATTTTTCAAATTAATAGCTAAATTACAAAAAAAAGTTTATTCAGTATCGTCACTCACATCACTCCCAATTATTATTTATTTATTTATTATACTGGAGAAGTTACGAGCATAAGGGCTTCTCTTACACTTCACTAGTAAAATTATACATATTACAATTAATAAAAAATTGATACATATCTAGAATTTAAAAATAAACTCGCTTTCAGACAATAAAAGTTACAAGAATTTAATTACAATCTGATAAATTAAATTAACATTAAATCTAACTATTAATAATGGTAAGAATTCTGACTAGTCAATAACTCACAAAATGAATATTAAATTTATTTCTAAATTGTTATACACTTCGATATTCTCTGATATGACGAGGCAACGAATTCCTAAACGAATTCACTAAAAGATGACGAATTGAATGACGTTGTATGTCGGGGAATTAGCAGTAGGTTTTGGTTATGCGTTCGTGAGGTCAAAAGAGATTAAAACGAGTTTACAAAATAAGAGAATCAAAAATAAGAGAATCAATCTTCGTTGTTTGAGGAGCATCCACTACAAGGTTTTTAAAAAACGGTGTGATATGGTCAAATCGTCTGATATTAGACCTATAGATAAATCTAACAAAGCATTATGAGCACACTAAAATGTCAGTAATGTTGGTATGTGAATTGGTCAACAGAATATCGCAATAATCGAAATGAGGCAACACTGGCGCTTTCACTTGTTGATGTCTTCAAAATTGCAATAGCTTAATTTTCAACCTTTTCCCCCTCGTTAGAAAAGAGATATGCAGTCATACTGCCTGAATAAATTCAATGCAAAATTTCACGGAAATAATTTCATCATATTGTCATCTAGTTGCCTTAAAATTCTCAGCATAACAGTTTTTTTAAGGTCCCTGCCGTACATTCATTGTCATTCACAAAGTAGTTAAGTGAAAAAATCTTACATAATAATGGGAGTGACGAATCACAGACCGATACAAAAAATGCCTTTTTTTGTTTTGTTTTGTTTTGTTTGTTTGTTTGTTTGTTTGTTTTTTGTTGTTGTTGTTGTTGTTGAGTAAGTGATAAATATTGGGCGTTAAAGGTTCTCGAGAAGGAAAGGTATCGTTTGTATAAATACTCACTTGTGTAGACAGCAGCGGATTATATTTAACTGTAGTATCACATACCTCACATCCATGGTTAAGGGCTAAATATAATCTTTGATTGACTATACCGAGTGAAAGTGTAAGTGAAAACTTGACTTTTTTTCATTTGGATTTTTTTTGCGGAATATCTTTTAAATTTATAGATTTCTTCAGTATAATCTACTTACTTTCCTTAAACACCTTAAAAGCTTAATTACTATAAGTGAGAGTGCAAAAATACACAATTAATTTGGTTAGTCCACATCACTTTGATGTAGGTTGGTACTGTTCCTAAAATCTCTCAGCTCAAAGACAGAGAAGGCATTAAGAACTGGTGAATGAGGCCAACCTTCGACCCATAGCTCAGAGAACATGGTGAAATTCAGCCATTATTTAGTTGTAGAGCAGGAGAGTGATTGAGTGAGAATGAAAGACAGAAGACCTAGGCGCAAACAAATACCATCTCATACGAGCAATCACCAGCTGTCAGCCATCACTTCCCTTCCTTGCAGGAATGCCCTTCCCTCCATACTTCTTCAAGTAAATTACAACTCATGCAAATCAGAGCATTCTCGACCTTTCAGCTTCATCCCCCTCCTCCTGGCTATATATTCTTTC
The DNA here is from genome assembly GCA_964059195.1 of Ectobius pallidus. Classification (NCBI taxonomy): domain Eukaryota; kingdom Metazoa; phylum Arthropoda; class Insecta; order Blattodea; family Ectobiidae; genus Ectobius; species Ectobius pallidus. The sequence goes on along the minus strand of CAXKWD010000004.1, from coordinate 44,403,568 downwards.
TAGAACAGTCTGATTTCGAAGTATGGGAATCTTTATGACTATCCACCAATATATTTTCACAGCCAAGATGCTTGATTAACATTTATAACATAGGTCTACTTGCTTACTCAATGGCAATAGCCAATTCCTATGCACGCTAAAGGAATATTATGGTATTTTATGGAAACCGAAGGTTCATTGCCGCGCTTACCTGAGCCCGCCATTCAACCCTGTTTTGTGCTAACTCCATCCAACCATCCCTCGCAAATCCTATTTCCCTTAAATCTATCCTAATATTGTCCTCCCACCTACGTCTAGGTCTTCCAAGTGGTCTTTTCCCTTCGGGTCTCCCAGTCAATACTTTTGAGAAATGTCTTTCCTCCCCCTTGCGCGCAACATGTCCAGCCCATTTCTTCCGTGATTTAATTACTCTTCCGGTGAAGAGTACAGATCATGAAGCTCGTCTTTATGCAGTTTTCTCTAGTCCCCATTTTCCGCTCTGTTAAGCCCAAATATTTTCCTAAGAACTCTGTTTTCAAACACGCTAAAAAAAATACTATCTATTTTATGGAACCCGGAGGTTCATTGTCGCGAATGTATGAGCCCGCCATTCAACCATTTACTGTGCTAACTCCATCCAACCGTCCGTCAAAAATCCTACTTCCCTTAAATCTATTCTACTTCTAGGTCTTCCAAGTAGGTCTCCCAGTCAATATTTTTTAGATATGTCTTTCCTAACCCATGCGTGCAACGTGTCCAGCCCATTTCATCCATGATTTAATTATCAGTACCCTAATTGTATCCTGTGAAGAGTACAGGTTATAAAACTCTTCATTATGCAGTTTTCTCCATCACATATTTTAGGGAAATAGACCATTCATCGTACAGCAAGCTAGTGATGTTTCATATAAGCAATTTGTAACAGTTTGTGTCCGCACTAGAACTAATGCCAGAACTATCCGGTAACTAATTTGGAAGAATTGCTTGTATTAGGCCGAAATAGCGTTTGCACATTACGCAGTCTTTTGGTGGTGACCATCTTAAGATATGATTACAAAGTTAATCAACGAGAAAAGTTTTTTGAAATAGTTAGTCATGTACTGGTGGAGTTATGGAAAACGTAAGGCAATGAGCGATGTAATGGTCTAATGGTGGATCACTGGCTATTGTTAGTGAGAAACTTGTTAATTGAAATAAGCAGTGCTGCAATAGGTCTCTAGTCTGTAACGTACGAACAGATATAGGTTCATATAAAATATTTCCATAACTATGATGAATTTGGAATAGCTGCTCATGTCATCGAAAAATTTCATTGCAACACAAATTATTTATATTGGAAGTCCGTATCAGAGAGTAAATAAATTACCGTCGCAGATATAGGGGATTCTCGACAATGTTTCAGGCCAGGACATAAAAAAAGAAAATAATTCAACACAGTGCATGAAAATAATTCACACGAAGCGATGGGTGAGTCTAGCTGGAAAATATAGGGTAGCTTTGTGAAGCGTATAATGCAGCGTGGAGATTTATCGGTCGAAATAGGTGTCGCGAAAATTGAGTGCATTGTTTATCAGATAGCATATTCATCAACTACATACATGTAAACAACTCCAATGACAGTAAAATGATGGAGTATTTGTATGATTTTTAAACAACTTCAGATTTTCACAAAATAAAACATTTGTTCAAATGCTGTTATTGGAATAATGTTTTATGAGAATTTGCGTTAGTATCAACATATAATTTAATCCTAATTCATTTGTGAAAAAAAATATTGGGGAGTAATTATGACAGCATACGATCAGGTAAAGATAAAGGTACCCCATTTCCTAGTATCCATCAGTTTAAGGTAAGTCTCCGGGCAACTTACTCCGGTCAGAATTAGAGGATGCAATGAGGCAGCACTGCGATCATTTGCCTTCTACCTCTGGGAAGTTTGTATGAGAATTAACTTAATGAACTAAGAGATAGCTTCTCAGCATAACAATTTCCTGGTGGAAGGTGGTCCGAAAATTTAGATTTTTTGTTGATAAACTATGAAGTTTCTCTATATAATGAGAAGAAGTGTTTGTCTGTCTGTCTGTCTGTACGCGATGCCCAGCAAAATCTACTGAACGCAGAGCTCTGAATTTTTAAACTTAGATGAACCGAGGGGTGCGCAAATGTACCTCGAAGCAGGATATTTTATTTTCGCTTTCGTTCGCGAGTTATGAGTGATTTTTAAGTATAGTTTTAACTTAAAATGTTTGTAGCTATGTGAATTGCACTATCGCTATTACTAACGTAATTTTTCCGATCCACTAAATTCTGTATAAAATTCTTCATCACAATAAATAAATTGAAACAGTATACATAATGTGAGCATGTAGCACTTTTATACGCTACACTAACCTTGAGATCGGCTGAGATTCCCTCTCCTTTCCAGAAGTGCATATGTGTCTTGTGGCCCGATTTATGACAAACTGCATAACACGGGAGAAACGTATTTATTCTGTTTTTAAAGATAAGAAGAAAAATTCTTATCTTACACGAGTATCTTCGAGAGTTTAAATTTTTGGAAAATTAAAAATCCGAGAATACTCGGGATTTTACGTTAAGCGATTAACCTCGTATTTCAAGATAATTATGTGTCACATTTAACCTTCGTTAAATAAAATATGTTACAATATAGTAGTTTGATATCAATTTTTAAAACTGGACGTATATTTCGTCCATCTAGCAGTTCATTAATACAAACCTTAAAACGTACGAGTATACGCGAAAAATATTTTCAACATGTTTTGCAGAATTTACTGTTAATATCTTCAAGAGATTCTGCTTCCACTAATGCGTTTTGCTCACAATAAAGACAGTAATATGATACATTACGACCCCTGCCACGTGCTGAGGAACTACAATTCATTTCTCGACAGGTATAAATCACACAATTAAATTTCTTCTCTCACTCACTATTCAATTTTCTCGAGACACGATGCCACACAAATTACCTCATTCAAGGCAAGTCACCCCAGACTCCTGTGTTCGGAGGAGATAGAGCAAACTTCCGACGACGTTAATAAAATAAGTGTGTTGGAGCGGGGAGGTTGACGGTGTCTCCCTTCTCAAGTTGAAGACAACCACCGTTTGAACGTCTCTAATGGGTTAATTAAATTCACACCACACAAGTGTAGTTAAGGAAACTTTCGGATTCTTGTGTTTCTACAATCTCAAGAGGAACGACTCATATATTTCCTCCTCTTTCTGCCCCTCTCTCCCTCTCTCTCTCTCCTTCGAGAGAGAGTTTGAGAATGCGATGCATGTAAATGTGGGAGACTCTTATGCACTGGATCTCTTGAAAATCCTATCGTTCAGAACTCCTCCACCTCACTACTATATGCTTGGTTTTGAATTTTTAAACGGTTTGGACTCTGCCCAAATTGTACACCAGGGCACTGCAAAACACATAGAGAATGCTTGATGTTCAGGTCTTCTACAGGGCCCATTGTGTTTTCTCTCAAATGGAGATCGGGATTAGATAGGAAGTTTACTAGAATTGTCTTTACAATGGTACATATAGGGAGCTTCTTTCTTGTGAGACATTAATGGTAGGAGTGTGATTTAATTTCTTTCCCTAAGGGAATCTGGAGCTCTACTGCACTTAGAGTATGTTGTCTCCTTTTATTCTTGACGTTTATTGTACTCTAATGTAGAATTAAAGTGAACATGGCAGAAGTCTTACATACTTTATTTTACACAAGAAAATAATGTAATAAAAAATGTTTGTGGTCTTAGATTTTCATTTTGAGATAGAGAAGAGTAGTCTTCATTTTGATTCATTTTGAAATAGAGATGCGTAGTCTTCATTTTGGTTCATTTTGAGTTATAGAAGGGTAATTTTAATTATTATAATTAAAATTACCTCCTATAACTCAAAATGATCCGAGGTATAGAAGGGTAATTTTAATTGTTATTATAATTAAAATTACCTTCTATAACTCAAAATGAACCGAAATGAAGACTACGCTTCTCTATTTCAAAATGAATCAAAATGAAGACTACTCTTCTCTTAAAAAAAAGGGTAATTTTAAGACGGAGAATATACATTTTGAGGAAGGAAATAAACATAAAAGGAAATTTAGTTAAATAATTATTTATTATTAGCCCCACATCTCAAAATATTGGTTCTGGTGTTTTCCCCCTATTTTTGTGTACATACAAAGTAATATTAATCAAATTGATCAAATTTGATGTAATGTTTACAACACATATTGCCATGTAGTTTGACATAATTTTTCTATATTCTGTTTTTAAATTTAGGAAAGTTAAGGAATCGTAATTTCATAAGACCTTATCCGGTAGTCAACAGATGGCATAATATTATAATTATGTTGGTACTACTTTACAAGACCTTATGTATCGACAAGGTAGCTGTTCAATCTACCTCTATTCGCAAATTTTTAAATCCAAGCTCCATACGTATGAATGCCTGTTTATGATAATATATTACAAGTGCAAGACGTATAAGTTACATACATTTTAAAAGCGCAAACAAATCAAGTAGATTATCGCAGCGCGCCATGACTAGACATAAATTACGTCATGTTAATGAACCAGTCGCTAGTATATTTATTGCTTATAGGAAAGTGATTAATTTTACAATGCACTGAGAACAGTGTCACCTTTTGATACACTCGTACAGCCCAGGCAGCATCTGGCGCTCTGATGATATATAAATATTGAAACTGGATCCGGTTAACGCCAGAGATATCCAATTTCCGCGCAAGAGCTACTTGTTTTAGAGTGATTTATAGTGCCTGTTACGTCATTGTAACTGTATACTCCATGCGCACTGCAGGTTATAATACCCAGACATCATTCACAAACACACTCAGATATTTAAAACTAAAACAGTCGCATTGTGAAAATGTTTTACGAGAGGATGAGGGTATGTTAAATTCCAGTTCTCTTAGGGTGGAGCGTGGCTAATTCGCATAGACAGTTGTTTCGTAACACTGACATTGCGCTGGAGTAAGGATGGGATGTCAATATCGATTTTATTTCAGTGTCCAAGATTTTTATATCGATATTGCAAATCGATATCGGTTTTCTCAATTCAAGAATAAAATGTAGGGTGAAAGAGGGACTTACACAAGAATACACTATTAGAACACATTTGTTTATAAAATGGACAAAACCAACGTTTTAGGCAATATTAAGTAAACATTAATGAAATTGAAACATTCGCTGGAATCGATGGATGCTGCAATTTCTTGCTACCCGCAGATTATATCAACAATACTTCCAACGTATCTTGTCCTTGGGTTGCCCTAAATAAATTTGGTTTTAACCTATTTAAGTTGAGGAAAAATTCTCTTACAAACACAACTAGTCACTGGAAATGTAACAAACTTCCTAGGTGTGTTACAGACCACATTGTATATCTTACATGTATTATATTCATTCACTAAACCCATTCCTTAAGAGTTAAATATGAGTTCCCCTCAGGCACAACACTTTCATCTTTCAAAAAACTGTTTCAGAAACTGCTATAAGGTTTGTTAAAAAAAAAATCAATCACCCGGCACACGTGTAGTTCTACCTATGAACGGAGCTGAAGGCAGAGATCCCCTATCCGGATTCTTACCAAAGCTTTCAGTACTTAACTAGCTTATCAGCTTGGAAGTGGTATGACCACTAGTGTTGCACGGTTTTAGAAGGCATGTGAGCTAAGGCAATGCGTGCATTAAAATGACGAATTTCCAATAGTATTTTTTGGGGACTGAAACATTTGAAACTCTGTTGCTGGCGCTTGTGCCTTGGGCGTCCAAACTAGGCAATAGAACTTTCGAATGCTTTTGGAAATTCGTTACTTTAATACACGCATTAGTGCGTACTTCCTTCTAAATACATACGAACTATAATCCAACATCCAATACTCCAAGGAGGCCCTTAAAATAAACATTTTTTTTCCTCTGGCATAACCTTATGTAATTTTTCTGCATTGGTAGAAGATGTGTTGTATCAACAAAAATCAAGTGGATGTGTAATCCTCAGTTTCTTAACAGAAGTCTGTGTTTTGAAATACGAATTGTTAAATAAGTTGTAAAATTTATATTCCATCAGGTCTTATCTTTATTTTTAGTCTATTGAATCAAAAAGCTCAAGCTTAGGATACCTCAGTTTTCAATGAGTAATCCTTTGCAGTATTGTGACGGTATTAATTTTTATTTGGTATAAACATTCTAATGTTTTATGAAGTTAATCCCTGTGATTCCTTTAACTTGAGTGACTGTGCAAAATGAAATCTAGTGCTAGAAGGTCCAGACCTTTTGTTCAAGTCGTGGCCTCATATTCCCAGGTTATTTCTATGGCAGCCGAGGCATGAAGTAGTTATTCGTCTTCTGAAACCACGAGCATTTCAATCTCCAGATGACGCGATCTGGTTTGTGAATCAAGCGTTCCATACAATTCAATGACCAGGAACCTTTCATGTGAGCTGGAAGTAGAACGGATATTCAATCATGAATTTACGTAAATCTTAGATATTCGAATACTGGAGAGAAACCAGTGTTATCGTGGATATATTATTGATGTCCGTGTCTAGGGGTAGGGCGTCAAATCTCGGTCAATTCATAATGCGAAATTTTTAAGCTATAATTTCCTCCATCATTTTGACTTAAAAGTAAAGCATATTAAGACAAAACAAGATGGTTCGAATTCCATGTTGACATAAATACCTCCTTTACTGTAACAACAGCTTCAGTAGACCTTACCCGATGCATTATGTTGTAAGTGAAAACTCTTTTTACCCACCAAATAAAGTGACTTTTGCAATCATCGTGAAACAATTCACATTTAAAAAGGTGTAGTGAATTTTGAAACTGTAAATTTTTATCAAATTGAGTCTATTTAATAATCATATGCAAATATTTTTAACTAAATGAATATTTTCCATGTGACGGATACCAAAGTTGGAACCAATGAAGTGGCATGAAAATTTTATTGCTCTAATGCGATTGTCTTCAATTTCTACTTTTAATTCAAGCTGTCTAAAAAATTCTTTAGATGCATGCTGTTGCACTAAAGCCCAAGGTAAGTGTCTTAGACTCACTAGTGTTACTCTTATCTTTTGATACATTTCCTATTCTTGGTCGGCTGAATATAACAATGGAATTAAGAATTTCAGATCACGCGTACAGAACAGCGTAGCCAAACAAAAATTAAAAGCAACAAGAGGAAAGATTAACATTAATGAGTTTAAGAGACTCATCTTGGGTGTTAGTGTAACAGAAAGCATCTAAAGTATTTGATTAGGCATTATGTAAGAACAGATTTAATTAGTCGTTAACATTTAGGAGAATAGCTGAATAAAGAGTTCTCAGGAAAAATATTACAGACAACAGACAGAAAAAATATGAGTCCATGAGTCTGTGAGAGTCATCTTATGTGTTCTGGAGTAAGAAAGATAACGAATATAAATCTTATTCTTTACGTTACTACATAATTATATGCTACAATTCTCACTTCACATTTTGATGTAGGATGAGAGGTCATATTGCGGGGAGAGCGTTTCCAGTTGTATCAACCTGACTTTGTGGCAACGATGGATAGCGAGTAATGCAAAATTAGAAATCTGTGAAAAATTTTATCCACTACACGTTATTCATAGATGTAGGCGTAGCTTTTTGGATCTTTTTCTTAGGCCCTAAGAATACAAAATAGGATTAAAATTTTTTAGTCCTATGTGCGTAGTAAATTATTATGTCCCAAGTTTTTGGGAAGGAAAGTATGAAAGTGATGTTGATTTTATTTTTTATTTCTGCCCTGAAACGGTTGTATGGAAACATGAGAATGAGAAATAAAACTTATTAGAGAGAACCTTAATAAAGCATACAACCGTCGGTCTGGCTATCTGTACCCAAGGTCGCGAGTTGAATCCCGGCCATGGATTATGGCATATTTCATATCTGCAATAATAAATATACCGGAAGTCAGTAACAGAAAATAGCTTTTTGATGCTGGGACTAAAAAAAAAGACGGGTTTCATCCTGGTAACATATTTCAATATATTTGATGAATTTAAAAACTATTATCAAACAGAAACTACTGACAGACGTAACAATGCTTCCCTGCAATGTATTTCATGAACGAGTGGGATTATTAATATTGTGCTGAAGCATTGCCATTCGTAAGCAGCTGCAGGAAAAAGCATTAATTTATTAATTTTCATGTGCATGAAATACTGCGAAATGCACTGATATTTTCGTAACGGATGATGTAATGCTTGCCTTCATGATTGTATGTATGCTCTCATAGTTCTGGATTTCCATTTTTATTCTTCTGACGTGCAGTGAAATAAAATAGATGTTATTTCTGTGAACAGTAAAATCCCTTCTGAACTTCGCCGAGAAGATGACACTAAAGGATTGCATAAGAATCAGAGGGAATGTTATCGAAAAGAGGTATGATACAAAGAAAAATAATGTGAACTCATATCTCTCCGTATATTTAGTTGAATAAACAGTGACGAGATTCTGCAGGGTTTCTCTCTCCAAAAACTCTTTTTAAATTACACAAGCAGAATAAAGTGCAAGGGAGGATCGCAAAGTAAGGCACAATAATTTTTTTTTCTGCACTGGGTATTGTGGCTGGAAAGTTGAAATTTCACCGAGATATAGTAAGTTTGAGCTACAGACACAATTTTCCTGTGAGCCAACATTATTTAAAACTTTGTGTGAAATATAAATTGTTCTACCAGATTCCTTCTCATTATTTTACCACATAATGTTTCTTTGATAAACTGGTTCATACAATAGTAATAGTGGTTGTAAGAATTAAGAATGTGAACTATCTTTTTATATATTGCAGTATGCTATTGGTGTTGGAATTTAATTAACTTTTTACTGTTTGCAGGTAAGTGGAATGTGCATCCAAACCTAAATCGTGATAACATTTAATTACCAATTCTGAGAGTCTTCGGCATTCCTGGATTTGTAAGTACTACATAGCCTATTCTATACTTTACATCACACAAATGCTATCAGTAATCTGTATCTCATTGTCCGTGTTCAGCATCTGATATTTCTACTGCAAAATTAGTATCCGATCAGTATCTCATGTATATGTTCACCACATTCATTTATTAATCTTGCAGACTAGCCAGCATTGTAAATAATGTTTCCATCATTACTCTAACCTCTATTTATGCCTACCTCAGGAAGCTAATTACGGCTTGATTTTAGTTCCAGCAGTTTATAAAGCTTACTGCAAGAAATGATCATTTTTATACTATCGTATATGGTTATACAGAATTATAACTTAATGTCTGTAAATGGACAAATAATTTCCTCCACAAAATCTTAAAAGTATGTGATTAGACTTCATCACCCATCCAGAGAATTAACTACCTTTAGTCATGTTAAAAATAAATACAAAAGCCTTTCATAAGTGCAAACTAAACTAAACTACGCTACGTGATGCCACATCCCAGGAGGAATTTCATAAATGCAAGGGAAACATAAGGAAATACACATGAGGGAAACATATTAACTCTTAAAAAATTAAACTAAATCTAATAGGCCTCCGTATCTTATTCTGTAAGTTTAAGTTTGTCTTTCTTCGTTTTAAAAATATTTATTACAGAGCATGCTCCATTTTTGTAACGCTACATGCCTTGGCCTTCGTATAATTCTTTTGCTAGAATATTATAAACTAATGCATTATTAGCTTAACAATATTAACTAATCTATTATCTAATCTAAGTTATATACGAATGTAATTAAGTCTTTATTTAAGTATTTAATTAATTCAGGTTCCATTATCCGTCATATTCGTCCAGCCTTAATTACTGAATTAATTAATACCTTTATTTGTTTTTAAATTTTTTTGAATTCATAAACTGGATGGTCGACTTTTGTTCTTCTCCATTAGATGAACACATTGGACTAACTGTAATTTTAAAACGTAATTTACCGTGTCCGGTTATAAATTATTTTAGTTAACTCAAGCGTCACTATACATAGGTAATATGTTTCTCACCTTTGTCTTTAACCCTAGGGAAGAAATTATTTAGTCACAATACCATTTTTACTACACAATTTCCACTCTCTTTTCCCCACCTTTAATAAGCATATTAAATATATTTGGTAGCAAATCCTCTTTAGAGTGTACAGGAATGTTATAACTTGCATTTTTGTGTGTAAGTTATTTGATTTCTGACGTTGCTATACATTTGTTATAAAATGCCCTGACAACAAAGAATATATATTCTATTGTATTCGGTTCTATTCTATTCTATTCCATTTAAACTAAGCTCCTTTATTGCATTCTGTGAATGTTTTTTTTTGTATTCGAAGACTATTTATGAACGGAATTTTACCTCAATTCAATTAAATTTTATTCAACGCCGCTTAAGTAGTATATATTGGCTGAGTCAATTACTTAATCTAATTTACAATGAAGCATATTCTATAAAAATAGTCGTACAAATGAAACATAAATAAATAATACTAGTACAATTAAAAATCAGTATATGCAAATTAGTTATACCAAGACAAGGGAAAAACCATCAGCTGTTCATAAAAATTAAAAGTAGGTACTCATCCGAAGTAAATGTCATGTGTATTAACGATAATTTTTACTTTACTCCTAAATGATTTTACTTTTAATTTTTACATACTCTGGTAGTTTATTGTAAAGTACAAGACCCTTGAAGGGAATACTTTGCAGCCTCTTTGTAAGCCTGTGGGTTTTAAGGTGCATTTGATGTGTTGACCTAGTGACATAGGAGTGATAGCTGGAGACCCTTTTGAAACAATTTATATGTTCATGAACAAAGTTAACTGTTTATAATATGTAAAGAAATGGAAGTGGTAATATTTTCTAGATTCACCAATGAAAACTAAGTGATGTAAGCCTATGAAAATGTTTCTGCGAATTGCTGCTAAAATAAATGCGTTGTGAGTTCCATTTTACTTTTCTTCTCGATTTGACAAATAGCAGAAGAGTGCATAGTTGATAATAGATCAGAGAGAGCTGTTTCTTACTGTGTACTTACTTGTGCACGTACCGAGTGCTGAAGTCCCTAATTAGCATATTGACATTTGCATTTAATGCTGTAAGAAGCATGCGTGTATGTTTCGATACGGACATAACAGTTGTGTTACCATGGGAACATGCATCGCTTTTCATTTACGAGCAGGAGTTTCACGTTTTGCATAGTGTAATGTCTAAATTGCTTACCGGAGGGCACCGTTGGGCGATGGGGGGTTGGGGGTAGAATGAAGTGGCAGCCACAGCTGGTTCCTACGCATAATATAATTCCGTATAACTGTAATTGGCTGAGTGGTAAAAGGGATGGGAGGAGAGTGAACGTTTGCAGTCCAATTGAATTGTACTTTTTGCTTGTCTCCGCCAACCAAAATATAAGTTTTAAAGTAAAATCGATATCCTACAATATCCATTTTGTGTGCAATAATTGCTCTTACTTTACCTGGCTTCAGGCACTCAAACGTTCCTATTACATTCTCGTGGTTAGAGAGAATTGCTTTCTCTCTTGAAAGTTCATGGCTGAATAACCTCTCCATTAAAACTGAAAGTAAGCTAGGGTAAAAAAGAAAGAGTGAATGGGCTTTCTCCAGCTCAGTAATTGTGAATTTTACATAGGCCTACATTACTAAACGTTTATAATAAACACGAACACACTTTTTACAAGTTTTTTTTATAATTTCTGCAGGTTTAAAAAAAATTATTCCTGGTTTAATTATACTTCATGCAACGAGCCTATAATGACATTTATTATGAACGAGTATGTTGACTATACAGTTTTGACTTAAGCGCAGTCGGAAAAAATGAAACTTATTGAAGAATGAAGTTTCATGTTTTAAAGTTAAATTATATATCCATATAATTTACGAAAACCATTTTGCCAGAATATTCTTGTAAACTCCATAATTATATCAAAATGCTCACAAAATTTTTATTCATTATTTATTTATTTATTATACTAAGAATGTTACAGGCTAATGCCCAATTACAATATTATTGCTTATATCAATGCACCAGATTCTAATATTAAATATTTAAAGTGATATTCAAAATAATTAAACTAATGGGAGCCACCATAGTAAATGCAAGACTCCTAATTATTTTACCAAACTAAACCACTGGGAAAGTCTACCCCTCTCCTATCATTTCCCTACAAACATACCCTTACTCGCTCTATTTTCTTATAGAGGTGTGCAATCACAACAGTCTAAATATTAATGAGGTCTCAACATTTCTGAATAATCCCCTAACATGTATTCTGTTTATAATGAAATCTATATCAACTATTATTGTCCCCCCATTTTCACAATTTTATATTTAAATTTATAATTTAATTTAAAAATAATGGAAATATAACCCTAAAAACAGACTTAATTCAGGAAGTATATCCTAATAAGCTAACGTGTATGGATTTTCGTTAGGAAAGGCGTATGAAACCATTCAGCCGTTATGAATAAGCTATAAAGTGAAAGAATTCCGGTATCGGAGAGTAATAATTTATGGAGAGTATTTGTTCCTAGTATTTATAGCCGTGTGAGGTCAGAGCACTGATATCTCAGTTTGACGTGAATGACCCTTGATAGTCACGAGCGTATAACTTGACAAGAAGGACGACCAATCACCTGCCCTCAATTTACTAGGTGGACCTATTATTCTGGAGCGAAGGTGAATTTATTGTTTCAGGAGCTCTCGTTTTTCCCATGTCTATTCTGTGAAGCACTCCATGGAATCAAAGTCATCACGAGTGTTTCTATATGTGTATCATTCTTCTAGCAAATTATGTACCACTAAAACGTAACCGAAAAGACATTGTAAATTCATCACATAGACCAGAGTTCACACAGGGTAGGCTTCCTTAGGGATTGTATTGTGAATCACCTGTTTTCAATTTAATAGTCGGACTTCTACTTATTCCTAGTTCATCTGGGCATCTGCTTAACCTAGATTTATTTAGTAAATTTGGATCCATTTGGTGAAGGCTGGGGAAATTTTTGGAAAATAGAATTTTACGATGTTTGCTCAAAATCATCCGAAGACTGAAAGCTTAAGTATATCTTTTACTTTTATTTAAATAATCGCTAGTATTTATTAAAATCCCACTTATATTACCGTTACGAATTAGTGTGCCTAATCATAGTAAATCACAATGAATTTTCATGTCATAAGATAAACGAATTTTTCCTTGCATTGTTATGAAGTTTTCGTCTGAGAAGTGTCAATTATTTTGTTTTATTTATGAGGATACGGTCTAGTTTTGCTCGACAAGTGGAAACTTGCAGCCGTTTCTGTGGATTCATTGACAGAACGTCGGTACCGAAGGTCGTGGGATCGCTTACCGTTATTATTTATTTTATTATCTTCTAAGTACAGAAATACCATACGAAACACGAAAGAAAGGCATGTTGCTGGGAAAAATGTCTTGTTCGCTTGCTAAGCAAAGACATAACTTATGACCAGTAAATTTTAATGAAAATAATTAATGATAGTTTGAGATTCGAATATAGAGCTAGTATTGCCCACTCTTTCGCATGTCGGGTATTTAAAAACTGTAACCCCTTTGCTTGATAATGTAATAGATTAATACCATAATAAGTGGCTATGCAATTCAATATTGGCTCCAATGTATTTCAGGTTGCTGTATGATATTTCTGTATAATTTTTCAGATAAACTGTTATGTCCAGAATTGACTTCGATTTAATAAGGTTAACGAATATCATCCTCTTAAGAAAAATACAGCCAGTTTTAATTATAAGTTACGCTATCTTGCATATGAAGACGAGACGAGAATGCCCAGTTTTCTGTGCCTGGAACTTATAATTTTTAAGTTTCTTATCCTTTTTGAAGTCGGCTGTTCTTACTAGTTAAAAATGTGTACACCTACTTTATCGCTCTGTTTATTAATAGATAGACAGTAGTTCAGTAATAATACGAATAAAGCAATAAAAGTCGAAGTGACTATTCTTCCAAATTATTATTTTATGAATTTAACGTTTTCACCATAGACCAAATTTACAAGTACGTCATACTGAATTATTTTCATAAACATCGTGACAATTACAAGTCAGAATCTCACGTATATAACACGCGAAGGAATCAATTTAATTTATTACTTGAACCGAAAAATGTTACAACTGCTGGAGCTAAGCACTGTTCAAGTTTTGGCCCAAGACTATTCAATTCATTTATTACCAACCATCCTGATCTAAATAGCTTAAACAACAAACAATTTAGGTCTAAAATTAGAAAATTTATATAATTATTACTTCTGTTTTCTACTATTGCTGTTATAACATTTTTCATATTAAACTTTAAAATTTGGATAGAACTTAATTTCTTTGTTTTTTACTAAAATTTGAACAAATAAATTGTTATGTATTATTATTGTATTACATCGTACCTTTGTTTTGTAAATAGAACATGTTCTAACCTTTTATACATAATATTCTGTCATACTTCTCCAAGTTTTAAGTAATTATTTAGTATAAGTTTTTTCTAATATATTGAACCGAACCACTCCCGAACACAAGCTCTGCTTCTTCGGGTGGTGTATCAACTTTTTTATGTATATTTTTCGTGTAATTTGGAACAATAAATTGTAAATTGTAAATTGTTCAAAGGCGTAGGAATTTAGTCAAAATATCCTGAAACTGTTAATCAAGTTCATCTTAGCAGATGATTTTATATACTCGTGGAAAACCAAACTTTGATTTGTTATTAGCTAAATTTTAAAACGTCATGTTCACGTATAGGCTTATTCACCTTTTGATGAGAAGAGTTATCCCAGTTGCCTCTTCTGTATGCCACAGTGGCTGCCGTAGTTTGCTTTACTTTGTGACATTCACTTCAAGTTCGGATTCATTCACTACAAACTTGTATTTTACACTCGAGATCAATGTGAAACGTATAAATGGAAGTTTGTTCAAAGCTTAGGGACACTAATTACAACACGTAGCATGTATATGAAAAGCAAGTCATGTGACTGAAATGTAGAAACTCCATGCTAGCATCTCTCTCAAACCAATACTCTTTGTGTTGGGAGTGTTCACCACATATATAACTCAGAGCAAATTACGATGCGATATTTCCGTTAATGTGTAACCTACTTTGTATACATGACATCGGGTTTCAATCAAATGCGGAAGAGGGGGTTACATGAAGGGCTGAAAGTTCAATTGAACGAATCCCATAAGGGAAATCTTCATAAAATATCTGATTTGAAACACGTCATGACTTTCTCTACGCTAAACATCGATTTTCTCCCTTCACATTCCATTGCAGAGAAAGTGGCCGCATTGCGAGAGTGCACTTTTCTCAGAATCCTGTAAATCTGTCAAGTAACTCGGAAATCATATTTGTAGAAGGGATGGCTGACCTTTCCAGATTCCATAGACAAATACTGAAATAAGATTTTTGGTCTTAATATAAGCGCTTAGTGCATAAACTTTAACGAAATCCTTAAATCCATTTTGAGAATATAATCTTTTCTACGTGTTAAAGGGTACCGAGAAAATGATCAGCATGCTTCTGACTATTTAAATGACATGTAAAATTTAATTTCGGTACGACTTTTTTTATTTAAATTCTTATTCCAGAGACAGATGTTTACTCGATGTTACTTAAAATAGTGTTGATTAGCTCAGGGGATGAATTCATAGTTTTGAGGACTATCAACTTTCGTGCTTGTCCCTTTGTTCGTGTGTGTGTGTTGCTGTTTCAATCGCGCCAAAACTGCTGCATTTAAGTTAATGAAAGTTCGTATTGAGAATTTATGCATTCGCCTTTATTTAAAGCTATAAATAGTATGTGCCTCAGTTAATGACTGAGGTTCTTAAGACACGGGTAGTAATATTAACTTCAATAAAAATAAGTTAAATGACAATTACTTACAGTATGATTTCTGATAATTTTTACCCCGATTCATGATTTATATAACATTTTTATAGAGTGGATATTGTAATGAGACAAGACCTGAGGATGTTAGTGAACAGAAGTCTTACCTTCCTAGCACGTTTATGTATATTCTTCTGGTGTCATGAAAGTTTTAAACTTGTTTAATAATAATAATACTTTCTGACCGAAACCGGCCAAACACCTATGTAATGGATATATTTTGATTTTAATAGTCTGATTTTTCAAATTAGTTACAATAATTTATGAAAATACTACTCCTAAAGGATTAGTGTAACATTTTTTTAAAATCAAAATATTTACTATGTTAAGTCTGATTATACTTTGTATGTTATGACCTCTTAAATTACTTATCTCTTTCAATGATTTTCATTATTTTGGGGGATTATTATTCGCAAGTATGAAAAATAAAATTTTCTGTTGAACGATAGTGAGCTATGTCAAACGTTACATCCCACGGGCCGATAGTGCATAGCCCGTTTGTCACATAGTATCAGAAACGTGGCGGAAACAGAATGTGGTTTAGTTTCAAGAATGTGCGAGAAATCAGGAGAACTTAAGAAATATGGGTTTAGAATATGGCAATAGCAAAGCAGACAAGATCTTATCATTGAGACAAGTGTAAAGATTGTAATTGCATGAAAAAGTTCTAAAATTCTAACAAGAAATAATGCCCGTACTCTATCACTGAGTCTGATGAGAAACATGCCTTTTCACTCTACTCCATTTATATACCTAGGTATATATTTCGTCATATAAGTTAGGTAGAAACATTAACATGCTAGATATTTGTCCCTGAGGCAGACCTAAATCTCTTAGTATCTCTTTATCTTGTTTCAACGGCATATAATATAGATCGTTATTCGCTTTCTTCTACTTCTTTCTTATTACTTCTAACAAATTTACATGTGCCGGTTCTTTCTGTAAAATATTGGTGGCATCTTTATAAAGCACGTGATCTTTCGCTAGCAATTCAATAAATCCTGGATTTCATTATTTCTTATGAATTAGTTAGTAATATAGTTATTGTTACTGCTAACTTAACTCTATTACCAACATGATGCTGACAGCACGCATCAGAATACAAGTTAGGAAGGGCTCGTCGGAAGTTTACTTTACATTACGGTAATTTGATATTGGCGAGGCGTGAGATAGTTGCTCCGCCCTTAGCAATACAATGGCAAACAGTAGCAGCCCCTGTCCGTCATTAATCAATGTTAGTGATTGGTAAAGCCTTAATAATCTCTGTCACTCAGATAAACGTGATTAAATAATGGAGCGGACAACCAGTTGTTTATGAGAGGGCGTATTTTAGCGAAGCCTGTGCGATATGCAGAATATATGAGGCGCATTGTTCGAAGGCTGGCCCTTGCGGAAGAGGGAGGACTACGTCAAACCTACTGGTAGTGGTGGAATGTCAATGTTTGTGTTTAATTTCGATAGTGTGATGCTCCCTGGTGCAGACAAGAGGTGAGGCGAGGCAATATTCTGCTGGACGGGGTTACAAGTGTACCATTTCTGAACAAATAACCCACGCTGCTTTCTCCACACAATCTACAGTACTAGGCCTATAAGAGGTTCTAGCCGAAGGTAGCTACTCAAGCAAAATAAGGTAATTGCATATAGATTTTCAGTATTAATTTATTTATTTATTTCACGTATGAAGGTGCTAAGAACAATTCAGGGGAAAACTTTATTAGATAAGATACACAATACAGAAATTAGGGACAAATGCCAAATTCAGGACATAACTAAATTTACCAATGACAGAAGAAAATTTTGGAAAGAACACGTTGATAGAATGGAAAACAATCGCCTAGCAAAAAAGGCTCAAGAAAGCAGACCAGACGGAAAAAGATTAAGAGGAAGACCTGCTACGAGATGGAAGGACAGTACACATGACTCATCTGAGGAATAAAGGGGAAATAAACAGGATGCCATCCTACATCACAAGAATAATAATAATAAGAAGACTTATTTATATTACCCTCTGGTGTAGTTAAGACCTTAAGGGCTTCTTTTCCACTAACCAGAGGTATTAAAATATTATCAAATAATCTAATTAAAAATAACTAAGCGAATCATAAAATATAAATATAAATTATGTTAATGAAAACTATATTGATTAAAGCTACACTTAAAACTATATTAAACTATAATAACGAAAATTCAACGTGGTAATTAGAAGCAATGAAAAATAAGAAACGAAAATAAATGAAATAATACAAGAAAATAAATAATTGTTTAACATGAAAGCAATATATGATATAAATGTTAATGATTCATGGTCACCTGTTCAACTAATTTGATCTTGGACGTTCTGAGTGTTTGGAAGTCTTTTATATTTACAGTTAAGAAATTCCACAGACTAGTTTCTTGACAGTGAAGGGTAAAGAATAAAATACAGAATTGTGAGGGGGATAGATAACGTAAAATTCTGATGTGATGTTGTTCCGAGGTCATGATATTCTGGTAGGTAGTAAAAACGGCAGGCCAAGTAAGAAGGGGTTTTTGTGCGAAGTAGTTTGTAGAGCATTTAAAGTGAATGTAGTTTCTGCATTGACGAAGACGTAACCATGACGAGAACTCGTGATGGTGATATATCATCATGTCGCTGAAGTCTTTGTGGTAGATTTACGTTTAAGTCTGAAAGTAGAGAGCTACAGTAATAAAAATAGGGCATTGCAAGCATAGCCTATATGATAAGAGGAAGTGTTTGTTTGTATGTCTGTTAGGTCTGTTTTTATGTTAATGTGCGTTACCCAGCCAAATCTACGGCACGCAGAGATCTGATAGTCGGAAAGGGTATCATGTTGTGTGTAGGCCTAAACTGGAAAACATTTACCGGATTTGACTAAACTCATTTTGTGGGGGGTTTTAGGCAGTGGAACTAAGATCTGAGTTACTTTTTCGTGGCAGTATACTCTAATCGTGAAACGCACCTAATAGCCAGATTTTAGTTTTCTTTTTAATTAGGCTTATTAATCGTTTTAAGTAAAATGGCAGTTAAAGAATTCAAAAGAACTTTTCGGGAATATTTGCCTAGGCCTTTCGGCTTATACAGCCATCATCAGGGTTTCAATTCTTAATAAATATAGGCCTAGCTAGTATAACTCCCACGAATCTCATGCCACGGCAGTATAAATTATATGCGTATCAACAAACATAGGCCTATGACGCTGGAAGCAGAAATTTCTTTAAACACACCATGTGCCTACAAATTATATAACATCAGAGTTTATTAGCCTATATCTTGTTCAGCTGTTAAAATTCCTGCAAAAATAAGTAATCATAAAAAAGATGGGAAAAGTATTTTATCCCTACAAAAAAATCTTGAGCACATATGATTATAAACAGAAAATTAAGCACCCTGTAGACAATTGTATAATTACGGAAAACATAAGGAAGTTTATAGTTTGGCTTACATTGTTTAACATCATCCACCGTTTTGATTACGAGTCGCTACTGGGATGTAATTCAGAATGCGTATGCTTTGTCTTGTTACATCCAACACCCGGGGCTTTATGAAGCCGTTCGTTTGAATATTTCAAGAGTTTGCCGGCAGCTTTATTGCTTGCATTTAGATTGATTGCCCCTTGACATTCTTATACATGTTTTAATCCAGTGACAGCCTGTTATTCGGACGTTCCGGATTAAGGGGAATTTGTCCATCTATGTGCATGCTAGAGGGATGACATGTGGGTAGGGAAACATGGGATGAATAAATTTTTCTCAGTGCGAAATCAGTACTGATATTGGTAATACAAGATTCGTGTACAGATGGGCTGGGAGAGATTGTACACAACATGGGCTGGCACTGAAAACGAAATACATGTCATTGTGGTTGTACATAAGAGAACATGTCTGTCTTTGCATTAAAGATTTCAAAACACGATTTTGTGTGTATTGGGTAACTCTGAAAGGACTGACACAAAAAAGTAATATAATGATAATAATAATAATAATAATAATAATAATTATTATTATTATTATTTGAAAATAATAATTATTATTATTATTATTATTATTTGATAATAATAATAATAATAATAATAATAATAATTATTATTATTATTATTATTATTATTATTATTACTAATCCATAACACCATAAGAAAAATAAGATGCACATTGGTGCTTGCAACGTAATACTATAATTTTACCACGATTTTTCGCTAGTATATTCACATAGAAAATGTTCCTTCAAAATCGTGTCTTCCATATCTGCGCTCTCTGAACAACATTTTGTACAGGTAAATTATGAAATTCAAACGTCATGATTTTCTGAGTGATTTTATTTCCTTCGGGAAGAATTAAAGCTTCGCTACCAATTCTGTCTGGGCTCACTTAGTTTAAAATTTAGATATGTATTCATGAAACCACAAAATATTGTTTATGTTAATAACTACAAGAGAATATTAGGAGGAAAATTACTCCACTTGGCTTGTGAGGCACACTAATTTAGTGATTTCATGACCGGGTTCCCTTTGTTATTGTATAATAAGATTCAAGATGTAGAGGAATTTATATTCTCTTCTAATGATCGACAGAAACAATATTCTGTGGTTGTATGAACTTATTATATACACGTCTTGGGAATAAGCCTAGAAAATTATTGAATATAATGATTGAGAATAAAGAAATGAAAACTAAAGAGGATCCTGTATTAATTTTTTATCAATTAAAGTTTTGATTTCTTGCTGTAATCGTAATAATATTTTATTTCTGGCGCTTTGCTTCAATTTTTTGGCTGAATATGCTAGAATTTTATTTATAATTATATTATTTAACATGCTACTGTACAAATATTGTGGAAGCCCGGTCAAAATGTCACTAAAGAAGTGTGCCTCACCATACTATATGACGTAAATGTCTTTCAGTGTGATAGACCATTAAGGGTAATCAGTGACAGGAGATTCCATATGGTGCTGTGAATCGATCTCTGGCTACTAAGTTGGTAAAGCCATGGAAAGCCTAAGGTCTGGGTTCGGGTTCCATTTTTAGAGGAATTTTTCTGCGAATATTTTCGCTTAGTTTAGTTTAGTTTAGTTTAGTTAGTCTGTACTTTAGTTGGAATACCTTTCCCTGAAGAATACATTTTAATCGGGAACAGTTTATGAACGAATAATCAGATGCAATAGGCAACAGTTGTTAATGCAGAGCTTATAGGCCTACTGAGATTGGTAGTAATTGTAATGATTTACAAAAGAGGACAAAACATTGTATAAGGTTTCTCTATATCCTATTAAACTCGTTGAAATAATTATGTCAGTCCATATCCACTCCTATCTTAAATGAATTAGTTTAAATTGATCAGTTTCATTTTTCCAGTGGTATAATTATTAATAAATAATGTGTTCAGAAATATCCGCTTATATACCACTATTAAGCTATAAACAACAGCTGAAAACTATCAGGAAAGATTAAATAAGATAAAAACACACCTTAGAGTTAACTGTATTATAATTTTTATTAACTACTATTTTAAATGTATAGCATTATGTAACGAATTGTAAATTATAGATAGCAATTTAACACCCAAACTGGACTATGGTCAAGTGACAATGAGCTAAATGTTGGCTTCGTCAAGTAATATTGACAAATTATGATAAATTAATTAATTGTATAATATTAAAATATGACAGACTAGTCAGAATATATAAGTTAAATCTACATAAAGTTAATTAAAATTTCAAGATTGAAAACACAGTTATTCTGTCAGTTCATGTGGAATTAGCTGTTTGCAATTCTTTTTGCGTGTCTAGTATAAGCTTGAAATAATTGCAAAACACTGCGATCTCTTCTTGTCTGTTGTGCAGTTTTTCCTTGTCAATAAGAGTGTCTTGAATAAAATTGATCTAGATTGATAATAAAATCGGTGCTCTCTTCTTCTATAATTGAGTGGAAGGGGTTCTTGAAGTTCTGAAATTTCCTGTGTAGCTTCAGTCCTCAGTTGTTTTTAGTTTTGGTGAGACGCATTTTGATGTGCTAGATAAAGTGAAAGTGGTTTGTAGTTTCAGGGTGAAAGTGTGTGGTCAGATACAGGAGAGGTGTCGCATGTCTACCATGTTTATTTTATCCAGGACTTGAATTGTTTCGACACTTGTGGATGTCTGTAGTGTTTGTTTAACGTGCTATTTCATCTGGCAGAGCACGAGTTCGTCACTCTTCTTTAATGTTTGTTTCAATCTAATCATAAAAACTGGACAGTTGTAATCTCACATCGCTGGAAATTCAATCTACCTGAAACATCACATCCGTGTTTCAACAAGATATGGAATTTGCAATTGAAATTAATTTTTTAGCTATCTATTTATCTAACATTCTGTCTGTCTCCGTCTGAGGTCTGTCCACCTGCCCCTACACTGTCTATTTTCTGTTATTTTGAACACATATTCGAGGATTTTATTTTTAATTGTGGGGAATCAATTTACAATCTTTTGGAAGCAGAGAAATTTTATGTCACTTTCACCTGATATTTGTTGGTTGTGCAACATACCAGAAGGTATAATTCCAACAATTATAAGCATTGAATGAGCTATCTCCACCTATAGAAAACTTATATTAAATATAGATATATAAGCATTCATGAACCACAGATTATTGTCTCTGTTGGACACTGTATGAGAATATTTTAGGAGAAAAATTCCTCCGACACTGGGACTTGAACCCAGGAATGTTGAATGTTAACTGTGCAATAACAGTGGAAGCCCGGACACAAAAATCACTAATTAGTGTGCCTCACAGTACTGTATATGACATAACTTGTCTGTCTGAGAGGTAGACCATTAGGGAATTTAGTCATAGGAGAGAGGTTCCATCTGGCGCTGTGAATTTAACTTCGGCTTAGCTCAGTTGGTAGAGCATTGGCTCTAATAGCCAAAGGTCCTGGGTTCAAGTCCCAGTGTCGGAGGAATTTTTTTCCTATAATATTCTTATATTAAATATTTTAGAGTTGCGAACAGGGAAAATAGAAAGAACGTTTGAAACTACGAGTACTTCCACCTTCCGGTGTAAAATTTTCTGCAACCTCGATCCAGTATTTTTGACGTAATTCTAATGGTTTACCGGCATTTCATCTGTTTGTAAATTTGTTACGCAGTCCTGACCAAACGCGTTGTTCGATTTTCTCCCAATTTTGGATGAATGTTCCTTCATGTAGGCCTAATCAAAGACGACTTATGGGTAAGGATTTTTATTTTTTATTCGTTTCGAGATGGTGACCGTTTTTAACTGATGAAGACCTAAAGTGCATTAACTCAGATTTTTAGGGAGTAGGCTATTCGTCATCTTCTGTTGAACAAAACTTTATGTTTATTATTTCACAAATATCATTATTTTACTAAGTGAGTTCAATCCACAGTCCTGATGTTTATTGATGTCATTAGATAAGTTATTAAGTGATGACTTATCTGCTTGAACATTGACGGTTCAAACGTCATAGTTTTTTGAGTGATTGTATATTTTTGGGGATGGTTTTCGGTTTTTAAATATAAAGGATCATCAATGTGACGCTGCTTAATATTTTCACTATGCATCACCGAAAATTTTGAATAATATAAGATACATAACAGTAACAGACTAAAACGTTATGTTAAAATATATAAATTTTCTTCACGTTTTTCTGTTAATTATGGATATCAGTTATTTCATCGAAATGGTTCTTATCGACTTCAAAATTATAACCCACTGATGACTTTACTTCAAGGATGCTTAGAGTATAAATTCAGCTCCGAAGGAATTAAGGTGTAAAAGTTATGATTAATCAAAACAAAGTCATATGAACAATAACTTATTAGCATTATTCAACAATATTCTGTCAAAATCATAAATACGGTACATTATATGTAGGACTCACTTGAAATAGTGTTTAAAAATTGGTAGAACTAATTTATATATATAAAAAATTGTCGGTATTGTATTTTACTTTCGTGTTTATACAGAATATAACAATTTGGATGTTAACATCTTGAATAATTTTCTTTCCGACCTGTAAGTTGTATGATTATTTAATAAGCTCAGAATTCCACTATTCGATCCCCGGTATGGTTCTGACGAAATCGCATTAAAATCGGTAATACCACTGCATCTTGGTGTGATGGAACCTACTTGTACTAAAACAGCTGCAAGTAGTTCATTATAATCCAAGATAACTGTTGATGACAGAGCAGAGAAAAAAGGGACCTGCAGCTGGAATTCTGGTCTGGGAGCCCCAATAAAGTTTTTAACCCTCTCCTTCATGTGGAGGGAATGACAGAAACAGATGGCATACACTAAGAGCGGAGCCTTGTAATCCACACAAGCACCCATGGATTTAGCAGAGAAGATCTTTTTCCATCTCAGTCACACCGCAAAAATCACAGTTTGCTTTTGGAATGCACTCGCGCATTGGCCGCTCGCCCAGACCAACCAACTCTGTGGCTCCAACCGACTTTAATTGGGCCTCGGACTTGATTAAGTTGCTATGAGGTTTATACTGTACAGACTCCGTGTCCGTTGCTGCCAGTGGCGGATTCAGTATTTTTACTTTCTCTATTCACGGTAGGCCTACCATAGGTAAAATCCACGAATGGCAATCATAACAAGACGTTAAAACTCCTCACATTTTGACATAGAGCTTTACTCTATCAATCTTATACTGCAGCGTTATTACGATTTTTTGAGGTGAAGAATTAACACGCCAGTAGCAGTGAAAAGGTAGAACGAGATTAGCCACTTTAGAAAATGAAATATAAAACATACATTATTTAAAAAAGTAATACACTAACAGTATATTCCTACCTATAATATGATGGTTTTACATTCAAATTTAGTTTCGAGCTATACATAGAAAAAGAAGAAACAAGGTGTCCAGGAATTGTGTGCGTGCGTCCATCAAACTCAAATTTAGTTTCAAGCTACGTAAAAAAAAAAATAAAAAAATAAAAAAAATAAAATAAAAAAATAAAAAAATAAAAAAAAAATTGTTCAGGAATTATGTGCGTGCGTAGGCCTACTTTAGTCTCAAATTTAGTTTGAGCTATGTAAAAAAAAAAATGCTGTACTGGAATTGTGTGCGTATTTCAAACTCAAATTAATTACGAGATACGTAAAAAGAAGAAGCAAGCTATTCAGGGATTATATGTGTACTTCAAAGTAAACTGATCATTGGTGGATTTAACCAAAGCACAATATTGGTGGCTAACTCCAAAACGCACGTTCATTCATCTCTTAATATTACCTATTCCAAACCCGCTCATACATTTCAGAGATGAAAGTTATGAATAAAACTTTTTCACAGTTTTTTAGTAAACAACGTAGTGTTGATATTTGTGTTCATTGTAAGTTTTACTAAGACGGTTAAAGTCGATTGTTTAATGCCTAAAAAGGGTTATTTCATGAAAATAAAGCCTAAAAATCCGGGCCCTACTAATCACATTTCATGTGACCATTATTAAATTATTTCAAAACAAATTTTTAAGAACGAATGGCGGGAATTCTGGAAATACGGGATGCATATATTTAAGGCGTTTTAAGCTAAATCTCAAATTTTATAACCTGATATATCCGCCACTGCTTGTGTTTCTTCGAATTGCGGGTACTTTAATCCGCGGCAGAGGCTGGGGTGTGGATCATCAAAATGGCACAGTGGAGTATCTAGCACTACTTCATAAAGGCTTCACTTAATTAGAATGGGAATCCTATACGAGTTCCCTCTCTGGATATGACGAACTCATTGCCAAGCCCACAGCTACAATTCATACCCTTATTAGTTTACAGCGAACACGTGCGTGAATGTGAAAATAAAATAAAGAGGAACCATCTGCGAATCTCCTGAGAAATCTCTAGAAATTATAGCTGCCTCCATTTCCGTGAAGAATATTAATACTGAAATGGATCCTTTTAAGAGAGATGTATATTTTTTGTTTTCGAATTTGTTCCTAAATTCGCTTTATACTTTGAACCCCGCTTTGTAATTGAAGTCTCTCTGCTATAATGCCATATTGGCACGGTATATCAAGGAGATAGTTAATAAAATACGTACTTGGTTCAGTCGCGCGCGCATAGCTTTATTGTAGCACAGATAGGCGTCCGTTGAATAGTTATGAAAAATCCAGTATTTTGAACACCACAAAGGTCAAATATCCGACCGGAGGCTTAAGACCGTCCTGAAGAAGGTGCACCCCATAGCCAGCCATATGAAGTTTCACTGGTGGTTACCGGTTGGACTATTTTTCTTAAGAAATGAGATTAAGAGGAAAAGAAGAGGGAGGGAAAGTTGGATTGGAAGATTGTGGAATTATGAGAAAACAGCTGACAGTCCTCAATATGACCCTGATTTCATGGAG
Organism: Ectobius pallidus; assembly: GCA_964059195.1. NCBI lineage: Eukaryota > Metazoa > Arthropoda > Insecta > Blattodea > Ectobiidae > Ectobius > Ectobius pallidus. Next base: position 44,377,327 of record CAXKWD010000004.1, on the reverse strand, counting down.
ATTCTAAATCAGGTCTCTGGTCATCGGATGACCGGAATCCTATTCTGGAACCTCGTGTTATTCACTTGGAAGTAGATGGTCAATGCCAGAGTATCTAAATTAGAAAGAAGGAGAAATGAACAGGTGAGACAGATGATGGATATGGAGGAGGCAGTGGTGGAAAGTATTTTAAGAAGAGATCTTCAATGGTATGGACATGTTAGAAGAATGGAGGATAACAGGTGGTCTAAAAATCTTCTGGAATGGTCACCTCGGGGTAGAAGGAAACGGGGCAGGCCAAGAACAACTTGGAGAGGACAGATCCATAAACTGATGAGTGACTGATGTCTGGAGGAAGATGATTGGTGTGACGGGAAGATTGGCAAATGGGAATACAGGGCAACCGCTGAAGAGTGGAGAGGCCCTCAAAAGTAAGTAGATGACTATGAAAAGAAAAGAGCCTATTTCAAATCCGTGAGAAAAATAGGCACCGGCCATTTGTAACCTTCGTGTGTGTGTGTGTGGCGCGCGTGTTTGTTAGAAGAGTAAGGTGTGATTTTCATCTTCATCAATCACCTTTCACCCCCTCACATTAGACGGTTAAACTCTATGTCTGTGGGTTTTAAAACGAGATGCCCGGGCCCTTATGAGCAAAAAAAAAGAGGATAGCTTAAAACGTAACATTTAAAGCATGCCAGACAAGACCAGAGAGGATGAGAATAGTAGAAAAGGAAGCGGATATCGCTGATGATGATACCATAACGGTTGGAGACCACAAAAAGTAATCATGCTGAGAGGGTAGGTTAGAAAAGATGTTGAAAATTGCCTGGAGTGTAAAAAAGGATATCCAGTTGTTGAAAACTATATTTTTTACTCGGAAATGCATTAGGCCTCAGAAGAATTATTTCAAGTGACATGACATTATTGGATATTTTTATTATGAAGGTGAAAAATGTGTTTTTTCTCACTTGGCGATTGCAGAGAGATTTACCTTCTAATAACATTTGTGTTGTAGAGTAAATAACCAAACTAACCTCGTGGCGGTAACATCCCAGAAGGGACAAGGCCTACCACCCGACCGCCGCGTCATTTACCATAGGTAGACGGCAGGATTGGGGGGGCATGTGGTCAGCATGCCAACACCCACGGCCGTTAATGGTGGTTTCCTTGACCGGAGCCGCTACTTTTCTTTCATGTAGCTCCTCAATTTGAATCACGAGGCTGAGTTCACCCCTAGCCGACCTCCCTACCTCAGAAAAATCCGAGGAGGTACCGGGGCCGACGGATCTGTAGTCAGCGACGCTAACCACAAGACCACGCCGGCGGTCAGAGTAAATAAAATAACATAATGAAACAAGGTATGAATTCAGCAATAAAGAATAAGAAAAATGCTAGTTGTTTATATGAAGCTTCAAATTGGACATGATCTATAAAGAACATGTTACTAGTCTACATGTTCGGGAAAAGTCGCATCTTTTATTATGAAACAAGTTTCAATATTTTTTCACTTCACCTCTCCAGTAATTTGTTGGCGAATGACCATCACAGATACTTTAATTATTTTGAAACAAAATAGCAAGCGAGAGAGAAAATCCACAAGGGATATCTGCCCCAATAACTAGGGGAGCCCTGGGGGTTCAGCCTACCAATTAATCTAGACTACAATGTTGAAAAAATAAGTAATTATTTATGCAATAAGTGAAATTTTCTGGGAAAGATAAACACAGTTCGTAAATAAAGTTTACTTCTTCCGAAGTCCGTGTAAAGGTTTCTAAATTTTCCAGATGTCTTCAACATCTGCGGTTACGTTTACTGCATTGTGATGAATTATGCGAATAATACAATAATAAACTCAGTAAGATTGAGACGTGAAAAAATTCAAAATTCTCGTGAAAACGAGGTTGTATCCAAGAAAAAATAATGGATGAGGAAATGGAGAGAAAGAACACGAGAAAACAAGACAGGAGTGAGAGAGAAAGAAAAAAGAATAAGATTAACACTTTCTATGCATTCACGTTGAAAATTATGTTTTTGGTCAAAAATTTGTTTTTATTGCGTAAAAGAACCGTATTTGCCTGCTTCAAAGTGATGCTTACTTTATATGAACATTCCAATAGCAAGTCATTAAAAATATATTTAAATGTCTGTGTGAGCACACGTTTTATTCTTTGAGTTCAACTTTGTCATTGTTTTTCTCTTAACTCCTATTTTAATATTTTGTACCCTTCAAATTAACAAAACTTATACTGAAAATTGAGTTAGAATGTGCATATATAATCAATTGAAAGCTTACGAATGGAAGAATGCTGTGAACTATTATTATGAAAAATATAATAGCGATGTAGGATTTATGTAATGCTATTGCTGTTCTTTCTTCAATTTTGTGAAGATAATCATTCTAGTTACATATACCTAGTTCATAACGATCTATGAACAAATGGGAACAATCAGCGAAAGAGTTTTCAAGATTGTATCGTTTTTGGTAATTGTATGAAATTTTGAAGGAAATCATATTTTTCTGCTTAAAATATTTTAGGGAACCATAAAGTGAAAATTAAGTTTCAGGTATAGCATTATGTTAGTTTTATTTAATGGGTTGTCTGGTAAAAATCTGGTAAAGTTGCAAAATGTGAATTTTCTACTTCAACGTGAATGTATCTCTATATATTTAAGAGGCTTTGTCCTGACTGACTGACTGACAGAGAATCAACGTAGAGGCTAAACTGTAATAGGTAGAGACTTGGAATTTTGACAGTACCTTCGTTCCATAATGTAGGTGCTCACTAAGAAAGGATTTTGAAAAAAAAATTTAAATGCAAAAAATCAAATGTTTTTTAGATTACTTAATCCCTTTTTACACAGAATTATCAAATCCAAATCACAGTTCACATGCCAACAGTGTATTGTTGGCAATCTTTACATAAGGCTTTAGATATAAATGAAAAAAAATACTTTGAAAATTAGAGAAGGTATTAAAATTTATATTTGAGTAAATTATGTATCTCAAAATTTTGTAGATGATGTAAAATAATCAGTAAATTCAACCTTTTAATCGAAATGTTCCAATTAATCAATATGTTCTTTACAGCTTACAAGTTTCGCGAGCAAAGCCTTATTGGGGAAACATGGAATGATTTGGACGAAAAAACACTGCGGGATTTTTTTGGGCTAGGGAACTCTAATCTGAGGTCTTTTTTCCCCGGGTGGCGCAATTTGATCGTAAAATGTACCTCGAAACCATGTTTTTAGTTTTTTTTAAATTATCAATCGTTATAATAAAATTATTTATGCATGATTTGGGTAAGGTTCATGAATCTATGGTTCATTTTAATAGTTTCATTTGGAATTGGTATGCCCATATGGTAGCATAAGGTTCATTTTGTTCGTTTATATATATTTTTAACGTTAAACAATATAATTAAGAGTAAAATTACTTAATTTTTTCAATTTATGTAAAAACGATGTCAGTGTTAATAAATGATTCAAGCACAATATCTAGCAGTTGAGTAAGTAATCGCGGGCGAAGCCGCGGGTACCTGCTAGTGTAATTATATATACTGTTACAGGGGTTATTTTATAGATAAATAAAAACAGATAGAAAGTTAGGAACTTATTTTTACAATAATAATAATAATAATAATAAAGTAGAGAGGGTAGGTTTAGCATGGTAGAAATTAGGTATCCGAACGTGGAGAAATATAAGAAAGAATATGAAAAAGGAATGTGTCCACTTTGCAGTTCAAATGAAAATGCGGGAGAAATGTTTATAGATAAGAAATTCTTAGCAACGTTAAAATAAAAAATTAATAAAAAAAGGAACAAACTTTAAAAAAATTGGCAAAGTATTATTTTTGAAGCGGTTGAAGCGGTCCATATAAAAATATGGAAGTTTCAACCTAATGACGTAAAATGTTTTATTGCACCATTGAAAATTCATTGTTTGAAACTTTTAATTCCAATGTTTTGATATTTTGGATTGGTTTACGCACAGAGCGCCTGCTGAGTGCGACTAGACTACCTGCACAACAAATTCTACAAAATTGTTGTGCGGGTAGTCTAGTCGCTTGCAGCAGGCGCGCTGTGCATTGGATTGTGAATCGACGGGGTTGGCGTTACAATGATCTAAGTCAGGGGAAGTCAACTACGTCTTGTGATGACGTTTGTGGAGCAAGTGCATGCGGATCCCTTGTGTGTGACGTCAGCAAGAGCGCACGGTAGTAGGGGTATTTAGAGCACGCTAGAGCTAGGTACTAGAGGACCTATTCACTTTAGCTCTGTGGGTAGAACAACTTCTGGTTGGAAATACGGAGCATTTTTCAAAGTTAATGCAAGTACGCGATCCTGATAGTGTTCTCTCTGCAGAACATTCTTCTTCAGTTCGAATCGTTTCAGGACGTGGAAAACCTTTCTCCAATGTTTAAACTTTTTGCTATCCCATATTCAGTTAATGTCAAAGACGTTCCTTGCCGGTATCAGTTGGAACTGCTAAACTTACAATGCGACGATCTGTTAAAGGACAAATACGAACGTAAAGTGGTCTTGGGTAACTTTTACAGAAATTTCTCTGAAACCAGATTCCCGAAACTTGCCGCACGAATATTATGTAATTTTGGATCGACATATGTGGCCGAACAATTTTTTTTCACTAATGAAATGTGCAAAGCTCAAATCAAGAAGTACATTGTCAAATCACAACCTAAATGTAGTCTTCGATTAAATATTGCTCAGACATTACGTCCCAACATTGATAAACTTGTTAAAGAAAAAAGGGACAGGAAAGTCAGAAAATTGTTACTATAATCTTGTAACATCTAATGTGCAGACGAGCTTGTATGGTAATTAATTCAGTTCATTTTTTTAATTATTTTTATTGTAGTGAATTATGTTAATTCAAATGATAGTATTGTCTATTTTTGTCAAAGAACATAGATTTTGTGGAAAGGCAATTGTTCTCACAGAATAGAAAAATATAATTATTTATAATATGTTAAACTACTGTGCTGTAATTAACCGATAAACTATCAAGAAAATCGATTGCTGTTTCATTAACTCGGAAACACGTATTACGTAAGTTCTAACCCCTTAAATTCCCGCTGCCCGCAATACTAATGCCCCTCTCTTCCCCCCTGTTCACTGATGCCACCACTTCACATACTCCACGCAGAGGTAAACGCGAGCGGTCAGAGCAGAAAGCAGTGACGTCACAGAGCAACCTTCTGTCTTCCCCTGATCTAAGTAAATGTGGGTTGTCGACCAAGAGCTAAACTGCGCCCTAATAAGCTAAGCCAACTGCAGCTAAGCTAAGCCAAAAACTAAGTGAATGCTAATCAGTTGTTAGTGATTTGTTGAGTTGGACGGACGCTACAACGAAAATGATCAGTACTGGGGGAGAAGGTAAATGTCTTGTGGAGGGGGAAACCTAGCTTAGCTAACTTAGCTTAGCTCTTGGTCGACAACCCACTTAAGTGTAAAAATCTAATTGAAGTTTATATTTTTAGTGCCCTCTCTTACACTCGGAGTGCCAAGCAATTAAGCCATACCTCCGGACTTACAAAAATCTGGATAAAAAAAAAGTCCCTAACTTCTTGTCATTTAGCCCTTGTTCTGCATCCACCTGGGATGCTGTGTAACTGACGCGTGTGGGTTTTGTTCCTTGTTGTCACGATTCTTTTGAGCATGGTTTCTGCGTTGCTATTAAACGTGTGGTGCGGGTGTTGTCTGCGTTGTTATTCTATGTTGTCCCAGTGGGCTTTCTTACTATTTGGTTTGGTTGACTTTATGGTTATTTATCGACCGGGTTAGGCTTGTAACCGTCGCCGGTGTGCTGAAATTTTTTCCTGCTGAGTTATTTTATATGTTTGTAAATATAGAAACACCTGCATTTATTAAGTGCCAGAATTGTACTTTCTGATATTGTGTGGTGGACAGTAAATGCCGTCCGTCTGTCATATGTCTGTCCGTGTGTACAAGCGATAACTCAAATATGCTTTATCGGATTTTCATTAAACTTGGTATACGTATTTATGATGTCCATGGGACGAAGCCTGTTGATTTTGGGTCAAATTGGTTGACCGTTACCAGAGTAATGCCCCATTTTCCCCACTTAGCTCCTATTTTATGGTAATATATTAGAAAGATTTTATCAAATGCAAATCAGTTCTCATGACAACATGTTGTTTTACAGTTTCATATACGGTTGGAAGTTGCAATACAGTTAGCTAAGACAAATAACACTACCCACATATTCCTTCACGTTTGCTTATCAAACTAGACCTATATCCTTCCGTAAGCACTGCTTAATGAATATAGCTGGAGCTTAATTCGGCAATCAATAAAAAAAAAAAATAACTTTTTTCTGCATATATAATTGCAATTACCACTGATTAAACAAAAGAATTCAGGCATTTGGTTATATCAGTTTAGCTGGGTTTATTTTATTTTTATTTTAAATAATTTTTAAATAAAACATCTAGAAATGAAATAAATAATCGCGGGCACATGGTCAGGTTTATGCCATCACTCACGTGTTAGGTCCAATCTAACAACCCGCTCCCCTACGCCCAGCATCGGTTTGCGTACGTACGCGTCTGCAGTTATGTCCTTTTGCCAAAGACGCCTGGATACGCATTCTTACGCAAGGTTTTTTACCAATTATGTTACGCCCTTATGCCATGGACGTCTGGATACGCACTCTTACGCAAAGGTTTTAATTGATGTTGTTACGCCCTTATGCCATGGACGCCTGGATACGCACTCTTACGCAAGGTTTTTACTAATATTGTTACGCCCTTATGCCCTGGACGTCGGGATACGCACTCTTTCAATCGATGTTGGTACGCCGTTTTGCCATGGAGGCCACGTACTCTTACGCAAGGGTTTTTTTTATATAAGGTACTAACCTTATATTCACCTTGAGTTCAAATTAAAATGTACGTGTACATTCGTCTACAGTAAGTGGACTAAAACGTTGTAGAATTTACGAAACGAAAGCAATACTAGGGTGTAAAAACTGAATCCCCTAGCAGAGAGTTTGACAGACACAGTCCTTGTTCTAGGCGGAAGCTAATTGAAGTTCTCGTAAACCTTGCTCTTCTCTCTCCTGTACGGACGGACGCGCCCAGGTTATCTGGAGCTGTCACCAGGCTCTGATAATAGGAGGAGAAGAGAAGAGATGTCTGAATGGCCTGGGGTCGCCTTGTCTCAATCAGGCTTGCTGCTGTCCACATCATGTCCGATCCCTCAAATACTTTGCTACCAATTTGAAGCGGACAGTTCCATCTCGAGGTTAAAGAAGCCTTGTCTTGTATCTCCTTAAAGTTGGAGAGAGAATTGATTTGCACTGCCACTTGCGATCAGGCGAATTCATTCAGTTTCACTCCTGCAGCAATCCGCTATAAATTTCAAGTAATAAAATGGAGGTGATATCTTTATTTGTGATAATAATTATTACAAAATGAAGTGAGCTCCATAATAATTTCATTGACTATTTACCTAAAGAATCTGAAACCAATACAGTATAAGGAAATATGGAATGTCTACTAAGAGCTAGTGTCTATCGTCATACTTTTATAGTTTTTATCACTCAATTGGGTATATAATAATAACCTGCATATGAACAAAAGTAAATATGAAAGTATTATATATTAAGTTCAGTATGGCAGCAAATTCTAAAAGATTTATCAAAGGTTGAGGCCAAATAATTATTTTTTTTAATAGTGTTTCTGTGTAAGTTGTGTTGAGATCCATACTATTATGTTTCAATAGTATATGTTTGGAATTACAATAAATTATATAATAACAATCAGTTATGTTTTAGATTACAATGCGCTGTTTAATAGCTTAATCGAACTTCATTTATTCACCTGTAGTTGATATTCTTAAAATAAAATCGGCAAATTGTTCTAAAAATGAATTAAACTTGAATTAATGTTATTTCTTTCATTTGGTGCTCCTCTTGAAAAAAAATTGAAATATATAATATTAGCAAATTAAAGTCATGATGGCATTAATTATTAAATATTTATAATATTTTATTGAATTCGATTAATACTAAATTATATTATTATTATTTATTTGAGTTCACCTCAAAACATGACTCTCTGATAAGATGTAATTCCGAAAATAAATATTTACTACTATGAGTTCTGATAAAATATTAAAACCTTTCTGCAAGTTCAAGACGTTAAGGTTTATAAACTTTCATAATCAAATCCACAGCGAAGAACTAAATACTTTTCTGCCGTTTCAAAATATGTGTGCTGGAATGAAGTTAATATGACTACGAAGAAAACAACCCCAAGCATAAAGCGGTCCTGAGAGTCCAGGAATGCTATAAAGTTTATTTATCTGCCATGTCTTCAGTTTCCTCATTCAAACTTTATTAGAAACTGGGAGTAATGTTACACTTTCGATTCAGAGTTATTCTGGGCTACTGTGTACTTCATCCTTCCCTTGCAAAACACTGAAATATTTCTCTTGTTGAATATATTTTCCGAAATATGCTTGTAGTCCATAGATTGCTTTAGGCATAAGCTACTTCTTCCTTTCGCTTTAATAACAATCTATAAGGGATAGTTATATTGTGATGAATAACAGGCTTGAGTCCTTCGAAGGAACAGATGGATTTCAAGTAATCTAAAAAGTGAGACTGAAGCCAGGAGCCTATGATGACTCAATCACTTTCATTACTTAGATTTTCTAAAAGTTTTCATATTTCATTGTAATGAATTATTTCTGTATTTATTCACGGCGGTGTCCTGTATGGTATGATATCGTATCTTATTTATTTATTTATTAATAATGCCCAATAGGGGCAATAAGTGTGATACCATAGATTTAAAAAAGAACGCATTAGAACAAAAATTAACTAAGCTTATATATTATTCAAAAGACAATGAACTTTTACCATGCCATCATATGCACCGACTTTGTGGGGCAAGTAGGGTTGCCAACTATCCCCTATTTCTCAGGGTATCCCGTATTTCCCCGGGATCCCTATTTACTCTTAATTTGGAATAAAATCCCGGGTACCGTATTTTTCAAGATAAATCCCGTATTTCCATAATTCCCGCCATTCATTCTTTTAAATTTGTTTTGAAATTTTTTAATAACGGTCATATGAAATGTGATTAGTAGTTGAATTTGATTGGATGCTCTTTGTCACTTCCTTTATTTTCCTGACCCCTGGTCAATGTCACTTCTGTTTAATGTCTGGTCCGTTCACTTTTGTAAAAGCTCTAAAAAATATACAGAAAGAGGCCGAGAGAGACATTCATTTATTTACAAATAGGTCAATATTTTCTAAAAAGTTTCTGCGTTTTTCATCTGTTTCGAATAGTGAGTTGTTTCAAACAGATTGTTGCCAAACAAAAGAACCTGAATTATCCTACAAAATTACCAAAAAAGGTTTTTCTTTAGTAGGCCTACTGTTCTAAGCACAAGCATACTGAAATTATTTTCATTTTAAAACTTACGATTCAAAATAACATAAAACGTCGTGCTATGTTCGACCGTTATAAGAACTTAACAGGCTCACACGAATAATAAATCTCGTTAGCGTTTTTTGGGGGGGGTTAAGTTCGTTTTTTCCTTGTTAAGTCTTTGTAGCGGTCATACATCGGAAATAGTTATTACGAAACTTTAAAAATGACCTGTATATGCTAATATTTTCTGTTTGACATAAGCGTGTACCTTTTTATATGGAGGATAAAAGATCGTGTTATTCAATGGTCAGGAAACTTTCGAAGAAGTTTATCTCGGGAACTGTAAATAGCTATATCTGATATAGGCAGTAAAGAAGGAGATTTCGAATTCCTTTAGTTGCAATTTTTCACATTTGATAACGTTATAACAATATGTTTGTTGAAATCATGATCTAAGAATCAGGGTTATGAAATTGGCTTACATTGAACGAAACTGTACTGGTTCATCTTTATTTGAGATTGTAGAGATGGAAATCTTATCAGATTCACTTTCAGGAGCAAACTTTCTCTGCACTTGAATTAAATTCAAAATAAGTAAGTGGATATATTAGAAGGAAAACAAACCCTTAAGCTCAAAGTGGTTCTGAGATTATGGGAAGAACGCGCTCCATGGCAAGGCAATTTAAACTTGATTTGAATATTCTGGACTTCATGGAAGCGTAGTCTTCGTAACTACCTTATAGGCCTACTAACAAATCACCAGGCTAACTTTCTGGTCATATTAAATGGTATATTGTTTGAGGACTTGTAATATTATACTCCATTAAAATGTTTTTTGCCTTCAGAATAGGCAATTATTATTTTATTGGTCCGCTATTGTCATAATGTACGAACACCTGTCATAAACAATTTAATAACGGATATATCTTATTCTCTGATGAACCAGCATTAAAATTTCTTTTCCTTTTATAAGTCACATGACTAGTATAAATTAAGTCTGAGTTAAAACTAATTTAGTGCAGAACACATTTAACACATTTGTTGCATTGATTTAATTTCTGTATAACAAAATAAAGACTCCACAGTCTTTTAGATTAATCCTAGAATTCCAGAAAAAGTAATTTTGCTTGTAACAACTTGCAAGTACTTGGAAGGTAGAATTATACTGAAAAAGCCAATGCAATAGTCGGGGTTTGAACCGAAGATCTTTAATTCAAATCCCGGCTATGACGTTGGATTTTCTGTCTGACTCTACTTTTCCAGATTAGCCTACACACGGCAATTGTGAAAGAATTATAATTCCTACTTGCAAGCAATTATTCACATTTTTTAAAATTTAATATTCTCAGTAAACAGGTCGGCCTATTTATATATCCCTACATTTCAACAAATCTTTCGAAAGCATTTCTTTAATACCAGACGTACAATGGCGCGGTAAAGTTTTGCAAGTAAGAAAGGTATATATAGTGCACGCCGCTTATTGTGTTCACTTCGGGATGCAGGTAATCTGATAATATTAACCGATTGATAACAGTAGCCGAAAGAATGAATTGAAGGTTATTTATTCATATAAAAGATAATACACTACAAAACAGAATTAAAAGCTATTTATTCATAAAATAATACGTAATTGTGAATCATTGAACCACTCATAATAGACTGCAAGCAACTATTTTTTCAACTAGTAACAAAGTTTTTAATTGTTTTATTTTCCTTTAGGAAGCCATTAACCCATACTCTATACTCAGTTCCGAGTTACGAGTGTTTTTTAAACCTAGACTCATCTATAATAAACACCGCGCGTAGCAAAACAGCTAACGCCTGTCTGTTCAAGTCTTTTTTATTTTACACTAGACGTCACTCTATATTAACACTGTTATCTTCATAAATCGAAAGTTGCAGCTTAACCGAGGGATAAATATGTTTTATTACTAAGAGAAAATTAGGTAATGCCACTCCCTCGAACTGGTCATCCTGTGAGCTGGGAACAGTAGCCTACCGTTACTTCCAGAATATAACACAATTCAGTTGAGTTAGAAACGAAACCCTTAAATACGAAATTATGAATGACTTACAGTACTTAGAAATAAAGCCGAAAAACGGAAATTGTGATAACATAAACAGAATCTTTGATCACAATAAACAACAATTTTTCCAATGAAGTATTAATCCGTACGGGACTTTATAAAAGTGATAACATTACCCGATTGATAACATTAAGTAGCGTTCACTGTATAGGCCTATATACAGGGTGTTAATGAATAACACCGAAATATTTTACCTGTGTATAGAGGGGACATAGACAAGCAACTTTTATTAGGACATTTTTGCTCTATGACGTAAAATGTGTATGCTACAGGGCATTAAAGTCATTAAAATTTGGTGCTCATAACTCAATAATTGAGCGAAATAGGGTTAAAATTTTCATTAAATTGACTTCATGCCTTCTTAGCGATCGATAAAAACCTGATTCTTAACAATTCATCAACAGCTATACCATAATTTAGAATTTTCATAATCTGCAAAATTTACTGATTATTCACATGATAGCCCGCCACTGCATTATGTTTTTATTCCTAATTCCAAACCTAACAAAAATGCTTCGTTTGTCTTTTTTTTCCCCTCGAGTTGTAAGATATCGATCGTCATTTTTTACAATTTTCCCGACCATTACACAATATTCACTGTTCCTTTGTTTCCCATCATTTCAAGTATTAGAAGACATTGGCGTGCATAACCTTGGGATATTTTATGTTTTAACAGGAAGAATTGAATCCATAGAGCAAAATTCTCCTAATAAAAGTTGCTTGTCTATGTCCCCTCTATACACAGGTAAAATATTTCGGTGTTATTCATTAACACCCTGTATATGGGAACCAGTAACAATAGATCTTGTAACATGATGTAATGTCGAACTGAATTTTCGAATGACGATTTGAGTTATCAGTAGAGTCGGTCTTCAATAGTTCTCGGATACCGATCACTGGAGTTTTCACATCTTACATCTCGAATTCTTTCATCCCAGAACTTTATCATTCGAATGATCATTCGATTCTTTATATTACACGAGAACAAATTACTTGATTTTTAAAATCGTTCAATTCTGCCCATCGCTAATGTTTATATGAGTGGTAATATATAAGACATAATATGACAGAACACGACTGGAGAATCTGGAATATCTAGTTCCATTTCTGCAGAGAGGAGGGGAATGTTTTCTTCTGGGTTGGAATTAGCTGAGTTTAGCAAGGAACAGTGTGAAGCACAATGTGGAGAGGTGTCTGAATAATCATGAGATGAAGACCGGCATGCTGACCATTAATCTTACGTAACGCAGTTCAAATCCATGTAAATGTATCCACCAAGAATATTACCTTCTGTTTTACTTCATCCCACCACTCTTATCCTCTATATCGTCTGAAATAGGAAAAAGAATTATCAGTCAGAATTGTAATATCTATGAATATACAGTATACTTGTAAACGGTTTATGAAGTGACTTTTATTTCACTCCGTTTTCATTAAAAACGCCATTTATATCTTTATGGGAGAGTGAATACTTTTCTGTCGAAAAATTATAGCACACGTTATATAAAGGTAAATTTTTTCTTCTTTCTCTCATTTTGTTCACCACATTTACATGGAGATTTGCAAAGCGTTTTAACTATTAGCCTATATATGATCCTTCTATTGATAGCTGATTACTACTCAGCTGTTATAACAGTTGTCGAGTCATGTAAGGTTCGTTTCATTAAACGAAGTTCAATTGTTTGAGGATTTGTTCTACTCTGCGTTTGTGATGTATTAACATTTAAGCTAATGGACTCTGATTCTGGTGAAATGTTGACAATTCGATCGATATATTTAAAGAGAAAGTGTATTTTTGGAAGTACATTTTGCTATTCACATTATGTGCAAAATGTTGCGAAAATACAACACTGGGCATTCAGGTCTATGTGATAATGAATTGTGCATAATATTTACACGTTCCAAACAAAGATACTGCCTTGTTCTTTGCAGTATCTGAAGTGAAAAAAAAACAAGACACTTACTTAGGGTAATGAAAGACTTATGATCGCTTCGGGTTTATCTCTGAAGGTTTACACCTGATCATTAAAGGAAACTGATAACTCATTCTCATCTCTGAAATGTATTTTCTTGAAGTTTCAATATCAGATTTCTGCCTACAAAACATCCACACGCCCATGCTCTGTTACCAGAGGATCCCTGTAACACAAACCCTTTCAGTTGCAAATGGAATTTTCATCAATGCATGTCACGTAGCTAAGAAATTTCTTAGCCTGATACAAGAAATTCCGGCAATTCTTATACACAATTCCACATCAACTTGAGGGGATGTTGTGTATAGCTCAAGAATACACTGCAGAACAATTTCCAAACTTATTAAAAACTCATTATGTACGTACACAAAAAGTATCACGTGCTTATTCTTTAGTAAAAGTTCCTGGTGGATTTTACAGTATGTGGCGACTGTTAACATGATAAAGCTAAGAAAATTATTATACATTTATTTAACTTTATTTATTAACAAAAAATCATATTTTGACTTTTCTCTTTGACTGATATTTACAGTTATTCACAGTTAATAACTTTAGTACCATGTCGGATGTTTTTTCTTTCTTATTAAGAGCAGCGGACGTACTGTTAAAGTAATTTTCCCTGCTTTTTGCTGATCACACATCAGGGAAACTTCTATGTTATATCCTAAGATGTAATAATGTACAACAAATAGATTTTAGGCCTTCTACTCGAATGTAAGAGTAATTTTTAAGACACAAGTTGTGGGTATAAAGTGGAAACCCTCAACAAATACGAAAAATATATAAATAATTATGCTGTGTTATCTAAAGGCATGTGATCAATTTTTTGAACTATCCCTTAGGACCATTGTTTTTAAGTCCTCCGGATCACACGTAGTGAGAAGTCACTTTTACTTTCTCGCATATATGTAGTATAGAGCAAATTTTGTGATCGTGACAAGAAATCGAAATCGAGATAACAACGGGAAAACAAGTTTCACGATAGATATAATATGCATTCATGAACCACAGATTATTGTCTCTGTTGGACATTACATGAGAATATTATAGGAGAAAAATTCCTCTGACACTGGGATTTGAACCATTGGTTTTTGTTTAAAAATTACATTTTTGTCATACACATTTCTTAAAAAAAATTAATAGCTACTGAGATAAATACTAAACAAGTATGACTTATGCAAAATGTCAGAACATACATTAATTAAAATTGAATGAGCGTAATGAACACAATAAAACCAATCTGAGCGAGGTGGCCGAGGTAAGAAGTCCTGGGTTCAAATCTTTACATTATGGGCAGCCAATTTGACTTGGGCTTTTCATGGTTTCTTTATTCGCGAAGGCAAACGCCGGATTTGTAGGATTCGATTACTATGTCACCAAATATCATAATCGTTTTACCTTAATATCAGCCAAGAAGGCGTCTCCGAACAAACAGGTGCACAAGAATGAATTATTTTAAGAACCTACTGGTAAACATAAACTCGTGGTATGATTATTAAATATATAAACATTAAGTACATATATAAATATATAAATATATTTGAATCCAAAAACTATTTTTAAAATGTGTATCTTTTAGAAGTTTCCGGATAGTATCCAACAAAATACAGCAATATTCCCTATTCTATGTTAATAACAATTTTCAACACCGACTCACTAGTTGTTGGGCGAAAAGTTAATGGTCTAAATTTTTGTATAATTTAATCCATGCTGGTGAACTGTGTCAGTTAATATCAAAATTGCATCTATATGCTCCTCTTATAAATTGTAGACGTTATAGAACGTTTTATATAAATTTTTCACGAACGAATTATTACAGGAATTCTCCCCTTTTAAGACTATGCATTTTGTACAATAAGCTATGTATGGAATTTGGTACAGATCTATTTCAATCCAGAACAGTCTTTTGTAGAAATATTTGAAAAATTTATAGCATGCAGTCATAAAATCACAAAGCTATGTAATTATTACTCTCCTATTTGTTAACTTATTGTTATAATTATTGTAATTGAGTGTATGTTTAGTCCGCCGGCGTGGTCTTGTGGTTAGCATCGCTGACTACAGATCCGTCGGTCCGGGTTCGATTCCCGGTACCTCCTCGGATTTTTCTGAGGTAGGAAGGTCTGGTAGGGGTGCACTCAGCCTCGTGATTCCAAATTGAGGAGCTACTTGATAGAGAAGTAGCTGCTCCGGTCAAGGAAACCACCATTAACGGCCGTGGGTGTCGGCATGCTGACCACATGCCCCCCAATCCTGCCATCTGCCTACGGGAGATGACGCAGCGGTCGGGTGGTAAGCCAAGTCCCTCCAGGGATGTAGCGCCACGGAGTTTAGTTTAGTTAGAGTGTATGTTTAATTGATTTGTTTTAGTGTTCTTTTGATGTTATATCTTAATGTTGTTTCTTTATTTGATTGTCAATAGAATCTACTATATAATTTTTTGGTTTAGTAGATCTAAAGTAAATAAAATTAAAAAAAAAATATGTGGAGGTTGTACATGAATTCTTGAATAGCACAAACCGGTTTCTTTCGTAAATCTAAAATCCTCAATAATTCAAATCTAAAAACTTATACTTATGTATGAGAAAGTTTGTGCAAGATATTTTGAACCGTTTATTTACTTAGTTCTTTATGTTATGGTATTTGACATATAAGTCCTGTCGTCATCCCAGTTAAATTCATTCATTTTTAATTCACATCACATCTTTCGCAATACTCTACAGTAATCTGATAAATACCTGTTAGTAAAAGCGAGGGTTAGGAATTAGTCTTAATTTCTTAAGAAGCCACTAGCACGATCGTTGTTCTAAATTCTTCATAATGGAAAAGGGTAGGACCTGAGAAAATCTGTCTCACTGTCGTTTCTACAGAGAACGGAAATTGAGTGCTGGACGGGCATCGTCTGCAGCGCTTCACCGCTGTTTCCAATGTATGAAAAGCATTATCATCACATTTATCTCAGGAAATGCAAATATTACTTATCGATTGAGCGCAAACAAAGCCGTCTGTGCTACTTTCCAACTTTGCTTTTTCTCCTTCAGTCACGGAAACTGAATTCTCTGTTCTTGAAATTGAACGTGTAAATGATTCTAGCCAAGTTATTCAGTTATCGTTCAATATAGAACTACCTAACTAAAACAATTATTAATTACTATATTAATTGAAAAAGTTAGATTAAGCTGTCCTGTGAATTAGTTATTATAATTATATGATTTTCCGAAAGAAAATAATAGAAAAAATGTATGAGAATTTCACCATTTTAAGCATTTAAGTGGTTTTGTTTCTTCACATTATTGTAGATTCAGTTGCCTCAACCTGATTTAAGGTGAGTCGTTACCGAGAAAGGGGTCGACTCAGCCTCTAACAGAAATGAATACCAGGAGCAATCCTGGGGGAAGAGGCGCCGTTCCGAAAGTCCAAACTCTGGGAGCCTCAACCTCCTGGAACCCTCTGGGCCTCCATATCCTGAATAGGGATCACTTTACCTTTACCGTTAGCGAGAAGATACTTAAATTCATAGGGCTTCAGGATAAATCTCAGTTATATGATTTTGGAAAATCCGAAGACTGGATAATAAATTGTGAAAAATAGTGGGTCGAGTTGATTTGCTTTCTCAAAAAAGAATTTTCACTTAACTAAATTTCCATTAGACTATCATGATATGGTAATGCAAATTTAAAGGGTCATTGCGGGGTTGCACTCGAACACAATTTGCGAAACACAGGATCTGGGAAGATAAAGGTGTATCTAAACTTTCCTGAATTTCACAGGACTTATAGGGCGTAGCTTTAGTGGTTGAGGCGCTGCGCTACAGGCCGTAAAGTCGCGGATTTGATTCCCGAAGAGGTCGTTGGAATTTTTCAATTGGCCTAATCCTTCTTGTGGCACTGTGGCCCTGGGGTCGACTCAGCCTCTAACAGAAATGAGTACCACCTTCATATACTGAATGTCTAAAATCTGGGCACCTCAACTTCCTGGAACCTTCAAGGCCTCCATGGCCTGAATAGGGAACAATTTTTATAGGCCGCGTAGTCTGCTTCGTGAGGGCAACAAAAGAGCTACTTGACAAAGATGTATCGACTAATGCCACGAACACCACCAATCTTGTCCGTGGGTGTCGGCATGCTGACCACAAGCCACCAATTGAGGCATCTTCTAATGTCGAAGGATGAAAGAAGATGATGCAGTTGTCGGGCGATAGGCCTTGTCCAGCTTGGAATATCGTGTTATATAATGCAAAAATGTGTTACGAAATAATCTTATTGGGGAATGAATTGTCAATAACTCAGAAGTTATAAATGGGTTTGAACATTTGTTTTACACTACTTTATGCGATAATAAGTAGGTTTCGAATTTATGCGGTAATAAGTAGGTTTCGAATTTTCGTACAGGGATTGAAGACTCAACTTCAGTTTCTCATGTACTCAGCTTGACGTTACTGTGTATGGACACAGCATAAGCAGTTCGCGCCTCGACTGCATCTACTGCAGTCTGCACGAAGATGATAAAAGAACAATTTATTTTCATTCATAAACATCACTGGTCACCATTTATGTGTATAATATAAATCGGATATTATTTATTTATTCATGCCTTCGTTATAAAAGCAATATGGAACTGTTCACTCTGCCTGATTATACTTGAGAGCATTCTTGTTGTCATCGCGTGATACACTCCCCCACCTCTTCTTATAGGACATGGTTAGTGAACCTAACCCTGTACTAACATTCGAAGCCTGTTAATGAATATTATTGTTATTTCTGTTATTATAACCGGATTTCAACCAACCAATGTGAAGTGTATAGTGATTGAGTATGAAATAGTAGGCCTACTCAATACAAAGCGGTTATAATATCGTATAAATGTTTCATGAAACACAAACACGTTTACAGTCTCGGAACAGTTTATGCGGCCGTAATACTTCATTACTAGTGTGATAATATATTGTATTAGTATCAACGTGATTTATTTAATTCGCAGCCTATATCCCTTTTAAGTCCAATTATACGATGGGACATGTACAATATGAACAGCGTCAAAACACTGTATCTGTTTTGACGTATTTGTCACACAGAGGCGCATTGCTGTCAGTTGTATGTTTTCCATTCTTTCAACAAATCATATAGATTGAGCAATGTCATAGTTTTAAATACAGGCACATAACGGGTGCTTAAAAATTCTATCAACTACACTACAGTGTTAACCCATTGACCTGGTATTCAAGGCACGGGGTTTTGCTAATTTGCGGAATAGTAGAATGGCGGTGACTAATCCAATGAAAAATAATCCAATTATTATTATTATTATTATTCGCGCATAAGCCCATGTAGGACTATGCAAAGTACTTAGAGGCGTTTCTGTGCTTTCCTTTGACTCCATATTGCTTTCATCCTTTGACTGTGAGCTTCCTTCCTCTCGTTTGTCCATGATGTTCCAGTTTTTTTCTTCGGTCTGTCCTCTTGGTCAACTTCCCACTTATGCACCTTAAATCTAAAGCTATCTCTTTTCAAAATATCTTCTGGAGTAATTTCTGCCAGTTTTCAGTCATTTTTTACTTCACCAATCCATTTCATAGTATCTACTTTTGCTTTACTTCTACTTTCATAGAATTCCAATATTTGTTTTGTGAGCCTATTTAAATTCATTCGTTTAATATATCCATAAAATTTTAACCTTCGTTTTATGATATCACTATGAATGTCTGCATATATTTTTATTTCCTTTTTACTCCTGAGTCTGTATTCTTCAACTACGCTTCGTGGACCTAACATTTTTCTTATAATCTTGCACTATTATTTTTATTATGTATTCTACATCTGTTTTTCTGTTCAAAATTAAAGTTCGGCTCCATATTATTAATATTATTATTATTATTATTATTATTATTATTATTATTATTATTATTATTATTATTTTCTATACGTATTTAAATATTATATTATGCAACGAGCCTATAATGGCATTTATTAAGATAGGAGTATGTTTTCATGCGAATATCTTAATTACCATTACCATGTCCTTCGCGTCAGCTGATTATTGTAGTTTTTGTCTTCTACGAGAGATGGCAGTTCATGGCGTCGGTCAAATCGAAGATACCTTATATTGTTTTCTCCAAATAAACGGATTCTGACAACGCGAATTGAATTCCTTTTAGTATGATATTAAAACTAGTATGAACAGAATTGATTTTATTTTAAATACAGGCTATTTATTACTTAGTTTTCAGCTCCTACTCTCATGGTCTCAAGATCGTTCCGTCTTCGATAATAATCGATATCATACCGATGTCGAAATGAGTAAGAGTTTCGAAACGAGTGTCATTATGACATCGTTACGTCACACGCACTAAGCGTATTACAGGATGAACTAACAATATTATATTGCGATACAAGTGTTGTAAGCGATGCATACGGATCGAGGAAACAGTTTGAAAAAACGAGGCGCTTGCGCAGAGTTTTTTTCAATTTCCGAGATCCGTTATGCGCTTGCGGCACAATTATTGCATGCCTATTTTTTGCACGATGATTATTTATATCAATTTAATTACCGGTATATTAATTGTGATATTACCTGAAAATATTATGTATATACATTCTTGAAGATAGATGTTTATTTCAGAAAGTGATTCGCATGTGTTTGTTGTTATGGGAACCGAATATTTGTCCTGGGGGCTTTGTCCATAAAGACTTGTATTATGAAGTGTATCGTAATGAATTATGACGTGGCGCTTGGACCGTAAGTAATTTAACCTCATCGCAACGGCCATAGCAACAAGACTGTGTGGGAATGTCAACTTACGATCCATGTAAACAACTTTCGTAAGTAACACTTACTAGCTAAGGAGTGCAAAATAGTATATTTCTGTAGCTACATTCCACGTGTAAAAAAGTATTGGGTGTAACCCTAAAATAACTTGGCTGTTTCTTTTTCTGTAACAAAATAAGTGACAGTGCCTTGAAATTCAATATCAAACACACTCGTCTTTCAAAACTCCCTAAGAAACATTTCCTTGACTTTTCATCTTCTTGTAATTTGATTGTTATTTATGTGAATTTCGCTCATCACTACATGGAACTGAAAACCACAGAACATATCATTATCCACAGTATTGTAATTAATACTCTCTAGCATGACTGTAATTAGGTGATACCTTACGTATCTTGAGGAGAACAAATCAATCCTGATGTTGGAGCGGTTTTGACAGAAATCGATATTACATGTCACTGAGTGCTCAACCTCAATATTAGCCTAAGGAAAATGTAGTCAGTAATCGAAACCAGAGCTATTACCAACAATTCCCTTCCTGAGGTATGCGGTGTCTATTAGTTTTAAGGGGGATTATACACTAGTAACAGTGTTTTATTCCTTTAAAGTGAAAATTAAAATTTCAAAGTAAATGGTTTACATCTTTAACCATTTCAATGCTACTGACGCATAAATATTTCACCGAAAGAATGTAAATAAAACCAGATATATAAAATGAGTAGAGTGAAACTTAATGTTAAAATATGACAATTTTTATCCACTTATTCGCATTGTTTATTCTTAAAAACCAGCTATTTTACTGAAATATTCCTCATCCATTTATGCTCATAGCTCGCTGATGGTTTCATTTCTTGAATGCTTATATTAATACAAAAATTCAACTTTGAAAGCATTGAAGGTCGTTCAAAAATCAGCGCATTCCCCCTTGAAATAAATCTTCTTTCTAAAATTATATAGCCGATTATGATGGTTTGAAACTTTTATGAGCCAATTAAGCCTGATCAGAAATTACCAACTAGTGAACAAAAGTACAAGCAAACCATTTAAAAACTCAAAGATAATTTCTCATGAATTATTATGCTTGTTACATAAATTAAAATATCACTATGTTACAGAAGAAGGTGTATGCTATTAAAACAAGTTGACAATTATATTTTTTTTACCCTCAGTGTTTTACCGTCTTACTTAGTTCTCGATTCATTCATGAATAGGGGCCGGAACATTTTTGAAAAACGATATCTTTAATAATGTTATCTATTACATGCTTTCTTAGTGTGTACAAGACATAACAGAAAATTTCTGTTATTTAATAACAGAACCTTAAGGGTTTTATTTTTCATATTGTTGCATACGTTATTTAGTTAGTTTTGCAAGAATGCATCATATTTGCTTGAAATTAAAATATTTGTGCATATTTTATTATTTTGTCACATTTTAACTGCATATTTATGATAGCTTCTAAATATCGTGTATATCCGTATTAAATAAAACATTCACATCACATTTTGCTAACTGAATGTTTCTAGAAAGGACTGTACAATAATTGACAGCACATAGCCTTGTGTTTTCGGAACTGTATAATATGGGACGTTTCACTTAATTATTTTCCAATTTACTAAAATTTGTTGCATTAACCTTGATTCCTATAAATAAAATTTATACATCTATTTTTTGTTGTTGTAATTTATAATATAATTCGGCTAACAAGAGAACGTAAAGTAGTAAAATTACTTAATGATAGAGCATACTTTATTGGTTCCAGAGCATATTAAAGAAACTTAGTAGAAATTTTCATGAAAATTTGTCTTCTGATTGTGCATTAACTTCCGGGCCTTACTTATGAATGTCATCTGCATATATTTTAAAATTGTCATGTAACTAGTTCTAGTAAAATGTATTCATCATCTGTATTATTTTAGTACAATCACATAAGTATTTTATGAGATGAACTTATAATTTACTAAATTTAGAACAACTGTGAAATTGTTTAAGGTATATCATTTAATATACTATATTTAGAACTATTGTCGGTGGTCTAGAGGTAGCGTGCCCGCCTCTAGATCCGCAGGGCGCGGGATCAAACCCGGCCGCGGTCGATGGATTTTTCAGGACGTAAAAATCCTGGGCATGGAGTCCTCCGCGAGGGACTTTAAGCTGGGGGTCCCGTGTCGTAGATTTACGGCACGTAAAAGAACTCCAAGCCTAAATTAGAGCCTCTGGACAAAATTTCTCGGCCCTTTCACGTCCAAAAAATACTTAGTTTCCAGAGGGGGGTTGCGAGGCGATGGGCTTACCACCTGTCCCTCTACCCTCTCTCGGAAAATAAGCATATCAAAATTAGTATAGGTATTGAAACCTCCATTGGAGGCCCCTTCGCCCCACCTGGGGATCATAGGGTACAGATAGATACTGATTTAGAACTATTAATAATAATTAATAAGATTTATTTTAGCAGTAAAATAATGGTTGTCATTTTCTAAAGACAATTATATGTTTTCGAGGAGATAATTTTATTTCCCTGTAGCTCTAAAACAAAAGAAAATTACAATCTAAATGTTCCAATCACTTAAAAGATGTTTATTACGAATTAGAAGAACGTCTTTCGTAGGACGATTCTGTTACAAATCGTATCTTCCATATGAAATGTTTACAACGCCGATTACAACTTTAAAAAAAGAATATACAAGGAAAGAAACGTTGGTCGAGATAATATATTCTATATTATAATTATTGGTTTTAATGTAATTATTAAGTTAGAAACTTAGGATTTTTTATTGTATATAAAAAATAATCATACAACTTTTACAAAATGTCCATATCATGCGGCGGCTTCAAGTGTTCTAATGTTTAGACGGTTAGGAGCCATATAGTTAAAAAAAACATTTTAATATAATCAGAGTTGCAAGAGGATTAATATTTCATTTGAGAGAAGAAATTAATAATAAAGTAACAAATACTTAAGTCATGGTTATTAACTGGTGTAGGGCTATGTTATAACTTGTTTAAAACTGAGCATAAAATTTAATAAAATGAAAAGGAAAAGTTAACAATACTATACCGTCTGCACTTACTTTTTGTCACCTATGCACGGAGAGATTAATCTGGAAATCTCTTTGTAGAAGAGGAGGTGACTGAAGACTGAAATCAGTGAGTATGTGATATTCCATCCCTAATCCGACTTCCATTCTCTTCAATATTTTATCACTCTTTTCGACACGTCATTTTCTTTTAGCCGTTAACTGTAGAAACTGTGTTTAAGAGATGTTTCGTTGGATTAATGGTAACTGGAAAGAGAAATAAAAACAAAGCATGCGTCATAGGAGGAAACAGAGAGACAAAAGGTATGGGGGGAAGGATTTTAAGCTAACTCTGCTAAGTGATTTAATAAATGAGCGTGAAGTGCCACAGCTAAGTTGACTGTACTTGGCGAAATAATTGCAACATGTGAAGAAGTGCGATAATGGTAGCTTGATTATACAGAAAAGGAAAAGCGAGTAAAATATAACGACCTCATTAAAGGTAGCTCTCGCGGCGTAGAGACGAGAAAATTAGGACAATTAACGGACTGAATAAACATTTCCATTTGAACACGTAATAACTGCTGGAACATAGGAGTTGACTGGTTTGTCAACACGACTAACTCGCCTAACTCCGACCGTACAACTGATCGTTTCGAGTATATGTAGCGTTGACAGTTCTGTGAAAATATGCAAATTATACCGAACTCTGTGCACAAGTATATTCAGTCATTTAGTGTAGTACAATATAATGTCACGTCCTTAACTACAGTAGAAAGCTATTTAAGTAGAGATCCGTGTAAATCGTTTTATTTTTAAGCAAAATTCGTTTTAAAGTTTTAATATTTCGGTATTACTAATTTGGTGTTATTTTTAAAAATATGATCTGTATAGGCCCTATGCCTTTAAGCTGGGGGGCCCGTGTCGTAGATTTACGGCACGTAAAAGAACTCCAAGCCTAAATTGGAGCCTCTGGACAAAATTTATCGGCCCTTTCACGTCCAAGTAATAGCTTAATTTCCGGAGGGGGGGGGTTGAGAGGTGATGGGCTTACCACCTGTCCCTCTGCTTTCTCTAGGAAAATAAGATTAACAAAATTCACATAGGTAAACAGAAACCTCCACTTGGAGGCCCTTCGCCCCAACATGGGGGCAAAGGATTCGATCCACTTATTATCTCACTATTCTTGTAGGGATCAGTGTCCATTCGTTGTTAAAAATCAACACAAAAGAATACGCGTCTTGCTTTTTTTAGTGTGCAACAGATAGTGCTATTAAAGCAGTTGAACACGTAAGCAAAAATGAAATCAAAAGATTATGGAAGCTAAATTAAATAACAGGTGAAATATAATGCGTTATACATAATGAGTTTGAGTATTTGCTAATAGGAATACTTTTCGAGTAAATTTCGTCGTGATAAGCTTTATTTAGAAGACCAGTTATTATTTATTTATTTAGGGCATTTATTAACGGCAAGAGTAATAGAATATAATGGTGTCATGATGTGAACAGAAAGAAGGCATAGGAACATAGCTTAAAAGGAATCAGGGAAGAAATTTATCTCTTTATGTTTACACACACTCCACGAAAATGTATTAGGCCTATTGTGTTTAAGATGTCTGCTGGTAAAATGAGAAGCGTCACATCCGGTAGACTGATTTGTAATTTTTCTTAGTACAATAAATATCTGTATCTATTTACCTCTTTATGCATTAGCCTAATAAAAATAATATATTTTTTTTACTGTCCAACCTTTTGTATTTTGTTCATTGTCGGGAATATTTTATCCATTTTGAACTTCCATAAGTTCATAGTGAATGTTCGAATTTGGGTATTGACTTCTGTAATAATTTAGGCAATAAATATTTCTGAAAACTGAATTGAATTTGTATTCCAGCATACAAAAAAAAGAGTTTTAAAACCATAGAAGTCAGAATTTATGGGGCAGTCTATTTATACTGATTATGCCTTGACAGGCGTCCATCGTTGGTTGTTGCTGTAGTTTTTCCTCCGTAACTGCACGATGTGCAGTGAACAATTCGTTTTGGAGCGAAAATTTCCTCTCTATGACTACACAGTCGATACCTTTATTTTCAATGTCACGGGGAAATAAGTGTAAAAAATTATTAAAATATTCCTTAAAATTAATTGATGTTAAGATTTCGTTCAAATAAAACATTTTCCCTGGGATTTGTATAAAAATGGGATTACGTTCACTTTCCCAGTTTGATTTCATGTTATTTTCGCGATTCAAAAGTGCGTTTTTCGGGGGGTTATGGGAGGAGGTAAAATAAAAGTTCGCAAACATCTGTCGAAGTGAAAATAAATCGTGTCATCATACCTCATGGATCTCTTCCACAACATTTATTCGAAAATTTATTAGGACATTTATTTAGGAGAAAAAAACTGGTCCCTATAATAATTACGTATTTACTTTTTCACGACAGGCCAGAGTTTTTAATCCATTTCCCGTTCATACTATCATGGTGACAATCCAAACATTCTACCTTCATTGTTGATAACCTAAATAAATAACCTTCATCTTCTGCATTCTTTGCAATACTTAATATACAGGTAATTGAATCAAAGATATCACCATTTCTTTTGTTTATTCCAGACATGGAATACAATAGACTAATGTTTTCTAATTACTCGTAAATTATACAATTTCAACCTTACCTGTGTCTTTTCTTCAATTTTATTTCTTAATATTCATCTACGATTTAATTCATAGCATCTAAGTATGACGCCACTAGTTTGCGCGGTCGTAAAGTAATTTATGTATCGTTTGCAACGAAAATGAAAATTCTTACTAACATTTTTAAGTTTGGTATCCTTGGAACTTGACCACCTTCTCGAACAGCTGTCTGCTTTTAAAGTATGTGAGACTTTAACTGGCAAGGATTTTTAGAGAAAGAAAGGTAAATTCAGTCACCATTTCTTTTGTCTTAGGACTTGACGGCAAAGTGAAATTCCCTTCCATGTCATCTGTAGAATCAGTGGCGGAATATTCCAGAAGTGGCAACACTAACATTCCTTATCGAGAATACTTTTAAACTGCAATAGTGACAGCCCGCCGCTGACCCGCTTGTGACGGCAAATGATTGACAGCTATGAAAAGGAAATCGCTAGCCAATTAAAGGATATTTTGTTGATGGGAAATACTTTCTTTCCCAAACTAAACAGCAGGCCATTTACTTGTGCCAAATTAAATCTCATATACTTTAATTATTTTAAGTATTTTCATGTATTTCCCATAGGCCTATCGTAGAAATAGTAGTAGGTATGCTGACGAATACTCTAACACTACTGGCATAAGAGTTTCAACGTAAAAAGTTACATTTTTCCTTACCTAAGCGAGAGAAGATTGGTCATTGACAGGGTGGGTTTTTCCCTTTCAGGTTATACTGTTGTATAATTTCCCCATAGGCTCCTCATTCCATTCAATTTCCTCTTCTTTCATTCCCTTGTAGCTCCATAACCAGAGTACTAGAACAGCACCAATGTTAAAATTGCCTACGATAGGATTAATTGCTTAATACTGTATTTTACAATTCTCTTTACAATTCCATCACCATACTAATAACATATATAAATAATTAAATCTTTAAAAAATACAACAATAAAATACTTTTTCTAAAATTAAATTTAACAACAAATTCAACATAATATATTAATAATAAAGTTATACTGAATTGCACAATAACAACCTCAATGTAAATGGAATTTCCCACTAATACGGTGCATATAAAGTAATGGCCAGTTAATGGAATGTGTCATTTAAGACACAGGAATTTTGTGCCTAAAGCTGGATCATCCAAATTTCTCACTTCAAATTGTTCCTTAGAGTAAACTGATTTTCTACATCCTAGTAGAAAATCACAAACAAAATTGTAGTGCCAGCAGGGTTGGGCGAGTAAATTGCTTATGGCTATTTTACACGTCAAGTACGTATTGTAAAAAAAAAATAGTTACATTCACTTGATGTAATAAACTAAGATGTAATTGAATTTGAATATTTAAACACTCGTTACTTCAGCATTGAATTGTAAATCCTATCACTGTTTTACACCCAAAATATTACAGTGCAACTGTAAATTAAATTCAGTCACATTATCAAACGTCTTGAATCGAGTTGAAGCGTCCAAGCATTATTATTATTATTATTATTATTATTATTATTATTATTATTATTATTATTATTATTATTATTATTATTATTATTATTATTGTTGTTATTATTGTTATTATTATTATTATTGTTATTATTATTATTATTGTTGTTATTATTATTATTATTATCATCAATAGGCCTATACCAAATGTGCAGAGTCGGCTTGGGTGGCGCAGTTAGTCTTTCAGGAACAGAAATAAGCTACTTCAGAAAAAATCATATAAGTGACATAATTCGTATGAATAATATGCCTGTAATATTATTTTTATTCAAGATTGCACTTTAAAAAAATAATAACTAAAACCTTTTTTACTATAGGTAAATGAGTCTTTAAAAATACAGTATATCTACAGTAGGAGAAAGATTTTAACCCAAAATGAAGTCTCTAAAATACAAAATTTAGAAAATAGATTTTTCACCCATCACACACACCCCTTTAAATATCTGGATAACAGAAGGGAATATAAATGTTGAAATTCACTTTTCTTTCATACTTTGAAAGGTGTCATATCCACGCTTTCTTGTTTATCCCGTTATTGTAGAAGCTGCTTATGCAAAAGACAATTAAAACGGACTACTCTACCGTGCTAATTGACAAATTATCCTCTTTACTGTATAAAGTATCACGCTGGCTTTCTGTGCACAAGGTTGCGAGTTCAATCCCGGACCAAGTCGATGTCATTTATGTGTGCATACATGTTACAGGCCCATGTCAGCAGATTTACTGACAAGTAAAAGAATTTCTGCGGGAAAAAATTCCGGCACAACGGAGACGGTCACATGCCTAAGATGCAGTATATCCCCGTCGTTAAATAACCATATACCAACCCACCAACTACTACTCCTACAATGAACTGTTACTAAGTATGAGTTTACTTCTTTCTTCTGGCTTCTGTTAATCACTGAACTCTTGTAGTTGTCCCAACTTATTTTATAATTCTTTTTCACATTTAGACATCTTTGATTATAATGTCAAGTAACCGTGTTTCTACTTGAAATCTTATAATATTTATTGTTATCGCCAATAAAGTACAGAATAATTTATTAACGAGTTCCTGATCTTTTGGGGTTTCAGGACCTTATATATTGTCTGTGTATTCATCTAATTTTGAAATAAATAAATAAATTGATAGTAAACAATACTTCTAACTATGACTAATGTACAAAGTAAAAATCTGTTTGTCGACGGTGCTGACAATGGTCCTTACCGGAGTCTGTGGAAATTGGTTTTCTATATGAATAGGCTCCTAATTTTAATTTTGCATCAACGGGCTACAATTCTAGTTCTAATTCTGGTAAAGTTCAAAGTTTTAAGATTTGTTTACGCAATTTACATATATTAAGTAAATGAGGCGTGTTTACGTATACTGTACTCGATATGAAGAAAATCCTTTCTTTTTACGCAGGTCCCAACCTTTTCTTCTTCTTCATCTTCTTCAACTTAAATATCTGTTGTATTGCATTTTAGAGATTTTTTTCTTTCGGTATCCTATAGAGAAATGTCATTTGCTTTATGTTTTGTGGAAAAGCTAAAGAGAACAAGTTTATAGGAAAATTTATTTTTCCTACGACGTATTTCCCAGTTTCTTTGTCTTGCTTCAGAAATAAACAATTCGAATCAATTTCAGCTCGTAGCTGTCGAAATAAAATCGCATAGTTATTCAACATCTCAATACAAAATCGAAAGAATGATAATCACGGAATCTGTGCATCCGTTAGAGTACAAGAGAGAGACTGTTTGAACTCATTCCATATTAACTGCATCCCTGGAGAGGTGAAGCGAGACGAGACAAACCAGAAGGATGCAATACCACAAGAGAAGGGCTGAGGGCGGGGGAGAGTTTTGCAATTTGGAACGGTACAAGCTTTGAGGTTAAGCCGGTACTGGTGTCTCTGGTAACCCACTTAGACACGTCTCTCAGTCTGCAGACTCAACAGTATGAAGATGAAGTTGGGATTTACCACCAGGTGGCAATGGGTAGCGGTTGTGCTGCCACCTAGGCTTCCATCTCAGAGAGAAGACGTTGGGATGGGGAATCCCCAACTCTCTTACTCCCATGGGAAATGGAGAGCAAATGCTTTGAACGTACGCGAATGTGATAGGAAATGGATTTTTCTTTCTCACACCCCCTACACATCTTCAATAGCGATCTGCAAGGAAAAAAATCCTATTCTCCACCTAAGCAGAAAGCGAATAGAGACCGAAGCAGGATCCTCAAAAACGGCATTATCGCCTCAGTGGTGTTATTATCATTATTTTCTGGTCCACCGAACATAAGTGAGGGTGTTTATTTATTCATTTTCCTCATCCCTTAACAAAATTCTTTAGGCATAGCTAGGAGGAGGGCGGAGACGATAAAGGGATAAAACTTACATCAACAACATCCATTGAAAGAGACCTGATACAATTTTACTTTTTTGTCATGTCGAAGAATTTTTTTTCCTCCCTCTCTTTTTGAGATTGATGTCTTTAGAAGGGAGAAGATGAAGTGTAGTATTTGCTGCCGCAGTGTAAACCCTATTGGAATTCTGTCTCTTCCGCGACAAGAATACTGTGTGTCCGATAACAATGTCGGGATCGACGAAGCGATTCCCTCGGACAGTGTTTGAGTATAGAATTCACAATCCAAGAATCAGAAATACTGTATCTGCATCGCAAGTGGGGTTTCTGAAGTGGAAACATTTCAGAGGTGGTTGTTAGCCCCATATCGTGTACTGTACAGTCCTGACAATAAATAACTATACTGTGAATGGATATACTACAGTTAAGACAAGAAACAGTGAAGGTACACTTTCCTACATTTCTCAATAGATTACTCCATAACCTATACCGCATATTAATTATGCGGTGGCGTTGTCGGTTTTGGCACTGACATTCTGTGACCAAGATCGTGGGTCGATCCCGACTCAGGCCAGTGTCATTCATGTGCACTTAAATGTGAAAGTCCCATGAAGACAGATTTAGAGGCTTGTACTAGAAGTCCTGCAGCACAAAATTCCGGCCCATCGGCGATGGTCACGAACCCATTTCGCAGTACATTTTCGTTGTTAAATATTCACACTAACAAAAACAGTTGTATGATTCACATTTGCTTAGTGTGCAGAAATTCAGACTCCGTTTAAGAAATATCGCTAATACATAACATTATGCAGCGAGCCTATAAGGCATTGATTAAGAAGCACTCAATAAATTTTCAAACGGGTGTCTTAGTTACATAATAGGCAAGTTGCTTAAGACTGTGTTTGTTCGACTATAATTAAATGTCTAAGATTTCAGTTTGTTCATTCTCCAAACAAACGAGTCGACTGACCTCGGCGATCAGCTATTAAGTTCTCGTCTTTTGCGATAGATGGCTGTTGACGGAGTGCAGTGGAAGTTAAACCCTATTTTGGCGTTTTAACCACGAAACCTCTCACTTTAAAACACCCGAAATGAACTCAGTTTAGTATAACATTTGAATTGACACGAACAGAATTGATTTTAGTTTAAATTCAGATTTTTTACTGTGCGTTTCTAATTGCTGCTTTCAAGGCTTGAAGATTGTTCCAAGGACGATATTAATTGATACCACAACAGTGTTATATTGCAATTGTCAGATGTAAACATGGCCAAACAAATATTTGTTTGTACTTTCTACACTAAAGGCAGTCGAAGATAAATCTTACTAAACAGGGGTTTGCAATTACGAAAATAAGTGTCATCAATAAGTCACTCTAGAGCTCTGGTTGTTTGCACGCAGGCGAAGGTTGGTATTTCTCCCTACCTTCCTTTCAAGCTCGTAGTAGGCCATGCAACTATTGATTTCAACTAATATTTAATTGTAATGAAAATTAAGATAGAAGTTAAGTGTAGACTCAAATCAGGAAAGGCTTGTTTTTATGCAGTTCAGAAACTCTTATCTCCTTGTCTTCTGTCCTGAAATCTAAAAATAAAGGTTTATAAGACTATTATTCTACCGGTTGTATTATATGGATGAGAGACATGGCCTCTTAATCTTCGAGAAGAACATAATCTGATAGTATTTGAAAACAGGGTACTTAGGAAAATATTTGGGCCTAAGAGAGATGAAAATGGGGACTGGAGAAAACTGCTAAACGACGAGCTTCATGACCTGCACTCTTCACCAGATATAGTAAGGGTAATTAAATCACGGAGGATGAAATGAGCTGGACATGTTGCGTGCATGGGGAGGAAAGACATATTTCAAAAATATTGACTGGGAAACCCGATGGGAAAAGACTACGTGGGAGACCTAGACGTAGGTGGGAGGACAATATTTGGATGGATTTAGGGGAAGTAGGATTTACGAGGGATGATTGGATGGAGTTAGCACAGAATTGGGTAGAATGGCGGCTTAGGTAAGCGCGGCAATGAGCCTTCGGGTTCCATAAAAATAGATAATAATCCTTTAGTTTGCTGAGGAATTGTCTCTTGTCATTGAGTAAGTAAGTATCATGATACAGGATGAAATATTGGCGCCGACTCATGGTAAATTAACGAGATGTTCTCTGGTAAATATTTTCAAATTTTTCTGCAGAGTGGGTGAGTTTTATGTCACTTTTATTTCTTACTTCATGAATGACTGTAGCTGTAAAATAGAATCATACTCCAGCGCTGGCAACTGAATTCGGTTTCGAAGCTGATTCTCGCCTGCATAAGTTTTGCGGAACGACTTTTTGATGATACTGTATTAGGTATGTATGTTTGCGATCCAGAATAAATGTCTGTAAATTCAATTTTAGCTCGCAGAACATTTCTTTTTTTACTAAAAGTTTTTAATTGAACAAAATACAATATGAGTGGCTTATGTGCACATAAAAATGCGAATGATTTTAATGTAGTCCAGTATTCCCTTGAGCATATATTATATAAATCTGGGGAAAGTAAAAATATTTTCGTTAGTAAGCCAGTGGATCCAGTTTTCTAGCAACGTGACACTGGCCAGAATATGGGATGAACCAGACAGTATTGTGTTCCACTCACTAAGGGCCCTTGTCCAGGAGGACCAGAATGAATATTCCTGTAACACTGATTCACCCTCTCCCTGCCCCTCCCCATACATCGATTTCAATACTCTCTCCCGGCCGGGGTTTGTTAGGATTCCTGCAATTTCACCCTCTTGTGTGCATTGGAGGGTCGGGCATGCTCGACCTCATATAGGGTGACCAGGCTCTCCTTTATTGAGATGTCACCCTTCTTATTTATTTTTGCCCCCTATCTGCTATTCTCTCTCAATAATGGAGTGAATTTGCGGCGGAGTTTGCGTTTCCGCGGAGGTAGTATGCTCTTCAGAAGCAATTCCGGGTCGTGTACAGCTCCAACATCAAATATTACGCATGTAGCCACTTTATTGAATCGTCTTTAATACGAAGAAGTCATTCGTTTCATAGATTTTGTACAAGCGTCTACGTAGAAGAAAAATCAAATTCAGGTTATGAGGCTATGGCCGAATAATGTATACTGTACAAGAAAAATACGCTTCACCGGATATAGTAAAGGTAATTAAATCGAGAAGGATGAAATGGGCTGGACACGTTGCACGCATGGGGGAGGAAAGACATATCTCAAAAGTATTGACTGGGAGACCTGAAGGGAAAAGACCACGTGGAAGACCTAGACTTAGGTGGGAGGACAATCTTAGAACGGATTTAAGGGAAGTAGGATTTGTGAGGGATGATTGGATGGAGTTAGCACAGAATAGGGTTGAATGGCGGGCTCAGGTAAGCGCATGCAATGAACCTTTGGATTCCATTAAATAGATAATATTCCTTTAGCTTTCTGAGGAATTATCTATTGCCATTGAGTAAGTAAGTAAGTAAAGTAGGCCTATGTACAAGAAAAGTGTCAAAGCTTCCATATCGAAACGTAGCCAATTTCTGGTAATGTGCATAAGAAAGCCAAATAAGATATATATATATATATATATATATATATATATTCCAATTTCCATTTCCAATATCAAGATATAAATGTCTTGCTGAGGCCAATTAGCTAGTGCATTGTTCAGCTGGTTTCAGGTTTCTGTTCGTAGATTCGATCCCTGTTCAAGACGATGGCATTTATGTGTACGCAAATGAGACAGTCGCCTATCTGTATACTTACAGGCATGTATAGTAAAATAACTCTTGCGGGAGTACACATTTACGTGCTGCCAAACATGGATTGTCTTTTCAAAGCACAATTTCACAAGTTTGGGTACTGCTCCCTGTTAACTAGTCTCCAAAACTCGATGGGCTGGAAATTTCTCATTGATATAAGAAAATTGACACTCTTCGGTTACATTGCTCTAGTTGCATATCTGGGTGATCAACCTTAGATGCCTCCTAAGGTTTTTGGTTGTACAGAAAGAATCTATGTTGAAGTTCATCAAATTCAGGAAACCTTGAAATAAATTCCTTCTGAATCTCTGTCAAGTATTCAGCTAATGAAGAGAAATCGGCATTTTCATACTCCATCTTCATTGTAGAACATATTACAAAAAAAAATGTAAAAGTTAGGAGTTAGGGGGACGAATGCGGGCCGCCATGAAAGTCGCTGCATACATTTACTGTAAAAATCATGAGGAAATAAAGAATATTACGAAGATATTGTTTAGAAATGGATTAAAGTTATGGTTTCATCCAATAAAAACCGTTCTTGTTGAAGTTCTTCTAAAACTCGTCTAAAACTGCTATTATATTTATAATGAATTCCTGTTATTTTTCACTTCAAAGTTTTTTTTGAGGTTATAGGCGGCAATTAAATGAAATTCTGCGAATAGTTATCAATTATAACAATTCGCATTATCGCGTGTCGCGAATTTCACGTACCTCTACTTATGTGACAGTATCTGCTTAATATTCAAGATTCCACTGACTTTTATAGTTTACATTATATGAGAATGTATATGAAAGAATTCCCGTGACACCGTGACTGGAACCCACATCAGGAATTTGTCCCTAAATACTCAAAATAATTATGTTGTTTACAGTAATCATTTTGTCAAACCCAGGACAAAGAAGTCAAATTTTAAACCTTCCAGCATGCGAAACAAATTGTTGCAAATATTAAAATGTAAACTTGCTGATTCAGGAGCATAATTCAGCGAACCCTGTAATCAGTTTAGCTCCTTGCGAAATAGGTAGAGAGAGGCATCATCGATTGAAACAATCAATTTTTGTGTCGTCCCCTCCTTCTCTTTATTCCATTACATCCCTTTACCAGAGTCCGGAATGGAAATAAATTTAGTGGTTAACTGCTCTCTGGCTGAGCTCCCTCTTAAATCAGTGCTGCCACCCTGAAATGATTGGGCGTGGAAAGCACAGTGCTTGACTTAACTTACACCACTTCCTTATCTCGCACTCTGCCCCTGCTCATTACATGCTTAAATAATACCCGTCCCCATCCCATGAACTTCTAACATACGATCTCGGTGCCAGTACTTAAGTAGAAAACTGGAAATACCAAAACTTCATATCTCAAGAAGAATTTTTAATCATTACTGATAGCAAAACATTTAAAACTAGAGTTTAAAGGATTTAGTTGATAGCCATTGAGTTTTCACATAATTACTATACCCGAGACGAGCTAAGAAGGAAACCTGAAGTAAACAAAAACCAATACGTCTCTCTCACTCTTAAGTCATACGAGTAATGTGCTAGAGTGAGACAGATATACTGGTTTTTGTTTACTTCAGGTTTCCTTTTTAGAACGGCCAGACTTTAGTTGATAATGCCTTACTTGAAAATATAAATAAACTTACTGTCAGTGTAATATTATAGTTAATTTCACAAGAGTACGAATTTATCGGTAGATGAATTTATCTTTTGAAACTCGTAATCGCGAGTGTGATTTATTAAGACTATTCCTTGAATGAAATGTAATGGATATTATTTTCTTGTGTAGTATAAAATGAAAATTCTGTCACCTGTGAAATCGCGGAACACTAAGTGATCGATGAATTCAAGGAGCTACCATATTCTAAACAATGCTACCAACTGTGCCTTTTGAGAAGTAGTTAATTTAATTCCGAAAAGCTAACAATCAGAAAAGGAATAAAAGCCCACTAGCTGGCTTGCACCGAATCGAAATTGTGATTTTAGTCAATGCACATTTATGTTGTTTCAAAATTCTGAATTTGTTATATTGCATACAATAATGTGTTTTTAAAAATTATAAGATAAACGATCGTGATTAGTCAATAAACTTTTTGGTCAGTATCAAATACGTGTCGTATGAGGAAATAAAGAAAGTTACGAAGATATTGTTTAAAAATGGATTCAAATTATGGTTCGTCCAATAAAAACCTTTCTTGTTGAAGTTCGTCTAAAACTCGTCTAAAACTGCTATTATATGAATTCCTGTTATTTTTCGCTTAGAAATATTGGTTTGGGATTATAGGCGGCAATAAAATGAAATTCTCCGAACATTTATCAATTTAAGAACAATTCGCGTTATTAGTTAATTCGATATATTGGTAATAAGGGAATATTTTTTTAAAAATATACTTTCATAATAACATATATTTCTAACTGAAAAACTGCAGAACGATCTGTATGTAGATTACAAGTTGCAATGCAGGTAACTTTGACAAATAACACTACCCACATATTCCCTCACATATGCTAATCAAACTAGACCTTTTTTCTTCCGTAAGCCCTGCTTAATGAATCGATCTGGAGCTTAACTCTGAAATCGATTAGAAAATAACGTATTTTCTGAATATCATAATTGCAATTATCACTGATTAAACAAAAGCATTCTGGCACTTTGTTGCATCAGTTTACCTGATTCTATTCATTGTTGCTAACGTATTGCTTGAACATAAGAGGAAATAAGTGACTTACGTACTTAGGAGTTGTGTATAGTGAATGAGCGATGTTGAGGTTGTGCTTTCTTGTAGCTGGGGAGAGATAACAGCCATCAGGTCCTTGTCAGAGTCTCTGATTGCCAATTTGTCAATGTTGATCGTGTTATGACGCCTTGTCTCGCTGCGGTTGTGTGACATGCAGTGCTTCAGGGGAACAAGTTGATCGATGGTAAAGACTACTGGTTGTGTTGTGTTGTTCACTGTAATAACAACAAACAGTAATAAGTAATAATAATAATAATAATAATAATAATAATAATAATAATACTAATAATAATAATAAATAGATTTTTGGAGGCGTTCAGCAAGAAAATCCAGGAAAGAAAAAATTCGGAATAGTAGAATAAGGGAAATAATGCAAGCTGAAAATATTATTTTGGAAATTGTAGAAGAATGACGCTTGAAATGGTATGTACATGTACTCAGAATGACAGAGGATAGAATACCCAAGACAATTTTGAATTGGAAAGTAGAAGGGAAAAGAAGAAGAGGGAAGCCCAAAGAGTGCTGGATGGATTGGGTGAAAAGGAGTATGGCGAGAAAAGGATTAAGTGAAGAAGATACTATGGACAGGGACTTATGGAGGCAAAAGATTGTTGTGGGATGAAGGAAGGCCATTGTATTGTGGAATATTCCTTAATAACAATAATAATAATAATAATTATAATAATAATAATAATAATAATAATAATAAAGAAGTACTGATTCCAGTCAAGCCATAAATGTTACGAAATACTCACATTCCTCATAAGCTATCGTACGCCGAGGTACAGCTGGTTGAGGCACTACATACCAACAGGAAGGTCAGGGGTTCGATACCTGATGAGGCCATCAAGATTTTTCAGTTGCCTTGATGCTTCTAGTGGCATTATGGCCCTAGGGTCAACTCAGCCACTAGTACCAGGAACAATCCTGGGGGAAAAGATGGCTGGTACATAAGGTTAACAACCTTATTTCCTTCATGTCTTAACAATCTGGGAGCCTCAACCTCATGGAACCGGTTTAGGGAATACTTTACTTTAAATTGATGGATTAATATTGATTAGACAGTTTTGTTTTAATTTTGGCCGCCTTAACTCTTAATAATGCCGCATTATAGATTGTGTAAGTAGCCTACGTCGTTTACGTCATATAAATTCGTTAATAAGAGACGCTCCAAATGTTGAAGTTTCTTTGATAATGTTTTATAAAACCAATAAAATAATACAGCTAAAAGTAAAATAAAAAGCACTCATTTACATTAACTATTTCAAAGACTAAAAAGTGTAGGTGAGGTTCTTTTCTCACCTGTGAGACGAATTTCGGGAAACTTTACGACCTCGTAGTCCCCGGATATCATCTGGCCGTCACTGTCACCATCATCCCACCCGCACCTTATGAGTGTGTGTGACTGGCGTGTTTCGTCCTATGTGTTCGTGTTATCTCGGAGGTGGCCCCGGCATTGGGCTGTTCACTCATCTGGCGAGGTCCTCCATGTTCTTGTCTTGTCAAAAGGTATGTGTGTGATCCATAGAAACTCCTTCCCTCCGAAGGGTCGCGGTCCTTTAATAAGGGCCTTGTAATAATAATCGCAACATTCTGTTCAAAGAACATTGTGAATGGTGCGGTTTACGGTTATTCCAATTTTGGAATTCTCAGCAATATTTCTTTCTTTACACAAAAACTCTACATCCTGGATACGGGTGATCAGAATAATTCCGAGCTTTCGGATTCCTCTGGGATCTGATTGCCAGAGGATGGACTCAGAGCTGGACTCCGATAGCCCGAAATTTCATTAAACTTCGACTCTGCTAATAACGCTTGAAGAAATCAATAGTATTCGCCTGTAAAAATTCGTCATTCATATTATTATTATTTATTAGTACTTTTGTTAGATAGTTGTCTTAATAAACGGAACATAGAGATAAAGTTAGGAAATAAAATAACAAAGAAGTGAGAGAATGAAAAGGAAGTTAAGAAGAATGGAAGGAAGCGAAAAAAGGAACCATAGGATGTGACTGTACCACATTATAAATTGAAATTCGGATGGGGAGGAGAAATACACTTATATCAAGTTAGTGGCTTGTTGCCAGCAATTCGCTCAATAAGACACTTTATTCCCTTTGTTTTTTTATACAGCGAGCCTTTTTCATCTCATATACTTCTAATATTTTCAATCTTATAGACTCAGCAAAAGATTATTCTTCCCTCTGTACACTCTGCTAAAATTAATCCCTCTCATGCATTGTGTCCGGGACTGTGGTTTGCATGAATGTATCCTGTGGAAATATAAGTAACAGCGAGAGGAAGGAGGGAGGGGAAAAAAGCGGGAAATTTAATTATCCTTTCCCTTCCTGATTCTGTAGATGTGATGAATATGTATCAAAGGAAGCCGCGTCCTCGACAGAATGAGCTTCAAAGTTCTAAGGAAATGTTGGCTACATCGCTACGATCTGTTTCGCTTAAAGCGAGGCAAGTTCTCCGCAATTACCAAAATTAATTTCCACTCAAACCAGGATTATATATTTACATAAATAACTTTCATCTACTAATTCTCTATTTTACAGACAGAAATGTGTTGTTAGATTTATATACTACAACCGCGATTGTAGCCTATATAGAGCCGGAAAAAAGTAAAGCTGTAAATAATGTGATTTCAAAAAAGTATCAGTGTAATAATTATGTACAGTAGAGTCCCGCTAATTTAACATCGCTCATCCGGACATCCGGTTAATCCGGGCGGGATTTTATCACAAAGATGTTTTGTTTTGTTAATCCTACATCAGTTCGTAGTTGAAAACTTAGGTCTACGTATACAGTAGGCCCTAGTATTAAAACTAAAATTAAGTTGTAGGAAAAGATATATATATATATATATATAGAGAGAGAGAGAGAGAGAGAGAGAGAGAGAGAAAGAGAGTTTAGATGGATAAAACACAACCTCTCTCAATATTGGAACTTTTTTTCGGGACAAATTCAGAAAAGTGGCTGAGTATATGAAAATTCAGAAAATAAAGAAGCAAAGAATAATTTTAATAAAATTCATTAACGGTTTGACGTTATTAAATTACTGTTGAAATTCAGGTATCCGGAAATATATTCTTTTAATTGGATTAGGGACCGGTACTGAAACAGTCTGTAGCTATGCGTATTTAAAACGTTAATAAAATTGTGCTTGTGATTTCCTCTTTATTCACGCTAGAATACTAGATTTGTGATCCCGTGTACTTCTTTTAGCAAGAAATTTGATGTAATAGAGGGAAGTAAAATTTTAAAACAAGAGGTATAAAACATGTCTTCGTCGTAAAATATTTTCCTGGACTTGCGCTTGGAATAAAATCTCATACAATATTACTCCACATATCCGGACATAAAAACGTGGTATGAAACAACAATGCAAAAAGTGTGTTTTTTTAAATGGCCAAATATCTTTTTAATCCCATTTTGACGTAATAAAAATATTGTCGTCAGAAGACTACGCTTGAGAATGACCGACAAAATAACGAAATAATGGAATAGAATTATAAAATAATTTATCAATGTGTTGTTTAATTGCACCCTTAAATATTTTATGCCTACTGTACAGTGAAGCTATTATAACTCAGGCATTTAAAAAGAAAATGATTGAATGAAATTCTGAAGGTCATATTAACCTTAACATTCTTGTGAATTTTTTAAAATGAAATAAACACAGCTGTATTATTATTAAGCCATTCTTAGATTTGAAAAAGTATGATTCATTTAGGCGGGACACATTGTCAATGTCCTCATTGAGTTTTGGATACCCAAACAGTTAGTTAGGCTGTTCAGAAAGTGTCTAAATGAAACCTATAGTAGAGTAAGGGTAGGGAAACTTATAAAAGATAGATTTGCAATCATGAGCGACTTGAAGCATTATCGTCTTTCCCTTTTAATTTCGCTCTGGAATAGACTATGCTTTTAGGAAAGTTAAGGAAATCAAGGTAGGCTAAGAATTAAATGGTAATCACCCATTACCCATTATGCAGATGACGTTTGTCTGTTGGCGATGACATAAACACAATCGGGATGGGTAATAAGGGTAATTATATCATGGAGGATGAAATGGGCTGGACATGTTGCGCGCATGGGGGAGAAAAGACATATTTAAAAAATATCGATTGGGAGACCCGAAGGGAAAGGACCACTTGGCAGGCCTAGACGTAGGTGGGAGGGGTCAGATAAGCGCGACAATGAACCTTCGTGTTCCTTAAGAGATAATAGGCCTATTCCTTTAGCTTGCTTGGGAATTGTCTATTGCCGTTGAGTAAGTAAGTATTATTATTACTAGTATTTTAAATTGTTCGTTTAATGGGTCTCGAAATCTGTAACCTCTTCAGGTATTAGGAAAGATACGTGCATCCGATTTTTATATTTAGATGTTTCATTTAAATCCAATATAAATTAAATGTATAAGTTTTAGTAGAATTTCATATAAGGTAAATTCATAGCTAACCATAATTTCAGAGCGGTTTCGAGTTTAGTAACTATTTACAAATTTTCAGGGCATTTCATGCAATTCCAGTATCCCCCTTCTAAATTAACATTTCTAGTACCAGTTGGGTCAATATGACCCCAAAAGCACTTTTGAAATAAATTCCCCCGCTGGTTTTAAAACTATAATCTAATATATAAAATCGAAAGTGTGTATGTATGTATGTATGTATGTATGTTTGTTCCTTATACAAATCTACATTTCTTTACCAATTTACACGACATTTTGCACACATGCCCAGTTAAGCCCGGGAAGTATAGCTGTCGACATTAAAATTCAAACAAAATACTCCTTCCCTTGAAAATTATATAATTTCTGAGAATTTTATACTGAAAAAATGAATTGCTGTTTAGTTCACATGGCAACAGTAAATTGTTTACTATGATTACATAGGGCCTTGGCAAGTATATAGCCTAATGCTTTAACGAATTATGATTCCATCGATGTAATATATTGGCGAAAATAATGACTGAAAATGAAATCCACGAAAATAAAGCACAGTGTGATGTAGTCACATAACTTTCTCTACCCTCGACATAAGAAATATTTACTCACTTCACATTTTGATGTAGAATAAGAGGGACAACTTAAGTGTGTGAGTATGCTATATCAAAAGTCTATAAATAATCCTTTCCGCTGATAAGTTATCCATACCTGTAGGCTTTGTATTAGTTGAGAAATAGGGATGTTTATCATAGGCCCTAAGCATGGGATGGAACATTTTGAGTCCTATGCTCGCAGTATATTATGTCCCGGGTTCTAGGGGAGGAAAGTATGAAAGTGATACTGCATTTCTCTTTTATTTCAGCTCCGAAACGATTGTATAGTAACATGAGAATGAGAAATAAAATTTTCCGTCAAGTCAGTACAATCTTATGTAATTTGTGTTTCTTCTTATTTCAACCCCTCCCAAGCATGATGTGTAGAAGCAACGGAATGCAGCATTCCACATCCTCTATGAGCCATAAAAAGCTATATCCAGCGTTTTCTGATGGAATAGTTTGAGTGTGATAAATCTTTTTCTTCATTTCAAGTTCTACATACATAAAGTCCTTCATAAGTTAATTTCAAATTAAAAAATACAAAGCCCGGGCGACGCCGGGCCTTTTCAGCTAGTTTTAAATATTTATGACATTATCCTTCTGAGTCAACTGTATCCCTTGACGTTTTATTAAATTTTATATTTTCAACACATTGAAACGTATTTACTGTTTTGGAACTAAGCGCCATTAGGGTCAATATGGCACCGTTCTAAATAGGCTTTTTCCTTTAAATGTAATATAGTGAAAAAATGCAGAAGTTTAGCTGTCATCGGCAACACTAACGTCATCTTCATTTTCATCTTCTTCTTCTGGTAGGCCTATGACTGGTATGACTACCTAGTTCTGTTCTCAATGCAAAAGTGTATGCTTTTACGCCAATTAAAATAATTGCAATAGACTACTACCGATATATGCCTGTAAATTAGTTCAGGGCTTTATGGCCCTAGTGGAACTCAGTATAAAAAAGATATTTGGTAGTAGGAAGGTCCAGTGTAAAAAAAAATTGTAATATACATACAGGTCATTCTCCAGTTTTTAAGGTAGGAATATATGTTATTATGCCAGTATGTTAAAAACATTATTCCATTACCACCGATATATTAAATTACTTGGGGTCTTTATGACCCCAGTGGTACTCAGTGTAACAGAAATAGCTTGGTAGTAGGAAGGTTGAACATAATTAAGCCAAGGATAATCTAAAACTTCATACTTTTGAGCTATATGATTTTTTAAGGTATTCCTGAAATAACACCAATAAAATTTTATTAACATGGGGATAACCAATAATACTTCATGTAATAAACTACTACATCTGTAACATAAAGGGATATTATATCTTCTTTATACGTTTATGAAGAGAGAAAGAGGTGGAGATTGAATTGGATCATTATAAACTTTGTGGCTGTTCGCAAGCTCTGGTTTGGTGGTATTATAAAGGGTGGGGCACGTGAACAAAGGGGGATCTAGCACTAATATAATTCAGTTCTAATGAACCGTTGAGATGCTTAGTTATGCTCACTTTTACGAGACTAACGTAGTGATTTTCAGATAACCAGAACTTCTAACTACTCAAATATTACATGCTGTGAAAATGTGGGCAACTCGTTCGGTGCACACCGCTAGTTACTTCAGTAATAATTCCAGTGTGATAAATTTTGTGTAGGATGTTCCTAGCGGTTCGTTACTTGTTTGGATATGCTGTTGGGATGGTATAACTATATATTTTTTACTGTAACGTCTCTCCTGCTAGAAAAACATGTAATACAACATTTTAAACCGTTTGAAACATTTTGGTACTTGAATTGACAGTGAAAACTCCCTTATTCCATTCTGTTGAAAATATACTTGAAGAAGAAAGCTTGTGATAAACATTTTAAACTATTGTTATTATTATAATTATTATTGTTATTATTATTACTACTATTACTATCACAAATTTGTTCT
Organism: Ectobius pallidus; assembly: GCA_964059195.1. Taxonomy (NCBI): domain Eukaryota; kingdom Metazoa; phylum Arthropoda; class Insecta; order Blattodea; family Ectobiidae; genus Ectobius; species Ectobius pallidus. Next base: position 44,334,084 of record CAXKWD010000004.1, on the reverse strand, counting down.
TATTGGTTTTCCCATATAATTTTAATGTATTAATGTATGAAACATAGTTTAAAAAATACGTTAATTATTCTCTCAAGTCACCCTATATTGCAGCAAATTTAACTGGAACTAACTTTTTTAGGGATATAAGTAGATCTCTGTCCAGTCCGTACGAAACCCAGAACGAGCCTCTAGCCACAACCAATGACCGGGATCTCATTAAGGCGAAATGTATTTTTGTAAAGTGGGATGGTGGGCTCATAATTGTATAAACCTCTTGAGGCTTTCTCTGCGGGTCTTAAGCCGGTCAGTTGTGACAACCATGGTGCCTAAGATGATTTAGATACAATAAATAAACCATGGGCCTAATCAGACTATATGAACTGCTTCTTTTCAATCCGGCATGGATAGAATACACTGTGTGAGCAAATATGGCTCGCGCATTTAAGAGTTAAATGAAAGGTATTGCTTTCTTAATTAAATTATGTAAGCCATATTTACTATTTGTATTATAAAGTTACAAAATTTGCTGTCTACATTATTTTAACGACGAAATACATTTTATCAACTTATACTAGATAAATGTGTCTCAATTCCGTTATTTAGGAAGCATGATCACCAGAGATGCCCAATGCACCAAAGAAATCAGAGAAAGGATTGCTATGGCTAAAATAGCCTTCAACAAAAATATAAATTTACTCACAGGAAAACTAAATTTGCAGCTAAGAAAAAAAAAATGATGAGATGCTACGTTTGGAGTGTAGCTTTGTATGGAGCCGAAAACATGGACACTCAGGAAAAGGGAAAAGAAATATCTGGAGAGCTTCGAGAAGTTGGAGGAGGATGGAGAGGATTCGATGGACGGATAAAATCACAAATGAAGAAGTTTTAAGAAGAGTGAAAGAAAAGAGACACATCTTGCAATATGCAAGAGTGAGAAAAGCCAACTGGATGGGACACATTATGAGAAGAAGAGGACTCTTGCTAGATGCCATAGAAGGAAAAATAGAAGGAAAGAGAAGACTAGGAAGAAGAAGAATTGAGATACTGGATGACATCAAGAAGAAAAGAAATTATGGAGAGTTAAAGGATGCAGCAGAAAATAGAAGGAGCTGGAAAATGGAATTTTACATGGGAGTGTAGACCTGCCGTAAGGCAGAAGTACCATGAATGAATGATGAACAAGATAAAGCATTTTGTCCAGTTTGTGGTTTTGTCATTAAATAATAGTTTGGCTATAATTTTATTTTAAAGGATGACAAAAGTGTTGAGATTGATTTTCTAAACTACTAAACTTGTGCTATAAACTTTAAATTAGACAAGTTAACTAAATCCTGTACGGAAATTACAGTTTCAAATTTCAGCTTAACATCTCAATTTGTTTCTGAGTTATTAATTAATTAATTAATTGATTTTTTAAAATAAGAATTAAAATCTGTCTCCTCGGACGAATATTAAAATATGAACCTCATTTTTATAGTACTAATTTAGATGATTGCTTTACAAATTTGCTGACGGATTTTAAAAATCTTATTTGTAACTTCGGTTCTAAAAATATATTTTACAAAGGCAAATTAAAAGTTTGAAAACTGACTCATGAAGATAGCGGGAGGAGATAGAGTTGGAATAGCCTATACATAAATAACATCAAAATCGAAACGGAGAAAACGAAGGATTAAAGTTTGCATGCATTGGCAGTTTAAATCGCAGGATACTTTAAAATTGGAGTCAGTAACAGAATATAATTGTACAGAGTTACCCTTGAGGGTATGCAGGATTTTTTTAGACTAAAACCAAAACATAGTTATTTTTACCAACATGGATAAACCTACACTTCTGCCATCCCTTAAGTAAACTTTCTCCATAAGGAAACTACCATTACGACAAAGTATAGGCCTAATCATAATCAAAACAAACAAAAAATTTTACAATTTCGGATAATAGAATATTCCAATCTACAGACACAGATACACTCATATTATAAAGAAATATGGTGACATTTTGGAACTCTTGGTAATGTGACATTAATAATTTTAGGCAACTTGATCTGGTCACACTCAAGAATATAAATGAGTTTACACTTTTTATATCATTACTAGGGCCAGGATTTTTAGGTTTTTATAAACCCTGTTTTAATTTTCTAAACATATTAAAATAGTTTTATTTTAGTTTTGTTTTGTTGCTATTTTCAGACATTTTTTTTTTGTCACTTTCATAAGTAAAATAAACAGATTGAAAGAATATATTAATTCATTTTATTTTTACTTAAATTTTCATGGCTCTGAACCACAAAAATTTAGGAATACTTTTAACTTAGTTTTAAAACTACCCCTGTCATTTCCCACTCCGCCACACGAACTCAACAAGAACATTTTTCAGTTAATCAGTCAACTTTTAGAAGACTTTAATTTCAGCATCTTGCTGGAGCAAACACTGTGAATAAACTGCAAGTGTAAGCTTCTTAAGAAAGTATTTAATTTGCTTCTAAAGAATCCGGGGATTTCGGTTCACTTAAGATTTCCTTTACTGGGACAATCAGGTTACAAAATGACAAATGCTATATTTTATCTCATAAAATAGTTTACTGGGAAGAATGAACAAGATGCAAAATGCAGGCAAATATTTAAAAAGTAATTTTTAATAGAACAACAGTAATTATTATAATTAATATTGTTATTTTAACGTATTTAACTTGAAACACAGTTTTAGCCATTTTTAGTTTCTAACGTCTTATTTAGCCATTTTTATAAGATTGGGTTTTATAAGATTGAACTATGTGACTGTCATGACTATGGAATGGATGATTATGTTAAAATATCACAGTTAGCTAGCAAGGAACAAAATAGTTTAAAACCTAAGAATCCGGGCCCAGATCATTACATACTTCTGAACATTTGGAGCATTTCAACCCATTTCGTGCGGGAATGTATAGTGGAAGATACAGACCAACAGGGGAGACGCACATACAATATCTTTTCTCTCTTCATACGCAATGGAGAGTACTGACCGATAGCACAGTAACCCTAGCGACAATACAAAGGCAACCAAGGGTGACGATATAGATATGTAGGCTGTCCCCAGCCTAAGTTAAATGTACCTAGAGACAAAGCATCTGTTTGTTGGCCCGCACAATGCTCTCGCCGCTACCAACTGGTTGTGATCATCCAGACCTACTCACCTAGAAACCATCTCAAATTCAATAACAATGCGGTCACCGTAACTAAGATTCCGTTTCTGTTGTGCGTAAAATTAAGTTATTTAGGTAAATGTATCGACTCTGTCAGTTTAAGTACATTTGAGGAGGTAAGTTTTAAACCGTATTAAGTCCACTCTTGTAAATTTTTCAGGAGAGAAGAAAAACTGTTTAAATGTAAACTAAGGGATGTAGAAACACTTAGTTTTATGCATTATTTTGAAGGGGAATTAATTAAGTTAGACGAAAACAGACTTCACAGGATGATAACGCGTACTCGGAAGTCGGAACTGTACGAAATCATATAAAACTCATTTTCGTCCGTGGGTGGACTTAATACGGTTTGAAACGCACCTCCTCATTTCGTATAATCGATGTCTCTTGCGCGCGAATGTACGGAAGAGGTTATTAAACTTCTTGGATTTCGGATTCGGCGTTGACTACCCATTTCTGATATTTTGTTTACTTCAGTACATGCCAGTGATGGGAAATCCTCTATGGGAGCGGGGCAATTGACAGAAAATTTTCTCAAGACGGGCCGAGGTAGTTTATTGAAATAGTGAAATTTTCATAACTATTTTGTCTTTTTATTTACATCGTTTATACGCTGCATATAAGATGGGTGGAACTGCGACTGGACAGATTTTCATATTCCGGTTGCAACTGGAACGAGATGAGCCTCAGGAATGAAGTCAAAAGTCTATTAGTGTGTTTCTGACACAACTTTTTCGAAGCTTCGAAGAAGAAAACTCTTGCTCGTGCACATTTGAAGATGCAGACATGGCGGTACCTTCTGGGAACGAGAAATAAAAACTTGGAAACTTGATTTTGATTTTGATAAAATAGAGCGAAATTGATTTGTATGAGTTAAAATTCAGAACTCCGCTTTGTTAATATGAAAGTTGTAAAATACGAGGGAGAATGAAATGAAAATTGCAATTAATTTTTTCCCACTATTTTACTGCAGGAATAATGTTAGCTTGTACATTATTTTCTACATAGTCCCCTCCTTGTTCAATGCACTTACGCTTTTGGACAGGAAGAGCTTCGATACCGCATGAGAAAAATTATTTTGGTTGACGCTGCAGCCACTCTTGTACCATCAATTGGACGTCCTCATCAGATTTGAACTTCTGCCCTCCAAGGAGATCCTTTAACGGACCAAATATTTGGAAATCTGATGTTGAAAAAGCGAAGGGGGTTACTGAGAGCAGATGTTTTGCTTCAACATGATAATGTCCGTCCTCATGCTGCTCGTGCAACCATGAAAACCATCGACGACATATGCTTCAAGTGCCTTCCACATCTGCCATACTTGCCAGGTTTGGCACCATCAGATTTCCACATCTTTAGTCCATTAGAGGAGCTCCTTGGAGGGCAGAAGTTCAAGTCTGATGAAAACATCCAATCAGCAGTGCATGAGGGCCTACAGTGTCAACCAGAAATATTTTTCTCATGCGGTATTAAAGCACTTCCTATCTGATGGCATAAAAGCATTGAGCTGGGAAGGGACTATGTAGAAAAATAATATACATCCAAACATTCTTCCTGCAGAAAAGTAGTGGGAAAAAAATAATTGTGGTTTTCATTTGATTCGCCCACGTATATTTGATATTTAGTATTTTCCAGTTTTTATATAGACAAAGCGGAATTACATTTTAAACTTGATTTCGGTAACGACTTCCAGAATTCAACTCTTGAGACGTTAAGAAACATCAGATGAGGGTTAGGCCTACTTTTCAAACTAATTATTTTTTTCTAAATGCCCAGTTTCACTGTTTTCAGGCCATAGTGAATGGAATAATGCAAATATCCAAGGCTTGAAAGAATCAGTGACATTGAAAACCTTGACTTTTATTCACTTCACCATACACCATACACTTCAGTATGGCTTGACAGTAGAAAAGCATTTTACATACTTCTAAATGTTATTGACTTTGCTAAATTGTTATCAGACAGTGTAGCTTTTCATATACTGGACATGTTGACTTTAACATAGAGGCCAGAAGCCTACAATTTCACTTTTTTCCAGTTCTTTGGAGCATTTTACTATCCGAAGGCATTTGGTATTGGGTAGGGGCTTTGATGGTATATTCAAAATCGTGTGTCTTTTCATACGGAGAAGAATCCATATATTTTTCAGTGATTTCTCTTCTTTTGGAATCAATCTTGCATCACAATACGAACTACTGAATCCATGACACGTACACAAAGGAAAAATATGAAGTTCGTGCAATCGTGAATTTATGGAAACACTGAATACTGAAGCAAAAAGAAGAAAAACTAAAAGCGGAAATTACTTCATTCTTTTGACTATTTATTTTTCGCGAAACCTAATTTGTCAAAGAAATATTTGCAGACACTTGTAAAGTCTGGAGCGAAAAGGAGTTAACTTTGGATGTGCGCTCCAATAGTTGCAGTGTAAACACCCTTACACCTGAATATTTACTTGCGAATTCTTCTTCTTTTCTGCAAAGGCACACTGAAGTGAAGAGAAGGGGGTTCTCCGAGCCAAGAGCTCTTCATCTTGCAAACCATTGTCAATGTATTTTCACAATCCTTCTCTCCGTATATTCCGTTCGCCTCATGTTCTTTTGTCTATTCCACCATTTATTTTTCCTTTTCTTTCCAATTCGATAGCGTTCTAGGGTCTTGAATCACTGGAATGTAGTCCATCTTTATATAGCGAAGTTCGAGAGGGATAAAAAAAAAACGTAGGCATCTTCTTCGTTTCTATAACCCCAGTTCATATTTCTTCGTTGAAGTGTAAGTTTAAATTTTCCATAGATATCTGCTTTAACTACTGTGCAATGAATATTGGAAATCAATTCAGCGTCGAACAGAATCTAGTGAAATTCTTAATATTAATATTTTAATATTAATGCTTGCAAAGGGCGCGGTGGTCTCTTGTTCAGATATGCAATATCTTTCGTTTAAATCGTAAATTACATGTAGCATTGAAGTAATTTTTTTTTTTAAATTGTACAGTTCGGTTTTAATGTTATGTTCTTCCTCTTCGATTACATGTACTTTACTACAAGGGATGTGAATGCTGTAATAATGAAAGATAGAACCTACTTAATTTTGTTGTTCCAGAACGCCATTTTAAATTATTCTTTGCTCTTTTTATATGGGCAAAAGTAAAAAGATGCAGTCCATATTCAATAACAGTGTAGATAATAATTAATAGTCTAACACAGTTTAGTCTGTTAAAATTTAGACATTCTGTGTAAGCTACAATTAAAAGTTGCTTTTGATTACTCAAAACCTTAATAAAATGAAAAGATTATTGCATGTATGCTCTAAAATGCCTATGCGTTCAGAATCACTGTATAAACGCTTTAGTTTTTATTTCTAAACCCTTTTCTTTAAGTTTCAGTTTTAAGCATATATCAACAATTATAATCATTCGGTTAATTATTAGTTTTGTAATATTGATTAATTAAGCCTATAATGTTATTGCCTGCCCTCTAATATATTTAAAAAAAAGCATAACTAAATTGGGAATAACTTACATTATCGGATGAAGGTATAAATCCTACCTAGATTTCCTTTAAGGAAAAGGATGGGTGAAGTTTTGACAATTTTATAAAGATAATACTTTATGATTTTTTAAAAATTAACTACGAATCTTAGTTAACATGTCGATAAATTTGTAAAGTATTACGATCATAAAATTGCCGGAAATGTCATATTTAAAAGTCTACGGTCGCTCAGCTCTTTACATCCCATGTCATCTGAGTTTTTTACCTGCTAGAAAACCAGCGTTTTACATATAAACTATCTCTGATTTTCACATAACACAAAGTATTTTTATTACTCCCTAGTTATTTTTACCGTACTATGCAGGTTTTTTTAATCACTAGATAACAGACACTTTTATTTTGATTAAAATTATTAGATATTAAATAATTTAAGTGTTTAATATAATATTATGTTATTTAAATCATTCTTAAATAACCTTTTTTTTAAGGAAATACAATGGATCTTACAAACTTTTTAAACTTAAGATCTGGCGATCATAATTCTTTTAAACAACGATTTAAAAGATCTGTCTTGCCACTTCTTTTCAAAACAGATTAAATCTAATACAGAAAAAGTCATACATAAAACCTGACAAGTATTGTATTGGTAGTACAGGTGTTTGAAAGTTTAACATTTCTTTTAATTTAAATTCTAAATTTTAGTTGCAATAATACTTATGGTAATTGAATTATCTGTACCAAATATGAAATCTCTAGCCTTAAAAATGTAGAAAATAAAATTTAACCATTACAGTCATAAGATTTTATCCATAGCCTATTTACTTGAATAGCTCCTTGGAAAAGTAGTAAAAATTATGTAATAGATATTCTACGTTATACTGTGGTCATTAAATCCTCTTTAAAATAAAATATTATACAGTATTGTACTGTTAAAATAATTTCCCGAACTTTGTGGAGTGCTACAATACCAGAACATAAGCTATTATCAGCAATACTGTAGTTTTGGTTTTGTAATAAATTATTTCTTTATTTTATTCTTGGAATAGCCGCATCAGAGTGCGAGAAATTGAATCGGTTGACAACTGTTCGAGGAATGGGTGTGGTTAAACACGGCCACCCTGTGTCGTATACCGTGTAGTCGCGGTGTAATTGTGGTTGGCCATCGACAGTGGAGACACCCGGTGGACATCTGCGTAACTAGGGAACTAGTCATTTGATATACCTGGACATATACGCAAGTATTAGCGGTTGCGAGAATGGCCTCCTGTTCACAGTTTATTGGTGACGTGTTACATCTTTGGTTACAGTAATTATTATACCCGCGTGTCTGTTTTATTGTAATGTGCTGCGTGGATGTGGTCGTTTTCAACATCCGTTTGCGCTGACAAAAGAGCTTTGGTAATTTCCATGAGTATCCGAAGTTAGTATGATGAAAGTGTCGATTAATGCCATAAAACTTGAAGTTAATAGTTGTATATTGGGCCATATTCCGTTATTTCCTTTCGTGAAACGAAGGGTTTACGATCATTGCTAGTACCATTGTATTCATCATTTTGTATGCCTTTTGAAAATGGAGCATAATTAGGACAGCTATGAGTAACAACCAATTCAGTTTGTTCAAGTGGCACTTACAAAATGTATTTTGAGTGCACGGTCTCTAAAACACCTGCTTATCGGACAATTAATACGCCACTTAAGTCATGGAAACCTTTAACGTCATATGAAACAAAATCCAAATGGCATTGACCAGTCATACTATTTTTAACAGTAGTTTAAATTATAAAACAACGATGTTTCTTTATTCAGAAACTTTCCCAGAGTTTTTTTATAAAATACTAACTAGCAAATATAAGCCAATATCATTGTTTAGAAAGGAGCGCTCAGAATAAGCACTGCCTTCTATATCCGCGTCTCTTATTGCTACGGTACGTAGCGTACGATGAGACAGCTGTGAAAATATATCAACAAATGACGTAATATGCGTTTTATATTAAACTACAGCATTATTGAATTAATAAATAGATTAATATTTTAGTAATTTGTCGTTCTTTTTCTTTCATTTTTTCTATATTTATTTCTCCCTCTTTATTTTTTTATTATTTTCGTTTATTTATTTACTTCAATTATTTTCATTTTATTTTTCTTTCATTATTTCGTTCTTTTTCTTTCTCTCGTTCCCCTTTTCTCCCATTCTTTATCTCCACTTTCTTCCACCTTTATCCTTTCCCTCGGCAGTTTGTTTAGTTCCAGATTAGTTTTGCAATAAATTTATTCCCACGCACATGTTTATATTGATTTCAAAAGAGAGTTCATTTAATACATTACATTTTACGTTAAAGTCAGTAACGTGTAACAGTTTTCTATTTTAGTTTAACAGAACACAGCAATACAAGAAAAAATGAGCATTTTATTTATATATTTACCTGTCTCCGATTTTCATGCTGTGCTTATACACGATTCACCTAAAGCTATTTGCTCTAATTTGAAATGAGTTCTCTGTGGAAGGGGATGGTCATCATTCTCATTCCCTCATTTTTGCATGCACCGCAGGCACTCGTAAGGAGTGGAATAGTATGATGAACAGAGTGGTGAATAAAACCAGAGAAAGGTTTATCAAAGGGCTGAATTTGGTATTTTTATGACAACTTGTTCAATCTCTATTCTAGCTAACAACGGTCTGTACTGAAAATACGCTGTAGGCGTACTCTCGTTAGAATAATTACGGTCTGTTGTAACGACTATGAATTCGAGGCATTTAAACTTGGATCTGGGCATTATTGTTTTTTAAAAAACTTAGAGTATCTGAGGCTCGCATTTGGGAGGCTAGGAGCTGGGCCCCTGAGGCAAGCGATCCTGATGGAAGATTCCGTGGTTTCTTAATTTTTTACTTTACTTTACTTTCACTATCTGTACCAAGATACTACAGTAAATTAGGCACACGATATCTGTGCCTTCCGGAACCATTGCAAGTAGAAGTGGATGGAATACCGTTCGAGAGAGAAAAGGTATTATGCTTGCTACTAATCACACAGACCAACAGCCATTTTGGTGCCTTAGAATTTATACTTATTCTTGGGTATATTTAGGTCGCTGATGACAAATGTCCCATTAGTTTTGCCCTATCAGCTTTAGTTTTGTGAGATATATTACCATTATGAGTATTATCCCATTTTACGTTTGATATAAATAAAAAACAGTGCATATTTTTACTTTCTAAATCATGTGAAGAAAAAAGCAACACACTAACATTACATTAACATTACAATAACAATTTAACATGGGGTCTTTCAAAAATTTGATACTATCACATATTGTACGGTTGTTTATGACTTTCGGGCTGTCAAATTGAGGGCCAAAAAATAATCCAGCTTTTAGTTTTTCTGTACTTCGTACACTTTTCGTCCTACGTGTCCAAAGTATGGTCAAGAACCTTCACTAGCTATATTATCAAGCAAGGTTTTGTTTCGCTAGACTAAGAGGTCACGAATAAAATCTATATAAAAGTAGAACTGGTAGAGAAAAACTGTTTACATATTTGGAATAAGCGCACTAAGTAGGCCTATAGCCAAAATCCGGTAAAACATCTGAGACACCAAATATATATATTTTTTGGGAGGGGGCTGTGTTATAGTCCGTCCACTGTAAGAACCTGTCTCACTCTGTGCACATTACTGGCATTGCCTAAGAGTGAGACAGACACATTGGTTTTTGTTTACTTTAGGGTTGATTCCTAGAATGGACGGATTATAGTAGTAGTCAATTAGTTTGTGTGTATCCAGTGCCAACCCCGTTGCCCTGACGCAATGTGTGTGTTTTCAATATTTGTGGTATTAAGTGGATTTTCATTAAAAATTCCATTTATTGTAACCAGGTATTCCCCTAAACCTTTCGTAATTGACTTTAAGCTTTGACCTAAAGCCACTGATGATTTCAGTTGATGATAGCTTTTATTGGCAAGCAATTTATTTTGTACACTTGTATTTCTGCTTTAGTATTTTTAATATGTACAAAGCTACATTGGATACATTGCCCAATATGTATTAAAAAATTGAAGTATTCTTATTTAGATAAACTGATTTTATATATAGTTAAAATGCATTACAGCCTTATTGGGGTACGCCGTAGCGTAGTGGTTGAGCACTGCGCTACAAACCGTCGCTACAAAAGGTCGCGGGTCGATTCACGATGAGGTCGTTGGAGTTTTTCAATTGGCGTAAACCTTCTGCTGGCACAATGACCTTAGGGTCGACTCAGCCTCTAACAGAAATGACTACCAGGAGCAATCCTAGGGGTAAAGGCGGCCGGTGCGTAAGGCTGACAACCTTACCACTTTCACGTGCCGAATGTCCAAAATCTGGGAGTCTCAACCTCCTGGAACCCTCTGGGCCTCCATGGCCTGTATAGGGATGATTTTAATTTACTTTACAGCCTTATGCCTCCGTGGGCCATAGTTGAATACGGATTTGATATCTGATGGGCAATAACTCGTATCAGGGACTTTTGATCAAAGTGGCATTTTCTCTCAAGAAAACCATTAAAAACCATCCGTTTTATGACCACATGCCCAGTCATCCTCTCAATCTGATTGAAGGTAGATTAGTTAGTGCTTGCAAAATAAGATTTTTTTTAGGATTATACAATTTACAAAGAAAACATATTTAAAAAATTTGATACCATATGTAATATAATTTGATATTTTATTTTGTAATGAAGTTACCGAAAGCGACCTGGTGGGGTAAATTCACTAATGACGAACGCTAATGAACTAGAAAATTATAATTGGTGTTCAATAAAATCCAATAATAAATGAATTTAATTAAAATACCGCTAGAATTCTATTAAATCGGTGTTAATTGCCTTTTTTGGGAGCAGTGATTAATTCTGCAACAGTTTGTATCGAGTTTATCCATGTTCATGAATCCAATTGCTTTTAATGAACGCGGGAATGACGAAAATAATTGAAGGCGTTGAATTTCCAAAAAAGTATCTTTGACCGTTTTGTGAACTTCCAATAGGAAGTACATAAAGTTCCAAAATTATTGCCTTTATTATGAAGAAGGAAGTGGGCTAGTGTTATGCTTATCTAATTTGTTCAGAAAATTCATCTGTCTTGAACAATTCAACAGTAAATTAGGAAGTGGAAAAATGGAAAAATGAATTTTTTTAATACAGGAATTATTTATTGAGAACTAGAAACAAAATTGTCATGAAGTAATAAATAAGTCTGCAAATGTTTTAATTTCATGAAAATAGTAAAACATTTATTCATTTCTTCTTGTTATTTGCATAACCGAGCTAGATGACCAAGAGGTAACAAACTGGACTGTCATTTGGAAGGTCGCGGGATCGAATCCATGGCTCGGCAGATCTAAGTATGTTTTTTTCCCGGGGTTTTCTTCACCCGGAAAGTCGAATGTCTGACAGGATTTAACACCTACCCCGAGCGTTCCCTGTTTATTATTGACACATGTTTGTGTTGTCACTGGGGAAGGACCAGCGTTTTCTAATCATGAATCCCCTCTGTGTCCTGTCTGAAATACGTGTGATCCAAAAAATGTGTCCTCTCCCCTATAAGGATTGGAGCGTTAGACCCATATAATATGGTGAGACATCGCATCTTTAATGTAAACGAAAATTAAATAGTATAGTATAGGGGTAGCGAAACGCAAACTATTTTAAATATTGAAAGGCAGTTTATAAAAAGAGCGTCTCCGTTAGCATTTGGTTAGACCTTTCCATGCTAAACACTGGGTTAGGCCTAATCTACCCTGTCTGGGAACAGAAATTGGAATTATCGCTGAGAATACATGCTAAGGACGTATACGGAGGCCCAACATTGCTCGGATTCTACGCTAAACCGTATGTCCCTGCTACTATAATAACTTCAGTAATCGTCTACCCGCAGTAGTAGGATGTTTCCAATCTTGTAGGGAACCGCTAGTTAGAACCAAAGATCTTTCTTGAAGTGACTCAGTCAGTTACATAGGAGTGATACAGACCCGAGGGTTATAATTAAAGGGAGATTATTAATTTATGACCGCCTGCGTGGTCTTGTGGTTAGCGTCGCTGACTACAGATCTGTAGGCCCGGGTTCTCGATCCCCGGTACCTCCTCGGATTTTTCTGAGGTAGGGAGGTCTGGAACGAGGTGCACTCAGCCTCGTGATTCAAACTGAGGAGCTACTTGATAGAGAAGTAGCGGCTCCGGTCTTAGAAACCACCATTAACGGCCATGGGTTTCGGCATGCTGACCACATGCCCCTAATCCTGCCATCTGCCTTTGGTAGATGACGCAGTGGTCGGGTGGTAGGCCTTGTCCTTTCAGGTATGTTATGCCACGGAGTTTAGTTTATTAGTTTATTCGTTATTGTACTGGTATTAAACGCCAATACATTTCTTTTTCAGTTCATTTTTCCACATGACAAATTCCTTTCCACTTGCAGTGCATCTATCAAGGAGAGAAATTGAGTTCTTTGTTAGTTAATCAATCTCCTGGAGAACACCCGGAAGTAATAAATTTAATAGTAATAAAAGAAAATCATTACTGGATGCATAAATCTGGAGAAACAAGGGAGACAATAGGGAAATAGAAAAGAAAATAATATAGCGTATTTCTTTCTATGAGCATTGATTTATAGCATAACATTGCATAGCAAAAGAAGACAATTTCAACTGAAAATCTTACAGAAATTACTTCTGGAGACTTTGTCTGACTGTCTCATATAGAACAGTGGTTAATGAACTGGGGCAAGTATTCTCCGAGGAGTAAATACGTGACTTAAGGGAGTGCACAGTTTATAACGGAAAATGGAGAAAAGAAAAAGATAAAAACAAAGTGGCGGGAAAAATAATGATTTATAGAACTATACTGATATGAAAAGTTTGATATAAGTAGAGCCTTGGGACGGATTTGAAAGACGTGCATTTGAAATTGTCCTACTTTTTTAATCTACGAGGACTAAGGCATGAGCCATGGTAATATTTTTATGTTTTGAAATTGTGGGATCATTTCGACAGTTTGAGATCATTTTGAAATGTTGAAATATACAATTGAAAGGACAGGGTTCGGAATGCATGTATGATCAGATTAATGGTACTAGATGTAGGATAGAGAAGCGAGCAGGCACCCATAAACATCCATACATGACGGCATCGTGCCACTCTACTCTATTGCAGTAATTAAGCATGAAAATACGCATAGCCCAACCTATAATGACCTCGAACTTCGATACAGAATGTCCTTATTCTCAAAGCTTTCACCAGCTCCCAGTGGCATTCTCTGGAATTTTCACTCTAAGGAAAGGTTATTCTGACATAAGAACGCTGTTCGCATCTTGTCAAATAAATTATTCAGGTGACTGACTCACAACTTAATCCCTCTGTGCCTATAAAAATGCCATAAAATTACGTCCCCAAAATGATACCACATTTTCAAAAAATGAAAAATTGCCATGACTAAATTATGCCCCATCCGTCCAATAACCTATACTTACGCGAAATAGATCGTTTATACTGTTGGATCAAGCAATATAAATTTGAAGTCGGAATTCTTGAAAATTTCACATCGATAACCAGAAAAGAGAAATCAGAACCAAGTCATTCCGACACATTCAAGTGTTGGGTGACGCACACGCACACGAAATTTAACGGTAATTTAATAGCAAAAAATCCCTTTAGGCAGGCCTACAGGCTGAGGTAGATTTCAAAGTGCTTTTGGTTTAATTTATTATCGCTGCGCAGCACTCTTCTTTTTTTAGCCTTGGCATGGCAAACCCGCAGTAATAAGAACTGAATTCGGTAAAGAGGAAGAGCCTACAATCATTTGTTTTGACAACAAGAATAGGATATAATATTCTGGGAGGCTGTGCGCAAGATCAATGAATAAAATTAGCAAAGCCGCTAAACAAGACAAAATTATGATATTATAATAATTCTTTTAAGTGTTATTATTTTCAAACATTAAAATCTCGCGTCATATGAGAGCTATCAAGAAACTGTTTATTGATTTGTAGAGTACTCATCAAGAGCTTTTCAACGATACCCCACAAGACGTGGTTTCAAAAGTTTCGAATTTTCATCCCCCACCCCCACCCTCACTTGAACCCCCCGAATCGTTGGTGTCACTGTGAACTCCATAGGGAGTACTCTAATTTATTCAAACAAAGATTCCCTCTATACTTCATAGGGGCCGAGATATACATTTTTAAAAATTTCAACCCCCTCCCCCGACCACCCCCTTGGGCCAATTTTGCTCATTAACGAACTTGACCGAACTATTGGGCCTAGAAATAACATATTAAAATTTGGTTCAAATATCTTCAAAATTACGGCCGCTATCGTGTAAAGATATATATATATATATATATATATATATATATATATATATATATATATATATATATATATATATATATTCACAATTTTTTTTGAATGGGCGGTGGTTTCGTACTTAGGGGAGCATGAAACGTAAAGATATGAAAGAATTTTTCGAAAATCATGACATGGTATCCATTGCAATACGTAGATTTTTCTTCGAAATCTACCTAAAATCCTCATTGTAATTTTAAATACAAAATTTTATTGAACCTAAGTATGTTACACAAAAGAGATGTATACATAGGCTACATTTCATCAGCTAGCATGACAAATTTATAATTTCCTCAAAGCGTTGAAGAGAGTTGAAATTTCGGTGCATAGTTTGCAATTTTTGGCCAACTTCGATGCACTGTAACTCTGGAACCAGTTCAGTCTCGGTCACCAAATTTTTATCACATCTTCATATCATAAAGAGGTGTTATCTGTACAAATGTCATAATTTTTCACTCAGACACTTTTGAGATAATCTACTTCAAATATTACCAAAATAAGCTTTTGGCCATTTTTTAAAAATTGTATAAAAAAAGAGCAAAGTTCTCAAGCTTGAAACTTCTACAGCAAGTAGTCCTATAGTAGATCTATACAAGAAAATAAAATTAAGGGTGAGTCTGTCTTCCTTTTAATAATTTTGTGGCACTAAAACTCCCGTTTTAAGTTAATTCTCAATTTGTAGATGTGAATTTTTTTCTTCACTTTCCTCACTACTTAGGTAATATTATGTTAGAACAAAAATCTATATCATTTCATTCTGATAATTTCGGTCTTTATTTTGTCTTGTTATCCATAAAATTAACTGAGTTACATTCATTTGTGCAAAACATGTTTTTGACTGAAATACGGTTACAAAGCAAACTTAAAATGGCCGCCAAAAAAAAAAGTATTAGCCTTAAATTTTTTTACCATAGTTTCGAACTCGCCTTTTTTTGGGAAATAAATGGTAAGAAAATTAGGAAAATAAAAAATGTCGAGCAATTTGGCCTGTTTCATTTCTAATGGATTGACCCTATACTTTTATTTATTTATTTATTTAATTTCGACGTATATTTTATTATTTCACAGTAAGTGTCTTTTACGACGTGCTGTAACAGTTTTATTGGTAAAAGTCTTCACAGAACTCCGTTTTCAAATATATACATAATGTATTTTACTTGTCAGAAAATACTAAACAACATAAGCCTCTACTTGAAACATAATATTTTGCTTTAATCCTCATTTTGATTTACGATGGCTTCAGAAACAAAATATTTGCCAAGAACAAAAAAGCTCTATTAACCTGGGTTTTCTGTGAAACTTCATAGAACTACTTTGTTTTCTACTTAAGTCTTTGTGAAGGAAAACGTTGAAAGCATATGTACCTAGATCACACGCGTTTATAAGAGTTCTCTTTTTTATTAAAAACCTAAGAGGAGAGAAGAGTTGTGGAAGTATGAAGCGTGGTGTTTGTGTAGTGGCTTGCACATTTCTCCACCATCGGCACAGCTATCCAGCAATTTGTATCACAGTAATTTATTCTTTCTACGAGTGGTAGGCTTAACAGGTAGGCTTACACAGAAGTCATTTTAGCCATCACATTTATACAGTAACTTTTTTCCTCTCCAGGATTCTAGAGGTACGCCCATTGGGTATGGAAGTACAACCTACTGCAAAAAAATATATAATTTCAAGCTTAGGGTACAGAATACTGCACATGATAGTCTCATCACCGCTACATACACAAGGTAGCAGCATATAGCTAAACCATTGAAACTGGCTGCATTTGATGATTATTGCTCTGGGTACCCACAATTCAATCCCTGTACTGTAAAGGCGTGGCTGATTCATTCCCTCACTTGCAGTAAAGTTAAACCAATTCTAGATGAGCTAATTCTTGAAATTTGGCAAATATTTTAGTTTTTATCTCGTAATCAACGCGAAATTGTCACATTTAAAAAAAATCTTAACCCTACCACCAGAAAAGTGTAAAAGGTGTTCATTTACGCACTAGCATTGCTTATCAACTTCCAGATGAAGTAGGAATTTGGACTTCGGCTAACATAAATTTTAGTCATGACCGACGAGAAATCCCATTAAGTTGATATTTTAATTTTTTTTAGTTTTATTGTGGGTGAATCAAGTCTACAACAGTGCAATTCCACGCACTCTCAGATATAGGGCCAGATCAAGATTTTCTCACTAATCTCATTGAGGGTTTGGGGGCGGAGCTCCTAACGAGCGAAGCTATCTATTATTATATTTTCTAAATGAGAAGTTAAATTTTAAATATACCCTTCAATTTACCTGTGCTTTTAGACTTATAGACTTCTTTGTATTAGATGCAGCTTTATCGGGATATTTTTTAAACAGTTGAAACGGTGTTTTTGACAAGAACAAAGAAACTGTACCGTGATGAAGTGTCCTTCATAAGAGCTACTTTGTTTTCAACTCAAGTCTTTGTACAGGAAAACATTGAAAGAGTATGTATTTAGATCACACGCTTTTATAAGAGCTCTCTTAAAAAAAAAAGAGGCAGAAGGGGAGGGAGGAAGAGGAACTATGTAGTTTGGAACTCTATTCTGGCTGAGTACAATTCTTCACCAGTGGCATAGCTATCCAACTCTTTGTAGTACAGTGAAGTATTGTACGGTGGGAAAATTTGAGTGCTGTGTGCGTGTGTGTAAGACAGAGTCAAACAGTTGGAGGCAAACCGAAAGAAGACAGAAGTACTGAACGGTAGGGACCAAGTCTAGACGAAACATGAGGGCAAAAGAAGATAGAGACGAGAAGATCTATCTGACGTAGGAAAACGTACAGAACTAGGTCCCCAAAAGGCAGACGTAATGATGGAGACAGACTGTGTGGGCTTAGAAATGGAAAGAATTCCTGACATCATAGAATGAGAGCCTTCTTTTTCGCGAATTTGAAATAAGGAATAAGATTGCAAGAGGCAGTGCAAAAAATAATAAAAAACACCGCTTTTGTCTACTGCTTCTTTTTCTACATTGATTTTAAATTTATTATTCTCTATGCGTATCTCCACAAGTATATGCCTCAATAAATTATTATGCCGAGTATTTTTCTCGACCGTTCTATTATGTAGGTCGGTAATATATTTTAATAAAGCATGGGCATATAAATTCTTCCTTCCTGGGGTATTCAAGCAGCCAAGACTGAACAAACCTTCGGAATGACATTAAAAGTTCATAGCATAGGAAAATATTCTAATAATATATCAGAATTAAATGTAAATATAACGGAAAACTAAAAAATTAAATTTGGAATTTCAAACTTACAAAAATAAACAAAACCCATTTTTTAATTATGTTTGAGTTTATAAATATAAGAAACAAATAAAAGGAAAAAAATTATAAAATTTTAATATAGATTTTAATATATTTTTTTTAATTCTTATCTTAAATTAGTTGAAACTATATTTTATAAATTCATGTTCTCAGCAATGAAAGTAATATAAAGCTTCAAATCATAATTCAGAGCCATGTAATTGCCCAATAGTAATCCTGAGTTTTGTTTTTGCTAAATAAATCGTGGTGTTTCTTCTTGTATTTTGACAAAGTTTGATGAAAATAAATTTTGATCGAGCTTTATAGTAACAAGATAGTAATGTAATCTGATAAAGCTGTTCGATTTTCATAATCTTGAGTTCAGATCATCAATATTTGCAGTGTAGTCGATTGACTTTTCTAAACAAATGTTTATTATTATCTTTTGAAGTAAATACGTTTTCGAACAATATCCACTGATATCAGTGTAAAGAACAACCCCTTGCACTTTTCAACCAGGCTGGATTGAATATCAAGCCAGTCACGCTTAGACAGGCTACCTCATTTATCATAATACTAGGCTGAGGTTCCTAGATTTTCACTCCACATGACTCTGTTTTAAATGCATTATGTAACTATATCGCTAGAAAGCCTTAGGGGAGAATTTACTGAAGATATGTACTCAGAGAACAAGGCTTTTGTGCATGGGATTTTGAGGCGTAGAGGCGTAGTATACAACAAGCCTCATTTATTCCGCTTTATCCGCCTAAGTGGGAAGGAAACTGCAAGTATTCTCGCAATCATAATCCACCAATTCTTCGCTAGGGTAAACAAATTCTTATGTGTTTTCTCTTATCTTGTGTTATGACAAACAAACAGTGGCCTACTTGGTTGCTTCGGAGTAATCCTCTGTTAAGGATCTTCATATAATTATTACAGGCGTGTCTTCATAGCAAGATATCCATATTAAGTTTCATTGTAAATATTTACACATAAGAGATTGAGAATATTTTAGGAGGAAAAAATCCTCTGGTACTAAAACTATAAACCCTGTCCAACTGGTTAATTGATATATATTCTCCTTACACCTCAGATTTCTACTTAAAATGAAATACACAACTACTTGGGATTAATAATAACCTTGGCCGCCCGGTAGCCCCGCGTCAACAAGTTAAAAACCGACGTTTCGACCCTCATGTCGTGGCCTTCTTCTGGATAGACTGAGCTGTAATGCTGTGTTCCTCGTTTAATATGCTGGTGGTGTGATTAATCAGTCAGCCGATAGGTAGCTTTCATTCCATATCTATTGGAGATCGTTTAAAGATGTAAATTTGTTTATACAAATATTCAGCAGTGCTGCGTAATCAGTCGTTATATATAGCAAGTCACCAAACAGCAATAGCATACAAGTTCACTGTGTATGTAATAAAGTATATTATGTAATAGTTATTGGTTTAGATATAACACTTCATTCATAAAAAAGCTTCTTATGTTTGTGACGGAATTTAAAAATGTATTGTTTGTGAAGTCCACAGAAGTTTATAGTAATCCCCAGGGTGTTGCGTAGTGAATGCAAGGATTACTATGAACATCTGCGATTTCACAAACAAGACATATTTAAGTTCCGTCACACACATAAGAAGTTTTTTTTTATGAATGAAGTGTTATATCTAAACCAATAACTAGTGCATAATATAATAATAATTATATAATTATTTTATACAGTGAACTTCTGTGCAATTGCTGATTGGTGACTTTCTACATATAACGCCTGTTTTCGCAGCATTGCTGAATATTTTTATCGACAAATTTACATCGTTTAACGACCTTCAATAGATATGGAGTGAAAACTACTCTATTGACAATTTTGTCATTGGTTTTTAAATCTGATATGTGAACATTACACACATAGACCTATTTTTTTTAACTCAATAAATCCTTACGTATATTTTTTTCAAAGTAATCTTAAGTAGTTGTGTATTTCATTTTAAGTAGAAATTTGAGGGAATAAGGAGAATATTTATAAATGAATCATAACTGGCCCTCAAAGATAAATATGAAATTTATAAATTTATGAGCAAATGAGCTAGGCAGAGTTCTATTCACAGCACCAGATAATAATCTCATGGAAGGTTTAATTAATCAATGTACTGAAAATGTTTCATTGGTTGGTTTTAATGAAACATTTTAAATATAATAATTATTTTATCGACATGACAAGGTTATAATAAAATGACATTTTGATTTTTATTAGTTAGGCCTAATGCATATATGTCAGTATAGCAAGGAGCCTTCATGATGACATACGAATGTCGAAAAACTTAGGGAGTAAAAAATAACAGTTGTTGAGCTGATGGTTTTATTATTTACAGTTTATTTTCAAAAGTACTCACAATTATGTGAGCTAATGCTACGCGTGGGATTAAAATACCAAAACCCATGGGGAATAGGTGGAATTTAATTGTACATTTATTTTGTATTACCGGTTGAGAGAGAAATTCTCAATAAAATATTATTTTCCCTACATTCTTCAAATATTTCATTTTACACAAAACGCAGTGTTCATTATGTATCTTCCCGTGTATTGTGTAAGGATTCAGTGCAAAAATCCCTTTTAATTAACTAATCAACTATAGTAATTTTCCAAACAATTTAAATGGACTAACAATATTTAAAATATCCTCCTTGCCTTTTTAGTGTCTTTCGATTTTTCCGTCGCACTTGGTAGCATTTAAAGAAGAACAAATTATATTTTTAAGAACATGTGGACGTCCTTGATGTAAAAATCACCACGTCTAATTCAAGTATTAAATTTCATCACTTTCAAGCATTTAATTTATGCTATTTAAGTTACGTTTAAGTTGCCACTGATAACTTTAGGAACTTGCCTATCCTTAAGTATTTTCTAAAAATGTGCACTGAATGCCAATAGAGTAGATATATCGTAAATCAAAATTGTAATCTCGGCCGTCAAGGTAAATATGCTAAATACATAAGTATTAAAAGCACTTCAGATGCATTATTTTGTTAATATTAATAGTATAGTAATATTGATGATAAATTAAACTGTACCATTAACATGAGAAGGATGCGGTAGGCTATATGTTTTGTAAGGGAACATGATGTGTTTAGGAGGAAACATGAAAAATATTATTTTATTTGGAATGTAAACAGCTGATGCTTTTCGGTTATAGCTGCAAGCATTTCGTCACTTTCATTTGGTACCTGCATTGTATATTTAGAAAATGTTTATTTTATCTCTTCTCGCTTCTCTTGCACGTGTCTGTATAATGTGCTTCTAGTTTATACATACAATTTTAATTTACTGAAATATGATCTCCAGCTTATTTGGAAGTACCTGGCCTTCCATTATATCTAGTAAAACGCAATCAAGTCCTTACTTACATTAGGCTAAATGTACAATAGGCATGGTTTTTTTGTTTTATTTAGCACCTTTATTTCTATTTTTCCTTCGCCGTTTATTATAGCACCGAGGTATTAGGCTAATAAGTTTCTACTTTCTTACGAAATCTTCCATCATAATCATAATGAATATTCATTATGATCACAATGTTGAGTTATTATTAGTTACGATAATTAATGTGATCATAAAGATAAAAACCTCTACATTTGATACGGTGATGTTTATCATTGTTTTTATTGCTCATTTATATAAATTTATTTTTATATATTTTGTTTATATATATATATATATATATATATATTCATTATGATTGTGATGGAAGATTTCTTGAGAAAGTAGTAATTTATTAATATTTTGGTGCTATAATAAGCTGCGATGGGAAAATATAAATAAAAGTGCTAAATAGAACCAAAACCCAAGCCTACTGTACAATTAGCCTAATGTAATTAAGGACTTTCTTGAGTTTTGATAGACATAAAGGAAGGCCAGTTACTTCCAAATTATATATTACCCGTAACATGTATTTATAAGAAGACATATATTTATATGTTACTGGTATGTTACACCAGAAGCACGATTGATGCTTTACACCCAAAGGTGTTTCTAGTAACCATTAATTAATATCGGACTTCTCATATTTTTATGTAATATTTCAGCATGAACGGGGGAAATGGTTAAAACAGTTTATACAAAGTGTCTTTCCCTTTGATGCAATCAGGTTCATATGAAAGGGTCTGCAAGTTGAAGTTGTATTACAATTGCAACTACTTAGTGATAATTTGAAGATGAAACGCCTTCTCGGACTCATCAGCGAGGCACAAAACTTGGAGTTGTAAGGGAAAACACTTAGAGTAATACTGCTCCAACTAAACGACCATTAGTGTCTCCAGCAAATTACACGAGCAGGAACATCAGGAACAAATGACATCTTCTCTCTTCTCTCGTACCTCAAAGCAAGTGCTCAATTTATTTCCAACCCAGACCTTTTCTACAGATTCCTTAGAGCGCGCTCGTCAACTGGACTTCCTTCCGGATGAAAGGGAAGAAAGGTCAAGGTAATGCTGTCCTTTTGCTCCTGGTTATTTCTGCTTTCTCTGGAAGTAAAATTTATAATTTTTTTCCCACAATCGCTTTGAATGTAGAAATGTGTACACAGCTTTACTAATATGTCTAAATATTCTACCAGCCTTATGGTACAGTGGTCAAAGCTTCTGAAAGCTAATTATGAGGCATTTAGATGGATTCAAGAAACGGGAATTTCTTATTTGTTGGTTCCTCTGGCCATTATGATCTGATTCATAAGTAAGGATTTAGGGTTAACGGGGGATAACATAGGTTATACCAGTTCATGTGGGTTTATAAATAAATATTAATATCTCCCAAGATATTTGATCAATTTCAGTTAAATTTTAACTAGTTATCTACAAGACATAGTAACTATGTGTATAGTTTGTAATGGAATTGATTATATTTTATCAGAGCCAGCCATTTGATTGATGCATATCAAGAAGTAAAGTTTTTTTTCTCTCTCTCAGAGCATATAGGAGTGATTGGTATGATATTTTGATAGTTTGAAATCAAGGCTAAGGTTGTAGGAACTGAATTAAACGAAAAATATTTGGAACATAGCCTATTTATAAGGAAAATTTTGTTTTGAATTTTTCAAAGGTGAAAATGTTTTTATGAAATTTATTTTTCTGTGAGAAAACTGATGACGATAGGTTCAAAAATTTTAAATTTAGATGTTAACTAAAAATAGTTTATTTAACAACCATCACAAAAAATGTAAATCTATAGAATAGTTTTTAGAAAAAAATATACATTAAAGTATAATTCGTGAGAAAATTAGATTTACCCGCAACATGATTTCTTTTCCTGCTGAAGGGCTTTTAAATGCCATCCTACTTCATAATCAATTACTTTAATCAGAATTTACAGAGACATGCACAATATTTTAAATCTATCGTAAATATGCCGTTAAAATGTGACAACTTAATAAAATATTCACAAATACTTTAATAGCAAACAAGTACATTGCGCTATTGCAACACTAACAAAGTATGCATCAATATACTAAATAAACCATCAATTTTATGTTATTTCTTTCATGTCTTGCACACATTTTAACACTGAAAATTATGATTTCTCATAAATTTCATGGCCCTATTTACCACACGTCTGGAACAGGTTCTTAGTCCTATCACTTCGATATCATTTGAGATTATACATCCTTGCTAATCGAAAAGAATGCCTAGTAGATAACAAAGTTTCATTGGACTGTTTTTCTTAGGCACAAAGAGGATTACGACGTTAATTACATGGAAACTATCTTCTTCTTCTTCTTCTTTCTTCTTCTTTCTTTAACGTAGTTTCACCTCTCCCTTTTAGGATTTAAGCGACCCAAGCCGCCCGGGCCTTACAGGGACGCGACCTGTCGGGAGAGGGATTATCTTTGGATCACATACATACTTTTTTGACCAGACAAGGACATGGAGAGCCTCCCCGGATGAGTGATCAGCCCAATGCCGGGGCCACCTCCGAGACAACACGAACACATAGGACGAGACACAACATTCACACTCACACTCATTCCAAACAAGGCGAAGATGGGATGAAGATGATAATGACGGCCAGATGATATCTGGGGACCACAAGGGCCTAAAGTTACCCGACATTTGTCTCAATGGTGAGGGAAAACCCCAGAAAAAACCCCACCTAGGTAACTTGTCCCGACCAGGAATCGAAGAAACTATCTTGATATTTATATTAAATCACTAATATGGCCCCTAAGGTCCTAAGCCTACGCCTACACGTACGTAGGTCTATATACTCGTCTCTTATAGTCTATATTTCATTTTTACATGTTAATTTATACTGAATCCTTATGATATTACATCCTCATGCGAAGGATAATTGCTTCGGCAAGCACACGTGCAAAGTCCATGGTTAAAGCAGAGCAGGTATCGCACGGTTCAAGAACCCTGGATGTAGGCTGAGCCGCAGTGCAGCTCCAGTTATTATACCAGGCAATTAGCGTCCTAATTAGAGTGAAGGTCTACAATTTAGAGTTAAATGTAGTCGAGCAATCCACACGACTTGGTGTTTACTTTGTTCATTCTTACTGAGAAACGCCAGCAGGAAATGTGAAGGCTGACTCGATAAAATGTTACGAAAGTGACGACTGCCGCACACAATTAGGCGAAGATTGCAGGTGTATTTAACTTTTAAAAGTGCCAAACGTCATTTTTTGTACGTTTATGATTTCATGTAGTCTTAAGACTAGTTTACACGATGACACTAGGTTTCGTAACCGCTTTCATGAAAGTGATTTCGTGAAATTAATTACACACATTTTCTTTCCAATGCAACCACACATTTCATGTTATTTCTGAAGTTCAAGTAGTTAAAATCCCATATAAACGTTTGAAACACTTATGAATACAGACATTTCACAATTTCCTCACTTCCCCACTTCATTTTACGAAATGCGAACGAGCTAAATTCAAAATTACTATTATAGTTTCGTGAAAAGTTGGAATCAGCCGAAACTGTGTAGTGTCGTAACTCATTGTCGCCAGTACATCTAGCGCTTGCGGATTCAAGTAAAAAACAGTTGCAAAACTCAGTTACGAAACCTAATTTCGTCGTGTAAACTAGCCATTATATTGAACTAAAAAAGATATCATTGTCATGGTTCTTTGACCCACTATACCCTTATGTGGCGTAAGAGTGAATTATCAAACAAATATTAATATGAAAAATACATTATCTGGAAAGGTAAAATCAGACAGAAAAATTAAATTCTAAATCCGAGACATGAACAACAGATCGTCGGCTCTCTATGCCTCTGATCTGTCATTTTGAACTACCATGACAACAAGCTGGTACAGCATTAATTTCTCCAACTGACTAACACCGGTAGGCCTATGCCACTACAGTATTTTTCAAATGGGAAGCGGTTTGTTCTTCTCCTTGCTTAGATACGCGGTCCAATCAGAGACGGCGAGACGGAAGGAAGACCCTTCCTGGTAGCGGTGCTTCAGTAGCTCGTACACGTGATTGGCAGTGAAGGAAAACGCTTCCCATTTGAAAAATACTGTAGGCGTTCTCAATGTTGAGATACAACCCAGTTCGTAAGTACTCTAAAAGCCGGGCTTTATGGTAAACCACTATTAAGTCACCATTGAAATTGAAATATTATAGTTCTATCACACTGGACGTACGTAGCATAAGCTGGAAAGGTAGAGTCAGAATGAAAAATTCATTGCTATAGCCGGGATTTGCACCACAGATCTTCTGCTCTCCGTGCCGCTGCTCCATCACTTTGAGCTACAATGGCAACTTGTTGTACCGGCATCTTGCGATGGTAGCTAAGGAGACAGAGCAGCGGTACGGAGAGTCAAAGATATGTGGTTAAATTCCCGGCTATAGCATCTATCAATCTGACCCTACCTTTCCAACTTAGCTACACACGGCCAGTGTGAAAGAATATTATCTGTTCAGCAGCATTGACACAAAAAACATGGAATTTTTTCTTGGAATGTACTTCAGCACAACAAAATGTCATACCATTACAATCTCATAGACTTTCGTCTCCCGTTGTTGCTTGGGTGCCCCTGATCTTGTAACACTGGGGTAGTTTGAGTTATCTTTCTTGTATTGTGTTGGGGTAGACGCCGACGTCAGGGCGAAATACATCAAAGCTAAATATTTTGTCCCTTTCACAGAGCTGTTCCATCAGCATGCACGATGTCCCCCCATGAACTGACGTACGTAACCTCGAGGGGTTTATGAACCATCTTAATTCTAAAATCAATATTTGCCACAAAAACAGCTGGTAACGTTTGTTCCTATATTAAGTTGAGATGCAGTTCATTCTCTTTTGAAGTGAGAACAGAGAACTATCGGCCATAAATATTTCTTGCTTCCTCTGTGAATGTGTGTGTATAGAATCTTTAAAATGGGATTGTTGGTTTATTAAGTGCCAGTATGGTACTTTATGAGATTGTGTGTGGGGGACGAAAAATGTCTGTCCGTCTGTCCGTCCGTTCGTCTGTCTGTCTGTCTGTCCGTGTGTCTGTACGCGCCATAACTCAAATACGCTTTATCGGATTTTCATGAATCTTGGTATACGCATTTATAATGTCCATGGGAAGAACCCTATTGTTATTGAACCAAATCGGTTCACCGGTACCGGCGTCAAACCCAATTTAGTGTTTTTTTTAAAGAGCAATAACTCAAATACGCTTTATCGGATTTTCATGAAACTAGGTATACGCATTTATAACGTCTATGGCAAGAAACCTATTAATTTTGGACCTAATCGGTTGACCAGTGCCAGAGTAGAGACTAATTAAAGGTCACATGTTTTTAATTTTTGTCTATCGGTATAATTTGACAGTTAACACTATTCCTTCACTTATACTTATCAAACGACACCGTCAAACTGACTGAGTTGGCTAAATGGTAACGCCTTGGACTCGTATTCTGGAGGTTCCCGGATCAAATCCCGGAGCCGGCCGATTTGATATGGATTTATTTAATTTAATTTTTTATTTTTATGTGAGTGCGCGATTGTCAAGGTATCACAAATCAGTAGTTCTGCTGACGCTGGTCGATTTTAATCTGATTAGAAAAACTTATTTTCTGCATATCATAATTGCAATTATAATTGATTCAACAAAAACATACTGGCACCCTGTTATATCAGTTTACCTGATTTTATTTACTATTAATTTAAGTGATAAGAGTTTTAAGAGAGATCCTGCAGGCCATCCGATGTTTTTAATGTGTCACGACCCTCTAATTAGCTCTTTAGTTATCTTAAAAATGTATCCCAAAAGAGAATATACAGGATGTCAGTGAAATTACAGTAGATATATTCAAAACAGGCATGTAACAAAAAGGAAAATTATTGCTTTACAACAGCGTAGTACTTTTGAAGTTATACGCGAATTCAGCTTGATCGCGTTTTTGTAAAACGAAGTGGGGTAGTCAGGAAATTGTGAAATGCCTGGATTCGTACGTGTTTCAAATGTGTGTATGGGATTTCAACGATATGAATTTCAGAAATAAGGTGAAACGTATGGTTGCACTGGAATAGTTTGAAGAAAATGGGTGTAAATAGTTTTACGAATCGCTTTCATCAAAGTATTTACAAGACCTAGTGTCTTCATGTAAACTAGCCTTAAAGTACACAAAAATAAAAATAAAGAATAGAGCACAGGCGCCCTAAATTTGTTGGGACCGGAGTGTGGCCTATGGTCGAGGGCTCCGGGGGCGGTGGAGCGCCAAAAATGTTAAGATTGAAATAGTAAAACTCAATTAACAAATATGATTATATTCCATATGAGCAGTAATAATTATATCGAAAGTCAGGGACTAAAATAAATTAAGGAGAGAGGTTAGATTACCGGCACTGGGTGCAGGGTATTCAAGTTTCCACCATGATAGTGTGAGCGGGAAATGGATGAATAAATAGTTGGAATCTTCAATAGCCCAATCCCTATACTGACATTCTGACCCTCTAACAAAATTGAATTAATCTGGAGGTAAGTGCAACCGGCTTCTAAGGGTGACAATCTAATCACCGGATTTATAAACACCTTGGGAACTTTTACCTCCTGAATCCCCTAGTTCCTCCACAGCCTCTGTTGGGATCGCGTTACCTTTATTTATTTTTTCTCCTAAATGGAATTCATAAAATTTCCCACAGACCAACAGCCATTTTGGTGCCTTAGAATTTATACATATTCTTGGGTATATTTAGGTCACTGATGCCAAATATGCCATTAGTTTTGTCTTATCAGGTTTAGTTTTGTGAGATGCACATATTATGCATATTATCCCATTTTAAGTTTAACATAAATAAAAAGCAGAGCCTATTTATAGCTTCTAAATCATGTGAAGAAAAAAGCAACACATTAACATTACATCAACATTACAATAACAATATAACGTGGGGGCTTACAAAAATTGATATTATTACATATTGTACGGTCGTTTATGACTTATGAGCTGTCAATATGAGGGCCAAAAAATAATCCAGCTTTTAGTTTTTCTGTACTGCGTACAGTTTTCGTCCTACGTGTCCAAAGTATGGTCAAGAACCTTAACTAGCTATATTACCAAGCAAGATTTTGTTTCGCTAGACTAAGAGTAGAGAAAAACTGTTTACGTATTTGGAATAAGCGCCCTAAGCATAGCCAAAATCCGGTAAAATGTCTGAGACACCAAACAAAAATGTCTTTTCTGTTGGCCTGTGTTATAATTAATAAGTATGACTAATAATATGAATTTAATTATTCTTACTAAAGTTACTCTTGTTCACATGAATCAGGTAACATTGCATACTTCATTAGTAGTTCAATAAGGCACTTAAGTGATGTCTAGATAGCTCCATATTGAATGCCACTGCATTCTGGCGTTCTCTGCTTATTGTTATTCCAAGCTATGGAATTTGGAAGAGGGAGTACTTCCCTCTTACAGTAAAATGCCTGGAATGTGGAATGAATCGGTTTTCAACATGTATAATAAACAGCTCCCTGTCATCCGACAATTCTTTATTTTCAGCTCTTTGAGCAATCCGAAGCTACAGCAAGGAGAAAACTCTCGTCCCAAGAATAACTTGTCAATGTCAGAGTACTTAATCTCTATAACACTGCTCTTCATCCACAAGAATGTTTTAAAATACTTAAGAAATGCCTACCGTGCTCACGTTCTCAAAACAACATCTTTAAGACTGTAGGATTATTACTCCTGGATATAGAGCGGAAATAGAGGTTAAAAATGAATGACGCATATGTGACGCTTGCTAGGGTGGAAAGTTATGTTTCTTACATGCATACTAGTTATACCCAAAATAGGCTACTCAGGCGTGACTTCACGGCACACAAAATGTTCAGTTCACAACAAGCACTGCTTCGGTCGAAGTTTAAAAGAATCTAAAGGCTAGTTTGCATGATGACACTAAGATTCGTAATTACTTTCACGTAAGTGATTTTGTGAAATTAATTGCACTCTTTTCCTTCTAAACAAATTCCAGTGCAGCCGCAAGGTTAAACATGATTTTTTTTGTTTACTTCATTATATTTGACCACCCAATTACAATAATTTTATAACATCTCTCTTTGAGGGGAAAAATTCCCATATTTTATGAAATGGCTAATAGACCTAATTTTTCAGTAAATAGAGTTCAATGACGTATTTAGAAAAAAAAAAAAACAACACGCATTAGTTTTCCTATACCTTTGCTTCAAAGAAAAATATTATATCCATTGTCACCACAGATATTTCATTTTTTGTTAAACGTTGTCTACATATGGATTAATCAGAACTATCAGTATCAGATCTTTACACAAGTCTGTGTGGGGTTTGATTAGGAATCCCTGACCAGATAACCTACTACTTATACTAAAGAGAAAAGTGTTTAGACATTTTCAGAGCAGGGATTCGCTCATAACGAGTGGACTTGTTTCTCGTCAGTACGTGTGGTCTGGTGAGTTTGTGAAACCTCTGATGAGTGCCACTTGCAGACACCGCAACTTAGGAGTGAATGACAGGCCCTGACTGTGTGGTGTGCTCTCACCTATTAAGAAAGTTGCCGACGAAGTAGAAAATAACTGGAACCTGTGACATTTCGTGACAATCAAAGTTCCGTTGACTATTTAACTCATAAATTTATCTTTCGATTTCGATTTCGATTATTTATCGATTATCTTATCACCTCCTACAAAAGTGACGAAGTAATCTCTTTTCTTTATATTTTAATCAATTGGGGAAATTTCTAGACTTATGCATGCGTTACCTTTATCACGGTACGTTAAGATTTATTCTGGAAATAAATTGAAGTACGTAAGTGCATAATGTCTTTCAAGAAAAGGTACTAAGCAGTATGCATAGCTTGGAAATATAAGGGAAAGTAAATTCCAATCTGGTATTCTCGCCCCCCCCCCATGAACCCCTTCAGGTTTGCAGTCCACTCGGTTTGAGCGCGCGATCTGTGGAATGTTATATCGACTCCTGGATAGGAGTCAATAAATGATATTATATTATACTATATTAATTATATTATATTTATATTATATTATGTATGTTATTATTATTATATGTAAAACACTCTGTGTATGTGAGACAGAGAGAGAGAGAGAGGGGGGAGAGAGTATGATGTGTATACCTGGGTAAGTATGAATTCAGACAGTCGGTTAGAATAATTAGTGCAGTGAAAAGTTTAACAATTTCAAAAATATCTTGTTTTCTTTAAGGAAATTAACAAATTATAAATTTAATTTCTGGAAAGACCGTTCTTATTTCGTTAAGTAATAGCAGTATTTTGAAATTACCTGTAAACATACCAGTTACGCAGTATTTGTTAATTATAAATTATATTTTAGACCCCACTGAAAGACCTCACTTATATTATATACCTAGGTACATACATATTACATACACACCATAATTTACTGATTCTGTGACCGGTTCCCACTGTTAAGTGGGCAGTTGAAGAATGATTCTATCTGGCACCGTGTATCAAACCTTGGCAGGTTCAATTGGTAGAGCATCGGGAGGATAAGCCGAGGGTCTGGGTTTGATTCCAGGTGACAGGATAGTTTATTCTCCTAAAATATTTTCATGTAAAGTCAATATAATATTTTCTGTGGAATATGAACAAATATCTTTATCATACATTTTATTCATTGGAGTATTTAGGTATTGCTTTCTCCGCATTTCTGCATCTCTCAATACAAGTCGTCGTAATTCTTCGGTCTGGATACTTCTAAAGGCTGTTGGTCAAAGGAGGGAAAAAAAAGCAAAATAGGCCTCTCTTCAGGAAACTTGATACTAACAAACGTCTTTCTTCTCTTAGACCCCACGCTAGCAACTATAGCACAGTAGGAATTAGTGCCTTGAATGTAGAGCCACTTCTCTGTGGTTTCTCTAAAAGTAGATGGGGTGGTGTTAGTAGTTTTGCTGTTAGCCTACTCTCTCCTTCTCTCACTCTCTTAATTCTTTTTTCTCTTTTTCCACGTCTCAATCAGGATTCTCTTTTTTCCGGTCTAGCAATCGGCCACTTCCTAGGATCCCATTCATCTTCTACACAGCAATTTCCCACAAGCCTAGAAATCCAACACACTCTAAGATTGAGAGAGACAAAAAAGAGACTATTCTGCACCCCTTACTCCCTCCCGCCACGTTTGCTATAATTAGTTCTGTCTCCTTAACGTGTACAATTCCATTCCAGGTTGAGAAAGACAGGTCTTTCGGTTTTTCTATGCTCACGAAATTTAATTGGAAATTAAAGAAATCGACAAAAAATATAATTACGAATCGCAGTCTCCTGTGTATTCAAGGAAATTCAAGTGACATCCTGTCCAGTTTTTTATACCACGAAACTTGGGTCTCTAGAGAACTGTGGTATTTCTAGCTTGCCTTATACAGAAGATGAAAAAGTAAGGATATACGTATTCAATTGTCTTGCTAGTTCTGTGTTTATGACTTTGGTGTATGTTATTTTGAATACAAAGATTAATAAACTAATGCCCTGTCTTTTCTCTTTTTCAGGTGAGTGTCTGGAAATCATGGTATCTATATTCTGGGTGGTAAGTTGAAATGAGTTTCATTTATAATTTAGTGTAGTGGAGGGTGCTCAAGAACTCCATAGACTTCACATCATTTGTAAATGCTGTTCTTATACCGAATATATTCCATAATTTTTAAAATTTGCAATTTCAAAGTAGCCTATATCGAATATATAAAAAATTTAAAAATTGCATCTAAATGCGTAACCAATGATCAAACGCTCATGCGGGTTAGTTCTTGAAAATGGAGGAGTAAAGTTTACAAACAAAAAGTACAAATTTAAACATAAAGGTATTTGATTTAACTTTAGGTAGTAGAAAATATATATTATGTATATAGAAATCAAAGTAAAAAAAAATACGAAGAAAGAGATAAGTTTACAGGTTACATACTAAATATATTGTCAATTCTGAAGTTATTATTGCTTAATTTATAACATTCTGCATGATAATAATAGAATTGTACAGTCGTATTGAAAAATAAATTCTATGTTTCGTATAATATTTTGGTTCTGAAAATGGTGAATTTTTATAATTCTTGTTAAGTAATTAGTACTTCATGTAGGCCTACACATGTTTTACGATTTTCAAAAAGGATTTTAGTATAGATAATTTGCAAATTGTTCGATGGTCATAACATTGAATTATTCCTAAAGAAACTAGTTATGTTGGATATTTTTAATGTAACATACATTAAGATGCTAGTATTTATACTAGTAATGCTAGGAATATATTTCACATTCAGACTGAAGTTGTGTATCAACTAGAACTATTAACTTGTGTTGATTTCTGGGTAGACTGCAGGGGAAAAAACTGGTGAGAAATATTCTGCTACAACAGGCGTTTACAGAATTTAACTTGACCCATGTACACTCATGGTGCAGCCCTTCTAAGCGCTTAGCGAAGAGCCAACGCAACAGTCGCAATACCAGACGTAATCAAATGTTAAGTTTTCCT
The DNA here is from genome assembly GCA_964059195.1 of Ectobius pallidus. Lineage (NCBI taxonomy): Eukaryota > Metazoa > Arthropoda > Insecta > Blattodea > Ectobiidae > Ectobius > Ectobius pallidus. The sequence continues at coordinate 44,300,837 of CAXKWD010000004.1, read as the reverse complement.
GCTCATAAGTTAGCCCTTTGTGAACGAAGTCAACTGTATATGGGCATCAAAACATATAATAAATTGTGAAAAGAAAATTAATAATAACCAATTAAAAACGAAAGTAAAAAAAATCTGCTAAGAAAAGTACATTTCTCAGCATTTTTACAGGATGAAAGTTTCAGGGTGCTTACGAAAATATTTGGGCCTAAGAGAGATGAAATTGGGGACTGGAGAAAACTGCATAACGATGATCTTCATAACCTTTACTCGTCACCGGATGTAGTAAGGGTAAATCAGTCACGGATGGTGAAATGGGCTGAACATGTTGCGCGCATGAGGGAAGAAATACATCTCTCAAAAATATTGACTGGGAGACCCGAAGAGAAAAGATCACGTGGAAGACCTAGATGTAGTTGGGAGGACAATATTAGGATAGATTTAAGGGAAGTCGGATTTGCGAGGGATGGTTGGATGGAGTTAGCACAGAATAGGGTTGAATGGCGGGCTCAGGTAAGCACGGCAATGAACCTTCGGGTTCCTTCAAATACATATAATATTCCTTTAGCTTGCTTAGGAAATTTTTATTGCAATTGAATGAGTAAGTAGGTAAGTAAGTATAATTTTACAAATGTTAGCGGCTGTCTAAAAAATAGTTAAATGATTTTATTTTGTTCTTAGGAATGCTTTACATACCTACTCGCAAAATAAAATATTCTTTTAGTCCTTGTATCATAAATAACTATTGTATATCGTACTGTTGAACTTGATGTTTGAATGTAAGCCTGCCATTTTTAAGTGTCGACAGTTCTTTGTCATGTAAATTCAGAGAGAATCTATTTCATAATTCAAGACTGAAAAAAGGGGCGTTTGATCATTTTCAGAAGAGAACTAGGTAATCCTGAACGGGACAGCTTATGAATGACGTTTTCTTATGAGGAGGTATCAGAATTCCTTTTTCAGAAGGGTTATAGTAAACGCTTATAACCGGATGAAAGAAAATAGCAGGAGTTATAAGTAGACGTCCATTACTTGCCTAGTAGGATGAAATTCTGGTTGCTGTAGCTAGCTTGGGGGGGGGAGTTTGGAAAGGGGCGCAGGGGGGACTTGCGACCCACTCTGCAGCTCGTTCGTCACCCGAGTTGAGCCCCGCTGTCAGGGGCACAAAGCTACCCCAGAGAAACGAGGCGGCCTGGAACGGAAACTGAATTTCCTATGCTATTGTAGCGCTTTCTTCAATAGAGGGCGAGTCCGCTCCATGCCCATGTGTAGTTCAACAGGGCTACAACACTCTCACACCCTCTCACCCATCAGAATGTTTGCACATAGAAATTCAGTAGGCGTTTGGAAATTCTGCATTTTTCTCTCCCATTTTCGCTTTTTCATAGTAACTGATTGGGTCCTACTTTTGAAGATATCATAACAAGCACTAAATTAAAATAATATAGGCATCTTCCATCTCTAAGATAATTTTTATTACTGTCGGCTTCTTTCCTCCTTTCATCGAATTAAATGGTTTCGTTTTACCTCTATCAGCTATTTTCATCTTTAGTTTTATCTCCATATTTCGTATATTTCTTATTTATGTATATTTTTGTACGATTTAAAAATATATTTATTACCATAGTTTTTTACACTTTCCCAGCTTTATAAATGTGTATACTTTCATTTTCTGCTCCTTATATAGTATGTATGACAATATTAATCATTCGTCATTCTGAACTGTCTATGTATAAATTTATAAATTTCCTTATATTCATTTACATTGTATTCATTAACCACTGTTTGCTGCTTCTAATGTCGAATGACTTCTTCCTCTTATGCGTTCAAGATTATCAAACGTATTTAGGAATATTAAATATTTCTGCACTCTAGAAGAAATATTGAAATTTTGATATATACAGTACTTCAGAAAGATATCTTATTTAGTAGTATCCAGTTAATTTTTATAGATAGGCCTAATTCTCTAGGCTACGTAAGTACTTATATTTGGAAAATCTTTAATTTTACAAAATTGTTTACTCCTGACGTAATTTAATGAAAGCCTAAAATCAGTAATTCTTTAGATATTTCGTACACAACAGCACTTGTCGATAAATCCAGTTAATTTTTGTAGATCGTTCTCTAGGTACGTATGTATTTGTGTTGGAAAATCTTTAATTTTACAATTTTTTTTTTACTCCTGGCGTAATTTATTGAAAGCCTGAAAGATGAAATTCTTCAGATATTTCGTACACTTATCGATATATAATTGGGGTTTAAGTTCAGACTTTATGAAATAGTGCTGATCTACACTACACCCATCCGTGTGTACACATATCTGTCCACACATTCTCACAGACAGGCAGCTCAACCTCACGGCAAGCGGCGCAAACATGAAAGAATAAATAAAAGATGTGCTAGCAGCTGTACAGCATGGATACCAACGCAAGTTATTGCAAAACGAACGGCAGGCAGGCGAGCGGAGTTCATATCCTATACAAAGCCTCCCCCTCCCATCTTTTTTCAACACCAGAACTCGCATATTGATCCAGGTTTATGAAAACAACAGCCTTATGTCAAATAGGGTAATAATATTCTTCCTTTTTTCTGGTGAATTCAGTGAAGAGAAAAGTGGATGTGTGGAAAACATAAAGGTGAAAAGCACCAAGGAAACACAATACGTGGATAGAAATTCTGCATTTTTCTCTCTGGCAGGAAGTTCTGTTCAAGGTGTATTCTTTTCATTTTAAATTGTTTCACTTTTTTCCTTCTCCGTGTTCCATGAGCTTTCTCTTTTAAGCAGAAAGAAAGTGCACTGTTGTATTACTGAGTATAGGCCTTCTTGTATCATGGAATCTAAGGGCTGCATGACATGGAAATGTTAGGTCCAGGTTCTGTTAAAGGGAATAAATGTCCATATACGAGTATAATACTTTTGAGAGAAAATACCACTGATATATATTTTAAAATTTAAAGCATTGGGTGTAATACTTTTTTTTTTGTCCTCCGCTGTGGTGCAGGGATGCTTTCGCTCCTCTCAAGCAGCGGGTCTGGGTTGAAATCCACGTTGGAACAAGTTACCTAAAGTGTGGCCGTTCTAAGAAGGAAACTTGAAGTAAACGAAAACCAGTATATCTGCCTCACTCTAGCACATTACTCATATGATTTAAGAGTGAGACAGATACTGGTGTTTGTTTACTTCAGGTTTCCTTCTTAGCTCGTCTCGAGTATAGGTAGTGACTATTTTGACGAATGCTATTCACATCTTGTCATGCCCAATCTGCACGGCGTTTGATTCACAATTGAATTATGTATTATCTAGTCGTATAACTGTACATCAGCATGCTACCAAATAATGTTTCTATATACTAGAGATCCCACCCTCTCCTGTGACATACAACGTCTCATGGTACCATAGCCTTAATTTGAAAAAGAAAAAGTTGCCATGACTTATGCTTATTATGTTTGAATCGACATTATTGATAACGGCTATGGGGATAGTTTACTTTTAAAATCTTACAATGTTGCCTGTTTTATACATGATAGTTTATGTAAAGTGTAAACGAACCCTGAGTTAGTCGCGCTTTTTTAATAACCACAGTCAATATTTTCTACCTCTCTTTAACTCCTTGGTAAGGTATATTCGTGACAATTCCTCATAAATTTAATACGTTCATAGTTCATAACATACAGCTTATTTTGCTAGTGCAGCTTTATAATTAGTGTAATATTTTGTGGAATCATTAATCGTGCACAAATATTTTGATATGAATAAACGCTATACGTGTATATTGCGGTATACGACTAATGGTTTTATTAACGTATTTGCAAATCATTCTTTACCTTTGACGACCCTTATATCATATTGTCATATAACTGTTTTAATGAATAATTTCATGGAATGTTTGCAGAATAAGGTCACATAGGGTATATAAATTAAAAGCACAGACTTTATAAAGTTTAGTATTCTGATGCGCAATAAATACAATGAATATTTAAACATATATTTACCATGTTGATATATATTCATGTAACACAGGATATTCTTGAACAATTGTTCCAATTGTGTTCCGAAAGATAACTTCAAGCAAGGAACTTCACTCAAATATTTAAATGTTATCATCTTTAAAGTACCATGTTTGTATCTTGAATTCATTAGGATTAACTGATTGATGACATACGCATCTATTCGTATCATATGAATTAAGTCGCAAGCAAATATTAAGAAAAAATAAATAAATACACACATAATACTGAAAAGGTAAAATTCAAGCCGCAAATATGGAACGGTAAAGTGCATTTATATACGTATTAAATACGCTTTCAATAGAATAAAGCCACTGCACGGGCCAATGTAAAGACGAAGAGAAAAATCAACAAGAAAAGAAAAAAATCAATAATTCTAGAAGAGAAATTACAATAATAATACAATGCAATGTATTACAATACAATATAAATAGGTATATAAAGATTACTCTGCCCCCTTCTGCCTCCCTTGCCTACGCTAAGCAGCAAATATGATTATATTCCACGTCTGCAATAATAAACAGGCCTATATAAAAAATGTAATCACGCAAGGGGGCTGCAAAAAAATATAATATGCAAGTTACTTTACTGACACTGGATGCAGTATATCCAAGTTTCTTCTATACTAGCTATAACGGGAAATGGATGAAAAATCCCTAACGTCGAAAAACTATTTTACAGATACCATACAGTGTGTTTTAACATTTTTAAAAGACTGGTTAAAAGTTTCTAAAAATTCATTATTAAGAAGAAGAAAATTATTATTATAAATATAAATGATGCTGCTTGCCTTTCGAAAGTTGCCATAGGACACAGCTCATCCATTCCATCTAACAAGACAATGTTATTAAATACATGGCGTACATAAATATAAACAGTTGATCCTTTCTCTTCTAAACAGAACCCCACAATTACATTATGGCGTAATTATTATTATTAGTATTACTATTACTATAAAATGCTTTGAACAATCTACAACCATTATATCTTGTGCCAAATAGGAGATAGCCTGAAATAATTCAATTTAGCAATACAACTTCCAAAACATAACTTAGAAATTTTATGAGGATCACTGTTACGATTAAACCTGTTCGAAAAAGTAAGATATAACTTAAGTGGGTAAATCCAGTCTTTAAGAATGGGCTATCATGAAACATATCCAAAACAGCATTTAAAATTGGCTCCTATTTCAGAACGCTCAAACTGCCAAGAACATCAATTTCGCCAAGTAGGGGAGGAAGTTAAAAGAACCTTCGCTTTGTTTTCCGAGTATCATAACTCTTGTTCGTTGAAGTTACGACTTAGAATGACATATATGGTAGCAGCAACACATTTCCCATTTAACTTATGGCTTATAATAAATTTATAAAGTCGTATTCCTCGACGCTGCATGTGGTGCTGATGTAAGATGGTATGTAGGGGGAGCCAACCTATATAACACGCGTAATTCCCCTTTCAAGTGCTAGTAAGAAAAAGCACCTGTATCATCCATTGGTGTTTGAATTTGTATGTGTTAGTCTTACTTGAGGCACCACTTTTTAAAAAAATGTGATAGGTTCTCCATCCATTGCCTCTGATTGGTATATTATGTATTTTTTTTAGGGATGGGTCGATACCAGATTTTCTCGATACTCGATACTCGATACCGATACTTGATTTTTTCCTCGATACTCGATACTTCGATACTCGATACCTTCAACATTTCCAGTTTCAATAAATAGGTACATTAAAAATTAAAATTTGAGAGAACTGTGTAATAGCAACTAAATTAATAAAGTCTGCATATTTAATGAGACAAAATTTAATATCATCAGTAGCCTATAATTATTTTTAAACTCTACATTAAAACTAAAATGAGTTTTTTAAACAGTCCACTTACAAGTTTTGTTAAAAAATACTAGCGTTCTCACATAATTGCAGAATTGCAGAATTACAAAAGTATCGAAAAAGTATCGAGCGAGTTTTCTGAAGTATCATTCGATGCCGATACCATGCAAGTATCGAGAGTATCGAGGACCCAGCCCTAATTTTTTTAAGTTCAAATAAAGCATACTCCGATCCTAATAGCCTTCTTATAGCTTTGTTTTACATTTTGACTAGAATTATCTACAAATTTATAATATCTAATTCCTCAAAATTCCTCTTTATTTTTACGTTTGAATCAGAACATGAAATTGTTAGAAATTGGTTAAGCTAAACTTTAAATGGTAAGTAACTGACATTATTAACAATTCATTTATAAATCCATCCATTTTCTCGGATTGATTCCCAAATATATTTTTAAGTGTAAATAAAGCATACTTCGATATTAGCCTTCTTATAGCTTTGTTTTATATTTTGACTAGAATCAGCTAGAAATTTGTAATATCGAATTCCTCAAAAAACTGTTCCTTTAAGTTTAGGTTTAAATCAGGACGCGAAAATGTTAAAAATTGTTAAATTTTAAAATGGATTTGTAGCTGCCATTATTAATCATTCGTTTATAACTTAATGTAATTGCATTTTAAACCTTCGAAGATGGTATTTATACATCTTAAAACACAATGTTTTCAATTCTATATGAGTCAAGTACAATGAGGGGAAAAATTAAAGAAAGGTCGATTTTCACTGCACCTACCCTTGAAGAAATAAAAATAGCTGGGAACACTGATTTTGGGAAGGCATCCGTTATTGTAATTAGCCAATCAGAAGACACCTCGTAGCCTACATCCCGTCTCTTACTAATGTAATTTATACATACTAGGATTCTAGTGTATGTTGGTCTTTGTTACATTAACGATGATAGAATAATTTTAATTATGGAGATACAGTCTGTAGAGAGAAGGTCTGGGATGCTTATGAAGAATGGATAGTAGGAGATTTTAACTTGGCTACTTTAACCAGGGTCTGGGGTAGCTGCTGCCGCACAGTTTGCACCACAAGGAAAGGGAATTTATTACGGGAGGCTTAGACCAGTAATAGTGGTACATACTCCCTGCCTACTTATACCATGGTTTACAGACTATCATGCAAGCACCAAGTGCTCTCTAAGCTAGATAAATAGCGGCGTTTGGATTTTACAACTTAGTTTCTGATCGTAAAATATTAGTACGAACACCGATTAAAGCCATTAGACTAGTAAAGGGTGCCTAGATAATTTTAATTTCCTCCCAACATTAGCTTGAGGAGCGCGGTGTAAGGGGATGTGCTACTGAAGATGCGTAATATTACTATTTCTGCTTGTTCATAGTGTACGGTGGTATCCTTTGCTGGTCCTGTAGTTCACTGTAAGTGTTAGTATTTAGTGGTCTTAATAATTTATCATTGATATTCATTTTAGAATTTCGTTTCTGTTTCATGAGTAAAAAAACTACTGATTTTAGTTATTATTCAGAAAGAAAAATCTTTCAGTTTCCTCCATTAGGAGGCTGCCATTAGACAAAGCATACCTTACATGATATATATATATATATATATATATATAATGCAGTCAAAATTATAGGATTTTGCTCTTCTAAGGTGCAATTACTCAATTACACAATACATACAAAACCATGTCGGACTGCAAAGAAGCGAGTTTACACAATAATTAGGCCCAGTATAACAAAAAAGAAGTTTTTATATATTCTATTTTTAATCTTCCTGGGTAAGGTACCACTCACCCAAATAAATATAAATGAAATAAAAACCAATTTAACATTTAAAAATAATGAATTAAGGAATATTAATCCTATTCATTTATGTGATTAGCTTAGCTTCCAACGAAATATTCACTATATCAACAAAAATAACTATTATAATTATAATTCTCTTCACAATATTACCATAGTTAATTTTTTGTACTTGATTTTGCGATTTTTACATAAAGTTTATTTATTTTTTCGATTTCTTTTACATATTTTATTACAAATTCAGAAAAACTAGTGTATCCCATACGATACATTAAGAATTTAGGACAAATGATGTGCTTGAATCTAAAGGAGTTGTGTAACACGTCAGATTTCCGATTTTTGAAAAGAAAAACTAACAAAAAATTGACAATCTGTAACGTACATAACATTCCAAAACCTTGTAACGCGGTAATCTAATTTACCTATTTTCGGTTAACTGAATTTCCCTGTATCCGAATCTCTAATAAGATTTTCGGTATCACGCCATTTGTTTCTGTAATTTTAAAAAATAAGTACAAAAAACCTAAACAATTTAACGAAAATATGAATTAAGTTGAAAGAAGTTCATAATTACCCAGTGTCGGTAACCTATCCTATTTTTGTCTTTTTCCGAAACCCATGTGTGTCAATACTTCAAAGTTCTGGATAGATATTCTGCATAGCTTACAAGATATATAATATACTCGCTAATTAAATGTTTCTATTTTTATCTTACCTGTTTCTTCTTATTCTTTAATATTTATATAGTTTTAATTCTTCCCACAGCTAGTATAATGCGACTACAATAATTTCGCCTGCTAATAATTAATCTATGCATCGATCGCCACCGAGATTAAAATGTATCCACCACTTTTTAATATTGGTGTCCCTTACAACCTGAAATCCATTTGGAATAACTCCTATTGGTAATTTTTTTTTACATAAGTAATATTACTAGGCCTATTCCCCATTCTATAAAAACAGTAAGCAATACATATGCCTTAAATGCATTGGCTAATCAAGGAAGAGTTCGAAAGACGGATCGAAATCGAGTCTCTTTAAATTTCAAAGATTTTCCACTGCTCTTAATTCATTTTATTTATTTATTTGTTTATTTAATAACAATAAAGAAAATTACAGGTAGAAAACCCAATTACAATGTCCACGCCAAAGGTACAAAGTATACATACAAAATAATAAAAACAATAGATACATTACAGCAGTCAGTTAAAAAGAAAAGGAAATTCCTAGCCACTTCTGGGTTCCAGAAGGTTTCTTCTCTAAACACAGTACATAATGCCTTTGAGATTTAAGATAAGAAAAAAAGACTTTAAGATAAGAAAGAACTACACTATTTTTTCTACAGTAGTGATTAATGGAGTCATAAAATTGAAAATCTCACATAACTAAAATCAGCTTTTCTGTAGTTGCAAGGAGTACTATTTTAAATATGATGTCAATCTATACATGATTACATATGTGCAGGCACAAGTAGATGCATCATTCTTAGGTCTGGGAATCAAATCGTTAATTCAATATAAGAAAATGAAAAGGACGTAAATGCACAAGTAAGATTGACGCACCTACCACTCTAGTATCGCAGTACTCTGTCAGAAATTGAAAAATATGGATTGCATTTTGGAATGGTAATTCATACCTAAGCCTATGTTATTAGCTATATTCACAACTTCTGGTTTTGGTATTACCTGATGAAACCTCAAGCCATTTGAATTCTGAAGCCCTTTACGTCATACACGTTGAAGTTATTCCTACTACAAGGTGCAAAACAAAGGCAGAAAAATCAATATGGCGCATACAAGAGGGATTTTAACTCCATGTTATACTCTATGTGATTGCATTTGAAATAAATAGCAGTGGCAACGTAGCCTTTCTCACAGGGATCGTGTATTGAGAGAGCATCTACACGTAATCCTATGGCAGAGTATGCTTTTGATCTGCTTCTCTGAACACACGTTGCAATCAAATTTATACTCAATGCCCAGAGGTACATAGTTGCACGAATATTTCGAAACAATTGGAACACAAAAGAGAACCCAGGGAATAGAAATGTATGTGAAAGTGAGTAATGTTATAGCAGTATATGGGAAGCCTCTGAAACATTCATACACTCATGTTACCTTGTCTGGTCAGTGAAATATATTACACCAGGGATGGTTAACAACCTCACTTCTAGAAATTAGCAGTCAGGGATCTATATTTCCAAGTTGTAGTCATTCAAGGATGAAACATTTGATTTTTCAGATGTGGATTATGTTACTTTCTTTTTCTAAACAATCTTTTGCTTTACAGTAGCATAAAGTACTTCCTATAAAGGCCATGGAGGCTCAGAGGGTTCCAGGAGGTTGAGGCAATCAGATTTTTAGACATTCGGCCCGTGAAGGTGGTAAGTTTGTCAGCCTTACGCACCGGCCGTCTTTAACCCCAGGATTACTCCTGGTACTCATTTCTGTTAGAGGCTGAGTCGATCCCAGGGCTATAGTGCTACCAGAAGGATTAGGTCAATTGAAAAGACCCAACGACCTCATAGGGGATGGAACCCGCGACTTTCCGGTTTGAAGGGCAGCGCCTCAACCACTACGCTACGGCGAACCCCGCTCTACAGTAGAGTTACTATTAATTGACCTTCGGCTATCCGACATTCCATATTATCCGTCACAATTCAAGGTAGACGAAATTAATTGTTCTTTACGTATTTTGGTGAACTCTACACCCGTATGCTGTAGTATCCCGCAACGTCGAACTATAAAACTGCGTAAACAGGATCAGGAGTTTCAAGTGCCAGACACTGACATCTAAATTGAGTAAACCTAGTTAATAGTAATGAAAATGAAGATGATCCAAACACTAGAGCAGAGGGAAAAAGCAAACAAGATGACACAATTATTGAAAGAATAAGTGCCTTGGAGATGGCGTGAATTTACGTGGAGCTAAAGATGTAGACATACAGTATTATGATATTTCGGCATTTTATTACGAATTTACTTCTTTTTCTGCATTATCCGACATTTTTAGTAATCCAACGTAGGCTATTCCAGGTTCAGTTTAGGTCGAATAATGGAGACTCTAAATGTGTGGAAGAATTTTATTGACATAAAATTAGCTAAGTTATGCAACAACATCCTGTATTGGTGTAAGCACAATGGATCTGTAAGAATATTATAGGATAAAAATTCCTCCGACACTGGGACTTGAACCCAGGACCTTTGGCTATTCGCGCCAATGCTCTACCAACTGAGCTAAGCCGGAGTTCACTTCACAGCGCCAGATGGAACCTCTCTCCTATGACTGGCGCTGTGAACTGAACTCCGGCTTAGCTCAGTTAGTAGAGCATTGGCGCGAATAGCCAAAGGTCCTGGGTTCAAGTCCCAGTGTTGGAGGAATTTTTCTCCTATAATATTCTAATGTGATGTCCAACAGAGACAATAATCTGTGGTTCATGAAAGCTTATATATGGATCTGTAAGTTTATCTCTTGTTTTCTCAAAACTTTAAATCATACCTTCCACAATTTAAAAGATAATTTTCAGGGTTCTTCTTTTCTATGTGACCAGTACATTTAACTCCATTGTTATATTATCTCTAACATAAACAGGTAAAAATGAAGGAAACGAAAAAAAAATATTACAAAATTAAATCTTATAAAAAAAATCCCCACTTGCAGTAGGCATAAATATATTTAACTCCTAATTTTGCACCAACATGTTAATCTGAATATTAAAGTTGGCTCCATGGGGCTACATCTGTGAGGGATTAGGTCTTCCATCCGACCATAGTCATACAGGACTGGATGCATGTGGTCAGCATGCAGACTCCCACGGACATTATTGATGGCTTACTGGATTTGATCCGCTACTGCTTTAACAAGGTACCTCCTCTTTTGGTATCACGAGGTTCAGTGCGCTCTGTTCCAGACCTGGGATCGAATGCAGACCTGCGGATCCATGGTCAGTAACACTGATCTTTAAACCATGCAAATCTGAATATTAACGCACTGAAATAACTAATATAAATATATAAAACGAAGTGGTTATTATTAGGGCCCGGATTTGTATGTAAAAAAATGTTTTTTTTTCCTGATGCATACATTCCTAAAACAAAGTTTTATATCCAAATTGAGGTCCGGCAAACATAAATTCCAAATTTTATTTCACATAAAAATACATATTTTACAAAAAAAGTTATGTGAATAAATATTTTCGATATTTTCTCCATAAATACATATTTTAGTACTTTTCCGGATTTTTTATGTAATTTTTTTCCCCCTGATTCTCATATCAAGGTCCGAAAACCCCGAATTCTAAATTTTATTTTACATAAAAATACATGTTTTACAAAAAAAGTTATATGAATAAATAAATATTTTCGTTATATTCTCCATAAATAAATATTTTAGTACTTTTCATCATTCTCTTTTAACATTTTACAACAAAAATTTGTATCTCGAATGAATTCAACACAAATGCTTCACTTGCAATGAGGTGAGAGTGAATCACTTGCACTTGCTTATCGGGGAAGAACAGAACCCAATCTCAACATTGCGTAGTTCAGTTAAAGAAATACAATATGTTGAAAGGCAACTTAACACTATCTCAGGTTCGAAAATAGAAGTTCGAAGAACAAAATTTAAAGGTATGTTTGAGAAAAATGGTGGCTACCAAACTCTCTGCAAAGTCGCTCAAGTTTTGGATGGCCAAAACATAAGTGAATTTGATCGTGTGTGTGTTAGTGATATACAGTACACCTCTTCAAATATGCAAGGTTAATATTGTGTGATGTAAAACGTTCCTCTTCTGATTGTAAGGCATTATTCTCGGATAATAGGCAAGGATTTGTGATCCATAATCTGCAGATGACTTTTGTTGCGCACTGCAACTCCAATCAGGATTTTACATGTGATGTTTAGTTGCAGTTGGTGAATTTCAATACACATTCTGGTGTTTTTGTTTCTTTTTCAGACAAAATATTTTGTTTAGTTTTAGTACATATTCTTAAAATTTTAGCACATATTTTAAACATTTTTAGCACATAAAAAATAAATATTTTTAAGTTTTTTAGCACATAAAAATCCGGGCCCTAGTTATTATCCTAGAGCTAAAAATAATTTCAACCAAATTTGGTTTAAATCACATGGAAAATACTTTTTAGTTAAGAAAATATTTTATATGTGATTTTTAAATGGACTCAGTTTGATAAGAATTGAAAATGTTAAAATGCATTTCTCGCAGCGGTCACAAAAATCGTCATACTTCGTGGTTTAAAAGCGTTGTCGAATCCATTCCTTATGCTGGCAGCAGTGCACCAGAACATCAGTAACCTCTTTTTGCGCACGTGTAGCCTGTATGCGGCAGTAGTTGGCAGGGTACCTCCAGGCTACAATATGGCTCCACGATACCCTATTCATTAGATTAAAATTATATTTTTTTTATTGATTCACAATCGATGCCTGCAGAAATGTTGGATTGGAAATCAATATAGAAAAAACTAAGTATATGTAAAATAATGCTCTACAGAATATTAGAATAGCCCGTAAATCGTTCGAACAAGTGGAAAAATTCAAATATTTGGGAGCAATAATTACAGACACAAATAATATTAATGCAGAAGTTAAGTCTCGATTAAACTCAGAAAATGCTTGTTTTTATACAGTTCAGAAACTCTTATCTTCTCGTCTTCTGTCCAGAAATATAAAAATAAAGATTTATAAAACTATTATCCTGCCGGTTATATTAAATGGATGTAATACATGGCCGCTTACTCTTCGGAAAGAACATAAACTGAGAGTGTGCGAAAACAGAGTGCTTAGGAAAATATTTGGCCCAAGAGAGATGAAAACGGGAACTGGAGAAAACTACATAACGACGAGGTTCACGAGCTGTACTCCTCACCGGATATAGTAAGTGTAATTAAATCACGGAGGATGAAATGGGCTGGACATGTTGCGCGCATGGGTGAGGAAAGACATATTATCGCAAACGTATTGACTGGGAAACCCGAAGGAAAAAGACCACTTGGAATACCTAATCGTAGGGGGGAGGACAATATTAGGATTCATTTAAGGGAGGTAGGATTTGCGAGGGATGATTGGATAGAGTTAGCACAGTATAGGATTGAATGGCGGGCTCAGGTAAGCGCAGCAATGAACTTTTGGGTTCCATAAAATAGATAATATTCCTTTAGCTTGCTGAGGAATTGTCTGTTGCCAGTGAGTAAGTAAGTACGAGGGATGTTCTGAAAGTAAGTTTCGTCATTTTTTTTCACATGGAAACTTTATTACCAAAACAAATACACCATGCAATCATGAAATATACCCCTTGCACTATTTTTCAACATAGTCTCCACCGTCATTGAGACATTTGTCATAGCTTGCAATCAGTTTGAAGAAACCACTCTGGTAAAACTCGGTGCCCTGCTATGCAAGGAATTGTCGCACAGTCTTCTCCACCTCAGCATTGTTTTGGAAGTGACGTCCCGAGAGTGCGGCTTTCATTGCATGGAACAGGTGCCTTCCTTCACTGAACATGCAACACCAGCGACCAACAATTTGATGAGACATGACCTCTTCACCATACACAGTCTGTAGGCGTCCATGGATGATGGACACACTAGTCCTACTTGCCCATTCATACCGGATAACAGCATGTACTTCCATTGTCGACCACGTTTTCAGTACACGTCCATCTGCCATCGTGATTTGTACTCAAATAACCTCGGGCACGCCAGTCTACTGCTACTCTCTCTTCTTCGGGACTCTACTCATGCATCGTTTCTCCTCTGCTGACGCTCTTTCCGTCGTTGAACCAGCAATAGGTGTCGATTCTTATGGCAGTTGTTGGCTTCATCTGCTTTACCATCTTCACTTTTTAAAAAAACGACGAAACTTACTTTTGGAACATCCCTCGTAAGTATTGCTTCACAATATTCTCACCCTCACGGGCTCGTTTCGCAAATATACCTACCCGAAAAATAAAATCTACCTTTTACAACTTGTATCATAAATTACTATTTTGAACAAAAGTTTGTTAGCAATGAAAATTTAGTAATGCTTTCTAGACCTTACTAAATAAGCATAAGAGAAAATGCTTGCTGTGTTCACCCCTGTGTTACATATAGCTCCTGTGCAAACGAGTTGAAAGGTTTAGTTGGTCCGACTCGTTAAGTATCATCAGCGGTTTTTCAAAATTCAATATCGGAATGAAAGGCACATCATATTTGAGCGAACTTCATAATTTATGGTTGATTTGTTAAGCCACATGTAGGAAGTATTGATTGATATTACCTCGAAGCACCAACGCTTTGGATATGTCTGTTTGAGGATTGGAGTATTTCATATTTTGTTGGTAATGGTGCTTGATTAAATTAAATATAGCTTCATTCCGAGAATGAAATTCTTTACAGTACATAGAGATGTACCAATATTCATAAATTATTTTTTATGTATGAAAATTATATTCTAATTTTCTATAATACAGTATAACTCCAATTATCTGAACTCCAACTATTCGGATTGCCATTTATCCGCATAGCTTTGAGGCCGTATTCAAGTGGTTTTTGCAGCAGCGAGCATTGCGAAACCTTTTTTCAGGGCCGATTATTTGGAAAAAGCAAAATTTCTAGCCGACAAACAGCTTGTCATCAAAACAACTCACTCTGACCGATATATTCAAGTTTTGACACTTTATGTAAGTACACTACTGTACTTCCTTTTTTTAAGAAGTGCCATTTTTCATGATTTATCCAACTTTCTGGACATGCATTATTTTTGTAGTTCCAATGATATTAAAAATTGAACAAATCTATTTTTAACTACTGTTTACTCACTAATCTTTTAAAATAATAGTTTTAAATATTATGAAATAATAGTCTTGTTTTATTAGGCTGTGCAAACTGATTATATATTTCTCACAATTCGTATATCCCAGGAGGTTCTTTTACGTACATGTGTTGTTTCGAATCTCATGATGGAATTCAATTCGTTCACATGGGGACCCGATACCCACACAATGGGACTTCGGATTTAATGCTCACAATAGCTTGGGATTCGAAATAATCACTAAATATCACGGGGTGCGTTTGGTAAAATAGACCTTCCACAAGCTCCGATATTCCATTAGTTAATTGAACCATTTCCGATATACCAGTTCTTGTGGTAAAGAGGGTGTGGCTTTTGGCTGAATCTTTATAACTTCATAAAGTAAGATCATGGTTATGGGAGCCCCCTTCGATGTAGGGCTGAACAAAAGGATGTGCTTGCCTTATAGCCTATCATAGTGTCCTAATCAAGAAATGACCTGTAATTTCACGTAATGCCATAGTCTGTTTTTGTTTGCACACAAATAATGTCCTTGTAGGTTAAGAATTCATTTCAAAGAATATAAAACAGGTTTCACATATTACACTATATAATGCACCTGGAATTATCTAACATGATGTTAGCCATAATTAAGGCCCGGATTTTTAAGTTTTTAAAAAACCTGTTATAGTTTTTAAACATATTAAAACAGTTAAATTTTAGTTTGTACAATTGTCAAACCTTTTTTTAGTTTCGCTTTAATAAGTACAATAATCACATTGAAAAAATTAATTCATTTTATTTTTACTTAAACTTCCATTGATCTGAACTACAAAACTATATGATTAATTTTTTGCTTTAGCGGGACTCTACTGACCTTCAGTCCGGAAAATATGCACAGTATGAGCAAAACTGTGAAAATGGCCTAAGTAAAATAAGCAGATATAGGCTATTATAACTAACAAAAATATATAAAAGCAATCAGAATCGTTCAAGTCTTGTGTAAATCAATGCTATGACTGAAGTGAAAGTAGGAAAAATTACATCTCATAAGCATCCGAACCCTTTACATCACATTAGATTTTGAACTGGTTGCTAAGCACCTTAAGAACTGGGCTATATCAGTTACCTCCCTCATATTAACATATAGGTAACCTTAATCCAATAACGTCTTGAAGGAATTCCCCACACGGGCTTCTGTACGTCACAGTTTGAATTCTGTCAAAACGTATTTAATGTTGAAGATGGTGTATGGGTTTATTCGGTGATTGAGACAGACGTTCTCGTTACGGGTGGCTGCCGGTTTATTAAGGCGCCTGGAGTATGGCTTCCTCGGGGAATGTTTCCCCTGGTATATTGCTGAGGAGTCACTAGCAACAGGAACAGGACTCCAGAACGCAGGGAGCTTGGAATTTCCTCTCATTTCCTGTGTAGACCCAAGATATTTGTGTATGCTGTTAAACTTGAATTAAGTGCCAAGCATACTTCACTAACAAAGTACTGACAATATTGTATATATTATCAATATTCCATGAGATTATTATTATTATTATCATCATTATCGTTATAATCATTGATTAATCATTGTCTTATTATTATTATATAATGTGTATTATCTAACTCCTATTTCCAACTTAGTGGTCAATAAACATGTTTCTATCTTTCTAACGTAGATTCCAGCTGATCGTATTGGTTTTGAAAACATAAATAGTGATAATATTATAGGAGAAAAATTCCTGTGTCACTGGGATTTGAACCCAGGACCTTTGGCTATCCGTGCCAATGTTCTACGAACTGAGCTAAGCCAGAGTTCACTTCACAGCACCAGAAGGAATCTCTCTCCTATCACTAATTAGTGTGCCTCACAGTACTGTATTTGGCTTAACTTGTCTGTCAATGAGGTAGACCATTAAAGGGCAGTCATATATATATATATATATAATATTATATTATATATACATATATATATATATGAGGTAGACCATTAAGGGCAGTCATATATATATTATATTATATTATATATATGTCCGCCGGCGTGGTCTTGTGGTTAGCGTCGCTGACTACAGATCCGTCGGCCCGGGTTCGATTCCCGGTACCTCCTCGGATTTTTCTGAGGTAGGGAGGTCTGGTAGGGGTGCACTCAGCCTCGTGATTCCAATTGAGTAGCTACTTGATAGAGAAGTAGCGGCTCCGGTCAAGAAAACCACCAATAACGGCCGTGGGTGTCGGCATGCTGATCACATGCCCCCCAATCCTGCCATCTGCCTACGGGAGATGACGCAGCGGTCGGGTGGTAGGCCAAGTCCCTCCAGGGATGTAGCGCCACGGAGTTTAGTTTTTTATATTATATATATATATATATACATACATACATACATACATACATACAGAGGTTGGCAAGGAGCATACAGTATATTTTTAAATGTGCTGAGACAAACAAACCAGCATCGTATTTTGTACAGGAGAATTCGTACCGTTCCGGCAATCGATCCTAGGCTTTCTGTTCAATAAGGGAAGTTCGAACTACTCACGTTCCCACGAATTACCTAATTCTGTTCAAATTTTTCTCTGGTGTACTCCAGACTGTGGCGAGGATGTATGTAACTCTGATATACATTTTATTAGGAATTTAATGTTACAGTAACCTATATTTACGTTTTCTGCTGTCTAGGTAAATGTCTCGTTTTTCAAAGTTTCTGCATAGTAAGCCTAAATCATGATTTCGATCCAGACCCAGGAAAGTTAGTCTTTAAAGGTTAATGCATATATCTGAATTGTGATCTAATTGAAAATTTAATGTGGAGTCTTTGAACAAATTGTTTGTTTGTTTTCTTGAATGTCTGTCATTATTATTCAACTGATATTGAATTTAAATTGAATAATTGAAATATAGAAAACGAGTTAACGATTATAGCCCTATAATTTTTCCACATATAAAAACATTGTTCATACGGAAATCCAGCCCTATCAGGTTAGTAATTTTTGCGACAAATCGGAACACGCAGAGAAGTACCATTAGACTTTTATTTAAGGAATAATGATTTATAAAAGTTGCATTCGCCTTTCTGAACTGTTTAGACTGCCTGCAACACCGCGTAATGCGTGGTAGTCTAAACATTGGAGGAAGGCGAAATGGAATTTTTTATTTTACAAATACGAAAGTTTGTAGCCAGTCTGAACTGATTATACTATCTGCAAAACCCTTTTATGCGTGGTAGTCTAAACAGTGCAGACAGGCAAAATTGAATTTTATATATTACTAGCTGGCTACCCGTTTTTCATACAGGTGACGAAGTATTTTGCACGGGTTTTAGCCTTATCCGAGAAACATCACGAAGAAGAACCGTAAGCTACTTTTTTTTTGACGTTTTTCTGGAATTTGAAAATGACGGCCACTCTGCATCTAACTCCATGCGAACCAGTTTGTGTATTATTATTACAATATATGAGTTGAAAATTATGTGTCAAATTAATATATTGCTCTTAATTGATAATTATTTCGGTACAATATTCGAGTAAAGTGCTGTAACCAAGTATGGTTTTACCAATGTTGATGTTCATCGGTTCATATTGCTATTGTATCATGTTCAGTGTACCGGTAGGGAAAAAAGGAAGCGGACCGACTCTTGTAGCTGATTTCATAGCCTTGTGATAGGCCTAAGTAAATGTAAGAGATGTAATTGAAATGTTTGTTTTCACAATTACGTGAAATAAGTCAACAGTCGACACTAGAACAAATTTCAATACATTCCATGCTATCCTGTGAATGCCGCTAGGCATGCGCAGTGGCTCATATCGGCAACTTAGATATTTTAGTCGGTCCGCTTTTTTCCCCTACTTGTACATGTTAATGACGGTTTTGTACGGCTACTTGTGCCTGGTTTCTGGTGTGACATAATTTTTTCCCCGCAAGAGTTGTTTTATATATTCCTGTAGATGTAAAAAACTTGCACATGTGCTCGGAAACTTGTCTGCAATCTTGGCAACCGAAAACAGTGCCTTATAGTTCATTTCACTTCGACTGATTTGGAACATCTACAAGAACATCTGCGAATTTATACCGGTCCTAACGAATAACATATTCAAAAAGTTTTTTTATTTGTTATGGTTGTCTAACGACGGTTGTGCACTGGTATGGAGTAATATTATTGTGCATACATAATTCATCGATCTGGGCGGGATTCAAAGTGCAAACTTTCGAACAGAAAGCCAATACGTAGGTAACTGCTCCATAAGAGTCGACAAAAAAGTAAATGCATGTTAATGAATTATTAGTTTAGTACTTTTTAAATATTATTTTCAATTCATCTTGTGACTCCCTTATAAACATTATGAAAACAGCCGTACTGCAATTGCTAACTCTATGCAATAACATTAATGAATGAGAAGAATTTTATTAGCTTCTTAAAACATGAGTTTTAGAAGCAGTCTCTTTGATAATATAAAAGAGAAATAAAAAAATAAAAAAGAACTGGAATCGTGAAATTGTGGTATAAAAAGCTAATTAATTTTATGAGGTCAGAAGGAAGCAAGAAAAGCAAATGGAAGAAGATTGTTAATTCAGTTCCATGAATGAGCACCAATTTATCGAGTTTCATAACGCGAAAGAGACTTACTTAGCAGGGAAGAGAGGACTTATCATATACTTACAATACAGCGGCGCTGGTCTGCAGAACATGTAGCTCTAATAACTTGAGGTATTTTAAGCAAGATGGCTTTTCTATCTGGACTTCTCGCATGGGGCCGTGCATGCATATTGTTAATAATGAACATGAAAGCATGAAGCCTCTCCTTGACTCCCAATTGTAGAGCTACTTGGGCTTATGTAGTGCTGCGGTCTTCGTGGTATGCTAGAACAAGCTACACTATTGTGCAAGCTATCCTGAATTCTGTTCCTTTATTATATTTTAAAATAAGAAACACACAGTGGCCACCAGGAAATATTTTATGGCATAATAATCATAATCATTTTCAACATCTGCAATAAGGGATTAAATTAGCCTTTTTCAGTGCATATTATTCCATCGTTTCCTAGGTCGTACAGTTGATACTAGCTTTGATTTATGGCTTGATATTTGCTTAGGGATTATGTTAAATGTGAATAAACCGTACCGGAGTTAGTTGAAGCAAGTTGGATACAAATGTAAAAGCTGTTGACTTAATCCCTGGTTGAACATTTGCAATTTTAATTGGGCAAATGTTTCTGATGGCACTATTACCTTTTTATTGGTTCTAAGAAAAAAAGTGAATACCGTGAGCAACCTCGGGCGGTTGGTCCATGATGAAAACCTTACCACCATCACATGACAGTTGTCTAATACTCCGGGAACCTCAACCTTCAGGATACGTAGGAACCTCTAACGCCTGAATTAAGTATTTTTTCCTATTCAATTGAAAGGCATGCGTTGTAGATGAAGAAATAAGTTTTCTCTATAATTAATTACTGCTTGCTTGTTGATAACCTACCTATTTAAGTTCTAATATCTTTGTTTATAACATTATTTTCTTGTGTGCATCTTTTGAACGACCTAAGTGAATCCTGTTAAGCTATATGTAGTTTCCTGAAGTAGCTGTTTTTGAAGTCACTGCCATGTAATAAGTCAGGGAATACTAAGATCGATAAAATTTCTGTTGTGACCTTTTCCAATTTTGCCTTTCATTATCCTTTGAATTGTCCCTCAAATTATTTAAAAATTAATTTTGTGTTTATGGCCTTCATCTATTTCACAAGTATAGTCAAATTTAATGAGTGAGACTTAATTTTTCACCCAATCTGTAAACCCTTCCCCGACTGCGGAGAAAAGTGTTAACCTAGGCCTACTGAAAAACAATAACTCCTGAGTAGAAATCAAACGTCAGGAAACGACGACAACAATTCTAAAAAAAAAAGATGTTATGAAAGAACCACCCATTTCACCAGCATTGTATGTTTTAATTTGTCGGCTGACCATTAAATGAACTGTCTCAAGAAGCTGTTAGTAGAGATTATGGAAAAGCTAGTTCCCGATTCATCGGATTCGTACCCACAAACTTGGGGATAGAAAGTCGGGGGCTTGACGACTGCCCTCCTGAGAATGAGGTTTGGTTTCCGGCGACTATATTTAGGCCTATTACAAATAAATATTTACTATATACACTTAGGCCTTTCTAAAACTTCTTGCAATTAAGAAAGACAGATTCACAGGACTTCTTTACAATCCTGACATTGTTTGCAAATATAAATTTGGTGGGTATGAAATAATTATTCCTCTCCTTATAGCATTGGAAAGGTACTGGATTTCTATCCCCATGTTTGCAGGTTCCATTTCGACACACTTGGATGAAATTTATCAGGGCTTAATTTCAATATATATAAGAACTCGCACTGGAAAAAATTCCATCACAGCAGTGACTTCTTAACTAAATGGCTATTTAACGACGAGAGAATACTACAACTTACGCCTGTGACCGTCGCCGATGTGCCAAAATTTGTCCCGCTTGAGTTCTTTTAAGTGCCCGTAAATTTATATACATGGATCAGCCACATTTATGCACATATAAATACAATTGACCTGAGCCCAGGTCGAAGTGCGACTTTGAGCACAGAAAATCAAGCACACCAGTGACAATACACAGCCATCGTTAAATAAACTTAACAAATAAAACGGAAAACCGCACAATTTTACATAAATACATTACTTTCATTGCCTACAATAGTTGGATGTGAAAACAGTTCATAATACTCATTCCTTAGTTGTGAATATTTGAGCAAGTCGTGTAAGTCTAATTTTAGTCTTTTAATTTTTGCAAGTGGAGTTATGATCCCCAGTCACCTGGCAACCTGCATGTGAACTTAGTTTGGAAAGTGAACAGCTCCAGAGTTCGGAAACTGCTGAGAAATGAGCCGCAGGAGACACATTGAGCAATCTCTCACATTGCACCAGCCTTCTGATTAATAATTTAGAGCCAAGTTACTAACTCCACATTACGTCTCCTTGCTTCTCTCTCAAAAGCTATGAGCTTATGGATTTTATTTGACAATAATATTATTATCTTCAGCACAATCATATTGGCACTTATTAGAATCTATTATACGAGGGAGAATCAAATGAAAACCACAATTAATTTTTTCCACTGTTTTCATGCAGGAAGAATGTTTGCTTGTACGTTATTTTCCTACATAGTCCCCTTACAGTTCAATGCACTTACGCCATGGGATAGGAAGTGCTTCGATACCGCATGAGAAAAATTATTTTGGTTGACACTGTAGCCACTCGTGCACCGCCGATTGGACGTCTTCATCAGACTTGAACTTCTGCCCTCCAAGGTGCTCCTTTAATGGACCAAAGATGTGAAAGTCTGATTGCCATACCTGACAAGTATGGCAGATGCGGGAGGCACTTGAAACATATGTCGTCGATGGTTTTCATGGTTGTACGAGCAGCATGAGGACGGGCGTTATCATGTTGAAGCAAAACACCTTCTCTCACCAACCCCCTTCGCTTTGTCACCCTCAGATTTCCAAATCTTTGGTCCGTTAAAGCATCTCCTTGGAGGGCAGAAGTTCAAATCTGATGAAGACGTCCAATTGATGGTGCAGGGGTGGCTACAGCGTCAACCAAAATAGATTTTCTCATGCGGCACTGATACTTCAGTCCCGATAATATATCGATAACGCTCTACGATAATATCGAGGGTGAAAAAGGGACTTAAAGAAATTATGTATTATGTATTTATAAAACTTGGCAAAATCAACGTTTTAGGCAATATCAAGTTAAAAATTAATGGAATTAAAACTTAATTCAACTAACGGCTGTCAGCGTTTAATTACACTTATTTTCAGCATTTCTGGTCGTCAAATTGAATTTTGCTGCCACTAGGGCGTCTCACACGAAACAACTAGAAATAACAAGCAGTGATGCCAAACTATTCCCTAAATCGCTAATGGTTATAAATTTGTATTAAACGACAATAGGTTTGTTCCTAGAGCACCCATAAACCATGAACACATGGTTCACGCAAGCGCACTATAACAATTTCCATACGTCATGCAGCAAAACTGTCAATGTACGCATGCGTGAACTGAGTGAAGCGGTTTCTGAGTATTATAGGAACAAACCTATTATCTTAGTATAACTTTCGATATTTTTTTACCGATAGGCCTATTATACTGTTATCGATATTAATAACCGATATTCATATCAATATCAATATCGATGCTTCCGATAACCCATCCCGATTCGGAATGTCTAAAAATCTGGTATCCTCAACGTTCTAGGATATTAACGGCCTTCAGGGGCTTTATAAGGAACACTTTAAGTTTAGAAGGAGAAGTAGTAGATGAAGTAGTAGTGTAGGAAAGTGGGAAATAAAGTAATTTTCTTGATAATAGACAGCCTACATCGTTTACCTCCAAACTCTAGCACAGGCACCTGTGCCTTAATGCAGTGTTCAGTGAAAGTTGAGAACTCTTATCCCCCCCCTATTATAACAGCCTATTTACATTCCTTTCTTTTTCCGGTTATCATTTTAGGCCCCCAAAGACCCCAGGTCCCCCGCATAAGACCCCAGGTCCCCCGCATCGCGGGGTCTGTGGGGCCTTCATTTACGCCACTGGTGGCATTGTAACAAAAGTTGATATATTTCATGGAAACATGACTTTTTTAGTACGCACATGAATCCTTAATTCATTATCTGATGTAACTTTATTTTCGTTGGGAGTGAGTTTAAATTGTGCATTCCTGGAAAAATAATGAATAGAAATCCTAACACTTTCCCCTTTAATGCAAATATTTACTTTTTTAAAAATTTACATTATGTGACAACTCGGAACAAACCTATTATCTTAGTATAACTTTCGATATTTTTTTACCGATAGGCCTATTATACTGTTATCGATATTAATAACCGATATTCATATCAATATCAATATCGATGCTTCCGATAACCCATCCCGATTCGGAATGTCTAAAAATCTGGTATCCTCAACGTTCTAGGATATTAACGGCCTTCAGGGGCTTTATAAGGAACACTTTAAGTTTAGAAGGAGAAGTAGTAGATGAAGTAGTAGTGTAGGAAAGTGGGAAATAAAGTAATTTTCTTGATAATAGACAGCCTACATCGTTTACCTCCAAACTCTAGCACAGGCACCTGTGCCTTAATGCAGTGTTCAGTGAAAGTTGAGAACTCTTATCCCCCCCCTATTATAACAGCCTATTTACATTCCTTTCTTTTTCCGGTTATCATTTTAGGCCCCCAAAGACCCCAGGTCCCCCGCATAAGACCCCAGGTCCCCCGCATCGCGGGGTCTGTGGGGCCTTCATTTACGCCACTGGTGGCATTGTAACAAAAGTTGATATATTTCATGGAAACATGACTTTTTTAGTACGCACATGAATCCTTAATTCATTATCTGATGTAACTTTATTTTCGTTGGGAGTGAGTTTAAATTGTGCATTCCTGGAAAAATAATGAATAGAAATCCTAACACTTTCCCCTTTAATGCAAATATTTACTTTTTTTAAAATTTACATTATGTGACGTCTCGCGAAATACTGTGATGTGATTTCACAGTCTACTTTATCTTGTTTTAGTTTACATTTATGTTTCAATTTTTCCTCAGAATCTGTTTGAATAGTTGTTTATAATTCATTTGTATAGAATATTTGCAAAGCAGACTCCACTGCTACGCTGGAATATGTTGAATCATATTTATAGCCTTAAACAAAGTTTTCTGTACCAGAGGTCATTGAGGGTGATATTTCAATGAAAGTAGAAGTGTATTTCTATGGTAGGTTGAACGTCAAGCGTCTCTACATTTCTGCAGAGGTCAAGGTTCGAATGGGCCAATTTGACAGAGGTTGTTTCATGGTTCCCCGGTCGCAGTAGAAAATGCCTGGTTGAAATATTTACTTAACATAAGTCGTTAACACTATTTCACTTGTAAGGTAATAATAATATTAAAAGTGAATATCAGTTAAAATTAACAGAATACATAACGCATCTGCAATAGAAACAGGTCAAATAAATATTTAGAGGGTCTAACAAAATACCTTCTAGCAATATGGCCTGATTGAAGTTCCAACGTGTATAAATAAAACTAAATGAATACATAATATAAATATAAAATATTCAGTGCTAGAAGGAAGGGTTAATGGTAAAAAGTCACTTCATTTATTTCGAATTGAAGCTTTATGTATTCATTGTTTCGGAAATGAATAGGATTTTCAACGTGTATGTTTATGGTTTGGTACCCTGTAATTCCCCCTTTTTTTAAATTTAGAATTTCAATTTTAGTTTCTATATTCCTTGTTGGTGTGCTACCACCCCCGGAGTACCCTAGCCAATGGCCATCCCTCCGGTCCCAACAACGTTTCGGCTATTGCGCTATTGTTGTCTTGTTCATTAGGTATTTGTTAACACATTATACATGCACAGTGTAACAGATAGTTACACAAACGAAGTTTGTCTGCTGGAACAAACTTATTACAAACTTATAAAAATAATTAAGCTTATTAATGATCTTATTGTATGTTATCAACCGTAATAGACAGAAATGCATTAGTCAAAATAATTAGACAAACACTATTTGAAAGTTATTTATTTCATAAATAATTTTGTTTTACGAGAAAACACAAGTACATTCTAGTACACCAATCTTCCATTGTAAATTAACTAAAATTTCATTTACTTGCCACTGAAAAATGTAAATGTGTGAGGTGGTGATAAACCAAATTGAAAAGTTAGTTGAATGAGACAATACTGAATTTCTTGATGAAACACTGATTTAGTTCTTTGTGTGGCCACCATTTGCCACTAATACTGCCGCCCACCTCCTAGGCATTTTTCTGGTAAGCCTCTTCATGTCCCTTTGAGGAAAGTTCTCACATTCCCCATAAAGGGCCACTTCCAGTTCCTGTAGAATCTGAGAGCCTCGTTGGCGGTTGCAGACTCTTCTATCCAAGATAGCCTATCCCAGATGTGTTCGATCGGGGATAAATCTATGCTGTTGGCAGGCCAACCCATATCCGAATAACTTGAAACATGAGCCCTTTAGGATATGTTTAGAAGTATGGACCTTTCCCGCGCAACAGCTTGGATTTTGCTCCTTTCTTGCTGTATTTTTCTCACTCATTTATGATCGCATGGAAAATTTACTTCATTGAAGATTTATTTAAATAAATCATGGACAACATAGTATCTACCTGCAACTGTCAAATGTTTTCTGACTTTCGCAATGAAAGTAGTGTCCCTTTAATTGTATTGACTGGTCAATTTATACTTAACTTATATAATGATTCACATGAAAGGGGATGTGAAGTAATGACTGCGACGAGGTGTGAACACATGACAGGGGGAGTGGTAGCTACCATAAGCGACGCCTGTCGGGTGCAGAAACTGTTGCACGCTTTGTGCTCCACCGCTTGTCTGCAAATACACTTCTCAAACGACTACTGTTTTAAACCTAACCTCAAAACGAAGGATTATGAACTGAAAGTTTAGCGGTACCGTTAGGTCGTTGTTGAGATTTGCTTCCTTGAACATGTTCATGGACTTCAGTAAACTAAAAAATAATCTGCGCGCAGAATATTGTGTCGAGGGAAAGCATGCTGGAAAAAATCTTATGTTTCTAATGGTGCTTAAGTACAACTGCAACCGGTATAACAAGGATGGCGAGAAAAGAAGCTTGGATTGAAGATGCGCGGTAGCAATATAAGCTTGTGGATTAACTTAGAAGCGACATTCTCATTTTCTCATTTTTCACATTACATGTTGCATTATACTACATGACTGTTTTAAATTTGTCTTTTGCTAAGTCTTAAGGCCGGATCTTTCTGTTATCTTATTCTTCTATATTCGAAACTCTTCTCGTGTATTTCACAGCATGACGCTTCATTTACCCTGAAATGGGCGAGACTAAATTTCTCACGGAAATTATAAATGTATGTCGGACTAAAAGAAAATACTTTAGGGTCATAGTTTATTTCTTGTACCCTATTCTGTAATGTTACATGGGTTTCATGTTTTCTTTATAGTTATTTTATCCTACTTAATACAAATTTAAGGCAAAGCATTGTATCTGATAGGCAGTGCTGTAGTCCCAAAATCTACCCCGGGTTGACCTATAGAATAAACAAAGTTTTCGGGAAATTTTAGTGGAATTGAGTATTTTAACTGGACTCTTAGACTGCACAGTAAGTTAGTAGTTAATATGAGACACTATTAATGAAATGATTTAATTTATACAAAAAGTGCAATGAAGGATAATCTTAAACGAAGAAGCAGCAAGGCATTTACACCCATCATTTGGCACAAGGAAGAAATGCGGTGTTCTGGGATTTTAAAAGAAGAAATACACTTTAGCGATCACATTTCTACACACGACCTCCAATAATAAACAAGAATAAGCTTTCCTCACTCAAGTGATTGTTGGTCTATCTGCCTCAACTACATTCGTAGAACATTTAAAAAAATTAAAATCGTTATTCAGATTTTTAGATCTTAAATTTGAACTACCGTACTGTACTGGAATGTAATATTTATTTTATTAATTTTTATCTTTAAGGTAAAATGTTATGACTAATTTCTAATTTCGTGAAAAAAAGATAATATTGTTATGCCATTTTCGCCAGTGAGATGCGTAAAGCGGTCAGGAATTTTCAGCGACAAGCAAGCAAACTTTTATCCTCTGATTGTTCCTTGGATTGGCTCGTATTATGCCTTTCCCTTATTTGTAACTTTATTTATAATTTTCCCTCAAGCTCTCAAATGAGCACAAAATTCCTATTGAAGTACGAACTGTTATTTACGAATTTCCTATTGGTCCTATGAGGGCAAACTGCAGTAATATATTCAGCACATTTCAGCCTTATTCCCTCAAATATCCTAGTTTGAATGATAAAGTAACCTATGCTTAGATTTAAAACAAAAAACTTATTATTTAGAATGACTGTAGACTACTTAAATTACAATACTTCATTTATAGCTACTGTATTACGTGAGTCACAAGGAGTAGGCCTAATGCTATTACTTACAGGCTGAGCAGTTTTCCAAATATACTAAGAAACTGAGGATGGCACAACATGTGCCGAAATGCATTTTCTGATTAAATCAGTATGCATGGTTCAAGAGACTGTCATAAGTACAACTAACAGTAACAACATCTAGAAAGTCTTTCGAAGGATCAAACCAGGATATTTGAGGGAATAAATTTGAAACGTATTGAATACATTATAACTCTTACTTCCGTATGTGGTTAGTAAAATTGGGTACGACTTTACAATATTAATCATATCCACCATGATTATAAAACACATGAAAATTGCTTTCGCTACAAATAATAATACTTGCATTATAGAACTCGCATATCAGATATTCATACGATGTTGCACAGCGTAAAACCTATAAAATTTATCGAAAAAAATCATTTCTGAATGGATAGAAACGCTTGATGTGAATGCGCGGTTAGCCGAACAATCAGTCAGTAATACTGCCTTTGGAAAATATGCCTTTGTCAGAGAGAGATTTTTTTTAGAGTGAACGCATTGAATACGTGTTGGATAACTGGATGGACATACGAGGCTTACAGCTGCAGATAACAGGTGGATCTGCTTTTGCAATCAGCTTCGGCTAAAACTTTGCTTATCAGGCTGGAACTAGTAGGCTTCAACATATCAACATTTGGTTATCAATTGGCAGTGACATATTAGAAAGAGATGGACAGTAGGGCATTGAATCATGATTACGATTGTAATATATACATTACATACTGATGAGGGAGCAATGTTACGTCCAGAACTATCATGTGACGTTATGCCGTCCGGGGAAAATATTCATGATCATAATATTTTCTTTCTGGATTTGTTTTGTTTATTTACAAATTAACACATAATTTAAACAAAAGTTTGTGAGAAGAGTTGCTTAAATTAAGTCATGTGGTTACTGCGCGACTTTCCTACAGTGATATGATTAAGACCCGGAAGTGAATGTTTTTTTCAGAAGACGAAATATGCATACAAATATGCTCTAAAATTTGTAAAATATGCTCCGAACTAATGAAGTATGCGCTATCATTTAAGTAAATTTAATACTTTACATTTTTTAACCCAGCTGTGGTTATACTCCTTTTAGCTGCGAGGCAATATCAGGAGTTCGGGATGTGTGTCTGTAGAGTGGGTGCCACTTTTTTTAAAGACTCTTTTTCCAAGAACTTCCCATATCTTCTGCCACCATAATCATCTTCGACTTGTCAAACAGTGAACAGAAAGGTAATTAGGCGTATTCACACTTGTCTGTAGTCCAGTACAATGTTGACAAATGCAATTTGGTGCTCTTAACTCAATAATGAAGCAAAATAGGGTTAAATTTTCATTAAGTTGACTTCATGCCCTCTTAGTGTTCGATAAAAACCTTATTCTTAATTATTCATCAACAGCTATATCATTATTTAGTGTTTCCATAATCTGCAAAATTTATAGACTAATCACAAGACTGCCGCCACTTCATTAGTTTTTTTTATTCATAACTTCAGTGTTAACAACGAAGTTCCTTTGTTTTGCATTTTTTCAAATGTTAAAAGTCAGTGGCGGCCAGGTCCTGGGAGATTTTATACTGTAGCAGGAAAAATTGAATCCATAGAACAAAAATCTCCTAATAAACGTTGCTTGTCTTCATTAACCCATAGTTATAGTTGAAGTATACTGCAGTCATTTCTCATGAAAACTTAAGGCACTGATGTTTTGTTAACAAGTTAGACTCTTTCAGGGAATAAGGAATATCCTGATTGCATTATTACTTCCTCTGTATCTTGCAATTGCAACAGTTTGACATGTGAGAGTAGGAGTGAGCATGTACATCCCTGCTTCATAACACTTATTTGTGTCAGTCGTAACTCATGTAGCATTATGCAAGGAAGAATAGGGGAATTGTTATTACCCGCCCCACCTTGCAAGTATGCAGCACTGCCACCACAAAGTTCTGGGCGGGTAATAACATGCCATCTTCTCTAACAATGTTTACATGCTCAGTGATGAGTTGGTTGCGGCAAGCTTGACATCACTATGCAGCCCGCCGTGCATTTCAAACCTATCCCTGTCTGGCTGTAACAGTTATCATAACGATCCCATCACATAAGTCATTTTTTGCAACTTAGATCTATTGCCTGAGGTTAAGATGAGAAGTGAATCAGCAAAACTTTTGACAATGAATCATCTACACTTCTCCGTGTGAAATTCTATTTTATGTTGTCACCATCGCATAAAATCTCTTCAGAACAGGATAAGGCAATTTAAATGAGCATTAAATGAACAGTAATGTAGTATCCTTAGTTAAACAATATATAATTTTTGTACGATAATGTTTTTTTATTACTTGGGTGCGTTAGTTAATAACCAGGGCCCGGATTTTGATGACATGTCATCTTTTAATTGGTACATCATGGACGTTGCCCACTAGTGCAGATATTCTGCATTATAAAAATGGTAATTTTTAGTGTCATTTTTGGTAATTTTCCCCTCATTTTTTTATTTTCAGGTATATTTTTAGAGTTCGGTGTCATTATTTTGGTTATTTCTTTGACATTTTACGGGGTATTCCACATGGAATACAGGAAGACGGTGTTTGCTATTTGCATTTGACCGTATGTAATTAATTAATTATAAGCCGATAATTGAACAACATAAATCTAGAATAGGCAGAAACCTGATAAATAAACTAGCATTTTCATACAAATGTTCGGGATTTTTTTATTTTTATTCTTTTACTTTTTCGGTCATTTTTTGTATTTTTGCAGTCATTTTATACCTAATTTTTAAGCATTTTAGGTCATCACAATCCAGGCCCTGTTAATAACAATAATAATGTGAGCGAAGAGATAATATAGAATAATCATTAATGGAAATAGAGCCTATATTGCGAATTTGAAATTAATCAAGTCACAGCTATTGTCTCGCAAAAGTCATAGCTACTGTCTCGCCAAACTAAAATAAGAATATAGGCTGTAAAACCTTGATTGAACTAGTAGTAACCTGGCTTCGAAACATGGACTGTAACAAACTCCGAGTGTTTGAGAGAAAATAGTACGTAGAATCTATGGTTCAGTTTTGGATAGAGGGAAGTGGAGGTTAAGAAACAACAAAGAAATATATGAAATATTCGAAAATGAAGACATTGTTCGGGACATTGTTCTCTTAATAAAGTAGCAAAGAATACGATGGTTAGGCCACGTTGAAAGGATGGGAGATGCAAGAATAATTTAAGGGTAACGGAATGGCTTATATTTACAACAATGTGCCTTCTCTAAAAAAAAAAAACTACTAAAGCTAGGCACACGATATTTTTACAGTGTCTAAATACCTACTTTGTGTAAGACTGAAAGAAGGATTTTTCTTAAATTTACTTATTTACTGAAGTATGATTTTTTATTTTTTTTTAAATCATCGGTGTTTTTAAGTACAACAAGACCTGTAAATATTTCATAAATTAACCAATTCAAAAATTGTTTTCAGTGTATGTAAGATATCTGAATGAACAAATCCTGAAAATTTCAATATCGTAGGATAAGTAGAAGGTGAGAAAATGTACCTCTTATACAGAAAAAGTAAACTTACCGAAAACGAGCATGAAAGTTGAAACATCCCTGCGCCGTAGTCTGGACCTACACTGAAAAAGAAATACCTTGGATAAAATTATAGGATAATTATACGCGTATATGATGCAACATAATAAAATAATAGATTTGTGAATAAGAAGATTGCAATCAAGTAAGGAAATGAGAAAGGAAAAACATATTAGGGGAAAAAATAATACAGAGGAATGGTGCAAATAAAATATTTTTCTAATGAAATGATGAAAGAACGAAAGGAACTGGAAGGGTAAAAATAACGAAGAAATGAAATTGGAATAAGAAGGGCTGAATAATAAACGGAAAGGACAAATGTGATATCAAAAATAGGAATATGATAAAAAACTAACGAAAGGGATTGAATTGATGAATATAAGAAGAAACATAGAAAGAAAATCTAGAATGAATCTCACATTAAGAAGAAGGGGTAGAAGAAAATTTAATGGACATAATAATACAAAAAGAAGTCAAATGTGAAGGATCAGAATTAAGAAAGATGGATTGAAAAAGGAGAATAAAATCAAAGTAAATCATAGATGAGAGAAATATTAGACAAAGAAGGATAACAAAAAGAAATCATAGGAAGAAAATAAGTATTCAAATTATTAGAAAATTTAAGTGATAAAATAATATGCACCTTTATTCCTAGATAAGGAATAGGAATTTACAATCCGAGTACAAATGCTCGTGTGCTTTATTTTAGTTTGGAAGGAATCAGTCTTTACTTCATTTCTACCTGACTGCTAAGTAGTAACTAATGCTAATCAGCTTGCATCAATTAGTGGGGCATAATGCAGATTTTACTGTGAGTTCAGCCAGATCATTATTGATCACATGTTTCTAAGGCCGGTCCCGGTGAACCTCCTAGCAGCACTTGCAGCCGTGTGCCAGAAACACCTGTTCACAAACTTCACACAAATGTGGGAACGGTTCACTAGTTGTTCACGCTTCCAAACAACTGATTGTACTAGATAAATTAAAACAGTGTACGTGACACATTATGGTCTCTCGTTCTCATAAATCATGTTACAAATGTTCGTTATATTTATATTATATTTATATCCATTATAATATCTTTAGGCACAGACACAAGCATTTGACAGTTTACAAATAAAACACAACAAAATTACAACATTCATTGTTTCCATTGAACTGAACGTAATACTCTTGCATATAGTATGAACAATTTAATATTTTTCATTTTAGTTTATTTTAATAACCAGGGCCCGGATTCTGATGACTTAAAATTGTTTGAAAAATGACCTATAAAATGACTAATAATTGTAAAAAAATGACCTAAAAACTGATATTTTATTTATAAAATATTATTATTGTACACACAAAGTTATAGACTACTTTGTACATAATTGAAAAAACTGTAAATAACTGTAATGTTGTGAATGTTATTTTCTCACAGAAATTTATACTGGCACTGAGGCACTGGCGAGTCAAAATTCGGCATTTTCTTTTGTGGTCTGCCGGATTATATTGTTGTTTAATTGAGGGTAAACAGTAGTTGGTGTCAAGTCAATCTAATAACAACAGTAATATAATACAAAATTTTTGCGTTTCATTGATTCTCATTTCCGACTGAGACATGATAATACTTAACGTCGAATTTTTCCTTATTGTATTAAACAAACAACACTTCAAAGACAGCATGGCTAGCGACGGAATAAAGTTAATACACTCAATGTATATACATGAAAATGACTAAATAAGGAAGAAAATGACACGTAAACGACAAAATAATGACCTAAAATTGAAATAAATGCCCTAAAAATATAAAAATGCATAAAATGACAAAAAATGACCTAATAAAAATTTATTTCTATAATCTAGAGGCCGTGATTAGGATTTATCTACAAGTTGGCAATGTCTATGCAGCATCGATAAAAAGATGACATGTCATTACAATCCGGGCCCTGTTAATAACCATCAGTAACTAAATGTCCACTGTCACATTTAGTTTGTGACTTTTATGCCTTATTTGGTAGGAAACGCAATTATTGTAGGTAATCCCACGAGATATTACCAGTTTATCGAGTTTGCCTTATGTGCGTTATCTGATGAAACTCGTAATCTCGAGCAGGATTTTTTTAACACTATTCCACGAGTAAAATGTAACGGATTTTGTAAATAATAATTACCTTCATACTTTGTTATCAATATTCTGCCCGCTATGAGATCATGGCATACTAAATTAATGAACTTCCATGCATCGATTCGAGTTCTCAGTGCTACCAATAGTGTGTTACCACGAGATGGAGTGCGTCAGCATCAGAACGGTATAAAAGCACTTACACCGAATCAAAATTGTATTTTTAATCCATACACATTTATGTTATTTCAATGAATTTGCAAATGAGTTATGTTGTATAAAATAACGTGTTCTCATTCTGTTCACTGGCAGTATGTGACGTATTAATCATGGTATGTGCTTTACGTGCCTAATAACTAGTTGACGTTTTATTAGATAAAAATTGCATACTTGTGGCCCTAGGAACATATTATAAGATTAACGATATTGATTGGTCTATATCCAAGTATTTTCTAAATGTTATTGGTCAGTATCAAACACGCGGCGTAAGAATGGAATAGTCAAAATGAAAAAAAATTATATAAATTCATTTCTTCCAGTATGGAAGTTGTTGCGACCTTTGCAATCTGTCCTCCGCTTTTGTGTATTTGAAACCGTATGCATAAGTATGAACACAACCAGCAGTAACAATGTAGTTTAATTGCTTTTTATTATTTGCCTCGGGCAGGTCGTTGTGTAGAGTTTACATATCATGCGTGAATGTTCTTTATCTGTCATGTAACGGGCGGTTTGTTTTGCCACAGGAACTCAGGCCATTTGCAATGATTAAATAAATATGTTCACAGTACTACTCATAGAAACCCTTATCAAACAATACTGCAGTTAACCCTAGAATGGTGCTAAGGAAAGACATTCAGTACTCAACCCAGGTAGATTTTAGACAAGCAGTAGCGGCTCTCCGTTGGCGTCTTTCAATAGCCGGGTAGCCTGTTTCCATTATAAAATGGAATAGTGGAATGTTTCCGGTGGACATTATAAAATAAAAATATCCAGGATGCTGAACATTAAGAAGATACACTTAGGAGTAAAAAAAATTGTTTAACTGCTGTCACAAAATCAGTGCAAGAACCCCCAGCAAAAATCATACAGTAAACATATCAAAATACCTGCTTACACCTAAAACTCTATTTCTGTAAAATAGTTTCTTAATTTCTGGACACACTGTATTTTAGGTTAATTATCTCGTTTTTAAAAGTATCATAATTTCAAATTGTCTTTCTGTGATTTCAGCATTCAGCACAGTTTGAATATTTTGGCTACTTGTGCCCGCTCTCTTTAGAAGCTTACACTCTCTTTGGCCCTCGACTCCCTTAGTACACCTCGGCTGTGGATGCGTTATCAGGTAGCCGGGCCTAGCGCTTCAAGAGAATGTTTTGACTAACATGATTTAGTGTGTTCTTTTTCCAATGCCTTTTTCTCATTAGACAGCCGACGACAAATTTTCACGTAGGCAGATCAACTCCTGTGCTTTTCGGGAGAAGAATTTTGCGATGAAACATGAGTTCTAATTATGCCATTTCACATCATAATGGCGGTCGCCCAGAATGGGATTCGAACTCTCACAGATTTTGATACATTATCGGTATTCTTAATACTTTTATTAAGAAGCGTCATAATTTTTTTGTCAAAAATAATGGTGGTCACCTCTTCAAATACCCCAGAGCTGGGCCGGATTTTGTTAAAATGACCGCAACTAAACTAATTCAGAGTTGGGGAATAGGCTAGAAATTTCAGAAAATAGAAAGGTTTTCCATCTTCAGAAACCAACTCTTCAGTTTAATTTTCATTTCCAGGATTAAAGATAGCTGTTCAACTTATTTTTCTTTTTCCTTCAATTCAAAATGTTACTTAGCGTTTCACGTTCCCTAACTTGCGGTATAGGCCATGCTGTCTCACACCTTATAAGGTGACACAGCAAATAGGAAAGGCTAGATTACTAGAACGTGCTCCGTCTATACCTACAATCAATTGCACAAAATGGACAATATAGATATATTTGATACTAACAATAAGCGGTTTAAAAAAGCATCTGTGATGAAAATTTGAAAACTTTTAAATTGTAATTATTAAAATATGCTCCATGTTTTCTTTAATTGAATCATTCTGATATATATATTCCTCCAAGACTATTATATTATTATATATGTTTTATATGTTCCCTTGTGTAATTGTCATATTGTTTGCGTTTCTGTGTTATTTTGTGTATTTTTAGTTATAGTATTAGTTTAATTATTTTGAATAGCCTATTACTTTAAATATTTAATATTAGCATTGTAATATACGAGAGAATATTGTAATTGCGCATTACCCTGTAATACTCTTAGCAATAAATAAATAAATAAATAAATCACTACGAGTGTAATAGTTAATTGCTTGCATTTTAGTTTTACAGCCATTTTTTAATATCTTTACCATTAATTCATTGTGTATTCCTTAAGCTGGTTGTGAAAATGTTAGAAAAAAAGTTTGTTCAAATAAAGTATTGGTCAGTGGTTTTAGTTGCACTAAACTGGAGCTCACAGGCCCCTACTATTGTATTTTAGAATAAATGTAAGTTTGAAATAAAAATGAAATTTTACAGTTCTGTGATCTTGCTGGTGAACTTATAGACTAAACCTGGAAAGAAAAAATAAATTTGTTTTTAAAAGAGGAATGTCTTTAATTCATGCCGAATACTAAATATTCTAATTCAAATGGACTGTGAACATATACATAGGCAGGTACTCCTCACATGAGGTTTATGCAATATTCCACTTATGTACAGAACCGTAATAATAGCCTATATTTTATCATAGATGCGGTATTATGCTCTTGTGTGTAGCGTTTATAGCACCCACTGACTTTCTGGTGATTCTGCTGGTGATTCGTGGGGTGGAAATAATCGATTTTCAAACTATTGTCCCAGGGAATCGTATATGGTTTTGACAGTTCTCTAGAGAGCAGTAAGACGATTTTATTTTAAATTGAAATCTATGTTTAACATTCCATTGACTTTTTTCCCGTACTATCCTTTAGGCCTGTGGGTTCTTTATTCCTGCACATTTTCGTGATTTTTTATGTGCTTTTTCACAATTGCTCTTGGGGATAGTTTTCAACCGGCACCCTAGACACGATAGAAGATCTCAGTAGTATTGCCCTACTGACGTTTTTATTACAATAGCCAGGAACTACAATTTTATATGAAATGCGGACCATAGTGGGGACTATAGTGAATCGCTTAGCAGGCGATGTCAGCAAAAGGAAGTGGTCACCTATCCAAGCTGAGTTCTTTGTTAGCGTTTGTTCCGACTCTTTGAGAAACTTGGTAGTGAATGATCACTGGTCCACAGTTTTGCCGTTTATGATTAAGCTCTTTGGACTGGCCTTCATTTTCTTTTACTATTTACCTTTATACTGTCTAGTGAGATAACGAACTCTGAATATTTATCTTGGTAGGAGAAAGCTTTAAGTACTACTAAACACTAAGCTGCTTCGTCCACGAAAGCCATCACTAACGGCCGTGGGTGCCCTTATCCTGCCATCTGCTCATGTCATATGCCTTTATCGGATGGTATTCTAGACATTTCAGTAAGGCAGCAACATGGAATTTTGAATTTAGTTTAGTACAGCAGTATTTTAGGATAAAGGCCTCTGAAACTTAGATTCGAACCCTTGACATTGAAATATTCTCATGTAATGTTCAACAGGAACAATATTCTGTGGTTGCATGAAAACGGTCTAGATTTTAAATATTACTGTACAATAAGAGTAGGAACCCGGTCGCAAATAACTTAATTAGCTGCAGTATAATGTATATGTCAATATTATCTTCCAGTGAGGTAGATTAAGAAGGATAATCATTTATAGCAGAGAGATTCCTTCTATCGCTTTGAGTCGAACTATGGTTGCTCAGTTGGTAAAGCATCGGCACGGAAAGCTCAAGGTCGTGGGTTCGAATCCTAGAGTCAAAGTAATCTTTTTATTAAAATAATCTCATGTAACGTTCAATAGAAACAATGAACTTATTCTGTGGTTGCATGAAAACATATCTAATCTCCACTGATGCTGTTCCTGACTGGTACAAAACGAAATTATTAAATTAAATGTAATGTTTATTATGAGCAAGACAATGCATTGTTAAAATCCTGTGACCTGTCACCACAGACTGTACCGAGCGCTAAATCCCTTTATGAGTGGGTTAACAATATTTGCAATAATAAATGTGTTATACCACGCGTACGTGCGTATATATTGAAGTCTTGCTCCGATGCCGAGCATTTGCAAATGTTGTCAATCTTAATTGGACAAGGGGTTATTGTGATGTTAATGTGAACTGACAGTCTCATCGATTAGTGATTTTAGGTAAATATTTCGTGATCAGCAATACACACCACCCCGATTCAGTGATAAACAACAACACTCGATATCCGTGGGGCATCGAAATCTCTGATAGCTTTATCTTGTTTTACGATATAATACTAATTAACATGTTTAATCAAGCGCGTATTTTTGTACAAGAGCATCAGCAAATCCTCTAGGCTTACAATGAACATCATTCCATTCGGCATTGTTCAATATTTACAAACGAATTCATGTTTATTCTTAGTTATTTTTTCTGTAACGGACAGTTGTAATTGGTAATTATATGAGTACGAACAAGGAAACATTTTAACGGAGCTCGGAGAAAATACAGTGTGTGCTAGAAACACCTTCATACCTTGAAGTTCTATTACTCCGTACGATTTATTATTTAAATTATATCCGATATCAGTGTTTTATTACTTAAATCGCCCCTTCATGTGTGACCGTGCCAGGGAAATCAGACTATAATAATAATAATAATAATAATAATAATAATAATAATAATAATAATAATAATTTTATTACATTTGTAGCTATACATTGTATAGCTTGTCAATATTATTTAGAACAATTAAGGTTACAGTGACTGCAGTTAATCATTTATGTAAAAAAATTCCTTAAATGAGCAAAATGTCTTCTCATACAAATACTCTTTAAGTTTACGTTTAAAACACCTGAGATTTTCCACATTTAAAATACTGGCTGATAATTATTTATAACTTGATTAACAAACTGGTGATTTAGTGTATCTAAAAGTTCGATATTTAAAAATATGTATAACGTCTTTGATTCTTGTGTTGTGCTCATGTAATTCTGAAATAAAGATGAACATATCTTTTTTATTAAAATAAAATAAAATTCCTTGTATATTAAAATTCCAGTTACTGTTAAAATCTTGCTATTTTTTAAAAGCATTCTTATAATTCGGAAAACAAAGTTCCTCGTAACAGGGCCAGGGTGTAAAATGTCGATTTTTATATTTTGACGCTGTCTATTGGTTACGTTTTTGTACTGCATTCTCTGAACTCAATGAACAGAATAGACAGTATTGCCAGCCATGAAATTTTAGTGTGAAAAATGGTCTGCAATTTTAGAAACCACAGACTGTAGCGCAATGGAAATTTAACATGGTGCCCAATGTTTTCTTTGTTACTTTTCATTACAGAAACATAAAAGACGGGCAACATAAGCAAATGTTATGCTGTAGTAATGTAGTTGGACATTCTGTTAGTGTTCGCAGACTTTGAGCAGTATTACAGACTATTACAGACTATTACAGCAGACTGTGAAACCGATGTTTCAAACATGGAAATGTTCCTTACATTTGGAGATCAATTGCCATTAATTATATATTTTTAACAATAAAATTTGAAAGATCATAAAAATATCAAGTTTTGAGCTAAACGTATAATTTATTTTCTAGAATGCTCAGAATTTTATGCTGATGTTGAATCCATTCAAATAAAAAATATGTTTCTGAATTATAGTGGGGTATCCCTTGGCAGGGTCACATATACTGGTTTACACTAGGTTCAACTTCCACTGGGCAGCGTGCACGGAGCAATGTTTGTGCTCAGCAGACCATTCCATAGAATAACGGTCTAATCTCTAGGTATTATATAACCACGGGACCTAAACTTGTTCTAAATGACATAAAATATGCACATTTTGTATTCTCGTTGTAATAACAAAGTTACAGCAATAAAATCACGTATAGTAATTTAAACATAAAATTTATTTTCTAACGAATAATAATAATAATAATAATAATAATAATAATAATAATAATAATAATAATAATATTAATAATAATAATAATTGAAAACAGAATTTTTTCTATTATTTCTTCAGTTATTTTCTATGTTCAGCAGGGACCTACAGTTTAACCCTGGAATACGGAAAATGGTGAATATCCATAAGCTTCACATAACCCGAATATTATTAGAGATGAAGTTAGTGATTAATCTAACTAAGTCTGTTCTGGGCCGGTATTGTTTGCCCATAATCACTTTGAAAATGGTTTCACCAATGCTTTCTTCAGAAGAGTCTTCCACGTGCTTTTAGTTAATTGGAAATGTAGTTGTGTACTCTCTGTGATAAACTACT
The DNA here is from genome assembly GCA_964059195.1 of Ectobius pallidus. Taxonomy (NCBI): domain Eukaryota; kingdom Metazoa; phylum Arthropoda; class Insecta; order Blattodea; family Ectobiidae; genus Ectobius; species Ectobius pallidus. The sequence continues at coordinate 44,260,264 of CAXKWD010000004.1, read as the reverse complement.
ATCATTGCTTCCAACCGGGTTAAAATATGGTTTGCTTCCGAGCTTTCGGCTGCTGTCAGCTCTGCAGCCATCTTCTGGGAGAGAAGTGCGCTAGTTCTGTGTCTGGCTCCTTTTTATAGATGGTGGAGTTTGCAGAGAGCGACCAATCGGAGCACAGGAAATCCCGGGGTGAAAAGCAGGAATGCTATTGGTTGGTGTTGAAGTTGGTCCTGATTTGGCCCGTTCCTGTAGAATTCTGATTGCTGGGTTCCAGGCTTGGCTGAGTTCTAGCCCGTTATCCCTGTTGTAATTATTGGGGTGTAGCTTTATTTCCAGAGCTTCGGCCACGACCCGGCCCCAGTAGGTAGGTTGATTGCCCAGGTTTCTCACCCCTTGGAAGTTGATGTGGTGGTCATGGTCGTACATGTGTTGCGCTACCGCCGACTTTTCCGGGTAACCCAACCGGATGCAGCGTTTATGTTCATTGCACCTGGCCTCAATGGTGCGGCCTGTTTGCCCTATATAGACGGCTCCACATTGGCACGGGACTTCGTAGATCCCCGGAGTCCGCAATCCTAGAGAGTCTTTCACAGGGCGAACCCATTGTCTCACTTTGGGTGGTGGCATATGTATGGTCTTGATGTTGTGTTTGTGGAGCAGTCTGGCTATCTTGTTGGAGACTGGAGGCATGTACGGAATGAAAGCCAGTTTTGGTCCGGTTTCCGACGATGTGGGGGGCTGGCGATCAGTCTTCCTCAGGGCCCATGCGATGTCCTTGTGACCGTAGCCATTCTGCCGGAAGGTATTCCGGAGATGTTGTATCTCTGTTGTTAGACTGTCGGCATCCGAGATGGATCTGGCTCTATGTACCAACGTTTTTAGAATGCCTCTCTTCTGCGCCGGGTGGTGGTGGCTACTGGCATTTAGATACAAATCTGTGTGGGTGGGTTTTCTGTACACTTTATGGGCTAAACTGCCATCAGCTTTTCTGCAGATTAGAATATCAAGGAACGGCAAGCACCCGTCTTTCTCTATTTCCATGGTGAACTTGATATTACTATGGATGCTGTTTAGAAGGCCCAAAAAGTCATTTAGTCTCTCGATGCCATGCTGCCAGACCACAAAAGTGTCGTCAACATATCTGTAGAAATATTTGGGACTGTAATCGGTCCTTTTCAGGGCCAGATGTTCAAAATGTTCCATGTAAAAATTCGCAATTGCCGGTGAGAGAGGAGAGCCCATCGCCACGCCGTCTTGCTGTTCATAGAACTGCCCATCATACAGGAAATATGTAGACGTCAACACATGCTTGAAAAGTGCTATGACATCCGGAGTAAAATTGCTCTCTAGAAGTTGTAGTGCATCCTTCAGTGGGACTCTTGTGAACAAAGACACTACATCAAAGCTCACTAGTATATCTTGAGGGTCCAGTTTGATGTTGTGGATGTTCTTTACAAACTCCGTAGAGTTTTTGACGTGGTGCTCACAAGTCCCAACTACGGGTTGAAGTAATGTGGTGAGGTGCTTCGCCAAGGTATAGGTGGGAGACCCAATGGCACTAACGATAGGGCGTAACGGGACGTCGGTCTTGTGGATCTTGGGCAGGCCATAAAGTCTGGGTGGGACCGAGGAGCGAGGAATAAGGCTTTTAACAATATCGGTTGGGAGTTTGGAGCGTTTAAGTAGTGTTCTGGTTCGGTTCTCTATTCTGGATGTTGGGTCTTTATCAAGCTTTCTATAAGACGGATCACTCAAGAGGTTTGACACTTTGTCCTTGTACGTCGTTGAGTCTAGTACCACAGCAGCATTACCTTTATCCGCAGGCAGCACAACTAGGTCCTTGTCTGCTCTTAGGACCCGCAGTGCGTTATGTTCTTCTTTATTCAGATTCGACTTGAAATCGGTCCTTTTCAGGGCCAGACATGTTTCCCTGCGGATTTCCTCGGCTCCATCAGGCGGAAGATCACGTATGGCCTGCTCTACCCCGCAAATGATGTCCTTGATGGGAACGGCTCTAGGTGTTGGAGCGAAGTTCAGTCCTTTTGCCAGGACCGAGTTTGTGGCTGCGTCCAGAGGCTTGCTGGAAAGATTGACTACCACCCGGTTCGCATCCATCGGTGTGGTCGAAACTTGAGAAGAGCTGAGTCGGTCGAACTTTCCCATCTGTCTGCAGGTAACCTTCCTGGTGTGACGTTGTACTAGGGCCCTGATCGAGTTGTCAATCCAATTCCAATCCTCCGATTGAATGGTCTGGCCTAGACTGATGTGGCATTCAAGTAATAGTCGGGATATCTGATCAAGGGATCGTCGTGTGGAGTGGATCCTCTCTCTAACTAGTGCATGGCTGGTGCGTTTGAAAAGGCGGCGAGCCGCAGGTGTTTGCACCGGGTGGTTGATCTCGGCGAACTTAGGAACCACGTTCTTGTCTCGGCATCTGGTGAGGAAGGTGAGGAACGGGCCAAATCAGGACCAACTTCAACACCAACCAATAGCATTCCTGCTTTTCACCCCGGGATTTCCTGTGCTCCGATTGGTCGCTCTCTGCAAACTCCACCATCTATAAAAAGGAGCCAGACACAGAACTAGCGCACTTCTCTCCCAGAAGATGGCTGCAGAGCTGACAGCAGCCGAAAGCTCGGAAGCAAACCATATTTTAACCCGGTTGGAAGCCCGAGAGACCATTATATATAACCAACGCCGGGAAAGTCTCAAGTCTTTTATTTTACTATCATTGCATTAGAACAAGTTATCAGTATTACTTATAAATTTTACACGAATGAGAAGTGTCAAAAGCTACTCAAAGCAGAACAATTCTTAGGTTCATTTAGCATGTAGCGTGATCAGAGAACTGGATTCATAATTATTTGATAAACAGGGTTTTGGAATTTTATTCATTTATAGAAAAAGAAAAAGGCGAAAGTCAACGTACAAGGAATGACCAGTAAATATAATTCTATTTATAGCAGTAATGACATTATGTTCCCAATAGCTCTTCGCTCCCCAATCCGCGGTAGGATTAGTGCAGATAATATAGTCACTTAGAAATTCCCATCACTGTAGATTTCAACATACGCTTGAAAATCAGTGAAACCGAGCGAGGTGGCCGAGATGGTAACGTCTTGGACTCGCATTCGGGAGGTCCCAGGTTTAAATCCCGTGGCCTGCCAATTTTACATGGATTGTTTCATGCTTTCCCCAGTCGCAAAGGCAAATGCCGAATTAGACATTTACGTGCCATGAATCATCCTCACTATTTCATCCTGTATATTACTCATTTAAATTACTGTCAGTTGAAATTTATTCCATAAAATACACCAACAATAGAAACAATTGACAAGAAATAGTTCCATGGTCTACCCTATTGTCGGCAGGCGGTGCTCCAAAGAAAGGAATTCTGCAGCATTTTCTGTCGACTGTGTATTGCGGGTTTTCTAGTCGTTGTGGGCAGGCGGAGCTGCAAACGCAATCAAGGAATAGGAGCATTTTCTGTCATCTGTGTAATGCGGGTTTTCTAGTCATTTGTAGCAGGCGGTGCTGCAAAGATAATCAACAAAGGAATTCTGAAGCATTTTCTGTCGACTGTGTATTGCGGGTTTTCTAGTCGTTAGTAGCAGGCGGTGCTGCAAACATTAGCAATCATGGAATTCTTAAAACATTGACGGATCCGGGGAAGGGCTGTGGGGGCTGCAGCCCCCTTTGGTTCTGCAGCAACCCAAATCTTAACTCTATACGTTACTTTCGTTTTCAAACTGACAAGCTAATAAGTAGAGCAAGCCACATTATGCTTTACTTTTCTTATAATTATGCTTTATATTTTTAATAGTTATGCTTTATTATGCCTATTTTTCGTAATCTTATTTCTTTCATACAAAAAACTTTTGTGTCTAAAATGATATTTTAGTGACAGTAAAATAAGTTTGTGTTACAAAAATAATACTTAATTATACAAGAACACGTCGGCTGCGGTGGTCTAGAGGTAGCGTGCCCGTGCCCACCTCTAGATACGAAGGTCGCGGGATCAAACCCGGCCGCAGTCGATGGGGTTTTCAGGACGTAAAAATCCTGGACGCCGAGTCCTCCGGGAGGGACTTTAAGCTGGGGGGCCCGTGTCGTAGATTTACGGCACGTAAAAAAACTACAAGCCTAAATTAGAGCCTCTGGACAAAATTTACCGGCTCTTTCACGTCCAAGTAATACCTTAGTTTCCCGAGGGGGGTTGAGAGGCGATGGGCTTACCACCTGTCCCTCTGCCCCCTCTAGGAAAATAAGCGTAACAAAAATTCACATAGGTACAGAAACCTCCACTTGGAGGTCCTACGCCCCAACATGGGAGCATAGGATTAGGGACAGAGATACATAGGCGTAACCAGGCCGACCATATGGGGGGTTATAATATCCGCGGGGTCTGGGGGTATGGAGAGAGGGGGGTCCGGGGGTCCTCCCCCGGAAAATTTTAAAAATTAAGACGCAAAATAACGAGTTTTAAGCTTCCCACGCTTTATACTTGCATTAAGTAATTTATGGGCAGACTTTAAAAAATTATACAATTTTCCTTTTTTTTAATCAATGGGGGGGGGGGGTTCAAACCCCCAAAACCCCCCCTCGGTACGCCTATGCGGAGATATGAATATGAATATAACCTAATAGTTTCTATTACAGCAATGCTAAAATACAGCCACATCCATTAACTATTCATAGGGATTTCTACATTTATAGCATTAAAGTAGCAAAATGTCATTTTATTTTTCATGACACATTATGAGTATTAATGTTAACTATTTCTGATGTGATGTAATATTTAATAGCATTAGGCCTATTCTTGGTATAAAATTATACAAATGAATGTCAATCTCCAAACACGAGCTTGATAATTCCTCTCTATCAACATCATACTTTATTTTACTTCGTTTACTTTCAGTTAGTGCTGGACATAAATTAATATTAATTTGCATATTCTATTTGCCCTCTTCGTTTATTGTTTGTTGGTTTGTGAAACTGGTCATAAAAGTAACGAGATTAATACTTGTGTAATTTTTTCCAGCAATAAATACTGTACGGTAATTTAGAATCGAAATTAATAAGGGGAAAAAGTATGTTTCGATAGTGTGTTAAACGTTTGGAAAGTCATATTGGAAAGACACCAACGTAAGGCAGGGTAATCTAATTGCAAGCTGAAGGCGTTATATCCACTTGAAGAGAATCCACCAGTCCATTCACGTCGAAGCCACTACTCACCTGAGGCCACCACAAACAAAGTACTCCGCAGTGTGAATAACAATGAAAAGAACTGAGGACCAGATGCCGGAGCTCAGATTTTTCAATGGGCGTATATCTTGTAAAGTACTTCAGGGTAAATCACTTCTTACCATAAATAAGCAACGCAAGACTGATTTTCAATCTGTACAAAAAAAGAAGTGTGTCTCAAGAAGTAAATAAAAGAAGTTAAAGCTGTTACCAGTAAAATTCGTTATAGAGCACTGTAAGAATTTGTTTCCATATCCTTAGACGGAAAAAAGTCCAGAAGGACAATTGATTTTTGTTAGTGGATCAAACAATATCATTTGTTTTAACAGTGTAGCCTATAAACTACGACCTACAAATGAATAAATATTACTAAATTCAAATCCTTTGGATAGAGAAATATTTGATGCGTTTTAATTTTTAATGTGATTTGTAAATTTATACTTCTTCCCGAGCCTACATTATAATTTGTGGGTCTTATTCTCCGCACTACTGCCTGTGGTAGCTCCTGCGTTACTAGAAATTAAGTACGCTATGATAGGGCTGATAGCAGCCACAATAACCTGGGGATAGACGGCTTGTACGAGTATCTACAAGTCTGTATGCTGCAAGGTTTATAGCCTGTGCAAAAACTTCCATTGTTGCATACTTTCGTAGTTTTTGGTGTTTAAAAGTAAGATGCGATGAAGCCAACACTCCAAGACACATTTAGCAGCCAGAGTACATAGTTTTGTCTGTTACCGAAATTTGATCTTTTATGCTTTAAGGATCTCGAATGCAATAACCTATCTGGTGCAGTTACCTCTTTTAAAATCCATTTTTTATGTTATGTTATTGGGAATATTGAATACGTACAATAGTTTTCATTTGTAACATAGATCAATTACGAACAACATATCATAACAAAACTTTTAAAGACTACATGTGCCTATAGCTATATTTAAATTAAAACTATCGTTAATGTTTCTGTAATACGAACAAAATTTTAGGGACAGCAGTAAGTCCAGTAAATTTTCATAACTCAAAAGTGGGATTAAGTACAATGTACCGTAAACCGATATCATGCACCGACAGAAACAGGATAAAAGGACTTATCTCGATTTAAATTCTTTCACGATCACAATATTTTCCCTATATGCGAGAAATTAAAACTGAAACCTATTTACGAAAGTATGAGGTTTATGCTTGAAAAGTTACCAAAAAATCTCAGATATTTATTTATTTATTAAATCTCCAAATACAAGAGTCCTATTTTACCTAGGTATGCTAGGGCTATAGTTTCAGAATAAGTTGGTTATAATTATGACATGCAGAAAATTTTAAATTGTGGCAGTAAACAATAAACAAAAGTGAACATAAACACAAAACATTACAAAGTTACATTTAAAAAAGTTCTCAGATATTGACCTTCACAAATAGGCCAACAAAACCTTATTAGATTGTAGATACGTGATTAGGTCATGCTCAAAGAAGATGTAGAAGTTGTAACTGAGTCAGGGAAAACGTACATTGGTAGCAATTCCATTCACATTGCAAAGCTATCTTTAACTCTACTGCTTCCTAAGAGTGTAGTACTGTGCAGTGTTAACTGAAATTTATTTTTGAATGGGCAAATCCCATCAGGTTTACAGCAGGAGCGCTATTACCAGGCAAGGTGGATGCGAGGGGAATTCATAAGGGAGCCAGTGGCCGCTTTAATCTCAGCGATACAATAAGCAGTAAAACTTTTAATCCACACCGACATACGTGCTCTTTCCCTCTGTGGCCCACTTCAACAGGAAACAATAACTCGCAGGGTACATTCACTGCTGTGTCGGCGCTCCCTTGGTCGAGTTTTAGAAGCCAAATGTGCTTTGAAGTAAAATTGTTACAAAGATAACTTTTAAGTAGCAAATGATGCTAGTAAATAATTCTGCATTTTACGAATCACTTTTAGCTTCGTTCATAGATGCCACCGTATGCATTAGGCCTACTTACTTACCTACAATGGCAATAGACAACTCGTAAGCAAGCTAAAGAAATATTATCTACCTTATGGAACCCGGAGGTCCATTGCCTCGCTTAGATGAGATCGACATTCAACCCCATTCTGTGCTAACTCCATCCAACAATCCCTCGAAAATCTTACTTCCCTTAAAGCTATTATAATATTCTCCAACCTACCTCTAGGTCTTCCAAGTGGTATTTTCCCTTCGTGTCTCCCATTCAATATTTTTTATATATGTCTTTCCTCCCCCATGCGCTCAACATGTCCAGCCCAATTCACCCACCGTGATTCAATTACTCTTATTATATTTGGTGAAGATTACAGGTTATGAAGTTTGTCATTGTGCAGTTTTCTCCAGTCTCCGTTTTCATCTCTCTTAGTTCCGAATATTTTCCTAAGCACCCTGTTTTCGAACTCTCTACGATTACGTTCTTCCCGAAGAGTAAGCGACCATGTCTCACATTCACATAATACAACCGGCATGATCATTGCTTATGGATTTTTATTTTTAGATTCCTGGACAGAAAACGAGGAAATAAAAGTTTCTGAATTCCATAAAAAGAAATATTTCCTGATTTTAGTCTACACTTCACTTCTGCCTTAATATTCTTTGTATCTGTAATCATTGCTCCCAGATATTTGAATTTCTCCACTTGTTGGAATGCTTTATCAGCTATTCTAATAGGCTATTTTGTTGCGCATTATTTTGACGTTTCATGACCAAATCCTTACTTTTCTGTTTTTATTTCCAAATTAACATTTCAATAATCCAACCACATGCATTACACAATGTTTAAGTGATTTAAGTTCAGCGCGTTGCAAAATATGGCTTTTGAGTTCTGGTGGGATTAATAAACAATTCATATTCTCTTAAAATTTCTTTCATAAAATGATATTAAGGAAACAAGGCACTCTGACTATTCGGTGTCTGGATATTTAGACCCTACTAACTTTAAGTGACTATTAACAAAAAACAAAACAAAAAACTATACAGAGTATTTATTTCAAATTTTTGCAATTTAGTCTGGACTTTTGGAATTATATTGCTTATTATTAATTATAGTGGCCTCATTGGGTGAAATTAATCTTGTGAAAAGAACGGGAAAGTTTATGTGCCATGGTTTCTAAAACCACTTTAATTAGGGACTTAAAAATTCCAAAGAATATTCTCCGAGCATTAACTTCTGGGGTATAATAATAAATATATCTTCATTTGATCATTGGATATGCTAAAAAATTACGTAGGCTAGTATAAAATCTAACGATTTTCTGACTTACATTAATTCATTCCAGGATCATATGATTATGATAATGGTTATCATCATCGTTCACTCTCTTTTTTTACTTTCATATTGCCTTCTCATAGTCATAGCACCTTTGTACTCGCCTGAGCAGCTCAGTGGTGGATGAAGGTCTTCTCGATCATTTGAAATGCTTTCTCTAATTTAAAAATATGAAAATTTCATTCAAATGTATTGTCATTTGGTAAAAAAAATTCGTAACACTATAAAAGTAGAATATTATAGGAGAAAAATTCCTCTGATACTGGGATTTGAACCCAGGACCTTTGGATATCCGGGCCAATGCTCTACCAACTGAGCTAAGCCTACAATGTTCTCATGTAATGTCCAACACAGACAATAATCTGTGGTTCATAAATTCAAAATTGTATATTTATTCATAAATGCTTGTATATATGTGTGTATATGTATGTATATATATAGGCCTATGTAAAAGTAGTAGTCGTGAATAAATCTAGAATAATGTTTGACGCATAAATCAATAATTATTCCTTAATAAAATTAAAGACCATTAAATAATGACTACATTTAATTTTATGTAAAATTAACATTTGAGAATGCAATTTGGTTACACTAAAGCCATACACTTTAATTGGAAGAGCTTCACGTATATAATATAAAGCCAATAATATAAACAGCGCTTTAAATTGTTCCACGGTCTGTTGGGTTTGCCACTGAATCCTAATGTGGGAGCTTTAAACATTCCGCTCAATATAATGATGAGAATAAATAACCTAATTAAAAATAAAGCATTAAACATCCTACCATTTGCACACGTTTTATACAGCGGTTTGGGGCATTATAAAGACAGAGTCCGGCCATACAAAACCTCACATAAAAACCTCATTCCAACTGTGTTAAAAAAAAAATTGTGTTGGGAAGGCGTCATTGAATGAAATTTGATGCTTCAGTTCTATTCACCATTACCGTAACATCTCCCACCAGAACACAGCTCAAAATACAACATCATGACTTTTTAATTTTAATTTTCCCTTCTCTGTAATGAAACTACCCACATTTACAACCCCCTTCCTTTCCTCTTCACTTCCTACGCCAGGGTCGTCCAAACCGTTCTATGTATATGACTAGTAACTGTGTAAGTAGGCCTAATTAATTCCAGCCATGTGACTTGCACAGTATAAGCCAAGAATTGGTTGAAAAAAGAGAACTTATCAAACATAGAAAATACAACTAGTTCCTTTTACATTAACGACTGGTAATAAGTTATGCAACAATTAAGCAAATTCAATCTATGTTTAAACCTTCATCGACAATCCTGAATCCTCCACCGAGATCTTCTTTATCTGACGTCAATTCCACAATTCGCAAATATTACATTAGACATCATGAAAAATTTACCGAAGATCCTAATATCTTTTGCAGATCACCAATCAGCATCTAGACAACAAAGGCAACTAAAACGTAAGATAAACACTGATTTGTTAAACAACTAGATATATTGCTGGGGTCTTCCACTAGGAAGCAACGTCGGAACAAGTTTCGTGTTATGTATTGTTTTATAATTATCATAATTTAATGCATTTTTATGCAGTGAAATTGTCGGTAAATTATTATTTTTTTAAATGTTTTTGCAGTGAAACTTCTTTAATGGCGGTACAATCAACTCAATGATTAGGAGTAATCAAAGGAAATTTTTCAGTCCTAGTACGAGGACCTGCAAATGGGAATAATAGTAGTAGTAGTAGTAGTAGTAATAATAATGATAATAATAATAATAATAATAATAATAATAATAATAATACTTACTTGCTCAATGGCAATAGATAATTCCTAAGCTATCTAAAGGTATATTTTCTATTTTATGGAACCCGGAGGTTCTTTACCGCGCAAAAAAATCCAACAATAAAAAAATCAAAGATTCAAAATTAAAAAAATCCAAAATTCCAAAATTAAAAAATCAAAGATCCAAAATTAAAAAGTCCAAAAATCCACAATTTAAAAAATAAAAAAATCCGAAATTAAAAAAACAAAATTTACAAAATTTAAAAAATTTAAAAAACAAAATTCAAAATTAAAAAACCAAAAATCAAAAATTTATAAATAATAAAATTCAAAATTTAAAAATCCAAAAATTCAAAATTTAAAAAATCCAAAATTATAAATTCAAAGATCCAAAATTTAGAAAATCCAAAATCCACTATTATAAAAGTCAAAAACCCAATATTAAAAAGTCCAATAATGCAAAATTGAATGAAATTCAATAATAAAAAATTGAAATAATTAAAATTAAAACAAGTTTCACTTCTGTCGCGTGGCGTTCCACGCACACTTTCCCCCCCCCCCACGAGAGTTAACGAACTAATCGACACATTTGCGAGGGCGAAGCGCGAGTGAATTTGTCTGATGACACTCGTAATTTCGAGTGGAATTTATTAAGAATAGTACAAGAATTAAACTTATCAGAATATATAAATAATAATTACTTTCATACTTTCGTTCCTGTAAATTGCGTCAACTTTCAGATCACGGAATACTAAAAGAATGAACAGTTGAATGTGTTACCCGATACTAACCAATGCTACCAACAGTGGGAATGAGAAATATTGGACGTAATTAAGATATGCTAAAATAAAAACAGAATAAAACCACACGAACTGGCTTACACCGAATCAAAATTGTGTTTTTAATCAATGCACTTTTAAATTGTTTCAATTTCCAAATAAGTTAGGCCTATGTTGAATAAAATAATGTTCTTTTGCCCTTTTTACCTGCAGCAATACAGATATGTGACGTATTAATAACTGCAAATTTATATCTTGACGTATCCAGAAACGAGCTAGCGTTTTATCAAATGAAATCGTATCCTTACGAGCCTTGCAATCACATTATAAGGTAAACGACCGCGATTGGTCAATATCTGGAGCATACTAAACGGTATTGATAAATATCAAATATGAAACTGATGAAACTCGTAAACTGGAGTTGGATTTATTAAGATTATTCCATGAACAAAAATGTAACGGATTATAAAATAATAATTATTTTCGTGCTTTGTTAGATAAGAACGAAACTAACAGCTGCGAGATCGCGGTATACTATGTATCGACCATCATAGGCGTAACCAGGCCGACCATATGGGGGGGGGTTATAACATCCGTGGGGTCTGGGGGTATGGAATACCCCCCAGGGAGAGGGGGGTCCTGGGTCCTCCCCAGGAAAATTTTAAAAATTAAGATGCAAAATAACGAGTTTTAAGCTTCCGGGGGTCGTCCTCCGGAAAATTTTAAAAATTAAGACGCAAAATAACGAGTTTTAAGCTTCCGGGGTCCTCCCCCGGAAAATTTTATAAATTAAGACGCAAAATAACGAGTTTTAAGCTTACCTCGCTTTATACTTGTATTAAGTAATTTGTGGGCAGACTTAAAAAAATTATGCAATTTTCCTTTTTTTAATCAATGGGGGGGGGGGGTTCAAACCCCCAAAACCCCCCCTCGGTACGCGTATGTCGACCATCCATGAATCGATTCGAGTTACCATGTTGAGACCAATGCCACCAATGGTGCATATAAGACATAGTTGACCTAATTCAGGTAAGCTAACAGCAGAACAAAATAAAAGCACAAGAACTGGCTTGCACCGAATCGAAATTTTGCTTTTAATCAATGTACATTTATATTATTTCAATTTCCAAACAAGTTATTTTTTACGAAAATGTAACGGATCACTGTGCTGAATGGCAGCATGTGAAGTATTAATCACCGCACGTTGATGCCTTACGTGTCCGTAACGAGCTGACTTTTATCAGATAAAATCGCATCCCCATATTAATAGGAAGCATTTTATAAGATAAACGATCGTGATTGGTCTATATCCGAGGAATTGCTCGACGTTAGTGGTTCAGTATCAAACGTACAGCGTATGAGTGGAATAATCAGAAAAAAATAATGATGAAAAACATTATATCAATTTTCAGCATAATTAATTCGTCTTACAAATATTTTTCTATAACAATTTATGCCTTTAGATATTACGATGACAAAATGAATACCATGCGAAAAAGAACGTACCGATTCTGTCTAATTATTATTAAGGCAAGTCAGATAAAATAATACCCGAGGAAGTTTGCATATGGCACACAAGAGGTATTTTGGTCGGCCCTGCTGTAAGCAATGGTTTGCTCTGCCTCACTCTCACGGTCTAACCCCTCTCCATCCCCCACTTCGGTTTAAAACAGCCCTTAATTCTAGGCCGCCAACACTACATGAGATTTGATGACCCAGTGGCGCACTCCTGGAACTTCCCCTCCCCCCCACCCGGTCTGCATAACCACGCCGTCAGTTTCGCTTTAATTAAAAAGTTCATCGCAGAGGCCGGCCCGGTTGTCTGCATCCGTGTGACGTCACACAACATTGCATTGGAGAAGGCGTGAATGCAGAGGAAGTTCGTTAAACAGGATCCGTTAATTACTAATTTGCCTTTAATGAGACAAGATAAAAATTATCAAGCTAAGAACGAGCAGGTGTAATGTTTGTTATGTGCCATGCAATAATGTAAGCCTGATTAATGGGTTAATCTAAGCTCTGGCGTCGAGTCTAGAATTTTCGAAGTCGGGAATTCAAATTCCGGGACACCAGCCATATGACGATTTGACTTTTATAGTTTAAAGCCGTATGCGCGATTCGAAATTACAAGTCCTGTATGTAACTCCAAGCTTCCCTGTTTTTAGTTTTAAATGTTTCTTTTGCGTTAAAAGGTTGACCTTAACCTTAATGTTAAAGGATAATTTAACGGAAGTACAACAAAGACACGATATTCATTCATACAATACTAGGAACAAGCAGCACATCTACTTACCTTTTCACAGACTTTCCAAATCACTTATGAGCTTCGATGTGATGGGAATAAAAATGTACAACAGTTTACCTCTGGAACTTATACAGCTACCCTTCTCAAGATTTAAAAAGACTCTATACACCGTATTATGAAATAAAAGAATTTTTTAATGATAAAGACAAATTTGGAACGAACACTGCTATATTGTAATACAGTATATACAATCACTGTTTGTATTGTTGTTTTTATTGTCTTATGTTGTTTGTGTTGATATTATTTGTTTTTACGGTAATTTAACTTAGTTAGGATAGTGTATGTTTTCATTTTAGTTACTTGACCATTCATTTAATTAATTACTAATCATATATATTAACCTTGACATGTACATATTGTAGGAATTTTACTATTTTACAGTAACTTAATTTAACTAGGATAATGAAGGTTTCTAATTTTAGTATATACATAATTACCTCCCGATGAGGTCGTTGGAGTTTTTCAATTGGCTTAATCCTTCTGGTGGCACTATGGCCCTGAGGTCGACTCAGCCTCTAATAGAAATGAGTACCAGGAGCACTCCTGGGGTAAAGGCGGCCGGTGCGTAAGGCTGACAACCTTACCACCTTCACGTGCCGAATGTCCAAAATCTGGGAGCCTCAACCTCCTGGAACCCTCTGGGCCTCCATGGCCTGTATAGGGATCACTTTACTTTACTTTACTTTACATAATTTCCTAACTTCACCCTTTATATGTAAATGTTGTAAGGGTAAGCTTTTATTAATGCATATATTTATTACATTATTTATTATTAATTTGATTGTAAACTCTGTACACATATACATCGTGACGTTGTCTATAGCTCTGCTCAATGACAATAAAATTACATTATTATTATTATTATTCATTGTGTTGATGAGACTGCATTGAGACCGTCATCGTAGGTGAATATTTTTGTGGACTCTAGTAATCTACTTTCCGTACGGGAATTATGATGGAATATACACTTATGGATGGTTGAGTGAGAGAAAGGATAGATAAATGGTTGGACGGATGGATGGAATGACTGAAAGAATATTCTCAGAAATCATGAATAAAAATCTGTATTTTATATGGTACTGTACAATAATAGTGGTCTCCTAATCTCAACAGAAATTAACTCTTAAATGCGCGAGATTCAATTTCTTAAACAAAATACAACCCACGCCGAACTGCAACGAAAACAGATAACATAAAGATTATACCTACGGACTCGATTAGCCCATAGATTATTTCTTATACGTTATTCCGTAATTTTGCGTTTTATATGGGTAATATCGTGCAAAAATGTTTAATTAATTTCATAATGTCATACATTTCGATGATTTTAAATGAGGGGTTAAGGTTTTTAGAGATATGTTTCAGAATGTTTTCTGGAAATAATATAAAATCCTTTATATCTAAAAAAGTCAGAAGATATTTTTTATTAATAGAAAGTATTAATGTATGTATATATATATATACTATACTTATATTTAATAATATAAGTTACATACACATTTATAATAGTATAGGTTACAAAACTTTTGAATACATACCCTTATCCGATGGCCTAATATATTAATTGAAAGTCTGAAGAACGTAAATTTAATTATACTAAGTGTTTACTCGTAAAAATAGGCACTGGTGCAGGCATTTTACACAAATCATGGAAATGTTAGCAACCCGTTATCTCATAATTGTTACATAATACAGGTATGTACACGTGGAGAATGAAATATCAAGTCTTTTGAGAGGGAAATGTCTGTTGAGGTGAGGCTTTGAAATATTAATGGAGAAAGGAACAGAGTCACGGGGTATGTCGCAGTCCACGACTCTGCTAATTTAATCCTTCATTTGTACTCCGTAGCAATCTAGTTAAACCGTTGTACTCTAGAATTCCTGTCTACACCTCCCTGCCAGCTATTTTACATGGATTATGTCACTTTATATTACAATTCTGTCCTCAAATGTTAAAGGTGTAGAGTATAAATGACAACAGTTATTAGTGTTATTGTTATTGTTGTTTATATTATTTTGAATCGTAAATATTGTTCAACAGAAATCACTCTTTCTATGTAAAGTTTCAATTTACGGGCTGAGCCCTTAAAAAATAAAGCGCTAGCAGGTTGTAGAAGTTAGCCTATAGAGGTTATCCCCAGATGTCACTATCATTCTCTTCCTGTTTGTAAAAATTAATAATTACCGATTTCCTTCATTTTAACCCACTACAAATATTATTATGCACACTTCTACCATTATCGTTTATCTATTAATCATTTACAATTTTCAAAGTAATGTAAATAACTATTTCAACATTAAAGACTTGGCTCGTAAACTAAATGATTTTTTTACCAAGTTCTAATATAAGTCAAATAGTTTCGCTCAAAACATTCCTTACGACCTGCGTTTCCTCCCATTCATTCAAAGTCTGCAATTACCTATCATAGCGAAGGATATTTCCTGATTGGTTCGTTATTTGCCTATTCTCTAATTACAAGAAAAATATAAATTTCTTTACGAATAGATCACGATTTAGTATTTTCAGCAAATGTAGAAGCTATGTTTATTTGTTTCCATATTATATCATTTCTTTCCAAACAAGTTGTTCAAATCAAAAGAGCCTGAATTTCGCTGCATATGAAATTACCAAAAGGTTTCTTACTATTCTAAGCACAATCGATTCAAAATAACATAAAACGTCGTTCGATGTTATTCAAAACAACATAAAACGTCGTTCGATGTTATTCAAAACAACATAAATCGTCGTTCGATGTTAGACTTAACAGGCTCACGCGAATAAATAAACTCGCTATCCCTCGTTTTTTAACATCGTGCTCGCCTATGAAGTAAGTAACTATTATTGATATTATGTAAAAGCCAATTACTATTGGCAAAGAAATTAATGCAGACTTAATGATAGAGCGTCCAGCGACTTCCAGCATGATGCACGATTTTCAAAATCATACCGTTTATACCGTTTTAGTTTAAGACTTAAGATCATTCTAGAAGAACTACCGAAATAAACATTGCATCAAGAAAACAATATAGAAAAACAGAAAGTTGGTATGACACCCATTCAAAATTGGTGAAGTTAAAAAGAAGGTTCACCGTGTATCCGTTTATACAACATATTTCTATCAACCAAACAGCATCAGTGCATGGAGTAAGTGGCAATTGTGCGACACATTATGTAGGCCTACATAGTAGATAGAAGTCCCGCCAGGACAGAGAGGGGTGTGAAAAAATACCCTGGGAATCCTTCCTAGAGAACAGATCCATGTAGCCTACGTTATTTCATTAAGGAATGTGATGAGTAGTAGTCCACTTTAAACCCCTTTAAAATGCCTTTAAAGTAAGTACAACCATCCTCACTGAGTGATGGAGAAATCAAGTAATAAGTGGATGGTTTAATGGTTTCTTATACCAAAAAATAATAATAATTATTATTATTATTCTTTTTCATCACTTGCTTGTGAGTTCTTCTGTTGCATCGGCGTTTTTCGCAAGATGTAGCATTATATTGGTACGTTGAGAAATGCTCTGACTATGGATGTTGTGCCTAGAATTACTGATTTTTGCATTAATTTAAGCTCTTATGTCCCCATTCCTAGTATTTTTAGTCCTGTCTTCGTCCATTTAGGTACAATTCCATGTGTAGACATTATTAGTGGAATTGTTATTACCTCATCTTGTCGCCACAATTCCTTAACTTCTACACACAGTGACGTATATTTATCTATTTTCTCATTGAAATATCTTTCCAAGTTATGACTGTTAGGTATACCAATCTCCACCAAATATGTTGTTTTCTTTAACTCTTCCATTAAAATAATGTCTGGCCTGTTGTGTGACACTGGCCTGTCAGTTATCACTGATCTGTCCCAATACAGCTTGTAGGCTCCGTTCTCCACGACTGGATCTGGTTTGTACTCATAGTTTGGTTTTATTTCTTGAGTAAGCCCACATTTAAGTGCTAACCACATTTAATTTTATTATTATTAAAATGTGGGTGTAAAAATTCTTAGTTACGACTAAGAGAGACTATTATTTTTTCAATCAGTAATGATAGTATGTTTCTTATTTTCAGGTAAGATGCTAACCAAGGATCTCTAAAAAAAATTTTCTGTTGGTATGTACAAGATGAATTTGTTTCCTAGGGTATTAATTTTATTAATTCACTTTTCATTAACATGTTCATATTTCGTATGAAATTTCACCTCTGTAGTTTAAATGACAAACATTGCTAGCGGCAGTTGCTATTCATTAAACTGTAACCATAATTATCTCCATTATATTTCTATGAAGTTAATAACATTTACCAAATCTAAATTTCATCAAAGTCCCTCTTAACTTATTTTTTAAGAGCACGATGCATATTATCAAAATGCGGCAAGAAATTTTTCTATAGTAAATTAGAAATATCGAGAAAGAAGGAAGTAAATAAACAAGTGAGACTGAAATTACAAAATTCAACTCTCGAATGTGATTATATTCCATATTTTGAAATAAGGAAATAATATAAATCACGCGTCATATTATGTGATGTAAGTAGGAAAAAAACAGGTAGGTTAGGTTATCGGTACAGGGTGAAGGAAAGTCGACAGTATGAATGGGACATGAATGAAAAAAACATTATCATAGAAAAAATATATTTTTTTGTTATCAATAGTGACTCTCGTAAATATTCTTATGCAGTGTTCACTGAAGCAGTCCTCTTTGAAAACATGAATGCATATCTATATCTTATTTGGTACTGTACAATAACAATCAGGACCCGGTCACGAAATAACTTAATTACTATGTCTCATATTAATATATATATGAGGTAAATGTCTTCAGGTCGCGGGTTCGATTCCCGATGAGGTCGTTGGAGTTTTTCTTTTGGCCTAATCCTTCTGGTGACACTATGAGCCTGGGGTCGACTCAGCCTCTAACAGAAATGAGTACCAGGAACAGTCGGTGCGTAAGCCTCACAACCTTATCACATTCACGTTCCGAGTGTCCAAAATCTGGGAGCCTCAACCTCCTGGAATCCTCTCGGCCTCCATGGCTAGTAAAGGGATCACTTTTTCACTCACTTCACTAAATGTCTTCAGGCAGTGAAGTCCCAGGTTCAAGTCCCGGTGTCAAAGGAGTTTTTTTCCCCTAAATATTCTCTTATCGATAAAGGTAGTTTACTTTATCAAAGATGCATAGCCTATTATTATTTGTTAAAATTTTAATTAATCTTAAGATACTTAAAGAGATACTACCAAGTGCTTCATAATCGTGAGCATGGCTTATAAGACTAGAAGACATAATTAAATATCCTTAAGCCATGAGACTTGTATAAAACGTCTAAGGTAATTAGTTTCTACTCTTTTAACTGACAGCATAATATAATTCAATTGAGTTATCTTCTTCCTGCGATGCAAGTTGTCACCAGTCTACGGTCACTGAATTTGCATATAGATTGTGGAAATTTAATGATAATAATAATAATCCGCTTTTGTAGTAAAACTTCTGGTTCTTAGAACAAAGCACATCTGAAAGGGTTGCACTCAGCTATATTATAGAAGATTCTTAGTTTAATTAATTCATATAAATAGAATTGACCTAGATTTTTCCTGGATAGAGTAGTACACTTTATTGTTTTAAATGAGGCAATAACGATAAGAAGAAAAATAAGAATATGCGATTTATTACTTATAAACTAATTTAAAAAATTGTTATAATTTTGTAAGAAGGGAATGTTTTTACACATAATGGAAAATAAATAAGAAATAATGCTTTAAATGAGGCAATAACGATAAGAAGAAAAATAAGAATATGCTATTTAATACTTATAACAAATGAAGAGTACAGGGGAAGAAAGATGAATGTCCACAAAACATGATACTGAGAAAAATCAATTTCTTTATTTGAAGACTAATAACTGCAAGTAAAATTTTCTCTGAACATATATCTAAATCTTCAATGTGTAGGTAACTTAAAATACTACTTTTCTACAAATAGCATGTTAGTCAACATGCATTAATAATACATAAAATAATAATAATAATGCCTGACAGTATCATGATAACCATTGCAAAACGGATGAGGGTCCTGAAAAAATTAACAACAAAGATGAGTGTCCTCAAACTGTTTAAGTGAATTTAAACTGATTGGTCAAGTACATCATTTTTGTATGGCAAATTCCCCAAAAAATTCTTAGCGGTTTGGGAACAAAACTTCTTGAGGTGTTCAAGGTCATCATATTTTGCCTTGGAAATAGGTATAGGCCCATGGTAACTCAAAAGCGGAAGCCAGAAGTGTCCTTCAGGTAAAGTAGGCATCTTCCTTTTTGCCTGCATAATTACACTTTCAGTTCTTGGTCCATTGTATGCCTTCCTATGCAACATCATGCGAGGATGTTCTTTCACTACTGTGAATTCTTTGATAGGGAGGGTTGCAAAGGGACATTTTGGAGCATACATTTTTGAAAGAAATTGTGTCCAAGAACGAAAAATAAGCTGGTTGTCACATGAAATCACTTCAAAGGGGCCTGGTTTTGCCCTTGCGTTCACTAAAATTCCACCATTGCCTTCTGATTTACCAGACCCATGTTGCGATCATAGGCGTACCGAGGGGGGGGTTTAGGGGTTTGAACCCCCCCCCATTGATTAAAAAAAGGAAAATTGTATAATTTTTTTAAGTCTGCCCACAAATTACTTAATACAAGTATAAAGCGTGGGAAGCTTAAATCTCGTTATTTTGCATCTTAATTTTTAAAATTTTCCCGGACCCCCCTCTCACTGGATGTTATAACCCCCCCATATGGTCGGCCTGGTTACGCCTATGGTTGCGATCACACTCCAGGTATGAATGTCCTCGGACCAGAAAAACGACAGCAATTTTCTCTAGACGTTTTACTATGTGAACAATATAGTGGAGCATTCTAAATACTGTATAGTTTTTGTTCTGCCCACAACATGAATCACATAAAATCGTCAGTTCTTTAACTTGTGGATCTAAGTGATTGATTATAAAATCCCAAAGCATTGATGACACTTCGTCTGCTCTCTTTTTCCCACTAATTTCTGAATATGTATAAAATACAGCGTGTGAATTAGATAAGACATGAATATTGAATAGAAAAAAAGACAGTTGTCTACGGTAGTACACATCGTTTGTCGTGATGTTTGGTACATGAAGGTTTTTCTGGAAGTCCATAACAATAGCCTCCTTACTGTTATTTTTTTTGCACTTCCAGTCGAACAGTTCGTTTACGTTCGTAAAAGGTTTCTGCCTCTTTCAGATGTGTTTCCTTTTGTAGTTTTAATTTCATCATGTCTGTCTCAAGTTGATGAAGGAGATGCTCATCATAAGTTTTACTTCTGCTTATTTCTTTTTTTCTTCTTCTATTTGATCTGTTTTAACCTTTAACTCATCGCAGAAGCTACAAGTATCTGACCTTGGATATAAATAAAATAAGCCCATTGGCATCCCTTTAGGGCAAGGGCCTCCTACCGATCGTAGGGCTGGCTCTAGGTTTGCTCGCTCGGTGAGCCGGTCCGTGCGAGCTCAAGTGTTGCAATTGATAGGTATCATCACTTATCACTGATCACTGTTCACTTTGGGTTTGTTAAGTCTTTCATTGTGTTTCTCCACTTTATTCTGTCTTTAGCCGTCCTGCTCCATGTTGCGCCTAGTGTTCTCGTGAAGTCGTCGGACCATCTTCACCTTGGACGTCCTCTGCTCCTTTTCCCTATTTGGGGGTCCCACATTGTTGTGACATACGCCCATCTGTCCTGGTGGAGTCTTGCTGCATGACCTCCCCACTTCCACTTCAGTGACCAAGCCTGACTCGCCACATCCTGCATTTTCGTCTTCCTTCTGAGTTCTTCATTGGTCACTCTATCGCACAACTTGATGTTGAGGATTCGCCTTTCCATCTTCCGTTGACATTTCTGTAGTAGTTCTGTCTCTCTTTGTGTATATGCCCATGTCTGGCATCCGTAGATTAGCACTGGTATGACGCAACTTTCTAGTATTTCTATTTTAAAGCTGATATTAAAACTATTGCTGAAGATATATCTATACTTTTCGTACGATACGATATTGTTAGGAAATTTTTCACAATACATAGAATGCATCTTCTTGACATTAAGTTCAGCAGGTAAGTACACTTTTTCTGACTTTCGAAGACTATAATGTCAGTTTCTAGCTTTAAAAGATGTTATATGTTCATGAATAAGTTTTAGTGTCTCGTCAGAAAGTTTGTTACGTCTAGTGTGATGTGTTCCACGCCCTTCCTGAGGTACCTTTCCTGTAGTTTTTAGACCGTATTGTAAGGTCTGTACTCTCTTAGCAGTTATACCATGTAGTGACAAAAATGCTTTGTAGCAAACTGGTATTTCTTGTAACGTATTTCCTCTTAAAATTCTGACTTTGTACTTGTATGACAATGAATGTAGAGCAGCTTCATCCTCACTTTGTCTGGGACGATGACGTTCCACAGGTTGGCATGTTATTAAACCTCCAAGATAGCAAGACTGTTCATAGTAGGATTGAAATCGATTAAACTGAGAAATAATCTGATTTCTTTCAGTTACATTTATCTTCTCAAAACACCTTAGTATTGAACAGTGGCAATCTGCACCAGTTTGGTGGCTACTTAACCTTAACATTTTTGTTACATCTTCCATTCTTCCATATGCCTTCCTTTTCTTAGTTAATGGTGGCTTCAAATGCTAAATTGTAAACCAAACTGATAAAAATATAATATTATTGCAGCAAAAACTTAAGCACGTTCACAGCACACAAGTAACATGAACAATGAACACAATACTTCAGTACAGCCAACCACAAAACAAGTTACCCAACTTACAAAATAGTCTACCGGACCCTCATCTTTCTTGCATTTCTCCACCAGGACACTCATCTTTCTTCCCCTGTACAGCTTTTTCAAATATGCCTATAGAACAGTACCCTCATTCTTATTGCAAGTTTTAGATGCACCACTGAATTCTATATAACTTGCTACATTAGAATATACTGCCATGTCATTTTCATCAAAAAATGGACCCTCATCTTTCTTCCCCTGCACTCTTCAAATTAAAAAAAAATGTTGTGATAATTTTGTAAGGAAAGAATGTTTTAAACATAATGGAAATAATCAGCTTATTATTATTTTAACAACAGAATCGTAGGAAAATAGTAGTTCGTAGCTGTTAACTTTCTATTGCCAACTGGACAGCGATTAATGAATCAACTGGTGGTTATCACCATATTATATTATCACCATATTATGTTCATATGTACACCTATATAGAGGTAATGTGTACTCGTATTTAGGGAGGGGGTACGATATAAAGGGCTATCTTCAAACATGGGAATTTTCCAGGAATATTTTCTTTTCAATTATGTAATACAGTTACTGCATGCATAACATGCCAATATATTGTATAAGGTGTTATACAATTTAGCCTAGATGTAAAAATACTAAACTATTTGAATGTCGTAACTAACTTTGGTTATTGCATTTGATGAGAACCCACCTATAGGATTTACTATTACAACTATAGATTGTGAATAAAATATTCTCTTTCATACTTTCCATTTGTAATGAAGTTACATTTTTCTTGAGTGTTTTCAAAGGAATCAATTATCACTTATAAATTCCAGTTCCAACAGTTTTGAGGTAATCCAACAATAATAATAAAATTAATTAATTAATTAACAAATCCCTTTCTTCAATGTGTTGGGTCCCCGCCATGAGGCATTACTAGGTTGTTTTCTGTTCAGTAAAAGTTTATCTAAACAACCAAAGTAAAACAGCTTTGGTCTTGAAAAATCTGGTCCTCCCTTCGAACAATGTTATTCTGTAACTACCGGTGCTGAGCAGAGCCCTGAGACCCAGCTAAAGCCCTGGGAATACGTAGGTAAATGAAAGCCCAAACACGATAAAAAAAAAAGTAGTTTCGTTAATACCTGCCAGATAAGGTAAAGATATAGTTTGATAATATCATTATAAATAAACGACCATTAGACAAGAAGATGCATATTCCTTCGTGTAAAGCTCAATTTGAAGAAGAGAATATTAACTACCTCAAATACCAATAAAGTACAAGGAATATGAGAAATTGGTTTGTTCCAACACCAACAGACACAGTCTGCTTTCTACAGTGCGAATCGATAAAAACAAAATTGTGAACTTGGTGCATTTCAGTAACGACAGATGAAATTATGATGTACATTTTACAGAGTCAGATAAAAAACCAATACGTAATCGAATTAAACCTCATTTCATAAATGAGAAATACCTCTAAATTATGAAACTTCAAAGTATTTACGCTGGAAGCTTGTATAACGCTTATTGAGTTCATTTCCGAATTACTGGCTTTACATTATGTGGTTGAATTAGCTTGGTCTGAGCTGTATTTGCTTTCATTCGAAATGGTGGCTTTTAGCAAAGTAAACAGGGGCATAATCTGTCTTTAGTGGTTAAAACATCTAGCGAACTGTGATGGCGGAAAGGCGTATTAAAATGGCCATTGAGTTAATGCAATGCCTGTTTATTTGCTTAGCAAGGTAAGAGAGAGAAAATGTTAATATCAGTACTAGCCAATATACACTACTATAGATGTTAAAATATTACAGAAGTCGTAAAATATACATTTAATTCAATAGTCTTGTCTTTGAATCCATGGTGGATAATTTACGGCATGTTTATTCGTTCTGTTTTTGTAATTTATTTTTATTAAATTTTGTAGTAGAATTTGTTAAATAGTTCACTGTTGTCCGAATTATTTGTACTGCATATTCTTTCTATCATAATTCTTCTAGAAATTAATAATATTATATGAAAGTAAAATGTAACTGTAACTTGTTAGATTCACAAATAAAGTAACGCTATTACCTACAGTATGAGAAACATACACTAGATATTTATGATCCAAGAGGTGAAAGTGATATTATTTTATTTTGCGAATAGGTAAGATAAAATAATGTTAACATGTGTCTCATACATTATTATTTAGACAGCCGTTAAAATTTGTGAGTTAATAATAAATGTTAGATTTATTATAATGAATTACACTCAGTGGAGCCATTCATATTGGAGCGCGCAGACAGCTGTTATTGATTTTCTGGTATACGGTTGCTAAAGTAAAGACAACGCTCTTCATCCACCAAGTATGACGATTTTTGGAATCCCGTGAGAAAATTGACATTTAAAAAGGCGTACTTAATTTTAAAATTTTCCATTATTATCAAACTGAGTCTGCTTAGTAATTATACGCAAATATTTTTAACTAAAAGAGTATTGCCATATTAAGCAAGTTGGTAACCGTGAAGTGTTATCATTTTATACCACTCAGTGGCATACTTTTCTCCTTTTAATTAATATCATCTTCCATTAAAAGTTCTTCTTTTACATTAGACTGTCTAAAAGATTACTTTTTACACATAAATTTTAGTCAGTTCAGTCTGTGGTGAAAGCACGGTTTTTTATGCGATTCTTGAAATATTTTTGTTTTAAATTTACCTATAGGTCTACCTATTAATCAATCAGAATTAACTTTATATGGAGGAAGCAAGAATTCAGTCGATTTAGGTGGCGCATTCTGTATGGCTCTGGCTTACTGTGCCCTAGATAGCTGGTTCGATTCCGGCCCAAATTGATGCCATTTATATATGCATAAATTATTTAAAGTGGATATTACTTCCCAACTCTCTGCTCTAATATTGATATTATAAGTTAGTATAGATCAGTGCGTCTAAAAGAAGGGAGAGATTTTTCTACAAAGCAAGAAATGTTTCTTGAACCAATTTTTAGAGCAGTTGTGAGCAGCTGCCACACATTGAGTAACCATTTTATTATGATGGAGAAAAGAAAACCGTCGGGTACTCATTTTAACTTGAATACATGCCTTCAAGATTAATGACTCTTTGTAGGAACGTTGAAATAATTTCAAGAAGTGGAAGAACGCTATCATATTCCTTAAGTTTGCTTTATTTTTCATTATCAGGCAGGAATATATGGAACCTTTATTATAATAGATTAGCTGTCAACAGGTTGCGGCCGCAGGCATTACTATATCAAAACTAACAGTGTGTGATACTTTACTACAGCTTACTAGTGATAAGCCTACCTAGATTCCACAAGAATATTGGATATGCCTGTTCATAGTAATTGTGTACAATATTCCATTCCATTTTAATATTTTTCAACAATTGCACTCGAGAAATTTCACTTATTGAAGGGAATCGAATCCTATGCCTGAAACCTTATTACACGTTAAGTGTGCGATATTTGTAACCACTTTTCAAGTACCAAGGGGTACCAAGTAATGGTACTTACTAACGGTACTCTTCGTATTTCTTTCATAATAATAATAATAATAATAATAATAATAATAATAATAAAATAAAAAAGTAAAATAATAATACTGTTATTGAACTTTGATAGAGTACGCAATTAGTTTTTCCGATGTAAACCTGTTTTCCGTACTATTATGGAGAACCTACTCCCAATTAGGCAATCGGTCTATTATGGTGGCTGCCTTTGGCCCTCTTAACCCTTCACTTATAATACAAATTTCTTGTAGTGTCTGAATCTACCCCAGAACCATAGAGGCAGCGGAAGAATTAGTTAAAAAAATAATCTCCTGACATCATCGGGCATCGAACCCGAGCGACCTGCCGGATTTTAGCGGAGTACCTCAACCAGCAGCACCATGGACTTTCCCAAGTTGAAAGTAAAATAAATCGTATCATTACCGTTTCAACTTAATACATTTAGAATAAAATGCAAATTACATTTTTTTTTACCTACTAAGAATGGAAGACAGACAGACAGGAAGGTAGAGCTGAAGATGTAAGGTGACAGGTGGGGAAATATCGGAACTTTTAACTATGAGTCGTCGATGTTTGCCGCGGGGAATGAGAAACCGAATCTTACGTCCAGCTCTCTCCTAGTTTGGTAGGAACGTTCTTCACAGTAAAGGAAACACCTAATCGGGTAAATCGTCCGTGAAGTTTCCACTACGTCAGCAAAGAAAACTCACCCTTCTTCATCCCCTTCCACTTGCAGCTCCACCTCAGAACGAACAAATTATCCCCCGGAGAGTAATTTTATTCAACGCCTTCTTCAAGTTTTAAAGCCATTAAAATATAAGGGTGTGAAGAAGAGTATCTAAGGCTTGAGAAGAAGACGAGTTGAAAAAAAAAATAAACTCATTGTGTGGACACGTTTCAAGGTTTAATCCAGGACAACAGACTCCTACTTCCCGAGGTGCCTTCGATTTCCTTTAAGAAACATTTTGTTTTCTCAAGAAGGAAAAAAAGGTACATTTGCTTCGGTTTTAGGAACTCGAGCAAAAAAGAGAATATTCTAGCGAAATTCAATTAGTGATGTATCTTCCTTTACACTTTACAGAGAGAAAGGCTCTTACTACAGGAAGAGATCTTTGGACTTGAAGATAGGCAAAATCATTCCGCTTTAGTAACTTATGTTGACACTACTGTTCGTGCCATGTTAAGAATACCTCGTCCCAAACCATCGTCTATCTACAAAATAATATAATAACATTGTTCCCTAATCCGAAAATCTTCACAGACTAAGAACAGGTGTTCTTGTTGTCACGTGGGTTTCCCCAGTGTTGCCGCTGTCATTCACCAGTTCTCAAGTGAAGTAAACATGCTGTGGTACGTATTTGGCAACATTGTTCTGGACTGCAGACAAGTATGAATATGCCTAATTACCTTTCTATTCACTGATTGACAGGTCGAAGAATATTAGGGTGGCAGCAGGTAGAGGCAGTTTCTTTACAAAGTTAACTCTATTCAACCGAGGTTCTGTTAAATTTCTGTTACTAACAGAAAGTAGCCTAAGTCACTTTTGGCAAACTAATTAACGACTTTGCAAACTTTCCTTTAATTATAAATTTATAAGTCATAGGATATAAAAAAATCGCAATCATATTTCAAATTACAATAAGTCAAAATGACGTCTAACTGTATAATTCAACCATACATATTTCCTTCACCTTTCTATCACAGATGGTTGTAGGGTAGCGATATGATGCGATTGGGTCGATCGATCCCCCAATTATGCGAGATTTTCTCCCCTTTGTTTAATTTTTAATTTACAATCATTAGCCTATAATGCATGACTAATTCACGCTATATTCTTCTTCCCTTGCTTTTTTTTGCTATGACATCTTTAAAAAGACATACAACGAAAAACATATGTTTTTTTAAAAGAGCAAAAAGTTTGCTAAGTTTTTAATGTACTTACATTTAACAATATATAGAGAAATTTGAATTTTTAAGTTCGATGAATGATCACAATTCCAAGACCGAAGAAAATTAATTTTGAAATGAAACATACATGTACTTTAATATAACAAGTAAGTTGTAGCTGATGTGATCAAAACAAATTTATATGCTAAGTCAGAACGCACTAAGTGAATTATAATTCTAAAAAAAATCATATGTTGGTAGTAAAAGAAAACATACATCTATGCTGAGAAAAAATATATTTCCTAGCACGTGAAAAGGAAATTTATTGAATGAATGAAAGTTCAAGTTCAGATTAGGTGGCCCCATGCGGGAATAAAAGCAAGGCCTATGGTTATGGCCGAGAAAGGTATGTGAATGTCTTGCATGAAGTTTAGAAACCGATTAATTCTACCGTATTTTTAAATTTACCACCATCATCATAATCTCTTCATGGATTAGGAGATTTCTCCTGTCCCGGCCTCATATCTGTTTCCATCTCCTCATCGGTCTTACTGCAACTCTTTTCCCATGTAGCTGATAATCATACGTCATTCTGGGATATAGCGGGTTTTATCCATCCCATTCAAATGACTCCTCCACCTTTCTATATATTGTTTTATTTTGTAGTTTATTGGAACAAAATCAATTAATAAAATTAATAAATAATAATAATTAATAAAATTAATAAAACGAAAGTAATGGCCTTTCAAGGAAAGTACCCTCACAGATCCAAAATAATAACAAATAACACACCACTAGAGCAAGTACAAAAACTATACCATTTAGAATGTAATATAACGTAACTTCACAACCAAGATTTAAATAACAAAGGAAGTAATTTCCAAAACAAACGCGGAGTATTAGCAAAAACATTGAAAAGGAAAACAAGGAAGGAAACAAGCATGAAGTTATACAATACAGTGGCGATTCCAAAAGATTGAGGTAAAATAAATGCTGTGGAAATGAGATCCCTAAGAGCTATTAAAGGATGCACAATAATGGATAAAGTTAAACAAAAAATTTAATTTACCCTTAAACATAATTATTTGATTTCAATTAGGCCTAAAATCAGTTTTCTATGCCCTTTCATAAAGCCGATTTTAGAAACAGAATCCTCCGCTGTAGAATATGCGAAATAAACAGTGGCTACATATGTGTGCTGGAGAAAGAGTAATGTACCTTAACACTATTATTTTTCCAGTGTAATGAAGTTATATTCATTAACGAATGAAAATAAGAGGGGAGTTGATGTGGTCAGCTACATTGATGAATTACTGAACTTCTCGTACACGCTTCGTGAGAATTAATGATGTGCTGTTAATTATCTTGTATGAAACCGGCAGAGAATTTCTGTTGTGAAAGCATTTTCATTAGGCTTGATCATGTATGCCTGTATATATACCGATGTAGAAATTTCTGTCTTCATTTTATAGCTTTCAATCACCAATTCAAAGCAAGAAGAATCATTCTGACATATTTAAACGAAGAGGTTAGCCCTGGATCCACCTTTTGAGTAGGCCTACCTTACAATAATGTTAAGAAAAAACAGTTTATTAAATTCGTTAAACGGAGGATTATTGTTTTGGAAAACTATATTGAAGGATATAAATTGTTTAAAAGCCATTTAAATGCGTAAAGGTGAGTGTACGGAAATTTTACGGGGCTTCTGGTGTTTTCTAGCGTTTTTCTTTTTTTATAGTTGGCAATGAATCTCCTTATCACTTGTGTTCCACACCAGCCTTGAGTGAACCAACTCTTATTGGTTTTAGTTCAAGTCTGGCCATATGCATTATGGCCAATGAAGAACGTTCATGCCTACGTGAGCGGTGAAAGGACCTGGAAGGCGTGCTCACAACGAATGTCAAGACATCACTAGATGAGTACGACTCGTATTGGTTTGATGAAAAAACCTGGCACCCAAACATTAACTTATGAAAATAGGTCGGTTTCAGGTTCAGAAGCGAAGGAGGTAGGCGACTAAGGCAAATATTAAGTGGAAGGTTGATGAAAGTTCCAGGTAAATACTATAAATACAGTTATTTGAAGTGAGTTACTTCCCTTATGAAACAATGTAAATATTAATTCTGAAATCGTTAAGTTTTCTCACCGAATCTATAGGCTATTATCTGCCATCGCGAAAAAAGGGGAGGAGCAGGGGTGGGAAGTGGGCATGGTGAAGCCGGTTTAAAATTCCCTTACCAACATAAACCACTGTGCATCATAATATCGGAAAGATTCCCTGCACTCGACTGAACATTGTTCAACTGACGGAATATTACCCTAAACAAACTGTAAAAGAATTTGCTTTTTTTAGTGTTTATGAATAACTTCTTCTTCGTTGATTGTAGGATATATATCCTGTTTTGTTTCCCCGTTAAAGCGTCTTCCTCTGAAAATGTGCATACGCTGTCTATCCATCTTTCCTCCCATGTAAGGGCCTATTTTCTTTACCTCTTCTCACAGCCGATCTTCCGCTATTCTACCTATTCGTATGTTCCTTCCAATATTTTCTTTTGTCTTTTATGGTCGTTTTGTGGTATCTTGAATTTTTCTATTCTCCGTAATTAAGTGCCTTTCAAGTAATGTTTTCCCTTGAATAGACCTTAAATTGTTAATTTTATATGCTTTTACTTTTCGTTTAATTTTTGCTATTTCAGCTCAGGTTTCTGCCGAAAGCAGTCTAATTGCTGTTTTTATATGTTCTTACTTTATTTTCTACTGCCTGTTGATGATCCTACTAATTTTTATCTCTAAATTAAAATGACATATGCATATTTTGATGCGATAGCGTAATTCCTAACAGTTTGTTATTAACAAATATCTTATTGTATAAATTTAGCATGACTGTGATACTTTAAACACTGAACAGTCTAAACTGAAATAAATGAAAGTAAACTAAATACACTGAAGTAATGGCCTACTAGTAAATTTGGTCTACGCTCGAGTTTCAGCATTATATAATAATTACACAATATTATTTCCGCATTAGATTTTATTTTACAACAATTTTTAACGTTTGACTTAACGTAGTTATTTGAAAACTAAACTCAAATGATGTGGATACGTTGTGTACAACCCTACTGGGAAATGAAGTAAGAGATGTGTCAGTTTACTCTATTATGTTCACAGAACGCAGTAAAACCATGTTTTAATCCCCTATTAAATCCTGGACCAAAGTTAACCTGATAAAACTGACAAGTATACATAGTCACCCCATACTACGACCCCGATGTCCAATCTCATTCTCTCTCTTCTTCTTTCCCTTCTTCATAGTGCCTTTGCCTTCCAGTTTTATAACAAACTATAACTTTCAGCAATATTTAAATGTTATGGAGATGGGTTTATTTTCTGACCTTTCTTCCTTTTCCTTATCTCCATTTCTGTATCTCTGCTGTGCTTTCGTTGTGCACAACTTTGTATTTTCTTCCTTTCTTACTTTGCCATATACTCCAGCTATTTCTGAGTTTTTATTCCATCCATTTATAAATTAGTGGTAATTAAAGAATGAAATGTCTTAAAATTAACGGTCGTTAATCTTAGAATGTTTAAAAGAAATATTGCACATCTTAAAGCATGTTTTAAGAGAAACACCGTGATTTCATAGGACGTCTAAAAGGATTTCTATTTACAAATACTGTCGAACAGTAACAGTAAATGATTATATAAATTCACTGTTACCCCTCGCCTTATCGCTTCGAATTCGGACAGCTTAACATGCCTATATTGCAGGACTGCTTATTAATTTCTAACATCAAGAATTAAGTATTGCTCGAGAGACATGGCTTAAAGCCTGGGTTTGTAGAAATGATGAAAGCATGCAGAAAATTTATAGGAAAATATCCCTTTGCATTTTCTCTTTTCAGTGCTGCATGAAATGATATAATTTTGTTTCTATTGTTATTTATTGGACTGTAATAAATTTAAATATTTGTCTGAGTCCGACAGAACCGAAATGAGAAAAGCAAAAAACAAAAAATTAAAAAGTTCAACAACACAAAAGTCATACCATCAGCTTAAAATTCATAGCAACGTATAAAATACTAGCATGTGCCCGCGGCTTCGCCCGCGATAATTATTTCAAAAATTAAAAATTAAGAGCATAATAGTTAAATCATTATATTTATTAACACCTAAATCACGTGGACTACATACCACGATTAGATAGCATCGCCTGGTAAAAGCGACCTCAGATTCGAGTTCCTTGGTCCAGAAAACCCCTGTATTGTGAGTTTCGTCCAAATAAAACAATGTTTGACCATATTAGGGCTTACAACATTCAAGCGATCGCGAAAGTTTAATTTCCAAGGTATGACAAAAATAGACAAAGCCAACTGTAATTGTCAAACTTCCATTTAATTTAATTCCAAACCCATCTGAAACCCACTGGCAACAATATGTTTTAATGTCAAATGTGATTCGGATTCGATAATTCTGTGTAAGAAGGGATTAAGTATTCTCAAAAACATTTGATTTTTGGCATTTAAAATCAGAATTTTTCAAAATCCTTTCTTAGTGAGCATCTACATTATGAAACGAAGGCACTGTCAAAATTCCAAGTCTCTACCTGTTATAGTTTAGGCTCTACGTTGATTCCTGTCAGTCAGTCAGGACAAAGCCTTTTATATATTACTAGGTTAAAAGACCCGGCGTCGCCCGGGTTTTGTATTTTGTAATTGGAAATTAACTTATGAAGGATTTTCAATTTTAAATTCTAGGTCCTTATATAGGCATTTATAATTTGAAATAGGAAGAACGACTTATTACACCCAAACTATTCCCTCATAAAACGCTTGATATAGTTTTTTATGGCTCATAGAGGATCTAGAATTTTGCATCCCATCGCTTGTACAGTGCACAGCAAGCCTGGTAGAGGTTTAAATAAGAAGAAACAGAAATTCCTGTAACATAAAATTGTAATATCGAGGCGGGAAATTTCCCACTCTTATGTTACCATAAAGTCGTTTTGGGGATGAAATTAAACAGAAAGCATTATCACTTTCATACTTTTCTCTCCAAAAACCTGCGATATAATATAATAATATACACATTACCATACCTCGTTTTGTTTTCTCTATGTCCAGGGTAGAGAAAGTTATGTGATTCCATTATTTTAGTGGATTTCACTCTGTAATATTTATTTATAACATGAATTATTTTGATAACTTCTCTTATTTGTCAAAAGTGCATTTCAATTGTTTTTTCCAAGCCCATCCATATACCATTTGGCAACAATATATTCTGTGATTTGGAATTGATAATTCTATGTAAAAAGGGATTAAGTATTTTCAAAAACATTTAATTTTTGGCATTTAGAATCAGAATTTTTCAAAATCCTTTCTTAGTGAGCACCTACATTATGAAACGAAGGTGCTGTCAAAATTCCAAGTCTCTACCTGTTATAGTTTAGGCTGTACGTTGATTCCTGTCATTCAGTCAGTCATTCATTCAGTCAGTCAGGACAAAGCCTTTTATATAGATAGAGATTCACCTTTTTTCACTTAAATCTATTTCACCTAGTGGGTTCGATGAATCCTCCCATTCCGAGTTCATGAAAAGGGAAGTAATAACCTGGGAGTCCTAAGGTTAAAATATTTGCAATGTACTTTATCAGATAGCTGCATATTGAAATAATTTAAGAATAAGAATAAGTGTTAAAAGTTACCTAGGTAGCCCGTTGTGGACATTAGGGTTATTATATATAATAACAGCCATCGATTCAGTATGAAGGCCCTTGCAACATGATATATGGTGTTGCATTAATAATGAAGACTTATTAAATCGTTAAAGTAATTCCATTTTTAGAATTAAACACTGAGCCTGCCTACACTCAATGTAATCGACGCCTTTTAAATTGATTCTATTATGTACTGTACGTTCACATGCTTAAATATTTATATTATTATGTCGATCTTACATTACTGTTCTGTATAATTGCAATAATGTAAAACGTAAATCTCATTAAAAGATTAAGCGTTTTTCTGGAAGCATGTGGAAGTATGTATTTTCCTAATGCAGTAGTTCTTTATGAAGTAATGTAGTAATAATTCTATTGTATTTTGTCATGTAAGCCTACTTGTATACTTCAACTAATGAATTATCGTGATTAATTAATTAATTAGTTAAGATGTAAATTCAGAATCCAGTTTCCGGAAGTATGTTAAAATATCGGATTCTTTTAACGGCAAAAATAAGTTTTCCATTACCTTGTACAAAAGTATAAAAAGTTGGAAGGCTCTAATTTAATAAATAAGTAGGTGGGGGTGGGGATGCTTGAGACGTGCCTATTCATGGCACAGAGCTTGTATTCAGCTCATCAGCACTTGTACCCTCCAGGATTACTTGTGTACCATATACCTATATTAATTAGCATCCCTTACAATTACTACATGAATGGGAATGTATATCCCTGTCCTCTTTGAATAGCTATTCAAACCCCCCAATTGAATTAACCTGGAGGTCGGTATTAAGTAAAAAAACCATTCAGCTCGTAAAAATATTCCACTTCATAATATTAAATGAACAGTTGTACAAAATATTTCACGAATATATTTTGCTCGGAAATATTATGAAATACGGTACAAAGGCCTTTCAGAATATAAGTTACTTACTGTTTCTGGAAATAGCTAGAAATGATGATGTAAATAATTAATATGACCGGATGTTTGAAGAAGCAGAATATTCTTGAGGTATTTCCTTATTCTTCGTTTAACTTTAGATAAATTTTCCAAACATTTCGAATTCATTGCTCTGATTTCTTTTAAATGGGACAAATTAGTTTGTACTACAATACTGTGTTTTTGTTGGCCATACTGCCTGGGTATATAATATGCTTATTAATGTTATCATATTGTGACGTAACATCATAATGATATCCATTATGATAAAAAAATGCATTATGACATTGTTCTGGTATCGATTAGTATCGAACAATGTCTTGAAAGCAACAATTAAAACTGAACAATAAAAACATCTGATTAAAGTAAAATGAATTTTGTTCGTGCTAATTTTAAAATTATATTAAATTGAGTTTAAGAAAGGCTATGAGCTGCCTGCACGCCGTCACCTGCCATTTATCGCAAAAGACGATTACTTACTAACAGCTGATAGCCGAGGGGAGCCGACTCTGCGCAGAGTTAATGCATGCTAGGTTGCCCTGACAACAGCAAGGTCAACCGAACTGTACCCGGGGATTTCAACAGGCAATTGTCTACTTAATTATTACGCAATGTCCCATTCTTGGTGGCCTGAGTAATCTATTGT
Source organism: Ectobius pallidus (assembly GCA_964059195.1). NCBI lineage: Eukaryota > Metazoa > Arthropoda > Insecta > Blattodea > Ectobiidae > Ectobius > Ectobius pallidus. The sequence goes on along the minus strand of CAXKWD010000004.1, from coordinate 44,225,443 downwards.
TGCATCTAATCATTTTTTATCACACAAATATTTTCCATTTCCAAACTACCTAACACTGTGACAATAAAATTTTAAAGAAAGTTAATATTGTCACAGTATGCAACTTGCCTATAATGGTTATTAGTAGGGGGCGGATTTCTATGACACGTCATATTTTTCCTCTGCATTATTTGAGGTTTCCGACTAATTTAAACCCGATTCCAAGCATCCTGGTGAAAATGGAACTACTTTTATGTGCATATAACTGCATATTTCGGAAATTTTCAACTATTGTAGCATATTTAGTATGAATATGCATATTTATGTCATATTTTTGGCATATTTGTGTGCATATTAAAGAAATTTTGAAGTTTCATATCATATTTTGTAAATTTTGCATTATGATGATACTTTTTGAGAATTTACAGATATTTTAAATAATTGACATTACATTTTAATAAAATGAATTGTAATGAAACTTTTAAAAATATACTCAATGTGTAAGTGGTAAAGTCATATTTTAAATTGTATTAGTCATATTTTAAATTTTATTGGTCATATTTTAATGTTTTTTAGGTCATAAATGCATGCTTATATCCTATTTTTTAGGTCATATAAATCCGCCCCCTAGTTTTTAGACACTCTTATGTCGGCGCTAGGTTCATAAACAACTTACTCGTGTTTTAATAAATTCCATTATAGACTCGTTGCATAAATTATAATTATTTGTTCAAAATTCTATTATAATGTCTCCATTTCACTCTCGAACTTTATACATCAATGAAGACCGAAAGGACTTTGCCATGTCCACTGTCTTGAATCGACAACCAAGTCAAACAAAAGGGTTTGATGCAGCAGCACCATACGGTTATACTTGGGCATACAGCCATCCATCAAGCAGCTTACACATAAATGATTTAGCGTGCATCAGGGGCAGCTGTTCACACCGCAAGACGTCGTCAGAACGATATATCGTGGCCAGCTTAAGTGTCTACGCACCTACATTCACGACCTGTCGCCGTGCTCATGATAAATGTCGTGAACTACATGAAAAATTCATGCCTCGGCCTCTTGATACTAGTTCATTGATACAGAGCCACTTGCACTGTTAACAGGAATATATCACTCATGTCCTTACATAAGAGTGCACTTCATATATTTTCAATGATTTTGAAAAGTTTTTCCCTTCTGTATTCTTGGTTTTAAGGTCAATACTTTCGTAGGATAAGAGGTGCCATATACTTTTAGAAGTATTGAAATGCCGCCGCTATCTTAAACTCAGCCAACGTAGAAATGCTTTAAGACTAAGGTCTTTAGCTAACTTCAAGTTCTATTCTTCTATAAATTAACATATCAAAGTGGTTTTGGTGTCATTTTGAAGTTTTAAATGTTCTCTAGTGCTTGACATTGAGAAATTTCTAATGTATGTATTGTATACTGTGTTCTAGATTTTTGTTTATGATGATGTAAACAAACAAAAATTTCAGTTTATATAAATCTTTGTAACAATTTAAAATTCTAAGGATAAAAAAACTAAATATCATGCACTAAAGAATTATTTTTTGTACAAAATAATGATTTTTTTATATTTTTTTATCTTTCATAGTTTTGAAGTAATCATGTTCCAAGTTTGTAGTCAAAATTCTGAAGAAAACTATTTTTAGAAACAAATTATAAACAATTAGAAAGCATACAGCTATATAATATATATTATATATATATAAAACTGAGTGTCCTAATGTTTAAAAATAATATGTTCATATCTAGTACAGATGTACACTTCGACATTTCATTGATATTATTTTTCATCACATATCAGACATGCTAACACTGCTGGAAAGGGTGAAGGGCGTGTAAGTGGGGTAATTAAATTGCAGGGTGTGAGAAGTGGGCTCAGCTTGCGTGCTCGTGTGCTGCAAAGTGGTTTACCGGTTGAGTATTTTACGGGTCCCTTGGGGGCGTAATAATGATACCTTGTTGGTTAGCAGGGGTGCAGGCCAGACCCGCCCTTATATAACTACTTAAATCCTGAATAGTAAACCCTGCTTCCTCTCGCTTGCTACGGGTGTGCGGCCGGGCTTTCTAACTTTTACCATAAATTCATGTCCACCAAGCAGACCGCGAGTTTCCTTCATAATCTCACCTATTAGGGTACCAAGTTACCACTTCATATTTTGCACTGATTTATGGTATTAAGTGAACTATGCAGGGATTAAACTGCATCGTATGTTCCAGTACACCACTCTTCATATAATTAGCAATTCAGACATTCATAACTAGGGCCCGGAAATTTATGTAAAATCATATATTTGTTAATACACTCTATTACATGCTAATGTTAAAATGTGTATTATTATTATTATTATTATTTATTATCCAAGTTTTAACCTTATTTTACCCGAAGGTATATTAAGGTTATAGTTATTAATAATCATTTAACATATCTAAATATTAAAATAATATAAGTACAAAAGTATTGAGTAATGAGATGGCTAACAATTTAACATGATATGACTAACACTATTTGGTTAAAGTCTAGTTTTAACAAATATATACATTTAGAAATAGTGTATGAAATGGTTAACAACATACGCTAATAGTTAACTTAGTTGCTGATACAGTATCTGATATACATTTCTAACTATAGAACTTAACTACTGGTACAATTTTATCTTTGGAAATATTGTATTTAAAAATGATATAAAGTATTTATATGATTTACGGTTTACTAAAACATCTGTGAGTGGCTTAGAAAGTGTGCAGTCCACAGATTCCAACAACAATCTAAGTTCGTATCTCTCACTATGAAATAGTGGACAGTCGAATAGTATATGTGTGACATTTTGGGTATCTTCTCCACAGATGCATTCCGGGCTAGGTTTAAGATGGAATCTATGTAGATATTCTGTAAAACCACCATGTCCAGTCAAAAACTGAGTCAAAACAAAATTGGGTGTCAGCAATTTGCACTTCAATCTATCAAAAACCGTAGGAAAATACAGTTCTTTTGTCAGAACACCTTTATCGTTGTTCCGCCATTGTTCATTCCATTTCTGAATGATATCATCTTTCATAATTAATTTAACATGTGAGACAGGGCATAAATTATAACATTATAATTATATTATATTATGTGTTAAAATGTGTACAACACATGAAAGAATGATTAATTACTAAATATTCCTTCAAATTTCTACTTAAAATAAAATACACAACAACTTGGGATTACTTTGAAAATATATGTAAGGAATTTTACTGAATTAAACAAAAATAGGCCTGTGTGTGTAGTTTTCAACATGTCAGACTAAAAAAAAAAAAAAGTTCCACAACTATTGAAGGTCGTTATAAAATTGTTGATAAAAATTATTCAGTAGTACGGCGTAACAGTCATATATATATATTTATATTTATCGGAAGATGCATTTCGGCATAGGAGATTTTATTCCATCTTCAGTTCCTGTACATGAGACACTGCCTTGTTTGTGAGTAGTTTGTATGGAATTCATCAATTTACATGAAAGAAATAACAGAAAATTTTTAGTTTACTTTTGGCGTAATGCTGTATTTTTGTTAGTTTTGCGATCATTCATTGTATTTTAATATCAAAGTTGTGTCACACATTGCTAACCTAAAGATGATAAACAGTGACATGCCCATAAAGAGAAACAAAAATATTACAGAGATGTTAGGGGGTTTGGTATAATGACTAACGTGAGCTGCAAAGAAGGTAAATAACTCGGGTAGGTTAGGAACCGGTAGTGGGTACAGGAAATTAGATTTCTACCATGTTTGCATGAACGGGAAATAGACGAACAAATACTATCGTAAAAAAAAGTTTAATGGTGCTCATTGCCATTAATTGAACCAGCCATTACTAAATCGATGGAAGAACTAGCAAACTTCCTATAATTCATATCAAGCAAAGCTGTAATTGCAGAGTATCCTTATTGCGTCTTTGTTTCTCAAAGTTATAAAAAGTGACCTAATTTTTCAAGGTACCATCAGCTGAATGTAATTGGAACTCTCTGTTGCGGATCGCGCAGCTTATGTAACTGTTATGGGGGTTTCATCTGTTTGATTCCCATAAGAATCAGGAAGTATGTCTCAAATTTAGTTACATATACCAAAGAGAATTTATATGTATTTCATACATTATTGTTTACGAGAAACAGAAGCAGTGTATGTGTTCACATTTCTATGTATACGGCATATTAGTTCCAAAACTCAACATGTCCATGTTAATCAAAGTCATGAAAAATGGGGAAAAAACTATTAACGACATTAATACTGGAATAAAAATTATGAAACAATAGGCTAACTAGAAGTAAGTGATATAAGCTTATCTACAATAGAAGTAATAATCCAGAGTTACACTGCCAACATTGTGGAACTTGCATTATCTCATTTTTTTTAAATTTGTGGACATGTTGAGTTTTGGAACTAAGTGACTCTTGATACTTTAAGTGAAAAAGGCGTCATCGGGTGTACTGCAAAAATAAAATATCTTGATTTATATACCATAGGCATATTAATGTTGTACATAGTTCTGTTCTTTTATGAACTCACGTTTCATTTATGTGGCAGTTGTGTTCAGCCGTAATTAAAGATTTTACGGAAAATGTGTGTGCTATATTGAAACATTAACCCTTTTAGATCTGAAATAATTATTTGGATATAAGCATTCATCTCTAAATTCACTAGTGGGTTTTACGTTTGAAGTCAATTTTAAAATTCTAATGAATTAGCTGGTTTCCGTGGTTCACAATTTTAATCCATGAATAAATATTTTCGTATTTTAACATAAAGCAATAAATCTATTATGCTTATTTCTCGGCCTTTATGCAATTTTTGCAGTGACGTATATGTACGTCAGTATCAGTGAAATGGTTCAAGTGACTCGCTCTTAGGCCATGAAAAACAGCTTTGTTTGGGGTTTCTTCGCAGTGACTTTCATTACAAGTTGTCTACTTCGACAGGCTAAGTATGTGTTTGTTGCCCTAGTTCACAGAACCAATATCAGTTTCCAGTTTTGTTTTTTAGCTAGGTGATGACATGTTACATTGGCATGTTTCACAATGCCAAGGTTCATGATATGCCATTGATGTTGAGCCTCCAACAGATTACCCTTCACTTGTGACCTTTTGGCCTGGGACTATGTGAAGGGCAAGGCATTTGTACCCCCATTGCCACAGGACTTAGTGGTAGTTATGGAATGGATAGACAATGGACTGACTCAATTGAACAGGTTATGGTGGCTGGAATGGGTACGGCAAGAAATGGAGTAGCATGTTGATATATACCGGTCACAAATGGTGCCTAGTTTGCGTCTAGCATCTGTAATAATTGTCCTTAGAAACTTAGAGAGTAAACTTATTTGTATTTGGGAAATAAATTCAATACAGCAGCCAAAGGAATTAATTAATTTTGTACCATACATTTTTAATTGCCCTGTTCACACTAGCCCAGTTTTCTTCTAGCTCTCGATTGAGGTAATGACTTTATCCAGGGACGGCCGATGATCATGTGCTAATGTGCTACATCACACTGTGAAAACTGCGCTAAAATTACTCCTATTCCCTTCGAATACGAGCCGTTACGCAAACAGAATAGACGAAAATATATTTTGTAGCGCTCTCTCCGGGATAAATATAAAATACAGTGTCGAGTGCTGAATTAGCTACAGCCGCAACTATCTCATCCACGGTTACCATGAAACTGCCACTGCGCATCTCTGCCGAGGGTTGTTGCTTCCCAGCTCTCATTGTGCTGCGGGACGGGAAGCCACTATGAGCAAAGCATTGGTTGTAGGCTGATGTGTCGTATGGTGGATATTTGGACGTTGTGTTACACTTCGAAGGTTAATATTGTCAATTTTAATAGGCTACATATAAATAATACTTATACCCACTTCATTATGTAAGCAGGTTTAAAAAAAGGTTTTTCTTTAATTAAATTTAGGCCTATGAAATTATATATGCAGCACACCCTCGTTTTAAGCCACGAGCCGCGACAGACTTGATCACAAACACTGTACTGTGTAACGCAAATAAAATTAACTAGCCAGCTCTTCCAATCAAATATTATGCGAGTGCAGGTTTTTAAATGTATGTCCCGTTTCCTTGCAATGCAATTCTTAAAGGAAGGAGAGAAAATGGTAGGGGTAAGCGCGATTAAAAGGAAGCAAGAGAGGAAATTGTTATATGCAAGGTTGGCAGCACTTTATGTATATAGTTCGATCATAACAATACATCATAGCGGATATTACGTTAACGAGCATTTTATGCAATTTTCCTGCAGACGTTTCAACTTATGATTATATCGCTCAAGTAGATGTAGATTGCACCTCAATAAATATTAAATTATCCTTAACATTGCCGCATATTAGTGCATGTTCAGGGCTAACAAAGTTTCTCCCTATTTTACAATTTCTCTCTCAATATCTAAGAAGATGAGATGACTTTCTATTCTCCTTTCATTTTCTCTTGCCTTCAGGAACTTAATGAAGTCGACTTAATATTGGGAAATCTAGTTTTCAATTTCACTTTCTCACACACACTACTGTAGATATAATAACACTGGAAAAACGTCTTTCTTTATGTAGAAACCGAAGAAAATGTTTTCAGGATGAATGATGTGAGTCTGTCTGTCCATCTGTTCATCTGTGCAGACCAATTGCGAGTGATGTATTTAAATACAATTATTATCGATTATGAACTTTTCTCTACTTCTTGCACACCCTAGAATGTTGTTTCAATCAACAATATATCTAGGGTGGATTTAAAAAAAAGTTTATTCAATATTAAAAAACTGAATCATTTGAATGAGTCAATTTATAAAGGGCTTTATTCCAAAATTGCCAAAAGTACGTTTTCACTAACATATATATTTATATACGTAAGTATATATGTATATAACTCAATACTTATGTACTTCGAATTCATTTCAAAGCTTCATAATCATCGTTTATGGTGTGGATTTTTGTAGATTCCATGTGGCAGGTTCTGTCTCATACAGATCCAGAAACTCCATAATCACTTCGTTACTCCATTCCATTATAGTCTAACTTATTTGAGACACCTGACAACTTCACAAACTACAACAAGCTGTGGGAACGGGCACTGATGCTTGTGATCTTTCCAGCCACCAGCCTTTGATGTCCGAGCATTTTCCGACATTTCATGGGAAAGTTCAAGCCCATCCCAAGCCACCTCGAGCCATGAGTCTTCCCATTCCCATGGCGCGAGGTTCGACAAACTTGAGGCCAAGCCGTGGGAACAAGGCTTACACAATACTACGTGGTTAAGTAACACTACTACACGTAGAGAAAACGTTATAAATGGGGCTTTCAAATTTCATATTGTTCACCGAACATCTTTTGAATCCTGTTATACCAAGTTGAGCAGGTCATCAAATAATACCATAAATTTTTATAAAGTTTGTTATAAATTATATTTCATGAAATAACAGTATTTTTTCATGAATCAACAAGGCTTTATATTAGGCATCAGAGAAACGTAGTAAGGATAATTTCATATTTCTGCTTTATTGAACATGTCCACAAGTACTTAATTCGCTCTTTGTATTCTTTCGTGCCCCACTTAGCTAATGAACTGCAATTATTTAAATTCGGCGATAAGCTTATTGGTTGTACATTATACAGTACTGGTATAATGCCATCTGGAAATACTGTAAATAAAGAGGAATGCGTGGAACTGACCGTGTTTTTTTTTAAATTTAAGTGCTGAATGGCTAATGCCATTTATGTGATATCTTGCTTGTTAAAAAATTAATGAAAAGCCCCCACATGTATAAAGCTTCAACAGGGTATTAGAATAAAATGTATTGATACCGGGATTACTGCTTTCAATACATGTTTTTCTGCGGAGAGTAAAGGTTGTCAAATGAAACTCTTTATTAGAGAAAAGAGGATAATTCTCTGATTAGGCTATCTATACATGGAAGAGCGAACTACGGTTTATTTCACGTAGGTATTGTGGAATTGAGAATAGGTATGGTGCAGTATAGGACTAACCCCAGTGAAACTAAGTCACTATTATATTTCATTCATATATAATTTTTTTTATTCTAAGTAATACTAATACTTAGTAAAATGTGTACACCATATTAAAAAAAGTGTGCGTGGAACGCTACGCGACAGAAATAAAACTTGTTTTAATTTTAATTTTTTAAATTTTTGATTATTGGATTTTTCAATTTTGCATTATTGGAATTTTTAATATTGGGTTTTTGAACTTTTTTAATTTTGGATTTTTAAATTTTGGATCTTTGATTTTTTTTATTGTTTGGATTTTTTAAGCGCGGTAATGAACCTCCGGGTTCCATAAAATAGATAATATACCTTTAGATTGCTTAGGAATTGTCTATTGCCATTGAGAAAGTAAGTATTATTATTATTATTATTATTATTATTATTATTCCTTTATAATAATAATAATAATAATAATACTTACTATTATTATTATAAAGGAATAATAATAATAATAATAATAATACTTACTTTCTCAATGGCAATAGACAATTCCTAAGCAATCTAAAGGTATATTATCTATTTTATTATTATTATTATTATTATTATTATTATTATTATTATTACTGCTACTACTACCACTACTACTATTACTACTACTACTACTACTACTACTACTACTACTACTATTCCCAATTGCAGGTCCTCGTACTAGGTCTGAAAAATTTCCTTTCATTACTCCTAATCATTGAGTTGATTGTTTTCTGTGCAGTCCGCTCCGAAACACTCTAGTAATTTTGTGACGGTTTTCTTGCTAACCACCCTTACTTTACAGCTATGACACCACCTCCAAATCATACTCAAAATTACGGGGCAAATGGGCTTTGCCTAGGTACCCATTGCCTACTACATAGTAGTGGGCATAAAAGAGGAAGGAGCCACGTATCAAAAGTACGTTGCAGATATTCTCAATTCGATTCCGATTTTCAGTGTGACACTAATTTCGTGACGGTTTTAGCGTGACACTTATTTCGTGACGGTTTTAGCGTGACACAAGTTCCCGATTTACCCCTATCGCCGCTAAAGAAGTTTTACTTCAAAAGTATGCTGCTTATTTAAATTTGAAAATTTCGCTTAAAAACGGAGCCATGGTTCATTTTAGTAAGTTGAATCTACGTCATGAGTAGGCCTATGCAGAAAAGCTGAATATATTGTCTGTTTTCTATATTTTAAGGCTAGAGACCTCGTATGTGGAAGACCTACTTTCCTTACTCTAGGTATTGCTGCATTAATGTTTCGTTTCTCTACGGTTAATAATTTTGAGTTATTTAAATAATTTGCATATATACAATATTCAAATTCAGGTTTTTAGATAAATAGGATTATACCTTTTTACGTAATTCCTTTGATCTGCTTAGAAAACAAACAGTAAGCAAGAATTTAAAATTGAGTATTACTTCAAAGCAAAAAAGTTTTGAAGTTTCCCGCTCTTAAATTTAGAAAATGTATAATGCCCACTGCAGATATTTCATTATTTAGGCCTGCTTGAAAAACATATTTGCTTTTTATTGAATCTATTTTATAAAAATTACAGAAAATCCTTCTTATATGTCAACCACTGTAACATATGCTGAAGAAATTTGAATTCGTGAACATATTCGCGTAGAAGAAATCTGCGTCAAAAATTCTGAAAGGTTGAACCTGAGAAAAATGGCAGTGAAGTTCGCAATGGAATTTTCTTTAAAACATTTCACATGAAAAATCATTATTTGTGGCAAGGGATTACTTTGCATGGATTTATTATCAATAGATTTAAATGTTTATGGTAAGTAAATATTTTAGGAAAACATTTTGAGTGTTTGATAAAAATGTATTGGCTCACGTTCAAGCATTTATTGCGTACTGGTAGCAACTTATTAGGGGTCGTAAAAGTAAGTACTAATTTCTCAGCATTTGGATATTTATTAACAGATTAACATTTCATAAATCAATATTACAAAAGCTGTAAAATGCTCATTTGTGATATTTGTACTAAGATTTTCTTTAACAGATTTTGATTATTTCTGAGAAAATTGCTAACATTTCACTGATATGGTCTATTTCTGAGGAAACTAACATTTCACTAATATGGTCTATTTCTGAGAAAACTACTAACATTTTACTGATATGGTCTATTTCTGAGAAAACTACTAACATTTCATTGATATAGTTCATGTCTGAGCGAACTAGTAGCAATGCACTAATATGGTCAAATTGTTTTATACCCAAGACATGGAAAAGCGTGACGGAAATCGGCAGTTATTTATTTCACTTCCCCAAAGCAGTAGGATAGTCATACGACTTTGTGTTAAAAACCTAGAACAATGGAAGGGAGTGAAAAATCTGTTATTATTGCGAGAGTTCACGACAAGGCGATCTCGTCTTGAGACCACAAGTAGAAGCCTTGCAATCGCATTAGAGGACAAGCTCTAACCGTGATGACGCTGCCCTTTGAGCCTGATGCAAGCGTCCACTCTAGTGAGCTTCAATTTGTCACGGACAATAGTCCCAACACTAGAAACGCTAATACAGAATCCAGCCTGTCACTCCGCATCACCTCCTCTTCTGTCCAGGCTTATTGATGCTCGCCATTCCCGCCCTGATCCTCAGACCAGTGTTAAACCAGTCCACACAACATTCTTTCTCCTCACTCATCATGCATCTCGTTAATTGTAGTCATACGTAAGATATATAGGAAAATATAATAAATAGTTTTATCTTGTCATGTCGACCACTTTTTTTGATTTTATGAATCTTATATGGAGGCTGTCAGAGAAAATTCTGGGTTATTGTAAACAACATTCGGCATTGTCAAGGGAAGGAGATAGTGACTTTCTTTATGTTTTTAGTTTACATTCTGGGTATTTATGGGATAATCTACTTCACAATTAAGCAAATATCAATTTTGCATAATTAAGAAATATCCAAATTTTATTTTTAATAAATCTTCCGATAGTTCAATTGATGTGAATCAGGAAATTTGCAAAATATTTTGAAAATTCTTCCACTGCTCTATTCAACAAAGAATAACGAATTTACTTTTCTTATGTTTTTACATAGGCCTATGTAATTACTACAAGCATGTGGACTTTTTTTGTAGAATTTGAGTAGTTTCAGGGTTATTTATCATATGGTATTTCTGTAGATGTGTGAGAAAGACAAATGAATCCAATCCTAGCTGTGGGTAGTTAAATGCATTAGGGTATAAAATAAAACATCCCTTCAAAAATGTTTGACAGAAACAAATAGCAGAACCCAGGTTTTGTCATCCCTAGAATTTTAATTTTTATTTAATCTATTGGGTAAAATACTGCCCTACTTAAATTTAAATGATAAATATTATCCATTGAAAATTGTCATATATATAATGCACTTCAAACAATGGGGGCTTTAATATATTTTAATGTATGTTCGCTGTATTTGTGCTCAGAAATGGCTACTATATTTTTAGCGGCCATAATGAAATCTAAGGGAACTTTGTCCAGGCTAGGAGCTAAACCAAGGAACAGAAAGGGAACGCATAGTTTTTTCTAACAATTTGGTAAAAAGTTGATAGATTTAAAAAATCTTTACTTCTTTCACATAGCAATCCCTTGGTGAGAATCAGGTGTTAATACGAGGAAATGTTTATCTTCCAGTTGGGAGATAGGCCTACTTTTGCAGAATATGTAATATATATTTCAACTATAGTTCGTTCCATTGGTCATAGGATGAGACTTTCCGACCCAGTATCACAGTATACCATTACTAAATTTATATTCTTGACTACATTACCAACCTACTGCATACAAGTGACCACCTGCGCGGCCTCGTGGTAAGCGTCGCTGACTACAGATCCGAAGGGCTCGGGTTGGAATCCCGGCACCTTCTCAGGTTTTACTAAGGTCTGGAGGTTTGGAACGGAGTGCACTCAGCCTCGTGACACAAACTTAGAAGCTACTCGATAAAGAAATAACGGCTCCGGTCACAGAAACCATCATTAAGGGCATGCTGACCACATGCCTCCAAACCTACCATCGGGTGGTAGGCCTAGTCCCTCCAGGGATATAGCGCCACGAAGTTTAAGTTTTTACATACAAGTTTAAAAAATGATGAAAATCGAAAATGGCATTTCCTGAATTCATATAGCTGTAAGCCTAAATTACACCAAAACGGTTTCGGATATTACCTTCTTCCTTTCGCACTGGATACCTCCTTTGAATTTGTATTGAAGTAAATTCGTTGGTTCCAACTTAAGCATTTACAAGATCTCTATACAACAACCGGAGCAAATATCCCCAAGCGAACTTTCTTTCCCGCACAAACTGTTGTTTCTGACAACAGTGAGGATAAGGCAACTCCCATTTCTACTTTGAAGTGAGCGTCTGGGTTGAAGATAACAATGGGAAGAGTCAGCAATCCTGGTGACGCCCATCAGTTTTAGTGGATTCAATTAGTGGGCGCTACTCAGCTCTACGTCATTGAAATGTGACATTCGTCACTAATGCAGGTCATCAAGTAAGATTCAGTCCTACCTACAGCTCTTCATAATCCTAGACCTCTAAATGGAAGCTCTCTTGCAATTTACATAGTAATGATTCGTTAAAGGTAATCTTAACTACCCGTTAAAGGTAACTCTATATATATAATATGTATATATATATATTATATGTATATATATTTAATGTATACATAATATAATATAATATGTATATATATATATATATATCTAATATATATACAAAATTAGCTATATATATATAGCTAATTGTTTCGCATGGATCCAGCTGGTATAGGCCTAAGTAAAATGTAATTATATGGGTGTATATATATATATATATAAAGTTAATTGATACCACCTTATCATACTCATATTTCCAGGTTTTCATTATTGTAAAATAAGGGTTTTATATGTATATAATTATATATATAACCCTTATTTTACAAAATTAAAAGCTGGAAATCTGAGTATGATAAGGTGGTATCAATTAACTTTATATATAATATATATATATATATACACCCATATAGTTACATTATACTTATGCCTATACCAGCTGGTTCCATGCGAAAAAATTAGCTTAATAAATTCTTCTATCTGCGTTTTGTAGTTATTGCTTTTTTTATGGAGTTTATACTAACAAGTATGTTTTACTACTAGTAAATGGAGCAATACGTCATAGTATAGTTGACAGAGACACTACGTTACAAACCGGATTTTCGGAGGTTCGGTCCCGGATATGGTCATTGCGATTTCACGTTACCTTAAGGAAGGACATACAGCTTTGAGTGAAATTCATAGGTGAGATATAGGTGAATTTCATTATTTTGTTTTCCCCAGCAATGAATTACTCTACAACCTTGCAATCTGACATACTCTTTATTGACTAGTTCTTCAATTACGTACTATTTTCAAAATTAATCAAACTATAACATTTATGGGTAATTATCGTAACAAAGTGGCAGCCACATTTCGTGCACCAAAATGCCGTTTCCGTGATAATTTCCACAAATGGCAATATTTTTGAGTAGTTCTTTTTTCTATCTATTTGCAAACATCATATGAAAAACATCATCCACAGTCTTTGGAATATCTACAGTATAAATATTTTAAAAAATCCATTTTTTAGATTTTCTTTTTATTAAATATATATGTATTTAAAAAATAAACTTTTAATGTTAAATGAATGATTGTAGATTGATCATATGATATTAGCAAATACGCAGAAAAATAATCACTCAGAAATATTGATATTTGTGAAAGTTATCAAGGAAACGGCATCTCAATACATGAAACGTGGCTGCCTTTTTGAAACGATTGTTACCCTTAACTGTAACAGTTTGATCAATTTTTAAAACAGTATGCAATTGTAGAAGTAGTCAATAAAGAGTGTGCCAGATTCCAAGATTGCAGAAAAATTCATTGCTGAGGAAAAAAATAATGAAATTCACATATTTTCCCACCTATGAATTTCAGCGAAAGCTGTAAGATCTCCCTTAATCACCATGGTGGCACTATGGCTTGGGTTAAATCTGCCTCGAGCAGGATGATTGTCTAGAAGTCCAAGAACCTTAACATTCAGTAATTATAAGGGCCTCCACGACGAGTATAACTGGAATCACTTTACGAATTTTATAATGGGTAATTTAAATTCTTAATGAACATTTTAAAAATAATTTTATATTAGAATTTATCTTTCAGGTTTCCTGAGGTAAATCAACGAAATAAAATAGCAGTAGGCCTATACAAATTATTCAAAGGAAAGGTATTAGTTGGACAATGGCCCACGTTTCCTCTTTTTATTTCTTACATCCTTACCCTAGTGCTACAGATTTCCCCTTTTGTGATTCAATTGGGCAGTCATTAAAGTTAATTTATACTACCTTATCATAATCAGATTTCCCACTTTTAATTGTTGTAAAATAAGGGGAATTAAGTAGTAAAACTCACAATTAATATCTTTGATTTGTAGTAGGCCTAACCTATGATATTGAACTGAATAGTGCTTGGAGGGTTTCATTCCAAGTACGAACATAGGCGTAACCAGGCCGACCATATGGGGGGGGTTATAACATCCGCGGGGTCTGGGGGGTATGGAATATCCCCCAGGGAGAGGGGGGTCCGGGGGTCCTCCCCCGGAAAATTTTAAAAATTAAGGTGCAAAATAACGAGTTTTAAGCTTCCGGGGGTCCTCCCCCGGAAAATTTTAAAAATTAAGACGCAAAATAACGAGTTTTAAGCTTCCGAGGTCCATCCCCGGAAAATTTTTGAAATTAACACGCAAAATAACGAGTTTTAAGCTTCCCACACTTTATACTTGTATTAAGTAATTTATGGGCAGACTTAAAAAAATTATACAATTTTCCTTTTTTTAATCAAGGGGGGGTTCAAACCCCCAAAACCCCCCCCTCGTTACGCCTATGAGTACGAATGGTCTTAACAAAGGGTGTTTGGTATCTTCTGCTTCAATATTTAATATATATTACACTAGCTTAAAAGACCCGGCGTCGCCCGGGTTTTGTATTTTGTAATTGGAAATTAGCTTATGAAGGATTTTCAATTTTAAATTCTAGGTCCTTATATAGGCATTTATAATTTGAAATAGGAAGAACGACTTATTACACTCAAACTATTCCCTCAGAAAACGCTTGATATAGTTTTTTATGGCTCATAGAGGATCTAGAATTTTGCATCCCATCGCTTGTACAGTGCACAGCAAGCCTGGTAGAGGTTTAAATAAGAAGAAACAGAAATTCCTGTAACATAAAATCATAATGAATATTCATTATGATAAAATTGTAATATCGAGGCGGGAAATTTCCCACTCTTATGTTACCATAAAGCATTATCACTTTCATACTTTTCTCTCCAAAAACCTGCGATATAATATAATAATATACACATTACCATACCTCGTTTTGTTTTCTCTATGTCCAGGGTAGAGAAAGTTATGTGATTCCATTATTTTAGTGGATTTCATTCTGTAATATTTATTTATAACATGAATTATTTTGATAACTTCTCTTATTTGTCAAAAGTGCATTTAAATTGTTTTTTCCAACCCCACCTGATACCATTTGGCAACAATATATTCTGTGATTTGGAATTGATAATTCTATGTAAAAAGGGATTAAGTATTTTCAAAAACATTTAATTTTTGGCATTTAGAATCAGAATTTTTCAAAATCCTTTCTTATTGAGCACCTACATTATGAAACGAAGGTACTGTCAAAATTCCAAGTCTCTACCTGTTATAGTTTAGGCTGTACGTTGATTCCTGTCATTCAGTCAATCAGTCAGTCAGTCAGTCAGTCATTCATTCAGTCAGTCAGGACAAAGCCTTTTATATATATAGAGATTTCATAATGCTGATAATTTGTTTTATGTTCCTATGTAATGTACCTTTTTTATATATTTATAAGTTATTGTATTTGGAAATTAATGTAGGCCTACTATAATGCTTGTCATGTTATGGTGAGCTTTGCTCGTTGGGGTTTTCTTATCATCAATAAATAAATAAATAAATAATAATAATATTAATAATAATATTAATAATAATAATAATAATAATAATAATAATAATAATAATAATAATAATAATAGATCCCGTCTTGACTACTGATAGGCTATGTTGACTTTGGCACTCACATAATGCACAAAGCCACTAGATTAGAGTTGCAAATGACACATGACTTACGAAGCCTGCTTAGGCAGATAGTTTGTGAAACTGTTGGTTCACACGGTTACATATATGTTTTAAACATAAGCCACTAGTGGTACATTTCACATTCGAAATGTAAGATCCAACATGCCAGGTAAGCTACCTTTACATCAGCTTATAATCTCCGTACTCATTACTGTAGCAGACGTTTCTGCAATACGCGTAATGCAATGCAACCAGGTTTCGAACCATTGTACGCGGATAGAGGAAATTTGTACCGATGTTCATATGCAGAGCATGTATTCGCCCTTGTTTCGTATTAATTGTTAGCACTGTACGTGGATGCTGCCTCCGTTGAATAAGGCCACTGGGATGCGGTCCTCAACGATATCTGTGTGCCATTATTACGTCGTAAGTCTTAGCCAACACATATCTCAAACACTTGATGACGTAATAATAACACTTGCAGCAGGTGGTAGCAACGTGTTTATAGGGGAGTGGTTAAAATATGGAGCTCTTTCCTAGCTTTGTTCTCTCAGAATGCATATTATACATGTACAGTATACAGAGACCTCTGTCGACCTAACTTTACAAGAGGTATTATTGCGTTATGTAACCAACATATGTTATCCTAATACAATTTCGTATTACAAAACTCTGGCGGTTTACCAAGTGAAGAAATATGAATAGGGTAAAGAATTATTGTTCTGCACTTAAATTTTATGGGAAGGAGATTAAAAGTGTAAGAAATAATTTGTCTGAGTTGAGAGCCAAAACGTTAATAAAATTTCAGATCGTAAACTGGAAGTTGACTTCCAATAATATCATCAGCATGACTGAGAATTCATATTATATTTCTTCAATTGACTCTCTTCCCAAGAGAATAAAATATTTAGGCTTTGTGACTGAAATATTTCCCTTTTTCAACAGAGCTTTAGAATGCATAATGTAATGAAGAAAATAACCTAAATGAGTACTGGTCATCTTTTTCTAAAAGTCTTAATTCCATTATAGTGAGGGAGGTACCTTTTTATGACGGTAGAGTATATCATATTTCCTAAAAAAAAATAAAGACTAGACTGGTATTGAAAATAAAACAGTTTATTACCCTTAAAAGTCTATCTCCCTTCTCTGTACTGTATATGACGTAAATGTCTTTCAGTCATAAGAGAGAGATTCCATCTGGTGGTGTGAATCGAACTAGGGCTAACTCAGTTGGTAGTAGGCGTACATCGGCACGGAAATTCGAAGTTTGTGGGTTGGAATCCCAGTGTCAGAGGAATTTTTCTCCTAAAACATTCTCATAAAATATTATATTTAAGTTCGACAAGAAATATGTCATCGGCTTCTTTTTCACCTTATTTTCTCTGTGCATGAGAACCATTTTTTGCAATTTTCTTGGGAATGACTCTTGTAACTTGGTATAAATTTTGCTTTTAAACAGGCCTAAAAACATGAACACACTTTTTTTTTTAAATAAGAAGTATGCTTATAAGCTATCTAACCGAACGCAATATCCAGAGACGAAGCCCCGCTTTTTGATTAATTACGGCGAGCACCAGGTTCAGAGAAAGGAACTTCCGCTATTCGGCCGCTTATTGTATGACGGAATACAAATGTAGTATGAAATAAGTCACAAACTCAAAGCTCAAGTTGAGAAAATAAATCATAGGCCTAATAGACGTTTTTGTTCGATCCTATATAATACTCTTTTTTTTTTATTACAAATTAAAAAATACAAATTGATACAAAATTATTACAAATACAAATAATATACACACAATTTGTACAATTTGAAAAGAGTATTATTTGCCCCGCATGAGCATAGCTCTTATTATGTGACGTAACAGTATTTTAATGACATCCATTAAAGTACAGATTTTCATTATGACACAGTTGTGGTATCGATTAATATCGAACACGGAACGAACTTGATGCCTTCAAGCAGCAATGAAATTGCGTAATAAACAATCTGAACTTAAAATTAAACCAATTCTATTCCTGTTAATTTTAATATTTTACTAACATAAGTTCATTTAGCATTTTAAGGTCCGTTTCAGTTTAAAACGGCCAAGAGAAGCTTCAGCTTCCCGAACGCCATCAGCTGCCATTTATTGCAAAAAATGAGAACGACGAGAGCTGCATGAACAGCCGTCTGACGAATCAATACTAAAAAAATTACAAAACTTATAGGCCTACATTTAATTATGGTCGAACGAAAATAGCCGTATTATGAAACGAAAGAAGCGGATCTTAATAAATGCCATTATAGGCTCGTTGCATAATGTACAGATGGCAATTTTTTTTAGGAAGTGTGACATTTCCCAATTGAATTCTAAGTACAGTAATCTTAATACCAAGCTTGTAAAGCTTCAGAAATAGGCAATACAATTTTACGCTATGCAGATAAAGAGCTTGCATCACAGGTAGAGAGTAGAGGAAACAAATCCAGGCTATTGCGTTTGAACAACAATTTGTATTTAGGAGGAATCAGGTCAATCCGAATACAAACAGCCACAATGCACTAGAGTAGCGGAGAGAGAATCTAACCCTCCCAACCATCTAAACAAACGGATAATACTCTCTGGTCCTGTGTGCCCCCATTTCAAGGATTCGATTCCAAAATCAGGTCGTATTCTCTTATACACGGTTAAAAGCCACCTCCCACCCTCAGCTGAAAGACCGAGACTGCCTGTGTTCAAACTAGCTCGGACTCTGTTGCTGTTATCACCTCATAATCTGCAAACTATGAGCATTCTGATAGCAGTGAAAGAGACGGTGCTTTCTCTAAAATCCAACAGCAGTGTTGCCAACGTAAATCTCTTAAACTTCCTATTTTAGAGGTTGTTGGTTTACTAGACTGTGTCTCAACTCCTTAAACGTATTGCCAGTAACATGGTGAATGTCATTCTCTACAATTGTATGTTTGTTGTAATATTTCTCACTAAAGGAGAAAGTATAGAAATGTATAAGCCAAATATCGTCCCTTTAGAATGAAAACCTCGTATCTCATAAAACACATATTATGTGGCTTTGTCACTTAATAACGCTTACTAGCGATACACTAGGTTTCGTTTTTCCTCTCTAGAGGACAGCACACTTGTTATTATCGTAATATTGGCTGACGCATAGTTGAGATACGTGTTTTTCTATCTAATAGTAAATTTTAAATACTCTTGCTTCTCTTTTGAGATACGAGGTTTTCGTTCTAAGGGCACGATATACTGAGTAAATATGAATTAACAAAACTTTGATCACAATTTGACGGATGAGATAAACGAACTCGAAGCTTTCAGTAACGCATTCTAAAAGCATCTTCAGGAACGCTGAGGATATGTTTTTAGTTTAATGGTGAAGAAGCAGTAAGCTTAGAAATATGTCCGTTTCAATAAAACTGTTTAACTTTTTACATTTTTTTTTATTACTACAGATAAATAGACGAACAACGATACTTTAATTTTTAATACGCCAGCAATGAAAGATGTCCTGAAGATGATAAACTGAGGCCTAGGCATAAAATATTTTTGAATCGTTTATATCCTTTGTCTTGCGTAAAGTTGTAACATTCAATCTACATTGTAAATATTCTTCAAATGAATTTTTAAAAATCATTAAAAATATTTATGGAATGAATGTGGTGTGTTGCGCGAAGTTTAAACTAAATCATTCGTAATAATAGGACAAAATATATTATTACTGTAATAATAAAATTTCAGACAAGAATGGAATAAATCATTCTACGTAGGTTATTTGATATAGTCGGGAATGGAACCCGGGTGTTATGCGGTGACGCCTACACTACTAGGCTCCCTCCTGTTCAGTAAGATAATACTTAAAACCTGTCATTAAATAATATTTTTTACTCATGCTCTAGGCCATGGACTCCGTTGAGTTTCCGATGAAATTTAGTACAACAGTAGGCCTATCCAGTTAAAATGTATATTCAGCTGACCTGCTTATCAATGGACCCTCTGAAGAAAAGACAAGCAGAAAGAAAAAAAAACTGTGTTCACACAATCCCGTAATTGCGCTTTTCCTTCTGTAAGAAATGTACAAAACCTATACGTAAAGACCCCTTTTGAGGACAAGGTAAGATAAACAGTCCCTTCACAAGAGAGAGAGAGAAAATAATTTGTTTTCATCCGCGTTGCCAATATCTTCGAATTTTCCTGTTCAAATTCAGCACATTCCTAAAATGGGGATTGAAGTAATTAGATCGTATTACATGCTTGAATAAGTTTTGTTTTTATAACCATTTTAAATGCTTAGCCCATAGTTTTATTAAGGGTTTTTTTTAAATGAATTGACTGAAGAATTTTTATATATATTATTAGCTTCTTCGCCTTCTTGTTTACAATCTTCTTTTAATCCCTTTCAATCTTATGAACGCATAACCAAAACCTACTGCTTAATCTCTGACAAAAATTATCATTCTATTCTTCATCGTTTAGTGTGTCTATCCCTCGCTTTTGGAATTCGTTGTCTCATCATATCAGAGTTTCGAAATGTACCACTATTTAGAAATCAATTACATTAATTCACATTAATTCACAAAATCACATTAATTAGTTAATGTTATAATCAGGGCCCGGATTCTGATGACCTAAAATTGTTTGAAAAATGTCCTATAAAATGACCCTAAATTTTAAAGAAAATGACTTAATAATTATAAAAAATGACCTAATAAATATGCATTTCTATAATCTAGAGCCCATGATTAGGATTTATCTACAAGTTGGCAATGTCTATGCAGCATCAATAAAAAGATGACATGTCATTAGAATCCGGGCCCTGGTTATAATTAGTTAAGTTTAATTTTAATTGAGTTTATCAAATTTGTAATTAAATCATTGCAACTTCTATTGCCTGAAACCACCTTTTAATTTCAATTTTTTTCTCTAAATTTTGTATTATTTGTCATATGTAATGTTTTACTGGTGAAGTGGAAGAGAAGGAAATAAAATAAATAATCTTATTCATGTGTACATTGCCTCATATTTTTCGGTCTAAGATAGAGAAAGAAAATAAGCAAACATAAAAATACAAAATAAAGTGTGAAAAATTCATGTATCTAGAAATAAGTTTCAGTTCATAACAATGAAGCCAAGGCTAGCTAGCGGCATTCGTTTGTTGTGTACTACGCCCATAGAGTTAAGGGAAAAGATAAGGAGGAAGAGTGGGAGAGAGAGAGAGGTAGAGAGCGAGGTATAGAGAGAGAGAGAGAGAGAGTGAGAGAGAAAGAGAGAGAGAGAGAAGCTGTAGCCTTGTTAGCGTTTTAACGATAATCGTTAAAACATTACGATTGCTTGGAGCAAAATAGCCATAAGCAAGCGCTAATGGTCCCTACACCAAATAAAACAGACTCCCTACAGTGACCACAGCGGCTTTTCAGACTAATTGCTGAGCCATTACCATATTCCCCAAGAGTGTGGACTGCTTTCTAAGCCTATGGCAACATCAAAGATAAAGTGTTTCATTTTTAAAATCGCTTTAGATTCTGATAACCACATTTCGGATTTTAAATACAATCCTATTTCAATCCTTAGACTTTTATGTTGTTTCTTAATTGACTGTGGACAAAAATTATGATTTTTATAAGGACTTGTAACATCGTAATGTAATGATATATTAACTAAATGTTGCCTGTTTTCTATGCTTTTCTTTTTAAAGTTAAAAGTAATTTATAAGTGTTTTGCGAGAAACTCTACAATTTATTTACTTGTTTAAATTTGGGGTTTAACTAGAATTGAGACCTGCCTGTCCTGGTGAATAGAATCATACGCAGGCATAAGTTCAAACACCGATAGCTCCTCTGATTTTTCTGAGGTAGGGAGGTTCGGAACGGGGTGTACTCGGTGTCATGATTCGAACTGAGGAGTTATTTGATTAAGAAGTAGCTGCTCCGGTCATGGAAGCAATCCATAACAGCTGTGGGTGTCGGCATGCTGACCACATGCTCCCTGGCCTGTCATCTGCATAAGGTAGATGTCACAGCGATTGGGTGGTAGGTCTTGTCCCTTCAGGGATGTAGAGCAAAGAAGTTTAGTTTTTAGTTTAGTTTAACTATAAATTATTGTGCATGAGATCCACGTGCATTACTTTCCTCCAATTCTATTATCCTTTAACACAAAGAATAATCATTTGGTACTGAAGCATAATGATGCGAGATTGATAAAACGATGAGGATAAAAGTACACACACGTTTACCTGTTTCATTTTACAGTTCCGGTACCGGTATGCCTGTGTAAGTGTAAATCATGTTGTTTGAATTGCGGAATGTCGAAAGTAAAGAAAGAAAAAAACTTTTCAGATGTATTTCCGCATTTTACTTTAGAGGATTACGAATTTTATTCTTAAGCATCCAGAAAACCTGTGAATGCAATAACATGTTTACTAATTTATCTATGAAATTAAAGATATTTCGTGAGTCTGAAGGAAGTGATTTTTACTCTATGTTGGAAGAACTGATCATTTCCCGGTCTTTCATACCTATTCATAATTTTGAGACCGCCGGCGTGGTCTTGTGGTTAGCGTCGCTGACTACTGATTCGTTCGCCCGGTTTCAATCCCCGGTACTTTCTCGGATTTTTCTGAGGTAGGGAGGTCTGAAACGGGGTACACTCAGCCTCGTGATTCAAATTGAGGAGCTACTCGATAGAGAAGTAGCGGCTCCGGTCATGTAAACAACTATTAACGGCCGTGGGTTTCGGCATTCTGACCACATGCCCCCAAATCCTACCATCTGCCTAAGGTAAATGATGCAGCGGTCAGGTGGTAGGCCTTGTCCCTTCAGGGATGTAGTGTAACAGTGTTTAGTTTTAGTTTTTATTTATTATTTTGGCAAGCTTGTAGATGTTATTCAGTATTCTAACTTCAAAACTAATAGCAGCGAAAGCGGTAGTACTAATAACCTAATATTATTATTTCATTGAGGACGTTGTTTGATTCAAGCAAATACAATATCTAGGTTTTGTCAAAATTCAGTAAATTTACAAACTAAATTGTTTTATGATTATATAGTAGAGCCTATTTTTTTATGTTTACATGGGTTTCAGGCGCCCATAAAAATTACTTTTAGCAACCTGATGAACTGAATACAACGCATAATAAAGTTATTATTTTCTCTAGGCTGCGTCATTGCAATGTTCTTATTATACGGCATTTTCTTGTACTCAAGTATTACGTGCAGTCTAATCAGACCGCTGCAGGCGTTTTCATCAACCTCAATTCATAGAAGTAGTTAGTCTTTCTTTCTTTCTTTCTTTCTTTCTTTCTTTCTTTCTTTCTTTGCGACACATCCATATTATTTTCTTTATCCCATTCTTGACATTTCCTTGCTTCTTATTCAGGCATAGCATAAGCGACAGCCCGTTCCTCTGCCTCCTGCATCAGGCAATGAGATTTGCTCCCGAAGTAGTGTTTATTTACAGCACTATGAGCGAAAATGCTAGCTTACAACGTTCTTTGTGCCCAAGTTTTGTTTTAATGATGGATGAGGTTTTTCCTTCAACTTGACACGATGAAAGTCACTACAGAAAAAACAAAAAGTGGAACTTATAACGTTTCTCAGTTCCAATGAAAGTTTTTAATGCATACGCAGCATTTAACAGTAAGATTGATTTCGGTAGATGTTAAGGGATCGTTCATCCCATTGATTTTTTAGATCCTTCACTGGAATAGTAGGGGAAAAAGCCAAAATATTTTCATTATCAGGCCCGGATTAAGCACAGAGCCGACGCACGGGGCTCCCACAGATAGGGGGCCCCCGCAAACCCCTTAAAATGAAAAGGAAGCGCGAAAAGAAAATGCCGACGCCTGCTGTTCTATCACGACTTCACTGTCAGAAGCAATCTTAAATGTACTTTCCCAATTACCGAAATATCTCTAAGAATGTAGGCTACTTAGTATTAATGGTCACTAATTACATTGATGAACGGCCTTAAAAAACTAAGTGTTAAAAACCGATTGAGGACGTGCATGTTTCAAACCCGCCACTCTTGCCTGAAGCTCGTAAGCATGGAAATCAATGTAGCAAGAAAGATCAATTTTCCTGACATTGTACGTAATTTTCTTGCGTAAAAGACACAAAAGACCTTATTTTAAGTAAGCATTGATGTGAAATATGCTTACGCTTTCTGCTCATTTTGTAATCCTAAATTACGTAATTTTTGCCTTTGTCCTATTACTATGTACAGGTAAGTTAAAAAAATAAAAAATAAAAAGCGGACCGACTCTTGTAGTTGATTTCAGATCCTTGTTCACACCAGTGTAAATGCGTATTCCTTAGACCTGTTTTCTTTCCTTAATGCACATTGTTTTCCAACTACTTTTCGATTGCCGCAATATTTAACTACCGGTACTTAATTAACGGATTATTCCCAGAAAATGAATTTTGATAGCTTATTTTCTAATGGGTTTCTAAATGTACTTAAGTCAACATTCGACACTAGAAAATTTTTTAATACATTCCCTGCTGTCCTGTGAATGCCGCTAGGCATGCGCAGTGGCTCATATCGGCAACTTTAGTCGGTCAGTTTTTTTCCCCTAACTGTACATATAAGTTAAGTTAATAACTGGAATTCGTAGTATATTACTTTCTTTGAAATATAATACAAATAAAAAAGCGCATTGTGTTGTTAATGAAAAAATGGATCATATTGTGGAGGCCCACTACACGAAGACTCCTCCAGGATCCCGCAACCGGCCGTGATCCTTGTGCTGTTTTGTGTATAGAATTCAACATGTTAAGTAATGTTGGTTTGGCAAAATTTATTTTACACTATTGATACATAATCTGCTTTACATTTATAAGGACTAATAAGTATGTAACTTATACCTAATTAAATTTTTTAATGAAAGCCTTTAAGGTTACTTCATTCAGTTACTAAATTTGGAAAAGTGAGCTAAAAAGTCGAAGGTCACAAGCGAGCTACATGCATCATCTTTACACACAGAAAGTAGTCTTCATTTCCAAGGATCCGAATCATGGGAAGGCACGTTAGAGAAATACAAAAGAGAAAGAGAAAAAGTCGCGAAAACTAAAAGATAAAATAAGTGTGTCGTCTAGTAGCCTCATTTTCTTTTCCCGCTTTCCTGTACTTTCTTGTTCCTCATACAGCACGATGCATTCAGAAACGTGTTTTTTTCGTAGAAGAAACTTTATTTAAGAATTGTAATAATGGAAGAAAGCCCATTAAAAGTTTAAAAGTACGTTGACTAAAAGAAACTGACATATTTCAAAGATTCGCATTCAATTTTATGCATTTCTTTCTCCATTCTCTTGGTCCTGTCTGTTATCTCTGTTGTTCCCATTTTGCTTTATTTAACACTCGCCACTATTTTAAAAAGTTAGTTGGTTAGCCCAACATATAAGAAAAGCCTGGGTTCCCAACTTAATGCCTACTCTTAGCTGTATACTTACTGTTGTCTGTTACGATGACAACAAAAGAATATTTACTTACTTACTAAATGGCAATAGACAATCCCGAAGTAAGCTATAGGAATATTATCTATTTTAAGAAACCCGAAGATTCATTGCCGCGCTTACCTCAGCCCGCCATTCATCCCTATTCTGTACTAACTCCAACCATCCCTCGCAAATAGGACTTCCCTTAAATCTATCATAATGTTGTCCCTCCTGCGTCTAGATCTTCCAAGTGATCTTTTCCCTTCGGGTATCCCCGTCAATGTTTTTGAGATATGACTTTCCTCCCTCATGCGCGCAATATGTTCAGCCTATTTCATCCTCCGTGATTTAGTTACCCTTACTATATCCGTGACGAATACATGTTATGAAGATCATCGTTATGCAGTTTTCTCTAGTCCTCTTTTTCATCTCAACAAAATAATATGCAAAATAAATCGAATTTCGTTTTAAAGTAGAATGTATAATTGTAAACCATCAGCTCAAAACCTTTATTTTTTCCTGCCTAGGTCTTTCGCCACTTTTGTATCATCCAAAGCGTATTTTTCCGTGCTGGTGTATTCATTACATATTAAAAATAAAAATTAAATTTTCTTGCAGTCTCATCATAGTGATTAAATAATTAAAATCTCCAATATATATTTTTTAACTAGCACTGAACACATTTTCAAATTCCTTCTTCTTCTTCTTCTTCTTCTTCTTCTTGAGTCTTCTTCCGGGGTAGACTTGCTAGCCAGGGTTCCATTTGCAGTGCCAGATGGAATCTCTCTCCTATGGTTGATTATGGTCTATCTCACTGAAAGACATTTACGTCATAGTCTATACAGTATTATACAAAACAATTTACCGATTTGTGAACAGGTTCCCACTGTTATCGTTGAGTAACTTCCAGAGGCGTAACGAGGGGGGGGGGGTTTGGGGGTTTTAACCCCCCCCCCAATTGATTAAAAAAGGAAAATTGTACAATTTTTTAAAGTCTGCTTATAAATTACTTAATATGAGTATAAAGCGTGGGAAGCTTAAAACTCGTTATTTTGCATCTTAATTTTTAAAATTTTCCGGGGCAGGAACCCGAACCCCCCTCTCCCTGGGGGGGGGGGTCCAGATGTTATAACCCCCCCCCATACGGTCGGACTGGTTACGCCTATGGTAACTTCTAAGTTGTAGATATGAATGCTTGGAATCGTAGAATATTGTTTCTGTTAAACTATACATGAGAATATTTTGGGAAGCAATCTCCCATTTCAGAAGTTCTATCTCAGACAAATTTCGAGAGGTAACGAAGATCAAAATCAGACCTCTAGATGCATGTTTAACAACACTAGCCTCCTACATCAGACCAGATGGAGACAGTAGTAAATATATGAAGAATATTTATCATTTTAAAATCAAAGTACGAATGCTTGTCTAATGTTTTTTTAAAATCTAGATTTACTGAAAGTTAATTTTCATGTTTGGGTTGAAGAAAATAATGTGGAACGAATCCGCCGGGGCGATTAGCCAACTAAAATGTCAATTAAGAATAGAAAATGAAATGAAAATGAAATGAAAATGAAATTAGCCTTGCTATAACAAATACGTTAACATTTTCCGGAATGGTTGAAATTTTAATATCGAAGTAGGCCTAGGTTTTCAATCATGGTCTGGCTATAGATGGGAGTAATAGGCATATAGACATCATAGCCCTTAGAGACCTAGTACAGAAGGTATTATCCTAGACACAACTGTTCTCTTCGAATTTCACAGTGGCAAGCCAGAGAAAGTAGACTCGAAAATAATTAATCTACTAACCTACCGTGACCTATTACCAAATCAGATACCATCTTGAAAACAACTCGTCAACGAATTGATGATTCGAGGTACCGTACCAGATCATCTGGTATATTTTGGGAAGAATTAGTATTAGAAAATAACAGGCTCCAAGATATTGCCATTAGTTCAATACGAATAGCCATTAATCTATAATGATGATTATTATGACAGCTCTTGAAATTATATTTATTATGGTGCGATTGTTGAGGATATTTTTAGACAGTTTGAATTAAAAGTAGAACTTGACACAAGAATCACGAAGTAAAAGTTGCACATTATTGCACTAATGTGCTATAAAATATTAATGCTTCTACATTGGTACCAACCTTGTTAACAGTCACATGAAGAACGCTCTTTTAGTTTAAAATATTTTTATATGATTATTAAAAAGAGTCAGTTTGATAAAAAAAAATAGAAGATTTAAAAATTCATTATGCCTTTTTAAATGTTAAATTGATCATAGTGGTCACAAAATAACAGGAAATAGGCCGATCTATCATTAATTCCAGTAATTGTGCCATCAACAAAACACATCAACTAGAGGTATACCCAAATAAATAAATAAAAAAAAGACATACTTATCGGTATACCCCCCCCCCCAAAAAGAAACATGCTTGAGGTTTTCATGGTTTTCCTCCGTCGTAAAGGCAAATGCCGAATTGGATATTTACTTATATAACCGCTATTTCATTCTGCATAATTTTTATTAAAACAGTTGAAATTAACAAAAGCCATAAATACATCAACAATAAACAAAGGGAACATCAACATTTACATGAACATGGCCTACTGATTCACATTTTGTAATTTAATATAATTCATTACTTCTATTTATTAAGTGCCAGAATGGTACTTTCTGAGATTGTGTGGTGGATGGCAAAATGTTTGCCTGTGTGTCTGTATGTGCATTAACTGAAATACGATTTATCGGATTTTCATAAAACTTGGTATTCGCATTTATATCGTCCATGGGACAAAGCCTATTGATTTCGAACCAAATCGGCTGACTGTTACCGGAGTAATGCCCAATTTTGTGCCTATTTTATGGTAATATAATAGGCAGAATTTATCTCATTACAACATCATTTTACATTGTTCATATACGGCCTTGGTTCTTGCAATACAGTTAGCTTTGACAAATAACACTACCCACATATTCCTTTACATATGCTTATCAAACTACACCCTTGTTCTTCCGTAAGCTCTGCTTCATGAATCGATCTGGAAAACGAATTAACGAATTAAAAATAACTTATTTTCTTCATATCATAATTGCAATTATCACTGATTAAATAAAAGCATTCTGGCACTTTGTTATATCAGTTTACCTTATTTTATTATACTTTGTTCATATGGCATTCTTCTTATGGAGGAAGTACTCATAGTACACATAAGATGTTGTATTTATCTTTATTTAGTAATATCCTACGTACATAGGCTATTCTTTCACCTGTCATAATGAAATAAAATATCTAGAGGTAAGAAGTGATTTCTGAGAGTAGACATCGTCTACAGGGAGGATAACTATAGAACATCACAAAACGCGTCAAGTCATGTTATGAACCTCCCAGAGTGGAGCAAACACGCCTTCTTCTCTAACTAAAATAGCTTAGTCTGCTCAAGAGAGCGCCCTCCTGTGTACTATTTCCCAACTAACTTGGTGTCTGGGGAGATGACGCTGAAGGGAACAACTCCGGAGGTCCCCCTTAAGAGAATGCGTACGAAATAGTTCTGGCGGCTACCTGACGCCAAGCTTCTTCCCTAACCTAGTAAAGAAATACAAGAAAGGGAAGAAAAAGGCTGAGGAGAAAATAAAGAATAACCTTACACCAAACCTCTTATGTGAACAGGAGCAAAAACTCAAATACCGACCACATGTGAAACTTTATATCATCCCACGAGGTACTCTAAGGCCGAGAGCAGTATTCGACAAATCAAGACAAACAAAAGGAGTCTCCCAAGGATCTTGGTATGAGAGAATAAAGCTTCTTATGAAATATAAGTGTGTTTGAACTTCTGTAGCTGGAAGGAAAATAAAATCGCCTCTTCGGTTTTCCCACTAATTACACTATGTATTCCGTTCATTTCGGTGGGGAATTTTGATATTGCGAAAATGGAAAACCAGTAATACTATAGTGTTACAATTTGATAATAGAAAGTAAAAGTTATGGTGAAGAACTCGACTCTAAGGACAATACCTTATTTCATTCTGCGGTAAATTAGACATATATATCTGTGTTTCACGTACTTCGTATTGATCACATTAAATAGCCAAAATGCCCTTTGTTTTCAATGCTGTAGTTATGCTAAGCGTTTGGAAAGGTGATAAAGCTATAATCAGACTTAGGCGAGTAAATTTTATATAATGTAAAAACAGTTTTATACAAGTGATGTAATAAAATAACATTTATATTTGATTTTGAAAATATAAACTCAGTGCTTTATTACTATTTGTACTAATTATCGTTTATGAACTGAATCACCGCTACTACTGTATTCTTTCATCATTAATATGCCACTTGTAAATGTGCAGTGGTCTGATTCACGGATAGTAATTATACAAATTACTGACTACTCTCTAACATTTTGCTTCTGTTAAATCACTGAACCCATGTAGTTCTGCTAGCTTGTATTTTTATATTTGTTTCCTGTCTTTGCGTAATAGTAGCTGAGAGTGTGGAAACTGAATTTCTACATAAACAAAACTTCAAATTAAAATTCTGCTTCAGCGGGTTGCAATTCTACTCCTTGACCTGTATGTAAAATTTATAAAATGGATGAAAGTGAAAAGTCGTCAAAGTTTTTTTTTCCGTCTCTATCGAAATTAAATGGATTGCTAGTTTTTCGTATTTACTTTTCCGTATTTCGGCGTATGAAAGGTATTGCTGCATTTCACTCATATTCATTTCATTAATATAGCGCTCCGTAGCCTCTAGAATGTAGGATTTTGAGATGATAATGCATATAATTATATCAAAACGAGGTCGGTTGTACTGACATTCAAATAGGAAACAGTTAAAATTGTCTTTAAACTATCACCTTCTCTTGCACTTTTTATAGGCCAACAATTTACCGAAAACGGATATGACGTAATTTGAGCGCTTTTTAAGCGAACGGCCTGAGGATTAGTGTATCCGACTGCTATTACAAAAATTTCCTCGAGCTTAATTTGGAAATCGTTCAACCGTGGTTAAGCTATCCTATATGCTTCACTTCAGACGTAAATTCAGAGGTCACCCATCTAGATTCTAAAAAGACTAAATTATAAAGTAGAAAGTATAAAGCCTATCTTTTTTAATTGCACGAAACTTCTTTATTTTTAGCATAATTTCGTTACGTTGCAATATCTTCCTTATTATATTATTATATTCTCTTACACCTCTTTTTGCAAAACCTGTTTGACATCATGCAAATATGGCGATGCAAATTTAAAAAAAAGAAGCTGTTCCGTTGGTTCGGGACACTGTCTAATATCGGAATACTATCCTGTGTCTACTACCGTCGTCTGTCTCCATATTTCGACATCATTGGTTGATGACAAGAATGGGAAATGTATTTAGAATGCTCACTATACCTTCTTCATCAAGTAGGATATCAATTTCTGCAAGAATCTTGGTACTCCCCTTTCAGACTTTCTTATCTTGGAAAATCCAGGGCCTTACCGGATACCGAATCCGGGCCTTCAAATTCTTATTCAACGTCCGTAACCACTGTACCACGCATATGGTATACATCAGCTTACACTTGAGTATTTTCTATCTCTATCCCGCAACAACAACAACAACAACAACAACAATAATAATAATAATAATAATAATAATAACAATAATAATAATAGTGGTTTAATTAATCTGGCAGCTTTAATTCATTAAGGCCTTCTCGTACACTCAACCAGGAATTTTACTATAGTACATAAATCGCATCAAGTTGAAGGATGGACAAGTACAGCTAAGAAAGAAACATACAATGAAAATAGCAATATCGCAAAGGGATAGCATACAATGTAAAAATCTCTTAGGAATACGAACACATAAGGTAAGTTATTTCTTAGTAAACTACACCAATATCGTAAACAGACCATAACTTACAATGTAGTATCTATAGTAAAAGTAAACATGAACAGTGGCATTACAATGATCACAATAAAATTGATTTCGAGAAATGATTTTGTTAATTATGAAATGAGAAGACATGGTTGATATAAATAATTATTTCAAAAATATATATTAATAATTAACTAGTACAAATTAGCTGTTAATAAATAAATTATCTTTAGGAAACCGTTTAAAAAATTATTTTATAACCATATGTTAAGTCAGGCAACTCATCATAAAGTAGACTTATTAAAATAGTAAAGCTGGTGCAATTTTCTTCGCCTTCTCTTGATCTGTGTTTGATAGGACTGTGATTTATTGCGAAGAAAAAATCAAGGGATGAAAAGCATTATAATGTGAATGAAATAAAAGAAAATCGCGGGATAAAAATATCAGCTTCACGCAATCTTGGTTGTGGTATCAGGGCAGCTAATTCCCCTCGTAGCTTGTTTTTGCTGCCTTGCTACTCTTGACTAAGCTAATATGAGGCGTTATTGCCTGTAGGGGGTTTCTGGAAGAGGGGAGATAGGAAGGAGATGGCATAGAACAAATGCCATATAAAGAAGCGCTTCCAATTTGCTAGAAAGCTTTTCTCTTATGAAGTAATACCCCAGTGTTGCCCCACCATGTCAAACAAAAGTCAAACCGATGTCAAAATTAAGGAAAAACACAAGTTCTTACTGTCGTACTGTTTTTATTTTTTTCTCCAGCAGTTCTTTGTAAGCATACGAATACAGTGATGTTAGCTTTATTTAATTCCCTGTGGAGGCTTACGTTTCTTTCTCCTGTTTACATGAAGTTTTTTTTCTTGTGCGAATAACACTGAGCCTTGAGGAGGTGGTTGGTGGATATTAATCTGTGACAAAACCTTAAGCCGGAACATAATTTGACTAATGAAAACAGAGAAAAAATAAGGTCGTTGTACTTTGATCTGAGAGGTGCTTTAAATATGAACTCTTCATCCGTTGAGTTATAACAGATTGTGCGCTCTAAGCATTGCTTTTATTTATTTATTTATTACAATATATTATGTATTGCTACCTATTAAGTACCGGTTCTGAAAAAAACTGAAAGGAATATGTACGGTACCTTTTGAAAGCCCCCAGATGAAGAAAGCCTGATATAATATGAACTTCATTTGCCAAGACATCATTACAATGTCAACATAATAGTAAGATTTAACATATGAAAATTCTGAATTTCAATACAAGTTCATGGCATGTTAATATCAATAAAATTGAAATATTCTATTAAAAAACTCCTCAATGCTATAAACAGTGTTAGACATCAGTGTTGATCTGACTGTTATTTTAAAATCCGGTACCGATAGATTTTTTAACTAATCTGGGGGACCATTGTATAATTTTAAAGCTACTGTTACAAAACTATATTGAGTTTTACTGTATTTACATCTATCGACATAAATATTCGAACATGCTCGTTTAGAGTAGTTATGAATTGCTGTACAGATTTTAAAACTATTGATAGTTTAAAACTATTGATTGTGTTTAGGTAGATATGTATGCACTTTTCATTTATCTTGGTTTATTTACTTTTTAGGGTATAGGGCATAACAATTTCCTAGTACAATAATTATATCGAAGTTAACATGCTTTATCCACACTACTAGTAGAAGCAGAAATTTTATTTACATTTTGTTCATACATGTTTACTTACTGAGTGAGCTCAGCTAACCATGGCTTATTAAAGTAGGTACAACGATTTGAAAAATACAAAATTATTATAAATATTTAAGTATAAACAAATTTATGAAATTGTTGAGAAACGTAAATCATATTATTGTGTATTTCTCAATTAAATATTTTGAAACCTTCTTAAAATATTGTACTTAATATTACTGCTTTTAATAACTTACAGGAATTTTATTTATTAATTGATTGTAATTATTTGTTTCAATATTACAGCTCGGCCTATAGTTCTGAGCTTTATTAGTAAAAATATTTTTCGGCCAACAGTGCATGCCTTCTGGAATTTAAAATATGTAAATTTTCTTTAAACTGTTTAAAATTTTTATGCATATACATATTTAGTACATTTTGTTTACAAATATCTGTGGTGAGTGTATTGAATTCTCTCTCTCTCTCTCTCTCTCTCTCTCTCTCTCTCTCTCTCTCTCTCTCTCTCTCTATATATATTATATATATATATATATATATATCAGTTAGGTCGATAGTCTATTTAAAAAAAATATTGTAATGGCTCTTTTATGCAATAGTATAAAACGTGGAAGGTTATAATATGATATGGAACCCTAAATTACTCAAATATTTCATTTGAAATATTTATAATATAGATGGTTATGTCTAATTCACTGCAACGATAATAAGATATCGTCTTTAGACAGGAGTTCTTCACTATAACTTTCACATTCTGTTAGATAACTGTAATGCTGTGGCATTGCTGGCTTTTACTATTGGCAGTAGAAAAAATTTCCCACAAAAACGATAGTACGTATAGCAATAAGGACCATTCTTAAAATTATTGTAGGCATACATGAACGTAAAATAAGACGAAAATGAACTAGAAAAAGTAGATTTCATTTCTCCTCCAGTTTATCACTTTCTAAATTATTTTAGTAAAAAAATTCAACTTTGGCCTGCCGTGTTCATTCTTTATGCACACATGAAGCATGTGGGATACCATCGTTCTCTCCTTCCCTCCGTTTCCCTAAGCCTCGGAATATAGCGTGTCAACAAACCACGGAATTTCAAATGACGCTTAACGTCCTTTCGATGGCTCAATCGATCTTAAAATTTTCCTTCTTATGGCATTGATGCTCCTCATTGGAAGTCATGAATTTTTTTCTTGAGGAGCGGTGAAGCTAGAGTAGATAGGGAGGGTGGGAGTCTGTATGGTAAAAGAGGGTGAAAAGGGAATCCTCTGGAGGTTCCGAAGGCTGCGAACAAGCTGTGAAGGTAAATTGAACATGACAAACGAGATTACGACCTTTGGCCCTTTAGCTTGCATCAAGACTTAGAATCCCTCTGATCTTATTTCCCTTTCTATCTCCTCCCCTTCTCGACTTTTTTTTTTTGCGGGAAAGTTTACTTAGTCGTCTTAAGTCTTAACCGTTCTGTTCTCGCTTCTTATACTCTTGACTCAACCATTAACACAGGTAATTTATTATTTTGAAAATATTTTATTTACTGTCTATTAATATATTTTGTATTCGAGCATACTTAAATTAGCTTATTATGTGTGACGTAACAGTGTCTTAATTAAATTCCATTAAATTACAGTTGTCACTAGAACACCGGTTAGTATTGAACACGGAACAATCTTGAAGCTGTATTTAAAACTAAATCAATTCTGTTCGTATTTATTAACTGCCAGTATGGTACTTTATGAGATTGTGTGTAGGGACGGAAAAATGTCTGTCCGTCCGTCCGTCTGTCCGTCCGTGTGTCTGTACGCGCGATAACTCAAATGCGCTTTATCGCATTTTCATGAAACTTGGTATAGGCATTTATAATGTCCTTGGAAAGAAGCCTATTGATATTGGACCAAATCGGTTGACCGGTACCGAATTAATGAGTACATTAATATTAATTTTGTAATGGATATAAGATGCTATAATATTATTGCATGGGACACAATAAGTTATAGGTATTAATCTTCGTGAGGGGAAGGGAATTCAGAGGTGGGAGTTGAATTAGTGAGACAAGCCACCTTTCCCCTCCCGCCAGTCATGACAGCTGTAGCCGTATGCCTTAGTCAGCGCGATGTGTCTCCCTTGAAGACTGGCGTACGAATGAAACACCACACCTTTAAATGACAATATTTCGATACTAGACCCGTCTAGGCTACTGCACATTTATCTGAGCAGGTCCAGATAGAAAAAAAAATACTGTAGGCCTACCTGTGGTAGGGGCAGAGGGAGTAAAATGCTAATGCCAAAAAAAAAGATCTTCTTCGCTCGTAATAGAAAACACATCATCTAAATGATGAGTCATAAAACGGTTAAATAAGATTGTCAGTCTTACGCACCGGCCGCCTTTGCCCTAGGATTCCTTCTGGTAATCATTTTTGTTAAAGACTGTGTTGACTCCAGGAGCATTGAGCCACCAGAAGGATTACGCCAATGGAAAAATCCCACTACCTCATTGGGGATCTAACCCGCGACTTTCCGGTTTGTAGCGCTGTGCCTCAATCAACTATGCCATGGCGTACCCCAAATCATGGCTTGTGTCATAACTATCTTAAAACCCCTGGTGAACGTTGTTAATAATGACTTGAACATGTAACCGCAGTAAATGTTGGTCGCTTGGACGGAGAAAGCTAGGAGGGAGAAAATAGCATTAAGTAATGTAATAGTTTAATCTTCACAGTATCAGAGGAAACGGGAAATATAAACATGGCGTTACACCACGCTAACACTGCAATTAACCTAATTATAAGCCAGCTGTACTCCTTAGTACAAGCAGATCTCCTCTTCTGGATGGAAACTAAGAGTTTAGAAACTTACATTATTTTAAAGAAGTTGCATGGCTGATCGTCATGATGAAATAATAAATAATAATTGCACATCCATTTGAGCAGGTCCAGGTAGAAAAATTACTGTATTTGAGGTTATTATTATTATTAATATTTTTGTGATAATAAGTTAATAATGATATTATATTATATTATAATATATAATTATTATTGTGAAACATCACACCTTCAAATGACAATGTGTCGATAGTAGACCCGTCCTGGCTACTGCTCATCTATCTGAGCAGGTCTGGGTAGAAAAAAATTACTGTACCTGTGATTATTATTATGTGAATAAAAATGTATAATATCATTATTATTATATTATATTATTATATTAATCATTCATTACTTTTGGGTTTTTTGCTCGAACAGGGATGCTGTAGAGTAGGCTAATAGTTATCTACGATGTTCAGCGTTATAAAAAAACTTAACAGGCAAGCATGAAGTTAGATAAGCATTCACGTTGGAGGGCAAACACTACATTTTGCAATCAATTTTTATTTATTTTACCAGTCAGTCTATGGTATGAACAAACATAGTGTTTGTTTTTATTTCTTGGTTCTCTAAAAGAAAAAAAAATTAGTAGAAAAATATGCTTTGGTACTCCGGGGGTAAGGAAAGGAGAAAAACGGTCATTCCACATGGCCGGTAGCAGTTCGGTAGCATTGGCCATGAATAAAATAGTCGCAAGCCGATGCGTCCAGGCCCAATGAAACGAAAGCTTCTCTATAGCCAGTGGGAGTGTTGGTGTGCAAGCTAGGGTCCGCATGTGTTATAGTATACCCGCACAGGGGCGTATCCAAGATATTTTTTCGGGAGGGGCTATAAGTCTAACACTACTATCACTATAGGCCCCGAAGTTTATGAAAATCATATTTTCAATAAAGCAACCTATCAGATGCTAGTGTTGAAATGTACAAGATATCAAAGAAATAACAGGAAATTAGTGGTTTAATGTTGCATATTTTGTTAGTTTTGCAATAATGCGTCATATTTCCCCGATATTAAAATATTTGTGCATATTTAACCAATTTGTCACATGTATATCGGCATTTTATGTCAGAGTTTAAATATTGTGCATATCCCTGTTAATTCGAAAACTTGCAACTATTTGGGTAAGTGAATGTTTTGGGAACCGACTATACAATTTGTTGAGAGTGCATTGCCTAATTTGTTTGTAACCGATTGTATAATATTAAAGCAACGTTTTATCAATTAGTTTTCAATTTACTAAAATTTATTGCAATAGGCCTAACCTTGTTTAATTTTAAATTTGTATTATGTAATTTATACAACTTATAGGCTTACCATATATATTTTTAAATTCATTATGTAATTCAGCCAACAACAGAACGTTTAGTACTTAATTTCTCCGGAGCATATTTTACAAATTTCAGGTAAAAATTCGATTTTAGGCTGAATTTAGTAAATACTTAGATAAAGCAGTAACGGCATTTCTATTTCATTTCATGAGTCAGGATGTCCACTATTTTTCAAATTAAAATGTCCTTATGTGCATTACTTAACGTTTCGGTGGGGGGGGGGGGGCTGCAGCCCCCTCAGCCCTCCTCTGAATACGCCCCTGTACCCGCAGTTTGAGGGCCATTATTGTACGTGAAGAATATTCCGGTTATATGGAACGAAAATTGTATAATTTTTTTCTTATTGTAATGGTTTCCTCAATAAGATTTTAGAACTATGGCAGCGCCGACAGGCCCAAGCCTCTTGTGAACCGTTTTGCTTGCGGGAGGTGGGGCTACTTCTCTGTGGAGATCTGAACCTCTTATCACTACAGTTGATTTAGTATTTAAGAAACCTAATTTATTTTTCCTCAGAACGTGTGATCTCGTTATAAAAGTAAGCGTACATGGAATAAGAAATAAGAAGATACTTTACTATCGCAATTCACACCTTTTCAGTAAAATATAGGCTAGACTAAATCTGACTTACAGTTTCCAATAAAAGTAATCATTCAGTCCACAACTATTTTTGTTTGTTTATCTTTAGTTCACCACTGTGGCGCAGGAGATGCGTTCGCTCATTTCTCTGCGGCCCGGGTTCGAATCCTAGTCGGACTAGTTACCCAGATGGGATTTTTCCGGGGTTTAACCTCACCTGTGAGACAAATTTTAAATAAGTTTAGGCCTTTGTGGAGCCCGGATATCATCTGGCCGTCATTATCATCTTGATCTCATCCTTGCCTTGTTCAGAGTGAATATGTGTGTGTGTG
Organism: Ectobius pallidus; assembly: GCA_964059195.1. Taxonomy (NCBI): domain Eukaryota; kingdom Metazoa; phylum Arthropoda; class Insecta; order Blattodea; family Ectobiidae; genus Ectobius; species Ectobius pallidus. Next base: position 44,187,240 of record CAXKWD010000004.1, on the reverse strand, counting down.
TGTGAATGATGTGTCTCGTCCTTTGTATTCCTGTCGTCTTGGAGGTAGCCCCGACTTAGAGCCGATCCCTCACCCGGGGAGGCCCTCCGTGTCCTTGTCTGTTTCGAAAAGTATGTTTGTATGATCAATAGACAGTCCATCTCCCAACAGGTAGCTGCCCTATGCATTGGTGCGTCATTCATAAAAGGAGAGATGTAAAGTTATGGGTAAGAAAAAAGTAAAATCTTTCTTTAGGTAATACAGAGAGGGAAAGAGAGGCCCAATAGCCTTATCTTTGCTGGCTAAATAAATGTATATTATTATTGTTATTATTATTATTATTATTATTATTATTATTATTATTATTATTATTATTAGACATATGGGGATATTAGTTGTAATGAAAGTTTAAAACTAATATTTTTTTCTGTAAAAGTGTCTTATAATGCAATAACAAACTGGATAATGGGTACAATTTTTACACCTGATATGATAACTCAGCAGATATTACATACACTTGTCCCCTACTGTTCTCTACACAGGTTGCACATACTCGATTTAAGTTTTTCTGGACACATTGGAAATGCCCATTATATCCTTTATAATATTTTCTGCCTGAATTTAATAAGAGCTATGGAAGTGCAACAAACGTCCGTTATAAACTATCAAGTTATGGTGCCAGATTTGAATAACTGTATATCGACTCTCACTGCATTTGAGTAGTATTACATAATAGGCGTAAAATTACATTTTTTATGATTTGAAACTGAACCGATCGTTTAACTTGACCGCTACGCAGGTAAGACGTAGACATCTGTTATGTTGTAACTACGTGAGCACAAAATGGTGCCATGCATTAATTAAAATTATTTCAATGCTCTATAAACACACAACATTTTCTTTCTAATCTTTAAACATTCAAATTACTCTTACCTTATAACGTAAACGGCATACAGAGATTCTGCAGGTCGTAGAATCACACATAGCGGGCGACAGTCTGGAAATAAAAAAATCTTACTTAAGAAATGTAAATAGTAGGGCTGGAACCTTTACGTAATAAGTTAGATTAGCGCACAACGTAGTAGAGTAGGATTACTCCCACAACGTCTCTGGCCTTGAAGACTAACCCAGCCAGCGAGCTTCTCGTTACGTCTCGTTACCAAGATGCGCGGATTCGCTGCGCGTAAGATCAGTGACCTACTTCTGGGCAGAGAGTAAAGATCATGCTGCCAGTGGTAGAAAATACTGTAATAGTTGAGTGGAGGGATAATGCCGCGAGACAGAGACAGACGACACGTGGAGTGGGATAGAAGGGCTGAGCCAATCAGGGTGCAGCTACCTCCCCTAGACAGGAACTCTACGAACAGTGAGACTCGCTCCTAAGGTATATACGTAAAAACCCAGAGACTTTGTGGAGATAATCCTACTCTAATGATCTCATGTCACTGCTAAATAAATGCCACTGATGTTGATCTAATTACCATTAACCTAAGAATGTCACTGCTAAACTAATGTCAGTGATGCTATTCTAACTTAAAACTGTCACTGCTAAACTAATGTCAATAATGTTATTCTAACTGCCAATAACTTAAAAATGTCACTGCTAAACTAATGTCAGTGATGTTATTCTAACTGCCATTAACCTAAGAATATCACTGCTAAACTAATGTCAGTGATGCTATACTAACTGCCGTTAACCTAAGAATGCCACTGCTAACCTAATGTCAGTGAAGCTATTCTAACTGCCATTAACTTAAAATGTCACTGCTAAACTACTGTCAGTGATGCTATTCTAACTGCCATTAACCTAAGAATATCACTGCTAAACTAATGTCAGTGGTACTATTCTAAATGCAACTAACCATGGAATGTCACTGGTAAACTGATGGCCCTGATGATAACCTGTCATTAATCCATGAATGTGACTGCTACTATTCTAGGAAATATTATCGACAGGGTATATTTGCAAGGATCCTTCTAGAGCACAGGTTCACTAATTCCTGTAACCACACTACCAAACGCATGCATGTTCGACTGTGTCCATATGTGACTATGCACGTTCATCTTAAATGTATTCTGAACACCCTGTATATAGAAATATGAATATGAAACAGAGATGGATGTGACTCTCAGATGTTTAAAATCAGTTCAAGTGCACAGACAGGTAGACACGTTGTGGAAATTCTCTGCTACCATGAGCTGTGCATTGGTACAGCAGTACGTGCTACCAGACTGCTTTATTGCCAGTGTCACCCCACCTTTTGTATTCCGTCCGCATCACTTCTCCCCGTTTCTAAACGTGAATATTTTTTATTAGTTTCATTTACCCAAACCATACCACTCAAAAAATTAAAGCACATGTACCTTTAATATTTTTCCCAAGTAAATAGAAGTAAATGTTAATTTATAAGTTTGCATTTAGTGTCACAGTACGATACCTAGCAGAGAGAAATAAGCCATAAATTTGTTAATACAATTAATACTTAATTTCATAGTCTAGATATCGAAAATTGTTAAATTGCCACGGGACTGAAAACAGATAAATTAACAAAAATTGCGTAGATGGATCCATCCTTTGTTTACTAATGCATGAATTAGATGCTACTATCAATGTGTGAAACGATTTATCATTAAATAAGAAATTCAGGCTGTGGGTTTCATTCTTTTTTTATTTTAATATTCACCATTTTGTAACTTAAACAATTACTGTTTAGTTCCCTTTCTCTTTGTAATTTAATTATTTATATCACTCTGCAGTACCCTTACTAACATCAGTTACAATAATCACTTCGTATCGCCATTTTGTAGGATAATAAGTTATTGATGTAAACAGTTTGCATATTATCTTTATTACTATTGATATTATTTAAACATTATTATTCCCATTATCATTGTTATATCTTCACTTCTACGATTGCTGTACATATTACATAACTATCAATTTTTATTATATCACAGTGTATTCACTTCTGTAATAGTTCCACCCTTTAAAAATATTATTTTATAAATTTTCTTCATTATTAGTATTCTGTATTGTATATTTATGAATCTAGTTGAGTGGAATGGAATACTTTAATTCTGTCAGATTAAATAAAACCCGTTATTATTACTGTTATTTTTGTTATTATTATTATTATTATTATTATTAATATTATTATGAACCTGATCTCTGGAGAAAACACTGTTATGAATTAAGCATTTCAAAGTAAACGCGAGGAATATGGGTTCATTTATCATAAATACTCATTTCATTATCCCATGATATAGAACATCCTGTAAAATGCTATAAAATGAGGAGAGGGGAATTCTTATCTGAATATCTTTCTCTAGGGTTCAGTCGGTTCAATAATGATAATATTAATGATGATGATGATAATAATTCATTCATAACCTATACTGCTGTTTAAACCTCCTCTCACGCAGCGAGCCTGGGTTCGAATCCTGGTCGGGACAAGTTACCTAGGTGGGGTTTTTTCCGGGTTTTTTCCTCACCTGTGAAACAAATGTCGGGTAACTTTAGAGCCTTGTGGTCCCCGGATATCATCTGGCCGTCATTATCATCTTCATCCCATCCTCGCCTTGTTTGGAGTGAGTGTTGTCTCGGAGGTGGCCCCGGCATTGGACTCATCACTCATCAGGACAGAACATGGAGGCTCTCCATGTCCTTGTCTGGTCAAAAAAGTATGTATGTGATCCATAGATAATCCCTCTCCCGACAGGTCGCGGCCCTGTAAGGCCCGGGCGGCTTGGATTGCTTACATGTCCCTTAAAGCGAGAGGTGAAACTAAGGTAAAGATGTAAGTGAATCGAAGTCCTACACTAATTAATATTATTGCCATTCCTTTTTTTGAAATGTTAACATATTTTAAGAATTACTTACATCAGTGTAGGCTATACGAGTATGAATTAATGTTAAGAATCAAACTTTAGACCTTTGTTCTTCCGTGAACCCTGCTTAATGAATCGATCTGGAGCTTAACTTGGAGGTCTATTACAAAAATAACGTCTTTTCCGCATAGGCCTATCATAATTGCAATTATTACTGATTAAACAAAAGCATTCTGGCACTTTGTTATACCAGTTTACCTGATTTTATTAATATTATGTGGTTGGTTTTTACGTGTATGGATCAAAACTCTGGGATAGATTAGGCTATGTAGCCGTTTTTAACGTCTTCGAAAGCTATCATAAAATTTGCAATTATTATCAATATAGAATTTAAATTAATTAAAATAAATGTTTTTCACTTTTACTCTTCGAACATTCACATCACATTGAACTGTACTCATTTCTATTTTTTAGAATATTGTATGGTATAGATATATTCACGGAACCACATAATATTGTTTATTTTGAACATTACATTCTAATGTATATGTTTTACAAAGGTATTTTGTTTCATAGGATTCTTTCGTGTAACTATTCATGAAACAAATACTGCTGCGTTTTACATAAACTGGTTTCAGTTGTCAAAGGAAAGGCTGCTCTGTGTAGATGTCGTTGAATTTGTGTCGGTGACTATTCCATTCATAGTCGGTGACTATTCCATTCATACGCCGCATGTTTGATATTGACCAATAACGTTTAGCAATTCCTCGGACATAGACCAATCACGATCGTTTATCTTCTAATACGCTTCCTAAGGTCCCTAGGAAGCAATTTTATCTGATAAAACGCCAGCTCGTTACTGGACACGTAAGGCATCGAACGTTCATTGATTAATACGTCTCATACTGCAAGCAAACAGAATGAAAGCACATTATTTTATACAACACTAGCTTAAAAGGCCCGGCGTTGCTCGGGTTTTGTATTTTGTAAATGCGAAAATAACTTATGAAGGACTTTCGATTTTCAAACTCGAGGTCTTTAAGGTCTTTATATAGGTATTTAGAATTTGAAATGGGGAAGAACGACTTATCACACACAAACTATTTCCTCAGAAAACGCTAGATAAGCTACAGCTTATTATAGCTTATAGCAGATCCCCGCGGCTTCGCCCACAATAATTAATAGGAAGATTATAAATTAAGAGCAAAATAATTAAACTATTATATTTACTAACACTTTGCACACGAAACATTCATAGGTCTAAATTAAACGATTGATAGGCCTAATTAATGAAACAACTGTAAATCCGGCTTTGAAGTGAATTCCACGATTAGAAAGCGCAGCATGGGAAAAATAACCTCAGATTCGAGTTCCCTGGCCTAAAAAAACCCTGCATAATGTTTGTCCATTTAGGGCTATATTCACTATTCTTCTTCCGTCTAGGGTGAAAATTTCATCTGTCTGCGTGCCTTGACATTATAAACAAATGATTCGGCCATGGTGGGCTTACAAAATTCGAAGGATCGCGATGCTTTTATTTCCAAGGTATGACGAAAATAGGCAAAGTCAACTGCAATTGATTTGACAACTGAAAACTGATGTTTCGAAAGCGCAAGAAATGTACGTCTCAATCCCGTTTTCACTCATAAGTCGCGAACGAAAGCTAAAATTAAAAATGTAGCATGCCTTTGCGGAAATGTATTCAACAACTTCCCAAAGTTTCATGGTGATCGGATGAATGGCATAGTAATGCATAAAGGACAGACACACATACATTCATTTTTATGTAGGCTATATAGAAGATCTATATAGATTACCCGTCGAGCGTTGCTGCAATCTCAGAAGATTATGAGAATTGAAATCGATTAAACTCACGATGAAAAAAATGTGTGTAAATGTATTTGACAGACAGACATATATTAGTTTTTATTTATATAGATGAAGAATGGAATAAGCCTACTGAGGCCATAGTTTCTATATTCATTTGTCCAGACTTATAATTCCGTTACATTTCAGGCAGATTTAACGACCCTACATAAGAGATTTTACTTATGATTACATATAGAAATGTTGTAGCCTGGACCCCGAACTAAGCAACTTCCCCGGAATTTTCTGTAAACCATCTTTCATAAGAAGCATATTCCACGTTAAATAAATATTTAATATTACCTTATCATCACCTTATCATTAACTTCTCTGGCGTTTATAATAATATGAGATATCCATTGCCTTCCAAAGCGATCGCGATGCTATTGTTTCCAAAGTATGACAAAAATAGACAAAGCCTTCTGCAATTGATTTGACAACTGAAATGAATAACTGATGCTTCGAAAGCGTAAAAAATGCACGTTTTCTTGCCGTTTTTCACTCATAACTCGCGAACGAAGGCTAAAATTAAAAAATCCCTTTAGGCAGGCCTACAGGCGGAGGTAGATTTCGAAGTGCTTTTGGTTTAATTTATTGTCGCTGCATAGCACTCTTTTTCCTTAGCCTTGGCATGGTAAACCTGCAGTAAAGAGGAAGAGCCTACAATCATTTGTTTTGACAACAAGAATAGGATATAATATTCTGGGAGGCCGTGCACAAGATCAGCAATGAATAAAATTAGCAAAGCCGCTAAACAAGACAAAATTATGATATTATAATAATTCTTTTAAGTGTTATTATTTTCAAACATTAAAATCTCGTGTCATATGAGAGCTATCAAGAAACTATTTATTGATTTGTAGAGTACTCATCAAGAGCTTTTCAACGATACCCCACAAGACGTGGTTTCAAAAGTTTCGAATTTTCATCCCCCACCCCCACCCCCACCCCCACCCTCACTCGAACCCCCGAATTGTTGGTGTCACTGTGAACTCCATAGGGAGTACTCTAATTTATTCAAACAAAGTTTCCCTCTATACTTCATAGGGGCCGAGATATAAATGTTTTAAAATTTCAACCCCCTCCCCCGACCACCCCCTTGGGCCAATTTTGCCCATTAACGAACTTGTCCGAACTATTGGGCCTAGAAATAACATAATAAAATTTGGTTCAAATATCTTCAAAATTACGGCCGCTATCGTGTAAAGATATATATATATATAAATATCACAAAATTTTTTTTTGAACGGGCAGTGGTTTCGTACTTAGGGGAGCATGAAACGTAAAGATAAGAAAGAATTTTTCGAAAATCATAAAGTGGTATCCATTGCAATAGGTAGATTTTTCTTCGAAAATCTACCTAAAATGTAGTGTGACAGAAACCTTCCCGGGAATGTACCCAACAACTTCCCAAAGTTTCATGGCGATCGGATGAATGGTGTAGTAATGCATAAAGGACACACACACACACACACACACACACACATACATTCATTTTTATATATATAGATAACTTGTTTAGAAATAGAAATGTGAAATGATTAAAAAACAATTTCAGTTCGATGAAAGCCAGTTCGTGTGCTTTTATTGCGTTCTGATGTTACCAATGTACGACGTTGATCTCTATTTTGTGGCACATAATATTGGTAGCATTGGATTCATCGACTGTCCATTCATTTTGCATGCCATGAGCTCACAGTTTGACAGAATATTGACAACAAAGTAAGAAAATAATTATTTACAATATCCGTTGCATTATATTTATTGATTAGTCTTTAAAATTCCTACACGAGATTACGAGTTTCATTAGATAAATTTTCTCGAACTTAGTTCTCGCAAATATATCGATAAACTCGTAATATCTCTTGTGATTATCCATGATAAAATTATGCATAGTTTTATAACCCGCATTGTTTAATGTAAATAATGTGTTATAAAATATTCATAGCAATTCAAAATACTAAGTTAAATAACGTTTTATTTGGTACTATCTACATCGTAATACAGAAACTTGATCTTGCAAAGACGTGAGTATATCTTAAAAATTTACAAAAATTTAGAAAAAAAACGGTGAAGTAATTAGGAATGTTCTTTCACCACTAAAGACTATATTATATAGAACCGATTTTCTACTTCTGTTAGAGGCTGTGACTCATCAAGGGGCCACACTGGGCAATTTTCAAAACATAATCCAAACATTGGGGTCACAGGTGTCCCTAACAAAATTATCCAGGTACGTATCTGAACATAGCCGACATAACCTTTTCACATTATTGCAATTCTTCCATGTATATTTGATAATAACTTGTTTTTATGCTCTTATGTGTCTGTACAACAATATTGAAGAATGTCTTTACTGCATTACAGTACTTTAATTTTTAATTTTGTTTATTTTGACTTCCGAAAGGCCTTATGTGCCATTGTTAGAAGTCCAGTGTTCAAATAAAAATTGCTGTCCGAATTTTCCTGTTTTTTGTCTTACTTTTCTATCTGTTTTCCTGTTTCTACTCCTACTCAAACACCCATGTCCGAGGCGGGACTTGAACCCGTAATCTCCTTCACCACTGCTCCAAAGCTGCATGACTCATTCACCGCGGCTATTAATTTTGGAGGGAAATAAATTAAATTACTAATATTTAATAAAATAAAATTGGTTAAAATACCAATATTTGTGGTTCATTTATGACTTCCTAAAGGTCATATGTAGGTTCCTAATAATTTTGGCAACGGTATTAATGCTGGATTAGATGGTATGACCATCAGGCTGAAGTATTTCTACGGGTTGAATGTCTAATGCATTAGACAATGGATTAATGCATTTATTCAATCTTTTTGTAAATCTTTATTCAATATGAAGTGTTTGGCACATTGTAAATCACGGATCGTATTGTTGAGTTGCAGAGAGTGTACACGTTGTTTGCAACACGCCATACAACATGGCCAGGCGATTTGTTAACTCCCTGGATTGATTGAGTGACACAGTTTGTTCGCTTGTAAGTTGACCATCCCCATTTTCATGTACAAACTCTGTGGCCACTGTTTTGACCTTCCGGGGTGTGGGGGGGCCATTAATATCTAACCTTTCTGTGACACTTGCGGTGGAATTCCTAAATGCTATAAATCTCACACTTGATTTGTTTTGTATTCAAATTCACAAAAAAATATTTCTTATAAATCCATGGGTCCGCCTTTGTAGCTCAGCGAATGCGATCGCTACTCTCACGCAGCGGGCCTGGGTTCGATTCCTGGTCGGATGGGGTTTTTCCTCAGGTAACTTTAGGCCCTTGTGGTCCCCGGATATCATCTGGCCGTGATTATCATCTTCATCCCATCCTCGCCTTGCTCGGAGTGCGTGTGTGTGTGAATGGTGTGTCTCGTCTTATGTGTTCGTGTTGTCTCGGAGGTGGTCCCGGCATTGGGCTGATCACTCTTCCGGGGAGGCCCTCCATCTCCTTGTCCGGTCAAAAAAGTATGTCTGTGTTGTGATCCATAGTTCATTCCTCTCCCGACAGGTCGCGGCCCGGTAAGGACCGGGTGGCGCGAGCCGCATAAAGGTTCCTATAAGGGAGAGGTAGAACTACGAAAGAGAGAGGACTAAGTATTTCCTTGGACTTGATAAGACTAAAGGCAAAAATTGGCTCCGGAACGTTTTGCTCGGCAGTAAATATAGCATTAGACTACTTCTAGGTCTGTGTAATTCCAAGTTTCCTGCATTATCGATCCAACATGATAATTAGTCACATACCATAGCTGCAATTTAAGATTAAAGGAACCATACTCCTGATTTGTAATCTTCGAATGAAAAGGTCGAATTGAAACATTCACATGATTTTCTCTGAACTACACTCCATTGCGATAAATACAATTTTAGAAAAAAATCACAAATGTCTTAATTAGGAATTATATTTAGCTTCGCATCTCTTTACGTAATCGTATTCTGTATTATCTTTGTGAGGCAGATCATACAATAAAGATCGTTTCTTTCAGACTCATCTTCTGATAAACTGAATAAATTCAATAAAATTAATCTTCCCAAAAATAACTTAATTATCCAAAAGCTCAGAAATTCAAATTGCAAGGAATTTTCGAAATACACTAAAAGTTTGTTCTCTTGTAATGAATAAAATGAATACAAACAAAGCGGCATAATATGAACTACAGGCATATTATTATAATGTTGAAACATCTCTATATTCCTCATTACAGATGGATATATATGCCTTCTAACGATGCTGGGACTTAGGTGTACTACTATTCGGTCGTGTTAAGAATAACACGAATTGTTTTACCTGTATATAGAAGGGACATAGACAAGCAACTTTTATTAGGACATTTTTGCTATATGGATTCGATTTTTCTTGTTACAGCATAAAATCTGCCAGGTCATGGCCGCCCCTATCTTCTGACATTTGAAAAGAAAAAATTCAAAACAAAGGAACTTTGTTGTTAACACTAGAGGGAGTTATGATAAAAAAAAAAACTAATGCAATGGCCTCCAGTCATGTGATTAGTCTGTAAATTTTGAAGATTTTGAAAACACTAAATTATAATATAGCTGTTGATGAATAATTAAGAATCAGGTTCTTATCGATCACTAAGAAGGCATGATGTCAGTTCGCTTAATTGTTAACTTGTGAGCACAAAATTGTAATGACTTTAATGCCCTGTAGCGTACACATTTTACATTATATCGCAAAAATCTCCCAATGAAAGTTGCTTGTCTATGTCCCCTCTATACGCAGGTAAAGTATTCGGTGTTATTCATTAATGCTCTATATATTGAATATGTTCTTGGAGAGGAAAGCATTGCAATGTAGACATTTTATCAGTTATACACAGGCGTACCAGTAGTGACAAACAAAAGAATTAAAGCGGTAATAAGTAAATAAGTCGAAGATGTTTATCTAAACTTTTTCTTGCAAACATGACCTCCTTCTTGCATGTGAAATCACAAATGGCATCAAGGTTTTAAATATTAGGAGGAGAGCTGTACCACTACTTCTAAATACAGGGGGGCAGAAAGTACCTTGCTTCCCCAAAGTCGGCGCAGATCAACTTAAAAGACGCACCTCTTGATGTTCACCCGGACCTCCTAGTTACATATCCATGGAGACTGGAGGCGTTCTAGAAAATAAAAGTCAATCGGACGGAATATGCAGAAACGGCAAACTCAGTGCATGAGGATAATTAATTTACACAAACATTAAAATGCTGGCGGCAAAGAGTATCGAATAACTAATTTAAATATGAATAATAAAATGAATTCAACGCTGCAGGTTGTTTCTGTGATACCGCGCAACACGACAGACTACACAAGCCAGGCATATATATTTCACAGTGTCTAGAAATATAGCCGCTCATTAATCACTCAGTAGAATCCATTCGGAGGCTGCGTATGAACCAGAATGTATGGATCCCCATACACACAGATATTGCGACACGATAGCTGTGAAACATGGCCCAAGCGACTTTCACTTTAACACGCCAACCGGATTTTTGAGAAATGCCTTTATTGTATGATACTATGACTGTTCATGACTTAACTCCACTGACCTTAAAATATCCATGTTTCTCCTCTATGCTTAAGCATTAAATCCGCGAGACTCAATTTTTCACATAAACTATTATAAACCTTGCTGGATTACATAGAAAACAATTAACACAATGATTAGGTTCTTAGTTTATTCCTTCCACATTAGTAAAATAATGGTCGGAAGCGGTTCAGAAATAGATACATGCCACGATTGTATTTCGAATCTAATTGTTTTCTCTTGATATTAAATTTACAACAGCGTGTTTTAAAATTCTATATAGTAGAAACAAGTGATAGTAAAATTTAACATTTTTCGAAACAGTTTTTTCTCTCTATAGAGACAATAACACAGATATTTCGTACAATACTGTATCTTATCTTTCAATCTTCCTGCTGCCATGTTATCTTAGTTACACAGAGTACCACTGGGGTCATAAAGAGCCCAAGTAATTTACATATCATACATTATTTGGGTAGAATTACAATTTTCTATAATGAACTATTGTAAAAACATATATTTTTACATTAAAACAAGAAAAGTATGGATATAAACATTTTTACTCTTAAAAATGGTTACACCCTACCAGGTTGTCTATGTTAAACAGAGTACCCCTTGGGTCGTAAAGACCCCAAGTAATTTACATGGGAAATATTAGTTAGTACTGCAATTGTTTTATTGAACTGGTGGAAAAGCATACCTTTTACCTTCAAAACAGGACTTGTATGTATGGATATAAGCATTTTTCCATAGGCTTAATGTTAAATGCGAAGAAAATAATTTAATGGGGTCACATTGGCCATAATGGTACTCAGAGCGAAAACAACAAAAACACTTAAGTGTGTTGAAAATATAAAACGTCGTTAGCTACAGTTGGCTGTTTGGGATAAAGTCGTTAATTTTGAAAATTGATTTAAAACCAGCGGAGGTATTTATTTCAAAAGTGCTTTTGGGGTCATATTGACCCAATGGTACTAGGAAGGTTAACGGGTCTTCAGTGGGCTAGTGGCCATACCAAGGTTCTAGATGATTAAGCGCTACATCTGATGGAACTTGGATGTTGGTGACCGCTGCCTTCACCGCTGATAATAAAATCAGGTAAATGATGTAAAAAAGTGCCAGTATATTTTTGTTTAATCAGTTATGACTGCAATTATGATATGCAGAATATGTTTTTTTTAAAATTGATTTCCAAGTTAAGCTCCAGATTTATTCATTAAGCAGGGCTTACGGAAGAAGAAAGGTCTACCATCTCGGCCACCTGGGTCATTTTAACGGTCTAGTTGGATAAGTGCATGTAAAACAATAGTGTTTTTTGTCATAGCTACCTGTATTTTAATTTCCAAGGCCTTATAAGATCACAGTAAAACAATAGGCTATGTTGTCAAGATAACTGATTTTCATTTTTTTGTATAAATTCTTTCGAATACGTATATTGCCATAAAATAGGCACTAAATTGAGCATTACTCCGAAACAGATCAACCGATTTTATCCATTATGAATAGACGTCTTCCCATGGACATTGTAAATGTGTATACCAAGTTTCATAAAAATCCGGTGAAGCGTATTTGAGTTACCGCGTCTTTAAAATATACACTAAATTGGGTTTTACTCCGGTACCGGTCAACAGATTAGGTTCAAATTCAATAGGGCACTTCTCATATACGTCATAAATGGGTATACCAAGTTTCATGGAAATCCGTTACAGCGTATTTAAGTGATGGCGCCTTTCTATTAGAAAGGCGCCATAATCTATTAAAATAGGCACTAAATTGGGCATTACTCCGGTACCGGTGAACCGATTTGGTTCAATATCAATAGGGTTCTTCCCATCGACATTATGAATGTTTATACCAAGTTTCATGAAAATCCGAAAAAGCGTACTTGAGTTATGGTGCGTACAGACACACGGACAGACGGACAGACGGACAGACAGACGGACAGACATTTTTTCGTCCCCCACACAATCTCATAAAGTACCATACTGGCACTTAATAACGAGTTAAGCATACGGCGGGGGGGGGGGATTCAACGTTAATCTGTGGCTTTCATTAGCAGTTTGAGTAGTCATTAGCGAGAGAAAATGTGAGATTATTTTTGCGAGGGTTGCTGGAATATATAAAAGATCTGAATGAACAATGTTTTGAGAGCAAAATTAAAATAAATATAAGATCCCGAGTAGGCCAAGCTCTGTACGCAAAAGACAGGAAATGCCCCCGGCGTTAATAAGAATAGCAACGGACAAAAAAGGAAGAAGAAAATGTAGGAATGCTGGTTCGCCGTATGTACGTTACGTCAAACTCTACAACAGGCAAGAACGTAAGAGAAGCTTTCATTCTATGGAAATATATTAGCAGAGGAATATTTTGTGAAATAGTTGTGAAACTTTTCTACCGTTCAATACAGCCATGTGTGGAACTTTGAAATCCATAGCTGTTACAGAAAATGCAGCCTCATTCTAAACTAAAAAGTTTCATTAACTGAAAGTCCTTTCTGCTATATCCTACACCCCTCTCTCTCTTCTCTCTCTCTCTCTCTCTCTCTCTCTCTCTCTCTCTCTCTCTATCTCTAAATATATATATATAAAGGTTTCCTTTTCTTACTTGATCTACACAAGCTAGCTTTTTTTTCCCTAAAAAAAGTAGTGACTATACAGAAACTAGTCCATTCTACGTAGGGTGTGTTTAGAGATCGACAGGATTTGCAAGTAAAAAAGAAAAGAACTTGCCAGCTTTTCTTCTCTGTAGCTACCATTATCAGGCTACATATTCTGTACTAAGGCCTATAGCCTATAGCTTTAAATTAAATATACCTTAACATGTTTTAGTTTCGACCAGAAATATATAATATATTATTACATCTGAGTCGCTTCTTTGACTTGAACGCATTTCCTTAACCCTTGCAGAGTTGATATAAGCAATCATCAAGTTAAATAATCACTTGGGCTCTTTCTTTGAAATCGATGAGGAAACTTTCAGTAGAATACCTGGTCTCTTTATATGAATCGTAACACGTGGAAAAAATCCTCACTTTTTAGTTTAAGCAATATTCTGATAATCTTATTTATCTGTTATAAAAGTTTTTGAGGTGACGAATTTATACGTCAATAGCAGTGAAAAGGTTAAATACTGCAAAGAAGTGCTAAGAAAAATCAACAGCCTAGTGGTGACTACCACGAAATTCCCAAGACTGTGTCAATTCTTTCTCGGAAGGCCACTTTAAAATACGGTAATATTAAGTTTCTTGTACCACGTACATATCATCAATAGGCAAATTACTGCCTAAAATATATACATTCCAACAGACAAAAGGAGACCCTTCGAACAGATACTACCCTAATCGCAAGAACGATACCGCTGCGTCAGCATTTTGTCACCTCTTCTAGTGTTTTCCAGACATTCAGTTTGTTCGATTTGCGAGTCAATGCGTAGCTTACACGTAGCTTAGGTAAATGGCGAAATTCATCAGCGAAAACCAATTTGGATTCAGGAACACAGATTTAGTATGTTTCATAATACTTTTCTATTATGTAAAATGCAATATTCAATAAATTTACAGTAAGTTAAATTCGGGAAAGGAGTAAGATTTTGAAAAGTATTGAATATTAAAAAAAAGAACTTCATGTAAAAGTGCACAGGGTATACGAATATGATGCTTTACAAAATCTGTAGGCTACGAAAACAAGAGTATATTGAAATATTTATAAACGCTATTAAATTTACTTTCCTTTCCTTAACGAGTTCGTGCTTCTAAGCGTATAATTTAACTACAGTAGTTACCTTATAAAATCACTGGATTACAGTAGTAATATTCAGTGAATGCATCTTACAGTGGATTGCACTTTAGCGACAAAGAACAGGATTTTATTGTTTTAGCGTTCGCCTTCCTGAAATGTCCTGCATTTTTTCCTACCCGTCCTAGATGCAAGCGTCTAGAGAAAACTATGAGCAATTCTTAAAGGAAAGCTTCAAAGTAGCCACCACAATCAAAGAATTCTGCCCGCTTGTTTTTACATATGCTTATAACAGATAGGATTGTTATTCATTACTCTATAGAGAACCATACATTTTTTAGTCGTATTTAATTTATACTCGGTGATTATGGTTTAATTTTGAAGAAACATCAATTTTGTGTCAAACAGAATAATATATAAATGTAAAATATCTCTGTCGTCTGATAAAAACTAATATGCAGTAAATTCCAATTACCTTTATTAAAATTTGCAGTATCATTTTGCTAATGAAAAATGACTATAGGCTATTGACTTGTGTTGCTTAATACACAATCCCGAACATGGCGTTGACAGATAACATATTATTGTAACAACACAGTTATACAGGGTGTTAATGAATAACACCGAAATATTTTACCAGCATATAGAGGGGACATAGACTAGCAACTTTTATTAGGATATTTTTACTCTATGGCGTAAAATGTGTATGCTACAGGGCATTAAAGTCATTATAATTTGGTGCTCATAAGTCAATATAAACGCGAGAAAGGGTTACAATTTTCATTAAATCGATTTCAAGCCTTCCTAGTGATCGATAAAAGCCTGATTCTTAATCATTCATCCACAGCTATATCATTATTTAGAGATTTCATAATCTGCAAAATTTACGGACTAATCACATGACTGGTCACCACTGCATTAGTATTCTTTTATTCATAAGTACTGACTACAGTGTTAACAACGAAGTTCCTTTGTTTAGCATTTTTTTCTAATATTAAAAGCCAGTGGCGGCCATGCCCTGGCAGATCTTATGCTGTAACAGGAAAAATTGAATCTTTAGAGCAAAAATCTCCTAATAAAAGTTGTTTGTCTATGTCTCCTCTATACAAAGGTAAAATATGTCGGTGTTATTCATTAACACCCTGTATAATGTTGAAAAAGCCACTTGAGTTTAAATAGTTATTTACGATGTAATGATCGTTATATAGAACTAACAGGCAAGCATGAAGTTAACGAAACGAGTGCTAGCTAATTTTATTATTAGTGCGTGTCTGTTAAATTCTTATAAGGGTCGAACATCGCACAATGTTTTATGTTATTTTGAATCGTAAGTTTTAAAAGGAAAATAAATTCAGTATGCTTGTGCTTAGAATAGCACGAATTTTTTTTTAAATTAAATAATGATCGTCTTTGATGTACAGTCTACAGAAAAACACACGAACGCAAAAACTCAAAATCTCACTGATATGAGCATTCATAGGAGTTGAAGTACAAGAAGCAGAAATAAATTTTCAGTAGTAATGTACAATCAATTAACAGTTTTCCAGAAAGAATCAAGGAACAGACACTGATTTCCTACAACATTCTTTGTATTATTTGGAAAACGTTCTCCGAAAGAGTTGTATAGTTCGTTGGCATATGTCTTCTTTAAATGTACTTTATCTCCACTGAAACAGAAAAGTATTATATTTACATTAATATTAACATTTCGGCTTGTCTGCTCAAGTTCCGTGATGTACTGTTGGAAGTAGAAAGCAAACCGGATTGCTCTTTTGTGTTTAGTACAATGCTTATACATTTTTAAAGAGCAATGCTGTTTGTAGGTAGTGATTAAAATTTAAACTGAGGAAGAGGATTTTAGAAGGCACATGCCGTCGTATTTTACTTTTAAAAAGTTTTACACAAAAGATATCTCAGAATTTTAATTCCTCTCGTGATTTTATTAAGTGCTGTGTATGGAGCGTTTTCATACTTCTAGTGCCTGTATGTTTTGTTTGCTTTGTTCTGTGCCTTCTCTTATTATGGATTATATTAAATATTAATAGGATTCAGAAATGAAAAGCAAATGGGATTTAAACTTAAAACTTAGAGCAGACGAAATTACTAGAATGTTGTAATTTTAACAGCTAATCGTATCTGCGTGGGTAGATAAATTGAATCGTCATCTTTTTAGTATTCTAAGTAAACCTAATGTGGGGTAAATGAATCATATTGACTGAAACCTTTTTGAGGCCAGAGTTCTCATTATTGTGCGTGGATTTCTATGAATTGTAAGTTTAGTGTGTTTTAGGACTGAGTAACCTTATTTTAACCTTATATTAAGTTACAGTTTAACGCTCGATAGCTAACTTAGAGCTTTCTTGGAAAGTCGATGGTAAAAGAATAACTTTTAACGGTAGATAATATTAATTAAAACGAGAAAATTATGCCATTGAGTGGTATAAAATTATAACATTCCCTGGTCAGTCAGATGGAAAATATATATATTTTTAAATATTTTAATATGATTATTAAAAAGACTCGTTTTATAAAAACTGTGAACGTTAAATAGACCAGCCAATAAAGGTTCACCGAAGAAAAAATATACAAGTTTTTCTCGCTGGTTCTTTTTGCTTTGGGGTGCTGAATCCGAATTTTAGATTTGCCACCTCGCCTGAGGCCGGCCTCACAACGAAGATGGCAACAAATGTTTTTTAAAGCATTTACCTTTCATTTTTAATGAGAAAAAAAATAAAAAATTGAATTTTTCAAAGAAAGTTATAAAATATTTGTTTACGAACATATTCTTTTTAAAAACCAACGTTTAAAAAAGAGATACAGATCTAAAAGTCTACCAAATTTTGTTTCAATTGATCAAATACTTTTTGAGAAAAAAGGAACATTAACATCAATATTTGTAAATGGCTGAACTGTTCCCGAGCACGACCACTTGCTCATTCGGGTGGTCTTGTTTTGTATAAATATTTAAATAAAATAAATAAATAAAAATTAAAAATAATAATTTAACATGGCAGAGATACAGTTTACAACCTCCCCTTAAGGAATATTTTTTGTAACTTGAATTTGAATTTATGTTCAGAAAATTAACCGTGAAGGAACAGGGCAGTGTTTTAGAAAGATATTATTGTGAGAAAGCAAACCAAATAATGCCATCCGTTGACCCCACGCTGTGTGTCATTATTGAAGGTGGATGATTACATTCATAGCATAATAATGAGGTAGGTGACAAGAGATAATTTCATAACTGAACGTGCCATGTCAATTGTGTGTAATTTAATGCCATGCATGGAATATTTTGAAAGGTAAACTTCACAATGATGTTACGATATTAATTTTGTTTGATAATTCGCAATCTATTTCACTGAGGAACGCGCTGTGTTTAGATGAATATATTGAATTCCTGCTGTAACTTCTAATCTAGTGTAACAGAAAATTTCAAGAATCATAGTGTGTGCGCAGTGTTGCACATGGGTAGTTGTATTAGAATAATGTCAGAGCCTAATCAAATTAAAAAATACCTAGGCGATATGGTATAGCTGGTGTAGAATGTAAAAATAGTTTACGCACTGCACTTTAATATTTTGTCGCTAACGAATCTTTCCTTTGTTACAGGTGAGTCGTGCAAATCTTTCTAAGGAGTGATAGTATTCTGGAGATCCATTAAAACGTTAGTAAGACTATTCTGTATCAGCATGTCTCCTATTAAATGTACGTGGAATACGATGGGATCAATCCCAGGTTATTTTCCTCATGTTCAAAGAGATATGACGTCATTGGTGCCTGCAACCCTTTCCCTTCCACCTGTCAGACACTTGTAGTTGGGGAAGGAGTTTTGTTCATTACCATGTTTATTTTATGTTTATTTTGTTTACTTTTATTCTTATAGTAATAATGGACGCTAGTGGGAAATCCAATGACGATGTTCTGGAGTGCACTCAAGCTATAAAAATGGACGTAATGTGCAAGATAAACTTCAAAATAAGCTTTATTAGACTTAAAATCTAAAAAAAACATGCATTATGCTTGAAATTGTTCAAATATGCACGGAAAAAGAATATTTATTTGGAATCAGTAAGCGATAAAATGGATACTTAGCAAGTTTTAGAGCTTTAATAAGCTTATACGATTGCTTATACTCGTATAAAGCTTATATATAACAAGCTTATATAACAAGGAAATCCTCTCCTTAGTTATGATCAAGTTATCGCCATTATTGTTCTAAAAGTAAGTTAAAATCCCTTTATGATGATTTCAATACAAATTCTACATATAAAGAAGTTTTATTAATTTTTTTCTTTTAGTTCATACGAATATTTGTACTATGATTCAGGCAAATGCAAAGTGTTATGCATATAATTAAAGACAGGGACATTGTTTATCTTTCATGCGACCCCTACTGCCTTGTCTCTATGCCAGTCTTTGTCCCTGACGTGACCCTTGCACACAGCTAATTACTTGTCAAGCTGTAATGTAGATTCAGGATATTCCGCTTATAAGTATAATAAAATAAATTACTATAACTAATGAACTAATACGAATATATAGGTGAAGCAAATTGCTAAAAAGAGTGAAAACTGGGAATGGCTTTGTCTTATGTTCCATAAACCTCACATGGCTTCCATTAGTGGCACGGGAAATATCCAACCGATATTCAATCTAGACCCGTTATGAAGCATCTGTGGTGTGACATTGTTGACAGCAGCATAAATTCTTTCTTGTAAGTTTGCCAGATCTTGAAGACCTGGTCCTTAACAAACCCCCACAGAAAAAAATTAGGTGGTGTTAGGTCTGGTGATCTGGCAGGCCATGCATTGTACAGTACCCTATTCCGGTCCATTATGCAGGCAATTGTACATCTAAGAACGTTCGAACAACGTTAACAAACTGTGGCGGAGCCTCAACAGGGTATCGAAGCACAGCAAACAGCTGCAATCTGTCCAGGTATGTGGTTGCAGTGACCGTCTTTCAGAGAAAAAAGGGACCGATGATTCTGACACACAGATCTCACACCAAATCCAATTTAGGAGAATCCCGTTGGTGTTCAATTACGACACGTGGATTCTCCGACCCAAAGATGCAACATTTGCGTCTGTTGATAAGAATTCTCCTATGAAATGATCTACGCATGTACGCGATGCATGACTTTTCTAAAATTAACAACTCATTGGATTAAAACTTACCAACCTCCTCTTTAAAATGGTACCAGCTTTATCCCATTTGGATGCATGGTTTTGAAATTATAACTATATCTTTTATTATCCTAATAAAAGGAACACGCTGTACAAGTGATAAAGGGGGTCCATTCTTCTCCATAGGCGGTGATGTGTAAGGCCTACATTGGGAGAGTATAGCCAATAATGAACTTCTGCGAGAAATTTTGTAATGTAGGCACCATTGAACAGGGGGAAGAGAGGGACTTTGATTTTACGGCAGGGGAGCGCTCTTGCCTGACTCCATACACAGTGGCTTGCCGTGCACTTCCTTCACAAGTGTCATTACTAGATTAAGCTGTCTTTCACTGTCTCAAACTTAACGATTTTTCTTAACACTTCTTACAAAAGAAAAAGAAACAGTACTCTGAACAATCTAAGTTAACGCAAGACTATTATAATTAGGGCACAGAAGTTTATGAAAACTATTTTAATAATGATGAACATTACATGCTAGGTTCAAATGTGTACAAGACATGAAAGAAATAACAGAAAATTTATGGTTTTGTTTGGTATATTGTTGAATTTTTGTTAGTTTTGCAATAATGCATATTTGCTTGAAATTAAAATATTCGTGAATATTTTATTAATTTTTCACATTTTGAACGGTATATTTCTAAAACATTTTAAATATTGTATACTTCTTTCTTATTGTTTCAGCACTTTCTTAGTATTTAAGCATTCACAGCATATTTGACTAAGTGAATGTTTTGAGATTAGGCTGTACAATAACTGACAGTACGTACCCTAATGTTTCCGGAACACATCGTCTAGCCTAATATTAAAGCAACGTTTGACTTCATTAGTTTTGAATTCACAAAAAAATTGCATTTCGTTTTAAAAATGAATTGTAATCTATACAACTTCTATTTTTTTGTAATTTATAATGTCATTAGTTAAAAAGAGAACGTAAAATGATAAAATTAAGTATATGTTAGAACATACTTCATTGGTTGAGGGGCATATTTTACAAATTTTAGAACATATTTTCATGCATAAATTCGTCTTCTGATAGATCATTAACTTCCGGGCCTTAATTATAATACTAACCAACCTACTACTGCAATCGATTCATCGGGGAAGGTTACTGGTCTTGATTATTTGTTGACATGCTACTATTTTTTCATGCTGTACGAGCAAGTGTGATAGCTAATCATCTCTTCCTTGAAACTCCAACCTGGAAGTCATATTACAGCAAGCTCTTTATAATAACAGTATTACGATTCAGCAAAAAGATGTTGTAATCGAGTCCATAAAGATAACCTCATACAGAAAGAAATTGCTACTTTAATTTGAGATAGAGAAATGTTAAGCTATGCCGCACATCTCCATCTTCTTTCACCCCCTACCCCTCTCCGCGCATCTTCCCTGGTAACATCAAAAGCTTCTTCATGTCATCAATTCTTGCTCCAGGCAACATCGGTAAGCCTCTATTTCCACTTTCTTAAACCCCCTCTTGCCCCTCCCTTTCTCCAAGTACCAACCCTTTCCTTTTTCCTAGGGAAAAAGAGAGATTTTTACTTCTGTTTTCAGACTCATTGATTCTTGAATTCCTTTTGAAAAATCTCCATCCGAATTGCAGAGCGAATGAAAAACGTGGAATTTCACTTTATAAGATTCTGTCTCTTCCATCCTTTCATGTGCTCCGCAACATATGGCATATTTTATGCATACCTCAGCTGTTTGACTGAAAGAAACATAATGTTTAAAATTACGCCAATCCCAGGCTTTTGATCGTCCGTGACGTTTAAAGCCTCAAAAGCTTGATGTGAATGAGTAAAGAGTTTTTAATGCTCTACATCTAAATTGCGATACAAAATGGTAGGTATTTGAACTTTCACTTTTCAAATTCTTCGTAATGATGTAACCCACAAGGATTTTATACCAACATGACGTCTCAGTTACAAAAAAATTATGTTTCTCGAGCAGGAGTGCGAAAATTCAAAATACGAACTTTGGCTAATTTACCTGCAGCCGTCCAATCATGTTTGAGACCGTGACAAATTGGCGCACAGACAACCTCAAAAGTTTGATATTTATTTGAAAGTGTAGGTGTATAATTATTTCATAATTTAAAGGCCTTTATGCTAACATAATCTAAAGTCAAACCATGTAGTGTAATTATTAAAACCGAGATTCATTATTTATAATAATAATTTAGGAATCGCGCACAATGTGCATTATCTTAACCTAAGACTTAACCTAACACCCAGTCCTGAACCCGGGGAGGGGATCTTTCACTACTGAAAAATCCCCGACCCGGCCGGGAATCGAACCCGGGCCGCCGGAGTGGAAGGCAGGCGTGCTACCAACTCACCCACGGCGGCGGGTGTATTTAGAAATACAATAATATATACAGTACAGTCCCGCTATTCCGAACCCCACTATTCTGAAAATCCGCCTATTCCGAACAGAGTTCAGAAAAAATACCGATTTTTTAAACTTAAAAACAGGAGAAATTCTAAAGACGTTCGTGAAAAGACGTACATTTTTTGTTATGCAAAGAAGTTAAATAGAGACATACATAGAGCCTAAGCTTGATGAAAACGCCTGAAACCAAATTGGAATGAAAGCTGGCACTTAATTTACGCCTTAACGAGTCAATACATTGGTATTATTCATGAAATCTTCTTATTCCGAACTCCCGCTAAACCGATCGGTGTTCGGTCCCAATTAGTTCGGAATAGCGGGATTTTACTGTACACACAGGCAGTGAATATTAAAGTGTATATTTATATTAAACAACCAGAAAAATTTCAGTGGTGTAACTCTTTTTACGCTACGTTATTAATAATGGTTAAGATTTTCTGAAAATTTCTTTTCAGTGGACATCAACATAAACGATTCCAATTTCTGTTGACCTAAATTGCATCTCAATCTGTGTTTGCCTGAATGCCTTGGGCAGGTAGCTGGATTGGGGCATCAGCATGCCTACACCCAACGGCCGTTATTGATGACTTTACTGAACCGAGAATCTACTTATTTTTATCAAGTACACACTTAGTTCACACTTAGTACAGGATACAAAAATATGTTTAACATTTACGATTGAAGAGTTAGTTCCTACGATATAATTTCAAACAAAATATGCGAGGCAATTTACAGAGAGTTTTTTTTTTATAATACACATCTCTAGTCAAATCTACGTGGAAGCTATTAAATAAAATATTTATCATAGCTAGTGCACGGATATAAATTTAATCATCTAATTGAGGTCTATTCTTAAACACTTGGTTTGAAGTAGTAGCATCCCGGACTTTTAAAATAAAATAACATGATAAGATACCACCATTAGGAAATTAAAAATCCTTTGAGTAAGTATAGCTAGTAACCAATATATTTTAGCAAAACAGATCTTGAACTGGTAGTCTGATATTAAATTTACTTATTTCCCAAGTGCTCAGGTATACAATTATAAGTAACTAGCTGAAAAGGCCCGGCGTCGCCCGGGCTTTGTATTTTGTAATTTGAAATTAACTTATGGAGGACTTTCGATGTTGAAACTCTAGGTTCTGATATAATAATGTATGTAGAATTCGAACTGAGGAAGAACAACATATGGCACTCATACTATTCCCTCAGAAAGCTAAAACGCTAGATATAGCTTTTTATGGTTCATAGAGGATGTCGAATGCTGCATTCCGTTGCTTCTACTCATCATGCCTGGGAGGGGTTGAAATAAGAAGAAACATAAATTACGTAAGATTGTATTGACTTGACGGAACATTTTATTTCTCAGTCTCATGTTAAACCGTTTCGGTCCTGAAATAAAATAGAAATGCAGTATCACTTTCATACTTTCCTCCCCTAAAACCCAATACATAATATACTGCGAGTATTGGACTCAAAATGTTCCATCCCATGCTTAGGGCCTATGATAAATCTCAACTAATACGAAGCCTACAGCTATGGATAACTGACTATTTACCGACTTCTGATATAACATACTCACACACTTAAGTTGCTCCTGCAATACGACCTCTTATTCTACACTGTGCTTTATTTTCGTGGATTTCATTTTCAGTGATTATTTTCGCCAATATATTACATCAATGGAATCATAATTCGTTGAAGTCCAGCATTAAATAGTCGCCAAGGCCCTATGTCATCACAGTAAACAATTCACTGTTGTCATGTGAACTAAACAGCAATTAATTTTTTTCAGTATAAAATTCTCAGAAATTATATAATTTTCAAGGGAAGGAGTATTTTGTTTGAATTTTAATGTTGACCGCTATACTTTCCGGGCTTAACTGGGTATGTGTGCAAAATTCCGTGTAAATTGGTAAAGAAATGTAGATTTGTATAAGGAACAAACATACCCACAAACACACATTCGACTTTATATAATAGATAAATGCGTTATTTTTAATTCTTAGATATCTTTATTTTCCTTGGGTTTAAATAAAGTCATCTAGTTTCACAGGTTATCGTTGTTACATGGGTTTATAGATTTTATTAATATTAACTTCCTTAAACCGTAACTAACTCTGAACTAGAGTATTTAGGGATAATAAACTTGACTTAAGGTTTATCAGCTAAGTGAGCCTTTCGAGGAATTCAAAACTTTTCATCTGGCTGATAATCCTAGAGAAGTATATTCAGTCTTGATCATATTTAAGATGTGCTGAACATATCAGAATATATCTAGAAATTAGTATTCTATTTGCTTTGAAGGTTACCAGTTGAAATTAACTTAACAAAGCCTCAGATATATTAAAAATATTAGTTATTCAAGTGGAAAGTAGGACATAAAAAAGTGATGTTATTGAAAATACAATTATATTGATGTAATTAAATAAATTGTGTACGATAGGGGAAAATACATTAAAATATTTATAATACGAAAAATAATAAACTTACAAAAAATAGTTGTGTAGATCTAAGGGAAACAACCTCAAAAAGTTATAACAATTATAACAATAATCCTCATATATCAATACAACCTGCTAGGGCCCACAAATATCGTTATAAAGAGGTTTGGCTGTCCAAATCATGATTTTCATTGGCAGATTTGTTAAGTTTTAAGCTATTTTACTGGCCAAAGTCCAAGTGGAATTATCAGTTTAATTTATTTGCGCTGTTATGAAGGAATATATCTTTTTATATGATAGTTTATTATTTTATTGCATCAAATGCAAATGTAGGTATTCAGTAAATATATCTTAATGTTCTTTGTGTTCCTCACATTACATAGAACTAGCTGGATACATCTCCATGGTTTTATTCTGCATGCAGTAGACACAGATATGCGACATGGGACTTAATTGGACCAGAAAACCTGACATATATTACACTTGATTGCCCCGTGGCTTTGGTTTCCTGAACATTAAACCATGCTTACTTGACGGTAATCTTTGCTCCGTGGCCGCTTCCTTCCTGCTGACCTTAATCGACACACTTACTTTATGCCCTTAATAACCATTTCATAAAGACGAGCACCAGCTTTTTACCCCTCCTTAGCACGGGAAAGTTTGACTGAGATGGTCAACGCACAAGGATGGTAATGATCCAAACTGATCTACATGAGAACAGTGTAGGAAGCACTCCATACGTAGTAGAGTATATTTTATTTTCCCACTTATTGGATTTATTAAAAAACTTAATATTTCTGCCTTTAAATGACAATGATAATGCGTTTTATTAATGTTTTCTTGAATATTTGGCTCACTATTGCTCTGTAGGCGTGAAAGATTGTGTAAATATCTATAAAATCATTTTTATTTATACAAAGAGCATAGGATGTAGGCTACACAGTATAAATACACTATATAAATATAAATATATTCATATATATAAATATAAATATAAATATATTCATATATATGATTTTTATGTATTATAATAATTATGTACTTACTGATATGAATGCACCATGCGGGACAAAAGAAACGTTTTTGGAGAAGTTCCATATTTATGATTTCATAGGTTAAAATCAAGTACAATACTTAACGCGAGATTAGAGTTCATGAAGAAATTCCAGCTATATGTATATATTTTATGATTTAAATATTTTAAAATGATATAGCCTAGGCTGCCATTCTTAATGTGAAATAAATTAAAAGTCATACATTTATGTCAGTATTGAAATTTATAATTTAGAGCGTTCTTGCTAGTAACTCGTGCTTTTATCGTTGCTTTGTCTAATAAATAAACTGCCAAAATGAATGTGTGTGTGTGTGTAAGTGTCTTAAGGAGGTACGAAAAATGAAACTTTTAATAAAAAGTAGCTTTTTCAGAATTTTGCAAAACTTACATCCTACATGCTTCCTTCATATATTGCCAAATTTTAACGATCTTTGGCGCTTGGAAGTTCTTTAATCTAAGAAATTTTTAATATTCTTTGAAAAAGGGGTAGTTCAAAATATAAAAATTACTAAAAAATATTTGCGTTAAAAGGCTAAAACTTGAGGGAGTGCATTAACACAACGAGAGGACTACATACGCTAAAAATCAAGTCTCTAGTACAAAACATGTTGAAAATCAATATTTTGGTATAGCCCCTCCCTGGGGCCTGGAAAATTTCATATTTTGAGAAAGTCACTTTTCGAAACGTTGCAAAATTTAGATCCTATATGCATCCTTTATATGCCTGCGAAGTTTTAATGGGCTTGGAAAGTCTTTAATTGACCCCATTTCTAATTATCTAAAACTTTAAACTCGTTTTCCTCTGTTTCTACTTTTTGTACATTTTTGTGATTAGAAAATCTAATGGCTTTCACAGATTTGGTGATAGGAAGCTAAACATTCGCCAACTTGATCACCATGTCATGCAGAATCACTTGGGCATTGTGGATTTTTAATATCTACAGTGTAAAACATGAAATTATTTAATATATTTGTAAACATTTTTAAAAATAGCAGAATTTTGCAATATCACATTTTGTTTTTGTTTTTAAATGAAACCCTATTTGAACAATCGGTATAGTCCCTCCTTAAGATCTTCTTCGAGCACTTCGTGGGTGGTAACATGAGTCTTCAGCTCTTCCGAGAAGAAAAACTCTTTCAAGTCCATACACTAATCTGGTGAGCTAATGTCAAAACATTGAATGCAGTGCTCATGTGCTGCACATCGTCTAATCGCAAACTTCAGGCGAACCATGTGTAATGAAACTTTGTTTCCTTGGACATAAATTTACGGAAAACATAGCATGCAATAGTCTGCAGAATACATTCCAATTGCAAGCTCTCATTAGAGGAAATACTTCACGTATAGTTTTGATAACCTCTTGCATTTGGTGTCTGTGAAATTAGAACTGTCGTCATTGCAAGCCTCTAAATTAAACATAGCGCTATGTACTCAATGCACTAATAAGAACTTGTGAAACTCTGAACGCGGTCATTAAATTCTATGACGTACAGGCATGCATCTATGTACACACTGGCATGGAAATGAGGTTCTATGCTTTGTGTATATCTCTCAATTCACTGCTATACCACAGTACTGCGTCATAAATTAGGCAATTTCACTTTATAGGTACGAATAGATAAGGCGCATTGTTTAGGAGGCTGTGATTTACGTTCTGACATCCTCAGGCCTTTTCTCTCTTCATCCACCAGCGCCGGACAGTTTATGAGCAGAGAAAACCTGATAAGTCTTTCAATTTCCTGGTCACCGGTCAGAATCAGAGACAGAAATAAAGCTATGGGCCCTAGGCTTCTTCCTTCTTTTCTGCATTAAGGCACGGATAGAATAGGAAACTAGTTCTAGTTGATAAAAGTCAAGTGCCTACTAGATCTCTTATCTCTGAATTAAATTGAAAACATTCCCCCCCCCCTCTCTCTCTCTCTCTCTCTCTCTCTCTCTCTCTCTCTCTCTCTCTACTTTTCCTCCTTTTCCTCTCGCGCGTGTGTATGTGTAAATCGTTTTACATAACCATGCAACTTCCCAGACTACTTAGAGAAGGAATCTAATTTTTCTAGAAACACAAATAGAATTTTCCTTCTTCATTTCTAGCGATTTGTGCCACTTACTCGTCTCCGATTTAGAAATCGGATTTTTCACGAAAAGCTTCCTAAATAACAAGGAAGGTTTTGTAGGAATGAGATAGAGTTATTGAGATTTTTATGAGACTTCTATATAGCCCCTAAGCAGTTTGAAATACGAAATGATGAATCACATTGTTTATTTATTTATTGAATATAGAATTTTTTAAACACTATTTTAGCCAGTGGTTAGCATGTCTAAACAAACTCAGCAATCACCTCTAGGTACAAACTCGCGGGACTCGTACAGTATTTTTAAATCGGATGGTGCGATATGTTTTGCAACATTTATTTACACATACTGTTGTTTGTGATTTGCAAATACCATAACCTGGTATTTCCCAGAATATATTTCATTGAAGGCCAGGTCATGCGCCAGCCTCGTTATTCCTCGTTAAGGGGTAAATGGTAAATAAATGTGTGTATTTTTCTCCTCGACTTTACCATGATGATTTTCTAACGACAGGGTATACGTATACTTAGGCCTGGTAGCGTCACAGTGTGCCGAAATTTTGTTCCGCATGAGCTCATTTACACGACTGAAAATTTACAGATATGGGCTTATCCCATGAATGCACATATAAATGCCATCGACTTGGGCCGGGATCGAGACCACCACCATAGGAATAGAAATTAAGTGCCACCCAGACCGATTACTTTATAATCAGCAAAAAGTATTAAATGAAGAGAGAAATTTTCAAAATATGAAAAAAATCGAAAATTGCCACTTTTTGGGGAATGATTTTTTAAATCAGGAAGGATTTTTAGGATGAAAACTACATTTGAATTGTGATGATAATTCCTTTACCCATAGAAGGCAGTGAACACCAGTGCTCAAACTCCTTTTCTCTCAATGATTTTTTAATACGCCGAACGTTCGACTCAGGCATTTGCTTGTGTGGGAGTTCACTAACTGGAAGATGAAGTTTCTGGAAAAACGTAACTGTTTCAGTGATTAAATCACGTGTATGATTAATATATCCATGATCAACTGCCACAAATTTCTCGAACTGGAAATATTGGTATTTTACCCTAAAATTCTTAGGCTCAAATTAAAAAGTTGTATATCTTGCAGAACTCTAAGAGGAGTTTAGAAATTTAGAAATGTTGCGATTTGATGTAGGCCTACTTGGTGTGCAGAAGCTAGAATATATAACACTGTTTAACCCGAACAGTGATTATTCAGGGAAGTACTTTATTTGGGTAAGAATTTTAATCATATTGAAAGGTGGAGTCTCCATACAAGTAACTGCATAAATTCAAGATCAGCATCCATTCACACAGCCTCCAAACGATACAGCATCTCAAGACAGTTGTATAACTCAGGTGAAGACTGGAGCTTTCTGCTCCAGCTCAGTAAATCTCTCTCGCTCTCCCTGCCATATAATTTCTGTGCCTTCTCTTTACGAGGCTGCTGAATAGGAGAGATCTTGATTTCTTCTACCTTGGTAAACTATTTCCACCCCACTCCCACCATCCGAAACAGTGGAGTGAAAAGAGAACGTGGATGAACACTATAGGGTTGGTATCGATCTTCATAGCAATTTGCCATCCCGTTCAGTACATTAACTGGAATGATAGTGCAACTACCCTGCACTCTTCTTTTCAGCTCCCACCCTCGCAACTCACTGGTGCATATTATTATTATTATTATTAAACGCAGGGAGATACAGGGATACTCCGATACCAGCCAACTCCCTCAATTTAATCCTTTACCTTCTCAAGTTAAATGTACCTCATTCAACCAATCGAGAACGTTGGAGGAAAATGCTCTAGGGCTTCCTTCTCTACAATTGATTTTGGAAGAGATATTATTTCACGTAGACTCCAGACAAACGCTTCAATTTTCAGTCCAGATTTAGAAGCCGTATTACGTCTTCGTAATTTTGAAAGGTTTCTGTACCATAATTAGTTGAAACGATTCGGTAAGAGTCTTTCATTACATGCTGATGCGTTGATATTTCACATGCGAATACAGAATACATAAAAAATGTTATTTATTTTAATTTTACAGTAAATAGCAATATATTACTATTCCATAGTGGAATTTTGAATTGTGTAATATACCTAGGTAGTATCCCATAAATGTATAATTTAGAAATATATAATTCCCAAATGCAGGCTATTGAGGCATAATTGTCGGGTATTGTTCATAGATCGCCCATTAAGTTATCTAATATTGAGGTAACATATTTACAAACATGTAACTAAAGATCACTATGTATAATATACTTTAAATTTTTGTGATAATAATAATAATCTATACGATGGAATCTTAAAGAAAATAATAAAAATTAACAAATTTTGTGCGGTTTGTACTTGCAATTACTATACTGTAAAGAATAAAATAACGGAATGTCTATGTACCAACAGAATTTTGAAGTATCGTATATTCATTTTCGTATTATTATGTGATGTTGGCTTAGGGGGTGCGTTCGCCCTACTCACGCAGAGGGCCCTGGCTCGATTCCCGCTTGGATTGCGTTACCTAAGTTTTTCTTCATCTTTAGAGTGATTTTAGGCCCTTGTGGTCACCAGATATCATCTGTCCGTCATTGTCACCCCATTCGGAATGAGTGTGATGCCTACTTCTTGTTCTATGTCCAGTTTCTCCCGGAGGTGGCCCCGGCATTGAACTGATTATCTGGGAGGCCTCCATGCTCTTACTGGCGAAAGTAATATGTTTGTGATCCACAGGAACTTTCTCCCCGGCAGGTCGCTGCCCTGTAAGGCCCGGGCGACGTGGGCTACATATACAATGGGGATAGTAAAAATGAAAGAAAGAAAGGAAGAGTAAGAAAGAAAATAATATTCTTATAACAAATTGTTGGTGGTTGCCAGTGACTTAATTCTTTACTTCAAATTAATTCTACTATAGCCATTTCTTTAAATACCTGTCACTTTTTATTGATATGTGATTTTCGACTTGCAGCTTCGACGACTGAGCTGCTTCTGTCTTTCACCGCTTTATAGTGGGTAATCCAAAATGTTACTCAGCTGGATAAATTAACCAGCATGCACTGTATATGTAAACAACTGCATTAGCTGCAGAGCATACAGAAATAGACAGCTTATGTTTTCCTAATGCGTTGTATTGTTGTAGTGCAGCATTTTTTGTTGGTTTGTAACTGTTTGGTTTGCTTCACCTTGCTTGTTTGAATTGACTTGTTGGAATGTAGGACAATAGAACAAACCTTAACCATCTGTGGTTGTCTGTGCATAGGAGATTCCACCATTGCAATAAATAATCCAATTTTTAAAGTTCACCGGGAGCAAAAAGCATTGTGCATGGAAATAGAACTTGTGAGGAATTGCTATGTACGTGAAAAGTTTTCTGTGCATGACATGGGGAGGGTCGAAGTCTTCTTACCGAATGACAGGGTGAAGTGTATGACAAGCAATTTCCCTCAAGACACCTTCCTAACTCATGGAAAAGCATTCTGTCATTTCCTCCTCCAGTGCTACTATTTTTATTAGTTTTCTCTTGGATGTTTTTACCTAGATGCGACGGAAGCTTTGCGCTAATTGGAAAGGGTAATAGAATTTCAATAAAAATTCTAAAGAAACTGTAGAAAGAATTGACTAAAAATAGTACATTATACAGCGAAACCTGTAATGGTATTTATTGAGACACGAGTATGTTTACGGAGTTTCATAATTTTCATAGGCCTATAAGTGTCTTAATTGCCATTATAGGGAAGTTGTATACGACTATTTGTGTTCAACCATAATTAAATGTCAAAGCTTTTAGCTTTAGGTAGACATTAAATAAACGAATCCTTATGTCTTTTCGATCGACTGTTAGCATTGGGCTGATCACTCATCCGGGGAGGCCCCAAGATCAAAAAGTATGAATGTGCTCCAAAGATAATCCCTCTCCCGACAGGTCGCGGCCCTGTAAGGTCCGGGCGGCTAGGGTCGCTTAAATGTCCCTAAAAGGGAGAGGTGAAACTCAGCTAAAGATAGATAGACTCTCAGATCAAGTTGGCTATGTTTTACAGTAATTGGTAAACATTTCTTTAAGTAGTTTTTTTATAATCATATTGAAAGTACATGACGATGGAAAGTGTTTCATCAGAACATTATTTAATTGATTCGTAAACTAGTATAATTAATTGCCGAGATGAGCGCTTAAAATACTTGTTCTTGCAAACAAGTGCATTCAACCTGACAAAAGACAGGAACAAAAAAGATCTACGACGTTGAAAATCAAATACAACCCGTTAGGCCGAATATAATTAAATCCTAAAGAGGGTCGCTGATTTTTTTTAGTCCGAGATTGAACAATCAAACAGAGAGGGACGTAGAGACATAGACATAGAGAGAGAGAGAGAGAGAGAGAGAGAGAGAGAGTGGATAGAAGAAAAGAGAGAAGATAATTACGATATGCAAGACAAAGAGAGTAAGTGACACTTGTCAGAGGTGGAGAAGGGACAGGAGAGAGAGAGAGAGAGAGAGAGAGAGAGAGAGAGCGGGAAGACAAGTAGGTCTATATAGTCAGTGATTATTGTGCATTCTCTGACTGTCTCTTGTCTTTCTCTACAATGGCGCATTCAAAAAACGATTTCAGTTATCGAACTTCATCGACAAGTGGCTTCATTTTCCCTGTGCTCTCTATCACTCATTCTTTCCGTCTCTAGCGTAGGCAGGATAACGAGTTAGTCATTAATTGAAAAGAGCGAACAATTATGTGCAACGAACGAATATTGGAGAAGGGTTGTTATTAGGCTTTATAACCAACCCACCCACCCTGTCTCACTCTTACTTATATCAACCCCTCTCTCTCCTTCCCATTCCTCCATTTTCAAACCAATCTTTTATAATCACCATTGTTCAGTCGGTCAATTACCCCTCATCCCTTTCATAACATTGCCAGGCGTAAATTCCATCCACTGCGATAGAAAAATACCGAAGCGTTTTTTTTTAGCACGCCAAATGAATCTTCGCTGAGATCCAAACATTTTCGTGTTCGCCTCTCGCTCAATCTATGACAGCGGGATGTTCCAGGGATGGCCAATTGGAGATACTCAAAGAATATGGTTAAAGCGAGATATGCGGGAAGGAGCGAAGTAGATAAAATCTAAAGAAGTGTGCAAACTATACTGGAAAATACAGTGAGTCCCACGCAAGAGTTGGCCAATGGCGTGGCTTCCTGCGGCGCGGCGGGCACAGCTCCAACTCCCGAGCGATCGGGTGAAATATCTACGCTAATAATGCCGCGATGGGTGTAACGATTCAGGTTCTCACATTTACAGTTAAAATTACAATGAAAATAAACACATACCTCATCACAAGAGATGTTGGAAATGTTCTCCTCTTGCATCCACACAATAAGGGCACCTTTTTAGGAAATTTTCTTTCACGCGCATAAGTTCAGCTTCCGAGATAAAGTTAATTTCTCTTGTGATATTGTCTTTAAGTTCTTCTAATCTATGGGAAATTGACCTATACACTTTATTTTTCAAGTTTCCCCATAAATAATATTCACATACTGTTAGAAGAACTGAAAGACAATATAACATAGGCCTATCACAAGAGAAATGAACTGTCTCGGAAGCTGAACTTATGCGCATGAAAGAAAATTGCGCCAGTATTGTGTGGATGCAAGAGGAGAACATTTCCAACATCTCTTGTGATGAGGTACATGGTTATTTTCATTGTAGTTTTAACTATAAATATGAGAACCTGAATCGTTACACCCATCGCGGCATTATTAGCGTAGATATTTCACCCGATCGCTCGGGAGTTGGAGCTGTGCCCGCCGCGCCGCAAGAAACCCGCGTCATTGGCCAACTCTTGCGTGGGACTCACTGTATATCGTAAATCAGCAATCGTCAAGTACTACTGAGTAATTCGGCTTGGAGCTTGCCTGCTCATACGTAAGCGTGATGGGAGCAAACGGAAAGAGGAGCAAAGGGGAAAATGTTGACGTCCTTCATACCCTCCTTCAGGGTCAGTCCAGTCTGGCAGTGTTCATTTTCATGGAGGACAGTACGTTAAAGAGTAGGTCGTCAACACGAATTAATTTCAATTCTACTTGGGAGAAAACATATTTTATTTCAGCACAACTTTTCAAATCTATTTTTATCGCAAAATTTCTCCCTTGGAGATGCAGAATCCGCCACTGAGCTTCCAAACCGGCCTGCTGCTCAGCTTTCCTTGTGGTAGACGCTAACGGGAGTGGAGCAGGTGAAGCCGGCTCCCTAGAGCTGCTTACTGATGATGGCTGTCGTAAACGATTGTTTTTGCTGAAAAACTGATCGGAGAAAATTTGTTTTCCGCGACAAATTCCATAAATATTTGGGTTCCCATGTCATCTATCAGAAGGTCAGCACGAAATCCGTTTGTTGTTTTTTCTTTTCATTAGATGGGCTTTCTAGTATTAGTATTACAGTTAAATTTGTACCAATGTTAAAATATTTGGATTTTTTGGAGCACAGTAACGATAGGAATAATGGAAGGAACTACCACCAGCATTCTTATATCCCATGGAATTATAGTTCCAACATTACCAGAATGGGGTTTGGAGATAAAGTGAATTCTATTAATAGTTGAGCTACCACTGATATGCAGCTGCAGTTCTTAATATTTTGACTATAGATCTGTTTCTGTTCCATAAAGTAATGTAATTGAGGTATTGTTCGATACTCGAGAGATGGCGTCGCTTTTATTGGAAATGTGTTGGGACCTACCAGAGCAATAGCAAAGAGTGTTGATTCCTCTTAGCACAAAAGAAAAGAATAAAAGTTATATAATTATCAACTTATCAGTATGAGGATGATGATGAAGTTTTCGGCCTGGAGACCGGTCCTGCCCTGGGGGGATGGCCCACGACCGGACCGAGGGACACTAGGCCGGATGATACCGCGTAGGGTGGCCAGGTCCTTTCGTGGGCTTATCAGTATATTACTCGATTACTTCGATGAACTACGCACCGTCTTATTCCAAGGTATATAAAGCCACTAAGGTAGCGCCATTTCTCGCGGCGGACTGCTTCATCAGCGTGTGACGTCATCCACGAGGGAACGATCGAGCATATGGCTGCTATTACATAGCAGTTACATAGTCAGTACGTAGATTTGTGACGATATTAAACATATTACAAGGAATTTTTGTCATTTGCCTCTATAAAAACAGTAACCTCTACGTGCGAAATAAGCTGAAACATAATAGTCCAGGCAATGAACGAAAAATATAACAA
Source organism: Ectobius pallidus (assembly GCA_964059195.1). Taxonomy (NCBI): domain Eukaryota; kingdom Metazoa; phylum Arthropoda; class Insecta; order Blattodea; family Ectobiidae; genus Ectobius; species Ectobius pallidus. The sequence goes on along the minus strand of CAXKWD010000004.1, from coordinate 44,151,905 downwards.
AAAATCGTGTAGTTTTGAAATTTTGCAGAGTTGTCCCGTTTTTAGGTTTTTCGCTTATATCTAAACAATGGTGCATCGTAGAGAAAATTTTGCTATATACAAAATTCAAGTGGATGAAATTTACTACAAGTTTGGTCTTAAACATTTCTTTCTATTCCCAATAGTTTTAGAGTTATTCGCCAGTAAAAATAACAAATTTTCGAAAAAAGCTCTTTCGCCTCACGCTTTTCGACACACTTTGCCTTCTAGCGCTTGAGCCCTTAGGTGTACAACAATATTCTCATGAAAGAAGTTGTAGGGAAATAAATTAACTTTAAAATGAGTTGTCATTTGTTATTTTGTCTTGAAATGTTCAAAAGTTATAACAATTTAAAGTTTCGATCAAAATTCGAGATTTCGAAAGAAAACCGTACATCGCACTGTCTCTATATTTAGGGGTAATATCTTTGAATATAAGCTGTATATTGTGTATTTACATCATGAAACAAGTGAAGAAATATCACACAATAATTAAAGTTGAATTTATTAAAAATCCGATCACGGTACAAGAACAGTACAAGTAATGGAAAATACATTAGATTCCAGGCAAGAAAGGAAAAATAGGGACAAAAAAATCATGTAGTTTTGAAATTCGGCAGAGATGTGGGGGAAGGTGTCCTAAACAACATAATAAAAGTCCCCATGGATAGAGGGTGAGCGGGGGTGGGGGTACTTTTAAATGTCGTTTCTCTCAGTTTTCTCTAAATACACAAAAACTATGGGTTCTACCAAAAAACAGTTTATGCACAAAATTAAACTACATAAAGTTCTTATAAAATTGATCTGACTGATATTTCTGTAGTATTAATAGTACTTGTAACGTGATCGGATTTTTAATAAATTCAACTTCAGTGGTTGTGTAAGTTCCATGATGTAAGTACACAATATACAGCTTATATACAATATAAATATAGAGAAAGTGCGACATATGGTTTTCTTTAGAAATCTCGAAATTTGACCGAAACTTTAAATTGTTATAACGTTTGAACATTTCAAGACAAAATAACAAATGACAACTCATTTTAAAGTGAATTTATTTCCCTACAACTTCTTTCATGAGAACATTGCTGTATATCTAAGGACTGAGGCGCTAGAAGGCAAAGTGTGTCGACAGCGTGAGGCGAAAGAGCTTTTTTTTCGAAAATTTGTTATTTTCGCTAGCAGATAGCTCGAAAACTATTGGGAATAGAAAGAAATGTTTAGGATGAAACTTGTAGGAAATTTTATCAGATTGATTTTTGTATATAGCAAAATTTTCTCTACGATGCACCATTGTTTCGATATAAGCGAAAAACCTAAAAACGGGACCTTCTGCGGGCCCCCTGCTCACCCCCACCTTCGGGGACCTTTAGTATGTAGTTCAGGACACTCCCTCCAACAACTCTGCAAAATTTCAAAGCTACACGATTTTTTTTTCTATTTGGTGTTTTACGACCTTTATTGACTGGACTATTAAGAGGCTCAAGATTCTGAATATGGGCGGGAATTTTAATGCAGTAAAGACCTACACTGTATACATGATTTAGAGTGATGATGTGACGGTCAAACCAAAAGTAAAGGTGATAAATCAAACCTAATATATATATATATTATATATGTATATATATATATATATCATAATATCTATAGCTATAGGTACTATTAATTCAAAATTACTTTTAAACACTATTGCAATCAAAACAAACTAATAGGCCTACCTTTACTACAAAAAAACATGCTGTTCTACTGTTTTAAAATTTCAAAGTTTATTTTGGAGGGGAAAAGATAAAAAAAATTAACTTCCAGGAATTTTTCCATCGGTTATAGGCTAAAAGCTATAAGTTTGTCAAATTTCAAGATTCTAGCTCAACTGGCAGTGAGTACACATCAATGTTAATAAGTGGTTGATTAAACTGTCGTAGATGTGAAAGATGGTACGGTTATCTGGTCAGTTTTCCCATACTTATGGGGCAGCTAGAATCACCAATTGTTTTACACTTATGGCTGTTGTATGTGCCAACCTTTTCACAGCTGAATCCATATATTAATGTAAGCAGTCATCAGGTGATATCATCAGTGGGCTATAAGTTTGAAATCAATTAGGAAGATTTCAGTAGAATAACTGATACCATCAGTGACAATCGCAATACGCAAATAAAAATTCCTCACATTTTCACAAATAATTAATACAAATTGTATTAATCTTGTATCTGTGGTTTTATACATTTTGAGGTGATGTGTATAAAGTTGCATCTATTAATATTTCGAAAGCTGAATCCATATATTAATGTAAGCAGTCATCAGGTGATATCATCAGTGGGCTATAAGTTTGAAATCAATTAGGAAGATTTCAGTAGAATAACTGATACCATCAGTGACAATCGCAATACGCAAATAAAAATTCCTCACATTTTCACAAATAATTAATACAAATTGTATTAATCTTGTATCTGTGGTTTTATACATTTTGAGGTGATGTGTATAAAGTTGCATCTATTAATATTTCGAAAGTATACAATGGTTGACTGCATATTTTGATTGTTTTCTGTGCAGTCCGTTCCGTCATACTTCAACAATTTCGTGACGATTTTCAGCGTTACATTAATTTCGTGACGATTTTTTAGCGTTACACAAGCTCTCGATTTACCCCTACCGCGGCTAAAGACGTTTCACTTCAAAAAACATTCTACTCGTACAGCGGACTGGATAAAAAAAATACTGCTATTCACGTACACATTATGTGCGGACTTGTGCTCATTTGAGTAAAACTGGTTTGCTTTCAGAATTGTATACATATTTTGGGATATAATGGTGACTAAAGCGGACTGCACGATTTACCTCAGCTGATTCCTGTCTGCACGAAGTCAAAAAGCTGCACTATGGACACTCCTGGAATAATGCTTTATAATGTACATCTATATCTTTGTATATGTGTATGGTCTGCAAAAACGCGTTGGTGCAGATCCGAAGTTTCGAAATGAGGCAAAACCTCCTCTACTTCCCCTTTCTCTCTTGCTCTCTCTTTCTCTCTTGCTCTCTCTTTCTCTCTCTCTCTCTCTCTCTCTCTCTCTCTCTCTCTCTCTCTCTCTCTAACCCCTCTCCCTTGCGCGTTGTTTCTCTTGATGAGAGTTTATATGTACCCTCTTCTCTCTAATACACGAGAATTAGCATTTATAGATTCTGCTTATGTAGCATGTTGATATACCAATATTTAATAGCAGGGCAGCTTTAGGCAGCTTTACCATGGAAGGAGTTTTATATAACTTAATGGGAGTTGAACATGTTTTCAAACTCGTTTCATGGGCTACTGTCTGCTGATGCGGCTTAGAAAGAGTCTGTCAATGTAGGATAATATTAATGAATTCCGCGGACATAAACATGATAACTGTTGTATCTCTTTCGATGTACGAATACAAATAGCAGTATGATGAAAGGTTTATTGTTATTGCATGAACTTTCCTAAAAATACTTATCTAGGCTCTCTTAGAGAATAACATAAATTTATAATAATTAGGGAGATGATTTTTAGGTTTTTATTAACCTTGTTTTAGTTTTTTAAACATATTAAAATGGTTCTTAGTTTTTTTACCATTTTCAGACGATTTTCTTAGTTTCACTTTAATAAGTACAATAACTTACATATACATTGAATATTAAATAAATTCACTTTATTCTCACTTAAATTTCCTTGGCACACAACTACAAAACTTTAGGAATACTTTTTGCTTAGTTTTAGAATTACCCCTGTAATTTTCAGCTCCACCATAAACTCGACAAGAACGTTTTTCAATTAATCAACTTTTAGATTACTTCACTTTCGGCGTCTTGCTGGAGCAAACACTGTAAATAAACTGCAAGTGTAAACTTCTTCAGAATCCCTTTAATTTGCTTACAACGAAACCGGGGTTTTCGGTTCACTATGATTTCCTTTACCGGGACAATGGGAAATAAAATGACGAAATTGTAAAACGCAATGCTTTATTTTATCTTACAAAATAATGTATTGGCAATAACTAATAATAAATAAATAACACAAGTTAAGACACCTGGTTGATGCGGCAACTACTTTAGCATTGAAGTACTGCGTGCAGTCTAGTCATTCTTCTGCAGGGGCGTTGCATAAAAATAAATCACATCAAATTGGGCTCGTATACACTTGCCGTAACGAGCAGAGGACATAGATAACAATTATTATTATCTATAATTATTATGATCTATTATTATTATTGTTATTATTATTGTTGTTATTATTATCATCATCATCATTATCATTATTATCTAAATCCTTTGCTAGTTATGGCAAATGCACTACGACCTAAGTTCTTGGAATTGACTTTTATGCAGCGCCCCTGCAGAAGAATGACTAGACTGCACGCAGTACTTCCATGCCAAAGTAGTTGTCGCATCAACCAGGCGTTTTATGTAAAAAATACAAATTTAAAGCTAACATGGCAGCTTGGAAAGTACCGGAAACGGCAAGGAGTGAGGTCAGGTATATATTATATTGTGTGAGATAACTTTTCGGCAGTGAGCTTTAAGGGATATTGGGAATTAGGTTTTTCACAATTTTATCACAGGTAATCCCAGGAGAGATTACGAGTTGATTGTTTGGTAGGTTTCTACCTAGATAGAAAAATCTACCTATTATAATCGATACCATTTCATGACTTTAGAAAAATTCTTTCATATCTTTACGTTTCATGCTTCCCTAAGTACGAAACCACCGCCCGTTCAAAAAAATTGTGATATATATATATATATTCATATATCTTTACACGCTAGGGCCCTAATTTTGAAGATATTTGAACCAAATTTTATTATGTTATTTCTAGGCCCAATAGTTCGGACAAGTTCGTTAATTAGCAAAATTGGCCCAAGGGGGGGGTCGGGGGAGCGGGAAGAAATTTTGAAAAATTAAAATCTCGGTCCCTATGAAGTATAGAGGGAAACTTTGTTTGAATAAATTAGAGCATTCCCTATGGAGTTCACAGTGACACCAACGATTCGGGGGTGGGGGGATGTAAATTCGAAATTTTTGAAACCACGTCTTGTGGGGTATCGTTGAAGAGCTCTTGATGAGTACTCTACAAATCAATTACTAGTTTCTCGATAGTTCTCATGTAAGGCGAGATTTGAGTATTCGAAAAAGTGCTCTTTTCTCTTTTTTGCAGTTATTATTGCGGGTTTGTCATGCCAAGGCTAAAGAAGAAGAGTGCTGCGGAGCGACAATAAATTAAACCAAAAGCACTTCTAAATCTACCTCAAGCTGTAGGTCTGCCTAAAGGGATATTAGATTTGCGAGAGCGTAGTTCTTTTTATTGTTGTGTGGCATGTATTCTATTCTTTTCTGTGGCTTTCACGTTTAAGCAATAAATCTTTAATTGTACTTGTTTTATAACTACGCAACGTTGATAATATACATTAAAAAACATCAGTCCATATTTTACTCATATTTTGAGAATTGTTAGCCCCTATGTATGTACATATTTAGCCATTTCCATCTATAGCCTAATAATAAGAGGGAGTGTTTTTCTGCCTGTCTGTCTGTGCGCGATGACCAGCGAAACTACTGCAAAACTACTGCACGCAGAGATCTGAAATTTTAAACATAGGTGGACTGAAGGGTGGCCGAATGCACCTCGAAGCCGGATTTTTAATTGTAGCTTTCGTTCGCGAGTTTTGAGTGAAAAACTGGCAGAAAACATTAATTTTTTGCGATATTTCCGGGGTTAAATTATCAATATTTTACAGCTGAGCCCGCGGCTTCGTCCGTCATTATTAATTGACTCCAGGATTTTTAAGAAATTTACACTGGCAGTTTATTAAAAGTGTTTGTGGTTCAGAGCTATGAAAATTCAAAATAAACATAAAATTAGAATGTTTGTTCATTGTGTTCATTTCACTTAGGCCTTATATAGTAAAGAAACTGTTTTCCTAATTTTGTACTATTCATGAAAGTTTGGCTGGTTGGTTGGCCTCGAGCCAATCAAAATGCTTCGAATTGTCGGCGAACGAAGATTACAGTATAATAGATGCACTCGTTATTTCGGTACCGGTCAACCGATTTGGTCCAAATTCAGTAGGCGATAAAGCGTATTTAGTTATCGCACCTTTTTTATATATTTCCATGAAAATATGGACTAAACTGGGCATTACTCCGATACCGGTCAACCGATTTGGCCCAATATTAATAGGGTTCTTCCCATGGACGTTATAAATGCGTATGTCAAGTTTCATAAAAACCCGATAAAGCTTTTGAGTTATGGCGCGTACAGACACACGGACAGACAGACAGACGGACAAACATTTTCCGTCCCCCACACAATCTCATAAAGTACCATTCTGGCACTTAATAAATACCTAAACCTCAAAGTTAAATATAGCATAAAAACAAAAATAAAATTTAACAATTTCAGTGAATCATACATATAAATACATAAACATCTAAAACATATAAACATTAGACATTAAATCCTCATTAAACATGACTAGCCTATTCCACTTAGCCGTTCTATAATTATGCATAGTAATTAATTACCATAATTACCGCACATGCTCCTCTATTGATCTTGCCCTTATGGAACATGTTTGCCGCGAAAACAAATGATTTCGTTTTTTTACTATTAATTCGAATGATACTTTTCTAGCTGCAAAAGATCAGTCTCTTGAGGTGAGGATACGGGTTATTTTAAGTACCGGTATTTGACATGTTTTTATGGGTCTTAGGCTATTTATGATTGCTTTTTTGTGTTTGTTTGCTTTAATCGTAGTACTGGTGATTTTTAAATCCTCTCAGAAATACGCCTCTCAGTTGAAAGGCACAAGAGGCGTTACGTGTGATGGGTCAATTCAGCTCTTTATAAGGCAGAAGTTAAATTAAATATAAAAGTATTAAAAATTAACAATTTTAACAAATTGGCTTTCTCATTTAAAATTCTGTACTAGTATTATATATTAACATTTACCTGCTAAAGAAAAATAAATTTCTATAGGCCTACCCTATAAATGTACATAAACTTCATTAAATGATGTTATAACTGACGGGTGGCTTAAAATTAATAATCTAATTGACTTTACCTGATTTATTTGAGTTTTTTTTTATTATTATTATCATCTTTATGAAACAACATGCTCCATTGCAATGCAGCAATACTACATGCATTCCTTTTATCTTAACTACTCAAAAATATCTACATATGTACACTTATAAATATTATCCTGAATTATGTATTTGGTTTGTTTGTAGAGCTTCAAAATTTATTTTGTTCACAAATTTTACGAATTGCTTTAGATTTTTTTGTATCAGTTCACTTTTCTCAACGGGCCAACACTTAAAAGTTTCCAAGATGTGCTTTCTGAATTGAGCTCTTTCCGAGTTCAGTAGTTCACACTCCCACAGTAAGTGGTCCACTGATTGCGAATTTCTGGTACACACGCAAGTTGAATCATCCTTAATTTTAAAACGGTAAAAATATTCGCCAAACCTACCATGCCCTGTCAACATAGCTGTGATATTGTGGTATAACCTCAGGGATTTGTTTAGTCTGTGTTTCACGGTTGGAAAATATGATTTTGTTGTTCTTCCATTTACCGTTTTATGCCACTCGGTTTCCCATGCCTGAACACTTTCTTCACACAGTTCGCGTTTTATTGTGCTTATCGGTATTGAAGTGTACACTATTTCCAGTTCTAAGTCTGTTGTTGCTTGTTTGGCCAACGTATCCGCAAGTTCGTGATTTATTTGAGTTTATTAATATAAACTAGCGCTTCGTGCATTAAGAGGATTCCTTATAATATAGCATTGTTAGTAACTTTCCATGATGAAACTATTTAAACCTATCATAACAAGTAAATAATATTATCATACTAGTAATCTGTATATTGTAGCCTACCTTTGTTAATTTAATAGTTAACCTTGGTCAATTTGGAAACTTGTATTTTCAGGAAGACAAAATAATTTAGAAACTGCTTTATTGCCACAAAATTGTTCGTAAATGTAATAATATTCAAGTATGACATTGCTATATTTCACTATTTATACCAACAGTTTTAAACTTCCTTACTTCCTTACTTACTCAATGGCAGTAGACAATTCCTCAACAAGCTAAAGGGATATTATCTATTTGATGGAACCCGAAGGTTCATTGCCGCGCCTACATGAGCCCGCCATTCAACCCTATCTGTGCTAACTCCATCCAATCATTCCTCGCAAATCCTACTTCCCTTAAATATATTCTAATAGTCCATTGTCTTTCTACCTACGTCTAGGTCTTTCAGGTGGTCTTTTCCCTTCGGGTCTCCCAATCAGTACTTCCCATACACGGAACATGTTCAGCCCATTTCATCATCCGTGATTTAATTACTCTTTTATATTCGGTGAAGAGTACAGGTTATGAAGCTCGTCATTTTGCAGTTTTCTTCAGTCCCCGTTTTGATCTCTTTTAAGTACAATATTATTTTTCTAAGCATATTTTTTTCGATCATTCTCAGATTATCTTCTACCAGAAGAGAGACCATAAGGGACCATGCCTCACGTCCTTATAATACAATGGGCAAGGTATTTGTCTTATAAATGGATATTTATATATTTATGGACAGAAGAGAAAAATAAGTTTCTGAATGGCATAAAAACAAGCATCAACTAATACTAATTAACTTCTGCCTTAGTATTATTTGTATCTGTAATTATTGCTCTCAGGTATTTGAATTTTTCCATTTGCTCGAATGCTTTATCTGCTATTCCAATATCCTGGAATAATTACTAGCTCTAATGTTCTAATTATCTTATTGTATGAGGCACGTCGACAAAGTAAGTTTCCCTTGGGCCGTTTACAGAAACAAAACACAATTTCATGTAAATATTTATTGCAACAGATGCAGCAAGTCCTTCAACCATGGACGTGATTTTTGTTACATTAAAATGGACGTAAGGTCTGAGTGAAAGGGTTTTTAAAACGAAAAACTTACTAAGTAAGAATTTGAATTATTACTCTACCTTAATTAATTCCTAAATGTTTAGTTAACGAAGTGTTATTATTACACCATTATTTTATGGGGGTTTTCAGGGCACACATCTGAGGCACTGCACCATAAATACATTCGAATGCTTAGTTTCGTGGATATGTTAGTATTCTTGAAATTAATGGCTTATATACACAAAACGTATTTAGTATCGTCGTTCATATCACTCCCAATCAGATATGGTCTCACAGACCACTATAAAAAACATTTAGCATGGCTCCAATAACACTGATGGCTAAATGGCATATATATATATTGGTTGAGTGTTGAGAAGGGAAAGTACTCGTAGTATAAATAACACAAATGTGAAGACGATATCCGGACAGTAGCTGCGGTTTATGTTTTTATTGCGGTCACTTAGACCTCATGGCAATGGTTAAGAGCTAAGTGGTCATAGAAGAGCAGCAGAGGTTAATTTTTTTATTGCGTTCACATAGACCTCATGTAATGGTTAAGAGCTAAGTGGTCATAGAAGAGTAGCAGCGGTTTACGTTTTTATTGCGGTCACGTAGACCTCATATCCATGATTAAGAGCTAAGTGGTCATAGAAGAGCAGCAGAGGTTTATGATTTTATTGCGGTCACATAGACCTCAAGTCATGGTTAAGAGCTAAGTGGTCATAGAAGAGTAGCAGCGGTTTACGTTTTTATTGCGGTCACATAGACTTCATGTCCATGGTTAAGAGATAAGGATTTTACATAAGATACATAGCTTCTTGTATGTCGGTCCTGCTGAAAATGAATATTGCTCGTAAGCTAACTGAAAAACTCACTTCGGCGTACTAATATCTAGTATCAAATAGTTTACATTCATTGCAGTATTGTGGTTGCTATAAGAGGTGGCATTGAATTGTAGCTTTTACCCATTGACATACTGTTTTCAGTTAGTTGCATACCGAAAATTCTCCACGCTACTACTTTCTAACGAGGTCTTCAACACGCCTGATGATTTCGACGCGATTAAATAGTTTTCTCTCCTCACTGACCACAACATACTTGATAATTCAACAATAGCGCTTGTCGAAAAATACCTCGATCTCGCAAAGTAAGCCACAAACATGGTGTAGCGTGACACACACATTCAGGCACTGACAATTTGCTAAACGTGTCTCATGGACAGTTAAAATGCATTCGCCATACCATATCGTCCAGCCATTCAAATTCTGATTTAATTTGTTTCCTACATCACAACAATTATTATTCATTTTTTTTTATCGGTACCATTAAGTAGTTCGCAAAGAAAGTATTCAATTCGACCCTTAAAAATAGATACAATAGATAGATATATGCATATGCTTTCATTAACCACAGATTATTGTCTCTGTTGGACATTGCATAATATTATTATAGGAAAAGAATTCCTCTTGACACTGGGATTTGAATCCAGGACCTTTGGCTATCCATTCCATTGCTCTACCAACTGAGCTACGCCAGAGTTCGTTTCACAGCTCCAGATGTCAGTGCCAGAGGAATTTTTATCCTATAATATTATCAGATAAAATAGAGTCCCGATAACACGGACTAGATGGAACCGGACCCTGTCCGGATCACCAAAAGTCAGGAATAAATGGGATTTTCCTTAAAATGCACATACAGTAATACAAGTTCTAGATAGGAAAAACTATAAAATTCGATGTTTTTTCTTAAGTATAATTTTTCCTTCAATCTAATTTTAGTTTTAATAGTGCTTTATAAGTAGATATTCGTTTTTAACCTATGAAATTAAGTAAGATTAACGAAACAAAATTTCTTTGTGATTGAAATAAATAAAATATTGATTGTCCGTCCGTATTAACCGTATGTGCGGTCGAGCTTGGGCCGTATTAGCGGGGATATCCTGTAGGAAACATTTATATCACATACCCTTCCAGACCTGAATTTATATGATCTTATAAGCAATCTTGAACTAAAAGAAACGTTTAAGATCTATCGTTTCTTTAATCTTTAGTTCATTCTATACCTAAGTTTTATCTCTCCCTTTTAGGGAGATTGATTAGATACTCCTTATAAATGGAACCTCAGTACGGATCCAAAATGTCGAATAGAAACATCCTCCCATCCGAGAGAAATTCACAAAATCTTGTTTACTACGCTTATACAAGTAGTCGTTTATGTACTTGGATCTTATTATTACTCGTGATTGTTAGCTGTAATGAAGCCGAGCTTTCATAGATCGGTTTGGGATTTCATAACTTAAGAGAGTTGAAGTTTTCTCAACGTTGGAACCGCGAGAAACTATCATAAATGGCATGTATCTGATTTTTGTAATCTTTCCTTTCTATCAATTTTTTGGTTTGGATTTTTATGTTTTACGTAAAATAAAAGTTGAAAGTTTGTTTTGAAAAGTTAAGTAAATGTTACATATGAAAGATTTATATACCATTTATTCACGTTAAGATATCACCCTAAAGAACACAAGCACGTGCTTGGGGTAGTCATTATACAAATTATTTTAAATAAAAGTTCATATCATTTTACATAAAATACAATCAATTACAATCTATTATAGTAATAATAGCAAGGAAATTTTTAAAAGAAGAAATTGTATAGCATATATAGTTGAAAGATATTTATGAATCTGTAACAAGTGGTTCTATGTTACTTGTTAAGTGAAAAGGCGTAGGCAAATACTTATACATCACATTCCTTATCGAAGTATAGTCTACTGTCTAGCGAAGTAACGAAGGTCAAACTGGTATCATGGTGGGGGAAAGGTTTAAGAACTATAATTAGGCCAGCATGGGGAGAGATGGAAGGTCACATCTTCTCGTCCTTTGGTATGCCCATAAGCAGAACTGATTTTCTTAAAATGGTATTCGAATTTGTGGATAGTGAAAGTCTACCAATAGAAGTTTAACTGATATTAATTTCGAATGGTAATTCATTGGATGTACAGAGAAATTTAAACATGTATAACTGTCAACAACCATGACTCTGCCTCTGATGATTTTTAGTTTCCCCACTGCAAGTGCAACATGCCGTTCGATGGGTTTGTTGCTTTCTTACTTCTCTTTAAAAATGAAAGAATAAAATTGCAGAATTATTATCAACAGAACCTTGGTCTGTATAGTCTATACTCTGGAATTTCCACTGGATTGTATAAGCATTTGTAGCTTAGCTGTAGGACGTACTAAGAAAGCAGCAATCTTAATTTACACAGACATTCGTGCCTAATTAATATTCAAGTGCATACACCACCAAAATGATAACTAAAGGCAAAGGGAATGGATATACTATGGAAGGTCTTTGATATTTTTAAATGAAACCTTGGTAAAAAAAATAGAAGGAGAGAGAGGCAATTTTTCTAAAATGTTAACGTTACACAAATTACCAAATTAGTTCTTACAAGTCTTTGCTTTCTAAAAAAAATCGAATCATAATTTTCTTCATTTCTCGTTTCCTAGTCGTTCCTTTGCAAAAGAAAAGAAGGTTCTTTTATCTTCAAAAGCTTCATGACAGATGAAAAGAAAGTACTTCAATATTTGCCTGCATAGGCTACTCAAGTGCGGATGGAGTCAGTCATAGTTTATTCTTCTTCTTCTTCTTCTTCTTCTTCTTTTGTATTTGAACGCGCGATTTCAGGGACAAAGACTGATTAAAGATTGCTTTTCAGCCTATTTACGGGTAGTAAATAAATATTAAGTAAATAAATAAAATTATATAATAAATATAATATAATTATATAATAAATAAATTAAGTAAATATATAAGTATTAAGTAAAGTAAGTAAATATTTACGGGTAGTAAATAAATATTAAGTAAATAAATAAATAGAATTATATAATAAATATAATATAATTATATAATAAATAAATATTAAGTAAATAAATATTAAGTAAAGTAAGTAAATATTTACGGGTAGTAAATAACATAATCAGATTTAACTAAAGCATTCTACTGCTGGTGTAGGCTACATAGGTCACAGAAGATTCTTTTACAGACAGCATTATACATTTTATAAAGGTTCTCAATTTTATTTAAACATTTTGTTGTATTTTGTTTCTTTTTTTGTTAATGAGCTGTGTAATAAAAGACACGGATATACACACATACACAAACCTTTGTCATATTTGAATCAACGGGACATAGAACCGTGTATTTCAGGCAAAAACTTAGCATCGGATTCAGGTTAAAATACAATACTTAAATCCAGTGATAAATATATATTTCATGTATGGAAAGTGAAAATCACATTTGTTATGTTATTCATGTATTTACTTTTGGTACAAGCTATATAGCTATATAGGCCTATATAGGCCTATTAGTAAATTATTATATACTATTGGTGTGTGTGTGTGAGCAGACTACCGTACTTGGTACATACATTAGTATAGGTCCAAACACATACAAAGAAAATTGATCAGTATTCGTCTATTAGAAGGATATGCCACTTTTACACCCTGCCACTCAATTAAAGAAAGCAGTTTCGGGCGAGTAAACATTCACATTATCTGAATGAGATAGGAATTTATTTTGTCCAAGTTTGATAAGTCTTGGATCTTGCTAGTTTCTGAATTGATTGCCCTCTTTTAAAGGTGGCTATAAAAACAGAAATGGTGTTTGCTGTTTCTTTGAACCATCTTGTTGAGACAGAGGTCGCATAACAGGCTTCTTTTGTTTTACGCTTTTGAAAACAATAGAGCGAGATAGAGCGAGCGAGAGACGGAGTGCGATTTTACGTTTTTGATCCTCCCTTTCTACTATCCGTTGTTTTCTTGCTATCCATTTTTCATTCCACCAGAATAAAAGCTCCTTCAAAGGATGCATTGTTATTCTGTTTTAATATAAAAGAGTTAACTTCCCCTTCTTCTTCATCTTTTCTTCTTGGCTTTTTATTCTTATTCTCTTTATGATTCACATCCTGGATGATGTTAATAATTTGTCTTTCATGGCTCGATGCCCTCACTTGTACATAAGAGGCCTGGCTTCTGGATTGTCGGCAGACGATGATGATTGACGTGGCTTTGGTTCATTCCAGAGTCTAGAAATTCTCCCCTACGTCATGTCATCATAATGGAAAATTGAAATCATGGTTATGAGAGAAAGGATAAGAGAGGGGGAAGAGTTGTACGGAGAAAGCAATTCAAGAAGAACGAAAATTATCAAAGTTTGTCTGAAGGCATCTTTGACGTAGCAGTACGGGTAATTAATAGAAGAAAGAGTATATATAAATTTTTACAAAGTTTTCCCTCATTTTCGTAGACTTCATTTTGATTCCTTCTCTACTAAATAGCTTCAGTGACATGTCTTTAAAAATTACACAGCTGGCTTATGGAAATGAAATATTCGTGCTGCAAATACAAAAAAAAAATGGTAGTAGATATGGTACAGGCAGAGGAAGTAATATAATATACTTGTTTGTCGTACAAAACCTGACACTTCATCCAGAAAATGTACACAGTTATTTTTAACCTGTATGATATTTATTTGGGAATACCAAGACTCTAGTCATCGGCTTACGTAATTATTTTTTATTTAGAAAATGAACAAGATTTCAGAGTACTAACAACATGAGATATTGCTCTTTAGAAATTGATTGATTGGATTCATAGTCTTTGTCTTCTCCATATTTCACAACTCCTACATTACTAAGAGAAAACAGGAATATTTGTGATCTTAGGTACATTAATAATTTTTTTCATGCATAGACATAGGCTACAAATTTTAGATTACTTCTCATATTAATATCTATAAGAAAAGAATCATCAGGTCTCTTTCTCTGTTACTTGTCCTTTTCTGAAAATGAGTAATGAGGATCCATTTACAGGGAAATTATATTTTTTGGGTCTTTTAAGCTATTGTCTGTTTCTCTCACGGTTATAAGTTTATTACGTTAATTACAAGTTTTTTACGTGTATTTTACATATAACGAAGAAAACATTTTTAAAAATTATTCATTACCGCTAGACAAGATTGAGGCTAGACGTGTACAAAAATCAACTGTTCAATCAATGTAAAACATTTCTATATAAGATAACTTCAAAAAAGGTCATGTCATTGTAGACATCCCACTTCGTTATGTATAAATAATTATGTAGGCTTATTATCACTTAAAGTATGTTCAGAATATGTAGTATTTAATATATATATATATTAATTTTGTCTATAGCTGGAGTAATTAATAATACAAACTATCAACTAAATCCTTTCAACTGCCCAAAATGTCAGCGCCCTTTGATTAAAAAAAAGTGTTAGGTTTCAAGGGATGTGGTTTTTGAAACTACTTGTCCTAGAAACTTGAAATTTTTTACACTTAATTAAAATGTAAACTTAAACTAAAATTTAAAATTTCATTCTAATATCTCAATTTTCTTTTGATGTGTAGTTGATTTTTAAATAAAAATTTTAATCTATCTCCTCAGACAGATTCCAGAATATGAACCTGAATATATTTTGTGAGATTCTTTGATGCTTGCTTTACAGATTTACTGATGGATTTTTAAATATTTTACTAAAATCAATTTTTACGTTCTGTTTAAAAAATATTTTACCCATAAAATAAAAAAAAATACTGCCCTGGGATTACACTAATGAAAAATAACGAAGGTTTATATAAATAGTCTAATTAGAAATTCTATTGCACACATTATAAAGTATATTGTGAAAATTTCATAGTTGCATGTCTGTTTTTATGGGAGATTTTTAATGTGGCAAAATAACTTTCAAAATGAAGCTGAGAAAACGAGATTAAAATAATTTGCAGATGAAAGATCACTGAGGTCTGAAGAGGTCATCAGCAGCACCTGTTCTGTGCGTCCAAATGGCATAACATTTTATCACACAGGTATACTAGAGGGTAGCCATCAATTTTTTAGACTAATATTCAAACATCGCCACAATGGCTAAATAAACAAATTTGTCATCCCAAACACTTTAATATTTAGCTGTTGTAACACATGAATGCACAAATCCGAATGAGCAAACACTCGTGTATGGGAGGAGTTCCAGAAGCAAGAACTTACATTGGAAAGACACACTAAGAAAGTTTCAGAGACTTAAGATATAAGCTAATGTAATATAAATAAAATCAGGTAAACTGATGTAACAAAGTGCCAGTATGTTTTTGTTTAAACAGTTATGACTGCAATTATGATATGCAGAATATGTTTTTTTTTAAATTGATTTCCAAGTTAAGCTCCAGATTTATTCATTAAGCAGGGCTTACGGAAGAACAAAGGTCTAGTTTTTTTTAATGAGATTAAAATCTTCCAGCATCACCTGAACTGTACAGATATGTGATATCATGACAATCGCACACTCACATAAAAATGTCAAAAAAAAAATTCAAATTGGCCGGTTTCGGGTTTTGAACCATGGACTCCAGAATGTGAGGCCAAAGCGTTAACATCTCGGCCACCGGGGTAATTTTAACGGTCTAGTTGGATAAGCGCTTGTAAATCGATAGTGTTTTTTGTCATAGCTACCTGTATTTTAATTTCCAAGGCCTTATAAGATAACAGTAAAACAATAGGCAGTGTTGTCAAGATAATTGATTTTCATTTTTTTTTTATAAATTCTTTCGAATACGTATATTACCATAAAATAGGCACTAAATTGAGCATTACTCCGAAACAGGTCAACCGATTTTATCTATTATAAATATACGTCTTCCCATGGACATTATAAATGCGTATACGAAGTTTCATAAATATACGATAAAGCGTATTTGAGTTATTGCGCCTTTAAAGTAGACATTAAATTGGGGTTTACTCCGGTACCGGTCAACAGATTAGGTTCAAATTCAATAGGGCACTTCTCATGAACGTCATAAATGAGTATACCAAGTTTCATGGAAATCCGATACAGCGTATTTGAGTTATGGCGCCTTTCTATTAGAAAGGCGCCATAATCTATTAAAATAGGCACTAAATTGGGCATTACACCGGTACCGGTGAACCGATTTGGTTCAATATCAATAGGGTTCTTCCCATGGACATTATAAACGTGTATACCAAGTTTCATTAAAATTCGACAAAGCGTATTTGAGTTATCGCGCGTACAGACACACGGACGGACGGACAGACAGACGGACAGACATTTTTCGTCCCCACACACAATCTCATAAAGTACCATACTGGCACTTAATAAAATCAAAGCAGAGAAACAAAAGACAGTGAAAATTAAATTATATTGAAGAAATTTACTGTGGTTAATTGCAATTACTTATTGACGAAATGCTTTTTCTTATATTTTATTTTCCACAGTGATCCGTAGCCCTATGCTATGTTGGTGTCAGATGAAAAAGAGGAGATCGTTTAGGTAAAAGCTTTTTAATATATTGGAAAGAGGTAAAAGTGATGTAAGGTTGGAGGCATGTTGTCATGTTATCAATCATCTGCATTAGCTAGACTACTACAGGAGCTGCAGTTGCTATGCTAGCCGCGTTTCTAGCAGGGGGAAAGCTTCAGCGTGCGTGATGCTGATGAACCCACAGCCCTGACCCTCACAATCCCTCTGCCTTTAAGCCAGAGACACCATAATATGTTACGAAAATATAGTAGAAAAAGTATCGCACAAACGTAATATGAGATGATAACCATTAAGGCCCGGAAGTTTATGAAAATCATATTTTTAATAATGCACTCTTTACAAGCCAGTGTTAAAATGTTACAAGAGCGAAAGAAATAACAGAAAATTGATGTTTTTATTATTTATTTTGTTTCATGTTTTGTTCGTTTTGCGATGATACATAATATTTTCTTTATATTAAAATATTTATGCTTAATTTTTAGTTTATCATATTTTAACGACATATTTCTGAGAGATTTTAAACATTGTGAATATCTCAAACATTTACTTGACTTTGTTTTGAGAACAGATTTTACAATAATTGATAGTATATTGTTTGATGTTTTCTTAACTTATATATTTTTTTCAATTCAGCTGTGTTTATATTCCTTGCGAGGTCATATCAGGAGGTCGGGATGTTGTCTACAGAGTAGAGTACGCCATAGAACTATTGATTGTCAATTTGTATTATTGGTGAATTTTTATAGAGTAAGTTACAACCGGTATTAGTTTAAATGGATGTGATACAAAGTGAAATGGTGAGGATGATTCATTGTGTGTAAATATCCATTTCGGCATTTGCCTTTACGACTGGTGAAAGCATGAAAAAACCCATGTCAAATTGCCCGGCCACGGGATTTGAACCTGGGACCTCCCGAATGCGACTCCAAGACCATTTCGGCCACCTCGCTCGGTAGAACATTTTTATAATAATAAGGCGACGTTTGACTTTATTAGTTTTCAGTTTATTAAAATTTTTTGCATTGTTTTTGCTTTTTAAAAGTTTTGTAATGTACCGTAATTTATACTTCTACTACGTTTTTTTTTAAATTTACAATATAATTTACAAGCTAATAAGAGAACGTAAATGATTAAAATGACTTAAATGGTCGAGCACACTTCAGTGGATTCGGAGCATATTTTACAAATTTTAGAGCGTATTCTCAAACACATTAACTTCCGGGCCATAATAATTATACAAAGTCATGAATATTTTCCGATTTAAAATTTTTAGCACATTGCAGAGGTAATTTTCATAAATATTTATTCAAATTAACGCACAAAGAGATAGATGTATTCACTTTTTACATAGAAATTTGTCCTGGGTGGGAATCGAACTATCAGTTACAGTTTGATACGCTGGTACAGGGACTACACGCTTTTCATTTGGATTCTTCTCAATTTGTTCCATATATTTCTGAACACTTTTGTAGTGTGGTGATCAGTTAATTTTTATTATTTTGAACTATTTTAAATTTATATTGTATTTTTTTAAATGTTTTAGATGGTGTATTAATTTATTGTATAGGCCTATATTTGTAAATTGCTCTGTTCTGTCTTATTAATAGGTATGATAATTGCAGTCCCTATAGATGAACTTTACTCAAAAGTAGTACACGTGAAAGATTTAATTTTGTTTGAAAGTTAAGATAGAAAAAATATATATAGTTTGTAAAAATATGTAAAGTAATAATATAATTTAATACTATAAATGTAAAAACTTTTATTCTTATTATAGTATAATTAGGTAGTATTATATATTATTTTGTCTGTATACATGAAGTATGTCTTTGTATGGCAAATCTTGTGTTGACAGGTGTTAGTGGACTGCGAGGGGTACAGATCACGGTACCCGAAGCTGTACCTGTTGGGGACCTAGCCAAGTTCCAGTGCGACTACGACTTGGAGCAAGCCGCCCTCTACACTATCAAGTGGTACAAGGGGGACGAAGAGTTCTACCGCTTCGTACCCAAGGAGTCCCCACCAACCAGGGTGTTCCCAATGCCCGGCGTCCATGTCGATGTGAGTAAAGATAATCTACTTATTCCTTTCACTTTCGTTACGAGACGCTAAAGGAATGACAATAGCCTATATGCTTTGCGTGTTTAAAATGCAGTTTACAATTTGATTTACCAGGTATTTTTCACGGTTTCTAGCACTGCCAGAGGATCATCATAAGGAACTAACCGTACTTCTTGTTTACTGCGCCTAGCAATCGTCAGGAATTTGAGAATAACGCTTCTCTGCAACTAACTCCCCTTGAACCATTTTATTTGTTTATTTGTGCAATATTATTTCAGTATGTGACCTATGTGTGCACTGATATTTGAAATACTCTGTCAACAGCCAGAGCAATGTCGTCTGTGCGAGAAACTGATTCGGCTGAATCCCGGCAACAGAGATAAGAACTAGTTGCTGGATGTAGATGGAAGACATATTGCTCAACGCTCTAGTGAGTTACCGAAAGAGCGTTAGTTTCGCATGGACTTAGATGCTGATAGGGACCATTCTCGCACTTCCTAGCGATGTTTGTCGGGTAAAAATAAAAACCTTGCAAAATACTTCACCCCTACGAAGGACAAGTAACCAGCCAGTCAGTAATAACACAAGAGCTGATGATTATGTGATAACAAACCACACTGTTTGCAATTAATGTTTCTTGTCATGATAATTATTACATCAGTCGTGTAAAAAGCTATAACAAATTAAGCCTATTTAGTTCTATTGCTTACTCCAAAACACAACACTTAAATTTTTTTTTAGTACACGCTCTCTAAAACAGCTGCTTATTGGAATGGTAACACGCCGAAAAGCTGCACTTTAAAGGACAAGTCCGCTAAAATTGCATAAAAGTGCATTCCAACTGCATTCAAAATGCAATTTTAGCGGCCTTGTCCTTTAAAGTCGTCATGGCAATCTGTAAACAAAACCCAGACGGCATTGACCAGTCACACCAACTTTAACATGGATTTACGCATATAATTGGTCATAAAACAACAAATTTAAGCCAACACGTTTCTTTATGATAATCAGAAACTTTACCAGGATTTTTCGCAAAACACGGTAGCCCACTTCATCACATGACATCACATAAGCCAACAACTTTTCACATTTTGGTTCACTTGAAAAACATTCCTTAACATGGACGAACAGCATTTAAATGCCGTAATATATCCCTTCTCATAGCCTATTTCTGCCGTGAAGTTGCTGGTAGCAGCGCCAATTCAATGTTCCTGGCTTGGATTGAAATTTCATTGGAATTATCATTTATATTTTCACAAGCTTTTCATAAATACTAGTTCGTATGCAATATTGTTTACAAACAAGGGACTCATATATTATGCATCTATACTACCACATTTGTTATTGCTACGTACGGTCATTGTTGTTTTATGATCTAGATGGCCATGGCAATATAACTTAAAGAAATTACTGACTGCCTTTCATTATAATTAATTATACGGTATTTTTTGTTTTATTTCATATAATTTATAGAACTTTTACTAAAAAATATTGTATGCACCACGTACGCAAAAACTTTAGCGGACTCATCCAGTATTTCAGCCTCGGCTTTCGCCTCGGCCGCTATACTAGATTCGTCCGCTAAAGCGTTATTTTGCGTACTTGATACATAAATAGCTATAAGAGTTTTGGATTAAACCAGTAGGCCGTGAAATATTGATGTGCATGTGTTTTATTGTTACTATATCATTGGTGGTGTTCTTTTTAACTGATATTGAATTTTAATGATTATGATATTAGGTGAAATTGCCAAGGGAGTCAACGACTATAGTCCTCTGTTCTTTACGGGTATAAACCTGTGTTGAAGCAAAATTTCAGCTCTACAAATTAATAATTTTTTTCGACAATTTGAAACAAAGACGATTCATTACAGTTGTACATGTCCATGATAATATGGTTGAGTTATTATGGATTGTCGTGTCATTTAAGTTTTTCTAATAACATTGTCTCAAGTTCATGAGTTATAGGTATTGATCCACAAATTACTTAATTTCAAGATTTGAAAGTAGATCTCTAGTAATTCAAAATTATGGAAAATTGCTTATTTTATTCTCCATTATACCGTAAAAGGTAGAGTATAGTAATTTATCCTACGTTCCTTATAGGCTAAATCTCAGTTCAAATAAAATAGAAGTTTAATTTACCAGAAACTCATCTTACAAGTGATAATTCTTCCTGCAATTTTGCAATCCTCATTAAAGAAGAAGAATGTAGTAACATTGTCTCCAAAAAGTAATAGCGAACCAGTGAGTAAATGAGAAGAAAATATGATAAAAATAAAAATGTATAGTAAATGTCATATAAACACAGAATTTATTAAACGTTTTCAAGAGGAATGATGTAAAAAGCTCAATATAATATTCTTAAAATG
This sequence comes from Ectobius pallidus, assembly GCA_964059195.1. Lineage (NCBI taxonomy): Eukaryota > Metazoa > Arthropoda > Insecta > Blattodea > Ectobiidae > Ectobius > Ectobius pallidus. Next base: position 44,130,185 of record CAXKWD010000004.1, on the reverse strand, counting down.
CATAGTGCAACTGTTATTATTCAGCACGGGATGTATGGCTCTTTGTAATCTATTTGTGAATCTTTGTGACCTAAAACTTTATGTGCGGAGAAGGAACATATATAACTGTGGGAAGAACACAACAAGTAGTATAAGTAATGACCTAAAATGGACAATGTAGTTTCTGACACCTCCTTCAGAGTTACAATGCGCCCGAAGTGATTTATCTTTATTGTAAACACAATAAAAAGGAAGGGGAAAAAGTAAAGACAGACATAGCGTCTCCGGCTCACCACTTGCTATTTTTAAAAAAGACCGCAGAACAAAATAAATGGTTGATGTAACAAGAGGGAGAAGAGTCCATTAATATAATTGTTTTGAATCATAAGACAAGTGAACAATTTATCATTTGGGAGACATTTTTATTTGCATTTCTGGCTCTACCAGAGATTCACGATCATATAACCGCAAACATACGGAGACAGGAAACCAGAATTGTGTCATATTTACGTACCGCAACCTCTTCCCAACGACGAGAACAGTCAACATACAAGCAGCGTAATGTGGAATATACAATGCACGTCGCTTATTGTGATCACTTCGGGATGCTTCTAATCTGATAACATTAACCGATTGATAAGAGTAGCCGAAATAATTAATTGAAGGTTATTTATTCATACATAAGATAATAGACTACAAAACCGAATTAAAAGCTATATATACATAAAGTAATATGTAACTGTGAACCGTTGAACCACTCATAATAAAGTATTAGACCGAAATCAACTAGTTTTTAATTGTATATTTTCATTTTGGAGTCTATTAACCAATACTCTGTACTCATTTACGAGTCTGCTGACCTGTGGTATACACCGCATAGGAAAACATATAGGCTAGCGCTTGTCTTTTCAAGTCTTTTCATTTTACACTGCCATCGATGCATGTCAACACTTTTATCTTCATAAATAAAAAGCTGCAGCTTAAAATATAAGAAACATGTTTTATTGCTGAAAAGAGAAAGTTATGTAATTTCACCCCCTCGAACTGGTCATCCTGTGAGCTGGAACCAGTACCACTACTCCCAATATGCAATACAATTGAGTTAGAAACGAAATCCTTCAAAACAAAATTTTTAATGGCGTAAAGTAGGGTAAGGTGGTACATTTTCGAACACTTAACAAATATTCTTATTTTATGAACACAATAAACATAAGACAAGTTCAACTGTATTGTATTCACAAAGTTGGGAATGTAGTTGACCCTTCACAAAAATATCAAAGTCATACAGCTGCAATATTGGTCATGGCAATCGATCTTTCATTTCCAGAATATCGTTCGAAAATGTACCGCAGTAGGTACAATTCTAAACACCAGTGGGTACTATTTCGAACAGTGGCATTTTCAACGAACAAAGTGCTTTCTTCCAAATATTATTTTCTGTTATTATTATTTATCAGTAATATGAGCGTAATAATGATGTGTCACGTTTTAAATAGGCAGATGGCCGGATTGGGGCATGTGGTCAGCATGCCGACTCCTACGACAGTTATTGATGGCTTACTGAACCGGAGCCGCTACTTCTTTATGAATTAGCTCTTTTGTTGGTATCAAGAGGCTGAATGCACCCCGTTCCAGATCACCCTACCTCAGAAAAATCCGAGGAGGTACCGGTGATCGAACCCAGACTTGAGGGTCCGTAGTCAGGAACCACTAGACCATTAAGACGGTCTGTTATAACATCAAGAGCAATAATAAAAATACTTAACAGCTGCATGCTAATGTGTATTGCATAAATGCTGAGATGAAATAACATTACAGAGGAAGTCTTAGTTTATAACTCTTCGTTGAAATAATACCACTGTTGAGAGATATATGAATACCACCCTTTTATATTTGACTTGCACAGTTAATAATAATAAACATGCAGAATGCTGTGACAGCAAAACAGCTTTTCCATGCAAGTCTTAAGCAAGCAATCGCGGGTTAAAGTACTGTTCGAAATAGTACCTAAAATTTGTTCGAATTTGTACCTCGAGCTAGTTTTTGTAAATTACTACATTGTTGAAATTCCGCTCACGAATGCCCATTGTTGTGCCAATGACTTACGTATTAAAGACTACGCTATTTGTTGGTATGAGTTAAAAATTGGTCCTCAAAAATATATTCCAGTAACACAACGTGGAATTATAAGCAATTTTATAACGTGCCATTTTTCAAGCATGGCGTTCTTACCTTCGGTTGGAAAATAATTTTTTATGGCCGAATGAGACAACTCGGAACATCATTCTCGCGGATACAGATCAACAAAACAATCAGTATGGACGCTATATTTTTAAAAAGAGGTTGGCTAACATTTGAAACCCCAAAATGGATAAAAATCTTAGTCCGTTCAGAATTGTACCATGTTCGAAAATGTACCACCTTACCCTACTTGTAAATAAAGCCGAAAAAAGGAAAATATTATAACATAAACAGCATTTTTTATCACAATAAACAACATTTGTTCAATCCGTTCGGTACTTCATGAAAGTGATAACAGTACCCGACTGATAACATTACCCGCAATTACATTAAACGGCGTTCAGTGTATTTTACTTCAGATCGAAGCGAGATCCTGTTTTAAATAGACCGTTTGGCATTTCGTCACTTGCTGTGTAAATTTGTGTGTCTATATCGAATGCTAACCCCATGTCATGTGAGGGCCATGGACGTTGGCAGGGGGACAAGGTGACATCTGTCCCTCCTTGGACTGCTTTATAATCTCGTTAATTTTTTTCATACTATTTGTTTCTGTCAAGTCAACATGCAAGTTGTTGCATGGAGAGTAAAAAGTATGAATACTTTATGAGTTTAGCAAGCATTGTTATAACTTTACCATCATTAGTTTAGCAAGCATTCTTATAAATATATCAGTGTATTTATAATAAACTAGCTTAAAAGGCCCGGCGTCGGTCGGGTTTTGAATTTAGTAAATTCGAGAATAACTTATAGATCCTTATCTAGAATTTGAGATGAGGAAGAACGGCTTATCACACTGAAACTATTCCCTCAGAAAACGATAAATATAGCTTATAGCATATCCCTGCTTTGCCCAAGATAATTAATCGGAAGATTAACAATTAAGAGCAAAATACTTAAAATATTATATTTATTGACACTTTGCACGCGAAACATTCATGGTCTAAACTAAACGATTGATAGGACTAATTAATGAAACAGCTATAAATCCGGCTTTGAAGTGAATTCCACGAATAGAAAGCGCAGCATGGGAAAAATAACCTCAGATTCGAGTTCCCTGGCCCAGAAAACCCCTGCATAGTAAGTGTCGTCTAAATCGAACAATGTTTACGCATTGAGACCAATATTCATTATCCCTCTTCCGTCTAGGTTGAAAATTTCAGATATCTGTGTGCCTTGACATTATAAACAAATGAATCGACACCGTGGGCTTACAACATTCAAGCGATCGCGAAGCTTTTATTTCCAAGGTGTGTAAAGCCAACTGCAACTGATATGACAACAGAAATGTATTACTGAGAACCAATGCTTCGAAAGCGCAAAAAAAATGCACGTTTACCGTTTTTCACTCATAACTCGCGAACGAAAGCTAAAATTAAAAATGTACTATGCCAGAAACCTTCGCGGGAGTGTACTCAACAATTTCTCAAAGTTTCATGGTGATCGGATGATTGGTGCAGTAATGCATAAAGGACAAAAACACATACATTCGTTTTCTATAAATATTAATAATAATGATCGTCACAAAGCTCTTGCTCAGAACAACATTATCTATTAATTTGAAAAATTGTTAATAATGAAAACCACCGCTTACGTTTATATCCAAAGAGAAATCGTTCCCTGTTATTTGTGTCTGCAGCTGTTTATAATAATAATAATAATAATAATAATAATAATAATAATAATAATAATAATAATAATAATAATAACAATAACAACAACAATGATGATGATGAACATTATGATTCTTGTTTATTTTCTTCTAGCAGAGAATTTACCTCACAGTAGAATTATTTACTCTACATCACAGTAATATCACTAATTGTTCACACTAGTAAATTAATTCTTAATTTTATAGAGTAGGCCTACTACATATTTTAGCCTAATAAATAAGAATAGTTGTGTTTGGTATTATGTTGAGTTTGCCTTATTAATGAAATTCTAGACTATACTGATGGTCACGGCTCTGTTTTGGAGCTACTTGGTACAAATAGGCCACTAGTTTTTGGCATGTAGACTAGCTATACATTTCTTCTGCTATTAGATTTTCACGGAAGGTTTGGGCTGATTTAAAAATTTCCACTACTATGATAGCACAGTTTCAATTGACGTATTATATCATCTATATCCAACTGACCTCACAGACCCAATAATTTTATAACATCCGACTCTGCTACGTTAAACTGAAATAGAAGCAGTTTTGTTATATCGCCAAAGGGATGATTCAATTCGGCAACTCTATGGAGTAAAAATCTCTCTATACATGTCCAGTAGAGAATAATACAGAAGGAAAAATTCTTTGATCAATCAGATACTTCATCCTGGTTTTCTTCCTTTGAACTTGAAAGTATTCTTGACCACCCATAACTAGGGGGTTACTTTGTATTTCCAACTTTGATGTCTGTTGTGGATGACGTATCTTTCTTGTTGCACAGTGATGAGAATAAGGGATTCATCCTTTCAAGAAGGTATAAGAAAACCCAAAACTTGATATACCTATACTCTACTGTGATTCCTATGGGCATGAAATCTCAGGAATCTATTGAATAATATACATTATTATACCCCGTATAATACTACAACCGTACTACTCATATTAATCAAGCAACGATAGTGATTTATTGCAAATGCTTTCTTGTGTTGATAGCACTCGACTTTCAATGCTATTATTATTTTTTTTCCCCCGATTTTATCTTATATTACAATTACAATTACAATTTATTTTTCCAAATTACACGAAAAATACAAAAGTTGATACACCACCCGAAGAAGCAGAGCTTGTGTTCGGGGGTGGTTCAGTTCAATATATAGAAAAAAAAACTTATACTAAACAATTACTTAAGCAATACATAATTTGGAGAAGTATGACAAAAATGATGTATAATAGGTTAGAACATGTTCTATTTACAATACAAAGGTACGAGGTAATACAATAATAATACATAACAATTTATTTGTTCAATTTTAGTAAAAAACAAAGAAATTAAGTTCTATTCAAATTTTAAAGTTTAATATGAAAAATGTTATAACAGTATTAGTAGATAACAGAAGTAATAATTATATAAATTTTCTAATTTTAGACCTAAATTGTTTGTTGTTTAAGCTATTTAGATCAGGATGGTTGGTAATAAATGAATTGAATAGTCTTGGGCCAAAACTTGAACAGTGCTTAGCTCCAGCAGTTGTAACATTTTTTGGTTATTATTTTGTGACGGATTTTGCAAAACCACATTTTATACTTCGTTTACACTTATGATAAGTATGGTGATTACCTAGCTTCATGGTTTGCCCTTTTCTCTTACCCAAGGCCGTTTAAACTTGCGTCCTTTACATAAACATACTTAAATATGGGCTTAAATATACTTACAATACAGCTACAGTAAAAATAAGTGACTATTTTATTTTTCAGTTAACCTAACATTTGAAGCCGTTCGCTCGGGCGTCACTTATGAAGCCGTTCGCTTGGGCGTCAATCAGTTGATCGTGTACCTGTAAGGTGTGAGCTGCCGGCGTAGTCAGTCGGAACGAGCAAGGGCTTCGTGGTGGCGACGTCTGTGTTCAAGCACCAACAATCACAACAGCTAGGATATTGCACAGGGGTTATACATGTACATAAAAGGCACACGATGTAAAATATACTTATATATTTTAAAACTTTTATGACAAAAATATATCGTCATTCGTACACTTTTGGTTTAGGTACCCTCACATATGAATGGCGGCCTATTTATACTTCATCCACGTCACATACACTTTGCTAATATAATTCTTCGCCTCGCCTAGGGTAATATCGCTAGTTGCACTTACAATTCGCAGTCTTAATTATTTTGGGTCCGTACGGAAATATCCTTTACGGGGAAGAAACAGCAACTTTATAGGCCTATTATAATAAACACGCGGCTTTTATAAATAACTTATCCTACGTGTGTATAATACACAGGCGAGTGGCGTGGAGTAGTTGTTCGGAAACTTGTATGGAGTGCCCCGATTTGATGGCGGAGGTCCTTTTTATACATTTTGGGGATGTGACGTAATTTGGTCATAATACGGGCCCTATTGGGTGACAACTTCGCGCCACGGGTGTTTATTGGTTGAAAAGTTTTTAAAGAGGACGTTAAGAATCCGGGAATCCTGAAGGAACAAAAGTCAGACTGTCAGGAACAGCCATTAATTACGAAGATGTCTCGAAAACTAGCGGGGGAGAGACAGTTCTATAGAAATTGGAACTTTCCTTGATAATTCCGAATTGGAATTATCGAGGAAAAATTGAATATCATATTCCGGTAGCTTGTTTCTCGCTGAGTTCGGTGGTGTAAAATTCTCTATGAAGAGATGTAAATTTTATATGTTAATCAATAAAAACCGAATAAATAATTAGTCCTGTAATTATATTAATTGAGTGACATATGAAATGAAAGGGAGTAAATAAATCTATCGAACGGTAATATTAATATAGGTGTCGTAATTTTGGTTTTGTCTTAATTGAAGAAGAAAAGTTAGGATATTTGAATTTTAACGGTCAGTGGGAAGAAAGTCTCCATAGGGTGCCGTACAAACTTCGTAGGGGGTCTCATACCAGCTTCATTTGACCCAAGTCAAAAATTTTATAAAGAAAATGACGATATTCGTAAAATATGGTTATTGAATTAAAAAAATTTTGATTTGCCTCGACTTCAAAAATATCATTATATGAGCAAAGGTATTTTGTACGTGTTAATGTAGCAATTCTTCCTTGTAATAACATATAGGAATAACATAGTACTCTTAGTTCTAATAATTACTTACTTGATGTATTCATAGTATCTGAAAAATAAAAATATCAACTTATTTCCTATGTAGTTGAAAAGTAATTATATCAATTCAATTTTTATGTATCTAAAATTGAAAAACATGAAATATTAACTTATTCCTTTGTAATTTGACATTATACTTAAAAATTGAAGTATCAACTTATTTCATTATGTAATTATCCTTAAATCAAATATGGAATTATCTCATATGAGTATTTTCCTTTCACACATTAATTAGACAGTAGCTATACCCTTCACATTAAAATATGAAATATTTTCTTATGTACTAAGTTGTACAAATTTTATTGTACAATAAATTGTACGAAATTTCCATCCATCACAAATGTTATCCATCTGCCTTTCCGTTAGGTAACTCTATATGTATTTCATTCACTGGAACTTATGTTAAAATAATTCTGACTTAATGCTTATACCTCTTATAAATATGTTTAATGTGACCTTTAATTTCATAGTCTCGAATTCTTAATTAATAATGAATTCGTATGTCCTTTGTTACTCATTACTCATGGTAATATATCTATATACTCATGGTATTGTACATAATTAACAGTTTTCTCTCTCATTATCTTTACATCAATACTACGTCACATTATTAATTATTTTCGTTGTTTCACTGCATGAAATTCTCAGTTATTATTATACATTTAGTTCATACAAATATTACATCGGACACTTACCTTATGGTAATTTCTTAGGCAGAGTGTAACTTATTAGGTGAGATTTATGAGTTTCAAAGGGTTAAATCATATACATATCTCTAATTTTGTAGCTAAATATTTTCCATGTGAAGTGTATATTAAAAATAAAATTTAAAATTTGAAATGATAATATAGTATTAAATTCGCAAATTCGTAATCTCGGCTGTCGGATCGATATCACATCACTTCAGCTTTACCTTAACAGTAAGAGTATGAATCATAATCATATATACACTATTTACAAAATATTTACATATAGGAAACCTTAATCGGAGTTCCTTTACATTCGCCGAAACTGTATGGGTTGGTGTCCTGCACCAAATGCCATATCTACATCCTGTCCATTGTCTATTCGGAGTAGGATACATTTTCTCTAATACTGAGGGTGCATTCGCAACAGGGAAAATACCTCACCCGCTGCGTTTAATGTGTATATAGATCCGAGGTCCGTGATCACGAACATATGCATATAATTTAATTTCAAGAACGTGTTTTGTCCATTCTAAGGTCCTTGCTTCGTACATAACTTACAATACTATTCTTATTCTTCCCATTTAGGGGTTTTCTTATGAAGATTCGGTACGGTATTTCCTTAGTAATTGCTTATGGTACCGACCTAATATTTTATTGGCGTCTTTTGGGTCTGACACCTCAAAAGTGTCCGTACCAAATTGCCGTTGAATACAATAGGGACCTCGGTAGGGTAAACAAAATTTTTTCTGCCTCTGATTGATAGCACTTGAAAGGGGGAAGTTCTTCACCAATACCAATTCATTCTGACGTGGTTGCCATTTAGGTTTATGGGACGGTCTTTTTTCTTTGCGCTTTTTCCATCGCTTGTGTAACCGAGCCATTATTTCCTTACAAACATCTGTGTCCCGCGGAGCACACGTAGGTAAAATTGGTGGAGTGTTGGAAAACAAAGGCCCTACTACCGTACCTTTAATCACTTCAATAGGGATTTCTTTAGTAACATCGTTTGGCGTTTCATTCAATATCGCCTGTATCGTCTTCAGGTGACGAAACCAATCTTGGTGTTTCCGGTGAGACAATAATCGGAGGTAACCAATCACACTTTTGATATAGCGTTCAGAGGGGTTACCTCTGGGATAAAAAGAGGAGCAGTGGCGGATTTTCACGCCTAGCTTATTAAGTTCCGTTGTCCAATGCCTACTTGAAAAAATACTCGCGTTGTCTGTCAAAATGAAATCAAAAGCGCCGAACTCGCAAATGAAATTTCTTACTTTAGCAACACATATTTTAGTGGATATCCTACGGAGAGGATATAACTTCACAAATTTGCTGAACACGTCAACCATAACTAAGATAAATTGATTTCCGAAGTTAGATTTTACCAGGGGTCCTAAAATGTCTGCGCAAATTAATTGCTTCGGCTTAGTAGCCTCAATAGCACCTGGTGTGACGGCATATGCAACATTACGCATTTTGCCTATTTGACATAAATGACAAGTGGAAACATACTTTCTGACTTTACGTCCTAGGTGCTTCACATAAAAATGCTGACTTATGGCATTTACTAACCTATCAGTTCCACTGTGAGCTAAATTCTCATGGTAACTGGCTATTAAGTCTCGTTCCATTGCCTCAGGAATATACGTTTTCCACGTTGCGTTATTAGTACCACATAGCTTGTATAAGATTCCCTCTTTCATACCAATCGAAAAGGGTTTTATCGCACCATTTTCTGAGTTTTCTGTTTCTCCAGTGTTCTCTGTATCCTCATTCATTACATGGATTGTCCCGATGTCCCGTGCGTTACCCATAAGCTTTTGAAGATTTTGATCTCCCGCTTGGAGCTGCCCTATTTTCTTAAGTTTATCATTCAGATAATAATTATCCCGCAGATTCATTTTCATAATCCTTATTCCTTTCTCTTGACTTATAGGTTCACAATCATTATTCCCTTATTATTACGATTATTACTTATTATTCTTCTTATCATCAGGGATATTAGCAAGAGCATCTTTATTTCTTAATTCCTCTTCGCATATTAACTTAGCGACATTCATATTGTTAACATTTATATATTCCACAAACATTTTATCCTTACCGATATCATTTTCATCGTCATCATTAGAAACTACAATATCATGTGTTACGAAAGATACAATCTGCTCTATTTCGCTTTCGTCAATAAGATGCAAAATTCCTATCGTTATTAACTCATCTGTGTCAGTTTTCTGAATGAGGTCACTAGTATTCTCTTTTACGGTGTTATTTATCACTTTATAGCTCGGGCATTGTGTCAATTGACTCTAGGGGTCTTCCATTATTATGAGCAACGCAAGGTTCTTGGGCTGGAAGAAATCCTTCGACCCTTAATTATTTAAAGATTCTTCACGGTTCTGAGGGGTGTGTGGTCGGCTTTGTTGTCGGGGTGTTTCTACTTCCTGGTTCTGTCTGCGATCGTTTTCCCCATGGCTGACTGTCTCGTAATTATCCCTATTATATGGTACATATTTATTATCAATTACTCTTCCTTGGTTTCTATATGAACTGCTACTATTCCGGACTCCATTGTAACCCGATCGGTACGCTGGGCGTCGATATCCCTGGCGATTGAAATCCCTGGTTCGATTCCAGTTCCCTCTCTGAAAGGTACTGCGTCCACCATATGGCTGCGGCCTATAATTATTATTCCAACCCCGGGAATACCTAGTCTGGAAACTTTTACGTTGGTTGAAACCTCCCTGTTGCCGGTAGTAACCTCGTCCATTTTGAGGTGGCCTCGCACTATGATACTCATTACCACTTTCGGAATATGCGATATCCCGCGGATAAGAAGGCTGGTCGTTTTTCGGACTGTCGTGTGACCCGTCCTCGACTTCAAAAAATCCATCAGTTCTTATCATATTAATCTGCCTATTGCCATTATTTACTTGGTTATTAGTAGGCCTACGGGAATTACGATCTGGAGGATTATTTCTGAAATCACTTCGGCCTTGGCTGGGCTCTTGTAAAGATTGCAGCAATTTCATAAGTTCTGGTATAGATTTTGGACAGGCAACAATCAAGGAATTCCGGATGTAAGATGGGAAATGCGACGGAATTGCATATAATAATTCGTCCTCGCGAATTACTGGTACTAATAATTGTCTCAACTCACATAGCGACAACAAATACTCCGTATATGACATGCCTGTGTTCCTGTCGTATCTGCCATGAAAGATTTTATCCCTGATTTTACCCTGTTGCAACGGACCCCAAAACTGGTTCAAAAATTCGCTCTTAAATTCCTCGAAACTCATAGGATGCGCTTCGGTAATTACATGAAACCACCTTAACGTGTTCTTTTTCAAGGTTCTTTCTACTATCGCCATTTGGTAGGAGGAAGGTATATTTCTTAGTGAAAAATAAGACTCTAAGTGCTTCAGAAATCTCACAGGATTCTGGTCATTTTCATTTGCGAACGAAGGCAAAGGCAAATCTGTAGAATTCAATACACTATGCAAATTCATATGGTCATCGATTTTACAGTTAGCAGTAGTTTCATGTAACTCCGATGGCGTACGGGAGGTACTGGGCACAGCATCTGGAACTTGTTTTCCCTGTGCTGGGGTACTCTGTGGTTTAGGTACACTTTGGGGTTCTGAATCCTTAGCCTGACTATCATTAGCCACTGGGGGAGGGGGAGGGGGATTTTCCAGTAGGACCTCGCACTCTTGTAACCTGGAATTGACTCGTTTTAATTCTGACTGGAGCCTAAGTACTTGGTTACTCGTGGACTGAATGAGGTTCATAGCCTTCCCCGTGGTTTGCGTGTTTTGTTCCACAGTATGTTGTAAAGTGCCAATATGTTTAGTATTGTTTTCAGTATTATTTAGGTTCTGCTGTAGGTTCTGTTGTACAGTTTCAAATTGTTGTTGTGTATTTCGCTCCAATGTCTCGACCTGGTGTGATATCCTCACATCAACGTCGACCATTTGAGCAATTAGTGCTTCTTGTTGACGTGACATAGTTTCAATTAGTTCGTTATTTTGTGTAGTGACTTTGTCCAGTTGTTCTGAAATGGTAGAAAACTTATTTTCTTGTTGTGTAATCTGTGCAGTCAGTTTGTTTTCTTGTTGTGTAATCTGTTCGGTAATTCTGTTCTCTTGTTGTGTTATTTGTTCTGTAAGCTTATTTTCTTGCTGTGTAATTTGTGCAGTAAGTTTATTTTCCATGCTGGAAATTAAATTAGTTAGCTGTGCCAACATGTCACACTGACTGGGAGCAGGCTGTGAGGGGGGATTCGAGCTATCGCCTGAAGAAATTACACCGGCAGGTTCGCTTGTACTTGCAGCACTAGTATGAATTTCATGCACACTTTCACTTTCATGCACAGGTTCATTAAGAGTATCCATCGGTGAGGCAGATCGAATTGACATAGTGATCTTATTGTTCCGTAATTTCATATAATTGTATATATAGATAATAAAATATTTATAATCTCGTGTAATAACGAAGAAAAATATGAAGCTTTAGAAAAATGAAATTTTACTCTTATTTACAGAACAATAAGATGAATAGAAATTTGTACTCACAAGCAAACTTTATGGCCGTACAGCTGGTCTCAATGGTGTCTCGAGAAGGTCAGTAGTCCAATGACGAATTCGTTCCGCCGAATAGTTTGAGGAGGGCTTAGAATTACTTTGTGGACAAAAATCACTTGGGAGGGCTGATGGAGAACAACTTTCACTCGTTCCCAGTTGATGTGATGAGTAATGAATAGTGTTGTTGATTAATTGATTGTTGAAACTAATTAATAAAACACAGAACATCATTCATGCCTTATACGTTGGGTCGTCATTTATGAAGCCGTTCGCTCGGGCGTCACTTATGAAGCCGTTCGCTTGGGCGTCAATCAGTTGATCGTGTACCTGTAAGGTGTGAGCTGCCGGCGTAGTCAGTCGGATCGAGCAAGGGCTTCGTGGTGGCGACGTCTGTGTTCAAGCACCAACAATCACAACAGCTAGGATATTGCACAGGGGTTATACATGTACATAAAAGGCACACGATGTAAAATATACTTATATATTTTAAAACTTTTATGACAAAAATATATCGTCATTCGTACACTTTTGGTTTAGGTACCCTCACATATGAATGGCGGCCTATTTATACTTCATCCACGTCACATACACTTTGCTAATATAATTCTTCGCCTCGCCTAGGGTAATATCGCTAGTTGCACTTACAATTCGCAGTCTTAATTATTTTGGGTCCGTACGGAAATATCCTTTACGGGGAAGAAACAGCAACTTTATAGGCCTATTATAATAAACACGCGGCTTTTATAAATAACTTATCCTACGTGTGTATAATACACAGGCGAGTGGCGTGGAGTAGTTGTTCGGAAACTTGTATGGAGTGCCCCGATTTGATGGCGGAGGTCCTTTTTATACATTTTGGGGATGTGACGTAATTTGGTCATAATACGGGCCCTATTGGGTGACAACTTCGCGCCACGGGTGTTTATTGGTTGAAAAGTTTTTAAAGAGGACGTTAAGAATCCGGGAATCCTGAAGGAACAAAAGTCAGACTGTCAGGAACAGCCATTAATTACGAAGATGTCTCGAAAACTAGCGGGGGAGAGACAGTTCTATAGAAATTGGAACTTTCCTTGATAATTCCGAATTGGAATTATCGAGGAAAAATTGAATATCATATTCCGGTAGCTTGTTTCTCGCTGAGTTCGGTGGTGTAAAATTCTCTATGAAGAGATGTAAATTTTATATGTTAATCAATAAAAACCGAATAAATAATTAGTCCTGTAATTATATTAATTGAGTGACATATGAAATGAAAGGGAGTAAATAAATCTATCGAACGGTAATATTAATATAGGTGTCGTAATTTTGGTTTTGTCTTAATTGAAGAAGAAAAGTTAGGATATTTGAATTTTAACGGTCAGTGGGAAGAAAGTCTCCATAGGGTGCCGTACAAACTTCGTAGGGGGTCTCATACCAGCTTCATTTGACCCAAGTCAAAAATTTTATAAAGAAAATGACGATATTCGTAAAATATGGTTATTGAATTAAAAAAATTTTGATTTGCCTCGACTTCAAAAATATCATTATATGAGCAAAGGTATTTTGTACGTGTTAATGTAGCAATTCTTCCTTGTAATAACATATAGGAATAACATAGTACTCTTAGTTCTAATAATTACTTACTTGATGTATTCATAGTATCTGAAAAATAAAAATATCAACTTATTTCCTATGTAGTTGAAAAGTAATTATATCAATTCAATTTTTATGTATCTAAAATTGAAAAACATGAAATATTAACTTATTCCTTTGTAATTTGACATTATACTTAAAAATTGAAGTATCAACTTATTTCATTATGTAATTATCCTTAAATCAAATATGGAATTATCTCATATGAGTATTTTCCTTTCACACATTAATTAGACAGTAGCTATACCCTTCACATTAAAATATGAAATATTTTCTTATGTACTAAGTTGTACAAATTTTATTGTACAATAAATTGTACGAAATTTCCATCCATCACAAATGTTATCCATCTGCCTTTCCGTTAGGTAACTCTATATGTATTTCATTCACTGGAACTTATGTTAAAATAATTCTGACTTAATGCTTATACCTCTTATAAATATGTTTAATGTGACCTTTAATTTCATAGTCTCGAATTCTTAATTAATAATGAATTCGTATGTCCTTTGTTACTCATTACTCATGGTAATATATCTATATACTCATGGTATTGTACATAATTAACAGTTTTCTCTCTCATTATCTTTACATCAATACTACGTCACATTATTAATTATTTTCGTTGTTTCACTGCATGAAATTCTCAGTTATTATTATACATTTAGTTCATACAAATATTACATCGGACACTTACCTTATGGTAATTTCTTAGGCAGAGTGTAACTTATTAGGTGAGATTTATGAGTTTCAAAGGGTTAAATCATATACATATCTCTAATTTTGTAGCTAAATATTTTCCATGTGAAGTGTATATTAAAAATAAAATTTAAAATTTGAAATGATAATATAGTATTAAATTCGCAAATTCGTAATCTCGGCTGTCGGATCGATATCACATCACTTCAGCTTTACCTTAACAGTAAGAGTATGAATCATAATCATATATACACTATTTACAAAATATTTACATATAGGAAACCTTAATCGGAGTTCCTTTACATTCGCCGAAACTGTATGGGTTGGTGTCCTGCACCAAATGCCATATCTACATCCTGTCCATTGTCTATTCGGAGTAGGATACATTTTCTCTAATACTGAGGGTGCATTCGCAACAGGGAAAATACCTCACCCGCTGCGTTTAATGTGTATATAGATCCGAGGTCCGTGATCACGAACATATGCATATAATTTAATTTCAAGAACGTGTTTTGTCCATTCTAAGGTCCTTGCTTCGTACATAACTTACAATACTATTCTTATTCTTCCCATTTAGGGGTTTTCTTATGAAGATTCGGTACGGTATTTCCTTAGTAATTGCTTATGGTACCGACCTAATATTTTATTGGCGTCTTTTGGGTCTGACACCTCAAAAGTGTCCGTACCAAATTGCCGTTGAATACAATAGGGACCTCGGTAGGGTAAACAAAATTTTTTCTGCCTCTGATTGATAGCACTTGAAAGGGGGAAGTTCTTCACCAATACCAATTCATTCTGACGTGGTTGCCATTTAGGTTTATGGGACGGTCTTTTTTCTTTGCGCTTTTTCCATCGCTTGTGTAACCGAGCCATTATTTCCTTACAAACATCTGTGTCCCGCGGAGCACACGTAGGTAAAATTGGTGGAGTGTTGGAAAACAAAGGCCCTACTACCGTACCTTTAATCACTTCAATAGGGATTTCTTTAGTAACATCGTTTGGCGTTTCATTCAATATCGCCTGTATCGTCTTCAGGTGACGAAACCAATCTTGGTGTTTCCGGTGAGACAATAATCGGAGGTAACCAATCACACTTTTGATATAGCGTTCAGAGGGGTTACCTCTGGGATAAAAAGAGGAGCAGTGGCGGATTTTCACGCCTAGCTTATTAAGTTCCGTTGTCCAATGCCTACTTGAAAAAATACTCGCGTTGTCTGTCAAAATGAAATCAAAAGCGCCGAACTCGCAAATGAAATTTCTTACTTTAGCAACACATATTTTAGTGGATATCCTACGGAGAGGATATAACTTCACAAATTTGCTGAACACGTCAACCATAACTAAGATAAATTGATTTCCGAAGTTAGATTTTACCAGGGGTCCTAAAATGTCTGCGCAAATTAATTGCTTCGGCTTAGTAGCCTCAATAGCACCTGGTGTGACGGCATATGCAACATTACGCATTTTGCCTATTTGACATAAATGACAAGTGGAAACATACTTTCTGACTTTACGTCCTAGGTGCTTCACATAAAAATGCTGACTTATGGCATTTACTAACCTATCAGTTCCACTGTGAGCTAAATTCTCATGGTAACTGGCTATTAAGTCTCGTTCCATTGCCTCAGGAATATACGTTTTCCACGTTGCGTTATTAGTACCACATAGCTTGTATAAGATTCCCTCTTTCATACCAATCGAAAAGGGTTTTATCGCACCATTTTCTGAGTTTTCTGTTTCTCCAGTGTTCTCTGTATCCTCATTCATTACATGGATTGTCCCGATGTCCCGTGCGTTACCCATAAGCTTTTGAAGATTTTGATCTCCCGCTTGGAGCTGCCCTATTTTCTTAAGTTTATCATTCAGATAATAATTATCCCGCAGATTCATTTTCATAATCCTTATTCCTTTCTCTTGACTTATAGGTTCACAATCATTATTCCCTTATTATTACGATTATTACTTATTATTCTTCTTATCATCAGGGATATTAGCAAGAGCATCTTTATTTCTTAATTCCTCTTCGCATATTAACTTAGCGACATTCATATTGTTAACATTTATATATTCCACAAACATTTTATCCTTACCGATATCATTTTCATCGTCATCATTAGAAACTACAATATCATGTGTTACGAAAGATACAATCTGCTCTATTTCGCTTTCGTCAATAAGATGCAAAATTCCTATCGTTATTAACTCATCTGTGTCAGTTTTCTGAATGAGGTCACTAGTATTCTCTTTTACGGTGTTATTTATCACTTTATAGCTCGGGCATTGTGTCAATTGACTCTAGGGGTCTTCCATTATTATGAGCAACGCAAGGTTCTTGGGCTGGAAGAAATCCTTCGACCCTTAATTATTTAAAGATTCTTCACGGTTCTGAGGGGTGTGTGGTCGGCTTTGTTGTCGGGGTGTTTCTACTTCCTGGTTCTGTCTGCGATCGTTTTCCCCATGGCTGACTGTCTCGTAATTATCCCTATTATATGGTACATATTTATTATCAATTACTCTTCCTTGGTTTCTATATGAACTGCTACTATTCCGGACTCCATTGTAACCCGATCGGTACGCTGGGCGTCGATATCCCTGGCGATTGAAATCCCTGGTTCGATTCCAGTTCCCTCTCTGAAAGGTACTGCGTCCACCATATGGCTGCGGCCTATAATTATTATTCCAACCCCGGGAATACCTAGTCTGGAAACTTTTACGTTGGTTGAAACCTCCCTGTTGCCGGTAGTAACCTCGTCCATTTTGAGGTGGCCTCGCACTATGATACTCATTACCACTTTCGGAATATGCGATATCCCGCGGATAAGAAGGCTGGTCGTTTTTCGGACTGTCGTGTGACCCGTCCTCGACTTCAAAAAATCCATCAGTTCTTATCATATTAATCTGCCTATTGCCATTATTTACTTGGTTATTAGTAGGCCTACGGGAATTACGATCTGGAGGATTATTTCTGAAATCACTTCGGCCTTGGCTGGGCTCTTGTAAAGATTGCAGCAATTTCATAAGTTCTGGTATAGATTTTGGACAGGCAACAATCAAGGAATTCCGGATGTAAGATGGGAAATGCGACGGAATTGCATATAATAATTCGTCCTCGCGAATTACTGGTACTAATAATTGTCTCAACTCACATAGCGACAACAAATACTCCGTATATGACATGCCTGTGTTCCTGTCGTATCTGCCATGAAAGATTTTATCCCTGATTTTACCCTGTTGCAACGGACCCCAAAACTGGTTCAAAAATTCGCTCTTAAATTCCTCGAAACTCATAGGATGCGCTTCGGTAATTACATGAAACCACCTTAACGTGTTCTTTTTCAAGGTTCTTTCTACTATCGCCATTTGGTAGGAGGAAGGTATATTTCTTAGTGAAAAATAAGACTCTAAGTGCTTCAGAAATCTCACAGGATTCTGGTCATTTTCATTTGCGAACGAAGGCAAAGGCAAATCTGTAGAATTCAATACACTATGCAAATTCATATGGTCATCGATTTTACAGTTAGCAGTAGTTTCATGTAACTCCGATGGCGTACGGGAGGTACTGGGCACAGCATCTGGAACTTGTTTTCCCTGTGCTGGGGTACTCTGTGGTTTAGGTACACTTTGGGGTTCTGAATCCTTAGCCTGACTATCATTAGCCACTGGGGGAGGGGGAGGGGGATTTTCCAGTAGGACCTCGCACTCTTGTAACCTGGAATTGACTCGTTTTAATTCTGACTGGAGCCTAAGTACTTGGTTACTCGTGGACTGAATGAGGTTCATAGCCTTCCCCGTGGTTTGCGTGTTTTGTTCCACAGTATGTTGTAAAGTGCCAATATGTTTAGTATTGTTTTCAGTATTATTTAGGTTCTGCTGTAGGTTCTGTTGTACAGTTTCAAATTGTTGTTGTGTATTTCGCTCCAATGTCTCGACCTGGTGTGATATCCTCACATCAACGTCGACCATTTGAGCAATTAGTGCTTCTTGTTGACGTGACATAGTTTCAATTAGTTCGTTATTTTGTGTAGTGACTTTGTCCAGTTGTTCTGAAATGGTAGAAAACTTATTTTCTTGTTGTGTAATCTGTGCAGTCAGTTTGTTTTCTTGTTGTGTAATCTGTTCGGTAATTCTGTTCTCTTGTTGTGTTATTTGTTCTGTAAGCTTATTTTCTTGCTGTGTAATTTGTGCAGTAAGTTTATTTTCCATGCTGGAAATTAAATTAGTTAGCTGTGCCAACATGTCACACTGACTGGGAGCAGGCTGTGAGGGGGGATTCGAGCTATCGCCTGAAGAAATTACACCGGCAGGTTCGCTTGTACTTGCAGCACTAGTATGAATTTCATGCACACTTTCACTTTCATGCACAGGTTCATTAAGAGTATCCATCGGTGAGGCAGATCGAATTGACATAGTGATCTTATTGTTCCGTAATTTCATATAATTGTATATATAGATAATAAAATATTTATAATCTCGTGTAATAACGAAGAAAAATATGAAGCTTTAGAAAAATGAAATTTTACTCTTATTTACAGAACAATAAGATGAATAGAAATTTGTACTCACAAGCAAACTTTATGGCCGTACAGCTGGTCTCAATGGTGTCTCGAGAAGGTCAGTAGTCCAATGACGAATTCGTTCCGCCGAATAGTTTGAGGAGGGCTTAGAATTACTTTGTGGACAAAAATCACTTGGGAGGGCTGATGGAGAACAACTTTCACTCGTTCCCAGTTGATGTGATGAGTAATGAATAGTGTTGTTGATTAATTGATTGTTGAAACTAATTAATAAAACACAGAACATCATTCATGCCTTATACGTTGGGTCGTCATTTATGAAGCCGTTCGCTCGGGCGTCACTTATGAAGCCGTTCGCTTGGGCGTCAATCAGTTGATCGTGTACCTGTAAGGTGTGAGCTGCCGGCGTAGTCAGTCGGATCGAGCAAGGGCTTCGTGGTGGCGACGTCTGTGTTCAAGCACCAACAATCACAACAGCTAGGATATTGCACAGGGGTTATACATGTACATAAAAGGCACACGATGTAAAATATACTTATATATTTTAAAACTTTTATGACAAAAATATATCGTCATTCGTACACTTTTGGTTTAGGTACCCTCACATATGAATGGCGGCCTATTTATACTTCATCCACGTCACATACACTTTGCTAATATAATTCTTCGCCTCGCCTAGGGTAATATCGCTAGTTGCACTTACAATTCGCAGTCTTAATTATTTTGGGTCCGTACGGAAATATCCTTTACGGGGAAGAAACAGCAACTTTATAGGCCTATTATAATAAACACGCGGCTTTTATAAATAACTTATCCTACGTGTGTATAATACACAGGCGAGTGGCGTGGAGTAGTTGTTCGGAAACTTGTATGGAGTGCCCCGATTTGATGGCGGAGGTCCTTTTTATACATTTTGGGGATGTGACGTAATTTGGTCATAATACGGGCCCTATTGGGTGACAACTTCGCGCCACGGGTGTTTATTGGTTGAAAAGTTTTTAAAGAGGACGTTAAGAATCCGGGAATCCTGAAGGAACAAAAGTCAGACTGTCAGGAACAGCCATTAATTACGAAGATGTCTCGAAAACTAGCGGGGGAGAGACAGTTCTATAGAAATTGGAACTTTCCTTGATAATTCCGAATTGGAATTATCGAGGAAAAATTGAATATCATATTCCGGTAGCTTGTTTCTCGCTGAGTTCGGTGGTGTAAAATTCTCTATGAAGAGATGTAAATTTTATATGTTAATCAATAAAAACCGAATAAATAATTAGTCCTGTAATTATATTAATTGAGTGACATATGAAATGAAAGGGAGTAAATAAATCTATCGAACGGTAATATTAATATAGGTGTCGTAATTTTGGTTTTGTCTTAATTGAAGAAGAAAAGTTAGGATATTTGAATTTTAACGGTCAGTGGGAAGAAAGTCTCCATAGGGTGCCGTACAAACTTCGTAGGGGGTCTCATACCAGCTTCACATTGGAAATAATTCTTTATTACTTATAACATTGTTACTTTGTATGTATAATGTAGAGGTAAAAGGTAAGACTAAAATGCTCATATTTTTTGCTTTATTGCAAAGCTATGCAGTAGAGTAGAGTTCACAAGCGCAACACCAAGACAATAATTGAAGGGGACGGGGTAGCACTACCTTCCCCGTCCCCTTCAATTATTGTCTTGGTGTTGTTATATCAAAATGCTATCTTGGTGTTGTTTTAAACTAATTCTGTCAATAATTCTTGTTAGTAACAAACTTTAAAAATGTAACAGGCCAATCTCAAAATAGGTTTGTGTGGGTTAACCCTATATTCCCCCGACACATACAATTCATTCTTCCCAGAGTTTAAAAAAATTGTAAATCCAACACAAACTACATACATAAAAGCATCATCAAAGTGATCTCCATATCAGTTAGGACAGAGACGTTCTTGTCAACGTAAGCTAATCTTGGAACATTACATGTCCCATCCAACTCATTCTGAAGAGTTACCAGCCATTTTTAATTCGCTGCTGTAGCTCTACTACGATTGGGATTTCGTGATATAACCGTGTGATTTCAGATAGCCCAAAAAACAGAAGTCCAGGCGTTTATGTCCGGCGATATGGTTGGTCAAACACCTGGAGCTGAACGACCGATCAGTTTATGTTCATATTATGCAACATTCAGACAGGTCTTTTATTGAAACTACGAGTAACATGGCGTATCGTAACATATTCCTTACATTCCAGTACATCCCCTAATTCCGAGCTTTGCTCATCAGGGTGTCTAAAAACAAAATAATTTAAAGACTTTATAAGGTAATAGGTGAACGATATGTAACGACTTTTAAAGTTAATAAGTAAAACTATGCCACGTTATATAATAAATAAATAACAAATAAATAAAAATAAATGCTCTGTAATATTATATAGACCTGATGTAAATTAGAGCAATCAAGATTCTAGTCTTCTGGAACTGTCCTTAACGAAAGCTTTTTTATTGTTTCTTCTAACAGAATGAAATCTGAATATGTATTATGTAGCCCTATTTTTTTTTTAATAAGTTTGGCTAATTCTTTTATCGTTTACAATTTCCTTTTAATTTTAGATTAAATCTTACTCATTTTATAATAATTTTTCTTATAAATGAACAAATTATTTATATAAGAATTTGTTCAACATAATGCATTATACATTTATTTTAGGTGCTGGAAATTTTTTGGTGTCTATAAACAAATGTTATTGCTTATTCCTTAATGTAATGTCGATATTTTGCGCAGTAACTAGGCCCTAGACAATATTACATCTTATTTTATTTTAGCTGCAGCTGTCTGATTAAATTTTACAATACTGTATTGTGAACTACTAAATCTCTGTTAGATTTAAATTACTTCTTCTTTCTTGATACCGGTAATGATTTGTTTCCGTATTGACCGACTAAACACGAAAACAAAATGTGAGATTACTGAAGGATGAATGTAGTTTTTTTTTTAATTTTATTGTTTACCGAACTCTAGACAATAGAGCTGCAGAGTCGAAGAAACTTGGCTCCGAAATCCTAATTTGTTACATTGCTCTACAAATAACAAATAAAAGCAGTATCCTCATCTAATTCAAACAGACTTTATCAGACAGTTTATTAGTTTTCTTTCTTGGGATAAATAAAATTAGGTAAACTGATACGACAGAGTGCTAGATGGAGTTAATAGGCCATATTTAAGAAACTATTAAGATTTAGGTCATGGTTTCGTGAGAAAGTCTGATATGCATTCGTGAAGGAATCAGTGGGATAGCATGAAAATTAACAGAACAAAATTACAGACAATTTCTCACGCCAACAATAGGCCTATGTGGGAAAGAAATCGAATGGCGTCACCGGCTTAAAAGTTCGATGACAATGAGGAGTGTTGGCCAGTGGCCCCAGGAAACTTTTTATCATGTATCTTTCGTTATATTTACATTAAACATTCGTAATACTTTGCGGTGACTCAGCAGTGAAAAGATAACATAGAATTCCATAATATTGGAGAGTGTAAAGACCGGTAAAAAGAACTATGTCTACATTGTTTTATTAGAGACCACAAAGGAATAAAGCAATCGACTGCAGAATCGCTAGAGAGATGATTTTTAAATAACGCTATGTATATTATTTCGAAAATTTTAAGTTATATTTTGCTAACAGATGCTGTCAGGTATGCTCTTTGAAAATGTGACAAATTAATAAAATATGCACAAATATACTAATATCAAGCAAATATGATCAATTATCGCAAAATTAACAAAATGATCACAATATTACGCAAAATACATACAATTCTGTGTTTATTCTTTTCTGTCTTGTACATATTTTAACTAGGCCTGTACCGATTAATCGATTAATCGGCCCAATTAATCGATTAAATATTTAATCGTCGATCAATTACATTTTCCGATTAATCGGTTTAGTCGAATTCTGTAAAAGTTTTTCGAGAAATGGGTATAATGACCAAACTCCTTTCTCAGTGCCAAGTGAGAGAGTTTTTAGTGCTGCCGGTATTATTGTAAACAAGCTACGGCCGTGTCTTGAACATTCAAATGTCAATAAACTCGTGTGTCTCAAGTCTTGGCTGAAAAAGTAACCGGAAATGTAAGTTTTGTACATATTTTTTCACTAGTTAACTAATAATGGTATTCATTAATTCAGGATTTCTTCTGATTATCTGTAGTGTAGTAGTTATTAAACGTGTAAAACAATATTAAATGTACCATTTGGTTTCGTTTAAAATACCGACCTGTTTGTCGATTAATCAGTCGATTAATCGATTAAAGTCAAGCGTTAACTCGATTAAAAATTTCAATCGATTTTCAGCTCTAATTTTATCATTAAAATGTAACAGAGAACATGATTAAAAATTGGATTTTTCATAAACCACCTGCCCTAATAGTAATACAGTAGTGACTAACGATGAACTTCTAAATTTTTAAAATAGTGATAATGATGATGGTGATATGTCTGAGAGTTAGGAAGACCATATCCTTTCCTGCAGGAAAGGAATAAAACCACAGAAAGGACATGATAGGAATTTGTAGCGGAACAAAATTAGATTGTTATTTGAGTAGAAAGTGTGTTTGGTGGAAGCAGTAGCGGTAACCTTAGTGAAAGAATTTCGGTAGGAATGTTTATAGTAGGCCGTCGCCATAGAAACGCTAAATGTGCACCTGTTGGCAGTGCGGTGGTCACTGCGAAATTGCAACATTTATCACAGGCCGCACCGTACTTAAAGAAATTAGCTCTTAGACCAATAGAGTATAACGGTTTAGCTGCGAACCTTCGGCAATGCATGGCTCCTGTTCTGCTGGTGTCGTTTATATTGGGGTCACGCCGAAACACTACATCAGATTAAACACGGTATTAACACTCACAGCAATGTAAATAATACTTTTACATAAAAGAAACGAATGTTAACCCTTAAACATGGACGTGATATTATGTTACATTAACATGGACATAAGGTCTGAGTGATCGCTCAGAGTTAACGGGGTTTGAACAACGGAAATAACTATCTCTTCTATCTCTCTCTCTCTTTCGTAGTTTTCCCTCTCCCTTATAGGGACTTTTAAGCGGCCCGCGCCGCCAGAACCTTACCAGACCGTGAATTTTGTTAGCCCACCCAGGTCGATTCATTTGTTTATAATATCAAAGCACGCAGACATTTGAAATTTTCAACCTACACGGAAGAGGGATAATGAATGTAGGCCTAAATGGGCAAACATTGTTCGATTTGAACGAAACTCATCACGCGAATTTTGGTGTTTACCATTAATAAAGTATTGGCTATATAGATTCTATAGGCCTATTATGTTTATGAAACTATCCCAGCTGGGAGCTGTTGTTACTGTTGTTTCACAGCAACACATTCCTTGACTCCTCCAAGATTTATCATAGGGAATCCCACGAGAGATTACGAGTTTATCGATATATTTGCGAGAACGAATTTCGAGCAAATTTATCGGATGAAACTCGTAATATCTAGTAGGATTTATTAAGACTATTCCACGAATAAACTGTAACGGATTTTGTAAATAATGGGCCTAATCATACTTTTTTAATATTCTGTCAGCAGTAAGATCACGGCATACTAAATGAATGAACAGACCACGAATCGATTCGATGAATCGATCCGAGTTCCCAATGCTACCAATAGTGCGCATCACAAGATGGAGGGTGTCGTGGTACTTGCTTACATCAAAACGCTATAAAAGCACACGAAGTGGTTTGCACCGAATCGAAATTGTGTTTTTAAACAATGGACATTTATATTATTTAATTTCCCAACAAGAAATGTTGTATAAAATGTGTTTTTATTTTGCTTAATGGCAGCATGTGACGTATTAATCAATGGACATTGATGCCTTACGTGTCCGGTAACGAGGATAAGTTTTATCAGATAAAATTGCATCCTTGCATCCGAGAAAGGAAATTATAAGATAAACTACCGTGATTGGTCTATATTCCAGGAATGGCTAAACGTTATTGGTCAATGTCATATACGCGGCGTATGAATGGAATAGGCGTTATAGGCCTAATGATTATTTTTTAAATTCACTAGACGTAAAAATATATATTTCTAGTAACAGCAACTTCTTGAAAAGTAAACGAGTTCTTCCTGCTACAATAATAAATCAAATTAACTAATAGGCCTATTTAATATATAACATTTTAGGTGTTCCTTTTCACAAGTATTTTGGGATTAACTTTAATGATGATAATTCCATAATGCTGCAAAATTCGCTTTCCACTTAATTTCCAATTTGATGCTGTGGGTTGTATTGATTTTACTGTTTTATTTTTAACATTGCCTGATTCCTTGGCTTCTTTAATTTTCTGTCTTTTAACATGGTTTATTTTAAATGCAGATGGAGTATAAAATAATCTAGTTCTGAGGAATTTTCGTAAAATGAGAGCTATGAGTTTTGCGTTATCTAATAATAAAAGGATATGCAACTAAAATTCATTTTACCAAGTCAGACATACTTCTTATCTTTATACTCAGACCAGTGTTGGAACTGAGGCTTTCCTTTTGTAAGAAGTAACTTTTATTTGCTTTTACATTAAAACTGCTGAATTATGTGGAGGAATTTTAGTCCTTTAAAAAAGGTGAAATTTTGCGAACAAGGGCAGTCGGAGGGGGAGAGAGAGAGCGGGGCAGTAGCAGAAAGAATTATAACAATTTCAGCAAGTTCCGTATCTTGCTGACGTCGACGAAGAAAAGTAAATCCAATATATTCTTCGTAACAATACGCTGAGTTAGATGTGGAATACTTTTGAACGAGTTGACTATTCTGATTGCTTTCTTGTAAGGTAACCAAACGACTCAATTAATTTAGAGCTTGAGTTAATTCTTTGTTACTTTCCAAGTAATTTACGATTACAAATGTGTGCAGTTACATTTTAATCAACTCAAAAAATATATATGTAAAAATATAAAGCATGTTATTACATAATTTACTGATTGATGTAAAAGATGAACTATTATATTTGGGTATTTTTCGTCAAAATTCTTGGGAAAAATATTAAAAGAAGTTATATCAATTCACTATTATCAATAACTAAAATCCACTTGGGAAAACAGTGAACAATGATGCATTTCAAAAAGATTTTCTTTTCTAAAATTTAAATCAATTATAGCCTAATTATAATAAATAAGAAACTTCCATCAGTAAGCTGGATATTATTGGACTTACAAGCAAATGAAAATTAACGATATATATACCCATATCATTTTATTTTTTTTATAATTATTATATTTATATAGCGATTATAATTGTAATAAAAATGCTATAGGTATTAGTGGTTCAGTACTTGGAGGGAAATGAAACATAAAATTATATATATATAAATCATTTTTATCAAATAAATGTTTAACATAGTCAATAATGCCTTCTTCTTAGATTGAAGTTTTACCTAATTTATATAATACAGTATTAAATTCGTAACGTTTGCGAAAATTATGTTTAGAATACCTCGAAAATGATTACGTAAAATTCAGAATATGTAGGTCGTTACTAATGAATTGAATACGGTATTGTTTCCTGTGCTGGGGTGCTTGTTGATATTGTCTAGGCTACAAATCCTTTCAGCATCCCTGACGTCTTAAGCATTCTAAGACCCTACCATGGATTGGTTTCAAGTTGGACTCTAGACTCCGACTTCCATGAAGCTCCAATATTTCTTTACCTAGTAGGATATTTGGTTTCGTATATTTAATCTGACCAGTGGTAAAGGTATATATCCCTTTCTTTGTGGTTGTGCTAACTTAGCTCACCCTATACTGATAAAATAAGGAAGAAATACGAGGAGGAGAAGAGGAGAGAGGAAGAGAAGAAAAATAGAGGATGCTTGCTACATTATAATATCATATAAATGATATGCTGAACTCTCGACAGCTATGTGAACACTGGAAATTCAGGTAATACAAAACGAGGTAGTCTTTTCCATAATCCATAAGAGCAGAAATGTAATTGAAGCAGCAATTTCCCTTATTAAAAAACATAAACATATTAACATATATCATATGTTTCAAACATTTTCCTTCAGTGCTGTCAGTTGCTAATCATAATCGTTTTATAAATATTTTAACTGTTGAAATATGATGGATTGATTTCCAATCCTTGGGGACCCTACAGGTGTAGAACAAGATCGTAATATGGGAACATTTAAAATCCCCGATGACAATGCTTTTTGTGAGAAATATTTTCGGAACCAATTGAGATTAGATATTTCTTCATGCAACTGGAGGAATTTAGTTGGAAACAAAGTAGGTCTAATGTCATTAAAACAAATAAAAACTACTAAACTTCGTGGCTCTTCATCCTTGCAAGAACTAGGCCTACCATCCGACCGTTTCATCATATACCTTAGGCAAATGGAAGGATTGGGGGCATGTGGTCAGCATACCGACACCCACGGCCATTAATGATGGTCTCCGTTAGCTCTTCAATTTGATTTACGAGGCTGAGTGCACCCCATTCCTGACCTTCCTACATCAGAAAAATCTCAGGAGGTACCGGGGATCGAACCCAGGCCTGCGAATCCGTAGCCAGCGTCGCTAACTACGAGATTACGCAGGGAAAACAATTATTTAATGTAGCATTTAGGCCTCATAATTTAATGTTTCTACCTCACAATTTTTTATTATTCTTCATAATTCTTAATTTGGAATATTCTCAAATAAAATTTGTGATAAGCATGTTACCGTAGAATTATGCACAGTGAAATTAAAAAAAAAATACAGCTTTTTAGCCAGCTAAAAATAGTCTGGCACCCTATATTAATTTTAATAATACACAAAACAAGTTAGAATAATAAAATAATGTTACCTAAATGTCTATGTAAAATATTCACGACTTTATGACAGCTGGTTTATACGACTGCTTTCAGAAGATGCCTTGTCTTCATACCCTACATAAATATCTAGCAAATGCAAATTCCTTTGTCAAAGGAAAAGGGCTCTTGTGTAAACAAGTATGGAGAAATTCTTTTCGTATGCAAAGAATATGGAAGTTTGATTTTTATTGAGGATGACAGTAAAGCACTGGACAATGCGAAGCAATTTATCTGGCACAGATATTTTCATTAGATCGCAGTGAATAGCTTCAGACTCATTGTATACTCCAGACGATATGGTTGAAGCTTCAGCTCAGATTACGTTGTTAAGCAGAAAATTGCTCTAGTTTAGATGATAATCAGGAACAGTGAATTATGATAATATGACGTCAAAGAATACAGGCTTCCTCTTTATTGAATCCAGACTTTTTCGTTTTGGATGATATGAAAATATGTTTCGCACAAAAATCGGAATTTGTGTAACTCAAAATATAAAAACAATTCTAATATACAATACTCATACAGGAATGTGTTCATTGTTTAAGTTTTATAAGGACGTGCAACAAAATTAAAGTGTAGGACCAGAATCTTTTTGTTATGGAAAAATACCTTGTTGAATTAAAAAATACCATGCAAAATACATATAATATGTATGTGACTGGATTTCTCCGTCAATGTGAACACATTGTACAACAAATCGTAAAACTTCACAACATTTCTGATACAAATACATAATTGTTTAGAAACCTTGAATTAAAGCAGAACTTCTAACAAAAGACACTCGAAGTTGCATATTATCGCACTAGTGCTATATAGTATATTGCGATACAAGTGCCGTAAGTGGCGTTTACGGATCGAGGAAAGAGTTTGATAAAACGAGGCGCTCTCGCCGAGTTTTTTCAATTTCCGAGATCCGTTATGCACTTACGGCACGAGTATTGCATGCTATTTTTTGCACGATGATTATTTATATCAATTTATTTATGTTAATTGAGATATTAGCTGAAAATATTATGTATGTACACTATTGAAGATGGATGTTATATTTCAGAAAGTGATTCGCATGTGTTTGTTGTTATGGGAACCGAATATTTGTAAATAAGTATGGAGGAATTTTTTTAAAAATAATTGTACAAATTGTAGTATTACGATAAATATATCAAAATAAAGGCACGATGATTACTTATATCAATTTAATTATATTAATTGTGATATTACCTGAAAATATTATGTACGTAGGTATATACATTCTTGAAGATATATGTTTATTTCAGAAAGTGATTCGCATGTGTTTGTTGTTATGCGAACCGAATATTTGCCCTGGGTGGCCTTGTCCATAAAGGCTTGTATTATGAGGTGTGGCGTAAGTAAATTCATAACAGCACGGAAACACTTACCGCACATAGCAACAAGATTGCATGCGGGAATGTCAACTTACGATCCACGGCAAAAACATTCGTAAGTACCACTAATTAGTTAAGGAGTGCAAAAAAAAAAAAATTATGGCACTCCATTGTCACCAACTATGATTTCGTTTTTAAGTTAAAAATAATTGCTTATGAATATTAAGTAGACTCACAATTGTAATTGTTAAAACTCATTACGCCTTTTTAAATTTAAAATTTGTCATTGGTGGTCACAAAAAATAGTCATACCCGGTAGCTAAAAGCGTTGTCCAGTCCAACCATTATATTGGTAGTCATGCACCAGAAAATCAATAACCCCTGTCCACGCAAGTGCACATTAGATGGCAGGACAGCTCACGGACAGCTGGAATAACATTCCAGTGCGGGCTAGGGCCTCCTGTTACAGGGTGGCTTTAAAAAAAAAAAAAAGTGCCTCGGACCAACCTTTCCGTGACACTAAAAACTTTCACACAAGTTTCTTAATGCTTGCAGTTCTTTCCACTTTTGTCTGTTTGCTGCTATTCTAGACCACTGGCCTCCTAGTTGACTCTTAAAATATCACACCATCGCGTCCTTTGTCTTCCCACTTTCCTGCTCCCTAACCTGGGTTCCCGCACAGTTACAGCTTATGTCCATTTTTTGGGGTCCATTCTAAGCACATCTCCTGCCCAACTCCATTTTGAATTTATTGCTGTTCTCGCTGCGTCTTTCAACTTCGTTTTCTTACGTATGTCTTCGTTTCTTATCCGGTCTCTTCGCGTGATGTTAAGTAACTTCCTTTCCATTTTCCTCTGGCAAACTTGTATGATGGTTATTTCGTTTTTAGTTAGTGGCCATGACTGCGATCCGTATAGAAGCACCGGTAATATACACATATCCATAACATCTTTCTTAACCTTCATATGAATAAATGTTTTTAATTATGTTTTGCAGTGTATTATCTTTTATATATGAATAAATAACCTACATTTAATTCCTTCAGCTATTATTGTCAATCGGTTAATATTATCAGATTAGTTGCGTCCCGAAGTGTTCACAGTAGCGGCGTGCTCTGTATTGCTTTGGCTCTGAAAACTAAATACTACAGTTTTTAAATAGTTTGCATTCACTAATTCGTTTGAGAATGCAGGTCTTTTATAATGAACTGTACAAAGTGTAGAGAGTCACATGATACTCTGATAACTTGCATCGCTCGTTCAAGTGATTAATGCACAGCGACCTGATTTTTTAAAAGTTTCCAGAGCACACAAGTTTGAAAGCTGTGAAGTGAACAGTGGCTGTTAACACTATCGAAACTAGAACACGAATACTATCTCCATACAGATATCATTATCGGCTATCCCCAATCGCCGTGCAGCCAGGATAATGGTTTTATCGGTTTACCAAAGTATTCGAGAGTGGGTCAGTCTCTTAGGTATCGATTATCCGACTCGGTGAACTAGATTCGTTAAAATTGCTAATGAGAAGCCCGGGGTAACCTTGGAACCCGTGTAGAAGGTGTGTTCTCCGGCATAAAAACGTATTATTGCGGATGCTTATTACAATTAAATTTATTATATTTATTACAATAAAATAAAATCTCTCTCTTTACCTTAGTTTTTCCCTCTCCCTTTTAGGGACATTTAGGCGACCCATGCCGCCCGGGTCTTGCAGGGCCGCGACCTGTCGGGAGAGAGATTATCTATGGATCAGAGGCGTTACGAGGGGGGGTTTGGGGGTTTGAAAAAAATTGATTAAAACAAGGAAAATTGTATATTCTTTTTAAGTCTGCTTATAAATTACTTAATACGAGTATAAAGCGTGGGAAACTTAAAACTCGTTATTGTGCATCTTAATTTTTTTAAATTTTCCGGGGGAGGACCCCTGAGCCCCCCTCTCCCTGGGGGCATTCCATACCCCCAGACCCCCCGGATGTTATAACCCCCCCCCCATATGGTTGGCCTGGTTACGCCTATGCTATGGATCACATACATACTTTTTTACCAGGCAGGGAGATGAAGGGCCTCCCGGATGAGTGATCAGCCAAATGCCAGGGTCACCTCCGAGACAACACGAACACACAGGAATAGACACACCATTCACACACACACACACACTCACTCCGAACAAGGCGAGGATGGGATGAAGAAGATAATGACGGCCAGATGATATCCGGGGACCACAAGGGCCTAAAGTTACCCGACATTTGTTTCACAGGTGAGGACAAAACCCCACGTAGGTAACTTGTCCCGACCAGGATTCGAACCCGGGCCCTACGCCACAGTGGTGGACATAAAATAAAATAAAATTTGTAATTTATTAAAATCTTCAGCTCAATAACAATAATAATCAATATGGTGATTCTTATACAGTATGTACAGAAAGTAAGTATCTATTTTACTGAAATAGTGGTTTTAGGAGTAAGGTCTATATGGTACCTCATTGCAGGTATGTTGTATATGTTTACTACGTGATTTCTGCTGGTGTTCATGCACTGACTTTGTGACAGCAATTAGGCCTAAACAGATTATTTTTATTACTACTAATTGAATGTACACAATGTTCAGAATCCTGGAGAGGGTATCTATTGTAAAGTAGAAGGTTCAGGAGTCATCGTGTGTTCATCCGACCCATTACCACATTGTGATAACTCCGAAACAATTGCCGCTGCCATAACACTCGCAATGCTTCAGAAGAACTTTCGGGTCACTGTCGAAACATGGGAAGGGAATTACGATGTAAGGTGATGAATTTTTTTAAAAATAATGTGTAACAACATGCTCCATGAAAAATGTTTCCATTAAAGTCACTCCACAAAATAGATACTTCATTTCTGGACACGGTGTTATGTTAGGAAGGATAAGAACGATATGCAATCAGCCTTGTGAGGAAAACTGAGGAGTAATTTAGTTTTTAATATTCCTGCTGCTATCAAGAAAAAAATGTTAATAATGGCCCGACATCATGCTAAACCTTGCCCGTAATCATGCCGTCTACCAGTTAAGTAGATAGACGAAGATAGATGAGCAACGGACGGAAGATAAGCTCTTACCCTTGTATTCAATTGCCTGCAATACTCTAGACGCGCTTGCTTTCTTGATACGAAAACAAAGTGCATACAACTGTATGTGGTAATAACGCCGCCTAATGTTTGATTTAATTTTCAACAACCCTTATAATTAGTTGTCTGTATCTTTAATTTATGGCTTATTAAGTAGTTATGCTTGCCTGCTTCCTTACACCGTCTTAAACACGTCGTTCAAGCACGTTCTGTATTCCATGAAGGCAAATAATGCAAAGTTGTGGCTCTGTAAGAAAAACAAGCGTTGAATAGTAATGCGAGGAGAGAAAGATTGCTAACTAAGATGGAGACGAATAGGAAACAGAAAAGGAATGAGAAAGTAAAGGTAAAAGTTTTTAATTAAAGTAAACTTGGAGCCAGCGACATGGGAACTCCTATAATCATATTTCACGTCCCCTCCGCTTTACCCCCTGCCATAGTTAACGCTTTTCTTCACTTCCATGAAAATGAATTGTTACCGGCTAGATGCACCTATGTAACATGCCAGAATGCCTCCAAGCCTGGTCTTTCAACGTCACATACTTTCTAATAGCTTAGTGCTACACGCTTCCTAAAACTGAAACCACAGTGAACTGAAAACTGCTGCTGGGGATTTAACCCAAACTGCATGACGGATATCCACACCTTTTGTCTTGCCTTTATAACCTTATTTTGGAAAGTTAAATTAATTCCACATAGAAAAATGATCAAGGCAGAGGCAGGTGTCTTTCTGTGAATAAAAGCATGAAAGGAAATTTAGAAAATCCGTATGAGGCTGCATAGTATTTAACCTTCGGCAGTGGTCGTAAAAACCTGATGTAATAAGTACTAGTAGTAATAATAATAATAATAATAATAATAATAATTTATTTGCATGTTACATACACAACATGTACAGGATGCATCGTCAAAACATATATCAAGATAATATTATAGGAGAAAAATTCCTCTGACACTGGGTCTTGAACCCAGGACCGTGCCAATGATCTTACCAACTGAGCTACGCCAGAGTTTAATTCACAGCGCTAGATAGGATATCTAGATAGTATGGGGATTAAATAAAGAAATACATATATTCGATAAAGTATAACTTTATATATTTTACATTAAACAAACAAGAAACTACAATATAGATAAGTTTCTCTTTCTATGAGGCAGGAGTTGAAAAAAAGGCTTTAAAGTCCTATAACTACTTTTCTTGCTTTAATTTTGGCAACTCTTTGACAAGATCTTTTAATATATTTCTATAATTTGAGGTTTTTTAGTATTATTATTTATTTATTTATTTATTATTTTTTTTTTGCTCCTAATCTACAACTTTCTTTAAATTTTAAGGTCTTTTTGGGAATTTCAGCTTTTGGTTTTTAATCCGAAATGTTTCTAAAACCTTACCGCTCTAGGCGGCTGCCTAGCTCGCCTATATGGACGAGCTGACCCTGATCATATCCCTCCCTCGCGACTGGTTCTGCTTGAGTTACATGCTTGTACCATTAATTATAAACATTGTTTTTTTTTTTAGCAAAATAAATATTGCATCTGTGATTCAGTAATGAATGTTCCTATGATTAATCCTTTGTACATAAGATACTTTTCGCGTCATATAGGCCTATCTAGTCCATTAATCAGGTATTGGACCTCGAGAAATGTATTAAGAATATTGAAAGCAACCAAAATAGCACATAATAACATTTGTGTAGTAGCGCAAAAGTACTCTACCGCTAAAAATATCCCAGATAAATAATTTAATTAAATTTCGTATTACCACACTTGTTTTCTCAAGTACTATTTGAACGTTGAGCACACTCCAAAACTAAACCATTCTAACTGACTACTTTATTTTTAAATCCTCCACTTGACATCTGGTAATTTTAAACTGACTTGTGTTGAAGTTAAGGTCACTGCGGCTACGAGAACCTCGTTTCCAATTTCCTTTCTACGTGGTATGAGGGAGTTAAGGGGAGTTGAGGAGGGTGGAGGGAAGGAAAGAAAAGTTTTGCAATTTCTAATCTAAATGCTGAGTCAGTGGCACCGAAACAACACGCAGGCCCTTGCCACTCCTGCTGGTATAAAGTGGAAGGCACTCTTGCACTACTGCAGACTCCAGACGCCAAAATGGGCGTAAAGACACGACTGCTAACAACGAGCGATACTAAATAGGGAGGGAAGGAACAAAATTACATCCTCTACCCCTTCATACTACAAACTTCTCTCTCAATTGAAATTTTCAGCCCCTTATTCCTTGTTAGTATTTTAATTTACATTCTTACCACTTTCGCCAGCTGTTCTCTTACAGCATGAGAAAGTCTGGTTATATCACAAGTTTCACAGTCTTATAGAAGACTGTTAAAATGATTATATTCTTGCTCTTTACGGTCCATTTTGTGTAAAGAAAGTTCAGATTACTTTTTAAGGACGGATAGTAGAAGAGGGGAATAGAAATTACTGGCCAGAAAAATAAGTAATAATAGGTTATGGACAACATTAAAATGTACTGGATTAGGAGAAGAAGTACATGGAATGTAGGATACGATACGCATTTTGTAAGTGTATGAGAGAATCATTATTTTAGTGGAGAATTTTCTACAAGCATATTCCACTTCTTCTTGGCTGAAAACTTTCTGAAGATAACTACAGCTTTCGTCTTAATGTCTATGTGGAAGTGGAAACTTTCATTTTAGAATCATGTATAGCATATATTTAGTCTACAGTAATTGTTATTGATTGCCCTTCATAACTGAAGAAAGCTATTGCATGAAAGTATATAATCCGAGATTTAAAATTTCTTGAAAAAGCCTAACGTTGGTCTTGATTTTCAACTTACGTCCTCTTACTGTATTTGTTACTTTGTTTACCTGCTACCTAACTGCTCGTCTTCCCTGTATTTTCATTTTCTTCTTAAGGGGACTGAGAAATGCTGCTGACTCCATTTTTAAGTAAAGAACATACAAAAAAGTTTTTATTTTCTCTGTTTCTATCAAATACAGACTAACTTTTTTTTTGCACCAGCTAATCATTAAATGTGAGTTGAGAACAGATCGCAGAAATAAATTACAATGCTCTGTTTTAATGTAGAGATGGAAGAAAGAAGAGTATCGAAAAAAGAAATAATGTTCTATGATTATCATCACTTAGGTACACTTTATTGTAATAACTATTAACCCTATAGTTTTAAAACTTTCCCCACACGTCAAGGTAACACATTATTAGAAAATGAGCTGAATAGAATTCGCATATATTCAATTCTTAATGTGCAAGCTTAATATGCAAATTTACCGCGACTGTAATTTTTCATAAATTCCGCTCATTTTGAAGATCGCTATAGTTTACATTATCACAAAAGAAATTAATCTCTCTTTCTTAAGTAGTTTCTTAGTAGGCCTAAATGGAACCAAAACTCCAAGAACATGGCTTACGGAAAAAATGCAAGAGATAAAAAGTGGAGGTTTGGCGTGGCATGTAGGTACACCGTTATTTTAAAATCCAATTAATTGGGCATTTAAACTTACAAAGTTTATATATTTTTAAATGCAGAAAACTACACTGAATCCAAAAAAGGAAAACTTTCGTTTTTTCCTAATTCTTCTGTCTACCGCTTCCATCTCTTTTCCTTCTTTCCCAACTTATAGATATACTTATGTATTTCTTATGTCAATATAATTTAAATAACATTTACTCCATCGGTCGTTCCTTAATTTCTTCTTCTGTCCTTCTTGTGATAATTTCCCCACATTTCCTCTTGTCGAATGTATAATTTTTTAAATTGTTTTCTGTAAATTTATTGGTTGTATCTGTTGTATTCTTTTTCACTGTTAACTTAATTATGTACTCATATGCATTTAAAGTATGCATCTATATTAATTAAAAATAGTATATTCAATATAATATTTATGATCAGTGTGTAAATATATTATTATTTTATACTTATTTATTTTAATCCCACTTAAGTCCAATCTTCAATATTTACTTCGTTTTTGGCCATGATTTTTCAACTTCTATTTCTGGATCTATTATAGCTGGTACTGCGGTTTTGCAACTGCTCCTTCGTGTGGTTACGCGGTCTGCCGGTTGTCTAGGGATTTTTCACTATTTAAAAGTCCCCAACTCGGCCGGGAATAGAACCCGGACCGCCGAGACTGAAAGGCAGGCTCGCTTCTGACCAACCCACGGCGGCGGTAAGCTAAAATAATGAAACGATCTGGAGCTTAGCTCGGAGATCGATTACAAAAATAGATGAATTTGTGAAAGCGGTGATGAAGTGTAGTTGTTGATTGAACGAAAGCATGTCGTATCATGCAAAGAATGTGAGTCTTCATCTACGAGTAATGACTAAAGAATATATATTTTGAGATTTGTTTAATAGGGAAAGAACAAAATTTTGTTATATGTAGACAAAACGTGTTAATTGAATTGAATTTATGTATACCTTTTTATTTCTTATCCCATTTTAAAGCGATTAGGTCTAATATGAGAACGCATAATAGGCTATGCGCTGAGATTTATGTTTCCTATTATGGCGTTTGTTCTTTTCTCTATTTTGTAACTTTTACGTTCTCGCATAATATTATACGTTTTTCTGTGCTAGCTTTTAACACGCATATGTGAGAAAGTCTGTGCAGAAATGTGAGAAATTAAATATTTCATTAAATTTAAATAACTTTAGTCGTTCTTTTTTACATACGTTTGCATCAAATTTTTGTACTGTCAAATATTACTTTTTCGAGTCAGTGCTTTGAATATATGAGCGGTAACATACTTTATGTTATTTTTTGCGCGACTTAACTAATTAGTGGTACTTACGAATATTGTTGTCGTGCATCGTAAGTTGACATTCCCGCACGCGATCTTTTTGCTATGGAAACAAAACAAATTTCCGTGCGGTAAGAATTTACTTACGCCACACATCATAATACAAGCCTTAATGGACAAGGCCCCCCAGGACAAATATTTGGTTCCCATAACAACAAACACATGCGAATCACTTTCTGAAATAAACATCTATCTTCAATAATGTATATCCATATTAATAAAAATGAATTTACAAAAGGGTTGTTGCCGCATCACATGAAAACGGCTCGACCGATTTGGCTGATTTTTGTTTTGTTGTGATCGTAATTGTCTGGAGATGGTTTGTATGAAAGAAAATTTTTGGAAAATCCACGAGAAAAGTCGGAAATGTGATGAAATGAGGCAAAGTTAGACAAAGTTAGAGAGTTCTGCTGTCAATTGTTTACATTAAAAAAAAAATTAAAAAAATTGAAGTGTGACAAAAGAAGTGTGACATTCACAGTTTGAGAGTTCCGCTTTCACATGTTTTCATAACAAAACAAAAAACAAAAGAAGTGTGAGTCTTGCAACCAAACCAAATCGAAAGTGTGTATTGTCCATTGATTTTGAGAATGCAAGTCCGTGTAAACAAATGCACATGATTTGAACTGCAGCACACGTCATGCTACAAGACAATATAGTGCGGTATTAGATTTGATTTTTATAACAGTAAAAGCTCATAAAATGTGACGAAAATGTTTAAGATAACAATATCAACTTATTGCAAATGTTTCAATAGATTGCGAAACGTGGCGTTTATAATTTATAACCCAGTCTGCGAGAAGCATTAAACATAATGACTAAAATTCAACCAGGCCCAAGTGGCATAATCTAATATATAAAATCGAATGTGTGTGGATATGTAGATATGTAGGTATGTGGGTATGTGGGTATGTTTGTTCCCTATACAAATCTACATTTCTTGACCAATTTGTACGAAATTTTGCACACTTACCCAGTTAAGTCCGGGAAGTAACGCGGTCAACATTAAAATTGAAACAAATCCGTCCTTCCCTTGAAAATTATATAATTTCTGAGAATATTGTACTGAAAACAATGAAATGCTGTTCAGTTCACATGACAACAGTGTATTGTTTACTGTGATAACATAGGGCTTTGGCAACTATAAAATACTGGACTTTAACGAATTATGATTCCATCGATGTAATATATTGGCGAAAATAATTACTGAGAAATGAAATCCACGAAAATAAAGCACAGTGTGATGCAGTCACATAACTTTCTCTACCCTCGACATAAGAAATATTTTCTCACTTCACATTTTGATGTAGAATAAGAGGTCGCATTGCAGGGACAACGTAAGTGTATATCTTAAGTAGGTAAATAATCCTTTCCGCTGATACGTTATCCATAGCTGTAGGCTTTGTATTAGTTGAGAAATATGGATGTTTATCATATGCCCTAAGCATGGGATGGAATATTTTGAGTCCTATGCTCGCAGTATATTATGTCCCGGGTTTTAGGGGAGGAAAGTATGAAAGTGATACTGCAGTTCTCTTTTATTTCATCCCCGAAACGATTTTATGGTAACATGAGAATGAGAAATAAAATTTTCTGTCAAGTCAATACAGTCTTATGTAATTTATGTTTCTTCTTATTTCAACCGCTCCCAGGCATGATGTGTAGAAGCAACGGAATGCAGCATTCGACATTCTCTATGAGCCATAAAAAGCTATATCTAGCGTTTTCTGATGGAATAGTTTGAGTGTGATAAATCTTTTTCTTCATTTCACTTTTTACATACATATTATATAAGGACATAGAGTTTCAAAATCGAAAGTTCTCCATAAGTTAATTTCAAATTACAAAATACAAAGCCCGGGCGGCGCCGGGCCTTTTCAGCTAGTACATAATATTTTCAGGTAATATCTCAATTAATATAATTAAATTGATATAAATAATCATCGTGCAAAAAATAGCATGCAATACTCGTGCCGTAAGCGCATAACGGATCTCGGAAAATTGAAAAAACCCGGCGCGAGCGCCTCTTTTTTTCAAACTCTTTCCTCGCTCCGTATGCATCTCTTACGGCACTTGTATCGCAATATACTATTTAATCGTCAACATTGTTTAACAGAACTCTCTCCGTCTATGTAAAGTTTCATTTTACGGGCCGAGCCCATTATGGTAAAAATTTAGGTGCCAGCCCGTTATAAAGATTATAGAGGATATCACCAGATGTCACTTCGTTCTCTTCCCTTTCGTACAAATTAATAATTATCCGTTTCATTCATTTTAATGACTACACATACTACTATATCTAATACCGTACTATTTATCGTGTAACTACTGTATTAACTTATTAATTTACATTTCAAAATAACATAAATAGCTATTTCGGCAATAAATATTTGGTCCATAAAAATAAATTGCTTTTGACAATGCACAATCGTAAGCCAAAATAATAAGTAATACTATCGCAAAAAACATTAGGCCTACTCTACGACCTGCATTTCGCTCTACTTTTAATTGAAAGTCTGCAATTCCATATCGTAGCAAAGAATTTATCCAGATAAGTTCTTTATTTACCTATTCTTTAAATTGAAGAGAGATATTACAAACAAATGGGCCTATTCTATGCGAATAGATCTCGATTTAGTATTTGCAGCAAATGTAGGAGCTATGTTCATTTGTTTTCATACGTCATTTGTTTCAAACAATTTGTTACCAACCAAAAGAGCATGAATTCCGCTACATACGAAATTAGTAAAAAATATTTTTGTATCACTGTTCTAAGCACAAAGCGAACTGAAAATTTTTCCTTTTAAAATCGAAGTTAAAATTAAGATAAAACGTCGTTCAATGTTGCACCGTTATAATAACTTAACAGCCTCTCACGAATAACAAAATCCGCTAGCTATCATTTTGTTAAGCTCGTGCTTATCCGTTAAGTTTGTAACGGTCTTACGTCGTAAATAACTAGGCCAACTGTACACCATTAGACCAGATAAATATTTAACTTCAAATCCGTTTAAACTCATGGAAATCAGACTATCGGAATCTAATGTTCCTATGTGAGGGAAAATAAATAATTTACTCCAGTCTTATTGTAGAGACTAATCACTCTTGGTGAATGAATAGAAGTCGCTGAGACTCTTAAATTTGGAAAGCATATTTAATAATTCCTTCATTGTAAAGAATGGTAATATTATGTTGAATGGAGCAACGGTGGAATTATATATGGCAGGGGAGACAGGAGTACCCCGGAAAAAATCTGCACCGACCCTATTTTGTCCACCATAAGTTCCACGAATTCGATCCTGGGTCCCGCGGAAGGCGAGTGGTCTAACCACTCAACCTGGAAATCATATTTAGGTTTCGGTGTTAACCAGAGGTTATGCTTGCAACTGGTAATTGCTTCCAGTGTCTGATATCTTTTATTTCTTGTTTTGCTGTAATATCGTCTCTATGATTTAGAGGACGGGTGCGCAACTGGTTCACATTGTGCCACTGTACGGTGGGGTAATGTCTCCCACTACAGTCGCCCTTGACGTCAGCATAACTAGTTTCGACGTGACACTGAACATGAAGAGCAGGTTTCATACGTCACAGCAGGATGGGGGACTAAAACGTTTCCCCTCAGTTGCTCAGGTATGATTTAGAGAGCAGTGGAATCGGTCTTAAAGGCGACCTTATCTCAGAAGTGAATAATGTTGTCCGCTTCAGGCAGGTATGAAAGGTATGCCAACAAGGTATGAAAGGTACTGGAGGCTTTGGACACAACGAGCACATTTTTTACTAACAATTCACACAAAATAATTATATTACGATAGTTTATTGGATTTGAGACCATGCACAGTATTTTGTCAGAGCTGGTTGAATAAGAATAACTAATTAACAGAATAGTAACATAATACATTCATTAAAATGATTAAATGCTCTCTAATTGCTTGCGTGTAGTAATAATGAATGCTAATGTATACATTAATGTGCAGTGCTATGCATAACACATCTGTGTTTACATTAATAAAACATGTTAATTTGTAATTATATTATCTGCTATTTAAGCCGCTGGAATTACTCTGTTAAAGTAAAGTAATAAAATTATCTGATAATTGCAACTCCCATTGTAATGGATGGCAACGATATAATATAACATAATTAATTATTCGGGAACTAAATTTTAAGACAATCAGGAAATATATAATTTATTTTGTTCTGCCAGGTTCATATTAACATGCAAAAGACTCATTCCAAAACAGACATTAACTTTTTTAATGAACATTTTAGGCAAGTGCCTATTTAATTTCTTTAGGTAAATATTCTAAATGTGTGTA
Organism: Ectobius pallidus; assembly: GCA_964059195.1. Classification (NCBI taxonomy): domain Eukaryota; kingdom Metazoa; phylum Arthropoda; class Insecta; order Blattodea; family Ectobiidae; genus Ectobius; species Ectobius pallidus. Next base: position 44,088,648 of record CAXKWD010000004.1, on the reverse strand, counting down.
GATGTTTCCAATTTATAGAAAATTTTATTCATTGGGAGCAGCTTTATAGTGCCAAAAAGACCTAAAATTTGTTCAGCACCTATTTCTCTCTTCTATGCCTAAACACACCTAAACAAGTAATTTTATTTTGAAGCTTTTAAAAGAATTTATAAAGTTTGTAAGGTTTAACATTATGGTTTAATTAAACCTCCAATGAGGCCAAGTGAATTTTAAGGAATGTAAAATCGAACACATTTGTTGCGAGTTATAAAAATCGGTATTATTATTATTATTATTATTATTATTTAAGCAAAAATTCCAGAAGAAATTGCCATCAGAAATGTAACAAAATTTAAGTTTGCTCCTAGAACATTAGTGTCTGTGGAAAGGTCATTTTTAGCCTTCAAAATGATTTTAACAGATAAAAGACATAGCCTAACTGTTGAAAATTTGGTGAAAATCTTGATAATATGATGTGCTACTAGTCATTATGAAAAAAAACAGCATGTGATGCTTATGGTGACATACATAATAGTGTAGAAATCCTTACTTTCAAGCATAACTAATCGTTTTGTGGCCTACTTCCCAGTCATCAGAAACAAATTTTTCTTGCATGAAATCAAAGAAAGTTTTGTAATCTAATTTTGGTACCAAAAATGTAAATATTTCATTACTAAAATTCCGAGATCTAATACATAAAGATATGTATTAAAATCGACAAACCTCATCAAAATTGTATCGTCGTTGCTGTTAAAAAAAGTAACTATGTTCAGTTTTTAAAAAATTAGGTTTTATACCCAAAGACTTGAAATTTAACTACGCATCTAGCCTATGTACTAATGAGTTAAAGGGTAAAGATAGTTTAAAGACAAAAAACTGTTTTGAACATGAACCTCATTGCTATAATAATGTGTTATTAATATTGTTTTTATTATTATACGATGTTTGAAATTTTTCAGCACACATATGCCTATAAATAATTGTACACTATTTTCATTTATTGCTCATATGCGGCTTATTTATAGGCCACTCAATCGCTGTGTTCAATTATTGTTTTTGATAAAATAAGATACAGGTGTGAAGATGTTTCAATGTTGAGTCGTCGTAAAATTACATAAAAAACAAGTGCATGTAGGTGCGATATAATTAAAGCGATAGAAATAAAAATATAAAATGATGACGGTTGACGCTTCGATTCGTTGAAATTCCACATATATTTATAATGGGTTGCTCATAGATTTCTGAGCTAAACAGTCACTTTTTTAATTTTAAAAACCCTGGTAGTATACTCAAGACGCGATGCTGTATTCGTGTTGTACGAGTATATTCTCAATGTTTTAAGTCACATCGCTCTGGTACTAAATGCAGATTGTCCTGAAGTAATTATATCTAAAAACTTTTCTGAATATAAATTGATGTCCACAGCTGAACGGAAATGTAATATCAACATGAATGCTAGCTTAAATTGAAGCTTTCATCGAATGTATGTTCGCTAAATGCAGTTTACATTCAATTCAACCCAGCAATTAAAATTCATTCAAATCCAGAGATTTAAATGACACACTGTTAGTGCATCACGTGATCGTTTTTGCCTCTTGGCTTGTAATGGTCTGCGTTCTAATCTAATCCGGTATTTGGTAGTGTTATTCAATTAATTTAAATGCAGATATGAAACAATTGGATTATGATTTCCATCCTAAATTAAATGTAATGTGTACATAAAACGTTCCTGTATAGAGAACAATTTAGGTAGATCAACACTGTTACTCTCTCGCAGTTTCTTTAAACTGAATCAGTGCCCAGATTCTGAAAATTAATTAGTACTGTACATTATGCAAAGAGCCTATAATGACATTTATTAAGTTACAAGTATCTTAATTGCCATTATAGACAAGTTGAATATAACTGTTATAGGCAAGTTAAATATAACTTAACAGTTATCGAAGAAAGATGTGGGATCACATTAAGACTAGGTGGAACAATCAGTGGTTATCTAGTGTGAAAAGAACAATTACAAAAGAATTATTTTTTCAAAATATTAAAACCCGACTTCAAAGCAAAATTGAACCTGAATTTGTATTAACTCAATTATTGTCAGGTCATGGAATTTTCGGCTCTTCCTTTGAAAGATTTAAAATAATAAGGGATAATGGATATTTATGTATTTGTAAAGAAAAACAGACCGTAGAACATCTACTTTTTGACTGCCCATTCTTTGAAAGGAAGAGATTTTCGTTAACAGGACACTTAAACTATTGTGGTGTTAAATTTGATAAACCACTCTTAAAATTTTTTAGCAAGGATTGTTGTTGTAGAGAATTCGACTATTTCATATGTTCTGTATTTAAAAGTTTACAATAATTTTATTTAAATTTTATAAAAACAGGCTACTCTAGTATACAAGAAAACAGGTACATTATACTTTGTAATTGACATAAAACTACAGCCCTAATGTACCTTATGGTGAAATTGTATATTAAATAAATAAATATTGCCTACCTGTTGTTCGACTATAATTAAATGTTTAAGTTTTGAGATTTAGATTCATAAAAACGAAAACTGCTGACCGCGGAAATCAGTTGTTACCAAGTTTTCGTAGTTCTTGCTCTTCTGCGATAGATGGCAGCTGATAACGTAGGTCAAATCGAAGCTTAATCTTGACCGATTTCTTTAAACAAACTATTTTTGCAACACGAAATCAACTCATTTTAGTATAATATTAAAATTTACACGAACAGAATTTATTTCATTTTAAAAGAAGGTTGTTTATTATTCAGTATCATTTTGCTGCTCTCAAGGATTCAAGAATAATCGATAATAATCGAAACCACGTATATTATTGAATATCTGCACTTTAATAGATGCCTTTAATGCATATGTATAGGCCTAATAAGCGTATTAGGCTACAGTATGTTCGAACAAAAACTATGAAGAGCACAGGAAAAACATTAGAAAACTAACATTACTGAATTAACCATTACATGAAAACTGATGTAACGCTTTTATAGAATAAAACCACTGTTTCAATACTGTTCCAGTCGTTGAAAGTATTGATAGTTTATTGATTAATAAACTTTCGTTTTGAGAATTTTAAAATACATATTGTGTTGCCGTCGAACGCGATCAATAAAATAATTTAAAAGTGATAATTAGGGGGCGGACTTCTATGACATGTCGCATTTTCCCCCTTTGCATTATTTCAGGTTTCCGACTAATTTAAATCCGATTCCAAGCATCCTGGTGAAAATGGAACGGCTTTTATTTTGCATATAGGCTAACTGCATATTTAGGAAATTTTCAACTATTGTAGCATATTTAGTACGAATATGCATATTTAGGTCATATTTTTGGCATATTTGTGTGCATATTAAAGAAATTTTGAAGTTTCATTTCATATTTTGTAAATTTTGAAATATAATGATACTTTTTGAGAATTTACAGATATTTTTAATAATTAACACTATATTTTAATAAAATGTATTGTAATGAAACTTTAAAAAAATATACACAATGTGTAAGTAGTAAAGTCATATTTTAAATTTTGTTGGTCATATTTTAGTGTTTTTAGGTCATAAATGCATGCATATATCCTATTTTTAGGTCATAGAAATCCGCCCCCTAGTGATAATTTATTGATACCATCAGCTCAACAACTTTAATTTTATGCCTAGGCCCTTCGGCACTTTTGTATCATGTTCAGGACATCTTAATAAGATAGCGTAGATGTATTAATAATTAAAAATGAATACAGCAACTTCATCTAGTCTCGTCATTGTAAAGAAGACACCATACCCAGCAGATTGAAGTGCGGGAACACAGAAGATGAAGAAGGAAGCTGGGTTAAAGCTTTCAATTTATTGCTCCATCACAACGGCAAAACACAAGAAGACGATGTCATTTTAATGTTTAATTATTAGTACATGTACGCCAGCATAACAAGATACCCTGAAGATGATACAAGAGTATCGAAAGGCCTAGGCATATAAAACTTTCCCAAATACATTCTCTCAACAATAAGGTACTCATTTCACATACAAACTTAGATCGTAGGTCTTGCCCCTAGAATAATGAAACTTTGAATGAGACTGCGACAACTGAAAGCGCACAACTGTAATACAGCCATATACTGTACACTGGAATATAGACTATTAGGCTAAGGGTAGAGGAAGCTCTGTGTTTTTAAAATCAGACTTTTTCTGTAAAGCATTAGCATATTTCGTTTCTCTTGTAGATACGGGAAATGATTTAAAACAGTAGACGATCAACTCGAACTGTTTGTACGTCACTACAGTTCCACGTATTAATATGACGGGAACGGTATTAATGGGACATATTTACATAAAGCAGCGAGTTAAAATCAGTTTCTCTTTAGGTAGCGCATTTTAATACGATTTAACAGGCAACAACTTTTTATGTTACTCCAACCCCCTCCCCTAGCTTCACACGAGCTGCTACATTGTCTGTTTACTGTGTCCAATGCAGTAGCGTTTTGGATTTGGAAGGTTGGAATAGAGGTTTAAAAATAAAATCCTCTTTAATGGGGATTCTGCTATCCCATAGTGCGTTTCTATCTACTGTAGGATGGTAGTGAAAGAGTATTTTTTAAATCGAGTCGGAGTTTATGGACGAATTATTAATTTGGACAACTTAATTTAATGGTTATAAATAATAATAATAATAATAATAATAATAATAATAATAATAATAATAATAATAATAATAATAATAATAATAATAATAATAACAATCGGTAAAATGTGTCATTATGTATGGACAACACCTAACATGGAGTAACTCACCACATTAGTGTAAGTGAGCTTCAGGCCCGATGAGAGGGAAAGGCAGCCGGGGCTACAGCCCCGGGGCTCGGGCCTCAAAAGGGGGCCCGGCAGACCAGGTTTTATTTTTTTACTTTCTAAATTTATTCTAAAATAAAACTGATCATAAGTCAATAAACAGCTTAAATTATGTTTATGTGTTTATTTTATCTGCATTATCCTGTCGTATAACGATGACACGAAATTAATCAGTTATAAAAATTGCTATTTTTAAAAAAGTAGAAGCAGAAATCCTTTTGGACTCAACAGTAGGCCTCACTAACGTTCGGCATTTAAAGTCATAATTTTCAAAAGATTAAACTGGTACATACAGATAAAATTGTTCCTAAATAGAACATTTTAATGTATTTTTCCGTTTCGTGCCCGATTTGGTACAAAATCAATAGGCTTCGTCCCATGGGCGTTATAAATGGCATACCAAGTTTTATGAAAATCCGATAAAGCGTAGGCTATTTGAGTTATCGCGCTTACAGACACAAGGACAGACAGTCAGACGGACAGATATTTTCCTGTCTACCAGACAATCTTATAAAGTACCGGTACCATTCTGGCACTTAATAATTATGTAATATCATTACATAATTTTGTTCTTGCATACATTATAAAGGGCGATTTGGGTAGTGAATTTAATATTTGACGGGGGCTCGGGAAAATTTGTACCTGGGGCCCTTGCTTTCTTTCCACGGCCCTGGTGAGCTTACCCTATTCAATAGGAGGCCCTCGCCCTTCACGGGACATTATGGCTATTTTCATTTTCATTTTCATATTCAATAATAACAATAATAATAATAATAATAATAATAACAACAACAGTAATAGTAATGGAGTACACCGTAGCGTAGTGGTTGAGGCCCTGCGCTACAAACGAAGGTCGCGGGTTCAATTCTCAATGAGGTGGTTGCAATTTTTCAATTGGCCTAATCCTTCTGGTGGCACTATGGCCCTGGGGTCGACTCGGCCCCTAACAGAAATGAGTACGAAGAGCAATCCTGGGGGTAAAGGCGGTCGTTGCGTAAGGCTGACAACCCTCCCACCCCCCGATTTTATAAAAATTTGGGAGCCTCAACCCCAGTTATATAGCTTTCCTTTAAATATTGAACTAGGTTGCTGTTCTTATGCCTAATACTATCAAAAGTATTCATTGGTTTAGAAGAATGCCTCTGATAATTATGGAATATTAATTGTCTTATTATTTCTGGTATTGTATTATGAATGTATATCAAGTCTTTGCAGAGGTCCAGATGAATATTGGTTTTTACACACATAAGCACAGTGTATAATTGTAAATTCATTACAGTTATCATGGTCCTGAGTTTACTCGTATTAAGCAATTGTTTATAATTAGCAAAACAGCGTGAATATTACATAATTCTAATAATTTTTTTGGCAGTAAAAAATGTCGGTGACGTGAAAATAGGGAATAGTAATAGTTGTGAATAGATATTAACAGAGCTTCGCAGTGGTTTTGTCTGGCCAAACTTTGTAGGTAAATTCGAATGGTATATAGTTTATTACGAATAAAATTAATTCCTGGAACTGTACATTGGTTTCTCTAATGTGCAGGAAATATAACACTCGGGACATAGTAGGATGTGCAGTTGACTGAAAGCTGGAAGGTCTGGTTGCAGCCAGAATAACGAGACGAGAATATTTAAGTTGACTATCCCACTCATGTGCCGCGTGTTTGTTACTGACCAATAACGTTTAGCAATTCCTCGGATATAGCCCAAGTAATTATTATTTGTATAATCCGTTACATTTTTAGGCCTATTCGTGGAATAGTCTTAATAAATCCAACTCGAGTTTACGAGTTACATCAGATAAATCTATCGATAAACTTGTCAACTCCTGTGGGATTACCTATGATAAAACCCCATGAGCGCTGCACTCTGAACATTTTCAGACAACAAATAGAATTGGGACAGTGAACCAAGTTTGAACGTACGACAAGAGGAAATTTGTATTATTGCAATGATAAGCATGTGAAATGAATTGTCTTAATAATACTGTTGGAAGCTCTAACTTAGTCCAAGTACCATGAAAATATGGTTTGTTAAATTTGAGCAGGGTTATAAATAATTTTACACTAACATTATCAGGAGAAACTAATATAAAAACCAGCGTTTGCAAATTGCGAGCAGTTAGGAAGAAAATGTCTGAATTTCGCCAATAGTTTCTAAGGGTATCCAAGTTGCATGCTAAGAAGGTATCCAAAACATGTACAATTTTCCTTGCCATTTTCAGACTATTCTGTACTATAACGCACGGTTAATTAATTTTAACGTAAGTTTTACAAAGTACCTTTCAACACGCCTACCTTCCCTCGTTATTACTAGTGGCTTTTGAAAATAAAATTTGAAGACATCGATGATGAACATTTTCCTGTTTATCTCACTTAGCTACAGTTGGTTCCACGGTTGAAATTCCCTAAATACAGCACGTTTCTTTAGGTAGACCTACTATACGTCAAAATTAATGTTATTTTCGTATAGATTAAAAACTTATTTCATTACTTGAGCAATGTTTTAATAAATATAGTTATTCACTTTGAAAATTTAATTGGCAAAAAAGAAATATGTATAGATATAAATGAATGTATTAAATGTTTTACATAAAATAGGGTGAAAATAAATTATAGTTACGCTTATTGCAATGACTTTGTGTGGTTATTGCTCTACTTATTCTGCTCACTGTATTTTACCACAATGTTGCAATAGTGAAGGAACCCCCTACATACTTCCACTACGTGATTCGTAGCCTGGTTCCTATTCGACTATTAAAAGAGACGTCGAAGGGAATTCCTGCATGCAATTTTAGTGTGCATTTAAGAATCCCGGCATGAAGTTCGGTTGTTTACTTTTTCCACCCCCATGCCATTCGAGTTGCCATAAAAACAGTTGATTATTAGTACATATACACAATTGAAAATAAGTAAAAGCAGTTAAAATGGTAAAGATATATTCTTACAAATGTAGAATTAAGGTATTTTGTTACTAGCCCTGTCTCAGTTGGTTGATTTGAAACTGTAATTAGCAGCGGTTGCTACGGTTATGATTTTACTCACAACTGAATGCCAAAGTTTTTGCAATCACACAAGGCTCACTTCCTTCCTTGTTCAGGGTTGTGTGTTCCACATTTTTAATGTGTGATTTTCTATTCGAGTAAATGAACATCAGTGCTATACAACTATATTTAAGTCAAATAATGTACTCTATGTAATAGTCTTTTTTTTGTACTTTTGTATAATATTTATTTTTGTCCTTTTTGACTTGTTCATATATATATATACACACACACGAGGGCCATTCAATAATTAAAGAGACAAACTGACCTGAAGAAAAAAAATGTTTATTTTTACAAAACAAGACTTTTCCTACTTTTCAACATAATCCCCTTCAACTTTTATGCACTTGTCCCAACGGGTTACTAACTTTTTTTATACAGGCTGCAAAGAACTCTTTGTCTTGGTGTCGGATATCCTCGTTATCCTGGAACTTCTTTCCTCGTAATGCATCCTTCAGTAGACCAAACAAATGGTAATCAGAGTGTGCTAAATCGCAACTTCAACAGGCCGGCCAGAACGGTGTTCGTCAGTCACTGATTCTCACCACTTTTGAACTGTTCTACACACTTGTAAAAATTTCCACGGTTCATACAACTTTCACCATACACTTTAGTAATTCTAGAGTATATATTAGCTGGTTTTTCACCTTCAGCAATAAAAAAACGAATCACAGAACGTTGTTCAACCAATATGAAATTTTCAAGAAGACCCGACTCGTTTAACTTAATTTTGAGGTTATAAACAGAGCAATGTTGATCCATCAGCTGATTAGAACTCATCCCAGTGATACCAACTTAAAATCCTAAATGTATCAAACTTTTACTGCCAACCACCTTTTCCCCAGACCAATTTGTCTCTTTAATTATTGAATGACCCTCGAATATATATATATAACGTATGCAATACAAGCAATGTATCGTTTTTTTGTACAATTAAGTTGTTGATAGTGGTTACTAGGCGGAAACTATAACGAACGTTTTTCATGTAATATAGGCTACCACTACGAAAATTAAATCTATCGACGCTGATCCAAATTATCTCGGATAACAGAATTTCTAAAACCTCCATTTTATATTCAGGTTATGAAATTATTGTCTACTATGAAGTTGTTTTGTTATAGCAATGAAAAATTATGATTATGATATCATTAAAAATATTATGGTACCGGTACTTCATAGAAGAATTCAAAAGCAAATTGAAACATTAAATGTGTTATTGTGATAAACAATGCTTACGCTTGATGGAGTTTCAGTAAATGAGTATTAGTCAAACTGAACTGTGTATTTAATCATACTGTTTGCTCTTCCACCATTGGCAAATATACCTCTGCTATTCAAATATGGTCAAATGCGATAATATTAAAAAATCACAGGGTACATATATTTGTTTATTCCTCCATTATATTCTGCAGCTGTTATTCTAGTGCGCAGGGTTGGTAGTTAGAATAAATTATAGAAATGTTTGCAAAATAATGCTGTTAAAATAATGCACCTCAGAACTACAACAACAACAAACAGGTTCGTAACTTGGAATGTCTTGGGTGTAAATATGAAACTTCTCACTGACTGAACAATTATTTTCTGTACAGAATAATTTTCGTTCGGTACATTTTAATAGAAAACAACGGATTTTTTATATTGAATATGATAATTACTCATTTTAAGGTCTGCTTAAATCCACGCCTTGTTCAAAGTGTGAGAGCAACTCGTGTGTTTCGCCATATGTTCGTGTTGTCTCGGAGGTGGTCCCGGCATTGGGGTGATTACTCTTCCGGGGAGGCCCTCTATGTTCTAGTCCGGGCTGGTCCAAAGCGCGGCCCGAGGGCCGCATCCGGGCCGCCTGTTCATTTTTGTTGGTCCGTGCCCTTCTTTCTGGATATATAATTTTTTTTTTTTCTTAATAGTTCGTTTATGTAATTAGTTTTCTTTCTGCAATGTCTCTGGCACTCACAAAGAGTACGTCTGTGATCCAGAGATAATCCTCCCGATACGTCGCGGTCCTGTAAGGCCGGGTGGCGTGGGCCACAAAAACGTCCCTACAACGGGATAGTTTAAAGTAAGAGCACGAAGCAGAAAAAAGTAAGTAAGTTACTTAATCACGTCATCTATATAATTACGAAAGAAGTTCTATAACATTTATATGAATTAATTTTTTTTAATGTACACAAAGTTCAGGTTAGACAAAGATGAAGATGTATTCCTTATTCTTTCCCCTGATAATGTGAAATTAGAAAAGTACGGATAATAGACTACTTATCGAGCAAAGCACGGTTAACATTTAGAAACAATTTTTTTCTGAGAAAAGTTTTCGCAAAAGTGGCATTTGATTTTCTTATATGCAAGGAAGAAGCTGTTAGAGTCTGCACAATTATATTACTTCTATCTTGTAGATTGTATTTAAGTTTTGTTTTAATTCTGGGGAAAAATCTGAAATTAATAGTCTAATGTTCCTTGCACAAGTCTTTTTGAGGTAGATAGTCAACATTTTACAAGAAGTTCATTTAACACCTTCATGTAACTTCAAACATGTTTAACTTGGATACTGACTTACACAAACTGAAACATTATTTTTAAAACGGTTCAGTTATCCTTGAAGGATAATCGTCAGTTCGTATTTATACCCTTAAGAAATTTATTGGAAAACTAGGAAAACATTTTTTGGACAGTGATACTAAACCCTTTTAATTAAGTTTTAATAGGCCAACAATGTTAATATTATTATAATATAATTATTATTGTCTATTGTTATGCTTGTTTCATTTATGTACTTTTTGTGGTGAACTCCAAATATTTTGTTCGATTGATAAAGCTCTATTAACAGGTAATTTATTTAATTTATTAATTTTATTTATTTATTTAACCTGGCGGAGTTAAGGCCATAAGGCCTTCTCTACCACTCAGCCAGGGCAAAAACATGAAATACATAATAATAATAATCATAATAATAATAATAAATTAAAAGAAGAAATGATATACCTGAATACAAGAAACGTACATTAAGTACAAAGAAAAAATTCGAACATAAGTACTTGAATAATATATAATACAATTGACTAAAATAAAGGAATGAAAAAAAAGATGAAAGACTAAACAAATACATTCTTAGTTATTAAAAAATTATATATATATATATTTATATTTATATATTTATGTATATGTAAATGAGGGCTGGGAGTGAATCCCAGGTGAAATTGTAGCTGTACAACCTATCGAAGGTTTCTCAATAGTTTCCACCTTTGATTCCCTATGCAAGAGATGAACATTCTAGCAGTTCGCATAATCAAGAGAAATAACTTTTATATTTCCGTTAATCACGTATACACCGGAGGGATCTACCGAAACCCAGTAACATATTTGAAAGTTTCTCATCCATTCCTAATATTAATATTCATATCTTCTGGATAACTGTAGGTGATTCTGAGTACATCGAAGGAACACCAGTAGCAATTTAAGACATTTATTCATGGATATTAGGACGAAACCCTTTGCTGGGCTTTTGGTGGAATAAACACGGTGCGTTGGATCGCTATTGAGAGTGGAGACTTTGGCCCGGGCGATATTATTGTGCTGCAGTAATCTGTTCATTAGCCCTTCCCTCCCCCCCTCTCTCCCTCTCTCTCTCTCTCTCTCTCTCTCACTCACTTTCTCCCTCTCAGCTAGGGATAACAGAAGTAATGCCAGAGATAACCATTCCGAAACCTCTGCGTTGCACTTACACTGTACTTCAACTCTTATCTCTGACAATTTTGTTCTTGAAGTTATTTGCTTTATTGGCTATAATAACTTCCTGCAACGAGTAGATTTGGGAAAGCAGAGTTCTTTATTTTCAGCGGTAGTTTCAGCTTGATGACAGAAGATATCCTTACCAACTCTGTTGCACGTTCAAGTAATTTAATAGTCCTACGAAGTCCGCGAGGTATAAAACTGTTTATGAAGATTATTATTATTATTATTATTATTATTATTATTATTATTATTATTATTATTATTATTATTATTATTATTATCATTATTTTCATTATTATTATCTTATTATTAATTATCTCTATATGAGGGTTTAACTTTCAATATTAACGTATACTGTCGCAAGACCGGATCGTCCATATAGGCGAACTAGGCAACTCCTAGGGCTAGAAATTTTTAGAAACATTTAGAGTGGCAAAGTTCAAACTTAAAAAAATCTAATATTTCCAACACAACATTAAAATCAATTATATCCTGAAAAAAGCTTATTTATATATGAAGTAGTTTTTTTAAAATGTAAATATAATTTTTTTTTAACATTTTCAGTTAAATGCAATTTTTTTATACTTTAATCCCCATACTGTCTAGATTGTTATAATTTCTTCATAAATGCAAGCTTTTATCATACTAGACCAATTCAAAACAATTTTATTTAACCGATTTTTTCTGGTCTTCGACCATAAGCCACACTCCGGTCCCAACAACTTTTCGGCGCTTGTGTTCTATTGCTCTATTTTTCACTCTTGTGTACTTTAAGCTTGTGGGTAATTTGTTTTGAGCCAGCTGTTTGATTCAGCACTAATAGAATTATGTAACTCTGTTTGTGTTCTGTCATCTATCCGTCGAGGGTAGTATCTCCGATCCGGTATTCACCTAACGAGTGAGGAAAAAACCCCGAAAACCCCCACTCGAATAGGCTGCTGCCAATATCAGGATCGAGAACGTGAAATCCCATGTTTAATCATATGGTAAAACATATAATGATAGAGGTGGAAATTTAGGGAGCGCCGAAATGAATTCTCGCCCATAGGAAGCCAAAATGCCTAAAGTCGGCCCTGACTGTTAGAAGAACACGTAATATGACTAAAAAATCTCCCATTAATCTTGTGTCAGCAAACGACCCGTTTCCGAAATAATTGCGAGTTAATATGTGGTTACGAGCCAAATCTTTCAAAATTTCAAATGGTGCTAAATCTTACTCTTTGTGGCCTTTTTCCGAGCAATAATTCCATCCACATGGATGGGTAGAGTAAACTGGCAGAGCAAACAACAGGCAGTTTGATTACCCGGTACCCAACTAATATAGGCTGAATCTTTAAATTTCAAGTTTTGAATTAGTCCATGAATTTTATGTCGCCCGAAGCATTAGTTTTGAATTGGGAATTTGAAGAAAGTTTATTCAGAACATTGCATTCATTAAATCTAAGTGTACTAGGCCTATAAATTTAAGTGTTCTAATACAATGCAATATCCATTTTTAACGTTAGGTAGACCTAATAGTCCTTAATAGACATTATACACATAAATAGGTAAAAATAGGCAAAATTAGATTTTCTGTACACAGCCCTAGTATTAATAGGTGGGCTTAAATTGCGTAATTTTAAAAATACCTTAAAAATAAAATATGAGCTTATCGTCTAACATCCTGTCTCTAATAAATTATGAGGCACATTGCCTTATAGTGGCTTTACTGAGTTTCCACGGTGTATAGAACAGTACATGTTAATTGAAAATTTACAATTATATTCTTAAAGTTATTATAATGTATTACCTGTTGATATTACTTGAGAACAGTTAGGTGTAATTTCGTCTGATGTTGATGACACTCAACCCAATTATTGCAGTTTCTTTGATTGCAATGAAATATCTTTTAAAAATTAGCTTATTGATATTGCTTAATTAATAATAGTGCATTATTCAATGAGTCTATAATGACATTTATTAAAACACGAATATGTTTATGAAACGAGCAAAGCTACTTTCATAATTTTCATACGAGTATCTTAATTACCATTAGAGGTGTGTTGCATACGACTGTGTTTGTTCGACCATAATTAGTCGAAATATTTAAACTTTTAGATCTTAGATTGAATCAAACAAACGGCAACGAGCCCACCATACCCTTCGCGTCAGCTAACTGTAGTAATTCTTGTCCTCCGAGAGATGGCAGGTCATGTCGTCGGTCAAATCGAAGCTACCTTATGGTTGGTTTCTTGAAACCAACGGATTTTGACAACACGAATTGAATTAATTTTAGTATGATATTAAAATTAACACGAAAGGAATTGATTTTACTTTAAATACTGGTTAATTATTACGTCGTTTTCAGCACCTGCTCTCAAGGTCTCAAGATCGTTTTATGTTCGATAATAATCGATACCACACCGATGCCAAAATGAAAAGCAGTTTAGAAATGAGTGTCGTTGATACCGTTACGTCAATAAGCCTATTATAATATCTGTATCTGTATCTGGTACCCTATGATCCCCAGGTGGGGCGAAGGGGCCTCCAATGGAGGTTTCATTACCTATACTAATTTTGATATGTTTATTTTCCGAGAGAGGGTAGAGGGACAGGTGGTAAGCCCATCGCCTCGCAACCCCCCTCTGGAAACTAAGTATTTCTTGGACATGAAAGGGCCGAGAAATTTTGTCCAGAGGCTCTAATTTAGGCTTGGAGTTCTTTTACGTGCCGTAAATCTACAACACGGGACCCTCAGCTTAAAGTCCCTCCCGGAGGACTCCGTGCCCAGGATTTTTACGTCCGGAAAAATCCATCGACCGCAGCCGGGTTTGATCCCGCGCCTATTATAATATGGCCGACCAAAAAATATTTAGAGCACATCGAATGCAAATGTAATAAAACAACAATTCTAGTTATGACACTAGGTCTCATGGAGAGATGCAATTTCAATTTAATTCAATACAATAACAATAACAACACAGGGGTATTATCGGACGTAATCAGCTGTCCTGCTTGATTAATCAGGGGTAATTGACGCGCAAAATTGGATTGTATACCACGTCAGTCAGGTTGAATCATTTTTGTAACCGTAAACACATTTCAACTAATTAATGTTGTGTTATTTCGCACTTAAATATTAACACAACTGATTGTATATCCAACTTCATCAGTCACGGCACTGCACCTCGACCGAGTGAATACCCGAACTCATGGTTTCCACCTCAAACCTCGCCTAGGTCACCAGAGATTCTCTGTTATTGTTTACCAACAACTTTCTGAATATGCTTCAAGAGGTGTATTTACAGCTTGACTGTTGCAAACAGGCATATGGATCACGCTACTCTGTTGTAATATTCATGCGAGAGAATGTTTCTGTGTAGAGAATTGAAGTTTTTTGGTTTTGTTTTTTAGTGAGCTTATATATTTCAGCCCTGATCATTTTGCTTTAAGGTGTTGGATTATGGCTGTGGATTTTATTAAGTTAGTTGTATCAGTAATTGATTACAGACTTTAAAATCTTTATAAAATACACAGCCTTATACCCTTAACTTTGCCTGTCTAGGGCCAGATCACATTTCAGCATTTAAAATAAATAAATAAAATAAATAAAGATACATTAAAACAGTGTTGTCAGGGTCTTTGAAGGCACAGGTTTATGAAGCTGGTAAATTTCGTTCTTTTTCCATGGTTCCCAGATGTGTCATATGTTCAGTCAAGATGCATTTCGACCAAATGATGTGCCATCTTCAGTTCTATTTGAGGAGTTGTTGTCACCTGTATAATGGTTTACACCATCTGTTTTAGCGACTAATATACAATCCCTAGGAAAATGAAGTTAATTAAAATTGAATATAGGTTTTTTCAAGTTGTGAATTATTTTGGGTAATCTATATGGCTTGTGCGATAGCTATTATTAACGATAGTTTAGTATTTATGGAATTTATGAGAAATAAATGTACAGATTACTAGTTGAGTTGTTGTTGGCTGAGGCATTAAGCTACAAAACGGAAGGTCACTGGGATTATTTCATCGGCATAATCCTTCTCGTGTCACTATAGCCTTGACGTCGATTCAAGAACTAATGGAAATGACCGTGAGAAATCACGGGATAAAGACGGTCGTTACTGGTGGACGTGCGAGTCTCTCGCCCCCTCATTTCGACCACCACCTGGTTTAATGGTAGAAGTTTTTACCTTTCCAAAATTCCCCCTCCTCTATCAGGAAACTGTTTGGCAAAACAAATATTGGATCGTTTTTGTAGAAAATTTTCTTTTCTTTATTTTTATTTATACTTTTTTTTGCTGAACAACGTACTTTTAAAGATATTTTTGAATACTTACGAAAGGTTTTGTTTTTACCGCTTCCGCCATCTGCACCACCTAAACCCGACGCTATTTCTTAGGGATTTTTTTAATAGTGAAGGATACCAATCAATTTATACCCTAAAGTTGTCCGGTTTAAGAAAGATTTTTACTTTGCTAATAAGACCTCGTCGAAGTGATTTTCTTAGTACTGACTGAATTTTTTCATAGGCATTAAGATTTTTAATAAACGTAGCTCTGATATTCTTGAGACTTGATGAATATAAAAACTAACATGCAGATTTTCTTATTATATAATTTCAGATTTATTTAGGTAAAAATTAAAATCATCCACGTGAAATCAACATATTGTATGATTATATCTTCATATTCGCTGACTCTGAACTGGAGCTTGACAAGATGCCACTTGACAAGTCAAGCTTTAGTTCAGTGCTAGACAACATAGCTGTATAACCACATAATTATCATGTTGGTTTGATGTGGCTATGATTTTAAGTTTTATTTGAAATATTCATTGAAGAAATCCACAAGTTGGTAGAAATATATTTGATATTTTAACACGTAACAGTATTTTATATTGGCATGGCGGAGTTACATTCTAAACTCATATAAAAGTCAATGTGGCTCTATTTTATCAACATTGTAACCTCATGGGTGACAGAATTAAAGTAATTTTCCTTTATGTTGTGTTTAACACACAGGAGTAATTCACCCCACTCTGGTTTCTACGTGTGGACTTAACCGCAATAGAAACAGGTGTGTAGCTAAGCCCAAGATAGGATTGATGCCATTCCCTTGAAAATACCTAGCCATTAATCTGGTTGCAAGCAAATGCAGGAGACTGACCATAATGACTGTCAATAATGACCAGTGCCTGCTGTAAACAGGGGGAGAGCGCGCGTCCCACTTAATGGTCGCTACAACAGGTGAATCTGTGGTTACAGTGCTTCCAGTGTTTGCTCACAGCCAGCATATTTACACCCACTTCAGGTATCCAACCTCTGATTTTACTCACCCGGGAATCCCAATTGTCCCAAGTACAGGGTGAATGCAAAATATGTTTATAGTATGTAATATTGAAGTCAAATGTCACCTTATACCACAAATATGCGAAAATTCAGAAGTTTTTACTTTGATACACGGCTGCTACAGAGAGATTCAGTTTTAACTGTGGTTTGTAAGCTTGAAAACATCCTCCTAATTATTTCTAAAAAAAATGTACATAATTTTCCTTATAAATCATACTCCATTTAACAAATATTGTTATTTAATAAGCATTTTACAATTTCATGGGAAATTGAAATTATTTGATTCTATTGTCTTGGGTATATATTTCTAAAATAAAGTTATTCCTTTCTTTATTATATGCTTAGTAAGGTTGATCTTTGTATATTGTACCAACAATAATTCTTTAATATAATTATCAAGTTGCCACATAGATGTAGCATTTAAATATTTAGGACATTTTTAAGCATATTAATCAGTCTGACGTACCTTGTATCAAAGTAAAAAGTTCTGCGTGTTTGCATATTTGTGTAATTATGTGGACATTTCATTTAATATTATATCAATATACCACAAACCCAATGAAGGTTATGAACCAGGTTTATAGTATACTATGTATTTAGGAATGCAACGCTGTAAGATAACATTTTTTCCGTATTGTCATTATGTTTAAATCTAAAGTAGGCCTAGTAGGATCGTCCCTCATCCGTAGGGGACCTGCTAGTCTCCACAGCCACTAGGAATTATTGTGAAAGGGCTTACAGCCTATTACGATAAAATTAAGTGGAGTCGCCGTTAACCTACGATAGGAAGGGAAAAACTAAAAAAAGGTATTGTTAAATATTTTCGAACTCAAACGAGGTGTGGTGATTGAGTAGGCCTACTTGAGAAAACGTAATAACAAAGAAATTAATCTTTTCCTCTGTAGTTAATAAATCACTTGGTTCTAGATGACGCAAAAATAATATAATAAATATTTACTTACTTACTCAATGGTAATAGACAATTCCTAACTAAGCTAAAGACATATTCTTGATTTTATGAAACCCGGAGGTTCATTGTCGCGCTTACATGAACCCGCCATTCAACACTATTGTGTGCTAACTCCATCCAAGACCAACCATCCCTCGCAAATCTTACTTCCCTTAAATCAATTCTGATATTGTCTTCTCACCTAAGTCTATGTTTTCTGAGTGGTCTTTACCCTTCGGGTTTCTCAGTCAATATTTTTGAGATAATATGTCTTTCCTTCCCCATGCGCGCAACAAGTCCCCCCCCCCCCATTTCATCCTCCGTAATTTAATTACCCTCATTATATTCGGTGAAGAGTACAGGTTATGAAACTCATAGTTATGCAATTTTCTCCTGTCCTCGTGTTTATCTGCCTTAGGTTCAAATATACGTTCCTTCAAATATATAATAAAAATCAACTGTAAGAGAAGACTTGCTGGAAGACGAAGGCTAGCGTTGATGGAATCCTGTTTCTAGGAGATGGCAGTGGGACAAAAACTTGAAGAGAAGAAAGTTGGGATAGTAAAACGTACAGTAGAATTTGTGTTGCATTGTTCAAAACTCATGGTCTTAAGTAGCAGTGAGTTAAGCTAATCGTGATTATAAAGCTTGAATTATTACTACTTCCAAAAGATTTCTCTCATTGAAATTATTGTATCTCCTTTAATTCGTTCAATTATAATGATGTACTGCAAGTTTATTAAGTGGAAGAGCTAGGAAATGATTACGAAGGCTGTACTTGTTTTTCACTACTTCTGCAGATGCCGCATTTTTATTGCTAACGCAAAACAGTGTACGTTTCTGTGTATGTATAAAGCATGCTCCGTCAGTAGGTTTAAATGCAGCCAGTAATGACATTTCGCCCGTTTATTAAATTAAACGGGTAAGCTCATCTCCCCGGCAGCTCTGAAATCAATTTTTGCTTCTCTCTATCTCCATACAGAAAGCTCTCACACGATTCTAATGAAAATATTCTTGGCTCGAAGCCTGCATTGGACAGTGTCCAAATTGTTACATTATGAGGAAATCATAACCACCACCGTTCCCTACACTTAATTGTGTAGCTATATTGAAAGCATCGGACCTCTAAATTATTTCTATTGTTAACGACGTTCCATTATTCTCTCGTGTTGAAACCACGGTCTCTTCTTACAAGGTAGTCGATTCAAGTGTAATTTTTAAAATTCATAATGTTGAGAAAATTGTTGATAAAAATTGAGTGAGTTTCTTTGCTTCAGTTTCTATGATAAATATCACCATAAATAATTTCAGAATTTTGTCTTGAGATCTTCAAGACGCCAGTTTTGTTTTAAAAAGAAATCCTCACCATGTAACTCTAAATTATTTCTATTGTTAATGACTTTCCATTATTTTCTCATGTTAAAACCACTGTCTCTTCTTACAAGGTAGTCGATTCGAATGTAACTTTTTAAAAATTCATAATGTTGGGAATATTGTTGATGAAAATTAAGTCAGTTTCTTTGCTGTAGTTTCCATGATAAATATATCCATAAATCTTTTCCGAGTTTTGTCTTTAGATCTACAAGACGCCAGTTTTGTACTAAAAAGAAATCCTCGTCGTATAATAATGTAATGCCTTTGGTAATAACAAGCATGAACAGTTTGACTGCCATACGGTGGAATATGCATAAAAAAACATATACAATATCCGTAAAGAAAAATTAAATTATTCACTTAAATTAGTTACTTATACCGATACAAAATAAATTGAAAATTACATATGAATGAGCATAGCTTATTCTTGAGGCGTGCATAAAATCGAAAGTTTTATTCAAATTCCTTAAGTGGAGGTTAATACAGGTTAGACCAGTTCATATGGCGTTGTACATAAATGTTAATATCTCCAAAGATGTTTGATCAATTACAGTGAAATTTTAAGTAGTTATCAACAAATAATAACTGCACATAAATGTGTGTACAGTAATGGAATCGATTTTTTAAAATTATTTTGATAAAAATAAAAATTTTGTTTTGATAAAAATAATACACATCAATAATGAAAATTTTCTTTTTCTCAGAACATATTATTGCAGTGATTGGTATGAAAATTTTACCGTTTGAGCTCAGTGCTACAGCAAAAGAACTGAAATAAATTATTTGGAGCATAGCCTAGTATTTATTTGTAAGGAAAACAAACTTTTGAATTTTTCAAAATTCACATTATTTTGATGCATTGTATGAGAAAACCAATGATGATAGTTGCAAAATTTTGAGTTCAGATGTTAACTATGTTATTCAACATATTTACAAAAAGATTGATGTAAATTCATTGAATAGTTTGTTGTAAAAAATAAAATGTTATACATGAAAATGTAATTTGTGAGAAAATGCTATTTATCTGCTGCATATATTTTCTGTTGAAGGGCTACTTCCACTTCACGATCAATTACTTTAAATTTCCGTTAACTCCGGTGATAATCGACATATTTACATAAAACTTATACTGTGAAGGTTACTTATTTTGTTATTAGAAGTAACGAAGTAAAACATATTTATTTTCAACCCAACCATATGTTAACCCTCTTAAGCGTTCATTGCAGTTGAATATGGCCAGCATAAACATTTACCAGTATGGAATCTCTTGCGTACCCAATAGTGGGCAGATGCGATGTAGAACATACTTCGTGAGTTATCACATGCAACAATACGTCAATGTCGACCTAGGAAACTGAAAATGTGCTCATGCTTTGTGGTACATGAAAGAACATGAATTGACTTCTAAACAAACCAAATGTCAAAGTGAGTCTGCGCAAAACACTCATTGTTGTTTCCCTTTTTACTAAAGGTCTACTTAGGGTGCCTGTGAATTTACTTAGCGACTTACTGTAGGGAAGAAAATTTAAAAACAATTATATTTTAGAGTGGCTAAATGAGCATAAAAAATTTAATATTTTTAATTCTGTTTAATTCGTAGAGACGGTAAGCCAATATAAATTAATAAAGAGTAAATTGTTTCGAAGTTAAACCAAGTAAATAAAATAAAAACTTTTTTCCAGTAGAGAGCACATTTAGTGTAGAATTTCGATTAAAACTACAAGAGGAGAGAACATTTCCTTGTAAGACCTCACACATAAATCTAGATACAAACGATTGTATTTAATACATAAACTCTGGACTGTTGGGCAAAACACTGTGTAGGATTTTCTAAACAAAACAAAGCACGATGACAAATCCGTGCGAGTATATGAATTCCCTCTTCATAGGGCTTTCTATGGTGGCTATAGCTCTGGAGTAGAACAATGCTAGAGTAAAAAAGTATAATGTGTAAGCTAGTGGGAGTGGAACAAAGAATGCAAAGCTTGGTGAAAGCTGGTGGTACTGTGGGATTAGAGGCTCGTGTATTCTGCTACAACCCGCAAGTCTGTTTGCGCGCTCGGCCTTAATACCGCTACTACAATATTAAGCAACATCCTTCTTTATTACAATCATGGCCTTCTCTACCTCCTGAGTCTCAATAATGGCCTCCAGAAATCTGTCAGTGGCGTAGCTCCTTATCTTGACTTACTATTGCAGGCTTTGTGCACTTGTGTCGTTTTGAATTATATATTAGGTAAACATCTTTTACCAATTCATTTCTTTGTGTAGATGAACAATTAGCAAGGCACTAACTTCTGTTTTCAAATCCATTAGTTTGACCCCGGCCCAGATCTTTTATGTGCGTAAATGTGACAGCCGCATGTCTAATAGATCCACAGTTATGTGAAAGAAATGAGGGACTAAATTGTATACACTGATGAACACAGACATACAACGAAGAGGCCAGTTTTTTTAATAAAACTTTTAAATATTTAATTGTATAAATATGACAAGTTGTAAGGCAATGGAGTTTTGATTTCAATTATTGACGCATCCAATCCAACAAAAGTAGATGCCCTGAAGATGCCAAAAGGCCTAGGCGAATTATAAAATAAAACATTGTTAAGTTACTGATATTAAGTCTATTTTATTTTTAAAATTTGTGTGTGAGTTTTTTCCCTTCTGATAAATAAATTGGCATGAAATAGACCAAAGACTAATAATTATTATTGAGTATTATTGATTACAATCAAAAGCGATAAAGAATTTTTTCTTCGATTTTCTGATGTTGATAGAACTTAAGTTTCTATCTTTCCCTTGGATAAATTTTACATAAGAAAAAAGCTATTTTTTTGTATCAAGTAGTCTACCACTTGATAATTCTCGGAAGTTAACACAGAAAAGTTAGGTAGCGAGAAATCTACTTTTTATAGACTTTACGTTGGTGACTAAGCGAGAAAGAATGTTTATAATTGTCTGAAATAGTTTTTAAAACTTTTAAATGATCATTATTAAGCGAAGAAGTAAACTAACAATAGGTTACGTTAATAAATAAAAGTCACATTACGTACTCGGCAAATCAACATTTAAAAACTCTGAACATCGTCTATGGGATTATTAAGAAGCCATGTCTCAAATTTTTCTTAAGGTTAGTTTACATGATAACCATTTTCATGAAAGTGATATCGTGAAATTCATTGCACCCATTTCCTTCAAAATAAATTCCAGCGCAGTTGCAAATTTCCGATTATTTGTTTAGTTCAAGTCCTTGAAATCCCACAAACATGTTTGGACCGCATATAAATCCAGAAATTTCACTATTTCTTCACTTCTCTTCATCATTTTAAAAATAATGCGAACAAGCTCGAATCTCACTATAGTTTCGTGAAAACTAAGAATCAGCCGAAACTGCGTAGTGTCATAACTCATAACTCAGTGTCACCAGTACATAGGCTAGGCTACCGCGCATGCGAATTCAAGTAAAAAAACAATTGCGAAACTTAATTACCAAATCTAGTTTCGTTGTGTACACTAGTCTTCACAAGCCTTATTGGGCAGAGCTATTTGATGTTGAGGGAAACAGTTATTAAGCTTACATCCAGTATAGCTTATTGCCCGTGCATTTAGACGTGAACACTGTAAACACGATGCGCAGTGGTATCAGTCTTACGTGATCCATACTAGCAACACACTCCCCTTCCGTCCCGCCCTATCTCTGCGGCGCATGCAAGTGTTCACGTCTAAATGCACAGGCAATACATGAGATTCGATGGAGTCATAAACAGTCTAATCTGAGGTATATGTAGCAAATAGGTATTTCTAACTGAATGAGAGCAATCGGTTCTATAGTAGTTCAACTACGGAATAAGCTTGTATCTTTAGAATGTATTTAGGATATGTAGATTTTAACTTATCCATTACCACGCCACTGTCATAACCTATATACGTATTCTAGACCTATCTCTCATACTCTCTCATAATAAAGCTGGCAAAGTTGTCTTCATTTGAAAGTCATCGAACCACACAAAGTAAAGCTCTTCATTGAGAAAGCTGCAGAGCAAGTGGATGCACGCACCCCTCCCGCTTCCTTCCTGCTTAACTAACCGATACTGGAAGCTCAAGAGATGGCCCTAATTCTTCAACAACCAACCGTGTTGTATGGTGCACAAATTAAAAATGAAATAATTGCGGTTTTCTCAAGCGAGAATTTTACGCTGGCTAACTTAAGCATCCGTACTTTATTATCACTGTTTCTCCCTGGGAAATAATAAAAACCTCTATAAATGTTAATTAGGATTGAGTTTTCCTGGTCTTTATTTTTTCCAAAGGAAGCAGAATTTATGTGACGAGGAAGAAACATTCCGAAACATTGACGTGTTTTACTGGTATATAATATTAACAGGAAGCATGTCCATAATTATAGCATAATTAATCATGATAAAAAATTATTACCGTAATAAACATATCTTTTTTCGCAATTAATTCAGCTTACAGTAATGGATAAGGTGTCAATGGATATGACTTTTCTCCGTTATTCTCACATAGCATACTCGCTACCCATGGTTTGCATGAACTTAAGTTTTAAGGGAGAGGTACATCTTTGACTTGTGTAAAATTAGATAAAATTAACATTTTATATATCAGGAACCTTCAGACCCACTGAACTGAAAGTTGGCCTACATAATATAAAGGCCTAGTACATCTCCATCATTAAGTACCTTTCAGATTCTCTGAAAGACCCTTCAGTGAACCGAACATGCATTATCAATAACTATATTAATTACCTGCAGTTCGCCAGCGTTTACGTCCTAGAATTCCTGAGACCAACATATAAAACATAAAGCAGAAGCTTTATCACATCTCTTAAAAATGTGTGTTTTTTTTTCTAAATTTCTGAACAATATAGTGAAAATTTGAAGTTTTTATGAAAAATTTCTTAAAAAATAAACTATAAGTGTCACAGAAAAAACTGCTTCATGTTATTCACATAGTTAAACTACACCAGCACAAAACATTTCACTAAAATATATTTAATATTTTTCAAGTTATTATAATTAGGCCTTATAATTGAAACTTAATCCATACTTGCAGAATACAGCAGAGTTATAAGTTCCCACTTCACAATGCAATTAAAGTTACGAGTATAAACTGAAATTTAACAAAATTTGCTGACATGACAAATATCATACTACGTAATATGATTGCACTTGGCATTATTGTTATTACGCTATAACTGAATTAATTTTAACTAAAATGTAATTCTAATGATTACATATGACATTACATTGACGTAACTCTGAAAGTCGGTGTTTATTGCAGTCTCTTACAGAATACATATAAAATTTAATAATATCACAACGATGATGCATGTGACATTTCATAGATTTCGCCAGTAATTGTCATTCGTGATGATATTAGTTATATTGGTCACAACAATGATATCAATGATAATTATTCAAATACTCATAAAACAGAAATAACAATAAAAATAATAATAAAAGAAAGAGTTAATAGGGCCCACATATATTTCCATATTTGACTGAGGGAACTGTTACAGTGAATCGATCGACTCCCCCCCCCCCCAAAATAAAATAAAAATCGACGAAAAAATTTGTTCTTTTTAGGATCCTTGTATTAACTCGCCCTGTAAATAACATCAAAAAACGAATAGAGCTTTTTTTCGGAACTAAACATGTCCATCATTTATAAAATTACTTTTTTTGTAATTACTGTGGGACTATTTGAGCCAACGTTTTCAAAACTACACAAATAACTATAAGCAGTGTCTTCTTTAATCCAGCAAAAAAAGTTATAAATCTTTATTTCAGGATATATAAACTTCTTCTGACAAAATTTAATCTGCTGGACATGTTTAGTTATGGAAAAAAGCTCTTTTTGTTGTAGTAAAAAATATGGAAATGCTATTCCTTCTAAAATATACAATGAAATCATAACAGATTATACTGTTATCCATGTGTCATAAATCATAATTCATCAGTTCACCTCTTTTTTCCATATGTTAGACACATTGCGAAGCACCTTCCTTCGTTCTGCTCAGCCTTCTACTTATTCCTTGGAATTCAGCTATGCGACTTTATTCACAGATTTTTCTTATTTCTCGTTAGAAGAAACTATTTAAAATTGTACTTATGTTTAATTATATTAGTATATATTTGTTAATATTGCGAATGAATAATTATAAATAAATTCCATGAACTGAATTAACTCTTATTAGCTTAGTTGGTAGAGGTCAGTATCTTCATCTAGTATCGTACTGTTCAATACAAAACAGGATCCCGATAAAAATCACTAATAAGTAGTGTGTCTCATAACAGGCGTCTGAAAGTCGACCATTAAGAATAATCGTAGGAAAATATATTCTACTATCTGCTACTAGTTTATGTAAGTCTACATGAGTTGGTAGAGCTTTAGCAAGGAAAGCTGAAGGCCATGAATTCGAGTCCCGGTGTTACGAGAACTTTTCTCCTAACTTCTTCCTTTGTTAGAACATTAACTGCGAAAGTGCACAGAACCACTTACTCGAAAAGCGTCACGACATCTCAAATTATGAAACGAGAATGTAAGAAACGGAGGTGTAATTAAAAAAGTTTGTAATGCATTACAAAGTTCCATTTTGAGGTGAAAATAATAAACATTCTGGTAAGAGAATTGCAAGTAAACCTTGGGCACTAAAAGGAGCTTTATTCGTAGAGTTGTATTTCATTTGACACCAAGGGCGTGAAGTAATTTAGCATGAATATCTGTGTTGAGCCCACAAGATTCGCAAGCTTACGCAGACAAAGCCCCACGCCTCCCTTGTTTCTTTTCCTCTTGTTCAAAAGATGGCAATAGAAATGTACTTGCGCACGGGTTTTCTTGTCAAGCTTTCATAACAATAGAGCTGTGATTTCATTACATAAGAGGGGAGAAAGAGGGCGTTGGAAGGTAAGGAGTATCTATTTCCTTTCATTTTTCAGCCCTCCCTTCTCCTCCCAAAGATGTTAATATGCAAAATGAACAAAAAGCTGAATCATCATCTTCTTTGAAGTTGATGTTTCGGAAGAGCGGTAAAGACAGAAATCCAATAGTTGTCTTTGTATTATAGGAAGCAAAGTGCGAAGAGAAGGAATGGAAAGGGAGAATATTCCAGACGTATCATGTTTCTCCTTAATACATAAATTTGCATAAATATTTTACTTTGTGTGTAGTAAAAAAAGTTATTTTCATTTCGAAGACTCTAATAAGCATAACTTCCAAAGAAGCAACTAAAGTAACTGTTCTTTAGAGAATTAGTGTTCAACAGATAGTCCAGTTTAATAAGAATTTCTTATACTTAATAGTTACTGTCGTTGCTATCTTTTTCGTCGTCATTCTCACTCATATTCATAGTAGTTAGTAGGAAAAGGCATTTTATATGAAGGTTAAAAGATGGCTCGAATATATAATTGTGTTGACCTATCATGAAATAATTGATTAAATAAGGGCAAATTGTTTTTGCATTGTTGCATTATTGTGCACTTTTCATCATTTTCAAGAGATAGGCCATTTGTTGGCAATTTTAAGGTCATTTTTGGCATTTATAAGTTATTTTCGGCATTTTTAGGTAATTTACGGCATTTTTAGGTAATTTTCGGCATTTTTAGGTCATTTTTAGTGGAGATAGAGAGACGCCTCTCCATGTACAAATCATTACTTTCGGACAAAAGACAATCGTTTTTGTTTGAAAATCTCCACCAAGTGTTCATAGTTCATTTTAGTTCCGGTTTATAGTAAACATCATAGCAGTTTGTCTTGCAGCAACAATATTTTTTTTTCTTTCTTTTTAAATGCCACATATATTCTAGGGGCAGTATAATGGGCATGCCAGTTCAGAAAGAATTTCTTTTTCGCTAAGGTTGTCCAAGAATAAATTTACTTACTTCTTTAGTAACAAAATAAGTCTGTTTTAAATTGTAAATTCATATAGCCTATAACGCACTGCTATCCATTAGATAGCTTTTAACAATTCATTGCTTAAAAAAGTAAATATAAGTAATAATGATTGATTTATTGGTCA
This sequence comes from Ectobius pallidus, assembly GCA_964059195.1. NCBI lineage: Eukaryota > Metazoa > Arthropoda > Insecta > Blattodea > Ectobiidae > Ectobius > Ectobius pallidus. The sequence continues at coordinate 44,061,349 of CAXKWD010000004.1, read as the reverse complement.
TTTTTTTTTTTAAATCAGAGTATTTTTTCACTATGTTATGGTCATTAAATGCCTTTCCAAGTAATTAGAAGCGAAAAATAACACTGTTTTTGAGTGAATTGGTAGTATCCATATAACGCAATATATGACTTGGGATTATTATTTAATAGTTATTGTGAAAGTGCAAATTAATTATGGTGTGAATATTTTTAGTTCTTTTTTTGTGATTTGACTTATTGCAGTAGGCTATTAATTCTTATATCCTCATCTCCTCACCTTTCTCCGTTGAGATCCACAGCAGAAGCGTACAGCAATATGTATTTGTTTCTAAGTCGGATAGTATATTAATGCAATGTTTTGGATATTTATTACGCTTGATACACCCTAATCACCATCAAGTCTCTAACAACATAGAAATAGACTATCTACCTTCGATAAGTTATAACATGATTTCTACATTCTAGCTTGAAGTACAAAATTAATGTTCCATTATTAGTACTTGTTTTCACAATTATCTTTTTCTTCATCAAATTACCTGATTTAGATTGTATAGTTTAAAGAAATATTCTTTTTAAGTGTGTAATTTGACCTAATATGTTGGAAAAATATGAATGATTTTGGCTTTGTTTTTAACATATCAGTGATAGTGTCAATGTACAAAGTTCAATATTATTTATGAATTTTGAATTATTTGACAAATAATTGACATATTTACAACTTTTAATCAATCTAACGCATAAAACCTAGGGCCTTCTTAACTTGCCTCCTAAAATAAAGTCGCTGTTCTAGTAGAAATGTATAAACTCAAGTGGTTTTAATAAGTAAAACGATTGGCATTATTAATATTTTTTAAATTAATCTCACCATAGTATTTGAAGTATGAACCTGGTTTATGGTTGATTTTATTGGACCATTTGCTTTAATAGGCTCTCCTAAAAGCAACTGAATCGCCTTTCAAATTGATATTAAATTTCATAGGATTCAGAAAATTGGATATTATGCAATCTATAGTCAGGGGGTTGAATGTGTAAAACCGCGTGGTTGAGATAAGGTTCCAATGAACCGAGCAGGTTATAATGATCTAAACGGCCGATCTCTACGGAAGCACTTCACATGTCTTATGAGGCTTAGGGTTAAATTGCCCTTGGAAGTAAGCTCTTCCTGGTTCCACTGAACGTTTCACTCAATTGCATGGAAATATAATAATGTAGGCTATGTCTATTTGAACTTAAGAATATTCTGAGTAACCCATGGTTACATTTTTTTCTATAATAGTTTCTTCATCCATTTCCCGTTCATACAAATGTGGTGAAAGTCGAATTTCCTGCACCCAGTGCAGGCAACTTAATTTACCGCACTACTTCTTGCACTGGTGCATCGTTACATCAAACTCAAGATCTGTATCCAGGAACTAAGTACCTTTTCATTTTGATCGCACCTTCCACCCCCAAGTTACCTGAGGCATTGGGCCCATTTTTCAATTCATCGATTGAATCCACCGATGCCATCGGACTTTCACCGGTGTGTTTGTAAAGTCAACGGACAATCCACCGGGAAATCATCAGGCTGTTCGTACTCACCGGTGAAAGTCCGGTGGAAGTCATCGATTGCAATCAGACTCATCGAACTTAAAGTACGATGCTTCTTCGATGGCAAACATGGCGGAGCAGAGAAGCAGACAACAGTTGCCACTAGCATTAAATAAATTGAGTTTATTTTCGTGCGAAAGCTAACGAACTGCTCTTCATCAGATTGTGAGTCCTCCGAAAATTAAAGTGATGAGTTGATTTTGTTCCAAGATGAGAAAGGAAAGAAAAAATACTCTACATAAAAATCAATTAGTTTCAAATATCTCGAAACTGACAGCCCAGGTTATCCAGAATGAGGTTAGGCGCCGCATTTAACTATGTAATATATGTTATGGATTTTAATATGCTCATAACATTATTTAAGAGAATGGTAGCACTCAGTTATTAGTTCCCTGCTCATGATATATTATCATTTCCACTTCTTGCAAATCCATGATACAGTAATTATTATAGGCCTACAATTCGAATACTCCCGCTGAAATCCATTAACCCGTTCGTAAAGTCAACGGCTCATCAGATTAAAAAAATGGTGGATGACGTTCATCGTACATTCACCGGACTTCATCGCACTTTTCCACCGGTGGATTTACTGATGACTTTAAAAACTTGCCCATACGCTATATCTCCGGTCAAGTAACCGATTTCGCATTTGTTCTAAGACTGCCGTGTCACGTTTCTTGATCATAGAACACAGGGAAAATGTTTGGTGAATTTACAGGAACTAAGTACCCTGCGACTAGTTGCGCCTGCTAAATTTGTACTAACAAACGAAAATAATAACCCGCACAATGAGCATAAACAACGTGTAAGAAACGCCAGGCGAAAGTACTCGATCGCTACCGAGCATCGACTACGTGATCATGCATGAGGGGTATCAAGAAGGCACAACTTTAACATTGCATCATGCAGGAAGGTAAAAGCCGCTTTTGTAGTTAATTATTTCAAGAACGTAATAGTGCCAAGTACCAGAACTTAAAAACTCATGGAACCACTTAATTTCATTTTTTAAACAATTTCAAAATAATTATGGATAATATTCTTAAAAATTTAAAAATAAATGTGATTTCCTTTAAAGTTTAAAGTTATATATTGGATTTATAAATATGGAAAATATTGAAAGGAAGATGTGTCTTAAATCACAAAAAATTTTAAGAAAATGTATTACAAAAGTCCAAATCATCAAAGGAAAAAAATGTGAATATCATTAAATGTATGTATTTTGGGATACATATAAATTCTAGCGCTGGTGATTAGGCTACTAAAATTTCACTGTTTGAGAACGCCTAGAAGTTGTTAGCGTGAAACAAACCAACTGAGAAGATTGGCGGTTTAATAGAACTTTGGAAAAAGGAATATGTGATAGTGAAATAATGACAATGATGATGACGATAATAATAATAATATTAATAATAATAATATTATTATTATTATCATCATCATCATCACAAGATCGATGTTTTTTACTATATAGTCGTAGGAGATTTTAATTGATTGTAGTTAAATAATATTATAAATTAAACAGATGCCCTAAATTTTAAAGACAAAAAAGCCTAAGGAATTATTTGAAATTAGGTAAAATACGTATTTTATTGAATATTCATGGTTACTTTACGCGAAAATGTCTTGTCATATAATTAAGATTTTTATATAATAATTGTGAATAACTTTCCGTAACATACTATACCACATTACACATCCCCATCCTCTCTGACGTAAGTAGAGCAGCATGAAGTCGAGATTTCACTTCACCGCCCGTACCTGAGGGTGTTTTTAATAGCAGGTGACCGCGGGAAGTTGCTAGAAGCTCGCTTCGATTCATAAAACTTGTAAAGGACATGACATGCCGCATTCACAGGTAATCTCTTCTGGCTTTGAAAATGCGATCTCGCACGCACACACACACATACACACTCATTCACACTCACACTCATATCTACACATAAAAGCTCCCTGATTACCTCATTTCTATAGCAGAAAGCAAAAAAAAAAAAGTTCAATGTAATTATCGCACGGGCAGACTTATGATCTAGTATTAATGTACTCCGAGCTTTGGTCTGTAATAAAAGAACAAGAGAAGTTACGAAAACAGTTGGCAGTGGGTATAACAAATGAATAATGTAACTCCGTATCGCTGTATGTAATTATTTCACACCGTCGATTGCTTTGTAACTCTGTTATACTGAAGGAATTATAAATTAAGGTAATTAGTAATACGATTTTCTGTTTAATATTTCATTTGGTACTATAGCATATTCAGTACCTTTTATATGGGTACAGCAATAATTATATAGCTGTAAAATTAGAGAATGTCGCTGCATTTTCTGAAGCTAGAGTTTCCATACTTCAGAAGTGAAAAACCAGGACATTATCAAATACAATAGAGTATAGAATAATACCGGACATTTACTGCTTTGAAAATGGAAAAATGGGGGACAGATTTTTGCAGTAGGCCTATTCTTGGTGGCACAACCTGGAAAATTGGTGCCAAATAAAGATATTCAAAACATCTATAAACTGTAATGTTTTAATGTTTTAATGTTTCTCGAACCACTGAGCACCAAAACACTGTTTAAGTAACTATGAGAATAATAAGGGCCTTTTCACACTGGGTCATTTGTGACGGTCACCGCTAGTATGGCCAATAGTAGCTACATGATAAAGCAATTTGTAAACGCTTTTGACATCCCAAATGGCAATCTTAATGCTGAAGTAGTTTTAAAAATAGTCAAATAATTGCATCACTGCATTTTCAGGTTTCTATGTCTCATTTGAAGCCGTTATATTCGTTAGGCTAAATTTTAAAAAATCTGAGTTTGTTTACGGTACATAGCTTCAGACTACCATTAAGAAGATGTATAAGAAAAAATATTTCAAATGTTTTCTGCTCCTTATAGGCTAAATTCAGTTTGTGTACTAATATTTAAAAAAATCGTTAAGTGCTGTTATGTAGATTGTTAATTAATTTCATAATTTCCTTTGAGGGAAAATTTATAGATTGATAATATATTATTCCACCTTTTACCCTCAAATAATGAATTAAATTAAATCAGGTGTGTTACATAATAGCTTGCAGTAATTTTATTACAGTATTAAATAATGAATGTAATACAGTCTTGTGGAAATCTTAAATTAGGCCTATGATTTTTCAACTTACTCTACTAAAACATTTAAGAGTTATTTCTACACTCCTGTGAAAACAATTAATAATTAATGAATAATTCTAATGTTTAGGTTAAAGTCTTAAAATATTGAAGTGAGAGCTCAGTTCTACACTGCACTCTGTTGGTGTATCTTTCTTTCTTTACCTTAGTTTTACCTCTCCCATTTAGGATTTAAGCGACCCAAGCCGCCCGGGCTCTGTTGGATTATATGGTCGATTATTATTAAAAACACAAAATCCCCGATTACCTTAACCTAGTAGTCAGTATTTAAAAGAAACTTTGTGGCTAATGTGCTCTTGTTCATGTAGTATAAAATCTTTGTCACTTATTTGTCGTGTTCTTATAAGAGTTATTTGAGAACAGAGTATTTCGTACACTGTTGATGAAACTGATAAATATTCTTGTAGATGCAGTAGAGATTATCCTGTTCTATTATGTAAGGCCTGAAGTTATTAACATCTTTTCTCGTGGATATGCATTTCGACAGTTAGTCTGTTATCTTCAGTCCTAGTAAAATAATAAATATTAGAGATGGCCAAGTACATGAACGTAGAAATTATGTAGAAGTTGTTGCAAGGATGGGCCAGTCACTGAACATCTAACAACACTTAACAAAGACCTAGGTACATCACAAACGCCTAGCCCATAAATACATGATAATCCTAAACCGAAAAAAATCCCATGATATCCGGAAATCGAACCCTTGACCTCTTGGTTAGTAGTCTGCAAACGACTAGATTCAAGAAAAGTAGTTGTACAAATTGATGAATACATAAATACTGAAAGTAAAAAGAGCCTTGCATTTCAGCCATAGGAAACGTACCAATAGCCTAGTTGTCACGGTAACCACAGTTCACGGACGATTAATACTGTTCCCCTCAGTGCCATAAACTCGGAATAGCGTTTCCCCGCTGATCCCTGACGTGAATACCCTCGAGATAGTTCCCGAGCTTCCTCCCTCGTCCCTGTGGGATAGAACCACGTGACAAGGCTGTCAACATTCTATCATTGGCTCTACGAAGGATTCAAATCCAATTCATTGAAAATTCCGCTAAGTTCCTCATGTACGTTTTCGTATTCTATAGTTGGCAAATATTTTCCTGACTTGTAATATAAATGGAGTGAAACTGGCACAATTCGAACGTTTTAAATTCATATTTCTCTTGTCCCTTTAAGATTCTTCCTTAAGAAAAAGAATATTTATTTCCAACTGAATTACTTTTGATTGTTTTTATGAATTTCATTAATTCTTATTGGGTAATTATGAAGTACTAATCTATTTTGGTAACTGTTAAGATTCTTTTTAATGTATAGTAGACAATGATATATATAAATGTTTATAACAGTCAAAATTTTGTGATCTATGAAGAAGGGTCTACAACAAGCATCATAGTAGGACCCTGATAAAGTCCTAATAGCCAGTCCTAGAATCTTGGCTATGCCATCTCCATTGTCCCATAAGGAAATACCATAAACCAGTATGCTATTAAAAAGCGTAATATGCGTTCTCCTAGTAACTATACCCGTATATTTAGTATAAGATGTTTTAGGCGTACAGAGCACCCGATACTCGGTTAATCGAGACTCTACTGTATAAATCTTGAACATTTTATAATTTGTCCTACTTTTCAATGTACTTTATTATATTCACATTGTACCGTAATTTTTATACTTGATGAGCTAATTAAGCTGATGTAATTAATAAATAAGTTTTATAGATTCAGATAAATGGAGCATCAGGTGGAAACTCAATCAATTAAGTTCAGTTTCCGAATTTTCAGAAATCGCGTTTCTGTATGTGAGAACTGCCTGGACGCTCAAGATGGGTATTGTCTGAGTTATGAGAGGGAAAAACAGCGTTACATTAAGAAGAAACGATCGAAATGTCCTGACGTGCCTCTTCCAACAAGAGCAGACTACTTTTACATTTGTTAACGTCGGCTTGGGTGGAACGGAAGGATAGGAAATGTCTTCGAATTTTTAGTTCCCAGGTTCGATCCCTGCCCGGTCGATGGAATTTATAGTTAGTTGTCTGAGTAGCCTAAGTAGCAGTTCACAACCGTCGTTAGATAGCAATAACAAACAAATCTTCGTCAACTAAGAAGATTATTCAAGGACAGTAGAATACTGATGTTTCTTTTTTTAGACTCTGAACAACCTGGAGGTGTTTACATTTAAACAGTTCAAAACACTGAAACAGACTCAAACTACAAAAAATTGAAGTTTACAGCATTGCAGAATATTTTGTCTTGGATAGATGGAATTATTATTAGTCAGTACTACAGTGTTTTAGAGCATTTTCTGACAATAAACTAGACATCTGCCGTATAAACAACAACAAATCTGTCCTACCTTTCCATTGTCTCTTAACAGTCTTCGTAATACCTACTGTTCTTAATACGACTGTTCCACTCATACGCCGCGTGTTTGATATTGACCAATAGCGTTTAGCAATTCCTCGGATATAGACCATTCACGATCGTTTATCTTATAAATGCTTGCTAATAATATGAGGATGTGATTTTATCTGATAAAACGTCAGCTCGTTACTGGACATGTAAGGCATCAACGTGCGGTGATCAATACATCACATGCTGCCATTAAGCGGCATAAAAACATCATTTCATACAACATAACTTGTTTAGAAATAGAAATAATATAAATGTCCATTGATTAAAAACACAATTTCGATTCGGTCAAGTCAGTTCGTGTGCTTTTATAGCATTTTGGTGTAAGCAACTAACACGACGCCCTCCATCTTGTGATGCACACTATTGGTAGCATTGGGAACTCGGATCTATTCATCGAATTATCCTTCAGTTATTTATAGTTATCCAATTAATCGTTAAAAGAGGGTTTAGTTGATGGTAAGTACAGACTGAATCATCGGTTCCTATGCAAGACGGTTGTTGAAAACATTGCAAAGTTTTAAAGTGGATGGGCAATCACGTGGCTGCTCTTGGCGACTGGTTATGTGGTAATTGTCCACAGACGAACACAGAGAAGCGTCAGAACCCAGATTTAGAATTAACTAATTCACTACCTTTGTGTGGTTTAATCATAGGTAATCCCAAGAGAGATTACGAGTTTATCGATATCGAGCAGATTTATCTGACGAAACTCGTAATCTGGAGTGGGATTTATTAAGACTAACTTATTCCGTGAATAAAATGTAACGAATTTTTCAAATAATAATAATAATTATTATTTTCTTACTTTGTTGTCAATATTCTGTCAGCCGTAAGGTCACGCGCGGCATACTAGATGAATGAACAGTCCACGAATGGATTCGAGTTCCCAATGCTACCAGTAGTGCGCATCTCAAGATTGAGGGTATCGTGGTACTTGCTTACATCAAAAATCTATAAAAAGCACAAGAACTGGCTTGCACTAATCGAAAATTGTATTTATATTCATGGACATTTATATTATTTCAATTTCCAAACAAGTTTTGTTGTATTAAATAATGTGTTTTCATTCTGCTCATGGGCACCTTTTGACGTGTTAAGGGAATGCACCACTGAGATTTGTTAAAAATTGTGAAAAAAAAGTCATTTTTCATTTTTGTACTGATAAAATTCTACAAACATTCTAGTTTCAGAATCTATTTTCGTTGATGACATTCTGCATGATTAAAAGGCGTCAGGTGACTTTTTAAATGGCCTTGCGTACGTTCATGACTGCTACCTGCCTGCCCTTTAAAGATCGTTTATCTAACTTTTTTTCAGCATTTTTCATAATTTAAAACACTCCACACGATGAAGTCTTTATGCAATTTGTCTTAAATTTTCAGCACATGTTCTTAAGGTGTAGTTATAAAAATCTGTCATATGATTTTTTGAAATGATGAATATTTTATTAGTTATGAATTTTCAAAATAAATATATTTTTGAAATTTTGAAATATAAATATATATAACTTACACTTTTTTTTATCTCAGGAACCTTAGAAAAAAATCATATGACAAATTTTTCTTCATAGTTAGATAAATAAAGTGCACTAGTAAAAAAAATAATTTTTGAAAATTTTCATCGTGTGGAGTATTTTGAAGACCGCTCTACTTTTATACTATGAAAATTAATAACTCAAAAACTTTTCAAGATATTAGGATGAAATTTTAAACCTTAAAATAAATTCACGAGACAAGTGTATGGTAACATTTTGAGCTATATTGCTTGAAAACTTTCGATTTTAGTAATTTCAGCGGTGCATTCCCTTAATCACCGCACGTTAATGCCTTACGTTTTATCAGATAAAATTGCTTCCTTGAGATCCGAGGAAGAATGTTATAAGATAAACGATCGTGATTGGCCTGTATCCGAGCAATTGCTAAACTTTATCGGTCTATATCAAACAAGCGGCGTATGAGTGGAATAGTCGACATAAAAATGGAATTGAATGCAAACAATATCCGCTTAAGTATGTGCTCAAATACAAGTTATCTGTTTTATCCTATCTGCGATTAATTTCCTGTGCAGTTAAGCATTATCCATTTCCAGCTCTAAAGGAAAAATACATGGATAAGTTTCACAGCATATCTCTTGCAATGATTTATCGCCTATGGAATCTTCTTTGTGCAAATTAAGTTTCGTTTTGTAACTAATGATTAATACTGCGAAGCATGTAATAAATAATTACTTTTAAATTAGATAAGGGTATGCTGAATACTGTCATTATTTGAATGGATGTAATAATTCGGGCATGTGTATGTGTATGTAAGATCAATACTTGTCGGCATGGCGGTTGCATTCCAGGGGTTTGAGGACTGGAAGTGATGTGACATCTGAACGCCGGCAACAAAGAGCGAGAGAGACGGAGGATAATCACTTTGTGCATGGAGCGATGAGTTGTTGAGCGCAAAGAAACCACAAAATGTGCGCATAATAAGAGAGGCAGCCCGGCTACCTCCGTTTGTATAAAGGGAACAGCATCCTTCAGAATGCAATCACTGGGCGCTTCATAGTTTCTATTACAGGGGTGCAGCAAATATTCTACTTATCGTAGGTAATATTACGATAGAGCCGGATTTTATAAATCAATTATGAAACTCCTCTAGAGTAGGATTACTTCCACAAAGTCTCTGGGTTTTTGCGTATATACCTTAGGAGCGAGTCTCACCGTTCCTAGAGTTCCTGCCTAGGGGAGGTAGCTGCACCCTGATTGGCTCAGCTCTCCTATCCCACTCCACGTGTTGTCTGTCTCTCTCGCTGCGGCATTATCCCTCCACTCTACTATTATAGTATTTTCTACGACTGGCGACATGCTGCATGATCTTCACTCCGTGCTCAACAGTAGTTCACTGATCTTATGCGCAGCGAATCCGCGCAAGCTGGTAACGAAACGTAACGAGAAGCTCGCTGGCTGGGTTAGTCTTCAAGGCCAGAGACTTTGTGGAAGTAATCCTACTCTACAATACGATACCCTGCTAACAGCGAGGAACGAAAAACGATGTCACAGTGATGAAATTTCCCTGTGTATGAAGAGATTCAGTATGTCGATATATATATATTCTTGAAAATGAGACCCTGAAGATCCAGAAATAATTAAATTAATGTTTACATAAATAATAACAATCCATTGTAAAAAAAAACATAGGAATTACGCAAACGACTTAAAACTAATTCACATTATATAAATTGTTGTGCAATATGAAAAGATAGTCTCTTAATATTTTTTAAGAACAATTAAATATGTCATCTGCAAGAAGGCCGTAGTTTTAGAGTGTCTTCTGTGTCCATGCAAATGCTGTTCCTCGAGCTCCAAAGAGAAGTCCTTTTACGTCCATTGCTGAAATGGGTACATTGTAACTCTTACTGAGGTGAGGAATACATAGTCGGTATATAGACTCCTTTTCATCACACACACGTTTGTCATTCTGTTCGAATCTGACCGTAGGATCTAGAATTAATGCCTTCCCTTCTTCTCTCTTGATGGCCACGATGTCTGCCCTTCTACTGCCACCAGATTCGGGAACACAGTGTACTTCCTCGTGTACTTCCCACTTAGCTTTAAGAGCAGTTGCAATGTTGGACCTGATCTTGTGGTGTCGTGTATTTTTCAATAGTTCTCTTTGGACAAAAACGTGCGTTATCCAGTATGCTGCTGCTAAACTAATGCAACTGTTCATAATCTAACGGTAGCCAACACTGGCAGTAGCCTACATGCCTTTAACCTAGAATCTATGTATAAAGTTATAAGTCCAGTTATTGTTATCCAGTATGCTGCTGCTAAACTAATATAACTGATCATAATCTAACAGTACCTATCACTGGCAGTAGCCTACATGTCACTAACCTAGAATTTATCTATAAAGTTGTAAGTCCAGTTATTCATTGCATACACAGGCGGCTTTCTTTTGTTAGGAGGAAAAGTTTGCTCACAGCTGAACCCATGCTCTTTATTTTCACCGCACCAATCAGCTAGTTACCTCAGCCAATCAAGTCTAAGAATTTTCTGTGACGGCTGTGTCAGCTACTCGTCTACTTCGCGTGGAGTGAAACGCTGGGTTACAAGATCTAGTTTGAGTAAACAATAACACGTGTTAATTGAATAAAGCGAGGAAAGAACTGAGGTCAGTGATAACAATGACAGAATATTGCAACGTTGCTTTTGTTTTGGAAAGTGGAAACCAAGACCGTCTTGGTCAGATGAATTAACGTAAAGAAACACTGATTTGATGGTTTATTCCTTCGAAGCTCCCGGTATGCAATAAAAAACTCTACTATACCTGTATTTACCGTCGTAACGTTCTTCATCATTCTAAAAAGTATAATAATGCTTTTGGTTTAAAATTTTTAAGAGAATCGGACACACTTTCAGGTAACATGTTATACAATTTTATAGCATGGGGTTATATACCTTTTAGGTCATACATACTGGATTCCCTAAGAGTTTCATCAGACTTATTTCCGTATATGAAATAAACAAGGACGATTTTTTTTCTTGAAATACGAGGTTAATTTCCTTTGCTATGCACCATTGCGTTTTCTATTTTGTAGCTTGAAAGCAATATTGTATATTAAAATGGAAGTAGAGACAATTTAAAAATTAGGTCGTACATGTTATTAGAATGGCAACATTAGAAGACAAGAGCTCTATATAACGGAGAGTGAAAACGAGAGGCATAGTGAAACTAAAGAAGAGTTATATCTAATTACACGGTGTACTTCGCAATCAAGCCTTTGAGCCTGAATTAAATTTCTACACAAAATGAATTGACAGGCGATTTTGTGAAACTGCTAGTTCAGCGATCCGTTCGTTCCAATCCATTTGGAAGCAGTGATGGTTGCAATTTAGACCTTCTCTGCCTCTCTCCTAGTCACGGGAATACGTAGAGGAAATGTAAAATAAAAGGAGATGAAGAAGAAAATGCCAAGTCCCAAAAATTGAAGGTAAGGAAGGAAACACACTTCTTTTCTCTCCCAGATTGGATTTCTGAGGGGAAGCTAAACAAAAACAGTTAGAAATGGGAAGGCTGAAGTAACTCATTTCCAGGGAATGCTGTTAATGGCCGTGACACTACTTTCTTCTCTCTCCAGTTTCAGGGCTGCAATTCCAATCAGGCGCAAATGACCTTTAACTAGATACACCAGCCAGAAAAAGGACAGCGCATGTCATTTCTGATTTAGAATCGTTTCCAGTTTCCCATTCTTTTTAGTCGCTGGAACGAAGGTAAAATAAGTCTTTATTATTGGATCATGTTTATAGGTACCGTACATCCTGTACCACAACGAAATGCATGAGAATAAACTCATTTGAGAACACTTAGGCTAATAATGGGACCCGAATTTTCTGAAGATAATAAGACGATGCTCTATTGAAAGTCAATTTCAATTTCAAGATCAATTATCTCTCAGTAAAAGCTGATTTTCTTATTTGTGGTATAAAAAATCACGAATCTGTGTTTCATGAAGATTGAATTGAATCGAAGTAACTTCTAAATTTTTTTTAGAATGTTAATTTTATTTAAAATGCACGTATAGGCCTATTCGCCACCTGATCACTGCAATAATTCAAGTTTCAACATACACCCCGAAGATGAGGATTACACATTTGGGGCAATACCAAAAACTAAAAATTAATAAAAATTTAAATTTATTATTCATTAATTAACATTGATTCAGCATCTGTTAACATAACATGTAGGCCTATACTGTGTGCTTTTTAAGTAATTGCATTTATGTAAAGTTCCCGCACGAAATCTGTGCCGATTGCCTATGTCTTTGCATTATGTTTTCGTGGGGACTGTAGCGTCGATTGGCCTGCTACCTATCTCTCTCGCACAACAGTACCTTCCTTTTTCGTTTGTAAAGGCCTAGCTACCTCTCTCTCTCTCTCTCGCACAATAGCATGTCTCTCACATCAGCGAGATATCATCGGCACAGATATCGTGCGAGATCTTTAGTATATTGTGTGTGCGTAGAACAAGTAGAAAATGATCCACCTGAAACCTGAACAATGTTGAATTATGACTGAAGTCATAATTTTGTGATAAACGGCAAACTCAACTTTAATAGTACATTGTGCAACGGACCTATAACTTAATGGCACTTATTAATGCACCAATATGCTTATGAAACGAGGAAGTTGCATACGACTGTTCGACCATAATTAGATTTAGAGTTTTAAATTCAACGAGACGACTGACCTTAGTGATCAGCTGTTAGTAAGCTCTCGTTGGTCTCATCTTGAGCGATAGATGACAGCTGATGGCGTGCGGGGAAATCGGAGCCTCTTTTGTCGTATTAACATCAAACCAAGGGACTTTAAAACGCGAGATGAACTCAATTTAGTATAATTTTTAAATTAACATGATCAGAATTTATGATATTTTAAATACAGGTTGTTATTATGCAGTTTGATTTGTTGCTCTCAAGGCTTCAAAATTGTTCAATGTTCAAGATTTTTCTGTGTTTGATATTAATCGATACCATAAAAGTGTTATAATTATAATAACTAGACTTCGGATTTTAGGTAAAAACCTATTTTAATCCTTAAGTGATATATGGACGAAAACTTGTATATGCATGTTTCATAAGTGACTATGCCTAAAACTGATACTTTTATAGGACCTAAGACAGTTTTTTTTTACGCTAGAGCCTAATATTGCCTTTTTGCTTGTTTTTTCCTCTAAAGTTCAAAATAAGTTATTTTTTGTTATAAATTCTAGCATTTATTTTCAGTACGTACTAAATTTTTAGCTCGGAATGTGCAATACATGACACATTTGTGACTTGGTTAAATAGTATGGAATGTTTCGTGTATAGGAGAAAAATTCCTTGGAATTCCCAAGAAAATGTAGTCTTTTTCTCCTAACTCCCAAATGCAGAAAAAAAAGTCGTTTTCTGAATCACGATACAAGGGGTTGAATATGCTAGCGTACGTAGCTTCTGGGCGCAGGGATTAGGTTTTCACTGTTATGGTAGTAATACAGGCCCTAGTAATAGGTCTGTATAATTCTGTGTACCATAGGCCTATATCTGTGTTTCATCATGATTATTGATTAATGGTGAATTCAATAAATATAATATTCTGCATTGCAATTGAGATATTTCAGAAAATTGGCAACTTAACGATTTTATAAGAGACTATTTTACGATTTTTAGAACCTGTTTTCCAATTTTTAGAGCCTATTTTAGGCACCTAAAACACCCTTTTTAGCGACCTAAAAGTCCGAAGTCTAGTAATAACTAATAAGCGTGTGGTCGAAGAAAGAAGTGTTTTTTTTTGTTTTTTTTTGTTTTTTTGTTTTGTTTTTTGTTTTTTTTGTTTTTTGTTTTTTTGTTTTTTTTGTTTTCATATTGCGCTCAATGTTCTGTCTGCTCTTATTTGTGGTGTCGTTTGAATTCGTGTGCAGGGATCTTCTAAACGGGAGAAAATGCATGGAATAGAACATTTATAGTAAATTTATCAAACTTTTATTCCTTACGATCAGTGCTCATAAAACTGCAATCTGTGGTTTGCTACACGGTTGTGGATCTGTTGTGATTTTGTGGAGTACTGCCGTGTGTTGTATATAGGGCTCCCAGGTTTGTATGGTCATTTGACCTCACATAAGATTAAGCACCCAATAGTAAAGCTTGTTTGTCAGTCCCAGATTTAATACGAAATAATAATATAATGATGTATTGGAACGACTAAATACCAAAGCATCAAATGCAGTGAGGGCTTTTCATGAATTAAATCTTTGGCCTGTAGGATTAAAGCTGTACTATCTGAAATACGCGCATTGTGTGCTAGGGTGTTATAACATATTGTCCATTGTAGGGCGTCCGCTGCAGGGCTTTTTTTTTTTTTTTTTTTTTTCAAATTCACCACAACCAATATTAAAAGCAAAGGCTTGGAGTGGACTCGACCGAGGATTTCTGTATTTGTGAGCTTTAATGTACGGCTGTTTGTGAATGTAAGTTTGTGTGTGTGTGTATGTTTTAGTGTATGCATGTGTGTGTGTGAGTGAAGTGGGAAGAATTTTGTCACGCGATAAAGAGTGGAGGGAGGATGAATTTGTAAAGGAGGGATGAGGACGAAGTATGGACCTGTCACTCATTCAGAATATGAAAAATGGGTAGTTTTCCCCCATTCCATTCCCCCATTTTATTCCATATTTTGTGTTGTTGTAGTGGTGCTGGTGTATGGCATCATTCTTTGTGAAGCCGTTAGCACCTGTTATGCCACATGACAGAGTTCATCCCAGGATTCTGTCTGTGCTTCTCGTTTTCCGGTGGTTCTGTATTTCTGTTTGTGATATTGCTGGCTGGCATAAAGCAGATCTGGGTAAGTGGGTTCTCAGTAAACGGTAGAGAACTGTAGTATGTTCCTCGAAAGAGTGACTGAAAATAAAATGAGGCAGGGGATTTTAAAAATCCCTGACATTGGGTGAATCACTTTAGTAATAATGGCTATAGGACATAATATAGGCTTGGAATTTCCAGGAATACTTCCATTTAACAACAACTTTAATGGTATTTATCGCTTGATAGCAGGAATGATCAACGTTAGCTCTTCTTATTTTAATAATAAAAAGTAAAGTAATCACTATTCAGGCCATGGAGGCCGAGGGTTCCAGGAGGTTGAGGCTCCCAGATTTTGAACATTCGGATCATGAAGGTGGTAGGGTTGTCAGCCATCATAAGTCCTAACAAATTTAGTTCTGAAAGTGTATAGTAAGAAAATTTATTAGGACTTATGATGTATAATCATCAATGGATAAATGATTAAAGTCTTAAGACTTAAATTAAATAGTTGGTTTGTATGAATGTCCCACTTAATATTGAGAATAAATAAAAATACCAATTTAAGGTCTAACATCTATATTGTTCTATAAAATCAATTTAAAACTTGTTGTTAGTTAAATACTTCCAAGCAAAACTTATATTTTGTTTTAGCTCTCTTCTAAACTTTTATATTTGAGACATAGTGCCGTTTATAAATTAACTACTCCAAGCGCTGATTTGGTTTAGTTGAACAGATGACTTGCCCATTATTACTAACACTAATAGTCAATACTTTTAATAACAATAATAAAAATGAAGTAATAACACTAAAATAGTAAATTAATAGGTCTAAAATTATCAATACTGACAGTCCGTATAGGTGTAAAAAGGTCTAGACTAAATACCCATTGAATTCAAAGTTCCGTGTATTTATATTCAAAACCAAGTCGTTTTGATGCCTATTTGTGATTTGCTGGTAAATGCAGTCGTGCCAGAATATCTTGTCTCGAACAAGTGGAGAAAATCGAATGTAACCCAACTTTATGTCGAGTACATTGTTTGCTACGAAATACCTTGACGTTTCCAAACGAGTCATTGAAGATTTGGTTGTCATGGCAACCAAGTGGTTGCCTCGCTTTTTTACTCTCGTCAAAATATTCTCTTAAAACGCTAAATCAGGCTACATGAAGACGCCTCCACAGAAATTGCCTGAGGAAAATACCAAGCAATTGTTTAAAAAAGTGTCCTCTCGCGAAAGCAAGGGGTTAAATATTGAATTAGTGCTGAATGCTGATGTTTGAAGTGGATAATATAAACTTACAGAATCTTTATAAACGAAATAACTTTAATAATAATTTAAAGATACACATCATTTAAGGAAATGGGTGTATGTCGACCGGCGTAGGCCTACTAGTTACTTCAATAGAGAACTGGTACTGAAGTAATCGTATTTAAAAAATGATAATTAAGTGAAATGAAAGGAACAAACATTTCGCCCCTCTGAAATTTAACTGTTAACATTAACTTATATTCTAAACTTGAGAACGATCTTATTTGATACATTACTTACTTACTTACTTACTTACTTACTTACTTACTTACTTACTCAATGGCAATAGACAATTCCTCAGCAAACTAAGGGAATATTATCTAATTTAAGGAACCCGAAGGATCATTGCCGCGCTTACCTGAGCCCGCCATTCAACCCTATTCTGTGCAACCTCCTTCCAATCATCCCTCACAAATTCTACTTCCCTTAAATCTATCCTAACATTGTCCTTCCACGTACGTCTAGGTCTCCCAGGTCGTCTTTTCTCTTCGGGTCAATACTTTTGAGATATATCTTTCCTCCCCCATGTGTGCAACATGTCCAGCCCATTTCATCCTCCGTGATTTAATTACCCTTACTGTATCTGGTGAAGATTACAGGTGATGAAGATCGTCGTTATGCAGTTTTCTCCAGTCTCCATTTTCATCTCTCTTAGGCCCAAATATTTTTCTAAGCACCCTGTTTTCGAACACTCTCAGAACACATTCAGATTGATACATTAGCCGCACTTAATACCTCCGAATTCGTTCTTGACATCTAATCTCTGCAGTAGATATATTAGGTCTTTGTCATGAACTCCCATAAATAAGCTTCCACAATGCAAACTGTATTATCCTCTGGTATATAGGGTTGGGGGAGTTTGTGCAATATATTAGTGAGATTTGTTTTAACAAGGTCACTGTTGTTATAGTCGTTATGCAAAGCTTACACCCTTCAATCAATGTGCGAGTAATTTCTGTAATTGACTCGTGTAATCAGATGGCAATAATTAACAAAATGATACATTAATTAATTGCCCGTCCCGTGCTCTCAAGTTGAACTGCATAGATAGCATACAGACACTTGAACATCATATTGCACAGGAGCCTGTACAAGTTCAATGTACTGAAGATGTACACTGGCTTCAGTGATGACAATGTGCTTCGCCATTCCTTTGAATGAAGAGTGCAGTAGAGTAAGGAGTGCATATCGTTATCGATATTATCGAAATACTGATGTTTTGTTTACGACATCCGATATATCGACATCGATAGTTTAGTTCCGAATGATATAGTGATATCGATATTCCACTTCGATATTATCGATTTTCTCAATTAAAGAACGAGACTAAAATGGAGGATAAGAGAGCATAGGCGTAACCAGGCCGACCATATGGGGGGTTATAACATCCGGGAGGTATGGGAGGTATGAATACCCCCCAGGGGGAGGGGGATTCGGTGGTCCTCCCCCGGAAAATTTTAAAAATGAAGATACACAATAACGATTTTTAAGCTTCCCACGCTTTATACTCGTATTAAGTAATTTATAAGCAGACTTAAAAAAATGGTACAATTTTCCTTTTTTTAATCAATGGTGGGGGTTCAAACCCCCCCAAACCCCCCCCCCCCGTTACGCCTCTGTATTATAAGTTGTTAATAAAAAGCTGTAAAACCAACGTCTTAGGAAATATCAAGTTAAAAAGTAATAAAATTAAACATAAGTAGGCCTTTAGCGTATTGAAATGGCGTCTTAGTTACACTTACTCGTCAGAAGTAAAGACAACCAAGAATGACCCCAAACCATTCCCAAAATTGTTATACTGTACGCATTTGCATTAAACGACAGGTTTGTTCCTAGAGCACTCCGAAACCATGAACACATAGTTCACGCATTATCAAAATGCCAGTTTTCATACTTCGCGCAGCGAAACTGTTACTGTACGCATGCGTGAACTATGTGTTAACGGTTTCTGAGCTCAATTGCTTCGAATTTGTTAGCCCACTTTGCTTAATTCCTTTATTAATGTAACGGAGAAATCTGATTTTTTTCTAACGTAGGTGGATGGAACATACATAAATTTGAAACTTACTACGCGGGGTTTTGGGTCGATGGACTCGAATCTCGGGTCTTTTTTTCCCGGGGGAGGGGGAGACGCTGTAACCTTGAAATGCACCGCGTAGCTGAATGTTTAATTTAATTGTAATCGCATTAATTGTTTATGAATGACTTGCTTGTAAGGTAAGGTTACTTAATCAATGGTCCTTTTTTATCGTTTCATATCGATTCTGTATGCTCATATGGCAGCACATAATTAAGGTTAGTCGTTTTAATTATACGTCTAAATAAAACCCTATGTGTTGCAATTTATGTACGAGTAAAAACTATGTCGGTGTTACTAAATAGCGTTTCAATTATTTTTCTGTTAAATAAATTATTTAAAAAGCAACTAGCTGAATTCATTGACGCCGGTGAAACCTCAGGTAGGCCTACATACTAGTGTTGCCATATGATTCAAGCTATGTAATTGAGTATTTGGAAATGTCAAGCACTTAAAGTGGACTTAACGTTTTATGACAAAATACTAATCTGTTTCATAGGAACTCAGCGAAATATGATTACAATACAAAGTTCATCAAGTTGTTCGGACTAGTGAAGATTAAATTTAAATCATTCAATATATTCCTTATTCCAAGTATTAGCAGATTTATTATTTAAACAAAACATGTAAAGTCTTAAGGATAAACGGAAAATCATAGCAGGTTCGAAATGTTTATACATAAAAGAGAAATTCAGATACAACGGTCATTCCGCGAAGTACTGCTTTGAACTCATGTGGCTGTATGAACGAATTTCTCTTTGAAGTTTCGTTACATTATCGAGTGTAAGAGAGAATATTATTATCTGGATATGCCTTTGATGTCCCATAAATAGTGCTTACAGACATGTGGCTAAGCTCCTATATGCGGCCGTTATTTAGAAATGAAGGGAGCTCAGCAAAAGAGAAGTATTTCGAAAAGTATGTTTTCCCGGGAAAAGCTTTGAAAAGTAATCGAAGTGCAGCAATTTTTATTTCATACATTATTAAGGAAAGGCTCTGCTTCAGGCACTCCAATTTACTAATATGGAAGTTAAGTAAAGTTTATGTTATATTTAAATCTAGTTGGCGTGGAGGCCACACTATTTTCTACTGTAATAATCGCTAATATTTTCATAGGCATTAAGTTTATCGATAATTCACGAGCAACAAAGTGAGGGAGAATCCAGACCTCCAGTTAAATTTATTGTGACTATCTAGCGATTATTCATAGAATTAAGCATGTAATGAATATTATTAAAACAACGGAAACTAATAATATACATCACTATTTGTGTTTTTTTTTGGGATTCGCCGTAGCCTAGTGGTTGAGACGCTGCGCTACAAACAGGAAGGTCGCGGGTTCGATCCCCGATGAGGTCGTCGGAGTTTTTCAACTGGCCTAATCCTTCTGGTGGCACCATGGCCCTGGGGTCGACTCAGCCTATAACATAAATGAGTACCAGGAGCAATCCTGGGGGGTAAAGGCGACCGATGCGTAAGGCTGACAACCTTACCACCTTCATGTGCTGAATGTCTAAAATCCAGGAGCCTCAACTTTCTGAAATCCTCTGGGCTTCCATGGCCTGTGTAGGGAACACTTTACCTTTACCTGTTTATTTGTGTCATTTTAAGCGAGATAATCGATGACGAAACAAACTACAACTTATTATATATCGATCGTTTTGCCATCGGCGATGATCTCTCTTGGTGTATCTTTTTTTTAAGCTTTTATTTTTTTAGATCAACCATTTTGGTATAACTAATAACATAGTTTTATTAATACGAGATTTAAAATACTTCTTCACGGCATATATAATAAATTATAGACTACATATTCGTATATTCTTTTCATCATATGCAACTTATACTGTAATTTATTTACCCAATCGCGGCATTAATTAATTAATAGTTTTTTTATCAAAAAAAGCTAAAGTCATGAAGATGTTTCATTGTTCTATCCTAATGAATTTAAAGATGAAAACAATTCAAATAGGAAAAGATGAAAATGATAAACATAAAATGATAAAACTGATTATTGAAACTTGATACTGAAATTCAACTCATTCTTATTCATCCGTCACTGATTCATGAGCTAATTAGTCATTACAAGCGGCGCTGCATGTGCCATATGTGCAATATTATCATACATTATTTCTTATGTCGGAATGACAATTCATTCACACTGGCCATGTGTAGGCTAAGATCCCAGTATACCACCAGGCGTTCTCAATACGAGATACCAACCCAGTTGCTACCTGCAAACTAAGGCCCGGGCTATGTGAGAAGTTGTAAAATTTAATGTTGTACTGGCATGTTGCCTTGGTAGCTCAGTTGGTAAGAGCAGCGGCACGGAGAGCCGAAGATCCTGGTACAAGTCCCGGCTATGGCATTGAATTTTTCAGTCTGACTTCATCTTTCCATCTATTTTGTAAATTCTTTGTATTTATTTTTTCTTCTCATGTTAAGTGGAAATAGGGCCTTAGTCTAAACTAAACTAAACTAAACTCCGTGGCGCTACATCCCTGGAGGGACTTGGCCTACCTCCCGACCACTGCGTCATCTCCCGTAGGCAGATGGCAGGATTGGGGGGGCACGTGGTCAGCATGCCGACACCCACGGCCGTTAATGGTGGTTTTCTTGACCGGAGCCACTACTTCTCTATCAAGTAGCTGAGTGCACCCCTTCCAGACCTCCCTACCTCAGAAAAATCCGAGGAGGTACCGGGAATCGAACCCAGGCCGACGGATCTGTAGTCAGCGACGCTAACCACAAGACCACGTCGGCGGACAGGGCCTTACTCTGTCATGTAAAATAGAACATTATTATTATTATTATATTATTATTATTATTGATATATTGTTGAACGTTACCATATTACTGAATAACATAAGATTTTGGCAACTAATTTTGCAACATTACACCCTGGTAAGATGTCTAGTCTCTAATGTGAATTTTATTGCATCATTTTCATTAAGTCTCAATGAGAAAGATTTCCATCGTGTAAGAAATTATTTTGAAACTTTAGTCTCTTTTCATACGCCAAAAATAACCGCTGGAAATGTTTAAATTTTTTATCGCGGCTAAACAGACATATAACAGAATATCACTGTATTTATGGCATGATTTTAAAAGAATTAGAGCATATCTTAAATGTGATGTCGTAACATACACTACTGAAATGAATCAACAGTTCGTCACATCTGTAATATAATATGTCAGCTTAAAGTTGCGTTAGTTGGCTTTCTCATTTTAAGTACAAAGTTTGTGCTGATCTCTTAAATTTTGTAGAGCTTTGGCACTAATACAGTGTAATTTATGTGTGTTAATTGTTTAACCCGATTATAGAAACATGCTTAACGCTTGAATAATCATGTCACAATATGTGATTGTCACAAAATTAATACCTCAATTTCATCAACTAATTTAATTTACCTGTCTTTGTCATTGCGCAGCTGTAAATCCGTCATGTAGCTCACATAATGCAGAGTATGAACACGTCTGTTTGGGTGAGCGGAGGTGTTAAAGGATAGAGCATACAATTACATGGATGAAATAGATTTTTAGGTTTGTACGAATGAATCTGAAATGTTATACATCGATGAAAATGTCATCCCATGTTCAGCAGTAATTGAGCTTAGCCCAACACTGCTGAAATAGAGCTACTCGAACGGAACAATCGGTTGCGAGAATCCACGAAACAATCACTTATCAGAACTGTCTCAGTAGTGGAACTATTTTTACATCAGGTTTGACAATTTAAGAAGCAAACGCCCAATAAATATTTTTTTTCACTTAAGAAACAACAGCCCAACTTTTTACTACTCCCTAGTTACATAAATTATACCTGCTAGTAACTATTATTTAAGGGCGATATGCAGTTCTCAGTGAAATTTATAGGTAAAAAATACGTAAAATTTATTTTTTTCCTCCGCAATGAATTGCTCTACAACCTTCCAGTCTCACATACCCTTTATTGACTACTGCTACAATTGCATGCTATTTTCAAAATTAATCATACTGTTACAGTTACGGGTAATTTTCTTTTCAAAATGGCAGCCATGCATGTTTCATGCACTGAAATGCCGTTTCCTTGATAACTTCCATTGTTAATATCACATGAACAACACTGACTACAGTCATTCGTTTAACATAAATAGTTTATATAAAAAAATACATATATTCTGGTGAAGAAGAAAATCTAAAAAAAAAAAAAGATTTTTTAAAAATATTTGTACTGAAGATATTTCAAAGAATGTAGATGATGATGTTTATGATGTTTGCAAATAGAAAGAAAAAAAGGATCACTAAAAAATACTGCACTTTTTGGTTTTATCACAGAAGCGGCATTTTAGTGCACGAAACGTGGCTGCAACTTTGTAAGGATAATTACTCATAACTGTAACAATTAAATTAATTACGAAAATAGTATGCAATTTTAGATTTTGTTAAGAAAGAACATGCCAAATTACAAGCATACAGAATAAAAATAAAAAAATGAATTTCACCCATTTCTCACCTATGAATTTCACCCTAAGCTGTTTGCCCTCCCCTATGAATCAGCGGGCCATCATGTGGGACTAGCTTATTCGTATCTTCTGATATATTTTACTTGGGTTTCTAAATAGTAAGTAATTTGTAAAGAGAATTTCTAACATGTAGATGTCACACCCGTTACAATGGTTTGACCAAGGAGTCATAGGATAAGGTCATTTGTAGAGCATCGGAACATAAAACCGAAGGTCGTGGGCTAGAGTCGTCCCAGATGAATTTCCCTCCCCTAAGATATCCTCTTGTAATGTTCAACAGAAACAATATCCTGTAGTTTTATGAACACATATTTACATCTGAAATGCTACTGTGCGATAACAGTGAAAGCATTTTCAAGTGTCTTATTTACACTTGTGTGCGAGCTGACCATTCTCAATTTCAGAAATTTGTGCAACATTTCTATATTATTATATTTTATATCCAGGACTACTGCATCATTTATGCTTTTACAAACTATGTGAATGATACTCGTTTGATGTGTATAAAATACTCTTTTACTGGTTGTATTGAAAATAAAAGGTAACCCAAGACCATTCAGTATGACCGTCACTTTAATAAAATTAATAATAATAATAACAATAATAATAATAATAATAATAATAATAATAATAATAATAATAATGCAGTTATGATCCTTCATCGGATAATTATTGGAATATCTTCATTAATGTAATTTATTTTTCATTTCAGATATAATGGGAATTTTTTTTATCTCTTGTACAATGAACGGTCTCATTTAATCTGACAGCTATAAATTCTTTCTGCAACTCTGTAACATAGAGTAAGAACGTCGGTTTGCAGGTAAAATTGGTGCATAATGGAATTAAAAAGAAAAGTACAAACAGTTTTACACTCGAGAAACTAGGATTTTATATTTTTAACGAGTAAAAGAAAAATTACACTAGGATGGAAATCTGCATGCCATGTTTTCAACAGTGTGGTGCTCGGCGATAGCGAAGGCCCTGGTTTGTCTGAGCAGGGATAGAAAATTCTCTTTTCCCCTCTACCAGCACATAGCGGAATTAACCACACAAAAACGTACTGCGAGGATGAGTTCGTGGTTTGCGCATCATCATGACGTGGTAAGGTCCAGCTGTCGCCCTCCAGAGAGAGAGAGAGAGAGAGAGAGAGAGAGTGAGAGAGAGGAGAGGGAGAGGGAGAGAGGAGGTGGGTGGCTTTTCACAAGCCAGACCGCGAATAATCAATCAGTAGGCCGCAGCATCCACCTCCATACAATGGGTATTACTGTGGGCTGTCAAGTGAATCCTCTTCATATTGCAGGGATGGACACGTTCTTCATCATCCAGACCTTTCTCTGGTCGAATAGCGGCACGTCTCTTCTGGACCCAGACGTGTCCTCTTTCCGCCAATACCTAAAACCTCACACACGTATGCAAATTTGTTGTCGATCTATAGCCTTTAGCTTCAGTAGCTGATCCCGTATCGATATAGTCTGTTCTCGACCTTCTACTACCATTCATTTATTAAGACACATAAAAAATGTGATACGCAAACAAACATGAAGATAACATGTTTCGGCTTTCGCCTCGGCCGCTATACTAGATTCGTCCGCTAAAGCGTTATTTTGCGTACTTGATACATAAATAGCTATTTCCTTACTTGTTAAAAAAACACGAGCTATTACTCGATTGTTGTTAAAATTCTTGTAAAATACCCTACTTTCAGCGTAATAGGCTACAAAAATCATGAATGTTGTACGAAACTGTTAACGATGTGTTGGTATAGAGCAATCATTAACGATATGAGGAGTGGGATAATATTGCATTCGGTTCATTGAGTCCTTTCATTGGAGTAAACAGTCACACAGATAAATCTTGTGGTGCTTCTGGCAACGACATACCATTCACTCACTGATCTGATCACTCGACTGAAATGATAAAATTCATTTCTGAGTCGAGCTTTCATCGGAATGCAGGAACTGTGTGTACAAATTCCATCTTTAGCCTTCCTCAAATTTGAATGAACGGAGGCACGTCCTCCAATAATAATAGAGAAAAAGTTCAAGAGGTTTGCTGTTTTCATGCATAATTTAATTCAACCATAAAATGAGCATCCACTCTCTTTTTAAGTTTTATTAATACTGCTTAGTTCTATTACTAAACTGAATTCATTGAATGTCATATGGAGTACTTCTTCTTTCTTTATGCTTTAGATATTTCTGCCTGTTGCAATCTACATATCTTATTCATGCCGCCTTTTCATAGGTCTTCCTGTACTTCTCTTTTCTCTTGGTTTATACAGAAATGTAATCTTTCAGGTGTCATTCTCTGTACATCGGTTATCAACTTTGTATTGTATTCTTTCGCTTTATCTGTCGGTTTAAATATCCCTAACTATTATCTTATTTCATCCTTTCGTTTTTTCTCTATCCTGTAATTACTCTAAGGAATTTCATTTCACTTATATGGAATCTATTTGTTTCAGTCACAATGCAGAGTTTTCTGTCATTTAATAATTTTGGCACTCACATAACTTTATTGAATTTTATTAGTGTCTCTCATCTTGCTTTCTTCTTTGTAATGAATTCTCTACAATACCATTTAAATAATTGAATTTGTATATTTTCTTCGTTTGACCAGTGTTGCTATTATATCACATCCAAAAAATGTTTATTATAGACGAATACAAATTTTTGTTCCACTATATTTTTATCTACAGCAATCTTCGAACAAAAACTGTTCTTTGCCTATAAATTTATATTTGTTAGTAGATAAATTTCATTTCGTTTTCCATAGATTGATTTAACATACTATTGTAATGAATAATAACCTACTATTATGATGATGATGATGATGGTGATGATGATGATGATGGAGCCCAGTCCTGCCCTGGGACAGAGCCGTGGGGGAACGGCCCGACCGAGGGACACTTGGCCGGATGAAACCTCCTACGGTGGTCAATTCCTTTCGCGGGATGGGAATGAGGACACAACACCCAGTCCTGGCCCAGGAAGGAAACTTTACATCTCTGTAAAATCCCCGGTCGGGAAACGAACCCTGTCCGCACAGGTGGATTTAGTCACGCTACCAACTTGCCCAATGAGGCGGACAACCTAATATCATAATCATAATAAAGTACTATAATTTTGCAGGTAATTTATAATAATGTAAAACAATGGTTCTCGCTAATATGCTTCGAGTGGGAACGGATTAAATTTGTCAGTAGTTTCTTTCTACTTCTTGTATGTACAAATCGTGCTATACGTTGATGTGGTAGTTTGTGATGTGATGTCAGGTAGTTCTGACGAACAGTAATGTCATGGTTCCACCGATAAGAAAAGAAACTGTACACAGACTCATACAGACTTTAAAAAAAGGTACAGCATTTTTGGGGAGGAAGACCAAGAATTGTTAGGTTAGATGTTGAAAACCCCTAACTATTAGGCCTGTTTGATTAAAAAATAAAAATACCCAGTATAATTTTACTGGAAGTGTGGTATTTTTCAGGTAGGTTGTATGATGTATTTGCAGTGATTTCATGGGTCGAAACTTGTACTCCCCTTGAACAACTGTCGCTTTAAACTCATTGAAACTCATTGAAAATCAGCACACATAATAAGCCTTCCCATACAGTGGGATGGTGGTGTAAAATTAATCATAATTTGCAACATTGCGGATGCGTGCACGTAATAAAACTTCAACTTGCCAGTGAGAGTGAGTTTGAGCAATGGTCTGAAACAAAATCTCAATTTCATAGTCGATTTAATGATGAAACATTTGAACAAAATGTAGTGTTATTCGTACAAGTTGAAACGTTTTCCTCAATATTGTACATTGTGTTTTGTTTTCCCATGGTACCTGGGTTTAATTACATAGACGTAATTGGTTTGCATAACGAAACGGAATTTTGTTTTAAAAAAAGGACAATGGGTTCTATCTGCTACAACAGTCAGGTACAATTTCAGACCTTCTAAAGTAGTAACAAAATTGCTCTGCTTTGTGCTATAGATTAATGCTTTCAACTTAAATATATCTGAACACCATATAATTATGATAAACTTATTTACTTTATACATAACATTACTCTCCATAGGCCTAACACTAAAAAGGCTATATAATATATGGCATTCGCTCCTCTCCTTTTATCGCCAGTAACGTGTTTTTGGTTTGTTGAAGTTGTGGAAATAAAAATATCCAAATAGGCTTAGTATAGGCCTACGTCTGTTATATTTAATAAGTTATGTCACATTCGTAGGGTACAGGAGGCCGGACGCTCTAGGATACGGACAACAAATGTAAGCTTGACCAAAATAATACGCATGGCTAGCCAATTACGCATGGATGATTTATATTTCCCCAGGGCGGCAAACCTAGAAACGATGGAAAATTTTTGAGAGGTAAATTTCTTTTGCAAAATTAACTTTATGCCAGTTGAATTTAAAATAATTAAACTTGAATCATTGAAAAAATGTAAAATTATTTATTTTTAGATGCGGTACTCAATATAATGATTTTGTTCTAAAAATATTGGTTTTAATATACCTATAATACACTTTTTATGAACATAATTAAATATAATCTAGCACTTGTTTTTAATTACCAAATGTATATGACATATTTTTTTAAAATTTAAAATATTGACTATATTCCATATTACAAATATTTTTAGAATTTTTAGGCAATCTTTTGTAAATGAAATTAAAATAGGAACCATACATTTTTCGCCAAAACGTATTTACTTTTATTTTAGAAAATAAAAATTGTTGTGTATCCTAGGTAGTAGTGATTGAATTACTAGCAATAATAAATGTAACTGAATACTATTCGTTAATTATTGGACAAAACTCAAACTTAACACTAAAGCAATTACTTTGGGATGGGGGTGTATGGGTAGGGAGTATAAGTAACAAATTAAAGGGCCGGTGCCCAGGGTGCAAAGCACTTGAAATCGGGGCATGTGGCTAGAGTGTCGTCCTACCTAAACACCGGATTGACCGAAATGAGGCTAGTTTGTGGAAATCCAGTGATGCATGGAGAACTGTAAATGGAGAACAGATTATTTAATCGTGACCTCTTCAAAAGAGAATATGATTATAGTTCATAGGGTCCATGATTAAGTTCTTGTAATTCTGTTATTGCCGCATAATGTTTCGAAACAGCGCCTCATACTAGCTTAGTTTGTATTCATATGATAACGCAAATGCACGTGTTTCAGCAGTGATTAAGTTTGAGTAATAATTACATTGTATTCGGCATCGATTCATCGGGCCATGATGATAATCAGAATTATCGCTGTAGGAAATGTATTAAATTTGTATTATTGAGTTTTTAACCATTTAAACATTAATGCATAACCTCCAAGTCTAAATAGATTTGGGGACTTTACCGAATTATTGATATAAGATTCGCCTTACATCATCACACATATTAACTGAATAAATAGTTAATTGGTCCGACTATCCGTTTAAATTACCTTGATGAGGAAAATAAGTCTTTAAAGGGAGTGCAAATTAAACAAAGTCTATACAGTGGTACCTCGAGATACGAGTGCCCTAACATACGATTTATTTGAGATACGAGCTGTCGAGCGAGCGAAGTTTTGTTTTGAAATACGAGCGACATTTGAGATACGAGGAACGGCCAGCTGCAACGCTGCACACGGCCCACCAGTTTACTGCGTCTGCGCCATATGCGTCTCGCGCATTTTCCCACGTATTCCCCCAGTGTGCTTGTTTACCTCGCTGTCGAAGAATCTTTGCTAAGTTTTTCTAGGGCTTTGCGCTTTTTGTGCATTTACATACTTTATCACATTTCTTTTTATAACCATGGGTCCGAAGAAAGTGTAACATATAGGCCTATGTATGTACACTTTATAAAATCAGTTTTGTTTGCTTTACATGATCTTTTATTATGTTTTTATACAATATTTGTCATTTATGAATACATTTTTCTTATTAAAAAACACGTAACAAAAACAATTGGGGGTAACATTTTTGAGGCTGGAACGGATTAATGACATTTCAATTAATTTCAGTGGGGAAAATTGCTTTGAGATACGAGCAAATTGACATACGAGCAAGGTTACGGAACGAATTAAACTCGTATCTCGAGGTATCACTGTATATGATTTAATGACGTGAAAACCTCTCTTGACGAAAATAGTTTTTTTGTGTTTTTGTTATCTTAACCCGTCGTTGGTAAACATGTGAGCGCTGCGCTCACTTTTCATTTCAAAGCGTTTTATATTGTCTACCACTGAACCCAATAGAGTGAGATATGTATACCTTTCACAGATTGATCATGGAATAATCTTAAATAAGTTTTTGCACTCCTTAGCTAGTAAGTGTTTCTTACGACAGTTGTTTACATGGCTCGTAACTTGACATTACCACACGCAATCTTGTTGCTAGGGGCGACGGGCGGAAAGTTACTTTACCGCCCGCAAATGCTTATTTGCGAGCAGAAATGACCAAGGCCTCCCCGCTTTATAAATAATCGGTTGCCATAAACAATAACAAATGCGAATCCCTTTCTGAAATAAGCACCATTCTTCAAGTCTGTATTTACATAATATTTTCAGGTAATATCACAATTAATATAATTAAATTGATATAAGTAACCTCGGGTTTTCAATCTGTTTCCTCGACCCGTAAACGTGCCTTTCCGCCCTTGTGTCGCAATATATTATTTTGCACTCCTTAGCTAGTAAGTGGTACTTACGAACTTTGTTTACATGGATCGTAAGTTGACATTCCCACACAGTCTTGTTGCTAAGGACGGTTGCGATGAGGTTAAATTACTTACGGTCCAAGCGCTACGTCATAATTCATTACGATACACTTCATAATACAAGCCTTTATGGGCACGGCCCCCAGGACAAATATTCGGTTCCCATAACAACAAACACATGCGAATCACTTTCTGAAATAAACATCTATTTTCAAGAATGTATTTACATAATATTTTCAGGTAATATCACAATTAATATAATTAAATTGATATAAATAATCATCGTGCAAAAAATAGCATGCAACACACGGGCATTTACGGGTCTCGAAAACTTAAAAACCCTCGGCTGCGCCTCGGGTTTTCAATCTGTTTCCTCGACCCGTAAACGTGCCTTACGGCACTTGTATCCCAATATACTATATTGAGTGTTCCGACATTTCATTGTCCTACATATTATACCAAACGGGTTCGATCCCCGATGAGGTCGTTGAAGTTTTTCAATTGGTCTGATCCTTCTGGTGGCACTATGGCCCTGGGGTCGATTCAGCCTCTCACAGAAATGAGTACCAGGAGAAATCCTGGGGGTAAAGGCGGCCGGTGCGTAAGGCTCACAACCTTACCACCTTCATGATCCGGAAGTCCAAAATCCGGGAGCCTCAACCTCCTGGAACCCTCTGTGCCTCCATGGCCTGTATAGGGAACACTTTACTTTTACATAAACCAAAATACATGGTACGTGTCAATGAAGTGAGCGCGCCGCTCATATGTCGACCATTCGCGTTACCAGAATGTTTTACTGTGTTATTATTTATGGAGTAGAAAGATAAGCTAATGTACTGTTGTTGTTCCTGCCATATTTTCCACTCATTTCAATTGATCCTCCGCAGTTCTTAGGATCAGACTCATTATTGTGTTAATTGTATGCAGTGTTAGATAGGTTCGATTACAAGATGGAACACAACCTAGAAGGTCGCAGCAGAATCCGAATTTGTGCTCAAATTTTTCCACAATAGGCTATTTAGGCAGAGACACTAGGGCATTATGGAACATCCTTCCTCCACCCTCAAATAGCCTATACGTAGGAATACTAAGAAGAGGAATATTGTCAATGAATTGCAGGGAGGAAAACAAGGAACTCAAAACGCTATTCTCTATTGCAGGCCTAATGTTTTCTAATGTAAAAATTTATGGCCTGATTATATTATTCATTAAAAGGTATTGAAAGAAATATGTTTCCAGAACCTGTAAATAGCAAAAACTAGTCAAAGTAATAGTTGAATAACAATATATAGTTGGTATAACGTCGACTAGTACTATGCGAACGCTGCGCTCACATGTCGATCCTAACGGATCCGAACGACCTCGACCAACGTGGAGTTAAATCCCTTTCTATATGAGAATGTACAGATTTTCGGACCTAATAATAATCTATATCAGTATGAACATTCCATCACCGTTTCCATCACAATTTCTATGTTAATTTATGTGTGTATGGGTATTAATGTTATTTTTTTCATTTTTGTTTCAGGTAAGTACAACAATCTTCGGATTATTTCGACTCTTCAGAGTAAGTAAATTAAATTCTTATGTCAGAAATATGCTTTCTTCAGTCTAGAGCAGTTGAGTAAAATAATAATGTTGACTAGGTTCAATTGCCCGCTAGGGATGTTATGGGTTATATATACATTCAATAATAGTTAATACACCAATTGGTGTCGAATATGTTACCACTTTATTTACATAGTTCGTGTAAAACACTTGCGTAAAGAAATAAAAAATACCTTACCTTAAGGCTCTTAACATAGAATGGGAACGAAATATTTTAATTTATATTACGTAGCGTTTCCGCATTTTGTGGTCTGTGTCATGAAAACTGACATGCTACTGTAATTACTTTCTCAGACGCCTTTCTCATCATCATCTAATTACAGCATGAGAAGCCTGATGCGTGCGAATAAGTCAGTTGTAACGTGCGTAAACGTACTGAACAACTTGTACGATGTTATTGTTTCAGGGGAAATGCGGCATATCATTAAATAAATTACTGTAACTTACTTAGGCTTGAAATATATGCATCACACTTTTTAACACTTGCAAGTGAAATGTTTCAAATAGGGCTGGTGTAAACAAATGTCAGTTAATATTTCCGTCCATGTAAGTATCTGATTAATTTTGTTCTTAATCATGAAAGCTATACGTCATACGTCATACTTGTTTAAAATCCTCACTGCCCTTGATCATTTTGCACAACCTTAATTTGTTGCCGTTATCCACTGCTCATAATTTAGAATATTTCTTTGTATTTTAGCTCTTGGCCCATCCCTTCTGAGGTATTATTACCTGTACATATACATACATCTTCAATTTACATTAAAATATTCTATCAAAATGTGAAAAGTAAATAATCAGAAATTAAAATATTGTTCCTACGAAACTACAGGAAATCTTTCTTTACCCTAGGTCAGCTCATTTTTCATTTGAACGGTGATTTATAATTTTCTGTTATAGTTGCGTAAAAAGCTGCTTGGTCCCATTAAGATTTTTAAACTTCCGGTTTAGTAATTTACAAGGAAAACTCACAACAATGTCATCAATTCATTACGTAATTGTTCTAATGAGTTCACAGCGACGGAGATTATATCTGAACATTCGCGGATCCAGGGAAATGGCTGTGGGGGCTCTGCAGCATCCGAACTATTAAATTATTATCTACTTTAATTTTTAAAAATGTAATCTAATAAGGATTAAGAGGAACCACATGGTGAGGTGAATTTTTTTGAACTTTCAACGTAATTTATTTTATCTGTATTATTATAGAAACTGTTACTATCATAAATAAAATCAGGGACAGAGAAGATACGTCAGCGAGAAATAAGATGGACTACAAGGAGCGATAGTGCTGCAGGCCGCAGTCAGCTGACCGAAGAACAAATAGGATGATTATTAAGTAGTTATGTCGTCTGCCATCGGTTGTCAGCAATGTCTGGAAATCTGAACTGTTTTGTCCAACAAATACTACTAATTATTTTACTTTTTAAAATTTCACTTTTTCCTACAAATAAAACATTAAAACTAATAATAAGCTCCCAGTAACGAGCTCAAAGAACATTGCACAGAACGCTGAAATAAAATAGCTGCTTTTTTTTGGTAGAACATAACTTGACTTTTAGTGCTGTAGACTATTTAATGTCCATTTTCAAGGGTGTATTGCCTGATTCTTGATGATGTACTGAATGAGCCAATAGGCTGTTATTAAGAAATGTATGGCAATTTTTGTATTAGATGCATTTATTTTATTTTGTATCAAACGTCTATCAACCAATTTTTCGGTGCAGAGATTCATCTGGCACAGCCCCTCCATTTAAGAAATACGGCATCCGTAACTGTCTTAGAAGCATTCTCTATCGGCTATGTATTGCGGGTTTTCTAGTCGTTGTCGGCAGGCGGTGCTCCAAAGAAAGGAATTCTGCAGCATTTTCTGTCGACTGTGTATTGCGGGTTTTCTAGTCGTTGTCGGCAGGCGGAGCTGCAAACGCAATCAAGGAATACTTAGGAGCATTCTCTGTCATCTGTGTAATGCGGGTTTTCTAGTCATTTATAGCAGGCGGTGCTGCAAACATTATCAGTCATGGAATTCTTAGAACATTGACGGGTCCGGGGGAGGGCTGTGGTCCCCTTTGGTTCTGCAGCAACCCAAATCTTAACTCTATACATTATTTTCGTTTTCAAACTGACAAGCTAATAAGCAGAGCAAGCCACATTATGCTTTAATTTTCTTATAATTATGCTTTATATTTTTAATAGATATGCTTTATTATGCCTATTTTTTGTAGTCTTATTTCTTTCATACAAAAAACTTTTGTATCTAAAATGATTTTTTGTGACAGTAAAATATGTTTGTGTTACAAAAATAATACTTAATTATACAAGAACACGTCGGCTGCGGTGGTCTAGAGGTAGCGTGCCCACCTCTAGATCCGAAGGTCGCGGGATCAAACCCAGCCGCATTCGATGGATTTTTCAGGAGGTAAGAATACTGAGCACGGAGTCCTCCGGGAGGGACTTTAAGTTGGGGCCCGGACATTAAGCTGGGGGGGGGCCGTGTCGTAGATTTACTCCAAGCCTAAATTAGAGCCTCTGGACAAAATTTCTCGGCCCTTTCACGTCCAAATAATACCTTACTTTCCGGAGGGGGTTAAGGGGCGATGGGCTTACCACCTGT
Organism: Ectobius pallidus; assembly: GCA_964059195.1. Classification (NCBI taxonomy): domain Eukaryota; kingdom Metazoa; phylum Arthropoda; class Insecta; order Blattodea; family Ectobiidae; genus Ectobius; species Ectobius pallidus. The sequence goes on along the minus strand of CAXKWD010000004.1, from coordinate 44,027,063 downwards.
CCCTCTGCTCTCTCTAGGAAAATAAACGTAACAAAATTCACATCGGGAAACACAAACCTCCACTTGGAGGCCCTTCGCCCCAACATGGGGGCATAGGATTCGAGAGAAACAAGAACACGCTACAATAAGAGAATAATGCTAAAGAACGAAAACACAGTAATCAGTGTCGCTCTCAGTCCCTGTACTATACTCTAGAGCTTGATTAATTGCAAGTTTTGGTGAATGCTTTGACCATTTCTTTAGGAGTGGAGAAAATTGGACTGTCACGTTATTTCATTTACTATGTCAGTCATAGTCAGGGTTAGAATTTTTAAGTAAGCATTTTTTTAGCAAATTAAAGCCCCTGTTAAAGAAACCACGATCTGAAACGTCTTTAGTTAAGAATAGAGCCAATTTTCCAGCACCTTTTTGTCCCATTTTAGGGCCTTTGTCCCTTTCTTCCTCCACCGTTCTTCATCGTTATTTGTATTTTGCTACAGCTTTTTAATAATCATCTTCTGAAGCACATTGATCGCTTATAGGTTATGACTTTTGAGTTTCATTGGTTTCGTTCCAATATATGTGACCTTAATGAATTTTTCATCAGCTTACATAAAAATGGGAGAAGTAAACCTGCCTGTTTTCAGCCAACGCGATACTGAAGCCAATCCTACAATGAAAAATAATGAATACTTTAAATATTCTATTTTCATTTTAAGTCCCATTAAATTTATTCAATAGCCTGCTGTTTGTGAAATTAAGTTTTTTACATAACGGGTTTTAGTAGTACCTTTTTCTTCACTATTTTGCTATATTTTAGCTCCTTTTTCCATACGAAATTGTACCTAAAAATGTTAACCCTGGTCATAGTGGTCACTCTTACCACAGTGGAGTTTTTGGAGTGGAGGAAATCGCCAAAATTTGCCACCCTCGCGATTTGAACCCTAAAATCAGGCATCGTGATCAGTCTTACCCTAGGGTCAGCAAAAGCACTTTGGAGTTGAGGAAATCGTCACCATTGGCCAGTCTCGAAATCTGAACTCTAATATCAGTCATCGTGATCAATTTTACCATAATATCCACGAAGGCACCATGTATTACGAGCTAATGAATTTGAATGAACACTCACGGTAGTTCCCGGTTTCTTCAGGGAAGTGTGTGGATGAGGATGGCACATCGGTGGAGGATGGGATGACACCGTCCGGTCTGAAATAACAAAATTATAATAAGAAAAATGTGAAACCTGAATTTGATATATTATAGCAGGTCCTTCAGCAGAAAAATTTTTTAACATTCATGTAGAGCTGCCTCAGACTCATGCATTGCGGGGTAGGAGTTAATTTTTTTTAGAATAGATGGGTTAATTTTAGCTATAGCTACTCTTGAAACAATTTCTACGAAATAGTCTTGTCAAAACTACCTATAGTCCGTCCAATCTAAGAACCAAACCTAAAATAACAAAGATCAATATGCCTGTCTCAATCTCAGGTAATACGAGTAATGTGCTAAAGTAATACAAAATTACTGATTTTTGTTTATTTTAGATTTAGTTCTTAGAGCGGATGGACTTAAGCGATATTTTAGGTCTTAATTGAAGCATTTAAAAAATAAACGAAAACTAAATTTTTTTTCGTTTAAACTAGTATCGGCGAAAAGCTGTTAGTAAGTTCTCGTCTTCTGCGATAGATGGCGTGCAAAAAATATTGCAGGCATCAGGGCTTCTCTCAGGCGTTTTAACCTCAAAGCAACACAAATTAAAGCACACGAAATGGACATAATTTAGTGTAATATTAAAATTCACATTAACAGATTTTATTTTATTTTAATACAGGTTGTTTAATGTGCAGTTTAATTGGCGCTTTCAATGCATGAAGATTGTTCGTGTTCGATATTAATCGATAGTTGAATAACACTGTTATAATGAAATTTTGTATCGTAATGGATATCATTACGTTACATATAAGCATAAGAATATTATAGTGTGGTCGAACAAAAAATAAATTGCGATATAAGTTATAACGTGTAAAATAAAAATAAGAACTTTATAGAAACAAAAACACAGTACAATTTTTCAACAACCCTCGCAATTATTACAAAACAACAAACAAGTCTGGGTCATATTTCCGCTTCGGAGTTTCAAGTCCTATACAAACATTTGCAGCATGCGGACTACATGCAGTTTAAAATTCCCTGAACGTATTCGTTTGCTTTGTTTTCTAGAGTAGTTCATTAAACTGAAAGAGAATAATTATAAATTATGAGCATATACAAGTAGATATTTTCACCGATTAATGTCCTCGTTGTTCGTAACCTGTAATCGATTAATTACGAAAATATCAGAGTGATGAAGTGATCGCTATCATGAACTAGTGATATCACAACTGATTGAAAACCATTACAACTCAATTGTATGTTATACGAATTTGTTAGTGCTTGCTTTGCATTGTATTGTTGTTATCTGTAGACTGGACATGGCATGATTGATGAATTATGATTAATTGAAGCTCAAAATTCAGAATGTTTATATCTTTTAATTTGTTACAATTATACTAAACTGTGGATGTGTCTCAGACAGTATTTAACGAAATTATCTTTTCAAATGAAGAACATTTCAAATTAATGTTTAAAAACCCCGGTAGGCACATGTTTTCATAGCAGCGGGGGGGGGGGGGTTACAGATGTAATCCTGATTAAAGTAAGATATAATAAATTCTCCATGTGCATTATTTTTGTTGGGTGATTAAAGTTTCCAAATGGAAAATAATTTTAGCAAACATCTCTTATATATATAAAAGGCTTTGTCCTGACTGACAGGAATCAACGTACAGCCTAAACTATAACAGGTAGATACTTGGAATTTTGATAGTACCTTCGTTTCATAATGTAGATGCTCACTAAAAAGGGATTTTGAAAAATTCTGATTCTAAATGCCAAAAATTAAATGTTTTTAAAATACTTAAGCCCTTTTTACATAGAATTATCGAAACAAATTCACAGAACATATTGTTGCCAATGGTATAGGTGGGTTTGGATTAAATGAAATGGATGTTTGACAAATTAGAGAAGGTATCATTATAATTCATATTATCTATATTAATAAAAGGAATTGTCCTCGATGTCCAGCGAAATCTACTGAACGCAGAGATCTGAAATTTTAAACATAGGTGGGCTGAAGGGTCGGAAAATGCACCTCGAAGACGGAATTTTAATTTCAGTTTGCGTTCGTGAGTTATGAGTGAAAAACGGGCAAAAAACATGCATTTTTTGCGTTTTCAAAACATAAGTTTTCAGTTATACATTTCAATGTCAAATCAATTACAGTTGGCTTTGGCTGATTTTGTCATACCTTGAAAATAAAACTTTCGCGATCGCTTGAATGTTGTAAGCCCTAAATATGGTCAAACGTTGTTTTATTTGGACGAATATCACTATACAGAGGTTTTCTGGGCCAAGAAACTTGAATCTGAGGTCGCTTTTACCAGACGATGCTGTCTAATCGTGGTATGTAGTCCACGTGATTTAGGAGTTAATAAATATAATGATTGGAATAGAAGACTTACTTGTAACCTCTCTCTCTGGACCCTCAGGATGCTGTAGCTCTGTTGTCGTGATGTGATGCCGTGATGTTCCAATCCCGGCTCGTACCTGTTTGTTCTATTGCCCGACTTAATTTTCTCTTATCTCAGGGACAGCACGTTATAAGGAAAGCGTTCAATGTAAAGTCGTTATAATTGGGTAAGAGCGAAATTTATTTAAAATGCAACCTTCTACTCACAATTACAATATAATTACAATCTCCAGAATATTAAATTTACTCTCTTAAGCAAGGTGCTACATCAATACGCGGCTTCTTGTTAATTGATAGTTTACTCAGATTCTACTGGTATATTACAATGATTGCTCTCCCCGGACTTTAACTTTGACTAAGTACCCAGCGACCCTCGACTGGACTTATAAATTCCGAGACTACTACCGGGATGTGGCCTACTGGCCTACAAAAACCACGCGACCGAAACCTCTGGAGCTCTCGGCTCTTCTCTCTGTCTCAAAAATCATCACCTCCCAAGAAGCTTCGTACTGACGTCAGACACACAAATTAGTCCCTCATTCTTATTGGTTATTATATGTTAGTATTATTCCGCTAGTGCGGAAGAATATCGGAAGCCAACACAGATCTCTGAAGGTTTCCAATTCTCGGAACCTTAAACACCCTATTGTTCCTCTAGTGTCGGAGCAGAGCTGGTTTATCCCCATCACACAATAAAATCGCTCCTTATCTGATGTTCTTTTGTCTACGTTAAAATTCTAGCACAATACCAATACACAGAATTTGCTCAAGTGATTGACAGCCTGCCTTTGTCTCCTCAGACTGTGTTATTTTTACAGTTACTTGCGCTTGCTTTTATTCTAACGTATTAATTTTCCCATTTCTTATAACAAAATTGATTCTAGTTCTCAAACTCTTAATAATTCTGGTTTATACTTATCTTTCCCAATGTTTAATTAATTTCTGTATAATATTAATAAAATGAAATGTTTTAATTAATTATTGTAGAACGTTATGGAATATGTCTAAAGGCATATTCCGCCTCAAATGCCTACCTGCGGGAGAGAGATTGCTTGTTTACAAGAATATCTCTATCGTAGGTATGCCCACGAATTAACAATGCCTCCACAAAAACTTTAACGTGACATCTCCTTCTTATACATCACTCAAATAAAATCGTAAAGTATAGTATACTAATTAAACTTCTTAAATCATTAATTTAAACTTCCCCTATTTGTTGTGTTGTAGCTTTAACACTGATTTTCCCTGCAACTGATTGTAGGCCTTTGCATTTTCATCTGGCTCTGCCCTTATGCTAACATCTTATTACTAGTTATACCCTCTTATTACTATTTATACAAAATATATACAAGTTGGAACATTGTTCACCCAATGCCCTGTTCACCTTTCTTTCCATTCCGTATGTAGGCCTATTTTGCCTTTCTAGGCCTACCACCTCAAATGCCATTCTTGTCACATCCGGGAATTTATTTACACTGATATATACAACTGCACGTACACATAACAGCAAAGGTTCGATGAGTCTGCTTTAAACTGATGGTCGTGGAATAAAAAAAAACAAAACACAACATAGAAAAAATGGACTTCGCAAAAACACGACACACGCATAACACTGCAACATTTTTAATGATGTCGCTAACAAGGTTCATTCAGTCAGCTTGAATTAGCGCACCACTCGACTTATACCACAAGCACGCCACCAACACTATTTCTTTATCTATGACAAGAGAAAGGTTCGTTGAGTCTAAGCTTTAACTCTGTCACAGATCGGACGTCATCTCACTGTTGCTTTTACACATTAACATATGACTCTGAAATTCTGTATACTAGTGGTTACTTAAACTATTGCTTAACTATTGTACAGTCCTAACGTAGGTTATTCCTGTTCATGGTGTGAATTTACTGGGTGGGTGATTCTTTATATGGTTTGAGTAGTTGTTTATGGTATCTGCCAAAGATTTTACCTGATTTTACGTCTTGAATTTCATAAGTGTGGTCCCCGAATTTCTGAGTTATAAACCCTGGTCCCTTGAATAGAAGCTCGAGACGAGAATAACGTCCCCTTAATAGTGAAGACAGCTTAGTGTCCCTAATCAGTACCTTATCATTGATTTGAGGCGACCATTTATGCTTGTAGCGCTTGGCCTTCTCCTTGCGTTTGGCTGCACGTGTTTTGATACGCTCGAATGCGCGTTTGCACCTCTCAACATAGAACTCTGGGTACCCTAAGATCTCTCTTGCCTCGTCAGTCAGTCTACCTATTATGTCTGAGTCGTAATCTACAATTTAGTGTATTTCAGTCTGTCAAAAAAAAATCGTCATAAATGTCCTGAAATTATATGTATTTTTTTTTCTTTATTTTCTTTATTTATTCTCTTTTTATTTTTATTTTTTTTCAATTTATTTATGCAGCTCATGGGGTGTGCTAATACTCTCTCATAAATCTCCCCTTAATAATGACTTCCCTTTAAATCGTGACATAATTCCACCTTATCGCGTAATATCTCTAACATCTCTGTACTTAACTCCCTGGCACGCGACACCGGCTCGAACGGGATCTTGGCCTAGATTCTTTCCTAGAATCGCCGTGAATATGTCTCAATGACACTATGTGGAGATTACACGCGTCACAGTCCAGTGACCCCTGTGTACAAATATGACCTAATTCAGGCTCAGCACTGTCATATGCACTGACCTCGACCAATTCTTGATCCCCTATACAAATGTGTTCCACAAAAAATAACTCGCCATCCATATCTTTTTCTATCTCCAATCTTTTATCTGCAACCCCTGTGTCATTGTAATCTATAAATGGGACTTTTATTTCAACATTATTAACCACTGCAAATAAAGCCTGTCGCTTGAAATCTATTGCTGCGTTCCATTCTAAAAAAGCATCTGATCCTAGGATAACATCTGTAGTTAATCCATTAATTACAAGGAACATTATTTCTACCTCAAATCTCCCCATTTTAACTAACAGTAAACATTGTTTTTTCACTCTCTCGCGTCGCTTGCCTACAGCGACTGAAAAAAATACTGCACATACTGGTAGTGACAAAATTCTAATTCCCATTTGTTCCAACCTATAATAAAAATCTAAACTGCACACACTTGAGCTTGAGCCGCTGTCTATTAATATATCACATTGCAAGCCATATATATCTGCCTTAATTCTAGGTGGTTCAGCTATTACATCACGTCCAGTCTGTGTCAAAGGAATTTTCGTAGTGTCAGTAATGTCCCTAACGTCTTTCTGAGCTGTCATATAGTTGGTAGACCCATTTCTGTCAGTAGTATTCATACGACTGAGGCAATCGAGAATCTCAGGGTCCACAAGAATCTCGCGACTTAGTTTTCCGACGGCTGGTTTCCGCCGTTGCCTTGTGGCGAAGCCGACCTACTCCTATCATTATTCGGCTGAAAACTCCGGGCTTCCGGATTCATATTTCCGCCTCTAGTATCGTTATCAGACCTACCTGTCGCCTGATTGTTGCAATTATTATTGTTATTTCGCCAGTTACATTGTCTATTGTATGGCCTCCTATAGAAATTGGCTCTCCAATACCCGTTTCTATATCCCCTATTTCGCAACCAGTGCGGAGCATTTCTGTTATAGTTATTTCTATAGCCCTGATTGTTCCCATTGTTACTGTTACTAGGCCTATTATCGACCGTGAACATGTTAATTTGCCTATTGTTATTATTATTTCCCCTTTGGAAATTAGGCCTATTCTGAAATCCCCTGTTATTCTGTCCGTTCTGTCCCCTGTTATACTGGAAACTGTTCTGGTAGTTATTTTGGCCTGATCTGCCCCCATTATTGCCCTGATAGGCCTGATTATTTTGGCTGGAGTGAGGCGCAGCCGGTGCCTCCTGCCCACGAGATACATAATTAGGCCTAAAACCTTGTGAATTATTGTTCTGTTTGTTGCTACTATTCCCTACATGAAAGCTATTATTTTTGCCCCCATCCTGAGTGTAAGGTGAAGTTGCCGTAGCCTCAAATTTCGTAAGCAAGTCTACCATTTCCCCAAAATCCTTAGGCCTAGCCACTATCAAATTGTTTCTGATATGGTCCTCATAATGGCTTGCAGCGATACTCAAGACCTCGGAATCTTTAAGAGGAGGGTCTAACATTCTCCCTTTCTGAGCTATGCGTAAAAAATGATCAATCATCGTCACGCCCCCTTGTGGGTTATATTTCCCCGTAGTAAGTTCGCTTCGAATTTTGTTTTTCTCGTTGTCATTCCAGTAGCGATGCATGAAAAATTTCTTAAATGTGTCATAATCTACCTGTTCCCCTAGTGTTAATTTTAGCCACTGAGATGACCTACCCTTCAAGCTTTTCTTCACCATTAACATTTTAAGTTCTGGAGGAATTGACTTTAATTTAAAATAATTATCCAGTTCAGTAAGATAGTACTGAGGATTCATATTTTCGTCCTCATTGAAAATTGGAAATGGGATCTCGTTTAACAAGTGAACAGGAATGCCCTGTACAGTTGCATTCACATTTTGAGTAATACCATTACTGCTAACATTATTACTATCATGCGTAGCGATACTGCTATGCCGGACTGGAGTTGACATTCTTTCAAGTTCAATAGCATTTTCAGTTACAACCATGGTACTTGTAGAAGCTAAATTTACATTATTAACTCTATTCTCCTCCGGGATAACATTATCACTGCTCGAAGTGCCACTCATGCTGTTCTGGCAAATCGTTTCTATCTGTCTGTCATTTTGTTCCAGTTCCCTAATTTTATTTTGAACTAAGTCCATTTGTGAAGTTAAATTATCAACCCTGTCATTCACTGATTTACTGGAAGTCTCTACCACTAATTTAACCTGATTCAAAGTTGCTTCTAAGCTACTCTTAACTGCGGTATTTTGTTCAGTTAAAGTATTCTGTATTTTCTCTTGTTCCCGCCTAAGCTCGGTTTGAACATTACTTGTGATTTCAGTAAATTTATTATTAACTTCAGTCTGCAGTCCCCTTACACTATCTTCAAAATGATTTACTTTCTCCTGCATGTGCTTAAAACCTTCTTCCATTTTCTGTTCTAAGGTCCCTATAGAATTTAATTTGTTATGTACATTTTGCACTTTCTGTTCTAGGGTCCCTATAGAATTTAGTTTATCATTTACAGATTTTAATTCTCCCTGCAAGTTTTCTTTCATCCTCTGTTCTAAGTCCCCCACAGAATTCAATTTACTATTTACAGATTTAAATTCTTCCTGAAAATTTTCTTTCATTTCCCCTACTGATTTTAATTTATCATTTACATTCTTCAATTCCTGTTCTACATTTCCCATAGAATTTAATTTATCCTCTACTGTATGAAATTTATTGTTTATCTGTGACATGAAACTGTGGAGTAGGGATTTTATATCCCCCGTGTCATTTTGAACTGCCTGGCTTGTACTAGGCCTAATTTCGTCTACTTCCATAGCTGTATCTGGCTGATTTTCGTCCTGAATTTCAGTACCCTGGACATTTATTTGGTCGGAAGGACCCTCCAATAACACATCCTCATTACTATTTACAGTTGTTGGTTCTACATCGCCCTGTACCTCCATTTCCTGGTTCTCCATACTGTCTCCTATAACTTTATGCCTTAGTTTCATTGGACGTAATTATGCTTATTCTCCTTCTACACAAAAATATACCCTGCTATGCTAACACATCTAGCTATAGTATACATGTAAAAAAATACCCTCAAGGAAACAAAATATATATACACAAATATGAAATGTTTGTACTTTACAATTTTGGTGTGATGCTCGATGAGTTGCTGGTCCGTGTGGCGGTGACTGAAGTCCCGCTCGCCGCTGTCTGCTGCCGTCGATCCTCGGTAGTGAAGCCTCGTTGCCTCCCGTGCTGAATTTTCATTAATGTCCTATGCCATTAATGCTCGACACCCTCAAACGTTGGAAGCGCCATTTGGAATAGAAGACTTACTTGTAACCTCTCTCTCTGGACCCTCAGGATGCTGTAGCTCTGTTGTCGTGATGTGATGCCGTGATGTTCCAATCCCGGCTCGTACCTGTTTGTTCTATTGCCCGACTTAATTTTCTCTTATCTCAGGGACAGCACGTTATAAGGAAAGCGTTCAATGTAAAGTCGTTATAATTGGGTAAGAGCGAAATTTATTTAAAATGCAACCTTCTACTCACAATTACAATATAATTACAATCTCCAGAATATTAAATTTACTCTCTTAAGCAAGGTGCTACATCAATACGCGGCTTCTTGTTAATTGATAGTTTACTCAGATTCTACTGGTATATTACAATGATTGCTCTCCCCGGACTTTAACTTTGACTAAGTACCCAGCGACCCTCGACTGGACTTGTAAATTCCGAGACTACTACCGGGATGTGGCCTACTGGCCTACAAAAACCACGCGACCGAAACCTCTGGAGCTCTCGGCTCTTCTCTCTGTCTCAAAAATCATCACCTCCCAAGAAGCTTCGTACTGACGTCAGACACACAAATTAGTCCCTCATTCTTATTGGTTATTATATGTTAGTATTATTCCGCTAGTGCGGAAGAATATCGGAAGCCAACACAGATCTCTGAAGGTTTCCAATTCTCGGAACCTTAAACACCCTATTGTTCCTCTAGTGTCGGAGCAGAGCTGGTTTATCCCCATCACACAATAAAATCGCTCCTTATCTGATGTTCTTTTGTCTACGTTAAAATTCTAGCACAATACCAATACACAGAATTTGCTCAAGTGATTGACAGCCTGCCTTTGTCTCCTCAGACTGTGTTATTTTTACAGTTACTTGCGCTTGCTTTTATTCTAACGTATTAATTTTCCCATTTCTTATAACAAAATTGATTCTAGTTCTCAAACTCTTAATAATTCTGGTTTATACTTATCTTTCCCAATGTTTAATTAATTTCTGTATAATATTAATAAAATGAAATGTTTTAATTAATTATTGTAGAACGTTATGGAATATGTCTAAAGGCATATTCCGCCTCATGATTTTACTATTATGCTCTTAATTTTTAATTTTTGAAATAATTATCGCGGGCGAAGCCGCGGGCACATGCTAGTAATTATATACATTGCTACTTGAAGTTCTAGTCTTATAATGTTAGAGAGAAAATTGCGGTAGAAGGAAGTTTTCTTTGGATTATAAAGAAGAAATAAAATAATGAAAGTAACAATAATACTATGTTATTTGTCTTGCCTGCGACACAATAATTTTCATGGAAAAGAACATAGTGTTCCTTTATAACGTTTGGATACGAAACGACTAATATATGAACCTACAATTCCATACTACCTGGAAAAGAACCCCCTGAAAGAAATACAAATATACAGCACCTTAATAGGAGCTCGAGGCACAATTCCAAGCCATATAGTTACCATCTGGAAATAACTCCAACTAGACCTGCAGAAGCTGAAGAAACTAGTTCTAACTTTGAAGGGATCACGGTACATTTATAGAATCCACTGTTATAATTTGGCGTAATGCTTTATGATTCTGGTGATTTCTGCTATAGGCCTATATGTTAATGTTTATGAAATTCAGAACTCTGTTGATCTATGTTTGTAAGATTTTAACAATTATTTTATAGATAAGATATGATGTATGTTATACTTTGCCTCTAGGCAGCCTACAATTGTAGGAAGTGTTGAAAATAAAAATAAATTATTATATATCGGTACATACGTTCTTAAATCAGTGTTCTTGGCACTGAATTTTGAAATTTTGTGTAACACTGTTGCATTTTAACTGTAGCCCTAACATACGTTTTTACAATGTCTCTTATTCTTGGAGATTTAATAAATACATAAATATGGGTCTTTCATATTGTTAAGACCATCTTACTGTACTATAAAGCAGGCATGTTTCATTTTCATTTCGGCCTCGCCGTCTTGAAGACTGACGTCATATCGTGTGAGAGTACTTACTACTCATTCACAGTGCGGAGTGATTAGGGGGAGACTTGTAGAAATCTCGACAGAGACTTGAAAGTGTAATTTCGCGAAAGCGGCCAGATTAACGACTATGAGCGCTCTGATTAAAGATCCCATGCTCATATAAACATGACTCCCCCGCAGTCTCATTCAGTAATGATCATTCCCCTCCACAAACACGCATTTCCCTCCTCCACCACAATATTTACCTCTTTCAACTCCCGGCTCATACGCGATCTCTTCACTTACCTGGAGGCGAACTCGCCCAAGCGTTCCCTCATAAACCATGCCTGTTCCTTGTGATAAGACGAGGAGGTACTTCAATATCGCATTATTCTGCTGTTTCCAGTCAAGGGGATAGAGTTCTCAACGGTGACGTTCTGCTGTATTTCACTTCAAATTGTAGTAATTCCTTGCTTTATTTAACGCAGGTTTACATAGAGTGAGGAAAATGAGTTTCTATAATTTAAATAATATTACGGTGAAATAAGATATCATGCAGGCAGTTGTAGGTGGATACTAGTCGTGCAATAGCTTTTTAAGAGCCTAAAAATATAATTATTTTTTGTTCAAACATACCATTATGCGCTTATTATATGTGGCGTGACACTATCATATACAGATATACGATACAGATTTTCATTATAACACTGGTATGATATCTATTATTATTATTGTTACGAGTATTATTATTATTATTATTATTATTATTATCATCATCATTGTCATCATTATTATTATCATCATCATTTACACGTAACGATCTTGAAACCTTGAGAGTAACAAATGAAACTGCGTAATAAGCAACGTGCATGTCATACGTAGAAATAGAGGAGAACTACTAAGAGCTGTTGTTTGCTTCATCATTTACGAGCAATTCTAAAACTCCAAAACTTAAACAATTAATTATGGTTGAACAAAAACAGCAACCTGTATGCAACCTGTATGCAACCTGTCTATAATGGTAAATAATTAATACACTCGTATGAAAATAATGAGACTAGCTTTTCTCATTTCATGAAAACGTACTCGTGTCTTAATAAACGCCAAACGCCATGATAGACTCGTTACATAATATACTATTTTAGGCTCCATTATAAAAATTAGGTAATTATAGGTTATAACTTGCGAGTGAAGTTTCCTTGTCTTATAGATTTTAAGTATAGGCTAGTTTACACGATGACACTAGGTTTCGTAAGCACTTTCATGAAAATGATTTCGTGAAACTAATTACACACATTTTCTTTCCAACGCAACCACACATTTCATGTTATTTCTGAAATTCAAGTTATTAAAATCCCATATAAATGTTTGAAACACGTATGAATACAGGCATTTCACAATTTCCTCACTTCCCCATTTCATTTTACGAAACGCGAACAAGCTAAATAAGCGTAAAATATCAACATTACTATTATAGTTTCGTGAAAAGTTGGAATCAGCCGAAACTGCGTAGTTTCGTAACTCATTGTCGCCAGTACTTCTTGCGCTTGCGCATTCAAGTAAAAAACAGTTGCGAAACTTACTTACGAAACCTAATTTCGTCGTGTAAAATAGCCTTAAGGGTAGTTTACACGACGAAATTGGGTTTCGTAAGTAAGTTTCGCAACTGTTTTTTGCTTGAATACGCAAGCGCAAGATGTACTGGCGACAATGAGTTACGAAACTACGCAGTTTCGGCTGATTCCAACTTTTCACGAAACTATAATAGTAATGTTGATATTTTACGCTTATTTAGCTTGTTCGCGTTTCGTAAAATGAAATGGGGAAGTGAGGAAATTGTGAAATGCCTGTATTCATACGTGTTTCAAACATTTATATGGGATTTTAATAACTTCAGAAATAACATGAAATGTGTGGTTGCATTGGAAAGAAAATGTGTGTAATTAGTTTCACGAAATCACTTTCATGAAAGTGGTTACGAAACCTAGTGTCATCGTGTAAACTAGCCTTTATGTTATTCATTATTCTTAAAAGTGATGTTTTATGAAAAATATAATGCAATCGTTTTGAACGTAAGAATCCGGGCCTTACTTTTAGTATTGCTTTTAATAATTTCAAACTGTACAGAAACCTTAGAGCAGTATTATATTACCTCCGATAAGAAATATGATGTTGTACACTCACACTTCCTTTAGCAATTCACACTGTGATATAGAATAAGAGCCACTATTGCAGAAGTGAGTACTCAGTTGTTTCAACGGCATGGCAGACTTGCCTGAGTTTGTACAACGGTGGCTGACTTATAACTACCCTTTTAGGGGATTTTTGTGATGTACGTATCTAGTAACAATTTTAACACTTAAACCAGATGAAAAAATTGCTAAAATTAAATTTTGTTAATGTAATCTGATTCTCTCCTCTCTGCACATGGAGAATGATATTCACATCGCCTCGACGGCTCTTGAGTAGGAAATTGAAGTATTCGTTGGAAATGAGAGGGTGAAGGAATTTAATCCCTTGAACATACCATAATTCAGTGATAGGAAACCCGCGAATTATAGTCCATCCTGAGAAATACAGGTCACCTGTATCACCAAGGCTAACTTTCTTAATATGAAATGTATACCAAATTTAGATAAAGATTTTTACCTCCGCATTACATTTTCAGAAAGTATCTAACACAAATACGACAATGTTTTTTATATGCACGACTATCCTTTCTTGAACTGTGCTATATTACTAGGTCAACACATCAAATATAACTTAACACTCATAAGCTTACCAAGAGTAAAGTATTTCCCTGAAGAGTCTAAGAATCTAACAAGCTTCCCGAGGATGTACAAAAATAAAAGTACAAAGTGCGTCATCCCTTGCCACTTAGCGCAGATGAGTTTATAGTTTTAAATTTTATGAACAGCTGATGGTTCATTATATTAATTTGTTGCTCGTGTCTTTATATGTTTCATTATATATAGGCCGACTGATATTTCATTTCTAATAATATGTTTAATGTGTGTGTTTAATTTGTGTTAATTTGTTTTATTTGTATATACCATGTTTCATTTGTCTATGCACAAAGTTGTAAAACTAGATTAAGTAACGGACTCAGCCATTGTGTATACTTTGTGTGCCGGTACTTTAAAAACGTTGAATAAAATACAATATGTTACAATACGACCAAAGACACACACAAACACAACTTCTACCTATAGCCAAGAATACGTGTGTGGTGTGGTTCGGGTAGAAAAGGAAAACTACATAACTGAATTCACAAGATATAAACATTTTAAACTTGGGTTGGTGGGATTCGTAACCTGACGGTATTAACATGTACCGTTATAAAGTATGTGCCCTTTTATTTTAAACCATTAATTTTGTATACGTATATTGAGCGCGTCCATAAAATAAGTTTCCCTGGAGCCGTTCCAGAAATTTAAATAAAAATTTCAAGGAAATATCTATTGCATACTTATTGCATATTTATTTATTGCAAATATTTATTGCATATTTATTGCAACTCAATGAAAAGAAGGAAACGTGATCTCACATACTGCGCTTACCTACAACAGGGGTTAAATAATTATTAATCGGACCTAAAATAATATTAAATTTATTGATGGTTTATTAGAATAATTTAATTTGTTGCATAACTTTAATTTTAAAATAATTAAGATTATTATAAAACTAATTTATAGAATTGGAACGCACGGGGCCGGTTACCTGCTTGTTAGATTGCGTGCATTACCTTGATAACGGGAAGCAGAGCAACCAATCGAAGTGTTTGCGAATCATTGTTGACGAAGATGGGGCAATTAGTGTTAGAGCTGTCCCGGGTAATTTCAATCAGGTTGCCAACGTTACTGAAATGTCACCGTCACTAGTGGCTGTTTGGGTATTCACTAGCGAAAATAGTGCTAAAGAAATTCCATACAATTACCCCAATTACTACATAATATTAATACATGTCAAAGAGCTGTTTTTCCATACTGAGAATTTTGACGGACTTGACGAATTATCTTAACTTATTCTGAAGCTTCTGACCTATTTAGGGTTACCACATTTTTTTAATTTAAAATTTCAGCCAATCATTTTTGAACTTCTCGACATAATACCACGTCGATAGCTTTTTTCTGGTGCTATCGCGTACGTAGCATGTGATTTATCACTACCCTATCATTTGTTTCTCTGTATTACGTATTAAAACTGGCTATTGCGGTAGGCGTAATTGTATTGATTTAGCCTGAACAGCTAAACAAGTCGCATTGAATCAAACACATGGCGGGCACGGTACACATATATGTAATTCTTTCTATTTCTTTATTTTTTCTTCTAATGATTTATTTCATACTATTCGCGAAATAACTTAGTAGTCAAAACTACGATGATATTCCCTAAAAAATTAACTCGCAACTACGTTAATAAAATTCCTTCCATATCATGTAGTAATTCTGATAATTTTTTTTTTTTGTAAGTGTTTATAATTTTATCACGTTGTTTTGTTTTCGCTTTTCGATTCTGTATTTTATAGGGAAAAGATTTGGTGTTCCCTTAAAGAACGTTTCAGTTAAGTTCAATACTGAAGTACTAGATCTACCTTTAAAAGCATTTCTGACTCCTGTAATTAACAAAAGAGGTGACAAAAATAGGGGAGAAAGACTGTGTGGTAATATCCTGTAAACTGCGCATTGACTGGATAGCTTCTTTGGCAAAAAGTCTTCTTTCTGAGATAGTCATTTACATATCTTCGATACAGTTTACACTGTATCCCCTTGCTGTTGAAAGTAAATTCAATGGAATACTAACAGTTGAGAATGTTTACCGTTTACTTCACAGGTTCCTTAATGATTCCTTGTGAGACGAAATAACATTTCTAATGAAGGTCAAAGAGATTAGTATGCAAGAGCTATCTTCTCGGCTCTTCTTTGAAATAGAGAAGTTACTTAGCTAGAAAGAAGAAAACAGAAAGGAGAGAAGTGACGTCGAGACGAATGAGTTCAGTAGAAGTGCAAGGAAAAAAGGTAAGTTTGGGGGCGTTTCGTGACAAGTAGCTTTGGAACAAAAATAAAAAAGGGGAGACCGCGACAAAGAAGAAAGACGGAGACCGAGGAGACGTGAACGTTGGTGAGAAAGGAAACAAAAGAAACGAAAAAAAAGTTTAGAGTACCGAGTGCGAATCACGTATAAAAGAGAGTGTAGAGTGCAAGTACATGGGGCCCGAATGAGAGAGCGAAGGAGAAAGAGTAGGGGTGAAGCAAACGTAATCTGGTTGTCCGGTTGGGTTTATTTGGCAATTCAGTTGACGACATGCGTACAATGGGTAACACAGTGAGGTATAGCTTCTACCCCTGGTAGTTGCAACAGTGGTACGTGAGAAGACTGCCAAAGTCACAGCTCCAACGATTCATTGCTGGACGCCCACAAGGGAAAATACAACACTCCGCCAAACCTGCCTGCTCTGACGAATGGGTCACATGTTCACCAAACAGAATGAATCAAATGAATCGCATGCTGTCTTCATTAGTCAAAGTCTATTCTGGATGTACAAAGTACACTTTACACTGAAGACCAAATAAGTTGAATTAGAACGGTAACATCATCTAGCTGTAATGAGACATAAAGAATTTTTGCACGCCTACTTTTATTGCTCCATTCAGCATCTACAAATATGAGTGCCCACATTTTGTATGAATTAATCAATTAATTTAAACTCAAGCTATACTGGAAAATAATATCAGTTCTCTTTCGCTTAGAATAAAAAATAAAAAAAACTTCTTCGTAATTTCGTATGTAGCGGAATTCATACTATCTTTGTAGGCAACAAACTGTTTAGAAAAAAATGACAGTATGAAAACCGATGAACATAGATTCTACATTTGCTGAAAATATTAAATAATCTATTCTTACAGAAATGTATTTATAATATCTCTACAAGTTAAAGAATGGGCAAATGAAGAACTAATCTGGACAAACCTTTCGCTATGATACGGAATTGCAGACTTGGAATGAATAAGGGAGATAATTAATGTTTTGATCGATACTATTATCATTATGTTGTGTTCGCTTACGATTGTGCATGGTCAAAAACCATCTAGTTAATGGACACAATTTGTATTGCCGAAGTAGTTATTTATGTTACAAGGATGATTCGAAAAGTAACGCACAATATTTTTTTTTTACAGAAAGTTTACTAGGTATAATTACAAACAAATGCACACATGAAGGGACATCTTTTGTATATTTTTCTATATAGTTGCCAAGTTTCTCAGAACATTTATCCCATTGTGATACCAGCTTCAAAATACCCTGTTCATAGAAGTCCCTTCGGTTGGATTATAGCCATCTGCGGACTGCTGTTTTCACTTCTGCATCTGACGCAAAGCGTTTGCCGGTCAGGAATTTCTTCTTTTTAAAGTAATGAATTGCTAAAAGTATTTTAATGGATCACAGTGCGTTATGTATGAATTTTCAATTAAAACACAAGTATTTTATTACTAAAGAAGTAAGTAAATTGATACCACATGGACACCCTTAGCGAAAACACAATTCTGAACTGGCATGCCCACCATATTGCCCCTAGAAAATATGTGCAATTTAAAAAAAAATAATAATTCTTTATTGCTACTAGACAAACTGCTATGGTGGTTACAACAAACCTAAATTAAATTGAACTATGAAAACTTGGTGGAGATTCTACATAAAAACGATTGTCTGTTGTCTGAAAGTAACGATTTGTGCATGGAAAAGCTCCTCTCTACCTCCACTGAAACATGAACTAAAATGCCGAAAATGACATAATAATGCCAAAAATTGCCTAAGACTGCCAACAAAATTACCTGTGTCTTGAAAATGACGAAAAATGCAAGATAAAACAAAAAATGCAAAAAGAAAGTGCCCTTATTTAAGCAATTATTTAAAAATATATATATATATGAGCCATCTTTTAACCTTCATATAAACAAGAAGCAAAATCATCCTTCTCATTAGCACTAATAGAAGATATTCATGACAGAAGTCATCATTAACATCGGATGCTGCAAAAGTTAAACTCTAATTACTACGAACTTGGAAAAAAAGGCTCAGTCTGCATCTATCGCAGATGGTCGTATCTCCACAACAAAAAGCTACACAACTGGAAACTGCAAGCAAAAATAAATTGTGCATGGATATTGTTCACAAACCCGTATTCATTAACATTCGAACACAGTTTTGATTCCACTGAAAGGTTAATTTGTTATTCCAAACACTGAATATACAGTAGCACGTGAGTTTCGAAATCAGACCCCTGTGACAGAGAGATAACAATGTTCGGGTAATAAACTTTGCAGAATACTTCAGTTCTTTTATGAATGGGGAAAAATGAATAACGTCAATAAACATTTCTGCCCGGACGCCCGACCGCAAAACATGGAAAACACTGTACAGGAAGTGCAGGGCAGTTAGACGTTATGCCGATAACACCACTGTTTTGTGTAGGCATGAGAAGAGTGTACAGGTGCAGAAACACTATGTACTCAACATGTAATCTGCCTGCTTGTCTGTTAGTCACGAAACAGCATCAATAACTCTCCAGCTTATACTAGTCCAGTGCGAGTTAGCGTCCCAGTATATAATAATAGCGATGATGTTAATAATACTAATAATAATAATAGTAATAATAATAATAATAATAATAATAATAATAATAATAATAATAATAATAATAATAATAAGGGTTCGGATGTTTATGACATGTCATATTTTTATCCTGATCTCCATTCTCGCCGCAATCACGAATTAAACACGAATTCAATGCTTGTTATCCTAATCGTACCGTATTTATTTTGCATATAAAGTCATATTTTGGTCATTTTGTGGTCTTGGTCATATTTTAGCCATATTTTTAATTTTACGTCATATTTCAGTTATAAATTCGACAAACAAACACAATTATACAGTGTATGTACTACATGGTCGAGTTAACTTTAAAATTTATTTCATTCATTTAATGTTCATGCCAAATTAATAGGTAACTTAAATTTAAAAATCAATGCAATTGTTCATATTCTATAAGGGCATGAATGATCTACAAAATATTACGAATATTTGGAGCTGATGAATCAAGCAAACAGGAGCAAACTCTTTAGAAATAGAAGTTCATTAAAAGTAGAACTGTAAATCACCAAAATTGTTAAAAAGCGATTATCTGATTGAATGCATGTGATGTAAGAATTTAGTGGCATTAAATTTTTTTAAATTGCAGCATTTAGTTTTTGATAATATGTTATTTTATGAGGTCATGTTTAGGATTTTTGAGTCATATTTAGTAATTTAAGGGCATATTTGCAGTCATATATTCCACTTTTTAGGCCATAAACATCCGAACCCTAATAATAATAATAATAATAATAATAATAACAGTTATAATAATATAACATCTCTGTATTATATAAAAAGGCTTTGTCCTGACTGACTGACTGACAGAGAATCAACGTAAAGCCTAAACTATAATAGGTAGAGACTTGGAATTTTGACAGTACCTTCGTTTCATAATGTAAGTGCTCACTAAGAAAGGAATTTTTAAAAAATTTGATTTTAAATGCCAAAAATAAAATGTTTTTGAAAATTCTTAATCCCTTTTTACACAGAATTATCAAATCCAAATGACAGTTCACATGACAACAGTATATTGTTGGCAATGGTCTCTGGTAGGTCTGGAAAGAAATGAAACGGGACTTTGACGAATTAGAGAAGCTATCGATACTAAAAAGATATATCAAGCGTTTTCTGAGGGAATAGTTTCAGTGCGGTAAGTCGTTCTTCCTACATACCAAATTCTACATACCAATTTAAGGACCTAGAGTTTGAAAATAAAAAGTCCTTCATAAGTTAAATTTGAAAGTCAAAATACAAAACCTGAGCGACGCCGGGCTGTTTAAGCTAGTATTATTATATGCTGAGAATATTGATTAATGGATGAAAATAGGGTCTGGAGAAAATTGCTAACGACGAGCTTCATAATCTGTACTCTTCACCGGATATAGTAAGAGTAATTAAACCACGGAGGATAAAATGGGCTGGACATGTTGCGCGCATGGGGGAGGAAAGACATATCTAAAAAATATTGACTGGGAGACCCGAAAGGAGAAGACCACGTGAAAGACCTAGACGTAGGTGGGAGGACAATATTAGGATAGATTTAAGGGAAGTGGGATTTGCGAGGGATGGTTAGATGGATTTAGCACAGAATAGGGTTGAATGACGAGCTCATGTAACCTCGTGCAATTAACCTTCTGGTTCCATAAAATAGATAATATTCCTTTAACTTGATAAGGAATTGTGTATTTCCATTGAGTAAGTAAGTATTGATTGATTGATAATAATATTATATAATGATACATTATTATTATTATTATTATTATTATTATTATTATTATGAGAAAGCAATACATTGAGAAGAGCATTAAGGAAGGGAGTCTCAGATAAAAATCTCCCGCACCAAAGCATGAGTTATTATTAATATAATAGTGAGAGACTATTGGTACTTACTTACGAAATGGCAATAGACAATTTGTAAGCAAGCTAAAGGAATATTATCTATTCCATGGTTGCCGGAAGTTCTTTTCCGTGCCTACATGAGCCCGCCATTCAACGCTGTTCAGTGCTAACTCCAACCATTAAGTAAATTCTAGTAATATCGTCCTTTCACGTACGTCTAGGACTTTCAAGTGGTCGTTTCCCTTCGAGTCTCCCAGTCAATATTTTTTTAGATATTATGTCTTTCCTCCCCCATGCGCGCAGCATGTCCAGCCCATTTCATCCAACGTGATATATTATATGTGATGAAGAGTACAGGTTATGAAGATCGTCATTATGCTGATTTCTCCAGTCCTCGTTTTCATTTGTCTTGGACTCGAATATTTTCTAAGCACCCTGTTCTCGAACACTCTCAGATTAGATATTTTTACCATATACATCTTGCAGACGCAAGACGCAAGACGTATTACATATAATACAACCGGTAGGATAATAATTCTCTTATATATTTTTTAAAAATATAAAACAATTTTGAATATACTTAGTGTGAAATATTGAGACTCATATGGTAGTTAATAATCATTGTAATAGCTATGTAACTTAACTTAAACTTTGCAAACTAGGGTTACTTAAATATGAAATAAAGTTAAGTTAAGTTAATAACTATGTACGTAAACAGTAATTTGACGTTTTTTTCAGTATTACAGATGATTCTTTTATAAGATGGTTATTCCCAGTGTGATTATTATAAATGTCTCTTCTGAGGGCAACAGAATGTAGACTTTCTTTGGTATGTAACAAAGAAGTAAATATATTTATAACTGTTAAAATTATGACCTACAAGCCTTTGCAAAATGAAATAGAATCTATTAACCACTGTATAGATCTATTGCCCATTTTTATATAGGCTATATTTTTGTAACACATATTCATATTAAAATAACAAGTCTTGAACGCAGAGCTTGTTGAGTAGAAACTTCATTACGCAGTTTTGGCTAAAGGATTTCATACTTGTGCGTCCTCTCAGATTTTAATTATCGCTTTAACTCGTTTTAGCTTGTTCGTCATTGTTTGGTATTGTCGCAACATAAAGCCTGTGGTGATGATAAAGTTTAAAAGCTAAACTCCACAAGTATTATTTTGATGGCTAAAACAATTTAGCCACGTCAACAAGCCCTGTGTATATGGGAGGTAAAATTTTGCATTTTAATTTCGTTAATGAAAATTTACCCAACCAGCCCCTCTTGACTTGTAAATATTTACTCCGAACTCTCCGCTGTTTACCATGTCCATAACAAAATGACGAACTTCATCCCCTAGTGGCTGCATATATATTTCATTCATCGGGGAAGCCATGAACAAATAGAACCAACCTAACTTTCACATATTTATACATAATAATATTATATTTAATTAAACCAGAGCCCGCGTTTCATTTTATGTTGTAAATGTTTAAAATGTTATACTATACAATTTCATATTTTGACACATAATTGTGAAACTGAATCTATTTGACTTGGCATCCCCACTCATTTCATTGTGTTGTTTAAACAATATAAAGTCAGGTACAAATAAACAACGTTATAGTGAGTAAGTTATGTAACATTAACACGATATTCGATTACTCAAGTTGAAATGTTCATGGAGTTTTTTGTGTATATTCTTCTTTGTATTTATCTGTAATGCCAGTAACTGCACACAATGAATGTCTTCATACGAATTTTGAGATGAGGAAGGTACACATTACACAAACTTCAACTTTTGGAAAATAAAAAAAATATTTCCCTGCCAAGTACACGTTTTTACAAATAATAAAAAAAAAAAGCTTTGCATTGATGTTTTATACCTTTAAGTAAGTATAATATACTCTGAAATGCGAAGAAAATATTTAATTGATTTTTATACTATTAAAACTGACGTAAAATCATAGAATCCCTTTTACACCAAAATTGAATTTAAAAATTTATATTTTGCTTAAAAATGAGAATTCTTTATAAGAATTTTATAAGCCTTTTCATTGTGCGTTATTTTCATTAATTTCGTTAGAAAAAGATGACTTGGGTATTACAACATTTGTAAGAATAAGAAATCTTATGTGAAACACATTAATTCCTCTGCCCAAATAAAAGTGTTGTCTATTTTTATAATATATTCGGTATAACGTTATCTTCAAGTAATTTGGTTATAAAAATGAACACAATTTCGTTACCACATCGCATCCTCGAAAGACACACAACCCAAGTAAAATCTTATTAATGCATCCACGTAAATTTATTTACCCTAAGCATGGGCAATACACCTTTCTAACTTCACATTCTGATACATTCCAAGGAGCTGTATTGCAAGGTTGTTTCAACCTGATGCAAAGCTTTCTTGTTCACCAGGCAATATTGAATTTCTACAAACAGTGGGCGGCTTATAACTACACTTCAGATAATTTTTACGAAAAATGATTCCCATAAAAGTTTTGGTCCTTAGTATAAGCACATCATGTACAAAATTTAAACAAAATCGTTAGAGCCTTTTTTTTTAGAAAATCGCGAAGAAACAAATTTTTTTCATGTCAAGTGACCTTAAAAGTAGGGCTGAAAATCGATTAAAATTTCTAATCGAGTTAACGCTTGACTTTAATCGAATAATCGGCCAATTAATCGACTGATTAATCGACAAACAGGTCGGTATTTTAAACGAAACCAAAGTGTATATTTAATATTGTTTTACACGTTTAATAACTACTACACTACAGATAATCAGAAGAAATCCTGAATTTTTTAATACCATTATTGAGTTAACTAGTGAAAAATATATACAAAACTTACATTTCCGGTTACATTTTCAGCCAAGACTTGAGACACACGAGTTGTTGACTAAACTACCCTTCAGGTTTCTGAATAACGGGAATTGTTTGGACACAATAGGCTGAATGACACATGATGTGCCAAGACCGGAGAAGCGAGAGAAAGGAAAAACGTTTTTCAGAATTCGACTAAACCGATTAATCGGAAAATGTAATTGATCGACGATTAAATGTTTAATCGATTAATCGAGCCGATTAATAGATTAATCGGTACAGCCCTACTTAAAAGTAAGAGAAAGTCATCGCCAATCTTCGTGTCACATCCCCAAAAGATACCTAACCCAAATTCAAAATTGTGTTTTCAATTTTTTCCCCCCCTGGAGTTACGCTGATTACAGACACGCACACAGATATGTTTCTTAAAATAGCATTTTTGGGTTGAAGGGACCTCAAAACGTCTATCTATGCTATGTTAAAGACTAAACTTCTAATTTCGGGGTCGAACACAATATTTCCTTTACTTATGGTACGGGCAGAGGAAATAATACGGTTTGTAAGAATGTGTGGTGACTTTTTTTTCAGGCTGGAAATCCATTCGTACGCAATTACCAGCGTACTCCGAATGACGTACTGGTTGAGACAGGGCTCGGGAACCCAACAGAATGAAGTATTTAAACCTCATACAAATGTACACACGGATAAGAGTTATTCTCCCTTCTTCTCTTACATGAATTCGAGTATACTGGCAACATATGTGCACATTCCAGAAACATTGTTTTTTAGTATTTAAAATCCTAGCACTCTAAACTGAGTTAGACCACCACCATACCATTCTCAACTTGTTTATGTGTTCGCGAAAGCATAAGGGCCAGTGGAGTGGGCTTTCTGTTGAAGATTTTCTCTGTGTATGTACGTGTGAAAAAAAAGTGGGAAAGAGTGGAAGAGAAGGGGGAAACTAACTGGAGCGTCAAATAATAAAATTTGAAGGGAAAAGCTACTTTGAAATTCACTGCACAACATTTTGCTAATCTGTTTTCTTTCTACAGAAAGTAGAAGTAGTGGAACAGGCTTGGGGTTGCTCGAAGAGGGGGACATAGCTAGTGGTTGGGAGAAACGGTGACGAAAAAGTAAAGGTAAGAAAACAAACAGAGGGAGGGGGTGTCGTGTAAGAAGGGCGAAAAAAAGAAAAGTGTATGGGTCACAAAAGAAGAGGAAAAATCTAAGGCGGCGAAGAAAGCTTTAGATCACAAAGGGAAGTCATGCACAGTAGGGCGGAGTGTAGCGTGTTTAAAAATGTTCCCGTAAAATACTAACAGAAGGGTACTGATTTTATAAAAGGAACATTAAAGAGGCTTCGTACATTTTTGTCTTATTTTGTGCAATTATGAAAATTCTGTGTGGTATTTAGCCACTGTACAATGTACGTCAAACGCAAAACTTCAATTACTTTCACGCCTAATATTAAAATAGTTTGTATTCTATTATATTATTAATACTTCCTAATAGCTTTGAGAACCTTCTATATGCATTAAACTAACAACTGTAGTCTAATTTTGCAATCTGCTTGAATCCATAATCCATTTAACTTTATAGATTTTCTGTTGGCGCAAAAGTATTTTGGAAAGCTGAACGGATGGTTTTTTTTTTTTTTATTTGATCACAAACATGTTCCATTCTATACAGAATATTTATTATATGCTAGGATTAGATTTATTACAATTGTAATTTAAATGCATTACTAAGTTGTTTCATAAAGCTAAATATGGTTATGTTCTATGCACTAATATTTCTGTAGGAAACTCTTAACATTTTAAGCATTATAGGCCTATCGAGGGTTGAATGTATATCCCCCAATCAGACGAACTTTGGGCAACCTTGTTTTAATTTGGATGACTTAATCTATTAAAAACAATATTTTAGTAATTTGTATGACTTCTTCGTGATGTTGACAGCAAATGACTTCAACGGCCATGATGGCATAGATGAATATTTCTCATGGTAAGAAAGAGCAAACAATTCTAATTCCGTTAAAGCCTACTTTTTATTACTTTCTCTACACGGAGGGTACCAAGGGTACTCTCCCATTGAGTTTAAGCTAACTGGAATGCATGTAGGCCCTACGCAAAATTGATCAAGGACTGAAAATAACGATTATTATTATTATTATTATTATTATTATTATTATTATTATTATCTTAGGTATCAGATGTGCGTTTCCTCTCCTCACGCGGCGGGCCTGGCTTCGATTCCTAGTTGGGACAAGTTCCGTAGATGGGGGTTTTCCGGGATTTTTCCTCATCTATGAAAAGAATGTCGGGAAACTTTAGGCCCTTTTGGTCCCCGGACAACATCTAGCCGTCGTTATCACCTTCATTTCATTCGCGCTATGTTCGGCATGAGTCTGAGCGATTTGTCCTATGTGTTCATGTTGTCTCGGAGATGGCCCTGGCATTAGGCTGATCACACATCTCCGGGAGGTCCTTCATTTCCTTGTCTGGTCATAAAAGTGTGTATGTGATCTAATGGTAATCTCTCTCCCAACAGGTCCTGGTCTTTTAAGGCCCGCATAAACGTCCCTCCAACGGGTTAAACTAAAAAAGAGGGAGACATTACTTTTCTCTATGGTAGTTATTAAGTGCCAGTATGGTACTTTATGAGATTGTGTGTGGGGAAGTGAAAATGTCTGTCCGTCTGTCCGTCCGCCCGTGTGTCTGAACGCGCGATAACTCAAATACACTTTGTCGGATTTTCATGAAACTTGGTATACGCATTTATAACGTCCATGGGAAGAAGCCTATTGATATTGGACCAATTCGGTTGACCGGTACCGGAGTAATGCCCAATTTAGTGCCTATTTTTATGGTAATATATTAGAAAGGCGCGAGAACTCAAATCCGCTTTATCGGATTTCCATGAAACTTGATATACGCATTTGTGGGGTCTATGGGTACGAGTCTATTGAATTTGGATCAAATCGGTTGACCTGTATCGAAATAACGAGTACATCAATAATAATTTTGTAATGAATATAAGACGCTACGTTATTATTCCATGGCCCACAATATATTAAAATAACGTAACAAATTGCCAATTGATAATTTATCTTGTTAGCCCGCCTAGATTGATTCGTTTCTTCATAACGATGTCAGTGTAAATAATAATGTAAACAAAAGATTTAAAACGCAACTAGCGTTGAATATTGATATTATATTGTTCATTCTATGGGTAAGATTACCGATATCTACATTATATTTTAATGTGGGTATTTTTCTTATTCATTCCTGTGCAGCAATATACCTAATGTAATTCCTGACAGATAGATTTCAGATTGACTTTTTATTCATTTGTAATCTATAAGACTGTTTTAAACTTGAAACAAACTTGTCAGCGAATCGTAGGCCTATTAAATCATTAATATTATTGCCAGCTGATTTTGTTTTTGGAGTTTAACTCGGAGATCAATTACAAAAATAACTTCTTTTCTGCATGTGCCTATCATAATTGCAATTATCACTGATTAAAAAAAGAATTCCGGCACTTTGTTATATCAGTTTACCTGATTTTATTATAGGTCTGGTTTGGTACGATGTCGCGGTCCTGTAAAACCCGGTCGACGTGGGCCTTAGAAGAACGTCCCTACAACGGGAGAGGTTAAACTAAGAGAAGGAAAGGAGTTTGTTTGGATTTCAAAGCACACGAAACTACGAATTTCTAGGCAACCGCTTTTTCCATGTCTGTGGGCGAATTCACAGTTTTATTTATAAGCAAACGTAAATAGTAAAAATTAATAATTATAACGTTTGTACTTTTCAGTACACTTCAGAACAACACAGACAATTTTTACAACGAAACTATAGAACACAGTTTCGTATGTTAAAGCAAACAATCCACCGTGAGCACATGTAGCCATATTTAGTACCTTCAAATAGCATTAAAACTTTTACTTTTTTTTTTTGTTTGTTTAAATTTAGCTGTAATGGAAAACGCAGAGAAAGTTTCCAGAAGGTCCAGAAAGTATATACTTATATTCTTATAATTACATTGTAAGTATTTTTAATAAGGTGTCTATTTCGGTAAATAATTAATAACTTATCTTAAAACTTCTTTTGGGTAATATTAGCCCTACTTATTTATATGTTTTTTGTATTTCTTCTTTCTTTCTCCTGGTCAAGTGGAAGATAAGCCCTTGCGGCCTTAACTCTGCCAGGTAAAATAAATCATTATTATCATATTATTATTATTATTATTACTCGTTACATATGTAGCGGGTAAGCGTGCATTTTTAAAATGGCATTAATATTTTCGTCCTTTTTAATAGAGATTTGTTCATACATATTCAACAGAGTTATAACGAGTAATCATTATAGATAAATATATTATGAGAATAAATGCATTTTTATAGTTCATTATTGTAATTGCTATTGTTATTTTATTACGATTGATAATTAATTGATGTGCATCAGCGGAGAGAGGATGTATTTAATGGAATCCTCTTTAAAAATATTTTTTTAAATGAGGACTAATTAAACGAAAAATATATTATTAAAGAACTTTCAGGTTGAGTAATCTTGAAAGGCTTTTAATTATTTCTGTTAATGCTTAATAATGCTCTAGTCCTTCTCTCACATAAATGTTGGTGTTGTAACACAACATATGAAAACGTACTATTGTTGTAGAAGTCGCTTTAATACGCTGCTATCAATTAAAAAGTGTAAATTTTAATGATGCGTGGATTGAAAAATAAAAAAGTGTGGCTTTTAATTCATACCATGCAATAAAGACCTAAGTGTGTCTTTGCGGAAATCGGTAATTCGGAATGACATTCGCAATGCATTGCATCCGGTAGCTGAGTGCATTTGCTGCTATTGTACTATCCAATTTATTGTCTAGGGATATCGAGCGATTTTCAACATTAGTCACAGAATTTCCCTCTTTGTTTATTTACATTTCCTTACTTTACAATTTAGAGCCCACAGTGAATTGAGAACAAAGCGATTTGTGATGTAAAATGACATTGAATTATCGAATACATGCCTATAAAAATGAACGTTTTACCCTGTCCCTTTTGAAGGCCTTACTAAGAATCATATTCTTATGACAGTATTTATGTATGAAGAGTAGGATGTAATTCAGTGGTTCTCAACCTTTTCAAAATATTTTGCTCAGTTTACTCAGAACTATTATTTGAAGGGCTAACCGACTTCTGCAGTTCTTCGTGTTATTCTCGCTAACGTAATTTATTAATGAAATGACTAACCTTATAATTCGTACTAAGCTGTAACCTACATTAATAAAATAACTATAAAATAAATCATTCAGAAATAGATACTGTATTTATATTTATTAAAACCACCAAAAAAATGCATTTAATGTGTTTTATTATTCAATCCGTTTAAACAATAATAATTATTATAATACTGTGCATTTACTGCATACAAATAGGGAAAACCGAGGACTCTGTAGGCAGAAATTAATTACTGATGCAAAAAATATAAACAAACCTGAATGCCGGAACGTAAATATTTACAAACCCAAGTGTTTATGTGTTGCATTTGTTCGAATTCCAATTACCTTTTCCATTTTGTTTTGTGTCATTGTAGCTTTCATTACAACAATGTATGACATTCCTTTTTTTATTTTGCCAGTGAGACTAAACGCTTCCGGCAGTTGCCAAGTTGATAGTTTTAAAAGTAACATAGCCTATCATGTTGTTATGCTTTCGGCTGTGTTTCAAGCGTGCATAATAATTATACCCTCTGGTATTTTATGCATATTCTGGCATCATATATGTGGAGTATAATATTTTGTCTGGTTTCCAAGAACGTTGTAAGTAATGAATATGACTTTAGGGTCAGTGTAAAAAGCGTAAGGGATCTTCGAGGATCCATATTACTCATTAGGATTTATGATTGAAGACTATGAAGGGTATTATTCTTCTTTTTCTTTCGTTGAGTTTTATGTCCCTCGTAGTTGGTACATTTACGCGGCCCGTGCCGCCCAGGCCTTACACAATCGTTTTCTATAATCCCAATTAAACTTGGTAAACAAGTTTAACTTGAGAGTATAGTTCAAACTTATTTTTAGTATCTCTATGTTGATTTAAACCACTTTCAACCTCAATAGTTCTACTCTGGTCAATCAGAACCAAAAACATTTCTTATGGTAGTTTTCAATATATCGGGTATTTATGAAAGCGAATACTGGGCTAATACGTAGCCTAGAAGGGAGGTAATAACTTTTCCATTCTGTTTCGACTCATTTTCACACCGTTGTGGATAACATAACATGTTATATTTTAAAGTATATCAGAATGTATCGATTCAATATCTCAAATAATTTGTATGGGTTGAAGATATGCGTTAGAAGCTTCTAAATTTTCACTTAACACATTTGACGGCAAAATTGTACTGAACACTCGTGTGCCCCAAGCCATCGTTATTTTCACTTAGGTCTAATTTAACTGCAGTTGATGTAAATAATCCCTACCAAATCACAGTAAACTACGTCTAGGTCTTTCAAGTGGTCTTTTTCCTTCGGGTCTTTCAGCCAATATTTTGCAAATATGCCTTTTCTCTCCCATGCGCGCAGCACGTCGAGCCCATTTCATCCACCATGATTTAATGTCGTTACGAAGTTCGTCATTATCCAGTTTTCTCCAGTCCCTTTCATCTCTCTTAGGTCCGAATATTTTTCTAAGCACCCCTCTTTCTATTGTACCTGTAATTACAGTTATTTATTGAAATTCGAAATATTGGGATATCGATTTCGATATTATCGGTATATGAATGTTTTCTTTCCAATGTCCGATATTTTGACATCGATATTTCAGTTCAGATAATATTGTGATATCGATATTTGTATTCGATAATATCGATTTTCTCATTTCAAGAATAAGAATAAAATTGAAGGTGAGATAGGTACTTAAAAATACAATATTATAAAATGTATATATATATATATATATATAAATTAATTAAAATCATAAAAATCCCCTAAATCGCTATAAAGTATACATTTTCATTAAACGATAGTAGGTTTGTTCCTAGAGCACTCCGAAAACCGGAACAGATAGTTCATGCCTGCACACAATGTTAGTCACATCGCGCAGCAAATGTCAATATGCGTATACGTGAACTATGTATTAACGGTTTCTGAGTGCTATATGAACAAATTTATTATATAAAAGTTTCTGTACCAATATCGACTATTCTTGCCGATATAATACTGTTATCGATACTAATAACCGATATCAATATCGATATTTTGCTTCTGGTATCCCATCCGTAATAGAAATATATTTTTGTACAGAAAGTAATTAGGAGTAAATACATGGAAAGGAAAAGTGAATTTATCTTGTCTACTCTGAAAGATAGTAACAAGAAAATACTGTTCTTATATTGGTGGGTTTCGTATTAATTTGTTTTTGTCTTGGTATCTGTGGAAACAACATGATAATACGAAGAGAAAGAGGACAAATAAGAAAGTTTGCCAGACCATTCGTTATGTTCTTTTTTTATTCCAAGTCTGGGCTAACATGCTTATTCACGGATAACGTAAATCTCCCAGACAAGTGAAGTGAAGTTAAACAAAAAAGTGTACATCCAGCGGCGCTCATTTCTAACAAGTTAAGTGTATCTAGTCAGGTCATTCGCTAAGAATGGGCCGGAAATGTGATGAAGTGCTACAATGAGGAAACAATGAGACGTGCTCCGGAAGCGGAGGCTGCGGGTTATCCATCTACAGACTTCTCTGGCAGAGGAAGGAAAAAAAAAACAGATTTCAGTCGTTGCCCTTCAGTAAAACTGGATATAGAGCGGTAGTGTTCTGCTAAAACGAAAGATGTCTTCTCTAATTACTGAATTACAACATGGTTTGAATCATGGCATGTTTACTTAAATTTATTAACCATCTTATTATAAAATATTTAAGTGAAATAACTATGCAGATTTTCAAACCGAATATTGTGTACTTACTTACTTACTTACTTACTTACTTACTTACTCAATGGCAATAGACAAGTCCTAAGCGAACTTCCTTACTTACTTACCGGTACTCAATGATAATAGGCAATTCCCCAGTAAGTTACAAGAATATTATCTATTTTATGGAAACCGAAGGTTCATTGCCGCGCTTACCAGAGCTCGCCATTCAAAACTGTTCTGTGCTAACTCCATCCAATCATCCCTCGCAAATCCTAGTTTCCTTATATCCATCCGTCTAGGTCTTCCAAGTGGAATTTTCCCTTCGGGTCTCTCAGTCTATACTTTTGAGATATGTCTTTCCTCTCCCATGCACGCAAAGAGTTCAGCCCATTTCATCCTCCGTGATTTAATTACCCTTACTATATGTGAAGAGTGCAGGACATGAAACTCGTCATTATGGAATTTTTCTCCAGTCCCCATTTTCATCTCTCTTAGGACCTAATATTTTCCTAAGTACCCTGTTTTCGAACACACTCAGATTATGTTCTTCCCGAAGAGTAACCGACCATATTTCACACCCCTATAATACAACTGGCAGAATAATAGTCATATAAATATTTATTTTTAGATTTATGGACAAGCGAACTAAACGAATGTTATCTATTTTATGGAACCCAGAGGTTCATTGCCGCGCTTACATGAGCTCGCCATTCAACCACGTTCTAACTCCTTCTAGACATCCCTCGCAAATCCTAGTTCCCTTAATAAGTCTATTCTAATATAGTCCTTAGTCTAGGCCTTCCAAAGGGTCTTTTCCCTTCGGGTCTCTCAGTCAATATTTTTAGATATGTCTTTCCTTCCCCATGGACGCAATATGTCCAGCCCATTTCACTCTCCGCAATTTAATTACTCTTACTATATATTTAGTGAAGAGTACAAGTCATAAAGCCCGTCATTGTGCAATTTTTTTCTCCAGTCCCCGTTTTCATCTCTCTTAGGTTCAAATGTTTTCTTAAGAACCCTGTTTTCGAACATTCTCAGATTATGTTCTTCCCGAAGAATAAAGAACCATGTCTCACATCCATATAAACCGGCAGGATCACTGTCTTATAGATTTTTATTTTTACATTTGTGGACAGAAGACGAAAAGATAAAAGTTTCTTAATTGCTTAAAAATAACCGTTTCATTCGCACTTAACTTCTACCTTAATATTATTCTAATTCAACACAAAAAAAGTCTTAATAGGCATACTATACCGATTTTCCTTTCAGAAAGGAAATGAAAAGCTTCATAATCTTCAGTTGATCCCGCTTTAGCGTCGTGACATGGTCGTAGGCAAGGGGGAAAATACCCCACCTCTGGAATGTCTTATGGCCTCATTAAATTTTTGTGGTAGGCCTACTCTTTGTATCTGGCAACCTGCAATTGTTGCAAGGGAGAACAAAACATATAAATAGGCCTAGTTTATATTGAGTTTTTAGCAAGCATACAATTGTAATTGCATTGTATTTATTATTGTAATCTTTCACCAAGGCAGTTGCTCAGAAGAACATAAACTGTTATTTTAAAAACTTTGCAGCCTCGTCGAATCAGCTGGCGTTCAAAACTAGGGATCTGGAAACTATGTGAATATTAGTGCCTTTAATTATTTGAAATTGAATTTTATTGAAAATAATAAAATACAAATATCTGCCTCATATTTTGTTGCTTTAAAATGAGATTGTAACCCACAGTACAATTGTTTAATTCACTGTCATAATATCACTATTATTGTTCACAATAGTAAACCGGAAGGTCGCGGGTTCGATCCCAGATGAGGTCATTGGATTTTTTCAATTGTCCTAATCGTTCTGTTGGCTGGGGTCGACTCAGCCTCTAACATAAATGAGTACCAGGAGCAATCCTGTGGGTAAAGGCGGCCTGTGCCTAAGTTTGATAACCTTACCACCTTAATGTGTCGATTGTCTAAAAATCTGGGAACCTCAATCTCCTGGAACCCTTTGGGCCTCCATGGCTTATAATAGGGAACACTTGTTGTATTTTTGACTACTGTATAGTTTAGCCTAATAAGTAAGAATTGTCGTTTTTGGAATTATGTTAAGTTTGCCCCCCTTAATACAATTCCTGGCGACGCCCCTGCGTCGCGTCGTGATCTGTCTTAACATGCTAGATAACGTAACTCTTATGCTAATGTTGATCTGCTTTAACAGGAGCTGCTTGTAATACCAGCATTGCACGCAGTTAATGTAGGATTACAGCTCAGTTCTTCCTTATATGTAACAGTATACACAATATGATATGACATAGCAGTTTCACGCACTGAAAGGCTTTGTAATGAGATATCACACCAAACAGACCATCATCCCAACTGTTGTATCCTATTTCTAACTCTCTGTGCAAACCAGGAAAATCATTCTCGTCGCTTTGATTCGTTGTCTAGTGTTGTACTTGGGAGAATTATTGTTTTCATTCTATGGTAATTTAACATTATAATAGGCTAATATAGCCTATAGGTAATGCTACGAGAGATTACGAGTTATCGATATAATCGCAAGAGCGAAACGCACGAATTAATTTAATGAAACCCGTATTCTCGGGTGGGATTTATTAAAACTATTCCATAAATAAAATGAATCATATATTATTCACATTCAAATATCTGAAGGTTCATCGTATGGTGCTTAAGGGCACGTTGCTGAAATTCACATAGATCTATTAAGAAATTTAAGCTTTAATTTGTATGAATTTCAAGAAAAATTGTACAGAAGTTATTCTCAAAGTTTGTTCCAAACAGTTAAGGTTTGTTCGTTTGTTTGTTTTTCACATTCTGAATATTTCAAGGATTACTCTTTGGCACTCGGGACACGTTGCCGAAATTTATCTAAATTTAAGCCTTCAGCTGTAGGAAGTTCCAGAAAAATTGTACAGATAATTCTTAAAGATTCCATTCACATACGGTCTACTAAAAAATTCAGGTTTTCGTCTGCATGAAATTAAATATTAATTGTATGGAAAATTCTAATCTTACATTCATATACTACAGTACTATCTGTATAAAACTCAAATTATCAATATCGCTGTATATATCCTGCCGTTTCAAAATTTAGAAAACAAACCACATACCGGTAGTGTCGTTCTTGAATTCTTAGATACTTGTGGTCATCTCTCTCTCTCTCTCTCTCTCTCTCTCTCTCTCTCTCTCTCTATATATATATATATATATATATATATATATATATATATATATATATATATATAGAAGGCTTTGTCCTGACTGACTGACAGGAATCAACGTAGA
The DNA here is from genome assembly GCA_964059195.1 of Ectobius pallidus. Lineage (NCBI taxonomy): Eukaryota > Metazoa > Arthropoda > Insecta > Blattodea > Ectobiidae > Ectobius > Ectobius pallidus. Next base: position 43,992,099 of record CAXKWD010000004.1, on the reverse strand, counting down.
GCCTAAACTATAACAGGTAGATACTTGGAATTTTGACAGTACCTTCGTTTCATAATGTAGGTGCCCACTAAGAAAGGATTTTGAAAAATGTTGATTTTAAATCACAGAAAACTTGACAACAGTATTGTTGCAAGTGGTATCAGATGGGTTTGGAATTAAATGAAATGGAAGTTTGAAAAATTAGAGAAGGTATCAATATAATTCACGTTATAAATAACTATTAAAGAATGAAATACACGAAAATAATGCAGTCACATAACTTTCTCTAAACTGGACCTAGAGAAAACAATACGAGGTAAGGTAGTATGTTTTGGGAAGAGAAGTATGAAAGTGATATTGCATTTCTATTTAATTTCATCCCCAAAACGGTTTTATGGTAACATGAGAGTAAGAAATAAAAATTCTCTGCCACGAAAATACAATTTGATGTTACCGGAATTTCTGTTTCTTCTTATTTGAACCCCTACCAGTCTTGCTGTGTACTGTACAAGCGATGGGATACAAAATTCTACATCCTATATGAGCCATAAAAAGCTATATCAAGCGTTTTCTGAGGGAATAGTTTGAGTGTGATAAGTCGTTCTTCCTATTTCAAATGATAAATACCTATATTAGGACCTAGAATTTAAAAATCTAAAGTCCTTCATAATTTAATTTCCAATTACAAAATATAAAGCCCGGGCGACGCCCGGCCTTTTAAGCTAGTCCTCAATAAAGGGAAAATTTACATACCCTTTACATACAAATATAGGTAGGATTATTCATTTTAGAATTGATTCATGTAAAATATAAAATATATATTACTGGCTTCTTTCGATTGTTCATATTTGCAATTTTTATTGCATATTTCCATAATGTTTAAAGCATATTTGAATACAAATTTAATTATGTTAATGCACATAATTACGTCCGCACCCTACTTACAATCGAAGAGAAAGTGACAGCTGCTAGCCACAATTTTCTATGTTGGTATTGAAGTCGTATAACTAGACCAAATGTGTGAAGTGTGAAACGAACGGAATTAGCAGAGAATATCTGTGGGCTTTGGATTCACACATTCACAGAGGCTCGAATGTATCTTCCAGATGGGCGGACATATTCCAGAATTCAAATCGCTGGATTTCACTGACATTAGAAATACGCTCTTAATCTCTTGTGGATGTAATAATTAAGTAGTTGTAACACGGATTTCCCTCAGCCTTCTTGTGTCTGAATGGTCAGAGAACGCTGCAGCTCTACCAACTCACATCTGCTAGTTTCCCACCAGATAAGCGAAAGCTTCCCTCCTTCCAACTTGCAAGCCTGTGTTCGTGTGTGGACAAGATTCTCAAACTTTCTGCACCACCATTAAAAGAAAAGAAACTCCCATTTCTGTTATCTAACAAAACTAAGCAAATAAAATCTGATTTATCTATAAGATTACCCACAGAAATGTTGCGTCCAATTTGTCAAAGATTAACTGCGATTTCTAAACTTATAGTGCCGATTCAGCTGAAATTATTCAGGAGACTCTTTATGGTCTTATTTACGCTGTTTCTTTGAATAACTACTCATTATGTTTTATATTATACTATTTCAATATTCATTTCTCCTACTGAACTTGGTTCATTTCTCAGTAGTGCTTGCATACCGGCAAACAAAGACAACGTTCTCCTAGCCTGTAGTAGCCATACATTTAGTAATTTGATGAGTAGATTAGCGTAGTTTTTGTAAATTACTGGACTCTAGTAGTGGTAGTAGAGTTTATATTAGTGGAAGTAATTATTGTAGTTGATAGTATTTGTAGAAAGTTGTCTTATGTAGAAAAGAATATAAACGGTATAGAAGTCTATACATCAGGTTAATCAAGGGGATTTATTTGATTTTATATATTCATTTCTTAGATTGTATTACTTTTTTCTGAATTATTCTCATTATTTTTTCTTACATCCATCTTATTTCTCTTTCATTTAGTGAATTTCATATGCACACATACACATATCCTTTCGTCCGTTTATAATCACTTCCTTATTGATATTTTTATTTAGTATTCTTAAATATTTCTTCCGTTCATTGTACTCATCAATTCCTTTTTTAACTGTATACCGCATGTTCCATATCTGAGGCTTGTAACGTTACTCACAGGAACCCAACGACACTTCAGTAACTAAGTGATTACAGTTTCTTCAATCCCTCAAGTCCCTAATTAGGGATAATACAGTCGCCTGTCAAATGAATATATATAACCTATATATATCTTCCACCCTATATATAAATATATATATAGGGCGGAAGAGTGGATTTTATTCCTTAGGTAAAAACAAATAAAAAATTTAAATACCAGTTTTGCCCCAAGTGAGTAGCCTACCGGTACTTTTTCCAGAAAAAACCCTAAATGTTATCCGTTCTTTAGGGAATGAGTATTCTCTATTCTGTTTTAATTTTTCCACATCAGCAGAGAAAAAATAAGGAATAAATATTTCATTTTCATTTTCATTTTTCTTTAATTAAATTAGCAGTTTTCGTGAAATTATATGCAAAGTTTAATGGCGTGAACCACACAAATCCGCTATATAAGACAACATTGAAGCAAAGGTGTATTAATTGCATTTATACGTTGGGGATTTTTCACATTTTTCAGTAGTGAAAAATTCCTTACCTGGGTTCAGGACTGGGTGTTTGTCTTTAGGTTTATGTGTTAAGTAGGGGACTGGCGCACCAAAGAAACAAAACCGCCTTGAATATCTCCTAAGGGATCTCCAGGATCGCGACCCGGTAGGAACACCACCACGAAACTGTAAGATTGTAAAAATAAATATTATAATATTACAAACCTTTTACTGTAAGGAACTTAACTAATGATTAACAGGTTTTCTCCAGAACTCTAAAAACAAAAGGATTAATTTTTCTCGTCAGATAGCTGTTTGTTCTAGTTTCACGTAACGTTCAATTCTTGATACTCGGGAAGAGTTTTATTATGTAGGAAGAATGGATGGCGTTAATAACAGAAGACAACAGAAGCGTGGCTTACAGAAGAGATCCATAGCTAGAGTAAAATTAGCATTTCGTGCAAAGCTCTCCATTGAAAAGTGGTTTATTAGCCATGTAGTTAAGTGGGAGACAGTGGGAACAACAAATTCATCAGTTGAGCCAGTCTCCACGGCTCGGCAAACAGGCTCTCTGTTAGTTATGTAATTAATGCATATTCCGCACTGCATTATTCCGGTCAGAGTAAACAAGGGCCCCCATATTTTACCCCACGTCTCACTCTTCGCATTTCCCTACACAAAACTTTGGGGAAATAACCATCAGAAGCGAGGACTAGACCGCCAGCAGTTTCTGCAATTAGAACAACTCGAAAAAATACTAAGCTTCACTAAAAAACAAAAAAACAATAACTATGGTAAAACGTGAAGTTAAATTAATTTTAAGCCTCCTCTCTCCATAAATAAAGCCAACCGCTGAATTATATAGCACAAGTAGCTAATTCTAGAAGCAGAGACCAAAACAGCCCGAGTTCATTTTTGGTGGGAAATTGAAAATAAAACCAATGGGAATGGTTTTAATTATCCTTTTGTCTCTTATTTTATATAGACCTAAAGGCAATTTTACCACACTATTATACGAGAGATGGGGCATAAGGCATGGCATCTATTTTTGTATTTTGAAAAAGTGGATCCATTTTAAAATTTTGAAACATACAAATGAAACGGCAGAATATGGAATACAGTCAAACCTCAATATTACGATATTTGTGGGTACTAGAAGGTTGTATTGTTATACAAGGGTTAGTGTTATATTGGGGGGCTGAAATCTACCACGTATAAGGAAGATTTCTGTACAATGTAACAGTGTGGTCTTCAACATGCAACACAAATAAGCTGAAACCGTTAACCACAAATCTAAATCATTTAAAGCGCTAATTTTGTATCCAAATTTACTGAATTTACTGAATTACAGTGAGCAGATCCCATAACTACCGAAAAATTATTGCTTTAACTTTGTGGTTCATGCCAAGCTTTGAGCCTAGCTCAAATATTTCAACTCAAAGATATTAGAAAGAAGGAAGAAAGAGAAAGTTCGTCAAATATCTAAAGCAAAACGAAAAGCATTTGGTCGGTGAGGCACAAGCAACCGAACTTGTAACTTATGTTTTCCACATGTAGTCGACTCTATTCTCTCTCTACTGTCCCTTTATCTTGTAAAAGTTGGAAGTAATGTAACAATTATCAAGACTGCAGAAAACAGTTAATGGCTCTTTAAGTAGGCCTACCTTCTACCTTCTACCAATAGCAGGGCTACGTTGCAAGTTTGCAGAAAACTGGTTCCTCTCCTCCACCCCCGTCTTATCTGCAGGCATGTCTCTTCCCAGAGGCTTGGAAGAAATAGGCATGGGATTTATAAACGAAAGAGGCAGGAGAAACAAACGAAATGTTTGGCGGAAAGTCAGGAATCGTCTAAGAGATATTGACAGGCAAATAACGGAAGGGGAATGTAGGGACAAGGTTGCTCTGGAGATCCAATCAATGATTAAAACCAACTGGGGAACAGAAAGATATCTATATGAGGGGAGCGCTGAAAGCAGGACGGGTTTAGCCTGGTTTCGTCTAGGAGCCTGGAAATCGCTGAAACGCGTCAATGCAGAAGGAACCAGAATATGTCCACTATGTGACAAGGATGAGACAGCACAGCATATTCTCTCGGAATGTGAAGTCACTGAGATACTTAGGCAACGATATCTGCCAGACTCTTTTGTTGGCTCTAGAAGAGGTCATATGGCCATATTCGAGCTGTTGAGTGACACAAAATTTTCTGAAGGGGTGGGTAAATTCATGTCTAAAGTCCGACAGCTCAGGGTAGAAAAGGATGGGAGGGAGGGGCAGGGGGAGTAATCTTTGTCTATGTATTATTAGGTGTTATATTGTATTACTATTGTATTAGTATTGTCATATACAACTTTTTGTCTTCTTTCTTTTCTTCATCTTTATATAGCATTATTATATAAGTTATAGTATTATATTGTTTTGTATTATTAATGTTACTTTTCTCTTCTTTTGTTTGTTTTTTGTCTTGTGCATAGCAAAAGCACGAACGGCCGTCTAGGCCCGTGCGCTGGATTTATTCTATGGATAATGTATCCAACATGTATATAAGAATAAAGATGCACCTTACCATACCATACCACAAGTTTGCAGAAACAATTGAACTTAAAAATAATATTATAAAAGGGTTTCATAATCATCAGAATATTGCAGCCTCTGTTACTTAAAATTTATTATACTTTCTAACAATAGGCCTACTACTGCATCCATGTTGAAACTATAGCCTGCATAATGTAAACATATCTAATATAAAAAAAAATATATAATAGGTCCTTAAAATGGATGGTGCTTTTTTTTTTACTTCCGTTGTAGAAACGCAAACGTGTTTGTCTTTTGTTGCATTTTGTTGTAAAAATGTTTCGTATTTTCTGTTTGTTCCTTTGTTTATAATTAGTCATTTCAGTTGAAAGAGTTTTTTTGTACAGACTAACAGCATTTTCTGTTTCCAGGAAAGCTAAAATAACGAGTACACTATATGGCTACGAGCAAGGCACAATATTAAATAACCGGAAATGTAATCATTATAAATATTCTTCGAATTCAATTCTCTAATGCTTTCGTACAGTGAAACATTTACCGTAATGGATTATTTATTTAAAAAAGGAATTTATTGGTTTTAAGGAGAAAGGCTCTAAATATAGATGCCGGTACTATATATTAGTCTAATCTAGATGGTGTTTTCACATTACTTTCTTGGCTGATCAAGTTGCAAGACGTATCTTTAGATTTAGTGTGAATTAAATTTTGTCTATTCAATTATCTATAAGGTCGATTATATTACACTTAATTATCAACTTTGAAAGCTTCGATCAGGATGTATTACCACTCACTTTGAAGCTCATAATCTCAAGACCGTGGAAAGATGTTGACAACAATTAATATTAATAATTAATATTGTTAATTGACCGAGCTAAGCGACCGGCTTACAAAAAAAGCAATACGCATAATACCAAGTTCTAGTTACAGTGCACACTGCAAGCCTTTATTTATTGAAGAAAGAATTCTAACAGTAATAAATGTGTATATCTTTACTTGTTTGTTACACACCAAGAAAATGTTAATTTTGTTACTCTTAGAAGAGACATCCATAATCATCACCCTAGGAATGGGAAAAGGTAATCTGCGCCACTTCGACCTTTTCTCCCAACCTACACAATGTATACTGCGTCACCGACATATGTAAACTGCGCCACCGACATATGTAAACGGCGCCACTGACATATGTAAACTGCGCCACCGACATTTACATGGCGTCACCGTCATACTAACACACTAACATTTTCCTTCCCACTTCTCCAGACTTAGGACTGGCTTTTGAATTTGCGACCACTAAAAGATATTGTACATAATGACTCTGAGACTGTAAAATACAAGTGAATGACTCGTTAGTGAGATTATGTTTTGATGTGCTCCGCTAGAGAAAAGTTGTTACCATCCTAAAGATAGAGCAGATAAAGCACTCGTTACCAACATACATAGAACGGTACCAACCTACAGACAAGTATTCTCCCATCACCTCATGTGCAAAAAATTGTTACTGAATAGAAACGAACATTCACATATTAGGTCTAACTTTTGTTTGTCTATAACTACTGTCGCAACCTACATAATATCTCCGTGGCGCAGTTTACATATCTCATTTTTATTCTATTTCAAATTGGGTGTCAACCGTGGCGCAGATTACATACACCCCTAGGAATAACATCTCCTACATCAGTCATATATTAGACTGACAAAATAAAAAACACTGGTTACATACTTTAGCCATTACAATGCTTAATAAACTACCATACGAATCTAATTATGTTTCACTAAATAGATTTAAAAGTGCTTTCCAAAAATCCATTTTATAATATTAATGACATTTTTGAACTTCCTGTAATAGATATGATATTCTGATGATTTATGTTTTATATTTTGTATATTGTTAGTTTATTATTTACTTTTAGTTTGTTTTAGTGCTGGGTTATACTTAGTCTATAGCATCATTCACGATGCTCATGACAAATGTAAATAAATAATATTAAGTTTGTTTATTACTTAAGTTATGACCAAACGCTTTGTGCGGTCAGTTTACAATTTGGCATGAATGTTCCTTGAAATCATTAATACGATTTTGCTATTCCGTTTCTAAATGGCGATCATTTAATTCATGTAATTTCCAACTTCTTTCAACGATTCTAACCAAACATTTCTTGCTACAGTAGCCTATATAAATTTGAAAACCACTTCCAGTGTGGAGTGTAAAATTGTTTACAACTTTGTTCCAGTACACTTTTTACGTAAGTCTAATAGTTTAACGCCATTTCATCTGTCAGTAACTTTTTTTATCATGCATTTATGACCAAACTCTTTCTTCGATTTTCTTCCCATTTGGTACGAATGCTCATTGAAATTAATAAAAACGACGTATGTATAAGGATTTTTATTTTTTGTTTTCGTTTCAAGGTGGTAGCCATTTTAATTGATGCAGAGCAGATCTTAAATGTTTAGGAGGTCTACTGTACACAGAACTACTAGTAATATTATTGCAACAATAATTAATGATTTATTGTTACCTCTTTGGAGTAATATTAACACCTAGTATTAATTCATACTCGTAGCTTTCCTATGTAATCAAGCTTGTGTTCGCTGTGGCTTCACATCTGTGGAATTTGCCTGAAATTCACCCCAGTACCAGCACTAGCATTCAACAGTCCCTGATCATAAACCCCGTGTGGTTTTAACAGTGGCAGTAGGCGTTCATTCAATTTTCACTAAATCGATGAAGAGTCCTTCACTGAATTATCCTAACTAGATAGTTTGTAGTAGCCTATGGCATGAAACCACTTCATGATAGCAATTTCGCATTCAAGAGGCTCTTTCAAAAACAGGTCAACACGTTTTTCACTGGGAAAAGGGATTACAAATTTGTAACAATATGGGCAGTTCTGATTTAAATAAAGCAAAAGAGGTAATAGAGGAAAAAAGTAAACGTGTGTAGGTTAATTTATTATTACAGTTTGGGTACGCCATGGTTCAGGCATAGCGCCACAAACCGAAATATCGCGGGTTTGATCCCCGATTATGTATCTGGGATTTTTCGTTGGTCAATTCCATACGGTGGCATTATGGCCCTGGGGTCGATTCAGTCTTCAACAGAAATGAATACTAGGAGCAATCCTCGAGGGAGGGGGTAAATGTGCCCGATGCGTAACTTACCACCTTCATGATCCGAATGTCTAAAAATCTTGGAGCCTCAATCTACGACATATATAAGAGCAGCCACGGCCTATGCAGGGATCATTTTAAACTTTATTATTGTAGATGGAAGTAGTAAGTGATGGTTGCCATTACTGGTACCACATCGTGGTTTCAGACACGCTTGATGCGTACGTTAGTCGGAATGAAAACCCACATTATTGTAATGCTTCGAAATGAAGTAAAGTCGTTAGTGTCAGAGAGAGAGAGAGAGAGAGAGAGAGAGAGAGAGAGAGAGAGAGAGAGAGAGAGAGAGAGAGAGAGAGAAAGAGGGAGAGAGAGAAAGAGAGAGAGTTATTTATTTCCTAAAAATCCATGAAATGCTCTTTTTCTGAAATGTTTTTGCGTATCGATTAATTTTTGTCGAAGAATGGACAGCCTATAGAATGAAAGCTCAATTCTAGTGGCCTAATTCGTCCAAGTTAAGTAAAATTATACTGGACATAATTTACATGAGAGCACAATGCAGTAATATTAATTTATTTAGATTTTGAGGCATATAAAAACCCTTCGGGACAAAATTCTGGCACAAGGGCTACTGTCACTGGTTCATAAGATCCCCGCCATTAAATAACCCTAACCAACCCTCCAAACATAATAATGTATCATCTGAGCCTAGCACCCTTTTCTCGAAAGACACTTCATTCCCCACAGATTCATAGTGAAAAATACTAAATACCGAAGAGAGGACCCTTATAACGAAGAAAGGACTAACTCGGCATAGAATAGCTGTACTCGCGTTAATTATATTTATTTCATTCTTTCTTTATTTTCTTTCATCTTAATTTCTCTATCTCTGTCCTTGTATCTCTTTTCTCTCTGGTACAATATTCACTTTAATTCAAACAACATATTTCAAAATAGTCAATTATAAACAATAATGTACTCGTACACAAAACCAACAGTACGGAAAGGACTTTCGTTTGTTGATACATGTTCAGTGAAATCTCAGAGATGAAATTCTATATAATTTGATATAATTCGTGGAAAAAGGAGACCACAAACAATATTTCAATGACCTTAATTTTATATATACACATAGACTAAGTAGGCCTGCAGTAGTCAAGTCTTCGTTAAACTTAGGACCTTAATAATAGATCTTATAATAAATTGTGACACCTGTAATTAGGTCTGCGGGGATTTAAGGGATAATTTAGAGTGGCACTGATTTCCACATGGAAAATATCTTCCTCTAAAGAGCTGTCTTACGTTTCTTGATGATATCTTTTTTTTGAGTTTGAGTTTATTTTAAGTACAGGTTGCTTACATTTGCAATACAGTTTCAATTGCTTATTGCCTATTGTTAATCAAATCAAATACAAATACAAATACAAAAATACACAAATAAACACACAAGCTCTGCTTCTTCGGGTGGTGTATCAACTTTTGTATGTATTTTTCGTGTAATTTGGAAAAATAAATTGTAATTGTAATTGTAAACAAAAAAAAATTACAAATTTCAATATTAAAGTACAATACTTTTTAAGAAAAGAAAAAGAAAGAAAAGAACCAAATATTTATTTAGAAATAGACTCGAATGAGCAAACTGCTCGTGCTCGGGTGTAGTTTCAGAACATCATATCTTAAATTCGCTATTTAATAAACTATTTCAGGAGCGAGCAAACGCTTACTTTTTAAACAAAAAGAGCATCGTTACAATACGTGTAACATGTAAAGCATTACAGTAGTCAATTTACCTGCATCACAGAAAAAGGTCCAGGTTAATCTGGATACACGACCCTAATATTATCATGTCCATATTGTGTTTGCTAATCTTGAACAACAGTTCACAATAAAATTCGCTAATACTACATAATATCGGAGCCCTGCATGGTTTATGCACTCTCTGGCCGCTGTAGTGTATTTGTTGCACGTTTGAAGTGCTGTATTTTAGGGAGTTACGAGCCTTTACTGTAAATTAGATTCCCAGGTTAATACAGCTTCCAGGGCTTAGAGATCACGTGGCATATATTATCTTTATACCAACACCCTCCACAAGCTGCCCTATAACAGCACTACTCTAATTGGTTTAAGTTATTTAAACCTCTGAAATGCTCCATCGATTATTAAATAACATACTTCACCAAGACAGCAAAAGCTGCAACCGGCAATAAACATGATTTTATTGAAATTTCTAGTGTTACGGGATATTCAATGTTGGCAAGGCTTATGGTCATTCCAGTTTTCAATTGAATCTGAATCCATGTGATTACGAAAATATATAGGAACAAATTTAATATCCCTAATTGTCACCATGCATTTTAAAAGTATACCCTTAAAAGAGGAAAATTTATTCATTTTATGAAAAGTTTTAATTGATGATTCTTGCATGTAAATATGAACAATACAAAGCAATAGAAGTGTAACAATAATTCTATTGGATCTACAGTCCCTTTTACAGTTTAATTTATACATTGTTAATAAGGCACTCATCAAGTGAATTCATCAGGACGTTCTAAGTTTTAAACCAATGAAGACAAATTTCATTTGAACAATTGGTTTATATAAATTACAAATACAAATGTTAGTAAAAATCATCATATTCTACACGAAGCATTATCTCACATAATGTTATATCTCTACTATTATACTGTTTTTGAGATGGCGCATTATATGTCAGCAGCAGTGAAATGGTTACATGGACTTGAAATCTTTGGAAGATGGAAATTTACCTTTTTAAAACTGAAATTGAAGGTGGGAGTAATAACAGTAGTGACCAGTATCTTACTTGATTATACAGTATACTCGCACATTGAAATAACCCAAAAACCTCTATTATCATCCTTAGCATGCATTAAATCAGAATATAATATTACTGTCCAAAGGATTAAAGTAGGAATTTTCTCTATTCACTTATGCAGAAATTAACTTTCTCGTCTTTAAACATTTTCAATGCTTGCGACCGCCTGCGTGGTCTCGTGGTTAGAGTCGCTGGCTACAGATCCGCAGGTCCGGGTTCGATCCCCGGATTTTTCTGAGACTAGGAGGTCTGGAACGGGGTGCACTCAGCCTCGTAATGCAAACTGAGGAGCTGCTTGATAGAGAAGTAGCGGCTCCGGTCACGGAAACCACCATTAACGGCCGTGGCTGTCGGCATACTGACTACACGCCCCCCAATCCTGCCATCTGTCTATGGTAGATGAAGCAGCGGTCGGGTGGTAGGTCAAGTCCCTTAAGGGATGTATCGCCACGGAGTTAGGAGAGGAATGCTTGTAAAAAGTGAGGATTTTTATGTATTTGGTTTATTATTTACGAAACCCAGGTGTTACGTTCAAATTTTTGCCAAAATTTATAGCCCACCGATGTTTTCACTTGACTATTCCATTCATACACCGCGTATTCAATATTGACCAATAACATTTAGCAACGCCTCGAATATCGACCAATCACGATAGTTTATCTTACAATATGCTTCCTAGGGTCGCAAGGATGTAATTTTATCTGATAAAAGTCAGTTCATTAAATACATTTGAGGCATCAAGTGCAGTGATTAATGCGTCACATTCTGCCAATGAACAGAATAAAAACACATTACTTGATACAACATAACTTGTTTGGAAATTGAAATAATATAAATGTTCATTAATTAAAAACAGAATTTCAATTCGGTGAAAGCCAGTTCGTGTGCTTTTATACCGTTCCGTTGTAAGCAAATACGATGACGCTGTCCATCTTGTCGTACGCTTTATTGATAGTATTGGGAACTCGAATCGATTCATGGACTGTTTATTCATTTAGAATGCTCTGACTAACAGCTGACAGGATATTGACAAAAAAGTAAGAAAATAATTGTTATTTACACAATCCGTTACATTATATTCATGGAATGGTCTTAATAAATCCTACAGAAGGTTATGAGTTTCATCAGATAAATTTACTCGAACTTCGTTCTCGCAAATATATCGATAAAGTCGTAATCTCTCGTGGAATTACCTGTGATAATTGCTTATGATTAGACTTCGGACTTTTAGGTCGCTAAAAATCCTGTTTTAGGCACCTGAAATAGACTTTAAAAATTGGAAAGTAGGTTCTAAAAATCGTAAAATAGTGTCTTATAAAATCGTCAAGTTGCCAATTTTCTGAAATATCTCAATTGCAATGCAGAATATTATATTTATTGAAGTCAGCATTAATCAATAACCATGATAAAACACCTATTACTAGGGCCTGTATTACTACCATAACAGTGAAAACCTTATCCCTCCGCCCAGAAGCTACGCAAACTAGCATATTCAGTGATTCAGAGAACTACATTTTTTGTTTTGTTTGTTTTTGTTTTTGTTACTGGATGTGGGAGTCAAGAGAAAAACACTACATTTTCTTGGGAATTCCAAGGAATTTTACACAGAAGACGAAACATTCCTTACTATTTAACCAAGTCACAAATGTGTCATGTACTGCACATTCCGAGGTAAAAATTTAGTACGAACTGAAAATAAATGCTAGAATTTATAAGAAAAAAGTAACTTATTTTGAACTTTAGAGGAAAACAAGCAAAAAGGCAATATTAGGCTGTAACGTAAAAATAGGCTGTTTTAGGTCCTATAAAAGTATCAGTTTTGGGCATAATCACTTATGAAACATGCATATACAAGTTTCCATCCATATATCACTTAAGGATTAAAAAGGTTTTTACCTAAAATCCGAAGTCTACTTATAATATACAGGTCTGAAAAGGTTCATTTTCACTGATTCTTCCTTCCTTGATCACACCATTAGGGTTTGTTGTTATATAACAGCCATATTATAGTATACTGTGGTCATATCTACAAAACATAATTACGTGCAGAACGCTGAGCAAACACCAAGCCCATAAGTACTATACTAAAACCGCTAAGTGTGTTGTCTGATAAACAAGCAATGAGAAAGAATTCCACATAGCTGACTTGGCAGTTTCTGCTATCTTGGAACATAAAAACCCAAGACAAATGGCAGTCTACTATCTTCCTCGTCCATGTCTCACAACTCAGCTTTGTTATGTGACAGAAAGTACAGAGATAAACTGGACATTATTAGTTCTGCAAAATATTGTGCATAGGGCACCAGTAATACGTTAGCGTTGCTGACCCGTAGGCCCGTGTTCGATCCCCGGTACCTCCTCGGATTTTTCTGAGGAAGGGAGGTCTGGAACGGGGTGCATTCAGCCTCGTGATTCAAATTGAGGAGCTACTTGATAGAGAAGTTGCGGCTGGAAACCACCATTAACGGCCGTGGGTGTCGGCATGCTGACCACATGCCTCCAAGTCCTGCCATCTGCCTATGGTAGATGACGCAGCGGTCGGGTGCTAGGCCTAGTCCTTTCAGGGATGTAGCGCCATGGAGTTTAGTTCTTTTTAGTACCGGTATATTCACCTAACAGAGTGTACTAAATTCTCTTCGCCCTTAATAAATAGCTGTCTTTGCTTAGAGTACCCAAAGATAGTTATACAATTGCTGGAATTGGAGTAGTCCTGTACAGTGTGTGTATCATGGTTTGTCGACAAATTAAATACGAAATGTAAAAAAGAGATCACGTGATGTAATAAAGCTATATCTATTTGATTTTGACAATACAGACATCCATTACGTTATTACCAATATTGTAAATTCTATAAATTTTTGATACACAGAATATTCATAAATAGAATTAAGTCACATTTATCACAATCCTTCAATTGAGTTGAAGCATTACAATTATTCTCTGGTCATAACTACACCACGTATAAGTGCGCAATGGTCTTGTAAATACAGGGTGATTCACGAAGAACGGACCATACACATGGAATTATTTTGTCATGTTATACTGATTAAAAAAAGTTCGTACGAACATATGTCCGTTTTCAATATTTTCTTAAAAAACTATTAAAAATTGATGGGGCACAAAAATTGATCTGGCTTTGACTGCGAGGAAAATTTTCATGAATGTACTAACATAGAGTCGACAATAATACAAAAATAAGTTAATAGTAATACTTTATGCTAAAGAGTGTAGATTGTTATCCTCTTGCTACAAATAGCATTCGCAAAAGAAAACATTTTTATTAAAAATTCCCACAATTTACTTCCGCCATCACATTGACGACTGCAGTATTAAAAAGATTAAGGACACATTCACGATGATTTTTATGATAGGAATTATAGAACCAACAATACAAAATCTAATATCCCATTAGTTGTGCAGACCAGCATTACTAACCTTGGCATAATTACGCTACCAATAGCAACTGATCTGGATGTAAGATAGTGGCAATAGCACAATATTTATAGCATAGACTAATAATAGGATATGTGAACGCCCTCTGTAAAGCTATTGCCAAAATTCACACTGTACAGGCATTAAAAGACACAAGAGTATTTTGTGAAATAAAATAACTTCGACATCCCCGGTTTGTGAATTCCCACATGTGTAGGCCTACCGGTATTCAATACATTACATTAATTTAAATTACATTATACATATTGGAATAATGATAACTAATAATATTAATAAAACAATTAATAAAAATGAATTATAATAGAATAATTAACAATAATTTATAGTTACTAATAATACAAAGAAGTTAAATTTTATTCCAATTTAGCGTTTTTTTTTCACTTCTGGCTTATTTTCAACCCATGGAGTTGGCAACACTGGTGCAGGTGGTAGTTTTCCTTTTATATTCATTTCCATTTGTATAAAACGCAAAATATACTGAAACTTCTGTCAGCAGATATTGGTATATTTTGCCAATAATGCAATAAAAGTGCAAAGGAAGGGGCTAATGTTATAATTTACTATACATCTAGCCTCAACCAATGAACATTTAGAGCTGATTACTCAAAGCTACGCTCACAAAGGAAAAGGATATGGTAACTGACAGCCGTCCCAATACAGAGAGAAAGCCTATTAACGTATCTCTAGTAATAGGAAATTATTTGTAATGGCGACCGCAAAGCGGAGGGAACAGCGTCAATACTCTCATGGAAATTGCTTATTGGGAAAAATTATGGCTTGAAAATATAGACGAAGATTCTCATTAGTGAATTTCCGTTTAGAAATCGCTATTGATTGCTGTCGTTGACCCTTTTTATATATTTGTTAGATATTCTTGTAGTGCATAATATCGATGGTCCCAAGTAGTAACATTGAGTATTTGGGATATTTTTATTCCTGGAATAAAAAGCTTTATACTTAGTTTATTTCTGTAATAAAACATACAGTTAGACTGCATGAGATAAAAAGGTCTTACATAAAACAATTCCAAGTATGGATATTGTATGTCGAGTTACGGTAATAATATATTTAAGATACATTATTAGTAAAAGGGTAAAGGAATTTCTGCAGATGTACGAATTCCTTTAAAAGTCACACCAGTGCAATAAAATGTACCGTACAGCAGATTATTATCATTATTATTATTATTATTATTATTATTATTATTATTATTATTATTGTTATTATTATTATTATATAATTGCCATGAGCTTCCCGTCTGATTGCTACAGACATTATGTTATTAAAAAATTATTGCATTTCAATATTTTATTTGGAGAATAAAGTATCGGATTATCGAGACAACATATATTGCTATCTAGTATCGAATATCGACAAAAACTGGTAACGATTCATCCCTAGTACGAGCACCATATAGTAATCGAACCTTAAATTTACAACATAAAACTTGTAATTGACCTATGGGGATAGAGTTGCCTTAAAATGTTATGGAATTTTCTAATTTCGAACACACTTTTCACTATGTAACTGTGAACTGTGATACAACTGCTGTATTGGATGGGACAGAGTGTGGATTTTGTGTAAATTGAGAAGTAACTAGTTGAATGCTTGAATACGCTTCATGAGGACCAGGTGTACATTAGAATCAGTTAGTATTTCAGTGGAGCACTCCATTCCATCACATTGCTACTGCTAATTAAATCACAAGTAGATGTTCAACACTGCAAACGCAATAACACTAACACTACTCTCTCTCTCTAGGCTGCTCTTCCTATTGCTGTACATCAACTACACACGGTATAACATGTTCGGTAAGGAAGAATATGTATTTGATTTAATTTTTTCCAGAAGAAGAAGAAAATCTTTGGAATGGCTGCCATGGCTTAAGAGTGGACAAAGAAGTTTAGTACTAAACATCTTATGTAAAACTCATATAACTTCCTCTGCCCAATTAAAAGTTAGACTTTTAGTATATATAATTATGTACGACATTCTTTTCATGTAAATTGGTTGCAAAAATGTTGTTACCGTATCGTATCGCATCCCCGAAGGAATCATAACTCAAATAAAATCTTATCAATACAATCACGTAACTTTCTTTTTGCACGACTTAACTAATTAGTGGTATTTACGAATGTTGTTGCCGTGGATCGTAAGTTGACATTCCCACACGCAATCTTATTGCTATGTGCGGTAATAGTTTCAGTGGTGTTATGAATTTACTTACGCCACACCTCATAATAAGCCTTTATGGACAAGGCCCCCCAGGACAAATATTCCGTTCGCATAACAACAAACACATGCGAATCACTTTCTGAAATAAACATCTATCTTCAAGGATGTATATACATAACATTTTCAGGTAATATCACAATTAATATAATTAAATTGATATAAATAATCATCGTGCAAAAAATAGCATGCAATACTCGTGCCGTAAGCGCATAACGGATCTCGGAAACTCGTTTTTTCAAACTATTTCCTCGATTCGTATGCATCGCTTACGGCACTTGTATCGCAATATACTATTATCTAAGCATGGCCAATACATGTTTATCAATTCATATTCTGGTATAGAATAACAGGCCGTCTTACAAAGAGCGCGTATTCAGTTGTTTGAACCTGATGCAAAGCTTTAGTACTGACCAGGCGAGACTGGATTTATACATACAGTGGGTGGCTTTTACCTACCCTTCAGATAATTATTTAAAAAAAAAAAATGAAATGATAGTTTTGCCTCTTAGTATAAGTTTCCTAATGTACAAAATTTAAACAAAATCGTTTGAGCCGTTTTCTAGAAAATTGTGAAAAACTATTTTTTCATAAAAGTCCTCTTAAAAATTTGAGTCATCGCCAATGTTCATGTCACATCTTCAGAACGAATCTAACCGAAATAAAATAAAAAAATGTTTTCATTCGATTTTCCGTTCTGGAGCTAGGCTGTTCCCATTACACACACAGACTTGTTTCTGAAAACATTATTTTTGGATTCAGAGGACTTTGAATCATCTGCTTTATGAATATATTGTATTAATATTTTACTGTTATTATTACTATTGTTATTATCAGGGCCCGGATTCTAATGACATGTCAACTTTTTATTGATGCTGCCTAGTTATTGCCAACTTGTAGATAAATCCTAATCATGGCCTCTAGATTATAGAAATGCTTTTTTATTAGGTCATTTTTTGTCATTTTGTGGAATTTTATATTTTTAGGGTATTTATTTAACTTTTAGGTCATTATTTTGTCATTTTCGGGTCATTTGCTTCCTTATTTTGTCATTTTTATGCATTTACTTCAAATATATGACTAGGTTACTATAATGCAACATTTTTGTAGAATCTACTTTAAAAACAATTTTCTTATTTTTCTTCTCAAATGTTCCATTCAAGAACATAGCTTTTAGACTTACGATATCCTTTCTACATTTACAGTTTTTAGAATTTTGTACGAATTAGTCTATATCTTTGTGTGCACAATAATAATTTTTATAAATAAAATATGAGTTTTTAGGTCATTCTTTGCAATTATTAAGTCATTTTCTTTAAAATCTAGGGTCATTTTATAGGTCATTTTTCAAACAATCTTAGGTCATCAGAATCCGGGCCCTGGTTATTATTATGATGATCATCGTTATCATTGCTAGTGAACATTCCTGCACTTTCTACAGCACAAAAGAGAAATATTTTACACAAACGGAGCGGTCATATCCAGCGGTTTTCACACGAGCACAGCAAACAGTAAATTAGATTTTCAGATGATATCCTGGTGCTCGTAATTCAGTTAGAGAACGAGTGTGAAAATGGTATCAGCATAGCGACTAGCTTGTGTCAGCGATCCGCCGCGCGATGCGACAGCTCCTGCGACGTTTCTGTTTGACACGCCTGTCTACTCACCAGGCGCTGCCGTGTAATTGTGAAACCAGAGCGGAACTATTCATGTATGCTTCTACCTAAGTTAGGGATTTCATGGAATTGTTCGCAATGTTTGTGTTGTGTAATAAACTATTGTAGAAATGTAAGAACATGAAGGGAGGAGATGGGGGAAACATATTTTCTACTATGCTAAAGCTAGATACTTGAAAGTTATTGCAATTTGTGTAATTTTTTGAGTACTAAGAAGAAAGTAATTGAAGTGAAAGAAAGGAAAGATAGCAATTTTTAAAATGCATGATGTACAAAATTTGTGTTTAAAATATTTTTATAGTTGATTTTTAATTTAGTCCAATAAACATTTTCTGTCTTACAAATTTTCATTAATTCCTATGGTTCTCCCACAATTCTCCAGTAGACATTGTCGAGGCAAACGTGTCTTCTTCCATTAGTGAAATCGTTTTGGTTGCCACCCGGCAGAGATAATTTGGCAATGCATTCTGCAGAACATTTCTAACTCAGTAATTAACATTTCTAACACATTAACTCATTAATTATAGACCTAAGCACAATACGCAAAAGAGTTTTTAAAATAATTTTAATAGTATTTATTACCCCTTTCAGTCTGGATCCTGCATAATAAACGTAAGTAAAACCAAAATTAATTTTATTCAACTAATGGGATAGCAATAAACCCGACCGCGGTCGATGGACGTAAAAATCCTGGGCACGGAGTCTTCCGGGAGGGACTTTAAGCTGGGGGTCCCGTGTCGTAGATTTACGGCACGTAAAAGAGCTCCATGCCTAAATTAGAGCCTCTGGACAACATTTCTCGGCCCTTTCACGTCCAAGAAATACTTAGTTTGCAGAGGGGGGTTGCGAGGCGATGGGCTTACCACCTGTCCCTCTACCCTCTCTCGGAAAATAAGCATATCAAAATTAGTAGGGTAAGGTGGTACATTTTCGAACATGGTACAATTCTGAACGGACTAAGATTTTTATCCATTTTTGGGTTTCAAATGTTAGCCAACCTTTTTTTTAATTATATAGCGTCCATACTGATTGTTTTGTTGATCTGTATCCGCGAGAATGATGTTTTAAGTTGACTCATTCGGCCATAAAATATTATTTTCCAATCGAAGGTAAGAATTCCATGCTGGAAAAATGGCACGTTATAAAATTGCATATAATCCCACGTTGTGTTACTGGAATACATTGTTGAGGACCAATTTTTAACTCATACCAACAAATAGCGTAGTCTTTAGTACGTAAGTCATTGGCACAACAATGGTCATTCGTGAGCGGAATTTGCAACTATGTATAATTGACAAAAACTAGCTCGAGGTACAATACGAACAGATTTTAGGTACAATTTCGAACAGTACTTTAACCCGCGATCGCTTGCATGGAAAAGCTGTTTTTCTATCACAGCATTCTGCATGTTTATTATTATTAACTGTGCCAGTCAAATATTTAAAGGATGGCATTCACACAGCTTTCAACAGTGGTATTATTTTAACGAAGATTTATGAATTACACTTCCTCTGGATTGTTATTACATCTCAGCAGTTATGCAATACAGAATAGCAAACAGAAATCGTTCTGGAGTTGTTAAGTATTTTTTATTATTGCTCTTGATGTTATTGCAGACCTGCCTCCATGGTCTAGTGGTTGCTGACTACGGACCCGCAAGTCTGGGTTCGATCCCCGGTACCTCCTCGAATTTTTCTGAGGTAGGGCGATTTGGAACGGGGTACATTCAGCCTCCTGACACCAACCGAAGAGCTAATTCATAAAGAAGTAGCGGCTCCGTAAGCCATCAATAACTAACGTAGGAGTCGGCATGCTGACCACATGCCCCAAACCTGTCATCTGCCTATTCAAAACGTGACACTTCATTATTACGCTCATATTATTGATAAATAATAATAATAAAATATAATATTTGGAAGAAAGCAATTCGTTCGTTGAAAATGCCACTGTTCGAAATAGTACCCACTGGTGTTTAGAATTGTACCTACTGTGGTACATTTTCGAACGATATTCTGGAAATGAAAGATTGATTGCCATGGCCAATTTTACAGTTGTTTGACTTTCATGTTTTTGTGAAGGGTCAACTACATTGCCAACTTTGTGATTACAATACAGTTGAACTTGTCTTCTGTTTACTGTGTTCATAAAATAAGAATATTTGTTAAGTGTTGGAAAATGTACCACCTTACCCTATAGGTACTGAAACCTCCACTTGGAGGCCCCACCTGGGGATCATAGGGTACAAGATACCAGAATGGGATAGCAATAATACAGATAACTGGATAATGACGTCATTTGAACATAATCCAATTATTTTTAATAATCCAGTTCATCGTTAAAAGAAAGGTTAATAGATGACAATTAAATTACAGTCTGAATCAGCGGTTTCAGTGCATTAAGGTTGTTGTAAACATTTTATCATATTTTAGACTGAATAGGCATCATGTAGCTGCTTGTGGCGACTGTTTATATGAGGTAGGCTATTATCCAAATAACAAACACAGAAAAAGGAGTGAACTGTAATAAGTTCAAAAATTTTATTTTTTTAAACGAGGGTTAGTAATAAATGTTGCTTTAAACCACCTTATACCCTCAATTTCTATTTCAATTACATGAGTTCATTCAATTAATAAACAGAATTTTTAATGATATTGACAGTACTTTAATTTCTCTGGAACATCCAATAATAAATATAAATTGAGGGTATAAGGTGGTTTAAAGCCACATTTATTTTAATAAGTTTTCTGTCTATAGTTAATCCACATAAAACTCCACACAACTACAAATAATATGCGATTAACTATGTGTTTAAATAACACTTTACTGTTTTATTTCCTTTGACATTAATAGGCTATGTGTTCTCTTAACCATTAACTTACAGTTATTTGAACCAGAACTGTTCTGAACTAGCTAGACCACTAGCTTACAGATCCGTGTGATTGATGTGAGAACATCTTCTGATATAAGATGGTGTTTTACGAAATGGATATTGAAAAGGTGTAGTCTACTGCAGGTACAGAGTGCATTGAATAACAGTGGAAGCTGCTGATGATGCGGCCGGCACTTGTCACTGTTATGATTAACGCGAGAGACCAGACGCGCCAGAACGCTGGCATAAATCACCGGTTCTTTGTTGCCCATCATAATAGTGTTTGTTTGCAACACAACACTACAGCATTAACACATTCACACACAACTTGACACTAACGGCTGCCCGGCAACTTTAAATTACTACATTATACCCTACACCCGCCTACACTGTGGAACACGCCTATTAAAATAAATTTTTACTGCGAGGACACAAAAGGCTTGAATAAAATTGTTTATGTTTTAGAAACTTTTATTCTAGTACTCTACGCTATACAAATGGAATTTTAGATAAATCTGATCTAATTTCTGAAGCTTTGTTCGCTATATTGTGTTTATACGAGTAAAACACTGAATGCTGCTTAAAATTCATAACGTTTTGTTCTACGAGCAAATATAAAAGTACCTTGGTTGCAATGCCTGAAGAGAGTAAAAGAGTACCCAAAGAGCCCTTTAATGCTGTGAAACGTGCTAACTACATTTTAGATAGTGTAAATAGATTATTGGGCAACACTCACCAATGTTTGTTGATCCCTTTGTGAAGCCGTTGTCAATAGTTGCTTAATCTTGCGTGAAGCCTTCGTCTTCTTAATAAAATAGTGAAATAATAAAACACACACATTATATAAAACATAGGCTAAACACTACAAATGGCAACTTCACAACGTTTCACGAGATAACAAGAACGTCTCGCGTTTTCAAGTGAATATTAGCGACGAGACGTTCGGTCGCGAAGTCTTTGTGAACGTCTCACAAAGACTTCGCGACCGAACATCTCGTCGCTAATATTCACTTGAAAACGCGAGACGTTCTTGTTGTCTCGTGAAGCGTTGTGAAGTTGCCATTTTTAGTGTTTATATTTTATATAATGTGTATGTTTTATTATTTTATTAAGAAGACGAAGGCTTCACGCAAGATTAAGGAACTATTGACAACGGCTTCACAAAGGGATCAACAAACATTGGTGAGTGTTGCCCAATAATCTATTTACAGTACATAACATTCCTCACCATAAGAAGAAGAATGTCATTCAGGAATACATTTTAGATTATATATTTCTTGCTATATCCACTCACAAAATGGTAGTTTTAGAGGAAATATTCATTATATTCTACCCAGAAATTGACACGTAGACTGTGCGTTAGTATATAATTTGAAATCCCTTTAGTCCATAATCTTTCTTCAAGACTTCCTTTTTTCTTTGAATAGCATAGCTGGAAAATGAAAGTCATATAAAAATAATTTTTAAATTTAGGTATGTATGTAATTTAGCATGTAACCCGAAACAGCTTTTTTTAATATTCTTATAAAATTAATATTGCTTTTTTGCGCCACATTCATTTAGGACAGAACCCACTATTCAACCACTGGTATAATATTTTTAGATTCGGGGACTCAAAACGTGTATTTATTTTAAAAACCTGAATTCAAATTTCGGGGTCGAACACGATATTTCACCTACCTATAGTACCTATGGTAATGGCACAGGAAGTAATGAACGTAATACAAAGAAAATAAAGTCAATAGGGTACATAAAACACTCATGTGTGGCTTCTTACGTACTGTAATAGGAGTAATCCTAATATTCTTCTGATCTTCGTTCGTTTCCTCCTAAATGAGTGCTCTCAAGGGTTTATGCAGGTTTCATAAAGCTGCTCACATCATGTTTACAGACTAAGTCCCAACTAATGAACTCGGGTGGTTTTCCTTTAGCTACGAGAAACAATATAGCCAGGGTAAAATATAATTATTTTAAACGGATCAGAATGAGAAGGTTACTAGAGAGTGAGTTTCATAATGGATTCAGTTATGCAATATGGAAGTAACTACAGAATAAAAATCCTATATTAACCGTTTTTATCAGAGCATTCCGAATAAAACTAGGCTACACTCTTACTGGGGAAAAATATTTTTTTTTTACTATGGGATTACGGATACGTATCAACGGCTGCTTACTTAAGTAAACCATTAAGTAGACCATTAGGGCAATCAGTCGTAGGAGAGAGGTTCCATCTGGCGCTGTGAATTGAACTCCGGCTTAGCTCAGTTGGTAGAGCATTGGCGCGAATAGCCAAAGGTCCTGTGTTCAAGTCCCAGTGTCGGAGGAATTTTCCTCCTAAAACATTCTCATGTAATGTCCAACAGAGACAATATTCTGTGGTTCATGAAAGCTTATATATCTATAAGTAAAGTAAGGTAAGCGGGAAAAGTTGACTTTTTAAATAAAATAAATTAAAATTTAAAATTATTCTTGTAAAGATATGACCATCAGGTCCTCTCTTTCCGTCTACCAGAATTAAAAAAACTACAATTAGAATACAGAAATTATTACAAGAAGAAAATAATACTGACCCTAAAGATATGTTGTGAAATTACAATAATAACACAGCCCAACAAAAAAGAACTTTTTGTTTGGTGTCTCAGATGTTTTACCGGATTTTGGTTATACTTAAGTTAGTGTGCTTATTCCAAATATGTAAACAGTTTTTCTCTACCAGCTCTAGTTTCATATAGATTTTATTCGTGAACTCTTAGTCTAGCGAAACAAAATCTTGCATGATAATATAGCTAGTGAAGGTCTTGACCATACTTTGGACACTTAGGACGAAAACGGTACGAAGTACAGAAAACCTAAAAGCCGGATTATTTTTTGGCCCTCAAATTAACAGCTCATAAGTCATAAACGACCGTACAATATGTGATAATATTATTTTTTTGAAAGACCCCGTGTTATATTGTTGTTATAATGTTAATGTAATGTTAGTGTGTTGCTTTTATCTTCACGTGATTTAGAAGCTAAACATATGCACTGTTTTTTTATTTATATCAAACGTAAAATGGGATAATACGCATAATGGTAATACCATATCTCACAAAACTAAAGCTGATAGGGCAAAACTAATGGCACATTTGGCATCAGCGACCTAAATATACACAAGAATAAGTATAAATTCTAAGGCACCAAAATGGCTGTTGGTCTGTGTAATAATTAAATATGGAAAGATAGTTAGAATTACAAAAAACACTAAAATACTAATATAAAAAATGAAATTTAGCTTTATTTTTAAAGTGAATTCTAGCTTTATAACTTTAAAGATTTTATACAAAGTGATAAGCCTGAGTGAGTTTGGTATCCAAAACGTTTTTGTTTGAATTGTCTGAATTTTTTACAGTCCCTGACATTCATGGGCAGAGAGTTCTATAATCTAATTGTGGAAATGTGAACGAAGTGGATTGAAGGGATGTGCGGTGGGATGGTACTGATATCGTTAAGTCATAGGCTATCATGATTAGGTGTGGAAATTATGATGAGAGGCAACCACATTAAAGTGTGATGATAAATATAATGGAGTCGAAGATTGAGGGATTTTTCTGTAATTTAATAACCAGTTCCCGGTGTACAATGCTTGTAGATGGTTAATCCATGTTTATACCTCCCATGAAGGATCCCAAAAGGGAGAGTGGATATTCAACTACACAATATGTTATCAATGACACAGCTTTAAAAGTCGTTATTGATAATTATCCTTTATTTAATTTTTCTGTAGTGTAGTACTGTTACTGTAGAAGAGAAATTGTCGATTCGTCGGAATGTAGGTACAGGTAGGGGGAAAAAAAGCAGACCGACTAAAATATCTAGGTTGAAAAAATGATCTTCTGGATTTTGACTTATTATTAAATCAGTACATAGGATTTCTTCATAAAATGTTATATAATCCATATGATTTGGCTTAGTTTATAGATTGTCTTGTTAAATTAATTGCAGTTATTATAAATAATTTATGCATTTTCTTTCTTTCCTCACACATTCATTCATTTTTGTATTGTATTTTTATATTGTACAAGACGTATTGGCGAAACTACGCCAACTGTAATTGGGATTTATTCCTGTAGTTGGCATAATAAATAAATAAATATGAGCCACTGCGCATGCCTAGCGGCATTCACAGGATAGAAGGGAATGTATTGAGATTTGTTCTGGTGTGGATTAATTGTTTGAACTAAGAAATAATTTCACGTAATTTGCATTGATTGTGAAAACGTTTGTTACATCTCTTACATTTATTTATGTATCACAAGGCTCTGAAATCAGCTACAAGAGTCGGTCCGCTTTTTTTTCCGTACCTGTACATGACTATAGCTATCGAGGATAAGGGGTATGGCAACACTGTTATCGATCTGTTCATATTTGATTCCGAAGAATGTCTCGCTTTCTGACTCTTTCGTATAGTTGTGAAAAATATTTTAGGGGCATTAGCATATTTTAAAATGCAAGATCTGGTACATAATCCATACGCAAATGACATAACATTAAACCAGAGTAGAGAGCTGGGTTTCAAAATGAAAACAACAATTGGTAAAATAGGATTATTGTGCTTGGATATATGAGTTGCTTTACATTCCTGTATTAAATCAGGGAGACAATTGAAATGGTTTTATTGTACCAACAAAACATATATCCCCTTGTATTTTAATTGCCACTATTACAGAACAAAGAACAAAATGGATATTATAAACAAACCCACTTCAAATGGAATTGATTTCGAAACATAGGATGGATCATGTACCGAGCTTGGAACTTAATGATCCATTTCGTATATTGCAAGGGGGACCTTCTATTGTTTGTTATTAAAATGTGACTGGCACATGAGTGGGATAAGCCGTGGCGTGGGCTTTGTTGAGGCACATCTCTATAAAACCGGAAGGTAGTGACTTAATTCCCCGTAAAACCAATTCATATTTCCGGCGATAATGTTGTATCGACTCATCCATTAGTGGATATTAATGTTAGCAACAATTCTAGAGTATAAGCTCAGGCGGTTCGTTAAGCTGATAATCTTACCACCTTAGTGTGACTATTTGGCTCACACGGCTTTCTTTCGATTTGGACCAATAGCATATAAGAGTGAGTCTGAAATCAGCCAGTGACAGGCCTGATTCACTCAGTCTTGATCGAATTTTGCTTTACCTAGTCCTACAAAAGTGATAAACACACGTCCTTTTTTTCTTTAAATTTTATTCAAGTCGGAGACACTTTAGGTAGTGACTTTAAGCATACGTACGTCACCATTGTCGCAGTTGGCCTACCTTAAGACATAGTCAGGAAATAAAATGAATTGCACCAGAGCTGCTACAACTAGAAATGTTAGACTTGCAGTGTGGTGATGCAATGAAAGGAGCCTTAAGCCCTACAGACCTCAATTTCTACAAGTTATTGCCAGAAGAAAAATATACAGCACTAAAGAAACAAGCCTGACGTTCGATCTCCATGTTTGAATCAACATATTATAGGCTATAAGTGAACAAACATATATTTATATATATAGCCTATATACTGTATATATATAATTATATATAAAACCCCACTAAGATCCAGCTTGAGTGTTGACCACCTCCAAGACGTGTCAGTTTCAAAGCATATCCGAGCAAAAACCTGACATCAGCAACTTACTAAATTCACCGATTCGCCGATTAATTTTGAATGCATGTTTACACTTGTAGCACAAAGCTCTACAAAATTAGTTACAGTGTTAAAAATGAATGTGTATTGAAAAGCACGTGACAAACCCTACTTCGCCATTTTGACATTAAAATATAAAATTTATATAATTTTGTTAAACTGTACATATAGCCTGCAACCAGTCGCTTAAGTTAATTAGTGTCCCTGCATTTAAACAAGTTTTGGAGGCTCTAACCTATAATCATTATAAAGACATAACCTTTTCAGCATGAATGAATACGTTATATTATATTCCTGTGTGTGTAATGTCTTTCAAGAAAAGCACTTATCAGCATGTATCTCTAGGAGTTATTATAATAAAATAATTACGACATCTTCAATAATTCAGCAAACTGCAGAAATTGAATAAATTTAATGGATAATTATAACTATATATTTTTTTTCTCGGCCGGTGTACGATCGTCTTTTGTTAAGAGAAAACAGCTATGTTGATTGTACGTACGTCATGGATGCCTTCTAATGTAACTATCTGAATCTAAAATGCTATTCAAATTATTTTATTTTATTTACATTATTAATAATTATTTGTTACCTTTTATTCGGTAAACAGTAATAAATGCAACTCGTGACCTGGAATTCTCCTAGATAATTTCTAGATCAGTCCTGACATTAAATATAGGCCTAACTTTCTGAAAGTAGAGGGACTTAATTTGAACCTTACGCTTATTAAGGGTGAATAAATGTTACATAACTCGATACATGTTTCAATAGTAGAAAAAAGACGCATACCAACATTTCTCTTCAGTTGTAACGGTCTTGACCATGGTTAGGATTTTCAGGTTCAATTTCCATATGGAAATAAGAAGGGAAAAGTTGCCTAAAAATAAAATAAGTGACAAAAACGTGCTCCGTAACTAATTATGCAACAAACCTACATTCACAACAGGGGGCTACCGAATAATACCAGTTAAATTTAAAAAAATTAAATATTTAGTAATTAATTTTCATTGTTGAGGTGAGGCTTTCAGAACAGCATTTGCTAAAAGACAGGTTATTTCTTTACTTTTCCTTATTTTCTGCATTAATTGCTTTCTTCTTTCTTTTTGTTTACTTTATGAATTTATTATTATTGTTATTATTATTATTATTATTATTATTATTATTATTATTATTATTATTATTATTATTAATGTCTTAATCTAACTTTCTGTCCTTTTAACCCTTAAATAGATAATGTGAGGGTCATTCAATAAGTAAAGAGACAAATTCTATAATTTTAAAACTATTCAATGAATGTGTACAATCTTTTCAGGGGTGTTAGTTGGCAACCTTGGGATATGCTCTGATCAGCTGTTTCATCATTTTATGTCAACATAACCTCAAAATTTTCAATTCGCCATGGCAAGTCCACTAGAAGATTGCACCTTAGAAGAGCAGCGCTCAGTCATTAAATTTTTAGTCGCAGAAGGTGTAAAACCAAGTGAAATTGTGTCTAGAATGTTGATACAGTACGGTAAAAGTTGTATGACCCGTGCGAATGTTTACAAGTGGGTTGATCGGTTTAAAAGTGGCCGAACAAGTGTAGGTGATGAACCCCGATGTGGACGTCCAGTGGAAGTTTCTGGTCCCTCGTTGGAATCGAGGATTGACGGACTTATTCGTGATAACCGAAGAATTACTGTTGAAATGATAGCTGAAGAACTTCAAGTAAGTGTTGGAACTGTTCACAATGTCATTCAGAACAATTTAAAGTACAGAAAAACGTGTGCCAGATGGGTTCCCAGACAGCTTACTGACGCTCCTAAAGAATCAAGGCTTTCCATTAGTCAAGACTTAAAGCAACGAAGTTTGATTGAAGGAGACCCTTTTTTTGAAAGAAAAGTGACCAGCGACGAGGTCTGGATCCATCACTACGACCCTGAGACCAAAAGGCAGAGTATGGAGTGGAAACACACTAGCTCTCCAGTTCGCAAAAAATTCAAGGTTCAACCTTCCGGCGGTAAAGTGATGCTGACCATCTTTTGGGACTCACAGAGTCCAGTCTATTGCGTTTTCCTTGAAGATCAGCAAACTATCAATAGCCAATACTACTCTGAGATGCTAGAACACAAAGTTAGACCAGCTATCAGGAGCAAACGCCGTGGACTCTTGTCAAAAGGAGTCATTCTTCAGCACGATAACGCCCGCCCTCATACAGCCCAGCTGACCCGTGATAAGCTTCAAGAATTGGGTTGGGAGGTCTTACCTCATCCTGCCTACAGTCCCGACCTCGCCCCATCTGATTTTTACCTGTTTGGACCACTCAAGGACGCCCTACGTGGAAAAAGATTTGCTAACAATGAGGAAGTTAAGGAAGCGGTGCAAAAGTGGCTTCGGGGTCAATCGAAAGAATTCTTCGCCAAGGGGATTAGGAAGCTGCAAGAAAGATGGGACACGTGCATAACTGTGGGGGGTGATTATGTTGAAAAATAGCCTTAATTTTGAAAGATTGAAATAAACCGTTTTTGAGCTATAGCCATTTGTCTCTTTACTTATTGAATGACCCTCGTATCTTGTAGGGCACTGTCGTTTATCTTATATTTGCGTTAAAAGGGTGAGATGAAATTGGAATGAAATTTAAATTTTATATAAATACGAGTAATAATAAGGAAACAAGAAATAAACGAAGAGCCTTAATCATTGTGTTAATTATTTTCTTTGCAGTCCTCCATGAGTTTATACATTATTGTGTGAGAAACTGAGTCTCGCCAATAAAGGTTTATGTCATCCTGTCTCCACATATCCTGACCTATATATTTTAAATCTTAATTTACCCTCTTAACTCTTCTTAGTTGTAGTTTTTATTTATTTTCGTTAAGTGCCAGTATGGTACTTTATGAAAATGTCTGTCCGTCTG
Organism: Ectobius pallidus; assembly: GCA_964059195.1. NCBI lineage: Eukaryota > Metazoa > Arthropoda > Insecta > Blattodea > Ectobiidae > Ectobius > Ectobius pallidus. The sequence continues at coordinate 43,962,233 of CAXKWD010000004.1, read as the reverse complement.
TCCGTGTGTCTGTAGGCTGTATCGGATTTTCATAAAACTTGGTGTACGCATTTATACCATTTATGGTAAGAAGCCTATTGATAATGGACTAAATATGTTGACCGGTATAGTAGTAAAGACCAATTTAGTGCCTATTTTAGGGTAATATATTAGAAAGAATTTAACAAATGCAAATCAATTATCATGACAACATATTCTTTACAGTGTTCATATACGGCTTTGGAAATTGCAATCCAGTTAGCTATGACAAATAACACTATTCCTTCACACAAGCTTATCAAACTAGATTATTAAACTGAGGTGGCCGAGATGGGAACGTCTTGGACTCGCACTCGGACTGGAGGCCGCTGTTTCAAATCACGTAGCCGGACAATTTGACTTTTTTTCTTTTTAACTTTTATGTGAGTGTGCGAATGTCAAGATATCACACATCTGCATAGTTCTGCTGATGCTGTACGATTGCAATCTGATTTTTTCTTTAAATTAGACCTTTGTTCTTTCGTAAGCCTTGCTTAATGAATCAATCTGGAGCTTAACTCGGAAATCAATTTAAAAAAAAAAAACTTATTTTCTGCATATCATAATTGCAATTATAACTGCTTAAACAAAAGTATTCTAGCACTTTGTTACATCAGTTTACCTGATATTATTGGCTATGATTTTACCTCCTTATTTCGTATTATTAGGCTTGCATCAGAACATTGTCTACTGTGCAATTAACATAAGTAATCGCTGTGTTCGTGACGTGTTCCCCTGGTAATTACAACACAAGATGGGAGGTATAGGCATAGTGTAACAAAGCAACTTGTGTAATCACTTGTGCAAAGTATGAGCAGAGTGCCGAGCTGAGAGCTTCCAAAGCAAACAGTTACCTCGCTCAAGTTCCGCAACGCTGCCGACCCTAGTCACGGGGACTGAACATAGGACCTCTCTCCGCACACAACTTTTAACACTTCCTCTTAAGTTCAGAAACAACCACGACCAATGGTATCAGTGTTCTATTATACTTATCCAAATATCTTGATCACCTAGAAGGGACCTGTATTTGATTTTAGGTATATTTCGAAGAAAAATCTACCTAGTGCAATCGATACCATGTCATGATTTTCGAAGAAATATTTCATATCTTTACGTTCCATGCTTCCGCACGTTAGCGGCCGTAATTTTGAATATATTTGAACCAAATTTTATTATGTTATTTCTAGCACCAATAGTTCGGACAAATTCATTAATGAGCAAAATTGGCCCAATGGGGGTGTCGGGGGAGGGGGTTGAAATTTTGAAAACTTTATATCTCGGCCGCTATGAAGTATAGAGGAAAACTTTGTTTGAATAAATTAGAGTACTCCCTATGGAGTTCACAGTGACACCAACGATTCGGGGGGTTTTGGGGGTACGAGTGGGGATGGGGATGGAAATTTGAAATGTTTGAAACCACGTCTTGTGGGGTATCGCTGAAAAGCTCTTGATGAGTACTCTACAAATCAGTAACTAGTTTCTCGATAGCTCTCGTAAAAGGCGAGATTTGAATATTTAAAAAAGTTCTCTTTCCTCTTTGTTGCGGTTATTATTGCGGGTTTGTCATGTCAAGGCTAAAGAAGAAGAGTGCTGCGTAGCGACAATAAATTAAATCAAAAGAACCTCAGCCTGTAGGCCTGCCTAAAGGGATTTGTTTAATTATTCTGTACATAGGTCTATAGGAAGTAGAATATAATATTACAAAGTGACCGAGATTTAAATTTTCAACACAAAATTAAATCAATTACGTGACAGAAAATAACAGCGTAATAGTAAGAGGATAATTTAGAGCTAAACGCTAACTTAGGAATATTCCGTTCACAAAGAAGAACCGATATGTCCTTTAATATAAATGTAAATATATTTCAATAGAGACTCTCAATAATTGAATAAAATCTAACACTGTTATGTAAGTAGTTTTTGGGATATGCAGATTTATTTTTGATATAACTCTTCATCTGTCGTCTGGTTTTATTCAAACGAAAAGAAATTACATTAACATTAATTCAATATATTTTCGAGTGAATTGATTTATTTTGGTTTTAGGTCCAGATTGTGTTGAAATAAATTACGCTAGAAAGTGAGTAGGCCTACTTTTCGTTTCATGCTTAATGTTTATTTCTTGATTGCTGCAAGAAATGTTTTTGATGAACGGATAATCGTTAAAAACGAGTATAATTTTTATAAATATAAACTGCTTACCAATAATCAATTTTTTCAATAGTTTGTACATTTACGAGTATTCAGGTATAAGTTTCTCATTATTCGAACAGAATAGAATATAATAGAATTGAATTGAAATATTAGGCAGTAAAAAAATAAAATAAAATAAAAAAATAAAAAATAAATAAAAAAAAACGCTGTATTTCATCATAAACAATTGTGTTGTTCTTGCTGATACGTAGTAGTTAAATTCCAATAAAAATTCCTTTTTAAATTCAACAGCATCATTAAACGATTATCACTTTAATGGACTCTAATTTTAAAGTTTTAGCTGGAAACTTGCCCTAAAGATGCCATTATATTACCGAAAGCTTAGGTAGAAGTTGAGAAAATATTTTTTTCGAGACCAACTGTATTCAAGAATACGTTAGAGAATAGAAGTTTGTGTGGCCTTCCTAATCCTTTATTTGAAGACGTGCGGGGACATCAGCATAATCCTATATTGCTGGTATATTCAAGAAGACAAAAAGCAGAGTTACCAAGTATCAACATTTCCCTGATATCAGAAGCAGTTGGGGAAGTAGTGGATGTGACAGAATAACATATTGCTCACTTGGATGTCAGTTATACACAGCATAGGGCGGGAGAGAAAAGGACGATTTAATATATAGAATGTGAACACAGCAAGAATTCGTGAGGGGTGTAACGAATTCTTCCTTCTGTAAAGATGAACTTATTCTTGGTGTGATTTTCTTTCCCCCAAAGTTTCTTCATTTTACATCATCTGCTTTCATTGCTTATGGTTTACTTCGTATCCTCCATAAACTGGTTTATATTTGGTTTCGCTTCAACGGAGCAGCTAATATTAACCGTTGCTTGTACTTTGCCCATCATTTCATAGCGGAACGACCTTAAGCCAGTTGACGACCAAGAGCTAAGGTATGCCTTACTTATTAGCTAAGCTAACTGCAGCTAAGCTAAGTTCAAGTTGGATGCCCATCAAAAACTAAGTGAATGCTAATCAGTTGTTAGTGATTTTTTGAGTTGGGCGACGCTACAAACAAAATGAACAGTACTGGGGGAGAAGGCAAATGCCTTGTGGAGAGGGAAACCTAGCTTAGCTTACCCAGCGTGGGACTATGTGCACAGCTAACCCAGTTGACATAGCTCACATAGTTTCCTTAGCTTAGCTTAGTTTAATTTCCTTAGCTTAGCTTAGTTTAGTTTGTGGTTGGTCCACAACTGGCTTTACTCCTGAGCAGCTTATGATCGAAAGGAGTTTTACAAACGTAGCTATAAAGTAATTGGTTTACCCGTGGAATTTTCCTTCTGGTAAAAAGAAATCCAATTGTGTGTATGGCCTCTGTGTTCTTCTTGTATTTTTTGGTTTATATTACAGATAGGGGTTGGAGCACATGCAAAAAATCCGCTGAGAATATCTCCCTACGGGATCCCCAGGTTTAACTGATGGTATAACTCAGTGGTTCCCAAACTTGAAACCCCTTGATTTCACGGACCCATTAATAACTTAAACAAAATGCACAGTCAATTCAAAGACAGCATTACTATGATAATATCAGAGGCATACACAAGAAAGTATTAAAATGAATGGGTAAAATTACAGTATCGATGACAAACACAGTTTAATCTTTAATCTGAGCAATGAAGCTGCTTATGAGCAATGAGATCACCATTAGTGTGTTTAATATTGGTTATTTTTAACATTAAGTCACTCTCAACTTCAAGTTTAGATCTTAACTTTGTTTTCAATTACATGAGGTGGGAAAATACAGTTTCACACAAGTTCAAAATGAGTAATAGGGAACATTACTAATCACTTTAAAGTCTTCTTTAAGAGTTTATAATCAGTCATGACGTATGTCTTATGAAGAAATAAGGCATTTATAAGAAGTGATTTTACTAAAGTACACGCAATGTCAATGTGATCCGTATCTTGGTTATGTTATTGTGTTAATGTCGTGTATAAATAAAACTTACATTTTATTTAGGCCTAATTACGTTTTAAGTAAGTTATTAAAGCTATTTATGATACAAGTGCTAAAATTTGGACTTTTTTTGCGAGTAGATATTGTTTGCGGAACGAGCCTATAAGGGCGAGTGAAGCAATCCTACGAGCAAAATAAAATAATTTACCACGATTATCATACATGATTTTTTAGACAAGCATCAATATTTATAGACAAATTACAGATTTAAAATTATTTTTAATAGGCTTCGATGATACGTTTGTGAATTATCCAATGGGTACTATTTCACGATAATTCATGTGATATGTTATGTTACACTTACTCCTTTCAGAGCTGAATTTTTATCAATTATAGGTTTTTAATTTCGAAATCAATAAAGAAATTGTTAGTGGAGTACTTGGTTTCATGAATGGCATTCCTAATGTGTAGATAAAATTACTCATATTTTAACAAAAAGCAAGACTCTATTAATCTTATATCTCTGCTTGATGCATTTTTTCCGGTGACGCATATATATATCAGTATCAGTAAAAACATTACCTTCCTTTTTATGTACTTATATTCAGTTTAACGGACTGAAATATTTGAGTTCGAAATCGAAACTTTTTTATACTTGACTGTTTCTATCCTTCATTGCTTTGAGTGTACATTCGTCAACTTCATAAATGATTTCTGGAATAAAATTCTTCTAATAACAGACTAATTTACAAAAGGACTTTTTTCTGTGAATAACGAAATCAATAGAAATATTCTGTGTTCAGTGTAGTGTAATAATTTAATTGTACCGTTTCGAAAATTACGCTGATATTACAGGACGGTTCGGTTCATTGGTCACAGAGTGCGAATTACGAGCAGGGAGTCGAAATATCGGCCCCTATTCTTACTCCCCGCGCCCCTCTTAAGTGGAAGTAGCTCTCGCCTCACTGCTCTGGTGCGAACTGTTATAACTCTTGCAAGGGAGTTACTAACTCCACACTCCCGTATATGTGAAGATGGAGGTTTCGTCAGAACGTGTGCTAGATTGAAAATTCCAGCATTAATGAACGTCATTGCAATAAACAGTTGGTACTATTATTATTTTCAAATAGTCCGCCGCCGTGGGTGAGTCGGTAGCACGCCTGCCTTCCACTCCGGCGGCCCGGGTTCGATTCCCGGCCGGGTCGGGGATTTTTCAGTAGTGAAAGATCCCCTCCCCGGGTTCAGGACTGGGTGTTAGGTTAAGTCTTAGGTTAAGATAATGCACACTTGTGCGCGATTCCTAAATTTATTTATTATTTTCAAATACAATCATATAGCCTCGTACGTAAAAACTATCTTAATTAATAAAATTTACATAAGTTAATACTCATTACATTATGTTATAAAATGTTACAAAATTAAAAACTAAAATTAGGTGATGAGTCAGTAACGTGATAATTTGTTTTTCTCTTTCGTAGTTGTACCTCTTCCTTTTTTCATGCGGGCCCGGGCCGCGACCTGTCGGGAGAGGAATGAACTATGGATCACAACAGACATACTTTTTTGACCAGACAAGGACATGGAGAGCCTCTTCAGATGAGTGATCAGCCCAATGTCGGGGCCACGTCCGAGACAACACGAACACATAGGACGAGACACACATTCACACACACACCGAACAAAGCGAGGATGAGGTGAAGATGATAATGACGGCCAGATGATATCCGGGGACCACAAGGGCCTAAAGTTACCTGACATTTGTCTCACAGGTGAGGGAAAACCACGAAAAAAACCTCACCTAGGTAACTTTTCCTGACCAGGAATCGAACCAGGGCCCTCTACGTGAGAGGAGCGAACGCATCCCCTGAGCCACAGCAGTGGACAACATGATAATTAATTATGATAATTAAATGTATAAAAAGCGTTGTTTTGTTGCCCCTCCGTCCATAAAGTAAAATCCCCTGGGACCGTTTACAGAAACAAAACGCAATTTCATGGAAATGTTTATTGCAACAGATACAGCAAGTGTTCAGCTATTTTTGAACATATTCGCTACCGGAATTGAGACAGTTTTCATTCCGTGGGATCAACGTTTGAATACCTGTGTCGGAGAAGTCTGCCGCCGGGGATTTGACTCATTGTGTGGAAATATGTCCGCCTCTTTGTCATTCTCTCTAATTTCATGAGGTGTAGGAAAAGATGTAAATCAATGGGAGCGAGATCCGGGCTGTAGGGTGGATTTTTGAACATCTCCCAGCAAATCTCCTGCAGATGTTTGACGGTAAACGTAAACAGTATTCATTATTACTCAATGGCAATAGACAATTCCTCAACTAGCTAAAGGAATATTATTTATTTTGTGGAATCCGAAGGTTCATTGCCGCGCTTACCTGAGCCCGCCATTCAACCCTACTCTGTGCTAACTCCATCCAAACATCCCTCGCAAATCCTACATCCCTTAATATTGTCCTCCCACGTAGTGTGATCATTTTAAATTTTCATGTAAATTTAATGACACATTTATCTCTAGGTCTTCCAAGTGGTCTTTCCCCTTCGGGTCTCCCAGTCAGTACTTTTGAGATATGTCTTTCCTCCCCCATATACGCAACATGATCAGCCCATTTCATCCTCCGTTATTTAATTACCCTTTCTACGTATATCCGTTGAAGAGTATAGGTCATGAAGCTCGTCGTTATGCAATTTTCTCCAGTCCCCATTTTCATCTGTCATCTGAATCAACTGAAATTAAGTTAAGCATATAAGGGATGAAAAATCCTGGGCACGGAGTCCTCCGGGAGGGACTTTAAGCTGGGGGGCCAGTGTCGTAGTTTTACGGCACGTAAAAGAACTCCAAGCCTAAATTAGAGCCTCTGGACAAAAATTATCGGTCCTTTCACGTCCAAGTAATACGTTAGTTTCCGGTGGGGGGTTAAGAGGCGATGGACTTACCACCTGTCTCTCTGCCCTCTCTAGGAAAATAAGCGTAATAAAATTCACATCGGTAAACAGAAGCCTCCACTTGGAGGCCCTTCGCCCCAACATGGGGGCATAGGATTTGAGAGATATAAGAGATTAATGACTTATGCTGTCCTTATGTATAAAAGTGCATGTATAGAAAAAAAAAACAATTCACTTAACACTGTGGAAACACTTTATTATCTACAACTTTTATTTAATTAATATAAAGGGCCTTATTACTAAAAATAACAAAGCAATCCCGAAATGTTATATTTTTCAACGTAACTGGTACAGTACAACATCAAGACGAAAAATTTACCCAAAATCACACCCCTAAAATAGTCTGCATGGTGATCCTGGCTATTCCGCAGAGCAGAAAGGGTTGTGCATCCCTGATGATAACGAGTGGACTGGCTGGGGTTACGACCATAATATAAATCAGTGTAACGGTGCGCGGCAAGCAGAATGTAAACGGAATAGCGCGCGCATTCCATTTGAAACAGTTGAGCATCGCACTGCGAGACAATACACTACTCCAACACAAAGTATGTGTGGGAGGGGAATACAAACATACAAACACGGGCAAGCGAGGGGGTGGCTTGTCGAACAATGGGTGAGTGAGAGTATCATCTCCCCATTGACATGGGGCACACACGCCACTAGTGGGTCTGTCCACACTCTAAATGTATATAGTGTATACAGCCCCCTATGACCCTGGCGAATCCTCTTCCAGTTTCCATAGTGTGCCAATAAACTTTTGCTCGCAATCGTTGTTGAGGTAGATTGAGCCTGAAGAACCGAAACGTAAAGTCAAACATGGAAAATGAAGTGTTTCTTTCTACATTCTTCAATAGCCCACATCTATTCTTATCCAAAATCAGTTATACTTGTAAAGGGGCTTCCAAGTTATAACATGATTTCGTAATTTTTGAAGTAAAACTTCTTTAGTGGCGGTAGAGGGTAAATCGGGGAAATCAGTCACACTAAAACCGTCACGAAATCAGTCACAATCAGTCACACTAAAACCGTCACGAAATCAGTCACATTGAAAACCGAACGAAATTACTTACTTGTTTCGGTGCGGACTGCACAGAAAACAATCAACTCAATGATTAGGAGTAATCAAAGGAAATTTTTCAGACCTTACTTCCTCAATGGCAATAGACAATTTCTAAGCAATCTAAAGGTATATTATCTATTTTATGGAACCCGGAGGTTCATTACCGCGCAAATCCAAAATAAAAAATAAAAAATTAAAAAATACAAATTTCCAAAATTTAAAAAAAAAAACAAAATTAAAAATTATAACATCCAAAAATCCAAAATTTAATAAATAATGAAATAAAAAATTTAAAAAATAAAAAAATAAACAATTCAAAGATCGAAAATTTAAAAAACCCAAAATTAAAAATTCAAAGATCCAAAATTGAAAAGTCCAAAATCCAACTTTAAAAATGTCCAAAAACCCAATATTAAAAAGTCCAATAAAGCAAAATTGAAAAAATCCAATAATCAAAAATTGAAAACATAAAAAAATAAAATAAAGTTTTACTTCTGTCGCGTGGCGTTCCACGCACTCTTTTTTTCTACGATAATGTTTTTTTTTTTTTTTTCCATCAGTTTCCTGTTTATGCTTTCATGGCGGAAACTTGAACTTCCTATTCCCAGTGCCGTTATTGTAATCTACCTGAGTACTTTCTTCCTTACTTAAAACACGTGCGTCGTTATTTCAAAGCCCGAAATTTTTTATATTGTATTTAAATATCTTCCTTATACCCTCAATTAATAATAATGCCTTTGTAGATTTGCCTATACCGTACATTTATTTATTTTTATAAAATAATATAACATGTATTATATTAGCTATTCTGAATTTAAAATATCTACGTTCTCTCTGTCCACATGCTTTTATTATGACTACTTAAATGTGAGTAGTTTACTAAAAGTACCTAAAATATTTATGGCCTATCTATTTGTCGTTTGTCTGATTGGTAAGAAACTAAAATCGTGTGTTGTTAAAATCAGTGTGAGTTATAAAATAAAAAATACACTTTGTCCACAGATTTGTTGTAAAATATTCATAAAAACTTAATCTCCTTAATACTAATTTGTAAAACAAGTCTATAATTGTTTGATGTTGAATAAATTCAAGGTAGTCTTATCTACTCACTTTAGAACTTCACCAATCTTCAAGTGTGCTATCTTCAGCCTAATTGAACTCCCTGGTGTGTTCCAGTTGTTGTGTGATACTGGCAGTGTATCAAAATAAATAAATGTAAGGTATATGAAAATCTACAAAGACATTATAATTAATTGAGGGTATAAGGTGGATATTTAAATATAATATAATATCACCCTCAATGGAAACATGAAATGCATTAGGCCTAATACTTTTTATATATTATCAATTATTGTAGACATTTCTTTCATTTCTTAATATTCAATTCATAGCAACTATGACGTGATTTATTCTTCATCAGATTTTGCCAAATAATTTTTTTTTGCGGAGATCTTTTCGTATTAGAGCCTCATTAGTGATATTTAAACAACTTAGTTTACATCATCAAATTGAATTTACTGGCTGCGTAGTCCATTACTTTATGAAGTCATAGTATTCATAGTTATGAGTTTTACAGTTGTATATATGAATAACAAAACCAAAGAACATTATTAGCATAATAATTGTATTGAAACTACAAATGGTACTAAATATGAAACTGACAAGTGGCTGACTGTAGAATCAGTACAATTTACATAAAGTAGGCTTAAGGTGAGCACACAGCCACAGAATATCAGCGCGCAGGATTAGACTCAAAGTAAATGCTATGTTATTGCAATTCTGGAAAAGGGAATATAACTGTTAGCTATTAACTTCAACGTCAATCCTGTTTTAATCGAGTTTAACAATGCCGAATTTTGTGCTATGTGAGAAGGAAATCGCTTAAAGAGAGTCTTATGCGGACCTGCTTCAAAAATTAATAATTTATAGAAAAAGCATGCAGTTTAAATGACATTTTACTTTGTTCGACGCTTATTATGTGACGTTACAGTATCTTAATGACTTACCTTAAAGTACACATTTTCATTATAACACTGGTGTAATATCGATTAGTATCGAACAAGGAACATTCTGGAAGTCTTGAGAGCAGCAAACGAAACTGCGTAGTAAATAACCTGGATTTAAAATAAAATAAAATCAATTCTGTTCATGTTAATTATAATATTATACTAAATTTAGATACTTTCATACTTTATCGTCCCTTGGGTTGAGGCTAAAGCGACAAATAAAATCTGCGAGTTCCCTGCAAGACAACTATCGCGAAATATGAGAACGGCGAGAGCTTACTAACAGCTGATCGCCGAGATCAGACGTTTCGTTGAATCTAAAAACTCATAACTTGACTATTTAACTATGTTCGACCAAAACAAGCATATGTAACTTGCCTGTAACATACTCGTGATTTAAAAAATTGTCATTATAGGCTTCCTGCCTAATGTCCTATTAACTGAGAGGCTTGATTCAATAAGGATATGTAATGAATATGCTCTTATGATTATTCAAATGGCTAGGCAGTAATTCAGAAAAGTTCACAGTAACCGGTGTTTTACTGAAATTTTGCTAAGCATAAGCATTTTACTAGTCTACCGATTTTTCATAAAACCGAACATGCGTTTGAATTTTTTGTTTTATATTTTCTGACATGAAATATGCCTCTCTGCAAACTCTTGTGTCCTCTATAAAAATCTGATGAGTTGAAGATGATCGACAGTAACTTGGCGTGCTTACCATATATCTACATGGAAGAGGCAGAAAATTTATGATGCAAATTTTCCAGAGTTCAGGTCTTATCTACTTTAGAAGCCTGTATCGAGTGCAGGCGACCTCTAGCGAGAAAGTTTCTCTTCACACCTGTTGAAGAACCCTCAAACAGGAATAGGTAACCTTGTTTTATAGTTCCGACGACTTGTTAGAATATAACGGAAAACAATTAAGTATGTAAGAGTTAAACATACTGTTACTTTGTGCACCTGTAGGCCTATTACAATTAACTTTAAGGAAAGGAAGTTTTGTATCCTGCGCCGTAGTTATGTAGGCCTTTGTAGTTTTTGCCACAAGTGCATTATTTGAGGTGCCCTGAGACTATACAAAATTATTTTTATACAGTTCATATGCGATTTTTGACCGTCTGAGTTAAACATTCATAGCTAGGAAAGGAACAGTGATTCTCTAACGAAATTTTATATTTCAGTTTGGCATCTTTCAAGGATATAACATAGCATATTGGTGATTTTAACTTAGCCTACTGCTCCTACCACTTCACATAGAACAATAAAAAAAGACGTGACAAGGGCAGACACACATCTAGTAACCAGACAGCTTATGTGTTATTTATATTGTAGAATAATTATAGATAGTATATAAGTTATATATAATTTTTATTATATATATTTAATTTTTATTATCCTTACAGAAATACATTTCGATTTTGCATTTTTGTGTGTTAAATGCAGTCATTATAAACAATTTTTATCATTACACTGTCTCTTAAGAGAACTGTTTATCCGTTTTGTCATTTTTAGTGCATTTAGTTAATTTTTTTTCAATTTTAGTTCAACCTCTCAATAATTTTTTTTTTTGTTTCCTTTGACATTTTTGTTTTTATTTGTGCCATTAAAATTCATTTTTTACACATTTTATCTTCCTTTTTCTGCATTTCATAATTTCCATTTTAACTTCCACCATTATGTAATGGACCAGTATAGTTTCGTCCGGCTAATACTTTCTTCACGTGTTTATTGTCTACTTTAATTCAAAGCAAAACTGGAAACAAAAGACAAGGAAGTGATTGACGAATACGTTTTAATGTATTTCAATTTATTCACAACAGTTATAAATACTTGTACAAAAATAAAATAAAGACCAGCGTAGTATACGTTCTTTTATTTTATATGGTACATGAATTCAATATTACAGTTATAATTGAAATTACCGCTCTAAATATTTAGAAAGCGTTTAAACCTTCCTTTTTTTACATAGGCTAAAGTGAATTTAGATTAGGAAATTTGTTTGTAGGATTTTTTAAATCAATTTTTAGGACATTTTGAAGGATTTTATGTCGTTTGCTTTTAGGGCATTTTTTGATAATCTATAATAATGTATAGCTAATAAAATCCTTGTCTTATCAGTAGTCATGTTAACAGTACCAATGACAACAAACTTGTGGCATAATGATTCTGTATTTTAGGGTTTGAATTTGTTGGACGCAGAACCTTTCCTGTCTTTTATAGGAGTGAGTTATAGGAGGAGAGTAGTTTTCATTCTACGGAAACTCTATAGAAGTTAGATGAGAACGGGCCAGGTTTATTAAGAGGTTTAACAATGCCCCCATTATGGTTGCACTCTCTATGATACACCTACGAACATCCCGTACTTGAAAAGTCTCTAATTAGGATCCTCCCTCACCAATAGCTTGAAAACAAAGCGACTCTGACAATACACCAAAGAAAAGAATCTTGAGTCGTAATAAAAAAATAAGAGAATGGTTTTAAAGGGAGGGAACAGCATATATTTCCCCAAAATACGGCCTCGTGTCATTAACCATGGTTTCTATGACATCATAACCACCTCTTTTTCCCTTTAACGCCGTAGACCTCCCCGGAACCACGGCCTAGTCTATATATTTCGTATAGTGGGGTATGAAATAATACCCCGCTACAAATCACATAGTTAAAAAAATAATCACAATAGTAATTATTATGGTTGAGGTTATTCTCTGGAGTACGGTATGGTTTATTACCTTGCTCGGTATATATAGTCACAGATCATTATTCTCTCTTGCTCTTATTCTCTTTGGTGGTGGGGCTGTGTTTCTCTCTCTTTCTCTCTTATACTGCCATACTTCTTCCCATCCCTTAGTCCGCTATCATATTTCACATGTACATACAGATTCAAAACCGCTACAGCCACAGAATCCCCGCCATACAACTGTAGCAGACGTAAGATATGTCTTCGTTTGTGTCTCTATAAAATAGTTTGTGAAGGTGCAATTCTGCTTTTCTCGCCGTTTGCATCCCATCCCACATTCACATTAAGGCAGTATCGTTTGATGTTCGAAATGAATGGTTCGTAATTGTGGAATTACTTATTTCCGTATGAAATTCACAAATTAATCCTACGGACTTAACTGCAAAGTTTTAAAAGAATAGACAGTTAAATTTGATAGCCTCGAAACTTCAACTTTAAAATAGTGAGCCACAAAATATTAGAGTAGCATTCTAATAAGCATGAAGCATTCTAGCAAGTGGATAAATTCAAATATCTGGGAGCAATGATTAGACATACAAAAATGGACATAATGGAGCAAGATGGGTCAAAGCCAATCACTTGTTCTTCACTTCCTTCCGGCTTCATTCATCATAATGAATAAACATTTTTAACAAACATTGAAACAGTTCATTATATTATTGCATATTGTTGTGAATAAATAATAATTTTAAGGTATTCAATTATGTTTAATCATTGGCTTTCTGTCAGATCCAATATTCATTTTAGACCGGTTGATAGAGGCAGCTCAATTTCTTCTGTTTACTGTGAAAGCATTCGTAGTGATAGAAGGCTCCTTTTTTATTTGAAGTATGATGGATATCCAACCAACATTCAACAAAAGCTATTTTAACTTCCTATAATTCACTTTGATTTTATAGATGTGTTGCCACTATTAAACTTACAAACCTCTTATAAGTTAATTAAGCAAATCTGTACCGTACTTTAAATAATGACTCATAAACATTGAATTATTTTTATATTCTGAAAACAGTTACAGCTAAAAGTTGAAATTCTACATACCCTTCTCTTTGGATTTATTTGAATAAGCTAAAATATAAAAAATGTTAAAACCATCTGTTTCATAGAAAAAAAGGTTTAAAAAATAGTTAAGTTTGGCCTTAAATTAGTTCAATTTTATTTGTGTAGTTTTCATATATTTTCATAGTTATGTTACGCTGGTATGTTACAAGTTTTAGAGTGTTTTAGGCATTATTAATCCACAAGATCGAATTATATTATTTTGCTTCAAACTACAAACAAATTATTAATTATCAAGTATTTTGCATTACAAGTCAATGAAATAAGATTTAGGCTACATGACTTATCTTAAGAAAATTAAACATAGGCAACATTCAAGCAACTTTGCTTCTATGTCGAAAGTAAAATTACTTCACGTACTCGAAATATTGTTTTGTACAATTAGGTAAAATTAAGAACATTGCCATTGGTTGTATCATTTCCCATCGTGGTCATAGTGTACCACATCAGAGTCACGCCCCACCATTCCTGCTTGTTAACATTTCATTTCATGGTTTTACATTCAAAGGCAAAATTAGAATCACATTTCAAATGATTTAATTGATACACATTACGACTCATAAGATTTGTAATCCTGGATTCCTTGCTGGATTCCTCAGCAAGTCCTATGTTTTTATAGAACTAAGCAGCATTGACATGCTTAGCTATGTCTACCATCAGGTGAACAAATGTATTAAATTTCTAGCCTGATTTGGTTTTAAAAATTGTTATATGGGTTCTCTATTACAAAAGATTCGCAGAAGTTAATTTCACTGTTTCGAAAATGATTATATCTTCAGTCATCAAATAATACTGAGGTTCTGTGGTGAAGTTAGAAACCGCTTTTTCCTACTGGGAATGTATGCCTTTGTGTTGAAACTGGACATGTAGAAGCGATAAAATGTTCTTTCAGCTCTGCATTAAGCATGTAGGCTTTTCCTTTGCTCTGCAATGAAATACATTACCACCTATCACACTGGTTTTTGCCTTTGATGTGCTTCAACCTCGCAAGGGAATGTGCCCTCGGGATAGAAACCATAAGCATATATGGAATTTCTGGAAAGCATTAATCACTATGTGTGTCTAATGCTTTTGAACAATCCACCAACTTGCAATATTGCTAGAACAACCGAACACAGGCTTAAAATGTACGTCTGTTTTAAAATTAATGCTCGTAATATTCATCACGAAAAGTTTTGTTCTGATGCCAGAAATAATTAATGTGATGCGATTGTATTACTACGATGAGTTACCACTACTGAGAATAATCAGTTTACTTCAATTTTTTTATCATTACGATAGCCTCTGCAGATATTTGTAAACCCAACCAGGACAATGACTTTTATTTCCTCTAACTAGACGGACCAAGTATGAGCATTGATTGTGTAGATCGTGAGTCTTTACAAGTAGGTATATCTTATACCCAATGCACTTAGTATGAGCACTAATTATGTAGAGGGCCACTTGGGCTGAAATACGCATATATATTTTAAGAGACCCTGCATAGATACACAAGCTTTCTTAACATAGGCTATGTTTAATAGGACTTTATTCTGAAGATTTTGTGTGCATTTTTAATGCTTTAAATTTATGACGAATATTTTGTACAAATTTTCAGACATTATACCACAAAGATTTTAATTGTAATTTTAGGTTATGGCATAGACATATGATAGTGTATAATATATAGTTTTAAGCTATTGTGTAAGGGTACCTTACAGTATATAATGCTTCTGAAAGTATAAGGCGGAGAACTTTATTGCTAAAATAACCCTCAACGAACATGAAATGTATTAACGAATTACATACATTTGTAGGAGTATTAAATCAATAAAACCATAATTTACGACCATCGTTGTAGTAGGTACGCTAACCATATGCCCCCAATCCTGCCATCTGCGTATTGCAGATGACGCAGCGGTCGGATGGTAGGCAGAGTTCCTTCAGGGATGCAGAGCCACAGAGTTTAGTTTAATTAAACCAAGAAAATGGAAAGTCTGTGCTTTAAGGTCTCATCACGAATGTGGACAATTTTTCGGTTGTAAAAGGTTCTATAAAACGATAGATAGATAATAGAAATAAAAAGAGTAGCAGAAATAATAGCGATCGAAAACCTATCTCTCTCTCCACCCTACCACCCTTTCTCTCTCCCCCCTATCTCTCTCTTATTTATGTTATATCACAGTGAAACTAAACAATTTTAAACAAGAAAAACATTCAAATTTACCACCATCTTACTTGAAAAAAATTCTTAATGTGATAATTTATAATACCATAATAACTTACTACTACTATATTTTATTGCTTATTCTAATTAAATTTCTACAATTGTTAGCACGTGTTAAATCGAAGCTTCGTAGAATTAAATCCGCAGCAAAACTTGAAAACAGTTATCTGATTTTCTAGCCACGGAAATTTGATATTACCACCTCTCAAATAGATTCTATTATGTTATCGATGTCAGGTTTAGTATTACGTCCGAAGAGAAGAAGGAGAAGGAGGGAAAGAAAGAAGACGATGATGAACATCTTTAAGAAGAAGTATACTATGGAAGCGGGTAGAAAAAAAATGAAACATGTATTCAGTTTTACTCTTTATAAACTTCTATAATACGAGAGCTGTGTTTTTTTGTTGGGACTTGACTGTACAAGCACACTTCTTAACACTCGCATTTTTTTCTTGTTCCTCTTCACTACGTTCACACAATTATGGAAGGCGCGCTCAGAGCTGCCTTCTTGAACTGTAAATCTCTGGTGAAATTAATGTGATTTACTTGAATTCCTTTTTAATTTGCCATTCCGAAGAGGAATTTTCAGGTAGACAAAGCATGAAAGATGTTTCTTATATTCAGGCTATGTTTTTAGTTACTCTTCCGTAGTGTTAAAGCAGAGGCTCCCCCTAAATTAATTACCCAGGTTTAGTATTACGCATAAACACAGAGGTAGCAGCGAAACAAAGGAACTCATTGCATTAGAGCCCGGTGCAGTGCATTTTCCTGGCAGGCACAAAACCGAAATGCAATTTAAGATGGGATGCTTGAAAATTAGTTTGTTTTGTAATCTTGCTAGAGCTGTTCCACTTCTCTAATGACTGTAATTGCATTCTTGGCCCTCTTCCTCTTTCTTCTTCATTGGTAATATCCGTTGTATGCTTCCCTTTTGAAAACGTGATTGTCTCTTTAATATTGTTTTCATTTACATTTGACCTAGAAAACTTCGTTTAAAGAGGTTGAATACTCCTGGAAAGTGCTTTCTAATTAGGCATTTGCTGTATATTTATGAGGAAGGGGAAAGCTTAGGAAACCATTGCCTTAGTTTCCATGATTACGTAATTCCAACGTGATCAGAAATGCTCCTTCAGAAAGAAAGAACGGAAGAAAGAGTAAAATAAAATAATAAACATGAGCACAAATAAAAACAACACGGAACCACGAAACAAGCCAAAAAAGCAAACAAATAAAATAAATTCGTTGATTGTAATAGGTCTACGTCCGAATATTAAATGCCCGTTCAGGTGAAAACACTAAAGCTTGTTTGGATTTTCATACAAACGTTTTGACACCGCGGAGGTTGGTAACGTACTGGAAGTAGGACGTAGAGCGAGCAACAGAAATACTCATATGACTGTCTTTATAGACGCAGAAATGTTTTAGGCAGTGGAATGAATAGATATTGTCCGCACTAGAACTGACCCTAAAGTAAACAAGTAAGTCTGTCTCATTTTTAAATAGATACGAGTCTTATGCTTGAGTGAGAAATACTTATTTGTTTACTTTAGGGCTGGTTTTAGAGCGGACAGTCCTACATACCCCACTGTTTAAAACAATGGACACGTTTTTACAGTCATCTGTAAATCAACCGGTGGAAAAGTCGATTAATGCCGATTACGTCATGATGATTTTGTGATGAGCTCCTGATTACTGTTGACTTTACGAACGGGTTGATGGATTTCGGTTGGAATATTCTAATAGTATGATAATTGTTGTATCATAGATATGCAAGAAGTGGAATTATAATATACGAGAGTCGTCCAGAAAGTAAATAACGATTTGGCATAACTACATTATAATGGAAGATAACAACAACACTATTTAAAAAATTTTCAAAACAAACGCGGACACTGAAGAACCGGTTTCATTATTCCTGATTTTTATGTGCATGCAGTGCCTCGATGAAGTGATTTTACTTAAGTCCGATGATTCAGATCATTAATAATTAATTATCAGTGAATTAATACAAGAATAATTTTGCATTCCGAAACAATAAATTGTTTTTATGACTTGCGATATCGTAAACATGTTTTAGAAAGTTCATAAAAATTATTCCAATGCACTCACATTAAGCTCTCCTATGGTTTCCCATGTTTTGTATATCTTCTCTTACGAATTAGTTTTATGGGTCCATTTAGAAACGATTGTTTTTTACGATACCTTAGATTTAACGTATAAATCTTCTTTACTCTCTTTGCTTCAAGAAAATACGTATAATTATTTTGTGTAACTTTATAAGAACCTCAATAGGAACAGTAAAAATATAGTTATTAATTGAGCTATCAACATGTTTTTTGTTGCAGATCTTTTTCAGTTTATAAGTACCGTACGTTGAATATATATATATATATATATATATATATATATATATATAGAATAAGAAAGTTTCTTCAAGAAAATTAGTATTTTTCACAACAGTAAAACATTATACCTGAGCTATAATGTGGTAGGCCTAACATTAACTCGGGTTTTAAAATGTGAAAAAAAGTTTTTTTTTTTTTTTAAATCTTAGCTTTGAATTGGTTTTGAAACTACGCCTGATAGGGAAAACCCTACTACCAGCAGCTTATATGTTTGCGAGGGACTTGTTGATAGCTGAGGGACTTGAAATATTCATTAATATTATTATTAGAAACGTCTTCTGGAGTTCCATAAATAAATTTGAAAATTAAATTTTCTTAATGAAGAATGCTTACTAAGAGTGAGAGAATGTCCTCACATCCCCAAAAGATTCTTACTTGAATATAAAACTTCGTTGTATATATGAGTGACTGCCGGCGTGGTCTTGTGGTAGCGTCGCTGACTACAGATCCGTCGGCCCGGGTTCGATCTCCGGTATCTCGGATTTTTCTGAGACAGGGAGGTCTGGAACGGGTGCACTCGGCATCGTGATTCAAATTGAGGAGCTACTTGATAGAGAAATAGCGGCTCCGGTCATAGAAAGCGCCATTAAGGCCGTGGGTGTCCGCATGCTGACCACATGCCCCCAAAACCTGCTATCTGCCAATGGTAGATGACGCAGCGGTCGAGGAGTAGGCCTAGTCCCTTTAGGGATGTACCGCCACGGAGTTTTGTTTTTTAGTTGTATTTAAGAGTAGGGCTACTCGTTTTCTAGGTAGGCTGTTTGAGGGCATGTTATACTCAGACAATCACACGGACATTTACATTGGTATTTCTTTTAGAATAAGAAGACTTCAAAACAATTGTATTTATGTTATTTCTTTAAAACTCGACACCGAATTTGTGTCAAATACATTACTTAATGAACCTTTGGTATCTAGTCTAGAGACAGTAATGATCGCAATTTTAACTCTTCTTTTCTACAGGAAAATTACTGG
The DNA here is from genome assembly GCA_964059195.1 of Ectobius pallidus. NCBI lineage: Eukaryota > Metazoa > Arthropoda > Insecta > Blattodea > Ectobiidae > Ectobius > Ectobius pallidus. The sequence goes on along the minus strand of CAXKWD010000004.1, from coordinate 43,942,697 downwards.
ATTACTTTAATACCATTCTACATTCTATTTGCAGCTGCTTCTGGATGCTAGAAATAATTTTTCTCGGTGCATATTTATAGATGAATAACATAATACATGACTAAATGAAAAGTTACTAATTAGGAGTTCCCTAGGGCAAGTATGTTTGGTTTTCTTTCTTACTCTCCATATAATATTTTATAACACAAGAATCGTCGGTATAAAATCGTGCTTTCATATTCACTCTGCATATTGATTTAATTAAGCTTGTAGAAGATACATTTTTACGTTGGAAAATATACCCTACAAACATCTACACGTATGCTTTTAATAAGTCTTCCTCATTACCTGAAAATATCCCGTTGCTCATCATTTGTGTTTTTATTTTTGGATTCTTGCTTTTTTTTCACATTAATACGAAGTGTAGTATTAAAAACATTTCCGAACTTTATTCCAGTAGACAGAACAAAAATGAAAATATAATTTTATCATTCTAACATAGATGGCTTCGCTAGTTAAAAATAATATTATTATTAATCCACAGTTAAGCATCTTCTTGTCTGCCTCGGCTGTGTAGAGGTAGCATGCCCGGCGTTACATTCTGGTTCAAATCCGGGAGAGGTATATGGATTCTTTTCAGGACGTATAGTTCCTAGACAAGAAGTCATCGTAGAAGGGACTAGTAAGAACAATTTACCGCGCTTCCATCAGATAAGAGGTATTTCACCCAAGCTTTCGGCAACACGATCCGTTGCCGTAATCGAGGGGTTTTACGACGAAACATTTCCCCTTATGATGGCAATTGTGTTACCGAAAGCTTCGATGAATTCTTCTGACCAAGATGATAATCCGTTAAACTATTCTTAAAAGTATTTAATTAATTATTTACTTGTATTTATTTATTTACTAATTTATTCATTTATTTCTGTATTTATTTATTTAGGGAAATATTACCTGAATTTCAAAAACCGTAAAAATAACTGATAATCTAGGAACTGCTAAATGAGAAAATTCATTTCACAATGGTATTAGGAATCAACCATCAGCTGAGGATGAAGGAGCTCCTTCCCTGGAAACCGGTTCTACATAAATAATGTAAGTGGAGCAAGAAGTGTTTTTAATGTTTGACTAATTTTAATTTAATTGAACATGTTCTACTGTATAAAAGACTTCATACTGATTTTTATAGATTTAATATGTTTATTTTAATGCTATCAACTACCCATTAGAATAAATTAGGCCTATGCCCCTTCCCTTGGTTAAACATATAAATATAAAAGTGATGAAATTGTAGGCCTACTATTCATTCTGATGGTTTCATGTCAAATCAATACAACTTCCTGATGTGAAATATCAGTAGCACTTGCCCAAAAAACGGAATTTTTTCAGGATATAAAAAAATCTTAGATTATCATTTCAATACTCAGACTTCAAGAAACGTTGACAGTTATAATTGCATATGAACTTGAATGCACTCCAGTGCACTTTCAAGGGTAAGCTACTCTTCATTATGACTGTTATCTTAAGTAAGTTATTACTACTAAGCACCCTGATTTCTGCACAGCCATCTGGGAGTTTCTGTAGTATCTAACTTCGCTACATGCTCGTGTGCCACTGTAATTGTTTTACATTGCCCTACTTTGAACTCGAGCTTAAAACTAGTCCCCCGGTTCAAATGAGAGAGACGGGGACTTTGTACATCTTTGAGAGCACTGCATGTGCATATTAAATGGATGTCACATACGAGGAAATATTAGCACTAATCATACAGTGAGGCCAGCTTAATTTCGGTATGCTTTGAAATTGACAGCATAGAATATGTGCCTAACTCGACTGTCATGACAACTAAAATAATAATAAAAATAATAATAACACTGATGATGATGATTATTATTATTATTATTATTATTATTATTATTATTATTATTAGTGTAAAGTGATCCCTATACAGTCCATGGAGGCCCAGAGGGTTCCAGGAGGTTGAGACTCCCAGATTTAAGACATTCGGCACATGAAGGTGGTAAGGTTGTTAGCCTTGCCGCCTTTATCCCCAGGACTGCTCCTGGTACTCATTTCTGTTAGAGGCTGAGTCGACCCCAGGGTCCTAGTGCCACCAGAAGGATTAGGCCACTTGAAAAACTCCAACGACCTCATCGGGAATCGAACCCGCGACCTTCCGGTTTGTAGCGCTGCGCTTCAACCATTATGCTACGGCGTACCCCTATTATTATTATTATTATTATTAAGTGCCAGAATGGTACTTGTGAGATTGTGTGGGGAAAATGTCTATCGGATTTTCATGAAGCTTGGTATACGCATTTATAAAGTTCATGGAAAGAAGCCTTTTGATATTGGAGCAAATCGGCTGAACTGTATTGGAGTAATGTCCAATTTATTGCCTATTTTATGGTAATATTTCAGAAAGAATTTATCAAATGCAAATCAGTTCTCATGGCAACATATTGTTTACCGTGTTTATATACAGCTTTGGAAGTTGCAATGCAGATAGTATTTACAAATAACACTACCCACATATTCCTTCACATATGCTTATCAAAGTAGACCTTTGTTCTTCCATAAGCCCTGCTTATTGAATCTATCTGGAGCTTAACTCTGAAACCGATAATAAACAATGTATTTTCTGCATATCATAATTAGAATTATCGCTGATTTTATTATTATTCTTATGTTTCTTCTTCTTCTTCTTCTTCTTCTTCTTCTTCTTATTATTATTATTATTATTATTATTATTATTATTATTATAACCTTAGTATTATAGAAATATATCATTGAGCATTTACCTTTAATGTACAATACATGAACTTTTTCTACAATTAACTTCTATTATTTCCTTCGAAAGAATTTTCCCGGGTCTCAAACTAAGGAAAATGCACACTTGAAGAAAAAGTATAAATAATAAATCTCATTATTGTTAGTTAAAATAACTTTTATTTTTTTCTGCCTTGAAGTTTAGTACATACGTCCAGAATATTGACAATTTTTTTATTTAAAGAAAACGAACACATTTTAACCATATAATTTAAAATGTACACACTAAGCTTAAAGTAAAAAAAATTCTGAGAACCGAAGATCCATTAAAAATAATTTATTAAAAGTACAACTTGTGGTGCAAGATTCTTGCATAGAGACATTGTATTTAGAAGTTTTATTCATGGTGAGTCATTGATTTCTAGCGTGATTAAAAAAACTAATTGAAGTTTATCTTTTCGATTAAATATGTGTTCAAATAACAGTTAACTGATTTATATTCTCTGTGGAATCATCTAGTTATTTTGTCTCAGATCTAGTTTATTATTGTATCTTTATTTCCAAAAAGTTCATAAATATTCCTGCTTTGATTTAGAGCATACGTCAGTACAACTTACACGTTATTTTTCACATCTGAATAAAGAGGGAAAATGCATTGATTGTAAACCAGTAAGGAGAATATGCATTATGATAGTATACTTAAATATAAGAGTTTACTTTTGTGCCTTTTACGGGAAATCCTTGGTTGAAAGCCTGTTTCATAAATATTCTTGGCTTGGGAGAACATACTCCAATGTTCCAAGTTTATTCGTGCATCTTTGCTTCGGAAATAAGAAGGAAATCCAGGTATCCTTTCTCTTTCCATTTCTTCTGTAAATATAAACTAATTTCATAGAAGCTACACAAAACATTTTCTTTCTCGCTGTTCACTTCCTCTTTGTGTGAGGATAAAGGGTTGAATTGTTAACTTAATGGAGCTCCTGAGATAAGTTTCATCTCTTGCTATTGTACATCCCCTGATTCTACTAAATCTTCCCGATCCCAAAGAGGAGAAATATATAATTTATAGACTATTGTTTGTCAAATAATTCTGAATAATTGTTCTCTTTATACTAACCTTTTATCATCCTGAACTCCATGTTTCAATGATAAATAGCTTATCCTTAAATAAATTTTCGTCCATTCAAAATTTTCCGATCTTATTCAGTCTTGTAGAAAACTATAAATATAAATCTGTTTATTTCTCATTCATGTACAGGTAGGGAAAAAAGCGGACCTACTAATATATCTAATTTGCCGATATGAGCCACTGCGCTTGCCTAGTGGGTTCTGGGCATGCGCAGTGGGTCATATCGGCAACTTAGATATTTTAGTAGGTCCGCTTTTTTCCCCCCCTTACCTGTATATGTGTCTGCAAGGCTCCTATCTACAGCATCTCCTTTCTTCTAATTTATTAACAGATTCTTTTTAACAAATAAAATGCCCACTAATTATTTTTGTATTTATTTATTCATTTTACCTTATTTATTATAAGGTTTAATTATTATTTTTATTTATTTAGTTACCAAAATCACTTATCTAATTCGTAATTTTTTCTAACAATTTATACTTAATTATATATAGATAGCATTTTGCCTACATTCTTTAATGCTTTAACATTTACAATATTATTGATTTTCTTAAGTGCCACTGTGTTATTCATGTTTAAAGACTTTTGTCAATAAAAATCTACCTCCAAAGTTCTGTTCCTCTGCATTCAGGCAATATGTCAAGACTACAGCCTGTATTTTCAGTAAGTGTTAAAAATAAATAATAACTTAAATGTAATTAAATTTTTTCTGTCAATTTCTGAAAAAGTTACTGTAACCCATAGGAAATATGACTTTAAGATTAAAAAAAAAACAGTTAATGGTTAAATTTATTCAGAAATACTTGCGTACTTGTTGCCAACTGAAGAATCTCAAGCACTGATAGTGACAAGCAGCGAGTGATAAAGGTCACAGGAGCAGTTATAATGACTGGGGAAGGGGATGGTAGCATATCTCGAACGAGCTTAATTACCATAAAAGGGTAGAGGCACGCACACTCCTTCATGATAATTACAAGCTGGTACGCATGTACGTCTCTGACACACAGACATTCCTCCTTCAAAGAGCTATCAGATATATTTTCCTTACAGAGACATACGAACCTCTTGTTTTCATCTAATTAAGATGATACCCTGTCAAGTTTATGAACTGCAAGAGGAGAATTGTATATAATGTACGGGTCATGAGAAATGCTAATGATGTCGTTATGAAATATAACTTAATTTATTTGTTGAAGATTGTAAAGAATTCAACGTCGGGAAAATACTTTTTTAATCAAAGGGACAATGATGGGAAATTTACTTTGTACGTAAAAGGTCAATTAAATGAGGGCGTACAATTTTCGGACGCCAGATACCCATTGGAGACCAGTTTTTAATTTTTAAAAGCGGTTGTATTAAATTCTATAATGTTATTATAGTTTCTACAAGAAAATTTACCTGAGCCCGCCTTTCACCCTATTCTGTGTTAACTCCATCCAACCAACCCTCCCAAATCCTACTTCCCTTAAATCTATCCTAATATTGTCCCACCTAGGTCTTCCAAATATTCTTTTCCCTTCGGGAAATATTTATAATTAATATTTTTTAGATATGTCGTTCCTCCCCCATGTCCAGCCCATTTCATCCTCCAGATTTAGTTACCCTTACAATATTCAGTGACGCGTGCAGGTTATGAAGCTCGTCGTTATGCAGTTTTCTCCAGTCCTCACTTTCATCTCCTTAAGGTTACAAACAGGGTTCAAAGGTTGGATTTCTTCTCATTTACCTAACTTTACCTGTGAACCTTATGTAATAGGACATAATATGTCATTTAGACTTACATATAACTGTTACTGTTATAAACAATCATGGTAACGAAATATATCCACACTTGTGATAGTAGTCTATACTGTACTAAACGAGTCGCCTGCAAACGCTTGGATCGGCAATTACTCCGACACGGAGGTACTGCGGGTAGCATACACGAATTGAGTTAGGCGCCTTAGCCTGGCAAGAATACTTCTGATGCAAGGGATTACAGGGGACTGTAAATGTTCAGAGAAGGTTTCAAATTAAGTTTTGACTCCTAGTACAAACACCTCGGGTAAGAAAATGAAACAAAGTCGTGTTTTTAATTTATAGAATCAAGAAAATTAAAACTTTTTTCATGTATAATATTAGTGAAATTAAGATATCCTCGTGTGACATCTTCGGATTGTATCTAATCCAACCGTAAAATAGTTATTTATGATACAAGGAGTAAAAGAAGGATTTTATTTTGCGAGTAGATATGTTTGCGGATCGAACCCTTAAGAGCAATCTTACTAGGTGGCAATGAAACATAAGACAAAAATGCATCCAAAAATAATACAGAAGGGAAGAGAAAGTGAATTAAAAATTAAGTATAATTGTGGGTGTGTGTGTCTGATTGTGTTTAGACTATAAGTAGATATATTATAATAAGTAAATTGTTCCCTATACAAGCCATGCAGGCCCAGAGGGTTCCAGGAGATGAAGCTCCCAGATTTTAGACATTCGGTACGCCAGGTGGTCAGGTTTTCAGGCTTTATCCCCAGGATTGCTCCTGGTACTGTTTTCTGCTAGAGGCTGGTCGACCCCAAGGTCCTAGGGCCGCCAGAATGATTAGGTCAATTGAAAAACTCCGACTTCATCAGGGATCGAACTCGCGACCTTCGGGTTTGTAGCGCGCAGCGCCCCAACCAATAGGCTACGGAGTACCTCATATATTATAATAGCATACCATATATATTATAATATAATATATAAAATAAACATACATCAACAATAGTATACAGTAAAACCTCCTCTTTACATTTTTCAACGGACTCTTGCAAATAAAATGTGTGAATCGCAGAAAATGTAATAGCTGTAATGATATACGAGTATTTGAAATAGCTGAAAACATATAAAAATATAGTAGATACAAAACAGAAAGATAAGTTTGCTGGATAAATCTAATACCGAGTCATGGCGTGATAGCCGGATTAAATAAGAATAAAACGAACCAATCGAACACAGCAATTTTATTTATGCCAGCAGAACTTATTGTTGTTACATTATTAAGCGAATGACAATTATTTTTACTTTAATAACAACCGAAACAATTGAACCTTAGGTGCCTAAAGTTATTTACTTACTTACTCAACGACAATAGACAATTCCTTAGCAAGCTAAAGGAATATTATCCATTTTATGGAATCCCAAGGTTCATTACCGCGCTTACCTGACTTTGCCATTCAACCCTATTCTGTGCTAACTCCATCCAACCATCCCTCACACAACCTACTTCCCTTAAATCCATCCTAATATTGTCCTCCTAACTACGTCTAGGTCTTCCACGTGGTCCTTTCTCTTCGGGTCTACCAGTCAATACTTTTTGGATATGTCTTTCCTCCCCCATTTCATCCTCCATGATTGAATTACCCTTATTAAATCCGTTGAAGGGTACAGGTTATGAAGCTCGTCGTTATGCAGTTTTCTCCAGTCCCCACTTTCATCTCCTTACGGTTAGAAACAGGGTTCAAAGATTGGATTTCTTCTCATTTACCTAACTTTACCTGTGCTCCTTATGTAATAGGACATAATATGCCATGTAGACTTGCATATAACTGTTACTGTTATAAACAATCATGGTAACGTAATAATATATCCACACTTATAATTGTATGCTGTACTAAACGAGTCGTCTGCGAACGCTTGGATCGGCAATTACTCCGACACGGAGGTACTGCGGGTAGCATATACGAATTGAGTTAGGCGCTTGCGCCTTGCAAGAAGACTGTTTTCATGCAAAGGATTCAGGCAACTGTACGTCTTCTAAGAAGGTTTAAAAAATGAAACACCTCGTGTACGAAATTGAAACAAAGTCGTGTCTTTTTTTTATAAAATCAAAAAATTAAAACTTTTTTCATGTATAATATATGTGAAATTAAGAAATCGTCGTGTGACATCTTCGGACTGTATCTAATCCAACCGTAGAATAGTTATTTATGATACAAGGAGTAAAAGAAGGACATTATTTTCCGAGTAGATATGTTTGCGGATCGAGCCCCTAAGAACAATCTTATGCGGTGGAGTTTGTTAGGAGTAATCTAACACGGGAGTTATTGAGTTGCACTTTCGCTGCACTATTATAGTTACAACTTGGCTATTTATGAAAATGCAGGTTAGCCTTCAGCAATCTTTCAGATAGGTTCTTGAGCTGTTAGCGTGAAATTGTGTTCAGTTATTTACTTTTATTCCTTGTGTTGATGTTTTTCTTCCGATAGGTTTTGTATGTGAACAGCGAGAATACGCTACATCCCTTGTACAATATTGTTTTGTTTACATAAATTTCTCTGTGCTTTTAAATATTATAATAAAAAATAAATATAAAATATAAAAAAACATAAAATAATAATAATAATAATAATAATAATAATAATAATAAAATCAGGTAAACTGATATAACCAAGTGCCAGTATGTTTTTTTTTTTAATCAGTGATACACGCAATTATGATAGGCCCATGCATAAAAGTTATTTTTGTAATAGATGTCTGAGTTAACTCCAAAAACAAAATGTGCCGGCAATAATAATAATGATGCAATAGACCTACGATTCGCTGATATCTCTGTTTCAATTTAAAGCATCCTTAAAGGTTATGAATGAATAATAAGCATATGAAATCTATCTGTCAGGAATTACATTAGGTATATTGCTGCACAGGAACGATAAGAAAAATACTCACAGTAAAATATAGCCTAATGTAAATATCGGTAGTCTACATAACCATAGAATACACATTATAATATCAATATTCAACGGCTAGTTGTTATAAATCGTTTATTTAAGTTATTATTTAGCCACACTGACATCGTTATGAAGGAACAAATCAATGAAGGCTGCTAACAATATGAATAAACGATTGGCCATTTGTTAAGTTTTTTTAATACATTGTGGGCCTTGAAAGAATATTGATTACAAAATTAATATTGATATACGCGTTACTTCGGTACCGATCAACCGATTTGGCCCTAATTCAATAGGCTTGTACCCAAAAACGTCATAAATTCGTATACCAAGTTTCAAGAAAATCCGATAAAGCGTATTTGAGTTATCCACGCCTTTGTGATATATTACCATAAAAAGGCACTAAATTGGGCATTATTCCGGTACCGCCCAACCGATCTAGTCCAATATCAATAGACATCTTCCCATGGACATTATAAATAGGTATTCCAAGTTTGATGAAAATCCGATAAAGCGTATGTGAGTTATGGCGCTTTTAAAATATACACTAAATTGGGTTTTACTCCGGTACCGGTGAACCGATTTGGTCCAATTTCAATAGGGTTCTTCCCATGGACATTATAAACGCGTATACCAAGTTTCATTAAAATTCGATAAAGCGTATTTGAGCGCGTACAGACACACGGACGGACGGACGGACGGACAGACGGACAGACATTTTTCGTCCCCCACACAATCTCATAAAGTACCATACTGGCACTTAATAATAATACGGATGAAATAATAAATAATAAAGGAATGCGAGTGACAACAACAAAATCAAAAAATTAAAATAATAAAAATATTAATAAACAAAATAATATCAGCCAAAATAAGAACAAGATAATATATGGCTTTATTAAGTGCCAGTATGGTACTTATGAGATTGTGTGGGGGACGAGAAAATGCCTGTCCGTCTGGATATTGATATTGAACCTAATTGGTTGATCGGTACCGAAGTAAAACCCAATTTAGTGTCTATTTTAAAGGCGCCATAACTCAAATACGCTTTATCGGAATTTCATGAAACTTGGAATACATACTTATAATGTCCATTGGAAGACTTCTGTTGTTATTGGACCAAATTGGTTGGCCTGTACCGGAATAATTCCCAATTTAGTGCCTTATTATGGTATTATATAACAAAAGGCTTGGTAACTCAAATACGCTTTATCATATTTTCAAGAAACTTGATGTACTCATTTATAACGTTTATGGCAAGAAGCCTATTTATTTTGGACCAAATCGGTTGACCGGTACCAGAGTAACAACTAATTAAAGGTTACATTTTTTCATGTCTATACTACAATGACGCATTTTTTATCATTGAAGGATTTGATGCAATGCAGTCAGATGTTTGATTACTTCGTTGATCTAGTTGAAATTGAGTACTACATGAATACTGTTATATACAGAAGGTACATTGCTGTGAAATAATTAGCGGAGTTATTTTCCACGGAATTTTGTGAAATGTTGATATAGGCCTATTTTATGAATTTCAAGTTGCAATACATTTTAGATTTGACAAATAACACTATTCTTTTACATATGCTTATAAAACTAGAACGTCAAACTGACTGAGTTGGCCAAATGGTATCGTCTTGTACTCGTATTCTGGAGGTCCCTGGATCAAATCCCGGAGCCGGCCCATTTGACATGGATTTATTTTTATTTTTATGTGAGTGCGCGATGTCAAGATGTTACAAATCTGTAGTTCTGCAGACGCTGGTCGATTTTAAACTGATTAAAAAAACTTATTTTCTGCATATCATAATTGCAAATATAATTGATTCAACAAAAACATTCTGGCACTTTGTTATATCAGTTTACCTGATTTTATTTACTTATTATTTATCTATTTATTTACATAATTTTGTATATTTAAATGCGATATAAGCTGTAAAATTTATAAGTAAAGAACAATCAGGGTGCTACATTGATATAATGAGGTAATGCTGTACCATAGCCTATGTAACAATAATGGCGTCTACAATTATTGGTTTGACTATTGCCTTCAGACTTAAATTTCATTCCCTGACTCAAATATATATATGTGTGTTTTTAATAAGAAGGCAGGCAGGATGACATTGCTTACAAGTTTTGATATGGGTACATAATATTTTTGAAACCCACTAAATTAAAATAGTTATTTCCTTAAGTCTGCTTGTCTGCATATATTGTTTCTCTATGAAATTCGCTTTAGAGGCGCATGAAAAGAAATACGTATCAAACTTTTTTGTGCATTTTTTAAGAAGTAGCAAGTTTTGTTAATTTATTTTATCGGCTAGAGGAAATAACTTCTGGCGGCTTTATTCATGGTAGTTCTAATTAATTTTTTCAACATGGAACATTTAGGCATAATCATCATTGTTCTAATAGTTTTCTCTCATACGAACTTGAAAAGAAGTTCAATGATAGGCTTACATTATAGGCAGTTTTTCTTGAATTCGTTTAGGCTATGTCTGTTTCATTCTATTTTTATGCATTTGGCTACTAAAATTCTTTACATTTTAGAAATTCTAAAAAGTTTTTCTCCAAGTTTAGAGAGTGAAGAGAATATTGCAATAATATACGGGCAAATCCCCGATCAACACGGAAACGATTAATTCTCCTTATGCTAAAGGAGTTGTTTCCTCTTACCAGTTAGTATGCGATTTATTTTCAACTGTTTCAAGGTGTCATATACATTTCGTACCAAACATCTTGAGCCAGAAAATTGGATCTTGGGACGTGGCTTAAGAGTTTGAAATATGCATATCATTTTTCGAAAAAAGTGGATTTAGTGCTCCTAGTCCTCAGCTGACGATTTATTTTCCCTTCTAACTTACTAACCCGTGGCGCTACATCCCTGAAGGCCAATCGTCCAACCACTGCGTCATTTACCATTGGCAGATGTCAGGATTGGGGTCGTGTGATCAGCATGCCAACGTCCACTGCCATTAATAATGATTTCCGTTATTCGTCGTTCGCTCTACATAAGTTTGGTTCATAACTATCTAAATCTAGTCAGGCTGAACATTTTCAGTCCTATGGTATACAACCTACGAATCCACAAGCTTAGTAATTGTGTAAATTCTGTACATTCTCCTGTATATGAAGTTTAAATTTTAATACAATTATGGTGTTTTTATGTTCACAAAGGCTGGGAAAAATGACACAGCCTCTTCCTGGAGGGGAAGATTCAATTAGGAATGAGAATGAGAAATGAATGTAGTGTCCTGTGTACGGGACGGAAGAGGAGGGACAATTAGGGTGCATACAATGAGATGCAGGATGTCTGGGGAACTCTTCTAGCACGGAAACTGAATTTCCGCCAGAATGCCGGCCCCGAAACGCTATTATGTCCACTAGCAGTGCCACACCATTAATTGTGGTCACCAGGCACGGCCATGCATGGACATAATACCTTTTGAGCATCTCTAGTACCAGGCATAATCAATGCCAACCATATGTAATCATATCAATACGTGGAACACACTATAATATAAGAGAGATCTGTATGTGAAACTACAAAAATACAAATGGGAACAAGTGGAGTAATTGAGAAATAAAATTGCAACCCAGATCTAAATTTAGATTTCATAGTACACTTTTTAACTTACTCTGGCGTTTAGTTGCGATATTTGAGACTTTAGTCTGTATGATTCTAAAATCCTAAAGCATGCCGTAATAAATTCTTCAAATATCGCGTGAGCTAACTGAAAACGACTGAAAGTGGACAGTAATAGTAAATGAAATTAAATCCTATAATAATAAATAAAAGTTATTTAATCAGAGTTAATATCCAACGCCTTCTAAAATTAACACACCTGCATAAACCCCGTGGAAAGAGGGATGGCAGTCACAGTTATAAAACAGGTTGAAAAACATCTTTGACGACGATGATGATGATATACAAGAGATGGGCATAAGTCTTGGAAACTTTAGCTCTTTTTAATGTAGGAAAATTTTGAAATTTTGAAATATACAAATGAAAGGCCATGCTATTGAATGTATGTATGATGCAGATTATGGTACTAGATGTAGGACAAAGTAGAGAGCAGACTCCCAAAAAACATGCATACACGACGGCATTGTGCCACTCTATTGCAGTAGTTGGAAGCATGAAAACTTGCATAGCCCAACTTATAAAACGCTGGAAGTTCGGCGCGGAAGATCCTTTATCTCAAAGCTTCCATCAGCTCCCTGTGGCATTCTTGAGAGATGAGAGTGTTTAGATCAGAAATATCTGTCGGGAGGTTTCTACTTTTCTTTTAATTCATCTAATACTTGGAGCAAGATTCAATGACAAAGCTTGGTATGATAAGTAATGCTGTACAGTTTCCATTCAGTCTGCATCTTGTAAAATACATGAAAATACTGAGGGTATTTTTTCTTACTTGAGAGTAGTTTCTCTTTTGTTTGGTGGTAGCACTGCTCAGCTAACGAATTTCTTACTCGTGGCTGTTCTACGAGAGATGTGAAAGGAGGAAGGCGGTTGACGAGTTAGAGGAGAACTTTGTAGAAGACGAGACGGTATGTGATATGTGTATTATTCGAATTAGTTCATTTCCAGATATGGTTTCTGAGGGGTTTTATAAGGGAATTTGTGTTAACATGTTAATATACTTGTAGTTATCTTAGGAATTCAATTGCATATTCCGTTTCGTATAGGCTGGAAATAGCATTTCAAGAGGTTAATATCCAACATTCCTTTTTCTGGAAAGTTCCTACAGAATACAGGTTAATACACGAACCTATACGTTGCTAGAAAGCTCTTCTCATAAAAATTACTCAATATCGTGGAAATTACATGTAGGCATATTTTATTAATAAATAATTTCACAGACGGTTGCGTGTAAATACTATATTGATTGTTACTTGATACGCTAAATTAGAAAATTACTATAATGTCAGATAGGATTGGTTACGGTAATATTGCTAGTCTCGAAAGTCAATTTCTAATTTACTTAGTTGTACTTGCTTCACGTAGGCTATGGATTTGACTTCGATGAAAAACCTATTGCTGGTAATTGGCCTATTTATTTATGCATAACTTCTACAAGAATAGCAAAGTATACAACCAGTGAATCATAGTTCTGAGCATTATCATCTCGTTCCTATATAGTAATAAACTTAAATTCTTAAATTCTGGCTATATTGCAGATGTTCGTTTTGCTTTGTAAAATCCATTGAAGAAAATATTTTTAGAAAGTTTGGATCCATAGCAATAAAACAGTAAATTTGAATTGGCATTTTATTCTGAAAGCTTGTAGTTATTTCCGATGCGTCCTAATTTCTGCATTGGAATAACTTCGCGTTGTCGCGTTTTAACTGAGATGCTGTAGTCTAAATATAAACATTAGAGTCTGGGTGCTGAGTAACGTGGTTTTAACCTAACCATGCTGCCTTCCGATTACGTATACAATTTTCTGATTTTTTCACGATTAGACTATTTTTGGGTTTTGTTAACAAATTGTCATGGTAAACGCAGATTCCTAATGTAGGTCTATTGAATCTGAAAATGTATATACCATCTTTATTATTGTAGAGGTGTACAGATTAACAAACAAAGGATTAAAATAGATTCTAGCTTAGTATGAACGGATTGAGGCGTAAATAATATACATGTGAATCTTTTATTCAATCTCTCTCTTATTTTAAATAAAAGGATATCGATTTTAGAAAATTTAACAACACTGCGCATTCATACAGTAGTACTTTTGATAACATAACTTTACATTCCTAGAAGGGTATATAACATTCCGCCTTAAGTAGCACATATCGCACGAATCTCTAGTTCTTCCCGGCCATAGAAATTGAAATTCCAGGGACATTCAGGAAATAGAAAACTACATGAATTATAACGGAAATTGGAATCACCAAATGACTGGAAAGAGTTAATAGTTTCTTAAACCAGTCGGCAATAATTAATTATATCATGTCCTCTTCTTATATGGATGTGAGACAAGGTCCCTTACTCTTCGAGAATAACATATCTGAGTGTGCTCGAAAATAGAATGCTTAGGAAAATATTCTTACCTATGACAGATGAAAACGGGAAATGGAGAATACTGCATAACGACGAACTTCATAACCTATACTCTTTACCGAATGTAGTATAGATAATTTAATCACAGAGGATGGAATGAGCTGGACATGTTAAGCGCATGGAGGAAGAAAGAAATACCCCAAAAGTATTGACTGGGAGACTCGAAGGTAAAATACCACTGTAAGACATAGACATAGATGGGAGAACAATATTTAAATAGATTTTAGGGAAGTAGGGTTTTCGAGGGATGGTTGGACGAAGTTAGCACTGAATAGGGTTGAATGGCGGACTCGTGTAAACGTGGCAATGAACATCTGGGTTCCATGAAATACATATTTATTTACCTTGCTTAGGAATTCTCTTGCAATTGAATAAGTAAGAGCATAAGAACGTGTATTCATACATCTTGCAGCACGTAAATCATGTTTAACATGAAATTTAATTTAGGCCTACAGACATGTACAAGGTTTAGCATGATTATTTGAAGTGCAGGATAACAGAAATAATGGGATATTACGAATATTATCTGGGTTAAGTAGTTAATATGGGCAATATGAGCGGCTTTAGGCAGATTATCATGTAGGATCGTGTAATAACACCGTATGCATGCCTAGGAATATGATACCTTTGACAATGCTACTACAAACTTCATACTATAGTAGTTGCATTGCCATAACAATTATTGCATTACACGTTTTCATGCTCTCTACCTTTGATCATGAGGCACGTAATCTGCTTAGGGCTTTCAGAATTAGTGTTACATTCATTGTCAACTTCTCAAATTGCTTGCATGAAAATCTGTTCACTTTTCTGTGGTAGTACGCTATTTTCCAAATTATTATGTTACTTTGACGTATCAAGCCTTTAAAATCGGTCTTATGGGGGTAGCATGTCACTTATTAAAACCGCATGGAGTGGGAATAATGCTATGGAATTACTTCGTCTGGACAAATGATTGTAATAACTACGGCTTCAGTAGGATTATTTAATTTTTGACATTGAATAGAGAGAGCTTTCACTACAATGAAATTACATGTTTGTAGATGTATGTCAGGCTTTGCTTTATGTGTACAATGAATGTTAAATTATACCTATATTAATTTTAAAATATTAGCTAAACATTAGGGCATAACATACTAGTATAAGTGTAGACTCGAATCAGGAAAAGCATGTTTTTATGCAGTTCAGGAACTCTTATTTTCTCGTCTTATGTCCAGAAATCTAAAAATAAAAATTTATAAGACATTTATCCTGCCGGTTGTATTATATGGATGTCAGACATGGTCGCTTACTCTTCGGGAAGAACATAATCAGAAGTGTTCGAAAGCAGGGTGCTTAGGAAAATATTCGGGCCTAGGAGAGTTGAAAATGGGGACTGGAGAAAACTGCATAAGGACGAGCATCATAACCTGTTTTCGACACCGGATATAGTAAGGGTAATTATATCACGGAGGATGAAATGGGTTCGACATGTTGCACGCATGGAGGAGGAAAGATAATATCTAAAAATTATTGACTGGGAGACCCGAAGGGAAAAGACCAGTTAGAAGACCTTGACGTAGGTGGGAGGACAATATTAGGATAGATTTAAGGGAAGTAGGATTTGTGAGGGATGGTTGGATGGAGATAGCACAGAATAGGGTTGAATGGCGGGTACAGGTAAGCACGGCAATGAACCTCCGTTTTCCATCAAATGATAATATTCCTTTAGCTTGCTTAGAAATTGTCTATTGCCATTGAAGAAATTGGTATACGAACTGTCTTTTCTGTTTATTGCAAGTATAAAAACGAATGGTGACATAAGAAGCGCGGTAGATTTAGGCGGCATACACAGTACGTTACACATAACCCTGCGGCTGTTGTCTGAATACATCCTACACGAGTGTTTTGATTCATCCATAACATCAGAATTCGCTAGATGTGGTCAGAATTTTGTTATAAACATTATATCCTTACATGGTTTCTACTACTTTCGAGTAAAGTTAAACAAAATTAATAAAGTGCACGATGAAGTGATGTTTTGTTGTCCATTTTGTGTATCTGTGAGGGATCGGAAAGCTAACAGCTTACGCCAAGCCCGTGATGGTTTTAAACTGTACAGATTCCTTCACTTGGTGGGAAGCAATGGACTGAAATAATAGATTCATTGTAATCATGGGGCTACCGAAGTTTGAATTCCGATAGGAGCTGAGGTTGCTACCAGCTCTGTGTACTGTATTTGCTGTGCAAGCCGAAGGAGAGAGGTTCTTGTCGCATGTTCAAGCTAACGAAGAAAACACACATGTAGTTCTAGTTGCAGACCGCTTGCGTGGTCTCGTGGTTAACGTCAACAGACCCGGCTTCGATCCCCGGTACCTCCTCGGATTTTTCTGAGATAGATAGGTCTGGAACGGGGTGCATTCGGCATCGTGATATAAACTGAGGAGCTAAGCCTACTTGATTGAGAAGTAGCGGCCCTGGTCACGGAAGCCTTCATTAACGGCCGTGGGTGTTGGTATGCTAGCCGCATGCCCCCAATCCTGCCATCTGCCTACGGTAGACGACGCAGCGGTCGGATGGAAGACCTCGTCCCTTCCGGGGATGTAGCGCCACGGAGTATAGTATAGTTCTAGTTAAGATCAGATATTAAGGCAGACCTATTTTTCTGACCGGAGTTCTTCATATTATTTACAGTTATAATATTCTTTATTTGCGCGCCAAAATTGAATGGCTTGGGGTTTAAATGGCAAATTATCTTAACATAACCTATTTTTCTCGGGTTGCTAACCAGGTGAGTAATTTGAAAAACTCCAAAGTTTCAGAGGAACACGCTGGCATCTTCAGGGAATACGATACCGGGGTTTACCAAATTTCTCAGAACAAAATATTCACTGCCGAAATTACTACGATGTCATCAGAGTTATTGTAACTTGGAACAGTGAGATTTTTTAAGGACATAGGTTTCTTCAGAGATATATAAAATAGCTTACAAAGAATACAGTGCAAAACATCATTATAATAGTTAATTATATTAAAACCAAAAGTTAGGAAATCATAAAATAAAAATTAAAAATAAAGGACTATTTCAAGTATAATCACAGTATAGTATAACAGTAGCGAAGCTCCATACAGTTTTTTTCAACCGGCGCGACTGCAGCTCTCGTAGCGGTGAGCGAGAGATAACACAATCTGTTACATTGTTTCTTATGAAAAATGCACAATCTAGAAGGCAGTGGAAAAATGTCAACAATATTTTATGGAAATGCTTGTGGTGCTATAAATTGCACCAACAGCCAAAGGAACCAAAGGAATCTCTCGATTTATCTTTCTTCAGGTTCCCTAAAGATCCTGAGAGGTAAGCAAAAACAGTTATTTGTTAAATTAAATTGCCAATTTGTGATTATCACGCTTGCATCCATACTAGACCACATCGGGAAACCGGTCTGATACTTTATAAGATATACAATGTCATCGATCTTGAAACTACAACTTCTTTATATTACCATAAAGTCTATGATTTGGTGAGTTCACCAGTATGCCTTTCCGGTAATAATCTCGTTCTAGTAATTTTAAAAATAAGAAGAAATACAGCCATATAATCGTATCTTTCCAATGCTAAAAATGGCTGTTTGCTAGTTCAATCTTGCCGGCCGCTTGGGGTGCTAGTGTCGCACCGATCTGTCAAAAGGATGCATTTTCCTTTCATTAGAGCTTCGCTACTGTTATACTATACTGTGGTATAATAAAGACACAATTTGTTTAAATCTTTAACAGCTAAATTTTTATATTGGTTTGAGCAATCATCAAATGACATCTTCAGTGAGCTTTAAGTTTGAAATTGATGAGGAAAATTTTAGTGGAATACGTGGTGTCTATAAATGAAAATCCTAACACGGAGATAAAAATCCTCGTATTTTACATAATACATCACACTATTAGCGTTATATATTTTCTGGTTTTATTCAGTTTTTGAGTTAACGAATTTATACGTGGGTAGCAGTGAAAAGGTTAATTATAATAATTAGGAAGAGGAGATAACTTACTTCTCAATGAAAATGACTGGACTGGAAGTGATGTAGGAGATATTAATTTATTATTGTTATTACTATTGTTGTTACTATTGTTGTTATTGCTACTACTATTAGATCTCCGATATTGTAAGCCCTATTTTACCTTTTATGCATGTAGTTTATACAAAAATTAGCTATTATAGTTAACATAGATCTTTGTGCAGTGTTCAGTGATGAAAACAGTTGGTTTACTTTGATTTGGAATATGACTGCTAAATTCCTGTAATTCATTTAAACACATTTGTTTTGTAGTATTTTGATTAAGAGATGGCTTGAAGGATGTTTGGCCCATGTCTAGGTGTAGTTCCATGTAGTAACCTTTTCTACTATTCAGTGGACATTCAAATAATAAATAATTCAGATATTCAAATAATAATGTTCTTAGTCTGCATTCTTCCTGCAATTTTTCTTGACTCTTTTCTCTGTAAAAGGATTCGCTAATTTCTTTGTGACTAAGGGAGCCTAGTGAGATTTTAAGCCATGGCTAAATTTTTCTGATATTTACTCAGTATTTTGTAAAGAAAGACATATGTTAACAATTTGACTCAAACAAATTAAAGGATGAAAATTTAAAAGAAGTCGAGAAAGTTGAGCAAAGAGAGAGTCTATTGAAGCCAATTTACGCTGTGTGCAGAAAGCTAATGATTCAGAGCTTGAGAATAACATGAAGCTTATAATAATAATACGAAGCCCTATACAAGCAGTCGAAGTGCTTCCCCTCTCCAAGGAGTTTGAGTGTGAGGATGTAAACATCAAGATGTTTGAGAAATGCCACGTAAAACGTGATGTATACTGCGATAGAAGTTTTCACCCCTATTGAGATCGAACAAGTCTCCATCTCACTTGAAACGTGCTTCCTATCCCTTGCTATGAAAAGGAAGACTTCTGAGGTATCTTTCTGTGTGTATATATGTGTTCACACAACTTTTCTATGAAAAACCTCTTCTTCTGCTGCTGCTTCTGATTCTTGGCTTGGTTTTTGTGCAAGTTTCCGTATGGATTTCTCCCCCCTTTCTCTTCTCTTCACATTTATAGACCCGGCTTCGAGGCACGTATTTCTATTTGAAATGAAAAAATGTGGTCTTAGTTGTGTGTGTGTTGCTTTAGAGAAGTTCGGTTCTGGTATCTTGGATTTACCCAAGTCAAAAACTATAAACTCGATCAATTCACTTAGTTGTTTGCAGCAAAACATACTCTTCACTGCTATTACGTTACTTGTATTCGCAGACTAGAAATATCCCTTAAGATTTCTGTTTACATCATTCAGATGCTTTCCTTCTCGTTGCTTCTCCTTTTACCCCTTCTACAATTTAATTAATATCATCTTTTGCTTATTTCTTTCTTTACCCCTACCATAGGGACAATGTATAGGCTATAGGTTTAGACCCTGAAATTCAATGTCGAGTTTTCAACATGAGAAATTTTGAGGTCCCATGTTTCGGTTAGGCTACCATTTTTTGAGTCATTGTGTATAATTTTTGTACGAAACCTAAGTAGTGTAATGTATTAATTCTTGCAGGAAATCCCGAACGACAATAAATTACAGGATATGGGCCAATACGTCCAAGTTAATACATAAAACAACACAAAATGTAAATAAAAACATAACTCATGTAAATACTCATGTAATCCGAAGAACGTTGAATTATTATTATTATTATTATTATTATTATTAGGGATGGGTCGATACCAGATTTTCTCGATACTCGATACTCGATACCGATATATGATTTTTTCCTCGATACTCGATACTTCGATACTCGATACCTTCAACATTTCCAGTTTCAATAAATAGGTACATTAAAAATTAAAATTTGAGAGAACTGTGTAATACCAACTAAATTAATTAAGTCTTCATATTTAATGAGACAAAATTTAATATCATCAGTAACCTATAATTATTTTTAAACTCTACATTAAAACTAAAATTAGTTTTTAAACAGTCCACTTACAAGTTTTTGTTAAAAAATACTAGAATTCTCACTTAATTGCAGAATTGCAGAATTACAAAAGTATCGAAAAAGTATCGAGCGAGTTTTCTGAAGTATCGTTCGATGCCGATACCATGCAAATATCGAGAGTATCGAGGTATCGAAAGTATCGAGGACCCATCCCTAATTATTATTATTATTTATTAATCATCATCAGGTACGCGCGGCTTCCCTTGCGATTATTTATTTATCTGCTATATGTTTTACTTAAGTAATTTATTTAAATCATTTATTTAATAGGAAAATAATTAAAACTTAACACTGATATCGTTTTTACATAATTTACATGAATTACATAATTTTATTCTTAATTGTAATGCAATTTAATTCATTGTTTTCCCATTTAGACATTCATGATCCCCTTCTGTCCACCTATGTAATTAAAAATCAGAACTCTGATCAAGGTCACCTTCACAATTCAATACGGTCTTGTTAATAAGGTAGGTGGCATTAGATGCACGAAAAGACAAATCCATATATATTAGATTATTGATTGTAGATCGCTTTAAAGTTTTTTTTTAACTCTGATGTATTCAAAAATTAATAACATGTTCGGAATATTTAACCAAGTTACAAAAAATAAAAATAGGACAATTATTGCACCAAACGCAATGAATTCATTTCAAGTATTATTCTACAGTAACAGATAAATGAATTGCTGAGTAGGATTCTTTAAAATGTTAACATCTGTTTAATTCCGGGCACTGACAGAAATACACATTAAATACTAACAGATGACAGTGTACGAAATGGCTGCTTTTAACGTACCCTGATGTGGACTCCATCTATCATGTGTCTATGAGTTTGAATGCTGCTCGAAGCAAAGAGAAAAGTTTCACATATTTCATACAGACGTATCAATCATAGCATACCTCAGCTCCATGGCACATAATGAATAGGCCAAGCTTAGTAGGCTACACAATGTGCACTCAAATGCCCCAGGAAAACCGTACACAGCAAGTCACCATATACATTCTGAGGAGAAACGCTATCCATTTTATTTATAGACAGCTCCTTTATTTATTTACTTACTTATTTATTTATTTATTGTTAGTACGAGACTTTCTAACATTACATGGTGGACGGGAAAAAGTCTGTCCGTCTGTGCACGATTACTCAAATATGCTTTACTTGTTGTTCGTGAATCTTTGTGCACACACTTATAATTGCCATAAAAAGAATGCTGTTAATCTTGGAATCAAATCGGTTGACCGGTACCGGAGTTAAACCCAATTAAGGGACCCATGCTTTTTAAATGGCATACGATCACTGCTAGAAATCCGCGTGGCTAACACACTCACTGATATAATTGTTTGTCCATTTCTAGATGAGTCAGAAATGTTAAATTTAACATACATATAATTTATAGCTTTTAACCGTCAGAAACGCTCCATAATGTTACGATTTTTTTTTTATCCCCGGAAAACATTCAAAATTTCGGACGCAACTTTAGTCTATGAAGAACTTCTTTGGAGGATTATAGTAGGTGAACGGTAAGTCGTATTAAAAGCATGCTTGTACTAATAAATGTTGAGAAATCTACAAGTTTGGTCCTATGACATTTTGTTGTATCTCCATCAGTTACAACTTACCTTAGGTTGAGTTAGATATTTTTATTTTAAGTAAATTTATATTTTTCTCACGTTACGTGAATTTTGACACACTTATAGGACAGATAGAATAGTTAAGTATGGCAGTAATATTGGCACAGCCAGTAGCCATAAGTGTGCCAAATTTGGTGTTTCTAGCTTACCCATAAGTAACACTCCCTCATTCTACAAAATTAAATTAATTAACACTGCCATTAACTGTGTTTAGTACAGTTTGGCCCTATTGAAAATCTGCACAGTTTTTCACTTCTAACTTGTACATGACCGAACGTCTTTCAATGTTGAATATGTGTTTCTCTTTAAAAATGATGGAGGCGCCTTAAGTAAAAATGTCATAAAATTAACTAGCTCTGGCTCTTGTAGAGAGGAAGTGGAGGAAATATATGTATATACTCGTCCTTTAGACGTATTTAGAGTTGCTCGGACTGTTTGCACAAAACACAGAAAGAAACTTACAAGCTTTGCTCTCGGTTCAAGTGCACACTCTAAAAGTATTTCTATGTCACAGTTTCCTCTCGTAAAAAAACTGGGTGCTTTGGTTTTTGTAGTTTGGCAGCACTGCAGTTACCTGCAATGCGTTACTTGTTAATTAAAGTATACTATGCGAGGTTCACAACACACAAATGTCTTGCCAGACTTCAATCACCCACCGAAACCAATTATCTCGTCGTTTGTGATTCCACATTTCCACAGCCAAGGTGCGTTCGTTTCCGCTCTGGAACCCGCAGCTTTCATTAACAGTTTCAGATAGTCTCATCACAAGAACCTCCAACGAAATATCTTTCCATTCTCTCTAACTCGTACGTAATGTACGCTTTACAGTGTGTCCAGAAATGAGGTAGCCTGGATATATTTTACAGAAATAGTTTCTTTTAGTAGTAAGGTGTATATGGTAGCTGATTGCAGGTATGTTGTATATTTTTAATGCGTGATTTGTGCTAGAGTTCGTGCATTAACTTTGTGACAGCAGTTAATATTTTTACTCCTAATTGAATGTATATAGTGTTCAACGTTCTACAGAGGACACCAAATGTAATGTGGAAGGTGCTGGAGTCATCGTGTGATGTCATTCGGATGAAATTAATTTGGGAATTCAATCAAGATGGACTCATAGGCAAAACATTGTACTTTGGATGCATAGGCCCCAGAATTGAATGGCGCGTTCTCTGGCCCTCATGCTGAGGGACTGCTATGCGTGGGAATTTTTTAAAAATTGTGTTTACTCGGCCCATTACCACATTGAGAGAGCTCTGAAACAGCTGCCGCTGCCATTATACTCACAAATGCTTTAGAAACACTTTCGAGCCACTTTTAGTTCAAGAAAATATTTAAAATAGTTGCCTCTTAAAGTGTGGAAATTTTCTTATGACTGAATTGTGTAACAGAAATGAAAATTATGCCATGGATTGTATAATTAGTAGAGTTGTTTTTAGTTCTTTTACCTTTTGCAACTTTTTTTAGTGCCTAACAATTGGATCCCACGGCAGTTTTTATTTTTGTGTGTATAAATGAACAAATAATATTTATTAGGGATGGGTCGATACCAGATTTTCTCGATACTCGATACCGATACATGATTTTTTCCTCGATACTCGATACTTCGATACTCGATACCTTCAACATTTCCAGTTTCAATAAATAGGTACATTAAAAATTAAAATTTGAGAGAATTGTGTAATACCAACTAAACTAATTAAGTCTGCATATTTAATGAGACAAAATTTAAGATCATCAGTAGCCTATAATTATTTTTAAACTCTACAATGAAACTAAAATTAGTCTTTTAAACAGTCCACTTACAAGTTTTTGTTAAAAAATACTAGCATTCTCACTTAATTGCAGAATTACAAAAGTATCGAAAAAGTATCGAGCGAGTTTTCAGAAGTATCGTTCGATGCCGATACCATGCAAGTATCGAGAGTATCGAGAGTCCATCCCTATACGTAACCTTAATTCAAACTCGTATGCACTGATATAAGAATTTCTTAAAATATGTCAACATTTCACAGAATACACTAGCAAAGAACTCCGCTTAATGTATATAGGCCTAATTATTTCACCCTAATATAACTTGTGTATATAACAGTATTAATGTAGTAGGCTACTCATTTCAACTTGATCAACGAAATAAACAAACATCTGATTAATTTCATAACCATATGTTTAGGAATATGTTGTGGGTAACTGTATTGCAACTTCAAAAGCAGTATATGAACAGTGTAAAACAGTATGTCAAGATAACTGATTTGCATTTGATAAATTCTTTCAAATAGGCCTATACAAGTTCACAAAACAATGTATCTACATCTACAATATATCATATTTCTAGGAGGTCATTTGAGATTACTTACGAGATGAAGTATCATCATAGACCCACGATATCACTAGCACCCGGCATTTTATCGTCGGGTTGCGCGAGTTAAGTGACGATTATGGTGTCGCTGGCACATGGGACACTAATGCACTAAAGCCTACAAACACCTCAACTGCTTTTAGTTGATGTCACGTTGACGTCAATCGGTGTTAGGGCGCGTTTTTCCGTTAAAGTGGCGCATTTCTATCAGTTGTAAATTGGTAGTTGCACACGGAGGATCGAATCCGTGCCTCTAAGCTGGAGTTGAAGGTAATTTCTGACTAGTGGTTACAATATGTGTTATATTTTTGAGATGTTATGGTTTGTAATCACTATTACGCTAGGTATTTCGAACAAGCGCTTCTCAAGTAGTTCAATAGTGGTTAGTACTTTGTTCTTCTTAGAATTCCGAGTCTCAGACCCTGTTTTTTTAGTGTTTTTGGTTCAAATTAGATTTACTGTATTTTGTCCTTGAGTGGAAACACGAACTTTCATCTTGTAAAGGAACCGGAAACTTTCCAATATAAATGAGCCAAGTGTTTTAGATAGGTCTTGGTTTTTAACGAGAGCAACCCACATTATGCCTTATTTTGTTTAGGCTATTTCAGATTTAGATTTATTTAGTCCGTAAATCAATACAAGACTGATATTGGACGCGTAATTTAACTTACATATAAGAAGCCACAATTACAATAATTCTGAGTGTACAGAAACTTAAATATAGTTATATTTACAAAGTACCTATGTTTCACTACTACAACAGAGTTAACAAATTTCTTAAATACAGTATAATATACAACTTTCATTGTTAAAAGCAGTTGTAGTAGAAAGAATAGCTTACAGTATATCTGACAATAAAAATATAAGATATAACTTTTTATTGAATGTAGTGTTCGTATTTAAAATAATAATTTACATTACAGTCTTGTGCTCTATTTACTGTTCGTTAAGGAACTCATCAATATGATCTTTCTATAAGGCAATTTAAAAGTTTTTTTCTCATAACCTATTTAATTCGTTCAATGGTTTTATATATATAGGGAAGTTTATAGTATAAGTTAGTTTTATCCCAGACTCTTTTCAAAAACAGCTAATCTGTGCTTCGTTAATCTGTAATCATGTTTGTTTCGTAAATACTATTCCTATCCATCCTTAAACGTTTAATTTCGGAAAACATGATGTGGAATACCAGCCATGCTTGAGGTTATGTTATGAGTCTAGTACAGGTTGAGTACAATGTAAGCCTACATTATAGTTTGTATGGGATCTGATTCAAACTGTTAAATTAACATTCTGGCAGTTTCATATTAACTTTCCTTCAGGCAACATTTTTTTAAAGTATAATACAGCTTTGTTATCTAGTTTGTTAGTTTTATTTGCTTACACAGTTCAGTGTTTGTTATTATACAAGAACGTTTATTATCAAAATTTAAAGTTACTAAATTAACCTCTAAATACAAAATATGGAATATACAATGAATATTAGGCCTACAATATTTTAAACGTGCTACATTTTTATAACTTTATACTTCATTAGCACTAGGCCTATACGTTTGAATATTTTACACTTACATTTTTTCTGCACGTTGAAAATTAATCTGTGAATAAATTTAACTTATCCTTGCTAATGCAAAATGATAGGACATTTTAAATGTAATACAGAAGTACACACATCTTATGCTATAGTTGAAGGTTCGTAAGCCTTGTGGTTTAATTATATAATTTGAATATCCATTTCTGATTAAATGAGAATTTGAGATTAATTTTCAAGAAGTACGCTTTATTTCCTGTATATTGAGATGTTTAAATTAGAATCTATTAAATTATGATACTTGAATCAGGGTACCAACCATGTCAAGCCCAAACTGGGGTTAGCTTATTTCTGTTATGGTTTTGGATTGCAATAGTTAATAGTAGTGATTGCCTGAAATAATTAATTCGCTTTGTTTTTTTATATAGTATTAAATTATATTTTGATAGTTAATTGTATTAAAATATAAATACAAAATACTGATATAATAATCATGATGTCATATTATAAGTTTAGAAGGAAAGATTTGATTGGTTATCAAAACGGAAATGAAACCTTCTCTGTGATTGGCTGAAAGCAGTAGCAGTTTAAAGCAGTTTGATTGGTTAAAGTAAGATGAGCTGTGATTGGTTGTTGAAATTTGCTATATAAGGCCGGTATGACCCGGATGGTTTGGGCGGTATGTTACAATTCACTGACCGATCAACACCTCAACACCAATTCCAATATATAATATGTACCACCTCAAACCTTTAACTAGACACCATAGTAATGCCAATAGTAAAATATATTCTTCCTCTTCTATAGGTCATAGTAATGCCAATAGAACAAAAATTTCTCACTAATAGTAAAATAGATTCTTCTTCCTCTTTTTCCTAGATGTATCACAAAGTACCAAAAACATTCTGACCAATAGTAAAATATCTTCTTCCATTTCTTCTCAGACATATAACAAAGTACCAAAAACATTCTCACCAATACTAAAATAGCTTCTTCCTCCTCTTCTTCTCAGACTTTTCACAAAGTACCAAAAACATTCTCACCAATACTAAAATAGCTTCTTCTTCCTCATCTTCCCAGATGTATCACAGAGAACATGTTTTTTTTACATATTCCCCTAATACTCGTATATATCTTTCACGGATTTAGGTAGCGATACCGAAGAAAGCTCTTTACTGTCGAATTTCTTGGCTTACTTCAGTAAATTCTACACTGTAAATTCCCTATGTTACTGTACCTAGCGTAATGCTTAAAACCTAAAAATTGCACAAAAACAATATAAATATAAGAGTGGGAGTGGTTCTCAAGAAAAAAACGTACAAAAAATAAAAAATAAAATTCATTTTTATAATAGCCTATATTTCTTATATTTACTTCAATTGATCAGGATAAGCGTGATATTTACTTCAATTGATCAGGATAAGCGTGAATGGACCGTAGTAAATATACTCCTATGTACATTCACTTTTATTATAATTATTATCGTCATTATTATTATTATTATCATCATCATTGTTATGATCAATATTGTTGTTATGTGCTGATACTTTCTGAGCCAATTTTAGGCCCTAGTCATTCCTGATGTTACCACTATGTTTAAGGAATTGAGGACGCAAATTTGAATAGTATTATTCTTTTTGCACAATATTGGAATCTGAAACTCTATGTAAACGTTGTACTTCTAGTAAGATACTGGTAGAATAAGAAATAAGCCTTAAAGCCAAATTTCCCAGCAGTTCTTCATTAACTTTGGGGGGGGGGAATTCGCAACACTGAAGAAATACAAACTTTAACCTGTTCATTGCTACTGACGTACAGTATAAGTGGGACGCCTCAAGAACTGTAAAAGAGGAAATATCAGATTAATGGAGTTACGTTTTAAGTGAAACATGGGGATTTTCATTTAAGTGTCAAGTTTGTCATTCAAGGAAATTTCATTGAAAATTTTCTCGTCTATTTTGAACTTAAGAGCCCTCTAATGTTTTCATTTGACTGTCTTATTACGAATGATTAATGTTTATGTTTACAACCTTGAAATAAACCTAAATAAATAAAATCTGATGTAACAAAGTACCAGAATGCTTTTGTTTAATCAGTGATAATTGCAATATTATGATATGCAGAAAATAAGTTATTTTTGTAATCTATATCCAAGTTAACCTTTAGATCAATTAATTAAGCAGGGCTTGAGGAAGAACAAAGGTCTAAAGTTTGATAAGTAACTAGGGATGGGTCGATACCAGATTTTCTCGATACTCGATACCGATACATTATATTTTCCTCGATACTCGATACCTTCAACATTTCCAGTTTCAATAAATAGGTACATTAACAATTAAAATTAGAGAGAACTGTGTAATACCAACTAAATTAATTAAGTCTGCATATTTAATGAGACAAAATTTAAGATCATCAGTAGCCTATAATTATTTTTAAACTCTACAATAAAACTAAAATTAGTTTTTTAAACAGTCCACTTACAAGTTTTTGTTAAAAAATACTAGCATTCTCACTTAATTGCAGAATTACAAAAGTATCGAAAAAGTATCGAGCGAGTTTTCTGAAGTATCATTCGATGCCGATACCATGCAAGTATCGAGAGTATCGAGGTATCGAAAGTATCGAGGACCCATCCCTAATATTTATATAATCGGTTTAGGTCAAAACCTTAACTCCGAATATACTTAATTAGTGGATAAGAATTGTTTCCATGAGCAGTAATCCTCAGTGGGATTTATGCTCGTAATTTACATATTTGTAAATAGTTTTTGATAATTTGTTATACATTACAGCTACAGCTTCATGAATTTGTTAATAATTACACCTAAATATTTTCCTGAATCTTCTTTTTTTTGTTGCGAAGAGTGTCAATTGCAATCTATAGATTTTAATTACACTATAATGTTCTCAGAGAGAATAAATAAAAGGTAATAATTAATTATGGCCGGGGGAGGTGGCCAAGATGGTAACGTCTTGGACTCGCATTCGGGAGGTCCCAGGTACAAAATCCCCTGCCCGATCATTTTGACATGGGTTTTTTCATGGTTTTCCCAGTCGTATGGGCAAATTCCGAATTGGATATTTACATACCATGAATCATCCTCACTATTTCATCGTATATCTTATCCATTTAATAGGCCTATCAGTTGAAATTTACTCCATAAAATACACCAACAACAGAAAATGATTAACAATCAATAGTTTCATGGCCTACTGTATAGACACAGATCCTAAAATCCCGATACGACCTCGAAGCTGAAAGGAGTATAAATACAGCTAAATTAAAAAAGAACAATAATTATCTGTAAATACTAATTAATTGGTATGTTTTCCGTCTCATCACTTATCCTTTTGTTTTGACATTCTGGTTTTATGCCTAAATGATGAGGATTGTTTTCCTTGCAGCGAATCATCATTAAATTTTGCGATCAGCTGGAAGAAAGAACGAACTAACATTCATTACTGGAGTTAGAGCAATAAAATTTTATGGCAGACCGAAATATGACCTGCAATATTGCTAATGCACATTAATTTCCTTATTCGATAATGTCATGGCTATGTGGAAGTATATTAACGACTAGATGCATGATTTATTGGTTGCATTTATTAATAAATTACTGGATATGGAGTTTCTGACCCGCCTCAAATAACGACCTAGCAATTTCAACGTATGAGAGGGAGAGTACGGGAAAGTAGATACATCTTTAAAAACATCACTTTTACTTTTTAATCGTTTTAATAACTTCGGTTTAAAGTCATATGATTTCGACTGACGAGTTGGAGTAAAATGATGTGGAATCTTTCAGGGCATATTCATAATGTTGTATGTAACGGAAAAGCCATGCCGTATTGAAATTAAAGTATTTTTTATCTCATTGAAACAAACATTATGTGGCAGATTCCACCTTATAAACTCATTTCATTAAATTGATAAACTTCATTTTTGCCAATGAGGGGATATTATATAGTAAGAATTTTATATCCACCTTATACCCTCATTAATATGCATGTAGGATAACTCAGAGAATTTGCCAAAAACATTCACTTTTAGTTACCAGTATTTTATTTTCATTTGTGAGTTTGTAAATTAAAAAGTGCTTAAAAAGTGATGAAATATAAATGATCTAAAAATTACATTATATGTTAATTAATTAAATATAGGCTTAAATTACAGATAGGGGGTTGCATAAAAGTTAATTTTTATGACAATGTTAACCAATAAATCTGAGATTAAAGAGTGGAATATTTCTGTTTCAGTTGTCGCAGTCTAATGCCAGGACCGTAGTACTCACCGATGTAAGAAGAGACCTGACCGGTTTCTACAAATGCGAGGTGTCAGCAGATGCTCCGCTTTTCCACACAGAAATAAAGTCCGGTCTAATGATTGTTGTCGGTAAGTCACTATTTTACACATGTTATAAAAAAAATTAAAAATAAAACACAAAAATTATAGTTTACTCTTTATGCTTAGTAAACTTTAGGTTTCCAGCTATGTGGTATGCCCTTTTTTTATCAGTTCGTTGTTTTTGAAGTAGTGATTGTGTCCAAAAATTCTCTAGATGCATTAAAAACGTTTTTATTATTATCTTCAAATTTATGTAAAAGATTTTCAGGGTATTTTAACCTAGAATCGTTTTTTAGGCAAAATATTTAAGAATCGGGATGGTTCTGTTCATTTGTTAATTACAAGCCTACATGTGACATCTTGCTCAAAAGTTTTATAAAATTTTGTTAAGTAGATTTTGAAATATCCGGGAAACGGTTCCGTATAAGGATTATCTCTTGAGAGCATGATTCTACCACCAGCATGTCTGGTTTCTACATTTAAGGACTATCTGTAGTCGAGTTATAATTTATTCTTCCATGGGGCATGAACTTGAATCCTTCCCGCACCCAATTATCATATTTGTTGTATTTGTTGTTAGTGAAATATGCGGTAAATGGATCACTGAAAGCATGCTGTTCTTTTTATGTTGTCTGCACAAATGTATTTTTTCCACCATGTACGTTCAGCTCATATTGAGCGATTGAAATATAAATAAGAAAGAATAGTTCTCTCTCTGTAGTCATCAGTTTTACAACTGGTTTGATGCAATTCTCCAGTTCTTCCTATCTTGAGCCAGTCTCTTCATGTCTACATATTTTTTACATCCAAAATCGCCAATAATCTGTTTTGCATATTCTAATCGTGGTCTTCCCTTACAATTTTTCCCCTCTATTGTTCCTTCTAATATAGTGTTGACCAAGCCTGGATGCCTCATAATGTGCCCCACTAGTCTGGCCCTTCTTCTAATGAGTGTCGTCCATAGACTTCTTTGCTCCTCTATTCTTTCTAAGACCTCTTCGTTAGATATTCTGTCAGTCCACCTGATTTTCAACATTCGTCTATAGCACCACATCTCAAAAGCTTCTATTTTATGCCTTTCACTTTTTCCTAAAGTCCACGTCTCACTGCCATAGAGTGCTATGCTCCAAACATATAACTTTAGAAATGTTTTTCTGACTTTAAGGTCAATATTTGACACCAATAGACTTTTCTTGTTAAAGAAACCCCTTTTTGCTTGTAATATCCTGCTTTTCACATCATCTTTGCTTCGTCCATCTTTAGTAATTTTGCTCCCCAAGTAGCAGAATTCATTCACCTCCTGTATTTTGTCATTTCCGAGAATAGTTATAAAAGTAAAATAATATCGACATCTGTAAATTGGTATTTATGAATGATAGACAGCCATCGGTTACAGTGTATGAATTGATTCTTCTCTTTTAAATTCGTGAACATGGAATTGCTATTTGTATTTGCAGACGTTTATTCGCTATGCTATGACTTTGAATTCACTGATCATAATAAATCGGCTTTCCCTTGCAGCGTACTTACTGCAGCGTGCAGTGCATTAACTCTCAAAGTAGATTTACCCTCTGCTTCATATCAATACCTGAATAGCTTGCATTATGGAAGTGAAGTCTTTCATATATTGTAAATCAAAGAATTAATTTTTCTAGGGAGTAATATTCTTTTCATACCCAGAACTCCACCTTTCAAAAGCAATGACCATAATATGTTGATGCTTTTCCAAAAATTATGACCTTTTAAAGGCTTCAGTCGTTTATAATGCTCTTTTCTTGGATGAAAATCAACATCTCTAATGCGTTATACGTTAGTGGGAAATTGCACCATATGCTTAACACGCACATAAATTCTATGAAAGGCTGGGATCGAACTCAAGAACTTTGAAACAGAATACCAGTGCCTTACCAACCCTTCCACCCAGTCCGATAAATAATATATTGCACGCATTAGTAAATATTAGTTTCTGTAAGTAGCACTATTTTTTCTTTATTTCTGAAGTAGTCACACTGCTGGTGTTTGTGGCTAGTTTTCACCGTAAAATTCATAATCAGTGAGGACATGGCAAATTATAGTACTATGCTGTAGTCTTAAATGTAATATTATCGCATACTAATGTATTAAAGAAGGTATAATGTTTCTTTGCAGATATTCCTGACGAAGACCCTACAGTATTGGCGGAGAAACACAAGTACTCATTAGGGGAGAAAATTCGCGCAAACTGCACATCTCGAGCTTCGTATCCTGCAGCCAACCTCACATGGTTCGTCAATGGGAAAGAGGTACAAAACGGATTTGTAAGTCTGTGTGTACATATCAATATACTTCACAGGAAGAAGAAATGAAATGAAGTTTCTGTGACAGGTCATTCATTCAACTGTGCATCATTGTGAATGGAGTTTGTCATAGCAACGTTATTCCTTTCTTTAGTAATTTACTCAATGTCTTTTCTATGTGAACTACGTGTCTTTTAACTGAATTACTGAGAAGAAGGTTTGAATTGATTCTTACGCAATTTTCTGTACAATTTCTGTCACCAGATATTCGTTCTCTAACTCTAATAAATTAATGTAAATCATTTTGGATGGATCAAATATCTTATAAATTATAACTATGAAAGTTTAAAGAATTTTTTGAAAATAATTAATATTTATACAATATTCTATTTAAATAGGCCTAAATTCTGACACTGAATAATTTTAAAAATACAAAGTGAATCAAAGTTAGTTAATAGAAAGCGATAAAAAAATACAATTACTACTTATTATAATAGTTAATTTGTTTACTTTATTACATGCCCCGAAATGATCATTGCTCGTGATCAGGTTACAATGTATTTAGAATGAAGATAAGAAGAAAGAAGTTGACGTGCGAATGAATAATATCACATTACAATGTGCGACTTTAAAATTAAATACCCGATTTACTAATTATGTAACTACTGCTTTATAATTAATATATCGTTACTTAAACACTGAGAATTGCCATATTTTAGATTATTGTTACTTAAATTATGAGTTATTGATTCTAAACAGTCTTAAATTCTAATTTTGAATTTGGCCATCGATTTGTTTTGAAGATCTGAATAATGTAAAAGAAAGTTACCGGTACTGTATGTTTCTTTTTGCCATAATTGCAGCTAAGTTTCATTGTAGCAGTCGTTGTTCATTTTAACCCTGTAAAGTTGAAAAACATATTCCTTCTGGTATTACGGTTATGAAAATACGTGTTAAAGTAAAATGATTCCCGTTTTTACAAGAGTACCGGTACGTTAACATGTAACATTTGTATATTTGTTCTAACTCGAAGAAGTTATATACCGAACAGAGAAGTTTAGGAGGATAATCTACTGTCATTTTAAGACAAATTTTGATTATTCTTTTTTTTTTAAGTACATCTAGTAGCTTACTCAGAGATTCAGAGACGCTGCTCCAGTTAAGAATATCATAACGAAGGACATTAATAAAGGTTAGTATATCGGCCCTGCTTTCATTAAAAACGACTGAATGAGTAGACATAAATTAAAGTTGGATCAAAATTGTTTTAGTAAACTTTTCAGAATGTATACTCGATAATTTACTAGATGAAACCACGCTAATCTAACCACGTAGGAAGTCGTAGGCCTACCAGTAGCTCGGTCTCCTTGTAACACTTTTATTCTTAAAATCCTCTCCTAGGCCTTTCAGCTGTACGTCCTTCAATGCCTTAAGATTGAAGATAATAAGAATTATATTAATACATGACATTAACAATAAACTATTAGAGAAATAAGTATGGTAGCCTGAAATAATACTACCTTCTATTTGAAGACCATATTGTTTGTTTGATTAGCCAAAATATTTTTTTAAAATAAAGATTTATAAGATGATTAGGCTTTAGGTATTATTTCCACATACTTGTGATTACTTGTCAGTTGTTACATTGACCCTGTCAATAATCGTGAACAGGCCCACTGTACTGTACGATGAAATAATATTGATCATATATATTATCATGATACAATGATATTCAATACCAGAAATCGAACTAAGAATTAATCGAGGCCTTGTTCGCAATAGTCCAGTTCAGTTAACTGAACTACTATTATTAGCTGTAGAAGTTTTATTCCAAACGTCCAAATTCAACCAAACCTACACTGCAGAATAATAGCTCTTTATATTAATCAAAATAGCAATCTGTGTAAAAGTACAACTGAACCACTCTTCAGTGACCCGCTGTCTTTCCGAACAATTTCTTAAATGTTACCAATAAAGTATAGGCCTACTACATGTTGATTAATACCTTTGAGTTCAATTAATAAAGAAAACTATGCGATTTGCAGAAATGAGAAAATTGAGCAATACTGTTTTTGTTTGTTTGTTTTATTTCAGCTTATTAAGTCATTTCAAAGCGTCGTGACTCTCGTCCTCATAATGCAATATTTGGTGTCTAAATTTATAGCCTTGTTTTTCTAGTTTGACCCGTAGTTCACAAAGACAGGACAGGTATTAAATTACCCTTCACTTTCTCTTCTTTTCTTTGCATGCCTTGTACGTAGACCTATATTAAAATACTGGTGTGAATTCTTTCTTATTTCAAAGAGTTGGAGTAAAAAATGTGCATTTCTTGTGCTAGCGTTTTGTGTCGCTGGGTAAAATCAGGCTAAATATAATGTAATTCTGCAATATTTGTACTTTATAAATATAATATAGTAATTCTATAGTAGGCTTAATTTTACTGCCTATGTATCAGTTTAAATTTCTTATATAATTTCGTTTATATATTATGAATTGTTCTTCTGAGACATTCGTAGGCGATCAAGAATGAAATGAAACTAATTTACAGACAATGTTGACTGCATACTTATAGGTATCTTAAGGATGGGCAATTTTAATTGTTTAGGCGCAATTTTTTGAGGATTTAAAGGATAAACACAGGTTTTATTACTTTCAGATCCTTCTGCGGATTACGGTTATTGGATTTCTGGAATTATGTAGGGATCGTTTTCCCCCCAACATAAACTTCATAAATAATGTTTGAACTTTAACTCATGTAACAGAAATTGTTTCTGTCGTTAAATTGTGAAAGAAAAGAGAGTTTAAGGGTGTGGACGAAAGTAGTCTGTTAGATTCTTGCTGTAGTCTGCTCAAAGGTCATTTATTGTTTTTACTCTAAGAACAAAACTAAAGTAAACAAAACAAAAAAACTGTACCGGTACCTCTCTCTCACTCTAGTAAGTTATTCGTACCGTATGCCTTAATATTGAGACAGTCATACTTGTTTTTGTTTACATTAGATTTATTTTTAGAGTGAAAACAGAGTATTGCAATATTCCATTCTGCTTCTCTACCATTTTTGGGTGTCGTTTTGAAATCTTTTTTTATTTTTATTGTAATCCATTTTAAAGTTGATAATGACACATTTTAGATCATCTTAAAATTATTTTTGAACTGAAATCTGGGCCCTACTTATTACTAAAGGTCCATGAAATTTGTATTAATTCTACTTAATGAATGTAGCTATTATCTTCCCGAAAGCCATCGCTCTATCCACACCTCTGCTGAAAATATCAAATAAACCAACATCAGCAGGTCGAGTGTTTTCTCATTTGTGGATAATATTTTACAGACAGATAATGCCCCTTTGTAAATATCTCACCAAATTAGACTTAAAATGTTCGTGAGGTTATATTATCAAAAATATAAACGACAACCATTTCTGAAACTTAAGACAGATAAAAATTTATTTTCTTGACCGTAGTCTTACAGGAATAGAAATATTGAGAATCATTAGAAACACATCTACGGTAACAGTCGTCTTCTTCGTCTTCTTCGTCTTCTTCGTCTTCTTCGTCTTCTTCTTTTGAGTCTGCCACTCCTTCCTGCTTTCCAAAATGACACAGCCTACAGCAGTAGAGTGAACGCGAGTTTTCGTCCTGACAACACTTAGTCCATAGTCAAGAGGGGAATTAACTCTCAATTTGTATCGGTGGATGAGTACCTCTTATATATATCAACCTGCTGCCATCACTGCTATGAAAGCCGATAAAAAGTGAAGAGGTCTGCCTGCCTCCTCTTTCATTCACCACCTAGTGATGCAGTGGCGTGGAGTCAAGAGGTTAGGACCGGAATCTTCCGCTGCATTTTTTAATAACACTAGGCGGTCTTTGCTATAGGAAATCTTACATTTTTCTTAATCATGTTGCACGCAAAGGGGAGGAAAAATATATTTTAAAAATATTGACGGAGAGACCCGAAGGGAAAATACCATTTGGAAGACCTAAACGCAGGTGGGAGGACAATATTAGGATATATTTAAGGGAGTCGGATTTTCGAGGGATGGCTGGATGGAATTAGCACAGAATAGGGTTAAATGGCGGACTCAGGAAAGCGTCAATGAACCTTCGGGTTCCATGAAATGGATAATATTCCTTAGGAATACTTAGGAATTGTCTATTCTCATTGAGTAAGTAAGTAAGTAAGTAAATACAATATTCACTACCATGAATACAATTTAACGTAAAGCCTCTTGCCTAGGTGTCTCGGTTGGGTGAATATGGAGTAGCTGGAACCTGTGAGCAATTCCAGTTTTGTGTACTAGGGTTCTCCCAAAAATGTTTTTTGCGGGAGTGATTTATTTACCCCCTTAATTTTGCTAGTCTAGTCAATAGAATATTTGTTTCCAAATATCAGCTTAAAACAACTGGGAATGCTCGGATGTGATGCTCCTCAACCATAAATGTAACTTAAAAACTACTTTTGCCGTTTCATACTATTGACCTATCGTAGAGCCGTATTCGGCCTAGCGTTATCCTTCTAGCATCCCGCGCCGCTTGTTCTGAATGGTCTGTTGCAATTTGTTCAGTGTTTTGCTGTAATTCTCAGCATTCACCCTCTCCCTTTGGTCAGGAAGTAGATGTGTCTGTCCCAGAACACCATGCACATAATTTTCAAGTGGACGTTGTCGAGAAATTTCTGGCCGGTCAGCGTCATCGTTTTGAGAATGACAGAGAGGCGGAGATGGTTGTCACACATTGGTTCAAATCCCAGGCGGCAGACTTCTACGATACAGGCATTCAAAAGTTGGTTCCACGGTATGACAAATGTCTCATTTCCGTTTAAAAAAAGCTGAACACTTGCTTTATCTGTTGCAATAAATATTTCCATGAAAATGTGTTTTGTTTCTGTAAAAGTCCACGGGGAACTTTCTTTATGGATATTCGTATCAAGGTATTACCAGCTTACACCTGCACTGACTTATATTTCAAAAGTCGCTGAGAATGACATTTAAATTTTCTCATTATAAGAGGTAGCCATATCCCAGGAAGGAGAATTGTCTGGAGGTTCAAAATTTGAAATTTTTTGCTAGAATAAATTTCTTAAATAAGTCACCAACAAGTGATATGGTAGAGAAATGTTTGTTTATTTGTGTTTAATTTAACAATTTTGTTTCATGTTTTAAGAAATACTACAAATACTACAAAACTCAACATTCGTTTACTATAATTTGTTTGATCTAAAGAGAAAATTTTGGGGTAGCTATTTGTCGTGATGCAGTGTTTTCTAATGCTATAGAATCTGAAGGAGATTTGTAAAGACATATCATTAAAGGCGAAAAAGTATGTTAACGCTTATTCTGTTTAGATGAAAGAAATTCTCGATAAATGATATCACAAACTAACAATAAGAAAGACACGATTGAGTTGAACCAGGTCTCCAATGTGATTTTCCCTCATAAACAGTCCTCTTGTGTGATATAACAAGGTAGGCCTACGCCACTGCATCTTCTACCCCTTCACAACGACATTTCACCATTCTCTCTCCTTCAGCAGCCGTGAAAAAGTCAACTCAACAACAGTAACTGCCGAGAAACCAATATATTGATTATTGTACTGTCTCCATGAGTACCTTATCTGGTAGCAGCAGCGATGTAATAGCACTCAAGTGCCCGTATCCCAATACCTTATAAGTGCTAGCACATAAACTAGGGGCTGCGAATATATTTACTTTCTCCTCACATACAATTTTGGCAGAAAGGATTTGAATATCAATATGAGGCGTGGTGGTAGTAGTTTTTTCTGCCCCCCCTCCACCCCTCCCCCCGTTGTATCTCCACTGAACACGACATGTTATGGGATTGTATTCTTTGCAAGCATTAAATAGCAGAGAAGGGAAAACGGTTTAACAGTCGCTGATACTTTACGGCAACCAATTACGAGGGAGGGTTTGATTTACATAAAAAGATTCTTTCCCGATGAATCGATATTCAGTTGTATTCGTTTCACTTTAAATTGCTCTCCACAGACTCGCAATCCAGCCATACAATTCTTCTACAGCACGTTTTCCAATTAGTATAACTTATATTATTCCCTTATAACCAGGGTCCGGATTTTGATGGCTGTCGTCTTTTAGCTGATAGATCATGGACGTTGCCCACTATTGCAGATACTCTGATCATGTCTCCTAGATTATAAAAATTGTAATTTTTACGGTCATTTTTGGTCTTTTTCCCAATTTTTTATTTTTAGGTCATTTTTAGAATGTAATGTCATTTTGTAATTTAATGGTCATTTTACGGTCTTTTTCCCCCACATATCATACATTTAAGCAATTTTTTAAAATAAAAATCATTTTTTCATTTTGTGTAGTTTCTTGCATTATATTGAGTTTTAATGTATTTACTTGCATTGAATATTATCGGAACTCCAAATAAGCCTAAATAAATAAATCTTGTTATAATTATTTTAATTTGAGTACAGAAAAGTCGGTGTTTGTTGTCTGCATTTAACCGCATGTACCAGTTAATTAATTACAAGTCTATAATAATAATAATAATAATAATAACTGAACAAGAACATAAATGTAGAATACACAAATCTGAAGAATATACTAGTATTTTCATATACATTTTTGGGTACTTTTTTATGGTTTCTGGGTCATTCTTTTTTATTATTACAGTCA
This sequence comes from Ectobius pallidus, assembly GCA_964059195.1. Lineage (NCBI taxonomy): Eukaryota > Metazoa > Arthropoda > Insecta > Blattodea > Ectobiidae > Ectobius > Ectobius pallidus. The sequence goes on along the minus strand of CAXKWD010000004.1, from coordinate 43,903,241 downwards.
TTCTATTGCTCATTTTTCAAGCATTCTTAGGTCATCAAAGTCCGGGCCCTGCTTATATCATTTATCGTCTTCCAGTAAATTCGTTTCTAATTTTGGAAGCATCATTTGCCATTTTCATACTTTATAGCACTATTTTTCCTTCACTTTGTATTTTTATATTACTATAAGTAAGATTTTTCCCAATCCCTTTAAAAGAGAAGTATTGGTAACTGAACTGCAGTTTTTTCGTTTGCTGTTAATTTATTCAGTTTTAAAATATTATTGTCTATTAAGGCTTCTCTCATAATTTGCTAATTGCATTCAGATGCAATGTGTAAGGCATCCTGTTTGTTTATTGCTTAAAGGGCAATTCTATTAGCAATTTTAAGTACACAATTCTTCTGTTTCCAAATACTAATGCTAACCCTTCCCTTTTTTGTTCGTTGTTATTTAGTTCCGGTAGCTTAAGTATGTGTGTAATCCCCATAACAGTTTTATTATTCTGTAGGCATCTAGTGACTTAAAAAACTAAACTCGGTGGCGTTACATCCTGAAGGGATCAGGCCTACCACCTGAACGCTGCGTCATCTACCATAGGCAGATGGCAGGATTGGGGGGCATGTGGTCAGTATGCCGACACCCACGGCCGTTAATTGTAGTTTCCATGACCGGAGCCACTACTTCTCTAGCAAGTAGCTCCTCAATTTGAATCACGAGGCTGATTGCACCCCGTTCCAGACCTCCCTACCTCAGAAAAATCCGAGGAGGTACCGGGGATCGATCCCGGGCCGACGGATCTGTAGTCAGCGACGCTAACCACTACATCTAGTGATTTAAGAGTTTATTAATTCACTATATTCGTCTTTTTAAATTTTGTTACAATGGTTCTTTATTACTTTACATATGGTGGTATGAGCATGTTAGCATAATATCTGCTTTCTAGGTGCAGGAATATAGTAAGAAACTAGCTTTGTCTATGTGTTCAGGTGGAGGAAGTAAATTTGCGTAACGGTTTTAAATTTTGACATAACCTTTAGAAGTCATTACTGTGACCTCTAGAAGTTAAAGGTAGTGAACAAGATTTTTTTTGTACAAATGTATTTACCCACGAAACAAAGTAAAATTAATATTGAGTATGAATAGCCAGTTCTGTATATTTTACTTTTTAAAATCCGCCTTATATCCTTTCAGGAAAAATAAATCACTAAAAAGCAACTGTTTGAACTTTCTAACATTTACTACATCATAAAAGGATTTCAATTCTAGCATTAAATGTGATACTTTTTATGCCGTCATTGTATATGAAGAGAGGCATAAAAGAAACAGGTTCCGGTATGGTGCTTTATTGAGAGATATTAAAAGGGAAAAGGGTTTAACAACCTCTCGTCTGCCTCTCTCCTCCTCCTTCCCTCCAGCCGAGGCCCTTCCCGAGGGACTCGTTGCTGCCGTGCAGAGTGAATCCGCAGTCAAGCTTGGGACATGTAATAGGCCTTCTCACTCCAGTATTTTTCACAGAGAAAGTGGTCCACTTTACAACACTATTAAATCCTTTAGCGTTTAATATTGATATTACAAAGCCTCTTTTTTTTTTTATTCGTTCTCGTTGCTTATGACTCCTCTTATTAAATTCTAGTTCTCCTTTAGGGTGAATGCTCCATTATACAGCTGTATAAAAGAGCTAATGCAGACTTCAGTCCTGAACTATGAAATAAATACAGTCAAACCACTGTATAACGATATTTTGGCCCCTAGCAGATTGTATTGTTAATGGAGTCATATTGTTATATCGAGGGGCTGTAATTAGCCACACTTTAGAAATATTACTTGCTGAAAACTGTGTATTCTACAAGATAATTCATGGAAGGAATATGTGAAGAAGTGGAATATATTCAAGCACAAAAAAGCTAATTTTGTTAATCAACTTACTGACTTCCGTTGATTTGTAACCATAGCTACTTTATACCCGCACACTAAAAAAAATTACTCTTCAGATAACATCACGGATCATAGCTTTGAAATTTTAAACTCGTAAATGTTGGGAAGAGGGAAGAAAAGACACGCAAATTCACCACATATCTAAGGCAAAACTAAAACAGTTGCTCCTTAAGGGTGTTTTACTTGCACTTTATAGGCCTACATGGAGAAGTAACAAACTAACAGTATGTTTTTGGAAACATTAGAGACTTTTTAGCCTAACCGATTCTATTTTCCACCCATCATGAACCTTTCTTTTCTGGAATTCCTTAGAAATGTAACAGGTATCAGGCACCCAGAAAACAATATTGGTGGTAGGGAAGAAAACTGATCTGATTCTAGCTACCATCCATAGGGATAAGATAGGCTACTGGTTTGCAGTAACAATTCAACCTCCAAATATCGTTATAAAAGGGTACTTATAAAATAGCTTCACCTTTATAGTGAGTTACATTTAACATTATTAAGATAGGAAATTCGCCTGGACCAAACAAAAATATTGTCGGTTGCGGTAGTCTAGAGGTAGCGTGACCGCCTCTAGATCCGAAGGTCGTGGGATCAAACCCGGCCACAGTCGATGGATTTTCAGGACGTAAAAATCCTGGGCACGGAATCCTCCGGGAGGGACTTTAAGCTGGGGGGGGCCCGTGTCGTAGATTTACGGCACGTAAAAGAACTCCAAGCCCAAATTAGAGCCTCTGGACAAAATTTCTCGGTCCTTTCACGTCCTTAGTTTCCGGAGGGGGATTAAGGTGCGATGGGCTTACCACCTGTCCCTCTGCCCTCTCTAGGAAAATAAGCGTAACAAAAAATTCACGTAGGTAAACAGAAACCTCCACTTGGAGGCCCTTCGCCCCAACATGGGGGCATTGGATTCGAGAGAGAGAGAGAGAGAGAGAGAGAGAGAGAGAGAGAGAGAGAGAGAGAGAGAGAGAGAGAGAGAGAGAGAGAAACAAAAATATTGCTATGAGTGGGTTTATCTTTATATCGCTCTAATTGCAAACAGAGGTTTGACTGTAATAGCATAGGCTCAACTTGGGGTTAAAATTAATGTTGACTATTCAGCTCATGAAACAACGACCAATTAAATATAAGAATATTTGAAATTTCAATCAATTCGCTAGTACAGTGTTTCTCAACCTTTCAGTATTCGTGGCCCAGTTTTCAATCATAATTTTCATCGCGCCCCCCCTTACAATAAAATGTATACAACAATAATGCATTCTGAGTATTTTGGAGGCCCCTGAAATCGAGAATCTTTTCCGCACTTTGTAAAGACATGGGTTCGGTGCATTCACAGTTATTATTTTATTGCGAGGCAAGATGGTTATCACGTGGGAAATTTTTACGTGTTTATGAATTAAGAGAAGAAATCGCCATTTTTCTAGAAGAAGAAAACAGACCGGAAGCCGAGAATTTTCGCGGTGGTTTATTTGTGATGAAATTAAGCCACTTGGTCGACATATTCGAGAAATTAAATATCTTGAACCTTCAACTCCAAGGAGCAAATACACATATGTTGGATACGAATGATAAAGTTAATGCTTTTTGCAGAAAATTGGATTTGTGGTGCAGAAATTTGAAGCCAAAAAACCTAACAATGTTTGCAAATGTGAATGGTTGTATTAAAACTTACAAGGCTGAAGAAGAACATGTAAAAGTTGTTTTTGTAACCATTTAAAATCATTTAGCCACGCTAGAAAAGAATTTTAAAAAGTATTTTCTTGCAGACGATAACTTGATAGAAAGTTGCGAGTGGGTGAGGGATCCATTTCATAAGACTCCCGAAGGACTTTCAGTTGATGAAGAAGAAAAATTCATAGACTTCACGACAAGTGGCGAAACCAAAAAAAATTTAATGATAAATCACTCTTTGAATTTTGGGCAGCAGTAGATGATGATTTTTCTGCACTAAAAACCATAGCATTTCGCATTCTATTTCCATTTTCAATATCCTTCCATTGCGAAACTGGATTTTCTGCTTTGGCTTCGTTAAAGACAAAATATAGATATTGGCTAAATATAGAAACAGAACTGAGAGTGGCTATTTCTAATATTGAGCCTTCCTTCGAAAAACTTTGCTCTGCAAGACAGGCCCAAGGAAGTCACTAATAATTATTTAATTTGTTTTAAATTTAGTATGTTTTGATAAAGTTAGTTTTATTTAGTTAGTTGTTTTACTTTTTTTAATATGTCGAAATGTATTTTGTTTTCTATGTGTATGTTTTTCTGTCAGTTAATTTTTTTTCTCTTGGATATTCTCGCGCCCCCCGTCTAGTCTGCTCGCGCCCCCCCCCCCCTAGGGGTCGCGCCCCACAGGTTGAGAATCGCTGCGCTAGTATCATCATTTTGCCTATAGGCTATGTAAGCTACATATGAGCAAAAGGACACATGAAAATAATGTAGAATTTTATGTGTGGTGTGGTGAAGCAATGAATTATTGTATAGTATTAAAAGCAGTTTTAACATCACTAGATATTGTTTGTGGCACCACTGGAATTAAACAGTTTAATCTAAAAATATATATAACAGCTGAACTTAACAGAAAGTGTAGTACCGGTAAATAACCTAACACAACTCCATTAATGCAATATTGTATAGGTATATCGATTGAATTGACATAGATTATCTCGCTTATAAGATGTGTTTTGATTCATTTTGTGGTTTTGAATAATTGTTCATCATATGCTTAATTATGTAAGTATCCACTGAATAGTCACAATAAACATAACTCGAGGTTCGGATTCTCCCAAGACAATTTCACGAACAACGAATCGCAAGTTCGTAAAATCAGTCCAATGTAGTGTATGTCCAATGTAGTGTATGTCCAATGTAGTGTATGTCCAAGTGTAACAAACCCGCTAATCTATCACTTTTTTTTGTCTTACGGGATATTACGAGTCTGCCTATAAATTCATGAGCGAAATTATCTAAAGATACTCGTAATCTCTTGTGGTATTTATTAAGAATATTCCACGAATAAAACGTACCTCTTTATATAAGCAATAAAATCAGGTAAACTGATGTAACAAAGTGCCAGATTGAGTTAAAGGCTATATTTCAGAAACTATTGAGTTTTAGGCCACGGTTTCTTGAGAAAATGACAAGCATAATGTGAAGGAATAAGTGGGATAACTAGAATATTAGAAGAACGAAATCACAACAGATGCCTCCCATCTAAAGCAAGGCATGATATAGTCTAATACATTTACAAACCATCTGACTGCCTTCAATGGCCTTCAATGATTAGCAATGGAGTTTTGTGGTATAGTGATGATTTCCCATATAAAAACCATGCCACCTTTAATTAGTCGTTACTCCGGTACCAGTCATCGATTTGGTCCAAAATCAATAGGTTTCTTTCCACGAACGTTATAAATGCGTATACCAAGTTTCATGGAAACCCGATGAAGCGTGTTTGAGTTATCGCGCATACAGACACACGGACAGACAAACAGATGGACAGACATTTTCCCGTTCCCATCCAATCTCATAAAGTACCATACTTTCACTTAATAATCAGTTTATTACTTGTGTTGCTTAGAATGAAGTCACCATTCTGTCAGCTGTCAGATCACGGCATGCTAGAAGAATTAACAGTCAATTTGTTACCAGATAATAATCAATGCAGTGGGAATAAGAAATAATAAATCTAATTAAGAAAAGCTAAAATCCGAACGTAATAAAAACACACAAACTGGCTGGAAATTGTCTTTTTAATCAATGAAAACTTAAATTTAAATTTAAATTTAAAATTAATTTATATTGTAAAAAACATTTTTTTTATCCTGTTCACTTGCAAGAATACAGATATGTGACGTATTAATCACTGCATATTGATACCTTCACGTACCCAGTAACGAGCTGACGTTTTATAAGATAAATTGCATCCTTACGATCCTTGTAAACGTATTATGAGATAAAGGATCGTGATTGATCGATATCCGAGTCATTGCTAAACGTTACTGGTCAATATGAAATACGCGTCGTTTGAATGTAATAGTCTTACTAAAAAATAAATGTAAACAGAAACTCGTGGCGAGGAAAACGGAAATTTAATTATATACATGTTATATATTTTGCATGTTATATGTAAATAGCTATTTAAATATTCTTTGAGGGAATTAGAGTAGCAATAAGGGAACAATCTCAAATGAATTATGGATGTGAAAAGTTTGGGAATATTTTCTAACATTGAAGAAACCCAAGGTTTTGTGGAAGTTAGGTATTCCTGGTAACTTCTGGATGTACCCTCCAAGGTGTGCGTACCACAGTATGATAACCACTGGTGTTGGTAGCTCGATAGACAAAAGACAGTAGCAGGAAGGTATGAATGTAGTGTTACTTTTACAAGGACCAATAGCGGTTTATAGCATTGAGTAAGGTTTCCATTTAGACTCTATCTCTGGAAGGAATTTGTCTAGTGCGACTGTCAGTCATGGGATTCGATCAGTAGACCTCGTTAGAACGTGACAGACATGAGAACCGTGATCTGCCTGGATTAGGGAAGGGATAAGAGTTGCCTCAATATTGGCTGGACTCGCTGAGGGCGAGCTTGATACGTTTTATTCTTCCAAGAGAGGCGAATCAAGATGTATGGAGCCAATACTCTCTCGGGACAGTGAAGAACAGCCGCTCTTTCACTTCTTATAGAAATGCCAATCTAGACTTCTATAATCAAAATTTACTGGTTTGTATCTCTATTTAATTTACTGGTATTGGAAACTACCGGTGTAGTAAAAACGTGGCTCCACAATCCTTTATTTAGCAATCATGTTAACGGTATTTTATGTAAATATGGGTAGGGCTCACATTTGTTTATTTTAAGATAAAGTGCCCTTAAAATAATTCATGATTTAAAAGAAGCACTTAAGTTTATGTACGATAATGACTATGACTATAATACATTTATTACGTGTGGCGTAACGGCATCGTTAAGATAATCATTAAGATACAGATTAGCAAATGGGAATGAGAGCTGCAATTGAAACTGCGTAATAAACAACCTGTGTTTAAAATAGTCAATTCTGTTCATATCAATTTTAATATAACACTAAATTGAGTTCATTTCATCTTGTAAAAATCCATTCGTTCAAGAAAATGGCCAAGAACAAGTTTTTTTTTTTTTTTTTCCAAATGCATCAATACGAAAGGTAGTTTCAAAACCAATAGGCTTTCTGACTAAGAGCTGAGTGTTTGTCAGTCATAGTAAAACGACTTGAAAAGATATAGTCACCGCCATCAAAATAACGAACAAGCTTCAACTTCTTTGCAATCAGCTGGCATCTATCGCATAAGCAGAACTACGAGAACTTGCTAACAGCTGACAGTATTCAATAGACAACAGCATTATGTAAGTGAATACTAATTAGAAACGTCGCCAAAGGATGCTGGGTCAATAGGTAACCTAATTATTCATATTTTTGCTCAAACATTCCATCTCTCAAATTTCTATATAATATAGTTTGTTAATTATGAAACAGCATTGGAAACAGCATTGAATATGGAAAACCGAAACTGAATTTCCGTGTTAATTCTCGGGCTCCGACCGTTGTAGCTTGAACAGATAGATTTACTTTACAAAGGGAAATCCCCTGCAGCTGGTATCGATTAACAATAGAAGGTTTATGTTTTAATATCGCTAGGTCACGTGATCTGGTATTAGTTGCCGTGATTCTGCCCGTTTTCAAAACAGCAGATTACATTTAAATCCAGTTGCATTGAAATGCATGATTGCACATTGATTTCGTGTTTATTTTAAATTTGTTACCTTTCGCTGGGTTAACTGCCGTTATCAAACTATTCAAAATACTAATTCTGCTTCATCATCAGATGAGTAATCATGAGTAATTAAAACAAAGATTATGTTATAGGCCTACTACTATAACTTAGTATGTGTAGGAGGGGTAATAACAAAAAACACGATATTATAACAATATCACTAACTCCTGCTGTGCCACAAAAGATGCGTTCGCACTTCTCATGCATTTGGCCCGGGTTCGATACCTGTTACCCAAGAGGGTTAATAAATTTCATTTGACTAGTGCTAATCTTAGTAAAATAGTTAAAGATTTTCAGCCTAAAGCACTAGTATGTAAATACCTATCAGAAAATCAGAATGCTGAAAATGTAGATTACAAATTTCACTCCAAAATAATAAACCTGTTAATATATAATTTATTATTATTATTACTATTATTAGTAATAAATTATATAAGAATCTAATTTTCTATAATATAGGCCTAATAGGCCTATATTAGTTTGTGAATACTGTTTCTAGAATTTCAAGTGAACATAGTAATCTACACTTCCAACAATTAGATTTTCCGATAGGTATTATACATACTAGTGCTTTTAGGCTAATTTTTTAAAACTATTTTACCTAAGAGGTTTTTTTTACGTAGTCAGTTACTTTAGGCTCTCATTATCGTTTTCACCCCAGCCTTGTTCAAAATGAGTGTGTCAGCGACCGGTTTGTGTCGTCCTATTTATTGGTGTTGCCTCAGGGGTGGCCTGTTATTGTGCTGATCGCTCACCTTCAGTGTCCTTGTCTGTTCAAAATAGCTATTTATGTATCAAGTACGCAAAATAACGCTTTAGCGGACGAATCTAGTATAGCAGCCGAGGCGAAAGCCGAGGCTGAAATACTGGATGAGTCCGATAAAGTTTTTGCGTACGTGGTGCATACAATATTTTTTAGTAATAGCTCTCTAAATTATATGAAATGAAACAAAAATACCGTATATAATTAATTGTAATGAAAGGTAGTCTACCATATTCTCACGGCCCTCTCAAACGCAAGACAACAATGAACCGTACGAAATGCGGTAGGCTATGAATGCGTTATATGAGTCGCTGATTTGTAAACAATAATAAATACGAACTAGTATTTATGAAAAGCTTGTGAAAATATGTATTATAAACCCGAGGAAATTTCACTCCAAGTCAAAAACATTGTATTGGAGCTGGTGCCAGCAACATCACGGCAGAAGGAATAGGGAATATATTGCAATTAAATGCTGGTGCATCCAGGTAAGCTATGTGAACGAAGATGTGAAAAGTTGTTGGCTTATATTTGTTGTCGTGTGATGAAGTGGGCTACCGTGTTTTGCGAAAAATCCTGGTAAAGTTTCTGATTATCATAAATAAACGTGTTGGCTTAAATTTGTTGTTTTATGACCAATTATATGCGTAAATCCATGTTAAAGTTGGTGTGACTGGTCAATGCCGTCTGGGTTTTGTTTATAGATTGCCATGACGACTTTAAAGGACAAGGCCGCTAAAACTGCATTTTGAATGCAATTTGAATGCACTTTTATGCAATTTTAGCGGCCTTGTCCTTTAAAATGCAATTTTTCGGCTTGTTACCAGTCCGATAAGCAGCTGTTTTAGAGAGCGTGTACTAAAAAAGTATTATGAGATCCATAGGAACTCCCTCCCCTGACACGTTACAGTTCTGAAAGGCCTGGGAGGCGTGGGCCGCATAAACGTCCTATAACGGTGAGTTAAAACTCTGAGAAAGAAGAAGACCTTGGCACACTGATGCTCATTTAGTCTGCACTAAATAAGTTAATCAGAAACAGATTACAGTAGGACAGGCGTCAGAAAATAACTTAAAATATCCAGGGCAGAGGCTTGAAAAACTCCGCTTTCTGCATGCTGCCCCCATCCCAAACGTCCTTTTAAGAAGATTAATGTGTCTTAGCTCATCGTGTGATTTTATAACCGTCCATTATTCAGTTATACATTTTAAAATATAATCACGTAAACTGTTGTCACATAGTGCCAGAATGTTTTCGTTTAATCAGTGATATTGTGATATTTTGTTTAATCAGTGATATTGCAATTACGATGTTATCGATTTCCGCGTTAAGCTCCAGATCGATTCATTAAGCAGGGCTGACGGAAGAACAAAGATCTACTTCGATAACCATATGCGAAGTAATATGTGGGTAGTGTAATTTGTAAAAGCTATCTGTATTGCAACTTCCAAAGCCCGTATATGAACACCGTAAAACAATATGTTGTCATGAAAACTGATTTGATCAATTCTTTCTAATATATTACCATAAAATATGCACTAAACTGGCCGTTACTCCGGTACCGATCAACCGATTGATCCAAGATCAGTTATAAATGCGTATACTAAGTTTCATCAAAATCCGATATTGCGTATTTGAGTTATCACGCGTACAGGTACATCTCCAACTAGAGTTTGTATTGATCCTCTACTCCTGGAACGTCCAAAATGATGATGTGTGATCTGTTACCTGGACCGAAAATGACTCATATGGGTACTAATTATGTCTAAAGTCTTTACGAAAAGATGTTTTTAATTCGTATTTTAATTTAAAACTTTGATTACAGTTACTTTAAGTCCCTTTTCTGGAAGTCGAGGTGTGTGAAATCTCAATTAAATTTGATCCGATGACCTAGGGTTTAAATGCAAGCAGTATCCGTATTTAATGTTCTATGACAATGCGTCTAGAGATTAATAATTACACAAAATTTAAATGAAAAATAAAATACTCTTTTAAATGTAATTTTTTATTATGCACGTAAATCCACTATTTAAACAAAATTAGTTTTTGTTTGTATTATGTGATTTCGATAAAATTGAGGATTCATAAATCAGAGATAACTGGATACAGAGATAACTGTTTATACCGTTTATACAGAGATAACTGTAACAACGACGTCATTTTGACCAGTATTTCAATTATTTGTAGTCATCTAATTAATTGTTTACCGATTCCAGTGCAAGAAGATTGTTAAACATTTAACATGCCGAAGGCTAATTAGTATAAATGGCTCCTTCTGGTGTCTTTATGTAATTAGTTATTCTCCGTAAGAAGGACATGACAAACAAAGAGATACGTAACTTACAATATATGGACTCAGAGAGTGATAATTAACAAGATATGACGCAAAAAAGGATATACAGTGCATGGAAGGGCGCAAGAAACTCTTCACGGCAAGTGATAGGAACATTAAATTATTCCATGTACACACTGATGGTAATTCATAAAGAAGTATAGCCTACTGCCTAGGGACCCTGGGTAACTTCATATTGGTCAAATACAAATACAAATAATAATTACCTGTCCGTTTATGGTCCATCAACATGAAAATCCAGATAACTGCAAATAAAATGCAATTAACTGTGTTTTCAAATGACAGTTAACTGTTTTATCTACTCTGCGGTTAATTCTTTGTGCAGTTAACCATTATCCAGTTATTTGACCCAGCTCTCGAAACAAAAGCGCCGTATATCACAATAATACTTTTACGAGGCTATGAAATAATACAAAATGAAATAGTATATGTTCTGCATTTCATCTTTGTCGGGAGAAGTAATCGTTTCCGATGAGCTTTTGTTTGACAACTGAGAATTGATAATTGGCCTACTGAATCCCTACCGAAGGTTGACAGGCAGACAAAGTCACGAGATGTGAGATACAAATACGAAGAAAAAGATATTGGACAGATGTTAATTCTAATTTTTAGTTTTCAAATATTTTAAATGTCGAACACTTACTCAGAACACACTCAAATCTCTCCAGATTTTTTTCAAGGTGTAGTCACTGAAGACTCTCTTCACAGTATATTAATAGTTTTCTCACACGAAAATTTCACATTAAAGTGAAAATATCCTACTCCTAATTCAATCTGAAAATTTACCAATCGAGAAAACCAATATTGACAAATTATATATTAATTGAAAATAAACTTTTGTAGCAATTGTGATGGCAACTTCCTGTAATTGAACGCACTTTTCCTGCAATGAATACTTTGAATTAATTTTTAACTAGCTTCAATGTGTATTTTATGGTGTCCGCTGAAAATTTAAACGGGCGATTTCCGGAATGAATATGTTGATGGTTACTATTCATTAAAAAATAACGTAAAAACTAACTTATGACAATGTATGCCTACCGTTCAATATTGGCATTGTAATTTACATAATAGAGCTCACTCCAATGTTTTGGAAAGCAATTTCTAGATAACTACAAATTGTGGAACTCATCCTGTTTTAGCAGTTCCCTTGAATGATGGACAGTCAATTTATTCGTACACACTACTACATTAATTAACTTAACGTAAAAAACTGATAGGCTCGTGTAAACTTTAACTAAACCTTTCACATCACTTTATATGTTGAACAAACATTTTATTTTTCTATGTAGTCGACTCATTTTCGTCATTCCGTTCTACTTATGAATTGAGATTTAAATGTTAAGATGAAAATATTATTTTAATCCGTCAGGGGTATATGTATTTGCATGTATATATATTAATAATAATTGTAATTATTTTATTCTTGGGTACATTTATACAGCTCTGGTGTTAGAAGTGGCATACGAGCCAATAATGTTATTTATTGAGATACATGTAAACAACGAGGAAAGCAAGTTTCATAATTTTCATATGAGTAGACTATCTTAATTCCCACAGGCAAGTTGCATACAACTGTTTATGTTCGAGCATAATTAAATGTTTAAGTTTTGAGATTCTAGAGCGATAAAAAATAAAATTTACTGACCGCGGTAATCAGCTGTTAGCAAGTTGTCGTAGTTCTTGTCTTGTGCGGTAGAAGGCAGCTGATGGCGTACGGTTAGGTCGAAGCTTGTTCGGGTTTATATTAGCTATGTTCGTTATGTTATTTCTGTTTGTTACTCCAGTCTGTATAACAAATGAATTTATGTTTTGAAATTCTGATCTTCTGCACGCTTCCTGATTCTCCCATGCCTCTGTGCGTGGTCATTGATCTATCATCCTCTGATCAGGTCAGAATAAAATTAATTCGTTACAATACCACATCTGTGTTATAATTAAAATCTCTTTCGAAATGGTTATCATTATGTCACTGTTTCATCACTTGTAATAAGTGTATTGTAGTAAGGTCGAGAAAAAGAATTCTATGCTTTAGTGTTACTAGATATTACAATAGAATCCCACTAACCCCGACTAGATGGGACAGGACCATATCCGGATCACCGAAAGTTTAGATTAAATTAAATTTGCCTTAAAGTTCATGTACTATGCTCTAATGGGGGTACGCCGTAGTGTAATGGTTGAGGCGCTGGGCTACAAACCGGAAAGTCGCGGGTTGGATTCCAGATCCCCGTTGGAGTTTTTCAATTGGCCGAATCCTTCTGGTGGCACTATGGCCCTGGGGTCGACTCAGCCTCTAACAGAAATGAGTACCAGGAGCATTCCTGGGGTACAGGCGGTCGGTGCGTAAGGCTGACACCCTTACCACCTTCACGGTCCGAATGTCTAAAAATCTGGGAGCCTCAATCTCCTGGAACCGTCTGGGCCTCCATGGCCTGTATGGGAAACACTTTGCTTTACTTTTTACTATGCTCTAATACAAGTTTTTTCATAGATATATAATTTTTACTTCAATTTAGACCTACGTTTTTAACCTACGAACTGAAGTAGGATTAACAAAACAAAACATTATTACGAATATAATTTTTAAAAATGCATTAAATCCCGTCCGGATTAACCGGTTGTTCAGAAGAGCTGAGTCCGGATTAGTGGAACTCTACTGTAGGCTACTTACATACGAAGTTCATAACCTCGATCGAGATGAGTTTATTCATACAAACATTTATGCTCGATGATTCCTGCACCAGTGTGTGTATTTTTCACCTGGATTAACCCCGCTATCTGATGGTAATTATGGCCCGAAGTCAACACTGTAATTGCATTCAAATCTATGCGATCAAAAAGCAAATAGTCATTTATTGAGACAATGCATGCATATTTAATTTAAACTGGAAATGGTTGTTGATACTGCAACTAGTGTATTGTTGTTTTATCAGGGACACCGCCATTTCGATGATCGCACACACGCATAGGTCCGATAAACATAATGATGTATAAACAATACACGCATAAATAACACAGTACCAGGAAGATAAAAACACTATACGTATCTGCTATATGTGCAGTGTGGGATGCTGCTCAAGTCGCGGCAGGGGTAGTAAACTACTGCAACGCAGTACTTGCGCAATATATGGATATGAGCTTCGTTGTTCTGCAACATACTGTGATAGTTTTGTTTATTATACTGCTCATGGAAAAATCCAATGATAAAGTTTTATGGCAATTTTATTAAGTGCCAGAATGGTACTTTATGATATTGTGTGGGGGACGGGAAAATGTCTGTCCGTCTGAATCTGTCTGTCTGTCTGTCTGTCTGTCCGTGTGCCTTGTCTGTCTGTCCGTGTGCCTGTACGCGCGATTACTCAAATACGCTCTATCGTATTTTCATGAAACTTTGTATACGCATTTATAACGTCCATGGAAAGAAGCCTATTGATTTTTTACCAAATCGGTTGACCGATACTGGAGTAATGCCCAATTTAGTACCTATTTTTTTTTTTTTTGTAATATATTAGAATTTATCAAATGCAAATCTGTTCTCATGGCAACATATTGTTTTACACTGTTCATGTACGCCTTTCGAAGGTAGCTTTGACAACTAACGCTACCCACATATGCTTATCAAAATTTATACTTTTTATCTTCCCTGCTTAAGGAATCGATCTGGAGCTTAACTCTGAAACCGATTACAAAAATAACTTATTTTCTGCATATCATAATCGCAATCATAACTGATTAACTAAAAGCCTCTCTTACATGAGCTCGCTATTTAATCATATTCTGTGATAACTCCATGCAAACATTCCTCGCAAATCCTACCTCCCTTAAATCTGTTCTAATGTTGTCCTCCCTCTTACGTTTAGGTCTTCCAAATATTCTTTTTCCTTCGGATCCTCCAGGCAATATTTTCGAGTTATGTCTTTCCTCCCCATGCGCGCAACATGTCCAGTCCATTTTATCTCCATTATTTAATTAACCTTAACATATCGGTGAAGAGTAGGCCTACAGGTTATGAAGCTCGTCGTTATGCTGTTTCCTCCATTCTCAGTTTTCATATCTCTTAGGTCCGAATATTTTCCTAACCACCCTGTTTTTCAATTCTCTCAGATTATCTTCTTCCCGGCGAGTAAGAGACCATATCTCACATCCATAAAATACACCCTGTAGGATAATTGTCTTATAATTTTTTTTTAATTTTTTGACATTAGACGAGAAGATAAAAGTTTCTGCGTTCCATAAAAACAAGCACTTCCTGATTTTAGTCGAACCTCAAATACACCCTGTATGATTTTTTTTTTCAAATTTTTTGACATTAGACGAGAAGGTAAAAGTTTCTGAGTTTCATAAAAACAAGCATTTCCTGATTTTAGTCGAACCTTAACTTCTGCCTTAATAACATTTGTATCTGTAATTATTGCTCCAGAATGTTTGAATTTTTCTACTTCGAATTTTTTTTCAGTATTCAAACATATCAGGATAAAATGCAATGAAATACTCCTCTATCACATACGCCTAGCGGAGAGTTCAACACTATTTCTAAAGTAACTTAGTGGACTCGTCTATAGAACTGGTTCAAAATGAACATGTCATAGGTATTCTCGCACGCATTCATTAACACGGTGCACTGGAGGACAGACGTGGCCTGGACAGCTAGGGTTGTATGTCTTGTCGATTATCGATACATAGCCACTACTCAGTCGACTGATTTATGACGCGCCAGTTAATGCATCATGTGTACTCCCTGTTAATCTGTCCCGATTTACCCCGCAGCCTCCCCTTCCCGTTGCAACTTTGATACGTGCAAATTGTTAGTCGATATCATATTATAATGCACATGTGTTTTCGTGTTATGACAGGGATAACCCAAACTATTTTGCTGCGTATCCTGAGTTAAACATGAATTGCACCTGTAATTTCGAAACGTGTCAATTGGAAAGGATATAAGATTAATCTTTGTAATGGCAATATCATGACAATATTCAACAGGCAAACGATCTATGAGTCCAATATGTATATAGGAAACTGCTAATATACACACAATTGAAGTAGAGACCATTAATAATTATCGTATTTGAACGAATAGATTGGTGCATCCCGAGAATTCGTATATTTTGCAGAGCTTGTTTCATCCAGAGTTAATCGAGTTTCAACCAATTGAATTCAAACACAGTATATGTTAGGAGATGTATGAAGCCACCGAACTTCTACATTCTGTATCAGGCGACCGTCACCGGGCACTGCACTGCACTGATCGCCGTGACAGTTTTTTTTTTTTCCACCTCTTCCACCTCTCAAATAAAATAAATTCAGATTTAAAGAAAGAATTTCACCCTCCTTTCTTAAATTATCTGTTGAAACTGTGCCACATTCTATAGAGTCCTATGATTTAGAAGGCACATTACCTTCGGTATGTCTTTGAAGTTTTCGATGGTATTTTTCATACGATTCTTTTTCAAAAGATAAGATTCAACTATTGGAAAGTTTTAAATAAGAATAAATCGTGACCTAAGAAAGCTCTGATTCTAGATGTGATATTCGTGCTAGAATCAGAGTGAGTGATAAACTGTTCAGTCGTCGTTTAGCTCAGCAATTTAGGTTTGTAAATGGGATTTCAATTTTTAAAGTTCCATCCATATAAAATTTAAACGTGGTTCTCAGATACGGACGGTTCAGAGGGCGTAGCATTTTAAAATCTACTTTAAGATAAGTGAGTTAAATTCTGGAAATAGAGAAGACTGCCCTGTGAAGCCATGATACAGCCCCGGTGGTTTCATCTTTGTTCACTTTTAAAATTCTTTTTATCGCTAAGGTGGCGTCTGTTTTCCTATTTATTATCGATTATCTCCCGTAGACTATGGTTATAACTGGGTTAATCTTTTGTTCCTGACTAACAAATCTAGCAGTAATATTTTTACACTATATGAAAATGTATTATGCATAAATCTTCATAAACCATGTAGTCCTAGACACCATCTGATGTTCAGTTTTCAACCTGCCATCTCGTGGGACAAAACGTAAACATGTACATGAGTCATCAAAATGGCTGCTCATTTCTCCTTCAAATAATTATTTGCTTATGAATTTTTAGGTTGACTTGAAAATTTTGCAATGAAAATTATTAATTATGAAATATTTTTAAATAATTGTATTATATTTCAGTGTGCGCAATTGCACATAGGCCTACCTATTTAGGATATTCTGTGTCATTTAATGGATGAATGAAGTGTTGAGAATGGTTTTCTAAACTATTTATCATAAAAACTTGAAATTTCGAACACTTAATTAAAATGTAAACCTAACTTCAAAATTCTGTTTTAATATATCAATTTTTTGTATCGTAAGAAATTTAATAAACATTTAAATAAAAACTGAAATTCCTCCGACTGATATCAAAGTGTGGGCCTGAATGTAGTATGTGAGATTCTTTGATACTTCTTTAACAAATTTAATGATAAACTTTTCTTCATGCTTATACTTTTTGTTAAATATATTTTACGCAGAAAAATTAAAAGTTTAAAAAGCTGACCTAAATATACTAATACCAAAGTACAAACTAAATATATTTCCTAAACATACTAAATTTTTTAGTATTTATACTAAATATTTTTTTCTAAAATAACAACCTCATTCCTGTATAGAAAATCTGATTAGAATTTCATTACGCATATTGTCAAGTACACTGTGAAAAAAAATCACATCTGTATCTCTATTTTTGTGGGAGGAGATATATTTTGAATGTGGAAAAATAACATGGAAATTGAAAGCGAGAAAACAGGCGATTTAAAGTTTGTATGCACTACCAGTTGGAAGCTCACTGAGGTTTGAAAATGGTGTCAGCAACACCTGTTCCATACATCCAAACGGCATGAAATTTTGAAGTTTTTCTTTGGGGATGCTTGATTATTTGATAATAGTATACAAAATATGTTTTTTTTTCTTTTACCAAAATGGCTTAATCAACACTTCTGTTATCCCTTAAAGGCATACCAGTATCTTTCCATAACTTACACATGACACGTTGATACAAAAATTCTGTAGATACGTAAGGGGACATAATAATAAACATATATTATACGCAAATGAACGAGAGTCACAATAAAATGAAGAAAAATATAGTGAACTCCATGTACTGTCTAGTGTTGCTTGAAAGCTTTGCTATCCCCTATGGGTAATGATATTATGTAAACCCTTTAGAAAAAAAAGAGGAAACCAAGTTAAAGTAATCGGTCCTTTTAGGCTTTCACAATTTAGCTTAGAATTGCTTTACTTTATGTAACAGATTAGGCAGCGTGAGAGAAACATTGAAGTCTTTGTGTGATTACCTAATTACCAGACTGAACTTGTGCTTTATGATTGAACTCTGACATCGTGAAAGCGTACCTGTCAGATATACACAGTACCCTAGGATCACAATCCTCAGTAACCTGCAAATTAGCTCAATCGTGGTAGACCGTCCTAACCTTGTGTGAGATATCTATAATGCTACCCACCGAGGCTCCGAGGATAATCTCAGTAACAAGAAATAATAATAATAATAATAATAATAATAATAATAATACATAGGCGTACCGAGGGGGGGTTTTGGGGGTTTGAACCCCCCCCCCCATTGATTAAAAAAAAGAAAATTGTATATTTTTTCTAAGTCTGCCCATAAATTACTTAATACAAGTATAAAGCGTGGGAAGCTTAAAACTCGTAATTTTGCGTCTTAATTTTTAACATTTTCCGGGGAGGACCCCCGGAAAATTAAAACTCGTTATTTTGCGAATTAATTTTTAAACTTTTCCGGGGAAAACCCCCGGAAGCTTAAAACTCGTTATTTTGCATCTTAATTTTTAAAATTTTCCGGGGGAGGACCCCCGGACCTCCCTCTCCCTGGGGGTATTCCATACCCCCCAGACCCCTCGGATGTTATAACCCCCCATATGGTCGGCCTGGTTACGCCTATGTAATAATAATAATATTATTAATAATAATAATAATAATAATAATATTGGTGATAATGATAATAATATTTAATAATAACAATAGGCCTCCATAATTAACCGGTATAACAAACGCATTCCATTAATTAACATCGTGAAACCTAAATTTTTCTCGATAAATAAATATAATTCCTATTCATACTATCATGGTAGAAACTCGAATTTCCTACAAGTTCAGACTTCCTGTTGATAATATTTTACTGGTTTTCAAGTTTCGAGTGTTATGATGGAAACTCGTTTTAATAAGGAACGGATTTTCCTATTCGCCTATTCCATTCATTAATTGTGAAAGGTAGACAAATGAAACAATATAAATGCGTTTTACATAATTAAAATAAATGGTGCAAAAATATGTTGCACAAACTTTCTCGCATATACGTGTTAAAGGCTAGCACAGAAAAAAGTAAATTATAGGGACAATTAAATTTTATTTATTACATTTTCATAAAACTAAGAAGTATCTAGAACGGAAACCATCAGAGTCGATCTTCATGTTAAATGCTTTTACCGTGAAATAATAATAATAATAATGAATGACGGTAAAACTGCATATTATTAGTACTACTAGTACTACTACGGGAAAATTCAAATATAAGTCGCACCTTGGGATAAATCGGCCCCACCCAACCAACCCACCAATGCAGTTTCTTTTATACCACGATCTAGCGAATTCTTCTCTCCTCGTATTATGAAGAAACTCGTGATTGGACGTTGGAGGTGTGACGTCATACCACTACGGCTGCCGCCTCCGCTTCGCGCACTTAACTATGTGGTTAGTGTTATGCATTATTTAGCTATATGTAGAGGTGAATACAAGGCACTTGCGACAATATATAAGGATAGTGGGTGCAAGGCACTTGCAGCAATAAATAAGGACAGTTGGTCACTCTGTTTCGCTCAGAAACAAAATACATCGCACAGCCCGTGCAAATGTGAATATCGAATGGGCGGAACTTAAGGGGCGACTTATAATTGAATTTCGCCACAACTACTACTACTACTTAGGTTATATTGCACGCAACTGCATGTAGGTTATATCACGTGTTTAGTATGGTTGCGTGAACCATTAGTCTATAGTAGCAACTCATTCGTGTCATCTGATTCTATTGTTTAGTGATGTCTTCTTTTGTGATATTCAGTTTAATCTATTATGATATCCAGTGACGTAGCGGCGATGAGTTATGGAAAGTAAGCATGTCCTACAAACCCGGCGTTTGCCTTTGCGAATGAGGAAACTATGAATAACCCAAGTCAATTTGGGCGGCCACAAGGTTTGATTAGAACTCAGGACCTCTTCCCTGTTAGCCCATATCACCTCGCTGTAATTGGTTTTGGTGTGTTCATTGCGACTGAGCTAAACTGGTTGCATTTCGCAACAATAAGTGTACATTAGGCCTATAGTTTCCTTGTTACTAGGGGCAACAAAATGTCATTCATATTTTAATTGACATGTATGTTCTGAAATTCGCATTTAAGCCGTACTTATTTCGTTTTTATCTTGATATCTATTAAACGTATAAAGAAATGTGTTAAACAAAAAATGTTCACTTTAATTGTCTATACAACTTTACTGTGATAGGTTTTCGTGTATCGCCTACTGTAATGGATATAATCTAGAAAAATTGAAAATGAATACGAGTAAAGTACCCCTTAAGTCATTTTTGCAGAAATACAGATATAGCCATTTTATTAGTCATAGATAAGAGTTTCCAATTTTAAATTTTTATTAAAATCGTTAGAGCCATTTTTTCAAAAATCAAAATTTTTAAAAAAGTTTTCATGAAAAGTCCCCTTAATATTTCAGTTGTAAAACTAAATTTCTGGGCGGCTCGACAAAATTTCGAAAAAGTCCTTAATTCAAAAAATGAAGTAAATACAATGAACCGTTTACCCGCTGTGCTTGTCCACAGACAGACAGACAGACGGACAGACGTCAAACCAAAAACACGTTTTTCGGTTTCTAGGCATCGTGAAACATGCTTTCCCGGTGTTAACTCGATTTCGATTTTTTGTCACCATCACAATACTTCCTCTATACTACGTATAAGCGAGAAAGTAAAAGTAATATATTTTTATACTGTTAATTTTTACTTCCTCTGCCCGTACCATAGGTACTATAGGTAGAGGAAGTATTGTTTTCGACCCTAAAATTCGAAGTTGAGTTTTTAGCATATATACACGTTTCAAGGCCCCCTGAATCCAAAAATACTATTTTTGGAAACATGTCTGTGTGTGTGTGTGTCTGTGTGTGTGTCTGTGTGTGTGGAAGTTTGTGAACAGGCTACCTCCGAAACGGAGAATCGTATGAAAACAAAATTTCGTATTTGGGTCAGGTACCTTCTGAAGATGTGATTCGAAGATTGGCAACAAATTTCCCTTATTTTTAAGGGGACTTTACATGAAGAAATTTTCGTTTTTCGCGATTTTCTCGAAAACGGCTCTAACGATTTTCTTTAAATTTTGCGCATGGATTGCTTGTACCAAGAGCTAAAACTTTTATTTGAAACATTTTTTCGAACAAATTCTCTGAAGGGTAGTTATAAGCTACCCACTGTGAATACGTGCTTTTTGCAATACGGCTTCTTGTAAATCGTACGAAAACAAAATTTTGTATTTGGGTTAGGTACCTTCTGGGCTGTGAAGATTGACTACAACCTTTTCTTATATTTAAGGGGACTTTACATGAAGAATATTTTGTTTTTTGCTATTTTCTCATAAACGGCTCTAAACATTTCCTTTAAATTTTGTACATGGATTGCTTATACCATTTCAAAATCATTCTCTGAAGGGTGGTTGTAACCTACCAACTTGCCTGGTGAACAACTCAATACGCGGATATTTAAGGCATTTTATTCTATATAAGCACGTGAAGAGAGAAAAATGTACTGGTGGCCCTGCTTACAGTAAAGAAATGTCTGAGGGGAATATTTGATAAATTTCGGAAATTATTCTTAACAGCAGAAAGTTCAATAAACGTTTGCAGTCACTTGTTTTTTTTCCCATAGCCTGCGTTTTTAGTCGCAACATTCAAAGAAGGGGCTATAAGATATTTATAGCATAATTAGAGTAAATGCTGCAAACTTTTATTTGGGCAGAGGAAGTTATGTGACTTTCACATCAGATTTTTAGTAATCTATATTTTGTAGGGCTTTGCTTTTTTGTTAATAAAAACTGTGACATGACCACCATTAGTATAGCATGTATTTATAATTATTTTTAAAAAATAGTTCAAACTATACATTTACTGTATAAGCATCTTAATACCGTAAAGCGAAATAACACTTCTTTTTTAACGCAGAGAAGTTTCCAAGTTAAACAAAAAAACTCAAACCTTTGTAATGAAAAATCCATTCACATTGTGTTGTGTCTCTTGCATTAAACGATCCTTTTATTTCTCATTCATTCACGACTACGGCAACTATGGACAGTGTTTCATTAGCAAATGTCATAGACTTTTGTCTGTCATTCTCTCACGTTTGGTTTCCTAGTCTTTGTGGTCTGTAACTGAATGTTTAAACTTCCTGTTCAATTCACTTCAGTGTCACGTTACTGAAAACAGTGAGGCAATTTTATTTCATTATAACAGTTCCAAGCATAAGGTTTATGGAGAAAGGGAGAAAACTTGAACAATGGACATGGACAAAATAAATAAAAAACCGCACTGTATGCCTGACGTTCTACATATCAGAAACTATTATTTTATTTTTAGGTGGTGAACTTAATGGAACTTACGTTCAGGAAAAATCCACAAATGATTAAACAGTATGGAAAGTAGCTTATCATTCTTTCCCGTTTCGGAACCGAATCCATTTATACAGTTAATCATCAAGTGACATCATCAGTGGTTTCTTAAGCTTGAAACCCACGAAGAACATTTCTGTAAAATATCTGTTTTCGTGTATGAGAACAATCAATACGCAAGTAAAAATCTACACAATCATACATCATCCGCTGTTTTTATATTTTTTTTTTACAGGTGATGCATTTACAGTGGAAAGGTTTACAGGTTACTGATATTTAAATAAGAAAACTGTATTCGTGCAGTGTGCCTTTTATTGTTAGAGAGAAAGCGAAAATGACCGCATATTTAATTCCAAATAAATATCTCTTTGATGCTTTCTTAGTAATTTGTTTTAATCTGATAGTTCTTATCTTACTTACTTACTTACTTACTTACTTACTTACTTAGGCCTACTAAATAGCAATAAACAATTCCTAAGCAAGTTAAAGTATTATGGAACGGGGAGGTTCATTGCCGCGCTTACATGAGCCTGCCATTCAGCCCTATTCTGTGCTAACTCCATCCAACCATCCCTCGCAAATGCTCCTTCCTTAAATCTATTCTAATATTGTCCACCCACCTACTTCTAGGTCTCCCAGTCTATTTTTAGACATGTCTTTCCGTCCCCTTGCGCGCAACATGTCCAGCCTATTTCGTCCTCAGTGATCTAATCACCCTTTTATATTCGATGAAGAGTACATGTACACTACATGGCAGCAACCCCAAGATTAATAAAAACAGTTGACTACTATAGTAAAACCTCTAATATAATTAAACTTATAAAATATATACCGGTATATCTCTTTAATTAATCATCCTACGGAAATTTTGTAAACAACTCTAGGTTGACGTCAAGAGCAGGGGCTCTTGCTGGCTCACCGTTGCTTTATACAAAGCTGATGATAAAAGATTATAGAATGACATTTAAAAAAAATGAAAACGAGACCATTGAAGTCATTTCTTGTTTTTAAAACATGTGTGGCCTGTGAACTTTTCAAAATTTTCCGCTACAAGCTACCTGGTATTTCGGAACGAGGAAAGGCCAGCTCCTTCTGGCAGTGATGTCCACTTCCGGTATTGCTTCACATTTAAAATTTGAAGGGGAGAAATAGTTTCAGCGCAAGCGATCGTAACCAAGTAATCTCAGAACCAGAGTTCTTATGAAGATTTTAATGTAGTTTAAGTGTCCATATTGCAACGCAAAATATTTAATAATATGCTTTAGTGTGTTATAAATTGAAGCCAACGTTGCTGAACTACGGAACATATTTCCCGTAAAATATTATAATGCTGATTCTTGAACAGAGGTGCTCGAAATTAACTTTATTTACAGAATAAATCTTACCGTACTGCGACTCCCACACGATTATAATATTCAGAAAAGACATGTCTTATCACTATTATAGGAGATGATAAAGGAACTTATGATAATGATTAAGTGGAACAGGTCTTCTACTGTGTCTGGAACACGTCCACACTGCAAGATAGTGCACGTTGGTTACAGCTACGCGGGGCCCTTTCAACTAAATAATTCAGGAGTTATCATTTATGTTCAGAGTTATTAAAAAAGTTTATATATTTTATTTGTATCCGTTTGCAACAAATGTTAATGAATATTAATAACAATCATCAGCACACCTTAGGTGTTGAGTGAAAGTTTTACTGTTCTCCGTTTAGAAATGTGGAAATAAAGAAATAGACCAGCTCATCTCCTTGTGTTTTGACAGATATCGAACTTTCCGCACGCCACGGTGATACCATCGGCAGTGCAAGAGGTGGAAGGCATGGAGATATCGCAGACGAGCCTGGAACTGGAAGCCACGACAGCGGTGTTCAAGGAAGGCAGGCTGAGGCTGAGGTGTCTAGCTACAATCTTCACGTTATACAGACGCAGCGAAGAGCTGGAAATTACAGAGGACACGCCACAGCTGGCTCCTGTTATGGGACCTACTGCTCCACATAGCCTCGGTACCGTACCATACAGTATGTATTCGCACCACATTACACCATTATTGCACCTGTAGTTAGTTCTGAACTTAACGGTGCTGAGAAATAGGTGAAATTCATTTTTTTTTCTCAGTAATGATTTGTTCTCGTAATCTGACACGCTCATTATTGACTACCTCTACAGTTGCGTACTATTTTCAAATTTAATTACACTATTACAATTACGAGTAGTTATCGTTACAAAATGGCAGCCACCTTTCGTGCACAGAAATGTCGTTTCCGTGATTATTTCCAAAAATATCAATACCAATTTTCTGAGTGATTTTTCTATCTGTTTTTTTTTTTCTATCTGAACATTATTTAACAATCAATGATTTAACATAATAGTTTGTTTTAAAAATATTTCTAATGTAAAAGTAAATGTAAAAATATCACTACTCGTGGGTTTATTGTTTAAAAATGCTTATACTGAAGATATTCAAAAGATAGTAGATGTTGCTCGTGTGATATTTACAAATAAATAGAAGAAAGAATCACTCGAAAATGTTGACATTCGTGGAAATTATCACGATCGGCTACACGAATTGAGGCTGTCAATTCGTAACGATAATTACCCCTAAGTGTAACAGTTCAGTTAATTCTGAAAATCGTATGCAATTTTACAAGTAGTCAATAAAGAGCATGCCATATTACAATGTTACAGTGCAGTTCATTGGTGAGAGAAAAAATGAATTTCAACTATTTCCCAGTACCCAATTTTGTATGTCGCCCCAATGCATGAAATAACCCCTTAGCATAACAGTTGTTTAAAGAAAGATGGTCAAAAACATTTAGTTTTTTTAAATTTTTTTATTAAAGAACTTAAAGTTAATTTATAATAAATATTTAGGTATATATTATATTATATAGAATATGATACTTGGAATGTTTATACACTTAATGCATAATTAGGAGGCATTTAAAAAATAATAATTCAGAATCTATACGAAAACTCTACAGCAAGAATGAGAATACAAAATTATCTCTCACCTGGATTTAAAGTTACGAAAGGATTACGTCAGGGACTTTATAATCCGAGTATAGTCGTTTTATAGTTTGTAAGTAAATTTACTTTGGATTCATTACTAAGTGGATATAAATGTATAGTTTAAAAAATGACCTTAAAGAAACCAATTATTCTAAATGTTTTAAAAACGCGTATTTTCTTGTGTAATTTCACCTTCAAATGTTTGTATGTGAATACCTAAATTACGTCCACCATCTGAATTATTGCCGTCACTAGCACTAATGTAATGTCATTTTCAAAACCACTAAATTCTATATGATTTTTTCTTCAGAATGTATAAATAAATGAACGAATTTATACAGCATTATATAACAAGAGCATATGTCACCTTTAAACGCTCTCTAACCTTGATTCTCCCTGCAACATATAAATGCAGCCTTCATAAGTGCGTATGTCTGCTGTCTTGTGTGCCTCCCAGGCCCCTATTTAAGGTAATTTGCACACTAATATATATATTTACTTTTCCACCACCCACTCACCCCAGATTTGTTTTAGTGTTAAGTTTGGGTTTTACCCAAGTAGGCCTATAAGCCAATATTAGCATTTTATTATTGCGAGCAATCCAATCACTGCCTAGGCAACATAACAATAATTAAAACTATTTTATTTTCCTATATTAAAAGTATTTACGTTTTGGCGAAAAATGCATGATTGCTATTGTAATTTCATTTACAAAAATTTGCGTAAAAACTTCAAAAATATTTGTAATAATGTAATACAATCAATCTTTGAAAACTTATAACAAAATTTGAAATACTTGATAATCTTAAAGCATATGGTAAATTATATTTAATTATGTTTATAAAAATTAATTAATAATTATGATACGGTTCGTCCAAACCATAACAATTTTATACCGGTTGAATCTTCAGGCCATGCCGTAAACACTGTCCGTAGGAACAATTTATTTACATTCATAAACATCACTGGTTATTATTTAAGAGTATACATAAATCGGAGATCATTTGTTTGAACATTCCTTCATTATAAAAGCAATACAGAACGTTATAAGATTTGAATCTTCCACGGTGCTGATCACTTAAGATGGCTTCTCGATTTATAGCAGTGTCAAAATGATTAGGCTCGACCTTTCGGCTATCTTCACTCTGTGGCCATCCTAAGTATAAAAGTGTTCACTTTTTATTTCTGCCTGATTAAACATGAACGCATTCTTGTTCTCAATGCGTGACACACGCCCCTACCTGTTCCTATAGAAAATTCTTAATGTACCTAACCGTCCATTGTCCATTGTACTAATTACCAATCCGCAGGATGAGAAGATTCACCCTGAATATCATAAAAATACACGTAAAGTCGCATACAAAATATTGTGATGCTTTATTTAAAATTTTTTAAATATATATATATAATCGGGTAAACTGATATAACAAAATGCCAGAATGCTTTTGTTGAATCAAATATAATTGCAATTATGATACGCAGAAAATAAGTTTTTTAATGAGATTAAAATCGACCAGCGTCAGCAGAACTACAGATTTGTGATATCTTTATAATCGCGCACTCACATAAAAATAAAAAATAAAATGAAAAAATCCATGTCAAATCGGCCGGCTTTGCGATTTGATCCAGTGACTTCCAGAATATGAGTCCAAGACGTTACCATTCGGCCAACTCAGACAGTATGACGGTCTAGTTTGATAAGCGTATGAGAAGGAATAGTGTTATTTCTCCAATCAAAATGTGTTACAACTTGAAATTCTTAAATATGTCAACATTCACAAAATTAATTGACAAATAACTTCGCTAATTATTTCACAGTAATGTAGGCCTACCTTCTGTATATAACAGTATTCATGTAGTACTCAATTTCAACTAGATCAACGAAGTAAAGAAACATCTGACTGCATTGCAGACAAAGCCATCAATTATTAAAAATGCGACATTGTATCTCAACTGTTTGTTGACAGATAAATATGATATAAATTTTATTTGATAAATTCAAGTGATTTTCACAAATTATATAATTTTTCAAGGGAAGTTGTGGTTTGTTTGGATTTTTATTGTCCGCGATATTTCCAGGGTTAAACTATCAATATATTACAGTTGGTGCCCGCGGCTTCGCCCGCCATTATTAATTGACTCCAGGATTTTTAAGAAATTTACACTGTTAGTTTATTAAAAATGTTTGTGGTTCAGAGCTATGAAAATCGTAAGTAAAGATAAAATTACAATATTTGTTCATTGTGTTCATTTCACTTAGGCCTTATATAGTAAAGAAACTGTTTTCCTAATTTTGTACCTTTCGTGAAAGTTTCGCCGATTGGTTGTCCTCGAGCCAATCAAAATGTTTCGAATTGTTGGAGAACGAAGATTACATTATAATAGATGTGACGTTAATTTCGGTACCGGTAAACCGATTTAGTCCAAATTCAGTAAACGTCTTTCCATGTACGTCGTAAATGGACACGCCAAGTTTCATGTAACTCCGATAAAGCGTATTTGAGTTATTGCACCTTTTTTATGTATTTCCATTAAAATAGGCACTAAATTGGGCATTACTCCGATACCGGTCAACCGATTTGGTCCCATATCAATAGGGTTCTTTCCATGGACGTTATAAATGCGTATATCAAGTTTGATGAAAATCCTATAAAGCGTATTTGAGTTATGGCGCGTACAGACACATGGACAGAAATACAGACGGACAGACATTTTCCGTCCCCCACACATTCTCAAAAAGTACCATTCTGGCACTTAAGAATAATAATAATAATAATAATAATAATAATAATAATAATAATAATATATTTGTCACCATTAAGTAAAAGAAGATTACAATAAGTTAAGTCAAGTGATGATAAATTAAAAATCACAATCCAAGTATTCTTCAACATTTTAAAAGATTTTTTTTAAGAAGGATGTTCCTTGCTTTATTCTTAGAAATTCTTATGTTGTTTGTTTTTCTAATATCAAGGGGGACTTTATTAAAAAGTTTGATACCCAAAACAACATGGTTGTCACAGGGTCTTGTTAGCCTAGATTTAGGAACAATTATATTTTGATTTCGAGTGGCATATGAATGAACTGTGCTGAAAGGAGCAAATTCAATTTGATGCTCAAATACATACATTATGTTTGTCAATATATACAATGAAGAAACAGTCATCACTTTAAATTATGTAAAAATAGGTTTGCAATGCGCTTTTGGATCACACCCTTTAACAAATCGTAAAGCCTTCTTTTGTAAAACGAACACTTCCTTCGCATGAGCGCTGTGACCCCATAATAAAATTCTATAGTTTAGTTGTGACTGGAAGAATCCGTAACAGACATTTAACAAAGCAGTAATTGATAGCAGCTGTTTAAGTCTACGTAAAAGAAAGTTTAGTACAAGCTTCAACATGTTACTTCCAAGTAAGTTTACTGTCAAGATAAAATCCTAGTAACTTGGCTGAGCTTTCAGTACATAATTTGTTCTAAAGGCTAAAAACAAAGGTCTGTGTCTTACCTACATTTAAAAATAATCCATTGCATAAATCCACTTCAACATATATTTCTGACGTGGGACATCTGACAAAGTGGAATCTGAACAAATTAAGTGTTCATTATGTTTATGGTCCATCGCTGTGTTCAGGGGATGCATTCGCTCTTCATTCAGCTAAATTTAAAATTCGAAATTAAATCCACGACCCGAATTCACGATCCGAATTCACGATCCGAACCCACGACCCAAACACACGACCCGAACCCACGACCCAAACCCACGACCTGAACCGATAACCATAATATTAACTACAACTATAACGCCAATTAAAAGTAAGTTAATTTTGTTCGTTTTGAGGCGAGACGACTTTATACTACATCCTGCGTTGTCTGTGATTATCAGAAAAACTATATTTCATCAACTTCCGAGCCCTGTTGATAAGTAACATAAACATAAAACACCTGCGTTATCTGTGATTATCAGAAAAGAAAAAAGATATTTCATCAACTTCTAGCCCTATTGATAAGTAACATAAACAAAAAACACCTGGTTGATGCGGCAACTACTTTAGCACAAAAGTACTGCGTGCAGTCTAGTCGTTCCTCTGCAGGGGCACTGCATAAATATAAATTCCAAAAAACGCCCTGCCATAACTAGGAGAGGATTTAGATTATTATTATTATTATTATTATTATTATTATTATTATTATTATTATTATTATTATTATTATTATTATCATCATTATTATTATTATTATCTAGAATTATTATCTATATCTATTATTATTATTAGTAGTAGTAGTAGTAGTAGTAGTAGTAGTAGTAGTATCATTATTATTATTATTAACTATATACTTTGCTAGTTACGGCAAATGCATTACGACCCAAACTCTTGGAATTGATTTTTATGCAGCGCCCCTGCAGAAGAATGACTAGACTGCACGCAGTACTTCTATGCCAAAGTAGTTGCCGCATCAACCAGGTGTTTTATGTTAAAATACAAATTTAAAGCTAACATGGAATTTGGAATGTACCTGAAACGGCAAGGAGTGAGGTCAGGTATATACAAATATTGTGTGAGTTAACTTTTCGGCAGTGAGCTTTAAGGGATATTGGGAATGAGATTTTTCACAATTTTATCACAGGTAATCCCAGGAGAGATTATGAGTTGATTGTTAGGTAGATTTCTACCTAGATAGAAAAATCTACCTATTGCAATCGATACCATTTCATGACTTACGAAAAATTCTTTCATATCTTTACGTTACATGCTTCCCTAAGTACGAAACCACCGCCCGTTCAAAAAAAATTGTGATATATATATATATTTCTATATATATCTTTACACGCTAGGGCCCTAATTTTGAAGATATTTCAACCCAATTTTATTATGTTATTTTTAGGCCCAATAGTTCGGACAAGTTCGTTAATGAGAAAAATTGGCCGAAGGGAGGCGGGAAGAAATTTTGAAAAATTAATATCTCGGTCCCTATGAAGTATACATAGAGGGGGAAACTTTGTTTGAATAAATTAGAGTATTCCCTATGGATTTCACAGTGTCACCAACGATTCGGGGGTTTTGAGGGTAAGAGTGGGGAATGGAAATTCGAAATTTTTGAAACCACATCTTGTGGGGTATCGTTGAAAAGCTCTTGATGAGTACCCTACAAATCAATAACTAGTTTCTCGATAGTTCTGATATAAGGCGAGACTTGAATGTTTGAAAAAGTTCTCTTTCCTCTTTTTTTGCAGTTATTATTGCGGGTTTGTTATGCCAAGGTTCACAATCTCATAAAGTACAATTCTGCCACTTAATAAAGAAAGAAGGTGTTTCTGGGAACATATTTGGAAAATACAAATATTAAAGCGTTAGTTAGTGGATTCGATACAGTCATTAAAATCATTAAGCTGGATACGCTAAAGGAAAAACATTTTTCTTATTATAAAGTTAACTTGATATGTGAAACAAGATATTCAACGTTTCTCATTTGAAAAATTACTGAGTATATGATTATACCGGCTAACATTATTGTAATCTCTGAACATTAATGTATGAACTCATCACCTGTGACTTTTATGATACCTTTGTTACACTGACTTCTGTTTATGTGTATGCATTAACCCAGATCCATAAAACTGAATATTTCATTAAATGTGTAAAAACTGTCTGCCTCGCGTTAAAAAACCATCTTCAGAGGAAGTCTACTTCCTTTGTTTAACGGCACTTAGTTACATAAAATTTCACATTTCCAACGAATTTACGGTTAGTGAGCACTGGTCACAGCTAGTGTTTCTGATATTGGCTGTTTATAGGCGACTTTTTGATACACTAAAGCTTTTATACAATATTTTATCTAAGTAATTCTGTCAACTAATAAATGGTATGACAGAGTTATATGAATTTAAAATAGTTAGCTGAAGATGAATGCAAATTGATATTTTAAAATCGACCTGATATTATAAAATGAGGAATATATACAGTATACACAGTAATTTTACTCTTTAAATAAATCTTAGGTGTTGACCGAAAAAATAAAAAATAAAAACATTGGTCTCTTACTCTCTTACTTTCGCCATCTTTAAAGTTCGCATGCTTTAATCCGTAGTTCCTCTTTGAAATTCTGCTGTTTTCTTAGTTAAACTTTTTTTGCAAGTTTGCTTGATTTAAAAACCTAGTTTCTTCTACGAATGTAAGTTAGGTGCATGCATATGTTTCTACATCACATATAGTATTGCATGCTGTAGTTTAGTTGATGTGAATTGCGCTGGAGATCTCAAATTAATTTTAAAAATGTATACGATCTTGGCAAATGTTTTGTTGGCAATGGCACGAAAGTAAATATTTTTAGATAAAGCTAACGATCACATTACAATTTCCATACCAATTGTTGTTAAAAGCAATGTGATATATATAATCAAGAAGCATCAGTTAAATGTATTTGCTTCAAGGAGATGACATTTTAAAGTACTAGAATTTATATAAAATATATTTACTACATTGTACATAAGGTATTAATGGTTAACATTTATTGATAATATAAATATTGCTTAGTAATCTTCGGTCCTAACATAAACATAAACCAAAATACGCCCTCAAAAACAATTATACTGTTTTCTGTCCACTACTAATTAACTTACGTATCAGATCGCATTATAATTATTAATAGTAAACAGAAGTTCAGTGACATTTAGAAAGTAGATCCGCTATGAAAATTAATACAATTCTAATAATATTGTTGGATATTACGAGGTATTGGGTAATTGAGGTTCTAGCTATGGCATCATTGGTCAGCATTCGTAAAAAAAATAATTTGTATTCGACAGTTTCTGTAGTTCTCAGGTATCTCATTCTGAGAGTTTAAGCAGTTGATGTGAATTTCTGGTACTACTGTTTAATCTGTGGTTCGGTCATTTCACTGTTCATACAGCTTTCCTTCCTGAAGACTACTTCATGATTTACTCTCGTGCAAGTTCAGAAAGTTATTATTAACAATAACCAACTAGAGTACCAGTTAGCCAGCTGTTAATCATTTACACTAAAATGTCCTTTTCGTTTACCTGGGGAACATTTGCAACATATTCAAATTATATACTGTACAATATAAAATGTATTCACCTATAGAAACACAGCTGTAACTTCATTACTGGGTCCGAAAAGTAATGTCAGTAAGTTAGTTGATTAAAAGACATTTATTGAGTCGATTGGTACAATACATTAAAAGGTTTCAAAATAGGCCCCTCCTGCGTCGATACGTCGCTTCCAGCGAGATTTCCAGGCATCGAAGGCGTTACAGTTGGCCTTTTCTGGAATGTCCTTTAGAACCTTGGTGCAAGCCTCTTTGACTTTGTCAATTGTCCCGAAATGACTTCCTTTCATGGGAGTTTTCAATCGCGGGAACAAGATATCAGGGGGAGCCACGTCAGGACTATAGGGTGGCTGGAGAACCCTTGGCACCTTTGAATCGACCAGGAAGCGGATGGTGGTCGTTGATGGCGCGTGCTTCATCGCTGACCTCTTCACGGCCTTCCAAAAAATCCGATTTTTCTTGTTCCCGCGCTTGAAAACTCTCATGAAGGAGCATTACCTCGGGACAATTGACTTAAGTCAAAGAGGCTAGCACCAAGGCTCTAAAGGACATTCCATAAAAGGCCTACCGTGACGCCTTCGATGCTTGGAAATCTCGCTGGAAGCTATGTATCGAAGCAGGAGGGACTATTTTCAAACCTTTTAATGTATTGTACCAATCGCATCAATAAATGTATTTTAATCAACTCACTGACATTACTTTTCGGACAAACCCTGTATATCTACCTTTTCAATGTTAGATCGAAAATAGCATGTCTGATTTTGTGCATTTTGTTTTCAGGTTTCTGCAGCAGAATGGAATCATCGGGCAAAGTAGTGGCAGCCTTGAGTTTGGTGGCATTAATGATTCTTAATATCAGATAGCATGGTTCTTTAATGCCCCTCGTTATATAAACACGTGATTAGTGAAAAATGAGACATATTCGTTTGTTGTTGAAGTGATATGAACACGGAAGGCGTACAGACAGAATCAATTCAAGTGAAACGGTATGTAAAGAAATAATATAAACTGGGGATATGGAGGTGGTGGTAATGGTGTTGGACGAAAAGGAATATGTACAGTATGCGTAAAGAGGTTAATTAATTGTGTTTTCATGTTTCCAAAACAAGTGTGGAATCTACTAATGACTTAGTAGTGTAAATCAATGTAAAAAAACGAGAAGAAAGAAAATCCAATTTTGTACATTATTCAAAAAGCGAGTAATAATATTTAAGAGAAAAGAAACTTTCCAAAAGCCATAAATATACCTAAATTGTTTAGCCAGGGGCTTCCAGTAGTGGTTAACATTTAAAAACATCTACTTGCATTCGAGTAATTTTTCAAGCCCTGATTGGTTGATAAACTATAAAATCATTTTGTGAAGTTTGACATGGACGATTGTGGATAGATGCAAAAGTATTGTGAATATCAATGATGTATTTAATTTATTGTGATCTGATATTTATTTTATGCAGATTTTGATACAAAATTACCATGGCAACATGAGTCTGCTAGAGTGAAACAGATTTTCAAAATTACGTTTTCACAACATTACGTAATAAATTTTGGTCATATTGGAAATTTTAGACTTGTTCGTAAATCGCTTGTGATCAGTTGTGCGTAGTTTTTGCAAATATTTCTTAAAAAATTTAAGAATTATTAAAAATATGCTGACCCCACCCGATCGTCTGTAATGCAGCATAACAAAAAATAAACCGCTACTCGCCAGAAATAATACAGTAACAATAAAATTCTTCGATGCTATCCTTCGCCTCTTGGTTCATGATGTCATGAACATTTGACATTATTCCCTGTTTCAACTTCTTAATATTTTTCTCCCAATTTTTGCCCTGATTTTACATGCACGCTCCATGACAAAACAAACTAATAATGCGATGTTTTTGGAACAGAATGAGTCACCAGATTTTCTAAGTACGAGAGCACGCGGCAGACAGGACCCCCACGACTCCACAAACTCATATTATTATCGCGCTTCCTAAAGTAATGAGTAGGGACCGGATGATTTTTAGGTTTTCATAAGCCCTGTAATAGTTTTTTAAACATATTAAAATAGTATTATTTTGGTTTTTTACCATTTTAATACAAGTATATTTTAAGCTTCACTTTAATAGTTACAATAAACAAAATGAAAAAAATTAGTTAATTCTTATTTTTACTTAGGATTCCATGGTTCATATCCGTAAAACTATAGGAATACGTTTTTGCATAATTTTCACCATATATAATTTATATAAGAAAATATTTTAGAACTCTCCCTGTCATTTCCAACTCCACCATATAAACTCAACAAGAACGTTTCTTAATTAATCAACTCTTAGAACACTTTACTTTCGGCAACTTGCTGGTGAACAATATGAAAGTGTAAGCAGGTTAAGATTGCCTACAATCTGTTTCTAAAGAAACCGGGGATTTGGGTTCATTAACGAGTTCCTTTATCGAGACAATGAGGTACACAATGAGAAAATTACAAAATTACATATTATTAGTTTTTCTCATGTCTCTGGTTATACAAACGATACAACTAAAAAAATTAACTTATACCCTCATTTGTTGCCATTATTAGAATTCTATACATGCTGTACTTAACACTATCCGTTCGCACAATCAGATCCGCAGGTAGTCCACGTTCGGAACAGATAATTGTGATCTGTCAAGTTGATTCAACAAACTAGTATAAATTTCATAGACTAATTCAGACTCATGTTGCTTTAAAACTAGGTACCGAGATCTACACCAGAAATCTAAACCGAAGGAGATATAGGTAATAAACATATGGAATCTTTTTATAGGCTTTCATTGCAGAGTGAATATTAATAGCACGGTTTTAAATATGGCTACAGGAATTTACTTCAGTGGTACACAAGTTTTAGAAAACATTGCATCTTTGAAGGATTTATACGCGAGTTATGAACTTGGTACATTTCGTAAAAAAGAAAATATTCTTACTGTTCTTGTAGAATTTAGTGAATATTTTTCTGTGCTTTAAACCAAAACCCCTATGTTTCTGTACATATCTTCAAAGTAGTGTGAAAATTACCTTATGAATGTAACAAAAAATTGTTTCACACCTTTGCATTAATCCTACGATCTATAATGTTGATTTTTCAAATCAAACTTTCGAGAATTGGTAATTTTCGCGTTTAAAATACGCAAGGGTCGATGCTCAATCATTTCGCCGTGTCAAAATAATTAAACAGAAAATAAAAGTGAACGGCGATGACAATTGTATTTAGTCCTACATGTAAATATTATGTATCTCGAGTAAATTTGTCATGTACCATATTATATAGCTAGTAAGATACCTATAACCAACAAAAAAGACAGAGGCATCTAATTCGAAGAGCATATATTTATTATTAGAGTTTAGTTCGACTTACGTTCAAAAGTATTTAACATTACAAATGCAAATAAGTTATTATTTGCAGTTACGAAATAAATCGTCACTTTAAATGAAACCATCTAAAACATACGAAGTACCAGAAAATAAAATAAAAATGTTTTATTTACTACTAAAATTACATTCAAGACTAAAAGTATAAGGTGATTATATTGAGAGTTAAACCGACAGTAGTTATTACGCGACTAATAAATTGTACACATCGAAACTAATGAACCAGAACATATGTGTTAATTTATATGTATGTCTTTATTTGTAAGAGAAATTCGTCTTTAAATGTTGAGTATCAAGTGTTATAAATACACCCAAATATACTTTGTCAGAAGTAATAAATAACAACAAATAAAAATCTGGAAAAAAATGTATGTTTAAATTCTTGTCTTGTGTATTTGTGTTCGAAAGCCTACCGAGAATTTGGTAGAAGATAGCCACAATTCAGAATGCTGCATGTTTGAAAGTGCTAATCTAGTTTGAAATTTAAAGTGTGAAAGTAGTTTTTTTCTGCACAAAATACTGAATTCTTAAAGCTAATTAAGGATTTAAAAATAAATGCCAGGTTTAAGTGATACGTTTTTGTATTTTACCTGATACATGAAGAGATATGACTATTAATTTTGTTTAATTGTGCCTATCTTCTACCCAATGCTGTTTAACTTTTCGAACACTTATCCTGTGAGTTTTTTGTTCCCAAAAAAAATATAATCCAAATGTCATCTCACTTGACAAAAAATATGAGTATAAAGATATTAAAAGTTAGATAGCAGGATGAAAACATATCGCTTGCAAAGCTTTCAAGCTCAAATTTTACTGAACATAATGATTCAGATTGATAATGTAATAATTTTACATTTATATTTGCAGCATAAACAAGACACTGCACTAAGTATTTATTTAAGAAATTATTTATTATTTCATGAGCAGAATTAGCCTATATGATTATAGCATTCTATTTCATAAGTTAATGGAGTATCATATGAATGTGTAATAATTTCATATAACTTACCATTTTAAACAATCTATTATTTAGTGATGATAATTTTTGGTATTTTTAAAGCTATAATATGTACAATCTGGCCAGAATTAGAGTTATGCCTTAGAACAGTTTGTACATTACACTTAGGTTCAAAAAGTGGGCAAGAAATTATGCGTCTTCTTCTAGAAAAGCCATGGTCATTGATTTAATTGTTTTTGTAATCAAATTTGTAAGCTATAATGCACTCTAGCCAGAATTAGAGTTATGCCTTAAAACAGTTTCTACATTACACTTAGGTTCAAAAAGTGGGCAAGAACTTAAGCGTCTTCTTGTAGAAAAGCTATAGTCATTGGTTTAATTGTTTTTGTAATAAAATAAAAAAATACTTTGTTTCACAAAATTTGTGTAAAACTGTTTACAATCAAATGAAACTAAGACAGTAAAAATTAAGATTAACATACATGGAGCAAATAACTGTAATGTAGACAGAGATAAGTATAGGCCTACATTATTTACAAAATTATATGTACTATCTCTGTCAACGAAATTGAAAGCCGAATGCAGATGAAGTAGTGGTAGGCCATGCCCGCAATGGATTTGGTGCCACAGAGTTTAGTAGGCCTACATATTTATCATTTTCAAGTGTGTACTTCATTCCCTTCCCGTTATAAGAAATAAGGTTTTTAAAATTATTAATGCTTTATCGTCCTTATTTTATGTTGTAGACATGTGCATGCAAGTTTGTTCAGTACTGAAAACCAAATAAGATATTCGACATCGCCAGCTCACAGGACATACTTGTCAATAGGATTTGAGGTAAGTTTTTAAAAATAGATTTTTTTAAATCTTTATATATCGTCTTTTATATATACTAATTAGATAACTTTGCACCATGTTTTTGGTTATATAGGGGTCACTTGACTAAACAGATTTTTAAACTATTTACTTAATTTTATATTGGTTATTCTGGATTTTAACCTTACATAGGAATCATAGTCGTAACCAGGCCGACAATATGGGGGGGGGTTATAACATCCGGGGGGTCTGGGAGGTATGGAATACCCCCAGGAAGAGAGGGGTTCGGGGGTCCTCCCCCGGAAATTTTTAAAAATTAAGATGCACAATAACGAGTTTTAACTTTCCCACGCTTTATACTCGCATTAAGTAATTTATAAGCAGACTTAAAAAAATTGTACAATTTTCCTTTTTTTAATCAATGGGGGGGGGGTTCAAACCCCCAAAACCCCCCCTCGTTACGCCTCTGATAGGAATACCCTATTAATAATCACCAGGGTTAGGATTTATATGTTATAAAAATGGATAAATATGTACTTATATACATGTGGGTTAAAAATTCTCAAAATATATATTGTAAAATAAAGACTAACGTTTCTTCAATGATGCAAAATAAGAACACCTGTATATTATCAACGTTGCATGATTATAGAATGAGTAGGCCTATAATATGTTGCTTAAACATGAAAGCCACAGAAAATAATAGAATACATGCCACACAATAAATTAAACATGAGTCAGAAAACAAAGGTTTAACCTTCTTAGATACATAATTGGGGTTTTAGCTATTGCTATAATTTCAGAAGTGTGTATTTTGAGGCAGTGGGTTAAATTTTGCTAGGGAAATAATATTTAATAGATTATCTGCTTAGGCTAACTTTTCTATTCAAATTGAATCAAATACATTTCAACTCATTCACGACGACCAAAATACATAAAATACTGTTGGGACTGCCTTAACGGTTTCTACGTTTAAGATATACGTGAGGAGGAGCAAATTTCAGAATTGCGTGCAAATGCTATCTAGGAAGTGTTCGAGTTGCGTGCCAATGCATTCTGTGAGGATCCGAGTTGCATGCCAATTAGGTATTTGATTTATACCTGTCCGTTGCAAACCAAAAGCTATAAGACTGCCAGATTTCAAGCTTCTTGCTCGTGTAGAACTGGCTAAACATTAACGTGTGTGAGTGGGTAATTTGAACTGTCTTTTGTGATTGGCGCCATGGCTATCGGTAAGCTTTTCCTTACTTATAAGGGCAGATAGAATCACTAAATTTGGCACTACATTTTATGAAATGTTTCAAAATTACTTAATGTGTAGAAAATGTACGACATTTATTCAAAACACACAATTTAACGCACACAACCGATGGAGATACAAGAAGTCATATGACACAATTTTTAGTTTCTCTGGTGCAATCGGGTACGACTACAAGCATCCAGAAAAAGTATGTACCTACATTAAAGTTGCGTCCGACATTATGGATTTGTTGGGGGGGATTGATAATTTGAACTTTATGTAATCTTCCCTACGTTTACAGACTAAAAGGTATAGGTATGACAAATTTCTAGACAGTTTCTGGAATCATTTCAAAGTCAGTTAATAATTATATTAGTGATGATTTAGCAATATGGCTTTATAGTATAGATTTCACATGTTATAATTATTATTTCATCATAAATATTAATACAACATTAATATTATTCTATTATATGAACTTAAGTGGGCAAATCATGAATTGTTCAAGATGCAATTAGCGTATGCTTCAATCATATGAGTTCATCAATGGGTACTTTTAGGGTACTTATTCTTTTTTGTTAGAAAGTGAGCTGATTTAACATTATATATATATATATATATATATATGTGTGTGTGTGGGTGTGTGTGGGTGTGTATGTGTGTGTGTGTTGTATCGGTCACAAAGTCTTCATATTTTATTTAGTTTTGTATAAGGTAAATATACGTTTACATAAGGGGTGACGTCTGCAAGTCAGGTTTGTTGTACTGGTTATATCAGTATATTGCTGAACTTACAGTAGCAGAATACAGTATTTAATTTTCTAGTCTGAATCTGAATAATTTATCTGAAAAATAATGGATTCTTGCGATGAGACGGAAAGG
This sequence comes from Ectobius pallidus, assembly GCA_964059195.1. Taxonomy (NCBI): domain Eukaryota; kingdom Metazoa; phylum Arthropoda; class Insecta; order Blattodea; family Ectobiidae; genus Ectobius; species Ectobius pallidus. The sequence goes on along the minus strand of CAXKWD010000004.1, from coordinate 43,863,295 downwards.
AACGAATTTCCGTCACTCCAAAAGTTCCTGAGTTGCAGAGGGAGTTTCATCGGAACTACTTAACAATATTAGGGTATAAAATAGCACGAATTCAAGGTATGCTTTGGGTAAGGGTAAAAGACTGGAAATGTTTACGGATAATGTACTGTTTGCGTGTTTTATTTTATTTGTTATTTTATTTATTTAGCCTAGTAGAAATATGACCCTCTTCAAGATTTCCAGAAACTACGATTAGAATTTGAAAATTACAAGAAAAAATATTATAATTAAAAGTTAATGTACTGACACTGAAGTTAAGATATGAAATTGCAATAATAATATTAATGATAATAACAAATAAATAAAATTACAAAAATAATAATTACTTTAAAAACATTATACAAAAATAATGAATTTTTATATTAATGATTTACATCCTGAACCAATTAATTGCTTACGTATAAAACGATAAACCTCAGTGATTTAAGAACCCATAAGTTTTTATTTGAATTGTCTGAACTTTTGACTGTCCCTGACATTCATGGGCAAACTGTTAAATAATCGAATTGTGGATAATATGTGAACGAAGAGGAGTAAAGATCTGTGCAGTGGGATGGTACTGATGGTGTCGTGCACATTGGCACACGTGCACATTGGCACACGTGCACATCGGCACAGTCGCATTTTCGTGCAAATCGGCATAGTATTTTTATATTTTAATGGTTATCGTGCTCATCGCCACACACCACGCTGGGGGCAGTGGTGAACATAGAGACTCAAACCTACAGCCTCCTTCACCACGGCTCCAAGGCAGCACCCTTTAACTACCGCGGCTAAGGAAACCGACCGTTGATATCGTAGATAGGTTGTCAGGTTAGGTTATGTTAGGTTACGTTAGGTTAGGTTAGGTTAGGTTGGGTTGGGTTGGGTTGGGTTGGGTTGGGTTGGGATAGGTTAATTCAAAGTCTCATTCAATCACAGGCAGATACTTCATGAATGATTTCTAAACAATACAATTAAAATATTAATGTCCACAGTATGTATCTATAATAATAAAAGGAAGCGTTTGTCTTTCTGTCTATCTAGCAGTTACTGTGAACTCCATTGCATTCAATACGAAAATGTAATTCCAACTTTGTCTCTTATGTCCACCCCTACGAAGGGTGTGTGGCGATGAGCACGATGATATTGCAAGATAAAAATAATATGCCGATGTGCACGAAAATGCGATTGTGCCGATGTGCACGTGTGCCAATGTGCACGCAACCGTACTGATAGTGTTAAGTCATGTCGTGATCGGGGGTGGAATTGATGAGAGGCAAGCATATTAAAGCGTGATGAAAAATAGAATGGTGTCGAGGATTGCAGGATTTGAAAGAAAAGCAGAAGACCGTGAAAATCACGGCATGTAGGGGATTCGAAACCAGTTTAATTCTTTCTGAGAAGAAGTTATGTGGTCATATTTGCGCGGGTTACAAACGACTCGTGTGCAGACGTTATGAGCAAGAGCAGTTTCAGTTTTAGGTCTTTTTATGGGAAAATCGCAAAATATAACCTATTAAAGTCAACGCTGTGTCAATTGAAAAATATAGCCATCAATGATTATTTCCGATAAATATTGCGGTTAAGATTCAACCGATATGGTTGATAGATGAGTAAGTAAGAATTTTTCGAATGGAAATTTGATGAAGTTAAATCCTCCAATGGCAGAAAACACTCATTGCAATAGTATGTTACTTTTAGTGCCAGTTTTTCTTTTCAGGAAATACATTGTTTCTTCATCAGAGTAAAAACAAGTATTTATTTCTGCATTAGAGTAGAAACAAGTATTTGCTGGCGTTTATCTTAATTCTGATAGGATCAGTCTCGTTGTCTTAGTCATGCCATTCTTTCATTCTGTACGACATGATACGTAATATTATTTCAGAATGTAGTATCCTTCCATCTGTCGATGGCCATTCATATAAAATTGCAAATTTATGTATCTGTGTGCTCGCTGGATCGTTGTAATTTAAGGTGAAGTCAGACATATTTTAATATCCTTTGGCATCAGTTGTCTTTTATTGGCAGATTCAATTTTTTATTAACTCGTCCGAGTTTTTATTAAGTGATAATCGATTTAGTTTTAATAAAATGTAAATGTACTTGCTCACATACACATAGTCAAACACAAGCATTATACGCTGACCTATCGAACCGGCATGAGTATTTTATGAGTACACATTTGCATAGTGAGATGCATAATGGAGGAGCATGGACATACAAACATCTGTTGAAAATTGAAAACAGTTATATACTGGGTGATTAGCTTTTTAGAATCCTTTATTGCTCTGCCGTAAAATTGTCACAGAATTGTTAATCGTTCATGTTCCGGTGCAGTAGACGGTAGAACTAAACAAAACTTCCAGCATTGAAATTCAGTTCACAGTTTCGTGGAATTCACTGACTTTTGAGACGGTTGTGGTAGGTTAATATTCACCTGAGTTTACTCATTATTATAATAGTGTACTGTTTTTACCTATTATACTGAAAACTGGTATTTTCATAATTATAAGCCTTTTTTTTCGTCAGAAAGACTATAGATTTTATGATTCAATAACGTTAATTTAAGGGGGGATATACAGTTTTCGGTATCCATGATAATTTCTTCAAATGGAAATATTTCTCAGTTATTATTCTTTCTTTCTATGTGTATACCTCACATGAACAACATCTAAAATCTTTTGAAATATCTATAGTATAAGTATTTTAAAAAAAATAATGTTTAATATTTTTTCATTAAAATATATTTATTTAAAAATATAAACTATCAATTGTAAATATTGATTGTAAATAGTGTTGCTCATATGATATTAACAAATAAACAGAAAAATAATCACTCAGAAATATTGATATTTGTGGAAGTTATTAAAGAAACGACCTTCCAGTGCATGAAACGTGTCTGCCATTTTGAAACGATAAGTAACTGAATCAGTTACAGTAACAGTTTCAACTGTAACAGATGAAACTAAAATAACCCGTAACTTTAGTAGTTTGATTCATTTTGAAAATAGTATGCAGTTGTAGAAGTAGTCAAAAGATTATATCAGATTTCGAGGTTGTAGAGTAATTCATTGCTGAGAAAAATATAATGAATTTCACCAATTTTTCACCTATGAATTTCACCCCTTACTAATTAACCGGGATTGGGCTCCCGATTACATAACCCTTTCGGCATACTATAGAGGCAATATGGCTAGTACAGTACAGCTGCGGCCTTTATACTCCCCATATTCCAAGGAATTGGTACGAAAGTGAACTTCCCTGGTAGCTTAATTTAACAGGCGACCCTAGCCGGTTGATGACCGAACAGAAATAAATTTAATGTCGCTGCAGAAATTTTAACATGAAAATATGTCTAAATCAGTGGTTTCCAAACTATGGGTCGCTATTTCGGTGGGTCGCGAAAAGGGGGGTAAATTAAACTTGTTTTTCGATATAAGGAAAGAGTGTTTAGTTTAAAGAATCAAAACAAAACTTCCATAGCAGAAGGAAACTTTTATTGCTCAGCAGCGCATTTGAACACAATAAAACTATTGAAAGGCATATGAAAAACATGTGCTGTATTTGAAATAGCCTATATTGGTTATCGTTATGTAGTAGTGGGTCGCGAAAACAAATTTTATGTAGCCTATATTGGATACCGTTATGTAGTAGTGAGTCGCAAAAAAAATTTCTAGGTGAAGGTGGGTCCCAGGACAAAAAAGTTAGGGAACCGCTGATCTAAATGATTTGTATTTAATATTACTATAGTAGTGATGTTATTAAATAGGTGGACTTTAACGCGTATTTTAATTATTGATACTTCAGCATTCATAGGCTTGACGTGGTATAAAGAGCACTGGAAATTTAATTCCCTTAAACAATGGGCTATTCCTAATTGAATTTCAGTGAAGGCCCTTGACGGTATTTTTAAAAATAAGTTTGATGAATAGAGAAGCGTTATCATGTGCTATATGCCATAAAACCTTTTTCCATGTTTAAGAAATGAAGTGTCGTGTTTTATTCGTCGTAAAACATAAGGTTTACATTTTTCTGCATGTCTTAGAAAAAACAGAATCTTAAAAGAATAGCGGAGAAGGCGTTTTATGAGACCGAGTACATGACTATGAAGATGGGCTTGCTACATTTTGCCCTCGTTGATGTTTTCCTACCGTACCGTAAATATATTTTCTTATTGAGCATGGTTACATGAAATAATGCACAACATGAGCTGTTAGTGACCGTATAAGTGAAGGATTATAACTAGAGCCCGGATTTTTAGGTTTTTATAAACTCTGTATAAGTTAAGAATAATAAAATTGTTTCATTTTAGTTTTTTTTTACCATTTTCAGACAAGTTACTTTTAAAGTTTCACTTTAATGAATAAAATAAATCTCATTAAAATAAATACATTAATTAATTTTATTATCAATTTTAATTATATATGAATTTTATTTTCACTTCAATTTCCATGGCTTTGAACCACAAAACTAAAGGAAAATTTTTTACTAAACTTTAACATAAACAGCTGGAATATAATTCATTTATAATTACCCCTGTCTCTTCCAACTCCAAATAAACTCAACAAGACAGTTTTCAATTAATTAACCAAGTTTTAGATACTTGACTTTCGGCACCTTGCTGAATAAACTACAAGTGTAAGCTTCTTAAGAATGACGTATTTAATTTGCTTATGAGAGGAACCAGGGATTTAGGTTCAGTAACGCAACTGGGTACAAAATTACAAAATGCATAGCTATACGCCCTCTTATTAAAAATGTACTTACAACAATGAACAAGATGCAAAATTTAGGCAGATATTTAAAAAGTAATATTAGCATAACAATAAAGATTAGAATAATTACAAGTATTTTAACATAATTTAATTAAAAACAGTTTTAGCCATTTTTAGTTTTTAACGTCTTATTTAGCCTTTTTTTAGGTTTTATAAGATTCGACTATGTGACTGCCATGACAATGAAACGGATAAATACGTTAAAATATCACAGATAGCTAGCAAGGAACTAAATAGTTAAAAAGTTAAAACCTAAGGATCTGGGCCCTAATTATAACACTCAGTTCTTTATGATAGCACAGTATAGTATAACAGTAGCGAAGCTCCATGAAGTTTTTTCAACCGGCGCGACGGCAGCGCTCGTAGCGGTGAGCAAGAAGCCACACAATATGTTACATTGTTGCTTATGAAAAATGTCAACAATATTTTATGGAAATGCTTGTGGTGGTATAAATTGCACCAACAGCCAAAGGAATTATCCCGATTTATCTTTCTTCAGGTTCCCTAAAGATCCTGAGAGGTAAGCAAAAACAGTTATTTGTGAAATTAAATTGCAAATTTGTGATTATAATGCTTGCATCCGTACTAGTGTATTTACTCCTATTTCTTTTAATTTTAGGAGCAGAAAATGGCTTGTAAATGCTATATACAATTAATTATTTTCATATGTATATCATAAATGAAAATCCTAACGAAGCAAAGGTTTCTAAATATATAGGCCTATTTACAAATACCCCACCTGACCCTACTAATTTTGAAAATGTTTTAACACGAGGTTATGTTAGGCCTATATAATTGAATTTAACAAAATTAAACTGTCGAGAATAAAGATAACGTGTTTAATCCTTTACTTTTTAATAATTTATCGTGTTTAACAGAATGAAGAAAAAGACAAAAGTGTTTTGCTATTGCATCTTATACTGACCATATCGGGCTATATGCCTATAGAACTTTACTTTCCCCCCTAATTTCTGAACTAGTACTACTACATGCTTATTGAAATTATTAAGTTTCCCTATTTGTCAGAATTTTCATTGTAAGTATTATGTTAGTAGTAGGTCAATTAAATTCTTGAAGATTTGTCGTAGGGATGTAGCTTATATGGTGGACGGAAACCGGTCTGATACTTTATAAGATATTCAATGTCATCGATCTTGAAACTACAACTTCTTTATATTCCCCACAAAGTCTATGACTTGATGAGTTCACCAGTATGCCTTTCCGGTAACAATCACGTTCTAGTAATTTTAAAAATAAAAAGAAATACAGCCATATATTCGTATCTTTCCAATGCTGGAAATGGCTGTTTGCTAGTTCCATCTTGCTGGCCGCTTGGGGTGCTAGTGTCGCACCGATCTGTCAAAAGGATGCATTTTCCTTTCATTAGAGCTTCGCTACTGTTATACTATACTGTGATGATAGCTAAAATGGATTTGGTTCTAAAGGCAGGCAAAAATATGAATTGAAGAAACGATTTGCAGTGTGATTAATGTTGATTGGTAATAAGCCATTCATCAACATTAATCATCAGGGGGCACTAAGTTTGAAATTTTTGATGAAAATTTCCGTGCAACAGCTGTTTTCTATAAATAATAATCCCAACACGTGAATAAAAATCCTCATGTTTTGTACAAAGCATTGTACATCTTTGGTTTTATACGATTCTTAGGCGATCACGTTTATACGTCAGTGCAGTGAAAAGAATAACCTCGCTCATCTTTTGGGGTAGGTATAAAAAACCTTCACTTGCTGACACTTTTACATTTGTTATACTCAGCCATCGACAATGCAAGGACGATACTGAGTTTGAATCTGAGAACATCACGTAAATCTTACATCACGTAAGGTAGTTGGCGAAGTTGGCAAGTAACGTACGGAGTTTGCACTGTGAAGCTTGTCGAAGCTGTGCAGTAATTTAGAAAAGTGTTGGAATTGAAATGGTGATTTAAACCACCTGAAATCCCGAGAGAATGTTTCAGGGGGGGGGAACTAAATATTGTTTTAAAAATAATGCGCAAGAAAGAATTTATTTCACTGCATGCAGTAGCCACACATTCAATCAGTAGTCATGGTTTTATCAATTTTGTGAGTTACGTCCTTGACCGTTGAGGGATGTACAAATTAGGTGAACTTGGGATGTTCTTCAAATCATTGGTAATCACCTAATCACTTTGAATAAAGAAATGTTTTTTCCAAATTTATGAAATTTAATTTGGAGAATGTAAATTTAAAAAATTAAAAATTAAATAATTAATTATACAGTTAGTAGTTGTAGCCCACAAAGGCACTAAAGGTAAATATTGGAGAACAGACTGTACCTTGCTCCCCCTTCCCAAAGTCGGCGCCCATTAATATAACGATGAATATCAGAATTCTTGTGGACGTTTAAACTCGTACCAGCAAGTCTCCTGCAGAACTTTGGCTGGGAGGTGTTTAAACATAAACCCTACAGCCCGGACCTCGCTCCCAGTGATTTCCATATGTTCCTAATCCTCAAGAAATGACAGGGAAGGACAGATAATGACAGAGAGGAGGAGATGTTTGTCACAGAGTGATTCAAATCCCTGGCAGCAGACTTCTATGACACAGGTATTCAAAAGTTGTTTTCCATGGTATGACAAATGTCTCAATTCCGGTGGCATATATGTAGAATAATAGCTGAACACTTGCCGTATCTATTGGGAAAAAATATATATCCATTAAATTGTGTTTAGTTTCTATAAACGGCCCCAGGGAAAGTTACTTTATGGACGCGCCTAGTATTTATATCGGAACTATCATGAAAAGAATGAATCCGCTCATATATAGGCTTTATCTTTATCCTATCGCTGGTTTCATGGAAGACAGAAGTTCTGATAAAATTAAATTATCCGCTGTTGACATGCCGTACTGAAAATTACTGCGGATCTGTGGGCTTTTAGTGGAATACAACACATCAACTTTTCATGGTCTTATGTTTATTCGTTGTGCTTAGTCTGTGTGTACTTGTATTCGAGCAGCAAGATATAGACGATGTCTAGGAAAACCGGAATTGGGACTAACCGCAAGTGAGATGCACCCTAGGAGAATACTCAGGCTCCTGATGGAAATCCGAGCACAAAATGGGCAATTTCCCGAATATCCTGGGCCGTCTACGGATGAATCCTCGTAGTAGCCAATCCGAGTAACGTTTTCTCGGGGTTTCCCCTCTCTCAGGTGAATACCGAATCGGAGACACGACAGCCGAAAGACAGATGACTGGACATGAAGTGTCAGCTTAAGAAAATAGTCAGGTTAGCTTACATTTCCTCATTGGTATAGGACAAACGAGAACGGAAAATGGAACAACAGAACAAATGCCTCGGAAAAGTTGTTGAGACCGGAATGTGGCTTATAGTCGAGGGCTCCGGGGGTGGTGGAGAACTAATAAAATAATGAAATTGCATTTGAGAGTAGGCATAACCATTTGTTTCGGATTGTTTTTAATTGTGGTGTTACTGAATGTCATCAAATTGTCATTCAATAAATTAACCCTTAAATGCATGAGACCCAATTTCTAACACAATATAAAATATTTATTGCAGCCAAATTTAGATAAAAGGCAAGAAAGATAGATGAAAGAGTTGCTACAAACCCATGCCGGACTGCAAATAAAACAGCGAACACAATGACTAGGTCCATAGTTTATTTCTTTTACCTTATTTTGTAATATGCCTACTGTATTAAATATGTTTTCTTTCTCTCTCGATTGCACTGTTTTATTAGAAATTTCAGAGAAATTTCTGTGTCCCATAAGTTACAATATGAACTTAAGGGTTAAGTTCTTTATTTTAAATTTAATTTAATGAATTTTCTCCATATAGAACGCCCTACAAGATAAATCCTGGAGGAATTTAATGTAATACAATTCAATATCAGAGTATTTTTACAACTTATCGTTATTTTACAAATTATAAGTACTTCAAAATCTATACCGAAATATCAATGCAACTAGATGCGTTGATTTGCATAATTCTTTATTAATACGGAAATCATTGAAAAATATAATTTCTAAGCTGTCAGGCCGTGGTATTGTAGGTCCAAATTGTCTGGGCTGTGGACGTCAGTAACCTCAGACCACTGCCCAGCAGCTCAGGATATTTTAACCTTCATCGGAAAATGTTACAAAAAGATGTGACTAACACGTCATACTTGCGAATAAAGTGATCACTTCTATGCGACTTCAATTTTATTTCGCCTTGTAGTAAGAAACATTAGGCCTACTCTTATTTCTCTTCTAGATATAAACGGTATCTTCTTAAGGATTCTAACTTTTCTGTTGTGCCTATAATTGCCTATCCCTATTTCCACATTTTCTTAAGCAAGCATAATATTCATTCCGCCATATACTGACAAGCCGTGAACATTTTTAATACCGTGAAGTGGTAAAGTCTGGTCCCTTTGCCTTAGGTTGATAACATTTTTTTATGATGTTCTGAGTTTCCTAGAATGCCGTCAGCTGGCAGGAACTAAGGACACGACACAGAGTTTCAATCTCGTTATGGAAGAACATACTGTTAAACTTTTTACTGTTATTGACGTACGAATGCATCGCCTCAAAATTGTATAAAAGCAAAGATATATGATTAAAGGATTAAAAGATTTATGTTAAAATATGAGGATTTATAACTACATATTACAGTTGTAATTCATAGAAACTAGGTACTAAAATTAATTTTTTTCACAGATTTTAAACTTAGAGCCCACTAACGATGTCATTCGGCGACAGCCTTATTATCTGTGTATAAATTCAGCTCTGAAAGGGTAATATTGGTAATATAGCCTTGCATCGGATCATTGCATATTTATGAAGAAATATAATTTTGAAAGATTATTCACTTCTCGATTATTTGCCTTCAAATTAATTTTAAAAGATTAATAAAATTGTGTACATAATTTTTTAGTATGTGGGGTTTTAGGCTGTAAATGTGCATACATTGTTAAATTACTTACGACTTATTACTATCCGATCACAAACAATTGATTAAGGAAGGACTATTCCTATTATCCATTCACTTTCAGAAGTCCGGAGCTCAACAATGCATTTGTATCATTCCATTATTTGATTCGTAATGTGTTACATCAGTCTCCTTCTTCCATGCATTGTCCACGTGCGTTAATAGCTGATGCCTAATACATTAAAAACAAATATATTTAGTTCAAGTTTAAAAATATTACTAAATTATTTTTCATATAGAATGCCTATTAACTGGGATTACTCACTTCAATCTTACTCCTCTGTATTCACAATGCACTTTCAAAATACTTGTGGTAGATATAAGCCTACCATACAGTGAACTATGTCAGTTTTGCAATTTCTTCTGTTAGGCCTACAAATGTTGGGTATCTTTTTAAAAATCCATGAAAATCATTAACTAATATTTCCGTTTGTTCGCCTCAAATGATTGTCATCCATTGGTTTAAAATGTCAGTCGAATAGACTTGAGCTCCTGTCATTACGTTAGGCCTACATGTTGAGCTAAATTGCGTGAATATGCCACAAGGAACGATTGAAATGTTTGAATGATAACTGTATAGGCCTAATATATATCAATACATATTAATAGCAAGTTCGAAATTTGTTAAACTACCTAAATTATTTTACTTACCCCCAATTTTGGGTCCGAAAGAATATGCCATAATGTAATGATGTAGAGTTGCTTCACTCAAACTCAACGATCACATAATGAATCCTAGGCCTCATATGTTATGATAAATTCAAATTAGAAATAAAATTTACTATGGAGCTACAGTCAACCCTTGATATAGTGCCCCTCTTTACAGTGCCACCCTCGCACTGTGCCAATAAATGCAAGTGAACGGACCTTCTCCCATATTAAATACATACGAAACTCTTTACTGGGCCAATTCATTAAGTGCCAGTGAATTTAAGACAAGATATTTAAAAAATATGGCTTGCAGTGATTTTTCTTTCAGTTTCAGAATTCTTTTATAGCTGGCGTGAATGTTAGGAAGACTATTCAAGAAGGAAGACTGTATTTCCAAGAAGTGAGTGTTCCCCTGCCACTAACTGTAAATGTAGTGCAGTGGAATGAGGAAGCTATGTTAAGAAATAGGACAGACAGCCTGCATGAAAACTAAACTTCGTTTTAGTGCCATCCTCGCTTTGTGCCACTAAATGTTAGAGGACGGATGTTGGCACTAGTTCGAGGGTTGACTGTATTTGTATTCTAAAATGAAGTGCTGCGGTTCAAGTCACGTGCATTTGTTTACGTGCACTGGACTTTTGAAAGTGAAAGGATAATAGAATGGACTTCATTTCACCTCTTCACATATTTTGCTCCCATGTTCGCGATTCTATACGCTCTGTGTAAGTATGTATATGCTGAATGCAATACATTTCCTTAAGGTTTGAGTCTTGATATTTCTGTTATTTATATGTAAATCTTCAGGGGGTCAGTTTTGTGCGTTCGCAACCGACGAATCGATTTCTCTTTTCTGCACACAAAATATGAAAATGTATGTTTTTGTAGCAGCATTTTGAGGTCGAGTGGAGAGAGAAGCACTCGTGGAATGAGCAAGCGATGTGGCAGGTCCTTCCGCTGAAGAAGGAAACTTGGAAGTTAGGACCATAACTTACATTCCCCCGCTCTGGGTGGAATAATCTGATGAACCAACTCACCAGTCACATGGTTCAAGGCGCGCACACCAATAAGAGCTGCGGAAACACAATAAAGAGAAAAGAAAAGAGAAGTCACGCTGAGAATTATGCCGAGAGTTACAGGGGAAACCCCCATAAAGAGGATTGATGAGTTTAAGGAAACTGAAATGCGTTAGGTTATGGCACACCCCCGCTACCCTTCTGACAAATGTCACTTCCATTGCAATATGGCGGCCTGGATGGAGTTACAAAAATGAAATTCAATTTCAGAAACCTATTTCTTCGCCCTTTTGTTGACGCCTCTAATTTGCTGGATCGGAAGCGAAACATCTGAAAATTTCACTGTGATAACTTGTTCCCATAGTTATTACTTTATTATAGTGGACCACTGTGTCACACATTGTTTATATCCCTCTCTGCTTGAGTGTCTGTTTAGTAAGCGGTAAGTTATATTTTCCTATTTATCCATATGCTTGAGTAATTTTACTCGGCCAATATTCTATCCAGTTCTGATCTTAACCCTCGGTAGATTGTGACTCATAAGTAGGGCTCGGAAGTTGATAACCTAAAATGCCTGAAAAATTACCTATAAAATGGCCTTAAATTTATGAAAATATGACATGCATAATTGAAAAAATTGCCTAATATGTCTAAATATGTGTTTAAAAATGGAAATACACAGTAGACCTAGTATAATAATATACAAAGGAAAGAAAATGTTTGAAAAAAATATCAGTAGAGAATTAAATGCCGAAAAAAGTAAAAAAATTCAAAATAAAATTAGGCTTTGTTCGTTTGATTGGATGGTATATGGTTATTTAACGACGGGGATGTACTGCAACTTAGGCCTTTGATCGTAGCCGGTGTGCCGGAATTTTGTCCCGCAGGAATTCTTTTACATGCCAGTAAATCTACTGACATGAGCTTGTCACATTTATGTACACATAAATGCCATCGACTTGGGCCGAGATCGAATCCAGAACCTTGGGCACAGAAAGCAAGCGCGATACTAACTGCGCCACCCAGGCCGTTTTTGTTCGTTTGAGGTGAGACGACTTTATACTACATCTGTATTCAAACAAAATATGAACCCCCTAGATCCGTCTCCTATGATTTTAAATATTGCTGTATTTTTACAACTGTTTTGAAATAGTGTAATGTTTTTAAATTACCGTGATTTTTATGCCATAACTTTGAAATAAGTTAAGTTAATTCTTTTGGTATCATTAATAATATATTAGGCTACGATTTCGATGAAAAATGCTCTTTTGCAACTTCTACAACACTTTTTTGCATCCACATTTACATAAAAAGAACAGTGATTTAGATAAACGCCATCTAGCTGTTTGTTAAACTTAAAAACAGCTATGATTTCATACAATATTATCCAATGTTAATGTTATCAGTATTAAATAACATCTTCCACGTTGAAACTATTTTTAATCGGATTGAGTATTTTCATAGATTGTCCTACCAGAGGTGGCCCGCGATTAATTAATCAACTGCTACATGTTTTATTTAAATAATTTATTTAACTGAAAAATAATGAACACCCTTATATTTTAACACTGATGTCATTTTTAAATAATTTGCACGAAATGCTTCATTTTACTCTTAATTATATTGTTTTACATAAGAAATATAAATAATTAAAAAAACGAAACGAATCTTGTGCTGCCATTTGGTAAACAGATTCAAAATGAAACTAAACATACCACAGATTCATGAGCCATACCCAAATCATGCATAAACAATTAAAACGATTGATAATTGAAAAAAAACTAAAACCCCTGCTACAAGGTACATTTTACGATTAAAATGTGGCGCCAGGGGGAAAAAAACGACCTCAGTTTCGATATCCCTTGGTAACAAAAAACCACCACACATTGATTTTCGTTCAATTAATTTAGTGTTTCCAATTTAGGCCTGCATTCATAATCCCATTCTGTCCATCTACGTTAAAAAAAATCAGATCTCTGCGGGTCGTAAACAAAATAAAATAAAGATAGCAACCGAGTAAGGCCACCTTCAATTGAAGGTGCTAGTTCCATACGGACGTAAGGCACATCTTGAATTTTGAGCTTTTAACATTTATGCCTTCTCCTCATATATCTTAAATACTCAGTGAATAATTTATACTTGTGCCTTAAACCTCTGCTCAGTCATAAGAAAAGACCTGTGCTTGAGAGTGGTAACATTGTTTAAAAACATCAAGATTTCTCAAAACTATGCTCTTGTGGAACTAGCCCCTTCAATTCATTACAAAACTGTATACGGTCTCGTTAATAGGTGACGTTGGATGTACACGGAAACACGAGCTCCAATATTATATTAGATAATCACAAAAATCTACCCACAAATTTGCTTTTTGATCTTCAAGAATCTTTGACACCCATATTACCACACCGTTAATCTATAACGTAATATTTATCACATTGTACAGCAAAACCATTGTTCCACGTCAGGTCTATGTATTGTAATCCACAGACTCTTGACCCCTGACTCCATTTTTATTAAGGTCAGTCTCCAGCTCGCTTCTTCCCAATATCCCGCTTCCTTTGTTGGACGGCTTAATAGATTTTTCTCAGAGGAATATGGCCAAACCAATTTGTCTTTATCAGTTTTATCTACTGAAGCATGCTTTTTCCTTCTCAACACATTGCTGTATCTGAGGGTTCTTTCAGTATACAAAACCATTTTCTCCAGAACATTGCCCAGAATCTAGATCATTATTCCATAAAGCCGTATTTCGAAAACTACTCTAAAGTTTTCTAATAATAAGGGAATATGTATTATAATGTACAAAGAAACTACATGAAAATCCTGGTTCGTATATGAGGATCTTACTTATATTTTCCCGTATGTTGCATTAATAATAATATCATCTTCAATAGGCCTATCCTTTTAATGGAATGACAATTCTTTCATTCTGACCGTGTGTAGGTTAACGTGGAAAGGTAATTCCATAGCCCGGATTTGAACAAGGATTTTCTGCTCTCCGTGCCGCAGCTCTACCATTGAGCTAGCATGCCGATACATTAAACTAAATTCGCATGCCTCGGTATGCTACTAGATGCTCTCCATATGAGATAAAAACCTGTAAAACCTGCAAGTAGGCCTACTTTAAGACCCGGTTTCATAGTAGGCCTAAACCTAATTAGGTCACGGTGGAATGATAATTCTTTCACACTAGCCGTAAATAGGTTAAGATGGAGTTGGAGAATTTTAATTTTGTACTGGCATGTTCCTATGGTAGCTCAATGGTAGAGCGGCGGCACGGAGAGCCGAAGATCCTGGATCAATTCCCGACTATTGAATTTTTTATTCTCTCTCTCCTTTCTTATCGTTTCAATGTTTATGTACGTTCTTGCCTCCCCGAATTAGAATATATTTTTATATATCGGTATGTATAATGTTCGCTACTTCCTGCAAAATATTCAAATTAAATATGATATAATGTATTGGCCTTATGTAACGTAATATAATATAATACAATAAAGTCAAATGGAAAAAATTTTCCAGCTTTGAAATTTTGCTACACATTAATAATTAATTACGAAAAATATTTGCAATATAAGTAGAGGATCAGTATGCATTATCGCTAATATCCTCGATAAAAATAGGTAGCCTACCTAGGGATCTACAGAATTTGATTTAAAAAAAATTAAAATCCTGATCTTTAGTAACTGTTTTATTTGCTTCAAACACGACATTTATTTAGTATGAAAATAATCAAGATGATTAAAAAAATCCGATATCTCTAAAATGGTGTGGGTCTATGTATTTAATACATTTTTGCATACTACTGAAAGGCTGTATAAAAAAGTTTTCCTTCAGAAGCTGGCACTAAAACAGATGAAAAGAACTTTTAGAAGAAATAAAGCAATGATATCATTTAAAAACAAATTAATCAAGCAAACGGAAGATCGGACTTTCGCTATTAATGATATCCCACCGAAGCATTATCACGTAATACAGTAAAGATCTGAAGATTTAAATTGATCCTACCATGAAAATGTAATGACTAAAAACAAAACAAAAAACTTAAACTTCTTCTTATTATTATTATTCTTGTGATGTAGGATGGCATCCTGTTTATTTCCCCTTTATTCCTCAGATGAATCATGTGTACTGTCTTTCAATCTCGTAGCAGGTCTTCCTCTTAATCTTTTTCCGTCTGGTCTGCTTTCTTGAGCCTTGTTTGCTAGGCGATTGTTTTCCATTCTATCAAAGTGTTCTTCCCAAAATTTTCTTCTGTCATTCGTAAATTTAGTTATGTCCTGAATTTGGCATTTGTCCCTAATTTCTGTATTGTGTATCTTAACTTAATATTTTCTGATTCCAAAAGACCCCTCTCCTCGTTTCTATCAACCAATAGGAATAATCATCTTAATATATTTAAATTGTGATTGGTTGTAACAAGTCATACTGAAAATTATTCTTAGATAATATTTCATTAAAAGATTCATGTTTTAAAATGATTTATGTAGCCTATATTTATAAATTCTTGCGGGGGAGTTATCAAAGGTGGCTTTGATCTCTACTGCGTGTTTATCATTTTTCATCAATTCAAGTGCTTACCATCTTAACTTAAACGTTTCTCTTAAAATAACCGCGTTGTTAAACCATTTCATTAAAAATTTCACAATTTCACTTATTTTGTCCTTCTTGTGTTATTAGTTCTGTTATGTGATAAGGTCAAGATTTATACAAACATTGTCCTTCATGAAAAGAATGAATAAAGTGAGCAAGCATAAAAAGGAGTAAATGATGTCAAGAATACCGGGTCGACAAAAGGAAATGTGGGGCGCTGAAGGATGAGAGAAGGCTGAGGGGGGGAGAGAGAGAGAGAGAGAGAATCAGAGAGGGGCCGAAAAATCGAGATATTAAGAGTTGGTTTGGTGAGACTGAGAGGGGGTGGAGAAACGCGAGAAGTGAAACTTCCGGATACGAAACCGCCATCCATTTCTTCAGAAGCTATAGCTCTCTTTTGCTTTGCCGGCGGGCGTCGTCTGCCCCCACACCAACCAGCCCACAAAATGTCATCTCCACACTCTCACAGTTTTGTCAATATTCAAAAATATTGCTTTCCTTTTACTAAAACTACTATTTTCTACAAACCGAGACCTCATAGCTAGAGATCTTGGCAAGGAACGATAGAAAGGTGTCGACAGGGTAAAGTCGTTCTTTTTCCTGAACTACTCAACCAGATACCATTACGGAAACAGGTATATTCCAACACTGCAACTTTTTTCCCGCTAAAAAAGAGGGAAAAGGTCAGATGAAAATGTATTAGTATTTGTCTCAAACCAAACATGAAATATATAGTGTAAATCTATGGAAAGGAATAGACTAAACTAAGTATTGCCTGCTTGGTCATATTTTTTGTACCCTGTATCGTATGAATTGCAGGTTTAAGTTTTCCGGTGAATCCACATTACTTTCTGTAAGTGTCAGCAGTTCTTTTTGTACTTTTATTTTTTACTTCGAGGTTACAAAGTAAAATGGTGACCCACTTTAGATAATTGTATTTGTAACAGAACAAATCCTGGATTTTTCTCACGAGGATTCTAAGAAGAAGGTATTTCATAGCCGCTTTAAGATTTTTCGGTCATACAAATATTTGTTTGTTGTCATGTCGGTGCTTTACTATGCAGGTACCCTAACGGATCCCAAACAGTGGTCCACTTACTTACTTACTTACTCAATGGTAATAGACAATTCCTAAGCAAGCAAAAGGAATATTATCTATTTTATGGAACCCGAAGGTTCATTGCCGCGCTTACCTGAGCTCGCTATTCAACCCTTTTCTGTGCTAACTCCATCCAACCATCCCTCTCAAATCCTACTTCTCTTAAATCTATCCTAATATTGTCCTCCCACCTACGTCTAGGTCTTCCAAATGGTCTTTTCCCTTCGGGTCTCCCAGTCAATATTTTTGAGATAGGCCTATGTCTTAAATTTTGCAGAGACACCTTTTGAAAAATAGTGTATTAAATAAAATAATTTTTGACCAAATTATACTAAAAACTTAGAAACTAAATACTTAAATTATCAGTGAAATTAATACTATATAGCCTAATACCTGTTTATATTATATTAATGAATATTGTTAAGTTCTTTCCAGTGTTAGTGTTTTCTAGTTTTAGATAATGCCCAAATTTTCAGAATTTTCAGGTGATTTGTAGGCAAAAATAGTTTTCGTTTATTTGTCTATTTTCTCACTGTCTCAAATTATTTATTTATTTGGTTTCATTTCTGTATTGCTTAACATTATTTATATTGCATTATTTATTTTATTAGTATCGTGTCTTAGGCTATATATTAGGATATTAACATTCAGTGCTACAATTTTGCAGTATAAGGAATGAACAATGATTAATAAAGATACAATCTAGATACAGGTTATTCTACCAATGTGTGAAAATTACAAGGCATGGGAAATTCGGTGAATAGGCCTACTTACGTTGCTTTAAAATTTCTACCTCTGCAAATTGTAAATTAAAAAAGAAAAGCCAGTTTGTTGGGCAGCTCTCATTTCATTTTCCCTCATTTAAGCATGAAATTGTTCAGTTAAAATTACATATTTTTCTTTTAATTTTGATTTTACTACAACGATCATTCGTCTCTTCTTAAATAAGCAAATATAGGCCTATAAAGTATTTCAAGTTTCATTAACAGTATATTTGTGAAATTGTAATGCGGATATGTAGTGCATTCTATATTCTGTATAGGCCTATATGTGTCATCTATAACCCCAATATGCCAGTCGGTAAAATATAGTTATGAATATTTGGAAATTCATTAACTGACGTTAATAAAATATAATTAAATCCTGTAAGTTTTGAAACGTCAATAATATAATTTAGAATTAATTAGAATTGGTAGGATAAATATATGGTAAAATAAAGTAACCTAAATCAAAGAAAAAGAACTGAAGATGTTATCAATTAAGGATTTTAAAAAAATATAAATAATAATAATAATAATAATAATAATAATAATAATAATAATAATAATAGCAGCAAACGTTTCACCGTACGTGTCTAAGGAAGCCTACTACACTGTTTACACATTGTTTTTCACAAAATCAGTTCATACAGCTCGCTCATCAGTCACAATATTTGCAGACTTCAGTTGGTGTTGCTGAAAACTGAACGGAGAGGTCTGGCCATGCGAATCGATGAAAAGGCAATGTTGCCGTTGTGTGTTCATTCCGGGACGAATTTAAAGTGTGTGAGTGTGTCCGTGTTAAATTTTGCAATTACAGGAGTATAACCCACGCCATTAAAATAATTGGCGTGCTCTGTGATACAAACAATCCACTTTCCAGCTTCTGTTTTCCTCTCTTACAGCACAGTAGATACCGGACAGATACTGTACAAGATGCACATAAACAATGAAACCATTTTAAATCTGCGTCTGTCTCTCATCAAGAGCTGGTCTAAAAGTCTAGACTGTTACACAACTTTAACTTGCTACGTTAATTTCAAATCCGCCTTTGTGAATAAACGGAGACAGCTCATTGATGGCATTCAGGGAAAATCGTATAGGCATAAACTGATATGGAGATTTCTGAATGAAGTTATTATTTATTCTTACACATATTAAATGCATTTTCAATAAAATATGCCCAACGCATGGGCCTGTATGGCCGTTCATGCTTTAGCTATGCACATGATGAGAGAAAAAGAAGAAAAAATACAAAACAATAATGGTACAGCAATTAATACAATACAATACAATATAGTAATTGTAGGTCCATACAATGAATAGACGTTTCTGAAAATTTTTCGCGTAGCAAAATGTAGTATAGCAGTGGCATGAGTGAAGGGAAAATCCCGATAAAGCTTACATTCAAATTGGTCTACCCTGGGATGTAATTCGAACTTCCTAAATTTGAATTCGTGACCATACTTCAAAACTCTGTGTATATTACATTAATGAATTCATAATATTAAAATTTTTGCAAAGAAAACATATCGTAGATATTGATTTAATGAATTACTAAACTAAGCGAGATTTGCTAATTTTTGCTTTCCATAATAACTCCTTATAAGCAACTACTCTACAAAGTATTACAATCGTTGACCTAGAGTATCGTTACAAGCTCAAAGTATATAAACTTTCTTTAGTTCCAATGCAGCTTTTTCGGCGTGATGGAAACTGGCATACAGATATTCACAAAAACTGAAATTCTCATAAGTGGTAACCCTATGAGAAATAACATTAACCTATGTTTAATAGCGATCCAAGAAGGTCCAAATTTTACACTAGCACAACTTAGTTTTATTGCAAGGATGAAACTAAAATAAAACAGCAAGTCTTAAACTTTGTTTATTAAAGGCAACATTGTATCAAAATCAGTCTTTTTAATGACGAAGGTGTTGATTGCAATAGTAACCTTCTTGTAATCAACGTACCAGACTAGATTAAGCCATTTTATAGTCTCAGAAAACCACGCAAATCACATTAGATCCTACAGTACGTTTTAAGAGCCATGTCCATAAGCCAGAGGAAGTGAAGGAAGAAAAATCTTACCAACCATTGTATTTTATAAGGATAAGTAGGTTACCACCTGAAGTCCATGACCATAATACGAGGGGCGTCCATAAAATAAGTTTCCCTAGGGCTGTTTACACAAACAAAACAACATTTCATGGACATATTTCTTGCAACAGATATAGCAAGTGTTCAGCTATTTTTCAACATATTCGCCACAGGAATTGACACATTTCTCATACTGTGGGACCAACACTTGTGTCGTAGAAGTCTGCCCGCCTGGGATTTGAACCACTGTGTGACAACCATCTCTGCTTCTCTGTCATTCTCTCTCAGAAGTCCTGGCAAATTCACACCTCTAAGTAACTTACTTTGCATAGTCCTAATGGGCTTAATTCTATAGTCCCATATATATAATTATATATATACATATAAATATGTATATATATAATTATATATATACATATAAATATGTACACATATATACATATATATATAACTTTACTTATTGTCATTTGTGCTCTGGTGGGTAATTCTTGAATTAAGTTGTCCATTGGATAATTTTCCCATGTGTATTTCGCGAGTTTATAGAAACCGGGCATTAGCAACAAAAATAGTTGAACTTGATCCGATCATTAGTAACGAAGGTAATGAGTGTGCAGTAAATATTAGCATTTTGATTCTTTGAGGGAACTGGGGAGGCTCCAGGGGAATTTTCGGAAACTTTCGTAAAAATGTTCCTCTGGTAGTAACGTATCAATGGGGTAAATTTTATCTTTACCCTAATTATTTCCTGTTTAAAACCTGTATTAGTTTGGCTAACCTTTCAACGGATGAATCCACAAAAAAAAATCAACAGTGATCTATCCGCCTTAAGGCAATGAACTAAATTGAACTGCTTAAAAACTGCTGAGGTTTTGACTGGAAAAGAGTTGCAATTCATCTGCACCATCTGTCAGTTGCCACCCAAGAAATCTTCTTTTCTATTCTCCGCGCTGAAGTGAAATGCTATAAGAAACAGTTGTGCAAAGTCTTGACGTTTGTTCGTGATTCCTACCAAGTAAGGCAGAGAGAGGGCGAGAGAGAGAGAGAGGAACGTGGTCTAACCTCCTCCCATCGCTTGTGTCGCTGGTTTTGAACCAATACTGTTTGCCACTTCCAACAAGTTCACAACTAATCAGTTCTCGTAACGTTTTCGACGTGAGTTTGCCTGAAGACATGGCGAATTTGTTGAGTTTCCAAGCAGCAAATTGTTGACGTAGACTCAAAATGCACAAACCCCATGTAAACCTCTAGCAAATGCAATTAAACATAAAACTAAATTATGTGTAAGCCCTACCAGTGTAGTATTCAGAGAAATTTATATAAGTTTACATACCATAATAATATAAATTATTTATTGTTTAATTGTACTTTTTAAATATTTAATGTTTTTACATTAATAAGTAGCAAAACAATACATTCTTCACACGGAAGTTGTGGAGGGGGAATTACAGAACTTTTCTCTTGAATAATTTTATCAGTCTCTTGGCTCGTTATTAATATTCAGATTGTGCAGAAGGTGAAATGCTTTTCATTAAATATTATTGTAAGGGTTTTACGAAGAAAATAATTTAAAATTTTCATGAGGAGCGAGTGATAAAGAAAAAAATCCAATTAGATCATTAGCAGAATGTTTAATGTATATATATTTCGTTAAATGTTCATTCTATCAAAATTTCGTAAAATGCATAAATGGCTAAACTACAGGGTGGAAAAGACGGAACCAGAAATGTATGTGAGTTATTTAATTTGAATTTTGTTTGAATCTTTCATTTTGTTATAATAACTGATTACTAACATTCACACGCCACGTGATAGAAAGCAGGAAAGAAGAAGAAGATGATGATGCCTAAGACACACCGAATATGAGACGAATACACCTTGGGGGAATGCTCAGATCCCCTGGGGGCCTACTTACCGAGCAGGACAGATATGGCAAATTGCCCAAGACTTGCCTTGGAAGCTGCGGATTAACCTCGCAGCAACCGATCTGAGTGAGGTTTTCGCGGGTTTTCCCTCACTCCTTAAAGTGAATACCAGATCGGGGACACGTCCACCACGACAATAGACAGATGAACAAGTGTATAGTTAACTGAAGAAAATGGCAAAGTAAATTCATCAAACATTTTCCCTGTGTTCTATGATCGAGAGAAGATGACGCAACGATCTTAGAACAATTGCGAAATCGGTTGTTGGACCGGAGATATGACCTATGGCTCAGATAATCCGGGGGTGGAAGGCGCCCCCCAAACCCCCCCAAAAAGTAACTGATAACTTAGTCTGCTATGCCGGAAGTACATTTTAGCAGAACGTGCCCGTGGAACATATTCTTGCAGCTTTGGTAATTGACTGTCATTGAAAATTGTGATGAAGGGTTTTGAAGAGAAGTTTCAAAAACCACTACCACCGAAAAAAAGAATATCCCAATGGTTGGACACGATTTTCAACGAGGCCCAGCATTCTTTCCATCACCATAGCAGCGAAAATATAGTTCCGTGGCCCAGGCACGCTCTGCTATGACATGCTGCGGCATAGCAGGCTCTGTTATCAGTTACTATAACAAAAGGAAAGATTCAGATAACAAAATAATTGAAGACACATAACCTTTTACCAAAGGTTACCTTTTTTGGTCCATCCTTTATATTCTAGGCTTGTGTCACATTATATTAATAAAATGTAAACCATGATATATATCGTTCTTTATACTTCACTTTATAAACAGCGCCCTACATTTTAAAGAATTTGACATGTAGTCTTACACCTTCCCGGAATTGTACCTTTTCAGAATATTATTTGTCTTTAATGGCTTGCAGAAATTTCGGACAATAAATAGGCTATATTAACTAATTCCGTGGCGCTAATATCCCAGAAGAGAACAGGCCTACCAACCGACCGCTGCGTCATCTACCATAGGCAGACGGCAGGATTGGGGGTCATGTGGTCAGCATGCCGACACCCACGGCCGTTAATGGTGATTTCCATAACCGTACCCGCCACTTCTCTATCAAGTAGCTCACCAATTTGAATCAGGAAGCTGAGTGCACCTCTACCAGACCGCCCTACCTCAGAAAAATCCGAGGAGGTACCGGAGATCATAGGCGTAACCAGGCCGACCATATGGGGGGGGTTATAAAGGAATATCCCCCAGAGAGAGGGGGGTCCGGGGGTCCTCCCCCGGAAAATTTAAAAAATAAAGACGCAAAACAACGAGTTTTAAGCTTCCGGGGGTCCCCGGAAAATTTTAAAAATTAAGACGCAAAACAACGAGTTTTAAGCTTCCGGGGGTACCCCCCGGAAAATTTTAAAAATCAAGACGCAAAATAACGAGTATTAAGCTTCCGGGGGTTCGCCCCCGGAAAATTTTAAAAATTAAGACGCAAAATAACGAGTTTTAAGCTTCCCACGCTTTATACTTGTATTAAGTAATTTATGGGCAGACTTAAAAAATTATACAATTTTCCTTTTCTTAATCATTGGGGGTGGGTTCTAACCCCCAAACCCCCCCCCCCCTCGGTACGCCTGTGCCGGAGATTGAACCCGGGCCGACGGATCTGTAGTCAGCGACGCTAATATAGGCTATATTAATAAATCAATGCGGCCCACTAGTTTTCACCAAAAAGAAAATGGCCTTTAGGCTAAAAGAGGTTGAAAACCACTGATCTACACAATAAACTTCACGGTGATAGCGACAAGTTTGGCCGAATTAGACGAAAATGCCAACTCGACGGGACTGAGCCGTCAGTCGGCGTAAACGGCCGAATAGGCGTTTGTAATGGACGCGTTTCATTACTTTCTTTACACGGTTCAATTCGGTTCCAATGGACTGTCGGCCGTACAGCGTGTACTGCATAAAGCAGTTCCCGTGAAACATACTGTTTATGTACAATATGTACATTTCCAATGTTCAACTATTCAATCGGAAGTCGAACAGTAGCATTTGTAGATCTTAACCTACCCGACAACCATCTGTTAATGCGCTGTGGACTAGTCCATTCTAAAAATAACTTAGTGCCTCCATAGCTGTAAGGAAAAGTACCCGGTGCGATAACATCGTTCTCACGGTGACTTCTGACACGTGTGTCGAACAAGTACAGAACTGCGCAAAGTTTATAGACATGCCTCCGGTAAAGGGAATTAAACCTTCCATTCGCAGACAATACAAATATTTGAAATCTAACAGTAATATAAGTAGGAATGGAATACTGCAATATGTTACATTACTATGATTCAATGCAGGCCTACGAAATAACAAATATATATAATTGAGCATGGAGGGATCACACACCTCTAACGATGATTGAGTGACGGTTTAGGTAGAAGCCTCAAGCCCCTTAGTAGAATTCCCCAAATTATTATTATTATTATTATTATTATTATTATTATTATTATTATTATTATTATTATTATTATTATTAGTCGGTTTATTGTGTTTTGGAACATCTTCTCACACCAAAGTACACAGTAAACTAGACTGACCATATCGACAAAAAAAAAATTCTGTCCAATGCCCTTCTCTTCGCTGTCTGTCCTTCGTCGTTTCCTAACTCTTTATTCCACGTTTTTGAAGGTCGTCCTCGTTTTCTTCTCTTTGATGAGGACATCCATTTTAAAGCAATTTTCGGTAGCCTTTCTTCATCCATCCGCATCACATGTCCATACCATATTAATTGTTTTGTTAAAACAATAATATTAGTTGTATTAACATCCATTTTCTGTGTTTTTCGTCCCTAATGTTATTCGAGCTGAGCACCGCCAATAATCCATTTCTTTTGCCATAAACTTATAACTTAGGAATTGCCATATTTTAAAAGCATTTTAAAGCTGAGATTTAACAATAGAGTTGTAAATGTTTCTTTGTTTCCCTTGTTATCTGTTTTTCAACAAGTACCCAACTCTAATCCTTAAATGAGAGTGACTCAATTTCACACACAAATCGTAAATCCATGCCGGACTGCAAAATGTAAACATTTCAGATCCCTGTTGTTACATAAACTAGCAGCTTCGCTCGCAGTTACTTACTCAGCAGCTATATGTTTTATTTAAATTATTTATTTAACATAACTTTGCATTACATAGTTTTTTATTTTTATTTTAAATTGTAAATAATAAAAACTACTAAAACGATTCTTGTGCTACCATAATGGGCATAGAGATTCGAAATGAATCGATTAAAATGAACCACAGATTCTGGAACCTTACCATTAGTCTATTAGCAAATCATGCAGACACGATTAACCATTGATAATTATTAAGCAAAAGTTCCGGTTTCAAGGTGCATTGTTGATTAAAATACGCCACCCGGGAAACATACGGCCTCAGATTAGAATTCCCTAGCCAGAAAACATAGAATGTTTTCCCATTTAGGTTTACATGGGCTTACATTCATTATCCCCCTTCCGTCCAACTATGTAAAAATAAAGATTAGGCCTACATCTCTGCGTGCCGTTACATAATAAATAAATGAATCAAGCCGAGTGGGCTAACAAAATCGAAGTGATCGACAAATTGCTGCTTTACTTTGAAAAGAATATAGTTTGGCGATGCTCTTCTATCCCAGTTGTTACGGCACCAGGGTGTGATCACCAGCAATTCGTTTTACTATTGAAATATTTTAGGAATACTGGTAATTCGATAGGGGGAAAATCACGTTTTCTGCAATTTTTTCGCTCATAACTGGCGAATGAAAGCTAAAATTAAAAATCCATTCAGACACACTTCAGTCAATCTAACTATAGAAATTTCAATTCTCTGCGTTCCCTAGACTTAACTACAGTATTTTTCAAATGAGAAGCGTTTTCCTTCACCGCCAATCACGTGTACGAGCTAATGTAGTGCCGCTAGCATGAAGGGTCTTCCCTCCGTCTCGCCGTCTCTGATTGGACCGCGTATCTAAGCAAGGAGAAGAACAAATCGCTTGTCATCTGCAAAACACTGTAGGCATCGCACACGACAGACTAATAATTCTTATTATTATACAGATACTGTAATACCATTTCTTTGGGAAGAAGTTTTCGAGTAGGTCTACTGTATGATGGTCTATTTGAAGCGGGGGGTACTTTTCATGAGGATGGAGTGATACAAAGATTGGGGGGTTACTTTTCATGAAACTGGGGTTCAGCCCTGGTTAACATAATGATTAGGATCATATTTTATTTCTTGTGTCTTATTTTAATTTTACGTGCGTTTTAATTTTTTCTTGTTAGTTAACTTCCAATATTTTATTATAAATTTAAGGAAAAATATTGTATCCTACAGGAAACTTATGTACTTAATTAAGGGTAGATGATCTAAGTTTACCGTTAAGATTGAAAATTTTGATGCTGGAAGTAAGATATACAACTAAAGTATTTTTCAAATGAGAAGCCAATTCCTTCACCGCCAATCACGTGTACGAGCTAATAAGGTGCCGCTATCAGTAAGGGTCTTCCCTCCGTCTCGCCGTCTCTGATTGGACCGCGTATCTAAGCAGGAGAAGGAAGAAACGGCTTGTCATCTGCAAAACACTGTAATTGTATATCTTACTAAAAGTACTTAAACCCACTATATAACATCTGTAAGCGACGCAGAATGATTCTAGATCACCCTGTAGAAGGTTTATTGTTATTTATAATTTTAATTTTGTCAAAATAGGTCACATTTTAGTATGGAAGGTGGGGGCAGCAAAGGGATTGAGATTGGATTCAGAGCACTGCTGGGACTACTGAGCAAGCAATTAGTTCGCTGGTCACCTCCTCTTATTTATTTATGTCCTATCAGTAGTAGGTTGATTGAAACGGAACTTTTTGTGAGCACACCCGTCGCTCACAGAAGCTCGGTCACTATCATTTATTTCCATGCTAGAACCTGCACCAACAAACAAAACTCATCTTTCATTCAACTTGACATGCCTGCCGTTTTGACAGAGCAAAATAATTTACATGTGCTATGATGTGCTGTTTACACTGTATATTAATAAATGAAAATACTGAATATATATGAATACAAAACTGAGATTGATATAAAACATGATTTTTAGGAATAATAACCAATCAAGTTTCAGTCTGCTATACTATGCTACATTCGAATCGTGTTAGAATTTTTCCTTTATTATGGGTGCCACTTCTTAAAGACTTTATTTACAAGTAAAATTTAAAGGATTGTTGTCCACCTTATACCCTCAAAAACTTATGTAACCTACACCAACTAATATTTTTGGGATTGCTTCGATTTTTTTTCTTCAAATTACAGTATTTATTTGAACACTTTTCATTTTGTAATTTATTTAAGCTAGATTTGTAAGATTTCCAAGAACTGCCTCTGTCTGCTGCACACTTTTATTTTATAATTTATTTAAGCTAGATTTGTAGATTTCCAAGAACTGCCTCTGTCTGCTGCCACCCTAACCCTCTTCGACCTATCAATCAATGAATAGAAAGACTATTTACTCTTGTCTGCAGTCCAGTACAATGTAGCCAAATACGTAACACAGCGCATTTACTTCACTTGAGAAGTGGTGAATGACAGCGGCAACACTTAGGAAATCCACGCGACTACAAGAGCACCTGTTCTTTTCTGGTATCAGTGTAGGTGCAGATTTTCGGATTAGGGAACAATGCTATTATATTATTTTGCAGACGATGGTTTGGGACGAGGTCTTCTTAAAAAGACACGAACAGTACTCTCATGTTCATAGTTTCTTACTGAGACGAGACTATGAATTTTTATCTAGCGTAAAAGGAAAGTGACGGCTTTCAACCTCCGGAATAGATGTTTGGCATCTTCCTACTCTCAAAAAATCTGATCATCTTATTAAGGAGTGATAGCACTAGAGAGAATTTAAATTTAACTTCTGAAAATGCAAGTTACCCTGTGCGAATTATTGGGTGTAGTGTATACCGCATCTTAATTAATTAGAATTTTCTTAGCCATTTTTTCTTTCGCTTATCCGTTTATCAGAATCATATTATTTAATTTCTAATGCAATGTCAATATGAATATAAAAAACTTATTTAAAATTAACCCTTTCAAAATTTACCCCTTTTAACATAGCCTAAGCATCTATGAAGAAAATCACCTATGGCTGTAGTTGACTAATGGGTACTAATTCATGGGCAAGCCAATCCGATTGTGTATTTCTGATTTTTCCACCAATGTTAACATGAATAGTGGATTGGAGTTTAGTTCCCCTTAATACTAGTGTTTCTACCCGTCTTGAATGACCTGGAGAAGTTATAACTAAGTTATAACTAAGGTGATTTTGCATCTCTTTTATATGAAGGTTAAAAGTATATCTCGAATATATATAAATATGTATCATGATATAATTGATTAAATTAGGGCAATTTGTTTTAGCATTTTTTGCTTTATTTTGCATTTTTCGTCATTTTCAAGAGATAGGTCATTGTTTGGCAACTTTTAGGTCATGTTTTCAGTGAAGGTAGAGAGGAACTTTTCCTTGTACAAATCGTTACTTTCACACAACACAACAGACAACTAATTTTATTTGATAGTCTCAGTCAAATGTTCATAGCTCATTTTAATTCAGGTTTATTCTAAACATCACAGCAGTTTTTCTTAAAGCAATAAAGAATTTTTTCTCTCTTCTTAAATGGAACATATTTTCTAGGGGCATTTTGATGGGCATGCCAGTTCAGAAAAGAATTTCTTTTCTGCTAAGGGTGTCTAAGTAGTATAAATTTACAAAGTAGTAACAAAATAAGTGTTTTTTATAATGTAAAATCATGTATAATGCACTATCATCCATTAAATTGTTTTAACAGTTTATTAGTTTAAAAAAGTAATTACAAGTAATTTATTGGTCTTATTTTATTTTGGGTTATTTTTCACTATTTTAGGTCATAAATGCATATTTTACTTTAATTTTTTAACTATTTTATGGTCATTAAATGTCTTGCTCCAGTTATAACACACTGCTATTGACATACATACTCTAAAACTAAACGAAACTATGTGGCGCTACATCCCAGAAAGGGATTAGGCCTACCACCCGATCGGGAGATATGGTCAGCATGCCGACACCCACGGCCATTAACGGTGGTTTCCGTGACCGGAACAGCTCCTCAATTTAAGTCACGAGGTTGAGTGCACCCTGTTCCCGACCTCCCAACCTCAGAAAAATCCAATTAGGTACCGGGGATCGAACCCGCGCCAACGACGCCACAAGACCACATACTCTTCGCCGCATAAATACCCTAAAGGCTGCTCATAAGCTTATTATATGCTTTATTTTAAAATATGAAGATATTTATCCAAATATTAAAATTATAATTTATGGAACCCAGCTATTCTAATAACATTTTCCAACTTTATCAATACGCTTGGAATTATTACGTAAAGTATACTAAGTCATCTACTTTTCCCTTTATAGCCTGTAAAGTAAGGCCTTTTGGGTTCCAGGAGGTTGAGGTTTTGGACACCCTGTTCATAAAGATCACCAGTCTTGTGTAAATGGCCGTAATTATCTGAGGATTGCTCCTGATCACTGTTCATTTCTCGACTTAGAACTGTCTTCGCCTCAGTGCCTTAGCGCCAATAGAATGATTTAAAAAATCCTAATGACCTCGTCAGGAATCGAACTGGCGGCCTTCAACTTTGTAACGCAACCAACTGCATTATCCCACCGCAATATATTTCCTATGGAGTAATCTACAGTATTAATACGCAAAGAAACGTGTCACAATATAAAAAAGGTAGATTCATGCAACTGACAAAGGTATGTACATTTTAGGCCTACAAGGAAACAGATTTCCTTTAAAAAACGACATGTTTTGGGTAAGATATTGTTTTTATCAAACATGCTGTTTCATGAGTATGTTTCTTAATATTTCCAACAGAGATCAAATGATGCGATGAATCCTAAAGCTCCTTGAAATCTAATATAAGCAGAGAAAATGTTCTTATCTAGTTACCGAAACTCAACCAGCTGCGTGATGCGCGATACCCCACGCGCTGCCCGCCAGAACTAAGTCCAATCCAACGGCTCATCGGCCGCGCAGTTCAAGATATTACCGTAAAGAAAACTATGAATATTTTGCAGCATAAAAGCCCAAAAAACTAATCTGTTTACAGTAACTGTAAATGGTCTCCATTCGCTTTTTCATAGGCCTATTTCTTACGCCTTCTTTATCAACTATATAGGCTATACGCAATAGCTTCTCGGATAGAATCGCTATGATTCTTCCTTTCTGATTTCCAGAGTTCTTCTTTTGCGACCAAGTACACCAGACATTTAGATAGATAGCTAGTTATCACCTTTCATTTTTAATTTCGCTAAACAGAGACTGGGACTGACATGCAGCTCTAATTTCCACTTCCTAGCCTAGTCCAAGTCAGTTGACCAGCTCATGATGCCGAGGAAAATTATATTGTTTTCTAGAACATTTGTGATGTATGGGAATGATCTGATTATATTATAACACAGTAATCAATACCATAAACAGAATGCATATTAATTTATTATTATTACTCACATTAATCAGAGTCCTCCGGCAGTGGCGTAATTTCCCAATATGTATCCTCTGACACCGGTCCAAGTTCCAAACGGATTATGGAATACGAGTCCGCACTTTCCCCTAAATTTATAACTAAAATCAATTTATAGCTCTTTTTCTGCCACAATATACACACGAAATAAACATTACACATCCATTTTCTTCCACAGTTTGATTAATTTCCGTTATCGAGAATTATGCAAAGTTCGCGCCCTCTATTCCTATTCGTCCACTGGGCTAGCCACTGGCCAATCGCAGTTAAGTTTTTTTCAATTCTACGCCATCTGCTGCTATGAGCGCTAACTTTAAGGAAAAGGTAGAAGTTCATAATTCACACTGTGCAGCTAGTTTGAAGGCAATTGTTAATTATTGAACCAGGTAATTGATTTACTTAACCATTAATTACAGTACAGTATGTACAACAGGTTCCCTCAGGATCAGTTAATCTAATCAATTAATTGAAACTTACGCCTGCATGTCAAAGGAAGCGAGGTAAGTTCTTCATGTCATCCTGCCTACTTACGAGAAAGATGGCATGGTAATATGGCGTAGATGAATAAACCTAATAATTCACAAATTAGTTAAGAGATTTGGCCCGGGCGGCTTGGGTCGCTTAAATCCTAAAAGGGAGAAGTAAAACTACGAAAAAGAAAGAAAGAAAGAAAGTTAAGAGATAATAAGTAGGCCTAATTACCTAAATAGGCCTATGAATTGGCCTCTCATTTAGATGCACTAGGTCACCTCCCTATTATACTAAGTTTCTAAGCCAAATTTGAAGATTATCAAATATGTATCGCTTGGGAAAAACAATACAAGTAAAATCTCATGTTCGTCTTACATTGGGGTTAAGCGTAATGGGAGGAACAGCATAGCCACCATTTCCTATCATCAAGAAACACCTGCTGCGAATTCCTGGGTCTGTGTATTAATTCTACTGCGTATAAAGAATTCCTGAAGCTCAGAGATAACATGTCCTACTGACCCAGTAAACAAACTCACCCCACCTCTCCTACCTACAGAGCTGCAGAGCGACAGTATAGCCTAACCTTGCAACTCCTGTGTTTGGTTTTTCAGTTCTTCATAGTGTGGTTGTGTGCCTGTTGTAATGCAGTTGCATCGCTTCTTGGTTTGGAGAACTTTATAAGCTGTTCATATCAGGATTTGGTGAGTTTTAATTACTGTATTTTACTCAAATTGTAGGTGCTGTGCTTCGTACTCTTATGGCCAGCCAAGAGACAAGACAGAGGTTAAATTTTGGTACTTTCGTTACAGTATCGAAGTTAAAATGTTGGTTAGATCTACTACATCTCCTCGTAATGCAAAGAAAATTACAATAGTATTTATTACAGTAAACTTTGTTTTGGGAGAAGTTCGTATACAAAGTGATCCTTCCTCCTTTGCAAGTTACAGTCAAGCAGTAATCGTAGTCTAAATTTCCATCCAGTGTTCGGATGTAGTTTTCTTGTTAACTTGCGTAATTTTTACCACATAAGAAAACAGTTTCTGCTATTAATAACTAGCTTATAATAATTATGAATAATCGTACCTTCAATGGAAATTACTCTATGCAATTACGCGAATGTAGCCCCATGTGACCATTAGTTTACCAGATACAAAACTGCGTTACTTGCGATGTAACGACATAACCATTTCTATGATATTCCTATCCATGAAAATTTCTATAATAATAATAATAATAATGTTTATTAGCCTATGTCCATACAGGTGAGGCATCGTCAATATACATAATAACAGTTCTTATAAGACAAAGTCAGCAGTAAGGAATTCGTGTACAGAGTAAAATGGTCTCCTTATTAGCCATGCATATACATAATTTTTAAAACTGTTTATGGGTAAGCATCGGACGCTTAATGGCAGTTTGTTGGATAAATTAATTCCATTATAAAAACAAGTGTTATAAGAACTATTTAAACGACACTTCGGTAAATTTAAATCTGCCCTATGTCTTGTATTATAATTATGCATTTCTATATCAGTAAAACTCACTAGATTATTCTTGACAAATAAGATACAATAAAATACATATAAGTTAAAAACTGTCATAATATTCATTTCGGTAAAAAGAGGTCTACAGCTTTCTCTCTGACTTTTGTTTGCCATTATCCTCAGGGCTTTTTTTTGGAAAAGTAAAATCGAATTTGTTTCCCTGGAATGACCCCAGAGATATATTCCATAAACAATATGACTTTGTAAAAGAGCAAAATACACAGTCCTTAAAACTTCGAGTGAAATTCAATTCTTAATTCTTCTTAGAACAAAAATACCTCTCGCCATTTTCTTACAAATATTTTCAACATGGGGCTTCCAAGTAAGCTTAGAGTCCAGGTGAAAACCAAGTAATTTAATATTGTCGCAGTTATTAGGTATCGTGCTTGTAAGACCAAAAGAGTATTTCTGAGTCTTTGAATCATTTAGAGCAAACCCATTTCTACCAAACCAGTCCTTTGCAGCTTTGAGGCCATCCATTTCCATATGTTTCATCTGATCTAAGCTTTTATCAGAAGATATAAGAGTGGCATCATCTGCATATAACACGATATCCACTGGTATATTATAAGACAGATCATTTACTGCAATGAGAAAAAGTAATGGTATAGATCCCTGTGGAACTCCACAGTTTATGGATCGAATATCGGATCTTTGGTCGTTTATACTAACAAACTGTTTCCTCTCATATAGAAAGGACTTAATTAAGTTCAACTCAGCGTTATTAACCCCATAGTATTGTAACTTTTTAATTATCAGTTGCTACCGGTTACGTATATAAATTGTAGGGTTGATAAATAAAAACTACGGGGATTCCGAATCCTCAATCTCCATTTCTTTGCCTTTAGTAAATTAGTTTTATAATTTTCTAGCCTGATGCCATGTTTGGGCAAAACCAACCTATAAAATCGGGATGGCATGTGATGTAGAATCTGCAATGTTCAGAGAATTCGTCGAAAGCGACATTATTTTGAACGCAGTGTTATTTCACACTTTATTTAAATGAAATATTCTTCAATTCCCTCTTCATTATAACTTTTAGTTAATCACATATGAGATTTTTTTCACTTTTAACCTAACTTTGATGTTAGTGATATTCACAATTCAATCTTTATGGTTTATGATTCTTGCATAATCCAGGTGTAACCATAATGATCAAATATTCCAACATGTTTTAGCTTCATATGTTATGTGATGTTTGTAGTTATAAATGTGTTTTATTGTATTAATAATATCTCATGCAACATATATTTTAATTCACTCGAATAACGGTGGTATACTTTGTTTGAAATATTCCACACCAAATTTGTTGAATGTAATCGCTGTTATATGTAGTAATATGACAATGAACATGCTCAACTAATTTGCATTTTACAAATTCTGTAAAAAGTAGTACATGTATATTTGCCAGTACATAAATTACTTAATACAAGTTATAAACAAAAGTTTTAATATGTTCACTTTCCAAGTCTTTCATATTCGGGCTTAATACGTCATATGTGGTTTTGAATACTAACTAGTACAGAGGCTGAAAATTATATTAAGTTTTATCACAGTATACATTAGAGACTGAAAAAATTACTTTGCTCTAAAGGGCTTAATGGCTGGGTTAGATTGTCATGAAGCGAGATCAAAAGGCTTCTTTTCCTTTCTATTTTTACAATTATTATTATTAATGTTTTATTATTTTATTATTATTTTATTAATTTATAATTATTATTATTTATAAAACGATTATTCTGCTGGTCTATTATATGGATGTGAGACATGGTCCCTTAATCTTCGGGATGCGATGTAGGCTTTCGACAATGTATTTTTAATTTGTGATGTGGTGCCAATCGTAAACCTTACCTTGGTTCTGAGGAGCCCGTGTGCCACATCGTTCAGAACGACTAGTACGTAGGCTACATACATACACACAGGTTGCCAGATTCAAAAGGCATTAAAATGAATATAGGCCTGTTATATGTTTTGTTATTACGTTTATGGATAGCTGTAAGGATGTTGCTTTATTGTAGAATTACTATAATTGCGTGTGTGTTTCTATTCACTCATTCCCCCGGTTGCCGAAATATTTTATACATTATAGATTCCTATCTTTAGCTATTTTATTTCATACCTTTTAAATGAAAGGACGACGATAGGACCAGTTAATTTTCTACGTTTCATGTAAGTAC
This sequence comes from Ectobius pallidus, assembly GCA_964059195.1. Taxonomy (NCBI): domain Eukaryota; kingdom Metazoa; phylum Arthropoda; class Insecta; order Blattodea; family Ectobiidae; genus Ectobius; species Ectobius pallidus. The sequence goes on along the minus strand of CAXKWD010000004.1, from coordinate 43,828,641 downwards.
AGTCATGGGCGTACGGTGAATTTTTTTTCGGGAGGGGTTCAATGTAAAGTCGTCATGGCTCCATGTCGTTGCACACATTGTGAATTATTACTTTTTTTAACTACTAAACAGTTGTACTGTGATAATTAATACACGTAATAAATTAATATGCAGCTCAGTCTTTGAAACTGTTTTTCTTGAGATTTCTATCCATTTCTCGTTTAAGCTAGAGTCTATAAATAAAAACTTTCTTTTTAAAAATTATAATAATACTGTATGGTGCATAGGGCACGTTTTTAAAGTCATCTGTAAATCCACCGGTAGAAAAGCCCGATTAATGCCGATTACTTCATGATAATTTTGTGATGATTTCGTGATTACTGTTGACATTACAAACAGGTTGATGGATTTCGATGGGCGTATTCGAGTTGTCATTTGACAGAGGGATTCCAAAGGGATTTTTGTTTACTAGTAATGCATCATTGTTATTAAGCTGAAAACTATCAACACCAAGAGCTTTTGAAATTTGAATCTTAAATAAATTACGATAAATCTTAAATAATGCTTTGATATGTAACAACCGAATCACAGTTTTTTTCTTTATTTTTTTTTTTTTTATTTTTTTTTTTTAAACTTCGTTCCATGATTTTTATAATCTTCAAAATATTGCAGATATTTCGCAAGGGGTTTCAACCCCCTGAACCCCCCCTTACCGTACGCCCATGAGTACAGTAGATACCTTGTTCTTCGTTTTGTATCTCAATTCACTAGACGGAGATTTATATTTAACTGAATAGTCCTCCGTGTTCTCGGAACTTATTGTCAGTTCGTATTAGTAGAGCAGTCTGGACTGAGAAGGATCTCCTTTGGGGGAGGTTGACATATCCAGTACAAATTGACACAAAGTCGGATTGAACTCAAACTAAATTGCAATCTATGGTGCTCTGAAATATATAGCCATTAATGAAAATGATAGCTCCTTTCCTTCCCATCCTATCTTCTCCGTCTGGCTCTCTGTCATTCAGAACGTGTCTTCAGCATTCTACTGGTGGCTCAATGGTGTCTGCACTATTGTCCTTTCCTCTACCGAGAGCTATGTTACACTTAAACGTAGTCGTTCCCAATTAAACTGATTGTGAGGAGGTAGGAAGTGGCTGTGACGTCAGCATGGAGATGAGTTAGGAGCAAAGTTTTGCAAGTTTTGGGGAGTACCAGGGTTTAGACGACAACCTCTCTCACTGTGATGGTTTAGATAGACTCCAAGTTTATACAGAGACACATCCACTCTCATCCAGGGTAGAGAGGGAAGGGGAGGTTTCGCTAACATTAATGTCCCCTCTTTCTGTGTGTATGTGAGTATGCATAAGAGAATTTGCAAAGAGGTGGTTTTAGTCTCTTGTATGTGTTCTCGTCTCAACTCCCTAAGCTAATTGGGCAATGTATGCAAATTTTTGCATTTGTTTTCCTTTGCTGCAATCTTCAAGGCCCTTTCCTTATTTCTTTTTCTTCTCTTCTCATACTTTCTCAATTCGCTTCCACTCTTCTCCTACGTAGTATATCCTGCTCTATATTTTTGTCATCTTTACTTTTTCGCATATATTCTACCAGTACAGAGGAAGTATTATGATCATGAAAAAAATTCTTTATGCAGATAACACGGGGGAATTTTTTTTCATAATGCCTAGAAACAAAAATAAACATTTTTGGACTGCCATCTGCCTGTCTGTGCACAACTGTGGCGGAAAACGGTTCATTTCGTTTATTTAATTTTTTGGAGCATGGACTTGGAACTTTGTCGGACCACCCTTCAAGTAGTAGGTTTAAATAGACTACAAGTTGCTGTTTTTCTTGAGCAAATCTGAATTTAAGAAATGAAAAGTACTCAGATATTGTACCACGTGGGTTCATAAAAATATCCCCACTTAAAATATAAATTAAAGCGTGCATAGGTCATTTATTATATCGACTTCAATAAAAACTCTTTTATGATTTATTTTCTTGACCTAGGAAATATAAATCTATAGAATAGTAGAAGCATTCATTTATTCATTTAATATGTGTGATGCTAAAAGAATAATATTATATTAAAGATTCGATAAGATCCCTATATCGTGGAGGTTTTAGATTAATTTTTGAAGGGTAGACCCCGTTTCTCACCACTTGGATACATAGACGTAGGTGGAAGGACAACATTAGGAGAAATTTAAGGGAAGTAGGATTTGCGAAGGATGGTTGGATGGAGTTAGCACAGAATAGGGTTGAATGGGGGCTCAGGTAAGCGCTGAAATGAACATTTGGGTTCTACAAAATAGAAAATATTCCTTTATCTTGCTTGTGAATTGTCTGTTGCCATTGAGTGAGTAAGTAAGTAAGTAAGTAAGTAAGACCCGTTACTCTCAAAATCCAAATCCAAAAACGTATATTTATTAAAGTTTGTGCGACAGATATTGCAACGTTTATTTAATCAAGTTAAATAAAACGTGTAAATAAGTGTATTACTTACCGTAAATAAGTGAGAAATTTTGGAAACGCTTAAACTGTTGCCTTGATTTATATGAATATGATAATTTGTACTTATCATAATCTCTTCTCATTCCTGAACGTAGTAAAGCAGGCGAATTCCCCCTAAAGGCTCCCGTATGTAATTATCCCTAGTGCCACGAATGAATAATAAAACACCGCAAAAATTAATGAGATCGCTATTCATGTGAATGCGAGATACGATGGAATACATATAGGTATATAGATATAGATATATTCCATCGTATATCGCATTAACACACACATATATATATGTATATATACATATGTACACATGTAGTTTAGCGATGGTCACATTGCGTGCGGTTATTGCCAAAACTTTTCACCGTGAATATCCGTTGGTCTTTTTTATAAAACATGTATATGTAGGTGCAACAAAATGAAAGTGTTAAGAATTAAAGTATAAAAGAATGATCGTAGATATCTGTGATTGCTCACTGATTTATGAATTTAGTCGTAGTAATTTGTGCATTATACCTTTGTAAATTTATCGAAATAGTAACCAGAAATATTTGTTAATCTTTGAAGTAAAATAAATATGATACCAGGTGATCAACTATTATATAATTTTGTGATTGCTGCTAGGCCTTTCGGTGCCTTTACACCATCTTCATGGCATCTTTTGCTGGCTTGGAGTTTAAATGAAAACTGCATTTCGTCACATTTATAAAATAAGATAAAATTCATTAAATCGTATAAAAAAACTGTCATTAAACTGTCTTCTGTGGCCTTCTCGCCGCGTGCTTAGGCAGCGATCACAAAATTATATAATAGTTGATCACCTGGTATCATATTTAATTTCATTGATCGAGCTCACCGGTATTAAACATAATTTTAATAATGGAATGATAATTCTATCACACTGGCCGTGTGTAGGCTAAGATGGACAGGTGAAGTCAGACTTCACTTGTCCATAATTTTAATAACCTTTTTCATCTTTGTCAAACTGGTAGCCTGCATTTTCAGGATTACAAGAGCTATTATATCTAAAATTTTTTGCACCCATAATTCTGCTTGTTTCTTTTGGAATGGAAGGCCTTTTTGTAGACATGTCTTTTAATTTAGGAGGGAATGCCAGATATACACGTTGGGAATCGCTGACCCAGGAAAACTCTAGTTCTTGTATCGCGACACAGCTATCTTCAAAGTGGTTGGAAAGTTCTTAGTTTGGGAAACTACGCATAACACTTGATGTTATTAACAGGAGTTAGATATTTACGAAAGCCCCGGTGGCTGAGCTTCTCTGCACCTAGGGATGAGAGCTTTTAGCGATATTAGTTATTACAAACTGTGGATGGATAAGGAGAAGCAAGAGATAGATGCACTACAGGTAGCTGTATTGTGTCGATGTGTTTCAATTCGACTCCCAATGATACTCTTTCATTTTAATACAACCAGTATTTTTCTTTTTCATTCCTTAACTATACAAAACAAGATAAAATAAAATTTCTCTTAACAAATAATCAAAATTCTGCTGCTGCTCTGTATAGGGAGGACATGTTTATACTATATCTTCATATGATAGGCAATAACTTGAGTTTGCGATGAAAATAGCCTAATTAGTCTAAAAATGAGGATTTAAAAAAGTTTACATCGAGTAAAGAAGACGTGTTTTATCTAGATGGATTTTAGCTTCTAGATCTGGCTTATAGGATTAACTGAAAATTATATTTAGTAATAATATACTTTAAAAATTGCCTTAGCACATAATACAATTACGCATTCACTATAAGTAAATTACCTATGGGGCTCATTAAATTATACTTCCTCTTCCCTTACCATAGGTAAATTACCCCGAAATTCAAATTCGAGATTTTAACATAAAACACGTTTTGAGGTTCTCTGAATCCAACATATCATTAAACTGAAATTTTATGTGCACTTATACCTTTATACAATAACACATGTTGTGTGGTAATGACATATCCTAAAATCAGCTAAACTTTTACTGTTTATTACATTTATATGTGTGTAATTATATATTTTTAAAATTACTTTTGTTGTGATACCTTAGCCTAAAACCAGTTAAAATTTATATTTATTTTTAAAATAAATTATAAATAACGACGATGTTGAGTTAGTCTTCTAGAATAAGAATTTGTAGCACTGTAACTTCGTGTTCAGTATGGTTGATACTTCAGTCCATGTGTTATCTATTATATTGCAATCGCATTTGGTAATTTAAAAACCCCTGTTGATACGAAATTTGTCTACAAATTCTAACTCTTAGTTAGGTACGCATCATATACCTATACTAGGAAACAAATTTTCCACAGGCCATTACTGATAAATTATGTTGTTCTGTGCCATATAATATAGACTGCGGTTGGTTTTCTCAGTAGCCTATTCATACCTTCTTCCTTAGTTTTTCAAACATTGCTCTGGTAGACATAGTACATTCCAGTACTCAGGCATCAATTTAATTATTATATTAAATTCGAATAAATGAGATTTGAAGTTTGAAGTTTCTTTTACTAGCGTAAAAAGATTTGTATCATCTGGTTAAATTCTGTTTGACGAAGAAATAGTAACACTAGTTCCACCTGGTGCAGAAAATGTGCGCAAGATAATGTTCACAAAGACCCCGAAGGAAAACCATAAACCTTGTCAATAAAAGCAGAAATCGCTGATCTCGGGGAAGACATTAAAAGTGTAACTTGTATAGCAGGCATGTGCCTGCGTGTAGTTTATTGCGTGATCCAGCTGAAACCTATCTTATTAGAGCACACGCATTCATAGGCATAAACAGAAAGTCCTTGCACAGAGGGCTTTAAAGTATAGGGGTATTTGAAGAAATGAATTAGCCTACTCGGTATGCAAATGAGAAAGTATGAGTTCTATAGATTAGGTGAAATTGTGGGAAATATTAGTAGAGCTATGGAGAAAACGTTTGTTTTCTAACATTGCTCTTCGTTTTCCTTCTTATTATGATAATGATAATATAATAGAAATAAATTAACACCCATCCACTCCAATGATTATTGGTGTAGGCTAATTATTTTCAAGAGGTTTTAAATTTGTAAATTTTATTCTGTGGACTAATTTGCGTTCTTAATGACCAAAACATCACCGATATTCAAGACATCAAATTCTTATTTTATTTTGAGGGTGGTGTAGGGAGTTTTAGGGGTGATATAATTTATGATAAATTGGGTTTATATTTAAATTTTTAGGGTTTCTTTAATTCAACTATCGACAGAGAGAGCGAGACCATGACCATGCACTGCAGATTGTTTGAAATATTCCACTGGCCGTCATTTTTTCTTACTCGTTCATGGAGCGAGAAAAGAACTCCGCAACCTGAGTTATATTATATGATACACGGGGCCTGAGGGGGGACCCCAGCTGTTACCAAAACCTAGAGCCTAGAGGGGAGTTTAGACCAAAGAATAGCAACTTAATAGATTTTTAACGCATACAATGGAGTATAAAGCTTATACTATGTGAAAGTGACGCTTCAATTTTAACGAATTTTGAGAATCACGGAATCAAACCCCGTTGCCCGTCAATTTGACTTTGAATTTTTCATGGTTTCCCCAGTCGTATAGGTAGATGCCGCGTTGGATATTTACGTATTATGAGTCATTGCAATTTATCATAATCATAAAAATTGAAAATCAATTAAAATTATCACGATAGATTACATAACACACCAATAGAAGACAAAATCAGATCGATAGTTACATGCCCTCTGATATAATTTACTCACAGAACGTAATCAATTATAAAAACCTTTCTGTTGAATCATATATAAGACAAAATCTCTCTTGTTATAACAGATGTTTTATCAAAATTCTAGCTAACAGCGGTAACTAGTAGACATCTGTATTTGTATCACGCGTATACATTTCGATTACTTTATTCTACATTACAATATGTAACCTTCAATAGAGTTCTCTCTTTTCAAATTTAGGTTAGATCCTGAAGCATTCGCTCTACAAGTAGGAAACTTCTTTCAGAAAAATAAAATTATACTTCTAAAAGAGAGGCCAAATGGCCAAACCCCTTTTCATGCACTTGTGTATTGAAGAGGTTACCTTGTTAAAATCTTACGACCTATTGGACATGCTTCAAAGGAAAGTTCTCCTCTTTTTATAGTCCGCGTTCCACATAAAAATAATCGTTTGCTATGTTTTCATGCTTCTTTTTTTAGGGAAAATCTAACGAGAATAAAAAAAAAAAAGCGTACATACCCGAGTGAAACACACTTCAGAAAGCTAGGTGCCACTTCAACGTTTGTGCTTCAAGGACAGGATTTCAATTTAAAGAAGAACACTTTTGGAGTCAAAGTTTCCTAACCCCCTTCTCGTTTCCTTCCCTACATGAAACCTTGATGTAGCTTGGATATTTTTTGCCAAGCCTATTTATTCTTAAAAGGAAGAAGGGGAGGTCCCTTTATGTGAGGTAATTATCCTTTGATTGAGCGCTGAGTTTCTCATGATGGGACGGTTTGTGCCATTTCTACAAAGGAAAGCGACTTGTGTGATTCAAGAGGCTGTTTCATGCTTCCGTTGTTACGTATAAAAATGAATGATTGAGTAAAATGTTTTGACTTTCTCGTACTATTTCTTCTCTTCATTTATATTTCTTTTCCGACAATATGTAATAGCATTAAAGTAATTATAAATACTGTCAAATGACTACAATGAAAACTTTCTCTCTAATTATGTGTTCTCAAGTAAATTCGTTCTTCAAAAGCCAATTATTTCCCTTAAAAAAGCAGACTGTCTATATGACAAATAGTAGGGGTTGTTCTTAATTAACTTGGAAAATTTCAACTAGCCTATTTCTCATGTTTAATAAAAACTTGACGTTGATGCTCATATTTCAATAAGAGTTTTCCTTCTTGACATGAAAAAATATCGGTTTACTTCTGGATCTTTATTGCCTCATAATTTTAAAGATTATGAATGCACTGATAATTAAATATTTTAGAAGTAGTAGTTACAATATTAATAAGTCTACTTAATAAAAAATATAAAGTTACTAACATACGAAAATTACATTTCTTATTTATTCTTTAAAGAAGGAAGTGATAAAAATTAATTGGTGAAATTTAACTTTAAACTGAAGAGAAGAAGCTTTCAACTTTTAATGTTTGGCTTGAGCAAACACGATTTTTTAAAGTTGAAATTCTCAATCATTTACTGTCTGTCTGCTTTCACTCCTTCTTAACATTAATTCGCTTGACAGCTTTTAAAGTCACTGGAGCTGATGCCTTCAATCAAAGTTATAGAGAAAAATTACTTCTACAGAATAACCTAGGAAACGGTGAAATACATTGACGTACTTCTAAAACGCTATTAAGTGAAGTGTGAATATATACCTACAAAGCAGTCTTATCAGTTTTTTTCGAGTTTATGTAATTTCCTTTCTTTAAAACGTCATGCCTTCCATGGAAAGTCAACAAGGACAATTCTATTCATTATATAATATCTAAATTCACACGCTACAGTTGAAAAAATATTATAAATGGCAAGATCTTTACAATGTAAGTTAAGTTAATCTTAAATTGATATTACGGGTATAGGATACTATAGTTTCCCTGATATGTGTCTGTCAGAATTAAGCACAAATGAAGTTCAACGCTCCAGGCCGGTTTCGAGCTCGCGACCTTGGACACAGAAAGCTTATCATTATTTAAACTTTCATAGTGATTGGAACGATTTCTCATCTTAATAATTCAGGGATCTTTCTGTCAATGAACACACTATTTAATTTTTTGGTGCAATTAAGAGTAATTTTACACAAGTAAATGTAAAACACAAACAATGAAAAATGTAAGGGATTTCAGATGGAATTATTGCTACATCATTTTTTGTTTTATCTGTCTTTATGCTGTCTTTTCTTCATTTTTCTTTATTTATTTTCTTCGTCCTTTCTCTGTTTGTTTCTTTGTTATTTCTGAAAGTAAACAAACACTGATAAAAGGCTGCATGCATTTGACTTGGTGAATATTGAGGTAATTTAATATGGCTAAGCTCTTAATAATTATAATTGCATATTAAAGTTGAAGTTAATTGAAATATAAAAATAATATTTATAGTAGAAAATAATTACAGTACTTTTTTAAAAATAAATGTTTAATTAAAGTTGTTGGATTTAAGAATTGGTTCTTATTGATGTTTTAATTTTGTATAAATAATTGTTGTTCTAAGAATCGGACGTCTAGCAATATGAATCCTAATTAGTTTTCCCTTTTAAATTTATCTTCTTCGTAGTGTACACAATGTACACAATGATACGTGACAATAATCTAGTTCACTCTCCTTCATAACTTCCTCTTTAATGTCCTGTGGGAATTTTGGTTCGGGTTACTGAAGTTCTACTCTAATTGTGAAGGGTACTTGCATTTAAGCACCCAATTACCCTGGGATTAGGAACAAATACAACCTTAACTAGCGTGTTTACTCATCTTTGTAGTATTCATTACTGTTGACAGAACCTTCATTTTCACCTGACAATTACCCAAACGTGCTGATTCCTTCATTACCATTCACGGAGGTGTTGGCGTTTGATTGGGTAGGATTCTGATCAAATTTGCCAACAGTGGAGCGGGAGGTAATGTGACAATATTCCCCAGTCAAAGCTTCCCCCTTAACCCCTTTCCATCGGATGGTTACAAACGAGAGGATGTTCATCTAGTTCGCTTGATTAGGTATGTTAAACCAGCCACAATAGTGTTCCGAAGCCTTCTGTGAATGGAAGAAATCACTGGCTAACTTTAATCAGAGAACACCTGCTGAACTATAAACCGATCAAGGCTTCCTGCGTTGATTGTATAGACTGTTATTAATTTTCCTGGAAATAGTATAAACTCATCTGTTGTTTCAACTGAGAGTACAGTCTAGCATTAAGGGAGCTTGATGCCAGTAACATATTGTGTTTAATTCGAACAACACAGTAGATGAAATAATGATGACGCTCTATACAGTATGGGGGAAACACATTCTAATGCAAGCGAAATATTGCAATATTTATATTGACTAATTTCATTCATACGCCCCGTGTTTGATATTGACCAATAACGTTTAGTAATTCCTCGGATATAGACCAATCACGGCCGTTTATCTTACAATATTCTTGTAGGAATCGCGAGGATGGAATTTTATCGGGTAAAATCGTCTGATCGTTACTGGACACGAAAGAATAAGTGTGCAGTGATTAATACGTCACATGTTGCCATTAAACAGCACGAAAAAATTATTTTATACGACATAACTCGTTAGGAAATTGAAATAATATAAATGTACATAGATTAAAAACACAATTTCAATTAGGTGGAAGCCAGTTCGTGTGCTTTTATTCTGTTCTGCTCTTAGCTTACATGAATGAAGTTAATTATGTCTTATATGCACAATTAGTAGTACTGGTCACAACACGGACATGGAAACTCGAATCGTAGCACTGGTCCCTACAAGGACATGGTAACTCGAATCGATTCATGAATGGTTGATTCATAGTAGGCTATCCCGTGATCTTGGAGCTGTTAGTTTTGTTTTTATACAACAAAGCACGAAAGTAATTACTATTTGTACAATCCATTACATTTTTATTCATGGAATAGTCTCAATAAATCCAAATCGTCAACTCTCGTGGGATTACCTATGAAAATACATTGTGATTGTTTTCTAGGATTAGAGACTGAACACTGACGTTAAAGGTGTTGTTTATTAAAGAAGCGCATGTTGTAAGAACGATACATAACAAAATGGACAACAATGATATTTCTAGGATTGCTGTCATGTATCAGATACCTTGACATCTTGGTACCATTTTTGACGAGTTGACTTTTGTATTTGAATATAACCTTAATACGCATTTATGACATTACATTCATTGATGGTAGTTGTATGGTCATTGTCATTGTAAATATTATGAGAGTTCAAGATCGATTCGATGACAGCTTCAAATCATGGATGAAACTGATTTTTATCATAAATTTTGTTATAAATCTATAGTGAGCCGATGTTTGAGTCTTCATTAAAAGTTACTCTGAATGAATGACCGTCCTGCATATTGTGGACTGTGAAAAGTGCGGTAGGACTGTAAATGTTGTAGAAAGTAAGTAAATAACATAAATTAAAACATAATTTACATTTAAAACCATCAGCTCAACAACCTTTATTATATCTTGCCTAGGCCTTTCAACACTTTTGTTTCATCCCCAGCGTGTCTTGTGTGATGGTGTAGATGCTTTAACGATTAAAAATTAAAATGACATTTTCTTGTAGTGTTCTCATACAGATAAAATAATTAAAGTCTTCAAAAGGTTTGATTAAAATCTAGCACCGAAACATTTTTCAACTTCCTTCTAAATTTTCAAAAGGTTTTTATTAAATTCTAGCATCGAAACAGTTTTCAACTTCCTTCTAAATCTTCAAAAGTTTTTTAATAGACACATTTTTCAACGTTCTTCTTTTCATTTTTCTTCTTCCTCCATCTCCTCCTCCTCCTCCTCTTCCTCCTCCTCCTCCTCCTCCTCCTCCTCCTCTTCTTCTTCTTCTTCTTCTTCTTCTTCTTGAGTTTCCCCCGCTGATTCATTCTCACACATTAGATGATCACTCCGGTTGTCAGTTAACATACCTCCATCTTCATCTCCAGAATCTTCAAGGACATCAAAGGAAGTTAACACTGGTCTATCTTATCCTAGTTCAGATAATTATGCAGATTATTGGTCATATTTTGTATAAAGAAGTCTAGAGTCTCCTTTATAGTCAATAGTTCACCGAAATAGCATAGATCTTATCTGACTTCGAAATAATCTGGTATTGTCATAATGTGCAAAATAAACATTTCTTCTTCTATACTTTTTTATTTTACTACTCTAAGATTAGGGTCACAGGACTATATCCTTTCTTTTTGTGTATAAGAATTCTCCATGTTTATTATAATGCCGTCAGTTGTAGGCCTACTTCTGATTCAGTGCACGTCTGACTGATGTGAATAAATAAACGTCTATTTTTTAGATGGGTCTGTGTGTTTCTGTGACAATTTTTACTTTGCATGGGATGGGAGTTACGTCCGTGAACACCTTTAGGTATGTAAATAATAGATTATAGCTTAGTATTGTTTGAAACCCGGTATTTCTTGGGTAATAATATACGTATATGTTGTGAGCACTTAGGTCGATACCGACCGTGCACTATTTAATATTAAAACATGGTTTATATGTAAGAAATTTAATGATAAATAAAGTATACACACTACTGAATAATAAACTGGTATATTAATGTTTCATTAATTAAATACTCTTCCTAAAGTATATCCGTATCAAGAACAAATGCTATGTAATCACAAGAATTATTTTTAATTGGCCATGTTGAATAGTATTCAGTGTACGTGCAACAGGATATCGAGTGTAATGCAAGTGGAGTTGATATCGAAACTGTTGTGTGAACAAAACGAGTAATGTTACTGGCATCGAGTGCTCTTAATGCTGCTCCACAGGAATACGAGAGTATAAACGATTCTGGGAAAATTAATTATAGTGAACATACGGGTGCTAGGTGAGCCAAACACCTGATAACTGATACATGGTTATTGTAGTCAAGTCGCTCCACAAATTCATCCGTCATTCGATGTTTCGATGATACAAAAACTATTCACATACATTGTTTACGTGTGTTCGTAAATCTCCAGCTCCTGTACATACATTTCCACTATTACTGAGCCCATCATCACTCACTTATTCAGGATTAACGTTTCTTTTGAAGTGCACTGTAATAAACAAAGATATCTCATTAGTATCGACTTATTCTGTGCTTATTTTGTTAAGTTAGTCTAGTTTTAATTACTGATAATTTCATTATTAACAATGCATAGGCGTTTATAAAAGTTCACTTTCTTTATTCTATGGATTTAACTTTAATTTTTAATGAAGATTTTTTGTGATTTTTATTTGGTATTCAGTGAAATGTTTCACTATTTGCATATGACAACAAAAATTAACGTAGTCTTGATGTAAAACAAAAGAGTGAATTACAACATTTTAAACATACTGCTTTAATTATATTCTAAACCCCTAAGACATGGTATTACTGTATATTTAGAAACCAAAACTAAAGTTCGCCATTTCACTACCACTGCCGTATAAATTCATCACCTAAAAATTGCATAAAACGAGAAGTTTAAAATGAGTAATGTTTTATTGGAAAAGGGAAGAATTTTATCTTGGTTTTCTGGCTGTCATTTACATAAACCAAATACCATATAGGTATTTTCCCCAAAGATTTTAAAATTAAAGCTCACTGATGGTCTCACTTGATGATTAATACATTTCTGCTCTGAAAGGGTTTAATTGCCATATTTTATTTGCTGATGTGAAAAACATATTGAATTCATAGCAAGACTAACTTTTTCAAACATAAGTTCATAATGTACCTTATGGGGTTCAGTAGTTTGTTTTTAATGGAAAAACAAATTGGAAGATAATTGAAATGTCACGTATTGTAATTAATTTCGTTTAACAAGACTTCCCCCAAGGCTGGCAGTATGGGAACCAATAGAACATCCTAAAATATTTTACAAAGAATATTCGAATTTATAAATAAACTGGAAACATAAACACACACACAGATATATATGTTTCACTATGGATATGACAACACACACACACACATATAATATTCAGGGAATATAACACTTACGTTAACCAACAGATGAACATAAATTCAGGTGGTGTATAGGTGATTCCGAAGAATAGATATTGAAACTCATATTGCGGAGATGGTCATTCCTTGAAGACAAAATAATTTACAAGAAATTAATCTATGGGCCTAATCATTTTGTTAACTGTGTTCTGTGTAATCTGGCATGGGGTTTGTCTGTTGTGTGCGAAATTGGGTCTGGCTCATTTAAAGATTGCTTTACAATTTGCTGTTATGCTAAAACTGACAATTATTTAATTTCTTTTGTTATAAGTAATGATTTTGACTTTACAGATAACCTTTTTTTCAGAAACATTGGACCAACTTATCTTGCACGCGATATTATAAAATCGAAATTTATTAATGAAAATTAATATTTTCCTTACGTCCATTAAACGATTGATATGACCATTAGGGCCTGTAGAACTGGCGAATCATATAAATAACATACGGCAGTAATAAAGAAAAAAAATTCTGTGAAAATCAGGAGTTTTCTTGTTCACCTTAAACGGCTATATCTGCTATGATATATTTCCTTAGAATTCAAGAAAACTAGAAATTTGGAGGGACGAATCTTTTTATAGAGTTTTTATAAGAATATGAAAAAATGAAGAGACGATCCCGGGCAATCGGCCTCGGCCTACATACTCCGCTTTAGCTAAATGCCGCCGAATGCGGTTGGTATCCTGTTCACATGATTTCCTAATCTGTCAGGAATTCAATAAAGGTAATTTTAAAACTAATAGGACGTGTATTGACTCGTAGTAAGCGAGATGGGAGGGAAGTATGATATGAGGCAGGAGTAAGACTTAAATTTCACCTCTTGTCAGCTGAAGCAGCAGCAGTGCCTTAATTAACGATTTTTTTTCAAATCTTGATATTTGACAAAAAAGGGGAGTTTTTACTGAACTGTATGAAAGTTAATATTTTAAAACAAACATACCATTCAACAGGAAGAGTATTGTGCTAAGTGGACTGACAAGTGTACTTGTATTATGGATGTTAATTTTTTAATTCAGACAGCATCAAAAATATTTCCTGAGATAATCTAGTTGAAGAAATTAAACTTTCAAGCATGATCTCATGTTCAAATTAAGTAGAAACGTGCGCATTTAGATTACATATATGTAAACAGTGTAGAATTATCACAATATTTTCAGTGGAAAAAAGTAATTTGTTATTGAAAGTAATTAGTACATTGTGCAATGAGCCCTATAATGACATTTATTAAGACACGAGTAAGTTATGAAACGATCGTAATTTTTATAGGAGTGTCTTAATTACCATTGGAACTTGCATACGTTGCACTATATAATCAAATGTCTAAAGTTTTCAGTTTTTAGAATACCTAGTAATTCGTCAAACAAACGACTCGCCTGATATAGGTGATCAATTGTTAGTAAGTTCTCGTCTTTTGTGATAAATGGCAGGTGACAGTGTGCAGGAAACTCAAAGATTTTTTGGCATTTTAGTCTCAAATCAACAAAATTGAAGTTACCACGATCAGACTTTATTTTATTTTAGATACAGGTTGTCTATTGTGCAGTTCTAATTTTTTTCAAGGGCTGAAGTTTATAGCGTGTACGATGTTAATAGATATTGGACTAAAGTGTTATAATGAAATCCTGCGTCATAATGGAATCATTAAGATACTGTTACATCTCACATAATAAGATTATTATAGCATGTAACATTTTACTGCTGCTTCGTTCATTCAGTAGACTCCGTACTATTTTAATTTTGTTTCCTTCTTTACTCAGGAGTTGAAATATCGTACTTTTAATTTTTGCAGTATTAATACGTTTAAACTAGTTTAGCGTGTGCAGAAAAGTAATACGAATGTAATAATATTATTCTATTTTACTTTCTTGTACTGGAATATAAAATATATTATAATAATGATCATGTCCATAGTAAAATAGAAGTTTGCAGCTCGAGAGATTTTTTACTCAAAATAGAAACTTAAAGCTACGCGTCTGATTTCGGGTGCCCTACACTTCCTTGGTGACAAAATTAAATTTTTATTTTAATGTTAAAAGTGTATAGTCACTGTAATTAAATAAATACATATTGCAAGAAAAGTCTTCATTTTCTCATCATTTTTACTTCAAATGAAATTTATCGTGTAACTTACAAGATTTTAACATAGGTTAAAGCAATTTTGCATAAGGTTCGCGTTCTTAATAGTATTTCAAACGTTGTTAATAGAAACGAAAGCTTATAAACCACTAAGCAATTACCAGAAGATGGCAGCACGGATTTGGAAGGAGAGCAAGGATAGGATGGAAAAGCGACCTCAGGGAAATTTGAAACGAGCTGCATAAATCACAGGACAGTGAGCAACCCAGCTTTCAGTTACCACAACTCACAACGCTAGTGTTACTGTGCGAACAAGCATTTTCGTGATCCCAACCAAGAAAATGTCCTTTTTTTTCACTATAATTACAAATTACCATAACCTACAAGCTTATAAATAAAAATGAATCTTGATTCCGTTCCTTAAGAATTCAATGCAAAGCTGTTTTGGTTGTTCAAATATCTGACCACTGTACTTTTAATTAATATCAAATTTTATCAGTATACTAAACTAGTCATAGTCTAGTAACCGTGCAATCCACCTCTGATTAGTGGAAGAGAAGGCCTTAACTACACCAGAGGAAAATATAAAGAAATAAACAAAACAAAAATAATTAATATAAATTAACGGAAGACGCAAACACAATACGATATAAATATAAGGTCCACTATACATTCTCAGTGTAAACGCTAGCGACGCAAGAATAGAATTTCGAAGAAATAATAATAATACTAATAATAATAATAATAATGATAATAATAATAATAATGGAAGGGAAATTTAACATTTCGAGGAGATAGCAGCGATAGATGGTGAGATTGAACTTTCCTAGTAGAGAAATACTCTCGTTGACATAACATTAATACAATACTTGAATGAATGAAGTACTTTTATTGGTACATCAAAAATAAAATAACTTTATACATTATTCGTTGCACGATCCCTTAGGCTGTCCGTGCTATAGCTGTGCACAAGCCAAAGCATAAACATACAATTAAAACTAACAAACACACAAACAAAACTTTCAAAGACACCAACAGAACCAACCGATACATCATCAAAACACTCAACCACACAAAGAAAATTATCCCTCAATTTATAAAGCTGATCGATCATATTCTCAAATTCTACTTCCCAGCGAACAAACAAGACTAATGAAAAATAGGAAAGTTTAAACAAATGTAAACAAATTTGTTGTTCGTATTGTTCAAGTCCAATTAAATCCACATTAACGCAGTAATAATGATTTGTGGCAATTTTGTAAAAAGAAAATTGAACTCCATTTCAATTAAAATCATTTCCAAATATTCTGCTATCAAATTCTGCCTATGAATATTAAAGGCAAACTAAACGAGCTAATCCCATGTTGATATCGCCCTTAATATCCCGGGTATTAAGGGCGATTTCAACGAGTTTATCCCATGCAGAGATAACCTTTTTTTCCCGCTGGGTATTAAATGTTGTATGTACTATCCTACTGTTCTTTTATTTTGTGACAAAGCCAGAAAAGCCTAGAAGCTGATAAAGAAGGACTCGGGCCGAAAGAACTAGAATTAGATAAATCTAGAAAGGGACGGCCCTCTTATTGCTGATTGGAGCCGCGCGCCGGCGGGTGCGGCCTACTCCCTGGCACGGCGGCGCGGTAAGTGACGGTGCGCGCTCGTGGGAGGGGCCAGAGGTGGAGCCACGCGCTAGGGCTGTGTCTTCGCCCCGCGCGGACATTCTAGACAATGCGCGGGCGGAGAGCTTTCGAGAGACCGGGTCTGGAATATTCGTCGGCCCTATATATAGGGCCGCGAGCGAGCGGCGAGTCAGTGATGGAGCGGCAATCAGGGTGAAGAGTTCAGTCAGTCAACGAATGAGAGTAACAGCGACAGTCAAGGAGAGAAAGTGAGAGACGGCAACGAGGAGTGATGAGTCAGTGAATCGGAGTTCGGTTCGGTTCAGTACAGTGAAGAGTCAGTACATCAGAGGAGAGGCAGTCCGTGAAGAGCCGGAGGGTCAACGAGGGAACAGTCAGAGAGGCAGTCCGTGAGTAGCGGCGAGCGTCAGCGTCAGAGGGTGAGCTGGACGGAGAGGACTGATCCGCGCGGCCTCGAGTGAGTGTGTCTTGGGAAGCTGAGGAGCCAGTGACCGGAGGGACCCGAGAGCGGAATAGCTAGTCAACGGGGAACTAGTGACCGGAGGGAAGGGTGAACGGAAGAGCTGGTGAGCTGATCTGGGCTGAGGCAGTGCCGTCCCGGGGAACTCTGCGCGACGGGTGGATCGCACAGCGGCAGCGAGGACTGTGGAGTTGATCGGCGCGACGTGGGATGATCTGGATTGGACTGGAACAGTGCTGTAATTAGGACTGAGCACAGTGAGAGTGAGCTCTGAACAGGACAGTGAACTGGCGAATAGTCTGGAGTTTTCTGGCTGTATTGTCAATTGTTGTAGGAAATAAAGAAACCTCCATCCTTCAATTATAAACTCGGTGTTCTCATTTTGAACCCCGACGAGCCCTTGTTACACTGGTGTCAGAAGTGGGATATAATTGAAGGAAGGCAAGATGGAGGAACGCAAGATGGAGGACATGTTCAAATCATTTCTTCAGCAGATGACAGAGAAAATGGACCAGCTGAACGAGAAAATGGACCAGCGGAGCACCGAGTTAAGGCAGCAGAACGACCGACTGAACGAAAAAATGGACCGGCAGAACTCCGAAGTGAAAGAAATAAGAGGAATTATAAGGGAAATGAAGAACCTGCACTTAGGCCCGAAGGAAGAACTCGAGCAGGAACTGAAACCGGCCAAGGAAAGATTAAATAAACCGGACAGCGAACTGATGGCCGTGAAGAATGAACTAGAGAGACAGGCCGAGGTGGAAGATAAGAAAGAGCAGGAGGAGGACAGGGCCATCACCGTACCACCAGCTACCGAAGGGGAAGGTCACGCCCTGAGTGAACAACAGCGGGACGACGTAGACGTAGCACAGACACCGCGGGACGGCGTTGACGTAGGACCTGAACCGCGGGACGACGTGGACACCGGAGAGACGCTGCGTGACGACGTGGACGAAAGACAGACACCGCGGGACGACGTGGATATAGGAGAGACATCGCGGGACGACGTGGACGTAGGACGGGCACCGCGGGACGATGTGGACGCCGGAGAGACACCATGTGACGGCGTGGACGAGGGGCAGAGACCGCGGGACGTCATGTCGGGTACGGGACCGACGTGGGAAGAGGTAGCCAGTCGCAGCGCTATCTACAAGGGCTGTGGGGCCCAGCGGGACGCCCTAGTGGTCAGGGACGGGGTCCTGAAAGGAAGCTGGGAGTCTGCGGATGAGAAGGCGACTGCGGAACACCTAGTCCTTCCAAGAGCCGGAGTCAAGGAGGTCCTGGAGGAAGTCCACGCAGGAGCAACAGGTGACCACTCGGGAGCGAACCGGATCCTCGACAAACTGCGGAGAATGTTCTACTGGTTGCACCAATGGAGTGACGCCGAGAGGCGGCGTGAACAACGCGACACCTGTGCTGCCAGCAGAGGGCCTAGAACTTGCAGCCGTGGGGCCATGAGGCAATACAACGTGGCAGGCCCATGTTCCATTACTGATGACGGAAATCGGCACCTGTTGTTGGCCATGCATTAGTTCACCAAGTGGCCTGAAGTCTACCGCATCGAACGACAGCCAAGAGTGAAGATGCTGGTAGTACACCTGGACCGTCTGGCGGCATATCATGGGGCACTTCGGGACGAAGGCCCTTAAGGAGGGGGCAATGTGACAAAGCCAGAAAAGCCTAGAAGCTGATAAAGAAGGACTCGGGCCGAAAGAACTAGAATTAGATAAATCTAGAAAGGGACGGCCCTCTTATTGCTGATTGGAGCCGCGCGCCGGCGGGTGCGGCCTACTCCCTGGCACGGCGGCGCGGTAAGTGACGGTGCGCGCTCGTGGGAGGGGCCAGAGGTGGAGCCACGCGCTAGGGCTGTGTCTTCGCCCCGCGCGGACATTCTAGACAATGCGCGGGCGGAGAGCTTTCGAGAGACCGGGTCTGGAATATTCGTCGGCCCTATATATAGGGCCGCGAGCGAGCGGCGAGTCAGTGATGGAGCGGCAATCAGGGTGAAGAGTTCAGTCAGTCAACGAATGAGAGTAACAGCGACAGTCAAGGAGAGAAAGTGAGAGACGGCAACGAGGAGTGATGAGTCAGTGAATCGGAGTTCGGTTCGGTTCAGTACAGTGAAGAGTCAGTACATCAGAGGAGAGGCAGTCCGTGAAGAGCCGGAGGGTCAACGAGGGAACAGTCAGAGAGGCAGTCCGTGAGTAGCGGCGAGCGTCAGCGTCAGAGGGTGAGCTGGACGGAGAGGACTGATCCGCGCGGCCTCGAGTGAGTGTGTCTTGGGAAGCTGAGGAGCCAGTGACCGGAGGGACCCGAGAGCGGAATAGCTAGTCAACGGGGAACTAGTGACCGGAGGGAAGGGTGAACGGAAGAGCTGGTGAGCTGATCTGGGCTGAGGCAGTGCCGTCCCGGGGAACTCTGCGCGACGGGTGGATCGCACAGCGGCAGCGAGGACTGTGGAGTTGATCGGCGCGACGTGGGATGATCTGGATTGGACTGGAACAGTGCTGTAATTAGGACTGAGCACAGTGAGAGTGAGCTCTGAACAGGACAGTGAACTGGCGAATAGTCTGGAGTTTTCTGGCTGTATTGTCAATTGTTGTAGGAAATAAAGAAACCTCCATCCTTCAATTATAAACTCGGTGTTCTCATTTTGAACCCCGACGAGCCCTTGTTACAATTTCTATAAGGCAATGTTGAAGCTAGAGCTTTTGACGCATAGTTCTGATACGCGTGACAAAAGTCATTTTTACCGGAAGTGCTATCTGACAGTGCGCAGTTACCTATCTGTAGAACATTTCAACCTAATTATCTCATTAACCGTAAACATAATCACAAAACTCAAAATAAACTTTATATTTATTTGAAATGTTATGTACTGCCCTCTTCAGTTATTCTGCTTAAACCCTATAACATCCAAGTTTTAATTGCATTGTTGTCTGACATATTAATTTTAATTTTTTATTTTTCATTTGGGAAGCATATGCTAATAAACAGTAAATAGGTATGTGAATATGAAGTTGAGAAAACGGAAATCATTATTAGGGCAAGACATTTGATCATTTTCTTTTTTTATATGACTATTGAAATATAGCTTGAATATATACAAATGTGCAGTCTATGTTTAATTAATTAATTAAATAAGGGGAATTTGTTATGGCTGCCGTTTTCAAGAAATAGGTATTTTTTTGGTATTTCAAATTAATTTTTGGCATTTTTTTAAATAGTTTTCTATGAAGCGTTACGTAAATGACTGGGAAATAAATCCATGAGATATTGCTTGTTTTTCAGTATGCATTAATTGTTTCAGTGGAGTTAGAGCGAGTCATTTCCATATACTATACAAAACATTACTTTCAGACAATAGAAAATCATTTTCATTCGAGAATCGCCGCCAAGTCGTCAGCGTTCAATTTAACTCATGTTTACTGTATTCCATTTAAATGACACATATCCGCGTATCCAACTTGCATTTACTTGCTTCGTTAGTAACAGAATGAGTATGTTATATTGTAAGTTAAATTTAATGCAATGCCATCCGTTAAATTACTGTCTGAAATCAACACGTTCTTCTAAAAACCTAATTATAAGTAATACAGGATTTTTTTTAAATGTACGTAGCCTATTTATACATATTTTAAAATCATAAATGCATTTGTATTTTTTTGGTCATTAAATGCCTTACCCTTTTTATTATTAATCTTTGTACTAAAATAACCTACTTAGGTTTAATTCTAGATTAATATTTGAAAATGTAATTCACCAGTTGTTGGGATATTGTATCGCTTTAAGGATATACTATCACTTGACTATGCAAAGAGCTTACACTATTCATTAATACATTACATCTATCATACGTGGTTCCTATTTGGGCATTTTGCAAAAAAAAAAGCCTTAAATCCATTTAACTAATTAAAAATAGTGCAATTTGTAATTTGTTTGGTTATTCGTTATACACTCCAAGTAAAGATCTTTATATACATACGGATGTAATGCCTATACAATTCTGATAAAATATCACTCGCTTTTATATATCT
Organism: Ectobius pallidus; assembly: GCA_964059195.1. Lineage (NCBI taxonomy): Eukaryota > Metazoa > Arthropoda > Insecta > Blattodea > Ectobiidae > Ectobius > Ectobius pallidus. The sequence continues at coordinate 43,807,256 of CAXKWD010000004.1, read as the reverse complement.
TTAAAATTTTACACAATCTGAATTTTGATAATCTGAAATTAGTGTTTAATCATGCTTATCATGGCAATTTTACAAGGAAACATGAATAACATATATACAGTCAAAAAATTAAGTTTACAGGAAACTGAAAAAGAGTTAAATATAATTTAATAATAGTTTAAATGAATTGCCTCTCGAAATTTAATAGTTAATAACTTTTAAATTATTTAAAAACAATATTTATATATATCGCTTGCTCTGAAAGAAATATAAATTTATGCATTTTAATGGCCTCTTTAGATATGTGGAAATTTATTTGTGCTGTTTTCTTGAATTATATTTAATTTCTTTATCACCAGTCTGTATATATCTGTGAAAGTGACCAAAATGTATTTGTATGGCCTTGGCTCATAAAGCCCTTTTAATAAATAAATAAAAAATAAAATAGTTTTTAGTTGGGACATAAGGCAACTAACATTCTGATATAAATCGTATGATTGCTAGGCCTAATAATTATAATTGTTACATATTCACCGATAAGCTGTCCCTTTACTGGGTGATTTGTAACGCTAATACGGACAAAGAGAATTGTAATTCTGATCCAACCTGTAATATGTTCGATAATCAGCGCTTTCAAAGGAACAAAACATGGACTTGTTCGATGCTTTAATGAATGGTTGTGATCCCTCTATAGTTATGTGAGGATTCTTGCTTTTGTTTTATAAACATTTGAAGTGTAATAATATAAACAAGGCCCATTGTGAATGTATTTTATTGAAACTCATAATGTCGATAGCATTGAAACCACATCTGAAACAAAGCCATGGTTCAGTGGTTATTTGCGCTGTAGCGTTCATTTCAAAAGAAAAGCACAACTAATTTATTTGGGTAGCAATAACAATTATTATTTGCCGCGGAAACCAGAAAACCGATAAATTAATGAACATTATAATAAATTAATTCATTACCGTGAGATGTCATTGGCAAATATTAAATTCTATTCCCATGATAGAAGGGATTTTGTGCATACTGGTATTCTCATAGGGGAATAAGAGGGGCCCACAAGGGGGTGGGATTCGTATTCCATTTCCAATGCAACCATTACAAATAGTTTTAAATTAACCTTCTGACCCCATTCTCGGTGCCATTAAGAAGATTAACTGAGGACATTGAAGCAGAAGTAGCATACTGGTCCCAACATTGCTTGGACCGGAAAGCAGTTAAATGCAGTTTTATTTATAGAGTCTGGTGGTTCAATAAAAACATATTATAGCAAGATTAAACTTCAGAAAAGAGGGCAGTTAAGGCTGAAGTAATCGAGTAAATGGTTGCATAACAATTTCGTGAGAAGCTGTTTCAACCGTGCCGTTCCAATATGACTTAGCGTTGCCAACACATGAATGACAACCAACCTAGTCTACTGTTAGGTTCTTGGCATTGTACATGTGATGACCCAAATACACCAAATACGACTACTTTATGTTTCTATGTTTCCTATTTTATTAACCCTTAACCATGGACGTGATATTCTGTTACATTAAGGTATGCATATACATTTCAGACTGAATGCCACATATTTCAAGATAATAACTTGTAATTTTTATAGTAAATTAAGTAAGCCAACAGATAAAGAATCCACATAAGAATAATTAAATTTCATGCAGAAATTTCACAAGAAAATTAACTCAATTTTTGTAACATCATAACATCTATAAAATTATTTAAATTTCATTTTTGTTTTCACTAGCATCCTTCTGTAGTTATCATCTACTAAATCCACCAAAATCACTATGATATCACTATTTTAACTATGTCAAAAATTAATTTTTATAATGTGACACAATTTAATCATATAAATATTTTATAATATTTCCTCTGCTGTTTTAGTGTATACACAAACTTTAAAAACTTTGGTGTACTTGAAATTAACTTTAATTTGATACCAAAATGAACATTCTAGCTTGATTTTTGTGGGTGTTTTCATGTTTCAAAGTTATGAAAATGTTGCAAATTTTTAATTACGGTAAACGCGTAATGAAAATGTTGTACAGAATATCTACCTTTTAGACAATGTGCTTGGGTTGGTAAAAAAACAGAAAATAATGCATCCTTATGCCACCAAGTGAGAACTTGATTCACCAAGAAGTGCCTGCTACAAAATGGAGCACAATTTGAAACAGAGAAAATTCGAAACAATAAATTTGATGTGGACACTAATGCCACACCTTTTTTTAATCACTCCCTTCTTTAAATGCCATTTAAAGGACAATTATGTACAAAATAAACATAAATAATACATTTTTGAAAACTAGAAACTCAGAGCTTTCAAATGGTGTTAATTTCACAAATTCAGTAATTTGAGCCAAAAATGCCATTTTAAACGTATATGCATACCTTAACATGGATGTGAGGTCTGAGTGATCGCTCATGGTTAATGGGCTTTTAACAATGAAAAACGTACAAAATGTGAATTATACTTATCATTCAAATTGATTCTTAAGTGTTTAGTTATCAAACCATTATTCTTACACCATTATTTATGGGAGTTTTCAGTGCACACATCTGAGTCACAAGACCACAAATGAAGTGCACAGTTTTGAAGACACGTAAATGTTTTTCAAATAAACAGTTAATATACACAAAAGCTTATTTAGTATCATCCATTCACATCACTCCAAACCAGATAATATTCGCAGTTCACGGTAATAAGAGTTGTGTTCAGAATTTCAGTAGCTTAATTTACAACATTGTTCCCTTAGAAGTGAGACATGCAGTCTTTTTTTTTATTATTTTTTATTTTTTTTTATTTTTTATTATTATTATTTTTTTTATTTATTTATTTCAGGTCGCTTTTTAACTGCCAGGGTCACCAGCGACACATGCAGTCTTTCTTTCAAAGTAATTGCTATATAATTTCACCAAAATAATTCATGATAACTGTCATCACAGTCTTAAAACTCTTGGCCTAACAGTTTTTGATGGTTTCGGCCGTTATCTCATTGTTATTCACAAAAAAGTAAACTGGAAAACTTACGTAAACATAAACGTGAGGTTTCACAGACCGCTTAAAAAATAAGCTGTTTTATGGCTCCGCTCCACTAATACTGATCTATAAGTGACACATGGGGGGGAAGGTAGTGTAAATAACCCACCTGTGTAAGATGATATCCAGAGTGTAACAGTCGATTAACCATGTACTTATAATTAATGTAGTTATTTCTGACTCTCTGAATCTATGTACTGAATGCTTCTCTGCGTTTGTCATGGGACTCCATATGGACGATGGTTTATGGAAACAACAAATTTACCCATCCAGTCTAAAACATTACGAAATACTTTCAATAACCCTCTTTATGATTCAGTCTGAACCCATCAACTGAACTTTCTAACAGTTAATTGGATAAATACAAATAATTGGATGACTGGATAAAATTAGGTCATTGCTCAGTTATCTGGCTAACTGTTATCCTGATAATTAGACAAAAGACAATGGTTATTTGAATAATTTATTTGCTGCGTTAAGCAACTAACTTTTATCTGAATAAATCCGGCTCTAGTTTAGATACTGCTTCAATGTAAGAAAGAAACATTCAAACAAGCATAGGCAGAAATTCTTAAGATAATGAACCCTTAATTATTCTGTCAATTCCTTATTGAAACGATAAATAAGTAACTATAATGTGTAGGCCTAATTTTTATTTCTTTATAGGCCTACTTACTTTGTGGCCCCATACCAGGTATTGGCAACCTTTGGAAATATGCGGGCTAAACTTTACGATATTTATGAAGTCGCGGGCCGTAGATAAAAGGTAGTTGTGAAAAAATAATAATGATACAGTTTTTTATATTAATAAAGTATAATGATAAAGTTACATGAATGAGAACAATATCGAACTGATTAGGTATTTACTTACAATCAGCAGAAATTAATGAGAAGCTTTAGCTTGAACTTGAGAAACAAGATAATCAATGTTGGCATCAATCTCACTAATACACAAGCGCAGAGTTTTTTTTTCAAAATTTGCATCTGTAAGTCTGGTTCGATACTTTGATCTATGCCTATTGACGCATTTTTCTAGCGCTGACCTAAAGAACACCCTCGTAGTTCAGGCTTTTGTTCCCCCTTCTCACTCTCTTGTTGGCGAGAACCGAAAATATTGTACTTTTTCGAGCGCGATTTTAAAATGTTCCGCGTACCGGATCAAAAGTCGGGGCGGGCCACAAACGGCCCGCGGGCCGGGCGTTGCCCATATATGCCCTATACCCTTCTTGCAAGTTAGGTACATGGATAATCAACAATGAATGTGCTTCATGTGTCTTTAGTTACTGACCCACCGAAGTGATGCTATAATAAGCATGAATTTCACTAAACGTTCTGCGGTAACAACCAAAAGCACGTGTCTTATTTTATACCTTTGTTATAAAACATTTCTGAAAGAATATCATAAAATAATTATCACGACGCCAATGTTTTGCTTATTTAAATGCTGCTTGCTAAATTTTATGTTAACTAATCTTATAGCTATGAATTTTACATGAAAAAATGCCTGTTCTTTTTCATGCTGAAACTTTCTGTGGTATAGTATATCTCACTTAAATGCACTTTTTTTTGTAGGCCTATATGACCATTTATAAGCATGCACAAAATCCGGTTTTCAGAGTGAATTATTTTGATAACACATAAACACATTTCAGTTTCCATTATGAAATCCAGCAACTACAATGTTAGAAATATATTAACTTACAAAATTCAACCACACCGAATTATTCTTGTATGGATGTATTCTAGAAACACAAATTCCATAGTCACCGGTTTATCTTATAATACCGCTCAAAGGGGGATAAAGCACTTGCATAGTCCGCTGACATTATCTCAATATACCATTGAACCACCCCCAGAACAACTAAGTAATTTAAATGGTAATTGCAACCCCACCCCTCACCTTGGACTTTCCCTTCACAGCCCTAGCTTTCTCTTAACTATTAATAAACAATGAAGATAGGTCTGGCTAATAGAAGCTTAACAATGTTTGTTGCTGACATCATAATAGACCCGTCAGAAGCCAGGATTTCGTGTTATAGGACGGATGTGGCAAATCTTTCAGTTGGTTTAACAAGAAGCTTTTAGGATTTCAGGCACTCATTTTAACGTGTTTGGAAGGTCATGTAAATTGAATCATTTTGTTTTGTCCTCTGGAAAACCGTCATGAATTACGTTAAGCCTACATTTTTTTAACTTAAATTTCGGACAAGAATTATGTTTATAAAATAAGTTATTTCTGATACAAGTTATAAAAGAGGATTTTTATTTTCCGAGTGGGTTTTTTTGCGAAACTAGCACATAAGTTAAAGTTTAGGAGACAAAAATTAAGCACAAAAATAATATAATATTAATCTAATGATCATAATAAGATTAAGCACAAAACTAATATAATATATTAATATAATAATATAGGCCTAATGATCATAATAATATTGGCAATAATAAGAACTAAATCGAGGTCATTGGCCTGAGTGGAACAGTTGGTAAGGCTCTAATTGTCTGTCCCAAGTTCGCTAATTCGATCCTGGCCTAGAGCGATTGCATTTGTATGTGCGTAAATTGGCTCTTCCTTGTCTGTCGATATACAGGTGTACAAAAGGGCTTCTGTTGGACAAAATTTCAGCGACGGTTTCAGGCCCAACTAGCAGTACTCAACCGTCGTTAATACTACTATATACAACTTACATTACATTTTAATATATTTAACTTATTAAAAAATTGGCTGAATTTCACTCACATTACTTTCTCTATTCCAAGCGTAGTGAATGCAATTCTTTCGTTTCACATTCCTGCATACTGTAAAAGTATTCTCCACTCAGTGGCCTTAGATTTACAGATTAATGAAAAACTTCCTTGTCCTCGAGTTAGGACTTTAAAGTCTTAGTTTGCGAAAGAGATGCCTAGCTCATCGTCACAATTAGAGCCCGTACAAATAATACCTTGAAGGAAAGTTGTCAGCGAAATTTAACCTTCAAAGAATATATACGAAAAAGTTTTCTATTTAGGTTTCAAGTCTCTGTAAATTAAGTTAATATCCAAACTTTAAACATAAGTTATTCGTTGGTGCTATTTGCGCAAACAATTGTAAAAACGAATTAACGACATGCAAAATAGTAAAGTATCTAAAACTAGTTTATTTCACATTACTTCAAAATAAACTCCAAGTACACAGTTCTTTTTGATAGAATTTTTCTTCCACAGGCTGACACACTCACGGGCAGACATGTCAACATGTTGTATTTTTTGAGTCATAGATGATCTCAAAACATGCGTAAATGCTAATGTCATCGATTTTCAAGTCGAACTCAATACTTCGTGTACAAAATGATTCGGTACCTTTAGTACGGGCAGAGAAAATAACAGATTCACGCCAAAAGATTGACATTGTTCGATTGGCAGCAGTTAATTCATGCCAATATGAACGTATTATTATAGTATGAGCTAATCTTGTAAGTCTATTATCATTGCTTCGTTAACTGTATAGCCTCACTTTCTCAGCTCAAATAATGTAGAATATGCTTTATCATCCTAATCTAATATAGACTACGAGTACGCTAGGCTGCTTCGAAAATGTGGTAGAAAGTATAACGTAAAGGTCAGAAAGAATAAGTATCATGTAAGTGAGTATTAGGCCCACAACAATTAAAAGCCTAGGACATAGGTGAGCAACTGAGGGGAAACGTTTTAGTCCCCCATCCTCCTGTGACGTAAGAAACCTGTTCTTCATGTTCTGTGTCACGTCGAAACTGCTTTATGCTGACGTCAAGGGCGACGGTAGTGGGAGAAATTCCCCTACCGCACAGTGACACGATATGCCACAGTTGCGCACCCATGGCCTAGGAGAAAGGAATAGACATATGGTAAATTTCCTAGATTCTGTTAATTTCTAACAAAAGCCAATGACTTGACTTCCCATCTTCAGCTGTGCTTAAGCCCGCAAATTATGGGTTGCAAGCATGTTCAGCTCTAAACCAAAGTGATTAAATATTTTAAACGAAAAGCCTTAGGCAACTTATTGCAGTCCAGATTCGAATCATCACTTCACATAAAATATATATCTATGTTCCCTTTCCAGTGTTACAGTGGAGAGAGAGGGAGCTATCTCCTTATCTCTCCTCTCCGCTAACTCTGAAGCTCCTAGCTTCACCGCGAAAGCAGAGGCTTAACACTTTAAAATTGGTAAATCAATTTTGGTGCACGCTTGGCTTCAGTGTATGGAATAGACTGGGTACATTATCGAAGTATATAGTCCCTTGCTAAACCTTTAAGATGTTGACATCGTAATTTGTCGGTAAAGAGGCAAGTTTCCGTGTTTACTCGCTCGCCTCTCTCTTCTCGGCTGAAAGCACACAGATATTTTAATCCGATTTTCTTAAGTAGTATTATAAAGTTGTCGAGTATATAATTTTCGCTTAGCTGTCATCACACCAATTTACGGCTTTCAGGGCGGAAGGAAGATATCGTTATGTCAGAGATCTGTCCTGTAACTAAAATGCATAATACGTTATGTGGGTTTATTATTTTATTAACTGTATTGTTATTTATTTACAAATATTTTATTAAAGAATCTATATATAAAAAGAGAACAAACCCTACTGGAATATGTCAGCATAGAACATAAACGCTTGTTCGTATGATCCAACATAAAGTTGGAGTTGATATCAATGAAACATTTTACATAATTTCTCAACATGGAGTTTTAAAAAGTTGTTTTAAATATGTTATAGTTTTTAATTAAAATGCATCAACAACAGCAACAAAAGAGGTGACCTGAAGGTGATTTTAAAATACATGGTGTGTGGTAACGTCGAGCTCGATCGATAAATAAAATAAACTAATGATACTGTCAGCTCAACTTTTATTTTATTGTTTAGGCCTTTTAATGCATCTGCATCATCTTTAGGGCAACCCATATTGCATATTTAAGCTATTAAATTTAAATCAGAAATTTCTGCTAGTATTGTAACTGTGGCAACATATTTTAAAGGCTATAACTGTTATCTTAAAACACTAATTCACTATTCATCCTATCTTCTAACTTCTTCTTCTGAAACACAACATTGGTCAGCATGTCAGACTGGCTATCGTTATAGCCAGGTTGTAGAATCTGCTAATAAATTTTGAAATTTCAGAACCTTTTATTGATAGTTCCATTTTGGAAATCTTCTTACCAGATACCACTTCATCACACCCTTTCAGTGAGGGGGAAATTTTCACTAAAGAGAATAAGCATCTTCAGTTGGCACAGGGCACAGCATAGGCTGTATAAGTAAACTAATATAAGTTTTTTACTTTTTAAATCACTGGGCATTCGTAGTTTCAGTCCAGCTGTATCAAAAAAACTACGTGTGATGCATATGAAAGCAAAGACTATTCTTAAAAATTAATTATTGGTTTATCAAATAGGAAAATATAACTAGATTCCCCTCACAGTAAAGCAAATGCATAACCTTTTATACAGAATATTAACGCTGCGTCTAGATTCTTCATAACTTTTATACGAGAGAATAATGTGACAGAATTCTGTGGATAAGAGGAATTTACACTGGATGAGCACAAAAGTAATCTTCGGAAAATTCATAACGATTTTAATAACCTTTTCTAAAACCTGTTGTGACACATCACTCTGGTGGATATCATGTAAAAAAAAAAAATCTAATAAAATTAAGGAAGAGGGTTTCGGAACGCACACGGTAAAGCTACAATAGGCGTAGGTGGCCTTTGTGAGCTAAGTGATGGATCACGGAGGCTTTGACGTGTCCCCTCAAGTTGGATGGCGGGTGGACCGTGCTGATGAGGAAGTCAGGACCGTGTTTACCCCCGAGGAACCGTGACATGTGCATGCTTGGTGCACACAATACAGCCAACTCGATCATTGCCTCAATATATCATGTTTAACCTCCCATGCCACGTATAGTAAAATATTTTAGCATCAAATACGGCACTAACACATTTCTATTAAATGATTGCATCAATTTTGTGAAGAATAAACGTAAATCTGTAGGTTAACTTACACTGTAAAATATAATATTACTTCCGACGAGCGATTTCATGTTAGGTGTGTTTCACAAGTTAATATTTCTTACCTACGTGAATTCGTAGAGTTAGCAATTCTTTCATGGTCAACAGCATTACAAAGCATTTTTTACATTAAAATTTACGCTGGCCCGGGGGGCTTGGGACGTTTAAATCCTAAAAGGGAGAGGTTAAACTCCGATAAAGAAAAAAAGAAAGAAATAAAGAAATCTACGTTGTTTAAATATTTTATATGAAAACCAAAATACTACTCTCACTGTACTCTTAATGGATTTTTTTGCAATTTTTTTTAATGGATCTAATTATTAAAATGTGTACTTTACACTAACAGCTTTCATTTATCTCGGAATGTCCTATTTGAAAAAAAAACCTACTAATTTTATGAAGAGTATTTTTAATCTAATAGACTCGTACACGATAATGATTACCTTTGCATTTCATACGGGGCTGACAATTTAATGCACGCTCCTAGGGAGTCCTTACTCTGTACAAAAGTGTGAAAAGATAAGATGCAATTCATGATAATTATATCGTGAAATATCCTAATTGATCTAAAGTGATAACTTGGGGTGGTTAATGAATAATATCAAGAAAAGAGTGGCATTGATCCGAGGTTTTTTGTGGTTACATTAAATATCGTTATTGACTAACTCAGTTAACTCAGAGACGATTTTAGGTGTTACTTATTTATGTATGATAGCACTCTGTATCCCAAATCATCTCTTCTACGTCTGTGGCACCTTTCCGCCTCTGCTACTTGGATCGTAGTTATAATAACTAGACTTATACAAGAGTTAAGAAAGCGAAAGTAAAGCTTATTCCATTTTTGTTTCCGTTCTTTGTTCTCTTTCACGTAACTTGGGGAATTTCTTCGGGAACACTGATTTCAACTTCAAGGGGCAAGTGGATGAAACTCTTCTTATCTCTGCTAACCTCAGTAAACTTTGTTTTCGTTGGAAAGTAAGAGAGGAAGTGCATTGGTCCCTAAATAAACTATTAAAACTTATCGTAAAGTTTGTGAAAATAATTAATTTTGACTGATGATCGCAGGATGATAGTGAGTATAGTACCCGAGCTCAAATGAGGCTTTCTCTATGCTTTCTGTGCAAAGTTCTTCACACAAAGTGATAGACCTATTAACACTGCCGGAAAGATGTTTTTTTTCATAAAAAATGTCCAGAAGTTAAGTATCTATTCGTATTTGTTGAAAAAACGATTTTACTGGCATATGCTTTTACACATTACGTTCAACATGCTCATGAATTAGAAACTGGGAATATGTGGCTTGTTAGAATACATAACAATATATTAGGTCCTGTATTGTACAGGTAGGGAAAAAAAAAGCGGACCGACTCTTGTAGCTGATTTCAGAGCCTTGTGATACGAAAATAAATCTAAGAGATGTAACGGAAACGTTTATTTTCACAAGCAACGCAAATTACGTGAAATTATTTCTCAATAGAAGCAATGTTCATTTCAATACAATCCCTGCTATCCTGTGAATGCCGCTAAGCATGCGCAGTGGCTCATATCGGCAACTAAAACATTTTAGTCGGTCTGCTTTTTTTCTGTACAGCGTATACATGGATTTTATTAATTTTAAATGCTGCATACTGTAGGTAACTTATACCCATCTCTGGAAGCATTCAAGCTGTTCGAATATTCCTTAAATCATTATAAATATTTTATTGCTACTAATTTTCTATCTGACGAATTGTTTCGTAAACTGACATTGCCATAGATAATATGAAAAATAATTTTGAAACAAAATTTAGCTTATTTTACAACAGTGCCATTACATTAAACACTTTCAGTACTACAGTGTATCATGTAAGGAAAATACGTGCTTAAATACCATTAAGATTACGCTTTTAGTCTTTAAGATATATAAATTTCAGATTAAAAAAGATAACCAAATGGGTAGTAATTTTTCGTCATAGAAGCCTAGGATGTGCTAATAATAATTGTTAAAATAATTTATACAAAATTATAGCAGCGCTTATTTACCGCAAACTACTTTGTGTGATCTACTTTTCTAGGACATTAAAAAAATACTTGGGATTTTTTTTTTTGTGAACAGTAAATTTAAAACCCAGCGGCTTGATCAAGATTGCCATTCCCATTAATCTTAGTTCCACTGCAAAGGATCTTTTCTTTTCTTCTTCTCTCTTAGACATCATCCAAGCCTCACCCTCCTCTAACTTGCATCGTCCCCTATACAACTTTTTCTCCACCCCTTTCCCTTCAGAGGGGTTGCCCTACAATCTGGTTCGCGTTTATAAGGAAATATCATTATTAAGGTTTCTTTCGCTTAAAATGCTGATACTAGGAAGCGATACAATTTCTCCATTGTGCAAACTTGAGCCAAAGGGTTCCGATGGGGACGGACAGAGAATACTAATGTAACTGATATACAGCTATTCCTCTTTCCCAAACCATTGCCGGATTCTCCATTCAGTCCCCTTTCTTTGTCGGTGAATATTTGGAAAGAGTCAACTTCTAAATCTTCAGTTTGGAAACTTTATCTTTTTTGTGAATTGATACTGTTCTCTGTTTTATTTACTCTTTATAACACAGTGTCGCTTTCAAAATTAATTAAACACGATTACCTGTAAAACAATTATTCATCTGACAAACAACTTTCCATTTTATAGATGTAATATAGGTAACTTATTTTTCTGGATATAACTCGGCACACTGTTATCACCCGTTGAATTGAGTTAAAACTTTAGTTTTATATAGGCCTACCACGGAAAATTAGATTTTTCAGCCAATGGTAACACTGCTTGTGAAACTTTTATTTATCGGTTAGACTACTTTCCATTTTATAGAAGGAAAATCACTAACGTTTTGGATAATACTCGATCACGTTGCTCTCAACAGTTGAAATGTGTTAAAACGCTATTTTCATATACAGTACCAGGGAAAATCAGTTTATCACTCACAGTGGTAATAATACTGCATTGTCGTAGTTGTCTACCACTAGGTTTGAGTCCACACTGCTCCTGGCGATATGAAAGGAAAATATATTGGTAAAAGAAACAAATACTACCGTCGCGACGTGGTAATTTAACTAGAGGGCTGAATATGAGCTGTTCTATTAAAATTCTTTGGGGAGTGGAATGAAGTTATGAATGAAATAATAGTATTATAAGATAATTTCGGCAATAAGCACCGTAGTTATGACGTGAAGAATTACAGAAAATCCTTAACTTGAACCTCTTCACTGTTACTGATGTAAGTAGTTCATCACCACAAAAATTTGCGTGAAAACAGAGTTATTAAATAAATAATTATTTATTCTAAAATATGAGTATTTTTATTTTCATGTTAAGTTTTTCATTCACGGAAAGCAGTAATTTTTCTGAAATTGTTCGTGTTTAATTCAAATTTATAATTCACTGGTGATTTTACTTTAATGCTAATATAAATGCGGAGGGTTAAGAAACACCAAAGCATCTGAGTTTTATTGTCAACCCTTTAGAATCTGTGTAGTAACTAGAAAAGAGACATATAGGCTATAATCATCTCATCTTAAAATCACTTGAATTTCGTGTTAAATTACCATATCTTTTATTTCAGTATCGAATACAAATAAGTAGACTTTCATATAAAATAAGTCGATGTGTTTGTGTAGGTGTTTTCATTGGCGTGACACTTGATGGTAACGCTGTTTCTATTAGCCTCTCACTCTCCCTTAGGGTCCTCCTGAGGATCGCCTGGACACGGGGTTTCTATTTGTAAGGCTTATGGCTCTCCCAGGAATTCGGGGGGGGGGGGGGGGGGAGAACTGCCGACTGTCTCCAAACTCGACGAAATAGCACACTGCACTCAATACATGAAGATACAGAATCCACCCTCAAGACATTTCTTAGCTTCAGGAAACAGGGTTTTCCATTTTTTACCTTTGTAATGTACCTAAGTGAAAAAAACACTTTTGTACGATTTATGAAAAATATAAGCACATCTCAAAATATATTATTTACATCATCTTCCTCCACATTACGGAACTATTGTATCAGATATCGAAATTCCATAATCCAGTAATATCATTCATATAGGTTAATGCTTGCCAACATTCCGATGTAAAGCTTCGGTACAAAACTAAAAATCGTTAGACATCACCCGAAAACTGACTCGAATGGAGGCAGCAATTTTTGAAGTAAAACTTCTTTAGTGGCGGTAGAGGGTAAATCGGGAAAATCAGTCACACTAAAACCGTCACGAAATCAGTCAAAATCAGTCAAAATCAGTCACACTAAAACCGTCACGAAATCAGTCACACTCAAAACCGAACGAAATTACTTACTTGTTTCGGTGCGGACTGCACAGAAAACAATCAACTCAATGATTAGGAGTAATCAAAGGAAATTATTCAGACCTTACTTCCTCAATGGCAATAGACAATTCCTAAGCAATCTAAAGGTATATTATCTATTTTATGGAACCCGGAGGTTCATTACCGCGCAAATCCAAAATTAAAAATCCAAAATTAAAAATACAAATTTCCAAAATTAAAAATCCAAAATTTAAAAAATAAAAAAATAAACAATTCAAAGATCGATAATTTAAAAAATTAAAAATTAAAAATTAAAAGATCCAAAATTAAAAAGTCCAAAATCCAAAATTAATAAAGTTCAAAAACCCAATATTAAAAGGTTCAATATTGCAAAATTGAAAAAATCCAGTAATCAAAAATTGAAAAAATAAAAAATAAAATAAAGTTTTACTTCTGTCGCGTTGCGTTCCACGCACTCTTTTTTTTCTTACCGACACTGCTGGTACTTTTACTTTAGCAAATTATTTGTTTCCCATTTTATCGTTAATAATTCAACAAATTCAGGCCTAAATAATATTTTGCAGAAAGGCTGCCTTTACTTCAAATAAAATTTTAAAGAATAGTAAGAATTCGTAATTCGTAATTCTTTTAGTGTTGGTGGAAGCATTCATGTTTCTGTTTCTGCATAAACTAAAGAAAGATGATACTAATATAATGATTCTGGAAAACTATTCTTAAAGATAACTGTTGTCACAAACAGTGTCTGAATAGTTCTACACGCAGAACTAATATTACTTCATCCGTTCCTTTATTTCTGAGCTAAGCTGAAAGGGAGCAGGTTTCATTAAAAGACCAGACAACCCCAAATAGAGAGGAAAAAACCCCCAAGAATCCCGATCACGAAGCTCTTCTTGTATGAGCTGGAATGAATCTTGAAAAGAGGAAGCGGAAAACACTCAAGGAAGATGTCAGTCCTGCTTCCCTGGATATATAACATTGACAGCTACTATTAAGCAACTAGGCAGCCCCTAAGTGGGATATGACAGTTTCATAATGCACCGATATTTCAGCTATTACCAATTTTTTATTCCTGCTTCCTAACCTTGCGCAAGGATAAAAGCATTGCCTGACAATATTCATTTTAATAAAGTGGATAGTCAAGTAGTTACTGTATTATAGAAATTCCAACTCTTGTTGCTTATTTTATTTATTCAATTAACCTGGTGGAGTTAAGGCCATAAGGTCTTCTCTACTACTCAGCCAGGGAGAAATAAATGAATTACAAGAATTATACAACTTAATTATAAAAGAGTATACAACAGATTTAGAAATATAAAAGAAAACGAAAAACTAAGAAATATATAGGCCTTCCATTAAAATTAATGAATACAATATTGCGCATGAATGCTGAAAAATGCTAAAATATGAACTTTTTAGTATCGCTCTTAACCAGCTAAGTGTTCTAACTTGAATAAATTAAATTTTAATTGTGATATCGTTTGGCAGCTCCTGAGATAGCCAGGCAATGAGTTCCAGAAGAAAATAGCTGTTGTAAAGGAATACGAATAGTGTGAAGTTCTGTATAGAGACATGAATAGTAAGGGAACAAGGTGAGAGCGCGTTCATAAGTGATGGTAGTAAAAAAAAAATCTGTCTATAGGATTTTGAATAATTTTATTTCGTTTTATTAACTGGCCGTTGGAACAGCGCTTTTGAAAAATTACGATATTAACAGATTCATCCATGTATGACGTTGTATAACCAGTGCCATTCACTATTGGTATTGGTTTATTCCATTCAGTCAGTTTGGAGGGTTGTCCAATAAGCAAGTTTCCTTATCCATTAAAAATATTAAACACAAATTATTTGTTAAAATAGTTTTTATCTTATAACTAGGGTCCGGATTTTTATGTAATATCAAAGTGCGAAATATGTACATAAAAATGTAGTAAATTTCAGGGAAATGTGTAATAAAATATGTAATAATCACAAAATATGTAGTTTAAAATTAATACTTTTAATGCAATAAATGTACGAAAATATTTAAAAAAGCTTCTATACGCTACCTCTAATTTTGACTGTGAGTGCAACTTATATGATTTACCAAATTAAAGTCATAGTAAAAAAAAAAAGTTCAGATATTTAAAAAATCTAATGCACTTAAGGTTGTAGAGAAATATGTATTGTAGCAAAACATTTTGTCCTCGTGCCCTGAAAATTCACTTTTTTAACCCGATTCTACCTGTTTAGAAGAGACACGATATATTTTATATTTTGTATGCAATGCACTATGTAAATGTAAAAGAAGATTAGCTAATTATTTTATTAGTCACTGAAAAATAAAATAAAAGAATATAAAATTTTCCCTTTTTTTTATGATTTCCTAGATGTTGTGTACAAAAATGTAACACTCGTTACATAATATGTAAAATATGTAAAAATATGTAACATGAAGCCAAACTCTAACCATGTCTGAAGCTCAAATATCCGACATTTTTCATTTTTAGTAGTCTGCAAGTAAGGGAATACAATATGTAATTACATAAGAATCCGGGCCCTAAACCCTTCAGCTTACTTTTCCACTTAATGATAATTTTTTGCAAACATTTTTGGTGGCTTGAAAAAAGTTTAATTTAAGTTGTATTTAATTGCACGAAAACAGTAATATTTATTGAATAACCGTAAAAGAAAAATGTATACCTTATACTCCCCTGATATTATAAAGTTAAACAGTACGGATAAAACCTCTCAAGTAATTCACGGTTAATTTTTAGGGGTTTTTAAGTACTCACTAGGGACAAACATGACATTTCAATGTTTCATTTGTTTGTCCTGGAGTAACATGCTGTTAAAATCTGCATAGTTATATTACTTCACTTTCTGTGTTTTTCTTACACTGATCTGGGCTCCAATAAAACGAATCGCGCGCGAATGACCACGCGCATCAACGATGGGAAATGTGACATTATACGAAATTGACTGGAAGAATACGTGGAATTAAAATTGAATATCATTTTATATTAGCCTAAAAATTACTTCGATTTGCAGAATTTAAGAACAGAAAAGTGTTAATACGAAATTTTTTATGGAAATGATATTAGCTATCCTTTCTCTAATAATGTAACAAAGTCGCAATCACTCCGAATTTCTGTTCATTTCTAACATAACTATTGCATAAGAGTATTTATTTCAAGGCGAAAATATTTGCATGTTCAGATTAATATTATTCTCGAACTTGACATGGCACATTACTCAAGTAGCAAAAACAGAGATTCCAGCCATGTAGTGAGGGTGCAAGAATGCATAATGAGCTTGACTCTGTCTGGAAATAATGAGCTCCTGCAGCGAAAAGGAAGCTGCAATGTGTCATACAATACTCCAATATGTAAAGTTACTACATACTAGCTCTTGTACCTTGGGCTATACTTTGCTCATGGAAAATGGGGTATGGCAAACGTGTATTTTAAATAATAAGGTTGCTTGCAGCTCTTGTTTGTGGTTCTTATCAACAATAATATTAGAATACCGAGCGAGATGGCCGAGATAGTACAATGTCTTGGACTCGCATTGGGGAGGTTCCAGGTTCATAACACGGGGCCGGCCGATTTGACATGGGTTTTTCATGGTTTCCCCAGTTATAAAGGCAAATGCCGAATTGGATATTTACATACCATCAATCATCCTCGCCATTTCATCTTGTATCGTATCCATTGAAATTTACTCCACTAAATACACCGACAATAGAAACAATTGACAAGCAATAGTTCCATGGCCTACCCTACTATACAGACATAGATCCCGAACTCCTGATATAGCGCGAAGCCAAATGGAGTATAAACACAGCTGAAATAATAAATAAATTTAAAAAATAGGAATGCATGATGTTTCAAATTAATTTAATTCCATTCCATTCAATTTATAAAAGTACCGTCTTTAATTTAACTAAGTACGCTTTAATTTAACTCAATCCTTCGCAAGCGCAAGAGTCTCAAGACAAAAAAAAGTTTCAAGCATAGATCTTCTGGTAAAGATTTTCAAGTCTTTGCTCACGAGTAAGGGATAACAGACATAAGATAAAATCTAAAGCCTAAATGAGAGATTCTTAGCAAAATTCCTTGTCATTCTCTTGGGCGTGCTTTATTAAACCGGGCCCCTTGAAGAAATAACTCTTAGAACTGGACACTTGATTTTTTGTTATTATTGTTGTTGCTGTTTTCGTTCCTAAAATTTGTTTTTAATATTCATTCATGATCTTATTTTAAACTGGAAATGCAAAATACAAGGGTTGGAGCATAACTCAAAGCAACTATTTTTTTCTGTGTGGCGATGATACCATGAGATGTTGTATACCACGGGAGAGCGTGGCATCTGTAGTATATGGACACATCATTTGCTAGCATTGTAATGTGCGGTTATATGTATACAGGCCATGGTACTTAGTTGTGAATCACTCGCCGTGCAGATTCGAAATGACAAGATGTAAACAGCATTCTTATTTCAAAATAGTCAGTATCCAAGGGAGAAATGTCAAAGATAGCCATAAGGAGCTGATGCAAGCTTTAGGAAATAATGCCCATCCGTACCGAACTTGAAGGGACCATGGAGTGACTATATATGCTTGATGCAGTACTTCACACTAAAAGCCCTGTGGTTGTAGGAGTCCTTCAAGTATGCTGCAATCAGGGTTGTGGTCCACCTCCACAATATTGTACTTACTGCGAGTGTTGTCCTCTTCAGCCTGGTGGAACCTCGGGTTGCTCAGTCGGGCAGCTACAATTTACTCTATCATTTCTCGAGGGCATAAACAGGGTGTGGAGGTTCTATAGTTACTGTTTTTCAATAATTAAATATTTATCAAACACTGTTAGTTTATTGAGTATTCCAATCAAAGTTCAAATGTATAAATGTTACTTCGTAAAATTATTAATTTTATTGGTGGGATATTGAAGGGAGTCTAATAATGGCCTTCGCACTCGTACGTAAATACTTCCTGGTAGTGACACGCGGTATCCACGTAATCTTGTAATGATGATGACGTCAATGTCACAACAGTACTTACTTGGCACACTCACTGAATTTATTTTAGTAAGTAGCTATAATAAGCTCTTACTGCAAGAATAAATGTAGAATAGATTTTACACTTCGGTAAATTAGCGAAGTTAATTTTATGTATACTGTCGGATTGACCTCAATGTCAATACGACTTATGTGTAATTTCGAGGAGAAATGCAGGAATATGACCTGCCTCCTCGAGTCCTTCGTACACAAGTGTAGTTTCGTAAAAGCCATGATCTTAGCCTCCTCTCAATTTCCCCTCTTTACCATAGTTACACAAAACCAATCATATATACTGTTATAGCTAAATTCAGTTTTTTCTATTCTAAACTTAAATTCTATTGGTTGTTACGATTAACGTGGCTTTGAGCTTAGTAGCGCTGGTCTTCTGTTACTAGCCTAAAGCGATTGTCCGAATCCCAGTGTAATTCCTGGATCCGCCATACAACTTATATTTCCCAGCTTATTTTCCAGTGAAGTGCCTATTCATCTTATAAGCTCTCCTTTCTGCTACGTTTTGACTGTATAGCAGTGCAAAGTTCTAACAAAGAGTGGCACCTACCCCCTACTGAGTTGCCTTACATTTCACTTCAGCTTCATTGTGTATTTCTGAGTATTCTGTCTGCTAACTTCTATTGAGTTTATTCTTTAATATAAAATAATTAATATCAGCTAAAGTAATGATGATATTAATTTCATATTTATGTAATATTATTTGTTAATTTTTTCTGCTTTTTATCATGTAATTTATAATAATATTGCTTGGTTAGTTCAAAAGTTATTATCTGCCGTATTTAATTACTATCAATCTATTTCTCATCATTTTATATCAATTGATATTAATGGAGATGACTCCAATTATACCATATGCCCAATCTTTTTCTCTGGAATAAGTGAGGATTTGAAAAATTGTCATTTTTCTAGAGAAACAGATTAATGCTCCTTACAGTACTATGACCACTAGCTTGTCCTTTTAAATCCTTCCTAACAGCAGAGTAGTGGCCTTGACCGACTCTCTCTCCCTCCGTCCTTTCTTCGCTAGATACCTTGTGTGAATGAACCTCACTGTGTTACGGTTATGTTAAGTTCTAATAATAACATTCCATGCAAGCATACTTTGCACATCGGACTGTATTACCTAACCATCAAATATAAACAAAATAATATTACCCTCTTACTAACTAGATATAGCTCTGCGGATTTGTTTGCATTGAGTCCTTTTTTAAAACTAGATAACACACATTTTAACTTGATACCCTTGATAAAAATAATAAATCACTGCGGCTATGGGTTTCTGCTAGTGTCCTTCTTAAAATTAGATAACACAACAGATTTTCTCACACGGAATTTAATATCAATGCCACTCTTGTCACATTCATACTATATTCAAATCCTTATACCACTTTTTCTTGAACTTAGCACGGAAAGCAATATGTCATTTCTACCCACAATGTTTTTGCCTGTTTACCTATTTCTCATTATAAGGTCGGATAAAAGACAAGTTATACCGCCCTATTACTTTATCATCATTTAGATTTGCAACCTCAAAACATACATCATTAAAAATCTGAGTTATCCGGAAAGGCCCGCGGTACAAAAGCTCGAGTTTATGCATTCTCTTTTTTAGTGCATTCGATAAGTTTTTCCTCCTTATCAGGACTTTTTCGCCTACTACTGGCTTCCATATGTTTTTGTACCTCTTCGCTCTTTCCATTCTTTGTAAAGCCTTCTTTCTGATATTTGCAATGGCGGTCTTACAATAGTCCTCTAATTTTCTGTTTACGCCTGTTTGTGGGATGGCTGGAAGTAGGCCTTTCACTAGTTCCTTCGGCTCCTCCCCTCTAAGTAACCTGATTGGTTCTACTCCTGTGATGGGATGTATTGAATGGTTAAGTATGTCCTCAATAGGCTGGATGTATCTGACCCAGGCGTTGTGCCTTTTGTAACACAATGCTCTTAAATACAAAGAGAGGTCTCTGAGACCGCGTTCTCCAACGTTTGATTGTGGGTGGAATTTAGAGACTTTATAGCATTTTATCCCTAATGATGACATTTTTTTCAGAAACCTTTTACTGATAAAGGGTGTCCCATTATCGGACAAAACCGCCTTAGGTCGTATACACTTTGGAAAGTAGTCGTAAAGCAATTTTCTTAGTATTTCACTGGTATTTGCTGACCTTGTTGTGTACAACTTCACAAAGTGAGAAAAAACGTCATAAACAATCAAGATATACCTCATCCCATAAGCTCCTGTCACTAGCGGCCCATGAAAGTCAAGCGCTACTAATTCTCCCGCTTCTTCCCTTGTGATCGTTTTCGGCATTTTATCGAACTTTTTGTTCAGAGGTTTTGCTTTCTGGCACAAATCACAACAACTGACATATTTTCTGATTTTCCTTCCTAAGTTTTTGATGTACATTTTATTTTGCAAATATAACATCATTCTTTCAGTACCAGAATGTCCTAGCTTCTCATGTACCGTTTTTAGTATGCAATTTTCCATCTCACTTGGTATATAAACCTTCCATTCTTTTGTTTCGTTCCCACATAATTTATAAATAATGTTATTTATTTCCTTATATTTCAAATCCTCAGTAGCCACGCCCCCTTCTCTATTTAGTTCTTCTAAATGCAACCTGACAAGTTCTATTTCTGCGTCATCTCTCTGATATTCCTCTATGTGTTTGAAATATTGCTTTAAACTAGGTTCTTTGAACATCTGTACTTGCATTACTTGAATTTCATTTTTGTTTGATCCCGTTAGCTCAGGTATTTCTGCTTTATGCCTAGACAAATAGTCGCACAGGTGGTTGTCTCTACCAGCAACATGCCTAATTTCCATGTCATATTGGCTTAACTCATGGACATATCGAGATAATTTACTATTACCTAACTTCATTTTGTTCAAGAATGTGAGACTGATATGATCAGTGTACACAATCACTTTCCTGTTAAATATATATTGGTGAAATTTTGTGAGCGCATGGTACATGCCAATAATTTCTAAGCAGGTAACAGAGCCTTTGCTTTCCACTGGGGTGAGTCCTCTAGAGGTCGTTGCTATTAAATGGTTAGAACCGTCTTCATGCTGTTGCATCAATATTCCCCCTACGGCAGTACACGAGGCATCTGTGTAAATACTGTACTCTAGGTCATGTCTAGGCCTTTCTAACAACACAGAATTTTGAAATGCTTTCTTTACCCTTTCAAATGCTTCTTCCTCCACCTCTGTCCATTTAAATTTATTTTGCTTCTTTAGGAGTTTTCTTAAGGGAGC
Organism: Ectobius pallidus; assembly: GCA_964059195.1. Lineage (NCBI taxonomy): Eukaryota > Metazoa > Arthropoda > Insecta > Blattodea > Ectobiidae > Ectobius > Ectobius pallidus. The sequence goes on along the minus strand of CAXKWD010000004.1, from coordinate 43,785,587 downwards.
AACATATTCAGAATATCCAGGGATGAATCGTGATTGGTAATTAAAAATACCGAGGACTTTCCTCACCTGCCTTACAGTTTTAGGCCTACTTATATTTGAGATTGCTTTTATGCGTTCCGGGTCGGCCGATACGCCATCTTTAGAGATCACATAGCCTACAAATTTAACTTGTTCTTTAAACAAATTTATTTTAGTGGGATTGACTTTCATTCCGCAGTGCAAAAATGTGCTAAGTACCAATTCTAATTCTTCTAAGTGTGTACTAAAATCTGCTGTGTGAATTAAATAGTCGTCAACAAAGGCGGTGATGTGGGGACCAGTTCCCTCCGGAAACATTATCTGTAAAGCTCTAAGTAACGCACTGCCAGAAGTGCGCATTCCAAATGGGGTTCTACAAAAGGAATACACTGAACCTTGGTGCACAAATGAGCAATATTTTCTGTCTTCTTTTCGAAGTCCAATTTGCCAAAAGCTTGACGTTAGGTCAATGCTTGAAAAGAATTCAGCTTCTCCCATCTTAGCTAATAAATGATCTATCGGTTCCGTCTTAAATCGGTCCGGTTTCATGTATAGGTTAGCCGTTCTCAGGTCCAGGGTCATTCTAAGTTTATTACTTGCTTTTAATACCCAGCATATCGGAGATATATACTCTGAATCCGAAATTTCTATGATATTATCTTCCAGCATTTTCGCGATAACTTTATTCGCTTCATCTCGCATCGACAGCGGAATAGGCCTACTCTTATGATTGAAAACTGGTGGGTTATCCATGGTGATTTTATGTTCATAAACGGTACATAATCCCGGGGTCTCGTCAAACACATCTTTATTCCTTAACAACACCTCAAATAATTGATCTTTCTGGTTTTCATTGATAGTTGTGATACTGTTTACCTTCTGTTTTAATATCTCTAGAATTTCATCTTTTTGAACACAATTTTCGTTCCCTAGTTCCTCATAATTACTTCGATTATTTAAGTCAGCTCTAATCATGTTTATTTTGCAATCCCCTCCAATATCATACACTTCTTCAATAAAAGTGTCATTAAACTCATTAATCTCCTCGCTATAGAAACGCGTATTTTCCGCTGAGTCTATAAAATTATTTGCCGGGCTTTTCTCGCCTACGACATCAATAGTAGCATGATTTGATACGATAGTATCATCATAAAAACCTGTATCTGTACTCAGATTTTCAATAATAAAAACCTCATTTTGAATTGCCTTTTCACTTTCAGAGCATTCTGCGTAATCGTTATGATCATTCGTTAACAATGGAACTTCAATTATGTTTCCTTGATTATTTATTTTTAAGGAGTTTTCCCCAAAATCTAATATTCCTTCATATTCAATTAAACTATCACAACCAAGAATAAATGGGTGAGTTAAATTTTTGATAACTAACGTGTAAATGTCAGCGGACCAATCTCCAATCTCCAGTTTTACCATAATTTGTTTATCAATCTTATATCGAGTTCGGCTTACAGCTGTCGTGCAATATAATAGCGGGACATTTAGTTCTTGGAATTTTACATTGTTTATTTTTAATTCCTCGTAACATTTATAACTGCATGTACTCAACATTGCCCCACTGTCAACCATTACTTGAACTTTTAATTTTCCTATTTTAGCTTCAATTTGTGGCGGATTCAGAATCTTACTTTTTTCTGTTTTGATTTCTTGTGAATTACTTTTTTCATTGAGCCTCCCATCGGTGAACTGGTTCCCCACAATAGACATACTACGACTCTCTAGTACGTCTCGCTGGAGTTTAAATCTCCCTGATTTATTTCAGTTTGATTTGACTGTCTTGTATTGTTATTGTGATATTCACTTGCTTCCGGGTTAAGCGAAGTATTTCTGTCACGCATATCGCCTTGTACCGTATTCCCGTTAGAATTGTAGCCGATATAGCGGCCTTCTCTCACTTCCCCTCGTTGCTGATTGTTATCTGAATTCCTCCGATCTGGTTCTGAGAATGCTATGTGATTTACCCTCGTATTCTGTGGTGGGTTTCTTCCCCTGTTATAATCATTACGCTGAGTTTGACCCATATTATTGTTTTGGTTTCTGTAACCACTTTCTTGATTAGGCCTATCTTGTCTATTTCCTTGAAATTGATAATTCTGATTACTGCCATTCCTACCATTATATCCTCTCTGCGTTTGATTATTCTGATTCCCAGGGTTAGGCCTACCAATATAATTATTCTGGGCCCCACTATTGCTCGCCTGGCTACCTCTATTTTCACTTGTGTTGCCACTCCCATTTCTACTGTCAAACCTGTTATTTACATCACGAGTTCTCTCATGGCTATGTACCTCTTCAAACTCAGTTAATAATGTTAGTGCTTCGGCGCAAGTTTTAGGCCTAGCGACAACTAAATTATTATATATCTCGGGCTTATAATGTTTTAAGGCTAATTGAAGCACATCTTTTTCAGCTAATTGTAAGTCTAATGACCTGGCAACTTTCATTATTCTGACGAAATATTCAGACATTGTCATATTCGAACTTTCATTATATTTACCTGAATACAACTCAGCTCGGGCCTTACTCTGGCGACTCGCGCTCCAGTATCTTTCCATAAATAACCTCTTAAATTCAGGATATCCTATCCCCCTTTGTGACACGAAGTTACACCAATCTCTGCACTTTCCGACCAAACTTTTCTGAACAATCAGCATTTTATAATCGTCCGGTACCGCTTTTATTTTAAAGTAGGTATCCATTTCGTTTATAAAATGATGTGGGTTAGATGAGTTGTCATCATTGTACCGAGGTGCTGTCCAATCATGCCCCAAAATTTGTGACAAGTGGATAGGATTCCTGATACCTAGTTGCATTACATTGTGGGACCCTAATTCGATATTGCTTCCCGTATCATCTGACTCAGTGTTGACGCTAGGAGGACCTTGTGGTTCACATGGCAATTCATTTGCTGCTAATACTGCAGTATTATTTACATTAAATGTTGCAAGGCTGTTCCTCCTGACGTCACTACTGCTACGTACACTTTGAGGTTCATTCTCACTGCTATTAATTTTGGCATTTAATGTGTTTACCTGTTTTTCTATATTTATAACCTTCTCAGATAAAGACCCTTCTACCTGTTTTACTTTGTCTAAGACCTCAATCTTTAAGTTTTCAGTTGCTGTTTTATTTGTCTCCTGTTTCTGCTCTAATTCTTTAACCCTACCATGAAATTTAGTATTAATCTCATCTAAGTCTGAAGAAAATGCATGGACTAACTTACTTTCCAATTCTTTATTTTTTTCAGCTAATTTTACTTCAACTTTCTTCTGATTTTCAGCAATTTTGTTGTGAATTTCTTTCTTAGAATTTTCTAAGTCCACTACTACACTTTTGATTTTTCCTTCTAACCTATCATTTATTTCTTTGACTTCATTGCTAATTGTATCTAATCTCTCTACGACTTTTTTGTTATCCTGAGAAATCTGTTTATTTTCCTCCCTAATCTGCTTAACCTCCTCCCCTAACTTCTGATTACCCTCATTAATCTGCTTAACCTCTCCCCCTATCTGCTTAACATCTTCCCCTAATTTCTGATTTCCTTCATTAATCTTTTCTAACATGACTGCCATCATCTGTTGCATTACTGTTAGCTGATCTCCCCCTACATTTTTATTTTCTCTCCCTACTGGACCTATCTCGTTCTGATCCTCTGAACTTTCTACAGCAATTTGAACAGAAGGTTCCTCTGACTGATTTTCAAATTCCTGACTGTTATTTTCTTCAATCACCCTTACTTCATTATCATTGTTTACCTCCATATTTACGTTATTTTCAAAATTTTCCAATTCCCCTTGACTTAATAAATCTTGTCCTAACTGACTTTCACTTGATTCCATTTCACTGTTTACAATTTTTCCACTCCGTAATTTATACATTCCTTACCCTTTTGTATTTTCTTACAGCATTTCTGTTTACCCCCAAAATTTATCATGCACAATACCCTCTTATTGTTTAACAAACAAGTCATAAATTTCATGCACAATACAAGATACCCTTTTAACACTTTCATATAAAATCTTTTGACTTATCCGTTTTGGTTCCGGTTGTCATCCTTCCTTATGGTTCGATCGTGTTGCCTTCCTTTTTCTCTCTTCTTTTCTTCCTTCTTCTGTTCTTCTTTCTTCTTTTCTTCTTCCTCGCGTTGCCCGGCTCCTAATCTTGATTCCCGTCGTTCTCCTTCTCACGCTCGGTGCCCAGCTCCTACTAGTGATGATCGTCGTCGGCGGTCGTCGTCCCTTGGCTTCACTCCTTTTCTCGAAGACCCACGTTGTATGTTAGTCTATAAATATAATACTCGTGACCCACGTAATGGTAAGTCCATAGATATGATGCTCGTGACCCACGTACTGGGCGCCATAGATATGATGCAGTACTTCACACTAAAAGCCCTGTGGTTGTAGGAGTCCTTCAAGTATGCTGCAATCAGGGTTGTGGTCCACCTCCACAATATTGTACTTACTGCGAGTGTTGTCCTCTTCAGCCTGGTGGAACCTCGGGTTGCTCAGTCGGGCAGCTACAATTTACTCTATCATTTCTCGAGGGCATAAACAGGGTGTGGAGGTTCTATAGTTACTGTTTTTCAATAATTAAATATTTATCAAACACTGTTAGTTTATTGAGTATTCCAATCAAAGTTCAAATGTATAAATGTTACTTCGTAAAATTATTAATTTTATTGGTGGGATATTGAAGGGAGTCTAATAATGGCCTTCGCACTCGTACGTAAATACTTCCTGGTAGTGACACGCGGTATCCACGTAATCTTGTAATGATGATGACGTCAATGTCACAACAGTACTTACTTGGCACACTCACTGAATTTATTTTAGTAAGTAGCTATAATAAGCTCTTACTGCAAGAATAAATGTAGAATAGATTTTACACTTCGGTAAATTAGCGAAGTTAATTTTATGTATACTGTCGGATTGACCTCAATGTCAATACGACTTATGTGTAATTTCGAGGAGAAATGCAGGAATATGACCTGCCTCCTCGAGTCCTTCGTACACAAGTGTAGTTTCGTAAAAGCCATGATCTTAGCCTCCTCTCAATTTCCCCTCTTTACCATAGTTACACAAAACCAATCATATATACTGTTATAGCTAAATTCAGTTTTTTCTATTCTAAACTTAAATTCTATTGGTTGTTACGATTAACGTGGCTTTGAGCTTAGTAGCGCTGGTCTTCTGTTACTAGCCTAAAGCGATTGTCCGAATCCCAGTGTAATTCCTGGATCCGCCATACAACTTATATTTCCCAGCTTATTTTCCAGTGAAGTGCCTATTCATCTTATAAGCTCTCCTTTCTGCTACGTTTTGACTGTATAGCAGTGCAAAGTTCTAACAAAGAGTGGCACCTACCCCCTACTGAGTTGCCTTACATTTCACTTCAGCTTCATTGTGTATTTCTGAGTATTCTGTCTGCTAACTTCTATTGAGTTTATTCTTTAATATAAAATAATTAATATCAGCTAAAGTAATGATGATATTAATTTCATATTTATGTAATATTATTTGTTAATTTTTTCTGCTTTTTATCATGTAATTTATAATAATATTGCTTGGTTAGTTCAAAAGTTATTATCTGCCGTATTTAATTACTATCAATCTATTTCTCATCATTTTATATCAATTGATATTAATGGAGATGACTCCAATTATACCATGCTTTGATGCTTCCAACTATCTCAACACATTAGAATGAGATGATTCATTCGCGTGTGGGTATTTATGGTAGTCTATTTTCTTCACTATCCTAATCTAGTGCCCAAAATCTCCGTACCCTGCCCTTTCGTTTTTTTATTATTTTTATTTATTTATTTAATAAATATTTATACAAAACAAGACCACCCGAATGAGCAAGCCCTCGTGCTCGGGCACAGTTCAGTCATTTACATTACAAAATACAAATTACAAATACATAAAGAAAATATAATTAAATCAATACCTAAATAAGAAATAATAAAAAAGAAAGAACAGAAAAGTAAAAAGAAAAAAGGAAAAGTAGTAAGAACAGAATTGAAACCCTGAGTTATTACAAATAACATCGTTCCTTAATTGTCTACTAAGTACAGAGTGAAATAACTTTTGAACTATGAAATAAGATTTTTTATAAACTTATTTCATTTGTACACTTCGAAATTTTAAAATGGTTCCACGTTTTCAAAGGAAAAAAATAGTTGCCATGACTTATGCCTCAACCCTTGTGCTACTGGTTCTTGTAACTGTACTTTTTATTTTCCAGCCAATTTTAACTATTGCTTCAAGCTATTTTAAAATAGAGTATTGAACATTCATCTCATTTCATGGGGGTTTATGTGACGCACTCGAATTACAGTGAATACGATAGCTAGCATATCTCCGTATTAAGTGTTTGTGTTAAGTGTTAAGTGTTTGAATTCTCTTAAATCATCGTTTTATTCTAGGAGTTTTGTTATTCAAAACTTCTTAAATTCCAGGGCTCTTACCATTTATCCTACTAGTATTTTATGAAGGTGAATCTGTTTTCTTCCTTTCTAGTTTCCTTTTGTAATCTTACACTCTCAGGCCTATTCAGTCTGAATGTGCATTTGCATAACGCAAAACCTTGTGTCTTTGAGGAATGTAATAAATGTTCTAAGTGACTCGTGGTGTTGATTCTAATGACAGTTGTCTTGCTAATCTTTTTTCAGATTGTTGTTTCTCCAGAAAGGGCATGGAGAAATATTATATAGAAACGATAAAACGTGCATTTTCAAATAAATAAATGATTCTGTTTCTAGAATAGCGTGATGTAAATCTTGCGTGAAAGGCAAAGCTCGTTGCACCTCTTGTAACGTAGGCTTCAAACAGGAATTTTCAGAACTGAAAATTGTGGACTCGTCAAAGATATCACCGGTACTCATGTTGTCTGTCTCGATCACCACTATAATTCTAGAGTGATAGGGGAAAAGCGAATAAGTCAAAATACTAGGATTTTGGGAGAGATAAATAACAATTTATTTCTACAGCATTGTTATAATATTTAGTTCAGTCCACCAGATATTTTTACCCAGTAACTTATGCTACGTAAAAATATCTGGGTGGGTTGATTTAAATAGTGTAACAAAGCTGTGGAAATAAATTGTTTTTTGACTTTCCTGAAACTCTGGTATTTTGACTTATTCGCTTTTCCCTATTACACTAGAATTGAGGAATCGCTACTGCAAAGAAGATGAACTTAGAAAACTAAAATAAAATATTATCCTAGAAGCTTGTGATGTAATCGATATTTTTACCTTTCAACTTTCCAGCTTGAATGTGACTGGTGTATCAAATTTAACATGAGCAATATTTTGACAGGCGTCCGTACTTTGTTCTGCCTGTTTTTTTGCCACGTGACAGCACGATGTTTTGTTGTGGTGAACAGAACATACAGTTTGACAATATTAATTACAATTTTATGAAAATGTCACATTTTGCGTGACCTGAATATAGCCTTGTAATCTCCATTCGTGAACACTGTATGAATAAATAAATAAATCATAAGAATCTTTTAATTACTCAACTTACAGTTCATGATTATAGTAATAAATTTCAAGCATATTACTGGTATTTATTTATTCTGCACTCACCTTAAGTTTGAAATATCATTTCCCTGCTCGATAAATTACTGTGTAAAGAAATTTCGGTATTTATGATGTGAATGGTACATCAACTGGGGGCAAAGTAATAAAAATATAATGCCAGCTTATTCCCTCAATCACAAATGAAGTTTAGATTAAACTCTATAACAAGAACCCTTCTATATATATAATATTTGTGTGTGTGTGTGTGTGTGTGGAAGTGCCTTACGGTTTGCTGTCAAATGTTAAAATTCAATATATGCATACAAATTATACTTATTTTTAATTGTTAAAAATCCTAAATTCAAGTTATTATAATGAACATAGGCGTCAAGATGTAAAATTTAAATAATACAAAATTTGATTTAAAATATTTAAAAGTTATTGAAAACTCTGGACATGTAATTGAACATATCTCATTGCAAGCAAGCCCACGTACACAACTCATTTCATTTTAAGATCAGGTGTAAATACTATGGTAAAAATACTGGTTAAAAACGTAAAATCTTGATATATGTGAGATCATTAACCTGTGTAGTTCGATATGCATGAAATACATATATAATAATAGGGGGGGCATTCGGTTTCAAAAACTACTGAAGGCTACTACTTGATGAAATTAGCCTAACTTATCAGGAATATCAATTATCAATTAGATGGAAAGACAAACTAGATATACCCTGTCTCTTCATGAATGTATCGTCATGCAGTTTAGTTCTAGTTGACAGGGACGGTAAAGCTAAGATTGTTTAATTTGGTGAAATACAGGTAAAATCCCAGGTGGATCAAGTTTTTTCCTATTTTCTAAGACTATTCCATTCATACGCCGCGGGTTCGATATTGACCAATAACGTTTAATATGTCCTCGGATATACACCAATGACGATCGTTTATCTTATAGGGCCTAATGTGCTTTCGTAGGTCGCAAGGATGCAATTTTATCTCATAAGACGTCAGATCATTAATGGATTCGTAAGGCAACGACGCTTGGGGATTAATACGTGACATTCTGCCAGTGAATAGAATGAAAAACACATTATTTTATAGAACATCACTTGTTTGGAAAGTGAAATAATATAAATTTCCATTGATTAAAAAACCCAATTTTGATTCGGTGGAACCAATTCTTGTACTTTTGTAGCGTTTTGATGTAAGGAACGATGACACTCGCCATGTTATGGTATGCACTATTGGTAGCATTGAGAACTCCGATCGATTCATGGACTCTGCATCCATTTAGTATGCCGTGATCTTACTGCTGACAGAATATTGTCAACAAGGTAACATAATAATTATTATTTTAAAAATCCGTTACATTTTGTTCATGGAATAGGCTTAATAAATCCTACCCGAGATTACAAGTTTCTGCAGCTATTATCTCCAGGATTTCTCTTTTCTGTTCGGAACTGTAGGAATAGAAAGGGGGAATGAATAAAGTCTACACAAGTACTACTAAACAATTCTTAATACAAATGTATCGAAGTTTAAATTTGATTTTGAAACTGCTACCACATTTTCTTCCTCCCCTTTTGTGTTTTCTCTCAAGCCTTCTGCCTAATCTTACTACATTCTCTTTTCCAAAAACGAAGTATCCGTTTCCAGCCCCTTCATTCCCGGCATTGAATTCGCGAACGCATCATTCTTTAGTGATATTTATGAGCATACAACTATGTTTTATTATTGCTTCCGATGCCCTGGTTAGGTGCCAGAAAGGGAGGGAAGAAGAACTTCGCAAGATTAAACTAAAGAAGAATAGGCTGGCCCTTTAATGCCCCATACGATCTACCACAAGCTTTAGCTTCCCATCAGAACATGCATGAGACGGCCTGCCCACCATTATCTTGATTGCTTTGAGGATATTGGAAGTTATAGCTCCATGTGTGGTCTGGAATTATATTATTATCAAGAAATCTACTATTTACGGATCCTAATTTGGTGTCCAAAACTGGTGAATGAAAACTGTTATCTAGATTCTAGAAGGATGGAAAATTTATTTATAAATTCATTTCAGACTCTTTTCAAACAAGATAGAAAAACCACATCAAATCCTAGTTAATTTTTCAATAAAAGTTGCAGAAATTGTAACTAGATGGTATTAAATAATTTGGTACAACTTTTCTTCTCTACTCCTTTAATTTTTCATAGGCCTTTCGGTTACTTAGAACCATCATCAGGTCATCTTGATTTGTAGAATTACATTTAAGAAGAATAAAACTGTTTCAGTATAGGCATCATTGTTAGTTTTAGTGGTTATAAATAACAATGAATGCAATAACAGAGCGAGGTGGCCGAGATGGTAACATCTTTGACTCGCGTTTGGGAGGTCCCACGTTCACATCCCGGTGTCCAGCCAATTTGACATGGTTTTCTTTCAAGGTTTCCCCAAGGTTTCGGAAAATGCCGAATTGGATATTTACATACCATGAATTATCCTCACCATTCCATTCTGTATCATATCCAATTAAATTAAAATCAATTGAAATATAATCCATAAAATACAATAATAAAATAAACAATTGACAATCAATAGTGGCACAGATCCCGAACAGATCCCGAAGTCCTGACATGGCCTCGTAACTAAAAGAAGTATAAACACAGATGAACTTAAAAAATGACGGCAATAGTTTTCTTCTTAAATGCGACTCTTCAAAATAAAATTCCCTCATGATGGATCCATGTAAGTGAAAGGACCAGGCAAATAAAATAAGTTGAGAATAAAGATTTTACAAAACTGTTTTGTTTGTAGAAATAAACGGTACAACACTACGGCTTTAAACACTTTAGGTAGTTTATTATTAATACCAAATAACGATAGAACTAAAGACTTGTTTACATCGCGAAATTAGGCTCAGAAATTAAGTTTCGTAACTGTTTTTATTTAAATGCAAAAGCGCTAGACATACTGGCGACATTGAGTTACGACACTAAGCATTTTCGGCTGATTCCACTTTCCACGAAACTGTAGCAGCAATTTTGATGTAATACGCATATATTTTAGCTTTGTAGATTGAAATGCGAAAATGAGGAATCGTAAATTTCCTAGATATATACGTGACTCAGAAGTGTAAATGGGATCTTGATCTTCGAAACTAAAGCGAAACGTGCTGTTGCACTGGACTTTGTTTCGAAGAAATTTGCTGAAATCAGAAATCATTCTCACGAAATCACTTTCATAAATTTATTTACGACACCTAGTGTCATCATGTTAACTATCCTTCACAATAAGAACTAGACTAACAAAAGTGTTCGAATTTGTTTCTTTTTAAGCCCTTCAAATCATAGAAATAACGGAATTAATTTGGGGAATGTAATAGTGGCATAAGCTGTATGTGAGTTTGTGGGTATGTGTATGTGTGTGTCTGCCTGCCAGTTTGCTTAATTAACTTGCAATTTGTAGTCCATTCCCTCTAATGGAGAAAGTGATGTACTGGGGATAATACATTATTTACGTAGATTCCTATCCCTGCTGTCTGGTAACGAGCAAAATGTTTGAGTTCTCCCCGATATTCAAATCATTTTGTGGTGTTCCCCATTGTGACGAAGTGAACATCAGCATGCGAATCCCTAAGATGATTTAATTATGTCGTTCGATACACACTGTTTTATCTGGCTATTTTCCGCTGTGTTATCTTTTTCAATGGTTTATTCCAGCTGCATTAAAGCCGTCAATGGTTACTGATTTCATCGAGTTCAGAGCGTGTAGTTATGTTTTTATAAGTTGTATTTAAGTACAGCCATACAAACTTATATTTAAAAAAGTTTGCGTGGAACGCCACACGACAGAAGTGAAACTTGTTTTAATTTTTGGATATTTTCAATTTTGGATTTTTTCAATTCTGGATTGCTGGACTTTTTCAATATCGGGTTTTTGGACTTTTTTAATTTTTAATTTTGGTTTTTTAAATTTTTGATCTTTTGATTTTTTAATTTTGGATTTTTTAAATTTTGGTTCTTTAAACTTTTTTTTACTTTTTAACTTTGGATTTTCGTTTTTTTAAATTTTGGATTTTTAGATTTTTAAAATTTTAGATTTTCGATTTTTAATTTTTAATTCTTTAGATTTTGGATTTTTTGGTTTTTTAATTATGGATATCTTATTTTTTTAATTTGAATTTTTGGATTTATAAATTTTGGATCTTTGAATTTTTTATTTTGGAATTTTGGATTTTTTATATTTGGATTTTTTTAACTTTAGATCTTTGATTTCTTTATTTTTAGGATTTTTAATTTTGGATTTTTTAATTTTAGATTTTTAAATTTTGGATTTTTTGTTTTTTAAAATTTTGGATAAGCCTAATCAATTAGTTGATTTTTCTGTGCAGTCCGTTACGTCACTGCCCCACTAATTTCGTGACGATTTTGAGCGTAACAATTTCGTGACGATTTTGTCCGTAATGCAAGTTTGGGTTAGCTCTCGTTTTACTCCTACCGCGGCTAAAGAAGTTTCACTTCAAAAATGTGTTCGGAGTATTCTATAGCCTATTTTTACATCGCAAATGGTTTAGTTGCGATTTACTACTTTTAACCCAATGATGACCTACTTGGCCTTGATGACTAAGTTCTTTGAATGCTGTCGAATGAAACCGAGAGTCGAGCGTTTAAATCCGGCTGTGGGAGTAAATTTTCTAAGGCACGGGAAAGTCTTCATCAGTCTGTGAGCGACTTTAATCTGTTCATATCGGGTGTGAGGTTTCAGACAGGTTTAAAGTCTTGACGTTAAATTGCTTTTGAGTGTTGCCTTCATCCGTTACGAAATGGCACAAAACGTCAATTTTTTGCGTTATCGAAACATCAGTTTTCGCTATTACATTTCAATTGTCAAATCAATTGTAGGTGGCCTTGCTTTTGTTGTTGTTGTCATAACAACTTGGATCTAAGAATATCGTGAGAATATCGATTTTATAAACCCACTCTGGTCGATTCATTTGTTTATAACGTCAAGCACGCAGACATCTGAAATGTTCAACATGGATAGACAGAAGAGGGATAACCCAGATGTTTAGCTGTTTCATTAGAAATATTGATAGTTAAGTTTATGAATGAATCGCATACAAGTGTTAATAAATACGTTTTTTTTCCCTTCCCCCCCCCCCTTACCTATGAGACGAATGTCGGGAAACTTTAGGCCCTCGTGGTGTGTCTCGTTCTATCTGACCGTGTTGCCGTGGAGGTGGTCTCGGGTTTGGGCTTAATCACTCAGGGTAAGACCCCTTTTTCCTTGTTTGGTCAAAAATTTATATCCATTCTATCTCCCTGCGCCGACTGGTCGCGGTCCTGTAATGCCCGGGTGAATATAAACGGAAAAGTAAAACTAGGAGAAAGAAGAAGACGTTGGCCTATAGAAATATTACCGACTGTCGCCCATTCTTAATTATCTCTATACTGTATTAGGTTAAAAATACTTACTGGCGTATTTTTCCTTTTTTCCCCAAGTTATGAACACAGAATACAATTGTCCTAGAAAGAGAGAAAGTAAGTGGAATTAAGAAGCAAAATGAAAGGGAGAGAGGGAGAGAGAGAGAGAGAGAGAGAGAGAGAGAGAGAGAGAGAGAGAGAGAGATAAAGGGACAGATAAAAGTTCCGTTGGAATAGAAGCAGATACAGAGAAAAGAATAAACTTGAAAACTGTGTATCTTGTAAAGTAGAGAAAAGGGAATTTCAATCAGATGAAACTGTCCTTTAAAGCACACAAACAGTCAGTAACAGCGTTGTGTGTTGAGAGGGGAAAACGAGTCGAGTTCTACTGCGTTAATGCTGAAGAAAAGAAATTAAACAGCCGCCCTCCTTTCCTTCAATGCAAACTCTGCAAAGCTTTACCTCTTTTCGCACCCTAGTTGTTGACTAGATTCAACCTGCTTAATTTAACACGATTTTATACTGCAAAATACGCGTAATAAAACGTCTCCTAACAAGGAAATAGATATTAGTAGCGATTCATCCTCGTTCTCTGTTCTTCATGTTATAGGTCAGATTCTAATCATTAATATAATCAATGTAGGTTCACTCAAGAATTTACCACAGAACATATCAGTGCTTTTAATACAATAAAACCATATTCTCCTAAGATCCCGTGAATCATTACATGATACCCCATGTTTCGGATTGTTCCTCACTCAATGAACGAGTCAAAGTAATGACGGCCGCTGGTATCATATTTGTTACATTCTGCACTGCATGCTAATATTTTTTCTACCACTATGTGCTATGTATCGATGGTTGAATTAAAAAACTTAATAATGATGTATATAAATAATGTAAAAAAACAAAATATCTCTTAAATGTCCCTGTTGTTTTGGTCATTAATGACGCACATTAATCCACATAATAAACTTTATGTAGTAGTTGTCTATATATAATGTTAGACCCTCAAAGCCCCACCTCCAATTTTGTTATTGAAAATTTGTTATATTTCGACCCATATAAGCACTAAGCACAATATATATATATATATATATATATATATATATATATATAATAATAATAATATATAACTGGCTCAATTTGGGACCGTAGAGGACAACAAACCTTATTGTATAAGGAATATCTCGTCACAGTGCTCAATTTACATAATGTAAAACTTCCAGTCCAGTCGTATTTTTAAACGTAATACGTATTTTCTGTAGTTTCTTACTCAGTCGTCCAGTATATCGTTTAACATTGGTGATTTCCAGTAGGCCTACTGCATCATGTGAATAAGTCACGTAAGAAAATATTTATTTTAGCATATTTGCTCTGACACTTGGCCTAGACTTAGGCCATTCGTCTTTTTTTCTTCCCAATAGAATTCACTAGTTATGGAGGAATAGACATTAGTAACATGAGACCGCAATATTGTCATTGTTTTGCAAATTTGAGAATACAAACTGTAAACATACGAGAAGGTGATTGATTATTTCAGAGAATACATAATAGTAATTGTGTTGGTTATCTTGTGGAATGTTATTTTTAACACTATAGGACGACCTTTTATTTTACCACAGTTGGAAAACGAGGACTTTCATCAAGGGATGACAAAAGAGAGAGTTCATAGATATCTATGAGAGGGAAGACAGAAAAACTCAATTTAGATGAAATGGTGGCCGTAATGCCCGAAGCACTCAAATCTTGGCAAAAGTACTGTACTAGTTTTCAGTCTGGTTTAACTACAAACCTGACTGTATAATCTTCCTCTCTCATTTTCGTGAAAAGAGGGATTCCGATCTACATAGAGCCAGGCAAGCCGGCCGCGTCCAAACTGCTCATCTCGGTGCTAAGCCCTTTATTACAGAGCGGCAGCACAAAGGAAAGAAGAACATACTCTAGTAACATACGTCCCCATCCTCCATACGGATGCAAATTTCAAATATTTCTCTTTAGTAGAAGAGGTTTTCGATCCGTTTCATATATAACTTATAACTAGGGGGCGGATTTCTATGACATGTCATATTTTTCCCCCTTTGCATTATTTCAGGTTTCCGACTAATTTAAACCCGATTCCAAGCATCCTGGTGAAAATGGAACGGCTTTTATTGTGCATATAACTGCATATTTAGGAAATTTTCAACTCTTGTAGCATATTTAATATGAATATGCATATTTGGTAATATTTTTGGCATATTTGTGTGCATATTAAAGAAATGTTGAAGTTTCATATCATATTCTTTAAATTTTGCATTACAATGATACTTTTTGAGAATTTACAGATATTTTAAATAATTTACACTCTATTTTAATAAAATGTATTGTAATGAAACTTAAAAAGATATACACAATGTGTTAGTGGTAAAATCATATTTTAAATCTTATTGGTCATATTTTAATGTTTTCTTAGGTCATAAATGCATACATATATCCTATTTCTTAGGTCATAGAAATCCGCCCCTACTTATAACCTTGTCATTTCTTCTACTCTTGTATCTACTTCTTGCTAGTATCATATAAATAAGAACATAATCTGAGAGTGTTCGAAAACAGGGTGCTTAGGAGAATATTTGGGCCTAATGAGAGATGAAAATGGGGATTGGAGAAAACTGCATAACGACGAGCTTCATGACCTGTAGTGTTCACCGGATATAGTAAGGGTAATTAAATGAAATCATGAAAATTTATTTACCATGAAAATTACAAATTACAAATTACAAATTAGAAAATACAAATTAATACAAAATTATTACAAATACAAATATAAATAATATAAACAAAATTATTACAATTACAAAAGAGCATTATTTACCCGCATGAGCATAGCTCGTGTTCGGGGTCAGTTCAGTTATACTAAAATTATATTTTGAACATTATATAAAAAAAAAACATACATATTACAGTTTTAGGCAAAAAATCCTCATCAAGGAGGATGAAATGAGCTGGACATGTAACGCGCATGTTGGAGGAAAAACATACCTCAAAAGTATTGACTGGGAGACTAGTAGGGAAAAGACCACTTGGAAGACCTAGAAGTAGGCGGGGGACAATATTAGTATAGATTTGAGGGAAGTAGGATTTGCGAAGGATGATTGAATGGAGTTAGCACAGAATAGGGTTGAATGGTGGGCTCAGGTAAGCATGGCAATGGATCTTCGGGTACCATAAATGAGATTATATTCCTTTAGCTTGCTGAAGAATTGTCTATTGCCATTCAGTAAATACCATATAAATAAGAAGAATTTGAAGAAGGAATAGAAAAAGAATTTGCACTTGAAGTACTCTTTTTGTAATCTGAGTAATGGCTATATAATTTTATTGACAGGAAGGCCGGGATAGTACATAGCACATGTGACCGAAGGTCTACTGTGGTCTTCTTCCTTATAGAGTGAGATGATCCTCCAATGGTCCGTATTTCTGAATTACGGCCTCTTGCTGTAATCCCGGGTACAGGTCCGAAGGGACAAAGCCGAGTCCCTCTCACCGTTCTTATTTCATACTATAGAGAAAATATGATCATACGTGGATAAATTTGCATGAAAATATGCAGTAATAGGAAGTGAAGGCAGAAGTGAACATTTTTTTAAGAACCCAAAAAAGCTAAAAAAGAATCCGACTTCCTCCATTGAACATTTAACTGAACTAAATTCCATGGTCACCGAATACTTGCTCCGACTTGAAGCTGTCACGCTGGCCATATACATATGTCTATCAGCTGTCTAAAATTTTTAAAAAGAAATTACTTTCTGTACGATTTATCCAGTCATCCGGTTATTTGATTTTCCGGATCGACTCGGTTCCCAATTAATCCGGATAATTGGAGTTCTACTGTACATACATACATGAATACATCCACACACACACACACATACGTAATTAGGGTATTATATGCAATTATGAGATTAACCACATTGCACTACTATGGACATTATAGGTTCACAGACAGCTCAAGTGAGAAATATCCTTAACATCTACTGTTACTCGCTAAATATATTGATGCCGTGAATAACATGTCTCCGAGTCCCACATGAACAATTTCCTAGACACAACCAAAGCCGACTGACTGCTCTAAATACTGGCCAATAAATTATTCACACCAGTCGTAATTTGCGGGTGGCAAGCTTCGCGGAATTAGCACAAAACAGTACACATACAATGAATTTTAAATTAATAAGTCCAACGTTTTTTTTCGCATTCACACAAACTCGCCTGACAATGAAACATTTTAGTTTTTTTGTTGTTTCTGTGTGGTAGCGGCGACGAAACACTGCCCAAGATTAGTTAGTGGTGTTGATGGTTTGTCCATTTGACGATGATGAATAATCTATTTTGTATTGATCAGCCACACGAAAAGCATGTACAGCTCCACTCTCCGGAGATAATGGCATCCTAACTCTCTAGTGTTACACGTTTTACCCAGTCTACACAATGTTTCAAATATACAGGGTGGAAGTGAAGTGACTCGCACATTATCAGCAGGCTTAACAAAATGTCTAATACGATATCGGCGTAAAATTTAGGAAATAATAGTTTGAAAAACTGTTTTAGGTAATTAATTTTGCTCAATAAGGGCTATCAATGCAGGCTCTAATTCTTAACCCTTAACTATACTGGTGTTTTCAGGTTGCGTTAATATGCTGGTGGGGTCTTAGTTACCCCAAATTAAAAATAATAATAAAAAGGTGAAATAAAACAAGTATTATTTATAAACCAAAATATTATGAAAAAATGCAGAGTTGCTGATGGTTAAAGAAGGTTGTTAACAATTATCACATCCAAAATGGGCAAATAGGCTAGAAATAGAAATAACACCCATTTACAGACCGATTTTTAGTTTTTATATCTCTCTGTAGACAAATACAACAAGCTCGTGGGGTCCAAACGTTGGAAGACTGTGATATTTCACTTTTGAGTGCCAATAATGCACACCACTTCCAGAATTGGTCAATTAATAATATATACTAAGATTACAAAAAGCCTCAATGACATCTCATGTTTAACCCGTGAAATATTACAAAACAATAGAGTGGAGGGGTTTCACAGACCCCACAAACAGTTAAGGGAGACACCGTTAGAGAAGCTAAGAAAAAAACATGACTTAATTCCTTAGAGATTTGCAATAAAGTTTATAGTAATAATAACAAAATGCCAGATAGAGTTAATAGGTCATATTGCTGAAATTATTGAGTTTTAGGCCACGATTTCTTGAGATAGCTTGATCAGCATATTATGTGAAGCAACAAGTGGAAAAACTACAATGTACAGAACGAATATACAAGATTCTTATGTCAGGAATATCACTTTATTTTGCCAACACATCTGATGGCGTACGAATATGCAGTCACTTATCTTCAGTTTTTAAGAACTTAATTAAAGGACTCAGAAAAAGGTATAGTATGACGTTAGACTATAATTTTATTTCAAGTGGTAAAATTACGTTCACATGTGTGAATAGCTCAGGAAGAAAATTGTTATTTTTAAATGGAAACACCACCTTTTTCTTTAGCTCTTCATTTAGACTAGCGGGTTTTCTAGTCGTTGTCGGCAGGCGTTGCTGCAAAGATAAGCGATCGTGGAATTCTGAAGCATTTTCTGTCGACTGTGTAATGCGGGTTTTCTAGTCGTTGTCGGCAGGCGCAGCTGCAAATGCAATCAAGGAATAAATTCTTAGGAGCATTTTCTGTCATCTGTGTTTTGCGGGTTTTCTAGTCATTAGTAGCAGGCGCTGCTGCAAAGATAACGTAGCCCAACTAAAAATAACTTTTTGTTTGGTGTCTAATTTGTTTTACCGGATTTTGGCTATACTAAGAGTACTTTTACCATACGAAATAAAATTTTCTGCAACTTGTCACTTTTTTCTAAGCCCTTCAATTATTCAGTTCTATCCAACAGGGCACATTTGCTACTAAAAAAGTGTGTGACCGTTAATTGGTCATTACTCCAGGAGCCGAACGAAGTACAACGAAGTTTACTGTTACTATTTCACTCATACGCCGCGTGTTTGATATTGACCAATAAAGTTTAGTAATTCCTCGGATATAGATCTATCACGATCGTTTATCTTATAAAATGCTTGCTATTGATACGAGGAAGGGATTTTACCTGATAAAATGGTCAGCTCATTACTGGACATGCAAGCATCAATGTGCTGTGATCATTACGTCACATGTTGCCACTAAGCAGCACGATAACAGATTATTTTATAGAACATAACTTGTTTGGAAATTGAAATAATATAAATGTACATTGGTTAAAAAACAATTTCGATTTGGTGCTTGCCAGTTCATGTGCTTTTATTCTGTTTTGGTGTTAGCTTACTTGAATTAAGTTAACTATGTCTTATATGCACAATTGGTAGCACTGGTTACATGGTAACTCGAATCGATTGATGGATGGTTGATTCATAGTATGCCGTGAACTCGCAACTGTTAGTTTTGTTTTTATATAATAAAGCACGAAAGTAATTATTATTTGTATAGTCCGTTACATTTTTATTCATGGAATAGTCTTAATAAATCCAACTCGAGTTTAAGAGTTTCATCATATAAATTCCCTCCTGCTGCGCAGTCGCGAATCTATCGATAAACTCGTAAACTCTCGTGGGATTACCTATAATAATAATGAGAACGGGCAAGTTATAGTTAAATACTTGTCATATTAATAATTTATATGGAAGTTAGTAACAATTTCCTGTTTATGTCATAGAAATAAATCCTTTCAATTTTCATCCTAGTGAATGGTTAGAGAATTTACTGAGAAGTGGAGTAAAATAAAGTCTTTAAATAAACACATGCAATTCTTTTGTTAAATATCCTGGTTAGTTCACATACGGTCGTACTTCTACACGAATTAAAAAATGTCTGAGTACTTTTTGTGTGAAATTCTCATACAGAATTCTGTCTGTTCATTAAAAAGCAGAACTGAAAAAACTCTAAAGTGCAAGCTGATACGTAACAGCATTAGGTATCACAACTTTTAACAAATCTCTTTTTGTTGGGGTACGAATAATTATTATACCCCTTCTCATCTCCAAGGCTAATTTGTAAATGTCCAGCAACGCGCAGCATACAAAAGCTAACATCAGTATTTTAATTGTTACAACAGTGCAGCCTAGCAGCCTGAAGTTTGCATCTTCTCTGTCTCTCACTCCCTCTCTCTCCAGTTCTTTCTCTTGATTTCTATTTCTCTCCTGCTTTCTCTCGCTCCCTCTCACTTGCTCTTTCTCTCTCTCCCTCTCATTTACTCTTTCTCTCTCTCTCCTCCCCCTCTTGACCGTATCTCACAGTGCTCTTTACTATAAAGCTAATGAAATTTTCGAGAACCGCCATGTTTGTTATAACAAAATAATTAATGAGAATCTGTGTCTGTGTGTTTTAATTAATGATGCAGTGCAGAAGGTGCTTCCCGTACACCATGCCTGTACTATTTTGCCTCTTCAACATCTCAACAAGGCTGTTTTTACAAGGAAAATTCGCTTTTCAAAATCAAAATAATTGAAAAGAGGATGTGAAATCCTGAATTGCAGGCAACCTTTAACTTTCGTGCTGATTTTGGTGAATTCAAATCTGAGTACTTCTTCAGTATCGAAATGGTCAGTCATATAGGCGGGGCCTATAATGTGGCAAACACTGTATGTCCCACATTAGTTGAAGTATGTAGGGCATGGCCCCATCTTAAATAGCATTAGAAGTTGTTTTATCGCATAATGTTCTTATTATTGAAGATGTTACTACAGAATATTGTTACGCGGATGCCCGGTTTCTACAAACTAGTGAATTACCTATGGGTAAATTACCCATGGACAAATTAGTTCCATTTAACCTACAATGATATAATGAGCAAGGCCTTGGAGTTGTACAGTTAATTTAATTCAGAAGGCTTTGATTCTCATTGTTTAAATATTACTATTGATCCTATGAAAGGTTAAATTTTATCCAGCCATCCATGAAAGGATAAATTAACCCGAAGATTTACCCTTGGAAAGATCTAGCCCGAGTTTGTAGGAACATTTTTTCTGTCATTTTCATATTTATCCAGAGGACATTTATCTAGAAACTCGCCACAAGTGTATGTGATTGCTATCTTTAAATTATTTGTGTTTGTGTGGTGTTATTTTTGTGTAAATTCTGTCCATTGGATAATTTACCCATAGGTAATTCGCGAGTTTATAGAAACCGGCCATCAGTCAACTTGCTGAGAAACATCCATTAGTCCCTGACATTAATGGGACTTTGTTTTGAGATCTCCAAGTTCACACACTAAATTGTTTACTACTCAACTGCTTTGTGATCATTCAGTACTCACTCCCTCGTATATAATTTAAAGTCGCTAATGCCGTAAAAGAGATACTAAATAAAACATTTCATTAGAAACAGAATCTTTGCTGGGACAGAACTACCGTCCCTTCAGTAAATCGTATTATGCTCTTTCTACAAGGGATGGCATATGACATTATCGAAATTTTTTCTTCTTCACAGGCGCTTGCGCGCGCACGCTCGCACATACACACTCAGACATGTTTCCGAAATTAGTTTTTTTTTTTTTTCGGAAGGGAACCAAAATACGTACAGGCTGTTTGTTTTATGGACTGTAGGCCTATATTTGATTTTGCGAGGAAAGATGTTTTGATCGAGATTCTGCAATCGAAGATCTCAACATCAGTAGAGACAGTTATAACTTAAGTGTCATGAAGGAAAGTCATCATAAAAAAATAAAGAGAAGAAAAGTGAGACAAGAGCACAATCTAAATTCTTAAAACGTTAAGTACGATGGACAGCAAGTTGTAATACTAATGTAGAGGGCCCCGAAGAAAGCCTATGTAGTCTAATCGACGGGGATCTCCGTTTATAGGCTATTTAAGTTTCAAACTCAGTATTGAATTTCACGCTTGAACGCAATACTTCATGTATTGTACTTCATATACTGTACTTCTGGTACAGGTAGAGAAATAAAAACACGCATCATGTTATCAAGCAAGATATTTAATTTGCTTGTGAACATTTTCTACGCAAATTAACCGTTGGTACAAATTGTTCAGCCCCATTTGTGATTCTTACTTAGGTGATCAGCTGATCCCTCAACACTAAAATCCACAGAGAGAATACTGCCGAATCATATGTACCAGAAAGAAGAGCAAAGGAGCCAAAACTTTGCTATTAGTCTACTTCCCAGAGTGATACTTTGCAGTTCAGCGATTTCAGTGTGCACCATATCAGTAGGCCTACCACCAGGAATTATTATAGGCCTAGGCATTATTATTATTATTATAAGTGCAAGAATGGTACTTTATGAGATGTGTGGGGGACGGGAAAATGTATGTCCGTCTGTCTGTCTGTCCGTCTGTCCATGTGTCTGTACGCGCGATAACTCAAATACGCTTTATCGGATTATCATGAAACTTGGTATACGCATTTATTAACTTCCATGGGAAGAAGCCTATTGATATTGCACCAAATCGGTTGATCATTGCCGGAGTAATGCCCAATTTGCTGCATATTTTATGGTAATATATTAGAAAGAATTCATCAAATGAAAATCAGTTCTCATGTCAACATATTGGTTTACCGTGGTCATATGCTACTTTGGAACTTGTAATACATGTACCCAAACATTCCTTCACATATGCTTATCAAACTAAACCTTTGTTTTTCCATAAGTCCTGCTTAATGAATCGATCTGGACCTTAACTCGGAAATCGATTACAAAAATAACTTCTTTTCTGCACATCGTAAAGCAATTATCACTGATTTAACAAAAGCATTCTGGTACTTCGTTACAGCAGTTTATCTGATTTTTAATTATCATTATTATTATTATTATAACTATTTATACTAGTAACGTTAGTCTAATGTTTTATTGTTGCTTTAGATCATTATAAAATATATACGAGAGATGGTAGGATGGTAATACGAGGAATCAGTACATTAACCGAACAAAAATTAATGAATAATATCAACGTTCAACATGAGATCATATGTGTGCAAAAATTAACTTTTTGACTGTTTGACTGTTTTATTTTACAATTTCTATTACACCTTTCTGAAAACTCAACAAAATCATAACCGTAATCCTGGTTTATATAGCATTTCCATCAGCAGCATGATGAACTATTTAGCTATTAGTTTACAAACATGGGTACACACTTTACTACGTAGGAGATCAATAACTGATTTATAGAATTGCCCATGACACGATATGACCATTTCGACAGAAATGTTGTAAACAATATGGCAATGAGCTCGATCATCAGTGACCAACGGGGGGAAAACTGTTTTAATCTCACTTCGCTGCTACCCCCGATATCCTGATTCATCAATTGTTTGTTCAATTTACAGGACCCAGACGATTTATAACATATTACATTGACTGCTATTGGCCTGGATGACTGGAAAATGTCCCCATGGATGTCAACTTTATGAAGATAAATAAATACAATCGAAACTGCACACTCCACTTCTTTTAGCGTACCTATGATTGGAAAATATATTTTTTTCCCTTAAACCAACATGCTAACATGGTAATATTCAAGTTGGAAATATACAGCCTAAGCTCAGAGAACTCAATATATCTGCGAGAATAACTAACAAACCATAAACTTTTTTCATGTATCACACCACACTTTGTCCTGCATCTTCTTTTTAATTATTTTATAAAAATAAATCCACACTTAAAATTATTAAACAGCACCAAGATTTAAGGAAAAAATACTCGAACTGATTACCGCTAGTAATTGGAAATGTACAATCTATCTTTTTCCTCAAACTTCTCAAACAAAGAATATGTAAGTTATGTAGGCCTATTTACATTCTTTTGTAAGTTCGTGTGCACATTTTTTGAATTTTTTTGTAATTTTTATTTTATTTATTGTATGTGAATATCTTTGTGTGTTTTTTTCAGCACTTTCAATATTTTTTATTTGTATTTCTTTTTTAATATATTATATTTCATAATTTGAAAATGAACTGCACCAGAGCTCGAGCATTTTGCTCAGTCAGTCATGTCAGTCATTTTTTAAAATCGAAAATTAAAAATTGAATATGTGTTTACATTGTAAGGGATAGGGTTAATGTGTTTGTGTTTATTTTTTTATGCTAGTTTAGTTTGTTCTCTCTATCTTTTATGGTGTATTAAATAAGCAGCTAGGTCCATGCGTATGTTGAAAATGATCAGTCTTGACGGTTTAACATCGATCTTTGACTATGACCTTTGTTACGTTACGACACCAGTAAAAGTCTTAAGGTTCCTATTTAATTAATTGTTTAAAAAAATGTATAATGCTGTTTAACGGACAACTGATAATTCACCCAAATCAAGTCTGACTCGTCAGTGGTCTGACAAAAATGAATAAATACAATGTTATGTTCAAAGCAGGGCCTGGGACGGACCGCCCCCCCCCGCCTTGGTGCCCTACTGTTCGGTAGAACATAAATCAAAGCATTCAAACGTTATGTATGGTATTCCATTTCTTATTAATTTGCATTTTACTTTATTAAATACCACCCATAGCTTTACCATTCTCCAGAACGCACATGGAGTAATAAATGTCCCTCGTGATATAACCTAGAAGTATATAACACAGCCATTCCATGGAAAGTGAGCCTGAAGTGTCCAGACCGTAAAAACCTTTTAATATTAATATACAAGCATTCATGAGCCACAGATTATTGTCTCTGTTGGACACTACATGAGAATATTATAGGAGAAAAATTCCTCCGGCACTGGGACTTGAACCCAGGACTTTGGCTATTCGCGCCAATGCTCTACCAACTGAGCTAAGCCGGAGCTCAATTCACAGCGCCAGATGGAACTTCTCTCCTATGACTGTTTGCCCTAATGGTCTACCTCACAGACAGACAAGTTATGTCATATGCAGTACTGTGAGGCAGACTAAGTAGTGATTTTTGTGACCGGGCTCCCAATAGCCAAAGGTCCTGGGTTCAAGTCCCAGTGCCAGAGGAATTTTTCTCCTATAATATTCTCATGTAGTGTCCAACAGAGACAATAATCTGTGGCTCATGAATGCTTGTATATCTATCTTGAATGTTAACTGTACAATAACAGTGGGAGCCCGGTCACAAAAATCACTACTTAGTGTGCCTCACAGTACTGCATATGACATAACTTGTCTGTCTGTGAGGTAGACCATTAGGGCAAACAGTCATAGGAGAGAAGTTCCATCTGGCGCTGTGAATTGAGCTCCGGCTTAGCTCAGTTGGTAGAGCATTGGCGCGAATAGCCAAAGGTCCTGGGTTCAAGTCCCAGTGCCGGAGGAATTTTTCTCCTATAATATTCCCTTTTAATATTAATTAAGAATATATGTGCCGGCCGCGGTGGTCTAGAGGTAGCGTGCCCGCCTCTAGATCCGCAGGGCGCGGGATCAAACCCGGCCGCGGTCGATGGATTTTTCAGGACGTAAAAATCCTGGGCACGGAGTCCTCCGGGAGGGACTTTAAGCTGGGGGGTCCCGTGTCGTAGATTTACGGCACGTAAAAGAACTCCAAGCCTAAATTAGAGCCTCTGGACAAAATTTCTCGGCCCTTTCACGTCCAAGAAATACTTAGTTTCCAGAGGGGGGTTGCGAGGCGATGGGCTTACCACCTGTCGCTCTACCCTCTCTCGGAAAATAAGCATATCAAAATTAGTATAGGTAATGAAACCTCCATTGGAGGCCCCTTCGCCCCACCTGGGGACCATAGGGTACCAGATACAGAAGAATATATGTCATCACTTAAAAATTATGAAATTAGTTTTGAAAATTAGTTCTTCAGTAGAATAGTACTGAAAATTAATTTTATAATTTTTCAATTATGACTTATATTTTAAACTAATATTAAAATTTGTTACGGTCTGGACATTTCAGGCTCACTTTCCATTTTAAATATCAGATGTTATTTCGTATAGGTTATGTTGAAGTTTCTGACGGGCCGGCAGCTCTTTATCTTGATGCTAACGTAATAGTGGAGTCATCATGATTAAAAAATGGTGCTTCCAAAATGCAAAAGTAGTGGAACTAGAGTTACTTTGATCACACGTGGAACATATGCTTCACTTGTTATACCGGGTTTTTGTCATTATCAAACATTTAGCGAAAAATGTTAAAGCACTATGTAATGGACATGTAATTCTCGCTTTGAACTTCGCATGTGATATGATTCGCTTTGACTTAACACTGTCCATTTGCGATCCCCTTTTGGGTTACGTTTTGCGACAGATTTTACGTATTAGTCTGGTGGAAAATGTCCCCAGCAAATGGAATACGAAATTAAATCAACGTATTCAATGTATGTATGCATGAAGCTATGTTCCTTAGGCCTACAACGAGATCAGTTCCAACAACCAGGGGCGGATCCACGGGGGGGGGGGGAGGAAATGGGTGAAATCCCCCCCAAAAAAATTTTACATTAAGCACAAATTATTAAAAATTTATTATTCTAATAAATTTTGTAAAAACAACATAACCCAAATACTTAAATTAAAGCAACGACATTCATTATTTTGAAATACATTTGTAATAAAATGCTGAAATGTTCATTTTGATTTCAATTGTGTACTGGGAATAATTAATTTTTATGAGTAAAAACTTCCCCCTCTACTTTGGTCCCCCCCCCCAAAATGTCTCTCTGGATCCGCCCCTGGTTCCAACACGGTAGTTTTCCTTACTAATATAATTACTAAAAGCATTATGTATTGAAGAAGCAGATTGGGTGACAATTCGTTAGCAATTCCACAGGGAAAAGACTTTATTTTCTTTCCCAGAAAGAAATGTTCTGTCGATATATGACCGAACGAATCCTAACATTCAGTCCTGGTATAATGGAATTGGCCTTTTATTGATAGTGGATTTTTGCTTAAATACACGATTTGAGGTTTATTGAGTTTAATATTTTATTTTACTTTCTCGCATATACGTAGTATAGAGAAAGTATTGTGATCGTGACAAAAAATCGAAGTCGAGATAACACCGGGAGAGCACGTTTCATGAAGCCTAGAAACCGAAAAAAATATTTTTGGAATGACGTCTGTCCGTCTGTCCGTCTGTCCGTCTGTCCGTCTGTCCGTGGACAAGCACAGCGGGTAAACGGTACATTGTATTTACTTCATTTTTTGAATTAAGGACTTTTTCAAAATTTTGTCGAACCGCCCAGAAATTTAGTTTTACAACTGAAATATTAAGGGACTTTTCATGAAAATTTTTTTAAAAATTTTGATTTTTTAAAAAATGGCTCTAACGATTTTAATTAAAATTTAAAATTGGAAACTCTTATCTATGACTAATAAAATGGCTATATCCGTATTTCTGCAGAAATGACTTAAGGGGTACTTTACTCGTATCCATTTTCAATTTTTCTAGATTATATCCATTACAGTAGGCGATACATGAAAACCTATCACAGTAAAGTTGTAGAAATATTTAAAATGAACATGTTTTGTTTAATACATTTCTTTGTACATTTAATAGATATCAAGATAACAACGAAATAAGGACAGCATAAATGCGAATTTCAGAACATAAATTTCAATTAAAATATGAATGACATTTTGTTGCCCATAGTAACAAGAAAACTATAGGCCTAATGTACTTATTGTTGTGAAATGCAATCAGTTTAGCTCAGTCGCAATGAACACACTAAAACCAATTACAGCGAGGTGGTAGGCCTATGGGCTAACAGGGAAGAGGTTCTGAGTTCAAATCAAATCTCGTGGCCGCCCAAATTGACTTGGGTTTTTCATGGTTCCGTCGTTCGCAAAGGCAAACGCCGGGTTTGTAGGACTTGCTTATTTTCCATAACTCATCGCCGCTATGTCACTGGATATTATAATCGTTTAAACTGAATATCACATAAGAAGACATCACTAAACAATAGAAACATGACGCGAATGAGTTGTTAATATAGACCAGCGTTTTTCAACCTATGGTCCGCGGACCACTGGTGGTCCGAGAATACGGTGCAGATGGTCCGCAGACATAATTAATTTAAAAATATCATAAAGCAAGTGGGAAGTAAAGAAGTAGAAATTTTTCACATAAAATGGACACCAGATGTCCAAGTTTTTAAAATCTTCGAAAATACAGGTCATATTGCAATTTTCCTTACTTTTGCAGTTACGGACCACAGTTTCAAACCCCTGATGCACTGACGTCTATGGTTCCCTCTTTCATTGAAAACCCTAAAAAATAAGACTTTGTCGGAATTTGTTTTTAGAGGCGCCATGCAGTTTTCAACAACCTATCTTTGTGAGAAGGGATTTTCATCGCTCGTTTAACTGAAATCACAATACAGAAACCGACTTAATGTATCTGCTGATCTTGACTAAATTTGACTAATATTGAGCCAAAATCCAGGGACTCTGCAAGAGGCGATAAGCTCAACCGTCTCATTAAAAGTGGGTAATAACTTAATTCCTAATTATATTATCAAATTGGTAATACATAGGCCTATTAAAGTCTGTTCAAAATATAATTTTACTGTCAATAGTTTCATTCCAATTCAATAACTGTGTTTCCGTCGGATTAGAAACAAATGTATTTCGTTATAACGACCTATAATTTAATACCCCAAACATTAAGAATATAGGCCTACATATAGCCTACTTTAAAAAATGGGATGTAAAATTAGGGGTCCCGTAAAGTTTTTTTAGACATTTTAGAGGTCCTCGGGTTCAAAAAGGTTAAGAAACGCTGATATAGACTAATGTTTCACGCAAACCTACTAAACACGTGATATGACCTACATGCAGTTAAAGCGTGCAATATAACCTAAGTAGTAGTATAGTGGTGGCGAAATTCAAATATAAGTCGCCCCTTAAGCTTCCCCATTCGATATTCACATTTGCACAGACTGTGTGATGTAATTTGTTTCTGAGCGAAGCAGAGTGACCAACTGCCCTTGTATACTGTTGCAAATAGCTAAATAATGCATAACACTAACCACATAGTTAAGTGTGCGAAGCGGAGGCGGTAGCCGTAGCGAAGCGCCCTTGCATTTTCGAATAATGTACGATACACTGTTTGTAGGTTTCGAAAATGTGGCATATTATATCTCCCGCAAGGTTTGTCAGCCTGCCACCTCTCGTCTAGCGGTAAGACGTCACACCTCCAACGTCCAATCACGAGTTTCTTCATAATACTAGGACAGAAGAATTCGCTAGATCGTGGTATAAAAGAAACTGCATCGGTGAAGATAGGTTGGGTGGGACCCAAGGTGCGACTTATATTTGAATTTTCCCGTAGTAGTAGTAGTAGTACTAATAATATGCAGTTTTACTGTCATTGATTATTATTATTATTATTATTATTATTATTATTGTTATTATTATTAATAATATTATTATTATTATTATTATTATTTCACGGTAAATAGCATTGAACATAAAGATCGACCCTGATGCTTTCCGTTCTAGATACTTGTTAGTTTTATGAAAATGTAGTAAGTAAAATTTAATTGTCTCTTTAATTTAATTTTTTCTGTGCTAGCCTTTAACACGTATATGCGAGAAAGTTTGTGCAACGTATTTTTGCACCATTTATTCATAAATTGCATCTGTGTGTGAATAAAGTTTGAAACGATCTTATTAAAGTAAAAAGTTTATATACCAATTATTTTCCAAGAATGATACATACCATTTTCGTTGATTCTTTTATCTCTTTACCTAAAGAAATTTATTTTGGATGTTTTATGGAAAACTATAGAAAAGTGTTAAAATTTTGTACAGGATTCGTCTTGATAGTAAGATTAATTAAATTTATATCATACACTTACATAGCTTTATGCACATATACAATACCCCGAATGAGCAAATATTTCAAACCTTCCTAGAGATAAAATTAGAATAGGTAAAAATAAAATCAGTTTTGTGTAAAGCAAGACGTACAAATTGGTATTAAAAGAAATCTAAAAGAAGTGATATTGTACACTCACATAAATTTCTACACCTTTCTCACTTCACATATTTATGTTGAATAAGAGACAGTATTTCAGGGAGTGCATATTCTGTGGTGTCAGCTTAACGAAAAGGCAGGTATTAAAATCTAAGTTTATGCACACGATGGGTAGGGAGTATGCTATTTCAAGAGTCTGTAAATAATTTTATCCCCTGATAGGCCTATATCATTTTTCATTACTGTTTGCTTGAGAAGAACAGATTTTGAATAGGGAAATTATATACTTCCGTACAAAAAAACTCTCTCTGCTATTTTCTGTGCACATTGCATTAGGTAGTTATTTTCAACAACCCAGCAAAATATAAAATAATTAATTCTTGGAAGAAGAATTGAATATGCGAAATTTTCAGATGGATGTACAGGTTATCTAATATTCACCATTTTATATCTTTTGTTTAAAATATGTGTTTGGTATATAGGCTTACAAAATATTTCTCTATTTGCAGATATTGTCGAAGCCATCATGGAGTACCCAGCATTGATGTCGAGTTTTACTTTTTCGGTGTTTATCGGTGTATAACAGTGATGTGTGTACGAACTTTCCTATATCAAGAAACAAGAAGACTAGAAGATATTGTTTGTGCTTTTATTCAGTGTTTGTGATATCAAGAAAAAGAACTTTACTAAATCAAGAACAAGCTGAGGAAAACAACATTAAGATTCAGACTTTCACTTCATAACTCTGTGCTTTGGCATGGAATTTTGAAGTGTAGTCTGTGTATGCTCCATTCCTAATACTGCTGGACACCTCAAGGTATTAACGAAAGTAGTACTTAGAAAGGAGCATAGATAGGAGCCTCTTTTTAGAGGTGAAGAGCGGTCTTGGTGCAGACCGAGGCCACTGAACACCAGAAGACCAGCAATTCTCTCATCAGAAAGAGGTAAAGAATATGTATACTCTGCATGACTTTAATTTCGCTTTGGAATGTATCATTAATCAATGTTTGCTCCAGCAGGATGCTGAAAGCGGAGTAATCTAAAACTGGGTTGATTATTAGGTGGAACACTTTTGGTTGAATTTATGTGGTAGTGTAGGAAATGACAGGGATAACTCTAAAATTGTGTTCTATAAACTATGAATTATTGAAAATTAAGCAAAAAGCATTCCTGTAGTTTTTGCTTCAGAGCCATGGATAAAAAAAAATGAATTAATTATTACTAACCTTTTCACTGTTACTAACGTATAAATTCGTTCGTTAAAAAATTGTGTAAAGGCAGAAACGTAATATTTATAGAGTAAAGCTACATGTAACTTTGTGAGAATTTTTAGCCTTGCGTTACGACTATAATCCATAGAAACTAGTTATTCGACAGAAATTCTGTCCATTGATTTCAATCTTAGATCCCACTGATGATTTCACTTGATGATGGCTTATATTATTGTATAAATTCACCATTGTAAAGGTTAATTATCTTAATTTAAATTTATTATGAAAGTGGGACTTTGAAAAACTTGCCTGTAACTATTTTAATATTTTTAAAAAGTAATACAGGGTTTACAGAAACCTAAAAGTCCTGGCCCTGAATATAGCTCATTGATTTTCCTGGAAGTCGATTGATACCTTTAAATTATACCGGTGTATTACCTCTTTAGAGAGTGATAACTTTTTACGATTCCCTTTCATGACATGCCAATGAGGTTAGTATCTCCTTTAGTCTTACAGGCAATTTATTCATTCGTATGCCTAGCAATTTGTGTAAATCAGACCAATGTTGTGAGATATGACTTGTGCGTTTTATGTTTTGACAGGACTGAAAATGTTACAAAACCCGCTCTTGGATGTGGGGACGAGATGTCCATAATAAAGTTCACGTTCTATATAAAAGCTGGTTCTTTGCAAATATTAATTATGTTTAACTCCGAGTCGTTGTTTACCTTCATCTTGTACTTGATGCTTACAGCCAGCGCGAAATTAAGATTCATTTGTTGGAGTTTCTGCAAGAGTACAAAACCCATTAAAAGTTTTAAATGGAAATGTCCCTACGTTAACTGCCGGGAGGTAAAAGTATATTCACTGGAGACTTAATACGCCCAGGTGCTCGAATGGAAAATCTGATACTTGGCAAAAAGTCGTTTACACGTTTTGCTTTTCCCCCGATATAATAGCGAGCTGAATATAATTAAATTAACATCTGTACTGCTGGTATATTTAGAAAAGTGAAAGATATGAAAAGCTGGAACTTAACTTTGCGAAGAATAACGGTGGCACGATCATAATAATAATAAAAATAATAATAGTAATATCAACATTATTAATAAATGTCATCATCTTCAGATGGTAATAATAATAATTATTAGTAATTAATCAATCGAAAGGAAATATTTTCCCACCTATGAGACAAATGTCAGCTAACTTGAGGCCCTTGTGGTTCCCGGTTATCACCTGGCCGTCATTATCACCTTCATCCTGTGCTCGCCTTGTTCGGAGTGAACGTGTGTGAGAATGTTGTGACTCGTCCTATGTGTTCATGGTATCTCAGAGGTGGCCCCGGCATAGAGCCGATCCCTCACCCCCGGAAATGCCTTCCTTGGCCTTGTCTGGTCAAAAAAGTATGATCTTTTTGAAGATTTATATATATATATATAATCTATAAAATCTTCAAGAAGATTTTATGGTCAACTCGGGCCGCGGAAGCATATGATTACATATAGTAGATAATCCTCTCCCGACAGATTGCAGCCTTGTCCGTCGGCCGGGTAGTTCCTTAAAGGGATAGGCAAAACTGCAAATAAGGAAGGGAGAAAACGAAAGGTAATTATTATAATATTGTGGCCAATATTGAGGAAGAATTCTTTATACACATACCTATGGCCATGGGCGTACGGTAAGGGGGGGTTCAGGGGGTTGAAACCCCTCCCGAAATATCTGCAATATGTTGAAGATTATAAGATCATGTAAGAAAATTTTAAAATAAAAAAATCTCCGATTTGGTTGTTACATATTTTACAATTTCGTACATATCAAAGCATTATTTAAAATTTATCGGAATTTATTTAAGATTCAACTTTCAAAACCTCGTGGGGGTTGATAGTTTGTTTTTCTTATTAACAGTGATGTATTACTAGTAAACAAAAATCCCTTTGGAATCTGTCAAACGACAACTCAATACTCCCGCCGAAATCCATCAACCTGTTTGTAAAGCCAACAGTAATCGCAAGCTCATCACAAAATTATCATGAAGTAATCGGCATTAATCAGGCTTTTCCACCGGTGGATTTACAGATTATTTTTAAAATGTTCCCTATGCACCATACACCATTATGATAATTTTTCCAAAGAAAGTTTTTATTTATAGACTCTAGCTTAAACGAGAAATGAATAGAAATCTCAAGAAAAACAGTTTCAAAGACTGAGCTGCATATTAATTAATTACAGTGTAATAATTATCACAATACAACTCTCTAGTAATTTAAAAAGTATTAATTTACAATGTGCGCAAGGAAATGGAGCTGAGACGACTTTACATTGAACCCCTCCCGAACAAAATTTCACCGTACGCCCATGCCTATGACATTAGTTTCTCTTTGAAAATACCATAAGGTGGTTTCACGAGTGGGTTTAATCTTTCCGCCACGTTCCCTGTTAGACTCTAACTTTACGAACGTAAGCACATTCACATTCGTAGAAAGCCCTCTAAGAATCGTAAGCACACATTCTATCCGTCGATGTTATTTGACTTTCGTGCGGTGTCTTCGTGGGTCTTGCCGAAGTAGCACTCCCTAAATACAGTTTCATTAAAAACAAAATATTAGACAAGATATTGAAGCAGATATGCGAATCCATATAAACCTCACACCTGTCTTAAGAAAATCAAATCCACTTTAGGTAGGCAATCACTTCCATCTCATAAGCAAGTTTTTTAGTATGTTGAATTTGTAGCATATATTCTCTATTCCAAGCTTAGGGAATATAAAATTTCGTGCCTTCTGTATTTCATATCCTACCTTTTCCACCTTTCTTTCTTCCCTTTCTTCCTTAGGTTTGATTTGTTTGCATTTGCTATTTTCCGTCCCTTTTCTTCCACCCTTCATATTATAAAATAAATTGGTTGCCTGCGCTTGAAGAAAATGCCACTAAGTCTATTATTCACGGTTGACCTTACAACTTTTAAGATGGCTTAAATTTTTCATTGCTCATAAAGCTCTTTGCTGATTATGGAGACAGGAAGAACAGAGAGTTGCGGTATAGCTGCTCTGTGCTGTGTTTAACTTCTCACCAAGTTAGTGTGTTAAGCTGGCGGTGAGACCGCGTTCCCCAAAACTTGCTTCTTAGCTTCCGGAGAAGATCATCTTGGAACCCTGTTGATTCTGGTAGCGAATATTGGATGCTTCATAAGTCATAACAGAGGCGCTGACAGTGAATTTATAGTGCAAGTAAATTTCACATGACATCCATCATATAAAGTTAACAACAATATTGTAAGTAAAGTAAAGTAAAGTGTTCCCTATTACAGGCCATGGAGGCCCAGAGGGTTCCAGGAGGTTGAGGCTCCCAGATTTTTAGACATTTGGGACATGAAGGTGGTAAGATTGTCAGCCTTACGCACCGGCCGCCTTTACCCCCAGGATTGCTCCTGGTACTCATTTCTGTTAGAGGCTGAGTCGACCTCAGGGTCATAGTGCCACCAGAAGGATTAGGCCAATTGAAAAACTCCAACGACCTCATCGACCCGCGGCCTTCCGGTTTGTAGCGTAGCGCCTCAACCACTACGCTACGGCGTACCCCCCAACAATATTATAGCCTAATGGAGTGATAATCTCAACACCACAATATGAATTTATTAATTTAAAATTTAAACTTGGTAGAGCTCGATAAATATATTAATATAAGCAATCATGAAGTGAAATCATCAGTGGGTTCGAAGCTCAAAATCGATTAGAATAATTCCATTGGAATAGTTTTTTTTTATTTTTTTTTTTTTATTTTTATTTTTTTTTCATGAGTGACACTACTTACTACATGGACTATACCATTCATACGCCGCATGTTTCATATTGACCAATAACGTTTTGCAATTCCTCGAATAAAGACCAATCACGATCGTTTATCTTATAAAATGCTTGCTACTATACGAGAAAGCGATTTCATCTGATAAAACACCATCTCGTTACTGGAAATGTAGTTATGAACGTTTAATGACTAATACGTCACATGCTACCAGTGAACAAAATAAAAACAATTTACTTTATAGAACATAGCTTATTTGGTAAATGAAATAATATAAATGTACATTGATTAAAAACGCAATTTAAATTCGGTTCAAGCTATTTTGTATGCTTTTATTCTGTTCTGCTGTTAGCTAACCTGGGTTAGCTATGTTAGGTTAACTATGTCTTATATGCACCAATGGTAGCATTGGTTACAAAATGGTATCTCGAATCGATTCATGGATGGTTGTTTCATAGTACTATGCCGTGATCTCGAATCTGTTAGTTTTGTTTTTATATAACAAAGTAAGAAAGTAATTATTCTTTGTATAATCGCACTCGATAAGCTGTCGGTAATCGTAAACTCGCGTTCTGCTGTTTTTGGTAACGAATATACGAACAAAGATACAATAAACGAAAATTCTTAATACGAATAATATTAATTAGCATCATAAAACAGGTTTTCATCAAGGATAGCTGCTAACCTTGTTATACAAATGGTTGTTTAATATAGTGAGGGAACCTTTTAATGCCTGTAGTGCTATTTCTTTAAAATCTTTATAAGTCACACCAAGTTCTTTCACAGGTGTCTCTGGCTGCTATCAGAATACCTCTCATTTCGATGTCATGAAATTTATAGCAGTGAAATTTCTCTGAGGTGAACGAGTTTGAACCTATGATCTTTACTCCGCTAAGATAAAAAAAAGAAACAAAAAACAGAATTGTTGAAAACATATTTGCTTAGGAGAACCATGTTGTGCAATGAAGTGTAGAAAATGCTTTAAAATGAAGAGTTAATTAATGAAATTAAATTAAATTACCGGTACAGTATATCCAATCGATTATTTTAAGATGCCGGGAAGGAAAGCTCCAGGAGTGAAAAATGAATAATATTTTGTTTATTGTTTATTAACATTTACTTCATTATGAACATATTTTTTGCATTATTTAAGTTTGCGTATCATTCTTGAATCAGGTAATTATTGTGTTTTAGTTATTATTCAAGGTTATTTTACCCTATTACAAATTCGAGAATCAGAAATGATTTTTTATTTGCAAGATTCTGCTAAGATTATGCTGGCTTGCCGAGTATTATTTTATATAACTGATCGTAAAATAATGTTACAACTTTCTCAGTTATCTCTTACAAAAGCCATAGAATGTGTTACTTATATAGTATATCTGATTCCCAGTAAAATACGCCCACTTCGTATGTTTAGTGTTTCAGTGCTTTTATAGAAATATAAAATTCATAACGCTTCCTTTGTGATATAAAAAGGTCTACATTCTCTGATGTTCCTCACTCTTTAATCAAAACCTTCATCTTTGCAATCCACTTCATCAGCTTCCTTTGCTGCTTACCGCTATGTTCTGCTTGCAGTAAATTTTAATTGCACAGATAATCGCAACTTCTTTTCAGATCTCTTCAAACATTCATAATCGCTTTGCTGAGGGATTATCCTTTGTTCTTTCTCACGGATGTTTGAATTCAGATGTAGATTTTTATAATCGTGCTTTGGGACGTCTATAAGCTATTGGAATGCGTAATTAACGGAGATAATAACTGACAATTGATTGCCCAGCGCAAATTGTTGATCTACGCCATTCATTTTTCACTTCATGGAGGGATTACTCTAACTCTATGCTCCGGATTTTGCCGATAAGTCTGTCTTCTCTTTACCTATTGCAGTTGTTAGTAGATGATAATCCCTTTTATCTCAGAGTAAACATACTATGCTTAAACCCAGTATGGTTAGAACGACGAACATGATAATCATTGTAGAACAAAAGTAGAAAAGATAAGTGGTATTAGAAAAATGTAATTAATATATTGTACTTTATATATCAATTACTACACATACACGCAACTATATAGCCTATATAGCGACTATACACGCAACGCGAAATATTCCAATCTATGTCGTAGAACACGTGCAGAGATGGGAAAAGTTTCTTGGAATCATATCTAAGGGTCCAGCTGTTAAGTAAATTGCCTCTGAATCTTGATAAGAATATGATAATATTATAGGAGAAAAATTCCTCTGGCACTGGGATTTGAGCCCAAGACCTTTGACTATCCGTGCCACTGCTCTACCAACTTAGCTAAGCCAGAGTTCACTTCACAGTGCCAGATGGAACCTCTCTCCTATGACTGATTGCCTTTAATGGTCTACCTCAAAGGCAGACGAGTTATGTCATATGCAGTAATGTGAGGCACACTAATTACTGATTTTTGTGACCAGGTAATCAGTTATAGGAGAGAGGTTCCATCTTGCACTGTGAAGATAACTCTGCCTTAGCTCAGTTGGTAGAGCAGTGGCACGGATAGTCAAAGATCCTGGGTTCATATCTCAGTGTCAGAGGAATATTTCTCCTATAAAATTCTCATGTAATGTCCAACAGAGACCAATAATCTGTGGTTCATGAATGCAAATATATCCGTCTTGATAAGGATAGTTAATTCTTAAATAAGTCACTGTTTGTGTTTATGTGGCACTTTAATGATTATTAACCATCTCAGGTTAGCCGACTTCTTTGCAACGCAATCGGTAAGGATCGAGGAAGTATCCAGAATTTTTACATCGTGAAATCTCGCTGATCATGTCAGTACCACCTAGCTAGTCAAACCTAGGCTTCCTGGTTTAATTGACAATTCAGGGTTAGATTTTCCTCTTCCAATAGAGATTGTAAAGCCAGAACAGAACCTGTTTCATGATGTTAACGTTTAAAATAATGCAAATAGGCCTAGGTATTATTGTTTTTCTTATAAACTATACGTAAGGCAAAATGGATTAAAGAAAACCGATTCCTATTACATTATAGCTGATAATATGAGTATATAAATCCTCCACTACTTGTGTATGCCGCTTCGTCTTAAAATTAGATAGCCTTTTGGAGCTACAGTTCCCATGCTCATTTTTATTTCTTAATATTCACTTACGATATAATTCATTTAGCAACTAAGTACAGTGGTATTAAAGAGAGGCGGCAGTCAGATGCGCGTGAGAGAGGAGACGCATGTAGGGGGAATCATGGGGAGGGGTAAGAATGTTGTACTGCACTTCCGAGAGAGAGAGAGAGAAGCGATTGTAACAAGGTCTCTTGTTTCTTCACTGCATTATACGATGTTACCGCACTGAAAGCAACGACACAACTAACCCATACACCCCTCCATGCAGTACGAATGTTTATTGGACTTTGTAAGATACGACTATCGAGCGAGGTTGTCGAGATTGGTAATGTCTTGGACTCGCATTCAGGAGGTGCTAGGTTCAAATCCCGTGTGTGTCCAATTTGACATGTTTCTTTTTTCCCCCCAAGGTTTCCCCAGTCGTAAAGGCAAATGTCCAGTTGTATATTTATATACTATGAATCATCCTCGCTATTTCATCTTATGCCATATCCATTTAAATAAATATCAGTTGAAAGTTACTCCATAAAGTACACCAACAATAGAAAATAATTGACAATATCACGGCCTACTGTATAGACACAGATCCTGAACTCTCCTGATATGGCCTCGAAGCTGAAAGGAGTATAAATATAGCTGAATGAAAAAAAAAGACTAGTTGCACCTGCGCAATGTAATCGTCTCGATCACCACTAGGATTAAAATAGTCACACATTTTTTAGGTTGTCCAGCATTGAAACTTGACAATCTTGGACAGCTGTTAGTGATTAAATATATTTCACGTATATAATATCTTTATTATTCAGCATCGTTGAAAAAATAGCATGCAAAACCACATGCCTTAAGTGCATATCTCAGGAATTTAAAACATCGTCGCAAGCCCTTGTTTGTTCAGCTCTGTTATACAGCATTTTCCGGCCTAGTATCGTAATATGCATTTTATTCTCTTTACGTGTAGGATTTTTTCATTACCAGTGACGTTGATAGCATAGCTGCGTTGCATTGTTTTCCGTGTACTCTACGAGATGCTTACATCTTAAAATTCTACAATGTGAGATTAAGCAATTAACGCACACGTGTTATGATACTTTTCAGCACTAGATGTGAAGTCTAACGAAGAAATCCATTAAGGAAATGCGTTTTATAAATAGATTAAAATGTATTACGAAATATATTAAATTCTCCTCTAAGCAGCTTACATGACTCCATTATGTGTCTGCACAGACGTTGGTTTCATTCTGCATATTGACAATGATTTATTTTGCTTTCCTTTCGTGTAACGCATTATTTATTTATCCGTTTAATGTAAATCCATTTGTCATTTCTTTCTTATTATCTCAATATCTTCTAAATAACAGTAATATAGAGCGCCAACATTTAATTCTGAGTATATTTTTCGTAAATTAGAAAATGGCAGTGTACTATTGCTGCGACTGAATGATATAAAAATGTAATAGCCTACAACAACGACATTTTCCAATAAATAATTTATTACAGCTGGCGTTTAACTATTAAAAATTGCCTACGGTTTGTTTAACGATATCAAACTCATAAGAACGGTTATTTTAACCCACAGCATTTCAAGCAGCGTTGGGTTTTCCTTATAGGAGCCCTGAATTTATGCGTAATCCAATTAAAACTGCTTTACTGAGTACCCACGGTACAAAAAGTAACCATCTATTTTTCTAGATTATACATTACCAACGTGAGAAATTACATCAGTAGCTGTTCTGGCCTAATAAACAAAGATTTTAAGATATTTAGGCCTATGATTATATAGTATTCACGAACAAGATGACTTCAAAGCTATTCTATCTTAAATTTGAACAATTTAGGTATGATTCCTACATATGCGTAACAACTTTACCTTAAGCTTTTAGTTTCCTGTCACCTACATATATAATATAATATTGTATAGTCTATAGATACGTATGTGTGTATATAATAGCAAATTATTAGTGCATACATGTGTGCAATTTTGGGTTAAATGTGTTCAATGCAAATTTGGTTGCTCCTGAGGCATGTCTTGACTATATACAAATGTGACAAGTGAAAAAAAATAGAACCCTACTAGGACTATAGTTTCTGCAGAAACAAAATGTGGTAAGTCAGCTTCCCCATACTCTTTGGAGCATATTTTCAGTTACATTGGTGGCAACTTCTTCAATCCTACGCTGTTGTGGTAAAAGTGGTACATACACACAATCTTTGAAGTATCCCCACAGGAAGAAGTCAGATGTAGTAATATCCGGAAAGTCGCCATCTTTAGAAAACGCCAACTGCGGCGAATGCTGAACTTAACGAGCATTGGCAGTATAATCCAAACAAAACCATTGCAGTTCCTCTTTAATATTACATACATGTGAGAGCTGTATCATTTGTAGATTTTTTGTGACCGGACTTTATACGATTCCCATAGGTATTAGGCTATAGAGTGCAATAGATCATCATCATCTCATCATCATCATCCTTGCAGGGATTAGGCATTAATGCCTGTTCCGTCTTCACAGTTTTATGCCCGTCTTTTCCTCGGACGTCCAACATCTCTCCTTCCTTGAGGTTTATATGTATTTACTAGGACTGGGACTCTTCCGTTATTCATACGGCGTAAGTGGGCTCTCCAATTATCTTTATATTCTTCTATTTTCTCATTTATGCTGTATATATTTAATTCTTCCCTTATATCCTCATTCCGGATCTTATCCATCCTTGTACAACCTTTCACTCTACGGAGAATAGATCTTGGAGAAAAAAATATTTATTTTGAAATTTTCACTTCCTTTTCCAGCAACATAACTACTATGGGTCAAGGAAGTATTGTTTTCGACTCCCAAATTCGAAGTTAAGTTTTAAACATAAATAGACATTTTGAGGTCCCTGAATTCAAAAATACTATTTTCGGAAACATGTCTGTGTGTGTGTGCCTGTGAAGAGCCTAGCTACAGGAAGGAAAATCGTATGAAAAATTGTATTTGGGTTAGGTACCTTCTGGGGTAGTGACACGAAGACTGGTGACGACTTTCTCTTATTTATAAGGGAACTTTACAAGAAGAAAATTTCGTTTACCGCGATTTTCTCGGAAACAGTTCTAACGATTTTCTTTAATTTTTTTACATGGCGTGCTTATACTAAGAGCTGAAAAATTTAATTGAAACAATTTGTTGAAAAAAAAAAATATAGAAAATTTTCAAAAATTATCTTTGCAATATAATCTCTTATTCTATATAAGAATGTGCAGTGAGAAAAATGCTTGATGTAAATAATGTTACAAGAGTACATTATTCAGATTTTATTTAGGTTATATATCCTTCGGGGATGCGATGTGGTGTGGTAAAGACATTTTCTTCATTTTTGCAACCAATTTACATAAAGAGAATGTCATACACAATATTTGTATTATACTAAGACTCTAACTTTTATTTAGGTAGATGAGACTATGTGAACTTCACATAAGATTTTCTGGACATTTGCCAGATGATAACACAGTTAAAATGTTTTAATTGAAACAGCATTGTCACATCTCATTATGCACAGGCATAGTCCTGACGTTCGGAATTGGATGAGTTTAGTAACTCTGTATATTTTGTAATTATGATTGTTCTCTGTTAATTACAGCCTACATAGTAAATTGATTACACAGCTTGCAGCGAAAATATTCATTAGTTTAATGCTCTAGTTTTGCATATTGCTTTGATCAGTTAGTGTACCATAGCTAACTCCATGCACTCCGGTAATAAGAGTTGTACCGTTAATTATTTTAAATTTTAGCCAGGGGAACCTAGAGCTGCTCACCTGATACAGAGGGAACTATAAATCATTGAGTTATTAGTTTATTACTAAAAAGAGGTGTTAACAATAGCTGTCGTAAAATGATTCTGCTTCTATGTGTCTTTCCATCCTCTTTTTGAACGGGCTGTTAATGTACAAGTATAAAGCTCCGTGGCGCTACATCCCTGGAGGGACTTGGCCTACCACCCGACTGCTGCGTCATCTACCACAGGCAGATGGCAGGATTGGGGGGCATGTGGTCAGCATGCCGACACCCACGGCCGTTAATGGTGGTTTTCATTACCGGAATGTACAAATATAGTTCCCGAATATCCAAAATTTACTCATGAGTTCTGTAAGTAGTTAGAATCGACTATAAATATTCAGAACGTGATATTTCTAATGCAGATAATTGTCGAAGACATATTGGCTTCTGCGATAGTACCATATTTCTTTGACTATATTATCAGGCCGTGAAAGTAGGTTTGCTTACCATATGCCCCTCAATCCTGTCATCTGCGTATGGCTGATGACACAGCGGTCGGATGACAAACCCTGACGCACAAGGGATGTAGCGCCACAGGAATCAGATCAGTTTAGTTCTGTTATCCTACTGCCAGACAGTGTCTGGTAAAGATCAAAGATAATGTATTACTTAATTCATATCTTTGTGTATTAGCCGATGTTAAATTAGAAGAGAATAATTCTATTAATATATTACAAGGTAAACAGGCACTTTTCCTTGTATTCATTTAGATTATGAAGGAATAATAATGATTACTTCTAATCTTTTGATCTTTTCACTGCTACAGTCGTATATAAGCGTCGCCACAAAAATGTCATAAAAGCAGACATACGGTATAGGATAATATTGTATCTTAAAATGTGAAGGTATGTAA
Source organism: Ectobius pallidus (assembly GCA_964059195.1). Taxonomy (NCBI): domain Eukaryota; kingdom Metazoa; phylum Arthropoda; class Insecta; order Blattodea; family Ectobiidae; genus Ectobius; species Ectobius pallidus. Next base: position 43,742,900 of record CAXKWD010000004.1, on the reverse strand, counting down.
AAATTATCATTCCTGGAAACCAATTATTCTAATGAAATTTTCCAAGTTAATTTAAAACGTATAACGTATATTTATAAAAATATCCAGTTCTGGAAGGGTTAAATATGCAGTCCTGAATAAATATTGTATTCGTATGGTAAATCTTGATTCCATCAAATCACCCCTAACAACCAACAACAATAAATTACGTGCATTGAATATCCATAAGGCCTACACCATTGATAATTTGCACAAAACTTGTTTAAGAATATTAATATAATTTATCACGTGTTTACAAATCCTCCCCTTTAAATCATGTACTTAAAAAACCATGTTCACACGGAGAAAAATTAATCTTGCAAATGTAGGGGATTTCTCTGTCTACATTCTACAAAAAAAAATATATATATACATATAGGTGATTATACATTTTCGCTTGCAACTTAAATGCTTGTGATGATAAGAAAATCCACTATCTTCTCCGTAAGGGACAAGTCATCGAGAAGAGCTTAGTATCGAATTAAGTGAGTGCTTGATTAAAACCATTGTGAATGCACTTTGCGTTTATTACTTTAAGACAACTTGTTAGAACAATCGTACAACTCTATAATCTTCCTAATGAAATTAATTAAGTTTCAACAAGCGTGTTCAGTGACTATGGAGGAAAATGCAGTTTTACTATCTTTTGTTTTACAGGATCCCACTAATCACTATGTGACGAAGAAGAATGAAGTCCCGTTTAGTGTAAAATAAATTTACTTTAAACTGCAAAATCTTCCTTTCAAAATATTTTCTAACCACTTAATTAGGCTGTACTAATCTACTTTGCAAGCAGCTACAATTTAGCAGAATCTATTGCCCTTGCTTAGTTGGAATATTCGCTTTTAAGTGTAAAAAAGATTTAAAAAATACAGTGTCCTCAAAGTTGGTTTTGCTATTTATTTCATTTGAATTTTCGATAATTCAGAAAAATACAGGGCTTAAGAAAAATGTAGGCCAAAACTTGGAGGAAACATGCCTTGCATATAGAGGGTGAAATTATATCATATGAACATCGGTGCGAAAATGCCTTATTTCCTGGTCCAGAGCCCTTTGTCTACAACTCTGGGCCGGCATTGTGACTGATTGGTTGGACCGTATGCGCTGACACATCGTCTCCATGGACGAAGCAATAACCTATCCTGTTGGAACATGTGCCATTACGAGCTCCTGTTCATTTTAGCCTCTTTGTTCGTCAGTTTATGAATAGAGGGTTACCTGCAAAATCGTTAGGAAGAGGTGGACAATTCCTTGGCCTCCATGCTCGCCTGACCTGAATCAAGTAGATTAATTATAGAGACATTTAAAAACTCTTGTAAATGAAACACATATACAAGGCGAAGAAAATATCCGTGCTCGTATTCTTCAAGTCTGCCAGATAATAGGAGATACTCCAGGGATGTATCAGTGAATCAAGGAGTTCATCCGACGGCGGGATGACGGATGTATCCGTGCTAAAGGAGGACTTCTGAACATTTCATTTGATATTCATTTACCCCCAGTTCTGTCTTGGAGTACCATTTCTTATGATTTTCTATTTTCCACAGTTCCGTTTTCGAGTAGCCTACTCTGCTAAGTGTTGCAGGTGTAAATACTCGCATTAACATTAAATATGATCTTGCTATAAAGCATACTATTCTAAAGCATACTATCATAAACTTTTAAAATGCTGATGAAGTTTTAATATATCCATACTTTACACAGAGTCCTTTAAAAGAAATCCGAACACAAGTTGATTTGCGAGAGATGGTTAGGCGGAGTTAGCACAGATAGTGTTGAATGGCGGACTCATGTAACGCGGCAATGACCTCCACTTCCCATAAAATATAAATAGATAATATATTTTTAGCTTGCTAAGGAATTGTCTATTACTATGAAGTAAGTAATGTAATATTAGTAATTTCTCTATACTTTATAAGTATTAGTCTAATTAATGATGTTGATTTTAAAGTCTTTGGCCGAAATTATTAGTTCATTAGTCTACAGTTTCATTAAAACATTACGTTTTCAATACAAACATGAAAATAGTTTTCATAAATATACTTGAGGAATAAATATATTAAATTTCTTGACGCTTAAGCTAGTCACGTTTAATTTATTATTATTTTATTGGCACCGTAGTAATTTTATGTCAAAATAGGCCAATCTAATTTTGGAATTTTTTTCGTGAACTCCAGGAGTTTTAATTTTTAATACTACAGTTTTATATATAGGCCTAACTGTATACAACATTACCATAATCAATGCTGTAAATAATAACCCATGAAGTTTCAGTTACGCACACGAAAGTAGCACGCACATTCTACAACTAATCTGCTTTTAATTTCCTCTTGAATTTTATCTGCTTCATGAATATAAAAAATATTCGGAGAGAATATTAATATTTATGTTTCCCTAAAGAATCATTGATTTCCTATCAAAGTAGGTAGTGAGCTTAAGTACAAATGTAAAAAAAGGTCGTTGCTCAGTGATATGATTTAAAATACTTATTTAACTTTATTTTATTTTCCTTCATATATCGTAGAAAACATATTTATGTATTTCTAAAAAGAGCTGGTTTATGTGGAATCCTTACAACTTTACTGTTGAATATACAGTCCCAATACCACTGACAATTTCTTTCAAACGATAAACAGAAAGAAATACTGATGGCAAATAATGTGTTTAAGTGTTTGTGATCTGTGCAATAATTAAACAATCCACTCCAATACCAGTGATGAATTAATTTAACTTAGTCAAGTTTATTTTCCTAATAACCTCCACAGGCTATGTCACTTAACACTTTATTTTATTCATGAAGAAGAAAGGCGATAACCTACTATAACTTGACCAAACCTAACCGTAACATTAGCCTAAAAAGTTTGAAACTATGCTTGTGCACTGCATACTACTTCAGTGTTACCTAAAGTATGTTCCATGGGACATTAGTGGCATTAGAACTCTAATTTCTTTAGCTTTAGATATCTCGTAGTTGCTGGTGTTTAATTTTTTTTATTGAGAACAAACCATTTCTTTCTGCCAGATATGACATGCAACAACTATATTGTCACACATATGGCTCTATATTATAAAATCTACGGCCATTGTTCCGACAGCTAGCGTCGATGGAAATCAGTAAATCCATTTGCGTTAATACTACACAAATAATGGAAGTAAAGTAGTAGTCAGAAAGTAACGATAATTTAGAGTAGGCTTATCCTTTTTGGAAGTACTCGTCATTTGGTTCTCCTTCAGTTCATAAAATAGACATAAAATATATCTTAATAAGCCTATAGAGTGCGTTAAAATAAAAATGAACAAGAAAATCTGTCTGAGTTAGTAGAATGAATTGTACGAAGGAGCAATTCATTTATGAGTTTCTTTCAGATTAAAGTCTTAATAAAAATGACGCTAATGAAAGTTATAATGAATTGCAGTACAGTTTCAAACAACCTGGGGATGTGAGACTGGTGCCATAAATCAGGAGAAGCAGGAACGTAGGGGTTGTTAAGTGACTGGCAATTTGTATCAGAGGGGAGAGATTTAAAAACACGATTTCTCTAGCATGAAGACAGCCAACACCTGTAGGCTCTGTTCCCCTCAGTTACTCGCACGCGAATAAGGGGCAGGAGATTGGTGTATTTAAGATATATAACAGTTTCCAAGTTTGAAATTAACACATCCCAGCTGAACCAGCGTAAAATTAATGTTTGACAACATTCACTCTTTTGATACAGTTCATTTTCTTATAGTGTGGAAGTGTCGCTTTATTGGATATTGTTCATGACAAGTTCGATAGGGATGGTATTCCTTTGAAACATAAGTAGAAATAATTATCATAAAGTCTTGGTTTAAACCTCTAGTTATAAAAAATAGATGAAAATACTTTCGCTCTATAATATAGTTATAATAACATATAATAAGGTCTGTTTGGAGCCTATAGGAATATTTGATATGGATCCGGAATAGTTCCAGCTGGATAAGGGTCGGAAAGTCTTCATAATAAATAGAAGTACCGAACTTCGTTACTCCCGCAAAGGACAATTTTTTTCCTAAAGAGTAAAATGTAATATAATTTATAATTTATAAATATAATAATTTATGAATTAATTATCACTGAGCAGTAATCCTACTTAACTAATTTATGTGAAAATATGTAACATAAGGATTTATAGCAGTTAAATCGGCAGCTAAATTCAATAATAGAATGGAATAATTTCCACAAGTTTAAACAGATTAAATTAGTTAAGTAATCGCTAAAATATTACCTTAACCCGTAGCAGTATGTGTTTATTTTCTACTAGCATCTGATGTCGATGAATATAATCTTATCATTAGGGCAAGGCATTTGATGATTTTGCATCTTTTTTATATGAAGGTTAAAAGATAGCTCTAATGTATATAAATGTGTATAATGAAATAATTGATTAAATAAGGGCAATTTGTTTTTGCATTATTTTGCTTTATTTTGCATTTTTCATCATTTTCAAGAGATAGGTAATTTTTTGGCAATTTTTTATGTCATTTTCAGCATTTTAGGTCATTTTTGGCATTTTAGGTTATTTTCGGCATTTTAGGCATAGAACACGAGCAAAATCTCATATAGGGGAATGTTGGTTTTATTTGTTTTTACTTGTGACGTAATGTAAGTAATGAAATGTTATAAAAATAATAAATAATAAACTAGGTAAACTAGATAGAGAGGAGCTTTCCCATGTACGAATCGTTACTTTCAGACAACAGGCAATCGTTTTTATTTGAGAATTTCCGTCAAGTGTTAATGGTTCATTTAATTCAGGTTTATTGTGTACACCGAAGAAGTTTGTTTTGTAGCAATTTTTTTTTTCTTATTTTTAAATGGCATATATTTGATAGAAGCAATTTGATGGGCATGCTAGTTCAGAAAGAATTTTTTTTCGCTAAGGGTGACCAAATAGTATAAATTTGCTTACTTCTGCACTAACAAAATAAGTGTTAGTATAAATTTGCTTACTTCTGCACTAACAAAATAAGTGTGTTATATAAGGTAAATTCGTATATAAAGCATCGTCATAAACTGTTTTTAGCAATTAATTACTTAAGAAAGAACTAATTATAAGTAATAATGGTAAATTTATTGGTCTTTTTTAAAAGATTTCGGGTAATTATTTCACTGTTATATAAATGCATTTTTTATTTTGCATTTTTTCACTATTTTATGGTCATTAAATGGCTTGCCCTACGTATCATCATAATCATCATCATCAATATGATTATCTTCCTGCAATTTTTTTTTATAATCTTTCTTCAACATTACAATCTGTTCTACAATGAACAATAAGTAATAATGATGCAAGAATGAACATGTTACAAATATAGCCCAGTGGCTAATATTACCTGCAAAATTGAACATAATATTTTTCCATACCCAAACTGAGACAACATTATGACCAATACTTTACCTGTATTTAGATCGTGAAGCTATTCACAGATTTCCAAACAATTTTCATCCCCTTTCATTCCATAAGCAACACTGCTCATTTCATAATTACTTAAGTACACCTGCTAATACTCTCCCTCTAATACAATGTAACACGACTCTATAAATTATCTATTATCAACAGGAAGAGAGATGTAACCCTACCTTCTCACAAGGGAAAGGGTGTTCTGTGTAGGCCTATAGGCTGGAGATAGAGGTGGCAGGGGGCATTTGTAATAAATAACCATTCCAGTGGTGCATATTGGCAACCACCAAGACTACCGGCAAACCTTGCAGTAACACACAAGCGTCTTCATGTAATGACTTTCCAGCGAGACTCCAGGGAAATCAAACGCTGCTCCAGTAGCTTCCAGTTCCAGTTCCCGTGTTTCCCTCGCTCACTCGTACACTCATTCACTCGTGAGAGTTTCTGGCTAATGTGCTCCGCTACACCCTCCCCAGTCTAAATGGCAATCATTATGTCAGCTTAATATGTACACGACTCAGCCCCTCTTTAGCTGTTTACTGTCTTAGGGGCTGTAGTTTATACACTGAATTAATAGGCTCTTGCAATGATTTTACACGAATCTCTCAATTTAAGTGCAGTAAGTGGAAAATTTTGATTTCAAAATTTTATGAAGTATTGTTGCAAGGATAAATTTATTATCTCTGAAGGAAGTACGAGGCGCGTCCATAAAGTAAGTTTCCCTAGGGCCGTTTACACAAACAAAATAAACTTTCATGGAAATATCTATTGCAACAGATAATCAAGTTTTAAGAAATTTTTAAACATATTCGCCACAGGAATTGATACATTTGTCATACCATGGGACCAACTTTGAACACCTGAGTCGTAGAAGTCTGCCGCCTGTGTGACAACCATCTCCGCTTCTCTGTCATTTATTGAGGCGTAGGAAAATATGAGAAATCACTGGAAGCGAAGTCCGGGGTGTAGGGCGGATGTTGAAACATCTCCTAGGCGAACTTTTGCAGAAGACTTGCAGGGAGGTATTGAAGTCTCCACCCTACAGCTCGGACCGCGCACCCAGAGATTTTAATCTTTGCCGGATTTGCTTAAGATCCCTCATATCATAAGATAAACGACCGTAATTGGTCAATATCAGATACATTGATAAACAGTATTAGTTATTATGAAATACGTGTCGTATGAATTGGATAGCTATAGGCGAGATGGATTCTAATGATATAATCATGACATCATTGAAGCGTTTATTATAATCCTGTGAGTGAGTTTTGAGTGGTCTGTACTTCGCCTTTCTCACGTTTAGTGAAGGAATTCGTTGTCCGCTACACTTAATTTACTCAGAGTTTGACGTCTACATTTTGGCGTGACGTGTTGTAAAAGGGAGGAGATGTAGGAGATTCTCTGCACTTTGGTAGGAATTCTTCCGAACTCAAGATGATCGTTCAGTCTTCCCTGGGGAAAAGTTCCGTTAGTAATCGATTTTATTCCTGATGGAAAAGCAGGCTTAACCCGAGGAAAGAGTATGAAGAATTCAGTGAAATTTAAGTGAAAAGTCTTTTAGACGTTTTCTGTTTACTGATTATTTTAATTTGTTTATGAATATTCATTGTAATCTTCAGTGGCTATACTACTTAGTGTAAATGAAAAATAAGCATGAGTTCATTCATGGTCGAACTCAGAATATAAGATTACAAATTATTAAATAGACCTATTACGTTAACAATCTACTTGACTTACATATTACATATTTCGCACGAAAGAATTTATAAATTAACTTCCATAAAAGGAGAACAGTTATTTTTGAAATATTATAAAATGGGATTTACCTAGATTATTCGTGCAAGTTTTACGAGGCTTTGAAACGTTTATTGTTACTCTTGTTGGTTATTGAAATTGCATACACTATCGACCATCTAAACCATATGTGATATAAATATTTAATTATAAAGAACGCTACTTATACAATATTTAAAATTTAAAATTGTATGTGCCTTTAAGCACAGGAGATCACAAGGATCAGAAAACAAATAGGCCTACGCTTGGAAGATTCTGACAATAACACATTTAATTTATTATGCACTGTATATTATATTTATACATAATATAATAAGATCGTGTAGGTTTATTGTTAATAATGAAAATAGTTTAATTATATGAATGTAAAATTGATTAATAATGATTATTTTCTTCCCAATTTCGTTCATGTTCATTTCTTAGTCTACTATCTACTTGCTCTTTCCCATTTTCTCTTTTATATAAAAAAAATTAAATTTCAGTTTATTGTATATACAATATAATGTGTGAAAGCATTTCTCCCTTATTACATACTAACTACTAGGATCCAATTTTCTACCTTTTCTACTGTTAAAATAGTACGAATAATTTTACTTATTGATATAGTGGTTCAATTATAATAATTTATAATGTATACCCTATTAAAAATAGCTAAAAGTAGTTAGTAATTTACGTAGTAAAAATCACCAGTATATTTCAAGGAACTGTACGAAAAAAGCTATTAGCTTAATGAACACATTATTACGTTGTGATTTTCTTACATAATTTAATCTTTCGGTTACCACAATCGAATAGTAGATGGTAGTTGGCACATTATAATTAATAACAATTCGGTAGACGTTGAGATGATTTCTTCCCATTAATCTTCATGCAACGGTTTAGAGAATACCTAAAAATATAAGTTTTCTGAAAAGGGCGTGCTATCCCCAAAAAGATGAGTTTTATTATTCAAAGGCACTTTTATTCAGTCGTATAGATATGCTGAACATTATTTTCCATAAATCAAATACGATTAGGCATAGGCTTATGCTCTTTTAGGGGGAAAATATTAAATTCTGATCTGATTATGCTGGAAGAATGAGGTCAGATGAAATTCTCCGTAAAGTGGACGAGGGTTTGGAATGTTTCTTGAGTGATTTGTAGCTGCGGTCATTAGAGTTGCAATGTTTGTGTTCCTGTTGTTCACGGCGGCTATCCGCATGCCTGGAGGAATACAGTATATACTTCTTCCTGTCTACAGCACTTCCAACATGTCCTCCAGCTAAGCAACTCCACCGCACTTTCCTAAATATTGTGCTTACCAGATACAGTAAGATAATTATTAACGCTACTCGTCATTTGCATGTGGTTAGTGAAACGTTTACTAACTTGAGTTTCAAAATTCGCATGAACTTCTACATAATGTTAACTTTGTATGCAATCTTTCAGATTATTGATTTTCGCCTTATACCCTCAACATGTGTTCCATAAAGGTAACATTACATAGGTCTAGGTGTATTTGCTATTATATTATTACTTGTTTACGTTGTAATATCAAGTTCTAAAGTCTGGCTGTTCTAAGAAGGGAACCTAAAGTAAACAAAAACAAGTACATGTTTCTCACTCTAGCACATTACTGGTACTCGTATGACTTAAGAGTGAGACAGGCATACTGGTTTTTGTTTACTTCAGGTTTCCTTCTTAGCTTGTCTCAGGTATAAGTAAAAATCTTTGTGAAGTAATGTCAGATATTCTAAAGTAAAAACTCCTAAAATATAGTACAACATTTTCGTAATAATTTTAAAATATAAAAATTACAAACGATAATAATAGGAAATACTCGTTTCAATAATAAAAATGACAAACATTCTTCAGGTTATATCACATCACATATTTACATCTTGCGAATCATTGTAGGGTCTTTCTTCACTGACATACCACGAAGATTTAACTTTTAACTTGTTATATTATCAGACAGGCAAATAACATGACAGTTATTGAGGGAAAACAGTGGTAAGGCAGGTCGGTAGACAGATAAATACATAGACAAACAAGCAGATACAATTACAATCATGTAAGCTATAAAGAATAAAAAATAATCAATAGACTATGCATACAGGTAAGATGAACTAAACATAAACAGACTGAAACAATAGAGGATCAGAGTGAGATGTATCTAGTGACAGAAGGTTGTTTTGCATGTTCAAATACCAAAGCGCTAATACTGATATTCTATACATCCTATAACATTGAAGCTGGGACACATTGTTCATTACATCGGTAGCGGAGACACCTTTTCAATTAATTGAGGTGTAATGTTCATTTAACTGATTGGCACTGAAATTAAGTAGAGACCACGGAACGTCATAGCCAGCGCCATCTGTACATGGCGTTCTTTACCTGCTTGCCTGTCTACCTGTCGCACACATGTTCTCTTATTTCCATATCAATTTCCAGGCTCTACGTGATATCCAGTTTGACGACATTACGATTAATAATATTGAGAATAATTTGCACAATTCCTTCTGCCTCCCTTATGTAGTCTTCGTGGTACATAAAATTACGAATGAATTAATGTAAGGTTATTACTTTTATGGGTGTTATATGAGGTATCAGTCCTCAAGTGGTGCAAATCTAAAAATTTAAGCGTTTGATGTAACAGTTTAAAAGTTTAATAAGGGAAAACTAGTGTAGTAATGGATATATATGCATTCATGAACCATAGGTTATTGTCTCTGTTGGATATTACATGAGAATATTAGCCTATAGGAGAAAAGTTCCTCTGACAATGGAATTTCAATCCAGGGCCTTCGGTCACAAAAATCACTGATTAGTGAGCCTCACAGTACTGTATATGGGTATTATGACATAACTTGTCTGTCAGTGAGGTAGACCATTAAGGTTAATAGGAGAGAGGTTCCATCTGACGCTGTGAAGTGAACTCTGGCTTAGCTCAGTTGGTAGAGCAGCGGCACGGATAGCCGAAGGTCCTGGGTTCAAATCCCAGTGTCAGAGGAACTTTTCTCCTGTAATATTCTCTAGGATAGTAAGGCTCTGTTTCAAATGGCAGATGGCAGTATTTTACAGGAACTGAAATCAGAATACTTTTTTGTGCCTTCTTTGAAGCCAAATTTAGGCTGTCGACTATTTTATATGGTCTTGCGCCACTTTTATTCTGAGTCTTTAAATTCAATTTTTAATACATAGAATATAGAAGGATTTTTCCTGTGAATTATAAAAATATTTCTTGTTGCAAATACTTCGCAAATAAATCACTTCATGAAATAGCAAAGGCCAATCTGAAACAATAAGGAAATTTATCGAAAGGAAAAAAATTCATTCAAGATCGAAAGTAGTGCTTCTAGCAATCGACATGATAATTGCCACAAATAGTACGGAAAAGAGGAGAATTTTCCTGAAGATCAACTATGAGCTACCCACCTCTTCTGCTAATCCAGGCTAACTCCTGCCTTTCTTTGCGTGAGGCTGAAGGAAGTGATTGCGCACTTGGGCAATGCATCAAATTATTCTAATATCAAAATATAAAGCACGAGAATCCGTAGTTTATGCTTAAGGTAGAGAATATGATAGGAGCATTTCATAACTATGGTTAAGGCGAAAATGTGACTATTTCATTAACGAATACAGTTGCCACTTTAACTAAAACAGATTGCATCACGTGCATGTAAAGAGGAAGCATGCCATCCATGATCATTTTGATCGTTTTTGCTTGTTACTAGAGCTTGTGCCTTTCTGATGCAGTCTCGTATAAACGAATCTCACATAGCGCATGAGATTCCTTGTATTGTCTCTCCTCAGTCTCTCTATTAAATTACTTGCAATTCAGTAACTTAAACTTACTTCTCTTGAAGCAGTACTCAGTAATGCAAGTGAAGTGCTCATGTATTTACTCCATCCTAGCTCATAGAGTGACTCCTCCTCCATGCTTGCAAATAATAATTATCACTGTACATTTTCAATCAAATTTCATAAGAAAAGGTTTATCCGATTTGGAAATTTCCAACTTTTACGCAGAAAAACTGTGGTTCTGGAAAATAATACTTCAGTTTCAATTATAAATTTGAATTACAGAAATTCGATGTGAAATTAACCGTCAAATTTAAGAGATTAAGTTTCTCATACAATTTCTATGAAAAAAGGTATAGAGACTTTCTCAATGGTTCTTTTTTTTTAGGTGCTTTCCGTTTTGCTTTTCCTATTAAGTTTGTAAGTGGCATTATTTAAAACTATTATTGCGAACAATAATGTATACATTCTACTGACTAACAAGAAATGAATTGTTTAATTCAAATTACTGTTTGGAAGATAAATAATCGGAGTGTCAGAAATGATAAAAGCTTAGATATTTGAGAAATACGAACTGGAGGAAATACGAAATTTGGAAATAAGGATATGACATACATACGCATTGAGAAACATGATTGGAAATAATGGATTAAAAAACAGTAATATTGTGAATTCCAATTGCATTAAAAATGATTGATTTTGACAATTCACTGAAATTACGCACAATTTTCGTTTTCTATATCGTAGGCCTATAGCCTATTTGTTGAATACATTTATTTCTTCATTCTATTATTTGACTGAAGAACAAATTATTTAGAGAGAAAGACAGTGGGAAGAATAGTCGAACACGCGTGATTATTAATTTAATCGTAAATTGTTGAAACTAAATAAGTCAATTATTTGCATTTTGGGGGAGAAACAAAAGAAAAATAACTCATTGATTGGGGCAGATCACTGAAATAATTACGCACATTTTTTTTCCTATATCGTATAGCCTATTTGTTTAATTCATTTATTTCTTCATTCTAGTACTTGACTGAAGAACAAATTCGTGAGAGAGAAAGTCAGTGGGTAGAATAGTCGAACATGCGTAAGAGGATTTCCTGTAACGCTTTCGCTTCCGGGTGACTTTGCTTCATGTGGGCGAGAGAATAACGTGATACGGTTTCCTGGCTGATCGCACGTAATAATATTAGGAGCCTAGGAAGCAAGCCTCTGTGAATGGTATTCTGTCAAGAAGAAGTATTCTCTACCTGGAAAATAAATGAAAATATAACGGAATGGCAATTTTGTGTCTGAATATAAGACGTTAAACAACTTTACTGACATTTAGAAATAATAATAACAATAATAATAATTAATTAATAATAAGGCAGAAGTTAAGTGTAGACTAAAATCAGGAAATGCCTGCTCTTAAGCAGTTCAGAAACTCTTATCTTCTAGTCCTCTGTCCAGAAATCTAAAAATAAAAATTGTTAAGAATTATCTTGCACATTACTTCTTCAAATAAATTCATAACAAACTACATAATAAATTCAATTTATAAACCAATCCCTTGTATTATATGGATGTGAGACATGGTCGCTTATTCTTCGGAAAGAACATAATCTGAGAGTATGCGAAAACAGGGTGCTTAGGAAAATATTTGGACCTAAGAGAGATGAAAACGAGGACTGGAAAAAACTGTACACCTCACCGGATGTTGTAGCCTAACGGTAATTCAATCACGAAGGATGAAATGGGCTGGACATGTTGCGCGCATGGGGGAGGAAATGCATATCTAAAAAATATGTACTGAGAGACCCGAAGGGAAAAGACCACTTGGAAGACCTAGAGGTAGGTGGGAGGACAATATTAAGATAGATTTAAGAGAAATGGGATTTGAGAGGGATGGTTGGATGCAGTTAGCATAGAATAGTGTTCAATGGCCGGCTCATGTAAGAGCGGCAATGAACCTTCGGGTTCCGTAAAATAGGTAATATTCGTTTAGCTTGCTTAGGAATTGTCTATTGCCATTGAGTAAGTAAGTAACGTACTAATAATAATAATGGAAATAACAACATAATTACTGGAGCAATAATCATAATTACTAAAATATGGGGAAAAATACAAATTCAAAAGGCCGCCTTGTAAAGCAGTATTCGTTTTCTGAGAATGACAGTCCAGAAAATAATTTAAATTGAGCCCAAACATAACACATAATGTGCAACATCACAGACACTAGCGACGGAAATAATAACAATAATATTAACAGTTATAAGTGCAATAATATTAGTAGTTCTGTGAACAGTAGTCCTCGGGTTCAAAGAATCTAAGATCTGCTCTTCATCAGTTAAAATGACCAGAATCAGGAAACGGAATCAGAAAATCCTTTTCATACACGTAGTTTTTAACGGCTTGAAGGAACACTGTCAAATTGGAAGAAAATCAAACGATGTGTTTGAGTAGCAAACTGACTGAGTAGCAAACTGAGTAGCAAACAAATGTAAAGAGGATCAGACGAAATGACAGTATACCATTAAGATTGCACGTGATTTATGTTCTTTTTTCGAACTTAGTTCGAACACACTCAGTTTCATAAGTGTTATAATCATCCATAGGGATATTTTATAAATTCTTTAGATGACGTAAGCTTTTAAGAATGCTTAAGATTATTCGTAGCTTGGTGACTGACATTATAATTATTTCTTCTGAATGTGTATCATAATATTATTAGTAAATTCCGTTTTATGGTCTAATCTATTTATATAAAAACGAATGTATGTCTGTCTGTCCTTTATGCATTACTACACCATTCATCCGATCGCCATGAAACTTTAGGAAGTTGTTGAGTACACTGCCGCGAAGGTTTCTGACATATTACATATTTAATTTTAGCTTTCGTTCACGAGTTATGAGCCATAATAAACACGAAATAAACAAGATAAAAACTCAATATAGTTTGTATCGCCAGAACTATAATGAAAAATTAATGAAACCAGATGCTATACATGATGATGATGTTATACTACCAATACCTACTGCCAACAGCCTTTCACACTATCTTAGGAGAAGTCGTTGAAAAAGTAAGTCAGTGACATATTCGGTTTTAACACCAAACAGGAAAACTTTATCTAATGTTTGAATCGTAAGGAGAACGTTAACTTATTTGACTTCAACACAAAACGATAGCCATAGACTACAATTTATAATGAAAAAAATGGAAAATTTTGACTTACTTGGTTTCAACAATTTAAGATTCAATTGTAACAAAGTCATGGTAAGAAAGCCTTTTATTGCATCAACAATAACTATTACCCTCCGTGAATAATAATAACAATAATTTTTAATAGTTCACTTTCACATTATTGAGTGATAGCCTATTTCAAATGAAAAAAAATAAACTTCACTTCATTAAGCCCTGGACTTATTTGTCTTTTAGGAGACTTTACTTATATTTTTCAATTTCCCCGGATAATGAAAGAATGCTTTCACCTAATACGTACGAACATTATTTTCCTTTTGCTGACAGATTGATGCTTGTCTTTATTTATAAAGGAATAAAATTCAATCAACCTTCTTTCTTAGTTACTTTGTCTTTAATTGCAAAAAAAGAAAGTAGATTGGGAACTTGATGTTGACAGTTAACTTAAAAACAGCAACTTTAAATCCTCTTACGTTTTCATCTTGCAAGGGAAATTAATTTTCTTTTATCCCTCAGGCTGTGTTCGTTTAGAACGGCGCGTTTTATACGGTATATATTTTTGTTTGTTCTGTGTATTACTTTAAAGCTGAGTTCTTCTTGCGATGAAATTCTCTGAGACTTTTCACTTTAGACTGACCCTCATTTTCGTGATCGTTAATTTTACTCACGCTTTTAAAACAAAAAGGGTGAGAGATTTCTTTGATACGTCATGGAAGACTTGGGTCTACTCGCACGAGGATCCTTCCAGTATGTTATCTAACAATAAAAAATCCCTTTAGGCAGGCCTACAGGCTGAGGTAGATTTCGAAGTGCTTTTGGTTTAATTTATTGTTGCTGCGCAGCACTCTTCTTCTTTAGCTTTGGGATGAAAACCCCCCAATAATATCTGAAAAAGAAGGAAAGAACACTTCAAACATTCAAATCTCGCCTTATATGAGATCTATCGAGAAACTAGTTATTGATTTGTAGAGTACTCATCAAGAGCTTTTCAACGATACCTCACAAGACGTGGTTTCAAAAATTTCGATTTTCCATCCCCCACCCCCACTCGTACCCCCAAAACTCCCGAATCGTTGGTGTCACTGTGAACTACTGTGAACTCTAATTTATACAAACAAAGTTTCCCTCTATACTTCATAGGGGCCGAGATATAAATTTTCAAAATTTCAGCCACCTCCCCCGACCCCCCCTTAGGCCAATTTTGCTCATTAATGAACTTGTCCGAACTATTGGGTTCTTAGTACTTAGTGAGACATGAAACGTAAAGATATGAAAGACTTTTTCGAAAGTCATGACATTGTACCGATCCCAATAGGTAGTTTTTTCTTCGAAATCTACCTAAAACTGTCCAGTAATGTCACAACTTGTCAGGACCCATCGCATACTTGTGGGCCTGAACTCCACAGACAGAGAATAATGGAAATCATTCCACAGGAATATGTAACTGTAGAGGCAAGCTTTAGAATAAACTTCTAAACGAATTAATGATTCATAATGGCTTCCCATGAGTAGACCGATGTTCGGGCTATAACAAGCCATTCCTAGGAAACCATGATGATTGTGAAACGCTAATCCTCTCCAAGAGTGCTTTTGATTTAGATTTTGCAAGTTGGTAACGAATACTGGAGCATTAGGAGTGCTGACCGCTGACTGTTGAACAGTTGTAATTATTTCAGTGAGATTATTTCCCAGTTCGCTCGTGGCAGCATATTATTTCTATGAAACCGGTCTGCTTCCAAGCTTAATGGAGGAACAGGGCTTTAATCTTATTACTTCATATAGTGATTAAGGATTAAATAATAACTCAGAACTACGCATTAGATTACCATGTTTTACAACAGTAGCAATAGTACCAAATAAGCTATGGCAATAACTATTTTGGTCGTGAATCAGTTACCAGTCTGGTATAAGCATTTGTAAAATTTCAACAATCACATTTGTCTTTCGCCTTACTGTTATCGTTTATTTTTTATACTCTTTCGTTTAGTTGTTGCTGTATGTGAATTTGTGCCAGGCACAGTGTACTCAAATATCTTTATAGCTTAATCGTAAACATAACCGCAACATTGAGATCAACATATCCCATTTCTTCACAAATCCATAATATATAAAGAAGAAGGACTTCCATTATCATCTAATTGCGATAATTGTCTTTTTCAATTATTTTTCAATTAATTAATATGGCCATAACCCCTTATTACTGATAGTAGCCTAGAGTATAATTGAATAATAAAACAACTGACTTCCATAACGAAAAATGCTGCTGATAGCCGCTCGCAGCGTGATCATCGCTATAATAATATATCGATTGTCTCTCCGTCGGCTAAAAATATATTGTAGTATATAGATGATTTCCCTTAGAATGATACAAATATTAATGGAAGCCGATGTGTTTTATTCATTTTTATGGTTTTAATTATTCGTTACATGACCCTTAATTCTGTAAGTCTTCGCAAAAAAAACAAAACAGAATAAGTGTAACTTGAGTCAGGATAAATATTTATCGACTTCTCCTTTACCCGTGATAAAAATCTGATTTTATACTCACAAGATTTTGTCTAAATGAAGCATAAAGTTTGCGAATTGTTTTGTGGAGTGGGAAAACGCAGTTGAAATATTTTAAAATTCCTTATAGTTTTAAACATTCGTTAATATTTTAAAGTCTCTTACATAAAACATTTTTGGAGTATAAAGTTTATCAAGAGAGGCACATCCCGTTTGTGGCTAGCTCATGGCCATCTCTTGTAATAATGATGCATTCAAAATACCCTCCAGCATCGTGCTCCGCGTAAATGGAAATTAAAAATAAGCATAATTTGTGTTGCATTGAGTAGAACTCTTTTAGCGGGTATTATAAATACACAGATTATTGTCTCTGTTGGACGTTACATGAGAATATTATAGGAGAAAAATTCCTCCATGCCACCTGGCACTGTGAAGTGAACTCTGGCTTAGCTCAGTTGGTAGAGCAGTGACAGGGATAGTCAAAGGTCCTGGATTCAAATCTTAGTGTCAGGAATTTTTCTCCTACAATATTATCATGTAATGACCAACGGAGACATTAATCTGTGGTTCAAGAATGCACATGTATATCCATCTTGAATGTTAACTGTACAGTAACAATGGAAGTTCGGTCACAAAATCATTAATTAGTGTGCCTCTCAGTACTGCACAGTAACTTAAACATGTCTGTCAGTGAGGTAGACGATTAAGGACAATCATTCATACGAGAGAGGTTCCATCTGGCGCTGTGAAGTGAACTCTGGCTTAGCTCAGCTGGTAGAGTAGTGGCACGGATAGCTAAAGGTCCTAGGTTCAAATCCAGTGTCAGAGGAATTTTTCTCCCATAATATTCTCATTATAAATACTATTCTGATTTTGTATAAATCATGTGGGTAGCACCACATACTTGACATGCATTTCACTTCCCAGTGACTGTACTGCATACGGTATTGTTTCTGAAGAAATAGTTTCACAGGGTTGTCTAGGAACCGGGCTATCAGTACAGCTACCTCTTGCAAGATTCCGTAATCAGTGCAGAGTTTCTGGAAACTTCTCAAACGAACCAGCTACAAAGAGATGATGTGGGCTCAAGAAGATGATGCGTCCTCCTTGTCTTGTCTTGTCTTGTCTTGTCTTGTCTGTTGTACTCTGATAATGGCAAGGCAAGCCAAATTAAATTTGCATCGAAATGAGTAGAATTCTGTGCATTTTCCTCTCGGAAAACTTAAAATCGCAACGATTCCTTTCTCTACTGAAATATTGATGGGTAATACCAAACACTAAATTATGGAGATTCCTTTAGATTCTGCTACATTTTGTCCTCTCTTTATCTTACGTGTGTTTCTTTTTTTATTTCATTTGTCTCCATATGTCTCTCGTTTATCAAGGTTTAACCCACGATAGTCACATGATTCTTTATGACGTCAGTGGTCGCATGGGCTACGTACATAATTTATTTTTACATTGTTTACAATTTATTTTTAAAATGCGATGTTTCTTCATTTCTCTAGAATATTTACTTACATTCAAATGGATTTTTATTGACTGTTTTAAGATAATTTTGTTTAAAATCAAGTTATAAAAGTGTTTTCAAGTTCCTGAAACATGTTAATCAAGTTTACAGCATTGAGAACAATATGTTATACAGACTGAAATTCTTACATTGCTCCAACAATCACAATACAAACATCCATCCACATTTTCAAAATTCCATAAACTAAGAATTTGAAAAAAAGACAAACGGAAAAAAGCTATTTTGATTTACAATTCCTTTTCTACTAACACTCTTTACACACCACCCTAGAATGATCATTGCAGATTTTTCTTCATTTCCATTATTGAATAATGCAAATCTTCAAAAACATAAAAGTCATAAAATTAAGTGTCACTTTCACTACTTTCATTTAGCGCTTCATCAAAGCCATTGTGTTATTATCAGATCGTCCTCAGGAACTCCCACACGAAAAACTTTTCTTTTACTAGCCATTTCAAAAACTGTTACACTGGTTGTCGCGCGGGCTACTAATGTAGCCCAGCTAGCTTCAAACGCAAATAACAACAATACTGTCTCTCTAATAAACCTTACAACCAACTGATCGTTGAGAAGAAACTGTACAAGGAAAGTATTAAAATCTCCACCATCATAAACGCAGAAGAAATTGTGAACTAGCGAAAAACAAATGCCGGGGTAAATATGTAGCCCTCGCGACTACTCTAGGGTTAAACACTTATTTTATTTTTATTAACTACTTATTAGTGTAGCTGTTGCTATTATTCATACAGTATCTTTTTTTGCACTATTTATATTACATTAGTGTTATGATTTCCCATTCTGCTTAATGTTTCATTTCTTTCATTCAAAAAGAGTTATATTTTGCTCGGGTAGCAATCCTACTGTTTTTTTAAAGCATAGTTTACAAGTTTTTCACTTCGACTTGTTTATAAGCTCAGCATTCCAGAATTTTCTCCAGCAGAAGTTATTTTACATATGTGTAAATCAGATTTTACCTACGCATATCTATGCTCAATTGCTTGGACCAAGATAAATCTCTAAGAAATTGTATTTTGTTTATTTATGTATATTCCTATTTAGTTATATATTTCTTAAAATTAGTGTTCATATACTTTATTCTACAGAGTGCCAGGGTATTTTAACAGTGGATTCCTATGATAGAAACAAACTAAAAATTCCAATACCATATGTTCCTAAGAAAGCAATTTGTCCTTAAAATTTAACTGTGTTTTAACCGATAAGTACTATCCCCATGAATCTAATTAGTTTTCTCATCATCAGGAGATGATTACAATTATAAAATTCCAAAGTTGAACTAAGGAATACATTTCACAAAAAATATTATAATGCTGATTCCTGAACAGTTGTAAGCGTAATATTCACAGTATTTCCAGAATAAATCTTAACGAGTCACTGGTGACGTAATGATAGCTTAAGTCACTGCCTTGAGAGTGTACGACCTAATTATATATATTATATATATTATCACTTTTGTATTAGGAGATAAAGCAAATTCGATGAGTATTGAAGGAATCAGTTCTGTGATTGGCTGATTTCACATTTATTCTTACATGTTATTGGTCCAAATCTAAAGAAATACGTATGAGCTAAATAGTCAGATATATTAGGGAAGGGAAAGCATTTAAATTCATAAGTGATTTTCTTAAGACTTACATGAAACCTTAGGAGGAAGACCTACAACTTGCAATACAAAAGATCGTACCCATTTTATAGAAACTATTTTCTTTAGCTTTAACTCCACATTGGAGTTTCTTTTCATGTCGTGAATGATTGACAGGCTTGTGGTGGTAGTTATGAGTTTGACTATAACCCCTTTGGGTACGGTAAGGGTATGTAAAAATTCGTGAGGCGTGGAAGTGAGGAATAAGTTAGCCTCTTGGGATAAAGAAGAAGTGGGAAGATTTAAGTAGGTAAGTGGCAGAAAATCTCGCTTGAGAAAACTGGAATTTGGGATACCACCTAGCGAGAGGAAGGGGAAGGTGTTTGAAAGAGGGAGGGGTGAAATATATAAAAAAAAAGATGGGAGGGGTATAAAGATGTAGAGGGGGATTGAAATTCGTCGTCGCGCGTAGCTCTGAATTTGCAATGCAAATGACGGAGTACAAAATAAAGGGAGCATCCTCGTATGCCATCGTTCTTGCATACCCATACCCAATAGCAGCCAACCTCACACCCTCTCACTAACATACTCTACCCTCATCGCGTTATAGTGAATTTCTCTCCTCAAACCAGCACATAGGCACCCCTAACTTTGGAGCACTAACTCTTCACCATACTTTAATCCCAGAGCTATGGGAATTGGGCATTAAACCAGCCCCCTGTACCCCTACCACCATACATTCTCTACTGCACCATCTGAAATTTTACTAAAAAAAGAGAGAGAAAAATTACGAGACCATCATAAAAGAGTAGAAAATAAAATTATGTAAAGAGAGAGAAAAAAGTGGTAGCAGAAAGAAAAATCAATATTTTTTTTCTCCGGCGAATGACAAAAGGTTTGTTACAGCGTATCTCTTATTCCGCGAGTCTCAAGTTCATTAAAAAATAATACTTCTATCTCTATTTTGTAACCCACTTTTTATATTACCTCCCTCCCTCACACTCTGCTGTTTCTTCCTCCTATAATTTCCTTCGTTTTCTCGTCCTAACTAGGTATTCATTTGCAATGCACTCGAAACGGTCACTGCGATTCTTGAATTCTGAACTAATGGCTTCTCTTTCTGGAGCAGTAGTTCTCTCCTCTTTTTTCAAGTGTTCTTCTCTTCCATTGCTAGAATTGGTGAAAATTCTCGACTACAGCTAGGTCAGCTGGTTGAGTGAAAGGAAGAACAGCTAACAGTAGGAACGTTATTAAACAAACATTACGTAGCATCTTGGCTGCTTTCCTCTGAATTTCTGGGTTCTTTCCCGCTTACTTGTGTAACACATCTGTACGACAAGAAAGGCTTGAGAGATTAAAGTGAAGGAAACGTCTGTAGTGCCTAAGGTTTTCAAACAACTGCAAGATGTGTAAATTTTCTACTTAAAACATTGTCTCAGGCGGGATACGAGATGTTCTATTTTCCATATTACCAAGAAGAACGAGTTACTTCAGGATGATAACATTTCTACTAAACAGAATGTCGTATTTATTCCTACCGTTTTCAAAATTAGTTGATAAAGATCTCGTATACAGTCTTCTGATGATAATCTAAATAAGAATTAAGCTACATGATTTATACAGGGTGTTAATGAATAACACCGAAATATTTTACCTCCGTATAGAGGGGACATAGTCAAGCAACTTTTAATTGGAAGAGTTTTGCTCTATGGATTCAATTTTTCCTGTTACAGCATAAAATCTCCCAGGGCATGGCTGCCACTGACTTCTGACATTAAAGAAAAGAAAAACAAAATAACTTCGTTGTTAATATTGTAGTTAAGAATAAAAAAACTAATGTAGTGGCGGTCAGTTAAAGTGGCGGCCTGTGAATTTTGTTGATTATGAAAACTCTAAATTATGATATAGCTCTTCTTGAATTATTAAGAATCAGGTTTTACAGATCACTAAGAAGGCGTGAAGTTAATTTAATGAAAATTTTAACCCTATTTCGCTTAATTATTGACTTATGAGCACCAAATTGTAATGACTTGAATGCCGTGTAGCACACACTATTTACGTCAAAGAGCAAAAATCTTATAATACAAGTTGCTTGTCTATTTCCCTGTATACATAGCTAAAATATTTCGGTGTTAATAATTAACACACTGTATATCTCCCATTTTCTGTTCCACTGAGTAAGACAAGCGAACGCAACCCCTGCTCCATACCGGTAGACATACATACAAACTGATAAAAAAGAAGAAAAGAAAAAAAACATAATTTAATTGGCTATAAGTTGATCAAGGAAATAATTTTCACATCTTTAAAGGGATCGTTAGAATAAATTACTAACATTTGTATTTATTCAATTAAGTTGTACTACATACATTGTACGCGCTAAATGTAATCACGGATAATGTTAACACTTTTATGAAGTCCCGTACGGATTAATACTGGTACATTAAAAAAATGTCTGTTGTGATCAAACATTCGTTTATGTTACCAAATTTTCCTTTTTGAGGCTTTATTTCCAAGTACTGTACATCATTCAAAATTTTGGTTTTAAACGTTACGTTTCTAATTCAACTGCATTGTGTTGTAGTGGAGGTAGCAATTCTGTTCCCAGCTCACAGGATGACCAGTTCCCTAGGAGATGGCATACCTAACTTTCTCTTTTAAGCGATGAAACATGTTTCGCCCCTCAGTTAAGCTGCAGCTTTTGATTTATGAAGATAACAGTTTTGACTTGAATTGACAGGCGTTCGATGTTTTGCTACGCGGTGTTCAACCCAGATCAATATAGACTTCCAAAAACACTCGTAACTTCTAACTGAGTATGGAGTATTGGTTAATGGGCTCCTAAAGGAAAGTAGTAACAATTTAAAACTTTGTTACTGGTTGACAAAATAGTTGCTTGCAGTCTAGCCTGTGAGTGGTGCAATGACTCACAGTTACGTATCATTTTATGAATAGATATTTTAAATTCTGTTGTGTAGTGTATTATCGTATATATGAAAAAGAACCTGCATTTAATTTCTTCGACTATTGTTATCAATCGGTTAATATTATCAGATTAGCTGCGTTCCGAAGTGATCATAATAAGCGGCGTGCACTGTATATATATATATATATATATTATATAAAATTCTACATAAGAGTATACTCTGTATATATGTTTAATCTATAATCCTAATATGTCAGCTGGTAAAATAGCCTTCTGTATTTTTGGAAATTCAGTAACAATAATAATAGTAATAATAATGATAATAATAATCCACATAAGAAAGTGAATGGGTTTCATAATCCATTCATCCACTATCTCATTATTTTGCAGTGTGGATATGTATCCCTGTTGGATGGATTACTCTATAATACGGCGGCGTATACCGACTCAGGGGATGGTCTGTTTGTTATGTTGAACACAATAGTGCAGTCGTTTGCAATTATATTTTATATACGCTGCTGTGTTGTTTGCACGGATCCTCACTCTGCTATTGTGTTCGTTGTCATGTGCTCCACCTTGTTCCCTTGTCAGTTTCATTGACAGATTTCTACTAATCAACATTTTCACAGTATCATATTTACCCTCATTTGGCACCAGAAAATGAAGTCTCGTTACCTATACAGTGTTTTTTTTTGTTTTGTCAGCTATCCACAACTTCTGTCTCATACGAAGGCTAAATGATGTTAAGGTACCATGGTAACATAAAATATGCACTAAAGAATCGGCTAGATTTTCAAGCTACAGATTTCCTGTTCACATGAGAGTATTATGCTATATTGATCATAATTATGACTTTTAAGAAAAGATTCCTAAATTTCAGAATGTTTTCACATAACTCTTCAGTAATGACTGATCCCTCTTTCGAGATGCCGTTTTCTTACATAAAATATTGGTTATTTGTCTCTTTCATGAAATTCTAAAGTGGTGTTACCATTTGATTTGTTTTACATTAATCTTACTACTCAACACATTTTCTTAGTTCTAATTTTGCTAGATCGGATCTTCAATAAGTATGAAACCTTTATATGTATTCATTTTAATTTGATTTTGAAAATTTCAGATGCTTTTATTTTATTACTATCTTAATCTATTATTTGGAGTAATAATATTATCAATTTTTTATCAAACTGTTCGTATTTCGAACAGTTAACAATGTGATTATTTAACTCGTTAGTTTAAAATTTAGGTAAACAATTTTAGTTAAAAGTTTAAATTCGCTCATAATAACTTTGTTATTCTTTATTCATAAGATATTAAATGAGTATATGTAATAATGAAAACTACTTAATTATATTAATCACCACAGAATTCATTTCACAACAATTACTTTTGATTTTATACCTGAAACACCTTGATCTTTGAATAAAAAATAGCAGCACTGAAAACATTTTTTGCTCGACCGTACACAATTATGATGTAATGGTATCATAATGATACCCATTAAAGTGCAGAATTGCATTATATTACTTTTGTGGTATTGGTTAATATCGAACATGGAATATTCTTGAAGAGCGGCAAATTGAATTACATAATACAACTTTATTTAAAATAAAATAAATTCTGTTCTGTTTCGTAAGGAAATTTCTTTCATACACATTTTATTCTTATGAAACCCTAATCTCAAGGGTAAACTTTACCAGAATTAATAGTTTAACTGAAACTTTACCAGAATTAATAGTTTAAAAACACTCGTTTATCTTTGAGATCATAATTCTTAGCTAAGAGAATTTTTATCAGGAAAGAACTGCTTGTGCAAACTGTCCACGGCTGCAGAGGGTAATATGCTCCAGATACAGAAGGTGGCAGTAAAATGTCGTTCAAACCCTCCACAAGAAACACTTGCAAGGCTTTGCGCCTTGCTAATCCTCCACCCGCACGGCTTGGTTATTAAATCTGAAGGACGGGGACGGGTTGTTCTCTACATCCTGGCACTTTGCCGCACCAAGAGATCTGCCCCCACTTCTTTCGCGCTTGTTTATCCCAGTACACATTGAAACCCTGGTTTCTCCATCACGGTAATCATTTTTAGAATAATTGGATAGTCATCCAAACTGGAACTTTTTTACGCCGGTTGTCGACCAAGAGCTTAGTTTAGTTAGTTTGTTAGTTTAGCTTAGCTCACATAGAGTGCGGGATTTCGTATGTAGTTGTGCCGACAAAACTACATATGAAATCCGGCACAACTATATATATGTAATCCCTCACTGTATGTGATCTAAGCTAAGCTAAGCTAAGCTAAGCTAGCAACCGGCATTAGAATCTTCTGTGCGTACTTTGCAGCAGTATGCCTCCGGTTATCTGGTAGGCCTAGATGCAACTTTGAATTTCGTAATTAATAGGCTTTTGTGCCACTACAGTTCTCTCAGTCTTAGATAATACAAAAATAAAATACCCAGAAATGTTGTGAAATCTCCAAGTTACTTTTTGAGTCTTATTTACCTTAGTTATTTATAAACTCCAGTCGTTTCTTGTCTCTCGGATAGCAAAATTAACATTTTTGGTACAGTTTATTATCCGTAGAAAATATGGAGTCCTTTCCATGTACTTTTACGTCATTTGAAAATAGAAACTATAATATTTTTCAGAAAAAATATTATAATTTATTAAACAAATTACAGTAGTTTCAAATTGTGTACATATTATGTAATGGAATTACAAATCAGTGGTTGAATTAGTATTGTACAAGAGTATATTTGATGTATTTTTCACTAGTTAATTTATATATTTTAAAAATGTTTTATATAAAATTATAGTAAGTCTTAAAATAGTGTTAATGAAATATTATTCCCGGTATACATAGTTAAATCGTTATAGTTTTATATCTATTTCTGCTAAAGTATATGGAATATTCACAATTGCTATAGTTTACTCAATTGTCTACTGTGTTCAAGATAATCTCAAGAATTTATGGAAACTTTAGTGATAGGGATAAAATACAGTAGACTCGACGAGGCTTATGAAAAACGTTTCCTAGCGATGGAAGCACCACTCTCATTTTTGTTTACATGACTTCACACAAGTTTCTGTCCACAAGATGATGGATCACGTGTCAATAAAGTGACAGTTCAAATTTATAGGAGTACTTTAGCATCACATAATGGCTTAATCTATTGAATGTTATTACTTTTATCTCGGTCCTTTCTTCGTGTGGTGACCTAACAATGGAGCCATCAGAATTTTCAACAAATTGCTTTCTTATGACTTACGACATCTACATTTTATTATGTTTGGGTCGACAACAGCTGATTAAAACTAAAGTCCATAGCGCTGTGCCGTTGGCAGTTAAAGGGTCATTCCTCGACTGTTGCGTCATCTACATTAGTCTTTCTACATCATTTGCAGATGGAAGGATATGACATATGATCATCATCCTGACTCCCACGGCCATTGACTCTATCGTTCAGATGTTGTCTCCAGGCTGAATGCATCCCTTTCCAGACCCAAATTAATACCGAACATTTTAGGATATACTGAGGATCGAAACTGGGAGTGAAGGCCCATAATCAATAACACCAATCAGTAGACTTGAACAATAACTATAACTCCGACACAACATATTAAAATCTTTACACCAAATTTTATTTTAACACAATTTATGACAGGCCATGGAATATTTGAGAGTTATTTTTTACGATTTCATATTATTTCAGATAGTGGTTATAATTGTGTCAGGAATCCATACTAACTGTAAAACATGTTTTGTTCGATTGTCCTGTATTCGAAACGAAAAGACTCCAGCTAAATTTGCTCTTTGAGGATTGTGACGAAATTTCCATGTGTTAAAAAATGTTCACGAAGCAATGTTATTATAATCATTTTATGCAGTATCTAACATATTCACAACCATTTGTAATTAATATTCTATATTTTACTGTATATATTGCTGTGTCAGCCATAACCTTAACAAGCCTTTTCTGGAAAAATAGGGTTCATAAAGATTTGGAGATGCAATACATAATAAATGTAATAAGTTTGTCAGCCTTAAGCAAGATCACTTTAAATCCCAAAATTGATTTCCTGGTAAGCCTAGTCGATTTTTTTGAGGTCGAGTCGACCCCATATCTCCACCAGAATGGTCTGCCTTGGGTGGCGCAGTCGGTATCGCGTTGCCTTTCTGTGCCCTAGATTGCGGGTTCGATCCCGGCCCAGGTCGATGGCATTTATGTGTGCATAAATGTGACAGGCCCATATCAGTAGATTTACTGACTTGTAAAAGAACTCCTGCGGGACAAAATTCCGGTACACCGGCGACAGTTACAGGCCTAAGTTGCAGTACATCCCGTCGTTAAATAACCATATACCAACCGATCCACCAGAAAGATCAAATCTGTTTAAAATGGCAGAAATATCATACGAGATGTTTCTTGAAACCTTTAGGTTGGATTCGCGTTCGGGAGGTTCCAGGTTTAAAACCTGTGGTCGGGCAATTTGACAGTTTTTTTTTCTTCTTTTTTCTTTTTTCTTTTTTCTTTTCTTTCTTCGTGGTTTTCCCAGTCTTAAAAGGCAAATGCCTAATTTAATATTTACTTACATGACTAATCCGCTTTATTTCTTCCTGTATTATATTCATTGAAACTTATATCAATTGAAATTCTTGACGCCATAAAACACACCAACAATAGAAAATAGTTGAGAGTCAATGGCCTACTAGTATACACACAGAATCTGAACTCCTGATACAGCCTCGATGCTCAAAGGAGTATAAATACAGCTGAATTAAAACATAATCATGGCCATCCATATACATGACAATACCTGTCATTGTAAAATAATTATATTTTATTAAGGTCTAATAAGCTGTAAATATTAGCTAAACAGCTAACCAGCCGAGATTGGAAGAAAGTCACTCGCCTTAAGTGGACGTGATAGTTATCTTTAAATAAATTATTTGAGTTTGTAAAAGTTATCCTTGTGAAAATTCTGTCTAATGGATAATTTACCCACAGGTATTTCGCGAGTTTATAAAAACCTATCATTACTAATATAACATGCATACGAATGGAGAAATTAAACACTATTTTCTTTTTATTAAAAGCCCACGTTGTTAGAGTGATGGTTCACTTCCATTGATTACGCACCTTTGTTCACTGCTTTATGAACACACCACCGTGCCTTTTTATTTTCATTTTGACTTCGTCTGTTGAATGTAAAGTTGTTGGAATACAAAACCTAGATGTGAAAAGAGAAAATTAATTAGGAAAAAGGTGTTGCAGATTATAAAAATTCAGCATTGTGAAGAGATTGCCTGATTTTTTTCTGAGGTGAATACTAACAAGTGTTGTGCTTACAAGCTTTTCTCCGTGTTCACCTGTCTTGCCAACTTCTCACTTTGCTTCTCATCTGCCTACACGTCCACATCCTCCCCCCGTTGGACGGCCCGCCCCCGCTTGTCAGCCAAACCACTCTGCTGCTCAGGAGACAGAACACTTGGCACAGGGAGTACAAAAGCACGCTCTTCCTCCCTTATTCGTCTGATAATGATCGCGAATACAATAATTCTAATTTTCTTTCCCTTTTAAAGCACATTCTTTTTCTTATCACATTTCCTTTTACATTTCATTATTTTTATCTTTCCTTCTTTTCTACATTCTTCTTTTTATATTCCTTCATTCCTTTTGACATTCCCTTTATTTCTTACCTTCCATCCTTCACTTATTGTTCCCTTCCTTTCTTTAAACCTTTAATTCTTTCTTTCTCACTATGTTCCTTGTATCCCCTTTTTCTTACTTTCCTTGAGCTTTCTATATCTTAACACCCCTCCTTCCTTTTTACGTTCAATTTATTTCATGTTTCTTCTTCGTTATTGATATATACCTTTCTTTCGTCATTTCCTTCTTTATTAATTTTTCCTTCATGCCTTTCTCCCTTCTTTGTAAATTTTTTAATAGATTCTATCTTTATTTTCCTCATTTCTCTATATGTCCTTGTTTCCTTTCTTTATTTCTTTCACTTTCTTACTTTCCTTTGATTTCTATCTATTGCTATCTGTTGATTGCTGTCTAAGAAAATGGATTCTTGGAAATTAATAAGTCTCTCAATAATTAGGCTACCTCTGAAAAATTTAACATTTTTCTATAACAGGATATTTATGTAAATCTTTCAATAACCAAGAGGGACAAGGTCACAGGCCAACATTTCATAATTTGAACATTTCAATCTGCTACTCGTTAGTTTCACAAGAAATGAACTGCAGTAGTAAGCCCATATAATATGCTGTTAATTTGTAGGCCTATACGTCTGCATACAATTGTATGATTTCAGTTTTTAAAGGCCTAAACGTGAATGCATTTTCGTCTTTGGCAGTCATTTTATCAGCTGTTCACGTTCTGATTTGTGGTTGGTTGTCAACGACGTTATGTTTTCGTCTTGAATACTCAATGCTGTGCTAAAGTTCGCGTTTCGTTTTATCCTCTTAAGTTTACGGTTAATTTTTCTATGTGAATGCGGCATAATTGACATTCTACATACATTCTGGTACGGTATCACAAAATAGGATGCGATGTCACGCAAATCTTGCTAGATTATTATTATTATTATTATTATTATCAGCATTATTATTTACTAGAAGTCGGGTATATTTCTTTAAAAAACATTTGGCGAGTCGCCTGTTAAAATACCCCTCACGCCTGGTATCGGGATAACTGTGAAGTTTACTGGCATTAAAATTCGACGAGATGAGGTGTGGTAGAAATATAGCCGATGCACCCAGTCGGCGTGTTTGAGGATCCCCCACAGCATCTGGCTGGACCCACCGCCTGTGGTACTCAGATGGCATGCAAGAGGTGGAAGTGGGGCAGAATGACTAAAGCGAAACGCCAATCAACATTAGAAAATCCTATCATAAAGTTAGTGAGAATTCGTTTAATTTCTACATGTAAATCAGCGGACAGAGGGGCAGAAAGGGTGGGCACTAGGGGAAGGGGAGGCTCAATCTCAGGGGCAGCAAATGTCATCCTTTAACACGGTTGTCCACAAGTAATTTTGTCCTAACTGTTGAAAACAGAGTAATGTAATATTACCACATTTTCAAAGGGAAATAGCACGAACTTTCTTGCTACAAAGATTCGGGAACGAAATCATTTGCGTTCTCTTTTTTTAAAGTTATTAACTTATTTTTTATATATTTAATTTTGCAGGCTGTTTACCCGCCATCTAGCCACTCGACATTAAAAAATGTATCCAAGTTTACTATTAAATTGATCTTCAATGTATGTTTTCTTTAAGGAAATTACTACTGCTGGAACATACAACTGGATAACGGTTGACTGCATCGGCAGTTAATAGTAAGAGGAAAATTGTGGTTAATTCTCACCGTCCGGGCCTATGTATTGTACACTTCTATGTGTTTTGCATGCACCTCCGTAAGAACGATACCATGTACATAGACACCTGCTTTTCCATTCACTCTGAAACATGATGAAATGTTCCCAATAACCTCCTTACGTTGGGACCTAAGATTCAAACTATGCTAAGCATCATCTAATCTTTCTTTAAACAAATAAGTTTGAAATAAATTGATTATTTGAGAAATTATTTGCGATGTGAACCAATTAACTTACTTCTGGATAATCCCAGGCGTAGGATCTGGATCAGAGATCTGAGGTTGATATCAATCGCGCTCTGCGATGTAACTTAAATATATTTAATCGACTCATTTTGAGTTTGATGCCATTGCCATGCACCGATTCTGGAAAATGTATGATCTCGTAACTTATAACAATTTTTAAAATCGTTAACTAAACTAAACCTAAATTCCGTGGGGCTACATCCCCGAAAGGACTAGACCTATCACCCGACCGCTGCGTCATCTGCCATAGGCAGATGGCAGAATTGTGGTCAGCATGCCGACACCCACTGACGTTAATGTTGGTTTCCGTGACCGGAGCCGCTACTTCTCTATCAAGTAGCTCAGTTTGTATCACGAGGCTGAGTGCACCTCGTACCAGACCTCCATACCTCAGAAAAATCAAATCGTTGACAGTATTGTAAAATCGAATGCATTGTTATGTCATTTTAATAGAAATGCGATTTACATATGGGCACTTATGTTCATTTACATAAATGTAAACTTTTTGACAATTTGCAATAGTAGCCTACATATACCGGTTTCTAATTTTTGACAGGATAAAAAGAAGGTCCCTCATTTCTGTACAGATAAAAATTCAGCTTAGGTTAGACTTCTTATAATGTATATAATATATGATGTTATACATAAAAGATTTACAAAGCTAGAATCTTCTTCGTTTCTGCAACTCCTTAGAAGACTAAAATTCTGCAAATGGAGAAAATGCGTGCTTCCTGCACGTATCTCGGTGGGTAGAGTAATTTATTGTTCAAGTAATACAATTCCTTGTTCAATGAACTGCCTTTAAACTCTGTATTTCCCCTTATCCCTAATTCTCTCCCAATTAGGAAGGATATTTGATTTCACAAGCCACTCAAGATGCTTAATAACCACGACAAGTGGGTTTATTAATAACAAGGCAGCAGTAAGCATAAGAAATCAATACTACTCATGCCGGGGCTTAAAACTTCTTTAAATCCATCGCCTGCCTTGAGCTACTCGAATTCCCGCAATAAAAAAATTCCCATTAAAGTCAGCCATGGTCTTCCGTACAAATAGTTAAAATATAAAAGAAAGAGAGAAGTGGTAGTCGTGGTGTAGATAATTCAAAGCAATATTCGGTCTTGACGAAATTAATTTATAATGATTTGCGAATTTTTTGTGAGTTTAATCATTGATAGAAATTAAAGACTTATAGACGTAGTAAAGTTGATCGGATAATCCGTGGAGTAATATAACTTGCTTATCATTATCAAGAGATATTTCTACATCTCTCCACCTTTATTGTTCTGTGTAGAGTCTTGCGGCTTTCATTGTTTTCTTGACTCTCATTAAGACATTGCAGATTGCATGTGAAGACTCACTGTGCATTTCTACTTACTACGAAATAATAGGTCCGCGTAGCCTTATAAAAATGTACAACTGTATAGGTTGGTTTCTGATTATTTAACGACAGGGTGTACTACAATTTATCCTTGGGGCCGTTGCCGGTACGCCTATGCTGCAATTTTGTCCCTCAGGAGGTATTTTAATTATTTATTTACTTATTTCTTTTACCTGGCGGAGTTAAGACCATAAGTCTTCTCTTCTCTTCCAGGGGGAATGCATGAAATGAAATACACGAAATACAAGAATTACACGAAATACAATAAAATTGCATGGAATTAAAAAAATTGTGTAACTTAATTATATTAGGTAATACAATTTAACTAAAATACAAAAGAAAAATTAAATAATAAATAAAATTAAAATCTCTCTATATATAAAAGGCTTTGTCCTGACTGACAGGAATCAACGTAGAGCCTAAACTATAACAGGTAGAGACTTGGAATTTTGAGAGTACCTTCGTTTCATAATGTAGGTGCTCAATAAGAAAGGATTTTGAAAAATTCTGATTTTAAATGCCAAAAATCAAATGTTTTTGAGAATACTTAATCCCTTCTTACACAGAATTATCGAATCCGAATCACATTTGACATAAAACATATTGTTGCCAGTGGGTTTCAGAAGGGTTTGGAATTAAATGGAAGTTTGACAATTACATTTGGCTTTGTCTATTTTTGTCATACCTTGGAAATGAAACTTTCGCGATCGCTTGAATGTTGTAAGCCCTAATATGGTCAAACATTGTTTTATTTGGACGAAACTCACTATACAGGGGTTTTCTGGACCAAGGAACTCGAATCTGAGGTCGCTTTTACCAGGCGATGCTATCTAATCGTGGTATGCAGTCCACGCGATTTAGGTGTTAATAAATATAGGCCTAATGATTTAACTATTGTGCTCTTAATTTGTAATTTTTGAAATAATTATCGCGGGCGAAGCCGCGGGTACATGCTAGTAAATTAATAAATGTTGACTTTAAGTACTAAAAAATTCTACATGTCAGTAAATCAACAGGTATGGGCTGTTAGCCTTATCTTTTTGTATAGCATTACTATATTATAAGTTTTCGTATTATATTGTTTTGTATTGTTAGTGTTACTTTTTTTTTCTTTGTCCAAAAATTTGCATAGTTAAAGCACGAACGGCCGTCTAGGCCCGTGCGTTGGATTTATTCTATGGATAATGTATTTAATATGTATGTAAGAATAAAGATGCACCTTACCATACCATACCAAACCATATTAAAATTTAAAATAAGGTAAAGCCACAACCAGCAACAATACGCCTAACAGACGCACATCGGTAGTGCTACGGTTAAAATATTTAATATTTATAATATTTAATATTTAAAATATTTAATATATTTAATATTTAAAATATTTAATATATTGAATACTTAAAATATTTAATATTCTTTGTGAAGTAATATTATGTGGTATTATATAGCTCTAGTCTGTACAATAATCCTATACATAAATTCTATCGACTTGAGCAGGTATATGGAACCCGCTAATTTGGGCACAATTCTAGGTCCGTAGAAACAGTGGCTCCCAGGGCCGACGTACAACTGTACGTACATATACCAAACACAAGGACCAAAATGAAGGTAAAAGTTATATAAAAATGTGAATGTTAAATAACATCGAACTATGGCTTTATTGCTGTCAGAAATCCCGTCAGATTAGTAGTTAAGTAAGTTTTGAGGTCTTTCCACATGTCAGAAATATCGAAGGTCCACGGCTTCAAGTCATATCCAGAAAACTCCAACTCATATCTGATACACTTCAAATAATTATTGATCACTGGGTTCAGAGGTCCATTGAACGTAGACAAAAATAGCTTATTTACAACTTTTATAACAATTGTTATCAGGAATAGTGTTTTTCACGAGAAGAAATTGATATATTTGACGAAGTTTTGGCCGGTAATTTCTTCGGTAAGCTATACGAATCAATATCCTAGAACCCTATTTAGGGAATTCTCTTTATTATACCCAGATCGTCATGCACTGGTGAGAGGGCCATTCTAGTTTTAATTTTTATTTAATTCTAACGTTTCATGTCTCCTCATTTCATAGCAATTCCTTGAAGTGAGGTTCTGTATAATAAAGTATGTTTTAAATGCAAACAATTTTTACTACGCTTCTGTGTGTACATTGTGTACCTGCATTAATTCAAAACTTCAAATTTCGGTTATTTAAACAACGGCATTTTGTACACATTTATTCAAGATCTGCTAAAAGGTTTGAAGGCCACCAAAGTAAAATATTGATTTATTTTGTTAGAGGCCCAAAAACACGTTAAAAGACCAGCAAAGTATCCTGCTTACCATGAAGGAATATTTACTCACCCAATGGAAATAGAACTTACTACGCAAGATAAGAGAATATTATCTACGAAGGAGAATCAAATGAAAACCGCAATTAATTTTTTGCTACTATTTTCCTGCAGGAAGAATGTTTGCTTGTACATTTTTTTTCTACATAGTCCCCTCCCAATTCAATGCACTTATGCTATCAGATAGGAAGTGCTTCAATACCGCATGAGAAAAATTATTCTGGTTGACACTGTAAGCACTCATGCACCGCCGATTGGATGTCTTCATCAGCTCTTGCCCTCCAAGGAGCTCCTTTAATGGACTAAAGATGTGGAAATCTGATGGTGCCAAACCTGGCAAGTATGGTAGATGTGGGAGGCACTTGAAGCATATGTTGTCGATGGTTTTCACGGTTGCACGAGCAGCATGAGGACGGGCGTTATCATGTTGAAGGAAATCACCTGCTCTCAGCAACCCCCTTCGTTTTGTCACTGTCAGATTTCCAATTCTTTGGTCCGTTAAAGGAACTCCTTGGAGGGCAGAAGTTCAAATCTGATGAAGATGTCCAATCGATGGTGCAGGAGTGGCTACAGCGTCAACCAAAATAATTTTTCTCATGCGGTATCGAAGCTCTACCTATCCAATGGAGTAAGTGCATTGGACTGGGAGGGGACTATGTAGAAAATAATTAACAAGAAAACATTCTTCCTGCAGTAAAATAGTTGGAAAAAATTAATTGCGGTTTTCATTTGAATCTCCCTCGTACATTACCGGTGTATTTTATGAAACCCAGAGGTTCATTGCCACGCTTACATGAAGCCGCCATTCAACCCTATTCTGTGCTAACTCCAACCATACCTTTCAAAACCCACTTCCCTTAAATCCATTATAATATTGTCCTTCCACCTACATCTAGATTTTCTACGTGAGGTTTTCTACGTGGTCTTTTCCGTTTGGGTTTCCTAATCAGTATTTTGAGATAATAATGCCTTTCCTCTCCATGCGCGCAACATGTCCAGCCCATTTAATCCTCCTTGATTTAATTACCTTTATTACCGTAAAGCAATGCCTTTTTAACAGTATTTTCGGATTAAGTGATTTAGACCGATAACTGTATGAAAGCAATCATTTGAAGTGTACAGGCTAACTGCACGAAACATACCAACTGCTACAATAAAATTAAAACGAAAACGATATCGCGCTAGCGTGCAAAGTATGTTCATATTCAGAGGAGTTTTACTGTCGCTGATAAGCAAAGCTAAACTAAGCAAAACAGTCTTCGTAATTGTTTATAATTAGTAAATAAAAGTACCATTGCGTGGAAGCTTATGACTGTATATATAATTTTTACAGTCCATGATAGGGGCTCATAATGCTCAGAAGAGGTTTTTAAAATGAAACATACACGAGTGAAAGAGAGGTAGACATGGAAAGTGAAAAGGAAAGAGTCTATGCGCCCATGCATACATACTGAACGACAATATTGTGATGTGCAATAAAGTCTACAGAAGCTTTAGTCCTAAGGACGATGTATATATTTCATTTTAAATCTGTAACAGATATAATATTAAACGGACTGACTCTAGAATGTTTCCTAAATCCATCCACTGTGGCCGCAGCTGACGCTTTTCTCCCTGACACACACACACACACACACACATACATATGTACGTTTCGATACAAAATCTGTTTCTCCTCAGTCCCATCATGTGTGGAATAATTGTTATGAGTCAACGAAGTATGGGAATAAATATAATTCCCTGAGTGTCATTCATAAAGTATTGATTCTGAAACTCATTACATGCAAAACACTACATTCAGACAATAACTTTAATTGGAATACGTTTACTATTACATGATAGAACAGTTGAATACAAATTGTTCTACTATAGGAAACAAAACTCTACCTATAAATTTCAGCGTGTATAATAATGTAAAGTTACAAATGAGCCATTTCCCAGGAACCCACGAACATTTTTCATTTCCGTAGGAACGAAATAATAATTTTGATAATAATAACAACAATAATCATAACAGAAATGTAATGATCCATTTCTGTACTAAAGCTCTACTTGGTCTTCTCCCGTACAAAATTGTGAATATTTTAACTCAATCAAATTGAAATCCAATAAGTTACATCTACCATTAATAATAAAATAACATTGATAATAACAAAATAATATTGAAATTTCTCTACTCACAATTACGCTTAGATTACTGTATAAAAAACTAGATTTATCTCTATTCCTTCCCGTCAAAAAAGTATTAAAATCTCCCAACTTCCCCTCTCTTCCTGTTTCAATTTGGTCTATAAACTATATGTATAGCAACATGAAGACAACATAGAAAATAGGTGTTGCCATCGAATTGTTGATTAGCAGGGTTATTAGTCTAGTCGGTAGAATATGTGGGATCTCGGAATTATAGTGGTTGCGACAAAATATTGTAGGTACACCTGAAGACAATGACGATATATGAAGGAATTAGAAGATATGGTTCTTTATAAGATCCTGTGAGGGACGGGAAAATGTCGTCCGTCTATCCGCCCGCCCGCCCATCCGTCCGTGTGTCTGTACGCGCGATAGGCCTAACTCAAATACGCTTATCGGATTTTCATGAAACTTGGTATAGGCTACTCACTATAACGTCCATGTGAAGAAGCCTATTGATAGTGGACCAAATCAGTTGACTTTTACCGGAGTATTGCCCAATTTAATGCCTATTTAATACATTAGCAAGAATTTATCAAATGCAAATCAATTCTCATGACAACATATTGTTTTACACTGTTCATATACGGCTTTGGAAACTGCAATACAGTTAGCTATGACATATTTCTTCACATATGATTATCAAACTTGTTAGATGTTTGTTTATTTTGTTGATCAAGTTGAAATGAGTACTAGCTACATGAATACTGTTATATACAGAAGGTATATTACTGTGAAATAATTAGGCCTACCTACATTAAGCGGAGTTCTTTGCCAGTGTATTTTGTGAAATGTTGACAAACTTTAAGAATTTCTTATACCGTATCAGTGTTTACGAGCTTGAATTAAGGTTAGGTACCAAACTCTAGACTTTGTTCTTCCGTAAGCCCTGCTTAAAGAATGGTCTGTAGCTCAACTCGGAGCTCGATTGCAAATATAATTTATTTTCTGCATATCATAATTGCAATTATCTCTAATTAAACAAAAGCATTCTAGCTCTTTGTTTCATCAATTTACTTGATTTTATTCTGATTAAATTCACAGGTAATTTATTGCCCGTAATATTTATGTAAATAGCACTTCTCATGCATTCTATTAGTTTATTTTAGTTAATACCTAACAGTGATA
This sequence comes from Ectobius pallidus, assembly GCA_964059195.1. Classification (NCBI taxonomy): domain Eukaryota; kingdom Metazoa; phylum Arthropoda; class Insecta; order Blattodea; family Ectobiidae; genus Ectobius; species Ectobius pallidus. The sequence goes on along the minus strand of CAXKWD010000004.1, from coordinate 43,705,469 downwards.
ATTATATATCCACACTATGTAATAGTATCACGCTTCTGACATTATATCATATGTGATTGCGTAACTATATCAAATAATCATGTTCACAGTTTGGTGAGATATCGCTCTAATTTGCTACACTTCACTTATAATATAAATATATTGATCATTTCGCCATCGGCGATAGTTTCGCTTGATGCAACTTTTCGTCAGCTGTTGTATATTTTATATTTGCCTCCTTGGTGTAGCTAATAATATAATCTTATTAATATTGTATTTATTACTATCGTATAACAGTTTTAAAATGTTTCATCAACATACATAATTAAACATAACTTTTATATCTTATTTTGTTTATATGCAGCTTATATTATATACCCAATACTTGTGTTTCATTAATATTTTTCATCAAAGAAACTGCAGATATGGAGATGTTTCAGTGTTCTGTCCCTATGAATTTACATAAAAATTGTGCATATTTGCGGAAAAACGAAAGTGATAAAACGATAAAATTATTACGATAGACATTTGCGATTGGTTGAAATCACACATATACTGGGATGGCCACTAATACATCAGGTAATTAGTCATAGTTATAGTATAGGCTAAATTACAGAAAATAGCATTCAGACTGTTTTAGCGTTTATGACTTCATTTCTCTTTGTATTTCTGTGTGTTGTGTTTTATGTACCACGTATGGTAAACACCAAATATTTTCTTTATTTTTCCCCAAAACGTGCAGCATACATAATTATTAAGAAGACTGAATGCAGAAAAATACAGCAAATTAACCATGTAACTAAGGCCAACTAAAGAAATTTATTTTGTATTGTGTTGCAATTTCTTTCAAATTGCATGTTGAAGTACACAACCGATCTCACTGTATGCTTTTACACTCATAAGGTGTGATTTTAAATAAATAAATACTCTCAATTAGCATATTTTTCATCCTCTATTGAATTTAGTGGCTGGGAAGCACATTTAATCTGTTAAAATATCAGCTATCATCCACTACTGGTTTTCCATAAAAATTGAACCATGAAGTATTGTTATAAAAGGGTGTTTCTAAAATACAGTAGAAATTAGTTATGGCGACAGCCAAGGGACAAGGGAATTTGTCTCGTTATAAAATAGTGTCTTTGTAACCGAGATTTATATGTTCAGTCTAGTGAAATGGAAAATGAAAAAGAACAGACATAATTATTGGCCTTCTCTGATTTTATATAGGCTACTCACTTTTAAGCCAAAACGAACACCATAAAGCACATTACAATAATTATACAGTGTCTAATACTCGCCAAACTTCTTTACTTAGGAGTGAAATGATCAGTCAGTTTACTTTACTGTCTATTTGCTCAATACACACTGTCTTAATTAAGTTCTATGTTTATTATTCCAGTTGCAATTTCACAGCTCCCTCCCCTTGCTACGTAGAACATTTTCACAATTCTAATTGCTTCTAAAGCGTCACTCACTGTAGGCATAGGTTATTTAGTTATTTCTTATTCATCTTCTTCTTCTTCATCTTCATTTTCATCACCTCCCTTCCTCACTTCATGGTCACTTTGGCAATTATTCTTCACTCCAAATGCAATTTCGTCTTCAGTTTGTGCTTCATTGTAACAAGGTCATCATCTATTTTCGCATACATTTCATAATCATATTGATCGAGAATATAGTTTCTCGCAGCAATGCAAATAACGTCATAAGATCTCTTAATCGAACATATCTTCAGTTTCGGCGGACTTAAGATGAAAATTAAAAATCCGTTTAATGTTAATAATAATGTATGATCGTAACGTCTGTCATTTGTTTCAATCTAATTTTCTTCCATCCGTTTTTGTATTCTTAGATATAAACGTAGTTTTGTAAAATTATTTAGTTTTTGGTAAGCTTATAAATTTTGTATTAAATTTTTGCTTTTATAAAAACGGTTAACTGATTAAAAAATAATTTATGTGCTGTGCATTTTATAAATATCTCTATTTCTCCATAGCATAATTTCATTTCTCGCCTTACTCATCTCGGGACAAATGGAATTGTTTTATTTGATTTTGTGTTTTTGAAATAATAAAATAAATGTCTTCAATTGATACGATTCCCGCTTGGTGGAAAGAGTCCTTGATAGTAACCGGTTGATTTTCGATCTATTCTGTTCAAGTGCAGCAACAATTTTATCCTTCAAAGTTTTACTGTAGCTTAATCGTGGTAGTGTGTTACATTTAACATAATTAATACAGGAAATTATCTAGGAAAATACTTTTGTTAAACTTGGGTCTATCGTTATATCTATCTTCGTTATACAGATAATTGACTGTATTAGAAATAACTCTCCTTTATTAAATCAGTATTAAGGATTACTTCCGAAGAATAATGAAGCAGATGCGAGGTTTCTTAGCCGTCTTACGTAACCACCTTCACGTAATATTTAAAAAGGAACAAATTAATAAAGTTGCAAATTCGTCAGAGTTGATTGCAGTGGAGCTTAAGAGAGAAAAATTAGAAAGCTCCCGTTATTTACGTATAATCCGCTTTTGTTCTTAATAATTGAGGTACTTAATCGCGAAAGTTCAGTGAGACGCAGTTAATACCGTGGCGCAGTAACCGCTTGCTCCAATGTATTAATTCCTGATGAGTATGGATTAAAAACTTCTTGTATCCTATTTAGATGAGGCTTGCAGCAGCAGCATCGTTTAAAACATGAAGGACAGGAAAACTTTTGCGCGGCTTATAAATATGCAAAAGAAGTTAACAACCGAGTCCACAGGATAATGTTATGCCTCGGAAAACGTGGACGTCATCGGGATTTCACCAAACTATATTTTACAGTATGTTCAAAGACAAATGTGTCGTTTAATTTCTCACTACAACTTCGTCGTTCTCCCAATTTGCACAGTATAGGATGTTCCAAAATGAGTCGTACTTTTCCTTACTTAAGCGTAGAACAGGCCTATCTGTCTAATGTAAGAAAGAGCGTTGGCTGTACTGAACGTTTTGAGAAATAACTTATCCCTGTACAAGGAACATTAATTTGCTTATTTATTAAGTGCCAGTATGGTACTTTATGAGATTGTGAGTGGGGACGAAAAATGTCTGTCCGTCAGTCCGTGTGTTTGTACGCGCGATAACTCAAATACGCTTTGTCGAATTTTAATGAAACTTAGTATTCACGTTTATAATGTCCATGGGAAGAACCTTATTGATATTGAACCAAATCGGTTCACCGGTACCGGAGTAATGCCCAATTTAGTGCCTATTTTAAAAGATTATGGCGCCTTTCTAATAGAAAGGCCATGGAACTTGGTATACTCATTTATGACGTTCATGAGAAGTGCCCTATTGAATTTGAACCTAATCTGTTGACCGGTACCGGAGTAAACCCCAATTTAGTGTCTACTTTAAAGGCGCAATAACTCAAATACGCTTTATCGTATATTTATGAAACTTCGTATACGCATTTATAATGTCCATGGGAAGACGTTTATTTATAATGGACAAAATCGGTTGACCTGTTTCGGAGTAATACTCAATTTAGTGCCTATTTTATGGTAATATACGTATTCGAAAGAATTCATTTAAAAAAATGAGAATCAGTTATCTTGACAACACTGCCTATTGTTTTACTGTGATCTTATAAGGCCTTGGAAATTGAAATACAGGTAGCTATGACAAAAAACACTATTGATTTACATGCGCTTATCCAACTAGACCGTTAAAATGACCCCGGTGGCCGAGATGGTAACGCTTTGGCCTCACATTCTGGAGTCCATGGTTCAAAACCCGAAACCGGCCAATGTGATTTTTTTTTTGGGTATTTTTATGTGAGTGTGCGATTGTCATGATATCACAAATCTGTACAGTTCAGGTGATGCTGGAATATTTTAACCTCATTAAAAAAAACTAGACCTTTGTTCTTCCGTAAGCCCTGCTTAATGAATAAATCTGGAGCTTAACTTGGAAATCAATTTAAAAAAAACATATTCTGCATATCATAATTGCAGTCATAACTGATTTAAAAAAAACATACTGGCACTTTGTTACATCAGTTTACCTGATTTTATTTCTTTATTTATTTATTTATTTATTTATTCACCATGCACTTATGAGATGTAGAAACTTTCGGAAAGACAGGTACGAGAAATATTTGTCCAGTACTTTATTTAATTAAAATTAATCATTTAACTATTCATTTCGTGCTACAACTGAGTTAAGCTATAAATTAGTAGCAGAGATAAACTGAAGGAATTTTACAACTTTTTTAACGTAAGAAGAGAAATCATTACTACAAATAGAAGAACATGGAAACTTTAGAAAAGACGAAGAAAGGAAAAGTAAGAGCAAAAAATCGTAGACGAATTATGAATATAAATGTGTAGCCTGTAGGCAGTAGAATCGTAATCTCTAATTTGCCAGCTATGTGATCACGGCATCCTAAGAATCGACGATCGATGAATCGTATGAAATGCCAAATTGTAACCAAAGCTACCAATAGTGCGTATGAAAAGTATTTTAACCTAATTCAGTTAAAGCTAACATCAGAACATAATAAAAGCACAAGAACTGGATTTCACCAACTCGAAATTTCGCTTTTAGTCAATGTACATTAATATTATTTTAATTTCCGAAGACGTTATGTTTAAAAAAATATTTGTATTCTGTTCACTGGCAGCATGCAACATATTACTCACTGGTACTGATATGCTATATTTCCTGTAATAAGCCGACGTTATATCACATAAAACTGCATCCACGTGTTCCTAGCAAGCATGTTACAAGATAAACTGCTGGGACTAGTCGATATCCGAGACATTGCTAAATATTATTGGTGAATATCAAATATGCGTTGTATTAAAGGAGTCCCAGGTTGAAATCTCGAGGCCGGCTAATTTGGTATGGGTTTTTTCATGCTTTCCCCAGTCTTAAAGGCAAATTACAACTGTATCATATCCATTTAAATTAATATCAGTTAAATTGACTCCACAATATAGGCCTACACTAACTATATAAATGTTAATTGGCAATCAATGTATAGACACAGATCCCGAACTCCTGATATGGCCTCGAAGTTAAAAGGAATATAAATACAGCTGAATTAAAAAAAAAAAACTATACTGTGATGGTAACGTCTTGGACACGCATTCGGGAGGTCCCAGGTTCAAATCTCGTAGCCAGTCAATTTGACATGGGGGTTTTTCATGGTTTCTCAGTCGTAAAGGAAAATGCTGCATTGAATAATTACTTACTATGAGTCATCCTAGCAATTTAGTTCTTACTATATTCATTTAAATTAGGATTAGTTAAAATAATGGTTTACTGACATAAATACACCATCATTAAGAAATAGTTGACAGTCAATAGTTGTATGGCTTACTGGTATATACATTAGAGCCTGAACTCCTGTTATGGCCTGGATGCCCAAAGGTGTACAATAAAGCTGAATTAAAAAAGATACTTTAGAGATGAAAGACTAGAAATTTATTTCCACAAATAGTGACTAAGACATGCCATTCGCATTATGCTTGTGAAAATTTTAAGTCTACAAGGACTGGAAGAGTTGAAGAGATTGCGAGAAGAAAGCATAGGAATTCTTTCCTTTAGTGAATGTATGTAGAGACATTTCTCCTGCGTCCTGAGAGAAAAAAGGAAACTTCTATTGCATTCTCATTTCAAGTGGAAACGTACGGTTTCACTCTTTTCTATATTTTCTCCTCTCAACAATCAAAATCAAACCCAAGCCGAAGTAAAAATCCGAATAAGATTTCTAGGGCGTAGTAAACTTTCCTTTTATACATTTGAGGGCGGTAGTGGTGTAGTAATTCGACAATCTCTTCAACATAGGTTCTTGGTTCCCTTTGAAAAAAAAAAGTTGGAGGCTCTGTGGTGGATACAATAGCTGGACCGTTATTTGATGGCAATTCTTTGCGAGTGAGAGAGAAATTGAATCCCAGTTGCCCATGGTCTGACCAAGATAGCAGAATGAAGGAGGTTTTGGTGGCACTTCTTGCTTACTCCATCTATTGATTGAAATGCTAGGCTGCAGCGAGCTCCCTCTGGTGGAGGAGTGAGGAATTGAATGTGAATAAAGAACTGCAATTTGTCACCACCTCTTGTCAGGGGTACTTTTTAAATCACCACTACTACAACCTTGGCGACAGCAAGAGTGTTAAGAAGTAGGTGTTGTTTCGGGTCTCGTGTTTCCTTTTTGTCTAAGAGGAAAGGTTCGTGATGGTATTAAAGGTGTATTCTCAATGTGTGTAGAAGAATAAATTCATTGCTAGAAATAGCACAATCAGCATTGATGGTCATATTTCCCCTCCTTTTCTTATTAACTTTCGACAATTATGTGGAGTCATTTTTTTACCACACGCCAAATTATATTGCTAATGACTACTTGTAATTGTTCTGAAACATTCTCGAAATTTAGATTCGCACTCTGGATAATATATTTTATTTTAGTTTACAGTTTCAGTAACTTTTTCGAGAATTATATAAATCGACTGAATTATTCAAGAGAACCTTAAGCAATTTCTTCGTTTTTTCCCCCCAAATTTTCAACACTTATCAATTTCCAAATGTCATAAAGACACTAACAAGCAAGTACATATGAGTATTTTAGAGGTAAGATTTGATCATTTGATCACTGATATAAGAAGACTGCGGACTTTCATTTCGTAAAAACTGCATTTTAGGTAACAGAAATAAGCTATTTCACTACAGATTTAGGCTATACAAAACTTAAAATAGGCTCTAAAGGTCGTGACGAAAAGGTATACATAATGTAAACAATTACACAATACTGAGAAATGGACATGTTAATTGTAAAATGTACGAAATTTAGTTTTACATATTAAAACGTGTTACTTCAGTTATAATTTCAACGTGAGTTCGAGATGACAGCTTTAACACATTCCTTATTCCACATTCCCCCATGAAATTTTAATTAAAGCATACCTACAAATCCTTAATTCCAATATTCTGCCGTCAAAATTTTAATTTCTAAATTATTTGAAGAGGTTAGAGCCATTTTTTTAAAGGAATGAGAAACAACGAAACCATGATTGTTAGAACATTAAACGTGTAGGTTCAGAGCATAAATTTTACATTTGGATGTTTTCTCTGATCATTCTAAAAAAAAATAATATTCTATTTGTTGTTACATTGGCATAAAGGAATGCCGGGAACAATAGTTCTAGAAAAAACGACAAAATTATCTGCAAACTCCCGAGCGTCAACCTTTAACATTTCGATGAGTTTGTCTAGATCTAAGTGTGCTTATTACACCCAAGATTAAATGCTTTAATATGGGAGCATGGGTTTTAATTATCTTCAGAAGGAAATGCTTTGGTTTATTATGCCAGGAACCCATGTCTTCACTTGAATTTTGGGTTTAATGGCTGCAAGATCATTACTGCGCTTCGAACGTTTATACAGGGACTGAAGACTCAAATTTAGTTAGTCATGTACCCAGCATGACGTTACTGTGTATGGACAACCACTCCACAGCATAAGCAGTGCGCGCCTCGAGTGCATCTACTGCAGTCTTCACGAAGATGATAAAAAGACTATTTACATTCATAAACATCACTGGTCACCATTTATGTGCATAATCTAAATCATAGATTATTTTTCGATCATGCCTTCGTTATAAAAAGCAATACGGAACGTATATATTTTTTATATCTTCCTGATCATACCTGAGCGCACTTTTGTTGTCATCACATGATGTCATCGAGTGATAGAGTAGGATTACCTCCACAAAGTCTCTGGGTTTTTACGTATATACCTTAGGAGCGAGTCTCACCGTTCGTAGAGCTCCCTCCTAGGGGAGGTAGCTGCACCCTGATTGGCTATCCCACTCCACGTGTTTTCTGTCTCTGTCTGTCTCTGCGGCATTATCCCTCCACTCAACTATTACAGCAGCATGATCTTGACTCTCTGCCCAGCAGTGGCTCACTGATCTTACGCGCAGCGAATCCGCGCATCTTGATATCGAGACGTAACGAGAAGCTCGCTGGCTCGGTTAGTCTTCAAGGCCAGAGACGTTGTGGGAGTAATCCTACTCTACACTCCCCTACCTCATCCTATAGGACATGCTTAGTGAACCACTGGTGCCAACTTATATGGGCCCATGGGGCTCAAGCCCACCCAATAATTTCTGTGTATCAATGCTATAACTGTTTATTGATAATACTAAAAATTGTTTTTCATTGTTGAATCGCTCTAAAACGAAAAATCAGACTATTGTTGGCATACATATTAAGGGCTTTCGTTACAATTTACTCATGATAGTTTAAAATTGTTCCTATGTTCATTAATTTATTTACGGCTTACTCTATCTATGCAATTTCCTAAGATACTGCGGAAATATATTTTACGCTTAAAAGAATACTTTTTACGTTAAGGGGAAAAAAACTTAATCATATTGCTCTTCTAAATATACATAAGGAGAGCCCGGGAAAGTTCGATTTAGAATTTATATGATACTTATGATTAAGGAAAATGAAAAAATAAAAAAATTGTGATATAAGCCAAGAGTGCGGAGTAGGCCTACAGGATATCTGCGACTAGAACAAGAAAAAAAAGTCAAAGTGAAACGAACAAATGAATTAAGAAAGATTCTTTAAATCAGCAAGGGACAATGAATTAGAGGGAAGAACGAAATAAGGGGCGGAAGTATGAAAATTTTAAAATCTTTGAGCCCACCCAATATTTTTCAAAACCTGGCGCTTCTGGTGAATGAACATTCGAAGTCCAATATTACTAGGTCCCTTCACTTGTCACGGCTACGTTTGCGCATATGGTCGTTCTTTTGCTGTTAGGTTCAAGTATAGTATTGTACGCCCATGTGCGACGATAAAGAATCATAGGCTGTGCAGTTGCTACCGCTTCTGGAGAAGAGGCAGTCTATGAGCATTCCTACAAACAACGGTATCAATCTGTGGCGAGGCAAATGGTATGGGCGGGTTAGGGTGAGAGTCAAGTCCGACATGGGTGTTCCGGGCCGCTACCCTCTGAGGGCAGCACCATCGTCCGGCCAAACAAAGGAAACACGAGAAAAAAATAAAGAGGGAAATGCAGAAAGAAGTGTTTTGGCTTTTCCTACCAGTAACCTTAGTCCCAACTTGTCCTGCAGTAGCAAAAAGAAAGGAATTTATAAGAATGGAATGAGAAAGACAAAACAAAACGGGAACATAGAAAGATGGAAAGAAAAAAGGCTTAAAGTGAATGAACTGAAAACCAAATAAAAGATCAGCAAATGGCAACTCTCTGGCAAGCTTCTATTTGATGGGGAGGACAACGAGAAAATTCAACATCTCCTCTTTCCTCATCCCTCCTTCATCTCTACCTCTTTCTCTCTTGTCCACAGAAAAGTTTTGCCAGAAACAAGAGTGTCTCGCTTGGATTGATTCGGTGCTGGAAGAGTTAACCAATCCATAAACGATCAAATTTCCTTTTATCAGTTTGTTTTACGTCTTCTAAAACTACACGGCGGAGCCAAAAGAAAACAAGAGATTGAAATTGTAAGAAGTTTCCATTCTGTAAAAGAAAACAAAAACTAACTACCACTAAGGGATGTGTAACCCAACACTCGTCTCCATCTAGATATACTAACTCCTGAAAAGTACCTATAGCAGTGTTCGATACTGTCGACCTGAATAATAAATTGCAGAACTTTCGATTCTTTAACTTTTTTTTAGTTTATTCAGCATTCAGAGTTCGTGTGACATGAATTATTTCAAAGTATTCTTGTTCTGATTGGATGGTCAATTCCGACTACATTCCGGCATGAACTTTAATGATCTTATATCATCATGGCTAACTAAGGTTGTGATTCATTAATAGTTATTTACCATGTAAGACCATTTAGGCTATCGAATTTAACAGGCAAGCACGAAGTTAACGAAATGAGCGCTAGCGAGTAACTAAATATTGTGTTGGCTTAGGCTACGTTTGTGTTTATTGAAAAGCAATAAAAATGCCGGATCTACTTTATGGACCAAATTTTCATTGTCCAAATAATTATTTATGTTGTTTTGAGTTGTAGATGATCAATAGATACACGAACATAGTAGTAGTAGGTTTAATATAATTTGTAGTGACTAAAATGAAGGAAATGGATAATTACCGTATTTATTTGTACGAAAGGGAAGAGAACGACAGTGACTTTGGTCATACCGTAAAAAGCGCTATAACATGGTAGCACCTTTTTCTTTACCCTTAACGGGCGCAGCCCGTAAAATGGAACTTTACATAGTCGGAAAGAGTTCTGTTAAACAATGCTTATGATTCAAAATATAATAAAATTGTTATTAACAATAAATTAACCCAATAATGATTATTTAACTTACAATATTAAAATTATTTTACTCGATTTTAAGATGGGAAATGCAATATTTATTGTGTCATTTATTATATCTTAAATCATTTAATGCATTATGTTGTGTCAGTTAATGCCTTTTGTGTTATTTTAAAATTAAGAGTAAAATTACGTAGTTCCTCCAATTTATGTAAAAACGATGTCAGTGTTAAAAAATATAATGTTTTAATTATTTTTCTGTTAAATAAATGATTGAAGCACAATATCTAGCAATTGAGTAAGTAATCGCGTGCGAAACCGCGGGTACCTGCTAGTGTAATTATATATACTGTTACAGGAGTTATTTTATAGATAAATAAAAACAAAAAGAAAGTTAGGAACTTATTTTTAAAATAATAATAATAATAATAATAATAATAATAATAATAATAATAATAATAAAGTAGAGAGGATAGGTTTAGCATGGTAGAGATTAGGTATCCGGACGTGGAGAAATACAAGAAAGAATATGAGAAAGAAATGTGTCCACTTTGCAGTTCAAATGAAAATGCGGGAGAAATGTTTATAGATAAGAGATTCTTAGCAACGTGGAAAATAAAAAAAAATAATACAAAAATGGAACAAGCTTTAAAAAATTAGGCAAAGTATTGTTTTTGACAAGAAAGAAATGGATATAAAAATATAGTTTCAACCTAATGACGTAAAATGTTTTATTGCACCATTGAAAATTCATTGTTTGAAACTTTTAATTGCAATGTTTTGATATTGTGGATTGGTTTACGCACAGAGCGCCTGCTGAATGCGACTAGACTACTTGCACAACAAATTCTACAAAATTGTTGTGCGGGTAGTCTAGTAGCTTGCAGCAGGCGCGCTGTGCAGTGGATTGTGAATCGACGGGGTTGGCGTTACAATGTTCTAAGTAAATGTAGCCTAATATATAGCTATATAAGTTTATAACTTAATTTACTTAATAGACGTAATCATCTGTAGCCTATTGTATTCCTGATTACATTCTCATTCAGCTTCCAGCTATGATTGAACAAACTAGTGGTACATCAGGCGGAAGCTTTCAAGATTATTGTTTGTTCAGTTTGCTGTCGGCACAATGAAAACCCGCGCAGCTAGGTGAACTAAGCTAAGCTAACTTAGCTTAGCTAACTTAGCTTAGCTCTTGGTCGACAACCCACTTAAGTGTAAAAAATTAAAGTTTATACGTTTTAGTGCCCTCTCTTACCCTCGGAGTGCCAAACAATTAAGCCATCCTCCGGACTTACCAAAATCTGGATCCAAAAAAAGTTCCTAACTTCCTGTTATTTAGCCCTTGTTCTGCATCCACCTGGGATGCTGTGTAACTGACGCGTGTGGGCTGTGTTCCTTGTTGTCACGATTCTTTTGAGCATGGTTTCTACGTTGCTATTACACGTGTGGTGCAGGTGTTGTCTGCGTTGTTATTCTGTGTTGTCCCAGTGGGTTTTCTTACTATTTGGTTTGGTTGACTTTATGGTTATTTATCGACCGAGTTAGGCTTGTAACCGTCGCCGGTGTGCTGGAATTTTGTCCTGCAAAGTACATGTTTGTAAATCTAGAAACACCTGCATTTATTAAGTGCCAGAATGGTACTTTCTGAGATTGTGTGGTGGGCAGTAAATGCCGTCCGTCTGTCATATGTCTGTCCGTGTGTACAAGCAATAACTCAAATACGCTTTATCGAATTTTCATGAAACTTGGTATACGTATTGATAATGTCCATGGGACGAAGCATTGTTTTTGGGTCAAATTGGTTGACCGGTACCAGAGTAATGCCCCATTTAGCTCCTATTTTATGGTAATATATTAGAAAGAATTTATCAAATGCAAATCATTTCTCATGACAACATGTTGTTTTACTGTTTCATATACGGTTTTGTAAGTTGCAATACAGTTAGCTAAGACAAATAACGCTACCCACATATTCCTTCACGTTTGCTTATCAAGCTAGACCTTTGTCCTTCCGTAAGCACTGCGTAATGAATCGATCTGGAGCTTAATTCGGCAATCAATAAAAAAATAACATTTCTTTGCAAATATAATTGCAATTACCACTGATTAAACAAAAGCATTCTGGCACTTGGTTATATCAGTTTATCTGGGTTCATTTTATTTTTATTTTAAGTAATTTTTTAATAAAACATCTAGAAATGAAATAAATAATCGCGGGCGAAGCCGCGGGCACATACTAGTTGTGTTATATTGGAACAACTAATGTACTGTTAGTCCCTGGTGAAATGGAAGAGAACGCCTTATGGTCTTAACTTTATACAGGTTAAAAAGAACTATTTTATTATTATTATTATGACATTCAAATTGTTGTGTATTTAATTAGGTCTATAATTAGGTCTCTAATTAGTCTATATTTAAATATTACTATTTTGAGAAGTTAGGCAACATTTTAAAGTTCTATTTATTTAATAATATGTTACGCAAGACTACCAAGTCCATTAGCATAATTATCCCAATTTTATTAACTACGAATATTTCCGAATAATAATCTAGACTCTGAGTTGACAGTAAAATCTTCTTGGCTTCCGGGTATCTGCCGCGTCATATTTAAGAAGTCTGCCGACGTTTCGACCATCTTGCCGTGGTCTTTATCAAGCCTTGACAAAGACCACGGCAAGATGGTCGAAACGTCGGCAGACTTCTTAAATATGACGCGGCAGATAGGCCTACCTGGAAGCCAAGAAGATTTTACTGTCAACTCGGGCCGCGGAAGCCTACGATCTTATATTATAGACTCTGAGTTGATTACGACGCGAATTTTTCTATAAATAATTTCGTACTGCAACATAAAAAAAAATAGGTCGTTAATATGGCAATACTTTAATAGCGGTTTCTATATATTTTAATTGATTTATTTTTGAAAAGAATTCTGTTAGATCATTTACAAAGTATTCCATACCCTGTGAAAAATTACGAATTATTACAACTCTGATATCACTTATTGGAAATAGGAAGGTAAGTTGGCACTGTAAGACACTGTTAAAATATCGAGGTCTTGCAAAGAGGAATTGTTGTGCACGGGGCCAATCGCAAGAAGCCTGGAGGCTTCTATGTCTGTCTGTCAGTCTGTACTCGTGAGTGACAGTTAATTAAGGAGAGGTCGGACAGCCTTCCTCCTGCTCTCGGAGACTTTGTACCAGTGCGAACGTGCGATTCCTTGACAGACTCCAAGCTTCTTCATTAATGCTGTGCCACAGTATCTTAATTATATCGTCATCGCGATGACATCAGACACCGGTGTCAATTGTGTTGTTAGCGGCTCCGTCAAGCACATCGCGGTTGTAATAATAATAATGATAATAATAATAATAACAACAGCTTTAATAATTCCTATAAATTATGCAGTATAGCTTGTCGGTATAAATCCATTGTTTTTCAGGTACAGTATTATAAAAATGTTGAGCCAGAAAATAATTTTCTGGCTCAACATTATTGTGGAGATACATTTACACTATGATTGATTAAAGCAGATGGGACCTAAATATGGATATGAAAATGAATATACTGTTTTAATTAATCTAAATTTTGAAACGATAATGCAAGGACTTCTACTAATGTTGCATCGATTTAAGACTACATCTTTTCGAAGATAATAATCATTAAAGTTGATATGGACTATACTACGTACCATAATTATATATCATATAAAAAACAAGATTTTAGGTTATAAATCATCAAATTACTTTGGTATAAAACAGAAAGTTATATGATATTTGTTATAATGTGTACAACCGAAAATAAAAATTAAAGATACTGATTAAAATACGATAATTAAACTTTTAGTAACACTTAATAGAACACTTATCTTGAAAAATATGGTAACTTCTTTCATCTTTATTCATTCACTTAATCTTCAGTGATGTTCAGTGCCGGGGTTTTTACGTTTTTATTAGACATATGAAAATGTTATTCAAGATCGTCGCCAGTATTATTTTGAATTTAAACAGAAATAACGTATGGAATAGAGGTTAATTCTAATGTTTGGTATTATAAAATGGTACGTTTCGAATTACATTTGTACAGGGAGCCGTGTGCTGAATTTATTTTATATGATTAAAGTAGTAAGTGCACGACTTTTATTATTCTCTCCTAAGAGACCTTACTTTTATTACCTACCTATTTTTAAAGTCGCAATAAATTCCCTTTTATTGCGGTATTGTATTCTGTACTTAGAGTATCAGTTGCTGAAAGCAGAACGTCTTTCAACTGCTCCCAGATTGAACATGTCAAGAATGCATTACGTTGCTTTCAGTTCTATTGTATTCCGTTGTCATTCCAAATTACAAATAATACTCGGTTAGTTCAACTTCTTGCTTTAGTAAACGACGGATGAATAATGTATTTATGAGTAACTCTAAACTGTTGTATAAAAGCACATGCTATATGTCTTTGTGTTACTTTGGTTATAGCAAAATATATCGGGGGAGGAGAAATAAACCTTTCAAAGTGATATCGTAGTGTATAAATCTATACAAAAATATTTTTTTGTTTCAACCAGAGTTTTATATAGACAAAATTAATTTTTATTTTATACTAGCTTAAAAGGCCCGGCGTCACTCGGGTTTTGTATTTTGTAAATTCGAAAATAACTTATGAAGGACTTTCGATTTTGAAACTCCTGGTCTTAATATAGGTATTTAGAATTTTAAATGAGGAAGAACAACTTATCACACTCAAACTATTCCCTCAGAAAACGTTAGATATAGCTTTTCATAACTTATAGCAGATCCCCGCGGCTTCGCCCATGATAATTAATCAGAAGATTAAAAATTAAGAGCAAAATAATTAAAATATTATATTTATGAACACTTTTCATGCGAAACACTCATAGGTATAAACTAAACGATTGATAGCCTATTTAATGTTTGTATGATTGAGGAATTGTTTCCTGGAAACAAGTGTGTTTTACCATTTGAAAGTGAGTGTTTTACGTTTTGGAGGTATTTTGTGTTTTAATGAATATAAAGATTAGCTGGAAACAGTAAACTAAACATTCAATTTAATAACAGTAACAGAAAAATAATATATGGTTCATGAAAGTAGCAACTGATCCTCTCAAGGTTGCCAAAGTGACGTCATTTAAGCTAGATGGAAGGATTCCTAATCTCTTGAATGTAATTTTCAGGAATGTTGTAGCTGTTCCTCGGGCCCCTACCATAAGACCCCCTACCATGAGTTCAACTTCTTTTAAACGATATTTCTCACAATAGTAGGGGATGTTAGGATTACAGAACGGAACTTATTAAATATAATTTTATTTTCAAAATCTCACTTTTGACTTGAAATACTGAACAGCTAAATTGATGGTATTTTATTAAATTTAATATCGTAGAACTGGACTCCATGGGCAGAAGAGTTAAAAATAAATTTTCGTCTGAACTTGTAATTATACTTCAAATACTCCGACAATTCCATAATAAAAAATACATTCTCGAAAAAAGAAAGAAAGAAAAAGAAAAAACACACACACACAAACAGGCTACGTACATACACAAAAAGGTGCGCTCACGTTCGTCATGTATCATACAAGCTCGGGTCGCGTTGATCTATGTTTCTAGTCCAGTCGCTGCTTTGAAAGTTTCTTCATAATTAAGATTTCATGAAGCATAAACTGAGATTGTATTAATGAAGGTGTTTCTGGCGTAACAGTGATGGATTGTGATGAATTACCGGTGCATACTTTTTAGCCTCGTATGAATTACTAATTGTGTTACATTTACAAAAAGTACCTCATTACATCTAAAGCATATCAATACTAAAAAAAATGACTGATGGAAACTAAAAATAAGAATCACAAATTAGGAATAAAGACCTAAATTACTATGTGAAACAAGCAACAAATAAATCATTGATTGTGAGTTTAAAATGTGGTAACTCCGCTTTGTCAATATAAAATGTTGCGCAGTGTTAAAAAATCAAAATAATATATTTCGACTAACTTATTATCGTCTTCCGTGAATAATTTAAATTAAAATTAAAATCATAACCACGTCAAACCAATATAATATATGCGGTTATGCAGTTAAGTTGACTGTGAACTAAAGTTTGACTTTAATTTTAATTTTGCACGACGTAACTAATTAGTGGTACTTAGGAATATTGTTGCCGTGGATCGTAAGTTGACATTCCCACACGCTTTGAAAACAAAAGAAATCTTAGTGCTGTAAAAATGACAAAAAAAGCACACGTGCCGTAAGTAAATCCATCATAATACAAGCCTTTATCGAAGACCGGAACCAAGGCCCCCCAGTTTGTGGCGACTTTAACAGGACAAATATTCGGTCCCCAAAACAACCAACACATGCGAATCACTTTCTGAAATATAACATCCATCTTCAATAGTGTATATACATAATATTTTCAGCTAATACCTCCATTAATATAAATAAATTGATATAAATAATCATCGTGCAAAAAATAGCATGCAATACTCGTTCCGTAAGTGCATAACGGATCTCGGAATTTGGAAAAACGAGACGCTTGCGCTTACGGAACTAGTATCGCAATATACCATTTTTTAAATTATTCACTGAAGATTACCACAAGTTGATCGAAATATATTTGATTTTAAACATATTCCAACGTTTTATATTGTCTGGGCGGAGTTACCACGTTTTAAACTCAAATAAGAGTCATTGTTCCTCTATTTTAATAACATTATACTTACTGTGTATTGCCCGTGCATTTAGACGTGAACACTGTAAACACGATGCGCAGTGGTATCAGTCTCATGTGATTCATGCTAGCAATACACTCCCCTTCCGACCCGCCCTATCTCTGCGGCGCATGCAAGTGTTCACGTCTAAATGCACAGGCAATGCACTTCGTTTATAAAAATAATCGAATAAAAGCCAAGACCTCCCGCGATTAGGAAGATGAGTGGAGGATTCCTCGGTAGGTAAACGAGTTAATGCTTTCCTCCTAATTAATCATCATATTACATAAAAGACAAAAGCTTTTTAAAAGAATTCTCGATTTTAAAAATTACGGCGATTGAAATTAGAGTAGAAGAAGGAAGATTGTTTTAGGAAAAGGCAGATATCCGAGATAATCGTGAAAACTTCTACTTCGTCAGCTTCTAGGCTTCTATTCCTGCTTCAACGAGACTCAAATTCGCATTAACGCTAGAACAGAGATGCCTACAATAGAGACGGCATTTCTCTCAACCAGGTTTTATATTTTCATGTCAATAGAATAAAAATATGAAATTGTGTTTCCGGCCAGTGAGCAATATTTGTAATTTATTCCTGGAGAAAGAACGTATGAGGAACATTAGTTGGAGAAAACACGTGGCTTGTTATATAACCTTTCTTTGTTTTTCCCGGCGTATTCTGAAATGCCTGCGATTCTATTATATTTATACATTCACCAATATTTGTTACAGAGTAGCTGAGAAGGTTGTGCGACATAACAATTTGTCATGGAGGGTTTTGTATGTGTTTGGGGTGTGTGAAGGAACATTTCTACGTCTGGGAAATGCGAGAGGTTAACAGACATTTGCATACATATCGCCTTCATTCTCTACACTTACTGCCCTGAAATAACGAAACGGCGTTCAGGTCGCAGGGGAAGATATCTCTTTGGTGTTTCTCCACATTCAGTGCTCAAACATACCGTTAGAAAGACGTCTGATATCTTCGCAATAATTTCAGTTACCAGACAATATTAAATTCATAACTTTGTCTCCTTGATCATTATCATCGTTACCAGCATTGTAATTACATAGATTTTAGTATGAAATGTTATGCTTTATGATTATCAGGGACCGTATTCTGATGACATGCCATCTTTATATTGATGCTGCATAGACATTGCCAACTTGTAGATAAATCCTAATCATGGCCTCATGTTTATAGAAATGCATTTTTATTGGGTAATTTTTTGTCATTTATTGCAATTTTATATTTTTAGGGCATTTATTTCAATTTTACGCCATTATGTTGTCATTTTCGTGTCATTTGCTTCCTTATCTTGTCATTTTCATGCATTTATTTTAAATAAATGACTAGGTTACTATAATGCAACGTTTTTGTAGAATCTACTTTAAAAACAATTTTCTTACTTTTCTTCTCAAATGTTCCAATCAAGAACAAAGTTTTTAGACCTTCAACATCCTTTCTACGTTTACAGGTTTTACAATTACGTACATATTAGTCTAGCCTATATCTTTGTGTGTACAATAATAATTTTCATAAATAAAATATAAGTTTTTAGGTCATTGTTTGTAATTATTAAGTCATTTTATTTAAAATCTAGGGTCATTTTATAGATCATTTTTTAAACAATTTTAGGTCATTAGAATCCGGGCCTTGATGATTATGTTAAGTTAAAAAAAGGTAATCTATAGCTTTAATTACGATTAGGTTGATAAATTTCGTATTGATATATTCTTCCTCTCCTTTTTCATTCCAGGGATTAAACACTTCTGCCAGTTCTGTCTTCGCATTCTGTTATTTATTCCCCTCTTCTTCCTGGAAGCCCTTCGTCTCTTCTTCCGCGAGGATTGCATTTCCTAATCAAAACCAGTATTTACCTTCTCCCATTCGGTCCATTTGTTCTTTCAAATTCTGTTTCTCTAATTCTTCAATTTCTTATGAAATATTTTCTTGTGAATCCTTTACGTCCTCTTAAATAGCTAATTTCTGCTGCCTGTAGACTATATTGCTTTTATCTTTTTCTTTTAATATCCAGGATTCACTTCCATACATGCGCACATGACTGTCATGGTGTTGCGGGTAAGATCGTATATCGCAAATAACTTTAAGTTTTCGCCTTATTCCCTCATATCACTGGAAGTTGAGTGACAAGTAAGTTGTTTATGTCATCGACTTAATAAATATAGCGCATTATTTATAAACGAGCCAATATTTGTTTATTTATAAAAAAACTTTTTTCAGCGTAACTAAAAAAAATTGTTTACTGCTTTTTACAGTTTGTATAGCCTCGTGATTCAAACTGAAGAGCTACATGGTAGAGAAGTAGTGTCTCCGGTCACGGAAACCACCATTAACGGTCGTAGGCATGCTGACCACATACCCCCAATCCTGCCATCTGTCATTGGTAGATGATGCAGGGGTCGGGTGGTAGGCGTAATCCCTTCATGGATATAGCGCCATGGAGTTTAGTATTTGTGACTTTAACTTATGTATTCATAAATGCAATTGTTAGGCAGTTAAATTATGTTTCCTTTAAGAAGCATATTAAATCTATTTCCGGGGAAATCCCCTTTGAAGTGAACAGAAATTTTGTGACTTGCATTTTTATTGTGTATTTGATTTGTGACGTCGCTGTAGATTTATTGTAAATGTCCTGGCAATAAATTAAATATTCTATTCTATTCTATACAATAAAATGGTTTTATCATACAAGTAGTTTTCAGTGCTAATGATTGCAGTAGGGTTATGTCTATAGGCTATTTGTTCTGCAATTGTTGCAGAAAACCACTATGCACAATTTCATATATTTCCAATTTTTTACCGTTTGTATTTGTACATAAATATTAATTTATGCAGTCACAAAATTCCTTCACACAATTGCACACTAAAATTGAAATATGATATAACTGCTTTAATTTGCTCACAAGGTGTGGTCTCACGGTCCGCGTGTGAATTTTCGAACGTGCAAAGCGGTTTCAAGTCGAAAGCTGCTCTGATCCCCCTAAAATAACAAACCCAACATTGTCTAAAGGTCAGTTGCGTTTAATCTCCTGGATTTATGTTATCAGCTGTTGCGGTTTATTTACTGTCTTTAAGCATCTAAAAGATGGATCCCTCTTATGAAATATAGGCTTTATGTGCGATAATGGCAATATGTTTTCTTCATTTTCTTTATCTAATGAAGGTTGTGTTCTGCTACATAGACCTGTAACCGTTACCGGAGTACCGGAATTTTGTTGCATGTTTAATTACATGCACCTAAATCTAAATATATGGGGCCTGAAATTCGATGTTTATATTTGAGCACCAATACACATTTTAACGATCCCTGAAAAAAAAAGCCAGTTACTGGAAACATGCAGTGGTCTCTGTTAGGATTTCCATAAATCAAAATAGGTTGAAGATGTTCATTGCAGGAGTTTTGGTCTCTCCGTGAAAGTATTTATATATTGACCAGCCTAATATTTATTTATTTATTTATTTATTTTTATTTCCCTCTGGTATAGTTAAGCCGTAAAGCCTTCTCTTCCACTAACCAGAGGGGGATACATTCAAATGTTATCAAATAATCTAATTAAGATTAAAAAAGAGAGACTTTATTATATTATATAAATGTAAATTATGTTAGTGAAACAATAATTAAAACTATATTAAACAGCAATAATGAAAGTTCAACATTGTAAGTATAACAAATTAAATAAAAATAATAATAGGTGGAAAAGAAAGAGAAAAGGTAAAATAAAAAATAAATGATAACAATATAAAAACAACAATTTTTAACATGAAAGTAGTATACAATATAAATGTTACGGTAATGGTTGGTGGTCAAGTGGTCAACTAACCTCATCTTGAACGTTCTGAGTGTTCGGCAGCCTTTTATCCGATTAGAATCTCCTAGGAGAAAGCTTTATTTATATATCTCTCTCCCTATTTATTTAAATATTATCTTTGTGTGACGTCTTCTTACTCTTCGCGATAGCGAGGTATTCCTAATAACATGATAAAAATATAAAAGTTCACTATCGCTCCCAACTGATCTGAGCGGTAGCAATTCCCACATTTCCACAATATATGTTACTAGTCGGTGAAATTAAATTAGCAGTGAAACATAAATAATGGACTACAGCCAATGTTTAATGTAAACTGACTAGAAGGCGATATTTTTATATCCACTTGGAATAGGCCACAGTAATACATCTGACACTCGATGCTTTTCTGCAACGTGTAGACTTTAGATATACCATTAATATTATATTAGACTGTACCACTGCTAATAGAATCGACATAGTTACAAAGAACGTAAAGTTTTAGTCTCAGCGTGATGTTCTGGTGGTGATGACAAAAAGGAGCAGGCATTTCTCTTTTAAGATGCATAGACCCGACTAAGAAGATGAGGAGTACCACTGGAGGGGGGGACCCAACCTTAGACATCCTACATACTATATACTTTGCATAATGTCCTCGACAGCTTGGCACAAATTTACTTGCAGACTTCTATAGCAGCTATGACGCCACATTCTCCTACTGCACTGCCACCGAAATACATTAACGGCAGTGTCTAATGTTAACAACTATTTAAACGGCGCGCGGGCGTTTAATACTAACACTTCATATTTCTTATGTCATTCATTTCTGCCGAAATACTTAATACGTACAAGTTATTAAAATATTATAGTGTTAACAATAAGCCTATTCAGTCATAGTGATTTTAGTAACAGAACACATAACATAAAAAATAACATGAAAAATGTCCTTTAGATGTGTTTCTTGTATATTTTTGTCTGAAAAATGGCTGAATAATGCACCCTTTTCCCAAAAATCCACATTTTTGCTTTTTACGTAAATATGAGAAGTGTGTCTCCTACAAAATCGGTACGTGATGGATCATTTTGGTTTCCATAAATATGAATCAAGAACCTTTTATTTATACAGAATCACATAGTTTCATATAAAGGATAGAAAAAATTCAAATTTGTTATCACTGTACAACATCAAAAATGTCTTTTAGATAAAAATATGCGTTTCTTGTATATTTTTGACTGAGAATAACGAATGTGTAATTATTTTTTGTTTACCAGGCACCATTTTCCAAAAATGCACACTTTTGCTTTTTGCGTAAATATGAAAGGTGTTTCTCCTACAAAAATATTGCGTGATGGACCATTTTGATTTTGAAATATGAATCTTTTGTTTATACAGAATCTCATAGTTTCATATAAAGGGCAGAAAAATGTTCGAATTTGTTGTACACTGTAATTAGGCCTACTAAATAACCAGCATAACAATTCAGATAATGGATAATGGCGTTGTCGTGTAGTCTTCACTGGCTTGCTAGATTTTAAATGAGTTCGCAACTACCCTTGAGTAATTGGACAACAACTAAATTATAGATACACATAAACAATCAGAAATATTAAAGTTGATTTATTGGTATAGTTGATTATAAGTACAACCACAATTGGACACCAGTGTCCCCTTGCTTTACTGGTGTAGAATACCTATTCTTAAAATGTACTTTAGCTTATATACTTGTTATGAAGGGAAGAGCTACTTGTGCTCTATACCCCAAATATGATAAGCGTTTGATCTCCCCCAACACGATAACCTTATTATTGATAACCTTATTATTCTTCCTGAATTATAATAGGTGTTTTATCTTCCCCAACATGATAAATTGTTAATCTACCCTACGAATAGAATTCTCCCTTAGACCTCACCGGATATCAATATTGATATCGCTATCGCTCTATACAGGGTGTTAATGAATAACACCGAAATATTTTACCTGTGTATAGAGGGGACATAGACAAGCAACTTTTATTAGGACAATTTTGCTCTATGACGTAAAATGTGTATGCTACAGGGCATTAAAGTCCTTAAAATTTGGTGCTCATAACTCAATAATTGAGCGAAATAGGGTTAAAATTTTCATTAAATTGACTTCATGCCTTCTTAGCGATCGATAAAAACCTGATTCTTCACAATTCATCAACAGCTGTACCATAATTTAGAATCTCATAGTTTCATATAAAGGGCAGAAAAACATAATGCAGTGGCGGGCAATCATGTGATTAATCAATGTAAATGCATGAAAATGACTAAATAAGGAAGGAAATGACAAGAAAATGACAAAATAATGACGTAAAATTGAAATAAATGCCCTAAAAATATAAAATGGCATAAAATGACAAAAAATGACCCAATAAAAATGCATTTCCATATTCTGGAGTCCATGGTTAGGATTTATCTACAAGTTGGCATTATCTAAGCAGCATCAATAAAAAGATGACATGTCATTAGAATCCGGGCCCTGATTATTACCAATGCAATCTAATACGTCAATGCACACTTATGTTTTTTCCCTCTGAGTTGTAAGATATCGATCGTCATTTTTTACAATTTTCCCGACTACTACACAATATTCACTGTTCCTTTGTTTCCCATCATTTCAAGTATTAGAAGACAGTGGCGTGCATATCCTTGGGATATTTTATGTTATAACAGGAAGAATTGAACCCATAGAGCAAAAATCTCCTAAAAGTTGCTTGTCTATGTCCCCTCTATACACAGGTAAAATATTTCGGTGTTATTCATTAACACCCTGTATATTGGGGTCGGGGCGCCTTGGAGTTCAGACTGTATAAAATAAGTACTTTAATGTATAGAGAGAAGGGATTCAATATATTATTATACAGAATATTATATTATATGACAGCGTCTTTAACCAATAAACCAATTGTTATTTGTAATTATTCAATTAGCTGTTAGAAGAGGGTTCAGTTGATGGGAAGAACAGCCTGAATCTTCGGTTCGAGTGCAGTTGTTGAAAATATTGCGTTGTATTTTATCTGAGTAGATGGGCAATAATGTCGTGGCTACTTCCGGTGACATGATAAACACAGAGAACCGTACAATGTATAGACCTAATGGATAAGAAATTATTAACTATAATCAAATGTCTGTCTCACATCTGTGGTTATAGACCAGTGGATGGCAGAAGGTTGCTCTTTGATGTCATTTCAATCTGCTCTTCCTTCACGCGTTAAGACTTTTGCGAAGAGTAGGCGAAATGTAGGCACCGTTAAACAAGGGGAAAGAGAGGGGAATTACTATTGCGTTAGGGGAGCGCTCTTGTCTTACGTCACAAACAGAGACATGCCGTGCACTTCCTTCACAAACATCATTGGTCGAAGCTGTCTTCCACTGTTACAGAACAGATAATATCCAGACAACTTAAAATAACATCCAATTAACTATGTGTTCAAACAGCAGTCAAATGTTTTATCTTCTATGCAATTAATTTTTTTTTCAGTTAACCGCCATCCAGCAGTTATTTGCTACAGCTCTAATTTTCAAGCTTAGAAATGTTTCAGGAGGCGTGAAAAGCTCCACGTGAGCTAGTACGACTCCTTGCGAGAAAAAATCAGCGAAGATAATGCAATATGTGAGGACGCCTCTTCAGCTAACACTAAATTTATTACAGTACACAGTAATCCTATTCCCCGGTGACTAATGTCTCACATATTGACTCCACTTCTTTATCCGCACACTCTCATGTATAGTCTTTTTACAGAGAAACTCCAAACATACTTATACTGTTGAAAATTAAAGAAATTAGTAATGGTAGTTCTTACGCTTTAAAAGAATACCTACAAACATTTTACGAAAAACTCCGGAACACCATCTTCACTGCTTTTTCAGTAAATTTAAATGTATATTTAAGAAAAGTATAAGTTTAGATTTTTTTGAAAAGTTTTTGAATAAAAATATATTTAGTAATTAGATAAATAATCTTTGAAAAGGTAAAAAACATAGAAACAATTAAATATACTAGCACATTTATTGAAAAGTGTATATATATATATATATACATATATATATATATATAGACATATATATTTGCAGCTATGAGCTATGTTTGAACTTACAAGATAATGTGGTGCGGAAGAGGACGGAAATAGTAATAGTAGTATATTCTTCTTTTTAAAAAATGCATAGCATAAAATCACGCCGTGTAATAATATAAAATAAAAAACATCCTTGTTAAAAAGTGTTTATAATTATTAGAGAATTTTAAAGCAAATGACATAATATAGTATTAACGATTTCAAACCACTTTCGCAGGTTAATTTTATATATATACAGGGGTGCCCACAGGGGGGGGGGGTTAAGACGCAGACTGCGTCATTGAAATTTCTGGGGGGGCAAAATATTATCGTTTTATGAATTTTCTGGGGGGGGGGGGTTGAAAAATGTTGAAAAATTAGCGTTTTATATGTTAAAAATAAAAACGATCAAGTTTTATAACTTCAAAAGGTTTCTTCTAACAGTGGATTAGGAAAGGGGGGTCCACGGGGTTTGGACCCCCAAAAGTCAAAACCTAAAATTCTATATTTGTATTTAAAAAAATATTTATTTAATTAAACAAGATTTATTGGTGTGTCAAATATGATATAGCAGTTATTCTCTTTTCATAACATAATGAGTAGGCTTATTATATCCACTGTTCCATGTGTTATTCAACTTTTCTTATAAATAGTAATAAGTATTATAACTTAAGTAACAATATCTTGTTTAAGTTGCCATGTATTAGAGTACAGTAAACAAATTTGCTAACTAGTTTTTCAGTGCTAAAATAGCATAAAATGTGATTTTCATTAGTTCTACATTTAAAAATTTCCCGGGGGTGGACACCTGACTTAGGTAACATTTTCTTGTTTTCATTGGCACGTCTTAGAGTAGGGTAAAAAAATTTCCAAACTATATTTTGAGTGCTAAAATAGCGTAAAATGTTATTTTCATTAGTTCAATATTTAAAAATTTTCCAGGGGTGGTATCCCCACTTAGGTAATGATTTCTTATTTACATTGGCATGTCTTAGAGTATGGTAAACAAATTTCCTAACTAGTTTTTTAGTGCTAAAATAGGCTAAAATGTGATTTTCGTTAGTTTAATATTTAAAAATTTCCCGGGGTGGACACCCGACTTAGGTAACAATTTCTTGTTTACATTGGCATGTCTTAGAGTATGATAAACAAATTTCCTAACTAGTTTTTGAGTGCTAAAATAGCGTAAAATGTTATTTTCATTAGTTAAATATTTAAAAATTTTCCGGGGGTGGCCCCCTACTTAGGTAATGATTTCTTATTTACATTGGCATGTCTTAGAGTATGGTAAACAAATTTCCTAACTAGTTTTTCTGTGCTAAAATAGCGTAAAATGTGATTTTCATTAGTTCAATATTTTAAAATTTTCTGGGGATGGACCCCCGACCCCCTTTTTGGGGGGTATTTCAAACCCCCCCGGCACTTTCGACCCTCCCCGCAATTATTTTCTGGCTACTTATTTTGTTGCACTTATTATATTATTAATATAATGTTACAAAGTGGCCCAAGAAGTTAAAGCAACAAAAAAATAAATAAATTAAAAAAAAATAACCCCGCACCCTAGAAAATATCATATGGGTGCCCTTGTCGATAGCCAATCAGGGTGGGGGGGGCTGAGCAATGAAGTTTGGGGGGGTGAGTCATGAAGCTTGAGGGGGGTGGGCACCCCTGGATACACTAGAATTATTAGCGTTCCCACACCGAAAAATTTGTCACTATACCACTGCTCACTTCAAATTGAAAATAATTAATGAGATCGCTGCACTCGAAACATATGTATCCAATAATAGTTATTAGGAAATAGATTTCTTTATCGCGTGGAAATTGTTCACATTATCCTACATTTTAAATGAATAAGCTTATATTTTAATTTCTGTAAATGTATGTTACAGGCAATATTTTAAATCAGGCATTCTACCTAAATGACTTGACATTATATAAAATCCAGTAAGTAAGTAAATAGCATATTCGAGATAAAAATTATTTCACATATTTCCTAGCATTTATAAAATGACAAATATTTTACAGTGTATTGTATTTAAGTTTAAACTCAAAGTCAAATCGTAGTTTTCAAGAGTTTCTCCATTCGCAAAGGAAATTGCGACTTCAATAATCAACATGGCTGACAACCTTTCAAGTCATAATAAATCAATTCCATACTTTTTATTTAGAATTTGTATCTGTTCGCTCCGATGCGATATAATTCAGTACGGGTTAAAAATATAGTTGCAAATTTCTTTAAATGTAATAAGCTAGACTAACATTGGTGTATTATTACCAGGGCCCGGATTCTGATGACCTAAAATTGACTGAAAAATGACCTACAAAATGACCCTAAATTTTAAAGAAAATGACTTAATAACTTTAAAGAATGACCTATAAACTGATATTTTATTTATAAAAAACTATTATTGTACACAAAGTTATAGACTAATTTGTACATAATTGTAAAAACTATGAACGCAGAAAGGACGTTGTAGGTCTAAAATCTTTGTTCTTTGTTTTTGATTGGAGAATTTGAGGAGAAAAATAAAAAAGTAGTTTTTAAAACAGGTCCTACAAAAAATGTTGCATTATACTATTTAAATATTAGCCTATCCTATGAGAAAAAAGATGACAAACAAGTTAATATACTCAATGTAAATGCATGAAAATGACTAAATAAGGAAGGAAATGACAAGAAAATGACAAAATAATGACGTAAAATTGAAATAAATGCCCTAAAAATATAAAATGGCATAAAATGACAAAAAATGACCCAATAAAAATGCATTTCCATATTCTGGAGTCCATGGTTAGGATTTATCTACAAGTTGGCATTATCTAAGCAGCATCAATAAAAAGATGACATGTCATTAGAATCCGGGCCCTGATTATTACCAATGCAATCTAATACGTCAATGCACACTTATGGATTTCTTACGTTGCGATGTAGGTTCACTGTTAAGTCATTTGTAACTACAGGAAGACATGTGCTTATAGATGGGCGATTTGGGCAGTTGCAGACAATTGAATGCCAGAATGACCATAATGTAATGCACATTCACACTGTGAATTAGTGCACACCAACACTAATATTACATTGTGGAATGTTCTACACGCTGAGAAATTCAAACTATGCTCTCGCTAATCATCAAGCATGGATACAGTATCAGAATAGCTATTCCCATGACATATTCCATCTCCATTAATAATAGCACTGCTGTAGGCGTAGCTATCAAAGCAGAAACGATTTATTAGTAAGGAAATTACAATAAATTGCAAAACATAGAAAATGAATATAGGACCTTGCTATTTTCTTACTAATTTTTTACACATCCTTCGGAATGACGCAATTTCAAATAGTAGGTTTTTTGTTTTTTTCACACTCGCAGAGGAAATTGCCGGATTTAAAATAAAATATCCATACTTTAGAATAAATTATAATAATTAATAAAAATGAGAAATAATTGTAGATTGCCTAAATACTCCAGGATATATTTTTGTACCATAAGTTTATCATAATTATTATTGCAGTAGGGAATACATTGAAAATATATTTAACTTTTGACTACAAATAAATGGAAAATCTTTACGGAGTAATTCAATGAGAAGATTCTTTTGGTAAAATATGCATTGGGAGGCTGGATATAGGACAATCATTTTAGAATGGAAGAATTTGGAAAAAGTTCTTTGAAAAATACAGACACTGGGAAAACAGATCGGGTAAAATGTGCCACAGTGAGAAATATGGGCACATCGTTAACGGGAAGCTCTAATGCAAAACAAAAAAATTAACAAATATTTAAGAACTCCGTATTGATATATCCTACGAAGATGCAGAGCCAGACTGCCATCAAACCGCTGCGTCATATCCCTTCGTCGTATGTTGTCCTCAGCTGACTGAAGAATTGGTGGCATGTGGTCATCATGCCGACTCCCACAGTCATTATGATTTTTTTAAATAAAAGCCGGTATATTTAAAACTAAAATAGGTCTTCTTTGTCTTCACGAGGCTGAGAGAATCTCGTTTCAGGACCGGGGGTCGAACCCAGATATGCATGTTAAGTGTAAGTATTTATGTTAAATTAATTTTCTAGGAATCTAAATATTTTCCTTTTTGAAGAGTAAGCGACCATGTCTCACATGCATATAATATAACCGGCAGGACGAGAGGATAAGAGTTTCTGAACTGCTTAAAAACAAGTGTTTCCTGATTTGAGTCGACACTTAACTTAATCCTTAATATTAATTGTATCTGTAATTATTGCTCCCAGATATTTTGATTTCGCCTCTCGTTCGAACGATTTACCGTGTATTTAATTTAAAGATTTGAAAGTAACAAACGATTTTATAACAAATCTTTAAATATGATGTTCCGGCCACAAGCAGTAGCTTAGTGCCTAATGGAGTATTGCAAATTTTAAATGTTATAAAATATAATAATAAAAATAGTAACAAAGAATGTTTAACTGTTGGAAATTAGAACATAGAAAGTTTTCAATTGAAGCGCAAGACTGAAAATAATAATTTGCGTGGAAATACACAACTTATGGCCTTGTAACAACAATATAAAATTAATCAAATTATAATTAATAAACAAAATTAAATTATAATTACGTGTTACAAAACCTGCCTCATATAATATGAGTTATCAGGCTTTCATTTTGTTTTTCCATGTTTTCTCCAGTTGCAAAGGCAAATTCTACATTTCATTACCTTCAAAATGTAATATCAGTTAAGCCATAACATTGCAAAGCTATCAGCTGATGCACATAAATAGTTACACCGTGTATGGATATAGACTACCCACAGATCCAAGCACGTGATATGACCTTGGAGTTAAAAGTGTGTAAATAAATCTTAAAATATTGTACAATACTGACAGGAAGGAAAAATCATAACATGAAGCCTAGAAAATAAAAATTGGATAGCATGAATTTCGTTATTAAACGTTCACACTTGTACCTCGTATGTCCTGTAGTATGATTAGGTACCGCGTTTTTTGGTATTAGCGATAAGCGCGAAATTTTACAAAACATTTTTCCTTAATTATATGTGACTTTGTATATTATCCAAATATAAGGAGGTTGAAATATAGCGAAATTTGTTTGATTCTGCGAAATGTCTAAATAAGCGCGAAATAGCCCATTCCTTACGTAGGCCTAAATTGAGACATGTGTACAAAATTTTTGTTCAAAATTTAATATTTTCTTATTTCTTGCTTTCTTTAGTGCCGTCTCTATGGCTGCCATAAAGTTTTTGGTACTTGCGATCGATTACAGCAATTTTTTTTAAAATATATTTTTGACCGATCAGCACAATTACTACGGTATATAGGTAGTTTTAAACTGTAAAATATTACAATAATAATATATTGTTGAGGTATGCTAAATCAACTCTAGTAGCTTAAATACAATTCTTAACTAAAGTTGTATTAGTGCACATACAGTTTTCTTACATTTGAGAATGGAGATAAAAATTTACACTGAATTATCACTTTCTTCTAAATCACTCAGTAGGACATTTTGAGGAAGTTTTCTTTTCATTCCAATTTTATTCAGTGACTGAGAGACGTACAATGTTCAGTGAACACAATACACTCCTCTTTTTCTTGTGTGTTCCATGATTGGGGTGCATATGTTAGATTACGGCAAAGAGTGTAGATTCAAAAGATTTCGTATTTTATCAACAGTAGTTGGCACTTTTGTGGGTATAAATTACGCCATATTACGTTATATAGAATCCTACTTCTTCACGATTTTTCTTTCATTTTTCATATTTTTTAGGAACAAACTGAGTTTATGAATTATGTAGGTCTTAAAGAACATTATAACATTAAATATAGCCATTTTTCGTAATTCTAATAAAGAACACAGCGTGCAGAGTGCCGTAGAGAGGAAAGGAGTATAACATATTTTATTTCGGAAAATACCCACGAAATAGTAGGAACTTAACACCGATCAGCCATTTTATTTTACCAAAAATAAGTTCCCTTCAAGTGATTAACACCCATTCATTCAGCTTATCGGTACTTTTAATTTCCTTTTATGACATCATATTCTAATAAAAAGAAATAGTGATATCTGAGTAAATCACTTTTTCCCAACCAAACTACTTATCTATTCTGCCTTGGTACAGGAAGGTCTTTGATACGACGTGTCTGTGCATGTATCCTGGTTTATGTCACTGCAAATTAATCACATGTGATATGAACCGCATGAGATAGATCCCAGGAGGCCGTGATCGCTATTAGATTCGTGCATGATAGGACAGCACAGCCAAGCGAATTCATTTGCAAACATCTCACTGGCTATATACTGTAGGAGTATCAGCTTGAGATCAGCGATTTGCGCTCTCTTTAGCTAACCAAAAGACAATCCTCTTAACTGGAGTCACCTGCATTCAAGTGAATGAAGCTTAGCTATTTAGGGCAATGTTCATGATGATTGAAGCGTCTAGGTAGCCTATTATATTATTTTGTTCGCACTTAACAATATTTCTATGTTTACAGTCAACGGGAAAATTATACAGCATTTTACTGGATAGACCCATTAAGTTATGATACTGTGGTCGTTTTTCTTCCTATAGTGCGTGTAAAATGTAAAAGTGCCTAGTAAATTGGTTAAATATGCTTCATGTCTAAAAGACTTTTGCTCTGTGAATAAATTTTATTATAAAATACCTTGTTCCACACCCTGATCATGGATAATACAATTTTATTGCTTCACGTTTTGATATATAATAAGAATGCGCATTGCAGAGAGTGTTTAAATAGAAAGATAATAGGCGGAATTTGTAAGTGCTGGGACATTTCTATTTACCGACAGATGAACGGATAGGCAACCGACTGGGGGCAAACGGATTCCAAAGTAGTACAATTTGGCTAGGGAATCAATCCTAAAAACATGAGAAAATGCATGGAAAGCGCCGTCTGATGCGGCAACTACTTCCTCACAGGTGCACTGCGTGTAGTCTAGTCTAAGCGGTCAGGCGCTGCGTTAAGATATGGCAGGGGCATCTATTTATACGTACAACTGGAGCATCAATATTGTCAAGCGGAGGTCTTTGAAATAAACATTTTTAGTTATGCTCATATTAGATAATCTCAATGTATATTATAAAAACGATTAAAAGTGTAAGTTATTGTTTGCTAGGATTGACTCAAAACCAACTGTTCAAACGATTGTTAGATTTTTATATTTATGCTTTCTGAAAAGTATTTCAAAATCTCAAATTATATTAACAGTTAGGTCATAGTGTAGGTAGTTTGTGCACAAAAATTAAACAGAATTCTTAAAGTGTTTTGATAAAATAGCAAAAAATTACCCTTTTCATGTCAAGGGGCGGTAAAAGGAAGAGAAAGTCGATTTCACGCTTTCTGTCACATCGCTAAAGACAGAAAACCTAAATAAAAAATTTCCTTTCTAGACGAATTTGTCTTCACACACATCTAGGCATACGCACTGCTGTCTACCAGAGATCTTAAATATGACGTGGCAAGATACCTGTTTAACTTTTTTTCTGTTACCTGACGAATACTTTATACAGATTTATTTTTGCGATTTTCTCGAAAATGGTCTAATACTGTTGTTAAAAACTTTACACATTTAGTACAAGTTACAAAACCTTGAAAATTTATTCGAAGCATTTTTTTTAAATTGAACTATTCTGAATATCTGAGCTGTCCAAATTAAAGGTTGTCTTCTAAGACAACACAGAAACTTATGCGGGATACGCCAATTTTAAATATCTGATTTTGTATTTTCAATAAACTTCAGTAACATTGCCACAACTGTGTTAAGGGAGTTTGCAGTCGATTAAATGAAATAATTCCTATTGGTGGTCACATTTATCCAATTTTAATTTTTGGAAATAAACAGTTTCTATAGGCCTAAGTAATTAATTGTACGATAAACATAACAATATAAAATAATTCAGGAATATGTAAGATAACTTCAAAGAAAATAGCAAAAAACATCGCTCTTTCAAGGAATTTTGTATAAGGAATGTCAAAATAACTATCATAATCACATTAGTAAACAATTTTTAGCCTTAAACCACAGTTACTCTAGTAACTCTATAAGTTATATAATATTATAATCGACAGCAACGCTAATATTACAATCCTGATCTGAAAAAAAAACCCTCTATAGGAGCGTTGAATCCTAAAGATATTCAACTTTTATCATAGGTAATCCCAAGAAAGGATACGAGTTTTTCGATATATTTGTGAGAACGAAGTTCGAGCAAATTTATCTTATGAAAGTCATAACATCGAATAGGATTTATTAAGACTATTTCATGAATAAAACGTATATAAAGACGATTACTTTGTTGTCAGTACTCGTATTCTGCCCCCTGTGAGATCACGGCAGACTAAATGAATGAACAATCCATGCATCGATTCGAGTTCCCGGTGTTACAAATAGTGCGTTAATGTAAGATGGAGTGCATCAGAACGCTATAAAAGAACTCGAACTGGCTTGCACCGAACCGAATGTTATTTTAATCAATGCACATTTACATTATTTCAAATGATAAACAAAGTTGTGTTGTATGAAATAATATGTTTTCGTTCTCTTCATTGGTATCATGTAACGTATTAATCACGACAAATGTCCAATGTCCAGTAACGAGCTGACATTTCATCAGATAGAATTGCATCCTTGCGGCCTTAGGAAGCATATTATAAGATAAACGATCGTAATTGGTCTATATCCAAGGAGTTGCTAAACGTTATTAGTCAATATGAAACACGCGTCTTATGAATAGTCTTTAAAATATTATTGCAATTCCACAATAATAAAGTATAAGCTTATGGTTATTATTGTACCATTCCGCATTGATCACATAAAACTGAAGAAAATGAATAAAACAAGGCATTTAAAATTTTTCCTGGGACATCAGACTGCTTTTCACTTCCCTTCTATTTTTCCTGGAAAACTGGTTTGAGGTATTTTTAATTCGAATTCCTTTAATTGAGCACATTGATTCATTCCGGGAAGCAATTTGATTAAAGTACTACTAATATTTATTGGAAAATAGAGACCTTTGGAACGTACAATTTCGTCGAATTAAGTTAACGCCATCCAGCGGAATGAGAGTTTTGTTCGTTGGAAGCTGTTTGAGCAATTAGTTTACTGTTTATATAAACCTATTACTGTTCACTATTATTTCCTACCATTGTTACAATAACACGAATAATATGTCAATGGTCATGATGGACCAAACTATAATAGATGAATAAAGGAGTTATTAACTGTAGAAGACCACGATATTATCCACAATAGGCTTTACGCAATTACGAATGGCGTTGTAACAGGTATGATAAGCCATGGCACATTTCTAACGTTAAAACTAAATGTTGCTTAATGTATTTCTTTCTTTCAATATGAGATTTGTATTTGAATATATGTATCACCTAAACAGTCATTCTCTGACATTTTCAAAAACTTCCAAGATGCCATTTTGATTTTTTGGAAGTTTCGTTAAAGTTATAATCTAGATATGGACATGCCCCCTGAATCGAGAATAATTCTATTAAAGGAACGTCTTGTTTTTCAGTGGTATCAATTTCTCAGTCTTTATTTTGCTACCGTAGCTTAATTCAATGTGGGTTTTTAAAAATAGTTTTACTTATTTATTAGTCTTTATATTTGCGAACATAGAAGTATTCCACTAACTTCCACTAACTTGCCGAGAAATGATGTGGGCGTTATGTGGCTTCCATCCCACGATTTCGCTTACAATTCCCACGCCGGCTTTGCTAGTACGGGGCTAAATTGATTTAATTAATGATAACCTATAAATACACAGAATTAAATGGAACACCATTAAGTACTATACAAGTAATTTGTATGTGGTATTTGTATTTTACTATATGTCTCACCAAACAGTCATTCACTGTACATTCGATTCAGATTGACGAAAACTTCCAGTATGCCATTTTGATTTACAAGATGTCTCATTTACGTTCTAATCCAAAAGTGAACATGCCACGTGAATCAAGAATTTTTATATAAAAAGAATGTTTGCTCACTGGTGAGGGTTTTTATAATTTTATTTTGGTAGTTTTAAATCAATGGTTTTTGGATATAAAAATTACTTTTATTTATTTATTTCTAAATATGCGGATCTCGAAAGAAATATTCCACCAACACGACATTACATTGCCTAAAATTGACGTGGGCATTGTGTGGCATCCATACCATGATTCCGCTTACGATCTTTAACGCCATCTTGTATGGGATTCAGTGACTGATAATTGAATTATTGTTTAATGATCTAAATAAATGAAATCCTGTGATATCCCATCAACCTTGTACTGTGCAGGTTATCGTTTTACTAATTTAATTTTTACTTGAAGTTTATTCATATATTGCTATGAAGGTGTAATTCATATTGTTCCATCTGTATCGCTAGATTATATATATTTTTACCTTTATTATAACTGCCATGGATTGGCATAATGTTACAATTACTTTAAAATCAATGAGAAGGCTTTAAGTGAAATGCTTCTTTTGAAGTCCCGACATTCCAAAACTTAACATATTTTTTAAGTCCATACACATAATGAATTATTTATCGTGTCTCTGAACAGAACAGCCCCGAAAACTAATATTTCAACATTAAATTTTATATTAGGGCAATTATTCTGGGGACTCTTTAATTACATATTATCTTATGTCTAATTAATTTTTATATTAAACTGTTTCATAGTTAAATAAAGCCAAAGTATAATAAGAAAATGTTTTATACTGATAGGTAATGATAGGTAGACAAGCCTAAACAATATGCTACAATAAAAATTTATTATATTGTCGGTTGCCCAAAATCCAAACAAAATTAATTAGCTGCGCTCAGAAAGTGTACATTCAGACATTTTGTCAAAATTTTATACCTTATTTGAGCAAATACAAAATAATTCCTTGTTTTATAGCAGTACATAATTAAGACATTCTGAATATTAAACTTTAATACTCAGGCTTCACACATGTATTACTTTATTAAGAAATAATCTCGAATCCTTACTTAATTATGCATGCACGAAATGTATTGTACTTGTCTGAGATAGGTTACAGCATTTTAACTTATACATAATTTATCAGATATAAAACAACGTAACACTTGTTTATGCATACTGCAACACGCCATAAAAATGTTATTCCAGCTCAGGTCCGTCCATAGTTTGACGCCCTCCTGCAAAGCACTAAAGTAAGATATTCAATTTGAATATGTGTGATAGTGTGGCAAACACCGCATAATAACATGCATAGTGGTTTCCTTATTTTTACTGTACGTAACAAAGTTTCTAATCTCTGGCTTATCTTGTCCACCTATTTAAGCACGGGGTGCTTTTAAGAGAGTAGGCTTATAAATTTGCTGTGTGTAAACATTCTGCTGCATGATTCTAGCAGAAAATTTGCCTTTTTGTCCTTTGATTATGAGTTTCAGGTGTAACTTATTACGTAACATACTATGTGTTGATTCATACCAAAGCAGAGTGAAGAAAAAATGTGTCATAAAGTATGAAGAAGTAAAAGATTTTATGTGATTTTGAATCGTAAACGTTGTTTAACAGAACTCTCTCTGTCTATGTTAATATCCATTTTACGGGCTGAGCTGTAAAAAAAAGGTGCTAGCCCGTGAAGTTTAAAGAGAAACGTGCTGGTCCGTCATATGCTAACAATCTTGCAATTAACATTATTAAAACTGAAACTATAAACTTTAGACTAAATCGACTGCTTCCTCTTGATCACACTTCTATGAAGATTTTTAGGCGTTCATCTCGAGTCTGGTTTGGGTTGGCAGGTCCATACGAATAATGTGACCAACAAAATTAGTAAAGGTTTGTTTATGTTGAGAATACTGAAGAATAATTTATCTATTGAATCATTACTAACTGTATACTGTGGACACATCTATAGTAATTTAAATTGTGGTATATTGTTATGGGGCTGCAGGCTATTCGACACGGTCCTTATTTATTTTTCAGAAGAAGGCGGTGAAATTGATTTTTGGAGCTTGCATTAGGTATTTTACGTAAACCACTTTTTATCCGCTGTGGTATATTTTCTTTGCCATCAATGTTTGTCCATGATCATGGTACTCGAAATAACTCCGATGTTTATTTTGACAAATTTAGATATACAACCATAAATTATAGTTTTCATTTTACATCTATTTAATTATATAGGCCAAATAGTCTTCTTCGAGGCATCAGAAACCTTCCTTTGTCTGTATTCATTAGGAAAATGAGGGCATTATTGATGGACAATTCTCTATACACGTCAATGATTTTTATGATACTCTCTTGTAATATTTATAATACTGACAATGCTGTATATTTAATGTGAAAAGCAGCTAATAAATCTATCAATCTATCTATCTATTAATTATTGAGGATCCTTATAGTCCTTACAGGCCTAAATGCAAATAGTTCAACCGGAAATTTCTGAGATGTAACAATCGATTTAACAATCGGTAATTCAAAATCATTTGATATGTTACTAATGTTAACTTTACTTCATGGGAATCTAGGCTTAAAGTACGGAATTCTTAAAAGTGTGTTATTGAGTAAGCTTAGTAAAGCTACTGCAGAAGAATAACTTGCGCAGTTTCTCTTCTGCAGGTCATAGTTCCATGAAAGGATGTTTTTGTTTTAAAACTTACAATGACATCAACAGCAGCTGTGGTAGTCGGAGTTTATCAAGGTTTCTACATAACTTAACTGCAGCTTGTACTGTATTAGCTGGTTGATTTAGATAAAGTATTTTTCACCAGGAGCTGGGATTTAATTTTAAAGTGCCCTCAAGGTAGAATAATACTAAAGCTCCTTACACGCAAGCACTTCGCTATAGGCCTAACATTTTATATTCCTCTCAAAATTTCATCGTAATCAGGCATAAATTCTTGTGAGTAGAGTAAACATGTTGTAACCTTAATTTCTTTACATACCGGGTTCATAAGTTGCTCTTATGATGTAATGTATTTTTATCCCGAAGGCTAATCTCTACAATAAAATATGTAAAATTTAATTTAATATGAAAATTATAAATCATACATCCATTTGAATCATTAGTATACTCAACATTGAAATTCAGAGGTGTGTACATTCCTTCTGATTAAAAAAATGAAGTAAACTAAATTGTACTAAACTCTGTTGAACTACATTCTCATTTCAATAGTATAAAATTTAAATAAATTTAGATAAAATTTATATATTTTTTTATTTCTAAAGCTTCAGTAGGAAAAACAGAATCACCAACCTGAAAAATTAGATACCAAGTATTTTGTGAATTTTTCTTGTCTTGTTCTGTAATAGCTTTATATTGTAAATACTTCGACCTTATCCGAAAAAAATAATTGTAAAGAAAAACAAGATGGAGGGGAAAATGTTTTCAATACGTCTTTTAATTTCGCAAGATGACAGACACATCCTTTCGTTTTTAGCCGCATAGTTGCGACGAGTTAAACATTCAAGGGAATTGAGTGAAATGTTGATTCCATAGAAACATGATCTTTAAAATCTAATTTATTAACCATAAAACGTTTTGTCCTTATCAATAAATAATGATGCACACATATAAAGTGTTTTATATTTACATGAAAGATGTGTAAAAGAAAATTTTTCTAGTAGAATAACGCATTTTGGGTAAGAATTAGTTATACTACCATTTATAAAATTTCGTTTGGGATGTTTATTTTAAGAGTGATAATTGTTCAATCTATTTTTAATACAAAGCGAACTACTACAGTTATTATCATAAAAAACTGGAGGAACATATCGGTCTGGGTGGCGCAGTATCACACTTGGCTCGCTATGCCCAAGGTTGCACGTTCGATCCCGATCCTGGTCGGTGGCATTCGTGGTAGAGCCCGCAAACTTTTCTTATAGTACATAAACTGTCCGTGAAAACACATGGAACAGAAGATTGAAAATCAGAATCACGAATTCTCGCTTAGGGAACGCGTGTGGACAAAGAATGCATGCGCGAACGATGTATTCATGTTTTCTGAGTGCTTTGGGAACAAACGAATATCTATCTATTCTCAAAAGACTCTGACCAAAGTAATTTTATACTTCCCATTTAATTAACGGCAGGAGAATGTAAGCAAAGGTCTGTTTAGTTCACACAGTTCTATGTCGTGGTTTAGATAAACATTTAGCTAACCCAAGTAAACTGGAATCTTTACTTCCCATCCTTTCCGTGTGAGGGAGCTGATATTCAAGCGAGATGTTCACAGCGTTTATAGTCTAAACTGATCGGACTGGCCAGAGTTTCTATCTCGAGAAGACATTGAAGTCGCTCATGCATGACTAGCCCTAACTGGAGGTAATTTCCGTTATGGAGTCCAAACTCTCGCTGAGATTGTGTTTCAGCATGGACAATAGCCTGCGCGTGGCACGTATTGAGAGCTAATACAAATAAACCACTTCCACGAACACAACAAAATCACAGACTTCTGTGCACGACCAACAAACAAAATACTTCAGGGTTCAGATCAAATGTGACGCATTTAAATTTAAAATGTAGGAGTGAAAGAAAGGCTTAAACTTGCAAATTCTTACTACAAATATTTTACAAATTTGACTTTAAGGAGGACATACAGCTTTCGATGAAATTCATAAGTGATAAATACGTGAATTTCATTATTTTTTCCTTAGAAATAATAAATTAATTATAATTTTAGATTAGACATAATTACTTAGAGCGCAAAATTTTCTTTAAGACCACGCGGACTTTTTATTACATGTGACATTTTAGATTATCGGAAAATTGGAAACAATCTGAACAAAAGGAAAATTAGTTCAACAAATAAACAAAACAGAAAATATAAAATAAAACATAATGAATTCATGCATCTATAGCATTGGAAATAATATGATACAGCCTACGTATATAGGCCTATATTGGAAATGCAACTGTTACTGTAGAGTTACATCGGTCACAGATATTTAACGCCATGCAATTTTTATTTCATTTATCACTTTTGATCATCGAAATCTGGCTACATTAACAGGTTAGAAAAAGGATGAATCTAATTGCTGGACATAAGAGTGCGAGTGAGATGCATATACTACATTTAATCTCTTTTAGAGTAGAGACGCACTATAGCCAAAATACATTGCTAATAAGTTATGGCTGTGATATGGGGAAGCATGTTTTTGCCATCAATGACGTTTTTATTTTTATTTTAATTTGGGGCAAGTAATTATATACTCCGCGAGGAAAATTTGTATTTCTGTTTCTCGTTAAATACAGACTAACAATAAGCCTGGCTAGGTTACACGTAAAGCCTTAGTGATAGCTGGTGATGGTAACCTGTTTGCATCAGATCACAACTAAACTCTCAACTCCTTCTCTCAGACTAACTTATTACTAAGTTTGATGACTCCTCTACAACTTGAGTGTTCTCTCTGTCTTACCTAAGACAGACATCCGTTAAATTAGCTGGTGTCTATTTGCCGAAATTTTCACTTCGCTAGCTATTCTATTCCGCTTTCTTCGTCATTCAAGGTTGAACCGTGTGTTACGTACTCAAAATTAACTCGTCACATTCTGACTGTATTTACAGTTGGCGTTCTCTATGTCTTCTTGCATGGTTTTTACTCTTCCATATTTGTCTCCCAGTTCTAAATAACTTCCCATCAAACGTCGAGAATGAATTATATCCAAAGTTACTGTGCTATACGTAAACCTAGATTTTGTGTTAATGTAGCGTGGTATGATGTTTGTTTTGTTCGATATGGTTGCTCTCCCTTAATGGTTGGTTAAGCCATTTTGCCAAAAAATCCATTTTTGGATCTCAGTGTCAGAAATACTTGTTTTAAATTTCCATTAGTAATTATTTTCAGAAAAGTTATGAGTGTGATATGAACGTAAGATCGCATGGAAAACAAAAATGTAATTCTATAATTGTATATTAATTATTATTATTATTATGTAATTTTATAATTATAAAGTCACATTACATCCAGTTTTAGCCAAATGTAGTTATGGAGTCTTAAATTCTAAAATAAAAAAATATATATAAAAAAACTCATGACTTAGATTTTTATCCCTTTTAAAATAGGTTTAACTATCATGATAATCATGATAATTTACTTTTCGTTATTATGATTATTTTCATATCAATTGAATCATGCTTTTGCTCTCAGCTTTTATCTTTTCCACTATTTTGTCTATTTAGTTTTAAGGTAATTTTAGGTTTTATATTTCAATAATGTAAAACATGTAAATATAAGCATGGAACTGCCCCCGAGCACGAGCTACTGCTCTTTTGGGGTTTCAGGATATCATATATTGCGTATTGTATTTATGTAATTTTGAACTAAAATAAAAAAAATTAAAATGTTTGCTTAAAAAGAACTTACTAGTACCATATACTTAAGCTGACGTCATCCAAGATTAATGTCGGGTAGTAATATTGAGCTTCGTCAATAAAATAACCACGTAATACCATCATTCTTAACTTCGTTTTTTACACATAGGCCTTTCGGTTACACAAAACTATAATCATGATATCGCAATACAGTATTCCTATTATGATCCATGTTTCTTAAGTTTTTCATAGGTGATACCACGAGAGATCCGGAATTTATCTTGAGAAAGTCCTGACCTGGATCTATATTTCTTGTGACAATTTAGCGAATACTGACAGAATTAGTCATGTGAAAAATGATAAAAGGAAGCTACAAAAATTAATAAAACTACCATACGTTATTTCTGTCATTTTGGTATGATTGTAAGCAAAATAGCCTTTGACAAAACAATCGCCATTGTGTGATTCTTATCAGCTGTCAGCAATCGTATTTCTCAAGATTAACCTCTTTTCTGAAACAATATAGCGTAATAATTAACAATGTATTTACCGTATTATTATACGAGATTTAAAATACTATCCACATATGCTGCACATAAAAAAATAATACTTTATTTTCATATCTTCTTTGTTCACAAGCAGATTATACAGTGAGTCCCACGCAAGAGTTGGCCAATGACGCGGGTTTCTGCGTCGCGGCGGGTAAAGCACCAACTCCCGAGCGATCGGGTGAAATCTACGCAAAGAAAGCCGCGATCGGTGTAATGATTCAGGTTTTCACATTTACAGTTAAAATTACATTGAGAATAACCACGTACTTCATCACAAGACATGTTGGAAATGTTTTCCTCTTGCATCCACACAATACTGGCACCTTTTTAGAATATTTTCTTTAATGCGCATCGTCCGAGATAGATTTAATTTCTCTTGTGATATTGTCTTTAAGTTCTTCTAATGTATGGGAAATTTACCTATACATTATGTTTTTCAAGTTTTCTCATAAATAGTATTGCGTGGGACTCACTGTATATATAAGTAGCCAATTGTTGTTTTATGTGATTAATTATTCGACGAACGAAGCTATGTTTCATGATGTTTCAGTGTTCAATCCTCGTGAATTTACATAACAAATGAAGGTAGATGCAAAAAATATGAAAGTGATAAAAATAAAACTATAAAATTATGACGATAGACACTTGGTCAGATTGGTTCAATATCCAAGTATTCTTATATTGCATTGGTCACTCATCCACGAGCTAAATAGTGAAATTAATTAGCTAAAGAAACGTTGTATCAAGGCGAGTTTTATAAACTCCAACCACCTGTTCTGTTTCTTTAAGAACTGTACGATAATGAACCACATTCTTGAAACCACCAACCACATGTGGCGTACCGAGAAAGTCTTTTCTGTTCTAGGAAGCTGTCTCTTGCTTAGAGGGGAAGCTGTAAAGCCATTGTGTGGTTACAACCTCTCGTTCTCTATTTGTTTTCGTTACGCTAACCCAAGCAGTGTTGTAGCCAAGTGCTGAGAACTCTTCAGGGGATCTCAGGGGGCTTTAGGGCAGCCTGGACTACCACGACGATGACGTCATATCTATTGTATTCTGCCACGTAACTGTTTATACAGGCCAGGTGAATCTCTGCATAAGCTCCTGAGGTCGAAGATTCGCTCTCTTTCTCTCCCAATCTCTCTCTTATACACTCGCATACACACACAGACATTTGTTGACACACACTTGCCCTCTTTCAAATCCTTAACTTCAGTGGCGGTCGATTCTCATATCCTATTGTGCTATTATACAGTACACTTTGAAATTTGTATCCCTTTTGCAGTTTTTATTTTTATTTCTTTTTACATATTAAAATTTAAAAAGATAAAAAACTAGTAAGTTTTGAAATATGCAATTATGTTCCAGTAATATGATTGAGTTTCTATATTGTCGTGAATTACTGCTAAACTTGAGCGTGCATATGGTTTTAAAATTTCTTCATACTCTGTTAGATTTATATCGGGTACGAACATTTTAATTTTGATTTATTGCGTTTATTTGTCCTTCTAGAAGTCAAAACACTTTTCGATCTCTCAACCAGGATCATTACAAATTACTTATAAATGTTCCGAGTAGAGTTGGGAATTGGGCAAACCTAGCTTTACCCCGATAAATTGCACATTATCCATAATCACTGGGTAAAGTTGGAATACTATATATGTTTCTATCTTTACCCGGGTAATTATAGGTTTATCTAATAGAGTAAAGCGCTCATTATCCACGTAGACCTAGGGTTATCCGGCTCTACCTCTACCCTTGATTATATATTTCATATTTACATAACCTCATACTTAGAACAATACACTAACGACAAAACACGTCTCTTTCTAATCTAGTTCCGAATGCAAGGGATAAATAGTCTATAAAATCTGAAAGCAGGATAATTAGGATGTACCATGCAAGAATTTGTAAAGGAGAGAGCGTAAACAAAGTGTTGGTCTTCGTGAACGTGAAGGCGAAGCTCAACAAAGTGTCGGAATATGATATGAAAACATGGAATACGATCGGACGCTAAAGATTATACGAATGCATTGTAGTCTTTGTGATAGTTCCAACCCTCACGCCAGTACGTTATTCTGATGAGAAACGTCACACGAGTCTTCACCAGGGGGTATTTTAAAAGGGAGAAATATTATTTAATATTCTAAACAGTGAAATATGGCAAAATAATATTATTTACTTTTCCCAGTATGGTTTCTTTTGATTTGAAGAAAATGCCGAGGTTTATATGACAGAATTTTGAATAATAATTTATTAAGTAATTTAAGAGTATCAGTCACTGAAAATCGTCTCTATTGTTCAAAATCTATTTTTTGAGATGAATATTATTTCGAAATCTGAAACATAATAATGCGAAATAATTATTTCATTAGGTTTCGTCAGGCAGGTATTTATAGCCTTTTGAAGAACCTGAATCTCAACTTTTGTCCCCAGCAGAGTTTTAGTCGCACCTTCCTTACAGAAAACTTTTGACAAATCGTGCAGTCATTGCCCGTGGCAGTTGTAAACCTACCGTAAAGTTGCAAAGCCACTTATCGTTAAGGGTAAAGTAGAAATAATTCACTAATTCAGTACTTACTTACTTATTCAATGAATAGACAATTCCTCAGCAAGCCAAAGGAACCCGAAGGTTCATTGCCGCGCTTACCTGAGCCCGCCATTCAACCCTATTCTGTACTAACTCCATCCAATCATCCCTCGAAAAACCACTTCCCTTAAATCTATTCTAATATTGTCCTCCCACCTACCTCTAGGTCTCCCACGTGGTCTTTTCCCTTCGGGTCTCCCAGTCAATACTTTTGAGATGTCTTTCCTCCCCATGCGTGCAACATGTTCAGCCCATTTCATCCTGCTGGTGAAGAGTACAGGTCCTGAAGCTTGTCGTTATGCAATTTTCTCCAGTCCCCATTTTCATCTCTCTTGGGCCCAAATATTTTTCTAAGCACCCTG
Source organism: Ectobius pallidus (assembly GCA_964059195.1). Taxonomy (NCBI): domain Eukaryota; kingdom Metazoa; phylum Arthropoda; class Insecta; order Blattodea; family Ectobiidae; genus Ectobius; species Ectobius pallidus. The sequence continues at coordinate 43,660,780 of CAXKWD010000004.1, read as the reverse complement.
TTTTCGAACACTCTTAGACTATGTTCTTCCTGAAGCGGCCATGTCTCACATACATATAATACAACCGGCAGGATAACAGTATTATAAAGCTTTATTTTTAGATTTCTGGACATATTATTAATAACACTCGCCACTTCAACCTTCTTGTGATATTGTAACATAAGTTGCAATAATTCGTAAGAGCCGCCACTGCTAAAGCTCATTGCATATCTCCTTTCTCTTTGCACTCTCTCTCTCCCCTCCTCCCTATCTCTCTCGTACACTGTCTCTCTCTTGCATTTCTCCCCTTGAGGGGTTCTCAATATCAAAACTTATGCACTGGTTCTCTAGGGCAAAACTATTCTGACACATAAACTACAAAAGCCAAGGGATGGAGTTGGTACACTAGCTTAGAAACTTTGCATAGGATTCTGATTCTGTGTTTTGGGCTATACAACTCTTGCACTGGAAATACTGTCTAGACATTAGCAAGAAATTAATGTATAGGTTTACCATCAAGAGTACAAACAGTTTATACTACCTCAAGAAGACTGTTCTGAAATAAACGTCTGACATGTAAATTATTTCATTAATGTATTAACTAGCAGGTGCCCGCGACTTCGCCCCCAATAATTAATTCGAAGAGTAACAAATAAGAGCAAATATTCAAACATATTTATTAAATCTTACACGCGAATAATTTATAAACTAAAAGATTAATAATTATAATGAAACTGCTAAAAATCCGGCTTTGGAGTTCATTCCACGATTAGAAAGCGCCGCTTGGGAAAAACTATCTCAGATTCGAGTTCCCTGGCCCAGAAAACCGAGTTCCGTCTAAATCGATCGAAGTTTGCCCATTTATTCTTACCTTCATTACCCTCTTCCGTCTATGTTGAAATTTTCAGATGTCTGTGTGCCTTGACATTATAAACAAACGAATCGAATACGGTTAACTCACAGAATCGAAGCGTTCGGTAATTCCTTGCAATATATTGAAAAAACCGCCATGCTTTTTTTTTTAATTTCAGCTGTGTTAATTTTAGCTTCGAGGCTATATCAGAAGTTCGGGATCTGTGTATTTACAGTAGGGTAGGCCATAGAACTAAGTTATTGCTTGTCAATTGTTACTATTTTCGGTGTAATTTAATGGAAGAAATCTCAACTGATATTAATTTAAATGGATATTATACGGATTAAATGGTGAGGACAATTCACAGTATGTATATATAAAATTCGGCATTTGCCTTTGCGACTGGGGAAACCATGAAAACACCCATGTCAAATTGGCCGGCCCCGGGATTTGAACCTGGGACCTCCCGGATGCGAGTCCGAGCCATGCTTATATTTCCAAGTTACGACAAAAAGGCAAAGCCATCTGCAAGTTATTTAACAATTGAAATGTATTACCGAAGACTGATTCTTCAATAGAGCAAAAATTCACTTCTTCTGCCAGTTTTTCACTCATAAATTGGAAACGAAAGCGAGCTTCGAGGTGCATTCGGTGACCTATGTTTAAAATGTCATATCTCTGCATGCAGTAGATTTCGCTGGGAATCGCGCACAGACAGACAACCACTTCTTCTTATTATACAGATAGTCGATGCAGATAGTCGATCTTTGAAATTTTATTAAGTGTTTTTGGAAACAATTCACAGACCTAAGGTTTGTTTCCACCTCCTCTGAACCCGTATAAAAATCATGTACTTATTTATGGTAAGAAAAACTTGCATAAAACATGCAACGTAAGGGAGCATTCACACCGAAGTAGCATGCCACTTGCGACGTGCTACCTGGATGCATGCTGCACGTAACTCATTTTAAATCCCAAATAAACAAGTTCAAGTCTTCACACCTAAGTAGCGTGGCAATAGTGCTGCTCGCAGAGTGCGACATTCATTTCTTCAGATAGATCCGGACTTATTTCATGCGACGCTACTCGGGATGACGCATGCGTACAGTTGCCTTTTCAGCTGTTTTCTAATTGTTAAGAAAATTCAACATATATTCGCTTGTGTTGCGGTAGATTATGGCAAAGATGTCTGAAAACTGCTGGAAAGAGAGTTATTTAACAAATAATTTGTACATGCGCAGACTATACGATATGGCAATCGAAATTAGTAGGAAAAAAACCTGGATTAAAATTGCTGAAACTATATCCTCTTTAGGTAAATTACATTATTTTAAATGGGTTTCTCAATTGTTCAAGTGAAAATATATAATGTACGTTAAACTGCCGATCGCATTCGCTACTTCGGTATGAATGCAAAACTGTGAACCATGCTACTCGATGTGCAGCCTGGATCCAAGTAGTGCGATTCGCATGCTATGCTGCTTCGGTGTGAATGCTCACTAAGGTTTCTGCCTGGTCTCATAAACTTAGTTCTAAAGTAATTATTATAGATTTTCCTTTGAATTTTAGGAGCTTTGTTTTCTGGTCAGTATAAGATTGAAGAAACTATTATACGGCACCCGTTTACGAACAATGTAACCTCAAAATTGAGCGCTTTGTTCGAAACGGTGTGGGTGATTAAACATGCAAATGAGTTCGCTGAGACTTGATTGATCGGAAGGTGTTCACAGATTTAATTAAAATTAAAAGCGTATATATATATATATAGACCTAAAGTTATACTTTGCACGTATGTGCACCTGACTTCTTTTCAGGTAGAAAAACAAATATTTATATATAAAGACACGAGACACATATAGTAATGAAGACGATAATGATAAAAGTGATTACAATAAATTAATAATATATTCTTATCAAACCTAGATATGCACGTAAGGTTACTTGGGAGTGCAGGTATTTGGAATTTTAATCAAACATTTAGTGACTGACCGGAGCGAGGTCCAGTTGTTTCTTGTTTAACACGTTTTCAATGCAAGTTTTATTTTTATAGATGCCATTAGAATAACTCATGAGGAATTATTTATTTCATAGTTACAGTTTCCATTTACTTTTTTTGTGTATTAGTATTGGTACAACACAGCTTTTTCACCTTAAGCAGCAGCAAATTGAAAGGAACCATTAAAACTAATTCATGTAATATGAAATTAATATAACGCAAGAAGTGTGAATAACTTGATTTATAACCAAGGCAACATCGAGGCAACCTAACGCAGGAAATGTACATTGATCATTACATTCTCATTTTATTTCTACATAGACGAAATCACAATAAATGAAGTCAATACAAACTTTCGAAAAATATTTTATTGAGAACTCTCAATTTCCAATGGGAAACAAAGAACAAAACAATTGTGTATATTTTTGCTCTTTTGGATGCTGACATACTTCCAACTAAAAGTGATCAGAAAAAGTAATAATGAGTTAACAGGAAAACTATAGGCCTACTATGACTGGCTGATTTAAAAAATAAAAAATCATTTCGCCTGTCTGGGCGAGTGTCTTATGAGGAAACTACAGATTCAGCAAAATTTTAGAAATCTTCAATTCGAATTTTTCACGTAAAGGTTACTATGAACAATGATCAAAAAAGGCTTTCTCGCATATTGGGCCAATCCTTATGGCCAAGGCCCGGAAGTTAAAAAATGCTCTATCAGAAGACGAAATATGCATGCAAATTTGCTCTACAATTTATAAAATATGCTCCGGAACCAAAGAAATATGCTCTATCACTCTTGTATTTTTTATAATTTATGAACTCATTTTTAATGTGATATATTTTAGTCGCTTTGACTCGTGATAGTCTAATCGCGACTGTTACATATACCGGTACATAAAATAATCAGTCATGAATAGAGAAATATTTAAACGAACTCTTGTTGGGTGAATTACATTATAAATTACAGAAAATAGTTAAAATTGTTTAAATTATGATACAAACTTTAAAAAAGGCAATACAGTAAATTGAAAACTAATGAAGAAGAGGCTATGTGCTGACAATTATTGTACGGTCAGATTCAAAACATTCACATACGCTGTAAATGTTCGAATTAACTTAAAAAATAAGTTTCATGCACAATATTTAAAATATGTCAGAAATATTCCGTTAAAAAGTTATATATTAACGCAATTTGCACAAATATTTTTATATCAAGGAAATATGATTAATTTATTGCCAAAACTAACAATATATGCAACAATATGCAAAATGAAATCAATTTTCTGTTGTTTCTTTCATGCTTATAGACTAGCATGTAATAGAGCACATTACTAAGAATATGATTTTTTATAAACTTCCTCGCCCTGCTTCCGCTATAGCTAATTCATGACTATCCAAGTTTGACTTGAAGACATTTCCGTAAATTCATTTCCAGTAAAGTTCACTGAATTTACAGTTTAAAAATTGCCATTGCATCCAGTTTTATAGAAGAGGAAACCGACAAATTTTACTACTCAGCATTTTATGGGCCTCTCTCTTGTCACTTTAGTCTATCTATAAAAGATATAAACTTTTTAAGACTAGATAATGTAATAACACAATCTAGCCATAAAGCGCACGGTACCTCCGAGACTTATTTTTAAGGTTAAAACCACTTATTTTGCTGTGTTTTGCGAAAGTAGGTCACTGATATATTACGTTTGTCACATTACACACTACATCTGTTCCATTTCTCTTGCTCATTTCTTTTATCTCAGACCGTGCATCTAGGGGTCCACTTGGAAGAATAAGTGACGGAGTGGGCGGGATTTAGCTTTTTTTTTTTCATGCACTGTGGTGCATTCTTTCTTTTTAAGAATGCTATGCTGTAAAATGCCCTTCTAACAGTCGCTCTATTTTAAAGGAGAACAGAGGATTTTTACCATTGTTTACGGTCAGTAGTAGCGGTGGAATGGGAGGTGCTGAAGAGACACTTGAAGTAAAGTTTAAAAGGATCTGGGAGTGACGCTTCTTAGAAAACGATTCCGTCTTATATAACATAATGCTGACGAGGCTACAATCAAATTGTCCGCCGCCATTGTGTTAAACGGATGAAGATAAAATCTTAAAGCGGAAGTAAATGAAAGAATAGCTAGCGATAGAGCTACTCTTGCAGTGCTGATTTCTTGTCTTCTTAACATCTCTATAGGTCTTTCGCACATTATGTTACGGTCTTCTCGGCTTAGCTCATGAAAATGATCCGACCAGTCGGATGAAATTTAAGTTGTTTATATGGTTATTTAACGATAAGGGTGGGTGAAACTTAGGCCTGTGACCTTCGCAGGTGTGCCGGAATTTCGTCCCGCAGGAGCTCTTTTTCATGCATCTAAATGTACAGACATGGGCCTGTCACATTTATGCAGCCACACATGCCATCGACCTCGGTCGGGATCGAGCACGCAACCTTGTGCACAGAAATCCAGCGTAATACTTTATACAGTAAAGAGGATAATTCCGGGGTGCGCGGGCCAAGAGAGTTAAGTCCACCATCCTAAAAAATTGAGATATGTCCATAGAGTTATAGATAAAAATGTTCTCGACATTTGTGTTAAGTCCAGTAAGTCATATTCAAAGTTGTAAAGTAGTTATGGATGTGTGCCTCATAGGTTTATCCATCTCTAAAGCTATGTTGGGCTGGTATAGTGTGTTAAGTCACTCTAATTCTCAGTAACAAGAAAGTGGACTTAACTCTCTTTGCCCGCGCACCCCGGATTATTTGTCAATTAGCACGGCAGAGTAGCCCGTTTTAATAGTCTTTTACGGGATAAACAAGGAAGCATGGGTATGACACCTTTTAAAGTATAGAACAAAAGATAATTTTTAAAATTTTTATTCCCCTTCTGTTATCGAGATATTTAGAGGGATGTGGATGATGGGTAAAAAATCGATTTTCTATATTTTGTATTTTAGAGACGTCACTTTTGTTATGTGAAGAAACATAAATTTGGGTTGTGATGGTTACGACTAGGCGTATGGAACCTTAGAATATGAAGAAGAAATTTTGAGATAGGAAGATGCCCATTTTGTCTTTATAGAGAAGACGCAGAATATGTAATTTTAAGTTGTCTTGAAACTCAAACGTTAAGGTATAAATTTTTAATGCATTTTTTTAAAAAAGATAACTACAAAAGTTGTGTTTAAAATGTTCACGACCACAAAATTACAAAATCTTTGAAGGTAACGGAAATCTGTATACAGCCAAAATGAAATGGGGGAAAAATTAAATGGCTTGAGGAATTAGATAAAAAGTCATTAGACGTATACAAACATATATTAGACGTATACAAACATCAAATATCGTGGGCAAAGTAAGTAAAGTATAGCCTAACTAACAAAAACTAAAGTCAACGTCAACTAAGGTCAACATACCAGAAGATACAGTTTACTAGGACATCTCTACCATTTTGAAATCAATTATTCCCAGCCATTGTCCAAATTATTTACTAAATCATGCAGCACCTCTCCTTTTATTTCCTTTATTTCTGGCATGTATTCATCTATTTAATTATTTGTAATAGGATAATTTCTTTGATTATGTATGTGTATTTATAACCCTAACATGCCATTTGGTGCAATAGGCTTCTAATAGTTGTTAAAGGATGTATAATAATATTAATGATAATAATAATAATAATAATAATAATAATAATAATAATAATAATAATAATAATAATAGTAATAATAATAAACACGTATTATTATTGTTCGGAGCTTGAATCTATTAAGTACACCCATGGTTAAAAGCTGTTTGTAACACCAGAGGTGTATAGTTGTATAATTTCAAAATACTAAAATATAATACATTATACGCGTATACTATGTTGAATAATATAATAAACCTGCATAAACCTGTCAGATTTTCATATTTTGTCTTCCAGTTGCCTCTGCCATTGTGTTATTGAAACCTGACTTTTTTTTCTCACAAAATGTAATTTTGAGCTTATATTGACAGACCTCTAATATAATTTTTTGTACCCAATCAATACATCGAACCATATACAAGCTTGCAGAAATCAATGCTTGTTTGATTCTTTCCTCGCATATTAAAAATTTAATATCTGATACATCGCCCTCACTTGTTTCCTTTGTGTTGCGGTGTTGTGTTCGTCACTGGAATTATTAAACGTGCATGCTTTTGTTTACTGTGGCGTTTTGTAAATTTAGCGTAGGTTAAGTTTATCTGAATTTTATTTTCCGAGTGCCTAGAAAATTTTATCGCAGGGAAAAGCGAAAGAACTCTTTTTATTTTAGTTATGTGAGTATAATACGCATGAATTGACAATGAAAAAATCCTTTTTAATTCACTGTCAGGTCTCCTACCACATTTTCAGTTACACAGTAGGGTGGGAGTAGATGTGTAAGGAATTCATATATAAATTTTTTTTTTCATTTCCGTGTTTTGTTCTATTACAATTTACAATTTTCCACGCTATTTTTAAACAAGATGCCACCCGAAAGAAATAATGTGTTTTTTTTAAATCAATAGGCAACAAAGTTTAATTAATCTAGATGAATTCATATTTCCATAGTGTTAGCAAAATGTGGCAACGAAAAATACAGGAATTTTTTATATTATCCTTTAAAAGTTTTTATGCATCTTTTATATCAGTAATAAAATCCAATATGCAAACAATATTCCTAAAGTTTTGTGGTTCAAATACTTGGACTGACTGACTCGTTCCTATAACCCCATGGTGGGGCATAGGGTTTTCAAGTGGAGGTTTCATTACCGATACTAATTTTGTTACGCTTATTTTCCGAGAGGGAGCAGAGGAACAGGTTGTAAGCCCATCGCCTCTCAACCCCCCTCCGGCAGAGCCTTAGAAATTTAAGTAAAAATAAAATGAATTAATATATTTTTTTAATGTGTTCATTGTACTTTAAAAAATTGTATTAAAAAGTGGGAAAATGGTAAAAACAACTATAATAAGACTATTTGAATAGGTTTAAGAAACTAAAACAGGGTTTGTAAAACCTAAAAATCCGGGCCCTACTTATGACTATATATAAATCTCCAAGCCCTTCAATTAATTATTTATACGATGGTAAAGTTTTCGAAATTGTGTTGTAACATCCTGACGCTTAACATTTTAATGACTAATCATCCGTTCGTTTCACATGATAATCACAAAACTACTCAGCAATAAAGTAATTACTTACGGGTCAAAAGAGAAAATGCTTTTCAGTAGATAGATAACTTATTCTCCACATTAGTAAAAAAACATGTAATTTCTGTAATTACGATTTGCTGAAACTAAGTTTCTACTATTAAATTCGTTCATTTTAAGTTAAATACATTTTGTATCTTGGCTTCAAGACTTATGTGATGGTGCATACACCTTTTTTCTCTTTAATAATTGTGGAATGGAAGGATTATAGGATTACCAGAGTGCTATAATTCTGTTACGAGTCAATATGGAGTCAATTAATGTGATTTATATTCCCTTGAGGCAGAAAATAGGACAACTGTTCCGGTTTAAAATCAATGTTACTGGGAAATGAGCACGGTGTGCTGTGAAGTTAGCAACGCGTGGTTTTCAACTTCACAGTAAAATGAATGTTATATACTTCCATATGTGTAAATAGTATAGTTACAGAACATGCATTATAAATTATTGTAATATCCCTGCGTTAGTCCCTATCATACCCGGAAATATGAAAAATCAGCGTAATTTTTTTTAATGTATCTGTATCATACGAGATTAATAAGAAACTAGGGTACTTTAAAGTCCTGAAAATAACTTCAATAATTTACCAAGCATTGTGATAATAAAAGAAACTTTACCGTTGAATTGATATCATGTAATGTCCAACAGAGACAATAATATGTGGTTCATGAAAGTTTATATATCTATATTGAATGTTAACTGTACAATAACAGTGGGAGCCCGGTCACAAAAATCAAAATTAGTGTGCCTCACAGTACTGCATATGACATAACTTGCATGTCTATGAGCTAGACCATTAGGGCAATTAGTCTTAGGAAAGAGGTCGCTGTGAATTGAACTCCGGCTTAGCTCAGTTGGTAGAGCATTGGCGCGAATAGCCAAAGGTCCTGGGTTAAAGTCCCAGTGTGGGAGGAATTTTTCTCCTATAATATCCTCTTAAAAAACCTATTGCGGGAATAAAACGATTTTTATTGTTCTTCCGTCCGTGATTATTTAACTGTAATGTTGTGATTCTTTCGTACGTAAAATATGTGACTGCTATATAACTAACTTTAGTTTATGTGCTTTTTAGGTAGATTTCGAAGAAAAATCTACCTATTGCAATGGATACCATGTCATGATTTTCGAAAAATTCTTTCATATCTTTACGTTTCATGCTCCCCTAAGTACGAAACCACCGCCCGTTCAAAAAAAAAATGTGATATTTATATGTAGCGGCCGTAATTTTGAAGATATTTGAACCAAATTTTCATATGTTATTTCTAGGCCCAATAGTTCGGACAAGTTCGTTAATGAGGAAAATTGGCCCAAGGGGGTGGTCGGGGGAGGGGGTTGAAATTTTAAAACATTTTTATCTCGGCCCCTATGAAGTATAGAGGGAAACTTTGTTAGAATAAATTAGAGTACTCCCTATGGAGTTCACAGTGACACCAACGATTCGGGGGTTTCGGGGGTACGAGAGGGGGTGGGGTGGGGGATGGAAATTCGAAATTTTTGAAACCACGTCTTGTGGGGTATCATTGAAAAGCTCTTGATGAGTACTCTACAAATCAATAACTAGTTTCTCCATAGCTCTCATTTAAGGCGAGATTTGAATGTTTGAAAAAGGGCTCTTTCCTCTTTTTTGCAATTATTATTGCGGGTTTGTCATGCCAAGGCTAAAGAAGAAGAGTGCTACGCAGCGACAGTAAATTAAACCGAAAACACTTTGAAATCTACCTCAGCCTGTAGGCTTGCCTAAAGGGATATTTTTTTCTTATTGTGTTTGTCTTGAAATTTTTGTATTGTAATTGTAGTTTATAAAATCTTGAGGGGAAGAGAAGACCTCATGGTCTTATCTCTACCAGGCTAAATATTGTTTTTCAGTTTTAAGTGTAAGGAAATAAAATACATAAACAAATATAGAATACACAAAATGTTTAACCGTGACATAATGTTTCCATTTTAATTGAACTGGTTTGGTATCCTTCACAAAGTCATAAGCCAAAGCTTATTGCCACAACATAATCCATACAAAACACTGTATAAAATACCCTCGGCCATAAACCTCACCCATGGGTATTACAAGCGGTATAATAATACATTTAATTTTGTTATATTATTTTGAAATGAAAATTCGAGCGGCTGTATGTTAGAGATTCCACACACGGGGCTTAACAGAACCAATGTATTTCGAAGACCATTTATTTATAGAATTAAAACAGTAAAATGCGATTTATGAACGAGAAGTAATTGTGCAACAGCGTTTTAATAAATTTAATGCAAATTGAATACGTGGATTGTTTCAGTAAAATTGCGTTTTAATTTCGCACGTTTCGTAGTGTAACTATTTAATTCAAAATCCAAGGTTTCCATGTAACGTTGGGTTTTGCACTAGCGAGGTGGGATTCAATTGTTTCGTACTGGGGAAAATTGAATATCGTTGTCTCTGAGGCCTATTTCCTAAAAAAATAACTTTACAATTTTATAGGCATTTTTCCCTGCCAACTTGTATAAATCAATGAGAGAGAAAGAGAGGGGGAAGGAGAGTTAGAACGTAAAGTCGGTTGTATCTAGGCCTTATGCAATTTGATAAAGGTACTAAAAATGTTATTAATAGTGTACTTGCATGGCGTGATACGTAAGTTTAATCTGATTTAAACGAGAAGTGTTGTTAGAGTTTGTCGAAGTGTGGCTAATTTATCAAACCCCGCACGCTTGAATCATGTATTTCCCTCCTGTCTAATTCTGCACCATATCAAGTTTATGTTCGTACTTACGACACGTGCGGTTGTGGATTGATTACGTTAATCCCTAAAGATTAATATCTAGGTTACATACAAAAGAAATGATTCCCTCATGTTCTGATGGAATTTATCTCGCTTATAAGTGACTAGCATGTGCCCGCGGCTTCGCCCGCGATAATTATTTCAAAAATTAAAAATTAAGAGCATAATAGTTAAATCATTATATTTATTAACACCTAAATCACGTGGACTACATACCACGATTAGATAACATCACCTGGTAAAAGCGACCTCAGATTCGAGTTTCTTGGCCCAGAAAAGCCCTGTATAGTGAGTTTCGTCCAAATAAAACAATGTTTGACCATATTAGGGCTTACAACATTCAAGCGATCGCGAACGTTTTATTTCAAGGTATGACAAAAATAGACAAAGCCAACTGTAATTGTCAAACTTCCATTTAATTTAATTCCAAACCCATCTGAAACAATATGTTTTAGTGTCAAATGTGATTCGGATTCGATAATTCTGTGTAACAAGGGATTAAGTATTCTCAAAAACATTTGATTTTTGGCATTTAAAATAAGAATATTTCAAAATCCTTTCTTAGTGAGCACCTACATTATGAAACGAAGGTACTGTCAAAATTCCAAGTCTCTACCTGTTATAGTTTAGGCTCTACGTTGATTCCTGTCAGTCAGTCAGTCAGGACAAAGCCTTTTATATAATTATATAGAGGTAGTGTCGGCTGCGGTGGTCTAGACTCTAGAGGTAGCGTGCCCGCCTCCAGATCCGAAGGTTGCGGGATCAAACCCGTTGGGTTTTTCAGGACATAAAAATCCTGGACACGGAGTCCTCCGGGAGGGATTTTAAGCTGGGGGGCCCGTGTCGTAGATTTACGGGACGTAAAAGAACTCCAAGCCTAAATTAGAGCCTCTGGGCAAAATTTCTCAGCCCTCTCACGTCCAAGTATTACCTTATTTTCCGGAGGGGGGTTAAGGGGCGATGGGCGATGCCTTCTCTAGGAAAATAAGCGTAACAAAATTTTACGTCGGTAAACAGAAACCTCCCCTTCGCCCCAACATGGGAGTATAGGATGAGAGAGAGAGAGAGAGAGAGAGAGAGAGAGAGAGAGAGAGAGAGAGAGAGAGAGAGAGAGAGAGAGAGAGAGATAAGTGATAGTGTTTCTGAAAATCCTTAGGCTATATTTAGGTAGAAAAGTAGGCCTATCTCGTTAGGATAGTCTAGGCTAGGTATAAGTCGGAGAGCCTCAATTTCCTGTAACCCTGGGCCTCTGAGGCCTTTTTAAGAAACCTTTTTGTTTATTTATTACACCATAATAAATTACAATAATACGTCTCGTTACCTATGTTAATATTATGTCAGCAAAGTTTAGTGAACAATTTTCAGATAATCAGGAACCAGGAATCTTTTATTTAGACTATTTTGCTTTTTAATACACAATAACATTGGTACAAAATTCATTTAATCATAAACACAAAACCACCCTCACAATATGCCTATTAACAAATTAATTATCTTTGAAGATATATTTTATTACAATTATGAACGATAACTCCAGCTATTACGAACATGTAAAACAGCAAATCGCCAATAAATTAGGTTGTATCACGCTGTGTGTGCTTTGCGAAATTTTTAAATTTTTAAAGTACCGTTAGTAGTGTTAGTTTATATCAGGTGAGATATCTTCTTTCAGCTATCGTCGTCTAAAGGAATGCAATTCACAAAAGTATATTATGAGCCCGAAAAAGTATTAATTTTTACATATTCTTTCCCGAGATCAAACATTGACACCAGTGTAAAATGCTCGTGCCGAAATTTGTGCTTACACAATTCCTATCTGGCCATGACGAATTTAAATCATATTTCGAGCGATTTAACATCAATGTCCAAGATGATTACTCATTCTTCTGAGGATCCTCTCAAACAGTGCAGCACTTGCTTTTTATCTATCGTGATTTTGGAAGATCAAGATATACCCTAGAATATCACCTGCATTTTTGTGACAGTGAACTGGCAAAACCTATGTTTCACATATTTAAAAAAACAATGTTTTTATTCTCATTTTCTAACATTCATCCACCACATCTTTAATAAGCTTTCATCAAAATGTTCAATCTGTCGTAAATTGAATGTAATTGTTAAACTATAACCCCAATATGCTAATGCACAATAGGGTTCTTTTTATTTTCTGGAAATTTAATAATAATATGTTCATACTAAATTTTGAGTATCAATTGCACGATACATGATACTATCTAGGTGAAAATTACTGGAATTATCTTTTACTGAGGTAAGGTAGCTTGGATTAAGTCTCTAAACCCTAATCGGATACTTGCGAGATTTATTAACGTTGAATATCAAATAATAACGTTAACTACTGCCGGTTCTCCTCATAGACGATAGATATAACGGTGACCCAGATTTACAGCTGATTTTAATCCATTCTACGTTACGCGTTTGCTTCAAAGCGAGTCTGCTGTTACGTGAAAGGTAATAAACCTAACTACCTCAGCTATAACTATGTTAAAATAAGCACATCATCCTTGTAAGCAGTACCATACTAGAGCTGTGGCGTAAAACACAACTGTAATACTCATGTCCTTGTTTTGCCTAAATTTTAATAAAAAATTTTACGAGGGAGAGTCCGAAAATAAGTTTCCCCAGGCGACTGTGTACAGAGGTGTGGATGAAAGACAAAAAATTTAATGAGACATTAAAGATAAGCCGTACCTTTATTTTTCCACATAATTACCACGTACATTGAGACATTTCTCACACCACTTTAGATGCTTCAAAAAGTCCTCCAGGAAAAAATCAGGACTCCGCAAGAAGCGTCGAACGGCTTGTGTTACGTCAACAATGCTCCCAAAGCGCCTTCAGACGAGAGTCTTATTCAAATCCGGAAGCAGATGGAAGTCACTGGGTGCGAGGTCAGGACTGTATGGTGGATAGGCTACGCGCTCCCAACCAAGGGTTGCAATATGGATTTGCGTTGACGTCGCCGAGTGTGGTCTCGCATTGTCATTCAAAAACAGAATTCCAGACTGGAGAAGGCCAGGCCGCGTTTTCCGAATCGCCTCCATCGATTTCGACGCTTCTTCCGTATGCAGAGCCCTGATTTTTACCTGGAGGGCTTTTTGAAGCTCCTAAAGTGTTATGACAAACGTCTCAATGTATGTGGTAATTATGTGGAAAAATAAAGGTAGGTCTTATCTTTAATGTCTCATTATATTATTTGTCTGTCATCCACACCTCTGTACACAGTCGCCAGGAGAAACTTATTTTCGGACTCCCCCCCCCCGTAGTATATTATTGATATATTATTATTTATTAGCAAATAAAATTAAACGGCAACGGTAAATTCGACCTCTCTACCATTTTATAGATTTTAAAAAATTAAATTGGTTCAGTTTATCAGTGTTCAATTTAGATATCGTTCACAATCCATATAACACTCAGCTAACATCGTCGCTTACTGCCAGAAGGTCGTATGCAGAGTTTCCAATGAAAATGAGTTTATGTGCTCATTCACTTCAAACATATGCGAAATTATTGTATGTTGAAAACCACTCTCCCTTAATGTATATGTGTATAATACATAGTTGTATGTAACTTTTTCCAATACTTCCAGAATCAAAAGGTCATATTTTGTGTATTCCACTTTCTGGCAGAAATGCACATACGACTTTATGGCAGTAAAGCGACATCACATCATTCTTTTTATCGACCATTTCCGGTTAACTTAGCATACTAACCAATTTCCAACTCATAACCTTGATCCCTTGAACCAGGTTTGCCCACAAAATGAATTGAACATTAAGAATAATATTTCAGTATAACAAAAAGTTCTTTGTTCAATAAACTTCTTTACATCTAACATAGTAACTTGGCAATAACTAAAGTAAGTAACTAGATGGAATGACCCTGTAACATTTGGAATATCACTTTGAAACCTCATAGCTGGCCAATCTGAGTGAGGTATTCGGGGTTTACCCGGTTACACAGACGAGTGCCATATTTTTATTTACTTCCCTTTGACGTTTAAAGAGATTAAAAATAATGTTACTTTAAATGCAAGCAGATTCGAATTGACTAATGTTGTCAAAAAGCCTCTGAATGGCAACGAAATAATTATAAAATTGTAAGAATGTAAGATATAATTATTATGTGGATGTGAATGTTTTATACGTAGTTAGGAATCAAAATTAAACTTAAACTAAAAACAACAAAAAACACGACAAAAACACGACATAAGAATGGGTAGTAACAATACTATGAATAATGTTATTATTAAAATCAATTTATGGTGATGGAAATGATGATGATAATAATAATTATAATAATAATACTAATAATAATAATAAACCTGTTTTCGTATTTTATTCTTGTGATTCATTACTTTCGTTAAAAGAAAACAAGAAAATATAACATATTAGAAATTATAGCAACAAACACTACTTAGGGAGACCAAACTTTTGCACTTAGTATATCTCTGTCTGTTACAGAAGACACCTTGCCAATAAAAAATAATTTTACCGCTAAATGTATGAAGTTTTAAGTTATACCTGAAGATAAAGTTTAGCAGTTCTTTCTTGTAACAAAATAACAGCATGAGTAGACACTTTTCTTTTAAATCTTCGTAATATGAAATGCGTCTTTTGAACTTAGATACGACTTTGGAAGTTGGTGTGGCTAAGAAATATTTTACTCCAAATAGACCGTTTGGCACATGTTTTTCTCAATCCTTCAAGATGTTTTCATGTAAAAAGGAAAAATAAATGTGCTTGGTGTGGGTTACATTTTTATGAATCCAAAACAGTTTCCCACGAAACCTTAGCAAGGATCATTAATAGAGAAGAATTTAGGACGGAGTAGCTATAAATATGGTAAACTCAGAACTACTGAGCTACTAAAAAATATTTTTCTGTATAGCAGTTCTGTAATTATTACTCTGATATTTCTCTCTATCTTTCTTTGTCTCCTATATATTTTTTTTTATTTTCGCCCTCTCCCGCTAAAACTTTTCCCATTCATCCAAGGAAAAATATCGTAGCATTAAGCCACCCTCCAACCCCTCAAATGTCTAGAAAACCCCTAACCCATTTTATTTTTTAAGTTTCTCTTATGTGGATGCCATTTTCGTTTCTTTTCATTTTACTTTAAACTCGTCGAGAATTGTGTGGGGGCGGTTTGAGAGAAAAAGGACAGAGAGAAGGTTTTTGAGGTGGGTTGGAAGGGGTAGTAAACTGTCCTATCTTTTCGTCCCTTTCCTCTTGTCTCTTGGCATTGTATTAAGGCCCTCCATCTGAATGCTTGAAAAAGGATGAAGTAAGGAATGATGGGAAAGCTGACTCTATCCACGGCGCGAGTAGAGAAGTTAAAGTTTTCCTCAAGATTCCACCATGACTGACTCTTGAAATGATTATAAAACATCAACTGAAAACTCGGTTGGCTTGGTTGTTTCACTTCCTCACCAAAACTGTGAGTCTGACTGAACGAAAACCAGGTCCTGCAGTCGCCGTAGGATATTTTTGTTCGTCCATAATATGGTTCTTACTGCACCTTAATGAAATGCCTTAAAGTATTTACGTTCATTAACCATTGTTGATTAAAAATATCGATTAATATCGTACGCGGAACAATCTTCAAGCTTAAAAAAATTCAAGCAACGCAATCAACAACCTTTATTTAAATTAAAATAATTTCATTTCATACTAATTTTAATATAACCTGAGTTCATTTCGTGTGTTTTAATACTCTGAAGTTAAAATATCCAATCTAAGCATGCCTTTGTCGCTAGCCATCTATCGCAAAAGGCGAGAACAACTGCAGCTGAATGTTCACCGACTTCCACGGACCAACGTCGTACTGCTAGTAAGATAAAGTGTGATAAGAACCTGTATTTAATTCAAATACCTAATTATACAGTCAAAGAAATTTAATATTCTTTTCTGTTTCTGGATGTACGAATGGTTTTCTTCGCCATCACTATCACTTCGTCCTTCTCACCGGTATAGAGAAAGTCATTTGTTTTATCAGTTGTATCAATTACAAGATATTCATAAAAACATTTAATTATGGTCGAATAAAAACAGTCATAATCATCTTGAAAAGTAATTAATGGTAGATTTGTTTTATTTTCCTCTAACATTCAAAGCAAATCGAAACAAATGATTTGCTAAGAGAGAGCTGGTTTTCTGTAGAAGTTCTTGGTAACTCTTGACAATCTTCTGAGGTTTGCTTAGAAATCTATAAAAATCTGAACAAGATACTTCCAATCATTTAAGTTTTTGTTAAGGTAATATATTATATAAGCTGTTCGTATAATCTGTATATTTCTTTGGCTTTAGTAATTTGCATTTTATTCGTGAAATAACCTTACCAAATATCACTCAAACTTTCAGCCTTTTCAGAAAATCTTTTGTGTTACTACATGCATTTTATCCTCACCTATTTAAAAAGGTACCCAATGCTATTGATTGCGAGTACATTACTACGATATTGGTATTTTTACATTCGTTCTCCTCACTGAACGTTGTGGGTTTACTAAGTTTTATTTAAAATGAATAATGTTATTGCAACTGAACAATAATTAATATGCCCAAGCAATGGTAGGATGTAACCTAGAAGCCTTCTGTTTCTATATTTTGTAACTGATATCTGGAAAGAGACTCGACATAGAAACATTGTGCAATTTGTTAGATTCTGATAGCAGTGATGTCTGCCAATAGGGTGTCCTTTCTGCAGTGAAATATACCCCAGGGAGAGAAGAACTGGCATTTAGTTGCTACGGATATCTTCTGTCTCTTTTAGAATTGACCTAGAACAAAAAAGAAACTGATATATTGAATCCAGCTGCTTTTTTCTGCTACTTCAATCGACCCAAAAGTTTAGTAGAATAGAATACATGTCAAGATAATTTTAGAAGTGCTAAAGAATCAATTCTGCTGCTTCAAATTGTAAATTCAGTAGAAGCACAAGTATTCGTTTTGATGAGTTTTGATAACATTTTCAGAAGCTTAACACAGATTGGTTATTAATTTAGGTGTGATAACACAAGAATTTAATTGATTCCTATTGTTAGCTATATTAATACCGGCACGAGATGCCTGCCAACTCACTTGAAAAAGCCAACAAAATGCATTCGTGATAATTAACGTCGCACTGTGATATAAAAATACTTGTAATTATATATTTTTTAAGGAGACGTGTCATGTTATTTGTAATAGAAAATCTGACATCATGTTAGTAAAATACATTTGGCTATCGCAAAAAATTCATTTAATGTTTAACACTATTGTTATGCTAGCTAGAGCACAATCACTATATTACGAACTCTTTACATGTACACAGTGTATACCACATTATTTGTATGATATGAGCAAAGTTGTAACATACTACATCTATAACATCATTTTCTTATATTAGGGAAAATATTTTACTCTAGAATTTACAAGTAACTGCTATCCTTCTGCTTATTCTGTATAACGCATTTATTTTAGGCCATTTTATGTAATTTTAGCGCTCTTTCGAAGAATTTTAATTCATAAATGCCTTAAATATAGGAAACGTTTTGGTACCGGTTCATCAGCTCTGGTCCTGGTTATCACTAATCCACAGGTGGCTTCCTTCCCGTACATATTGAACTTATTTCAAGTGCTATGTAGACCGTAACGTTTGATTTTTATTTTTGAACCAAAGTCTAGAAGCTCAACTTTGTGTGGTCGGAGCAGCAGATAGTAACTAATCTTGATGTTATGGTCCTCCCGTTGAATGAATATAACTTTTCTGTCCATTAAGTTTCAGGCGTTGTCACACAGAGCCTCAGTACGTAGCATGGCGTTTAGGGCCGTTTGGCAGTCCGCTCAGGTTTGACTAATACTGATTTAAAAATTGAGTGTGACATAGCTTTTAAAAATTGAGTGGGTAATTAGATGGAGGTAGGGGTTGTGAGGGAATTAGTGAAAGTGAAGGGAACCACAAGAGGAGCCGTGATTGTTGTTCTGTGAGAGAACTGAAACCACCGCTGTAGTGTTACCGCCACACAGTTTGCATTCCAATTTCCGGTTTTTGCCTCTTTGTCCTGTTAACTGTAACACGCGAACCTCTCTAGTAAATCGTCATCAGCACGGGCTATGTAAGCACTGCTAAGACAAAGCCCTAGTCGAGTTCCAAATTAATATAAGCATACCGCATACCAAATTGGGTAGAAAAATAACATTAGTACATTACGGAACGAGCCTATAATATCATTTATTAAGATACAAGTGTGTTTAACACTATTGCCTAAATTTGTTAAATATTACCTAAATTTGTTAATTTCTTAGTTACAGGTTTCAGTTTTAGTGTATATTGTAGTATAATATTATAATTATTCACACACCCATTTATATGTAATTTTTAATTCACTTTGTTTTCTCTGCATATTATTGGACGCATTTTTGTTTTATGTTTTAGTATAGGCAGAAGCAGATCAATTGCATTGTTATTCTATTCTTAGAATTTTGTATTATTATGTATGGTATCTATTGCATTTGTTTTTTGTAGATATTCTTTCAATGTATTTTGTATTTATCCTGGTTGAGTGGAAGATAAGGCCATATGGCCTTAACTCTGCTAGGCAAAATAAAACATTATTATTATTATTATTATTTATAATACGTGCAAAGAGAGTTCCTTATTTTCGTACCTGTATGAGGCTAGCATATGACTCAGTGGGTTCAATAACTAATATTTTGGGTAATTATGATTTCTGTTGCTCACTCCTCTGGAAAGAACGATCATAATATGTACGGAAACATTAGTTGCGTCTGTGGAAAAGAACATCTTACCCGGTCTAACAGTTCACACAAAATGTAGCATGCTGTGTTACTATATTATCCATAAAAAATTAATCTATAATTATACGTCAATACTTGCCTACCTCTGTTTTGAGGCAGGTATATCTAGCTATAGTTGAATCGGTAATCCAATATGGCATATGTGGGTGGGGAGGTACTGCAAAAACTACTATTGAGCCACTGATCATATTACAAAAACGTATATTTAAAATATGCCTGAATAAACGAATTGATTATCCCACTAACCGGATATATAACGAATTTAAAGTATTAAATATTGAGCAAATTTATAATCACACTATATTGAATTTCTACCATAAAAATCGAAAAAATATCAAAAGTATCCTCATGATTACACTACAAGACGCAATCAAATACCTACTCTAATTGAACCTAAATGTTTCACATCGGCAGGGCTATTACACAGCTCGAACTCTGGTCCACGGCTATACAACTCGATAATGAAACTTCACCCTGAATTAGCCATGTACAAGGATTTCATTTTCAAATCCAGAATTATAAAATTAATATAAGACACATTAATATTAACCACATTTCACACTTTCCCTTTTGTAATGATTTATATGCTCTTCTTTCCTTTTTCTGAATGGTACTAGTATCACTATATTTTATTGTATTTTTAGTTTAAATTGATTGTATTGTACCTGTATTCATTACATGTTATTTGTATTTTGTATTTTTATTTTTATTTTTAACTGATGTAATTTAAAAGGAACTAACCCCAAACACGAGCTTTGCTCCTTTGGGGTAACTTATGTAACTCTTTCTGTATTAATTTAAAAGAGTAAATAAATATATATAAAAAAAAAAAATATTAGCAACATTTAGCTCTATAACAACCTGAGCTGTCTTTGCTTAAAAAGTCTTCAGTCAAAATCTAAGATAAAATACCTTTCTTTTGCTATACTACTGTAGGCTAATCGAGAATTTCCTTCCATATATTTTCAACAGAAAAGTGAACGAAATTGTGCAATATGTAGATTGTGAGAGCATGTAAGAGGTTAGCCTATTGCTACCAGGCTAATCTTCATATATTTAGATAGGTAATGAATCTTTATGAAAAATGAGATCCCCGTATTAGAGCTGGTCATAAACTCTACGCAAGGACTCATAAAATAGCGAGAGAGAGAGAGAGAGAGAGAGAGAGAGAGAGAGAGAGAGAGAGAGAGAGAGAGAGAGAGAGACAGGAATAACTGGTCTGTGTGGCAATTTCTTGAAGAGGATTCCACTACGAAAAAAGAGACAAGACATTTGAAATGAAAATACCTTCTCGTTATCTCCAGTTTATTCTCGGTGTGTGGATATAATGAACGGCAGAATTGCTCCCTGTGTTATTTTTCTTTCTTTCTTCGTGTTCTTTTCATCTTCTACGTTTTTCCAACCTGCTATCTGCCATTCTCTCTTTCCCACACTACTATCTTCATTCTTTTGTCCGACTCTTGGAGTAAGAGGATTTTAGAGCTACGAGAAGAGGTGTTAAATAAGGGTCTTTCTCCTTAAGGGGTATAAGAGAGACAGAAAATAAGAGTTGATAAGTTTTGATAAAAATTTTCTCAAGTAGAACTTTGATAACGAGTTAACTGGGAGAGAAAATTGAAATCTCATCTTGAATTCATATAACGGTACATAAAAGAAGAACGGATTTAAAAGTATAGAGAAAAGAAAGAAAGTTTATTCCTATTAGAATTTATTGTGAAATTTGCCCAACTCAAGCCAGTTTCTTGAGCTTCTTTTACATCAAACTGGAGTCATGATGTGACGTCTGGGGAAGACTATGAAAGTCATATCCTGTGGGAATATAAACACATGGTTTTTCAGGTTCATTCATGCCAATGTTCCTACTTCCATTTTACTTTTTTCCATAAATTATTATATTGTAACTTTATTCCTTCCGAAAATGCATGCCTCGCTCCTTCATACGCGTAGACACTTCATTTCTGCGAGTTGGCTTTCTGAAGTGATGATATAAGAATTATCGTGCATAAATATTAGGCAGTTTTGTATACCAGAAGATAAGTAGGTTTCATTGAGCAAGTATTTTAATATACTCACATTCGGGATATCGCGGATGAAATGCCATGGCCGCCAATCGAGTATACCCTTAGCAAATAGGGATGGCGCGTGGGTCCAGGTAGGTTCCTTCACCAGCAAGCACCCTCACATTTACAAGCTTAGGGGATTAGTACCGACCGTAATTTCCGCCCCATGAGTCACCTAGTCTACTTCAATCAATCAATCTTAGATTTTTTAATATGTCATTTTATCTTAAAATTTTTGTTATATATCCATTCTACACATAATTACAAGAAAAATGACACCAAACAATGTATAATTTACTTTCATAGGAACATAGGACTTGAAAGCAGTTTTCTCGTAACTTTTATCTATGTTTATTTATGTTAGAAATGCTCCAAAACTAAGTAAATGTTTGGGTGGAATAGAGTTCCCAACCGAAGAAGACCTCAAAGCAGCAGTGACATCGTGGCCAAGCCTTTGGCGGCAGAACAATATAACGTTGGCATTGAAAAACTGTTACCACGTTATAATAAATTTGATTGACAGCCATGGCGATTGCGTTGAGAAATAGAGTAAGATACTGTATTTTTGTAAATAACGTTTTGTGTTGATATCTTTCGTTATTTCGTTATTTCGTTGATATTCCTGCCAATTTTTTATTTTTTTTTTTTTTACTTTCTGAACGACCCTCATATTTACCAAATAATGATGGTTAATTCTATGCGTACTAGATTCACATTATAAAATTATATGGCATATATTGAGGTAAAATTGACTTTGTGTAAAGAGTGGTAGAAATTATTACCATATGCCTATAAATAGTGAGTACATATATTTTGCTTGGATTTAATGCGTAAAAGAATACACGTTAAAATTTAAAAACAAAGTTTAGCATGAATAGCATAAAAATTAGATGTACAGAATTTTGAAATTCCTTTTAGCTTTCTGTCTAAACGTCCTTCAAAATTACCTGACCTAAGTATATTTTTTTTTTACTGTTAGTACTACTAGAAGGCCAAAGTTAAGCGTATCTAGTTCACTACTCATTATTCGTCTCTATTGAGCTAACCTCCACGTGCGGAATGATAACGCCAGAATTGACAAACTTCGATATCGAAACTCCTCCTCCACTACTGATCGAACATAATCGATGCTGCGGCCAAGATAGTGTTTGGCTTTGTATGTAAGCATTTTCCCCATGGGCGGCAGATGATCAAGCGCTAATGTGCAACAGCACACTTTAAAAATTCCACTAAAATTACGCATATTCTCATTAAGCAAACAATACGGACGAAAATATAAATGTTGTAGCGCTCTCTCCAGAAAAACTAGAAACTAGCCTACAGCATCGAGTGCTGAATTTTATTCAGCCACTACGAGAAGGCACGTTACTGTGGAACTTCACTGCGCATGCTCTGTTGGGCTTTGCTCCTTGCCAGAAAAATTATTTTGCAAATAATTCACTTCAAATAACGTTTGTAAAATATGTAATAATACAAGCCTTATAATGAAGCACAATAACACAATGTTATTTAGGTTTTAGAAACAATAACACAATGTAGAAACTTAACATTTGACTCCCGTCTCAGTAGAAACATAAGTGCTTGTGTACAAACTTACGGAAATAGATTTCTTTGAGACCAAATGTCTGAAAACCAGTTTCTATGGACTTACGCCACTTGTATTCTGAGTACCTCATATAATGCTTATGTACACTTCACCATTTTCCTCATTTGTCTTTAGTGCTGCTAAAATGAAGATTACTTTTCACAGAGTGGTAATGTGATGCATCACATTTGTTTCAGATAGAGGGCGAACTCAGGCTGGAAGGAGTCAAAGACAGTCACCATCTCAAGGTAAGACCAGAACATCTTGTGGTTTTTCATTGTCGACTCAGTTGCTTCTTCTTGAAAGCAACACAAGGATACCCCTTAATCTCAACCCTTGCATTATTCATGTAATCTCTCTCATGATCTACCAACAGCCTCAATTAGATCTCTTCTTGTGCCACGTTTCGTTAAATAAGACTTGTGTTCACACTGTTTACTTCGGGAAGGGTTTAAGATTTTAGAACGAACACCTTTTCCGAACACTTTCATTTCGTCATCTAGCATATTTAAAATACAGGATTAGGGTTAAACTTACTTTTAAAGGCATGGCATGGCTTTTTACGGTTAGGATTTTTAGGTGGGCAGTTTTTTCATAGAGCAAATGGGAGTTCCTCTGAAAGAAACCACAGAGTGAAACGTTATCTCCAGTTGAGAATGGAGGAAATTTTCTAGCATATTTTCCCCATTTTTAGGGCCTTTATCCATTTTTTCTCCAATGTGCCCATAATCCCCCTCTTTACCCCTTACTTGTATTTTACTGTAGCTTTATAATATCCTTCTGAACACCATTCCCTCATTTATAGCCTATGACTTCCGAGATTCATTGCTATTTAATTACAATTAAGCATATTTTGGTTTTGTTCCAATATCCAAGATCTTAAGTAACTTTCAATTAATTTTTCTTTAGCTTCCTTTGAACATGTTGATAGTTAACCTGTCTGCTTTTAGCAAACGCGGGACTGAAGGCATACCTGGAACAACAAGAAATAAAATAATAGAATATTCCAATTCTCTTTTCAATTTCACTGGAATTATTCAGTAGCCTGCTGTTCGCGAGTGTTTTTTACATAACGAGTTTAGTAGCACCAATTTGTCCCCTTTGCGTTATTTTTAGCACCTTTTCCTTTTTCCATGCGGAAATTACACCTAAAAATCGTTGTAAGTTATTATCCATAAAACTTGTATGTTTTCATCGTACAGCTATAGGGAGCTCGTTAACATGAGAGTTGTAACTTCATATATTATTTCCGTAAAATTATGTAGCCCTTTAGATAACAGATAAGGGATAATAATGAAAACATTAAAGTAACAGTATTCTGGAATAAGTTATGAATGAACTATAAGGATAGGAATTAATTTATATCTGATAGGAAAAGTGGTTTAGAACTAATCAGGGTTTCTATATAATGAGTTAACGTGGGTTTACAAGAATACCCAGTAAACTTAACATGTAAGCATATTCGTTTTATGTGCCAGTTACGGTAGGCCTATTCAATTTTTATTAAACCTGGAACAGGTAAAAGATTCTGGTCTGCCCTAATGTTCTATAATACTGTAATTAATTACTGGTACTTCATTTGTTATGAATTTTCTTTATTGTTAGATAGGCCTATCGAAAATTAATCGTTATATCCACTCATTATGATCATATTGATTTTCAATAGCGTAATGACTGACTGCTTTTCTGCATTACTTACTGTTAATATCATATCACTGAATAATTTTTATGGTATTGAACACTTACAAATTAGTTCATCATTATTATTACTCACTTGACAATATTACTTCTATTAAAGCTCTTGATTATGCTGTTCATTTATTCTGGTATTTACATAGCGGTTGTTCTATTTGCTTCACTATTATTTGACTTCACTCTGTACACTCGGTGGAATTCACATACCAATTCCCTAGATATTCGCAATGACTGCCTTGGCTTATTAGCGACATGCCATTATAATATACTCTCTCCACCTAATCGCGTCTTATTAAATGCCATTATAGGCTTGTTTCATAATATAATAAAAATCTGGGAGCCTCAACCTCCTGGAACCCACTGGGTCTCCATGGCCTGTATAGGGAACAATTTACTTTACTTCATAATATAGTCTAATATTAAGCCTTCTCCAATTTCTGTTTATTATTTTATAAGCTCAGTCTAATGACTGATTTCACCTTGATGATTTTGATACGTACTTTATCATTATCAGGATTTTGATTACCTAAAATACTTAAAAAATGAGCTCTAAAAAACTGCAAAAATAAAAAAAAACAGCCAAAAACTAAAAAAGACATAAAAAAATTCTATGCATGCTAGTTCATTCATCAGAATTGTTTCTATTCTAAATTTATGTTGTTGACCAAATTATAGGCTTTAGTTAGTTAATTGGTACGTTACGATTAAATGCATAAAGCAAAAACCGTCTTTCTGTATCCAAATTAACATTTAACAAGGTTATTTAGAGTTCGTATAGTACTCAATATAGGTAAATGCTCGAAGACTCTGTATAATGCGAGAAACAACACGATTTAATGAGTTTCTATTTTAAAAATAACCTAGAAATATAAAATGTGGAAAAAATTACTGTAAATGAACAAATAATTACATTAGATTCTAAAAGTTACCTAAAATAAAAATGGGGAAAATGACCAAAAAAGACCCTGAAAATTACCATTTTTACGGTATAATCCGGGAGTCATGATCAGAATATCTGCACTAGTGAGCAATGTCCATGATGTTCCAGTTAAAAGGTGACACGTCATCAAAATCCGTGCTCTGATCATTATTAAATTACCAAACAAGTTCGTTAAAATATATTATACTTTTCAGAAATAGAAATATACTGAACTGTACGTTAATGAATATTTGCGCAGTTATTGCATTCGCTTCCACATAAGAGATGGGTGTATTATGTTTTCCTGGAAGCGCTTTTTCAATATTCGTATATAGTGTATGTCACTCTCAGCCCTGTCAGCTCCTAGTGACGGGGAATAATCAATTCGAGAGCGTATTGTAGGGATATAATAATGGAACAATCCTTTGTTTTCACACCCATCCCCATTACTTATTGCATCTCTCTTTTTCCTTTTCCTCCCTAATTCTACCTCCCCCTGTCTCTTTCCCTATCTCTCCTGCTCACTCTCTCCCTTTCTAGATACATCCAGATTTTAAAGGGAGTCGTATTGTTTGGTTGGACTACCTTCTAATTGAGGGATCTATTAGCAAACCCGGCAATGTCCATTCTGAAAAATGATAGAGATTCTAACTTCTAACAAAAGTTTAATGTATTTCCTGCTATATATTTAGTGTTTGTGTTACAAATCCGAATTCCCACCTAATGGAGGAACTCAGATTTACAACACATACACTAAATATGTAACAGGAAATGCATTAAACCTTCATTAGAAGTTAGCATATCTATCTTCTATCAAAATGGAGATTGCCGGATTTGCCAATAGACCGCTCAGTTGAACATGGCGTTTGGTATCACTATACTACAGAACCACATGAATATCCCACTAACATAATAGGAGCCATAAACTTGAAATTTAACCCATTTATAGTTTTTAGGCTGTAACCAAATTTAATAAAGTTCGAATTCTTAATTTTTTTACCTACAGAAAAAACTTTGAAAGGTTTTCTATGACTCACATTACCGTCTGCCTAGTTCCAGATGAGCTAGAAGTATTAAATGTGGAAAACCATTAGCTTCTAGCCTGTCACCGCTGAAGTTCTATTTTTTTATTTTTTTACTTCCGTAAAATACTTAAGAGTTTTCAATCATTCACTGATACTAACGTTTCTTTACTTCCAGGTGGGCTAGAAATTTTAAATTTGGCAGATTCATAGTTTTTAGCGTTTATCCGATGTGAACGTTCAAAAAAATTCTTACTTTAAATTTTTACCCCCCCCCCCAAAAAGTATTACAATCGTTCCACAAGTTTTCGGAGGTTTGTTATGGTAGAAGGGTAGAGTAAGATTACTCCCACAACGTCTCTGGCCTTGAAGACTAACCCAGCCAGCGAGCTTCTCGTTACGTCTTGTTACCAAGATGCGCGGATTCGTTGCGCGTAAGATCAGTGACCTACTGCTAGGCAGAGAGTAAAGATCATGCTCCACGTTTCCAGTGGTAGAAAATACTGTAATAGTTGAGTGGAGGGATAATGCCGCATAGACAGAGACAGACAACACGTGGAGTGGGAAAGCCAATCAGGGTGCAGCTACCTCCCCTAGCCAGGAACTCTACGAGCGGTGAGACTCGCTCCTAAGGTATATACGTAAAAACCCAGAGACTTTGTGGAGGTAATCTTACTCTAATGTACGGCAATCTGAATGCACAGTCTGATACACTGTCAATTTTTAAGAAAATCATGTCTCGAGAACCTTACTGGAAGTCCAAAGGCAAAGCCCTAACGAGCGAAGCCTGTATTAATATAAACCAGAATTCTTTAATAGGCCTATAAGTATAAAGGCTTCGAAATATTTGTGACAGAAACATGATGCGGATCAAGAGTATTGTGTTCTACATTAAGGAAGGGCAATGTTAAGATATTCTGTGGGAGGTACAGGGTACAGGTAAAATATGTCAATAATATTGGCACATCTAACTGCCAATATTGTGCAAAATTTGGTGTTTCAAGCTGCTTTATAAGTATAAAAAAGATTGGATGTCATTCACATCTAAGACAGTCTAGAACAACCACTCATTAACATTGATTTTGACCCACTTCCACAGGAGATATAAATTTTAAATTTTGCTTTTAACCTATAACCGATGGAAAAGTTCCAAAAAGTTAAAAATCATAATTCTTTACTCTTAGAAAATTTTGAAACTTTTGACTGCGTATCTGTACGCCTTCGGATGTTTTTTTTTTTTTTTTAATACAGGAATATTGTCGACGTGAGGAATTAGTTTTGTTAGTATTCTAGTCATCCCAATTTTCCTTTACATGTTCTGATTTAACTTTCTCAAGGAACCGTGGTCTAAAACTCATACGTTTATGAAACATAGCCTATTAACTCCATGTGGCACTTTGTTTTATCAATTTACCTGATATTATTATTTATAGAAGCCTGCTATTCCACTGATATTTTGCCTAATGGTTTCGTTTGACGACTGCTCATATAGCCTAATCTTATAAATACAGCTCTGAAAGGATAAGAAATTAATGAAATAAAACAAACACAAGCTGATGATTTTCAGTACTTCATGGTAAAATATATTTAAAGCAGAAAAATACATAATCACTATTGATTAAGGCAGTCCTAGGCTATAATGAGTTGACTTTGTAATTGTCATATAATGAACAGTTATTATCTTTCCCTCTAACTTAAAGGACACCAGGACATATTATTACACTCCAATATTTATATCCCATTATGTGAGAATTGTGACATTTTATTAAATGTGCTTTTCGGATTTTATTTGGCGGCTAACTAGCACTACCATGCCATTCAAAGCTGACAACACATTTATATGAATAATTTTAGCAGAAAAACGGCCCTTTAGTCTCTATTAATTTTCACTGATTGCTAATTAAAGTGAACAGTTATTGAAAGTAGTATTGAACTCTGTCCCATCATGCATGAAAACGTAAGAGTACTGATGTATTAAATTATTACATTTATATAATCCAACACTTTATGAAACGCTTCAATTATCAGCTTTTTGTAAATCGTAGTTTATTGCAATTAGAGTATCACATCAAGTAGAGTATGCGTAGCGGAATTATTGGTGATGTGTAACCTACAGGGTGTTAGTAAATGAGTTTTGAATCTATTTTCTTAATTTTATAAACACTCATTTACATCTGTACATTAAAAACAATACGAAGTGACGTGATTGTTTTACTTCACACTGTTCTATAAATTTATGGTTTGATTTGTTATCTAATATATAAAGTCGAATGTGTGTTTGTGGATATGTGGGTATGTATGTATGTATGTATGTATGTATGTATGTATGTTCCTTATACAAATCTACATTTCTTTACCAATTTACACGAAATTTTGCACACATACCCTGTTAAGCCCGGGAAGTAACGCGGTCAACATTAAAATTGAAACAAATCAGTCCTTCCCTTGAAAATTATATAATTTCTGTGAATATTATACTGAAAAAAATGAAATGCTGTTCAGTTCACATGACAACAGTGTATTGTTTACTCTGATCACATAGGGCCTTGGCAACTGGACTTTAACGAATTATGATTGAATCGATGCAATATATTGGCGAAAATAATTACTGAAAAATGAAATCCACGAAAATAAAGCACAGTGTGATGCAGTCACATAACTTTCTCTACTCTCGACATAGGAAATATTTTCTCACTTCACATTTTGATGTAGAATAAGAGGTCGTATTGCAGGGACAACTTAAGTGTGTGAGTATGCTATATCTGAAGTCTGTAAATAATCCCTCCGCTGATAATTTATCCATACCTGTAGGCTTTGTATTAGTTGAGAAATAGGGATGTTTATCATAGGCCCTAAGCATGGGATGGAACATTTTGAGTCCTATGCTCGCAGTATATTATGTCCCGGGTTTTAGGGGAGGAAAGTATGGAAGTGGTACTGCATTTCTCTTTTATTTCAGCCCCGAAACGGTTGTATGGTAACAATGAGAATGAGAAATAAAATTTTCCGTCAAATCAATACAATCTTATTTAATTTATGTTTCTTCTTATTTCAATCCCTATAGGGAATGGTATGTAGAAGCAACGGAATGCAGCATTCGACATCCTCTATGAGCCATAAAAAGCTATATCTAGCATTTTCTGATGGAACAGTTTGAGTGTGATAAATCTTTTCCTTCATTTCAAGTTCTACATACATAAAGTCCTCCATAAGTTAATTTCAAATTAAAAAATACAAAGCTCGGGCGACGCCGGGCCTTTTCAGCTAGTTTAATATATAAAATTGAAAGTGTTTATGTATGTATTTTTGTATTTATGTATGTATGTATGCATGTTCTTTATACAAATCTACATGCTTTGACCAATTTGCACAATGGCCATCTATATGTTATTCAACGGTGTAGGCTTTGTAACCTATTAGTTGAGAAATATGGATGTTTATTGTTACTCCTAATAAGCACGTAAAATGAGACAAAATAGGATGAAATATTTTTAGTCCTATGTGCGCATTAAATTATTATATTTAAGATTTTTTGGGAAGAATGAGTGAAAGCGATATTGATTTCCTATTGATTTTAACCTTGAAATGGTTGTATGGCAACATGGAAGTGGGAAGTAACATATCCCGTCAAGTCAGTAAAATGTTATGTTACCGGAATTTTGTTTCTTCTTAGGCCTATTTCATCAATGCCAGGCATGGTGTGTAAAAGTAATTGGTTGTAAATTCTAAGTCCTGTATGAGCGATAAAAGCCATATTTAGAATTTTCTGATGGAATAGTGTGAGACTGATAAGCCGTTCTTCTTCTTTTCAAACTCGACTTACAGTTTGAAAATCAAAAGTCCTCCATAATTTAACTTTGAATTACACGCAAACTACAAAACCCGAGCGAAGCCGGGACTTTTAGCTGGCCTAATATATCAAATTGAGAGTGTGTGTGTATGTTTGTTCCCTATACAAAACTATTTGCTTTGAAAAATTTGCACAAAATTTTGAACACCTGCCTACTTCAACCCGGAAAGCTATGCGTAAACATTAAATTTCAAACAAACCATCCCTTCCCTTGAAAAATTATATAATTTCTGAAAATATTACACTGACTTCGCAAACAAAATTCAGTTCTCATGACAACAATATTGTTTGCAGTGTTCACATGAGGCTTTGGAAGCTACATGAGACTGGGCTTTGACAAATAATTAGAGAGGTTATAAATATAAATCATTTCTGTAAATCGATTATGGATAATTAAATGAACGTAAATAAATATCGGGTGTGATGCATCACATAACTTTCTCTACCCTGAACGTGGAGGAAATTTTTTTAACTTCACATTTTGATATAGACTAAGATGTATTGCGGGGACAGCATTTTGAACTGTTCAGCCTGAGTTTGTGCCAAGGATGGGTAAGCGAATATGCTATATCAGAAGTCTGTAAAAAATTATATCCAGTAATGCGTTATTCATCGCTTATATGCTTTGGATTAGTTGAGAAATAAAGATGTAAACCCTATCAGTCGTATACCCTAAGTGTGAAAAAAGATACAAAATAGGATGGGTAATTGTAATAGGTATATTTACATAACTCAGAAATGTTTTCATTTCACATCACTGGAACTCTATAATAACCCTTTTATTAATGTCAGAAATCACTCAAGCATTTAGGAAACGGGTCAAATCAACATTGACTTTGAACTGTCTGTACAATGTTGATGCAACTTAAAATGTAAATGTCTGATCTTGTTTTTATGACGATGCTGTACACACAATTATATGAAATGCTGCGAATATGCATACATACGTATATACATACATACATACATACATACATACATACATACATACATACATACATACATACATACGTACAAACGTAATACATACATATATACATACATACAAACATGCATACATATGTACATACATACAAACATGCATACATATGTACATACATACAAACATACATACATACATACATACATAAACTTACCTTAGGTTGCAAAGGTATAAAAATGTTGCAAATAATTAATTAATCATTGTATAAATTTATTTCTTATTTATGTATTTTTATTTGGATTTATTCATCTGCTACTACCCTTTTCTTACAACTCACGTCAAATTACAAATCAACTTTTACATTTTATACACACAAGAACATATAGATCAGCACTTTTCATACATAAATTTACAAATATAACACAAAATGTGTAAATATTTATCATCGAAATTGTTTTAATGTCGTTCCCTGAAGACCATGAAAGCGATTCATGGTACTAGTATTATGGAATTGTAAAGAGGAGGACTGACTCCAATTGAAGGAGGAGCATCAGCAGAAGAAGAGGAAGAAAAAGAGAAATAAAAATGTACTGGTTGAGTGACTATAAGATGAATTCCATGATTTCCGCAAATTTCAGCAGAGCGGAAACTAAAAGGAAGACGAACAAGAAGGAAGAAGGAGTTTCTTAAAAGTGGGAATCATGTTCTCCACATTCATTGTATTATGGTTCATTCCTAAATATACTGTACCTGGAATCAGAAGATACAACTAGAATGCATCATTTATTCGTCCTTCATTACAGCATTATTGCTAGGATTTCCGGATGGTATTTTCAGCTCATAGCATTTTGCAATAAATTGCAAGTAGATGCGGATATATGAAAATTGACATAAATTGGCTGAGACAGGTCACGCAGAGGTTAACCTCTCTAGACAAATTGGATGCGACTGAAGCCTTTATCTGCGAAACAACTTACCGTGTGGTAAGATTACTTTGAACTCACGTATAAAGGAGAAAATATGTCCATGTAAAAATAGTGACCAATTTTTTGACAAAGTTTCAAGATTATTCACTAGATAGCAGTCCTAGGACTTAGTATATTCATTTAAAACAAACAGTACAGCTTATTTTACTTTTACACTACCTGCTTTACATGTAAACACACACGCAAACAGAAATAGATTAATGTTCAAATTGAAATGAATATAGATGGAATAGTCTAAGCAGTAAGTATTATATTTCGTTGAATCCTTCGATTTGACACATCTTATGACCAATGCTCATCCTTATATGACAATTTACATTTGCCTAATATTATAACCGATCGGCTGCGTGGTCTTGTGGTTAGCGTCGCTGACTACAGATCCGTCGGCCCGGTACCTCCTCGGATTTTACTGAGGTAGGGGGGTCTGGAACGAGGTGCACTCAGCCTAGTGCTTTAATTTGAGAAGCTACTTGAAAGATAAGTAGCGATTCCGGTCATGGAAACCACCATTAACGGCCGTGGTTGTCGGCATACTCACCACATGCCCCCAATCCTGCCATCTGCCTATGGTAGATGACGCAGCGGTGGAGTGATAGGCCTTGTCCCTTCAGGGATGTAAAGTCACGGAGTTTAGTTTAGTTTTTTAATATTGTAACCAAGATAGTGCTAGCTATGCAATACTTTATAGCAGTAGGCCTAATAAACTAATAAAGTACTAGTATTATTTCACTGCAGAATATCAAATAATCACATACTATACAATATACCTAGGTATGAACTATGTGAAGTTCATATCAGTTATCCCATGGAGTGATTATCCAAACTTTGTGTCATCTATCTCCGTCCACTCATAATTTATTGGTAAAATAGAACGAAATAAAATATAATAGAATAAAAACTTATTGCAGACTATATACAAGTGCTGAGACAATGCCAAGGTTCCTAATCCTACTATATACATAGATTAAAATAAATACATTCCTTACAACCTATGTGCATTGTAAACGGAAGGATTGGATTGAGCATGATTGGTCAGCATCCCGATTATATTGGAAATCTCCCGGCAGGTTATGTTTTCCGTCATGAAACCATAAGTATAATTTCTTAAAGATAAATATAAATCAAATAAAAGTGTATGAAGGAACATTTGGCTTCCCTTTTCCTCTATTACAATGTCTGATTACAAGATTTACATCGTTATATTTTCGAAAACAAGAAAATATTAGTGTCTTAATAAAAAAAACTTTCTAAGGCTATTGGAGTAGATAGGCTCAATTGTTTGTGTGTTTAAATATTAATTTCTTTGAAGAGTAATTAGTTTTCGAATGACAGTTACAGGGAAACATAGAATATCCACACACATGTTTTTAGAACAATTCGTTCCTTTATAATTTCGAGAAATGTATACAGGAGTTAGGTGTCAGTTTACTTTGTACGTTTATATTATGCTAATATTGGTGATTCTTGTAGCACTCTCGAATCTCTTTTGGGGGTCTAAGCATGATGACTACCAGTGGCATTTAAATAACATCCTGATGTAGTGCTATAAAGAGTCCATCGAGGTTCTGCCTCTTGGAATTACAGAAATACGGCGACCATCTGAGCTTAATGACGGCTCATAGAGTAAAAATTTATATCTCCACGTTACTTTGATATCCGTCTGTGTATGTACCTCAATTAGAATCAAAGCTTGTAGAGGTATATATATTTTTTTAACTCAGCCCTATTTATACTCCTTATAGCATCGAGGAGTTCAGGACCTGTGTCTATACTGTAGGCCATGCAACTACTGACTGTCAACTACGGTGTATGTTTATGTCAGTAAATTTCAACTTATATTAATGTAAATGAATATGGTACAGGTCATGGTAAGTAATTATCCAATTCTGCATTTCCTTTACGACTGGGGAAACCATGAACAAGGCCAAGTCAAATTGGCTCAGACACGAGATTTGAACCACGGATCTTCCGAATGCTAGTCCAAGATTTAAAAAAAAAGAGTATTGAGTATCAGTTGTTCATACCATCTTATCCAGCCCCGTATTCAGTTAATGGATTGGTAAGAATACCGCGCCCCAAATAATAGTAAATTACTGCATATATCTTACAAGTGTTACGTAAAAGTAAGTAAAAATGCGAAAAAAGATAGGGTAGGCCTACAGTCTTCAGCAGAGGACATAAAATATAATTTCTACTGTACTCTGTGCAACTATAGCGTCAATAATTAAACTTCAAAGCCGGTTCGAGTCCCGGTTAATTGTAGTGTGGATTTTTCAAGCTAGAAAATGTCTTCTATACGTCTGACTTTGACAATTGAAGGATACTAAAATTTAGTGTGGTTAGAAGACTTTTTAAGTTGTAGATCCCAACTACTGGAAAGCAGCTACAGTCATCGTTTCCTACAAGACGGGATTTTCTAGGACAAACATGGGCGCGCTGAATGCCATCCAGAGTGTGGAGCTTTTTTTAAAACTTTATTTAGCAACATGGTCCATTACAATGTGTAACACTACATGTTCTGGTTTACATCTGTGTTTAAAGTGTTTACACTATTTACAAATATGTGCTTTGGTTCTTCTCTGGTTCTGTTCTGATTCAATCAAGTGTATTATTCATCAAGTCAATCGTATTCACAAATTTACAGAAGTCTTTTAAAAATCTGTTCATTAAGTTTCTTTTATCTAGTGGCCAAACTCCTCCTCTAGTGATTATGCTTCGGCGTAATGTTTGTCTTCCTATGTCGTGTTTTGAGCACTCAAGTAGAATATGATCGACAGTTTGGTCTCCTCCATTACAGGGGCAAGTTGCATCTGGTGTTATTTGGAATCTGTGGAAATAGGCTCTTATTCTTCCGTGTCCTGTTAGCATGGTCGTGAGATTCGATGTGATAGAGATTATTGCAGAACTTGGCAAATTTAGCAAATATTTTTACATTTATACTGAGGCCAGCAAACCTGATTGATTATTACAGTAGTGATGAAAACAGTAGTGAGTAATAGGATTCGGAAAGGATGCTAAAGGTCTAGTGATCTTCCTGGGAATGTAAAAATTGTTTTGTATTGTTTTAAAGCATTATCTGAAATAAATAAAAAATTATCGATTTCGCTATTAAGTAGTATGTTTTGTCACATTCCCCATTTTATCGCGAATTCAAAACACACTAGAAACGATCAAGACAGTTCGTGAATAAAATTTAGTAACAGCACATCTGCATGAAAACTAAAATATCCGAAATTTGGTTCCTTTGTAAATGAGTTGTCTGGCGATTTAGTATTTTATTTGATGATATATTAATAATTGCATAAAAGAAGCTGCTTGATCCTCTGCAAGTTCCCAATGGGACACAGTTTATCAACTCAATCTTACACGACAATTGTTAAGTACATGGAGAACGGAAATATAAACAGTTTATAACACCATTTCCCTAAAATATTTCTACATTAATGATTGTAAAGTAAAGATAGTGGAACAGGTTTCATGATGCCTAGAATCCTAAAAAAATTCTATTTCTTATAAATTCAAATCACCGTTTACCTCAAAACGAACACACAAAGATATAGATACACAAATAAATGGACAGTAAAACGTATGGACAACATTCGAACTATCTTAATATTTGCCGTATCTTGTTCTATGCCCCTGATACTTTTTTGCATGTAGTAAGATGCCTAAAATAAGAGTGAACTATTTAATTGAAAAACAAACCACCTCCCTTTGGAGTTAGCCCAGTGAATTCAGTACACTCACAAAATTACAATTAAAAAGTCATAAGGTAAAAATAACAAATGCACAAAAAAGTACTTGCGTAATCCATCAATGAAAAGCATGGTTTTAGAGGATTTGACATGATTTCTGTAGGACCGTTAGAACAATGCTATCCCTCGAGGAAGCTGGTAGATCAAATTCCTTCCTGAAGTCCTCATATAACTTCGAAATATCTTCACGGTCACCAATCAGAAGTCGATACACTTAAGGTCCAGCAGATGATATTTATCCTTAAAATTTTGCTTTGACATTATACAGAAAGTATCTCACTCGGAAATTTTGTATTCAGCCCGAATTGATTTTTTTTTTTTTATTTGTAAGATGTAATTGAAAATATTTCACCGCGGACCGCAAGTTGAGATGTCTAAGCTATAGCACATGTTTCCGTGTAGGTAGCGTTTGTTACGGATATATTCTCCCTATTTCGGGTTTTGCTTTATATGTTTGTTTACGTACCTGAGAATCCATTCTGATGTATTGTAAGGCTGTCAATCTTTATTCGTTATTTAGTAGTCAGAATAGCTAGAGCTACATTTCACTTTTATTGCATCATTGATGGGTCTTATTGGGAAGATTGAGCCATTACTCGGTATCGAAATGGGGGCAGAGAGCGCGAGCTGACTTTTATGTGAAGGTAGATGTAGAGAATGACGCCCCTATAGAATCATGGACGCCTCTAAGCTGCATATCATAGACAGTTTCTGTCTACCAGTCTTTGCCTACATTTCTCTGTTATCGCTTTAAAGGAGAAGAGGTGTAAGGAAATTTTAATAAAAAGAGAACCTTCGAAAATCTTGAGACATAATGCCAAATCTATCATAATAAATGTTATTATAGGTATTTCAAATAACGATGCTATTTTGGGAAATGAAAGAGTCTAAATATAATT
Source organism: Ectobius pallidus (assembly GCA_964059195.1). NCBI lineage: Eukaryota > Metazoa > Arthropoda > Insecta > Blattodea > Ectobiidae > Ectobius > Ectobius pallidus. The sequence goes on along the minus strand of CAXKWD010000004.1, from coordinate 43,623,465 downwards.
TGCACAAAAACAGCGTATGATAGCTGACACTATTGTTGATATAAATACTCCAAAACTTTCACAACAATAAGAAAAGGAGCGAGGTGGCGAGATGGAAGCGTCTTCGACTCATATTCGGAAAATTCCGGGTTCGAATCTGTGGCCGGTTAAATTGTCTTGGGTTCCCCCACTCGTAAAGGTAAATGGCGAATTGGATACTTACCTACTTACCATGAATGATCCCGCTATTTCTTCCTGTATCATATTCGTTAAAATTAATATCAGTTGCTATAAACACATCAACAATAGAAACAGTTGCACATCGCATGGCGTATTGGTACCCACAAAGAACCTGAACTATGAGATTGCTTTGATGCTCAATAGGGTATAAATAAAGCTGAAAAAACGGGGATTAAAATGCATTTTGATTATAAATATAAACGGAAATTGTTCGGTCATTTCTTTATTATTTTACTGGTTAAAGCTATCTCCATATTTCGTAAGCTGTATGTCTTATTACCTATAATATGGGACTGTGAATCCTTGCTGTTGTTGATTAATATTAGTGATCCTTGAAGCTTTAAAAATTAGACATTTATCTCTTTCTGAGATATGATTAATATGATTAATTTTGTGAACATTTCAGCTTTCTAAAATCTCTTTTATGTAACTGTTCGTTTATCCTTTCGTATCATCGTGTGCCTTACAATCACGCTAGAAGGGTGGATGTAAGTATTAATATGTACCCGGAGTTTCAGCTCTTTGGCGAATGCTCTCTTTCTTCTTCCTCTCCTTACTCTGTTTTAAGCATATGGCATTTATTTATCTAGCGCTTTTTTCAGCATAGATAAATTTTGACGGCCGAGTGCAAACTTTGGACAGTACTGTTGGCACCCTTGGTTGTATTGCTGTACATAATTTCTTATGATGTCGGAAGAATAGGGAAGACGTAAATAGTGCCTGTAAGAGAAGGTTTTTCCTTTCCCCCATCCGTGCATTAGGCGACTTCCTAGCAGTTGCGAAAATAATGCCCATTTTCGGTCATGTAGAAGGGGAAAGAAAGTCGCAAAAATCAACCCAGCTGTACTTATTGATTATGGAGTTACACATTGATTTATATTTGTATTTTATTCAACGCCGTTAAGTAAACAATAAAGAATGCATTGGCTGAGTCAGTTACTTAATCCAATTTTACAACTTTATGTATAGACAAATGAAACATGTTGTATACAAATGAAACTTACTAACACAAATGAAACATAACGTGAAACATATGCAAATGAAACATATCAAGTCAAGAAAACAAATGGATAAAATGAACCATTAGCTGTTCAATAAAATTTAAAATTGGAAAGTCATCTACACTAAGTGGCATGTGTGTCATCATTAATTTACTACTACATTATTTTACTTTTAATTTTAATAATTGTTGATACAAATATAAAAACATCTTCAATTTCCTATAAATTTAGTTAAGTAATCAAACTGAATTTCCCATAGTTCAGTACAGAGAAGTTTTTCATAAAGCATAACGACCACTGAGAGCATGTTATATGTCAATTCTTTGTTGGAATTTGTGAATTATTCAAAAGCCATCAATCAAGATGAAACCTATCGAAGCATCTGACAGCATTTATTCTGCGCATATAGATTAATACCACCAACCGTTTTAATTAACGGGTTCCAGTAAAAATAAAAACAAGTATCTGCCCTCGTGTTCCATTTCCTTTCATGGACTAGCATTCATATCTCAGCCAAAGCACTCTGCTGTTGTCTGTCCACACGTAGTAACAAAAATGATTGCTACCACCTACCTCAATTTCAAATTAGAGTATTCATATTGTGCCATCTGATGGTTTTACAAAATATATGTTCAGGCAAAGGAGCCATGACGGGCTGTAGGAAACCTTCAGCCAAATTGCCCCATAGAGACCTCTAGCTGAACAAGTAACCCGAACAAGTAACTAAGAGATTAATTTATGTGGTAATGAACAGGGCTAACAATTTTCTACTAATTGGCTGATGTTTCTTTTTGCTCCCTTTTTATTAGTTTAGCCTCCCCCGTTGTAGGGAAAAACGTCAGCTTGTTACTGGAAACCTAAGGTATCAATTTCCAGTTTTTAATACCTCTCGTGCTGCTAATGAATTAAAACGCATTATTTTATACATCATAAATTATTCGGAAATTAAAACGTTTATATAAATGTGCATTTATTAAAGCCTCAATTTCAATTAGGTGCAATGCAGTTCACATGACGTTATTCTATCATGATGTTAACTTATCTGAATTCAATTAACTGTTTCTCATAGGATCTATTGGTAGCATCGATAAAATTTGGTAAATAATTAGATTCATCGATCATTTATTATGCCAAAATCTCACAACAGCTGATTTTAAACTACATAAGTATGAAACTAATTTTTACTTATATAATCCGTTAAATGATATTCATGGAATAGTCTTAATACATCTCACTCGAGATTTTTTTTTTATTAGAAAATTTAATATTTGGTTCTTTTATTTACTGTTCTCAATCATGTCAATTCAATATGCTTCGCTAGTGCCATAGAAAATTTAAGGGTTTTGTCAGCAAAATAATTTACATTAATATTTCAAAGACTTCCGAAGTTGAACTACTTGAAGGTAGCCATTTTGCTGTGGTCACGGTATTTCCCTCATTGCTTAGGCAATTAGTACGGAAGAGCACTTAGTCACAAAAGTCAGTTTTGAGTCATATTCAAACTATTTTCACAACGAACTTAAAATTACATTAAAAAGTACATTTTTAAGTTGTGTCTCTTCTTTTAATTGGCATTTTAGGATAAGTGCGTTTGCATCAGCGGCCATTAAATACAATAAATAGTAAGTTCAGAGATATACTTATAGTCATTCAAAAATACGTGAAAAATTTTGTCAAATACACAAATGGGATCAGAACTTTATCTTCTGTTCATTTCTCTTCACATATCCCAATGGCAGTTGTGTTAGGAATAAGGATGGACTGAATGTTGTATTCAAGTACCGTGTAAGCATCATTTGCAGTGGAAGCTCTCGGAAATTTCTTCCGCTTCCACTAAGAATAGACTGCTATTCCCTTTAAAGAGCCTGTTATATTACATACAAATGGACCGAGTCATAGCCAATGTATGGCAAACGACTTTATTCTATTTTTATGCTTAAGACTCCAGTCTAGCAGATATCGATATATCGTTCCATTCATGTGCAGGGAGCAGCATTTGTGCACAACTAGACTGACGAGGTTGAAAATCAGAATTCGTAAGGTTAAATGTTTTGATATTACAGTATTCGAATGAACTTTAAAGGTGCAAATACAGTCATATATCGTAGGTAATATAAGGAGTATTGCTTTTGAAATTACCGATAAAGACACGAGCGATGGAGTAAATACGATGGAGTGTATCATGGGCAAGTACGAGGGCTGTCCAGAAAGTAACAGACGTTTTGAAATAAAAAAATTAACAAACTGAAAAAAGACAAATTTTATTACATACATTTTGAAGGTAGACTCTTAGGCTATTTTTCTACATAATCACCATTAAAATTAAGGTCTTTATCATACCGTGGCACTAGCTTTTCGATACCCTCTCTGTAGAAATCCGCCGCCTGCGATTTCAATCACTTCAGATACTTTATTGTGAAAAGTGTTACAAAAAAAGCTTTAGACTTTTGTAATATGCAATTAGTGTAGAAAATTCAAACAAAATCTTTAAAGCCGTTCTCGAGAAAATCGCGAAAATGAAATTATCTTGAAGTAGAGTGATTGTGAAAATGAAGATAAAGTCGTTGCTAAGATTTTCGTGTCAATATTTCTTACTTATCAGTGTTTTTGTTTTCTTTATCAGCGATCGGAACTTACTTTCTGGATGACCCTGGTATAACCTTGGCCTACTTTAATTGCGGAATTTTTTATGGACCTACGTTTACTAAATCTGAAAATTTTAAATTTCTGTACAGTCAAATTTGCTCGTTACATAGATTATAACTACAATTTCTTTGGTTTAACCTTTGTTTGTTAATTTATTTATATATGTTTATACATGTTTTAACTGCATACAGTCATATAGTCATATAGGCGCATACTTTATTTCTTGCACCCTGTTCTATAATTCTGTATTATCTTTAGGTATACTAGTAGGTAAAGTAATCATTGTAGATTTATTCCTAATCTAATAGTCCTTTTATATTATATTAATATTAATTCTTAAGTGCAAGAGATTCAATTTCACGCATAATATTCAAACCCATGCCGGACTGCTAAGAAAACTAAAACTAAAACTAAACTATACTCCTTGGCGTTACATCCCTGAAGGGACAAGGCCTACCACCCGACCACTGCGTCATCGAAAATAGGTAGATGGCAGGATTGGGGAATGTGGTCAGCATGCCGACACCCACGGCCGTTAATGGTGGTTTCCAAGATCGGCTAAGAAAACAGGTGAAACAATGATTAGGCGCATACTTTATATCTTGCACCCTGTTCTATAATTCTGTAATTTTAGTCATTCAGTTCAGTTTTTATCTTCATTATTCACTTCAAATTTAACTTTTTTTCTTAATAGTATTTACGTTATATCTTTAAAACTTCAGATTATTTTCTCTTTACTTCTACAACACACACTAGTAACTGTTTATTAGTAATATAGTTCATATTGTACCTCTGGTCGAATGGAGGAGAATGGCTGGAGACCTAACTCTGCCACACTATAATAAATAAATCAAGAAATACACAAATAAAATAAATAAGTATAAAGACAAAGAAAACTTGTGTGGGATAATAAAACCCAGCCTAGTAGTACCATACTACTACGGTACACCATTACAATGCAACATAATCTAATGGCGAGAGGGTGATAATAATTTAATGACCCCTTCATCCATATTGGAAAACAAATGAATAGCTACTGTGCGATCTCGCTAAGTGAAATGGATATAAACCCGGCCATTAGCGTTTCCACCAGTACTAATAATTTGATAAATCATATTGATGTCAGTAAATAGGATGACATGGAGGGAAATTATATCATTACCATCTGTGTGCCTCGGGGAAATGAAGCCATTTTGTGCGTTAAGAAAACTGAAATGTCATTAAATCAATTAGCACTGTATCTGGTTTTGTTGCAGTGTAGCCATAGGTCCATATGACACCAGAAGTTCAGATATATGCTTACTAAATTGTTCGGGATCGGAGCAAATGTTCATGCTTGTATTGACGAAGATAGCGCAGGATTAGTACAAGGAAAATGTGCAATGATCGTGTTTTTCCATTGCAGTTTCTACCTAGATTCGACTCCTGAACATGACTATAAGAAGTGAATCGAATATATTTTCAGGGTTAATTGCAGTTCATTTAATGTTATTTTAAGAATTTATTAAGCGGCATATAAATCACTGCGTATTGATACCTTGACATATCTAGTAACGAGATGATATTTTATCAGCAACCCCTTCCTTGCTAGTAAATTCAAGATATACGCCCATGATTGGTCGATATCCGAAGCGTTTTCAAACTTAATCGTCACTTTCAAATAAGCAGCATATGAATAGATTAGTCCAATAGCACTGTTCTAAAGATAAAATTAATTTTAATCTCCAGAGATAAAATTATAATTTTCTTGATCACCTTTTCATGAGATTATGGATATACCTTTTTTTCATACCATATTTTATATTACACATAATACATTAACTTGATGGAAATGCATTTACATTTCAGTAAGTTGCAAGCATTCTCGATTCCCCACGATTTCACCTATTGCTCTGCTGTTACCAATATGCTATGCGGGTTTTCTAGTCGTAAGTTGCAGGCGTCATCTGAGCTGGAAGACGCAGTGCTAAGGTTGGATAAAAGTACTCTGTGAATTGTATAGTTGAAAGCGAGGGATGTGCAAATAAAAAATATATATAGTCATGCAAAACGGCGAAGTCATAATATATTTTATGATACGTGTTAACATCTTCCGTCATTTATATACAAAATTAAATTGAACTATTATAAAATTTGAGTTGCATTTTTAGATTTTCAATTTAGGAAATTTTCAATGTGTTTTCAAAAATTTGATTTTGTCACTAAAACTGTAAATACTTTTTTGATTAATTATTAAATTCCAACTAAAAATTCGTGTATCATACCTGGCAGGATTGTTGTGATTCTCAATTGGTAAAGGTTTTTGAATGCAGTCAATTTAAATCTGGCAGTCATACTACACAAGCATTTCCCCTAATGTCTCTGTTATTAACGTATGCTAATGTCAACTAATGTCTATGTTATTCAGTTTATCATTTTCTAGGATTCCGCTGTAGTTCCATTTTAGCGCATATCATAAATCTTATTAAATAGGCTATTTAGGTTTATTTGGGAAAACCTGAAAAGTTTCACATTTTGTCAGGTAACAATGAGACATCGCATACTTTGCTATTTTCTCCTGAATAATTTAATATCACTTGAAAACATTTAATATTTCCTGGAAAAGTTTTAAGGTACCGGTAGCATTAAAAATTCAGAGAAACAGAGATTTGAGCTGGTGGGTTGAATATGACAAGAACTTAAGAGTTGTGAAGATAGTCCATGCGCGAAAGATGTATAAAGTATTTTTCTCTTTTGTTTCTTGATAACTGTGTTCACTCTAGATTCAATGTAGCGTGTATAAAACAGTTGAACGTCGTCGTCGCGGTTCCAGATGAGAAATGATCTCCCATAACCAAGTCACTTCCTTGAGAAGGATGCCAGGAAATAGTTATTTTTTATTCCTAAATACATTTTATTATAGTTTTATTTGTCACTACATGTCCTACATTTCGAAGGAAATATGGGGTATGGAAAATTATCTGAATGATTGCTCAAAGAAACAAAACTCTGGGCTGGCATGGTGGAGATTAGGGATATGGAAGCTTAGAGGGGCAAGAAGAAATTTCGAGAAAGGTCGTTGCCCATTATTATTATTATTATTATTATTATTATTATTATTATTATTATTATTATTTATTAATTTATTTATTTATTTATACATGCAAAGTTAAGGCCATAAGGCCATAATGCCTTATGTCTGAGTATTGAAGATGCAGAGCTTATAGTTTTAAGTTGTCCCGAAAATGAAACACTAAGACTTAGGTTTTTTAATATATTTTTTTAAGTTACATAAAGAAGTGGCATATAAGAAATTAACTGTGACAAAACACACGAAAAGACCAAAGGAACTGGGAAATTTTTATATACAGTTAAAATAAAATGGGAAAAACAAATTAGTTGCTTAGGGGAAATTGGGTAAAAATGGTAAACGAATATACTTACAAAGATAAACATTTATTAGTATTAGTACTGATTTCAGATGTTCGAGCTTTCATGTATGAAGTCGCCCCTTGGTGATACACCACACAATGATCACCCCTGTAACACCAGGGGTGATCATTGTATAACTCCAGATACAAGAGTAAATCATTCGTTCATTCATTCATTAATTCATATCCTACATTTCATATTCTCCTCCGATTAAAATAATGTCAAACCCATTCTTCGCGCCAATGCAGTTCTAAGATAATTTTCGCAATGGCAAAATTTGTGTTTAACACATTAAAAAATTTGAAGTGATGATCAATACTGAAAAATGTCCCGTTATAATAACTTTTTATTTTTATCCACGAAATCATTAGGATTTTTCAGTTAGCCAAATCACTTTTGGTGACATTTTGACTGTGGTACCTGATTTCAGTATAAAGATAAATTTTAAGAGATTAGTGACCGGTGCCGAATGTATAAAAATCTTCGAGCGTACACATTTTTCACTCATAAGAGCTTACATCTGTATAGCGAGATGCAATTATCATAACTAGATTTTACATGGTCACTGTAGCCACCAAGCCACTACTTATCTGTTATTTCCAGTAAGTGTAACACTACTCTAAGTTGGCATAGTCCGAGTAAAGAGGCCCTCATCTCGCGGTATGCAGGTTTGCAAGGAAGTTGCGATCTTTTTCTCCACCAAAACAGAATAATCAACTAAGTATGCCGCTTGCGTATTATTTTAATGGTCGATGCGCTCTTTAAGGGTGAAACATTGATTTTACTACTTTTATTGTACTGTTTTAGAATTATTACTGAATTCTCGCATTTCGTAATGTGCCATACCTGCCTCTGAATTAAGGCTAGTGGCAGTTAGGTTAGGAACAGTGATCACTGTTAGTGACATGTGGAGCTAGGTTAGTGGCAGTATTTTAACGGTAGATGATGTTAAATGAAAGGAGAAAATGTTGCCAATGAGTGGTATAAAATTATAACACTCCAGGGTAACCAACTTCAAATTATTCACGTAGAAAATACCATTTTAGTTAAAATATTTACATATAGTTATTAAAAAGATTAAATTTTATCAAAATTAAAATTTTGAGATTCGTTATGCCTATTTAAATGTGAAAATTCTTACGATGATAGGAAAAGTCGTCATAATTGGTGGGTAAATATCATTGTTCTTAATCTAACATTTATTATTAATTCTCAAATTTTAACGACTAAAATATATTGTATGGTACACGTGGTAAAGTGATTTTATTTTTCTCGAAGGATTGCTACCCCCCTTTTAAACACTTTGACGGTAATAATAACTATTTTCAAAAATAATATTGTTTGTACGATAAATAAAAAAATGTATTAAAAAAATTAAAACAACTTTTGATTTCACATGTTAATATTCTAGTTGTCACATCCTAAAGTATCATCCCATGTTAGAGAAACGATAAAAACTAATTTATTTTATATCTTATTAACTATAAACACGATTTTGTGATTTTATATTAAAAACAGACATGATGTTGCTAGTATCCCATTTTTGACAAACCTGGACATTCCATAATCTTGCTAATACTCTAGACTATATGTTTCCAAAATCAAACAAGTACCGTAAGTATCACGTTATGAGATTTTTCGGAAATGTGGTTTGAGCTCTATTCTTTCCCTACGGAATGTTACCTCTAATTTTTAGTTACGATAATTCTCATAATTTTGAATGGTTTACTTCTATTTTAATTATTTTTATCCAAGTGCCTGCAGTAAATATTTCCCTTTTAAATGTATGATCATCCAGTATCAAAACGTTATAAATTCTCATTCAAGAAACATTTTCTTTATGTCTCTTTCAAGCACAAACATTTTCTTGCTCTTTGCTGCATTTAGAGCTCATGCAGGATGATGAGAAGCCTCAAAAGGACTTGACCACTTGAACGATGATGATCAAGTGACTTCTCTGTTTTCTGCATTGCATAACATTTTCTTTCCTCCTTTCCTTTCTTCCTGACATCTCTTAAATCTTTCTCCTTTCCTCACTGCTCTCTTTTTGAAGTATATCAATGGACCGTGTTGTACAGTACTCTGGCTACATAAAGGGAAGTCAACGTTTTGCTTGATAAGTATCCTATCTGTTATGCAGGAGGAGTTCTGATACATATTCTACTGCATTCGGTTTGCGAGATCTCTCAACGTTTGTAGTTTATGTCTTTCTAGCTTTTTCTATTCGTCTTTTCGTCTATTCAATACAGACGCAAATGTATAAAATATCTACTAGTCATTTCCTCTTTTCGCCCTCTGGTTTAAACTTTAAAGAGATATAGCCTACATTTCCTTCTAGAAATGTTTTATAAATATATTTATATTCTCTAACATTCATTATACAAATAATATTAAGGTAGAAGTTAAGTGCAGATTCAAATCAGGAAAAATAATAATTTATAAGACATTTATCCTGCCGGTTATACACCGTGTCCGGGAAAGACCTGACGAAAAAGAAATAATTATATATCAGAAACTATTACAGTTACTACTCAGTATTTTCACAGTTAGAAAAACAAACTAAAAAAGTTTTGTTTTGTAGCATCCCGTAATGCGCATGAGCATGCACATTGTTGTTGCACGAGGAGAAACGAGAAAAAGCTTGTTCTGCGCAGCGTGTGTAGTCAGTCTTATTCTGAGAACTGGGAATGCAAGTTGTGCGTAGGCTACAACGTCGTTTCCAAACAGACAAAGGCCGAAATCCTCCCGCCCGAAACAGCATCCTTCATTGGCACAAGCAATTTCTGGAGATAGGTAATGTCACAGCAGGGAAAGGCAAGGAAATCGCGCATAAACGACAATGACATTGAAAGGGTACGGCCTGCTTTTGTAATAAGCCCGACGAAATCCATTCGTGAGGCGGCAAGACAACTGCAAATGCCTTTACTCGTCACCGCATATAGTAAGGGTAATTAAATGACGGAGGATGAAATGGGCTGGACATGTTGCACGCATGGGGAGAAAAGGCATACAGTGGTACCTCGAGATACGAGTGCCCTAACGTACGAGTTATTTGAGATACGAGCTGTCGAGCGAGCTAAGTTTTGTTTTGAAATACGAGCGACATTTGAGATACGAGGAACGGCCAGCTGCGACGCTGCACACGGCCCAACAGTTTACTGCGCCTGCGCCTGCGCCTCGTGCGTCTTGCGCATTATCCCACGTATTCCCCCAGTGTGCTTGTTTACCTCGCTGTCGAAGCGTCTTTGCTAAGTTTTTCTAGGGCTTTGCGCTTTTTGTGCATTTACATACTTTATCACATTTCTTTTTATAACCATGGGTCCGAAGAAAGTGTAACAAATATGTATGAACACTTTATAAAACCAGTTTTTTTCCCTTTACATTCTCTTTTATTATGATTTTTATACAATATTTGTCATTTATAAACACATTTTTCGTATTCCAAAACACGTCACAAAAACAATTGGGGGTAGCATTTTTGGGGCTGGAACGGATTAATGGCATTTCAATTAATTTCAATGGGGAAAATTGCTTTGAGATACGAGAAAATTGACATACGAGCAAGGTTACGGAACGAATTAAACTCGTATCTCGAGGTATCACACTTAAAATATTGATTGGGAGACCCGAAGGTTATATACCACTTGGAAGTCCTAGACGTAGGTGGGAGAAAAATATTAGGATAGATTTAAGAGAAGTAGGATTTGCCTGGGATGGTTGGATGGAGTAAGAATAGGGTTGAATGGCGGCCTCAGGTAAGCGCGGTTTCCAACAAATAGGTAATATTCCTTTAGCTTGCATAGCAATTGTCTATTGCCATTGAGTAAGTAAGTAAGTAATTTAAATTGTGTAAATAATACCCTAGTTTCAAAAGGAGGTTTGTGAGTTGATAGGCTTACCACCTATCATCTCTCCTGTCTCTCGGGAAATAAGCGTAACAAAATTAATCTAGGTACTGAAACCTCAAATTGGAGGCACAATGCCCCAACGTAGGGGTTACAGGGAAAATTAGTCAGGTCTTAGGTCTAGTATAATTTAGTACGGCTGAAGTGATCACGTTAGAAAATAATATATTTACGTAAGAATCATCAGATTTACTTTAAAACGACTTTAGGGAGTGCTGCATCACAATTTTTTTTATATTTAGCAATACTAGATACATAAATAATGTAATTTTAATTAATATGAAATAGACTACATCTAATGACTGTAAAATTCAGTGGTCCAAGTGGTAGTAGTAATAATATGTTTTCACAAATAATTTAAATTAATTTTATAAGCTTACCTTATTAAAATCCTCATGAAAACGTGGATTCAGATCGATTTTGGTCTGAACGCCTATACATCTAAAGAGTGGAATCCGATTGGATTGAAATTGTATTCAGTTCTATGAAAACACCTACGGTATTCAGGCCAATTTCAATGCGCTAATCAGAAGTATCATTTTTCTTCGGTCAGAACATCCTGAGGTTTCTCTCGATGACCTTGTTTAATTGCTTTATCGAAAATAACATGAAATCGAGGCTCATATTCAGTACGGGTGGTTCAAATCGATTTAAATGCTCATGAAAACACAGCAAATAATAAGAGAAAAGTCAAATCAATGTTGTTCGTATATTCATATATGTTGAAACATAGACCCGAAAAAATTGTTGTACTAGTTTCGTATTGGAGTACCATCGCATTGCAGTTCAAAAACTATTAATTTAACATAATTATTGAAACCATTGCACTAAATAGCCCTGAAATATAAACAATAACGGAGCATCGGGTCTTCCAAGGGGTGTTTTCATACTGAAGATGAATTTAGTCACGATTATTTTCTGTGGTGATTGTCAGATGGAGACGACATCGACTAGACCGACATCTGGAAGGAGATAAGTTATGATTAGGACTTGAAAATGACAGCGAAATATACAGATATATATATATAACTTATATATAAAATAAATATATAAGTTAAAATCATTATTTGTTTTTTTACAAAAGTTACATACGTGGTTCAAGGTTAAAAAAGTACTCTATTTCACAAAGTAGGTTTATGTTCATATCAATGATATAGAAAAGGAAATAGGTGGAAGAAATTAAGGTGGAACGAGTGAAAGGTAAAATTTTGAGATTTTATTAATTCACTTATTATAAATTTTCGAACCACAATTTAGTCCATGAAATTGCCCAGTAAGAGTCCTGCATTTATTTTGTTTCTACAAAATGAAACGTAGCCATTCTTTTCTTACGTTGAAAATATTCGAAAGAAATGAATCTTGATCCAATTTTATGTACCGTATTTTTCGGACTACTAGACGCTCCGGACCATAAGACGCACCTTGATTTTAGCTTGGAATTTTAAGGGGAAAAAAGTTTAATGTGATCCTAAATTAAATGTTGTGAAACACTAAAAATATTTTTATATCCTCTCACAATCAATACAGCATGTGGTAAATGTACTAGAACAAGGCTGTTTAGAGGTCATTACCATCATTTAGACACACTATGGAGACATCCTTTTGTATGAAACAACCCAAACATTGTCGCAAGTACACCGATGTGCCACAATTTGGAACTAACTTATTATTATATAACATCTTGTTTATGATTATGGCATTACTGGCAATAGGCCTATTTAACATTATTTTATTTTATTTTTTTGTTTCCTTCGAACCGTTAGACGCACTTAACTTTCAAGAATTTGTTTTAAAGTAAAAAAGTGCATCTTATGGTCCGAAAAATACGTTAGTAAGATAATAATTGAAGCGTATAAAGCCGTTCAATTTTAAAAACCTTAAATTCATAGTATTAAAATTTGTAGGGTAGAAGATCATAGAAGATGTACTCTCGTATTTCGAAGGAAAATCAGTTTTAAAAAATGTTCTTCGATACGTTGAGAAAATTCTTTAATCCTTGATAACGTAAATGATCCCGATTAAAATAATATTTGAGTTTGTGGAAATACAAACACATACTTTATGTTGAAGGCAGAACATAATATCGATAAGGTTCTTTTGAATTGAAACTGTTTGTCAGTTGTCGAGGTGGTCTCTAATACAGCGGTTTGCACGACATGGTGCGAATCACGAGAAGGAGCAATCGCTTAGGGGTCCCAGTGGGTCCGATAAGCCCCACTTATAATGGATATTGCGCCCTGTCTTCGCATGTCAAGCACCAGATATTAATCAAAAACGTTGTAGTTTCCCTGTCTCAAGACTTCACTTATTCTAGGCTTACTTTTCTTTCTTCCACAGCACTAACACAGGCAGGCGTCTCTTAGGTTATAATTTCCACAGTAATATATACTAAATTATCAACCTTAATACCTCTCTTTTAACAACTATATATTATGTCTCTCTACCTTTTGAAAGAGGTAACATCTTTGAAATCTGATTTATATGTCGAAGATTTCTTAGAAATGCATCATGTAATCATCTAAAGAGGGACACAAACCGGAAGCAATTAGCCTACGTCATGAAAAAGATAACATACGTTTTATATTGAAATGAAAAAAGGGCAGTGAACAGTATCCTTATTAAGGTATATCAAGATAGATATATCAGATCTCACTAATAGAAAAAAAACTAAGAAATGTCGTAAACAGTTTATGTAAAAATAGGAAAATTAGGAGAACTTTTTATATAAAATTCCAAGGTTAAGAAACGTACGGGTAGAATACATAAACAAATACCCTTAAGTATGTAAGAAAATATTGGGGAGTAGTACAAATAATTTAAGAAATAACTGTATAATCAGTTAACTTATTCATTGTTACTGACATATAAATTCTTTGAAAAGCAAAAGTATATAAGATTATTAGCGTATACTATATGCAAAATGTGATGATTTTCCTCCTTTTATTACGATTTCATTCCAGGAAACCAGATATTCCACTAAAATTTTCTTCATTGGTATCAAACTTAGAGCCCACTGATGGTTTCATTTGATGATTACGTCTTATACTGATATAAATTCGGCCATGTAAAGTTAAAACTGTGGTTTAAGTTGAATTACCAAAAACACATAAGGTAGATAGATAGGCCTAGATAGAGATTTATTGCTAGAGACATATTCAATATACAGCAACGTCAAGAAAATAAAATACAACTTACTATTATAATTAAAACCACTCAATATTATAATACCCTTCAACACTGTAGAGAGGGTTAGCTGATAAAAAACTTCTGAGTATTCTTTTAAAATTACTTAAAGACATTCTCTTTATGTTTCCTGGGAGACTATTGAATAAATTCAATAACATCACCTCATAACTATTCTGAGTCTTGCTATATTTACATTTATTTATATATAAATAAATACTGCTTCGAGTTGGATAGTTATGAAGAGATGTGCATCGAGTATAATCAGGTAATTTCTTCTTTACATGAATAAGACAATTAAAAACATATAGGCCTATACCTAGTTCGATAAGTTCGAATATGCTTAGTAAAATGCTTATTGTATATAGCCTAAACGGGTAAAAATATTTGAAGTTTTTGATAAAATTCAAGAATAATAGTTTGAGACAAATAGTATAAAATATGTACATAGGCCTACTATACTTATATTTCATTTGAACTTTGTCTCCTGGTCTTATAGTTCTATAGTTATTTTTTTGTTCTCAGTATGATGCCTTAAAAAATCTTTTAGAAATAAGTAACTATAATGTGATACAAGGAGCTCTGGGCAGCCAAAACAACTTACATGGGTCAAGCGTCTCTTAGCATTCCTTGTGGAGGGAATAGATTCTAGAATGGGGATCTAAACTGTTCCTAAGGGAATCCTTTCTTGTTCTTTACAAGACTGAACAGTGCCGTGCAAGAATGGATTCTGCTTGTGTGATACTTATAAATAAATCTCACAAGCCTCTTTTAAACGCACTCAGATGGGACCCGGACTTTACCCTGCTCTCTCTTCTCCGGGGACCACTTAATACTGGCAAGTTGCAGCATTTGCAGGAGGCAATCTTATCTACTCTCACTGACTTTCTTTTCCTACGTCTTTAAATTTCTTCCTGCGTTATGTAGTCTTGTCCCAGCTTTTATCAAAGTATCTTCCACAGTATCGTTATACTATACAATCCTCATATTCTACATTAATCCATTTATGAACACAGAGAAGGGCAGGGATATTGTTTATTGTGCTACTATGGAAGGAAGATTAGACAAGTATCCAACAGTAGAAAAGGGCATAAGGAAAAGGACATAGCTATAAGCGCATCACCACCTCCCTATTAGTCCATGTTTCGAATTGTTCTCAAGACTGTATATAGTTGTTTCGACCATATTTTAATTTTTTGTTTATTTATTTATTTTGTACACTGTAAGTGGTCAACAACCTGTATTATCTCTTTTTAGAAACCCGACAAGCTTCCCTTCTAACTAGGAGATCCCACCCCTATCCAAACAGGCTCACCGTACCAACCAAAGCTGAAACCAGAGGACCTTTTTGAAATCCCATACAGCTCTGCCACTTGCATGAAGTTACACTATTATGTACGACAGAATTAATTAAATGATAGTTCTTTCACACTGGCCGTGTGTAGGCTAAGGTGGAAAGGTAGAGTCAGATTGAAATTTCAATTCCATTGCAGGGATTTGAACCAGGATCTTCAGCTCTCCGTGCCGCTGCTCTACCATTGAGCTTTCATGGCAGCAAACATTAAATTCTCCAGCTGACTCACAGGTTGTAAGTCGCCACTGGGTTGGTATCTCAGATTGGGAATGCCTGGTGGTATACTGGGACATGTGAGTCAGTTGGAGAATTTAATGTTGTACCGGGATGTTGTCATGGTAGCTCAGAGGTCCACTCAAGTGGTGTTTAACTCAAAAATGGGTCACACGGCACATCTTTCACCATCTTTCGCCATCTTCGCCAGGGCAAAGGTGTTGTCATTTGATACACACACACACATTTTTCATTTTATAATTTTAACAGGATTTGTCACGATTTTTCTTACCTAAAAAAAATTGAGGGCTTATTTTGTGATTGTATCGACTGATCGGAATTGGTGCATTCAGAACTTCCAGGACGAAGAGTCTCTGGAGTTTCAGGCTGCCTAATCGGTTCACAAAGTTGCCGCTTTACCCCAGTATTTTTCATCGTAGGCATACTGGAGTTTATTAGAGGCCAAGTCGACTTAATCGGGGATCGAACCCGAGATTTGTATGTTTATATTGCAACCGCATCCCGGCGAACTCCAATCGGAAACTAATGCGCATCGAGTTTTCACGTTTTCTTTCAGTTCCTCTTTTTTCTTCTTTCCTCTCTTTTCCATTAACATATTCATAATTTCAACTTTCATTCTGAGAAACACTGAAGTTCAAAAGAGATTAATTCTTTGAATCTCACACACACACACACACACAGATGACTGCCGGAAGTTTATTAGATTTAAGAAAAGAGTTGAATAAAAAAAAAGAATACAAAAGGCAACATTGATGGAAATAGCGAAGAAACAAAGAAGCAAGGAATAAGATAAAAAAGAAGAACTGTGTGTGGGTGAAGTAAGTTGAAGCAAATGATGTCATTGTTGAGCGTCTCGGTGCGCACCACTGAATTGCGCATCCATCACTTGTCATTCTTTCACTTTCTCCCCCAACCCATCCGCAAGCCAACCATCGCCGCCGTCGTCGTCTTTTGTCTTGTTACGTAGCCTTCTGGGTAGCGTCTTGGCTCACACTCTGCCCCTCCCCACCCCCTCTCTCCCAGTATGCCCAAGTTTCTTGAACACTGTTGACATTTCTGTCTTTTCAACATTTTTATATGTTATTATTTCTGTATGTTATTATTTCTGTGTGCCTAACCATCTGTCTCGTGTATTTCCAGTAGACATTTTTCCTCCACTGTTAAAATGGATAAGACTGAATGATATGGAATTCAATAAAGTACGCAAAGAAAACGGTAGAACAGTACGGTCTTATTAACTGAAGCAAGAGACCGTATGTTCACGGGCTACTGAATACTTTCCTGTGATTTTTCATTCGTCGTTTTTAGAAATGCCATTTAATTCCATTATCCAGCAAAGCGAGACTGTACAAAAAATTAAATGTTGTCTACTGCTATTTTTATAACGAATCAATTAATTTTAAACACTTAAAAAACAGAAGAAAAGCATTAAAAAACTAAACTAAACTCCGTGGCGCTACATCCCAGAAGGGACTAGGCCTACCACCCGACCGCCGCCTCATCTACCTTTAGACAGATGGCAGGATTGGGGGCATGTGGTCAGCATGCCGGCACCCACGCCCGTTAATGGTGGTTGCCTTGACCTGAGCCGCTACTTTTCTATCAATTATCTCCTCGATTTCAATCATGAGGCTGAGTGCACTCCAATCATATGAAAAACAATACAATGATCCTGGAAAGATTTTATGTTACGATAGTAGTTTTATGTTACGGTAGTTCTATGTTACGATATAATTGTTATAACATAATGACTAATTAATTATTAATAAACTGATATTTAATTTTCTTTCTAAATTGTGGCACATATGGACAGTTTCTGAAATGACGGGGATAAGGAATTGGAATGGCGAGGAGAGGAGAAATGGTTGAGAAAGTATTGGTTAGAATTCACTATGAAAATATGTTTGCTTCTTTTGCCTTCATATTGTATAGTCTACATGCTCGAAAACGAAGGGAAAATCCTCATGCTGTGTACTGTTTTTGGAACATTTTTTATACATTACTAGTATGTAATTCTTGAAATATTCTATTTCCTTTTGAACTCTTCTCTATGCAGAATATAAGAAATGAATGTGTGCATAAATCCTAGGACTTTCATTTTTATCCACTATTCCCACCAAGACTTTGTTTCTCATTTCTTGAAACGCCACGAGAATTTATCAGATGGTTGGCTTACGAAAGTGAATAAAGCAATATTACTGGAATTTATTGCGATCTCAGACGACATATATATACGACACAGTGCTAAAACCGTTGCTTCTGTCTTATTGGAGTTAAAAACATTAGATCCCACACTATGTAGCTTACTGCTGCAGAATTGAATAATGTATGGTGAATATATGCCACAGTTTTATGTCTCTATGCATTTTGTTCTAAGCGATTGCCTGAAACGGACATAAAGTGGCGTATATAGCTGATAGTTGTACCTGGTTCTTACCATTATTAATGTGTTGCAGATGTTATTGTGCTAACATTATTCGACAATAATTTTTTAAAATATTAATAATGTTAAGGGGGGACATACAGCTTACGGTGAAATTCATAGGTGAGAAATAGGTGAACTTTATTATCTTTCTGCTCAGCAATGAATTGCTCTACAACCTTGCAATCAAACGTACGCTACAATAAATTACGTAAGTTACAATTATATACCTACAGTATTTTCAAAATTAATCAAACTGTTACAGTTAATGCGTAATTATCCTTACAAAATGGCAGCACGTTTCGTTTGAAATGACGTTTCCGTGATAATTTCCACATATGGCAATATTTTTAGTGGATTTTTTCTATCTATTTGCAATCATCATATGAACAACATTATGTACAATCTTTGGAATATCTACAGTATAAGTAGCCTATCTTTTAAAAATATTTGTTAAACTATCGTTTTAATTAAATAATATATTTAAATAGTTTAAAAATAAACTATTAGGGTTAGATGAATGATTGTAGATAGTGTTGTTCAAATGATATTAACAAATACACAGAAAAGTAATCGCTCAGAAATATAGATATTTGTGGAAGTTATCAAGGAAACGGCATTTCAGTGCATGAAACATGGCTGTAATATTGAAACGATAACTACCCGTAACTGTAACAGTTTGCTTAATTTTGAAAATAATATGCAATTGTAGAAGTAATCAGTAAAGAGTATGTCAGATTGCAAGATTGTAGAGCAATTCATTTCTGAGGAAAAAAATAATAAAATTCACCTATTTCTTACCAATGAATTTCACCCAAAGCTGTGTGTTCCCCCTTAAGATACAATAATTGAAGGTCAACTGCGAATACCCTAAGGGCCCACAGCAAATTTTTGAACAATGTTTGTTTTTCATGAAACTTCTTTCTAATGTAAAAGTTGAAACGATATATTATTATAATATTAGGTTTATTTCATCTTCATTACAATCAGGGAGTTTGGTTACATTTCTGCTTTACCATTCAGTCCCTTGAACTACTAAATAAACATTTTATAACTATTTCTACATATTACTTAAATACAACATCCATACTTGTTTAGATATTATTCACTACTACGTTTAAATTTATAATGTTATTCTCTTCGATTTTGGCTAACCATTTCCTTTTAACTATAAATAAAAATTTCCCCATTCTTTTTAATAAATCCGTGTTCTTCGTTATGCACAGTTTCTTATATGCTATACTTTTATTAATTTTTAGTAATCTACTATCAATTACATTTCTCCGTTTCCTTACACTCTAAAATTATGTGTCTGGCATCTTCCTCGTTACATAATGGGCATATTCCTCTAGGTACCGAACCTTTCAATTTTTTCAATCTCCAGATTCCTAGCCTCTACCAGGCCAAACTTGATCTTTCGTCCAAATTACACGAAAATAAATATGCTTCCATACCCCATCCCGATTTCATCTCTACATAACAGTTTAGCGATTTAAAATTTCTCATCTCAAGAAACAGATATAACTTAGTGCCATGGTCACTTACGAAACGCATTCATTCCCATTTAGGCCTATTTGTGTTTTGAGTTGAAACCTGAGGCCTAAACATAACTGCATATTTACTTAATTTTCGTATTCTCCGATTTCATGAACATTTTTGGATCTTTTCATATTTGAACAAAAAAGTAACATCATCGCTTTTCTAAACTTACTAGCTCAATCACATTTTCAGAGTTGTAAAATTTCCATTTCATCAACAATTTCTCGATATAAAAAGTGCACATTTTTTAATGTGAAAGCCTGGAGGGAGAGGTTATTATCAACATAATCATGCTGTCTGCATGAAGCTAACGAAGAGTTGAGTTACACTGGAGCGCCCTCTGGCAATGGAATCCGAATGTTCGTTGTTGCAATTATTAGCAATGCGAATCGAATTACATATGAATAAGAAATACACGTGGCAGATCAAACGCTTGCTACTGTGTTAGACTCGTTAGGCCCCGGGATGGATAGAGTTCGCTGACATATAGGCCTCTACATATAAAACATCGGAGCAAGCCTATATATAATTTAACTTTACAATCCTATAATATTTCTTCTGTCTCTTTATTTTTCTGTTACTACAGTGAACTCTCGATAAACCGGACTAAAGTCCGAGTTATGAACTGTCCGGCTTATGGAAAGTTAATTAGGAAATGGTATTTAAGTAATGAAATTTCGTGTTTAAACTGCAATAGCAAAACGTATGAGGCAGAACATAATATTAACACAATTGGAACAAAAATGAATAACATTTCAGTTCTAGCCTATATTGAAATTTCTAGTCAGAGTCTGAAATACACACTGTTACATTATTAGTACAATATTATGATTGATGTGGCACTGTGAGCATATTTTTCTGAGAAGATTTAGGCCGAAAGAAACTGTAAGTGTTCCTCTGTGTACACATTGTTTCTGTTGCTTTTGAATAATTACTTCTCTTGCAGTTCTGAAGTGGCCGTAGAATGGCTGTAGATCTGGGTCTGGATCGCCAAAAGTCTGTCCGAGATATCCGAAGTCCGGCATAATGAGGTCCGAATTATCGAGAGTTCACTGTAATATTAAAATGTTCTGCTCGAATTTATGGACCTTGAGGATAACAACATACAAACGTTAAAATAACCCTTAGTGACCTGCACATATTATGGAATTTCTGTTTAAGTCTGTCGCATACTAACATTACTCGTACCTACGTAAGAGTGAGACAGTCATACTTGTTTACTTTATGGCCAGTTCTAGTGCGGA
Organism: Ectobius pallidus; assembly: GCA_964059195.1. NCBI lineage: Eukaryota > Metazoa > Arthropoda > Insecta > Blattodea > Ectobiidae > Ectobius > Ectobius pallidus. Next base: position 43,602,307 of record CAXKWD010000004.1, on the reverse strand, counting down.
CAATATATACCCTTTACACTGTCTCAAAAGTCACTGATCAAAGGGCACATTTAATTGCATGTGGGATTTTTTAAAAGTGCACTTGAACTGCATGCGGTCGTGCCTTTGACTCTTTAATAGTCGAGTAATAACCAGGCTTCGAAGAACGTACAGTACTGAGGGTTGATGAAAAAGTAAACTACGTAGTGGTCTCTTAATATTGCCAAAGAACAAAGTTAGTACGTATGAGAATATAAGTGATTGCATTGACTGTAATTATAATTTATTTCTAAACTTTGTATGTATAAAGTTAAAATCAAAGTAATGCAAATATTCCCATGCAGTGACGTTCCCAGTAAATAATTCTATTTACCATGACAATTAATCATATTTATCCCATCCCGCGAAAGGAACCGGCCACCCTACGCGGTATCATCCGGCCTTGTGTTCCTCGGTCGGACCGTGGACCTTCCCCCATGGCTCTGTCCCAGGGCAGGACAGGCCTCCGGGTCGAACACTTCATCATCATCATCATTAATCATATTTAAGTATTACGTTTTCAAACAATAAGATTTATTTTGACTTACCATACCTAAAGAAAGGGGTCTATTGGACCAGGGAACCAACTGTAGCTACTATGTTGAATGAGAAAAATAGGAAACTTTTTGTCATCGATGGTTTCAAATATTTATTTCAAAACTAACTACGTAACAGTAATAAGAAAATATTAGAACTGAATAGTCTGGAAATGTGAAGGAAAACTGTATATAACATGATGTAGGAAACTCATCCGACGGACCACGGCTACAGAGCCCGGAAAGTTTTAACAATATAAAACTGTAATGTTCATAGATATCTTCTTGGCATGCAACTCGTATCCCTCTTAGAAAAAATTTCCACGCAACTCTAATACCTCCATATGGCATTGATACGCAATTCGTAAATTTTCATCCTCTCCGCACGCAATTTGTAAACTCGGGCTTTAACACTCTTAGTAAGTAGAGATGGCTGAAGAGACGAGTCTTTTTTACTAGCTATTACTGAATAGAAAGGAGAGTTTGTCTAGTCTTACTGATTTACATCTCAGCAATAAGCTGCAATAATTACATTCTCTAGGGTCCCGGATTTATAAACCCGATGCCGGCTAGTTTTGCCTTGGGTTGTTTCATGGTTTCCCCATTGGATTGCTGGATTGGATATTGACTAGCCATGACTCATCTCTGCTATTAATTTCATCCTGTTATTACGAGGGCCATTCAATAATTAAAGAGACAAACTGACCTGCAGAAAAACGTTTATTTTTACAAAATAAGACTTTTCCTACTTTTCAACATAATCCCCATCAACATTTATGCACTTGTCCCAACGGGTTACTAGTTTTTTTTATAACGGCTGCAAAGAACTCTTTGTCTTGGTGTCGGAGCCAATTTCCCACATATTTCTTGACATCCTCGTTATCCTGGATCTTCTTCCCACGTAATGCCTCCTTCAGTGGACCAAATAATTCGAGTTTCAAGTGAGGAAGTTGCAACTTCAACAGGCCGGCCAGAACGGTGTTCGTCAGTCACTAATTTTCGACCACTTTTGAACTGTTCTACCCACTTGTAAAAATTTCCACGGTTCATACAACCTTCACCATACACTTTACTTATTCTAGAGTATATATTAGCTTGTTTTTCACCTTCATCAATCAGAAAACGAATCACAGAACGTTGTTCAACCAATGTGGAATTTTCAAGAAGATCCGACAACGTTAAACATAAAGTTGAGGTTATAAACAGAGCAATGTTGATTAGAACTCATCCCAGTGATGCCAACTTAAAATCCTGTATCACAGACCGTCTTTCCCCAGACCAGTTTGTCTCTTTAGTTATTGAATGATCCTCGTATTATTATTGGTATTACAGAAATTGTTCCTCTTTTTTATTAGACCTACAGCATTTTTATTTGTTGCACTAATTTTCTTTACTCATTACTTTTACTCGTTTTCTTGGTATTTCCTCTTTCTCATTGAATTGTATTGTTGCACAGTTCTCGCTTTTTGTTCCGGAAGACGGGTGTTAGAGGTTGTCCTTACATAGCAGAAACAAGAACCGCAGCAAGTAGGAGGTTGAGACAAAGTCGCAGTTTGGTCACAGGAGTTCCGTCACACAGACCGCCCATTCATCTTGCCGGCACAAAGCGGCTACAGCTTCCTCCCCAACAATGTACCCCCACACCAAAAACTCTCTAGATATTACTGCTGTACTGCTTGTCCATGCTAGCGTCATATCCGCTTTCGCGGCCAGTCTTTCTTCTTCGCAGTGTGATCTTAAAATTAATTTGTTTCAGCTGTATTACTGTGAATTAAATCATTCTACACATATTACCTTTATATTGCATATGGCTTATATTTACATTACAATAAATCAAAATTTATTTTGTTTACGAATTTAGAAAAATCTTTCCTGTTTTCTCTAATCAAACTCAACTGTTTTCTCTAAACAATCGAGTTTCATTAGTGAAAACAGGATAGAGTTTGCTGAATTCGTAAACAAAATAAATTTTGATTCATTGTAATGTAAATATAAGCCATCTGAAATAGAAAAGTAATATGTGTAGAACGACAAACAAACGAAATAATGTAGTTTCTCTCGTAATCGTACCAGGCTAAAAGACAAATCGCTGATGGTGATGATGATAATGGTGTAAATTCTACATTAGGTTGTAAATACAGAAGGATGACCTGAATATTTAAGGAGACATATAATATAATAATATAATATAATATATTTCAATTTTCAATTTCCGCTTAACGGAGAAATTTTTACTTGGAAATGTTGTTACTTGTCATTCATAGCTTTTTTAGAATATGTGTTTAAGAGACTATGAATGTATCTTCCTGAACTTTAGATCTATACAGGAAACCTCAATTGACTAAATATAGCCCTAACATACTTATTGTAAACTAGGGCTCACTCAATGGAGATTAAATAAATAAATAAGTATAATATTTAGATCGCGTTTCTGTGAAGAACTGTTCTTATATTAATATATTTTATACATTTAAGACCTGTTTTCAATAAAAACGACGAACATAATGACTATAGGATTCTTTTGTGTTGAGTTAATAATTGTCTGATGAAAGAATAAAACGTTTTCAGTATTATTAGTAGTGCGGTTAAATAGGTGTTTTAAATATCATTATTCCTTTTAGTTTAAATTCTCCCGTCGTAAGGACGTTTATGCAGCCCACGGCGACCAGGCTTTACAGGACCGCAACATATTGGGAGAAGGATTATCTTTGGATCACTTACATACTTTTTGACCAGTTAAGCAGATGGAGGGCCATCCCGGTTGAGCGATCAGCTCAATTCCGGGGTCATCTCCGATCCAACACGAACACATAAGACGAGGCACATCGAATCGAGCACACACTCACTCTGAACAAAGCGCGGAGAGTAAGAAAATGATAATGACGATCAGATGACATCCAGGGACCACAAGAGTCTAAAGTTACCCGACATTCGTCTTACAGATAAGGAAAACTTCGAAGATACCTCGCCTAAATAAATTTCCCGACCAGTATTCAAACCCGGGCCCGCTGCGTTAGAGGAGCGGTAGACTGAACTTATTAAATGTCATTATAAATATGTCTCCGTTAACTTTTCTGGCGTAACAGGTGTGTGATTTTCGAAGTAATTTCGTGTCAAGAATGTATACATAAAATAGTTTTGTATACATAATTACATTGCAGTTATTCCTACAGAAAAATTTTGCATTCGAGGAACGTAGGTATATTAAGAAATGACCGTATCTTCTACAGTGTACTGTTTTGTTTTGGAAGGCCTATCTCCAAATCCAGAACATGGCCAACGATACAGTTAAGCATAGTGCAATGAAGATTCTAATATTAATTAGTATTTGGAGTGTAATTTCACTAACATTCTAACGATGCAAATACAGGTATGTAATGACTTTGTAAATTGCAATAATTACTTGGAACTGCCAGCCTATGAATAATAACCTATAATTACCATTTGTTTGCATAGCTTCGTTATAACAGTTATGCTTTGTCTTGCAGTAAAACCTTTTGCATTCCATGGTTCCTATGTGTAACAGTGACTTACGTGTGATGCCTTTCGTCGTAGTTTTAAGCACAAATAAATTTATTTCAGAATAAAGTAAGTCACTTTAACCTGTTCCGGTTATGATACTTAATTTTCAATAGATGTGTATTTTAAATGAGAGGTCTATTAGCAAACTCTGCAATCTCCATTTTGATAAGAGAAAGAGGTGCTAACTTCTAATGAAAGGTTAATGCATTTTTTGGTATATTTTTAGTGTATGTGCTACTAATCTGAGTTCCTCCCTCGTGTGGGAAGTCGGATCTGCAACACTACACTAAATAAATATCAGAAAATGCATTAAACTTTCTTTAGAAGTTAGCAAATCTATCTTTTATCAAAATGGATATTTCCGGGTTTGCAATAGATTCCTCAAATGTCCTTAATATATTTTTGTCAGTAACTTAGTATTATAAATATATTTTATCTCGGTGTAATCTTTAATATTTTTTAAATAAATTAATCGTTCAGTTAATACTCCCAATTTACCAAGTTCGTAAACTCACGAGAGATGTCCAAATATATTCGAGGAGTTGCTACCAAAAGCTACTGTACGTTTAAATTTTACTTCTAATTCCCCGTGCTTATTCAATACTATAACGTATTGCTAATTAATTTTAACATAAGCTTCACAGTGCAATACAACTACTCCTCCTTAGTAGTACCTAGTGCCTTTTGGAAATTAAATTTGAAATGATGGTTGACTAATAATTTCCCAATTTTCAACTCATTATAGTAGCTACAGTAGGTTCAATGATCCAATCGTCCCTCCGATTAACCTTTTCACTGCTACTGACGTATAAATTCGTTCGTTCAAAAACTGTATAAAAGCAGAAATGTAATATTTATGCGTAAAGCTACATGTAAAATTGTGAGAATTTTTAACCTTGCTTTATGACTGTAATTCATAGAAACTAGTTATTCTACAGTAATTCTGTCTACTGGGTTCAATCTTAGATCCCACTGATGATTTCACTTGATGATTGCTTATTTTATTATATAAATTCAGCATTGCAAAGGTTAATCCATCAAAATGTAACAGTCTTTTGCGTGGTTTTGCGTGAAGTATTGTAAAACAAAATAAATCTTATTTTCACAAACTTGTTTTAATACCTTACTAAGACTAATTCTCTATATAAATATAATTATTTACTTGAAATGTTTAATTGATAAAAAAAGTAATGAATACATTTTTTGTATTGTTAATGAATACATTAACATCTTGTATTAACATAGCCCTTAGTGTCTGTTTTAGGCTTAATTATGGCTACATCGAGTAGATTGACACTGCATGAAATAAATTTTGTTGCTTTGAATTTAAAGTTATACTTGAAAATTGAAAAATAAAATTAAAATAATTACACACTCAGAGTAATGACTTTTCTGCTGTATTGTGACTATATTTTATACTGCTGGATTGTATCTGTCATCTTGTTCTGTTTTAATGAAGATATCACATAGTTGAATCATGTTCAACCAACTACAGTATATACATCGTACCCTGGTCCATGCTCGATTATTAAGACATATCCAAGGGCACACCAACATGAAATTCAAGTGTGCGAGTAGAAATTCCTGCATGCAATCAAATGTTTACTTTTTTAACTGAACTGATCGCGTAGGCTATACATTTTTAACTCTCCCCCTGATCAACGTCTTCTTGTCTTTGATATGAAATGTTAAGTTCATAAACTTTTAGTTATCGAGTTATGGTAGTCTATTGATGAGAAAATGGTGAGTTTTTCTTTTTATGTAAGCTAATTTCGAAAGCATGCAGCGAGTATTTTATGAAAATTATATGGGCGAAATCCAAAAACAGGTGGCCCCTTAAGCTCCGCCCACTCGATATTCACATTTGCACAGACTGTGTGATGTATTTTGTTTCTTAGCGAAGAAGGATGACCAACTGTCCTTGTATATTGTCGAAAGTGCCTTGTACTCACTGACCTTGTATACTATCGCAAATGCCTTGTACCCACCTCATTATATTTCCCGCGAGGTTTGTCAGCCTGTAACCAGTCGTCTAGCGATATGACGTCACATCTCCAACGTCCAATCACGAGTTTCAACATAATACGAAGACAGAAGAATTCGCTAGATCATGGTATAAAAGAAAGTGCACCCTTTTGGGTGGGTTGGGCGGGATACCACTTTCCCAAAGTGCGCCCTGTTTTTGGATTTTCCCATTATAGCCTATATATAGAATTATATAGAATTATATTATAATATATATAATTCTATAATATACATATTATATGCTATAGAATATATAGAATTATATATAGAACCCTATATTCATCTTTTACAAAATGTTGATGTTGGAAGTATCATTAGGCCTACTGGGCCTAAATAACTAGGGCTGTATCGATTAATCGGCCCGATTAATCGATTAAATATTTAATCGTCGATCAATTACATTTTCCGATTAATCGGTTTAGTCGAATTATGAAAAACGTTTATCGAGAAATGGGTCAAATGACCAAACTCCTTTCTCAGTGCCGAGTGAGAGAGTTTTTAGTGCTGCCGGTATTATTGTAAACAAGCTACGATCGTGTCTTGAACATTCAAATGTCAACAAACACGTGTGTCTCAAGTCTTGACTGAGAAAGTAACCGGAAATTTAAGTTTTGTATATATTTTTTCACTACTCAAATAATAATGGTATTCATTAATTCAGGATTTCTTCTGATTATCTGTAGTGCAGTAGTTATTAAACGTGTAAAACATTATTAAATGTACACTTTGGTTTCGCTTAAAATACCGACCTGTTTGTCGATTAATCAGTCGATTAATCGGTCGATTAATCGGTTAAAGTCAAGCGTTAACTCGACTAAAAATTTTAATCGATTTTCAGCCCTATAAATAACGTATTTAAATACTAAAATAACGCAATTAATAGTAAATAAGGATGAGTAGAAACTGAATGGTATGAGATAGTTTAACTGAAATCCAGGAACTTATTCTGATCCTATATATATATATACACGAAGCCACTTCTATATCTATTTATCGTTTGCTTTGTGACGACAGTATTCTGGACGTAAGCAGAAACTGCAGAGGGAATTTTAGTTGGTGAATTACAAGCTGGCGGTAAGAGGAAGTGATGTCAAAGTTAGAACAAGAGGGAGTTTATCTAGCAGGAGATGGCACAATCAGCCCGAGATGAAACGGAAATCCTGAAACCTTCCCCAAGTAACCGCTTCCATGTGTCGAAAACAGTTGTTCACATCGCCCCAGGACGTATTCACGTTCAACTTAAAACGTGATCTGAAGACGTTAATCGGAGAATGCACATCATAACTTAGCTTATTACTAATAAGCATCAAAAGCAGACGTACAAATAGAATATCGCTACGTAAAGCCTGATGAATTTCGGCTTAGAACGCCATATTTCTTATCAAGAAAATTCTATAGTATAATTCTTCTTGGGAAATAGGTAAAACCATTGAAAGGAGAACGTTAAGATCTAGCATTTTTATTCATACTCTGAAAAAGGAAAACTCTTAAGAATTTTCAAAATATTCTTTAGAAGTTTCTATTTTTGATTCTCTGAATCAAAATTTCTTCCTTTTATTCTTACTTCAACAGTTTACACTCATTTCGTTCTTAAATATAAAATAATATTACAAGAAAAACCCTTCCATCGAAACTTTGTCTCCATAGGTTGTTTCCTGTATTTATTGCTGGCTTAATTTACCTATACAGGAATGGATTAAATTGTATTTTGTTCCAAATCGTATTTCCTTCATTTATCTATAAGTAAGAAGTCAGATAGATTTCAAATATAATTTCCCTAGAATTTATCCTGCCATAATCATTGTCCTCTAAATATCCATCTACGGTTCGATCGGCGCTCTCGCCCATAGGCAAAACTCTATCGCGGAAAGCAAAACTGTGTTTAATGAAGAAAGGAATCCTTGTATAAATTAGTAATATTATTAAAGTATAATTTCTCATACGTAGGCTAAATCTCTAAATTTAAATTCAAGTTTTGAGTGATGAAAATGTAATTCTGTAACTTACTATCCGATCAACAGAATAACAAAAATAATAAAAAGACAGATTGAGAAGGACAGTCGATCTGACACCTAAATGAGCTCATTAGTTATATAAAATGGTCGACCGAAGAATATACTGTAGGAGTTGGGAGCAAATTTCACCATAAAATATAATGCACAGCTAAGAAAAAAATGTAAGAATTACAAATTCCGTCTCCGGGTATAATTATTACGAAGTTTTCGTATTATATTGTTTTGCATTATTAGTGTTACTTTTTTTTTTCTTTGTCCAAAAATGTGCATAGTTAAAGCACGAACGGCCGTCTAGGCCCGTGCGTTGGATTTATTCTATGGATAATGTATTTAATATGTAGGCCTATGTAAGAATAAAGATGCACCTTACCATACCATACCATACCTTCCAGATCGACTCTACAGATATGAAGTTGAGTCCATGCCTTATCACTAAATAGAGCGTTTCTTTCTGCTTCAATTGAATTTTTCTTTTATTAATCCAATAATACATTTGAAGGCCTAAAGCACTTAAATTTATTTATAATTCTTTCAGAAAAAAATATTCATCTACACATCGTCTATTCCAGAAATTTTTTAGAGTAAACGGTGGAAATTCTGATTACAACATTCGACGGCCTCCAAATGTTTGAGGCAAGATATCATTCAGTAAAATTACACTAGGAGTGAGTTGGGTGAATGTCTTATCATATAATGAACATTCTATCACTTCTTCGCTACATTTGTTACTTTGGTTGTTTCATTAAAATATTTCTGTATTTTAATATCATTTTTATTCTATCTCACTCTTCCAGTCTACTGCATTTATTTTTACATCACTGTAATTGCATTTTCTTCCCATCTTTTTCTCCTCATAGTACGAACTTAATTTAAATTTATTTAAGATTTACGAATATTATTTTGAGAAATTTGTATAATACTTTAATTACTTATTTTTACGCATTAACGATGGTTTTCCTCACTTCCTCCTCCTCCTCCTCCTCCTCCTCCTCCTCCTCTCTCTCTCTCTCTCTCTCTCCCTCTCTCTCTCCCACTCTCTCTCTCTCTCTCAAAATGCTGCAATTCGCTTCGTATGTAACGTGCAAAAAGATGAGCACATCACACCTTATTGCCTGCAACTTAAAAGACTAAAATTAAAAAAAAAAAAAAAAATAGAAGGATCCTCTCTATTGCACTGCTAACTTTTAAAGTTATGAAATTTAATAGTCCCATTTACCTGGACACGTGAATCATCCCATTTACCTGTTTAAATCTTTCATCCCCATGCATAGGCGTAACGAGGGGGGGGTTTTGGGGGTTTGAACCCCCCCCATTGATTAAAAAAAGGAAAATTGTATAGTTTTTTTAAGTCTGCCCATAAATTACTTAATACAAGTATAAAGTGTGGGAAGCTTAAAACTCGTTATTTTGCGTGTTAATTTTAAAAATTTTCCGGGGATGGACCCCGGAAGCTTAAAACTCGTTATTTTGCGTCTTGATTTTTAAAATTTTCCGGGGGTATCCCCCGGAAGCTTAAAACTCGTTATTTTGCATCTTAATTTTTTAAATTTTCCGGGGGAGGACCCCCGGACCCCCCTCTCCCTGGGGGATATTCCATACCCCTCAGACGTTATAACCCCCCCCATATGGTCGGCCTGGTTACGCCTATGTCCCCATGCAAAGAATACATGATCGCTCTAATAGATTTACTTCAAGCACACTCCAAATTCCTAGACACCGCACCACTGCATTTAATAAATCTTTTATATGCACGGCCTCTCGATTGTACAATACATTTAATCTGTATCATTATCAAAGTTATTATCTTGCTACAACAACAACAACAACAACAAAAAACTCTTAGTTAATCACCTCATAACCGCTTATGAATCCTAATTTCTCATTATCTTCTACAAAAGTTTACTCTTATCGTATAATATATTTTGGCTACTATTTCATGACATTAAGTGGTGGCATCTTGATCTTCCTGCACCCAAAGCTGGTAACTTAGCTCACAGATTTTTCCTTCTTTGTAGCACATATGTGCGTCATTATATCAAAGTCTCCAATAATTGATATATTTATTACTGCAAACATTGAATATAATAATATTTTCTAATTTAATTTCACCATTTCAACTTTACCTTTGCCTTTACTTCCATTTCCAATTTATTTCATAGCATCTGAATTTAACGCGTTTAGTTGGCGTACGTAAAGTAATCGATGTATCAATCCCAAAATTTGACTAGTCACCGCCTATTTAAGGTTGGTAGGCCTACGCTTGGATCTTAATCACAATCTCGAACAGATATTTCTATTGAATTATTTTTCACATAAGTATTTTCTAATATTTTTCCTGTCGTAGAAAAAATAGTATGCAATACATGTGTGTGAAGTGTAGAACAGAAAGAGATACTCATAAAACACATTTCCCACCCTTATAGAATTTTATTTGATAATAGCCTAACAATTAGAGATGCAACCTTAAGTCTGCAATTAAATATTTCTTATTCATACAGAGGGAACATGTAGTCAAGAGTAACGAAGAGAAAATGCGATAGAGGTCGCACGAACAGAGCAACAGAAAGAATAGTTAATATAATTTAATCTTTAAAAATTCTTGACAAGGAGAATGTGGACGTTTGCTGAATGTGGTCTCGTGGATTTTCTTTTCTTTCTTTTTTTAGCTTGGCAGCCATGTTATATGCGGTTCATCATTCCATTTTAACAGCCCGCTGTTTGCTCTACTATCCCCCCCTTTCGTCGAGTCTAATGCAATGCAAATACCAGCTAAAGTTCTTAATAATGAATGAAGTTGGTAGCACTGCCTTCATAAAGACTCCATCCAGCCGCAGCATTTTGCTAAAGCATTCGCTCTAACAAGCTGTATTCCTCGGCTCTCTTACAAGCCGACAGAATAATCATTTCTCTTATAGCAGCTCTTCAAATCAGCAGAAAAGGAGTTTATGTTGGCCTGCGTTTAAAGAATTAATAAAACGGAAAAATCAGAATGACTTTTCTTAACCAGGACTCAGTAATTAATAATATCCCTGGAGATTTTACAATTAATATGCATTAGGATAATGGTTTCTCGGGCTTCCAACCGGGTGAGTAGGAGAATTGATTCCAAGCTTTCCTTCCTGACCAATTAGAGCTCTCCGTCTTATCTGTTCCACATCCCAATTTTATGTTGACCGTCATTCATCTAGCTTTCCTTTGTCTTTTCTAGGCCTATATGAACTAATATAGACCTTCCAATTTATTAGGTCACTTCTCTCTGAAGATAGCAGCAGAGTAAACTGCCGAAAGCAAAGAATGAAACCTTATTCTCATTCGGTTGAAAGACCGATAAAACATTATCCCAATCATAGGCGTAGCGAGGGGGGGTTTTGGGGGTTTGAACCCCCCCCCCCCCATTGATTAAAAAAAGGAAAATTGTATAATTTTTTTAAGTCTGCCCATAAATTGCTTAATACAAGTATAAAGCGTGGGAAGCTTAAAACTCGTTATTTTGCGTCTTAATTTTTAAAATTTTCCGGGGAAGGACCCCCGGAAGCTTAAAACTTGTTATTTTGCATCTTAATTTTTAAAATTTTCCGTGGGAGAACCCCCGGAAGCTTAAAACTCGTTATTTTGCATCTTAATTTTTTAAATTTTCCGGGGGAGGGCCCCCGGACCCCCCTCTCCTTCCATACTCGCCAGACCCCGCGGATGTTATAACCCCCCCCCCATATGGTCGGCCTGGTTACGCCTATAATCCCAATAACACCGGGAAAACCTTAGGTCACACAGTTAAAGTATCCTTTTTTATTTACTTTCTCGCATGTAAATTGTACAGAGAAAGTATTGTGATCGTGAAAAAACTTGAAATCAAGATAACACCGGGAAAAGAAGTTTCACAATGCTTAGAAACCGAAAAGAGCAATTTTTTAATGACGTCTGTCTGTCCGGATAAACAGTTCATTGCATTTACCTCTCATTTTGGATTAAGGAGTTTTTGAAATTTTATTAAACCGCTCATAATTTGATTCCTATATTTGAAATATTAAGGAGATTTTTTATGAAACCTCTTTCCAAATCTTGATTTTTGAAGAAAAATAGCTCTGACTTTTGATAAAAATGTAAATTTCAAAACATATTTCTATGACTAATGAAATGTGGGTATATTAGTTTTCTGTAAACATTATTTAGGGGGTGCTTGACTCGTGTCTATTTTTATATATTTTTTAAGGCTATCTCCATTACAGTAGGTGATAATGAAAACTTAGCACAGTCAAGTTGTAGGGAAAATTAAATGAAATTTTGTCAATGCAGGAGGTCAGAACATGGATTAGTTAAAATTATTTTGTTCCCCGTAGCGAGAATATTATAACTAATTCTTGTTAAATGCAGTATACCTCAGTCGTATTGAACACACAAAAACCAATCAGAGCGAGGTGGCCGAGGTATGATGTCCTGTGTTCAAACTCAAACCTTATGGCCGGCCAATTTGACTTGAATTTTCAGGTTTCCTCATTCGTAAAAATTAATTGAAGTTGGAGGTTGTACATTTTTAATGGTACATACCAGTTTCTTCCGTCGAACAAAAGACCTCAATGATTAAAATCTTAACACGTAATGTGAGAAAGTTTGTGCAACATAATTTGCACAGTTTGTTTTGTGGGGGAAAATAAATTTAATGATTAACTTTTGGTTTAATTGGTTAGGTTCTGTTCTCTGGACACAGGCTCATAATGTTCAAATAAGAGTCTGATCCCGTCATACCGCCCTTGGTGTCTGTAAGATTATTTGATTGCTCGAATACGATCGAGACATTTTTTACGCTGATGGACTTCCGCTGCACTATACCAAACATATAGAGAAAGGAGTTACCGCTCCCAGTTATTGAGTGGTAGGCTACCTTACCGTTGATTCCAAAGTTCGCAGGCTCAAACCAAACCAAGGGAGAAGTGTTTTATTTAGCTGAGTGGTATTTCCAGAAGTAGTCTATTAGTTTAATTTTTCTTTATTTAACAGTATCTGATCGCTCTCCTCAATTTTCTAAGAGTTAATGTGATTGATTTCTACCTTTAAATTACAGAATCTTTATTATTTTGCTTAAGGTGCAAGAATAAAAGTTGCGTAGGCCTATATCAAACTTACCAGTAAAGTACCTATAGGAACGCCGTACCCTGAAATATTTTCTTTTTATAATATTGCCAGATTTTTATTTTCTGCAAAGCAACTTCTTCTTATTAAAATCGTTTAATTGCTGAATCTCGAAAGAAATTTGTTCTAAATAGTGAGACGAAATTAATTATCTCTAATTCCATCTTTTCCATACCTAGTAGGCCTATATGTATAATTTTCTTGCTATTTATTTATTTATTTACTTACTTTCTTGCGAATATAACAGGCAAATTACCCAATTACAGTGTTTCCTTACAGGCGTATTACATTCTTACAATACTAATTATTTAAATAAGTTAATACCAAAATCTACTAATACTAAAAATAGAAAACACACTCATTATAAAGTGCATAATGAGAGGAACAGATTTTTACGTACAAACAATTCAGTGCAATATTTATATATAAATATATAATATATATAATATAATATTATATATATAATATTTATATATAAACAGAAGATTTAACTAAAACAGACGAGCGTATTTCAATTACCATTTATAGAATCTATTAAATCATTCAACGTGTTATGTAGGAACTGGGATGTTTTCTGATACAACAAAATCCCTTTATTTATTTTTCATCAATTAATGTACCAAAATAATACTGTTTCATGAGCTAGGGAATGATCGTCATGTGAAGTTTATTCCAAAAATCTGAAGTATTAATATGTTTTATGTCAGATTCATCTTGAGAATAAATTACCTAAGTCTACGGGGAAAATGACAAAATCAAATTCCAGATGCCTATGCATTAGTAGCGATAATCCTATCAATATATCTTTCGCCGACGGAAAAAGGCACATAAATTTAAAAAGTTAATTTTTCAGGAGAAGCTTCCTTTGGTTTGGATAATGATACAAGAATTATTTTTCCCATAGCGATATTATCCAAACTACAATGATTTGAAAGTGCTGATTACACTGAAATGTGCGTCCCAGTCTGTGTTTCAATGTAGTATAAATATTAAAATTCGTATTTTTTTTAACTTATGTGCCTTTTTCCGGTGGCCAAATATATAATGTTATTATATGTTTACGTGTCAGAAGCCGTGACATGATCGAGTCATTTATTTTTCAGAGTCTACTACTTTAAATAATCAATTCTTCATATGGAATTGTTCAGCAACTGATGCAAAAGTACACATTTTATGTTTAAAGTACTGTCTTACACAGAAAAAGATGAGAAATACATTAAATCATGGTTCACAAAAGTGTTATTTTTACGAGGGAATTGATCAAGGCTATGTCGTACAATAGGAGAGCATAAAAATAAGCAGTGGCAGTGTTGTTTTTAGCAATACTGGGGGCGCCACTCTCATGAAATTGTAATGTTTCGCGCTTTCCTCTCTTTCATAACAATCTCTATATTTCCATATATGTTCCCATGGCTTTGCCATACCAACGTCATGTATAATTTAATGGAGTATGAAAAAATATTTGTCTGAATTACATGCTGGGAAGACACTAAGGGATGAAATGTTGTGTTTCGTCTCGTCCCCCCATCCTTTCCAGCACTCTCTACAAGGCTATTCAAGAGGGTTTGGTCGCTCGGTAGGAAAACTGTCGGCAATTTTGGTGGCTTAAGTTTGACCCGCAGGAAAATGACGTTGTCAGGAGTTTCATAAACAGCCAGTGCTGATTGTACCTTTTAACGTAATGCCTCGAACATGTACTTGTAGTTCTATGTTGTTAGTTGTATGAAGCTAAAGTGGTCTGTAGCGTACACATTGTCTGAGTACAAATTTCTACATCTTTGAAGGAAAAGTAAAATCACACAGTCCCTGTACTTTAATAATAGGCTAAGCAGCTTCAATAATACCAACACAAATATTCAAAATCCATTATGTCTAGTAAATTACAATGTGAGAAACACCACAGCTTACAGTCCCAAAATAGTATATTGCGATACAAGTGCCGTAAGCGCCTCGTTTTTTCAATTTCCGAGATCAGTTATGCGCTTACGGCACGAGTATTGCATGATATTTTTTGTACGATGATTATTTATATCAATTTCATTATATTAATTAAGATATTAGCTGAAAATATTATGTATATACATTATTGAAGATAGATGTTTATTTCAGAAAGTGATTCGCATGTGCTGGTTGTTATGGGGACTGAATATTTTCCCCGTTAAAGTCGCTACAAACTAGGGGGCCTTGGTTCCGGTTTTCCATAAAGGCTGGTATTATGATGATTTTACTTACGGCACTTGTGCTTTTTGTAATTTTTACCACACGGAGATTTCTTTTGTTTTTCATAGCAACCAGATTGCGTGAGGTCCTTTAACAATCTACATGTTTGTTTTAGTGTCTTTGAACCCCAGCAGTCTGGGCATTGTAGTTTTGAACATCCTACGTAACTCTAGACCCGGATTTTCACACTTCTACTGTGAATCGAGGATGCATTGACAGAGCTCTGATGTTTATTTTTACATAGGTGGACAGGAGGGGATCATGAATGCACGCCTAAATGTGAAAGTATTGAATGATTTGGACGAAATTCACTATGCGGGTTTTTTGGGCTAAGAAACTCGAATCTGAGGTCATTTTGCCCCGGGCGGCGCACTTATATCGTGAAATGCATCCATAAGCCGGGCTTTTAGGTTTTTAATTACCAATTGTTTTATGCATGATTTGGGTAATTATCAAGAACCTGTGGTTCGTTTTAATCGTTCCATTTCTAATCTGTATGCCCATATGACAGCTCAAGATTCTTTTATTCGCTTTAGTTATTTATATTTTCTACGTCAAACAGTATACTAAAAAATGAAATGAAATTTCATGCAATTTATGTAAATACGACGTCAATATTATTAAATATGTTCTAATTACTTTTTCTGTTAAATGGTTTAATTAAAACTTAGGCCTACAGCAGTTGAGTAAATAATCATGGACGAAGCCTCGGACACCTGCTAATAGAAGAATAAGTAAACATGTAACACCAAGTAATTGTACTCATTATGAACATGGATAACAACTCGCTCAGTCAAGTTAATTCCCAACTCTGACACACCACTCAAGTTTTTTCCCTCTTCCCTTGACGTAGAGCAGAAGAGGGTCTATTTCAGTGGGATTAACAGACAACTGTCACTTTTGGATAACGGATCTCCTATACTTCACAGCAACAAAGTTCTCTCTTCAGAGCTTATCCATAGCGCCATTTAGAGAAAGGCTATCTTTCAACATAATTATGATGTTCAAGTCTTGTTCATTTTAATAAACTCTTAATATCACAATGAACGTTATATATCCAAAAGTAAGTAAATTGTTATCGGAGACGCTGTAAAAAAAACTACTCTGATATCAAGATCGTTAATAAACAAGTAATATTTTACCCGTGAATTAGAATTCTATGTCATAATTTAATTTAGAGAAAACTTACGTTAAAATTTATATTATAATTTTATAAAATTTTAATTAATCCATTTAATAATTTAGCATTATCATAATGTGAAATATGTGCTGTGAAACACATAGACCTAACTTCCACTACTCTTATTATTATAATCCTGCATAGAATACTCGACTGTATTGCGGTAATGCGCATTCAATTATCTTTGCCCCAATCAAAGTCCCACTATTCGCAAGGCAAAACTTAAAACCTAATTTTGTGTATGAAATTATTGATTCAGAGAATTTATTGGGTAAAATATTGGAAATAAAACTAATGCAATTACATAACATGCAATTCGTTTAGAAAATTTTAACAAAATCGTTACAACCGTTATCGAGAAAATCGCGAAAAATGAATTTCTTTTCATGTAAAGTTATTGTAAAAAAGAAGCTAAAGTTTGTATCATGCTTCGTATTGCAT
The DNA here is from genome assembly GCA_964059195.1 of Ectobius pallidus. Lineage (NCBI taxonomy): Eukaryota > Metazoa > Arthropoda > Insecta > Blattodea > Ectobiidae > Ectobius > Ectobius pallidus. Next base: position 43,585,223 of record CAXKWD010000004.1, on the reverse strand, counting down.
CCCTGAAGGATACCGCAAACCACATAACCATAAGCATGGGTAAGACAACTCTCTCACTTCACATTCTGATACAGAAAAAGAGGCCATATTGCAAGGAGCGTCTATTCAGTTGATTCATTCTCAAACTGCACTGTTTGCCACGTAAGCCTTAGAACCAGAGTTTCTGCAAATGTGTGGCTGGCTTATACCTACATTTCCTAGAATTTTTACGAAAAAAATTCAATTAAAAGTTTTAGCTCTTAGTCTTGTAACAGAAAGTCATCGTCTATCTCCCTGCCACGTCTCCAGAAGGTATGTAACCCAAGTTACAATTTTTCTTTGCCGAGCTGTGCTGTCTATAGACACACACACACACACATTATGTTTATGAAAATATAATTTTTTTTTAAATTAAGGTAACCTCAAAACGTGTATAGTTTTACCGAAATCGCCATCGGATTTCGGAGTAGAATACAGGTTCTCCTGTACCTATAGTACCTATGGAACATCTAAAGGAAGCAAATGCATGCATTGTCCGTTTACATTAAATCTCACCACTGGCACTGAGTTAGCAAAGTTAATATCATTCCATTTTACCTAGTGTTATGAGGAAACTTAAACATAAAATGTTTAGAAATTGTTTCATAAATTATTTTTAATCTAACTGTTGGAACTGTGAACACAATAAATGGCATAACTGTAATAATGAACCTTGCTTCCGAGTAATGATTAAAGCAGAACTTTGTAGAAGTCATGTACCGGTACGTACATACCCTTTAGATATTTTATGTTCTGGCACGATAGTTTGAGATCATAGTCCAAGTGATCCTTAATTTACATGCCTCAGTCCTCTCTTCCGAGTATAAATAGTTCCGTGCTGTTCATTATCGCTCTGCCTATTGATGTGGTGTCCCTTCGCGGAAATAGCAAACAATACGACCAACTTTGCTGTTTACTGCGAACTTCTAATTGTAGGCGTAATTTGTTCTAATTTTATTGTCTACAGTACCTTGATTTTCAAGCATTTTACGTTTAGTAATTTTGAAAAGCAGTTGGTAATACTGAGAAAGGGATGAGAGGCGTCGCTTGCCTTGTATAAATACATCCTTTCTTTCTTTACCTCAGTTTCACCTCTCCCTTTTAGGGATATTTAAGCGACCCACGCCGCCCGGGCCTTACATACATTTTTGACCAGATATGGACATGGAGGGCCTCCCCTTTGGGTGATCAACCCACTGCCGGGGCCACCTCTGAAACAACACGAACACATAGGACGATACAAGTCACTCACACACACACATTCACTCTTAATAGGGTGAAGATGGGATGAAGATGATAATGACGGCCAGATGATGTCCGGAGACCAAAAGGACCTAAAGTTACCCGACATTGGTCTTGCAGGGGAGGAAAAACCCCACCTTGGTAATACAATTACTTATTCGTGGTCACGTTGTTAAAAACACTGTGGTTTCGCTGGGAGGGTTAATGTAAGGTTGTGCTGATAATAAATCATCGGCGTTTCTAATAAGAAAGTAAGTAACCTTCACAATAAAAGTTTTTCATGTGACCATGTTCACGCACGTGAACGGATAGTAGTAAAAATATCAATTTTATTTATTTTGTTAAATTGTTGAAATATTAGTCAAGAAGATTTTCTACTAGATTCGCCTGGTGCGCACGTCATCAAAGATGACTTTATGCGTATATATTCAAAGTAGTAAAAATGACATTTATTTTCTTCATAGCTTTCATTATCAAGAATTAAAGAGTTAAATAAATAAGCAGAAACCTTTCCTTCGATTATTATACACTCTAAAATATTCTCTGAAAGCAAATCTTGCTTATAAACATAAGATAATTTTTGTTTGAGATTAAAACTCTCAACTGATTAGTGCAGTTCCGGTTCTGGAAGCTTCTCTTCGAGCATGAAGGAGAAGCCCATGTTCGCCATTTTTCATTCTTCTCAAGTCTTCCTCGTGATGTGGTGCAGTCTAGACTCCAAGCAAATGGCTTGGTGAAGTATAATGTTCACCATTATTCAGTTCTACGTAAAGTCTTCTCAAGTCTTCCTCGTGATGTGGTGCAGTCTAATTCCAAGCAAATGGCTTGGTGAAGTAAAATGTACACCATTATTCAGTTCTACGGAAAGTCTTCCTCGTGATGTGTTGCAGTGTAGCTCCCAAGCAAGTGGCTTGGAGAATCTATTAAAACTAAGAAATCTAGTCACATCGGCACCCATGTTAGTGCTCCTAATGTGCCAGCATTGTGAATTTCTGTGCAACTGCATCTATGTTACGCAAAGTGAAGAAGCAATAACTATTGTGTTCATCAAATCAGTTGAACTACAGACAGAAGTGCTTCGTATCAGTACCCATGTTAGTAACTTTCTAACGTACTGGCGATTAGCACCATTTCTGTTTAAACATTCAAGACAATAACGACGAAAATACAGTTATTTAGTATGCTCGTCATGTTATCAAAATGCGTCACACGGGCAACCATGTTAGACAAACTTTAACGTGCTCTGACGGAATGAACTTTGTGGAAAGGCATTTAAATTTAAAAATGCTAACATGTTTCAACTCAACGAACTTTTTTTGTGTGTAGGGCACCAAGGACCAATAATTGTTTGATGTGCCTTCAAGAAAAAGAACTTTATACAGGTAAAATTTGTACCTATGGTTTTGAACAGTGCATATTGTCTTCAGTGAGTTTTTCAACTATTCTTATATCAAAACTGTACAACAGAACCTACAAAGCTACCGGTCAGATTTCAAGAATTGTCTACATTAATGTATGCAGCCGTCCATGAATATCCAGGAATATCCAGGGTTGCGCAACGAGAGAATTACGTGGTATCGCCAGCTAGCAGTGACGTCATCGATGAAGAAAGAAACGCTCACAACAAAAAGTGTGAAAGTTGTGAATGGACCAGCAACTTATTTGGTGAGACCGGGGCCAACCCCCTTATTTATTTGTTCTATTAAGATAGCCTATCTATTTCAATTAAGTCTATCTCCATCACCCATTGCATTTGAATATACAGGCCTTCTAGAAAGACTTTTACAGGCCTAGAACTTAGTTTTTTTTGTATGAGAAAGAAGTATTTTTTTTCTATACAGACTTACAATATTAATAGGGATTCTGCGATTAATAAAAGGAGAGAATTTAGTTAATATTTTTTCCAACTAAGAGAAGTTAGAAAACTGGAAAATAAATCAGTTCTGAATCTAAACCAATATCAAATTAAGTCACATATTTGTTTGCACTTCTAATGAAACTAAATTCACAATATTGATAAATTAAACTTTTGTGAAATCTGAAAAACTTTGTATTATTTCTCTTCTGAGAATAGAACATGTTGAATATTTTGTTTTACTTATTTTAAAGGATAGATAATTTTTTCATTTTTAAGAATAAATTTAATTTTTAATTAAATTTTGTGAACTTGTACCTTATTTTTTCTACTGAAACTGAAGCCCCGACTAGGGCGAAATCTACTACCATATCATTCCCCGACTTCGTGAGCACTGTTTATCAGTTACCGCTTTATGAATGTCTAGAGTGCTAACAATTACACACGACTTACTGCTACTTTCAACTTTGAATTTTTCAATTTACTTTCAATAGTAGTGATTGATATTTCAATATTATTAGTAATTCTTTTGGTAGCTGATATACGGCCCACGAAATCGAACATGGCCATGTCGATTATTATCTAAGTTGCGGAAATCAGAGCCTGATGGACTATATCATTTTTCAAATCTAAATTACTAAATTATTTGCATAATCCTGAATGCTTAGCTTTATTTTGTCTATATTTTTTAAAATTATTTTACTTTACTTTAAAATTGACATGTCAATTTGTATATCCTTACGTCTTTGTAATTACATTGTAAACATAGCTTTCAATTATTACTCAGGTGTCTATTTCTGTAAATAATTATTAATGTATTTTAAACCTTTTTTTCTTTTTGTGTAATATTACTTATAAGGTCACCTATTGTATGATGAATTATTTTGTGAGTTGTGACCTTACGGCCTTAACTCTGCTAGGTAAATTAAAACATTATTGTTTTATTATTTAAAATAATCCTTTATGATGTGAGAGCAGCATTTAAGAGCTCTTGTTACTCTATTAAGTTGATCCTTTTAATTTATCAAAATTACTTGCTTTATTAACCTATTAACTTTCATATGGACTATTCCACTCATCCGCCGCGTGTTTGATACTGAACAATAACGATTAGTAATTCCTCGGATATAGACCAATTACGGCAGTTTATCTTACAATATTCTTGTAGGAATCGCGAGGATGGTATTTTAGCGGGTAAAATGGTCTGCAGGTTACTGGGCATGAAAGCATCAGTGTGCAGTGATTAATACGTCACATGTTGCCATCAACAGCACGAAAAAAGATTATTTTATACAACATAACTTGTATATAAATTGAAATAATAGAAAATTTACATTGATTAAAACACAATTTCCATTCGGTGCAAGCCAATTCGTGTGTTTTTATTCTCTTCTGCTGTTAGCTTACCTGAATGAAGTTAACTATGCCTTATATGCACAATTGGTAGCACTGGTCACACATGGACATGGTAACTCGAATCGTAGTACTGGTCACAACAAGGACATGGTAACTCGAGTCGATTCTTGAATGGTTGATTCATAGTATGTCGTGAACTCGCAGCTGTTAGTTTTGTTTTTATATAACAAAGCACGAAAGTATTTACTATTTGTATAATCCGTTACATTTTTATTCATAGAATAGTCTTAATAAATCCAACTCGAGCTGACTAGTTACAACAGATAAATTCGCTCCTGCTGTGCAATCTCGAATCTATCGGTAAACTCGTCAACTCCCGTGGGATTACCTATGACAATCCCAGCTGTATTTAAAATCAGTTGCATCAAGAATGAAATAATCCAACTCTGGAAATAAACAAATAAACTTACAATTTATTTTACAAATGTCGTTACTTTTACCCGTACGTGGAGCAGGTGCTTCTTGAACCTTTCTTTATATTCTCTTTTTCGTGATGCGGAATCTGCAGAGAATTACTTTTTAAAGTAGGAAGTTTGTTTTCTGCTTCACAACCTCATCGCTAGCCTACAAATAAGAGAAATGTGAATTATTAATGTCGGTATAGCTACTGTGGCGTTGCTCTGGTGAGAATGTAAGTATAACTTCATGCAAGATGTGTACGGAGCGAAAGTAAACAACCGAATGTGAAAGAACAAAACACAGTTCACAAGAGTTCGTTTTTGAGATAGTTTAGTCGATTACATACAGTAATTATTTCATATATTTCTAAGAAAATGCTGTTCTAGCTTTTCTTTCTTATGTGCATAATCGATTATAGTTTAAAATTACCAGGGTGATTGGGTGTAATGCTCAGCACTGCTAGTTATAGAACGGAATGGTATGTCATAGCCAAATAGAGATAGATAAATATGTAAATTACAAATTAAATTTGTTAAAACTATAACCGTAATGTGCCTTCGGGTAAAATAGGGTTCATTAAACTGTATATTCAATAAATAAATACATACAGTAAAGTTAATTGAACTTTCTTTTTTAGATTAAGTACCAAGGCTCCCGGGTCTGATTCCCAATGTTTTGTATTTATTTACAATCTGTATCTTGTCGCCACTGGACAGACCGTTTCCCCGCACGTTTCTATATTGGTGACATAAGCCCTGAAGACCCTGGCTCGCTATTTTATTCTTTAATAAAAATTATTAGAGACCATGCATATATTTTTACTTGTACTTCATTACACATTATGTAAATGAAATGTACAACGATTAATTAATTATGTTCTAAAATAAGTTTTGTATTTAGTAATTTTTGCCAATTGTTTTTCTTCAGAATCAACCAATTTGCGAAGGCAATGATGAAAAACAAATGAAATCTGTTGTAAAACATTTAAGCCTGTGATATAAATACGAAAGCAAGCAACTGAATTAACAGAAGTTATGTTTTCATAATTACGTAAGATATATAAATAATCGTACGATGTATGCGGAATGGAAGTAAACATCTAACTGAGGTAGTCTCACTATCGTGAATTATGCGCTGGTACGATTAATCAATGAAACGACAGGACACAGTTAGTCAAGGCATATCTGTTGTTTACTTTTGCTCCGTACTCATCTTGGATCAAGTATAACACATCTGGTGCACAATAGTCTTGTATAGGTGTTAGTTTAGTTTTCAGTATAGCAAAGTTCTAATCAAGTTATAGAAACATTAGACCAGTATAATTTCGTAAATTCATTTGTTGTTGCTAGAGGCGTACAGTATGTGATAGCAAAAAAACAAGGGCAAGAAGACAATTATTTGAGGAATATGCATATATTTAACATGAAGTGGGTAGTTTAATATTCATAGGTCTTAAGTAATATATATCGTGTATATCGTGTATATCGTGTCTCTTGTAAAGATAATAACAAAGTATATTAACAATGTATTTATCATAGATTTGTTGGTTGGTATATGGTTATTTAACGACGAGGATGTACTGTAACTTAGGCCTGTGACTGTCGCCGGTGTGCCTGAATTTTGTCCCACAGGAGTGCTTTTACATGCCATCAAATCTATTGACATAGGCCTGTCATATTTATGCACACATAAATGCCATCGACCTGGGCCGGGAACGAACCCGGAACCTTGGGCAAGAAAGTCAGCGCGATTCTAACTGCACCACCCAGGCCCACTCATAGATTTGTAATTACATTATTAATTTAATTACATTATTTTCTGAACATCACATTACATTATACTTTTACGAGTAAATAAATTTAATTCAACCTGCAGTACCACCTCTATATCACAGAAGATCCGCGGTACATTTTAGAAATTCCTTAAAAGGAGAGGACGGTATTTTTGGCAATAAATAGTCTGTGATATGTGTAGAATACATTGCGTAAAATTTGTGTGTCTTTGTGTCCTTTTCTGTTCTGGAGACACTATTTAAAAAACCGTAGGGCCTATGTCTTTTAATTCGAGATATTCAACTAATAAATATGACAATGGATATACACATTCGTAGACAAAAATATATAGGCTCCTTTATACAACACTCCCGACCCCAGGCAATAGATTACCGGGAGTGTCTCGTTTTTGCTGCAAGTAGAAATGTAAATTGTTATAAATATACAATTTTTTAATTTGATTAAATGAAATTTGATTTTGAATGCTAGTGTACAGTACTAAAAAATACAGTGTTAGAGAAACATTTCCTTGAAATACTTATAGTGTACAGTAAAAGTAGTTCTAACCCATAACCATTATAGATGACATTCATGAATTGGATGTCATCTTCAACTGGCGAAAGAAAATGAAAGTTCTTAAAAGGGGAAAAACCTTAATGTTCTACTTTAACTTAATGATAGTTTGTGGACTTCTTTCTCACTCCCTTCACGTCTCTCTAATTCTTTCTTTCTTATTTCACTCTCTCATAGAACTCGTACACACACACACACACACGACACACATCATATCATAGTCTTACCTGGGTGGAGTGAGAGTAAATACAGGTTTTTGCTCCCAGAAACTTAAGAGTATTAGGGTGCGAAATGGTATCCTTGCAGCTCTAACCAATCCATTAATTTCCTTTTCAACGACAAGAGTCAACAGGGAGGAAAGTTTTGAGATTTATTACACGAGGGGAGAACTTCAACATTCCTGAAAACATTTCTTCGTAACACATCAATGAAATTAAATAAAATCACACACCAAAGGAAATACTGCTTTTGAAAGGTTTGGAGTTACTCTACTGACAACATAAAACTCTCTTCAATAAAAACATAAATTTTGAATTAAATTTCATGAAAAGTAGCCTTCTGTTCGTAGCTTATTATTTACTAGAGTAGTTCTTTAGTCTTCTGAAAGTGGAGGTTCCTTAGTGCATTAACGTAATCCCAAATCCATTTACAGTGTGTTCCACGCAAGAGTTGGCCAGTCATGTGGGTTACTGCGTCGCGGCGGCCCCAGCTTTAACTCCCGAGCGAATAAAGCCACTCACGGTGTCACGATTCAGGTTCTCACATTTACAGTTCGAATTATAATGAAAATAACATGTACCTCATCACAAGAGATGTTGAAAATATCCTCCTCTTGCATCCACACAACACTGGCATTTTTTCAGGAAATTTTCTTGCACGCTTAAGTTCAGCTTCCGAGGTGGAGTGATACTGTCTTTAAGTTCGTCTAATGTATGGTAAATTGACCTATACACTTTATTTTTCAAGTTTCCCCATAAATAATAGTCACGTACTGTTATAAGAACTTAAAGACAATATCACAGGAGAAATTAACTCGATCTCGTAAGCTGAACTTACGCGCTTGAAAGAAAATTTCCTGAAAAGATGCCAGTGTTATGTGGATGCAAGAGGATGACTTTCCAACATCTCTTGTGATGAGGTATGTGGTTATTTTCATTGAACGGTAATTCGAACTCGAACAATATAATTGATTCGTTACACCGTGAGCGGCTTTATTTGCGTAGATATTTCACTCGATCTCTCTGGAGTTAGAGCAGGGGCCGCCGCGAAATCCTCATGATTGGCCAACTCTTGCGTGGGACTCACTGTATTTTATCCGCACTTTAACTGGACCCACCGTCTCGGACAACTTTATATAAAAAACAACATCGAACGCCGCTTATGTCATTGTACACCTCGGAATGAGAATATGAAATAACTGAACTCTGCAGATTCTCCGGTTTAATGAATTCCATGATTTTTTAATGAATGAAATGAGAATGTATGTCACTTCGCTCCAATTTTTGTACTTTTACGAAAAATAAAGCTTTCCTTTTACCATTATGCAGAGCTTAATAACATTTGTTGCAGTTCCATCTTAACAAAGATTACATCACACCCTCTATAATTCATTCAATTGTTTTCAATTCCCCCTTGAGCGTATTTTGTTCTGCAATTTACATAACATAACCTACTTTGTTGTCGATGCTATGTATTCTCTGCATTTATCCCTTTCCATCACTCTCGCTCTCACTCCGGCATTCACTCTCTCATTCCCACCGCCTCTCTTCGCCTTACTGACTGTATAATTATTGTCATTAGTGCTCAGAAGTGCAGGAGCTGGCTGTTGATATAATTACAGTATAATTCCCTTGTAATTCCTCCGTGTCTAGGCACTATGCACAAAGATGCCTTTCACTAACTCGTCTACAGTGGCGTGCTTTGAACAAAATCATAAGGTACAGGACGGAATGGGTGTAACCGTGCAGATTCTTAAGGTCCGAAGATCACATTAACTTACTTACTCAATGGCAACAGACAATTCCTCAGCAAGCTAAAGGAATATTATCTATTTTGTGGAACCCGTAGGTTCATTTCAGCGCTTACCTGAGCCCGCCATTAAACCCTATTCTGTGCTAACTCTATCCAATCATCCCTTGAAAATCCTACTTCTCTTAAATATATCCTAATATTGTCCTCCCACCTACGTCTAGGTCTTCCACGTGGTCTTTTTCCTTCGGGTGGGAGAAGAACACATTAAACTAAATATAAATAATTTTTTGCACTTATGATTACGTTCATTGTTGACGAGATAAATAGATTGGAAAGTTCATCATATTCTCAACAGTGTACAGCAAGCTAGGTTTTTTAAATATAATTTTAGTCGGCAATAGCCAAATAATTTCTCTTATTTACCATTTTGCTTACCTATTTTCTTTTTCCCTTGACACACAAAAACACTCATGTTTATGACCTAAATACGTGGAAGATATGACTGCAAATATGCCCTTAAAATGACTAAATATGACCTAATAAAATAACGTTTCTTTTAAATAAATGTTCCATTTGGAACGTTTAATGACACTTAAGTATAATAACACATGAATTAAATCAGATAATCACGTTTTAAAAATTTTACAGGTGATTTACAGTTTTACTTGTAAAGAGTATCGTAATTTTAAAGAATTTACTTCTGTTTGCTTCATCACTTCCAAATAATATTTTTAGACCATGCATGATCGTCTAAAATATGAACGAATACATTAAGTTTAAAATTAAGTTACCTATTAACTGGGCATAAACAATAATTAATACATAATTTCAAATTTATTTCGACGGTCTCGACCATTTAATGCATATGCTGTATAAATGAGCTCCTTTATCGAATTTATAACTGAAATATGACATTAAATTACAAATATGACCAAAATATGACCAAGACCATACAAATTTCCAAACTGTGTCTTCATGTTGCAAAATATGCAAAATTAAAACGGTTTAGGATAACAAGTGTGCAATTCGTGTCTGATTTGTGTTTGTGGCGTGAACGAAGGTCAGGATAAAAATATATGTCATAAATATCCGAACATTAGACTAATGAGCTACAGTACGCCACTGTTCTTCTTCTTATCCGTGTGCCTCCGCCCTGTCCATCTTCAGTTGCTCTCCCGTATTTACGTCCTGTTAACCCTGCCCTAGTCTAATCCTCCTTTTTTCAGTCCGTGTTACCACCCCTCTGTAATCCTCAGCCTGGGCTGTTTTTCTCGGGCTATGTCTTCGCCGGAGTGCCTACCCCTTCCTATAAGCCCATACAAGATCCTTGTAACGTATAATGAGACAAGCGAGTCTTCGACAGGATCGATAACCGCAATCTGGTTACAAGTAACCTCCACGTCGAAAACAGTTCCTAAGAAATTATAATTTCATTTTATAATGAAGTGGTATTAAACATTATGTTCTACTCAACGATTCAATAACGGGCATTCAATAGAAATGCATTTCCAGAGATTATTCTATTCATTCGCCGCGTGTTTGATATTGACCAATTCTTCGGATATAGACCAATCACAAGGATAGAATTTTGTCTGATAAAACGCCAGCTCATTACTGGACACGTAAGACATCAGCGTGAGGTGATTAATGACACATAATGCTAGTGAAGAGAATGAAAACGCATAATTTTATGCAACATATTTATTGGAAATTGAAATAATTGAAATGTCCATTGATTAGAAACATAAATTCGATTCGGTAGAAGCCAGTTCGTATGCTTTTATAGCGTTTTGATGTAAGGAACTAGGAAAACATTCTCCATGTTGTGGTACGCACTATTGGAAGGATGAATCGATGCATGGACTGTTCATTCATTTAGTATACTGACAGAATCTTGTCAACAAAGTAAGAAAATAATTAATATTTACAAATTCTGTTACATTCTATTCATGGGATAGTCTTAATAAATCCTCCACGAGATTACCTATTATAATTTATAGATAAGTAGGCCCATGTCTGTTTACATGTATATATACATATAAATATATATTTATATTTATATATATATACCGTATATAAACATACCTCGGAATATTAAGCAAGAAAAACTGACATTTTAGGGATCTAAAATAGGTTAAAAAATATTGTAATTTGGCATTATCCTTTAATTTTACAAAGAAAAAATATTTCTGGTATGTAAAATGGAATTCCTTGTCACAAGATATTAGGGGTAGTCGGAGTGTACACTCTTTCAAATCTGCGCTTATTAAGCAATTATTGCCCACTGAACAGAACTAGCTCTTTGTAGTCACTCCATCTTTCACTGTATATAACATTACTTAGTCTCCTTATAACGTATCTACAGCTAGACTTAAATTTCCATTATAACATAATTTTACATATTCCTTGTTTTACTTGTAACATTATTACTATTTTCTTTGATGACACTTACGCTCTCTATGAAGCCTATGCTTTTTACGAAACCTATGCTTTTTACTTATTTAATTTATTATTATGATTAGCCTTAACCTTAGTCTTAGTATTAGTCATAAGTCTCTTATTCACTAATTTGCTATTTATGTAAACCTACATTGTATATATTTTCTGAAACCTGGTTGAGTGGAAGAGAAGGCCTTATGGCCTTAACTCTGCCAGGGAAAATAAATCATTTACTACTACTACTACTAAAATGGCCCACTTAACAATTACGTAGTGATGCATAAAAGTAAGCATTTTCACATTTTCATTTGTATTACTATAAGCATCACATGTTATTCGTTATTGTTAATAATGATAATAATTGTAATAACTCTCTAGAAGAAAAGGTCTACTATTATACTTTCTGAGCCGTGAAATTCAAGTGGTATGTTTGTCTGAAACACTAAAAACTTTAAATGTCATTGGTTTTATGCGTCCGAGTTTACCAGCGGTTACGTCTGGTATTTCTGAACGTGGTACGCGGAAGCGAGGGCCTGGAGCGGCGATGTTACGTGCTTCAGTTGGGAGCTGACTCGGACAGCCCAAGCATGTAGTGCATTGTACAGTGATTTTAATGGGCGTGTACAGCAGTTCAGCGATGGATCGTGTCTGCTGTTTCGGTGAGATTGTTCTTTTTCTACCTTAATATAAATCATAAATTCTGTTCAATTCTACATCTCACCTGATTTTGGATCTTCTAAATTTGCCGTAAAGTATATATAGTTTGCTTATTTGTTAAAGTTTAGATTATTCATTTTCTCGGGTTTTTGGCTACTTGAAATTTCGCCCACATTTAGTAATTTAGTTATATCAATGCTTTTCATTTTTCTTCGTTCGTCCGTCCGCCTAAGTATTTCTCCAGTTCTCCTGAAGCTAATACCACGTTCATCTGTTTTTCTAAATTAATGGCTAATATTTCAAGGAAAATAAAGAATGTCCGAATCTGGCTACATTTAACGTAATCTAAGCAGTTCTCAGAAACTGGATTTCATGTTGAAGCATTTGAAGTTTAAAATAGAATCTATGGCATACGTCAAGCACAAAATACAGTGATATTTCATAACTGGTACAATCATTAAGGTGCTCGCAAGTAGACTTTGATATTACGAAAGCGCTTGTAATAATTATTTCAAGAGTAAAGTTTAACTTTAAATCAAAGATAGAATTATTAATTCAAATCTAAAATACAGAGTGATTTGTTATTACTGAGTCAGTTATTAAAAGTCCTTGGAATTAGACTTTGCTATTACGAAGGTGCTTGTAATAATTACTTCATGATTAAAGTTTAACTTTAAATCAAAGACAGAATTATGAATTCAAATCTAAAATACAGAGTGATTTGTGATTACTGAGTCAGTCATTCAAGGTGCTTGGAATTAGACTTTGATATTACGAAGTGCTCGTAATAATTAGTTCATGAGTAAAGTTTAACTTGCAATACAAGATAAAATTATTAATTCAAACTTATATACAGCGTGATCGCTTTTTCAGGAAATAATCTTATACATAATTTGTAAATAACCTTGTATGCCACAGATGTGTATAGACAGAGTAATTTTAAGGGAGTAATTCTTTGGCTACTGGTTAAATTGCATAACTAGCCATTTTGTTTATATTAACTTTAAATTATTTATTAATATTTATTTAATTTATTTGCATATTTATTATATTTGAACAGCCATACAGGTATCAATAATCAATACCAGATATACCCATATTTGTTCAATAAATCTGTTAATTAAACCTACCTTTGCTTCTTAATGGTATTTGTAGTCACCCGAGGTATTCCAGAATTTGTCCAATCTATTTTCAGAGTTAGGCTACATATTGGGATAATGGGTCACAGTATGAAGATTCAGCAGGGCGTTTACTTGGTTTAGCTAAAAATGGTCGAAACCAAATCTACTTTCACAATCGTATGTTCAGCTTCCAGCATACGTAAATAGTGTCACCCGCAGGGGGGCACATTTCTTAAAAAGATTAATCTGTATTTGGGGTGTTAATGAATTAAATATCGGCTTGCCTGCCCTAATAAATAACAACTGTAATTCATGCCTGTTTGTTATATAATGACAAAAAGAAATATTTCTCATTTATAATTATTACCTGTTTGTTATATAATGACAAAAAAATTATTTCTCCTTGTAAATAAGATCTTTAGAATCCACTAGCCAGGAACAAATTAAATAAACCTTAAAAGTTCTTGAAATTCTTTTAAAAAACATAAACTACTTGTTTAGGCAGGTTTATGTACAAAAAAAATAAGAAATCGGCACTGATTCCCTTTTAGGTCATTTTAGGCATTATAAAACTGTTCCAGTCAGTATATAATTTTCGAAAATTTCAAACGACTGCAATTATCATCACATTTTCCTAAAGGAATTAAATGGTAATTTGTCTAAAATCCGAGGTCTAATCATTACGACAATTTTTTGTTTTGAAAATGTGGGACCTTTTAAAAAATTTTAAATATAACTTACAAATGATAAGACAGGGTATAGAAATGTATGTATATTGTAGATTATGGGTACTAGATGTGGTACAATAGTGATATCCTAGTACTTGATATATATGTGAACTAAAGGTACACATTTGTTGCTTTTATGTCCTTTCAACGGGCCTTTACAACTGAACGAAAATTAAAATAACTGTATGGTACTAAAACCATTTGCTCATTTGTAGATAGATGTGTAAATCAAATAATTTGCTTGCTATATGCAGATCTTTGAGAAGGTACCTTACGGTTCCAGGAGGATGAGATTCCTGAAAATTGAACAATCAGGATGTCAAGATCAGGTTTATCGCCCAACATACCAACCGCTTACACTCCTAGGATTCTTCCTGCTACTAAAAACTCTCTAATTTCTGTTTGACACTGACCGTGAGGCGACCCCAAGGCCATAATGTCACCAGATGGATTAGGCCGAGGGAAAAATCCTTATGAGCTCATCAGGAATTGAACTCGCGACCTACTGGTTTACAGCGCAGCCCTTTGGTAATGTGCAATATAACATAATGTAATATATCGATTTTATAAGGAAAGTCTCACTTATTTAAAGATAATATGATAAAAAATCCCTCAACATTTAAAACTACCAAACAAAATATTTTGTAGCTCTTACTTTGCGCGGATTCTCTTGAGTCAGAATTCTCCAGAATGCAATTTCTCGTTTTAACCCCGTCAAGGCAAACACTGCGGCCGACTTAGATCTGCCTCATGAAATATTAATTCTGCTACTTTTATTTCGCGTTATTGAATTGGGCTCTTCATCTTGTTCCTCTACCCCACAACTTCCTATAAATAACACTGCATCCTTCCCACGTGACAATATCGAACACATTCTCCGTGTTTTATGGGTCAAAGTAACAGACACGTCTTCCTTGTTCAAGACATATATTTTTTGTAAAAAAAAAAAGGTATCTCCGTTTACCTTTTATCTCAGTGGTTAGTATACTTGTCCCGGGATTCAAACTGGCTGAAATCTAGGGCTTTCAGGTCTAATCCTGCAACCTCTATAATCCGAAAGGGAAATAAACTCTTGAACTTCTGTCGTGCATTTACAGCAGCGTAATAATTCCGGGCTGCGTGGGCAAAGAGAGTTAAGTCCACAATCCTAAAAAATTGAGATATGTCCATAGAGTTATAGATAAAAATGTTCTCTACATTTGTGTTAAGTCCAGTAAGTCATATTCAAAATTGTACTTTAGTTATGGATGTGTGCCTCATGGGTTTATCCATCTCTAAAGCTATGTTGGGCTGGTATGGTGTGTTAAGTCACTCTAATTCTCAGTAACAAGAAAGTGGACTTAACTCTCTTTGCCCGCGCACCCCGGAATTAATCTTGAATCTGACAGTCTATGTGAAGATAATATTGTCAGGTTGTTTCATTTTGGCTGTATAGCTATTAGCTACCACCACCATAAGAATATTTATATTGAAAATAATATATCAGCTATCAATAGTTTCGTGTTCGAATATAAAATTCTAATATATAATTAAGTTTCGATACTATTTTCATTTTCAAGTTATTCTGTACTCAAGAACACGTACGGTATTATGTATAGTCCATGGAAAAAAACCTGGTAAGTCAAAATTTACCATTTTTTTGCAGGAAAACAAGTTAAAAGTTTCGAGACCTAACATTTTATTTTCTTATGTTATTAATTATTACACTTTTTTCTTAAAGTGGTGAAACTAACAAGATTAACCATGAGATATGAATTCTTAGATGTCTTTTTCAAGAAGTAAATCGATACACTTTAAAATTAAAATGGTTTTGAATGCACATTGTCAAAATGGCATTACTTAACAATGGATACTTTGCAAGAACTTGACTGTACGTGAGAATATTAAGTCTATAATGCGATCGCTTAGTTAATAATAAATTAATTTGTAAGCTATTTGTATCTGTTTTGTCCTGGTTGAGTGGAACATAAGGCCTTAAGTCTGCTATGTAAAATAAAACATTATTTTTACTGTTATTTTTGTTATTATTTTTATTATTATTATATTATTATTATTATTATTATAACTGGACTTGTTAGAATATTCCCACTTTCTCACTTGGACTTGTCAAATGTTTTGCCTGCGTACTGTTTTAAATCGTTTACATTCTTCTGGACTATTATGTTATTCAGTTCTATCATATCATTTTCTGCGCTTTCGGAAGATATCATAAAAGACATTTGCGAAATTTGTACTTATCAGTTTTTTTTCTCTAGACTCTTCATAATTATGATACAAAAACTCACAGGTTCCTCTTTCTGAAGTATTATTTCTAGACACAATTATTGTTTCAGATGAAAACTAGAATTCAGATTTCGTGGAGGTAATTAGAATATAGAAACTATGATACTGGTAGAGAAGTAATAAAAGTTACAGAATACGAAATCCTAATGAAAAGTTTTACACAGAAATAAGGACACTCAAAGCAGAGTGCTCTCTACAATCGCTGCAACAATATTATCCTAGTGATGCAGGATACTTACTGCCATTAGTGTTCTTAACTTGTAATTTTCTCAGGCATATCAATTAACCGAGGCAGAGTACACCATTTGTTGAAATGTTTGCTGCAAAAGTTAGTCTCTCAGTGTGTTTCCCTTTTCCATTAAGGGATGTGTTGTTACGACCATTGCAGTGTTTCCCACCATGGATAAACTTACCTTTAAAGGGAAACTTCCATTGCGCCGATTGTCGACATACCCTTGCTGAGAAACACTTCGAACAGCAGAATCCAAGAAGGCAGAGCTTTATTGAAATGTGTGAACAGAAGCGAAGCGTCTATTCGTAGCTGATTTTACATTAACACGTTTTCTTAAATCTGCTCATGATAAAGTTCGCCATTTCGTCACATCAATCTAGATAATGGACTAAAGTGCATTGTGCATATGAACAGTCTGTAGGATATTTACTGTTTGAATGTTTAAATAAAAGTTTAGAATGTTTGACATTGAAATACACCTAAGAAATTGTAATATTTGCCATGAAAACCCAAGGACTGTTGAAAGAAAATCTTCCCTCAGTTTTGTAATATTATACTCGTTTATTTTTATCAAACAAATTCATCGATGATGTCTCCCCTGTTCCATCTCTGTTTTTCAGAATAGCAACATACGAAGTGCACATAGTTATTAGAAAACCAATCTATGTTAATAACAAAACGAATCAATAAAACAAAAAGTTTCATTTAAACAAAGTCAATCAATACCACAACATGTTTTATTTTAATATGTAAGCATATATTTGTAGTTGTTCCCTCTTCCCGATAATTTATAATTTGTAAATATATCCTTTCCACCGTAGCCTCTACACGGGCAGTGTAAAAGAATTATCATTCCATATAGCAAATAGCTATGGACAATCCATATCTTGTTATGACTTTTATGAATTTAATCCTCTATATATTTGATTCCCACTTTTTCCTTGCTATAAATCTTATAGACCTATTACTAATGATTTTTTTATATTTAATATAAAGTTTTTAGTTTATGTATTTTCTCTGCATTGTATTTACTTATTGTACACTGACTGAAACTTGGTTGAACTTAACTCTGCCAGGAAAAAGGAAAAACTTATATTATTATTATTATTATTATTATATTATTATTATTTGACGAAAATTTATTCTAATTATAATAGGCCTAAAAGTACACAAATATTGGTTACTTAATTGAACATGTGTCCTTGTACGCCACCTTCAAACGTCTTATGGTGCTAACGTAAATTATGTACGGATGTCCCAGGTTCAAATCCCGTGTCCGACCAATCTAACATGGGTTTTTTCGTAGTTTCCCCAGTCGTAAAGGCAAATGCCGAATTGGATAATTACATACCACGAATAATCCCCACCATTTCATCTTGTATCATATCCATTTAAATTAATATCAGTTGAAATATACTCCATAAAAATACATCAATAATAGAAACAATGGACAATCAATAGTTCCATGGCCTACCCTAACTGTACGACACAAATCGTATAGACACAAATCCCTAACTCCTGATATGGCCAATAATAGAAACAATTGACAGTCAATAGTTCCATGGCCTACCCTAACTGTATAGATACAAATCCCGAACTCCTGATATGGCCTCGGAGCTAAAAGGAGTATAAACACAGCTGGGCTTAAAAAATCTAAATGACCATGATGGACCCGAATTAAGGAATTAGCTTCATAAATAACAATAAAACGTAATAATTCATCAAATTTTCACCTAAGCATTATGTTAAAATTGTTTAACAGGTTAATTGTATTGAGACTTATAGCTTTTGTTGGGAACGTTTTTAATAATAATCATCTAAAGGGTAGTTACAAGATGAACCAAAAAATTCAAAGCCAAATTCTTCTTTCTGACCATTATTGCTTAAGAAGGAGAGTATGAAGTGCTTTCCCCTGCTAAGCGGCCTCATGCGTGATGAAAATCGCGTAGGGTAGAGAAAGTCATGTGAACGTCCCATACCAGAATTTTTTAGAAAAACATAACATCGGAATGAGGTAGCTAAAAAAATATAAACAAAACTCTATGTGTGTAGTAGTGATTGTATGTGTTTGTGTGATAAAACCGATGTCCCTGATTGCAAATGACACGTAGCTGGACAGCCTTGTCAGACAGAAGCAAGGCAGGGAATTTTTCATGCGAACATTGACAGCCTAGACGTACAAGTATCTGCCAATACCATGCAGATGTCAAATTCCCAAAGTGATGTCCCGCCTCTTGCTCCCCATTTCAAATCACCAAATCGACTCTTTATTTATATATTTATTTATTCGTATTGTGATAATCTAGATGCATTGACGTTTTACCATTTATTTTTGTGACGGCATTAGTTGAAATAAACTTTTTAGGCTATTAATTTCGAAAGTTAGTTAGTTTAGCAATAATATATTGCCAGCTCAGTAATTTGAAAATGAAAGTAATGGACATAATGTGGTTTATTTGACCATCAGATTATCTCTGTCTTTAGTCTGCTGTCTCTTTGTGAGACATGTTTAGTACCATGTCGCATCTGCAACTTCCCTGCAACATTAGAAGAGATAGCTGTGCAGTGACTGTACTGTGGGAAGCTGTAATGATATGCACGTAGAGCTGGATACGTAAGGGAATAATTAATCTGATGTTTCACACCTCGTTTAGCTTTTATCTCGAGCACAAGAAGCGTGGACAAGAATAAAAGTTGTATTTAATTAAATAAGATGGAATCTCTCAGCTCATAAGAAAAGTCATATCTAGCCCGAGTAAACGACATGGTTTTATATGCAAAGAACTGTTCCACCACTAAACGTCCACTTAGATAATAAGTAAAGGGGAAGATTATATGTTTACTTTTGTTATAAAGGAACTATTTGTCTCGTACACCACTAACCACTAACATCCAAGACTTAAAGAGTATTAGCTAATCATGGCTAGGATTCCTAGAAAAGTTATCATTTGGTGTTT
This sequence comes from Ectobius pallidus, assembly GCA_964059195.1. Lineage (NCBI taxonomy): Eukaryota > Metazoa > Arthropoda > Insecta > Blattodea > Ectobiidae > Ectobius > Ectobius pallidus. The sequence goes on along the minus strand of CAXKWD010000004.1, from coordinate 43,565,560 downwards.
TAACCCCATCACCATATGGAATACTAGCTTAAAAGGTCCGGCACGGGTTTTGTATTTTGTAATTCGAAATTAACTTATGAAGGACTTTCGATTTTCAAATTCTAGGCCCTTATATAGGTATTAAAAATTTGAAATGAAGAAGAACGACTTATCAGGCTCAAACTATCCCCTCAGAAAACGCTTGATATAGCTCTTTATGGCCCATAGAGGATGTAGAATTTTGCTCCTCATCGCTTCTACACACCAAGCCTGGTAATATAAAATTGTATTGTCTTTGCGGAATATTTTATTTCTCACTCTCATGTTACTATACAACCGTTTCGGGAATGAAATTAAAAAGTAATTCAACATCACTTTCTTACTTCCCTCTCCAAAAACCTGCGATATTGTAATATACATATTACAATATACATACCTCTTACGGTATTATCTATGTCCAGGGTAGAGAAAGTTATGTGACTGTATCACATTGTGCATTATTTTCTTCAACTTAATAGTCAATATTTATTTACAGCAAAGGAATTATATCGATAGCTTCTCTAATAATGTCAAATTCCCGTATCATTTATTTCCAAACCTACCTGAGACCACTGTCAACAATACACTGTTGTCATGTGATTTGGATTTGATAATTCTGTGTAAAATGGATTAAGTATTCTCAAAAACATTTGATTTTTGGCATTTAAAATCAAATTTTTTCAAAATCCTTTCTCCGTGAACACTTACATTATGAAACGAAGGTACTGTCAAAACTCTAAGTCTCTACCTATTATAGTTTAGGCTCTACGTTGATTCTCTTCAGTCAGTCAGGACAAAGCACTTTTGAAATGAATGTCTTATCTAAGACCGACCTATCTGAAAGGTACTTCCTGCATTTGAATGTTTCAATATATTTTTTGAATAGGGTAAATTTATTTTGTAGTATGTCAGGAATACGGATTTGTTAGCTTGCTAATGGCCATCTAAAGCTTATTGTTGTGGCACGGTTTCAACCTAGACAGAATGAGATAGGATGCCATATGCCAAATATTGTATATAGTTTCCACGGTGTCAGACTGAATAAAATGATATACAGGAATGTAGGCTACATTCATTTCTTCCAGTTCGATGCAAAGATGTCTGCAGCTATAGGCTAACTACGAGGCAGTCATAAAGTTCGAATTTTTGTAAAAGATGTCTTATTAACTACCCTACAAGCAAACTATAAAGTATTTTCGCAGGGGATCAAATCCCATGCGCAGCCCACGGTTCGGTAATGGAACATTACAAAAACTTATGGAATTTCTACGTTAACAGTAACTTTCAAACTAAATCGATAAAAATGTGCAGAAAAGTCATATTACACTATTATACTAAACATAAAACGTAAATCTTACTTGCTACATTTTGTTTAAAAAATAAACCTTATTAATGAAATTGATTATGCCCAGAGAGTCGACATGCTGACCACATTCCCCAATCTTGACGTCTACCAATGAATTCCATAAACTAAGGAAGATGGTGCAGATGTTCGATGATCAATCCTACCATCCCTCCATGGAAATTTGAGTTTAGTTTTCAATATGAAGGAACTGTAGCCTAAGAGCAACCATCGTATCCCCTCATTTAAGACTGAGGGACCTGGAGAAACTACTGCATACTCCAGGAGATTGTACGGGGACAAGTTCTAGGCCTAATAATGAGGATCCAAACCTCAGCGTAGAGACATCTGACCACGGACTGGGAAACTCGGGGGATATTCGCAACTTGGTTGTACATAGCCGCCATCTCTTAGTTATAACAGGAACTTCCACAATTGTACCTCATACTGCACTGTTAAAGATTTACGAGCACAAAGTTAAAAAAAATAGTTTAAATACTATTCCGATATGGAACTAAATATAATAAGATCAATAAGGCGAAAATGTTTAAAATATCTGTTTACAGACATTTCTAAATCATAGGGACCTATTGAATATAAATAACATGTAGGCTTATTCTAAAATTTAATGTAAGCAAATTCCAAACTGGTGTTCTTCTCTGCGAGTGGGGAAAATCTGGAAACAACCCTTCTGATTGAAGAGCGGTTAGGTAGCCCCGGAGCAGTGGGTTCCAGTCCCGCCTTGGGAATGGATGTTTGTCTGAATTTATAAAAATCAAGCACAGAAAAAACTAGAGATAATTCAAAAGAAGGAGCAAGCATAAGAAACTAACCCTTACCCTAAAAAATACTAGTCCGCGATATTATATTGCGCGGTAAAAGAAAGGCATACCGAAGAAATCTCTCTACAAACTTTATAATACCTATTACTTCTCATAAGGTTTATATAACATAACTATGAATAAAATACTAATATACCTAGGTAAACTCTTTAGACCCAGTCAGTTCAGATATTGGGTGAGATTATCATTACTAGGGCTGTACCGATTAATCGATTAATCGGCTCGATTAATCGATTAAACGTTTAATCGTCGATCAATTACATTTTCCGATTAATTGGTTTAGTCTAATTCTGAAAAAACTTTTTCGAGAAATGGGTCAAATGACCAAACTCATTTCTCTCGCTTCTCCGGCCTTGGCACATCATGTGCCTTTCAGCCTAATGTGTCCAAACAATTCCCGTTATTCAGAAACCTGAAGGGTAGTTTAGTCAACAAATTCGTGTGTCTCAAGTCTTGGCTGAAAAAGTAACCGGAAATGTAAGTTTTGTGTATATTTTTTCACTAGTTAACTAATAATGGTATTCATTAATTCAGGATTTCTTCTGATTATCTGTAGTGTAGTAGTTCTTAAACGTGTAAAACACTATTAAATGTACACTTTGATTTCGTTTAAAATGCCGACCTGTTTGTCAATTAATCAGTCGATTAATCGGTCAAGCGTTAACTCGATTAGAAATTTTAATCGATTTTCAGCCCTAATCATTACATATTACATTTCATTAATTTGAGATTACAGATTAATTTTTAACAGAGACTCATCGCTCTTAAAGGAAATAGCTAATCTTTCCACGGCTACTGACGTATATACTCGTCACCGAACAACTATATAATAGAACAATGCTTTATATAACAGGAGGAATTTTATTAACGCGCCAAATAGCCGTTTACGGAATTTTATTTAAAATTTTCTTCACCGATTTTCAACATACAAGCCCGCTGATATAACTTAACGAATGCTTATATTAATCTATTGAGCTCTGTGAGGATTAAAGGAAATACTAATATATAGAATTGTTATTAAATGTGACAAAATAATAATTATAATAATAACAGTACATTCTTTAAAATTCCATTACTTTAATCATAGTTGACAGTGGACTATTGAAGAAGGAATTAAGATGTGAATCAGGTTTCATTTTATAGAATAGGATGAATAAACTCATCTCTGCTTATGATTCAAATATAGAAGATCTTGAAACTTTTCATCCTTAAAGCACTCTTAAATAAGCCCGATGGGGCACTTCTGAGTAAAAGTAGCATTCAGACATCAAAATTAGTGGAAGATCTTATGACATTATCTTTGTCTCTCAAGACCTGTAATCAGCATTCTGAAACGAAACGTAAGAGGAGAGGGAGAGAGAAAGAGAACGAGAAAGCTAGCGAGGTAATATAAAATAAAAGGAGTAAAACTCTACCTAAAGTTGAACTTTCATCATTTTCTTTGGAGTAGAAAAGAGGATTTGGGCGGGAAGGAGGTCGCTAGAAAGATGAAGGCAAGGGTTAGACTCTTACTTTAATTCAATCAGCTGAAGCAGTTGCTTTCACCGTCCTCTAACCTCGTCCTCTTGTGAAGAAATGGCTCTTTCTCTAAGAACCCTGCCACCTTAGATTCCATTCTTGCGCCTTCTTTGTGCTTCTTAGTAAGATTATCTGCACTTCTTCGTCCTTTTAAAAGTGTCTCTATCATACAAATTCAATCTTTGAAAGAAAGTGGAACTATTTCTCTTTTTCTATGCTATGGAATTAATCAAATGAAATGTATTGTGGTATTTTTCTATTATCTTTCTACTGAAAACGTTACAGAATTTCTTTTCTTCAAGATATGTTTGACTAAGACCGAAAAACAAGAATGCAGATAAAATATTCTGTATTTCTCTATCTCTATAACTTTTATAATAAACGTTTCTTTAATCCATCCGTCCAAGCTTTTCAGGACCTTCCTTATACCAAGCGGCGTAATTGAAATAACCCAGTAGAATTTTTTTTTATATAATTTCATATGTGTTCTTTTTCGTCTTCTTTCATAGTTTAGGCTTTTACCTGTTCCAGTCTCATATCTGTTGGATCCATTTTTTTTCCATCCAGTCTATCTTTTTCCTCTTGGCCTATGTCTTAATACTTGACTTGATGCAGACTTTTATGGCAAATATGATATCTATATTATATTACATTTTTTCAGTTGAAGGGCTAGTATAGATACTGTCATAAGCCACCTTTAATTAGTTTCGAGGAATTAGTGTTAAGACTGCTATAAAACCACATTTTAAAATATGACCTGTGTTCACAAATATGTTTAATAACATACTGTAGTATCCTTTCATATAAAATAAACCACAACAGTTTTGTTTGTATATTAAATTGTCATCAAACTTAATTTCTCAAAACGAAGTAAGGGTGGCTTATGACTATATTTCTCCAAGCCCTTCAGTTATTAAGTCAGATTTATACGTTATGATCTATTCAGTTACCGGAACCTAAAGCACATTACATTTCCAACAAAGTACACAGCATATGCTTCATTTCAAGTGTTAATATGATTTATTTTGCATGCATGTAACAATAAATATCCATTTCTGGATAGCAATAGGCTATTACGTGTTTCCACCTATTTTCCTTGAATGAAGAGACAAAGTTCATACGATCCATCATAGTCTACTTGTAATTGAATGCGACATCAAATATACTTTTCTTTCTCACTAACCATGAAAACTTTATTAATCTCCTCTAGTTCTTATATGAGGTACACTTCACCATTACTATATCTTCCCTATGCAGATGACATAGCGGTAATACTTTATTTAGCGATTTCTTTCTCTCTTGTAAGTTTGACGTCGGGGCTAGCAAGGAATTTCTTAATCGTGCAGTTGTGGCTTTTGAATTTTAAATTAATCTTTTCTAGGTCCACCAGTTACAAATTTATGAAGGCCTGGTATTATTAAAATTGGGAGTAAATGATTTGTTACGTGTATTCAATATTTTATTTGTGGGGATAAAGTTAAATTACTTATGAATTTCTATTAGCTTAAGTGGAGGAGTATTAGTAAGTATAATTTCTTTACGGCAAACTGATTTAGAAACATCAAATGCGTATTCTCTTTCACTTTCTAGTTCAATCATTTTTATTAAAACTCATTAACATAACTCAAATTCCCCAATTCAAAATAACTTCTCCATTTGGATTGTTTGTCCTTTTCTTCACATAATCCTTTCTTTTTAAATCCTAGTTCAGATAGGAACAGTCTACCTTTCTGGAACTTAGTTTCCTTTATATGTATAGAAAATATCATGTTCTGATGTAAGTTTAGGCACTAAAAGGATTATAAAAAGTATTGAAAATTCTTATCTTCAGTCAACTTCGAGAGACTATACAACTTGAAAACAACTACAGCAATATTTGCGAATAAAGTAATACTTTCTTTAGTACAAGAAGAAGTCCACTGTGAGTACCCAACCAATAAATTGTACAATATAATCTGTAAAGCAATGTCTTTCATAAAGAATATTCAAATAGAAATGATGTGTAAGAGTGTGATTAAAACTATCAACAACAAAAAATTACAGAAAACTATTGCAGAATGGATATACAAAAATTTGTCCTGAAGTGTTCTGATTAGCACGCTTGGATACACCAAAGATCGTTACAGTAACAGTAGACAAGGCGCTAAATAACATAAAAATATAATAACTGAAATATACACAGCAAAATTCAAGAACCTAGCTCGAAAAAATTATATAGACCACAATTAAACAGCTGTGATAAGGAAACTGAATGTCAGATGGAATTAACAAGGTATTGTGTGGAACGTAGTATAATGTATTTGCACCATGTGTTTCTGTTATAGCAAGTTTTACTTTTAAAATGCATTAGATGTAATATGTTGAATCTGAAACACATTACACTCCACAAGAAATGTTTCTGATGATGTTTCCTCCATTACATTATGCGAGGGAAATGGCAAGGAAAATTTCCCAGTCATTTCGCCTTAGTGAATTTTCTTGAACTCGGCTTTCTCGGTAACATACGTTATGACATTGCAGCGACAGCTGTTCGGAAACTACTAATGGAAGGAAACTTTTCTATATCATATTATATTGATGCAAAACCTGGGCACACCTACCGCATTGCAATGAAAAAGTTTGTTCGACATTATCATAAAGAAAGGATGGTAGAGGGAGACGATAGGAATATGTGGGACTTCTTACATAGCCTATTCGGAATTTCTGAAACTGTATATCGTGAAATACTGTATCACAGTTTTCAAACTGTTCTTTCCCTTTTTATTTTCATAATTTCGTTCTTAATTTCTGCTTTATGTGTTTATTTCTATCTTTCCTTTCTTTCTTTCCTTTCTTTTACTTTCTTTTCTTTCATTTCTTTCATTCTTTCCTTTCTTTTCTTTCTTTCTTTCTTTCTTTCTTTCCTTTCTTTCTTTCTTTTCTTTCCTTTCTTTCTTTCCTTTCCTTTATTTCCTTTCTTTTCTTTCTTTTTTCTTTTCTTTCTTTTTTCTTTTCTTTCTTTTTTCTTTTCTTTCTTTTTTCTTTTCTTTCTTTCTTTCTTTTCTTTCTCTTCTTTATTTTCTTTATTCCTACCTTTTCTTTCTTTATTCCATTCTTCCTTTATTTCTTTTCCTTTTTACCATTTTATCTACTTTCTATATATTTGGACCTAAGAGATTTGAAACAACGGATTGCAGTAATCTGCATAATGACGAGCTTCGTAACCTGTACCCTTCACCGAATATAATAAGAGTAATTAAATCACAGAGGATAAAATGGGCCGGTCATGTTGCGCGAGGGGGAGAAAAATTATAAGCTTATCTAAAAAATGAATGGGAGACCCGAAGCGTAGAGACCAATTTGGAAGACCCAGACAAAGGTGGGAGAACAATATTAAAATAGGTTTAAGGGAAGTAAGATTTGCGAGGAATGGTTGAAGTTAGCACAGAATAGGGTTGAATGGTGGGATCATGTAAGCGAGGCAAGGAGCCTCCGGTTTCCATAAAATACATAGTATTCTTTTATCTTGCTTAGGAATTGTCTAGTGCCATTGTGAAAGTAAGTAGGCCTATCTACTTTCGTCTTTTATTTCTTTCTTCATTATTTCTTTCATCTCCCTTTCCTTCTTTCTTTTTCTGACTTTCTTTCCTTTTTCTTATTTTTTTTTCAACATAGATAATATAGCTACAGGAAATATTATATTCTATCCTGAAATCAAACGCCACGTCATTCACCGAGCAAGCCTATTGGAGTGTACTAACTCACATTTTTTCGGAAATTGAGATGATGTACATTTTGAATTATTAGCTTACGTACTCTAAACATCATATGCATATGCTGCGAAACCCCTACGTCTAAATACCGAAATAATTTGTTCTCCATATGAGGCTCCTCGTTACTCGTAGCTTCTTCCTTTCTTTTTTCTCAAACCTTACTTTGTATGGGCAGGACATGGCACCCTATACTCTAATATTCGATTGACGAAATATTTATCAAAATGTGTTTCAGTGTAAACGATGAATAAAAAAAGTTTTTAATTAAGAAAATGACATTTTCGTCTAAGACAAGCGTAGCTAGAAAATTAAAAATCCTATAAAGAATACAATACCTCAGCTAGGAAACTTACGAGGTTGCACGAAATGTACCGACGATTTTCTTTTGGTCTTGCCATCTAAATAAAATAATTTTTTGGGAATTTCATAGAAAATGATTATAATTAATCATTTCTTTCAGAGTTTTTTTCAGTAAATCGCTGTATTGAGACCTAAAACTTTTATTAAAATAATTACTCTATAAAGTTGTATAGGGTAGGTAGCCTATAAGCCAGGATTTTAGGCATTACACAATTAAAATAGGCAAGCGGAGAAAATACTAAAAAATTATTGAAAATCTTGATATTTTAAATTGATTATTTTAGATGTAAAGACGTTATATGCCAATACATAGCGAAAACGCTAAAATTATGTGCGAAAGGTGAGTCTTATTGTAATTTACACTTGCTTACCACTAGATCATTGAACCATGCTTTCATTAATTATGACAAGATACTTAAAAACATAATGTAGCTAATCAATATTTATTAAATCGTCTCCGTGACTCCGTTAGATTAAAATTTCTTCAATGGATACGGTGGAAGTAGGCAAAAATGACACTTCGTCGCATTTTGTGAAATGTTGACATGAATTTTAAGACATTCTTATACCAGTGTATACGAGTATGAATTAAGATTAAGGATCAAACTTTAGACCTTGTTCTTCCGCAAGCCCTGCTTAATGAATAGGCCTACATCTGGAGCTTAACTCGGAGATCGATTACAAAAATAACTTATTTTCTGCATATCATAATTGCAATTATCACTGATTAAACAAAAGCATCCTGGCACTTTGTTATATCGGATCACCTGATTTTATTTTAATCCATATTATTTCTCCATTGGATAATTTTGATTGATTTTCAGACGAGAAAGAGTGTACAGATGCCCTTGCAGTTTGGCGATGTATATATCATGATCAAATTGTATTAGATTAGATGCTTTATTGCTGTTATATTATGTGTAGCAACTTCAATGTTTCACTTAAAACTTGCTGCACTATTTAGATATTCATTGTTGTTATAAATATTATGTCCATATAATTTATTTTTAAACAATGAATTGAATAGGCCATAATCTAAGTAGTCCACTGGAGAGAAGAAAAAAAATGAAAACTGAAAGTTTCAAAACGAATAAAGGTCAGGAAACTGGAGCTTTAGGGGGGAAAAAAAAAACTTTAAAATAAAATTTAGTTTTGAAACTTGTTTATAGTTCGAGTAATGACGTACAAACATATAGTCAAACTCACTGACGCATTCACATGAACAGCTAGACATACAATACTTTTACAAGCATGTATTTTTTAAAAAATTAAATTAAAAAAACTTACAGCGGAAATCAGGATCGAAAACAATATTGTATTTACCTGATTATGAGATGTGAGAAATAGAGCAAAAATTTTAGTCGCGTTTATAATGCTACAAAATGTCGATGACTGAACTTCCATTCTTCTCAACGGAATCATGGAAGCTTTAGCACTCAGTTCTGCTACTGCCCGCTAGATGACAGATCCAATCACGCTTTCCTTACAAAGGGAAATGGATTATGCAGACATTTATTTTATATTTTTTCTTGAAACGATAACATTCTGTTCCATACTATGATAATATTGTATTTTAGTGTAATCTAGTATATTATTGTACTGAACCGTTTATGAATAAGACCTTAGCGTTTGTTCTTTACTTGGAAATAATAACAGTATGTTATTAATAAGGCTGTTGTTTAATATTATCCTAAGGCAATATAGGCCTAAGTGTTTTTTCACCTTTTCATCCAGTCCAGTTCCGCAAACTGAATTAGTCTATTAATTATATTTAATAAGTCCAAATTAAAGCAATATGGATGGTTATTAAGCCTAAATACACGTATGTTCACCTTCCATGTTAAAAAAGAAAGACATTGCTATGATTTTTTTCTGTGTTTAAAAAACTAAACCAGTGCTTACAAAAACCTAAAAATCTGGGCCCAGGATATGACTATTATTAATTATAATACTGTTGTAGACTGTCGTATGCCTAAGGCGTTATTAAGAAACAGGTATCTATGGCTTAAGGGGATATTATACAGAAAATTCTGGATTTTCATAATTTCTTTTGCAGTCAAAATGGTTTAATATTTATTCTATCAGTCCTAATGCAGCGTTTCTCAACCTATGGTCCGCGGACCACTGGTGGTCCGCAGACATAATTAAGATGACTTAATGTATCCGCTGATCTTCGGCTAAATTTGACTAATACTAAGCCAGATATCCACGTACTCTGCAAGAGGCGACAAGCTCAACCGTCTCATTAAAAGTAATAACATAATTATATTATCAAATTGGTAATAAATATTAAACTATCAATAGTTGACTTCCAATTCAATAACTGCGTTTCCATTGAATTAAAAATGTATTTAGATTTATTTCGTTATAACGAATACCCCATTAATAAGAATATAGGCCTACATATAGCCTACTTTTAAAAATGGGATGTAAAATTAGGGGCCCGTAATTTTTTTTTTAGACATTTTAGAGGTCCTCGGGTTCAAAAAGGTTGAGAAACGCTGGCTAATGTATTATACAACGAGCCTATAATGGCATTAGTTAAGACATGGGCATGTTCATGAAACGAGCATTAGCAGGTTTCATAACTTCCGTGTTAATTACGATTATAAAGGAGCAAAGGACTGCTTTTGTTCAACAAATATTTAACTGTCTAAGTTTTCAGTTTTCAGTCTAGGCCTACTTGTAATCGGATTTAGTTGTTCTCTTCTTTGGCGATAGATGGCATGCGACAAAGGCGTTCATGGAGAATGGCTTTGCCTGGACATTTAAACTCAAAGCAACGCACAATAAAACACACGAAATGACCTAACTTTATTGTAATATTTAAATGAACATGAACAAAATTGATTTTGTTTTAAATAAAGGTTGTTAATTGTACAGTCTGAAGATTGTTCCACGAAATATTTGAAGTCATTATCGATAGTTGGTATAAAAACAGTAGGCCTACTTTAATGAACGATTCCCATTCTTAAGAGTCGGCACGTCTATATAATATAAACCTCCCCGTTATACTATAGTCCTACATTTCGTCAGAAATGTAATATTTTCAGTAATTAATTTATATTTTTAGATAACATGTGCAAGATAGTGTGGTTACATTTTCGCATTGTAAGATTTTTTACGAATCGTTTGCAGTTTCATTTAAACAAACCTAGATTATCTTTATTCCCATATGCATTATTAATTATATTACTGAGGATCACTTGTATATAATGAAAATTGTGTACAGGGAAATCATTTAAATCGCAATTAATTGATTAATGACATTATTTCTAAAATAAAAATCAATTCATATACAAAGATGAAATTATGTAAGTGTGTTACTATTAATGGGATATATAAGGGTTCAGAATTTGATGACAGGGGGTTTAGTTTTTGGTATCAGCGATGGCCAAGAAATTTTACAAATTAGTTTTCCTTTACTATATCTAGCATTAATGATGCTTAAAATACGCTAACACTATTAAGGAAATCATATTTACCATATATTACGAAATTTGTTGTATTTCACGAAACTTGCAAATAAATTTGAAATATCCTCTCCCCAGGAGGAACAATCAGAAATGTGTACGAAATATTTAAATCGTATTGTTAGTGTTCGCATTATTTATTTACTTAGTACCATATTTTACTTTTACATTGTAGTTGTTATAGATACTTATTGGATGATAAAACTAAAATAAATATAGAAATATCACAGATACGGTGATCTAAAATTTAAAAACTTACTCCATAAAAAAAGGCATACTGTTCTCACATATGTTTTCATTGCTAGATAATATTGGTTGTAGTTCTCATGATTTTATTTGGGTATTAATGTAAATAAAGTAGGAACATTTTTAATCTCAAATGTAGTAGTCTATAAAATAACATATTTCCCGAAATATCCTCCGAAATAGAAGGAGTTTAACACAGAAATCGGTCATTTTATTTCAGCAATAACCAGGGTCCTATTGATGACTAGCTTAAAATTGGAAGGTAGTATTGCAGTATAGTGTCTCCTGAATGGGGAATTTCACTCATTGTGGTACCATTCTATTTTGTTTCACATGATTAAGGGAGAATTGAAGGAAGATAGCGCTCACAAAACAATATACCCACTGAATTTGAAAGAAACCCTGTCTTCTAGTTCCTAAGTTAAAATGCCTAATCTCTAGACTACTAACTAGATTTAACGAAATAAGTTATATAAGCTTAAATTTAAGAGGCTTATGGAAACTGATTTAGTGATTTTTTTTTTTCCTGGAAGAGGAAAATTTGAAGAGTTGCCTGCTTTGATAGATCAATAACTCCCACACATTCGATTTGTGAGAATCGATGTCTCGATTTGCCTGCATGAGTTTCCTGAAGCGTCCAGCAGATGGCTGCTGCTGTATGTTGAATCGGGGCGTTTCAACTCATCTTCGGAAGGTATAAAATTGTGGCGGAAATATTAAAATCTTGTTTATATTGACTGAGTGTATTGAAACAAGACAAGAAGCAAACTGGACGATTACTCTGCTGAGTTATGATCTACAATGAGCCTGGATGCTGTTATATGAGCTATATTGAATTATCAATTTAGATTTTTCTGAAATGTCACAGTTAGGGAAAATATGGGCAGATCCATGATACACGAGACAATTTTAATTTTTAAGACAAGCGCCTCATTATGGCTTTGCAGGAAGCTAGCGCTTCTTCCGGTACCATGACTAAGTTTTCTTCTTTTGATAAAGTAATTTTTAAATATGAATCCACTAATTAAAACACTATACGAACCTTTCATTCCCACAGCATAAATACAACTTAAATGGAGAGAAGGGGAGGATTTTCATCCGATCATCTTTAGGCGATGCCCTACGGGTTATGCAGATTTCTGTACGGATCAGGCTTAACTGACGTGTGTAAGTGACCAAGGCTCGACTTCGGTAAAGCAGTGACGGTGGCCTTTAATGCGTCCCTTTCCATTCTAGAACATTTGTTAGTTTGAATGCACTATATATTGCCAAGGATGTAAGTACCAGTTTAAGTAAAGATTAAAGTTGAAAGAAAATTCACACTACCAGGATTGCGGTTTATCAATGTTTGGAGCTTTATATGTACCAATGTTTTTCAAACTTTCAATGTTTAAAGAGCGTGCTTGTATTGAAAAATAAATGAAAATCTTTTAGATAGACTTATTTTATTATGGAAGAATTTATACCGGAATGTAGCACAAAATGTGAGGAAATTATCTGTCTTACTGAGCAAGAAATCGTCATTCAAACAAGAAATGGAATTTTCTTAATATCCGTTCATTCCTTCTTTCACTTCTTTATACTGTGATCAATTGATCAGAAATACACAATAACAGATGACGAGTTATTTACTATGACGAATTTCATTTGTGTGATGAACTGTCTCCGTGATGAACTATTTGTGACGAATTGCCTTAAATCCCACGCCCTTACGGGATCGTTTTGAAAACATATCTCCTTGCAAAATAAAAATCTCTCTTTTATTAAGTGCCAGTATGGTACTTTATGAGATTGTGTGGTGGACGAAAAAAGTCTGTCCGTCTGTCCGTGTGTCTGTACGCACCATAACTCAAATACGTTTTTTCGGATTTTCATGAAACTTGGAAAACACATTTATAATGTCCATGGGAAGAACCCTATTGATATTGAACCAAATCGGTTCACCGGTACCGAAGTAATGCCCAATTTAGTGCCTATTTTAATAGAAAGGCGCCATCACTCAAATACGCTGTATCGGATTTCCATGAAACTTGGTATACCCATTTATGACGTCCATAAGAAGTGCCCTATTGAATTTGAACCTAATCCGTTGACCGGTACCGGAGTAAAACCCAATTTAGTGTATATTTTAAAGACGCGGTAACTCAAATACGCTTTACCGGATTTTTATGAAACTTGGTATACACATTTATAATGTCCATGGGAAGACGTCTATTCATAATGGATAAAATCGGTTGACCTGTTTCGGAGTAATGCTCAATTTAGTGTCTATTTTATGGTAATATACGTATTCGAAAGAATTTATAAAAAAAATGAAAATCAGTTATCTTGACAACATAGCCTATTGTTTTACTGTGATCTTATAAGGCCTTGGAAATTAAAATACAGGTAGCTATGACAAAAAACATATTGATTTACATGCGCTTATCCAACTAGACCGTTAAAATGACCCAGGTGGCCGAGATGGTAGACCTTTCTTCTTCCGTAAGCCCTGCTTAATGAATAAATCTGGAGCTTAACTTGGAAATCAATTTAAAAAAAAACACACATTCTGCATATCATAATTGCAGTCATAACTGATTAAACAAAAACATACTGGCACTTTGTTACATCAGTTTACCTGATTTTATTACTTTATCATAAGTAACAACTTTCTACGATAATGTACGATATAGCGTGACGTTGTAATTCGGTCAATTGTTGTTAGTGCCTTTAAAATTCAACTGTTAAAGAAATCATGTTTCTATTTTCGCACTATATGCATTTTATGAATAAACAGACAATTTTATTTCTTGTCCATAATGCCTGATGTTAAACTGTGCAGTAGAAACTAATTTTAAACTTAACTCTCTTGGTACACCCTACCTATATTTATTTAGGCTATAGGCTAAGGTAACGATTTCATGTGGATTCTGAATTGAATTTCATTTTCAGCTGGTAAAACGAATTTAGTGCGGTAAAAGTTCATTTTAAAAGAAGCTATTAAAAATATGCATAGGATTTCTTGGCCTGCAAGATTTCACAGGAGGTGTAAAAAAAATGCGCATACAATACTGAAAGTTGCTCTGCTCTTCTGTACCTGAGTCTTATTGGTTTTAGATGTTAAATAAAATATAGGCTATTTGATTATTTGGAGAGAATTCGTTCATAGTGAAGCCTACGCAGTTTTTAAATGTAATATTTGGCTACCTATTTCAAAAGTATCAATAGGGTAAGGTGGTACATTTTCGAACATGGTACAATTCTGAACGGACTAAGATTTTTATCCATTTTGGGGTTTCAAATGTTAGCCAACCTCTTTCTAAAAATATAGCGTCCATACTTATTGTTTTGTTGATCTGTATCCGCGAGAATGATGTTTTAAGTTGACTCATTCGGCCATAAAATATTATTTTCCAATCGAAGGTAAGAACTCCATGCTGGAAAAATGGCACGTTATAAAATTGCTTATAATCCCACGTTGTGTTACTGGAATACATTGTTGAGGACCAATTTTTAACTCATACCAACAAATAGCGTAGTCCTTAATACGTAAGTCATTGGCACAACAATGGTCATTCGTGAGCGGAATTTGCAACTATGTATAATTTACAAAAACTAGCTCGAGGTACAAATACGAACGGATTTTAGGTACAATTTCGAACAGTACTTTAACCCGCGATCGCTTGCATAGAAAAGCTGTTTTGCTATCACAGCATTCTGCATGTTTATTATTATTAACTGTGCCAGTCAAATATTTAAAGGATGACATCACACAGCTTTTAACAGTGGTATTATTTCAAGGAAGATTTATGAACTGCGCTTCCTCCGGATTGCTATTACATCTCAGCAATTATGCAATACAGAATAGCAAACAGAAATCGTTCTGGAGTTGTTAAGTATTTTTTATTATTGCTCTTGATGTTATGTCAGACCCGCCTGCATGGTCTAGTGGTTGCTGACTACGGACCCGCAAGTCTGGGTTCGATCCCCGTTACCTCCTCGAATTTTTCTGAGGTAGGGCGATTTGGAACGGGGTGCATTCAGCCTCCTGACACCAACCGAAGAGCTAATTCATAAAGAAGTAGCGGTTCCGGTTCAGTAAGCCATCAATAACTGACGTAGGAGTCGGCATGATGACCACATGCCCCAAACCTATCATCTGCCTATTCAAAACGTGACAGTTTATTATTACGCTCATATTATTGATAAATAATAATAATAAAATATAATATTTGGAAGAAAGCAATTCGTTCGTTGAAAATGCCACTGTTCGAAATAGTACCCACTGGTGTTTAGAATTGTACCTACTGTGGTACATTTTCGAACGATATTCTGGAAATGAAAGATTGATTGCCATGACCAATTTTACAGCTGTTTGACTTTCATATTTTTGTGAAGGGTCAACTACATTGCCAACTTTATGATTACGATACAGTTGAACTTGTCTTAAGTTTACTGTGTTCATAAAATAAGAATATTTGTTAAGTGTTCGAAAATGTACCACCTTACCCTAAATACTGAAATGAGTTATAGTGACTAATGCCTATAATCGTTATATTGGTGTACTGAGAAACTTTGACTAATTGGCGTAATGAGATTAATTATACCTTTGTGACGAATTCTCCTTGTTACGAATTTATTGGTACCAGTAGTCTCTGTCGAATTTTTGTTGTGATTTGTCAGGAACCGAAGAGAGTGTATAGCAATCCTATGATCAAATTAAAATAATTTTACCATGTGAATAATAAACTAGCTTTAGACAGCCGTTAATAGTTGTTCAATAATGATAATAACGAGGGCTATACCGATTAATCGATTAATCGGCTCGATTAATCGATTAAACATTTAATCGTCGATCAATTACATTTTACGATTAATCGAATTCTGAAAAACGTTTTTTCGAGAAATGGGTCAAATGACCAAACTCCCATCTCGCTTCTCCGGCTTTGGCACATCATGTGTCATTGCGTCCAAACAGTTCCCGTTATTCAGAAACCTGAAGGGTAGTTTAGTTTTGCAAGTCTTGGCTGAAAAAGTAATCGGAAATGTAAGTTTTGTATATATTTTTTCACTAATTAACTAATAATGGTATTAATTAATTCAGGATTTCTCCTGATTATCTGTAGTGTAGTACTTATTAAACGTGTAAAACAATATTAAATGTACACTTTGGTTTCGTTTAAAATACCGACCTGTTTGTCGATTAATCAGGCGATTAATCGGTCGATTAATCGATTAAAGTCAAGCGTTAACTCGATTAAAAATTTTAATCGATAATCAGCCCTAATAATAACTGTTCGATTCATTCTAGTGAATTACGAATCCGGTAGCGATATTGGAGCCTCTAGCTGCGCTGCCATCTGTGTGAAAACAAACCAAAAAGTTTTTTCGATATGACTAAAAAAAAAATTTGTAAGAACGGAGAGGTATAATGATTTTATAGCACTAATGCGATAATATGCAACGAATTGTCAGAAATTCTACTTTTAATTCAAGCTCTCGGAATATTTATTTGTTTTGGGGTCAGCAGTAGGCCTATTGCAAACTATGAATAGGAGAAGATCGACGCAAACGTGATAAATTATTTAATACTCATAATACTTTTTTGTCGGCTATTCCACTCATATGCCGCGTGTTTGATATTGGCCAATAACGTTTAGCAATTCCTCGGATATAGACCAATCACGATCGTTTATCTTATAAAATGCTTGCTGTTAATATGAGGATGGGATTTTACCTGATAAAATCGTCAGCTCGTTACTGGGTACGTAAGCATCAACGTGCGGTGATTAATACGTTACATGCTGCCATTAAGCAGCACGAAAACATATTAATTTATACAACATAACTTGTATGGAAATGGAAATAACATAAATGTACATTGTAAAAACACAATTTCGATTCGGTACAAGCCAGTTCGTGTGCTTTTATTCTTTTCTTCTGTTAGCTTACGTGAATTAAGATATCTGCTTTATATGCACAATTGGTAGCACTGGTCACAACATGGTAACTCGAATCGATTCATGGATGGTTGATTCATAGTATGTCGTGACCTCGCAGCTGTTAGTTTTGTTTTTATATAAGAAAGCACGAAAGTAATTATTATGCGTATAATCCATTACATTTTTATTCATGGAATAGTCTTAATAAATCCAACTCGAGTTGACGAGTCGCGAATCTGTCGATAAAGTCATAACTCTCGAGGGATTACCTATGATAATTAAAACAAGAGTAAAAAAATAAGGAAAACAGAACAAGAAATCACTATTTCCTTTATCTTTTGATTGTGTACTTCTGAAACTTGAAATGGGTTTAAACAAGGACCTTCCGACAGAATAGACATGCTTGGCTGAATTAAAAATTCACATCACATAGTGTGCTATGGGCCTATTTTCTCTAGGGGAGAACTGTACAATAAAGTGTATTTTATGGACTGTGACTCCTCAAATGTTACTCTTGTGGTTACTTGCCGTAATGTAATGTTGCCAACTTTACGAGAATTGGAAATACAAGTTCACTGAGTATAGGAGTGTACTAACTCCATTTTTTTTTTATATTTCGAACTCTTAGCTTAGGTACACGTCATGTACCTATACAGCTAAACCAATTTTCCAGCTCTCAAATATTGAAATAAGAAGACAGTTGTGTTACCTCTAATATGTGTCTCCTCTGTATACGTAGCTTCTTTCGTTTTCTTAAACCTTAAACCTTGGACATAACCTTGTATTTGTACATAAGTTTGTAAATGTAATTTAAATAAAGTAAATAAATAAAAAAATAAAATAAAAAACTTAATACATTCCAATACTCGGGTAACATGTATAGATAAAACATATAGATGCAGTCACTACGTTTTGGGGATTAGTACCGATTATTTTTCAATAAAGGAATTTTGTGTCTAGACCTAAAACTAAAAATGCATGGCAATTATTCTGCCATTGTATTAAGTTATAAGGAAGTGGGACATGGTCTTTTACCCTCAGAGTGTGTTCTAATTCAGGGTTCTAAGGAAAATATTCCGAGAGAGATGAAAACGGGGACTGAAGAAGCTGAAAAATGTCAAGCTTATAGTAGGCCTATATAGTATTAAATCACGGAGGATGAAATGGGCTGGACATGTTGCGCGCATATCTAAAAAATATTGACGGAGAGACCCGAAGGGAAAGAACCACTTGGAAGACCTAGACGAATAGGGTTGAATGGCGGGCTCAAGTAAGCGCGGAAATGAATCTCTGGGTTAAATAAAATGGATAATATTCCTTTAGCTTGCTTAGGAACTTCTATTGTCATTGAGTAAGTTAAGTGTCTAGATCAGGTCTCTACAACTGGTTGCCAGCGGGCCGCCTGCGTTCCTTATAAATTGTTATTTCGGCCCACAGAACAAAATAGAAGGAAACTATAAATATTAAAGCATCAAGCTGAAATAGCCTGCGTTACCATAGACTTAAGGATAAGTTGCAACTGTTAAGGTCACATTTAGAAAAAAGTATTTTACACGTTTTTATCTAATCAGGGTATCTCAAGTAAATTAGAATGTGTGATTTCATGTCGTATTTTGTGAGGATCTTGAAAGTGAACAATGGGCGTAATCTATCAAAGTTTGAACTTGAAATATGTGATTTTCTAGCTGATCCATTTGTTCAAAACCAGAACAGAAAATGAAACAGAATTTTCATACTTCATTTAAATGAAAGTTTACACAGCTGAGAGATGTTGGTCTTCTACATAACTTATGTCTGTTTGGAAACACATGCATTTGTGAATGTTCATTTTCGAAGTGAAATAAAAAAAATGTACGTAAAAATAAGTTGACTTGCCTTCGTGTCTGATCTGTGATGTACTTATTGAGATTAGGAGCTACTAATCTCACAGATCAGCTGACTTTTCTCTCAATAAATTATATTACTACTATATTAATCGAAGACTAGCGTGACAAAAGCTATATTTTATAAGAACGACATCTAGTATTTTAAATTTGTTTAGGCCTATAACATTTACATATTATGGAAGAGGTGACCATTCCCTCAAAATCAAGGGTAGAAGGTATAGAACAGATGTTGGAAAGTTTTCCTTTGTAAATAGAACCATTGGGGAATGGAATGATTTGCCTGTAGCAGCTTTTCAGGGAAAACCCCCCTCCCTGAAGAAATTTAAGAATCACTTAAGGTCTTTGTGTACTAAGTAATGCTAGTCTACCTTCTATGTAATGTTTTTTTTTTGTTTTTTGTTTTTTGTTTTGTTTTGTTTTGTTTTTATTGTTTTTATGAAATGTTATTTGTTCATGTGATGTTCCTTGAAATGTGTATGTTTCTCGTTAATGTGTTAATATTTATAGTTTTAGTTGTAGTTTGTTGTATTAGGAATCGCTGCCACCGGGTAATAACCCAATTGCATTGAATAAATACATACATTTACGAATGAATCAGTGATGGCTAAAATAGTATTTTTCCCGGGTCTGGACCAGCCTGCGAGTAGAACACTCTTTATCAGGTATCTTATGGGCACCTGCCGAGACACTTTCTCTTTTAGTTTCACTTTACATGAAGAAAATTTCGTTTTTCACGATTTTCTCGAAAAGAGATCTAACGATTTGTTTAAATTTTGTACGAGGTGCTTATACTATGGGCTAAAACTTTTATTTGAAACTTTTTTCTTAAAAATTCTCTGAATGGGTAGTTATAAGCTACCCACTGATTTTAGAAATTCACTCTTGCCTGGTAAGTAACATAATATGCATAATATATTAACTTATATTATTACGGAGCCAAAACTTTTAACTGGGTAGAGGATGTTACGTGTTTCGCATGAGATTTTTTAAACTTTAAAAATAGCAAGTCCACGTAAACCATGGGTCACTTTAACATCAGAATTAACCCAGAGCATGCATTCTCTTATATATTTTAGTGGCGTTGCTTATATTGGTTTGTTATGTCACGAAGGGGGGGAGAGATACTTTCTGCTGAAGGTGTTATCTGAATCGGCTGGAGCCCATGTTCAAGCAAGGGTAGACCACATACACTCCCCTAACACCACAGCAATGTTTTGCCACTGAAAACGTGTACGGTGTATATAAAATAAAAATTAATGTGCGAGTGTGACCATTTTCATGGGAAGGTGAAAGGGTTCGCGGAAGGACAAATAACTGGTAGCTTCTCTCTATCTATAATACCAACATTGGCGGAGGTCCAAACATTTCCATGTTGGACTTGGGGCTCGCTTCTGCCCCGATGGTAATGATCACCTGCAATGCAGTCTCCTCTCCCATATAACATAAGGCTAATAGCTAGCAAGATAAGTGGTATTGCCTTCCAGACTTACCATTCTATTCAATCATTCGATTTATTGGATTTGTACAGCGGAAAAAATAACTCTTTTCTACTTCTGTTAGAAGCAGGAGTAATAAAAATTGCCCCATTTACGGAAGAATACACAGGAAAACCTGTATTGAAGACCAAAGTTTCTACGTCACAACATGAAATCCCATAATATCAATGCAGTTCGCATCATTATAAATGACCTCCCTCTCCCTGGCCAAAGACTAGGGTTTGTGTTGATTTTAACTCCTTTTTTACTGACCAAAGTCATAAAGTAATAATTTCCACAGTAGGCTTAATACCATTCGCTGTATTTTAAATATTATGGCAGTAATTTTTTAACTTATTACGAGTTATAAAATTAATGATTGGTAGGAGCGATAGGGTGATCAAACAAGGTTTTCAACTGTTACTCGCATTTTGGGAACACTTATTGTTATGAATGGATGCCGTTACTTCGGTTAGTTATTGTACAAGCCGTGTGTGTTGGCATGCTGACAACATGCCCCCAATCCTACCATCTGCCTATGGTAGATGACGCAGCGGTCGGGTGGTGGGCCTTCTCCATTCAGGGATGTAGCGCCACGGAGTTTAGTTTTAGTTATTATATAATACGAGTCCAGATTCATCAAAGTTCTTGTTTCTGTTTGCCATTCTACAAAAAGCAAGAGCTAGATATCTAGTATTGTGATTGTGAGTGTTGCTTTTACATTTATAGGATTCTATATTTTTCTAATGTAGACCTATAAGGGTACGATAAAATTCTTTCGACCTGACACTGTGAACGCAAGTGAACGGGAGAGGTTTAACTAAGAAAGAAAGGAGAGAATTTCTCTCTCCAATCTACCGCTATGTTCCCTTCGTCTCCCGAAATTTGTTCCGCACAGGTTGGCAGTGCTATGCTCGTGAGTAATATGGATGGTCCATAAGAAGAGTACGCATTTGCATTGCCTGCATTACGTATGCAATTAGAATCTGGTCGACATGGCAGGGACTTGTTTCTGGGAATACAAGGGTCGTGTCATGGAACTCCCTAGGCGCCTTCTCTTAATCAGTTCCACTACTCGCTCACCTGCACAGTGGCGCCACCCGTCTTTACCTCAAACTGCACCAAGAAAGCGAACTTGCTGCTACTTCACTGTATTAAACATGTAGTATCTTTACATAGGACTATACTAGTGAAAAAATTGTCAAAAAGATATTTATTTTCTAGCTAATTATAATAACAATCATAATAGTAATAATAATATAATAATAAATTATTCTGCCTTTAAGTTACTACAAACAACTGGCAATGTCACAAGAATAAAATATTTTAAAAAGTTAAAAAAAAACCCATAATTTATTTTTCAAGAAATCCTGTACAGAATAAAAAGCTTTGTTTTTTTAACCAGTTTAACCAGATTCTAGCTGTCCCCCATAACACTGTAAACCTAATTATAATTTTGTTCACTTTGGTTTTGCGAAAACACAGGACATCGGAATGTACACTACGTCAGGCGACTGCTCACTCTGTATCCGAATAATAAGAGGAAGTCTCAATACTTAGAGGTGAGGAGAGAAAACAATGGGCTTTAATCTTATTTACTTAAACATCCTAGAATATTGTAATGCGAGTTTATTTAAGATATTGTACACTTTCAAAAGGAAAATGGTAAAATATTAAAGCATATTTATATCGGTTACACTGCTGATGCAAACCGTGTATATATATGTTGAAAACAATACATTCTTAGGATACACACTGTACAGTAACGATAAAAATTCCTTATATTATTTTTTTATACTACTGAGAAAGTATATGTTTGCTAACAGACACAACGTAACTTTCAAGTTGTTGTTGCTGTAGAACAACAAATAAACGGTTGTTTTCATAGGAAATATATTTCACATGTAGGCTACTCTATATAGTTTTTAAAGGCTAGTGATGTTTCCTCATAAAGTTTCTCTGGACTGTCACTGAGAATTTAATAATAATGAATAAGCTATTCTATGGCCTATGTAAATGGTGCCACCTACGTGGTTATCCCTCAAACTATGAGGAGAAATGAGTGTGTTGGTGACTATGTTATACATAACTAAAAAGCAAAACGAAATGTTTTCCTTCCTTCTGAAGAGTTTTGATATTGTTGGTTACGTCATTATTCAAGGAAGGCTCAATTAACAAGCATCCTTACTTAGGATTTCGTAGTACAACTGAGATAGGCTTACATATAAAACCATTTTTATCAACCTAATGCATATAAATACATTTCCATGACACGAAACAATACAAATTTCAACAATGTGTTTTACAAGTTTTAGCTGTAAGCCTCACCATATTGCTTATTATAGGATCAACATAGCAAGCATTCTAGTAATGATATAAGAAACAGCAGAAGTCAATATCAAAGAAAGCGATGCGATTGCTGAGATAAAGAGAATAGAATTGATAGGGGTTGCTCCGTGGTGTGATGATATACGGCGCGGATAAGGGTGCTAAGTACCAGCACCAGCTGGCGCCACAACCTGGGGTGAGTGCATCACACGACGTCCCCTTCCCTTCCCTTTTTTAATCATACAGACACAAGGCAACACTGCTACGCCTCCATTTGTCAAAGTCTTAGCTTCTTTATTGAGAAAGAGAGATCTGTAGGGCTATGAGATTTGAGGGTGTGTTTGTGTTCGGAAGTGAGTATTTGGAATTGAGCAAATTGGTTTATGAAAGATAGTATTTTAAATAATGCGCTCTCTTACATGATATTATGAAAATTTGTACAAGTCATGAAAGAATTAAGAGAAAACGCATGGTTTCATTTTGCATATTGTTGAATATTTTGTTATTTTTGCGATAAAGCATCATAATGTGTTTGATAATAAAATATTTTTGCATATTTTATTAATATGTCACATTTTGGTAAGCATATATTTTACAGATTTTAAATATTCTGCATATCTCTATTAATTCAAGCATTTAAAGCTTATTTGACTAAGAGAATGTTTTGAAAACCGACTGTATTTACAGTGAAAAGCCTAATGTTTTCGTAACTGATTGTATCACATAAAAGACTTCACTTCGTAAGTTTTCAATGTATTAAAAATCTTTGTTTTGACCTTGATTTTTAAAAGTATTCTAATGTAGTTTATACAGCTTCTATTCTCTGTGATTTATAATGCAATTCAGCTAAAAAGATAACCGTAAAATGTAGCTTAGTTCGTCGGTTCAAGAGCATATTTTGCAAATTTTAGAGCATATTTTCATGCATATTTCGACTTCTGATAGAGTATTAACTTCCGGGCCTTCATCATTATGGATTATTATTCCATGTTTATATTAAAGCGTTAGATTTAGTACTAACAAAATTGAGACTCAGAACATATTCTAAAATATTCTACAACAAAGTCAAGCTAATCTTCCACAATTATTCCAATGTAGAACAAGTTTGCGATTTTAATTACCTTGGCTGTGTAATAGGTAATAGAAGGTAATATAGACTATGTGGAATTTTGGTAAGGGAAACTAAAAATAGAACTAGAAAATAAACAATATTGAAATTTTATAGAGTCTTAGCAGTGTCATCTCCTATATGGTTCTGAGAGTTGGCCTCAACAAGAAACAAGAATCATAAAATACAGGACTCAGAAATGTCAGGTCTTATAAACAATACAACCACATCCTGGGATTGGACAATTATATCCGTGAGAGCTTATATCGATGTGTTAGTTTGATGTGGCCCAATGGTAGTACGAGACTTAGGCGAATGAAATTATGCTCTTATATTGAATTTGTCATGTTGATTTTTATTCTGCTTTCAACTGCAAGCCATTCCACCGTTCTTTTATTTCCAATGAATACATTTCGAAGAAATTGCACATTGCATTCTGAATCCTGGTAGCAGGAAGCAGAAGAATTATCGGACCCGTCTCTATCAGCCAGATACTAGAAGAGATACGACCATCTTTTTCAAATAGCCAAATATTCTCCCTAAAAATTTAAATTTGTTAAAACGTCTGTGAAATTTATAAAGTTCTGACTACATTTCTGTTAACAAACTCGCTTTAGTGGTTCATTTTGCAGAGCTGTTGGTGAACAACCCGTGCGCCATCTTTACTTGTCTGCTACATCAATATTGAACTGCGAAGTCGTTTCTGATTTACTGTCAATACGTGTCAGCAAATGCGAGGGTTTGGCGCCCCCGCCTGCCTGGTTGAGAGCTTACGCTGCCCTCCTGTTAGGGTCACTTGCCCTTCCTAACACAGAATTACTTTTATGAAATCAACTGCCCTCGTCTGTGTACGGACTGGATGTAAAAGTGTCCGCTTATAAGCATCAAAGTATGAAATAGAGAAACGAATGTATGCTTACGTTGCAACTATATTAAAAAAAATTCCCGAAAAAACATTATTGCCTACAATGTGAGAGCTTTGTAAGAAACAGAGAATGTAATCGAACATTTATTTTTAAACTTACATATCATTACAAAATTGAAACGAAAAGTCCACCTTATAGAGGAAATATTAAAAGTAAAGAAAGTCCAATTTTGTACCAAGTTTACTACACTGTTAAAATATTACAATATATGCATTCACTTTACAGTATTTCATATATATGTAAATTAAAATTATTAGTTAAATTATGCATGTATGAAGAAAGCTAGTGCATGTTTTGTGGCAAGAACTATAAAGATAAATATTACAGACATTAGGATTCATACATAACTATCCATCATATATGATATTTATAAGTATAGATATATAATCATAGGTATAAATATCATATAATATGAGGTCTGTTAGTCAAGATTTTTTCAGAATTATATTACTTATTTCTTTAAGATAGTGGTTTCTTTAAAAAATAATTATATATGTTATATACATATACAAAAAAGAAAGAAAAACACGTGATAAAAATGGGCAAGTTCATGTAACTTATAAGAATCATCACATGAAAATAGTGAATTTAACTAAATAAAAATGTCCCGAAGTCTCATAATAAATGGGGCATCAAATTAAATCTGATATCAGTTCTTCCTTACTATCAAAATATGTTAAAGGAGTTTGCAAAATTTCAGCATTAATGCATTCTGAGGTCAGGGTACAAACTTGTATGAACATCTAGTTTTTAGATATTTGCGTTTAAAATTTTAAGTTTTCTAACGTACATCATTTTCTCCTTTTTTTATATTACATTGCCTTCTCTTCGTCCTAGCTTCCTTTGTACTTGCCAGGGCTGCTCCTCGTGCATTGTTTTTGCAGTTCTTATTGATCATTGACATGTTTTGTCTAATTTTAAATTGACGGTAACTCCATTTAAATGCATTTTTAAGTGGCAAAAATATTGTTTTATACTATAAAAGAATATTATATGCTTTTATAGTATAAAACTTAGTTTATTTGAACAAGATTTATTATTAATGTGAATCTAGATAACAGGTTTTTAAAAACTAAGTACCTTAAATATTATCATCTAGAAACCTTAAACAAAAATACTACATTTTATAATACCAAAATAAATAGAAAAAGAAAATTATTTAATATCCATAAATCTCAAATCACCGACTATTGTATTATCATACTATTCATGCTAATGTAAGTTATATGCATCTTTGTATAATTGATTAACGATTAAACAACAGATACATAAAAACTACGTAACAGATTCCTTATCAAACACCCATTCACATCAATATCTATTTAGTACTAGTGCATAAGGTGGAAAATTCTCTTACATTAAAACTAAAATATGTTAACACACGATTCATGAACTCATGCTTTATACATGACAATAAGGCGTTTTATTCTGTTCTGTTCATTGCCCCGAAGAATTGACCCATTTCATTTATCAGATTTTATTTGACCAGTATGATACGATCGATTTGCTCCAACGTCTGAGTTAAAAGAAAGAAATATGTCTCGTTCATATTTTTCTTTCACAAATCAAACCCTCTAGATTCGCTAGTTTCCTCCCAGCAGGTTATGTCTCAAAACAAACCTCGTGTTTCTCCTTTGATGACAGTTGGGGGAGAAACCCCATAAAGAACGGTTGACGTTCAGAGTTATCCACAGTTTTTACGTGATCTATTGCTAACCCGAAAGCTGAACACGGTAGCTAATATGAAATATATCACCAGCACGCACTCCATGTTAATTCGAGGTTATTTTATTTTCGTTAGGTTGGTAACGTTTTTGTGCTTGTACGGCAGATGTTTCGATACTCTATAATTCATCGCAGTTCTTGTATATTGCCAGTAACACATTTTCCTTCCCCCAAGTTATGTTTCCGGATTGACCATAGTTACTAAAATCCAGTACACGAGCAATAAATTTCCTTGGCTCTTGGTATATAATGTTACTGGCCATTTCAAAATAATAAGAAGTCATACCTTAAAATTAGAATTTCATATTAGATTCTAACTTCTTCTACACAAAAATGTATTTGACCAATTAGTAGCTTGGCTATAATTTCATAAGCGCATGTAGATTTTAGGATTGAGATAATTATTTAGGCTAAGTTTCCTTAGCCACTTAGCCAATTTGAAACATTCTTTCGTCGTCGAAAAATATATAATTTTATACCTGAGACAAACGTTGATATAGACGTTTAGTCTTCACTAAATGAAATTTTGTATAAATGTTGTTAAAGCTTTAAAGGCTAAACCGTGAGGAAGTTGGTTAAGACAACTGTGCTGCAAACCAGAAGGTCGCCGGTTCGATCCTTGAGGTCGTTGGAATTTTTCAGTTGTCCTAATCCTTCTGTTGGCAGTAGGGACCAGGGGTTTACTCATCCATTAACGTTAATAAGAACCAGGAAAATTCCTGATGTAAAAGCAGCCGTTGCATAAAGCTATTGCCTTATCACCTTCACGTGCCGATTATCTAATAAGCTGGGAGGCTTAATCTCCTAGGACCCAAAGGACATCATGTAATACTTTTACCTTTTCAGTAAGACGTAATCATTTATTGTTAAACGTATTAATTAAAGCATTCTGAAGAGCGGTTAAAAGCTAGCAGCTTAGGGTACACTCTGTAGTTATTATTTGTCCTACATTTTAAGCTTATACTTACTCAAAAAAAAATGAAGATGCTGAAATGGGCTTAGTAAATAAATGAAAAATATTCAATTTCTTGTATGACAGAATGAGAAACGAAAAAGCTGAAAACTAATGCTTACGCTATAATAGTTGTATATGAAACAAGTGGTAAAACCGCCATTTTATTTTGCGAGTAGGTACGTATGCAAAACGAGCCCCTAAGGGCGAGTAGAGCAATCCAACGAGTAAAAAATTAATTTTGTCTTGTGCATCATACACTATTCTTTTATACAGCCGTTATCTTTTCAAATTACGATTTTATTTCTTATCGTGTAGCACTTTTGGAGGCATCCAGCTGTCCTTCCACCTAGTATGCACTTGCGTAGACTATGGCTATTGATTTTTCCTGTGCATGGTTGCCGACATATGGGATGGAGTTGGCAACGCTTTCCAACCACCAGTAGTAGTAGTGTGTATTTATTTCAAGTGATTATTCATTAGCGACTACCGTGAAAAATTTCACATTTATAAAAAAGGCGTAGTGAATTTTACCATTCTCACTTTTTGTGAAACTGAGTCTATCTAATAATACATGAAAATATTTTTTTATCTGAAAGAATATTTTTCGTATGACTGAAATCATAGATGTTAAACCTATAGTGTTATAATTTTACACCACTCTGTGGCATAATTTCCTTTCTTTTATTTAACATCATTTTCCGTTAAAAGTGCTTATTTTATCTTCAACTTTCTAAAGAAGTAATTTGAATGTCTCATACCCAGTTTTTTTTTCTGAATTCCGTATTTGTAATAGCATTGATCCGTGAAAACAATCTCATTTGTATTCAGCCCTTGTTCAAATCACTTCGACACCTTATAACGTTTCCAATTTTCATGCTTTCCTGCCACACCGATATTAACGTTATAATGGGATATTTTCAGGGACGTTTGTTGCGAGATAAACGACACTTCGATGGCCTATGTGACGGGATTTGAATTGCGTCTCGGGAGATGAGATTTCACGTCTCACAAAAAGTGATTGGACAACTCATGAACCTGTCAGGAGAACAGTCGTCACATCTTGTCCGTTATAGCCTGTAGTTGAACTGTAGTTATATTGTTAATAATTATCTTGCAACCCTTAAATGCGCGAGAGTCAATTTCTTATGCGAATTATAAATCAGTGTCCAAGAAAACAGTTGCGCACGTGCGTGATGAAACTAAGAAAATAAAACCAGAGCGATAATTCTTTAGACAAGAAGAATACGCCTCTGATTGGTTACTCTGAACATATACCTAAATCCCATTGGTTAATAACGTGTGAGTGGCATAGACCTGTTCACCATATGAAGAAATTATAATTCAGCAGTAGTCCCTACACGAAGCTTGAATGCAGCATTCTTTTGTTTCGTTGTGTGATATCAGCATTCATGGCAATTTTTCAGAGTAGAATATTGCAAGTTGTTACCCTCTGTGCACATTAGAGCGTATCTGATAGAAACGGCTGCATTGCTAGAAGGTGTCATTGAGATGCAGACGGTGTACAGTGACATTTTTATATGTCTGTTATCAAGCCACTACTACTTGCTGTCTTCCTTGATAACCTAGCTCACTCTATAGTTTAAGCTCATACACTACACTCTTTGAATGAACAAGTAGCAAAGGATTCATGTATTGAACTTGTATCCTGGACAATCACATAAGGTAGTAAAAGCGTGATAATTTGCCCTTTTTTACTGCATCCTGCATTTTTAATTGGTCCCAATAATGAAATAAGAATACATAGTCACGTCTCAATATTAAGTATTAAAAACTTTATTATAATACATCGTAGTTTATTCTTAAATCTATGTACATTCGAGTACACGAAATCTTTTCAATATATTCCGCAGTGGTTCATGTTGGGGAGGATATAAATAACATGGTCGACCAGGCCCACTCCCCACCCCTGCGCATATAGGTTTTTCGCGAAGGGTATACGCAGCAAAGGCTAACACTCCTCCAATTATTATTTGTCTTATTCCCTTCCCTCCTTCACTGCTGAACCTGAAACCGACTTGTGTTCATAGGATAATGTGTGAGTTTTAGTCAATTACACTGTTTTAATACCGTACTGAGCGGAAAAAGGTGTATAATATATTAAATTCTCACTTATCTGTCTGCGCTATCTATCCATTAGTATTTTATCAGGTTTCTATTTTGATGCTCATTGTAGACCCCCTTCATAGATCATAAAATGTTGACTGTTATAAACATTTATATATATAAATATATAACATTTATATATATAAATCTTTAACTATTAAACATTAAAAAGAATCTTGTCAGTTATCAAACTATATCAGAGCTTCATAATTATCCAACAAGAATTATCACATTTTGGAACCCCGGGTCAGGCTGACTAAATCCATGAAATGGTTTGAGTGCATGGGTGTTTCTATGTCCAAGCTTCCATTTATTGTCTAAGATAATAATTTTAGTGTTTTTAAGAAAGGTGTGCATAAGTGGCTAATAATTAAGAGAATATTTTGACAAGGTTGTAAACTTCCGCGTATTTTAAGCTTTGTATTTATATATTTAGAACTTTTATCTTTTTATAATCTATACTGTATGGTAGTAACATATTTTAATACAATGTAATTTGACACTGTCCATAGAAACCTATTGTTGCTCATGACAATAAATAAATAATGAATCAACCTGCGTAACTGGTTCACCCGAAAATGTATAATAATTTTATTGTTAAAATATTAAACAATTATATAGGGGTAAATAACATTGAAAAGCACATCATGATGTTACTTCTAGTAATGACTTAATGAGGAAAAAATATAATAGATAAACATTGCTTACAATGAAAATAAGTGCCTTGGTTACAGCATATGACACGACATTGAGGCGCACTTAAGATTAGGTGGTTACTTGAATCAAGGAGCGGGCGTTATGAGAAGGTTTTATTTCATTATTCAAATATTACATTAAGTAGTTTTCAATTTAAAATTATGATTGTTTTTGCAGAAAGAGCGTACAGATAACATAAAAACCGGTACGAATTATCTGATTGTGCAGTTTCTCAGTACCAGTTAATGAAACAAAACGCTCAGATATATATAAAATCAGGTTGCATGTTCATTTCTTTGCAAAATTTGCACTTCCAAAACTTAATTATTTGAGGGGAGATGGTGGCAGAAATCATGAAAATATCAAAAAAATCTATTTCTTTATTTTTAAGTACATCATATAATTGGGAAGATTATCCCAAAGTTTCATTTTGAAATTCAAATTACAAATGTTATAAAAACGCTCTTTTTCTTTTAGTTCTTTCTTTAGGTAGTAGATGGCACAACATATCATATACCATTTTACATTATTTTTAATTATTTTAATTATTTAAATTGCATTACCTTACTAGTAGATATTAGGGGAAGATGAGCTGTACTCATGTGGCCAACCTCTCTAGTTTCGAGATATCTCGAGGAGTAAGAAGAATGGGATAAGACTGATTGTCTTTTAAAGGGGGATGGGACATGAGGCATGGTGCCAGTTGCAATATCTTGACCCTCACTAATCATTTCCCTTCTCCCGTGTCTTGAGATCCTGCACATCTCCACAACTGTACCGTTTTTCTCTGGTCTTGGAGGTTGTGTGGAGGTCCGGCCAAGGAATCCTTAAGTTCTTCATGTACTACTGGGGAAATATGCCAACATGACTTACATTGAATTCTGCACATTTATGTGGTGAGATATCTGTTTCGCGTTATAAAAAAGACACGATGAAAATCAGAAAAATTATTAAAAACAACCTGACATTTTCAAATTACTACTGTTTTGTGAGTATTCAGCTTCGCATGTTTAAAAGATTATACTTTCTTACACGATGACAATAGACAATTCCTAAGTAAGTTAAAGGAATATTATCTATTTTATCGAACCCGAAGGTTCATTGCCGCGCTTACCTGAGCCCACCATTCAACCCTATTCTGTGTTAACTCCATCCAATCATCCCTCGCCAATCCGACTTCCCTTAAATCTATCCTAATATTCTCCTCCCATCTGCGTCTAGGTCTTTCAAGTGGTATTTTCCCTTTGAGTCTCCCCATCAGTATTTTTGAAATATGTCTTTCCTCCCCCATGCGCGCATCGTGTCCAGCCCATTTCATCCTCCGTGATTTAATTACCCTTACTATTTATTACGAGTACAGGTTATGAAGCTCTTCATTATATAGTTTTCTCCAGTCCCCAATTTCATCTCTCTCAGACCCAAATATTTTCCAAAAACGCTGTTTTCGAACACTCTCAGATTATGCTTTTCCCGAAGAGTAAGCGACCATGTCTCACATTCGTATTATACAAATGGCAGGATAATTGTCTTATAAATTTTTATTTTTAGATTTCTGGACAGAAGACGTTTAGAAGATGATGCAATGTCATTATGGTCTTTAAAGGCATAAGGCTATATCGAGAGCTTTTCTTTGATTTAACACTGGAAGGCAACATCTCTTCTCTTCTCTTCTCTATATATATAAAAGGCTTTGTCCTGACTGACAGGAATCAACGTAGAGCCTAAACTATAACAGATAGAGACTTGGAATTTTGACAGTACTTTCGTTTCATAATGTAGGTGCTCACTAAGAAAGGATTTTGAAAAATTCTGATTTTAAATGCAAAAAATCAAATGTTTTTGAGAATACTTAATCCCTTCTTACACAGAATTATCGAAACCTAATCACATTTGACATTAAAACATATTGTTGCCAGTGGGTTTCAGATGGGTTTGGAATTAAATTGAATGGAAGTTTGACAATTACAGTTGGCTTTGTCTATTTTTGTCATACCTTGAAATAAAACTTTCGCGATCGCTTGAATGTTGTAAGCCCTAATATGGTCAAACATTGTTTTATTTGGACGAAACTCACTCTACAGGGGTTTTCTGGACCAAGGAACTCTAATCTGAGGTCGCTTTTACCAGGTGACGCTATCTAATCGTGGTATGTAGTCCACGTGATTTAGGTGTTAATAAATGTAATGATTTAACTACTATGCTCTTAATTTTTAATTTTTGAAATAATTATCGCGGGAGAATCCGCGGGCACATGCTAGTAATAAATAAAATGGATAGTCGACACCAGCAACTCAACAATATTTTATTTTATTTCAACTATACTACAATTGTATTTTAACACATCTGAGAGACAACGTAAAACCCGCCTCGACTACTTCGGTTAACTGGCCATAATAAAAATAATCATATCGTATAATAAACCAATATTTCCTCAAGGCGTCGTTCTGATTCGTTTCTCTCGATAAGGAATGTATAATTAATTCGAATTTCATTCCAAACTTAGGGTATCAAAAATAAAGCTGTATACCATACACTGGTAAACTTGTATCCATGGCATTCGCTTCAATCTGGAATCTTGGAATTCCAGGAACGATATTGGTCGCCTTAGGGAATGATACAACATGCATTCAGAGCAAATATTCCGATAATGAAAATGTATCTACTTTTTGTAAAGTATTCATAACATTCAATGTAACAATGCCGAAAATTAAAAAATAACATCTAGAATCTATGAATTATTCAGTGAACATTCCGAAGTAGAGATGTTTGACGAATGCAATGACTTAGCCAATTTATTGACTTTGCAGTTAAAACATGGAGTGATATAAATCTAATACGAAAGGATTCTTTTCCTATTGTAAATTGCAACGGCAATCGAAAAATATTCACCTAAATTATTCAGTATTTTGCTAATACCTTTAATATATTTCAGAATACAAAATTAAGCATAACTCTCTTCAAATTTATTATGAACGCTTTCCTCTGGAAGAGCAAACCTATGCACCTTCTTCAAAGAAAAATGTAAATTTAAATTTACCCAGATTTGATACCAAACACTATAGAACACGCAAATAAAAAATATATAAAATACTAATACCAAATACCAAATGCTTCAAAAATATAAATAAAAAGTAATATCCAATAGAAAACGCCTTTTAAAAACATAATAAAAATGTACACAAAATGTACACTTTATTAAATGTAATAAGACAATATATCTATGATTTCCATCAAAATGCTTTAAAAATGTAAAAACAAAATACTTTTACAGTCACTAATTTATTTTGTAAATTAACGGAATTCGAATTATTGTAAGACACTTTTGCCCGCTATATGACCTGTTATTTTAGTCATTTCTTAGCAAACCGTAATCACTGTTTTTTCTTCAAGTTAAACCACAACAATAAAGTTATTATTTCATGGGAATACCTTGAACTACTAGGTAGTAAATAGCGAGTCAAATGCAAAGACTAAAGACTGACACCCTTTGACACGAAATTTGAGCTATCGTTGCTAACTGCTTTTTCTCTATTCATTCTCATTGGAATAGTTCTAATTCTTACTGTCATGAAATCCTCTGTTCCTTCAAAATACCATGTCCTTAATGCAGGAAACATAAATCAAAGCACCGTGATCGTTTAGAAATAAATTTTCAAGTTAAACGCAATGAATTGCCACACCAAATAACTTCCATGACTTATACCTCGAATGCTAGAGGAAGGTAAGAAAAGAAGGTTGTTAGGAAAGGGATGGGAAGAAAGAGGGAAAGACATGTCAAGATAGAAGATGAAACAATGGAGGGGGTGTGCAGACTATGAGAAAATACTGTATATAACATAGAGAAGAAGAAGTTTCTTTTGAGGGAAAAACTGGCCATAACATAACATACCATCATGTCAAAAAGCTCGTTCTGCTCTGATGATGATAAGTCTCCTGGTCTCTGCAGTAGATTGCTCTTACAACAGGCAGTGGCGGACTAGAAGGTCCCTAGAGAGGGTCAGCTACTGGCTGAATTGATACCGTCTTACTGAATATAGAACCCATGCAAAAATAATGACATCGGAAACAAGTTCCCTCTCTTGGTTGAAAGTCCTTTCACGTTCAAGTTCCAATTTTCAAGTCGTCAGGACTCGGTGAACCGGATGAAAGGTTCCAACAGCTTGACCTCCTATCCTTCGAAGCAGGGTTTCCCAAACAGTGAATAACCTCCGAGGGAATTGCGGTGAAAAGTCTGGAATAATAAATTGCTGTTATAATATGAGATCACCCATATTGCAGTGGAGTACCATGTGGCGCAGTTGGTTGAGGCACAGCACTACAAACAGAAAGATCGCGGGTTTGATCCTCGATGAGGTCGTTGGGATTTTCAATTTCCCTAATCCTTCTGGTGGTACTAAGTCCGTGGTGAAGACTTAGCCTCTAATAAAAATGGACACCGGGGCAATCCTGGGGGTAAGGCTGATAATTTTACCATTATTTTATCGTGTGTCGAATGTCTCAAGATCAGGTAGCCTCACTCAACTTCCTGGAACCCTAAGGATTTCCTTGGCCTGTGCAGGGATCACTTTACATTTACCCTTAAAATATCGCAGAGAACTAACTTTCCTCACGGCTCATAATTTTCTGAAGATGGTACAAATTTTTTAATTATATTATATTTATTCTGTTTACCTGTAAAAATATATTTCATTTCATTTTTTATTTTATTTCATTTAATTTAAATTTCACTGGTTTCCGTAGCAAAGATTTTGCTAAAATTTTTTGCTAAAATGTTTTACTGAAACTGAAATAATTATAAGCTACAAGTTTTATTTCAAACGTTTTTTCATAGGTCTATAGGCCTACATACCGTTAAGTGTAACCATAAGCTACAGGTCTCGTCAATAAACTCAGA
Organism: Ectobius pallidus; assembly: GCA_964059195.1. Classification (NCBI taxonomy): domain Eukaryota; kingdom Metazoa; phylum Arthropoda; class Insecta; order Blattodea; family Ectobiidae; genus Ectobius; species Ectobius pallidus. Next base: position 43,529,968 of record CAXKWD010000004.1, on the reverse strand, counting down.
TATTTCTAGTCATTTCTTAGTCCGTGTATATATATATGTGAGGCTTATAACTTGACATAGGATTTCAGTTTAGAAAATAATATTTTCTCTACCCGTAGTAAGTTATAGAGAAAGTAAAAAATTCCATATAATGCGGTCGTGAGCTTTTACACAGAAAGCAAAAAACGAGTTCGTGTTTTTTTCCTGGAGATGTCCGCACTAATCTGCTCATGGAATGATAAAACAGCCTTTTATGGCTTGCTGGTTTCATTATGTTCTCATATGGATAACAGGAGGCCCAGTAAAATCCCTCAAAGCCGGCCATGGCGGCTTCTTAGCTCCAGGCTCTTAGTGGGATTAGCCGAGGTCGCGCTGCTGGTCTTGCGGCTAATGTACGGACGTAGGATTAAGATCATTCCCACAGCCTGCCGATAGGAGTGGCGGTCAGGAAAATATTCACCAACATGGATATCACGTACCAAGAAATGGACGTAACCAGTATCAAACCTTAATGCATGACAACCTCAGATAGTCTATATAGAAATAAAAATAAATGATATTTCGTTTAGCAGGTGTCCGCGGCTTCGCTCGCGTTTATTAATTTCAACGATAGATGTTTCTTATTAATTTAATTAACCAGCAACCTATACTTTGGTCAGAATGTGTCTCACTCTTGCGTAGGTAGAAGTAATGTGCTAGAGTGAGACAAAATACCTACCCATTTCACTAACATTTACACGCAAATCATTCATAGACAAATAAATCTATTAATAATGACAAAGCTAAAAACCCGGCTTAGAGGTACTTTTCACTATTAGAAAGCGTCACCGGGGAAAAAAAATTGACCTTAGATTAGAGTTCCTTGCCCCCCCCCTCCAGAAAAAACCGCATAGCGAGTTTCGTACAAATTGTTCAACGTTTCCCACTTAGGATTTCTTTCAAGAGCCCCCTTACGTTCACCTATGACTGCCACAAAAAATTCAGATCTCTGAATGCTGTAATATTATAAACAAATAAATCGACCAGAACGGGCTAAGAAAATCGAAGCAATCGACAATTCCATGCGTTATTTTGGAAAAAAATATAGATTTCAACTGTGATCTTTCTTTCCCGGTTCTTTCTGATAAAGAAGAGTATAGCCGCCTACAATTAATTTTACAACTGAAATGTGATAACGAAAAGTGGTGCTTCGATAGCTAAAAAATTAACGTTTTCTGCCAGTTTTCGCTCCTACGTCGCGATCGAAATCAAGAATTAAAAATCGTTTGCACAACTCAGGCTTTCAGCGAGGTTGAGACAGCTGAATAAGCACTTCCCGCAATACAGGCTCCTATTCTGTATCATAGTGTGAAGTGAGAAAAATATATTGTGCATACCCAGGGTAGAGAAAGTTATGCAAGTGCAGCATAGATTTTTATTTACTCGGTTTCTGTCAGTGATATTGATTTACAGAAATAATTTCTATCGATAGCCTCTTTAATTTAATGATTAGGTCAAATCTCAGTACAATGAAATTTCCCAAGCCAGTTTGTGTACACTGCAGACAGCACTTTTGCCATGTAGACTGCAGATTACAGTGCCGAGTCTCCCAGACCCGTGTGGTGCATGAAAAAATTAATTCTTTGTTTTATTTAATTTCTTTTAGCTGTTGCAGAGGGGAAGCAAAGGATTTGCCCAATAAACTACACCTTTTCAACCTCAATTTCGGAAAATGTAATTTCAATTTCGGAAAAAGTAATTCCAATTTCGGAAAAAGTAATTTGAATTTCGGAAAAGGTAATTTCAATTTCGGAAAAAGTAACTTCAATTTCGGAAATACGAGGGCTATGAAGAGGGTATAGTAAAGTTGGTACCACGCTAGGACAAATGACTCAATCGGAGCGAGATTATGTAGAGAAGTAGCTAGAAGGTGTACCTAAGAGTTCCAAATAAAACAGTTTTGATTTTCACTGTGGTTTTCATTTTATGCCCCATCGAATGTTTTAAAAAATAGCCCTCGTATTTCCGAAATTGAAGTTACTTTTTCCGAAATTGAGATTACTTTTTCCGAAATTGAAATTACCTTTTCCGAATTTGAAATTACTTTTTCCGAAATTGAAATTACTTTTTCCGAAATTGAGGTTGAAATGGTGTAGTATAGGCCTACGACTGGCTTGAATGTTTAACAAGACATGGGTGCACAAGTTTGGAACTTTATCTATATAAAGATTATACAGTGGACTCTTAGTAATTCGAACCCCAAGGGGAATCAGAAAAAAATAGAATTATCCAAATTTCGAATTAACCAAAACTGTGAATTTTTAAACGAAAATGCCGTAAAAATGTCAAAAATAAACGCATTGCAATAAATAATAATTATTGTATAGTGAATCTTACCTATGACTGCCATCCTGTTGTTAGGATGTTAAATGAAACCATTTTTTTTTCACACTAAAACCGTAACCCTAAATTTAATAAAGGAACTGGTGTATGCTCTACGCTTTGACATTTTCAAACACAGTCACACTTGGAGGATAGAATGAACACTAAAATTTTCACAGAAGTGTTGAATCCCTCCAAGACTGTAGCGGACGGGGTGAACTTCGCATTCCATTGAACATCTATTCAGCAGGAGGAAGATAACGGTGGTTAAAAATAACTTTAGTACGGTACCTGCTAGCTGCTACCGACTAGGGTTCTTCAGCGAAATAGAGAATTCTTGTGGAATTCCTGGAAGCAATGAACTCTTGGAATCCTTACAACATTAACTTGAGACAAATTTTGGCTTCGATTTATCCAAATTAAGCTTCAAAAATTCGAATTAATTGCAATTTTTTAACATATATTTATATAGGAATTTCAAGGGGAATGAGTATTTATTCGAACTATACAATATTTCGAATTATCCAACGTCGAATTAACCAAATTCGACTGTAGTACATTTGTACATGTAAAGACATAAAATGAGCCATTCCGCCGCTGTTCTCCTTCCCGTTTCCAAAGAGTGTAGTACATCATTGCTGCAAGCTGGTGGAAGCCACATACTGAGCATGTTTATATATATTAATCAGGAACGCAGGCATTGTAACAGAATGTAGTACCTCTTAATATAGTATATTACTGGTACTCAATGTTATGGATGCTCGTAGTTCGCTTGCTCTAAAGCAAAGGACGCAGAATTAGCTATCGCGTAAATCAAGATTAGCTGTAGCTACATACGCTACTATATAGCAATAAAGAATGAAGCGTTATTGTTCCTATACTGTCACAGAAATAAGAAGGTACTTATTTCTAAATTTATATTTATAATCGAGAAAATAAACTGCAAGAAAACTGCTTCCAACTGGAAAAGTTGTATGTGGATATACAGTATGAAGTAAATAGTGATATGAGTTTATTAGGATATAGTCTATTGTAACAAGTACTTTCAAATAAATAGTTCCAGCTGTGACGTTAGTAAACCATGCTTTATTTTCAAATGTTCTTCCATTTCTTAAGGGGGGACATACAGCTTTCGATGCTGAGAAATAGAAGTTTCATTATTATTTTTTTCTCAGCAATGAATTGTTCTGTAGCTTTGTAATCTGATATGCTCTATATTGACTAGTTCTACAATTACATACTATTTTTATAATTAATTTAACTATTACAGTTAATGGGTAATTAACGTTACAAAATGGCAGCCAGATTTTGTGCACTGAAGTGCCGTATCCCTGATAATTTTCATAAATACCAATATTTCTGATTGATTCTTTTTTCTTTCTATTTGCAAATATCATGTGAACAACATGTCTAGAATCTTTGGATTATCTGCAGTATAAATATTTAAAAAATAATTAATCACTTCTTAATTGTTTTGAGAAATTTTAAAATCAGAAATATTTAAAAAATAAACTATTAAAGTTACATCAATGATTCTAGACAGTGTTGTTCAATTATATTAAATATACTCGCATGAAAAATTTAACTGCAATAATAGTATGTTAATAAATGCTTGAGTTATCAGGGAAAAGGCGCTTCAGTGCACAAAATTTGGCTGCCATTTTGTTATCATAATTACCCATTAACTGTAGTAGTTAAATTAATTCTGAAAATAGTAAGCAATTGTAGAACTAGTCAATATAGAGCAAGACAGATTACAAGGCTACAGAGCAATTTATTGCTGAGAAAGAAAATTATGATACTTCATCTATTTTCCTGCATCGAAAGCTGTATGTCCCCCATAAGTAAAAGAGTTACTTTTACTGATTTCTGTTATTTTCTTTCCGTTACACCCGTCTGTGAAATGCGATTTACAAACGATTACATGGTTAAACAATAAATAAACATAGTTTCACGCTAAATTGCCTTGCGTTATTGCGTCACACTTAAAGCGTGCAAATTGAAGTTGTGAACCTCTCGTGAAGTCAGCGGTAGAAAGCCGAGAAGGCTTGGGTCGAGTACATCTGTAAATACAGCCACTTTCGTCATAAAAGAAATCGTTAAACTAACCAACCGGACGTAACGTTCAACGGCTTTGCTAACGGTGGAGCAAGAGCACTGCAGTTTTTACGGCTTGGTGCTGAATAAAAGTGAAATGCTAATAGGGATTTGAAATGTTTTCCCCAGCCCTAAATCTGAAAGACCTGCATTATATTCTCCCTGTGAGTGCTGGCTTATAAAGCCATTTATTATAAGTAGTACTCCTGGATCTACCTGTGTGAATTGTTGAGCGGTTTTATTTTCGAGGATTGTCCAGAAACTAAAGAACGATTTGGCATAACTAAATAATAAGGAGAATATCAACACAAAACTTTACTTACAAAGATGCAGTGCGTTAGTCTATTTTTCAATGTAATTGCCTTTGCTGTCAAGGCATTTATTGTAAGGTCACAGTATAGTATAAAAGTAACGAGGAAAAGGAAAAGGCATCCTTTTGACAGAACGGTGCGACACTAGCACCCAAGCGGCCAGCAAGAGACAGCTAGCAAACAGCCATTTCCAGCATTGGTAAGATACGAATATATGGCTGTATTTCTTTTTATTTGTAAAATTACTAGAACGAGATTGTTACCGGAAAGGCATACTGGTGAACTCATCAAGTCATAGACTTTATGGGAATATAAAGAAGTTGTAGGCCTAGTTTCAAGGTCGATGACATTGTATATCTTATGGAGTATCAGACTGGTTTCCGTCCTTCATAATAAGCTACATCCCTACGACAAATCTTCAAGAATTTAATTGACCAACTAACACATATTTACACTGAAAATTCTGACAAATAGGAAAACTTTATAATTTCAATAGGCATCTAGTAGTAGTACTTCAGAAATTAGGGGGAAAGTAAAGTTCTAGGCTTCAAGCCCGATATGGTCAATATCACATGCAATAACAAGGCAGTTTTGTCATTTTCTTCATTTTATTAAGCACGATAAATTATTGAAAAGTAAAGAATAATACACGATGTCGTTATTCCCAACAGTTTAATTTTGTTAAATTCAATTATGTAGGCCTCGTGTTAAAATATTTTCAAAATTAGTAGGGTCAGGTGGGGTATTTGAAAATAGGCCTATATATTTTTAGAAACTTTTTGCTTCGTTAGGATTTTTATTTCTGATGTACACATAAAAATAAATAAATTACATATAAGGAATATTAATAAAAAAAATGCCTAAATTAAGTTCTAACTCACTTTATGGGGTATCCAGAGGGTAAACGAAAATTCCAACCAAGAAAATATTTAGTAGAATTTTTTTTTTAATAAAACGAAACAAAAAACGTTAAATACCGTATTATAGGATTGATTGAGTTATATCGTTTTTACAAAAACACTGATGAGGGGCTAATTTAAACATTTCCGGCCCCGTCTAATAATAAAAAAAAATAGAATTGGATTTTATTTTCTACATGTACATCTTATGTACAATAATTTTATTATATTATTATAGAAACAATTTACATTTTTTTTTAAGGTCGCTTCTTGTAACATTTACAAGTCATTTCCTGCTCCTGAAAGTAAAGGAAACACTGGTATGGATGCAAGCATGATAATCGCGTTTGAAATTTAATTTCACAAATAACTTTTTGCTTACCTCTCAGGATCTTTAGAGCACTTGAAGAAAGATAAATCGGGAGAATTCCTTTGGCTGTTGGTGCAGTTTATAGCACCCCAAGCATTTCCATAAAATATTGTCATTTTTCATCAGAAACACATGTAACAGATTCTGTGGCTCTTGCTCACCGCTGCGAGCGTTGAAGTCGCGCCGGTTAAAAAAAAGTGTGCGTGGAACGCCACGCGACAGAAGTGAAATTTGTTTTAATTTTTTGATTTTTTCATTTTTGGATTGTTGGACTTTCTAACGTTGAGTTTTTGGACTTTTTAATTTTGGATTTTTTATTATTTAAATTTTTAATTTCTTAATTTTTATAATATAAATTTTATAATGGTTTTTTTAATTATGGATTTTTTAATTTTAGATCTTTGAATTTGTTATTTTTTATTTTTCATTATTGATTTTCAATTTTTAATTTTTTAAATTTTGGATTTTTTAATTTTATTTTAAATTTTTTAAATTTTGGATACTTGGATTTTTAATTTTTAATTTTTAATTTTGAAATTTTGAAATTTTGGACTTTTAAATTTTGGTTATTTGAATTTTTTAATTTTGGAATATCAGATTTTTAAAATTTTGGATCTTTAAATTTTTTAATTTGTTCGATTTTTAAAATTTTGGATGTTGGACTTTTTAATTTAGGATTTTCGATTTTTTGATGTTGGATTTTTAGATTTTTAAGATTTTTTATTTTCGTTTTTTTAATTATGAATTTTTGGATTTTTTAAATTTTGGATAAGCCTAATCATTGAGTTGATTCTTTTCTGTGCAGTCCGTTCCATCACACCTCACTAATTTCGTGACGATTTTCAGTGTTACACAAGATCTCGATTTACCCCTACCGCGGCTAAAAAAGTTTCACTTCAGAAACTGTATGGAGCTTCGCTACTATTAAACTATACTGTGGTAATACGACGGAAAAGTGTTTATTATTTTAATTTCTTTCTGTCACTACAGATTGCAAACACAAAGAATACCATTTCAATTAAACAAACGGGGAAAAACAAACCACAGTAGAAAGATATGGAGTACAACAAAATCAATGAACTGAAACAAAATAAAACAGTATGCAAACTGTGAGACATATGAAAATATTAATCCTAGAAACATCCCTATTATAAAAAGAAATAAAGTACTTGTATGTAGTTTTAGTATAACCTACATTATGTACGAGAGTGACCATATAAATGGTTACGCATGATCTGTACAGAGTCCCTCAAAACGAGAAGAATAAAGTTTAAACCTTAAATGCATGTGACTCAATTTCTCACACAGTATTCAAATTCGTGCCGGACTGCACAGAAAACATTTAACACAATGATTAGGCTCATAGTTCGGGAGCCTGGCTGTTCACACACACACACAGACATGTTTCCGAAAAGAGTATGTTTGGATTCAGGGGACTTCAAAACGTATATTTATGTTAAAAACTCAACTTCGAAGTTAGGGATCGAAAACAGTACTTCCTCTACCTACAGTAGTACCTATGGTACGGGCAGAGGAAGTAAAAATAGTGTCATAATTTTGTTTTTAATTTTTTAATATATATTGAGAAATTTTACTTTGTGTCCTAGGACAAGGCCTCTGAAAACCACTGATCATTGATCTTGAATATTGTAAATTGAAGATGTGTCTTCTAAGACAAATTTACATATCTTGTAACTCCTTACATTTTACTTAATTCTTATAGAGCACAATCTAGTTTTTAGGTCAATAATGCATATTTATTCCTGCCAATTCAGGAGATTTTTAGGTAATAAAACCCCCCTATCTAATAATGCAAGTTTTCGGATGGTAGGCCCTGTCCTACAAGATATGTAGCGCCCTGGGTATAGTTTAGTTTAATATTATTGAGATAACAGATACGAAAGAAAATTTCTTAACGATAGCGCCTAGATCACCATTTCCCGACAACTTCTCGGACATACGTGTACTGCGTATAGCCTAGATGAGGTTCTCAGGCGCTTGTGAACTGATAGATAATTCAAGGTTATTCTACTCCAAAGTGTTGAGAGTGATTTTCTAAACTATATGGACACAATTGAAAATTTTGTACACTTAATTTTAACATTAATAGATGTTCAATTTTAAAATTTTATTTTGATATCTCTATCTGTTTTTGTGATATAATTAAATTAATTGATTTTTTAAATAAAAATTGAAATCTATCTCCTCCGACAGATATTAAAAAATGGATCTGAATTTTTATGTCAGATTCTATGATGCTTGCATAATAGATCCAATGATACAGATTTTTGATATTATTTTTACTTTTTGTTTAAAAAATATATTTTACCCAGATGAATAAAAAGTAGATAAAAATTGATATATTTTAATGTAAAATACTAATTTAAAAAAAGACCCATACCAAAAATATGATTACACACTTTATTACACACATCACAAAGTAGGCTGTGAAAAGATTTCATAGCTGTATCTATATTTTTATGGGAGAAGATAGATTTTGAATGTAGCAAATTAACATGAAAATTGAAAAGGAGAAAACAAGCGATTAAAGTTTACATTCACTCAGAGTAAAAAAATAAACATCTTCTGTACCTATAAATAACCCTTTATAATTACAAGCTTTATAATTACACTGAACTATCACTAAATATGAATGGAGCCCTACACAACACTTATATTATATATTTTACACCTAAATACACTATAATAAATACGACTAGGTAACAAAGGATAGCACGAGGATTACGTGTAGTACTTTAAAAATGGCGTCAGAAACATCTCTTTCATGCGCCCAAATGGCATAAAATTTTGCACAGATATACTTTAGGGAATGCTTGATTTTTTACACTAAAATAAAAAATCCCATTTTTTTTTACCAAAATAGCAAAATCAACAATTCTGTCTTCCCTTAACGACAACGCCTGGGTCACCATTTCCCGACAACTACTCGGACATACTTGTACTGCGTGTAGCCTAGATGAGGTTCTCAGGCGCGAGTGAATTGATAATGCAAGTTTATTCTACACAGCATGTCTTTTGTTCACAATTTTGGCGCTTAATTTAGACTCTAAAAACTTTCAGAACTTAATTTTTATATTAACATAAGCAGTCAGCCAGTAAAAACCATCAATGGGCTCTGGGTTCAAGATGGATGAGGAAAATGACTGTGAACCACCTGGTTCCTACACGAGAGTAAAAATCCTCACATTTTACATGAGTCTAAAACTATTAATCTTATATCTCTGTTTTTATACAATGTTTTGACGTGACGAATTTATGTCAGTAGCAGTAAAGGAGTTAATAGACGTCGGGTGCTATATCACGTAGTAAAAATTTCATATTAATAGGAAAAACGGAAAAGCCTATCTATACAATGTTAAATACAATGTACCTTTTCTCATGACGTGGTATCGATTGTAATACGTAGATTTTTCTCGAAATCTACCTAAAAAAATAGAATCTGATTTTATGTTCTACAAGTACATCTTATGTATAAAAATTATATTATATTGTTATATAAATAATTTACGTCTTTTCCTAAAAGGTCGCTTCTTCTAACATTTACAAGTCATTTTCTGCTCCTGAAAGTAAAAGAAATAGGAATAAATACATCCAGCTTTTTGTTTTCTCATGGTTTTTGTTGTAAGTATGCTGTTAAAATCAATCAATATGATGGGAAGCAGATTTGTGCCTTTTGCAATAATTACAACATGTGGCAACTACTGTTTATTTAATTTAATTGTATTTAATCAAAGTTGGCACATCGGAAGATAATGAAACACGCCTAATCATTTACAAATAAGATGATTACAATTACATGGCATATGTAAGGTGCATAATACTGATTATTAATTATTATTATTATTATTATTATTATTTTTATTATTAACGCAATGCGTTTTTTACACTGAAAAATCACATAGTATACGACAGTTTTAACTAGCATACGACTATTTTCGGATATTGATACGACTGTTTTACGTTTCTGATCTGGCAACCCTGGTACGGTGTATATATCGTGGTTTTCTTCTTCATAGGCATCTCATTATTAAACTAATCTTGGACTCTCATTCGGGAGGTTCCAGATTCAAGTCCCGTGGCCGGCCAATTTGACTTAGGTTTTTCATGGATACTCCAGTCTTAAAGGTAAATGCAGAATTGGGCATTCATGACGAATCCTCGCTATTCCATCCAGTATCATATTCATTTAAATTAGCAGCTGAAAATTACGCCATAAAATACACCAACAAGAGAAAATATTAATTGACAGCCAGTAGTTGCGTGATCTACTGGTATATACACAGAAGCTGAACTCCTGATATGGCCTCGATGCTCAAAGGAGTATAAATAAAGATGAATTAAAAAAAGAAGAAAACTAATAAGCGGGTGGGAAGTTAACGTTTTAATGATTGCTCATTGCATAGTTTATTCATCAAGGAGGCAAACAGCAAGAATCGCTTTCTTGTGTATCCACGTAACCATATAAAAGTTGAAATCAAGTTCATGATAGTTTTCAAACTGTTTATTCTATTTATATTATTTTGTATATTTCTGCAAATATTAATGGAAAAATCTCATATTTTAATAAAAAAACGTTCAAAATGTCTCAACAATTCCAACTTGGCTTTGATGTGGTCATTGGATGCAATTACAATACTAAAATAATACAGGCACTCTTAATACCTTGCAGCAATAAAAACCCTTAAGATTTTACATATCATTGTACCATAGGCTGTTTAAAGGATTGTAGTGGCATAACTGTGGACACTTTCTAACAATTTACAATTATTTATGGCATTAAAAACATATACGAGGATCGTCCATAAAGTAAGTTTCCCTGGGTCCGTTTGCAGAAAAAAAACACAATTTCAAGTAAATAGTTATTGCAATAGATTCAGCCAGTGTTCAGCTATTTTTCAACATATTCACCACCGCAATTGAGACATTTCTCACACCGTGGGACCAACTTTTGAATACCTGTATCGTAGAAGTCTGCCGCCTGGGTTTTGAACCACTGAGTGACAACCATCTTCGCCTCTCTGTCATTATTTGTCATTTTATGAGGTGTAGGAAAAGATAGAAATCACTGGGAGCGAGATCCGGGCTTTAGGGTGAATGTTTAAACACCTCCCAGCTAAACGTTTGCAGAAGACTTGCTAGGAGGTGTTTAAAAATCCACCCTACAGCCGGACCTCGCTCCCAGTGATTTCCATCTTTTCGTACACCTCAATGACAGGGAATAACAGAGAATGACAGAGAGGAGGTGTTTGTCACGCAGTGGTTCAAATCCCTGGCGACAGACTTGTACCACACACGCATTCAAAAGTTGGATCTACATTATGACAAATGTTTCAATTCCGGTGGCTAATATGTTGAAAATGGCTGAACACTTGCTGTATCTGTTGGAATATATATGTCCATATTTTGTTTTGTTTCTGTAAACGGACCCAGGGAAACTTACATTATGGTTGCGACTCGTATTTTTTTTATTTCTTACATGTTCTTAATTAATTGAAACAACTCACTCAGTATATTAAATATTCAGAAAAATCTTGACATCATTTATAAAGGTAAGCGATATTTTTAAATGTAGTGCTCAATCGTGTAATGAATAAAGGGGTAATCACTGAGTAGTTAACATAATAGGGTAGGGAAGACGTACTGAAGTCATGGTACAGACGTCCAGTAGACATGTGGTCTGTCTTCTCAGTGCGATCGTGAATTCATGGGAAGCTGGATCGGTTCAATCCCAACCCACCCTGATACCGACCCTACCATCCCTCATCTGGCAGGTCGCACACAGTTCCTGAGACTCGAGTTAGGATGTATAAAAATATAAGCTTTACAAAAGTAACTTTAGGAACCCGTTATGTCCAAGAACTAGTTTTGTTATGAAACCAAAATTTATTTTCGTAAATTATTTTATTACTTTATTTTTATTTTTGTTTATTGTTACATTTCTTGCAAGATACACAATCAAGCATAACACACTTTTTATCCCCAGAAGCGCAAAGCTCGTTTTTAGGGGCTATAAATTAATTATATTTTAGAGAAGCAGCGATATTTATAAAACACACAGCATAAAAATTATATATTTAAAGAATGAGAAAAGTTAACTGTTTTTACAGTATGAAAAATTTAAAATATTAATTCATAATGTTACCATAAAATTAACTTAATTTTACAAACTATGTTATATATATACAGAAAAACAAGTAAATGTAAGAAAATTTGATTGAAACAAATGAATAGACACAACAATTATAACGTTTATTATTTATATAAAACAGTTTTTAATTTTCATCTTAAAATGGTTGAGACTGTATTTCTTTTTAATTGGGGATGCTCAGCAATAAACGTATTATACAGTTTCAAACCATAGTTTAGACCAAAAAATTATTTAAGAGAGTTCTAAGGAATATAAAAATGTTAGTCAATTTACTTTCCTTCCTTGAATGAGCCCTACAAGACTTGTTGTTATACGGCAACGCTGGGTCATTCCGGGAAAAATAGTTTTAGGGAGTAAAACCTTTAAATTAACTTATTTTTTTAGAATTCTTTGTTGTTTATCAGTACAGAGAACCACACATCTTAAAATTGATTTGAACCTAATTACTTGGTTCATATTCTTTAAATATTAATAAACTTCACCACGGTTTTTTAAAATTTGGCCGTTATGTTATCATAAAAAAGATTATGGAACTGTTCCTATGATTTCTGTTGGAAATAAGTAAATTTAGTAGTAACTTCATTCATTCAAAGAAATTTGGTATTCTTATCATATTGTGGGATGGAATATGTACATTTATTTTGAGACTTGACGCAAGAGTATACTGAAAGACAGTGACTTCTTGAGAGTCAGAAATTTCCAATCAATCTGTTTCTATACTTTGAAGGTGTCCGAAAGTGCTACATTTTCAGATTAAGGAATTAAAGTTGACTAAATAATCTGAAATTATATCGTAAATCATTATTGAGAGGCACATGGTTCATAGAAATTATCTCCTTAGCAGGTTGCAATCGAGAATGAGACTTGTAGGCTAAATCTTAACATTCATGTTGATAATGAAGTAGATAAAATCATACGTCTACCAAATTGAACGATATAGGCATATCATTGCCGTGGCGCACTGCATGATGCTTAGGCTATTTCTACTGAAATATAAATCGGGAAAGGTGCAAAAATATTTATCATTACCAGTAGTCTACAGTATTTAAGACTACATTGCACACGAGTGCATACTAGTAAAGAAAGTATGTGTAAAAATTAATCTCGTAAATTTCCCCCATATATATATTACTTTTTCCGGGTGAAATTTAGTAACTATTATTTCTCACTGGTAGACACACTGAGACGGGCTGCTTCTATGCTTTTATTTTCAGTGTGCGTCCAGCCAGAACCTCACAATCTCACCCACACACACGCGCGCGGGGTTGTGGGCTCTGATTTGCTTATCACTCGCGCCACTCCCATTAGGACGACACAAGAATTAAACAAACCATTTAAAAATGTCAAACGCACGCGGCGGCTTTTAATTACCACGATAATCGGTGACGTCACCACGATCAATGTCCACCAGAAATGAATGACCATTAAGCATCACAAAAACACACTCTCCCTGCAAATCAAACTCCTGTTCTCTAGGCGCGGAAGAGAGTACAGGAATTGTGTTTATATCTGCTTATTATATCTCACAGGGTTGACCAATCACCTGCTAGCCTCCAAAGCAAGGGTTGCAGTTCAGCAGAGCCCAACGTATTTCATAAGGCGTTATACTAATTCAGTCTACGCTCAATCCGGATGAGGGCATGGAATTTGTCAGGATCAGAAACGCGCAGCATGTTTTCTTAGGAAGCGAGGTAAATCGTTGGCTCCTTATATCCGGATTGACCCTGGCGAGATCCAGGGGCGGCCCTCATATGAAACTCAGTCTTGCCTGGTGAACAATAGAGCTTTGCATAGAGTTCAAACAACTGAATGCGCGTTCATTGCAATATGACTTCGTAGTCTATATCATCAGAATGTGAAGTTATAACGTTGTATTGGCCATGCTTAGAGTAAAGAACGTTACCTGAATGCATTAATCAGATTTTATTTGGGTTATGTATCCTTAGAAGATTCCATAGCATAGGTATAATTCTCTTCATTTACAATAAATTTACATGAATAGAATGTTATACATAAATATACTTTACTAAGAGGCAACCTTTTATTTGGTCAGAACTTCACATAAGATTTTTCTTTCTGTGGAGTACAGACCATCTAGAGGGAACTCAGGTATTACTTTGATGTAAAAGGACCTGATATTTTGTTCCAGAAGTTCTAACATAGGCTTGGAGTTTTTTTTAACATGCCGGAAAATCACGGCACGGGTCTCAAGGTTTTTTGATCCGCCCAGAAGATTTTGTGCCCGGGTCTTTTACGTCTTAAAAATCCTTCAACCTCAGTTGGGTTTAAACCGCCTACCTTCAGAACTGAAACTTATCCTCTGCATTTCTGAGCCAATATTATTTGAAACATGAATCAGGAAACTTTTCTTGGAATAGATTAACTGGTTGAATAGTTACTTCTTCATTTAGTTTTGGCAGTTTTAGATTTTTCGAATCGTTAATAAGTTGCATTAGGCAAGCTATTCAAACATATCCCATATAAGAAGCAATAGCTATAGTAATTCAGCGTATTAGTATGGAATTGTGAAGCCCAGCAAAAATGATGACGTTCCGACATAAGGGTTTGGATATCCCTACTATATCGCGTAGGGGTGATGAAGAGAATTTTAAAGTCAGAGGGTGATGAGAGTGTTTAAGGGAGGGATCATTATTTACCTTTTGTGAATATTAAGTTGGGGACTGACCAACATGACATCTTCCAGTGGACACATCCCTCAAGTTATTAGTGATGGTTACGATAAGGTATTATAAATAACCTTGACTTTATAATGCTGTAATGGACATATCTGTAAAAATAATGAAGCTTATACTGTGACAGTGTTGCAGATCTTGATTGCTATATGTAGCTTTAACGACAGTTAAATGTGGTCAAGTACACAGTGTTTGTCTGCTACCCAACTTAATCGATTACACTCGAATAGACTGTTTTAATAATTTACATGTAACAGCGGCGTAAGTAATCCAGTCTGTCAGTTATATCACACATTTTACTTAGGCTATTTAAATAGGGTATGTGTCGTTCTGATTCCGTTTTCACAATATTATGAAGAACCGTAGGTTCATTGCAGGTCTGTAAAGCAGATCTGTTAGAAGCGCATCTGCCTAGATATCTATTTTTAGAGGATAGAAGTCCAATTCCAATCAGAACTGAAAAATAACATTGACACATAAATTTGAAAAAAAAATTAATTGGATTCTGAGTTCATACAACAAATGCACATTTAAAAAGTAAGAATTTACCTTAAGCATTTCTTTTTCTTCTGTAGCTTAAGAAATTTTTCAGGATAATTCGGTAATAAATTCACCTTTCGCAACCAACAATTACAAGAAATTTTATTATATATACCATTTATTATTGCAGCATAGTATAATTTCATTTACTCTTCCTTGGGGGAATAAGATTATTTTCTTATTCTTTGTTTTTTGAGGGTAGTTTAATTAAGTTTACTGACATTCGTCTTACAGGTGAGGAAGCCCTCACCCAAGAACATTTTTGACGGGGAATCAAATCCAGGCCCGCTGCGTGAGGAGAGCGAACGCACCCCTGACGCTACAGCGGCAGACTAAACACAACAACTTAATGTAAGAGTAAAAAGACATGCACGAGTTAGCGAATTAGCAATGATCCATTTATAGTCAATAAGTCAGCTACTTATTCTGAACTAAAGATTTTTGTTGTTGATCAAAATGTACGAAGAAAAAATAACACAACACTTATCATATATTTTTAGGGATTTTAATTTTTATGTAGGCCTACAGTTTATAATGTTAACTGCGATATCTAAATTTATCTCTCAGAAGATCCTTCGTTTCAGCTTAGACGGTTAATTAGATAAAAATTATATTATTTGACATATTAACGATGCATGAGAAAATAAGTTGATTTAATGAGGTAGTTAAATGCAGCGTGATAAGTTATATAGAAAATTACCCTAAATATTATGTATGCTTACTAAAACTTGATTATTTTTGTATTGTGCAGAAATTAAAAGAATATTTTTCTTTGACTTATGTCATTTTTATTCCAATTTCACTAATACTCTGATCACTAAAACATGAAGTTATCTCAACCCTTCTGGATATTCTGAGGGTTTTGAGTGGTCTTCCTTGATTAAATTTTGTTTTAACGCCAATTAAGGATGGTCAAGCGCGGGGATGCCATCAGTTTAAAATCCGAATCAGAAGGGACTTCTGTTTCTCCCCTTCTGTAGGAAGCTGAAGAATTAAATCATGCTGTCATACGAAGTTATCTTCTCTTTCGTGGTGTACAAACACTATATTAAAGTAATGAAATAGTGAAGTTGATTACATTCTAACTGATTTTTATGCACAATGTCTGAATTAGCCTTGTACTTCATGCTGTTGGTCTAGGGGACACCAGGAAATTATTTATCTTACTTCCTTTTGTATTTCCTGTATGGACTGTAATAAAAAAAATGCGAATTTCCGCTGGAAGATTAGCGAATACGAGGGCCTCAGTAATTACTTTGATATCTAAATAAATAAAGACGAAAGTGTTGATTATTCGGATATGCATTGAATCTTGCAAACAAGGTTGGCGATATGTGTCGAAGTTTTCAGTGAGATCGAGCATTAAGCGTAATAGAAAGAACCGTGTCTCGAACTATGGTCGGCATGAAAAGCGGAAGTTCCTTTGCTTAAGTCAAGGTTCAGATGAATTTTATCCTAATTAATCTCACTATGAGGTAATCGAATTTTTCGGTGTTATCACCCAAAAAATGGTTTAAAGTAGGCCTTCAGTAAATATTATGATTCTGGAATGAAAGCAGTCTTGAACTGTAACTGGTACAAGGATCAAATTCTCGTCTCTTAATAATAAAACAATCCCGCCCTCTGAACTTTCAATAACGGTTATTATTACAATTAACCGTTTTACGGATTCCTCTCCTTGTCTTTTAGCCTTTTTTTATAATTTTAATTTTTTTATAAATATAGCTGTTTCTGATGTGTCTTTTTATTTAGCCGGCCGAAAGTCACTTTTTATGAATTATTTATCTTTTTTACTGATTTCTTTTTCTTT
This sequence comes from Ectobius pallidus, assembly GCA_964059195.1. NCBI lineage: Eukaryota > Metazoa > Arthropoda > Insecta > Blattodea > Ectobiidae > Ectobius > Ectobius pallidus. Next base: position 43,512,739 of record CAXKWD010000004.1, on the reverse strand, counting down.
TTCTTATTACACACAAACACCCATGCCCGAGGCGGGACTCAAACCCACTGCCTCCTTCACCATGGCCCATGGCGCCTTAGCTACCAAAATGTATAACAATTTCCTCACTTACGTTACCTCAACAAACAACAGACTGATACTTACATTAGCACTTAGATGAAGTGGTCAGGCAGAGATTTTGAATATTATAGCCCTATTGATATTAGCGATTTTATTAGAGTGGGTATAAGCTGACTGAACCAGGATTCCTTCTGTCATTAGAAGAATAAAGCTTTTTAACATTTTCAGCTCATAAAGCATAAAACGGAATTTATTATACTTTCTTTGCATATGAATACCTAAGGCAAAGAAGTTAATCTGAAACAAACCTCGGAATAACATCTTAAGATGTGAATAAAATGTTATGAAAACTTGTTTACGACGGGCATAAAGTTTCAAGAGGATGCTGAGAATTAACATGAAAACTGGACGGAAAGCTCATCATAAAGTTCTCATTCGCTGGAATCGCACTAGGAATATAGGAAGTCAGATTCTGGCGAGTATAAAATGAAGTGGTCTCACATAAATATACTTGGTACTTCTATTTTTATGTCTCTCAATCTTAACCCCTTTGAGCTTCCTTGCATGTTTTTATAGGGCAAAATATGTGACTGACGAAGACAGCGGAAGGAAGACCCTGAAAGGGCATGTGACTTATTTCACAAAATCTGAGGGTTTACTGTACATTTAGTTCTATTCCTAAAATGAGAGGATACGACTCTATTCCCATATAGTAAGAACGAGCACAGTTTTCATAGTTAACGTTAGAAATGATTGAGGTCAGTGCGCATTTAAGTACAATGTGTGAGTTTTTGTCTAGTCCCCATGGAAATCATACCACCAACATGTGATTTTATGAATTAGGTTCCACAAGGATAGCTTTAATTTTCACGCTTCCCTACTGGTCACTCCGTTAATTTTAAGAGAATATTACTTCAGTGCATTGTGCATCCCGAAGAGAGATGTAACCTTGTGTTCTATAATTTAGACTATTAAAAATCGTGTGGCTAGATTAACGCCACGCGACAGAATGACTTGAATTTTTTTCAAATTTGGATTATTGGATTTTAGACGTCTAGTTTTGAATAATTAAATTATTTGCATTCTATAAAGCAGCGACGAAATCTCGAGCTTCTTGTCATGAAGCGAAACTATCACATAGGCCTACACGATTTTACTATCAATGTAGTACGATTCTCATTGGCTTATTTAAAATTTTTGTGCTATTCTATTGGCCAAGAGAAGTTCAAGGAAAATTATCCTCATAGTTTCCTCCCTTTACGTAGTGGTGCGACAAATTTTGGTAGGAACATTTACAAACTTAAGAGCTATAACACCGAATCCGTAATCTTCATAACCAAGACGACGATTAGAATAAATCTCAATTATGAAAGAAATATGGGCTGTTAAACTTCATTGTAATTCAGCTTCTACTGTCAACGTACTCTCATGTTACTTTAATGTAACTTTACGACTAAGAAAGATGCACATCTAGCAACCACTTTTATGAGAATTGTTTCGGTAATAAATGCCAACTTTTTAAGAGTTCACTCTCGGCGAAAAAGGAGGGGAAGACGTTAATCTCTGGGGTATAGGATGGCCGCAACCACATCCCTGAAGTAAGGAAAGTTGAATACGCGGGCGCCGAAGAACCCACCACCACCCCTATGGCGTTATTTTAGGAGTCGAATCACGTTTGTAGAGCCTGTTTTATGCCCTTTCCCTGTAGTGCATGTGATAACAGGAAGAAAATCCAAGACACAGCTGTGCTCACTTTTCGCTCATTTCTTAGTCTTTATGCGAAGCTACCATCTCCCTCCAATCCTCCCTTCCTATTTGAATTCTCGAAGCATATTCAGCGGGCCTATCCGGATATCTTATCCATTGCTCGCCATTTTACTGCAGTCCTAGCCATTCCAGCGCCGGAAAATTCAAATTTCGCTGATTCTTTCCTGAATTTTGTATTCAATACTTTGAGTTACTTACGAAACGAGGAATCGTGTTTTTTACCAGTTGTATTTTTATTTATTAATCTGGAAAGGAAATGGTAAGCTGGAAGTTACAGTGAAACTTCCATAATTAGTAAGTTCTAAATTTAAAATTTGCGTGGATATTAATTCCCCCTTTGTGTTCTTGATATGCCTGCTTAAACGACCTATATATTTGAATTCTCGAAGCATATTCAGCGGGCCTATCTGGATATCTTATCCATTGGTCGCCATTTTACTGCAGTCCTAGCCATTCCAGCGCCGGAAAATTCAAATTTCGCTGATTCTTTCCTGAATTTTGTATTCAATACTTTGAGTTACTTACGAAACGAGGAATCGTGTTTTTTACCAGTTGTATTTTTATTTATTAATCTGGAAAGGAAATGGTAAGCTGGAAGTTACAGTGAAACTTCCATAATTAGTAAGTTCTAAATTTAAAATTTGCGTGGATATTAATTCCCCCTTTGTGTTCTTGATATGCCTGCTTAAACGACCTATATATTTGAATTCTCGAAGCATATTCAGCGGGCCTATCCGGATATCTTATCCATTGCTCGCCATTTTACTGCAGTCCTAGCCATTCCAGCGCCGGAAAATTCAAATTTCGCTGATTCTTTCCTGAATTTTGTATTCAATACTTTGAGTTACTTACGAAACGAGGAATCGTGTTTTTTACCAGTTGTATTTTTATTTATTAATCTGGAAAGGAAATGGTAAGCTGGAAGTTACAGTGAAACTTCCATAATTAGTAAGTTCTAAATTTAAAATTTGCGTGGATATTAATTCCCCCTTTGTGTTCTTGATATGCCTGCTTAAACGACCTATAAGCGTCATTTTAGCGTTTATATTATTTCACTCGAAACAGAATGTTGACAGTTGGGTTCTCATGCTTTCAATACGTAGGATTCAGAATGTAGACGGGTTACTGATCATAGATTTCGGCTGGCGGAATGAGAAAAATGGTCAAATTAATCTTCGGACGGAATCATAAAACAGAACTTTCTGATCAGCCTATTTCAAACTGAGCAGAGGTCTTTTCTTTTACTTTCAACAGCTAAGGATATCATTACATTAGATGACATAGATCTTTTTTGAAGTATAGAAGATGTAAATTATATCTTCATCATACCTTTAATGCACTTAATTTTGCATGGAACACATGTGCAAAACTTCAAGGGGTAGTATAAATTAAGCTACAACAATAGTTTTAATTGAACGTGGTGCATATTTTAAACATTTATTAATATTCATATTGGTGTGAATGCTTGAAGAATGTGCTGATGTTCATTACTGCAGTCAGTAGTGAAGAGCAAAGTGTTTGAATATTTATGGAGGGAACTAGGCCTACTTGCTTAATTCCATACAGCGCCTGCCTCCTCATACATTGGCATTGTCATGTGCCTCCGCACGGACTAACTCTTGAGGCAAGTCTTCACGCACTTAAGTAGTTCATACTGCAAAATATCATTAAAGAAATTATGTTCAGAGAGAGGACGGTGTTAGAGTAGAGGTCAATCTGGAACCACAACAGCAGAATCCTGTAATTCATATTCTTATAAAATGCCTTCTTCATTGTCGAATTCGGTTACGATCTTGTATGTTTTTTATATTTGTTATGGATAAGCTATAAGCCATTAATTACTCTCATGGCTTCGTTTTATTTCTGCACGCAAAAATAATGATGATAATACTATTTATCTTAGCTTAAGAAATCAGTCGTTTGAGACATTTATGACGACAATGCATCATCAGAAGATAGGTACAATTATAACTCTATCATAAATAGGCCTATCTGATGTCTTGAGATAAAACACGATTGCTTAAGGAGTACCGCACGTTGATGCCTTATGTGTCCAGCAACGAGATTACGATTTTATCAGATAAAATCGCATCCTCATATTAATAGCAAGCATTTTATGAGATAAACGATCGAGATTGGTCTATATCCGAGGAATTGCTAAACGTTATTGGTCAATATCAAACTCGCGGCGTATGAGTGGAATAGTCATAATTAGACTTCGGATTTTAGGTAAAAACCTATTTTAATCCTTAAGTGATATATGGACGAAAACTTGTATATGCATGTTTCATAAGTGACTAAACCTAAAACTGATACTTTTATAGGACCTAAAACAGACTATTTTTACGTTAGAGCCTAATATTGCCTATTTGCTTGTTTTTCTTCTAAAGTTCAAAATAAGTTACTTTTTTTTGTTATAAATTCTAGCATTTATTTTCAGTTCGTACTGAATTTTTAGCTCGGAATGTGCAGTATATGACACATTTGTGACTTGGTTAAATAGTAAGGAATGTTTCGTCTTCAGTAGAAAAATTCCTTGGAATTCCCAGGAAAAAGTAGTGTTTTTCCCCGACTCTCACATCCACTAAAAAAAAGTTGTTCTCTGAATCACTGAGGGATAAAGGGGTTGAATATGCTAGCGTGCGTAGCTTCTGGGGGCAGGGATTAGGTTTTCACTGTTATGGTATTAATACAGGCACTAGTAATAGGTCTATATAATTCTGTGTACCATAGGCCTATATCTGTGTTTTGTCATGAATATTGATTAATGGTGACTTCAATAAATATAATATTCTGCATTGCAATTGAGATATTTCAGAAAATTTGCAACTTAACGATCTTATAAGAGACTATTTTACGATTTTTAGAACCTATTTTCCTATCTTTAGAGCCTATTTTAGGTACCTAAAACAGCATTTTTAGCGACCTAAAAGTCCGAAGTCTAGTCATAATAATAGTCATTTCTAAATAAATATTTTGTTCTTTTCTTTCTTTTTCTTTTCTTAAAAAGTATTGTACTTTAATTTTGAAATTTGTAAATGATTTCTGTTTATTTGTGTATTTTTGTATTTGTATTTGTATTTGATTTGATTAACAATAGGCAATATGCAATTGAAACTGTATTGCAAATGTAAGCAACCTGTACTTAAAATAAACTTAAATAAACTTAAACTTAAAATATATATATCGTTTCAAAAAATAAAATCCATTTATCTCAGTTTGAGTATCTTTGTGACATTCGTGGTTTTTCCCCTGTACCCATATCTGTATTTCGTCACGGTCCACAAGAAAGTGTGAGAAGTAGAAATTGTATCATAAGTTGAAGGTTAATTAGAACAAAGAATATGAAGAAGCGGCTATGTTGGTTGTTGTGTTTGTTGCATGCCTGCGAGATAATAAAGAAGTGTGTTGTTACCGAGACACGTAGTGTAGCCAAGTGTTGTCGCGTGTACAGCTTGATGACACTCCAGAGGAGCTGAACAATACACTTGTCACCTCTCCTACCTGTCTAGTATACGATGCACAGTGGTCGCCTTCCTTCTTGTCTTACCCACGAGCATGCATAAGAAAAAAGATACTTCATCTTAATGTTATTACAAAATTTCCTAGAAACCACTAACATCGTCTTTTGTAGGCTTATCACAAGAACACCAATATCTGATAATAATACTACAGCATTTGGGAATTATGCACAAGACAGATAGGTTGCATTTTCCAAATTTAAATAATAACCCCTTTTTGTATTTAGACCTTTTTTTCTGACTTCACCATATTCCAAATTACGTTTTCGAAAATATGACTGCGAATAAATGATACATTTTCAATTATTCAGTACTAAGATTATAAAAAAACTAAACTCCGTGGCACGACATCCCCGAAGGAACAAGGCCTACCACTAAGATTATAATATGAAGAAGTACCTATAAAGATAAAATATATTAAATATACTTAAAATAAAGACAATAACAAAACTGATTTATTAATAATTGGTTTGAAGCTTTTAAAGGATAGTATTAGTACACATTACACATTCTATAAAAGTTTCGTAATGGGATCTAAAAATTTACAAAAATGTGCTTGAAACAAATTAAAATGTACTCACTCTTGTCATGATATTCCCTTCCGCAATACAGTCGACTGTGACGTATTGTAGCGGGTTTTCTCCAATCATGTGAAAAGGTGGTAGAACGCAATCCTGAACAAGCAACAACATTTTGAACTTGAATCGCAAAACTCACTGTTGAATACCTCGTACGTTTTTAAATTACAGTTTAAGAAATATAGCATCGTAGATAAAGAGAGGTCAGTTTTCCCAGTCAGTTTTAATACTTACTCTGGAGGAATACGGCTAGGCCTATCCTTTAAAATTCATTAGGCATTTAAAATGTATGTATATCTCTTTGTAGGTAGAAATAGGCGTATATTTTCACATTTTTAATTAACGCCTCTATCTCAATGTCCCTAATATTTCCTCCATCAGTACAGCTAAATCACCAATGGTATTACTTTCGTGCATCATCATCTCACTTTCCACAACTTAAAAATTTATATGCTAGAATGTTCACAGAAAGCTCTGATATGCCATTGACATAACCTTTTAAATTTCATGTGGAATAACCCATTATATTTTGTTATTTATATAGTATTTATATAGTATTATATTTTTAAAATGAAATTTCTAAATAAAAGCTGTAAAGTGAACTCTGGCTTAACTCAGTTGGTAGAGCAGTGGCACGGTTAACCAAAGGTTCTGGGTTCGAATCCCAGTGCCAGAGAAATTTTTTTCCTATACTATTCTCATGTAATGTCCAGCAGAAACAATCTGTGGTTCATGAATGCTGATATATCGAAGTAAATATTATACTGAAAAATGTGAATATGGGGACATTTCTTGATATAAACTATTGCCAATCCGCCCACTCAGACAGAAAGAAACGCTGACAGCGACATAAACATAAACATATATATATATATTTGACTTTCAGTTGGGCCCGCTCAGGAGCTAATGAAAACTTCAAAGCATATTCTTTTTGTGCTACACATCTTAGTGTATAACGTGCTATGTTTATTCTTCTAAACCATTGTAATAGCAGAGTGAGTTTAAAGTGGTACCATTCTGAATGTAGGAACGAAGTAAATTGCAGACGGATATGAATTCATTTGGCTTGTAAACACCGCAATACTCATTCCCCCTGTTCTCCACAACTCTTACAAGGAAAAGGGAAGGATTTCAAGTTGGCGTTCTCAACTAAGTAAAGTTGATGGCATCTTGCAGATTTGGCTACACAGAAGGCATTATAATGAGCTCCGCTGTATCGCCTTAAACCTCCCCTTTCTTCCTCTTAAGATTTAGTGAATCTTTGTGATTCCTTTTGTTTTCCTTTCCCAAAACCCTAAAGTCTATTATATCAAGCCCCCAAGTTCTATTGACTCGACAAACCATTAAAGGCCTAAGGAGTCTTAGCTCAGGATACATTTATTCTAATATTAACGTATAAAAGGAAACTGACTGCCAAACAAAACTGCCTGCACAATATTGTTGAGAGTAACAAATTTAGAGCGAAATGGCGCATTTCTTCTTGGTGGGTGTGCCTTTTTCATGATCCGTAACTGAGAGTACCGTTTAAAACACATTGTAAAAGGATATTTACTTTTCCAGTTTCAGAAATGAATCAGGTTTTTTCTCACCAGTGTAGCCAATTGCCGAACAAAAAGAAGTAAAAATATCGCCATGTCGTAAATCCAACGAAGTTAGGGCACTAACGTTATGGAATATTTCATACCACATTTATTTTTGTATTCTAACTCTAGCCCTAGCATAAATTGGTAAAATAAAGATACTAGGAAATTTAATAATAATAATAATAATAATAATAATAATAATAATAACAGCAATAATAATGCCGTACTATTAAATTATTAACAAAACTTTCGAATACCCTAATCCAAGAATACAAATCACAATAATCATTGACTTGTTTTCAACAATCATTACAGAATTCCTGCACCTCTGTTTTATTTCCTGCGTATTTTATTTTTTAAATTAAATCTTTGTAATACCGTCCGTCGACTGTGACGCGTATTCGATTTTCAAATACTGTATTACTTTACATACTATTTTGGGTTCAGGTGGATTAAATAAAACCTAATAAAAAACAAATTCTTCTGGCATCTCTTTGGCTGATATCACGCCAATTCTTAGGCTGGCGTTACATTATTTTCAACATTAACAGGGTACTCAGTTGGACAGTTACTGATATATAATAATTCATTTTTTTTAGAGTTTGTTCTGGTTTCTATCACACTTTCTAAACCAATTTTTCTTTTTTGTTTTATTGCAATATTATAAACGTAAAATAAAAAAAGCTGATATTAACTTTTTATAATTGTAGTCAATTATACCCATGGATTAAATTATTATCCAAATTTGATCACCAATCGCCAACAACTAACTTTCGTTGCCTATTTCTATTTTTAAAAGTAGTCAACAATGCGAAAAATATCCACAACTGTCAATCGAGAACGGAATTTGTGTTTTAATATAAACATTCATAAACTAAAGTCACTAGTGGATTATAACTTTGAAATGAACTAAGATATTTTCGATGGAACAGCTGTTTTCCACAGATACTTAGATAAATACCTTCACATTTTAATATAAACCTAGTTTGTAATAAGTACACACCTTATTCTCTCATATTACTTAAAGTTGCTTCAATAAGTATAGCGAATAGTTTAATAGAGAACTAACGTAATACATGTTTATTTTACAGTGCTATTTTTACACTTTTATAATGTTTTATTTACTTCTCAACAAGATTATAGGCCTTTCACTGATCACCATGATAGGCCTATGGCCCTATATCTAAAATTTGATGCACAAAATACCTGCATAAAATCACAAAACAGCTTCTGTAATAAAAACAGTAAATATACATTTGTATTGTATAAAAGTAACTTTCATTGTTCAGTGTTCTAAAATCACAGAAGAACTAATTTTTTACAAACTAGTTTGGGACCCATAAACGTATGACTTTTTTATATCTTAGATGATCTACAGTATGATATATCCAATGAATTTTGTTCTCTAGTATTGTAACATGTAATAATAATAATAATAATAATAATAATTATTATTATTATTATTATTATTATTATTATTATTATTATTATTATTTATTTATTTATTTAATCTGGCAGATTTAATGCCTGAAGGCCTTCTCTTACACTCAATCAGAGACGTAAAAAGAAGGATCAAATAAATTCACTAAAATAATTCTACAAGTAATAAGAATACATTATACCTAGGTAGTTATGTATAGTTATATATACAGTAGTTAATAGAGTCTATGTTACATAAAATTAAACTATTTTAACAAAACGTGTTACACTGAGAAAAGAAGTAACTTAATTTTAGACCTACAATGTACTATAAACAATAAAAAGCAAATGTTTTATACCTAAAAATAGCGTCTTTTGAATAATTATTCGTTTAGCCTAGTTTTAAACGTTGACAGCATACAACAGACCCTGATGCTGGAGGGAAGAACATTCCAGGAACGTGCAGAAGTTTCAGTAAAAGACCGGGAATTAATGGATGTTCTATGGATAGGTATTGAAAGCAGAGTATAATGTTGCGATCTAGTATTTAGTGAGTGATTTTAAGACAGATATTGTACACTTTACTTCAAAAAGTTCAATTAGTTTGAATATATTTTAATATCTAGTAATGACTGTCAAGATAGTAGATTGGATAGTATACAGCTTACAGTGAGCTAAGTGAGAACCAATAAAACGACACGAACTATTTCTCTCCTAAAAAGCTGATCCAGCCATAAAAAGAGTAATATACACTGTACGCATTTTGTTAATATTTGGTTTGGGCAGGTATCATATGCTGAAAACGCAAGGTAGCAAGCTTTGTTTAGGCTTCAGGGATTTATTTTGAAAACAATTTCTGCAGAGTTGTGTCATTTTGCGGTGTCAGAACCACAATAAGCAGTGCATGCGTTCGTGCGTTTGTATGTGCGTATACACCACAGAAAGCTGTGTATGATACCGCTTATCAGACCCCTATACCGAAGAATCTCTCCCACGCACAGAGTCATGCTTTTATTTTTTATTTTCGGACGGAATGGTATTTTTTAGCCACCACAATAGCACGTGTGACGTCAGGAGGTACGTGGTTTCTGCTTGCGTTAGCTAATAACAGTCGTATAATATGCGGAATGGCCGTGGGTACCCACAACACACGTTTGCCACTGGCTTTCCATCATTGACCACCATGGCTATGCCCTGTGAGCTGCATCTGCTGCAGAACGAGTGGCCCGACGCTGTATGTAATGGGAATAGATCAATTACAAGGCCCCCCCCCTATGTGTACATCGCACTGAGCTAGATTTATAGGTAACATTTTTTACTCTCACCTAAGTAAATTCCTGTTAGGGATGTGTTTGATGGGGGGGCTTTGGAAGCATGTCGCACATGAAGTGATAATGATTCTGGCTAACGTCGAATGTGTCATGCTATGAGCCGGGCTTTTAGCCCTGTCTATGTGATATGTAACTGTTAAGTTATGTACAACTAGAAGTTTCGTGGACATAGCAGGCAAAATCAACTGGACCTTTATAATCTCAAATTACATAAACATTTTAACTTAACCATATAATAGGTGTTCAACTCATTTGTTTTACATATTTTACCCCAGAAAACTTTATCTTTCGTATTTATTTTTAAGAACGTATACAATTTTTGCAAGTAACTAATTTAGAAGAAACTGGTTAAAAACAATTAAAATATACTATTGGTAGGAAGGTTTAAACTGGATAAGGAATGGTATGGTTTCGATGGACATCGATATCATGTGTAAAATAATTTTTAATACGCTGTAATGATATAACAAGGCAAGAAACTCAAAATCATTAGGGTAATAATTAGTAAAATATAAAATAGTTTTGATGAGATATATCTTTAAATATATACATTAAACTTTCTGACAACATTAAAAATCTTTCTTTACCAGCATTCAAGAGGACAGCTAAATGAACATAGATCTCAAATCCTATTTGTACTTTGGATGAGTATTTTGTTACCAGATTATTTTAAAGCACTATTTTATGAAACATTGCAAGTGCATTTATTACTTTGACGTTGCTGTATACTTTGATGTATCTAGCAAATAAAGATCTATCTGTATCACAGGATTATATTCTTTAAAGTAAATTGGACAATGAAAACATATTTTTTAACATAGTGACAGCAAAGACGAAAGAGAGGGTATAGCTTAACGGAGCTTGGGCGTTTAGAAGCTAAATAACACGAGAGGAATCGTGACAAAAGCAATTACCAAAACATTATTTTCCATCACAATTAATCTTACAATTAAGAACAATCCTATCGCATTGACGAAACTCATTCAGATTGTCAACAGTACGTAAGATCAGCCATTCAAATGTTTTCGTTTAAAAAAAACATACATAGGAAACTCTTTCACAGATTAAAATACCAGAAATATCATTTTAGTGTGCAGTGACTTTAAAGCATGAAATGAACTCAGTTTAGAATAATATTAAAATTAACACGAAATGCATAATTGAATTTACTTTAAATGGAGGTTGTTTATTATGCAGTTTGATTTGCTGTTCTCAAGGGTCGAAGACTGTTTCGTGTTCAATATTTATCGATACCACACCAATTGTTAAAATGAATTTATGTATCTTAATGGATTTCATTATGGTACTGCATAGGCCTACTGCTATTTTTCAATTGGCCTCATCCGTCTGGTGGCACTATGGCCCTGGGGTCGACTCAGCCTCTAACAGGAATGAGTACCACGACCAATCCTGGGGGTAAAGGCGGCCTGTGCGTAAGGCTAACATCTTACCACCTTCATGTGCCGAATGTCCAAAATCTGGGAGCCTAAACCTCCTGGAACCCTCTGAGCCTCCATGACCTGTATAGGGATCACTTTACTTTTTTACTACATACTGCTACCACACATGTAATAAGCGTATCATGGTATGTTCTTACATAAATACTTTTCAGGTGTAATTCTCTTCATCCCTTGTCTAATACATATCTCATTTATAAACAAAGTAATTAACAGGCAATGGTCGTCGGTGACTCGGTGACAAATGCATTCGTTTTCGTTTTTCATCACCTGTTAATTTAGTGACAAACAAGCAGAACCAAGTAGCACACTACAGCTGTCAACACTCTGTCAATAACACCGAGTCCCTGAAGTCAAGCAACAACAGGCTAGATGGAAATCAGCCTGGCATGAGCTCCCCCCCCCCACCGCTATGCGTAGATATCAAACCATGTTATGGGTCCCGTGAGGCAAAAATGCCACAGCATAACAGGAACCGTCACCCCTTCCCCAAACCTGTATAATTTAGTGGAATATGGAATCAATATTATTGCATGGGAATGTGTACAAGATATAAATAGGTAATACCTAGGTAATTAGAACGGGACATAAATTAATTAAAGCTGTTATTAACACATCTCTATCATATTTGTTTCATGTGTGTGAAAGGATGATTATAATGTTTATCAAAATTTAATATAACTGTCATACTGATCAGAGAGTGTTCGAAAACATGATGCTTAGGAAAATATTTGGGCCTAAGAGAGAGAAAAATGGGGACTGGAGAAAACTGCATAATGACGAGCTTCATGACCTGTACTCTTCGCCAGATATAGTAAGGGTAATTAAATCGCGGAGGATGAAATCGGCTGGGCATGTTGCACGCATGGGGAGGAAAGACATATCTAAAAAAATCCCTTTAGGCAGGCCTACAGGCTGAGGTAGATTTCGAAGTGCTCTTGGTTTAATTTATTGTCGCTGCGCAGCACTCTCCTTCACTATCCTTGATAGTAGCATTAAATAATCAGATATTTTGAGCTAACCGAAACGTTAATAATTTCTTATTTAGCACTATTCAACAATGATTAAAAACACACTCTCATTGGTGAAGAAAACATGAACGACTCAGCAATCATGTTCTTAAAAGAAAAGACTTAGATTGAGAAGCAATTTGACAGTCATATGATGAGACGATAAATAAAATATATTCATTGTACGGGCAAGCTGAGAGCAAGCGGACTGTACACAAGATTCATAGGACGTAGCACTTCTTGAGATAGAGACTTAAACTATAAATAGATAAGCCAAACTTGCCCAATACATTTTAGATAGATTTCTCTGGTATGTAACAATTTATTGTCACAAACAACAATACATAAATCATGCTCAGTTTATAAATTCTGGATTCCTTGGACGTATAATATTATTATTCATGAACACTGATGAAATTGTAGATATCACAATGTTTAATACAAGTTCCTTAGTTAAAGGTCATAATTATCTTTGAGATGGCTTAATCAGTTCGATCAAAACCACACGTATATTAGTTCAATGATGAACTTACGTCCAAATTGTTCTTCAAATAAATTAAGTAGTAAATGACGTACCTTTGAATTAATTAAATATCACCTTTTGATAGTTGTTAAAGATGTTAGCTTGAGATCTTGCAACGCCAACACCAAAAGGAAGAAGACTCGATGAATCACACGATGGGTGATAATAGTATTTAGATCGTTAGTAGTCTTCAGAATCAATAAGGCATATGAAACCTTAATGTGAATCGAAGAGCTGATTGCTTCAGCTATTGAAAGTGAACCACCAGATCTATCTGATAGGTAAAGATAGGCATTGATAAGCCAAGAAGAAAACTCATGTCTTTATGAGTAGTAGTTGAATTGATTATGAAGAAGAATAGGCATTTAAAGCCTAGAAGAACTAATGTCTTAATGAGACACAGTTGACTTGAATTGATGAAGAAAAGGAATGAAGCTAAAGTAAAGCCTTATTGGCTATCAAAACAATATGACAAAATATCCAGTCTCTGATTGGATGCAAGACACAAAAAGAATATAATTTTGATATTACAATACCCATAAATAACAAATATTTGAAATTCATTTGTTCAATTATAAATAAAAAACAAGATAGCATGCAAGGCCTGCTAAAAACGAATTACAGAAGCATGACCTACTACGAAGTAAAACATAACGGAACATTCATAATTATTGCTTAATTAAAATATTTAAAAAATAGTAATTAAAAATAAATGTTGAACCTAATTCGGTAAAGAGGAATAGCCTACAATCATTTGTTTTGATAACAAGAAAAGGATATAATATTCTGGGAGGCCGTGCGCAAGATCAGCAATGAATAAAATTAGCAAAGCCGCTAAACAAGACAAAATTAATGATATTATAATAATTAATATGGGAGCCATAACTGTGATAACCCTATAAAACTCAAGGTATCAACATAACTGAACATTAGTCCTGATCTTTGAGGACAACACTCTTTTTCATTGAGCCGTAACTTTCATACTAAACTCCTTTTTACTGAGAATTATTTTATCACAGCAATATCAAAGTGTACAATGCACCATATGAAATATAAATAAATCTGAAATATTTGTTATAAAAAGAGCTATTTATTATGTTTTAAATTTATATTATTTTTTATTTTTTATTTTGCCATGCTTTATTGTTCTAAAGGTGTGTAAATATTATTTTTAATATTTCAAACTCTTTACTTTATCCTTAGTCGGTCCTCACACATTCCTTTGGGCAGGCCTTCAGGCTGAGATATATTTTCAAGTGTTACTGTGTTTCAAACATTTAAATGTCGCCTTACATGAGACCTATTGAGAAACTAGTTATTGATTTGTAGAGTACTCATCAAGAGCTTTTCAACGATACCCAACAAGACGTGGTTTCAAAAATTTCGAATTTCCATCCCCCACCCCTCACCCCTACTCGTACCCCTAAAAACCCCCCGAATAGTTTGTGTCACTGTGAACTCCATAGGGAGTACTCTAATTTATTCAAACAAAGTTTCCCTCCATACTTCATAGGGGCCGAGATATAAATTTTTCAAAATTTCAACCCCCTCCCCAGACCCCCCTTGGGCTAATTTTGCTCATTAACGAACTTGTCCTAACTATTGGGCCTATAAATATCATAATAAAATTTGGTTCAAATATCTTTAAAATTACGGCCGCTAGCGTGTAGAGATATATATAAGTATAAATATATATATACAAAAAATGAACGGGTGGTGGTTTCTTACTTAGGGAGGCATGAATCGTAAAGATACGAAAGAATTTTTCGAAAGTCGTGCGATGGTATCGATTACAACAGGTAGATAATAGTAAAACTAAGGTCCCTCTGAACCCTGCTTGAAGGGAAGAATTTTCGGATTATAACGCCTGGTGTAGGTGTTTAGACTACACGCACTACACGGATGTCAGAGAAGTTGTCGCACAGTTGCGGGCGCTAAAGTACAATTTTAATTAACCCTAGCAATAGGGGCTGTTTTTCATTACCCTTTCCCGACGGAGGGATGACCTAAGACCCATATATCAAATATAGCTCATTACAGAAAATACCTTATCCCGCCTAAAAGTCGGCGGCAATGTTATCTATATTAATAAAAATGAATTACCAAATGTATGTTGCCGCATTACTTGAGAATGGCTCGACCGATTTGGCTGATTTCTGTTTTGTTGTGTTCGTAATTGTCAGGACAAGGTTTATATGAAAGAAAAGTTTAAAAAACCACGGGAAAAGTCGGAAATGTGAGATGAGGCACAGTTAGAGAGTTCTGCAGTCAATTGTTTACATAACAAGAAAAAAATATTAATAAAATTGAAGTGTGACAAAATAAGTTTGACATATTCACAGTTTCAGAGTTCTACTGTCACATGTTTTCATAACAAAAAAAAGTCTGAGTCTTGCAACCAAGTCAAGTCGAAAGTGTGTATGTATGAGGTTCCCTGTACAAATCTACATTCCTTGATCAATTTTCTTGTAGCAATTCAGTACTTAAAAACTAATTATAAGTAATAATGGTAAATGCATTGGTCATTTTTATTTTATTTCATTTTATTTTGTGTCATTTTTTTCACTGTTTTAAAGTCATAAATGCTTTTTTTATTTTTCATTTTTTCACTATTTTATGGTCATTAAATTCTTTGCTCTAGTAATGACAATTTGTCTGTAATCTATAAGATCTATTTCTTTCCTCAAAACTGTAAGCAAAATTGCAATCGTTATTTATATGTCCCTTACCATCATTCATTAAGGTAGAGCGTGTATTTTGTTTTACCGTAATGTTAAATTTCAGGAATAATGAACGGTTGGATGTTTCATAAGTCTGGAAATAGTAGAGTCAGTTTGTCTGTCTGCATCCGTTTGAAAGTGTTTTTTTTTTAAGTAATTTTTTATTCAACATGCTCCATTACATTGTGTAATGTTCCTTTTCACCCTCTTATGCCAATTTTGTTCCAATAATTTTGATTGAAAATCAATTTTTATGATTCAAAATTATTTCCCCCATTTTAATCCCTCAATATATTATTTAAATTATTGAAACTAATGATTATTTATCTAAATGTTAGCGGAAAAATATATATCTAGGCCTCTGTATATTTGACTGAACGGCATGTTAGTCTACTCATGCGCCGCCTCCACTTCATCTTCAAGTGGACCAAAAAACGAGTTAGTCTAATGAAGCTGTATCGAGACTGCATGCGGGATGGTCCAATACCTCGATACTTAGTTTTACAAAAGTCCGAACTGTATTATAGAGGCTCTGCATTACTATCTTGCTGCTCTGTCAAAGGCACATAAGCTATTGGAAGACTGAAACTTAGTGTGTTGACAAGACTTTGTTGAAAAGCAATACAATTATTATTGCAATGCCTTTGCTCCTGTTTATACAAATTATGTGTTGATATTGTCCTTGTATCAGGGTTGCTAGATCAGAAACTTAGAACAGTCGTACCATTATCCGAAAATAGTCGTATGCTAGTTAAAACTGTCGTATGCTTGTGATTCTCCAGTATAATGAACGTATTGCGTTTATCATAATAATAATAATAATAATTGGCATTACACACCTTATGTCATATAATTAATAATAAATCATCTTGTTTGTAAATGATTTGGCGTATTTAATTATCTTCCTATGTGTTAAATTTGATTACATACAATAAAATAAAATTAACAGCAGTTGCCACAGTGTGTAATTATTGTAAAAGGCACAGGACTGCTTTCCAATCATATTGGCTTTACCAACATGCTTACAACAAAAACCATGAAATAACAAAAAGCTGGATACATATCAAAATTTAAAACTCGTCAGTAGATTGATTTTTAAAAAATATATATAAAACGCTATGTTAAAAATAATCGTACAAATAGGCGTACGACTTATGGTTGCGTCGTTCGTATGGCAACCCTGCCTTGTATATTTTTACCACCGCCGTCTCGAGAATTACGATTAATACAGTTTAGAAGGCAGTGATTTTTACTGAACAGATTTAGGGATATAATTAGCACGACCTTGTTATAAAGTGGCTTAATAGGATTTTATTTTTATTATTATTTCAAAACTGAATTTAAGTATTAATGTAAATTAATTCTCCAGTGGAATCTAAGCTCGATATCGATTGTAAAAATTTCATTGAAATGATTGACTAACATAAATTAGAATCATAACATTAGATGAATATCCTCCAATTTTAAAACAGAACATTAGTCTATTAACTTTATAATTCTGTTTTAAAACAGTTCTTCTTTGTGTTGACCAATTGATTTGTAACTACCAGTGAATAGGTTCAAATCTGATGTTACACTTTCAGCGAGATGCAATTGAAAATGTATATTTAAGTAGGCTAAATACTCATATGAGTTCTGGAAACATATCTGAGCAGCACTGTGATAGCAATTTAACGATATATTCCTTAAACTTCATCCAGCATTCTTTCGGGATGGAAGTACACATTGCGACACAGACCGCAAGGTTTGGGGATTCGTTAAAGTTACTTGGATTGTATAATTCACCTTGAACCTTTCTGGCGTCACTGTGGTCCTGGGATTGACTCATCCTCACACAGAAATGAGTACCAAAAAAAATCTCTGATGTAAAAACGACCGGCACTGAATAAAATACAGATTTATAAAATATAGAATACAGTGTAGAATTATAGAATAATTATCTAATGGCTCCTGGCAATATATTATTAATTTAAAATTTCGAAACGTCACGTATGTGTATAGTAGACAAGATAATATTACGTGCATCCTGTATTCGATGAACATGAGATTGGGATAATGATGACTCTCCCTCCCTCCCTCCCCGATGTCCACTAAAGGGAATCCCATACGATTGGATTGGACTAGGATAATCTGTTTCTGCATATTATATAGCGTTATTGCTTTATCTATTATTGAGCAGAGTCGAATTTCCATAACATAATAGTTTATTTACCGGTGTTGGTATCCCAACAGGATGTTCTGATCTTGCAAATGAGCAGCTAATGGCTTTCCAATATGTATCATGTATCTCAAATTAAATGAGCCAAGAGAATCGGTTTACATTAGCAGAAACATGAGCTATCACTGTGATCAATTAACTATATTCCAGTAAAAATGACGTCAGAACCGTCATTTCTTGATTAAGATTACATAGTTATAGCCACCGTTTTAAAAAAGTAATAGCATGAAGTTGACAGTAAAGTGAAGTATTCCTTAAACAGGCAGTGACAAAAGGTTGAGGCTCCTAGATTTTTAGACCTTCTTACATACTACTACTAGGTTTATTTATAGGAATGTTTATTCATTTTTGTACTTAAAAATGTTTGGAATGTGATGGAATTAATGTAAATTATTGTCGAAAATTTAAAAAATCAAAATGGGATTTACACTACCCGTAAATACAATAGGAAAACAACGTTTCAGTGGAACATCTTAGCCGAACTTTCATATCAGGACTAGAAACGGGTCGTTTGATTATCCATTTTATGTATATGTATGTGTGTATGTTTGCGTGCTAGCGCATGCGTATATTGGTACGACAGTGTTGGGTGTCTTTCCTCAAGAAGGGGTGCAGTACAAATCTGTCTATCAGTGTTTCTCCTCACGTACCCATCGACATAGGGAGCTTATCCCAAACTTTTTCTGTCTCATTCTTTTCGGCGCCGAGCTGCTGAGAAATCGTACACGACTTAAACTCACATTGACGCCCCACACCTCGACAGTTAACTCCGGGGATGGCTTTTCCTTGCACTCTATCCCGCAATCCAGTCGCTGCACCCCAGCACGGGGAAAATTACTGCCTCGGTTTATGACCTGCTGCTATGCACACTTGAAGTTGTGTTCCTCATTTGATAGAGTAACGTCTCTACCCTGCATTTACTTTCTCGTCTCGGCAAACATTCAACCGTCGTCAGGTCGATCGGCAGATAGTATGTTTTATCTGTAGGCTACTATCTACCTGAAGTTCCAAGTAATGTGTCAACAATTTAACTGCTACTGATATATGCATGCGTCTCGGGAAAAAAAATGCATAAAAGCTGATATATAATATTAATAGCGTAAAGCTTATGAGAAACTTTGTTAGAATTGCCGTTTATGAAAAACATCTATTTCATTAAAAACTTATTCGTTGGTTTGTAACTTACAATCCGCTGATATCATTTGATGAATGTGTATGTAAATATAAATTCTACTCTGAAAGGGTTAAAAGGAATTACGAGCTTTTCGTAAGCTATGTGTATCAGTACATTTATCGCAGGCCATACAGAAAGTAAATATTAATTAAATCTGTTGTAACAACAAAAATGTCAGTAATTTATGTATTATGTTCAGTGAGTGGAATGGACGTTTAAGATTATTTGTTGTTAATCTCAACATTTTTTGTTTGTATTTTTCCTAGACCTTCCGGTTTCATAAACCATCATCATGATATCCTATACTGTGGAATCAGTTATTCTAATCAACCATGACGCCTTTATTAAAACAGTTTCACTCTTTTTAGATATATTTCTACAAAATAAGATGCCCTGATGATGGTTTATATGAAACCGAAAGGCCTAGGCTGAACAAATAAAAGAAGTTGAGATTAAGGTATTGTATAATAATTATTTTATCTCTGGGTTGGTTTAAGATTAAAATTACACTTAAAATTATCTTCAGTGCCCTTGCTTTCTGTGAAAAGCTAATTACGGATTGTGATTAAAATTGAAAAGTACATTTTCCAGATTGTTATCAGAAAATTATAGTGAAGATGAATAATTTCGAGAACTATTAAACCATATTCGGCAGAATTTCTGAACAGTATCAAAGTTGTTTCCGCTCTATTCGTACAGACAAAATTTTCCTTCATATAAACTTTAGGTATCATTAAATTTACTCCAAGTTATTGCCGGAAACGGTGGAAATGGTGCTGCAGAATGTAGGACACGCTGAAAATGGCATTAAGCTATTTAAATACAAGCAAGAGCGAGAAAGGAGATTGATGGTGCAGTTCGCGCACTGTATATTTGCTCGGATGCAGAAGTTACCAATTCCCTAGTTCCGTTTCCAAGTTCCCGAAAACTTTCTCACAGAATCCTCTTCCTCCTTCCACAATCTCGAAATGCTTTCTCTCCTTCCTTCTCGCTTTCTTGTCCGTATGTTCACAAGTCTTTCTTGTAAAGTAGCTGCGAAAGAGATGGAGAGACACTGATGGGGGTTCTAGGGTTCCATTTCCTCAGTGCCACGTGACTTGAACAACCAATCACATTAATTGGTAGGGTCGACATCTAGGACACTCTTGTACAAATCCATGTAAACATACATGATAAAGACTATTATATTGTATGTTCTGCATTAAAATAGTTTGTTCATACAGTACGGAGCCTGTATTTATTCAAAAGTCAAATTATTATTATTATTATTATTATTATTATTATTATTATTATTATTAAGTTATTATTATTATTATATTTACTGTCAAATTATTTTCGGTGTCTCCATGGTAGTTCAGCAATTGTGGGACTTGCCCTACTATCCGACTCCTACGACTTATATTATAGGCATATTACAGGATTGGAGGGCATGTGGTCAGCACGACTCCCACGGCCGTTACTGATGACTTTCGTGACCTTATAACCTTATGTCTTATTTTTATGTAGGCCTATTACATTCGCCCTTCAGGACTCAGTCATGTTAGGGCTTAGGCAGCATAGGCTGCTTAAACGCCCCTACAACGGGGGAGGTAAATCCACCGAGGAGTTAACCTTGGTTGGAACTCATAAGATTAGTGAAGAGGAGGAATATCAAAACGAAATTAAATTTCTACATATTTTCTAGATAAATTTATTTCTTAAATATATTTAAAATTAATTGTTATCCCAGAGTTATTGGGTGTATATATGAAAGCCGAACGTTCTGCCATTATGCATACATATTTTATTATATTGAAAAATATTTTGTAAATGTTTTACTAATATGTATGTAATGGATTGTTATTTTTTTCTTCCGTTTCGAAACGGTGGCCGTTTTAACTGAGTACCAGCAGATCGTAGACTTTTTTGTACGAGAGGTCTACTGTACACATAAATACTAGTTTTTCGGTGGTAAGTTAGTTAAGATTAAAAAATTCAGTATCATATGTTAGAATAACTTAACCGCTCTTAATAAATATATATTTCTGCTTTACGTTAACTAGATTATCAGCTGAATTTTGAACTATCGACACCTTGAGAGATCTTGGAGGTTACAAAATAGACTGTACAGTTTGGAGTTGTAACTTTGTGCGATAGGGAGAACGGCATGATTCTCTTGTAGTATTAGCGGCTTCAACCAAGTAAGCAAACCCAAAGAGAAAGAATAGAAGGGGCTCTGCAGAAGTCTTTGATAGAGGAAACTTTTCCCCTACTGTAAAAGAAAAGAACTTTCTTTTAAAACACAGCTATAACTTGCTGAAATGCAGTTACAGACGGATTGACTTTGTCGGCAATTTAAATTGTTTTAGAAAGTTTGTTTATACTGAAGCTCGTTAGCATAAATACTTATTTATTCTTGTGTATCTTCTGTGATAACATAATGAACCTTAAATACAAAGTAACAACCCGTAGAAGAGCATGATGTAAACTTAGGATATAACCAAACTTTTAAAAATACAATTAGGCCTTTTTCAATAATTTATTCCGTATTCTTTCTAACTTATCAATAAGCTTCTTTTGTAATTTGATTCCATACTAAAGTTTGATCTTACAAATTAATAAAAAAGCTGTTGCACTTTTATGATTAAATCTAGAGAAGTTTCATATTTCAAAACCAATATTCCTGTAGGCTTTGTTAATATATCCTCCAGAAGTTAAATTATTTGTGGATAATTTATTTGCTAAAACTTGTAAATATGAATTTGTGAATATTTTTGGATTTATCGAAAGAAAATGTCAATGTGATATTTGCTTATCTTATTGAAACGTCCCTACTCTTCATCTCGTAAAAGCAAAGGAACAAAGAAGTGGATTCCGTTGGTCAACAGACCTACAACTTCACTATATCCACATGGTTAACTCATTGCCTGACAGATGCAATATCTCAGATTCTCAAGAATGTCGTTATATCGCTAGATCCTGATGAGTTAGAAATGTCTTAATTGATAGCTGAGATATTGCATTTCCCAACAGGTAGGGGAGTAGTCTGTGATAGACATGTCATAATAACGCACGCGTCAGCCCCAGTGCGTATGGGGACTGTCAATCTTCTGGAGCATTCTTCAACATTTGTACACTTTTCGTACGCCGTCTTTTCCAAGCGTATATGCTCAGATCCCTTCATTCCTTTTCCCTTTTATATAGCACTAGTGAAAGTAGTCCTTACTTCCAGACATCAACTATAATTACATTATACTACTTTCTTGATTCATTCCTAGGAATATTTTGGTTCGTTTCTAAAAATGTTATTTCGGATTATTAGCAAGAAATATATTTTCTGCCATACGAGCCCGAACATCCTATTTGAAAGTTGTTATCTGTTAACAGCCTATCTAATAACGAAAAATTGATCATCACGAAATTAAGCATTAATTCGTTTAAGTAGGCTATCCTTTGACACGAAGCATGTCGACGAATCTCCATTCTTTTTCTTCTGCCTTACATGAAGAAAATCGTATCGTAAGCGATTCTATAGAATATATTGCCAACAGACTTGTTATAATTTTTAAATCAACCTCTTATACCCAGGATTAAATATTTTGTCCCAAAATATTTTCTTAAATTGTTTGAAGGTTAGTTAAGTGGCCTTAACTTTTTTATGTTTTTCCATTTGGCCTCTGGTATAAAGAGCGAAAAAGAATCTGTCAAAACGAAATATTATAGACGGTGAAAGTAATAGGCTCATAACTGTGAAGATGTTAATAGCACTGGCAGGTGTGGAGGAATAACATCCCTACGACATTAGAGTATTCTTATGGAATTTACGAATAACTCACATTTTGGTAGTCACTTAATACCTAGGACTTCAAAATTCTTTTAAAATCCATTATTATTAGTTTACTTAAGTCTTTTTCAATGAATTTGAGCGATTTTTGAAACGGCCCTAGTTCTTAATCATCTTAAAGAAACAACAGTAGAAGTGTGTTGTTCTTAATAACGATACCATCTTCATTTCCAATTGTTAGAAAATTAGAGATCATAATCTCCAGGAGCCATAAAAGCCTTCACGTCCTCCGTAATTTTATAAGAGAAATTCAGTGAAATATAGTTTATAGTTTCAAGTCACCTAGAGTTGTACCGTTAAGCTCGATCTATTAAAAAAAAAATTACATAATACCTTTATTCTCAGCTTTTTCTTATTACGTCTAGGCCTTTCGGTTACATAGTACTATCGTCTGGGCATCTTTCATGCAGAGTCGTATGTAAAAAGGATAAAATGGTTTCATGATTGATGTCGCTTTAATTAAAATTACTAAACTTTAAAATATCGTTTTTGAAACATCAGTACAAGATTGTTCCCAATTCTTACTCTATGTTTTAAGTAAAAAATATCAGCCCTTAAAACATCAGTGAAATCACTTCTTCGTTCTTCATCTATGTTGTGTGGACATAGAAGAAGCACGAAGAAGCGATTTGTACTGATGTTTTAGGATATGCTTTTAAGTTTCAGTAATTTTAATTAAAATGACGTCAATAATGAAACGGTTTTATTCTTCTTAAATTTGACCTGCAACCAAGATACCCTGATGATGTTTCTGTTTAACCAAAAGGCCTAAGCATAATAAAGAATCTTGAGAATAAAGCTATTACGTATTTATTTTATAGCTTTTAGTAGTTTAATTGTTTCCACTAGATACACAAGTTATTATATAGACAACCGTGATGATTTTCAAGTTTACTTGAATGCTCTTTTTCGCAGCAAAATGACAGTAACTGTGTTTTCATATTCCCCAGAACATTTCCAAGTTGAGTTCAGAGTCTGTATTAGTTGGAGAGTGACGCGACGTCTCTGGAGAATGTAAACCAAGCTCCCGTGACTAATAACCTTTTTACTTTTCCTTCCTCCCTGAACTCCAGAATGTCATTTAACGTTAAGAACCGTCTCCATTCAAGCTAACTTGCGGTATAGACAAGATTTATGTGCTCTTAACGTTTGCAGACAGATTATAAGTCAAACGAATATCCTTCCAATACCATTCCAATACTATCCACTGACTGATTGTAGAATTGAGTTTTTAGTCATTAGCCGAATCTTTTTTATGGCTTAAGGAGAAATGATAGTAGAAATAATAGAAAATCTATTTATAATAGTTCGACCATACTATACGCTTATTACCTGTGACGTAACGGTATCATAATGATACTCATTTTGACACTGTTTTTCATTTCGACATCGGTGTAGTATCGTTTATTTTCGAACTCGGAACGATCCTGAGAGCTTGAGTGTGTGAGCTGAAATCAACGTAGGCTAATAAAGAGCCTGTACTTAAAATAAAATCAATTCTGTTCGTGTTAATTTTAATATTACACTAAAATGAATTCAGTTCGTTTAGTAAAAATCTGTTAGTTTCAAGAAATCAACCATAAGATAGCTTCGGTTTGACCGACGCCATGACCTGCCGCCGCCTGCCATCTCTCGTAAAAGACAAGAACTACGACAATCAGCAGACGCGAAGGGATTGGTGGGCTCGTTACTGTTCTTTTGAATAAATTTAAAATCTCGAAATTTAAACATTTAGACTAATTATGGTGGAACAAAATTAGTCGTATGCAACTTGCCTGTAGTGGAAATTAAGATATTCGTATGAAAATTATGAAACTCGCGTTGCTTGTTTCATAACCATATTCGTATCTTAAATGTCATTATAGGCTTGTTACATAATGTACTGTATGTATATGCGTATGTATATTAGTATACTAGTTACAAAAGTGACGCTTTGATAGCGACTGGGTCATGTTAAAACTCGAGTGGAGGTAGTTGCTTTAATGTTGCTTTAGTAGCTCTTGTAACGATATTTCACAAAGTGATATCCGCCTGACACTTCAGGTGACCATGGAGAACCAGAATACAAAACAAGAAAATTCTTAACATTATTTCTGCATTGATTGTTTAAATAATCGTCGGTCTATCTAACCTTCTCAGAAGGAACTGCTTATTACATGATGTCGTAGAAGGAAGATTGGAGGGTACAACTAGACTTGGAAGAAGAAGAATTCAGCTGTTGGACGATTTAAGGGAAAAGCGGAAATATTGGATGCTGAAGGAGGAAGCAGAGGATAGACAGTTTTGGAAAATAAAATTCGCGTACCAAGTTTGAAAACCTGCCAGAAGGCAGAATACTTACTACTACTACTACTACTACTACTATCTAACCTAAAAAAAACAAAGATTTTAAACAATACAACATTAGAACAAGAGATCGACAAATATTGTTAGTGATGTCGCTGTTTTGAATGAAAGCTTTGGTAAAATAATTTAGAAATTAGTATTTACCGGTGATGTTATGGATTTAAGGGTGATTATTAAATAGAGGGTGTTAAAATTTTATTTTTGTTGAGGTTTGTATTACTGTTAATATATTATTGAAATAATTATGTTAATGAATTTAAGGGTGTGCTATGAGGTTATTAAAAACGAGGTCTTTACTAAAACCACATCATAATAGGTGGGCTTAAAACTAGTTGGCAAACAGTTTAAAATATAGGTTGTTTAGAATATCACGACTTGGTCGAGGAAGACTTATGGGATCATTAAATAGGTGGTAGTAATGGTGTGTATACTTATTTACCAAACATTTCTCGCATAAAAACCATATTATATGTGTCCGACTAGAAGAGCATGTCACATCTTCTCTTATAAGATTATCTTGGCTCCGTGTCTGTGAAAGACGATCTATGTAGCCTACTCCTTTCTATTCTTTTTCAACTCCAATCCTCAACACCCCATTACCTGGCTAATCTTATTCAGTATTTATCTTCAAATCACTCACTAAATACCATATCACATGACGCTCTACTTTCAATACCAGTATATAGAACATCCGTCTATTCCCGGTCTTTTACTGTAACTTCTGCACGTTCCTGGAATCTTCTTCCCTCCAATATCAGGGTCAGATATACCGCTGTCAACATTTAAAACTAGGCTAAACGAATATCTATTAAAAAAACGCTATTATTTTAGGCATAAAACATTTTGCTGTTTTTCTTTTTTGTTTATTGTGGGTCTAAGTTAAGTTACTTCTTTTCCTAGGGTAACACATTTTGCTAAAGTAGTTTAATTTTATGTAACATAGACTCAATTAACTACTGTGTATGTTTATAACTAGTGTATTATTACTGTTTACAGAACTATGATACGTGTATTTGTTTGTTCCTTTTTTATATCTCTGGTTGAGTGTAAGAGATGGCCCTAAGGCCTTACTCGGCTAGTTAAAGATTTATTATTATTATTTTATTATTATTATTATAATTATATTATTATTAACATTAAACAACGCACGGGTTGGTATGGCATCTAACACTTAAATTATTACGCAAGAAATGCCCAATTTTGGACAATTATTTACACATCTAAGAGTATTTATTGACATAACCCCTAGGCCTAACCCCCAAACGAACAGTACACATGCCTATATGACCTAAATAATGTTAAGCTATTCAGGAAGACGCTGAAACTTCTCTTCAAAATTACTATTCCGCGGTTGGTGTTCACTTAAGCCAGTGAAATGTATAAATAATTCACGTTTGTTCTACTGAAGAAATATAAATAATGTTTCTTAGGTGACACACATTTTGGTATGAAGAAGAACATTTGTTTTTGCTTGTTGTCTCCGTTAGAGCTTAGCGAAATCTTCTTTCGCAGCACATGTCCGACTGTCCGGGTCGGGGGAAGGGGGAAAGGAAAACAAAGGCTCACAGATGTACGTGCTCTGGAGCAAAATTTCTAAGTGGATGTCAGATCAGAAAAGAAAACACGGGGAGGTCAAAGTAGAGCGGTGTGTGGGCAAAATAAATCGATATGTACTACATGGACTTCTAACACCAGACGTCAGGGTTGAGAGTATGAAAAATTATTTTCGTGTTTGAAGAAAAAGTGGGCATTGCTTAATATAGTGTGCGTTTGTTCAACAAAGGAAATTCAGGTCGGAAATATGCTTTTTAGTACACGCTCCGCAAAGCAGCTGTTTCTCGAACTGCTAACACGACGTAGAGTAACACTTTACCGTACTAGGCCGGTAAAGTAATTTTACCGTACTAGGCCGGTAAAGTTGCCATGGTAACCCCTAGTGGACGAAATTCAAACTATGACTCCTAGATGTCTCTACATTGTCTCCCAGTATAAGTTCAATTTTACATGTTAAATCTCGAATTCAAGAAATAAATTCGACAATAATTAGTTTTTTTATATTTTTTATGACTGGGGTGGACGCGAACTTTGCATTACTACGCCGTAGTTTAGTCCCTTAGACCACGAGTGCTAGTTGTAAGAAACGACTTCAAATGAGTCTCTTGTACTATTGCTTCTTTTAACAAGGCATAATAAGTTTCGTTGCAGAAAATATAAAATTACGCGTAATTTCAATCGGTATAAATACTATACTAATAATATACTAATAATATACTAATAATACTAATAAAAAATTAAAATTTATATTTCCTACAATATAAGAGGCAGGAAGTTCGAATTAAGCTGAGACTGAGAGTGTCAATAGAAATAACTCGAGTAGTTTATTACAATATGTAAATTACAATCTTAAACATTTTAAGAGGAAAATAAAAAAAAAGTTATTAGATAATATTAATAACACACTTTAATTTTGTTTGGTCTTTCAATGTTTCAGTCCAATTTATTCTATTTTTGTTGTAAATGCTATTTTTAACCACTGGTTAAAACTAAAAAAATATTTTTATTTACATGTACTCATAAATTTAGAACCTTTTCGTGTACAGTTCACTGTGCAGTGATATGTAATTATATTTATATTAATCTACTATATCCCCTAAACACGAGCGTTGCTCATATAGGGGAATGTTTGGTTTTAGTTGTTTTTACTTGTATTAAATATGTAATAATGATAATAATAAATAAATTTATTATTATTTTTTATTAAGTTCATAACAATGTTTATTTATGAATTATATAACGTGTATTATTATTTATATATTCAATTTTTAGAAGTAACACCGCCAAATTAATAATACAACACCGAAATACTGAATCTTCCACTTTTTACGGACCTCTAATTATGGGATAAATTGATGAATACTTTAGAAAAACAGAGGTAAATGATAATTCTTAGCGGACCCCTTTCATCGTTCCCAGAGACCCCAGATTGGGGACCGCTGCCCTAAGTGTATTTCCGTGACAGTTTTATGCATCATTCCGACTCATGTCCCGTAAAATATAATTCTAATATGCAGAATACATTTAGTCCATGAAAATTAATGGTATAAATAGCCATTTTTACAGAAACATTCTGAAAACAAAATGGCTTGGGCATTGATAATATTGAATGGTGGAACGATCACATAAATGAATACAAAATAGATCGTTTCAATCACATTGTTTTATGTTTATTGTTACTGATGACACTTATATGCAAATGTTGGGTTTTAAATCGTTTTCCAATGTTAATTTAATGGCATTTAGGTCACTTCATGGAAGCATATACGTAGCATGTAGATTTATTGCATTGTATTATTATAGCCCATGTAAATACTCCAGCACCTTTCATTACAAAATAATGAAACTCTAACCAATGAGAGTAAATCATGAGTTTTGATGAAGCATGTAAGGTACGTCACTGTAAAATTTATCGAAATTAATAACATTTGCTGATTTTATTGTCCTCCCCCTTTGACTTTTTACTTCCTCTGCCCATATCATATGTATTTGTTTTCAACCTAACTGCAGTAACCTAATTAGCAACTAGGAGGACGTATTGTGTTGGATCCCGAAATTCGAAGTTGAATTTTTAACGTTCTGAGGTACCCAAAATTAAAAAATACAGTTTTACTATGGAAAAAGTTGGATTCAAGTTAAGTACCTTCGCTTACTTTCATGCCATTTAACAGAAAGAAGTCTGCCTGGGTGGCCCAGTTAGTATCGCGCTGGCTTTCTGTGCCCAAGGTTGCGAGTTCGATCTCATCTTAGGTCGATGGAATTTATGCGTGCGTAAATATGACAGGCCCATGTCAGTAGATTTACTGGCATGTCAAAGAACTCCTGCGGGACAAAATTCCGGCACAATGCCGACGGTCACAGACCTAAGTTGCAGTGCATCCCCGTCATTAAATAACCATATACCAACCAACCAACAGATATAGGCACCACCGATTTTGTTCACATTTTGCACATAGGATGCTTATTCTAAGAGCTAAAGATTTCATTTGAATTTGTTTTTCTCGAGAAAATTCTTTGAAGGCCTTGTACTGTTTGTAGAAACTCAGTCTTGCTTGGAGGACAAATATATAAAGATTTTCATGAACTAGAACGTTATTTTAATTTTATAATATTATAATTCTTAATAAAGTACAGTTTTATTTTAGTACGCAGCTGAAGGGCAAGATTAATTCTGATGCTTGAAAGTAGACTTACGTACACTTTTCTCCATTTCAGATATTGGATAGAGAACCCTGTTTGATATTCTGCACAAGAGGATTCAGTAGAGTCTACCCGATGGTAAGTAGAAAGCATTGAATACTTCAAATATTCTTAGTTACAATTTTATAATATATTCTGTCCCACAGCCAAAGAAGCAAAATGTTGTACCTGAAATCGGGAGAGAATTCCATGAAAGCAGGAGAGTGTTGAATGAAATAACGGCTTTCATCATCAAATTTTTCTAAACATACAAATATTGGATTTTGGGTTTAATTATCAAAGTGAAAGTTTAACCTGAAAGTTTAACCTGATATCTTAAATACTAAAAAGTATCTTTACTAAATTATATTCACTGCTTTGAACATTCAAAGATATATTTCACATTTAACTTACTATAGCTTGTATATAGTCTAGCATATATGCTTACAAATCTAATGCTCAGTATCTTCAATCCGATTTGCCTCTCAGTTTCCAGTAATTTATTTTATACCTTCAGCAAACAGTTTTCTGTTAAACACCTCATTTTGATATTGTTAATTTAGATTCCAGCGCTTACATCCTGGATCGTCAAACTTTATAATTGGCATTTCTGCGAAATGGTTTTTATATTGTAGGTTTCTATGCTGACTTCCGACATAGTTTTTGTTTTGTCATAATTATAAGAAAAGTTTAAATACGATAAATTTCAGTGGGAAGACTAAAGCGATGGGTAAAACGTGCGATGGGGTAGTGGATAAATTTATGAATTCAAAAGTTCTATAATCACACGTTCCTACAGAGGGTTATAAACAATTTTACCAGTAAATTCTAAATTGGCGTGACAAACAATCATGTATAAAAAGTTTACCTGCACATAGCTTGATATTACATCTTGGCATAATTTATTTAGAAATAAGTTGACAGTAAGTAGCCTACAGACAAATCATCGCTTCTATTGCAAGAAGGTAATTTAAAACATCTAGTCATTTTAAGGAATAGATGTATGACAGACACAGAATCGTACAGTACATTGATCGAGAGAGTGAAAATTAACTGTAATAATTGCTCCTCTATGCTTAATCGATATAAAAATCCGGATAACTGCATATAATATCCAATTAACTATGTGTCCTTATAACAATTAACTGTTTTATCTCCTATGCGGTTAATTGAGTGATGAACCATGGCGAGGGGCACGCTGCATTATGTCCAAGAAAAGGCTGAGGCGAATCAGACTGATAACTTGCTGTTTAAAGAGTGGCGTGACATTGCTGCTTGGAAACGGTGAATTTCGTTAAAACAGAAAACACTTGAAATTTTTAAAAATTGTGATGAAATGTGTTTTTAAATGTAAGTAGTTTTTGAAGTGAAACTTCTTTAGCCCCGGTAGGGGGTAAATCGAGAAATGTGTAACGCTCAAAAATCGTCACGAAATTAATGACATGTGACGGAACGGATTGCACAGAAAACAATCAACTCAATGATTGGGAGTAATCAGCTGATATACGATTTATTGGACAAAATAAAATACTCAAAGGAGAATCAAAAATTAAAAAATCCAAAATTGAAAAAAATCTAAAAAATAAAATAATTCAAAGATCCAAAATTTAAAAAATCCAAAATTAAAATATTCAAAGATCCAAAATTAAAATATCCAAAACCCCAAAATAAAAAACCCAAAAACCCAACATTAAAAAGTCCAATATTCCAAAATTGAAATCCAATAATCAAAAATTGAAATCCAATAATAAAAAATTGAAAAAGTAAAAAAATTAAAGAAACAAGTTTCACTTCTGTCGCGTGGCGTTCCACGCACATTTTTTTTATTACTAAAATGAAATTGAACTTTTAATAACACTTTCAATGTAAGGCAGTCTGTAAAATTGTTGTGTTCTAAACCAGTGCAGTATGTTGTAATGTTACAGATTTTTGTTTTGTAGTTTGAGGCATTTCGGTCCCGTCCACCTCAAATTACGGAGACTCTAAGAGTCTCCAATTTTCTTTACTTGATGTGAATTCCCTTTTAGCACAACGAGTGACATATTATATTATGTAAATCCATTAATAACATTTTTGGATTTGATTATATTATATATTTTATCGCGAACAATTTCAATAGATTCGGATTTACTGTAAAGCTCTGACGATGTATCTTGTGATAAATTGCATTGTAGACTACGTAGCCTAGGAGCGTCTGGTTGCTCTATATACCTGAAGTGATCGCTCGCATCACTTGGCAAGGTTCCACACCTCCGTGTTAATACCAGGCCTTATCTGCCAAGTAGTTCAGAATCCAATACATGACAAATTGTTGCACGGTCATTAATATCACGGCCAAGTAGAACGTGCCCTCGATACCTGTAAGTTATGACGGGCTCAGGAGTGTGGATATAGCCTATCACATATTATCTGTAATGGTTAACCTCAATTTATGGCTAAAAGGAACAAAACTGGGTGTTTCGTCTTCACATTTTACTCTACCGTCCTATATAATTAATATATGAAAAAATATGTGTCACACTAAATATTACACTAACACTAGAAACATAGCATAATATTATTCTACTTCTCGTTGCCCAAGTTCCTGCATTTCTGCCTGTATTACTAAGTTTTCTTGGAGAATTCTAATCGATCTGAAAATGCTTATTGTATCGTATCGAATTCCATCGTTGCGACAAAGGATGAAACGAAATCTACAGATTACACCCGAACTGACTGCAATTATGACTGGACATGGCAAGACCAAATCACACCTTAACAGAGTTGGAATAATAGACAATCCACTTTGCTCATGAAACCAAGAGGCACAAACAGTGGAGCATTTAATGTATTCTTGCGAAAAGCTAAAATGTGAAAGGGTCACTCTTAGAAATGATATAGAAGTGAGAAAAGAACAACGGCCAGTGACACAAGAGCAATTATTTAATCTATATCTGAAAATAATTTAGAAAATTTTCCAATCTATAGACTTCAAACAGTTGCAGATAGCTGATTCACACTTATATAAATAGTATACTATGTAAATTTATAGGATTAAGGATGTAGATAACTAGTTATAGATGTAGCAAGAAAATAGCATGTAGTATTAGTAATTTGTAATGGAGCATGATGAATATAGCCACTTAAATGAAAAAGAAAGTGGGATCGTATCGGATTGAGGTCGTATGCAGTTCCGTGCAAACAGTAGCGTATTCAGAATTATTTCAAAAATGATCTCATTGGTTCTCGCGCCTGTGGCACAGATGTTTCATTGGTCCTAGGATGTGGTGTTAGCTTATCCTGAGGACTATTTTGGAAACGTTATTTTCATTGTCGTATCGAGAATTGAATTTTCCACGGAAACAAAGAATGTAGTCTATTTGTACATTCGTTTCCCACCATGTATTTGACCTTATGTCTGTCAATTCCACCTGTCACTTCATCCGTCAGTCTTTCAGTCTATCCGTATCCAAATCTCTCCGTCCATTCGTTATTCAGTCCATCCATCAAACTATCAATAACGCACTTTTAGACTACTTAACAGTCAAGTTGTCTCTCTAATAATTAATTAAAGACTCAGAACTTACATTCTAAAACTTAAGATATAAAACATTTAAAACCTAAGAATTAAGATAAGAATATTCAAACATTTTATACTATGTTTCGTGTTTTGTTAAATCTACTATAATATATTATGATAATTTTAAAAATCATAATAGATTTTGTGATTAATTTAGAAAAGATAATAATACAAGTAAGTGACATTGGGAATAATACAAAAAATTATAAAGCAGCAACAAGTAATAATAGGCCTATGTTAATAAAAATTGTTCTAGAGATAACTACGAAAACTACACATTATTATAAAACACACAATTGCACTGATGGATAAGTAGTCAAACCTAAATATTTAATTAAACACCTAATGCCACTAGTGCTTTTTAACAGATCGATATGCCCAGAGTCACTTTAGTGAGTTGTTTCTTTATTACTATTTCACAAGTAAACAGTCTAACATAAATAATAAAAGTGGTAAATATTAGACTGATAAAATTATTTATATTCCAAAAACTTTCAGTTAGCTGTATCTTCACCGATCATAGCTGCACTCACCAGTTTGTCCCTGTAGCTATGCCAGTTTCACATAATATTGCTGTAAATAATTGTTGCTCATATGTTTCATGAACATTTTTCCAATGGGGAATGCGAGATAATTGCAGAGCGATAATTATTTATTGTCCTCCTCGGATGTATAAGTGTAATAGTTGTTATAAATTATGAACACTTTGGGGTTAATGTTCTTATTGTTGGAAACATAAAAGGCCTATATAATATATCGCTCCACTAAAATCTGTATGAAATTAAAGACTGTACAGCTTGAAACTGTAGGCCTACGTAATTAGCTCCTACATATTTTTATCTTGTTGTACAGGTACGTTACTTTGAATGTCATCTCTTCCCTTCCTAAATTCTATTCTAACATGGGAATCACAAACCGCAAAGCCGAAGAAAAACTTCAGCCGGTGGAAACGGACAACTTTATACCTTCGGAAAAAATGTCTGTCGTTGCTGCGGAGAGCTCGTTAGAGAGATCGGCCGCCGAGTAAATACTTTAACTTGATAAAAAAAGAGAGACGTGAGGGCGGTTACTGGGATGTAAATGTAGGCCACCATCACCTCTCCCGTCCCTAGAGGGCTAGGCTGCACGCCAAACCACAGGCCCAGTTTGTGGTGACGGTGAGATTCGGTTTCGGAGGAGCAAGCGCCCGCATAGGTCGTCCCCAGGGGAGATGTACCCCCTCCCATCCCTTGCCGTCATGGTTTCACCTCAGTGAGATCCAATTGGGGGTGGTGCAGCTTGTAGCTTGTTCCGGCTATCAGATATGCCTGTTTGTAGTTTGAACTGAAGGAAATGATTGGATGATGTAATGTTATAGTTTTCAAAATTACGTCTTCCGATGTAATCCCACAGCAATGAAGCCAAGTCCATTAAAATTTAATCCCTTAAGTTAATTCGAGCAAATATAATTTAGTTATTCTCTTTTATTCATCAACAGACATTTCCATTGCTCTTTCTTAGTAACTTGAAACCCTTAAATTAAATCTCTCAGTTTTTCTTTTTAGTATTTCACATACATCATAAAGTATAATTTTTTAGTGTTTTCTTTCAGCAATTTAGAGATCATATTATTAAACTGTAATTCCCAATGTTTTTTGTAGTAATTTAGAAATGTTAGTAATTTAGAATTCAGTCTTAAAGTAAATTAGGAATGTGACATAAAGTACGTATAAGAGTGTTTACATGTATTTCATTAATAATTTGAATTTTTGTATTATTGTATTATATAATTGTAATATTGTTTTTGACTGGTAGAGTGGAAGAGAAGGCAAAATGACCTTAGCTCTGCCAGAATAAACAAGTACTCTACCGTACCAAATGAATTTCAAAATGTTTGTAGGCAGTTTAGCTTCGTTGTTAAATTTATTTAAAATAATAGATAGCGACAGTGAAAGTTACCAGAAATTGTTGTTAATAATATTTTAACCCCATTGATACTCATAACAACTCCTTTGTTCTTCAAGAAGTTATTTTGTTAAATCAAACAATTCTGTTAGGTTTATTTCAATTTATAGATCTTTATTGTTTAGTAAGACCTGTCTCTTGCAGCCATCAAGCACATAAAGCAGGTATTTCAAAAGCATATAGTATGCAAGTGCCTATGGATATTTTTATTGGAGATTTTAAAATAAAAAAAATTATGGATTCTAAAGTGTTAAATGTGTGTTATTGAACCGTTGAGATCGATGAAAAAACAAAATAAAATGGATAATAATTTATACCACAAAATAAATTCTATCTGATGTTTCAAACCTATTTCCCTTTCAGATCCATAGTGTACCGCAAACAAGAAGGGTTTCTACGGTAAAATAATTTCGGTTGGGTAGTATATGAGATTAAGCGAACACGAACACATTTTCCATTTAAATAATATCCTTGCATACTAAGTATATTTTACCACTCCAATTTTTTTCACCTTACTTGATATCTTCTGGTTCGGAAGTTCAAGGTCTAACGGAAGTCCAAGGTCTAACAGTAAGCCCTTAGGTACTTAATTTCAATTCAGTGCGTTGGAACTACTTTTACTTATGTGTTCAAAATAATGAAAATTATATAAGAATTCACTTAAACGGTAATTGCTAGAATACTGTATGTTCGTTCTGTGCAAGTTATCGGAAATATCTCCTCTGGCAATTCTGCCACAAGAAAATATCTTTATATCTCTTGTTAAATCCTTTTTTTTCTATTGAGGCTAGATGTATTAATACAGTAGTGACTTACTGGATTCCAATTTCGGTTTGAAGAAGAAAACGTACGATTGGGAACAATCGTACAGCTTGTTCTTCCGATATAAAAAACGACGAAACCTGGAACTTACGGAGAATGAAATATCCCTTAAAACCTTCCCAAATATAACCTCTTAAGAGGTCTAGAGGAAGCAGTTTCAATACAAAATTGCGGTTATAAAGGTGGTCGTAAAAACTTTTTTATCTTGATTGTAAAAGTTTTCTTTTACTATCTTTCCTTTTCTTTCGGTTGAAAATAAAAATGTGTTGTCATTGAGTTTAACTGATGACAATAAGAGGGCCACTAGTTCTCTTCCTTCAGCCATCATCTTGTCTTGTTCTCGCTTTGGCGTTAAGTGGCGGATAAAAGCTCCCTTTACTAAAGTGACCAGAAGCTCACACAAGATTTGTCGCCCACTTGCAACTCTCGGGCTGGATCTCTGAGATATGCCATAAAACACGGGGAAGATACTCCTGAGCACATTTGGAATATAGCCTGAAAAAATCCGTTAGGTAGGATAAAGAAAATGTTTTTAAATATTATTATTATTATTAGACTATTAATTTCATCGTCAGCATTGCCATTATTCCTCTGTTTATTTTAGACGCACTACCTCTCTCGAATCTCAATATAACTTAGCGTACTATCAACCATAGTGTAAAGCAGAAGTTTGTGTGTTTAACAATAAAAATATATTTGTAAACATTTAATACATAGTCAACATAATTACGGCATCTCTTGAAGACAAACCTTATACACGGGAAGTTGCTAAACAAACAATTTTTTAAGTCATCACGACTGGGGGCTATTGATAATAAGTTTATATTTTCATTCATCTTACCCAAGAGTACAGACAGCGTACGTGGTGTAGTGGTGTATTCACAGCTCTGGGCTCGATCTCCGGTAACTCAGTTTTCTTTATAATGTAGGGAGGTCTGGAACGGGGTGCACTCCACCTAGTGAGACCTCCTGAAGAGATACTTGATACAGATACAGGTGATCCGGCCAAGAAAGCCGCCAGAGTGGTCGCGGTGAGTGGTGAATCTATAAGGCTGGCGCGAAAACCGAGTTTCCCTGGTATTCTGTCGAAGGAAAAAAGTTTGGTATATAAATCACTGTCTCTAACGGCCTTGGAATTTGGGGGTCTATAATCCTGCCATCTGCCCGCCATAGATGGCGCATCGGTCGATTGGTAGGCACGGTTCTCAAGAGATGTACCTCCCCCCCCCCCCGGGAGTCTTATTTACCAAAAAAGGAACTTTACGGACTATTATTTCGTTTAGCACTTCGTAAATCGTACTTCCAATTTTTTAATTTCAATTTTTTTTCGCGACAACTTCGCTAAGTTAAACCCAGTGATACAGGTATCAGTTCCCTAGTAAGCCTAATTCATTCATCACTAGACTATTTCATTCTTGAAATTGTTTCATTACCAAATGCTATAGCTTTTAGCTACAGGTATTTTTTTCTCTTATTAAAATGAGGTCTGTGTGATACTTATACTTATCTATAACATTCAAAAAATTTATTTACTATAATTATTTCAAAATCTTATAATAAATATTTAATATTAATATAATTAATTATTCGATCATATTGTATTCAAATAATTGTTTATAATATAATAAATCATACGACATCTAATAAATAAACTTCCTACATTTAAGGAAAATTTTTTATATAGTTTTTTATCTCAAAAGAAAAATACACCTTATATTACCTATAGGCTAATACCTTAAATATAAATATATTATATTAATATAAATTTCGTCTCTTTGGATTAATATGTATTGTATTTTATATGTATCCATATATATATATATATATATATAATATCATATCATATTACTTCCGAAAATTTTTGTCAAATAAGAGACATTTTTCGATTTTTTAGAACGATTTTTAAAAATCGTTACTTCTTCAAATAAATTGATAACAAACTATATAATAAATTCAATTTATAAACCACCCCTTTTAGTCGAAACATTACTTATCTTTGCATTACATGTAATTAAAATTGTGCGTTGTTTCTTATGTAATCAAAGTTACAGGGTAGTTTGCAAACTTCTATTTCTGTACAAAAAGTTATCCAATATAACCAATACCATTTTTTACCCCTCCCAGACGTTGTCGTCGAGTATCTGTTAAGATTTACGGGCAGGAAGCTTCGTCGTAAATTTCAAAAACTGACCGAACGTTAGGACAGGTAATGTTCTTTTTCTTTCTCGCATCCGCTGGAAAGATATCAACAGAGGGGAAGGAAACTGGATCGT
Source organism: Ectobius pallidus (assembly GCA_964059195.1). Classification (NCBI taxonomy): domain Eukaryota; kingdom Metazoa; phylum Arthropoda; class Insecta; order Blattodea; family Ectobiidae; genus Ectobius; species Ectobius pallidus. Next base: position 43,474,378 of record CAXKWD010000004.1, on the reverse strand, counting down.
TGTTAAATTATTTTACACTTGTACTGCACTTTATCCCGAACCCTTTTACGTCCATTTTATTTCAGTTTATGGTGCCATGTGTAAAGAAAATTAGATTCATATATCATACACTACAGCGGAAGTATTGTAGGGGTTCACCGTTGCAGCGTCGTAGACTCCGTTTAAGCTCTAAAAGCGACGATCCAAGTAGGATTGTAATTACTGGGAAACAATTGCTCAAATTCAAAAATGAAAAGAGAACAAGTCATCACTCTTTTTGACAATTCTTGTCCCCTGAAAGCCTGAAAAAGTCTCGTGTGTGAATATTATGAGTAGGCCTAATGGCGTTTTTGGCAAAGGAAATATTTACACAAGCGTTAGAAACTATATTTTATTTTGCGAATAGGTTACGTTTGCAAACGAGCCCGTGAAGACGAGTGTAGTGATGATACGAGCAAAATAAAGTAATTTTACCACGTGTATCACGTTAAAATTTGTGAAATAATAATGATAATAATGAGGATAGATTTAAGAGAAGTAGAATTTGCTATGGATGGTTGGAGTTACCACAGAATAGGGTTGAATGGCGGGCTCAGGTAAGCGCGGCAATGAACCTTTGGGTTCCATAAAAAGACAATATTCCTTTAGCTTGCTTAGGAATTGTCTGTAGCTTTTGAATAAGTAAGTAAGTTATAATAATAAATATGAAATTTATTGTAGGCCACTGAATTATGTACCGTGTAGCCAGCCATAAAGTAGAGCGCAGACAGCTTTTATTGATTTTCTGGTACAGGACTGCCAACTTAAGGACAACGCTTTTCACCCACCAGTATGACGATTTGTGCAATCACCATGGGAAATTTTACATTTAAGAAGGCGTAGGGAATCAAAAATTTCCAATTTTTATAAAACATAGTCTATTCAATAATCATATCCAAAAATGTTTAAGTAAAAGCATTTTCTAAGTGAAGCATAATGTTACACCACTCAGTGCCATAATTTTATCCTTCTTTGAAAGTGCGTCTTTTACATTCGACTGCCTAAAAAGACGATTGTGACACTATTATTTTATAGAGTATTGAAAAGTCAATTACCCAAAATGAAATAGTTCTGCAAAAATAATTTGAAAAAAAAATTTAGTAAAATGAAGTTGTCGATTCAACGTATCCGTTCGGAGTCCTAGGTTACTGATCCTATAGAATAGTTATTTATGATAGAAGCGCTAAAAAAAAATATTTTATTTTGCGAGTAGGTATGTTTGTGGAATGATCCCTTAAGGGCGAGTGAAGCAATCCTACAAGTAAAATAAAATCATTTTACCACTTGTTTCATATACTAATTTTTAGACAGCCGTTAAGATGTGTGAAATAATAGTAAATATTATTGTAATGAATTAAGCAACGTAGAATCAGCCATGTTGCAACGCGCAGACGGCTTGAAAGCTGTTATTTATTTTTCTCGTACACTGCTGCCAACATGAAAATGCATTTTACCCACCCAATATAACGACTTTTACTTTTACCGTGAGAAATTTCACATTTAAAAAGGCGTAGTGAATTTTAAACTTTTCGATTTGTAACAAACTTAGTCTATTTAATAATTATATGCAAATATTTTTAACTAGATGAGTGATTTCCATGTGACGAATGACAAAGTTGGTACCAATGGAGTGGGATAAAGATGTTATAGCACTAGTGCGATAATGTGCAATTTAACTTCGTGTGTTTTGTGCAAGAAGTTCTAGCTACTTTTAATTCAAGCTGTCTGTAAAACATACTTGAACTTTCCTCTTGCATACAATTGCATACTCTTGCATATGAAGAACTAATGCTTTTATTTCTAGTGATAAACTTTTCTAATTTCTTTCCTAGAACTAAACCATGTAAACTCTTGAAAATTCAGCTGACAGATTCTAAACTGAGTGTCAAATTAGTGACATGATTGCGTGGTGCACTAATCAATTATTACCAATTCCCTGGCAGTTGTCTTGGCTCATATTAAATTAAAACGGCTTCTCCTTACCCACGCGCTTCTACACAATCATTTCTAATTTATTACACCTCACACACGTGCGAACACGCAACTCATTCACACCGTCATGCATCACGTGATACTTAAAGTGCATCTATCCTTATTTCATTCCCTTTATGACCGGATGCTTGAACCTATGATATATATTTTTTAACCAGTGACCGTATCCCTTCAGAAAATATATGTAAAATACCGGTATTATTTTGATATTGGCCAGAACCACTTTAAGAAATCTTAAATCGTTAATACCGGCACTATGTGATAAATAGGACGTGTATACCGGTATAGATGTTCCTCATTGATATACCGGATAATACAGGTAAAAGCGTCCGATAATAGAAGAGTAAAACAGGAATACCAAGGAAGGGATTTAACTTAAATAGTTCTGATAGATCTAGTTATTATATTTACATGGCAAAGAAGTGGCCCTTCTGCCCGGATACTTTTGTTTCGTTGAGGTGAACAGTGACCTGTGCAGTCTGTTGTTTATTCTGGCTGCAATCCTAATGCCTTTGTGGTGGTGGTGAGCAAGTTAAAACGAGAAGAAAGAGAATAAATTCCGTATACCAGTACTTTGAATATATAGGGAACACCAATCACATCTCGATACATACCGTATTAAACAACTGCTTGCATTTTGTGAAGATGATGGTGATAAATATTATCCTGTTGATACAGCAAGCAATAAAATTGCACAACAATAGAAATTAATGCTTTGTTAAAAAATGAAAATATTTATCCACTTGTTAAGAATATCGTTCGTAAAAACCCGCCTTTATTCTAATTTTTATTTTATGTTTGCTTATTATTTCTGGCTATAATATATTTGAAAATACGAAAGCATTAATGGCAATACTTCTGAATTTAATTTAGGTTGTGAAGACTGGGTATCGCAAACACTGTTCTTACAAGAGAAACTGTAAAGGCTAAACTTTGAACTAGGCACGAATATGTGACTTCCACATTTAGCAGCCAGATAGTGAAACAGTTGGTAATTCATAAGTTGACGTGCTTTCCGAAGTTCTCGGTCTCTGAATATGTGGTCCCCATTTCAAGCTAGCCAACATGTTAATTCTGGCTGTTTACAGTGGCGTACGATTCAACAGAACGTCAAAGCTAGCATATTTTCTTCTGGCGAGTTAAGTGTTGAAAATCAATGGAATGTACAAGGGGATTTACATATTATACAAAATTATTTTTTCTGAACAAGTTACAAATTATTATGTTAGATGACTATCAAGATAGATCTGTATGCTATTCGTAGAATTCCGCGCTTATATGCAAAGTTGCGTATCATTTTGAAATTTGTTCGAAAAATAATTATTATTCTCAGCACAATTTCTTGCATCTGAATCTAGTCGATGTAACGACCACACGGTGGTTTATGTTATCATAGGTAATTCCACGAGCGTTTATGAGTTTGTCTATAGATTCCAAACTGAAAGGCAGAAGCTTATTTGTATGATGATTCTCGTAAACTCGAGTTGGATTTAATAAGACTATTCCATGAATAAATATGTAACGGATTATACAACAAATAATTACTTTCGTACTTTGTTATATAAACACAAAACTAACAGCTACGATATCACAGCATACTACGAATCAACCATCCAAGAATCGATTTTAGTTACCACGTTGTAACCAATGCTACCAATGGTTCATATAAAACATAGTTAACCTAATTCAGTTAAGTTTTACAGCAGAATAAAAAAAAACACGACCTGGCTTGCACTGAATCGAAATTTTGTTTGTCATTAATGTACATTTATGTCACTGTATTAGTCACTGCACATTGAAACTAACGTTTCCAATAACCAGCTGACGTTTTATCATATAAAATCGCACCCTCGTATTAATAGCAAGCATTTTATAAGATAAACGATCGTGATTGGTCTATATCCGAGGAATTGCTAAACGTTATTTTTAATATCAAACACGCGGCTTATGAATGGAATAGGCATAGGTAATCCCACGAGAGATTACTAGTTTATCGATATATTCGCGAGAACGAAATTTGATAAAATTTACCTGATGAAACTCGTATTTCGGTCGGGATGTATTAAGACTATTCTATGAGTAAAATATAACGTATTATGTAAGTAGTTATTATTTCTTACTTTGTTGTCAATATTCTGTCAGCTGTGAGAACACGGCAGACTAAATGAATGAACAGTCTATGAATCGATTCGAAAGCAGCTACATCCACTTTCGTACTGGTTACCGCCACTGACTATGCAAACAAAATTATTTACACTAAGTTCGCAGGAAGGACAATGTTTCTTTCCATGAAATAGAATGTCACATGAGAAAGGGTTTTGGAAATGCTGGTCTAACGTACGGAGAGGGATGGGAAGAGAGATGCAGAACACAGGCATGGAGGGAGAGGTTTCGAGTAGAGGTATCAGAATCAATTATCAAGCGGTGTCAGTAGGGACTGATATATTATTACTAGGGGCTGGTGGTAGGCCTGAAACCCCTCGCACTGTCTCGCTGGGCATGTATTACATAGGAAAGCAGTGTGCTCATACACATTTTAATACAAGTACCTCTGATAACCTGTCGGAGGTTATCAACAATCAAGTAGGAAAGAGAGAGGGTGGAAAATTATTTACTGTATGTTCATTCCCCCTTTTGTACTGCGGTCCTATACAACAGGATGTATAGCCTTTATGGTAATGCAAGACGAAGATGGAGATTCCGAAAACAAACGTTAAATTTGTGTAAATGAAAAAAAGGCTATGAAATAAAATGTAAAAACAGTAATAATTAATACAAAACCTAGCTTTAATGGCTTCAGTATTTTCTTACAGGGAAAGGGTAGGGAAATATAGACGATCGAGATCACTTCTTCCTGAAATCTGTGGTTTATTATTAGCTTATTAAGTGTTCTGCCCATGAACAGGTCCTTGGACTTTGCCTACAAATTCCACTTTCCATCTCCTATCCTTGGCTTCCTCTTTCAGTAATCGGTGTTTTCTTTTGTCCTTTACATTGTGTAGTAAATGGATTCTTATTCTTTCAAGAACTGGAATTTCACAAACTTTTCTTCGATAAAGTCATGCAGTAAACAATTTCTTAAGATATGACCTATCCGGTATGCTTTCCTTTGAACAACTGTGTTCAGGATTGTTCTCTTCTCTTTCACACTTCCCAGGATTCCTTCTTTTGAACCTTAGTCAACAGTGATCTAATGATCTCTTTTTGTGAATGCTGTCTTGGCCATAGCAATTCGTAGTCTGATTTTCTTGGTTCAGTTGACGTTATTCGTCAACATATATTTTTTGTTTTCCTTGACGATCGCTCAAGGACTCCTTCGGGAGGGACTTTAAGCTGGGGGGGGCGTGTCATAGATTTAATGATAAGCAGGTTCAAGACAACTTTAAATAAGGAAAAACACTAGAAGATACCAGAAGTATCGGAAAGTTTCTGTGCACTCTAATGTACACACTAAAATTGTCGCTGAAACATTTTTTCCTAACGCCATAATATATAGTCTGTACTGCAAGTCTGCGTGGTATCCCTTCTCTCTAGACATGATTTATTAGGTGTTTGAGGGAGAGGTAATTGACTGATAATTATTCTGCTAGGGCTGTGTAACTAGTATAGTCCCCTATCCTGCTTAATATTGAAATGCCATTTCTGCCGAAGAAAATGATTGGTATTACACGGATATTGTATGTGCACATTCATCATGCATGCTCCATTATCAAGTCATTATCGGTTTCATTAGCATGGATAACATTACACTATAATTAAGCCATCATCGAAATCCGTGTTATCATCATTATTACTATAATGACTGCATTACTAATAACTTAATAATCATTGTTATTGTGATATGACTATTATAATTTCTCATATCCACTAAAGAGATCGTCGTTGTCAAGTTGCAGTTGTGACATAGGTTAAAGTAACTGCAATTACTGGTGTATTACAGTATTTAGAAATTTAGAGTATTTTTGGGGGGAAACTTCTGCAGAATAAGAGTCGACAGTGGGATTATTTCTTTTTTAAAAATCCAATAGTTAGGTCTATTATGTTTAAGCAATCCGTTAGCGACGTAAAAGTCACAGGAAACTGTAATATTTCTTTCTTGTTTATTATGTACTAACCAGTACCGCGATGCTATTGCCTCGCTCTGTCAATTTGAAGTTCTTAAAAGTGGATGCAATACCAAAGTTAAAAAAATATATTACAAGAAACTAAATTACAAACATACCATCAATTATTGGGCTGCTTAGTCGCCAAGTTGTATAACTTAAGTAAAACCATGGAGTTTTGACAAAAGTACAAATATTGCACCTTGAGTGGTGTGAATCAGCATGTCTCGTTCTGAGAAAATATGGAATTGTACTATGATTGCCAAGTGGTGCAAGCCACAATGTATTGTATTGATGAAAAAACAGGATTTCATATTTGTTATTGGTTTTGCTTTATTCAGGGAAACTTAAATAGAATCACTGGAAAAACCTAACGAATATTATTTGTTCTGTAAACTTTCCTCTCCGTTTGTTTTATTTAATAGGTTAGAGACATTTAGTTCTGTCATTTGAGGTGAATGAAGGTCTTTGGCCTAGTTTTAAAAAAAGTTGTTTATGTTTCTAATCACCGACTATTGTATTTATGGGGCTCTACAACGGTATAGCTAGGACCAATAATGACACCACAAAAATTTAAAAAAGAAACCATATATATAGAGACAATCATTCAATTAAGTTGAAGAACATATAAAATGGAGGAAATGTATTTAATTTAACATTAGTTAAATAGGCTATTTGTACTCCCTTAATTGAACACAAGGTTATGGCTATTTGAGCAACTATTTGTTCAGTTATCCAATTAACTTTTATCTGGATTATTCAAACTCTACTAGGCACGAACTGTGCAAACGAAAATCTATTCTAAAGGTTGCTAAAAGATTAAAATACTATCCTGCCCCAAAATTAACTTTTAAAATTAATGCATTGTATTTCGAAGAATACTATACCACTATTAATGCAATTTGAATATCGGTTGACTTATACCGCTTGACGATCAAGCAACCCAATTGAAGTGAAGTGAACATTATTCTGCAGTTATATCTAGGTATAACTGGGAAGTAGAGACAAGACGCCTGGTTTGAAGACGCACAGTAGCAATATGAACTTGTGGAGTGGCTTCGAAGCGGCATTTTCGCGTAGGTCATGATTCATGTCTCATCTGATCAGATATATTTTCTAATAAGCATATCATCTTCAACAACGATTAGATAAAATAGCATAGCTAAATGTATTCAAACATAAAAATGACATGTATTTGGTGCAAACGAAATTAAATCTCCTCTCTCTATCATTCTGTTGCTCAATTTGTTTTCTCACTCTAGCTGTCTCCCTCAGGTTCTAATTTCCTGCGTTACTTTTTACACTGGTTAAGAGCTCTGAATTATTACAGTAGCAGGGCTTTAACTCTTTATTACTCAGATGACCATCGTTCTGTACTTTTGAGTTGCTTTTACTGTGGTCCATGAAGTCTGGTACGCAGGCATATGAGGGTAGTTCCATGTTTCATCTGTACTACTTCCTGTTAATATCTTTATCTCTTTTCCTGTTTGTCTGCTTCTATGAGGGCGCGTTTGTAAAAATGCTCAATGTCGTAGATTTTAGCTTCTACTGCCCCTGACATTGCACCTTAAAAGGTTGTTTGGAATAGGGGTTGAATTTAATTACCTCATCCAGGCATATTAAAATTTTATATGTCCTTGTTTCGCGGACACTGTTTTTTTAATCATATTTAACTGAAGATGTCTATTTGCATTCTAAACCACAAGAAACAAACGAAAATGCGATAATATAAACAAAATGTAATTTTGAATTGAATAGGACATAAGATAATCTGAATGGATTCCGTAAGTTATCTGTATCTGCCTGTGAATTCCTATGATACGAAAACTCATATCAAAACGGAAGTTTATAGGCTATTAGCGTTAAGAATTCCCATGTGTACCATGCGAATCATGTCCACTTTCTCTTACGCCTACTACCATTTTATATGTAAGTCTAAATGTTTCAATATTTTCTCCAAAACTGGCGCAATCACTGTTCATTTTGTACAGATACTAGTTCTACCATGACGTAAAATGCTTTTTGGAATAAAGCATAGTAATTTTCAAGTATAGTTATAAATTATTGCCTATTTTAATTTTTTTGTTGTAAAATTGTTTAACTATTTAAGTTATGTATTAATTTTTTGTGTATATATACTTTTAAATTTCTCCGTTCTTTCTTATTAAGAGATTTGATAGTTACAGTCCCTAAGCACGAGCTTTGTTTCTTCTGAGGCATTAAAAGAAAGTACATATTCTGTAAGATTTTGTACTGTGTGTTAGTGTAATCATAATAATAACAATAAATCATATAATTAGATAGTAATAGCCATCCATCCCACGAACATTAAATTTACGCTAGGTTAAGGTAGACGAACGCGCACTAGTACCAACGAAGCCACTTTTATAAATGATTCCATATAGCCTACGATTTATCAAGATTTTTCAAGATAATTATTAAAATAAGAAACAGGATATTCTAATTTCACCACAATCTGAGACGTGTTGGCTTTTTCCTCAATAGAGATCGCTCAATCACCCTATAGGGAGAAATCTATACTCTAATTGCAACGTAGCAATCAGTATAATTTAGTACGTTATTTGCAAGAAAATCCTTCACTGAAGTGGAAGTTATCGTTTATTCATTACTGAAGACGTGGTTCAGAATCTTAGACTATTCTTGGAATGTAGGGCACAAAATAATCCCACTCTATTTAGATTGTAACAAATCTCGTACTTGCTCGAGTCAAGTATGTAATTAGGAAGATAAAAGGGGGTTCCTCTCATAATGATATTATAAATTTACAAACTAAGTATTCTAACTTTGTGAGTATCTAATATAATTGGAAGGATCTAGTTACACTGGAAGATCAATCTCTGTATATTAAATTGTTCCACAAGAATTCCACCAGCGGCTGCATAAGTAATTACTTCCCACTCACAAGTATATCAGAGTTACACGAATGCCGTCATCATGTGCTCCTGCTACAAAATACAACAGGCGCGAATTAAGATAAAACTTTTATTTACTTAATGTCCTTTGATAAAGTGTAATTCAGTGAAACCAACTTTCTATTCATTTCTGCTTCCCTACCTGGGGTTGCCGAACAGAAAAAGCAAACAGACAAAAGTAATCATACAAGAAAATGGTTTCACAGAAAATAATAATTTAAACATCCTCTGACATGCATTTCCATGAAGGACTAAAACAAATGGACGAAGAAAAATGAATGGTAACTTTGGCTCCAAAAAATGTGTTTTGATACATTCATACAACTTTCCCTATTTATTTTGAAAATATGAATTAATTATTAACACCACATTTAATTCTACATAGACTACTCTCATACATCGCAACATATAGGTTAAATACCTCTTAATTGTGTACGAGTTGATGAGTTAGTCGATAGATTCTCGACTGCGCAGCAGGAGCGAATTTATCTGATGAAACTCGTCAACTCTAGTTGGATTTATAAAGACTAGTCCATGAATAAAAATTTAAAGGATTATACAAATAACAATTACTTTCGTGCTTTGTTGTATAAAAACAAAACTAACAGCTGTAAGATCACTGCATACTGTGAACCAACCATCCATGAATCGATTCGAGTTACCATATTATGACTAGTGCTACAAATGGTGCATATACGACTTAGCTAACTTCATTCAGGTAAGCTAACAGCAGAACCGAATAAAATCACATGAACTGGCTTGCACCGAATCGAAATTGTGTTTTTAATCAATGTACATTTCTGTTATTTCGATTTCCAAACATGTTATGTTGTATAAAATACTCTGTTTTCGTACCGCTTAATGGCAGCATGTGACGTATTAATCACTACACACTGATGCTTACGTGTCCAGTAACGATCAGACGATTTTACCCGATAAAATGGCATCCTCGCGATTCCTACAAGAATACTGCAACGGCCGTGATTGGTCTATATCCGAGGAATTGCTCAATGTTATTGGTCAATATCAAACACGCGGCGTATGAGTGGAATAGTCAAAACTAAACGTAAAGTTAGTAACGTCAGTTTCATTATCGCATGTATAACTGCCTGACGCACCTTGGCTCAATTAAATTGTCATTCTCTTCTAAAAGATTGATAATTCCAATCAATTCCAGCAACAATCTGAATTCCAAATCGTCAAAAAGCGAACAAGGTGACACATTTGGGACTATCCTCTTAATCATTATAGCATTACATATTTAATACCACTTTGGTACCGAAAAACTTGCTTTAGCAATGGGAGATAAACATCCAAAGCATTTTTGAAGTGAAACTTCTTTAGCCGCGGTAGGGGTAAATCGAGAGCTTGTGTAACGGTGAAAATCGTCACGAAAATAGCGTAACAGTCAAAATTGTCACGAAATTAGTGAGGTGTAACGGAACGGACTGCACAGAAAACAATCAACTCAATGATTAGGCTTATCCCAAATTTAAAAAATCCAAAAATTCATAATTAAAAAATCGAAAATCCAAAATTAAAAAAAATAAAAATCCAAAATTCCTAAATAAAAATGCAAAGATCCAAAATTTAAAAATAAAAAATTCCAAAATTTAAAAAATATAAAATTTAAAATTAAAAGATCCAAATATCCAAAATTTAAAAAATCCAAAAATTAAAAATTGAAAAATCCAAAATAAAAAAATATAAGAATTTAAAATTTAAAAATAAAGGAATCCAAAATTACAAAATCCAAAATTTAAAAATAAAAAATCCAAAATTAAAAAATTAAAAAAATAAAAATTCAAAGATCTAAAATTTAAAAATCCAAAATTAAAGGAGCAAAAATAAAAGATCCAAATTAAAAGAGCAAAAATAAAAAATCCAAAATTAGAAAAGTCCAAAACCATATATATTAAAAAGTCCAATAATGCAAACTTGTAAAAATCCAAAAATTAAAACGGGTTTCACTTCTGTCGCGTGGCGTTCCTCGCACACTTTTTTTTGTTGAATCATGGCAATTAAATTTTGAATAATCGAAAGGGTATACAGAATACGATAAAATTATAGGAGTTACTAAGCCACCACTAAGTTAAAATAATTATATAGTTAATAGTTAGTTATATAGTTAGTTAAGTTAGTGTGTTTTCGCTGCTACTTTATTATGTTTTCTGGATATCTCTCACACTTAAGAGCAGACTTTATTAGCGCATCGAAATTAGTTTCCGACACAGTCTGGTTATTCCACGTTGGGGAAAAGAACAGCGGAAAAGACATTTATGGAGGTTTTCTTGTAAAGAAATGGCAGAGTGCTAGGGAGAGGAGAAAGGCATAATATTGTAAGCCGACATGGGCCCGATGGTGGCGGTTAATGACGTCATGTGGGAACTGTTTTGCATACGAAATTGCTTGTTATAATACTCAGCCCGCCAACCAACTAATACCCGTTAAGACTTCCACAGGAGTAACGACATATTTTTCTTCCTTTTCTCTTTGATGAGCCTCCAAGAGAGAGGGGAAGACTTTTCTTTAGTGGGGGGACTGCGAAGGAGAAGAAGAAGAAAAGATACACAAGCACGTAAGTGACATTCTTAGGAGGATAATAAAATAAATGTAATGAGATTGTATTTTTTGTTGTTGCAACGGATTTGTTAGAAAAGTCTTTCTTTTCTTATTTTACTTTCGTCTCCGAATTTTATCTGTACATCCTTCATATCTCGTATTCTATAATATTATCCATAGAGGTACGCGAATTGTTCTGAATTCGACAGATATTTGCAGAGTTTTATTTTACTGCCTTCTATGATCCCAAAAACAGCACTTCCGAATCGTGAAACAACGCCAATTCATATAATAACGCGAAAAGTAAACATAGGTCTAACCCCAGTTTTTAGAAGAATTCCGGAAAAAATATGTTTTATTTCGATGAAACCATACCACTAATATTTTCGTAACTTCTACGATGTCTTCATGATGTTGACATGAAATGAATGCTTCGACCATGATGCCACAGAAAAATATTTCTCCATGATAAGGTAGGACAGCATTTTTTCGCTCCAAAACGGACAGCTGACTGAAAAAGCTAAAGAGGAAGAAATTTAAGATCAAACCACGATGACAACTCGACACTATCATAGTCTACTCCAGGAATTTTAAGTCCTTTGCGAACGCCAGTCTCTATTTTAATTTTGTAACTTGAAAGCATTTACGTATATTCATTACTGAATTTTTAAATTCAAGAAGCATTTCTGTAAAAAGATCTAAACCATCAATAATTCAATTTTCAAGACTGTCTAAGGTTAGCCTATCCCGAGAAAGCTAGACTCTATCTTATAATATATTCTTTAACTAATTATATAATAACCTTAAGTAACCATAAATTAATCTTAAGTAACTAGTTTACATACTAATTCATTAGTGTCTTCTAGTCATTTCTGTCTTGGAGTCTTCTAGATCACAAGTTCCACTGTACATACTTAAACCCCAACGTGATTTCTGTTTTCCAACACTTCTTTTTCCGGTCCTGGTTTCCCAGTAATAGAAGTAGTAGTACAAGAATTATATTTTTATATTATAGTATAATATGATTAATAATAAAATATTAATATTAAGTTATAATAGGCCTGCTATTATTAAGTAGAAGATGGAAGGAAGTAAGAAAATATTAGGAAAGACAGCGAGCTAACTTAAGGGGAAAGTTGAACATGTAGCATCTAACTTCTTAAGGCCATCTGCATGTTTAAATACACATTAACTATTTAAGGGAGTGAGTTTGTACTCTTAAGGGGAATGATGATGATGCATGGTTCTTTAATACCCCCTTCCTCCTTTCAATTTCCTCACAGATTTTAGCTAGCCTTTTGATGGGTGTACGATTTTTTTTTTCAGAATTTCTACACGGCTTTTACCATTTTTTGCCTGCTTGCGATATACGTTCCCTTGCACTTTCCCCGACTCTTTTCTAATGACTTCTCTCAATTTCTCAAAGATCTTCCCCATCCTTCTGTCGTTGGAGCATCAGCATCCAAATCCACCCTCTTTCTTTCCAAGCATCTGGTGCAACGAGCAACAATACGTGACAGTGTTGCCATTCTCTATTCTTTCAGAGCGTAAACGGCATATGACGGCATATGACGGCATATGACGGCATATATCTGTTTATTTACATTTTTGTTTTAATTTTTAAGTGTTAATTAATTTAATATTTTAAAATTACAAAATTTTAATTTACAAAAATCAAGGTTAAAATTTTTTTACTATGGAAAAAAGTTAGATAAAATAAAAAATTACACATTTTTATACATAATGTACTAATAATATAATATTAAGTAATACACCCGAAATAGCAAGGATTCTCGTGCCCATATTATTATACCGTACTTAGAGATCCATGAAAATGGTTGTAATTTTAAGCGAAGTTCATTTTAAAATATCTATATTTGATTTTACTACTAAGTTGACAGTGTTATTTTTAAAATATGACCAATATATGCAGATTTTATAAACCACTCGCTAGCATTATTATGAATTAGCCTGCTAAAAACCAGGTATTTTTATTGTCATTTTAATTCAATCTTCCCGCAGCTTGTATTTTCATTTAAGTTATTATAGGAATTATTTATTCACTTCGAACTTCTCATAAATTCATTGTGAATGCTCTCATTTGGGTTCTAATTTATGAGGAAACATTTGTTTGAAAGCTTATTTGTATTTGTCTGAACGTGACGCAACGTGGGTCGCGTCGCATTTTGATCCTGTGGTGCTTCCCCCTTGGCTACATGATGTGTTGTGAACTTTCGTTTTGGAGTGAAAATTTAATATTTATGGCAACATGGCCGACGTATTTATTACTTTGCTGACAAAGTCAGGAGGTAATAGGCCTAAGTAGAGGAAATTATGAAAAGATTCCTTTAAAATGAATTACGGTTAAGATTTTGTCAGAATAAAACAGTGTTTGCTGGAATTCGTTTAAAATATGGGATTATCTGTAGCAAGATTGAGATCGGAAATATACACACAAAACTTCACTAAAAAGTTATATTTACCCAGAATGATCATTTCATTCTCATTACAAAAAAGCTGGAATTTACAAAATTAATTGCAAAGATTGTGAAAAATTTTATGTTGGCCAAACAAAAAGGAATTTAGACACAAGGAGAAAAGAACATTTTAGGAACATTATGAATAAACAAATTGAAAAATCCGCTTTGGCAATGCATTTTTGGGAAGTAGGCCATGAAATTGAAAATGAAATTGAATTATTAAAACAAGTTGAAAAACCAATAGATCTTATGGTATGGGAAAAAATATTCATTAAAAAGAACCGAGAAAATCTTTTAAACTTTGACACTTCAGTTGGCATACATGGAACCTTGATTGACAAGTTCATTCATCCGCCGCCAGAGGGCCAGTCGGAATCAGCTGATGATGGCGGGAAGACCCGTTGAAATGATCATTCTGGGTAAATATACCTTTTTAGTGAAGTTTTGTGTGTATATTTCCGATCTCAATCTTGCTACAGATTTGAACACTTCACTGTAAATTTCCATCTAATATTTATATTGATATGGGATTATGTTTATTTTTAGCATTATTATATGAATTTGGATTCAAAAGTACTGTTCTTGGGCGGATTAAAAGAAAAAATGCGAACATTAATTGTCGAATTGAGAACAATTTCTATTATCTTGTCTTGGGATTTTACTGATCTCTAATAATAGGCCTGCTCCACATATTCATAGCATTTAATTGCGACACATATGAGCCAATCGGGAAGATTATTCCTAAAAATTGCATTATCACTTCCACTTACAAGCGTGTCAATCAACTTGTAACGAAAAACGGGCTTGGCAGAGCCGTAGCCAGAAAATATATTCGGGGAGGGTCTAAAGAGACGAGGGATTTGGGGGCTCACCCCGGAAAATTTTTAATATTTTGAGCTAAAGTAAATCACATTTTTCGCTATTTTAGCACTGAAAAATTACTTAGCAATTTTTTTTACTATACTCTAAGTCATGCCAACATAAACAAGAAATCGTTACCTCAGTTACAAAACTTATTACTGTTTATAAGTCAAGTTACATGACACATGGAACAGATGAAATAATAGGTCCACATTTATAAGGTCAGTATTTTATTACTGAATGAAATAATTAAATATTTGACCAAATAAAGCTTAAATAACTTAAATAGAATTTTAGGTTTTGACTTCGTGGGAGGTCCGAACACACTGGGGAGGGGCCTTCCCTACGCCACTGGGGCTTGGCTTAACCATGAGAGGAAATCCATGAATATAATGTATTGACAGAATGTTTTTAACTTATCTTTCCACCATTAATGGTTGGGGCGGATTTGAACCTAAATGTATTTTCTCATTGGTCCAAATTCATAATATGATGCCTTACATTTAGAGTAATTTGGAGTCAACAGACATATGGCGCGTATGTTTGCATATTTAAGGTGTTAGTGCATGTTTCGGACTGGTCTCACCAGGTTCTCCGTTGTTCGCTATTTTTTTAAATTTTATTTGCTACAAATTACAATATAAAATATATTCAAATGTGTATTCGAACGCCGCCCGAAAAAGCAAAGCTTGTGCTTGGGGGGCGGTTCAATACAACAAGATAACTTAGACTAAAATAACGATTTACAGTAGGTTCAAAAAAATGCATTTACAAAGCATAGAAAAGTGTGAGTTAATGCTATTTACAGTAAGGACAGAAATATATTTGCAACAATGGAAATGTACGAATACATACAATAATAAAATAAAAAATAAATACAATAATATACAAAATTACAACAAAAAGTTTATGTAAAATGTTTATGCCAAAATTTTTCGTAGCCAAATCATTTGTTCTTGCAAGTTTAAGTAAATAGAATTGACTCTGATCTGCCGAAATTTAACTTAATAGAATTTAAAAAGAGAACTCGAATTTGAATCATTAAGCATCCTTGCTTTAAATATTATTAGGCCTACTCTTAAATTTACAACGTTTTTTTATCCGTGCTACTGTATACGGTATTTTACTGCAGAAATATACCATTATAAAGCGTAGAGATATACGTTATGGTACAGTATAATAGAATCAGATTGAATTCGTTTTATACAATGTTGTCACAGAATATAAACTAAATGCTATCTGGAACAGATTTACAGATAATAATTATATTTTATACAGAAAACATTTTTGCGTTATTTATACTCTGAATAGGGATATAAAATCTGGGTAAAATACTGAATATTTATAAAATAAAGCGGGGGTGAGGTTTGTGTTTTGGTCCTTGTATTTATGTATAAAACCTTGGATGCGTAAATTCCAGCTCCATTGCAGCATTGACGTGGAAGCTATCATGTAGCACATTCACATAGGTTATCGGATATCAATCTGTTCGAAATGTCACATAAATGGTAAGAGGATATAGGCCCTATATTATATCTTGCATCTCTGCTCTGTTTAATAAAAGTCATATATATGTGTACGGTACATAGAATTTTATAGAAAAATAATTCCTGGTTTACACCTTGGAAATTTCCTGTTAGGTACGGCACTGTTTTTTGTTGTTGTTAAGAAATAGGATGAGATATTACTTACTTACTCAATGGCAATAGACAATTCATCAGCAAGCTAAAGGAACATTATCTATTTTATGGAACCCGAAGATTCATTGTCGCGCTTACCAGAGCCCCCCAATCAACTATATTCTGTGCTAACTACATCCAATAATTCCTCGCAAATCCTACTTCCCTTAAATCTATCCTAACATTGTCCTCCCACCTACGTCTCTGCCTTCTAGGTAGTCTTTTCCCTTCGGGTCTCCCGGCCAATACTTTTGAGATATGTCTTTCCTTCCCCATGCGCGCAACATATCCAGCCCATTTCATCCTCCGTGATTTAATTACCCTTATTATATCTGATGAAGCTCGTCGTTATGCAGTTTTCTCCAGTTCCCATTTTCATCTCTCTTAGACCCAAATATTTTCCCCAGCACCCTATTTTCGAACACTCTCAGATTATGTTCTTCCCGACCAGTAGGCGGCCATATCTCACATCCATATAATATAACCGGCAGGATAATAGTCTTATAAATTATAACATAATTATAATATTTACATATTATGTACTAATATATTCTCTTAATTCCAAGTGTTAACTGTGTACTAGGCCTACTAGTGTAAAACATTGATATTGTCTCGAAGAAAAAGAGTTACGATTGAGATAAGATATCTGGTGTTGAATATGAAGTTCTTCTGCATTCTCGAAAGTAACGACGATATCTCGGGTTTTGTGACATTAAGCGAAATTATAGGCCTAACATACCTGATTCTACTATCAGTGTAGGATCATTCTCATTGGCCTGTTTTAAGCTCTTGAGCCATTATGGTGGAAAAGAGAAGTTAAAAGAGAATTATCATCTTCATTTCCGTCATTCTGCCCAGCTGCTCACTTATCATAAGATACAGTTTGCCACTAGACACATTATTATTTGCCAACTTTCTTCAAAACAAACCCGCTGGCGTCAAAGAAACAAGTCGACAACTCGTGTAGGCTAGCCAACATGTAAATATAAATTTATAGTCCGCACTTTTTTAAAATGAAAGTACTGTGGACAATGGTAGTTTTTGTTGAACTCACCATATTTCACTGACTATGGTCAATATTGCTCTAATATTTGGTTCTGTGCATGCCCATCAGGAACTACACTGCATGGTCCAAAGAACACATTATTGAATTTCTTTGGATTATAGCTGTTTCGCCATAATCTATTGAATTAATAATAGTTCATTTTAAGCTATCTAAGAATAAGCCTACCATACCAGTGTTTTATGGTATTCCCCAATTAAAAATTAATTCACCATATTAAGACATTCTGCTGATCAGAAGAAATGGATTGAGCTTTAAGTGCAGTAGGAAATAATGTTGTAAAATCTTAATTCTTAACCAACAGTTATATTGGATTATGAAAAGCCAACGTTTTCAATAAAAGGGTTAGCTTCCCAAGCTTCATCTTCATGACATAATATATAAAAGGCGTAACTGTGCGTCACTTACAGTAGTCTAATGATTTATAATGGGCCACACTCGAACAATACAATACATAATATTACGTTCCCCTCCCTTGGATGATTTGCAGAAATCTCCCCGCTTTGAAGTCTGATGACAATGCCCCCTGTTATTACATTAGTTACCCCCTCCATGCAAATTGACTGCAAAGTAAGTGCTGGAATATGGAAATATAAATAAAATGCTTCCACTTAATATCCTTAAAAATTACCTTTTTTATGTGTATCATTAGAACCGGTGGCTCACAATTGACATATTTTCTTGAAACAAATTCACAGGATTATAATAGAATCTATTTTGTTTTATTTTCTTACTTATTCATTTCTCTAAGAGAGAAATTATACGAAATACTTCAAATGACAAATGCGTTACTACGATTATTCAATATCAATCCTCATTTATGTGCAATAACGAAGTCAATATTTTAGACTATAGTAATTTTTTGTAGAGTGGTGGTGAAAGGTTGCCCGTTTCATTCTTAAACCCTTCCTGAACGGATTTTGTAAGTAATAATTATTTTCTTACTTTCTTGTCAACATTCTGAGAGATGTAAGATCACGGCATATTATAAAAATTAACATTCCAGTTCCCAATGCTACCAATAGCGCGCATCACAAAATTGAGAGCGTCGTGGTAGTTGGTTTTATCAAAAAGCAACAAAAGCACACGTACTGGCTTGCACCGAATCGAAATTGTGTTTTTAAACACAAATTGTTTTATATTATTCCAATTTCCAAACTAGTTGGAAATGGTATGTTTTCATACTGATCAATGGCAGCATGTGACGTTTTATCACCGCACGTTGATGCCTTACGTGTTCAGTAACGAGCTGACGTTTTGTCAGATAAAATTGCATCCTAGCGATCCGAGGAAGTTCATTATAAGATAAACGCTCGTGATTGGTCTGTATCCGAAAATTACTAAATGTTATTGGTCAACATCAATCACACGGCGTATGAGTGGAATGGTCCCTTTAATTGTTATCATCTACCGTTAAAAGTGCTTCCTTTGTCTTCGACTGTTTAAAAAAGTTATTATATTTTTTAAATTTTTATTTACATGAAAAGTGATCAATAGGTATCAGCCTCTTTTCTGAGTTTTTCCCTTTACAATGTTATTGACTTGAAAGTAGATATGACTTGTGGTAGTCAATTTCCTGTTCGCTACTGCGAGGACAATCTTGATTGAAGATATAACAAATCACTAAGAATTGGAATGATTTAGAGGTTTGCACTGAGGGGATTTGGATGATGAATGATGGAGAGGATAAATCTCCTTGTTGTTCTTTCGATCTATTGCAATAGGGGTTCTAGGTGAATCAGTTCTTGTAGTCTATCGTTGGATGTCCGGTATGTGGAGTTGGTGATGCATAGAGAAGTTTTCCTTTGGATTGCATGTACTTTCCTGAGGAGACTTGGTGCAGCACAGTTCCATATTTCACAGCCGTAGGTCATTTTGGAGCGTATTAAGGATGTGTAGAGTTTTTTTTCCCAAAATTTACTATTTCGGACTAATGTAATTTCAAAAGAAATATTTATTTAAGTAATAACAATGTGTGTTTCATACAGTTCATGGCATAAGCCTGAGACCGAGGGTTTCCAAGTAGTACGTAAATAAATTTAACCATTTCGCTGCTACTGACGGATAAATTGGTCACAGCAAAATATAATTATTTAAAAATAAATATATTAATATATGAAGATTTTTATTTACATCTGACAATTTTCAACTGTGGGGAAATAGATATTGTATTGAAATTTTCCGCATTGATATCAAACTAAGAACCCACTGATGTTTTTACTTCATGAATGCTTAAATTAAATCATACATTCAGCTCTTAAAGGTTATGCTTTTTTAAAGCAGGTAAAACCCGGGTTGTATCTTAGAACAAATAAAAAAATAAATAGGCTAAATAAAAAAACTCAGCCCACGTGTTAGTGTAAAAAATTAAGATTATTGACATTCTATCAATAAGGTTTGCTCACATTACGAGTGCAAAGATATTACGTGAACAGCAGTGGTTGTAGAGAGCTCTCTTGTCGAGCAGGGAAGACGTCCTGCGTGAGCGTCAACTTCTCTTACTTCTCTTCTAAACGGGTCAGTCTAATCGGTATATTTCAGGCGTTCCCGTTAACTCCTCAGCTGTTAAAACCGAGTTGCTTTGGTGCCATAAACGAAACGGAAGAACACTGGAAAAGCACTTTCATGATGCCTAGACTTCTATTAAATCTGAAAATTTAGACAAAACTAGGCGATATTTTCACTTTAAAACTGCCACTGCTGAACAGAATTACTTATTCTGTTTTGGCAAAGGCAACTGACGTTCCTTTCCGAATTATTGTACCTAGTGTTTCGACCACGCCGTGAACTATTATCTTACCTTGTAACATGTATATATTGTTTCCACAACTTTAAATTAGTTTGTACCTATAGCGCGGTATTAGCATGCTTCTACAAGAACGAACAATGTATACCGTGTAAAAATAATCATGGTAATATTTTACGTCCTCATGCTGCTCGTACAGCCATGAAAACCGTCGATGACATTCGCTTCAAGTGCCTCCCACATCCGCCATACTCGCCAGATTTGTCACCATCAGATTTCCACATCTTTGGTTCTTTAAAGGAGCACCTTGGAGGGCAGAAGTTCATGTCTGATGAGGACTTCCAATAGACGGTGCACGAATGGCTACAGCGTCAACCAAAAGAATTTTTCTCACGCCGTATCAAAGACTTCCTATCCAATGGCGAAGGGACTGTGTGGAAAAATAATGTGCAAGCAAGCATTCTTCCTACAGTAAAATAGTGGAAAAAATTAATTGCAGTTTTCATTTGATTCTCCCTCGTAATTCATGGTACATATACCTACATATTATTTTCACGGGCATAAATGTTATAGTGCTCGAGAAAGCTACATTTAGGAGGATGCATGTTGTTTTGGAAAGTAGATTTGAATAAAAGAGCAGATTTTACATTTGTATAGCAAAGATTTCCGTTCTTGGTCTCTAAACAGAAGGGTCACGAGTTCAAACTCAGAAATGAGCGAAATATTTTTTGAAGTAAAACTTCAACACCGAGAGTAGGTGCTAATTGAAAGAATCATTGAAATGTTTGGGGTGGAAGAGTGGGCGTTAATTAAAAAAATAATTGAATGCAATAATAGCCCTTGAGAAAATTCTGACATGTGTATCATCACCGAGACCTAAATACGTTACTTCACTGGTACCCGCGTTAAATTGTCAGCGTTACGACTTAAGTAAATGTATACGGCAGGAAAGGTTGACAGATCCTGACAGTGAAATGCCTACAAATCCATAGGAAAGAACAAATAATGACATATTCCACTCATGCACTAAAACTAACCATTAATCCAGACGAACATTAAAAAGATGTAACAAAGACTTTTTTCCCTAGTTTCTTGATTATGTAGGGAATTCTAAGACGCACAACTGTTTCCAATATACAACTGAAACACCCTTAGTACTGAGAGAGGTAGAGAGAGAAGGGGAATGAAAAGTTTGTCTTGAAAGCTTTAGCTTTCCCCCTCCTCCCTTAACACCCTTCCCCACCTCTGTGGATCGCTTCTTGGTTTTTGCACACACGTTTTAAGTTTTTGGTTGTCCTCTTCTAGTTGTTATGCACAGAAATTTCCCACTAGAGTCATTTCGGTTTAAATGTCTCATAGTATTCGTAATAGTTGGCGTGTCTGTGGGGATGGTTTTTGTTGTGAAAATAAAACGCAAGGGAGACCCCCGCCTTATGAACATACGGTTTGCTAATTCTGCAGATATTAAACCTCTTCCACTGGTTATGAGTTCCTGTTAATTAAATTGGATGTATGTGCTGTTAAAGTAGAGGGCTTTCTGTATCGCTTTATAGTATCTCGTCTGGCTATCGAAAGGTTTAGGTGTTTTACGCTGTGCGTAAGTCTTCTTAATGCTTAATGAATACTCTCACAAAACGTTATATCTTCAGTTAATCTCTCATCATATCGTAAAGATAAACTTGACACAGAAAAATAAATAAGATCTATGCTCTTTATTTATTTATACCGATTTATTCTCTGATGTTATAAAAGCTAAAAATCATTGGACGATATCACATGGGTGTATTTTTACCAATAAAAAATTAAATTCCGTGGCGCTACGCTGTATACGTTCACTCGAGACGACAGATCTGAATATTATGACAATTTCAAGACTTGAAACTTTCCTCCGTAAGGTAAGATTAAGTATTCATGTTCACAGTTGGTGAAAATATAGCCTTATGAAGTAGTACAATAGTTTGCAATCACAATATTGCATGCAGTATATATATATATATATATATATATATATATATATATATATATAATTAGACGTTATTATGTCTTTTGCAAATAATTTTCTACAGTGTAAATTTTTCATATTAATTTGCATTTTCATTCTTTACTTAGAATTAAATAGATATTTTAAATTTTGTTTGCTATTTATAATTTTTAGATTTGTATTTGTATTCTCAGTTTGAATTTGCGTGTACTTTAAAATACACTCAAGTTTTTATTTTCATTAGCCTATAGCAAGTCGTCGCGTCGATGATTACGGCACATTAATTTAGCTTAAATTTTTAATATGCAGACAGATCCCACGAAACGTCTCCGAATGTACGGAATGAAAGTGGTTCGTATTCTTCTTGTAACCTGCAGGCCATTATGGTTTAATTGCATTTTTTGTACACTAGTTCACATCAGGCATAAAATAAATACCCTTCGAAACAATACTGGAAGAAAGTAAATAATTCCACACTCACATTTCTTTACCACAGGTTAATTCCGGGTCTTTTTATTGGGAGTTATAGTAATAGTCTACTGAACCAGTTTATAGTATAGGCTATGTCCAATAATAACAAATAACATTACTTGAGGTACTTGATTGTTATGTTTTACTCTGAATTTAAATTTAAAAGAGCGAAATATTCCATGAATATATTTTACTATATGGAAATTATGATTTTGAAATAACGTACACCCAATTCGCTTCTATGAGCTTATTCAACAAGCAAAAGAATATAGCCTACCATTACAGCCCCAAACTTGAAGGATAGTATGAAATGTAATTTTGCTTATTAATAAAATGCGTAATTATTTCAGGAAGTTATCAATTCAAAATAAAGATTTTTCGGCGGTAACTTATAAATCTTTGAAATGCCACAAAGCGCCTTGAAGCATTAATAGAACACTTTAAATTCTGCCCATTCCCACCGATGATGTGATAGAAGAATATACATCATAACGAAAGTTGGGGGATGCATGCTTGACACCTTAAGATAGTCCAGTGTAGTAATTGTAGTCTCGTGAGAGTCATGGGGTTCACCATACATTTGCAGTCGATAAGCTATGACTTGCCGGTCCTCCCCAGCGTTTGTTTGCTATGCCGAACACGTAGTCAGCAAAACTCACACCCATGCTAAGCTCCATAGCCGTGATCATCTCCACCCCCACACAGAATGCTTGTCTACTACAGGCTAGCAGTAGCTAACGAAAATTATCATAGGTATTGCAACGAGTGCTATTGAAGTTAGCAGTGAGGACATTTATCCAGTTGCATCTCTCCAAGGGGTCCGTGTCGTAGATTTACGGCACGTAAAAAAACTTCCAAGCCTAAATTAGAACCTCTGGACAAAATTTCTCGGCCCTTTCACATCCAAGTAATAGCTTAGTTTCCGGACGGGGGTTAAAGGTCGATGGGCTTATCACCTGTTCCTCTCCTCTCTCTAGGAAAGTAAACGTAACAAAATTCACATCGGTAAACAGAAACCTCCACTTGGAGGCCCTTAGCCCCAACATGGGGGCATAGGATTCGAGAGAGAGAGAAAGAGAGAGAGAGAGAGCTCCAAGCAAAGGCCTTTATACGGCTGTTTAACTCATAAATCATGTCGAATCCGGTATAAGAGTATTTGAGGGGTATATTAACAAACTCGGCAATCTCCATTTTGATAAAAGATGGAGATGCTAACTTATAACGAAACTTTAACTCATTTCCTGCTGCATATTTAGTGTATTTGTTGCAAATCTGAGTTTCTCCCTTATGTGGGAAGCCGGATTTGCAATACAAACACTAAATATGTAGCACGAAAAGCATTAAACTTTCATTACAAGTTAGCATCTCTATCCTTTATCAAAATGGAGATTGCCGGGTTTGCTAATATACCCCTCATTTGGAATTTCAACCAGTCGGAAGTCATCATTTTATCTTTCAATTTGTCGCATTTACACATTCCTATTTACATAAATTCTGAAGTACTGAACACTGAAACATGTTCATAGCTTTTTTCATACAAGCTATTAATCATTTAACACAGCGATTGGGACTTATAAACTGCATATTAGCAAAAGGAGATATGAAAATAGTGGAACACTTTATGTATGGTGAAGCATTATAAGTCTCATATAATAATAAGTAGGCCTACAATGTTAATATCACTAGACTGTGTAATAGGAAGGCATTTAAATAAAAAAATGCATTGTGAAAGTTCTGTGCTCTTAAATTTTTTACCGGAAATAATTACATTCAATGGGAGATGATCTATGTTCACCTGAAATTAACATACTCTCATGACAGGCAATTATAAAAGTTTTGGAGAGAAATATAAAGAAAATTTAGTAAGAACGATAGTACGTTAATGATTCCGCCATTTTCTTCGTTAAATTGACACAATAAACATAATTCGGGGGCCCGATATTTTCAAAATAAAAGTTTATCATGAAATGTTTCTCTGATTATTATAATTGTCTATGGAAATTAATTTCGCCTTTTAGGATAAAATATTCATTGAAAATTAATTAAATTGGCTTATTTTTCATTATGCAGACCTACTCAAGCATCTCAGTGTTAAAACTCCGAAATTATAATAGGCAGTCCAGTTTTCCCAAATTATCAACCAATTTTGTAAATACAATTTTTTCTCATAAAAGCGACAACAGGTAGGGAATAAAATTATTGTTATTATTATTTCATGTGTATTTTTTTGCGAGTAATGTAAATGTTTGGTAAAACTTTTCAAAAATGAAGAGTGAAATCTGCAAAACGACCTAAGTTCCAAAGTAATAAAAAGTAGAGACTGTTATGATTTTAGGTTCTTCTGCCATTGGAGAGATTTTTATTAGGCATAATAGTTTTATGCCTAATCGATGTAAGTTGATTTTTAATTGGCTCAAAAGCTCTTTTGCCTATTTCATTCTTCATTGCCAACGTGTGATTTCGTAATATTCCAATAGACCTCCTAAGAGCTTAAAAAGCAACATTCAAAAGCTGATATTTTTTAAACTTTGTAAAAGCCAAGAGTATTATAAAAAAAGTTTCAGTATCTACCAGTACCACGTGTTCCGTACTGCTTTTCTTACGTCAACAGTATCTAAAATACCTGTAAAATATATTGCATGCATTGCGCAATATTTTATGTAGCCTGAAAACAAAGACGGTATAAGCAATTTTCCAAGTAAGATTTCTGGAACTGAAGGTTCATAAGTGACCTTCGCTCAGTATTATAAAGAACTGTATCTTGCTTCGAAGGAAGTTTAGTGGGTAAATAAATGTTTAGTTTCAAGTGTACTGTAAGACGATGATTCAATCCACCGACGTCAGCTTAACTCGTATATATTGATAGGTAATACAGTCTTCCTTTCTTTTCTTCTACTTTCATTCCCTTCACTGGTTTCAGTCTTATCTCTACACAAGATTTAAACCGACATTACTCAAGACTTGACTCTTCCAATTCTTTCTACGTCCCCTCGCAACCACCCACCCCGGACCCTCCTGAGCTTCTTCTGATTTCATTCTTACCCTCTTTTAGTTTTACGCTCGACCTGACTTTCCATTCCTTAAGGTTATGTTCCAAGAAATTAAAACATCCCCGTTTCAAGAAAATTTGATTTTAAATAATATATTAAAGTAGACTCGTTTCTGAAAGCAATATATTAGATTTGATTTGTATTCCATTGACGTAGTGCTGAATGTAGTAATTTAATTTATTGGCACCCATGGCGAGATTGGAACTCACTTTTGTTTTCGTTGTGTTTCGATTTGTTAGTCGCACATCACAAATTCCGTAAAATTCGTGTATTTTAAATCATATAACTGAAATTCAGATAATTTATCGTTGATTTGTATATCCTCACATAGAATATTTCGATAAGTTTTGGAGTTAGTAGCCGTTGCTACAACATCAGTTTCGTAATTTATACCTTAAAAATCACGACAGAAATTTTTATAACAATAGTAAAGTATTGTCAGTAGTTCATTCGTCGATAATTGAAGTAAAATGATGACGATCATAGAATTAAAAAAAATACTAGTTTGAAATTCATTGATTTCCGATTAAATCATAGGTAATCCCACGAGAATTTATGAGTTTATCGACAGATTCGTAACTGTGCAAAAGGAGCGAATTTATCTGACGAAACTCATCAATTGAAGTTGGATTTATTCCATGAATAAAAATTAACGGATTATATAAATAATGATTACTCTCGTGCTTTGTTGTATAAAAACAAAACTAACAGTTGTGAGATCACGGCATACTTAGAATCAACCATCCATGAATCGATTGGAGTTGCCATGTTCTGATCAGTGCTACCAATGGTGCATATAAGACATAGTTAACGTAATACAAGTAAGCTAAAAGGAGAACAGACCTGGCTTGCACCGAATCGAAATTTTGTTTTTAATCATTGCACATTTATATTATTCCAATTTCCAAACAATTCATGTTGTAAGTTATAAAATAATTTGTTTTGGTAGTGCTTAATGGAAGCATGTGACGTATTAATCACCACACATAGATGCTTACGTGTCCAGTAACGAGCTCACGATTTTATCAGATAAAATTTAATCCTCATATTAATACCAAGAGTTTTATAAGATAAATGATCGTGATTGGGCTATATCCGAGGAATTGCTAAACGTTATTGGTAAATATCAAACAAGCGGCGTATGAGTGGAATATCAATTAAATTCTCGAATGTAGAATTCTTTCGCATATGTGTTGCATGGAAACCGTCCCATATACCGTACTTTGCATACCTTAGAGCTTTGAATAAATTATAAGTTCATATATTATAGTACTTTCGCAATTCTGTTTTAATTATACTTACTATATTATACGAACATTTCACTAAAACACATTATTTTTGTCAGTAGTATAATATTTGAAGAACCGATATAAAACTAAGTAGGCTATGGTACACATATTAAACCCGTACTATTTTTACAACCGTATTTACATATTCTTATTACTTAATCAAATTGTACCGTATAGTTATTTCCCATGAAAGAGACATGGGTTAAGTTAATTTTACTGGCATCGTACAAAATCAGCGTGTTTGCCACATTAATTACAGACGGCAAAGCATGTAATTAAAAATTTTCGCTCCCATTTCATCTGCTCGGTCAACAGAAAACCATTTAATTATACACGATATAGTTCGCTGGATTTGACCGAACTCATTTTAATAGTCTCGTGGATTGTAGCGCAGAACTCGCTTTGAAAGAGCTTATAGTCGCCCTAGGGAACGCTATTCTGTGGCAAGGATTTGTGTCTAATTGAAATCAAGTTAACCTACATTTCATTTACATTGTAATGCCAGAGTTGGAAATGAGCGAGTCACTTGTCTGTTTTTCATCATTAAAAGCGCCATCTTGCTTGCATTAACGATAAATGAAACAAAACAACTTAAATGAAAAAGCATAATTTTCACTAGAACGATATTGTGACCGGGAATCTTTTGTTCATTGTATGATAGCAATTAACGTAAACGGCTGAATGAAGTAACGATACGGTATACATAAAGAGTATATGAAATGAATTCAGATTATTCGTGTGATCGTAGGGAACATCCATACGAGTATTTTAAAACAAAAATGTGTTGCACATTGTTAAACACAAAATGTACTTTATAATTTTTACTGTAAGAGAAAGCGAAGCTATTATTATTTTAGAGCAAAATTGTTGAACACAAAATGTTGTTTATTATGTTCACTATAAGAAAAAAAAATCCATTTCGAGTTTTCCAGTAATTGCACAGCTCCGTGCGTCTCGCCATGCACTGATGAACTCAAAGTGTTCGTAGAAACAGAATAAACATGATACCATCCTCTCAACCATGATACATTTTGTGATTTTACGTCTAGGCCTTTCGGTGCCTTTACACCATCTTCAGGGCATCTTTTGCTGGCTTGGAGTTGCAATAATTAAAATAAAAACTACATTTCGTCACATTTATAAAATAAGATAAAATTTATAAGATCTCATGCATGAGATGTGACGAAATGCAGTTTTTATTTTAATTATTGGAACTCCAAGCCAGCAAAAGATGCCCTGAAGATAGTGTAAAGGCACCGAAAGGCTTAGGCGCCAAATCACAAAATGTGGTTGAGCGGCTAGTATCATGGTTACTCTATTCCTTAAATCGAGCTCAACGGTAATGAACGTGTATTTTAACAACTTCAAAGTGTTCGTGTTAAACAAATCTTCTCTAAAAAAACATGAAATAGGTTTGCTGTCGTAGTTGCGTTTTGCGACAGATGGCAGCTCATGGCATCCGGTAAAGTTTAAACTTCTTTTCTCTCGTTTTCTTGAAACCAGCGGATTTTGACAACACGAAATGGATTCAGTTTAGTATAAAATTAAAATGAACACAAACAGAATTTATTTTCTTTTAAATACAGGTTGTTTATTACGCATTTTCAGTTGCTACTCTGAATGTTTCAAGATCGTTCCGAGTTCGATAATAATCGGTACCGTACCAAGTGTTATAATGAAAACCTGTTTCGAAATGAATATCGTTATAATACCGTTACGTCACACGTAATACGTGTTTAAAGTAGGCCAATGTTAGAACAAAAAATAACTTTATTCGTAATAAGCGTATTATAATATGGCCGGAGAAAAAACATCTTTAGATAATTAAGATTAATATGGTTATAACTTTAAAAACTCAACATTAAATAATTATTTTCAAAACCCGTACTATCCAGGTGTCCAAGGCAGTAGCTCAACAGACTCGCAATCAGGAGGTTGCCGATTCAAAGCCACTCTGAAGGATTAATTAATTAACATTTTCAAATTTCATCGTTAAGTAGTTTATGGGAAATTAGTTAAAATGTCAAGTGAATAGCGTACTATGCTCCTCAGCCAGTTTAGCAGTGACTTCCGAGTTTGTTTTTTTCTTCGTTGCTCAATCCACTCCCCCTTTTCCTTCCTAATGTTATTGATATTTCCGAATAGGAAACTGCTCTTATCTTATCTTAAGGGGGCAATCTTCAATCCTGGACGCATTATTTGGGTTAGAGAGAGACTTCTATAAAGGAACTGGAAGAGGATACAGGATGGCCATGACAACTGTAAGAGACATGGCTTGGATACCATCAATACGCCCCTCTTGATTTTCTAGCTCTTCTCAACTATGTTGTACTTAGATTGAGTCTTGGACTTCCCAGCTTCAGTAAGTAAACAAGAAGTAGTAGTCTAATAAACTCTTATTTTCAAAACTGTATGTAAGAATCGTATTTGTACTTATTTACTTACTTATATATACATTTACAAGAAATCACAAAGATAATATTCAGAATCTAAAAAACCTGAAATAAAGATAAGGAAAACATGAAAGGCAAAATAGGTACAAACATTACATAAACGGGTATATCGGAACTGACTTCATTTTTCTGATTGGATCCTACATTATAACAAGTCTGAAATCCGATTTAGCTCCAGTTCATCAGCATTTTCCCTCACAGATTAACATGCTTGGGACTGTCTGGCATCTACATTACTTAGGTCTGGATAACAATGTTGTTATAATTAATTAGTACTCAAGCCAATAGATACATTTGACAGTTCTGGTTGCTTTAACTTTGTAGTAAAAATTTATAGCTCGTTTTAAAAAGATTGGATCTGCGTAATATCACGTCGTCTTTTTTTTTTCAATAATAATTTAAGGACGTTTTCGTTCTCACCTTGTGATTTACTTCTTTATTAAGTGCCAGTATGGTACTTTATGAGATTGTGTGGGGGACGAAAAATGTCTGTCGGTCTGTCCGTCCGTGTGTCTGTACGCGCTCTAACTCAAATACGCTTTTTCGGATTTTCATGAAACTTGGAAAACACATTTATAATGTCAATGGGAAGAACCCTATTGATATTGAACCAAATCGGTTCACCGGTACCGGAGTAATGCCAAATTTAGTGCCTATTTTAATAGATTATGGCGCCTTTCTAATAGAAAGGCGCCATAATTCAAATACGCTGTATCGGATTTCCATTAAACTTGGTATACGCATTTATGACATCCATGAAAAGTACTCTGTTAAATTTGAACCTAATCTGTTGACCGGTAACGGAGTAAAACCCAATTTAGTGTATATTTTAAAGGCGCAATAGCTCAAATACGCCTTATCGGATATTTATGAAACTTCGTATACGCATTTATACTATCCATGGAAAGACGTCTGTTGATGTTCAACCAAATCGGTTGGCCAGTACCGGAATAATGCCCAATTTATTGCCTTTTATGTTAATATATGAGAAGTCGCGATAACTCAAATATGCTTTATTGGATTTTCCTGAAACTTTGTATACCCATTTATAATGTAGATGGGAAGACGTCTACCGATATTGGACCAAATCGGTTGCCCGGTACCGGAGTAAAACCCAATTTAGTGTCTATTTTAAAAACGCGGTAACTCAAATACGCTTTACCGGATTTTTATGGAATTTGGTATACACATTTATAGTGTTCATGGGAAGAGGTCTACTGATACTGGATGAAATCGGTTCACCTGTTTCGGAGTAATGCTCAATTTGGTGCCTACTTTATGATAATATACGTATTCGAAAGAATTTATATAAAAAAAAGCAAATCATTTATCATGACAACATAGTCAATTGTTTTACTGTGATATTTTACGGCTTTGGAAATTAAAATAGAGATAGCTATGACCAAAAACACTATTGTTTTACATGCGCTTATCTACTCTTATACAATTCAACGGCCCTAAATAGCGTGCTTGCTCGCCCGCTTCGTGAGACATCGGGTATACTCGGCGATGTTCGTATCTCTCAGTCTAAACTTTCATGACGACTACAAGATTAGGAAAACCGTTTCTTTATTATATAAGGCCTAAGTGAAATGAATTCAATGAACAAATATTCTAATTTTATTTTTACTTACAATTTTCATAGCTCTGAACCACAAACATTTTTAATAATCTACCAGTGTAAATTTCTTAAAAATCCTGGAGTCAATGAATAGTGGCGGGCGAAGCCGGGGGCACCAGCAGTAAAATATTGATGATTTAACTCTTGAAATATCGCTGATAATAATAATCCAAATCAATCACTCCTTCTCTTGAAAAATTATATAATTTCTTAAAATTACACTGAATTTATCAAATAAAATTCACATCTCATTCATCTGTCAACAAACAGTTGAAAAACGCCATTATCCACCGCCGTCTCGAGAATTACGCACGAGAATTAGCCTATACAGTTTAGAAGGCAGTGGATCACAGTTATCTTTGGAACTACATAATCGAATCTGAGATCGTTTTCCCAGGTGGCAATTTCTAATCGTGGAATGTACTCTAAAGCCGGAATTTTAGCTGTTTCATTAATTGTTAATGGTTTAGTTTAAGAATGATTCGCGTGCAAGTGTTAATAAATATAATGCTTTAATAATTATTATACTATTAATTTCTAATTTTTCAATTAATTATCGTGGGCGAAGCCGCGGGCACATCCTAGTAACTTACAACTAGACCGTTAAACTGACCCAGGTGACCGAGATGGTAATCTTTTGGCCTCACGTTATGGAGTTCCATGGTTCAAATCCCGAAACCAGCCAATTTCACTTTCTTTTTCGTATTTTTATGTGAGTGTGCGATTGTCAAGATATCAAAAATCTGTACAGTTCAGCTGATGCTGGAAGATTTTAATCTGATTAAAAAGAAAACTAGACCTTTGTTCTTCCCTAAGCCCTGCTTAATGAATAAATCTGGAGCTAAACTTGTAAATCAATTAAAAAAACATATTCTGCATATCTTAATTGCAGTCATAACTGATTAAAAAAAACATACTGGCACTTTTTTACATCAGTTTACCTGATTTTTATTTTTTCTTGCAGTACAGTTTGAGATATGTGTTATTTTGAATTCCAATTAAAGCATTAAAAAAATAGATATTTTGGTGAATCAAATTTCAATGGAAAGAGCGTTAAGGTTAATCAGTCATAAGAAAGAGAGATTTCTTCTGGGGCTGTGAATCGAACTCTGGTAGCTCAGTTAGTGGAGTGTCGCACGGAAAGCCGAATGTCATGGGTTCGAATTCAAGTGTCCGAGAAATTTTAATCCTAAAATATTCTTATGTAATGTTCAATGGAAACAATATTCTGTGGTTTAATTAATACATACGTACAGATAAAGCTATTTTTCGCCTCACAGACCGAGACAAAAGTTTATCCCGGTTTTGTCGGCATTTCCAAAGCTTTTATGAGGGATTAAACCCATCCAGAGAATGCGAGTTCAGTCGCTAAGTTCTCCAAATTGATAAACTATACATCACACATTTGATGGCTAAAAACATTGTTCTCCAATAACTTTTTATCATGTTGTTTTTGTTTCTATCTCCCTGAAAGGAAGCACAGTTAATTGTAATCCATGCGTAAAGACCTATTCGGTCTACTTGAAGCAAGTGTTTCTGCAATTTTTTTGTATTCACAGGGCGAATTCATTGCTTGACTAGTGAGACGGAAATACTCGAGGAATCATTGTAGCTCTATTTCCTCTTTCTTTCCGACACAAAGTATAGCATCACGATGAGGTTAGGGATCCCTTCTCAAAGCCTGTTCACATGCCTTTGTATTCTCATGTCGTCGGCTGCACCAACACAAAAAAATGCATCCCCTAAAGCATTGCTTTGTCGGGTTAAGCAAATTAAAAGTTTTGTTTCAAGGGAGAGCTAAGTCCAACAATTTGGAAACAAGTTCGAGATACAAGAGTAAAAGTATTGTGAAAACACACTTTTATCAGAACGTGTGCTTTCTAGATATGTTTTAAATGCATTATTAATTTCGTGTTCCCTGTCATAGAATAGTATGAGATCTACGATGTTTTTGCCATCTATTGGGACAGTTTAAAGAATAAAAGGCGTGAAATTAGATGATGTGCCTCATTTTTAGTTTTCTAAAACGTTAAAATATTAAAATCAACATAAGAAGGTGTGCCTAAATAAGAAAGTTTTATTCTAAAGCCTATTTTTATGACCCCGCTTTCCATCCCCACATTGCCTGAGCCATAGGCTGTATCTCCGATCCAAAAACAGATTTTACATTTTTTCTAGGATCATCGCCGTCATCTTTTCTTTATCATAGAACACAGGCGAAATGTTTGGTGAATTTTCTTTGTTACTTTATTAAATTAATTTGATTCTTGTTCATCTGTCCATTGTCGCGAAGGACGTGTCCCTGATCTGGAATTCACCTAGAATTCACCTGGTGAGGGAAATCACGCGAAAACCTCACTGAGATCGGTTGCTGCGTGGCTATCCCGCAGCCTCCGAGGTAAGTCTTGGGCAATCTGCCATTTTCGTCTTGCTCGGTAGGACCTCAGGGGGTCTGAGCATTCCCCCAAGGCGAGTTCTTCTCATTTTCGGTGTGCCTTAGGCCTCATCTTGTTCTTGTACTTCCTTGGTTTCTATCACATGTTGTGCGAATGTTCTGAAAGCAGTATCTCTTTGTCGTTCAGAAACTGAGCTTAGTTGGCGATACCTCGTCTGCTTGTGTGGATACCTCTCTTTTTTTCGGCATGTTACCAGTCTAACAAGGAACTGTTTTAGAGATCATGTACTAAAATAGCTATTTATGTATCAAGTACGCAAAATAACGCTTTAGCGGACGAATCTAGTATAGCGGCCGAGGCGAAAGCCGAGGCTGAAATACTGGATGAGTCCGCTAAAGCTTTTGCGTACGTGGTGCATACAATATTTTTTAGTAAAAGTTCTATAAATTATATGAAATAAAACAAAAAATACCGTATAATTAATTATAATGAAAGACAGTCAGTCATTTCTTTAAGTTAAATTGTCATGGCCATCTAGATCATAAAACAATGACCGTACGTAGCAATAACAAATGTGGTATAGATGCATAATATATGAGTCCCTTGTTTGTAAATAATATTGAATACCAACTAGTATTTATGAAAAGCTTGTGAAAATATAAATGATAATACCGAGGAAATTTCAATCCAAGTCAGAAACATTGAATTGGAGCTGCTTACAGCAACTTCACGGCAGAAATAGGCTATGAGAAGGGATATATTACGGCATTTAAATGCTGTTCGTCCATGGTAAGGAATGTTTTTCAAGTGAACCAAAATGTGAAAAGTTGTTGGCTTATATTTGTTGTCATGTGATGAAGTGGGCTACCGTGTCTTGCAAAAAATCCTGGTAAAGTTTCTGATTATCATAAAGAAACGTGTTGGCTTAAATTTGTTGTTTTATGACCAATTATATGCGTAAATCCATGTTAAAGTTGGTCTGACTGGTCAATGCCGTCTGGGTTTTGTTTATAGATTGCCATGACGACTTTAAAGGACAAGGCCGCTAAAATTGCATTTTGAATGCAGTTTGAATGCACTTTTATGCTATTTTAGCGTACTTGTCCTTTAAAGTGCAGCTTTTCGGCGTGTTACCAGTCCGATAAGCAGCTGTTTTAGAGAGCGTGTACTAAAAAATATATTTATGTATTTAGTACGCAGAATAACACTTTAGCGGACGAATCTAGTACAGCGACCGAGGCGTAAGATTAAATCTATGTTAAAGTTAGTGTGACTGGTCAATGCCATCTAGACTTTGTTTATAGATTGCCATGACGACTTTAGCGTCCTAGGCCAATAAAACGGCACTTTTTATGCAATTTTAGCGGCCTAGGTTTCTAAAATTCAATTTTTCGGCGTGTTCCTAGTCCGACAAACAGCTGTTTTAGAGATCATGATCTAAGAATACCTATTTTATATATAAAACAGCTCAAGGAAGAGAGCACTGAAGCTCTCTAGTAAGAACTTGAAGATTTTATGAGTTTTCTTGGAATAGTATGAAGGTTTCAATAGTGACTAGAACTAAATAGAACTGGAATAGAACCAAATCAGAACTTTTTGTTATTAAAGTTTCTTCTTACCGGTGCGGTATAGGCGTAATTGAAATTATACACTACATGCCATCTGACACCAGGACTGACCTCCGACAGTCCCTTTCTTTAGGGACCAATATTGAAGTTATTTTCAGAGTAGCATGAAACAGTATCCAGACTGGACAGCAGTCCCTTGTCCCTGGAGGCAGCTCCCTCTTGCAGGGTCAGCAGGCACTTGTGGTTCTCAAGTAGCCACCACAAAGTGCAGGGGATGGCCCCCTTCATCACTGGAATGGACTACCTTTGAAAAAACAACACAACATACATTTCATTTTATATATTGGCTCACTATAAATATTACCACTTGCTTTATGGCTCGTTCTATAGATGTTATCTTGTTCTGTACAACCACTAGACAACTAACGGCACGGAAAATATACAGGAAATATATGTACTATTCTCAAGGGAAGTAGAATGCACACAATAAATACTTTCATGTGGACAAAGTCTGATTGAGTCTGTAAACTTGTGCCTCATTCATTACTAGGGCACCAATATGCTTTGACTAAGAATTATGCTTTTAATTTTTATTTCCTCTGCCCATACTATAGGTATGAGAAAGTATTGTTTTCGACCCCAAATTCGAAGTTTAGTTTCTAACATAAATGTACGTTTTGAGGTCTCCTGAATAAAAAAAAAGTATTATTTTCGGTAACATGTCTGAGTGTGTGTCTGTATGTGAACAGCCTAGCTCAGCAACGAAAAATCGTATGAAAACAAAATTTTGTATTCCGTTCAGATATCTTCTGAAGATGTGACACGAAGATTGGCGACAAGTTTCTCTTATTTATTCTTTTATTTACATGAAAAAAAAATCGTTTGTCGCGATTTTTTCGAGTACGGGCTCTTACGATTTTCTTTAAATTTTACACATGAGGTGCTTATATTAAGAG
This sequence comes from Ectobius pallidus, assembly GCA_964059195.1. Lineage (NCBI taxonomy): Eukaryota > Metazoa > Arthropoda > Insecta > Blattodea > Ectobiidae > Ectobius > Ectobius pallidus. The sequence continues at coordinate 43,438,156 of CAXKWD010000004.1, read as the reverse complement.
CTAAAACTTTTAATTAAAATAGTTTAAAAAATTATCCCACCCACTCTGAATACGTGCTGTTTGCAATATGGCCTCTTGTTCTATTTCAGACTGTGAAGCGAGAAAAATATATTGGCTATGCTTAAAGTAAAGAAAGTTACGAGAGTAAATTAATCAGGTTTTATTTTGGTTATGTATAATTCGGAGATGCGATGTGATGTGGCAACGACATTCTATTCACTATTACAACCAATTTACATGAAAAGAGTCTTAAAAATAATTATATTATAGTAAGAGGCTAACTCTTATTTGGACAGGGGAGATTATGTGATTTTCACATCAGATTTTTAAATATTATGTTGTATTATACTTTTCTTCTTTCTTTACCTTAGCTTTTCTCCGTTGTAGGAACTTTTAAGCGACCCACGTCTCCACTGTCTTCTCCCCAGAAAATACAAACGAACGAACTGAAATGCTAATATTCTTTAAATTAGAAACTATATTCACTGACTTCAGTATAACTGTCACTGAAACTGTTCCCTTTTGTCACCAATCCACCACTCATTTTTTCTCACGACTATTAATATCGCTGTCGTAGGCGAAATTGTCATTTTTGGTAAAGGCAACCCTCACATAAGCATCTAAATCACATACTACATTTTTTTATAATTGTTAAAACTGCCCATATTAATAGGAAAGTCCAAAAAAATTATACAGGATTCTAAAATTACAAATGAAAACTAAAAAAAACATTACCCTAAGTATTTATATAGCCCTATCAGTAGAAAAGTCTCGCAATACTTGATTGAAATGTAATAGCGTCGTTCATCCTTGACCAGTGCTTGGATCTTGAAATTGTTTTCGTCGAGATTCTTCAATTAGCATTGTCACTTCTCTTCTCTAGCTATGTGGTGACGGTGTGTAATGGAGGAATTTCTGTTAATGAGAAAGAGCCGAAAGTCTGTGGCATTCTATAGGTCAATTACATCTGGTGAAGTACTCTCGTAGGAACCCAGTTTGAAAGTTAGCTTCAAGAGTTGCACAGTGTGTTGCCCATCAGCAAGAAGAAGGGCTCTTTACTCTTCCCTCACATTCGCAACTTCTTGACCTGCGACCAGTGGCGGTTCCTAGATAACATTAAATTGTGTTGGAGTTCATATATTCTGGTAGGTAAAAGGTTATGTGCAATTCAATAACTTTTTCCTTGAATGCATCATTGAAATAAACTTATTACGTTCGCTATTGTTCCTGGTCGGGACAAGTTACCTAGGTAGGTTTTTTCCGGGGTTCTTTCTCACCTGCGATACAAATGTCGGGTACCTTTAGGCCCTTGTGGTCCCGGATATCATCTGGCCGTCATTATCATCTTCGTCCCATTCTCACCTTGTTTGGCATGAGTGTGTGTGTGTGTGTGAATGGTGTATCTCGTCCTATGTGTTCGTGTTGTCTCGGAGGTAGCCCCGGCATTGGGTTGATCACTCATCCGGGGAGGCCCTCCATGTCTTTGTCTGGTCAAAAAAGTATGTATGTGATCCAAAGATTATCCCTCTCCCGACTGGTCGCGGCCCTGTAAGGCCCTGTAAAGAATAGGATGCCTTGTATTTCCTATCAGTAGGCATATACCATATATTTTCGCTGAAGTAACAACAATCGTTTACTAGTCTTGTAATTTCACCCAACACGTTTAAAAAAATCATGTTATTACTGTATTATGTTGTGATGACATTGTGAAATGTCTCAATAATGTAGGTCACTTAAATATAAAAACAGGAGTACCCGTGGGAGGGGAGTTAGGACGCAGAGTGAGAAATAAAAATTTATGGGGGTTTGAAAATTGCTGCAAAACTGAAAATGCTAAATGGCAATAAAATCCATTCTAATTATTTAGAAATGAATAAATTATTCTGCACAACTAGAAGGCTTAATGTTGTCATCACAATTAGCGAAACGCATTTGCTTGAACCAAGTGTTGCGACAACAAAATAGTTCACTGAGTTGTTGGGATTGCGAACTGAGCCACTTCGATTGACATGTTTTTATAATAAATACTGCATTACATTTTCCTTGGGAAGAATTTTCGGAGTAGGTTTACTGTTATAGACCTACCAATATTTGAAATGGGTTTCTTTCCATGAAACTGGGGGAGTTTTGAGTCGTGAAGCTACGGGGGTTGGCACCCCTGAATAAGATATTTACATTAAATACTGTTGAATTGTCAACAATTCACTAAAGTCTCCTGCAGAATTCGATGAAGTTATTGGAATTTTGAGGATCTTCTTGGCAAAAACTTGCTCTAATAATGTCTTTATTTTTTTCGTGTCATTATGTTTCCCTATAGGCTACCATATTTTGGATTTGACTAAAGGACTATATTTTTTGTTCTGTATTTTAATCCATAGCGGATAGTTCGTACCGTCACTTGCTCATCGTGCTTAGGGCCAGTTTCCCCGTGTTCCATGCTGTATATAAAATTACTATCGTTGGTTCGATCGTTTATGAATAATAAATAATTGGTGCACGAACAAATTCCATATACACTTTCTGTGCCAATATTATGATTTCATTTCTTATAACACCGAAATTTTTGGCGAAACTTGAAATTTATACGCAAGAATAATTGAAGTAATAATCCATATCACTGCAATAGCAGATTATGATTATGTGAACAGGTGTCAAGAATAACAGAGGAAAATAGTAGAGAAACAGTACATTACACTATGTCGCAGAATAATAGAGCATGAAGCCGCCACTGCCTGCAACTTCGATAGAGGAAAAGGAGAGTTGCGTAAAATTAGAGAAAGGAGAAAACCAGAGAAGTAGTCAAGAGTTCTCTACTTCAACTTTTTTTTACAGTTGTTCCTAAGATTACAGCAGTAGTAAGGGAAGAATGAACGTACTCTGTAGAAAGCTAGGTAGCATTATATGAAGTCAGGATACATTTTCAACTTCAATGGAAATTACTGTGTGTTATGGGATATTCTTTTGTCTCCAGTGCCATCTTCTCTGAAAATATATAATATACAACAGTTCATATTCTTCCTATAGTCTATAACCGCTTTGCATAATGTGATTAATAACAAAAATGTGAAACTGGACCCAGACAAAACGAAGATAAGGGTATAAGGGAGGGGTTTATCAAGGGTTTTATCCCCTAATCATGGACGTGAATATTCTGTTACAATAATATGGAAGTGAGGTTTGAGTGACAGCTCGTAGTTAAAGAGGTTTTATCAACGAACAAACTTTGAAATGTGAATTTTAATTATTATCCAATCAAATTTATTGCTAAATGTTTAATTACCAAAGCATTGTTTTTACACCATCATTTTATGGGGTCTTCAGGGCATATAGTTGACTCACTGCACCATAAATGCAATTAAATGTACAGTTTGAAGGATATTTCCAAATTAATAGCTAATAGGCTATACACAAAAGCTTATTTAATATCGTCATTCACATCACTCCCAACCCACTCCGGTACAGGGAAACAAAATGACACGAAAAAAATAAAGACATTATTAGAGCAAGTTTTTGCCAAAAAGACCATAATAAATGGTTGTGTTCAACATTGCTAGCTTTAAATTAACAACATTTATTTCCTTAGAAACGAGACATACAGTCATTCTCTCAAAACATTCGCTGCAAAATCTTTCCGAAATAATTTCACCATAAGTGACATCACTCATCATATAGTCTCTCACTCTCGGCCTAACAGTATTTTATAGTCCGGATGTTCATTCATTTTATAGTCCGGATGTTCAATCATTGTTATTAGTAAACTGACAAACCTTATATAACCAAGGACGTGAAGTCTCACAGACCGCTATAAAAACTTTTGAATCATGGCTCCACTGACATTTATGGTAAGTGACACGCATGGGGTGGTAAAGGTTCTTGAGACGGGAAGGTAATGTAAATTACCCTTGTGAAGGCGATATCCAGTCATCAGCAGTGGATTTTAGTGCTGTCACACAGACTTCATATCCATGGTTAAGGATTAATTTCTAACATTATGCTATGGAATTTTAATTGAAAACTAATGGATTTCTACTCTCACGGTCACTTTAATGAACTCTTATTCCTGTTGATTCCTTTGGAGTCAAAGAACGGAATGACTACAGTAGGCTACTCCACTGATCACATGTGCAGTATCTAAAGCCATTGGGAGTGGAATAAGAATGCGTAAACCAAACAAAGACATCATATAATGTGGTCTGAGGGGAACAAAGTACGTTCGGAAACACAATTAACCGCCTAGCAACCTAAGTCATCCAGGCAACAATAGAGGCACGCGTCTGTGGATATCTAAATGTTAAACGGGTAGCCTCCCTGAGATTCGAATGCGAGACAAGTGATCGCATCCCATTTGTTATTTTATGCAAAATTATTCTCGAGTTACCCCCTTACTGCAGATCATTTAAAATTTAACCCATTTCACTCCCTCCCGTGTGACGTCCAGCTGCCTGCCTGCTGATGACGTAATAGAGCTTCCTAAATAATGAGCTATAGGCAGTGGCGGAATTAATCAGTTACTTTATGGATCGACAAGACAAATGAGTGGCTTGATATCAAAGGCGGACATCTGACGAATTAATAAATTCTGAAAAATGCCAGTTCCTTATATACAAGTTATATTTATGTATTTTTTATGGCTTCTTTTTCATATTTCCACTTAGAAGTCCCAAATAAACTTTGTTCTGTTTCTGATATCAATATTATTAAGAAAGTCAGTGAAAATTAGCTTTGAAAATACAGATGTCCTGCTTTGAAACAAAAATTGACAGATGTCCGTTTTGGATACAAATATGATGGTAGGTGTCCGTTTTTTATCCAAATGACTCACCAAGAAATTCCATATCAGACCAACCCTAATATTGCTAAGAAAGATAAGGAGGTGAAAACTGAAATACAATACGAATTAAATACCAATACATTGTCAAAATTCCTTAAACAAGATTTTATTTTATAAATACTGCACGATTCTCGCGATTGTACCAGCTAGCATTAATGTTATTTCATTATTACTCTTATGCCCTGTTAACGAGGTTTTACCGCGTTACATTATTCGTTATGAATAATTCTAACATTTCTGACATCAAACTTTCACCACACGATAGATTAATTTATTTGGTTTGACATATCAAATTAGCATATCCAAAATGTGAGGTTGATGCTTCTCCACATTTCTTTTCCATTTTTCTGAATTGCTTTTCCTTCTTCTTGTGCTCCCTTCACTAACTGAAATATTATTCTCCATGGGAACACTTTCTCTTTTTAATAATACCTTAAATAATATTATTACAAGCTCAAAATAATATTACAAGCACGCAACATGAGCAAAACAGATTGTCACATTGGGAACAGTAGCAGCCATTGGTAAATCGGAAGTCATGTGATCAGATTCTAGCTCCCGCATTGGCTGCTTAGTAGATGTCCGATGTTGAAAACAACTTGCACAGCAGGAGTCCGAATTTGAAACGAACCTTCAACTATGAAGCAAAAAATTACGTGCTTGCGTCCGTTTCTGACAGAAACCAATTTCACCATTGGAAAGAGGAGACAAAATCCTACAGGAATCCACTTCTAACTCAATTTCAATTTTTCCGACAGATGTCCGCCTTTGATATTAAGCCACTCAAATAAGTCCATCAGAAAAAGGACCTGAAGATGGCGGAATGAAAGCCGAAATATATTATCCCACAAAATATATAATCTACAATATGTTAATGTTTTTTTATGATTTTAAGTTTGTTTTATCAATTGACGACTATATGTTTTAGAGATGTACATTGTACCAGGTTATTAAGCTGAGAGAATAGCAAACATTTTATAAAACCACGTGGAATTCTATATTAATGTTATATAATACACATTATACAACACAACATCAGGAGTTCGTACAGATATTAGCACAGTGTTAAGGACTGAAGAGAAATATTATTGCAATAGATACAATTTTATTTCTTAACCTTAGGACTCCGAACCAACATTCTTATTTTTTTATTCATTTTTCGCTTCTTTGTTTTCAAATTATTTTTGTAGAACAACTTTCTTTTGAATGCTGTCTTTCCCATACTGTATAAAATAACCGTGTTATAATTCACGCTTGCGTGTGTAAAGTCGGTTAGGTAAGAAAATATTAATTGTAAGTTTTCAAGAAGGTTTAATCCCACAGAAAACCCTAATTTTTTCGTTATAATTGTATACATATATTCATAGGCTATGATTATTTGGAAGGATTTTACACGTTAGATTTTCTATGTAAGATTTTTATTCCTTACTCATGATAAATATTAAAAAAATTCGCGCATTTAATTGTTTGACTTAGCTGTTTTTACAATAACAGTTTTTAATATAATTTTTGCAGAATTGCTCTATGATATTATTTGAAATAAAAGTACTCAAAATGTTATTAAGTCCCATCCCGCTATATCCTCTTTTCATAAATCACAGAACGTTGTGTAACTTAATTTACTAAACTATTAATGTAACTATAATAACATTTTAATGGATTTAATGTTTATATACATATTTATAGAAGTGAAAGTCACTGGAATTCTGACTTTATCTTCTTTACACATCAATTTTGTGCATTTCATTATATGTCTGCACAGTTCCATACTTAAATATAACAATAGGACCTAACTGACTACGTACAAAAACCGAGCGTTAGTAGTTATAAGACAAAAGGTTTACATTGCCATTTACAGGGTGACCACATTCTGGACAGACAGGGAATTTTGTAAAGTAAAGAAAATTTGTAAAAGAAAATGGAATAGTCGGGGAAATGAAGTAGCCCAGCGAGCGAAATGTGAGGGGCATGTGTTTTACTTCAGTCTGATATAATGCCGACTGTGCAAGCAATTATCTTTTCAGGGCTTGAGCTAACCATTTATTCTTTTTATTCGCAAAGAACCTTGAAAACTTTAATTTTTTGGTTAGGGAAATGTAATTTTCTGGCATTGGAAAGTCATTGAAAAGTCAGAGAAATTTATTTTGAAACTTCTGTAAGCAGCTTGCACTTAGTCTGCCTGTCCGACTTTATACATGCATGCGTAAATTTTGATTTTAACATTATTTGCTTTACTGTTAAAAAATATATATATGAATATTTGTCGTCCTACGGTAGATTTTTTTTAATGACAAGAAACATACATTAAGTTAAGTTAAATTACCAGTAAAACTATCATCACTCATAGTATTACTGTACACAGTAAAATAGCACAGATTAACTATGCCCAAATCATTATGAATGTTACTTTCATTATCACCAGAAATAACATTAAACCAAAAATAAATTTTCCATAAGAAATGCTTAAACAGACTAAAGATATCAGTGAAATACTAACGATTCCTCGGAATTCCTCTTCGCATGTCCATCAATCCCTTGCCTTAGGGCTTAGTTCATGCTTCTAGTAAGTCTATCTCCATAAAAGTTTAGCGAAATGAGCTTAAATCCGCCACATGAACTGTTCACCCACTGAGTGGCGGGAAGATAGCAACTGGGGTCGATGCATTGTATTGAGTGGGATAATTTATACGACAGTTCATGGCACCCAACTGATGCAAATGAACCTTGTCGTTACTTCCATATCAATAGTCACTCAGTCGACTCTGGAAACGCTTTTATTGGGGGAGAGAAGGCTATCACCCTAGGGAGTAAGGTGCACCAGCCGCTCTGCAACGAGTTAGGATTATGGGTCTCTAGTTCTAGCGATGACACACAATAGAAAGTATCTTGTTTGTGTCCAGAAAAGGATTCCAGGTTCGTAATGATGCCTTGCCTGAATTCTACTCACTGATGAGTAGGGACCGGATTCTTAGGTTTTTGCCTGTTTTTTTACCTTACTTCCAAAACAAAAAGCGCTCATACACTTTTTCGAATCACGTACATAGGATTCACCCACATTAATTTTGTAGTACCTAAAAATACCTAAATCGGTTATAAAAACCTAAATATACCTAAACGGGATATGAAATCTAAAATATCTAATTTAGGCTCCTTTTTTTTTTCTTTCTTTTTTGTTTGTCATTTAAGAAATCGATATTTTGCGGAGAGACAATAATTTTTGTCGGGTTGAAATTAATACCACCAGCGTTTCGTTCAACCCATTGTCGTCTAGGATAGACAGTATCTAGAGAGGAAGTTTAAGAGTACCGGCGTATTCCTTTTAAAATATTCGTACGAACAACCATTGTTGCCGTGTATGGACAAGGATATAGATTTCTGTGTTTTAAAGCCCTTGTTTACATTTATTACTGCCCTGTTATTCATACTTAGTGATCACATTGTGAATTTTAAAAAGACGTGTTAATTATGCCGAAACAAATTAAATCGAAGTTATTACGATATTTTGGGGGAAAAAACCTAAAAAAAAAGCTATTTCACCTAATGAAAAACCTAAAACAGTGTTTTTAAAAACCTAAAAATCCGGTCCCTATTTATTACATATTTATTCAAATTCATTAAACCAATTTATTCTAGCCGAAAACGATATTTTGGGGGAAAAACCTAAAAAAAACTATTTCACCTAATGAAAAACCTAAAACTGTTTTTAAAAACCTAAAAATCCGGTCCCTACTGATGAGTGTCAAACTAAGTAGCAGGGAAACGAGGACCTAAGCTCAACACTGTAGCAATGGGAAGATATTCTATTTTCTCGAGTTTATGTCCAAGCTTTTCATTTTACTCAGATCTCCCTCAGATTATTTTCAACATTTCTCTCCCATATATACTTACACTTTCCTATAGCTATTATGCAGCTATTTATCTGCGGAGGCTATCGATTTTTAAAAAATGGATTTATTTAATTTATTGTATGAAACGCAAGAAAGATAGCCTACATAAAATAATCACCCGAATGAGCAAATGCTCGTGTTCAGGTTGAGTTAAGTTATTTATATTACACAATTAAATACAAATGCATAAAACAATGCATAACTCTGACTTTAAATACAATACCTAGAATAAACTAATAAAAAGAAGAAAAAAATGCAAAAAGGGAAGAAAAATTTGAAATCCTCTTGTATAGGTCATACCTAATAAAACGGTTCTTTGCATATCTACTAATTACAGAGTGAAGTAAATTATAAACTGGCGCTCCTCCTCGGCGCTACATCCCTGAAGGGACAAGGCCTACCACCCGACCGCTTAGTCATCTGCCATAGGCAGACGGCAGCATTGGGGGGGATGTGGTCAGCATGCCAATACCCACGGTCGTTAATGGTGGTTTCCATGACAGGATTGGTATACTTATCTAATTAACTATCGACTTGATCACAAAACGCAAATTAGGTCTTATATTAAATTTATTTTAATTTACCTACATCCTTTTAATCTGCAGAGTTATATTACTTCCACCTCGTATATAACCTATATGTATAAACAATATGTATTATGTGTGTGTACAAAATGTTGTGCTTTAATCAATGTTTAATTGATCTGCGTTAGATGGCATTTCATTGCATTCATGTTAGTATTCATATACGAAACAAATGAAAACGCCAACTACTCCATAATTCTGCGAACCGTACAGTTTTAAAGTATACCTTATCAGTTTATCACATATGCGAGTGGATATGGCTCTAATTTCACAGCTGGGGTTTAGTGTAAAGCAGTCGGGGTCAAGCTTTGAGCAACATGAAGCTCAACAAGATACCACCTTTGAGAACAGGATAGATTCACTCTCGAGGTGGCAATTGCCTATAGAACCACTCACCAGTGTCTCGTTTGGTTTCTCCTGCTGGACAATGAGAAACGGAACCCTAAGGAGCCCCTGGATTGACAAGTGTTCGTCCAAGTGGAGAGAAATATGAGCAGCAAAATCAGTGCCATTGACATCCCCGTCATGCTGAAACATAATCAATTTAAGATGTACTCGAGAAAACTTACATTATGATAATATTAACCAGTCAACCCGTGCGAATCTTTCGCAGTTCCCCCTTTTTGACAATGGCCGGGAGAAAACTGGAAGTTAGGTGAATAATTAGTTTCACCGTTATGCAGTAATCATTAATCACATATCAAATGCTTTACAAATATTTGCCGATTTCACAGGATTCACGGGCAGTTAATGATGTGTCTATATGATTCACTGAACATGTAAGTTATACCGAAACTTTAGCACGGCTGTACAGATTGTAATAAGACAGCATACTTTCAAGCTGTAAACAATCCATCAAGTAAAAATATGTAGGAAGGCTTGACTAAATTTTATTATCCAATTTGCATTAAATGTACACGCTCTAACCGTGTAATGACTATTCACGTGTTAAATTATTTCATGTTTTACTTTTCTTGACAATATTAATACTACAAGACCTAACCAAATGTGTATGCTACCGGGAGTTTAACTTTTAGGATATTCTTGTGATTTTTCTAGTTGTAATGAAGACATAATTTTGGCTGTTTGCAAAAGAATGATTTTGCACTCCTTAGCTAGTAAGTGGTACTTACGAACGTTGTTTACATGGATCGTAAGTTGACATTCCCACACAGTCTTGTTGCTAAGGGCGGTTGCGATGCGGTTAAATTACTTACGGTGCCTGCGCTACGTCATAATTCATTACGATACACTTCATAATGCAAGTCTTTATGGACACGGCCCCCAAGCCAAATATTCGGTTCCCATAACAACAAACACATGCGAATCACTTTCTGAAATAAACATCTCTCTTCAAGAATGTATACACATAATATTTTCAGGTAATATCACAATTAATATAATTAAATTGATATAAGTAACAGTCGTGCAAAAAATAGCATGCAACACACGGGCCGTAAAGGCATTTACGATATTAGTGGTATTCAGAATGATTCACGGCTTTTCGTTAGATTTATGTGATTTTTTTATATGTATATCTAATTTTAGAGTTGTGCTTTGATATCTTATTGACTACTTTTACAGCACGCATTCCTTTGTTATGTATAATTATTTAACGTATGCACGGTAAATTAATAATGGTCGGAACTTTAGGAAAATTGTATAAATAGTAAATTAAATTTTACTTAACATAACAGTTCAGTTCCCTCTGAATCGAGATAGTCGTAGCAAATAAAGTGATCTTGTTCGATTAGCCAACAAGCGACATGGATGGTATTTTTTCTCAATATGAAATATTAAAGTTACAAAAACATAAACATAAAGTTAATTCATTTCAATCCTCACTTTTTCAAGACATTTTTTTTTTCATTTCTGGTCGTAATGTAATCTTTTTTATGAATTTAGCGTCAGAGGCCGATACTTTTTATTATTTGTCGATTTATCGTTTAAACACCTGGAAAATATATTTAATTAGTCAATATTAAAGATAAAAAAATACGTTCGAAATACGGAAACAGCTTTAACAGAAAACAATTTAAGAGTTAGGCCTACTCAATTTGTTACGTGTCTGAAATCCCCACCCCGTGGTATAAAAGATCGAACAATTTCTCTTTTCACTTCCTTCTATAATTTTTCCTATAATTTATTGTTTTGAAAATGTTCATATAGCTTTCCAAATTACTAGCTACAATTTAAGAGATTTATTTTGTTGGTATTTACGTTTAGATATCTTTCTTTGACTAAAAATGCAGCGTATTTCTAAATAATAGTTCATTAAAATATTTCTATGTGTGTACATTAAATTGTAAAAATATAAGTTTTAAATTAATAATTAAAAACCATAAAAGCAAAAGATAGATGACTATTTATATGAGGGCCGCAGAGCTCCTCTCCACCCCGCTTGGTAGCGTGCATAACAGAAATAACTTGATATTGCTGCGGTTGATTAAATACATGTAGATTTAGTTTTTGGTTTGTCAAGTCCAAAATCAAATCAATTAATACGCTAACAACCGGAAATGGTAAGAAATAAGGACGAAGTGATTACAGCCCATTGGTATCAGGAATTATGAATTCTATCAAAATTGAGCACTATGATTGACTGATTTCAAAAACTTCTTGCACGTTATGGGTCCTGATAAAAATATTGGCTTACTAACGAAATGGTCATGTATATTTAGATTCTACTCTTTCCATATTGCTTTTCAATTCGCAGGTAAATTATTGCCTTATCAGATGAAAAGCTCTTCTTGAAAATTATTTGAATCTGCGCACAAAACCTGCTCTCTCATCCATTTGCAAAGGATTACAAAATGTTCTAAAGCATCGAATTGGAAACACATTGAATGAAATGCTTTCATTTTAATATATTGGAATTTAAAAGGCTCTGACATGTTCCAGATGAAAAGATCAATGAAAGCCCTGGCTTTTCAGCGGATTATCCGCCTACGTTATTACGTCATGAGAGATTTCATAAAAATATATGATTAATGATAAAAACACACATTGAAATACTCGTCAGATAGCAATTCTATGGACTGAAGCAATCCGATGAATAATGAGACTCTGTGAAGGTAGACATGATATTTCATTATATAGGCTATAGGACAGGTAAATAATAACTTTGTAACCTATAAAATGTTTCTGCAGTCACGCGGACAGTAACAAGATGATGGATCGAGATAAGCGTATACATGATGGCCCGCGATAGGAGGTAAATCTCCGCGATATCAGCCGTGGTCATCATCCCGTGGCTTCGTACTGCCTTCGGGCAGAACATTCATCGTCATGTATAGTGGACGATTTTCTAGAGTGATATGTAGGCTATTGACCGCGGCGATAGCTTTACGTATCAAGAAATTCATGGTTTTATACAGTTCAAAATGCATCCTTTAGGCCTACCTAGTGAGAAAAACGTAAAATATTTTTTTTGTTTAACCATAATAATTTATAATACGCCTATTTTATGTGACGCAACAGTATATTAATGATATTCTTTAAAGTACATATTTTCATTGAAGCATTGATGTGGTATCGATTAATATCGAATACGGAACAATCTTTGAATTCTTGAGAGCAGCAAATGAAACTTCGTAATAAACAATTTATTCTGTTCATGTTAATTTTAATACTATACTATGTTGAGTTTATTTTATGTATTTCACTGAAAATTGTTTCAATAAAGTTAGTGTTAGTAGGAGTTACCTTAGGAAGTTGCTGGGAACAAACGCATCAGACTTGTCATTGTAACGAAGTTTTGCGAAAAGGTGTTGAAGATTAACAAAGCTGCTGCATTAAGATTAGTATTGACAGCTAAATTCAAGGACAGTGACATTTAATAACCTCTGATGGTTAGAAGGTTAGGAACAGTTACTAAGTGCCAGAATGGTACTTTCTAAGATTACTTGGTGATCGCGAACAATGTCTGCCCGTGTGTCCGTGTGTCTGTATGCGCGATAACTCGAATAAACCAGGTAAGATATCCATGAAATTTAACATACATACTTATAAAGTCCAAATGAAGAACTCCGTTGATTTCGAACCAGATCGTTTGAACGTGACCAGAGTAACGACAAAGTGACGGTCATATGCTTTTTAAAAAGTAATTTTTATTGCAATAATGGATAGAACTGAATTTTCTAATGGGAACTGAAGACAAGTGACTGCGCATTAGTATGCCTTCAGATGTTCTGGAAAAATTAAAGGGATATTGTTTACGAGGGGATATAAATTCGTTCTAATAACATTCTAGTTGTCCCACTTATTCCGTCACATATGCTGATCAAACTTTCTCAAGACGCCGTAGTCTAAAACTCAATAGTTTCTGAAATATGACAACTCCATCTGGCACTTTGTTCTGTCAGTGTATCTGATTTTATATTTCATTAGAAAAAGTGTACTATATAGCGTTCGTTACGTTATGTATCATATGGAATCTCTTTTCTGCGCTGCGAAATTTCATCGTTCCGCTTTCGTCTTCCGCGGCTCGGGACGACGCGGTCAGTATTCGCGAGCAAACCTCTGTCCACTGGCTTCATTGTTGTCGGGCTGTTCCGAATAGACATATCGAGAGACAGCCTATCGTCTACAACTTTGACCATAATGTAGTCAAGAGGGCTTCTAAGCTCTTCTTAATATATTCAATTAGACTCATGTCCAGTTTCTCGGCATTAAGCCAACAAATTCCATCAATCGACGAGGGAGGAAAAGAGGAGGGACATTGCATTTGTTAAATTAGGGAACCGATTAAGAGCTTTATCTTGGGAACTCAGGCCGGAGTTATCTGAATCTCCCTAAACACACGAAAGGCCCCTCCTTAGCATTGCCTATGTCAGTTACGTGCATCAACTACAGCCAGCAGTAGGTCAGTAGATACTGTGTTGACAAGGAAAGGGAGGGCAAGAACTGGAAGTGAAGGGAGGGATGGATTCTTAGGCTGGGCGCACACCACATACAACACTTGCTATGACTCGAAGATAAAAGTTGCAGTGAGCCTGCGTTTCCTAGGTTCATAAATAATATTTTTGTTACACGTTAAGCTCTATCGAAATAACTTAAGAATATAAACATTATGCTTTGCTGTACTTCATTTTTAGGGATTTCCATTCTGTCCGACAGTAGTTTTTCTTTATCCAAATCTAAGTCTGATCTGTAAGTGGTATGGATTTTATTTCGAGCTTTAAACGATTTAAAAACATTGTTATAGGGATTCGTCGTTAAAACTAAAATTAATTTTTACATTTTTATTTGAAAATATTGCGAGTCAACATAAAATTAAAAACCTTCATTTTTTTAACTATCAACATAAGAATTTTAATTAAAATAAATTCCTTACGAATTAAACATTGACGTTCCTAGGATAAAATAGTTCATAAATGAATAATCCAATTGCAAATTATTAAAAACAGAACTAAAATACAACAGTGTAGACGGTTATTTTAACTTCAATTATTCCCGAAACACAGTGAAAGAGTTTTATACAAAACATATTACGTGCATATACCTCCTTAATTTAAAAAAAATACTGAGAAATAGTTTTTAGACGTCGTAAAGATAGTATTTTATTAAATGTAGTGTTTAGATTTGAACAAAGCAATCCAGATTTTCCCTTTCCCATTCGTAGAGCTAAAAAATATACGATATTAGTTTTTCGGCTTCATCTTATTTTGAATATAGCCTTGTTCACACGTTAACAAAAAGTTTAATAGCGCTTTCTTTTATTCAGTGCTTACAGAAGGATTATATTCGGTGTAAACGTTATATCCTTCGGTCAGAGTGTTTTGAGGCAGTGGAATGGGAAGATATTGTCCGCTCTGTACCGGCCCTAAAGTAAATAATTAAGTTTTTCTCACTCTAGCACATTATTCCTATCTACGTAAGATTGAGACAGATGTACTTGTTTATTTTAGGGCCGGTTCTAGAGCGGTAAATATCTACCCATTCCACTGTCTCAAAAGACTGTGACCAAAGTATATCTGATTCGAACAATGGACGTCTAGTTCCCGTGTCCTTCCCATCTAATCTGTGTTACCCGAATTTGCACGCAGTAAAAAACCAAAGACTTCTGCGTTTTGCAAGAGGACGCTTAGATGCCACTTGAAATGTTACATGTAGTGTGCGCCCTGCCTTAGCAGCATGGATTTGTGGCAATAATTCACATACATCCATCTTACCAACCTTCAGACGAGAAATTTCCCCCACCCCACCTCTTCATCTCCGCAATCACTTCACCCATTAAGAATGATGAGGGGTGAGATGCTACCAGGGAGTGGTTCACAGAGGAACTAACAAGGCGGCAAGATTTTCACAAATTAAATTGCTGGTGAGGGGGTGTGACGAAATCTTGTCTTTAGCAGTGGCAGTAATATGGCCCCCCACCCAACCTTTCACGACTAACTTCGGGGGTTCCAATCTATTTCCGCACCCCTCCTTGATCGAGTAAACCTCAGTCACCGTTAACAGTAACGTTAAAAAAAATGGACATAAAGTTGACAATAAATTTCACTTCGTGAAATTACAAGCTCCCTACATTGAGAGGTACATAGATCATAAAATGAAGAGGGATAAAATTCTTAATCAGTACCTACTGTTTTATATGAATAGCCCGAAGAAATATTGACATATGACTCCTTGTGTGAAATATTAATAACAGAGATGGGGCATAAGTCATAGCAACTATTTTTTATTTTGCAAATGTGGTACCATTTCAAATTTTTGAAATATACAAAATGAAAGAGCAGGCAATGGAATATATGTATAATGCAGATTATGGGTACTAGATGTAGGGTAGTGAAGGAAACAGACACCCATAAACATCCATAAGCAACTGCATTGTGCCATTCCAATGTATTGTGGTAATTGGAAGCATGAAGGTACACAACCCATTCCATGATCCCTTCAAGTTCTGTACGAATAGGCATTATTCCCCAAAAGCTTCCATTAGCTGCTTGTGGTATTCTCTGACATTCTCTCTTGGATAGTGACTATTTTTACATAAGAATGCTGTTCACATCTTGTCATAAACTGCACGGGGGCTGACTCACAACTAAACTACCATCGCCTCTATTAGCATAACACTACATCACAATGCTATCAAATGACGTGTTCGTATACTGCAGTTGCCACACTCTCCCGTGACATCTCATGGTACCATAGTCTTACTTTGAGAAAACAGAGTCATTACTAATGCACCATCCTTCGTATTTTGCTGTATTCAGTACTATGATTCCCTACGAGGGATATCAGATAGCATTATTCCTTGTATGAAAGGGGCATTCCTTATTATGTTGAGTTTTTAAGATTAAATATTTTGAACAGAAATTAGGCCTACTACCAATTTAGGAGATCCGGTACCCACGCAGCAAGATATAGGTCGCTCGTTTAATCTTGACAAATGAAAAAATTATATGAGAGGTTAGATGCGAGTCACTTACTCACCTTTGGTGGAAGACTGGCACACAGAGGCAGGAGCTGAGTCAGATGTTGTGTACGTTACTCACATGTTGCTGTGCTGAAGTAGTACAGGAACTACAAAGCAAATTGTCACACTTCCAGTATTGTCAACCACATGTATTACGCACTCCGACACATTTGCACTTAATTTTGTTTTATTTCTTCTATTTCCGACATGTCTCCCTCGTCTTCTTCCTCGTCTGAACTGCTGTCATTTTCATTATCCTCGTCGCTGCTTTCCATCCCATTGTCTTGAATAATAATTCTCTCAATCCTTTCTTCCACTATAACATCTTTATCCCAGTATTCTTGTTCCATTTTTTCCACATGATGGCAAGCCTTTTCCCATTCCGTTTGTCCAATTTCCTGAAATCGTTGCCTGCAGAGGATTTCAACATCTTTTAATTTAAAAGTTACGTTCCGTGCAGCTACCCATTGTTTTACGTCTCCCCAAATTAATTAAATGGGGTTCAAATCTGGGTGGTAGGGTGGAAGTCTTAAAGCTGTGTGGTTATGTTCAGCCAATATTTGGTCAATCAAATATTTTTTCTGAGCTGGCTTGTTGGCTAAAATTAAATCATACAAATGTGTCTTCGTGCTGTTCTGATCAAATGGAATGTTGTTATTTTGTAGCCAGGACTGCATATCTATTTTCAGTGAATTTGATGTGGGTGGTTTGTCTAACTGTGCATTGTGGTAGGAAGCATTGTCAATTACTAGAACAGAGTTAGGGGGTAAATTTGGAATTAACATTGTACGAAGCCACTTAACGTAGTTTTCAGTGCACATGTCTTTATGAAAGTCTCCTGTTTTCTGCGTGGATCTGTAAATAAGGAGAGCACCTGGTATGAACCCGAACCTTCCACCTGCATGGACTATAATTAACCGCTCCCCTTTGGACACAGGCGCCATCAAACCTGAAGTGCTGTCATCAGACCAACTTTTTGGAACAGTGTGACTGCTGTGTATATAGGTTTCGTCTTCGTAAACTATTGGGCGTCCTTCAGCTTTGTATTTACGGAGAGAAGTAAGATAGACCTCGCGCAAAGAACGAATATCATGGTTTTCAATTAGAATGCGTCTTTTATTCCTTGTTTTTCTCCACTTAAAGCCCATTTTTTTAATCACAATTCGAAGGCTTGTGAGTTTACCTTGAAAATTGATGGTCTCTCGCAATTTTTGTAACAATTTTGTTGTTGTAGGTGCAGTCTTTTCTTCATCATAGAAATTGTATATAGTGCGTCGAATCACACACTTGTCGAAATCGTCAATTTCAGTAACTCTTTTTGGGACGGTGTGCTTTTTTCCCGGAGTACCAAAAGAAGTTCCTGCCTCTTCATGCTTTCGTTTTTCCCCCACAATCCTGTTAACTGAGCTATGCGATGTCTTGGTGGCTGCAGCAACTCTTTCTTGCACTTTCTGAATTTCTTTAAAATAAGCTGGAGAAAATCGATCTTTATGTTTGGCTTCTTCTTTCATGTACTCATAAACATTAGAAATAATCTCGCGGCTTTGACTGTGTAGAGTTTTCCCTTTTAGTTTTGACAGTATAGGAGGCATTATCACGTTATTAAATAAAAATCACTCGTTAATACACATGCATGCAACGTGCTGCATAAGACTTAGCAGTCAACTGTCCTCTCCAAACAGAACACAGGGAAGCAGACTGTTTGTTATTATAACATGAGCTATTTTGCTGACGTGATATTGAGGCTAGGCTAGGCTAGCCTAGCCCACTGGTCCCTCTCTGAAGGACATTCGTCAAGAATGAATGAGATAGCTGTTGAGTTGAGTCAGAAGTCACCGATAAGCGATGGCGATGTTTGTTTTGGTACAGAGCTGTCAGCTATCTAAATGTTTACGAGGAAGCGGTACAGTCACTATAATATAACACATAATTTTAATTGAAATAACTAAATAAGTGCGGTATTGCCTACATCTAATTTTCTTCCATTTCTTCATCACCAGACATGACATCGTCATCCGTTGGTTCAAGCTGATATTCCACATATTCATGATCATCATCATCATCACTGCTTTCCATACCATTGTCTTCTATTATAATCCTTTCAATTCTTTCTCCACGATGCAGTCTTTCTCTCATTATTCCTTCAATTTCTTCAACGCGCCTACATACATTTTCCCATTCTGCTTGGCCGAGTTCTTGAAATCTTTGCCTACACAATGCTTCTACGTCATTTGTTTTAAATGTTGTATTCCTGCTTGTAACCCATTGTTTAACATCTCCCCAAATTGACTCAATGGGGTTCAAGTCGGGGTGGTAGGGTGGAAGCCTTAAAACCGAGTGGTTATTTTCTGCCAATATTTATTCAATTACGTAGGTTTTGTGTGCTGGCTTATTCGCTAGGATTAGATCATATATTTAATATTGTCCGAAGGTTTGAGGAACTGCCTTCAAACTCAATCGTATTTCGTAGTTTCGTCATCAGTCTCCTTATTGTTGGTGCAACCTTTTCATCTGTATAGAAATTGTATATGGTGCGACGAATTACACATTTGTCGAAGTCATCAATGTCTGTTATCCTTTTTGGAACATTGTTTTTCCCCAGGTGTGCCGAACGACCTTCCTTCCTCTTCTTGTGTTTTCCTGTCACGTAACATTCGATAAACAGAAGTGTTAGAAACGTTGGTGGCTGCAGCAACTCTTTCCTGGACTTTTTAAAATTTGTTTAAAATACTCGGGTGTAAACAGGTCCTTTTCTTTTCTTCATATAGTCATAAACATTAGCAAAAACCTCCCGAGTTTTACTGTGTAATGTTTTCTCTTTTAACTACGAAATTATTGGAGGCATAATGAGAATAATAACAAAACTATAATAATGCAGGGGTGCCCACAGACTGCGTCATTGAAATTTCTGGGGGGGGGGCAAAATATTATCAATTATGAATTTTCTTTTTTGGGTTGAAAATTATTGCAAAATTAGAGTTTTATATGTTAAAAATAAAAACAGCCATGTTTTATAATTTCAAAAGGTCTCTTCTAATTCTTTATAAAGATAAAGATGAAGAATTTCGACAGCCATGGGCGCCCATACCAGGGGGCGGGTGGGGGGCGCGCAAGGAAAAATATGTATATTAATAATTATTATAGTCAGGTGTTTTTCTTTTAAGACAATTATTTGAATTGCAGAAGTTTTACCAAACCTAAAATTCTATATTTGTATTTTTTTAAAAATGATTTAATTAAACAAGATTTGTTGGTGTGTCCAATATGATATAGAAGTTATTTTCTTTTCATAACATAATGAGTAGGCCTATTATGTTCACTGTTCCATGTGTTATTCAATTTTTCTTATAAATAGTAATACGTAGGCCTATTATAACTTTGGTAACAATTTCTTGTTTAAGTTGCCATGTCTTAGAGTATAGTAAACAAATTTGCTAACTAGTTTTTCAGTGCTAAAATTACGTAAAATGTGATTTTCATTAATTCAATATTTAAACATTTTCCGGGGGTGGACACCCCACTTAGGTAATGATTTCTTATGAACACTGGCATGTCTTAGAGTATGGTTTTCATAACTAGTTTTTCAGTGCTAAAATAGCGTAAAATGTGATTTTCATTACTTCAATACTTAAAAATTTCCCGGGGTGGACATCCGACTTAGGTAACATTTTCTTGTTTACATTGCCATGTCTTCGAGTATGGTAAACAAATTTCCTATCTAGTTTTTCTGAGCTAAAATAGCGTCAAGTGTTATTTTCATTAGTTCAATATTTAAAAATTTTCTGGGGTTGGACCCCCGACCCCTTTTTCGGGGGTATTCCAAACACTCCCGGCACTTCCGACCCTCCCCGCAATTATTTTCTGGCTACGTCATTGTTGCACTTATTATATTATTAATATCATGTTACAAAGTGGCCCAAGAAGTTAAAGCGACAAAAAATAAATAAATTAAAAAATCCCCCCCCTCTAGACAATATCATATGGGCGCCCTATTCAACAGCCAATTGGGTTGGGGGTGAGCAATGAAGTTTGGGGGGTGGGCACCCCTGAATAATAGCACGTAAATATTAACGTTCATGTAAATAACGTATGCTGTAAATATTGACTTTATAAAACTGTAGGCCTATACACTAACACATAACGAACAGTGAAAGAAACAGAACTTCAAAAAGAATTTTTTTGGACAACGGACTGTACTGTACTCTGTGAATAGCAGGAAGAAATTAGCGTCACGTGCGTGCGTGGGCAGAGGGGATTCACAGGTCTCAAGGATTCAGAAGGCTCGCTCACTAGATTCTCACTCAAGGTTATTCGTCTAAAAGCATTGCGGGACCTGTAGCAAAGAATTGGAATTTCACCACAACTGACTGTTGATTGGGAAGCTCATTGTCCAGTCGTTCCGAAAACGTAAATCCTAAAGTGGTTTACTACCCCTAACACCTTTCTCGGATATTGGAAAATAATGAACAATAAAATTAAGACTTTTTGTGAATTTTATTTTTATTGCATTGGTGCATTCGGTAAATTTAATGATCATTTCATAGATTAATACTGGAAGATTTTTCTTCATAATTAACATTCGTTTGGTTTGTAAGATATTAATTGAATGTGTTTTATAGCATTTCCTTTCGATTCGCCACCACAAACCTCCATTATAATGAAGCAACCTGAGTATAAAAGGACAGTGTGGTTTGCAGAAGTTTATGAGTTAAGTTTAGAGTGTGTGACCTCTATCCAATGTAATGAATAGACACTAGCAAAGGAAGCTGGCTGCTTTAGGGTCCGTGGTTTCACCTAGAGACCCGGTGCTCTATCAATCGCTTCCGAGTCATTTAGCTAGGTGCCGTGTAGCGAAATATACGGCTGTGTGCAGCGGCACAGGAAAAACTACGATTCCAATGCTTTGAGACGATCAATACCACTCATCAATAAAGAAACTTAGATTTTTCCGGAGAAAAACACGTGCGGTACATTCCGGTGCATAAGACGACTATTTTTCACATCAGTGTTAACTTGTTATTCGAGACAGGTTGGATCTATGTTTCATTTGTAAATAATAAACCTGTGAAGAGTTCACGGGATTTATGCGCGTATACCTGTAGCTCATATCTGGGTCTCATTTCCCTTATTTTCTTCACGAAAAACTGCCCAATTTCACATTAGCTTGTTCTTCAAAGTCTGTAGAATCCATTTTCTCTTCGTAAGAATATTGTAAAAACGAGGGTGGATCGAAAAGTAACTCACAATATTTTTTTTACGAAAAGTTTATTTTATCTATTTATTTTATTTTATGTATTTATTTAACCTTGCCTTCTCCACCACTCAGCCAGGGCAAAAACATTAAATACGTCATCATAATAATAAAAATAAATAAATTAAAAACAAGAAATGAAATAGGCCTACCTCAATACATGAAAGGTACATTAAATGTACAGCCATCTGCGGACTGCTGTTTTCACTTCTGCATCTAACGCAAAGCGTTTACCGGTCAGGAATTACTTCATGGGACCAAACAAATGAAAGGTTATCACGGCCATCTTCAAGGAATGCACAGCACTTGGAGACATTGCTACAGTCCATACAGTCGTCCCCATACACGCCACGCATATCCCTGTGAATTTCACTCGGGTTATGCCCTTTAGCCCATAAAAATCGCACTACACCTCGCCAAAGAAATTCCTGGCCGGTAAACGCTTTGCGTCAGATGCAGAAGTGGAAACAGCAGTCCGCAGATGGCTGTACTCCAACCGAACGGACTTCTATGAACAGGGTATCTTGAAACTGGTATCACGATGGGAAAAATGTGTTGAGAAACTTGGCGACTATATAGAAAAATAGACAAAAGATGTCCCTTCATGTTTGCTTTTGTTTGTAAATCTACCTATTAATCTTTTTGTTAAAAAAAATATACTGTATATATATATTGTGAGTTACTTTTCGATCCACCCTCGTGTAAGTAAAATCTCTAAGAGGTTCACATAAAAATAACCAAAATGATGCTATGAATTAATGAGTATTCACGCGAATTGTCTGTTCAGTTGCGAAGTGCAGGGACATAACCAGGATCTGGGGGTACTCCCCGATTTTTTGTTGTTATAAATCGTGGGTCTTGGAATAAGCCTTTAAATTTCATTTTAACGTCTTTTACAGGTACAAACAAAATACGGGTTTTCAAGTACATAAGTAACCACACTTTTTTGTACCAAAATAATAAGATTTAGAAAAGGAAATTATTAAAATAAGATTTTTATCTAGTGAAATTTTCCTCAGCTTTTTTCCATTTGGGGGGGGGGGCGTGCCTCTCGGTCTCCCGGGTCACATCCCTGGCAAAGGGAGGGAGTTATTGGCTCAATAAATACACTTTATTCATCATACTTTGTTATTCCTACATAGAGGAAGCAGAATCGTTGAATGAGTGCACATTCAATGTCTAAGGGCGATATAGAACCATTATTTGTTATTAAATATTAAGTATAAAACAAGCAATTTTACATACAAGATAAGATAATAAATAATTCAAGGAATAATTAAACTTCCATCCCATTTTACTTCCTACATGATTTCCGGTCCAGGCATTTCCTTTAAAAAAAAGTTCCTATACTCTCTAATAATTATAATTTAATATGATTTCATCCCCTCATTCTCCCAGTTCGCGAGTCAAGGTATAAAAGATAGCTAGCTTGTTCGAATGTCCCATTATGGCAAACCCCATAAGTCACATCTACGTTATGAAAAGTAATATTTTATAACTCGTATTGCTTGCTCTCTACAAGTAACAGTTCTTAAGCAGTAACAATTATTATGTCTAATATAACATTATTTATAATCTGTAGGTCTCTGTAATTTGTATATTCATGTAGCTATAAGTAATTAGTTATAATTTGTAATTAGCGTACCTGTTTGTACTTATTTGCAAATTTCTCAACATTGGTCTTACAGGTGAGGAAAATCACGGGGAAACCTAGGAAATCTAGGAAACCTGTCCCAACCGGAATCGAACTCAGGCCTACAGTGTGAGGAGAGCGAACGAATCCCCTTCGCCATAGCGATGGACTAAAAATGTTCAGTAAACAAAATATACTGTTTGATTATTGTAATTCGTTTTGTAATTCTCATGTATTGGGCGAGTTGACAAGAATATACGGTTGTTGTCATTGTTGTCGAAGATGTGACCTTGGGAATAAACGTTAAAAATTGGCGAAGCTTTACCTAGTTAATATGCAGACGAACATTGGCAATAGACTATATTACTTTTCCTATCATAAACTGCAGAAGTGTGATTTCCTGAAAACCGTTTTCATGAGAGACTTGTTTCAAAACGTGTTAGAGATGTCATCTAATTAGGTCACAACAAATTGGATGGCTTTGTGGAAAATAAGAATTACAGCAGGAGAATAATATTGCCACAAAATGCGAATTCTGCGATACCCTGGAAAATGAAATTCGCGTTAGTTATCTGTATTCCTTGCTAATGTTTACACAGATTGGGCTTTCTTCATATAGGCTACGATGACTGCAAATTTGCGCTTAATGCCTTCAGCTTGTGCTTGTTAAAATATGAGAATCGAAATGTTTCCTGGTTAGGTTCGGTTGTTGTTGTTATTATTATTATTATTGTTATTATTATTATTAATTATTGCTATTTCTGCCTTTCAGCAGATTATAGCTCCAAGTGAAATTCCACTCTGAAACTTATTTTCTCTTGCTGCATCTTTTAACTCTTTTTACCTTACTTTTGTTCTTAATGCCGTCATTATTTCAGTTCTTCTACAAAGTTTATTTCTTCCTTTTTTGTCCTCCGATTACATACAGCAGAAGTCATCTTCTCGTGAAGCATCCTAACCAATTAGCTTTTTTTTCCTTACAATTTCCAAGATAAATTTTCTCTTCCGCTTTTCTTAATCGATCTTCCGTTATTCTGTCTGTCCTCTGTATTTCCTCCAACACTACATCTCTAAGTTCTCTGAATCCTTTACATTTTTCTCAGCATCCATGTTTCAGTTCCTATGAATAAACACTCCATATGTAGCATTTTCTTAAGCTTCTTCTTTGACACCAATTTTTTTTTTAATGAACTGAGTCGTCTATTTTGTTGAATGCTTCCAAAATTATGTGAATTGAGATACAATGTCTAGTACTTTGTTAATTATGAGAATATTAAACATTTTTCATTTTTTTCGAAATCATTTTTATTATTTTTCCCCAATTATCTCCAATCAATAACTTCTCTTCTCCGTCAGACGGTTCAATAAGAATTCTTTACTTTTTGTCACAAGCATTACAGGTTTGTTCTACAGACATTCGGAGACCTCATTGCAACATGACGCATTTCTCACATTGTCATCTGTCAGCCCGTATTGGCTGTATTTGTAGGTAAATGGCTGTAGAAATAAACCTTACATAATCTAAAAACTTTAATACTGATGATGCGATTACCTACTTTACCCTTTTTACTGTTATCAAGAACGGATGTATATTAGCGTCACCACAAAAAATGGAATAAAAGGAGAAATATAAGATTAACAGCATAATGTTTAACATATTTTATAAGGATTATTATCTGCATGTTAAAATTTCCATTTACAGAACCCATCTAATTTAATAAAATCTTTTACATTCATTTCAAAATTAGAGCCCACTGATAATATATATTGATGATGAACTATAATAAATATATAAATTCAGATCTGAAAGAATAAAATTGTTAGTGACCGTTCCAGACTTTGGTTACTAGTCACCCTAAAATGTAAAGCACATGAATTCTTTGTCCTAACGGTGTTGGTTTATAATCATTTTAACCAGAATGACTTCACTTGATACTTGTGGTGGATTGCAAGCCTTTTTCACTGTCTGTTATTGCCTGTGTATATTTGCATTCATGAACCATGACTATTCTCTCTGTTGGACATTTCAAGATAATATTATAGGAGAAAAATTCCTCTGACAATGGGAATCAAACCCAAGACTTTCGGGTATCCGTGACGCCGCTGTACAAACTGAGCTAGCCAGAGTTCGCTTCACAGAGCCAGATTGTACCCCTCTCCTAGGACCAATTGCTTTTAATGGTCTATCTTGCTGACAGACAAGTTATGTCATATGCAGTACTCTGAGGCACACTAGTTAGTGATTTTTGTGACCGGGCTTTCACTGTTATTGTACAATGGAGTATGGAGAACTGCTTTTCGTAGAGAGGTGCGCTGGTTTAGCAAAGGAGTAATTCTCCGTTGCTTCTATGAACTTCTGCCAACTGTGGTCTCTCTCCTTTTTTAAAAGAACGTAGTGAAGACTGCTCTATTTCAGAGGATTATCTGTGGCTAACGAACTTAGCATTCCTGCCTGACTGAAAAACTCACCGAGCTAAATCTGCAACTCTGGGCTCCAGTGCAAGAACAAGAACATTTTGAAAACTATTTCAGAGATAAAGGCATTTAGTTCAAAGCTTCAACTGTTTGCAACATAATTTGAGTCAAGATGAGCTGAAATATTTTCCTTGTTTAAAACAAGATGTTGAAATAGAAGAAAATAGCAAACCTTTTGCAGGAGATGGCAGACACATGGAAATGTTTACAAACTTAGAGATGACTTCGAAATTCAATTCTGAGGCCTCAGAGAGATCGAGTCACTGCTTCAGTTTATATCAGATCCATATATTATGTTCCTTAAACCTGAATAATTATGACTTCCCATTGAAAAATGTTTTAATGAAGATAGAGCTGAAGCTGAACTCGACATAATCACTACACAAAACCGACTTGTTTGAAGAGTGTCGTTGGACGATAAAATAAAGTCAGGTTTTGATCTTGTGTGTCTAGTGACAAATATCCAGTTTTGAACAATGTAGCTCTGAAAACGAAAGTCTTATAATGATCTATTTATCTGAGTGAATCAACATTTTTTAGCTTAAAGTTTATAAAAATTAATATAGAAACAGGTAGACTGATTAACATCTGGACTTTTGCATCCGGATTGGTGTAACTGTGAGCCAGATATCAAGAAACTGAGTGATGAAGTGGATTGTCAAACATCACATTAAAACCACTGTATCCTAATTTATCCTTCATGTGATAATAAAGGTATGTAATTGACGAATGATTCGATTTTTAATACCTCATACTTTGCAGTAAATCTTTTGTAAGTAACCATTTTATTAAGTGCAGACCCTTGCTTTATACCAATCCCCCAAGAAGCAATGGCAAATCTTCGCGGTCTCACCCTTGCCTGAAATAGTCTTGGATGAGTTTTAGTCATCCTATGGCTTAATTTCCAGTCTGGATCTGTCTTCGTCATTAGGAATTAAGTGGTCAAATTCAACTACGAAATGTCTACAGTAATAAATATATCAGAACTGATTGGTTTGATTTAATAACGAACGTGGGCTTCGAAGAAGGCAAAATACATATGTAGATGACGATACCGGCACTGGATGTAGGAAGTTCAGGTTTCTACCATGATACTTTGAGCAGGAAGTGAATGATAAACAATGTTCTAGAAAAAATGCTACTTTCCTAATTGTTGAAATATTATACTTGTTATAGGCTTCATTTTGTGTAAATATTTGGTCTATACCAGGCGTGATACTGTCGAAGATGGGGGAAGGAATTTGATTCCTCATTCCTGCATTTGCAGGTCAGTTCTGCCACTTTCATTCTAGTATAAGCATTTGATACGCACATTTTGTATAAACTGTAAACTTTACAAAGTGTATTACATATTACAGAGAATATTTTACATCATATTATTTCCCTTTCACTTAATTTTTCCCCTGAACTTGTCCTTAACGATATATTTAAGCGTTACTTCTACTTTGGTCCATCTGTAGATCAGTTGTTGTGTTTGGAATATTCTATCTGGCTGAACTGCGGTTGCATTTTACCTTGTAGGTTTTGGGTGACGAAATTCTGTTCTTCTATAATTTGAGTGTACATAAACACTCGTAGACATAACTTGAATTATTCGATCATACGTCTTATCATCTACCAAGTGCAACAGTAATTTACGAACCTAGTTTAAGTTTGCTATTGGAAGAACTTTGCGTAGTCAGGGCCACTCGATACGCCCAAAACAGCCACATCTAGATTTGAAATCGCAAACCTTGGTTCTTACTTACTTACTTACTTACTTACTTACTTACTTACTTACTAGCTTACTTACTTGCTTACTTAATGGCCATAGACAATTCCTAAGCAAGCTAAAGGAATATTATATATTTTATGGAACCCGAAGGTTCATTGCCACGCTTACCTGAGCCTGCCATTCACCCCTATTCTGTGCTAACTCCATCCAACAATCCCTCGCAAATACTATTTCCCTTAAATCTATTCTAATATTGTCCTCCCACCTATGTCTAATGGCATTATTTTGTTGAACTTTGTATCACGTAAAGCGCAAAAATGTACTTTGACATATTTAATGTGTAGGTAATTTCTGATAAAAAGTGAAAGCAATATTATTGAGTTTTAACGTTGATCAGCCTATAAAAATTGACCAGCAATAGCTTGTTTACAAAATGTTATAGCCAATACGGCGTCGTTAGATTTTACGTGCATAATAACCTAAAACAGGAGTCCATGAACCTATAAATTTCCCTAAACGCTAATATACTTTTAATTAAATTGAAATTAAAATTAGATTGTCGAGCTATTTGGTATTTTTATGTCCTCGCTGATTACGAGCCTTGAAGCATACCGTGACATCAACATTATCGTCCCCATACTTCCAACAGCGCACAAACACCATTTTGTCTCTAATTATTTTCTACCGTGGCATGCGCATGGTCGCGTTTTAATGAAGTTATGTTGCTGCTGTTGTGATAATGAGTCTGCTATCCGTTTCACAAGTGCATTTTGCACGTAATTACTGCCAGCAGAAGCTAACTACCTCCTCTTCTGTCCTGCTCTCCTGAAGCTGCTTCACTGGAACATTCCCTCCTTTATATCCTTACAAAACGACAACCCGTGAATAGATAGATGCTTCTAATAGCGATTGTATAGGAATGCTGGTTAGTTATAGAATTAGCAAAACATATACCTTTCTACACGTTTAGTCGAATATTTCTTTCCTCCGAATTTCTCTCGCTAAACAATGTAATATTCTACTCTTGTTTAATTCCCTCTGATTAAACATTTGAAAATACAAATTATTTTACTGAAATTCGTACTGGAAAGTCCTATCGACCCATCTGTAGTGAATTAAGGGATGAGAGAAATGTTGGTTTAGCCATGTTCATCAATACCGTAAAAATACTACCCTTGGGTTTTAATGTTAAAAAAACCTACCCTAAAATGTTAAGTTACTTACTTACAGTAGATGCATAGAAGGTGTTGCTGACGACATATATAAAGTACCATACAAGTGCATGCAAACATGATCGTTCTTTTTTTTCAGTTTGAAATTTCATGTTATTTACTAATTCAAAATCTATCTTCTCCCATATGTATGGATATTGATTTGAATTTTTTCCACGTTATACTTTACTTTCCACGTTATACTATACAATGCGTGCGATAAAATTACTAAAATATTTTTGTATTGCCCTTATGTTTTCTTTTTAATAATTGTTGCATGTCACAAATTTTCATTTTCGAGCTATGCCGATCACACCAGACACGCAGACATGTTTCTGAAAATATCATGTTAAATTCGGGGACCTCAAAACATGTACAGTATATTGAAAACTCGACATCGAATTTCAGGGTTGAACACAGTCTTCCACTGACTGTAGTAAATATAGTTCAGATAGGGAAAGTAAAAAGGGAAAATAATGCAAAAATAACTTAATAAAATAAACCAAGCGAACCTCATAAAATCAATATAATAGTAAACACTGAAGAATTCATCTCGTTGATAACAATAATAACATATTACTAATACGTTATGCTACTAATAATTATGTATTTATTATATTTATATATGTTACTAATATTTATAATAATAATAAAAGTAATAATAATAATGTACTAAGACTCGCATTCGGGAGGTCCCAGGATCAAATCCCACGCCCGGCCAATTTGGCATGGGTTTTTCATGGCTTCCCCAGTCGTAAAGGCAAAAGCCGAAGTGCATAATCACTTACCATGAGTCATTCTCACCATTTCATCATATACCATTTTAATTTAAATTAATATACATTAAAATTTACTGATTTAAATACACCAACAAAAGAAATAGTTGACAATCACTAGTTGCAAGGCCTACTGTATGGACACAGATCCTGAACGCTAGATATGGCGTCGTTGCTCAAATGAGTATAAATACAGTTGAATTAAATAATAATAACTTAACGATTTAGACCAAACAATCCATGACGGTCTTCGATACCAGGTTAAAGAAAAAGCTGACAGCGATGAACTAATTTGCCAGACATCCTGTACTATAGGTACCGGTATCGAAATGATTCACGGTTTGTTTGGTCATGCGACTTGAATTGCTTGTTCTTACTTTAGTCTGCTGGAGTTCCAAGAAGAGTTTGCATGTGCCTGCTGTGTATCTAGGTAAAATATTCATATTATCTGGTTTAAGAATTCACTTTAATGAATAAGTAACAGGTTTTCATCGAATTTATACTTCTTGAGTTATTTTATAATAGAAGATTAGTAAAAATGCCATTTGGGGTACCATAACTTATTAAATTGATGGTTATAGGTATATCGTAGGTATGTTTTGCTGCTTAATTTGTAAATATCGCAGTAAAAAAATGCAAACAAGACATTTTCATGTATAACTTGAACAGGCCTTTTCAACTTTACAGGAACTAAGGGCCAAGTCATTTCAGGAACCATATTAAATTGATGGTCTTTTTTTCTTCATGATTTCTTTACGAAAAAGGCAACATTTCACGTTATCTTGTTCTCCAAAACCTGTAGAATATATATATTAGCACCTTTTTCTTTTAGGGACTTCAATATGAGTAACATCACAAAATTAACTTAAAACTGTGGTATAAAGTCATGCGTATTCACAAGAATGTCTGCTCAGCTACGGGAGGGATTCGTTGGGTCACGTGATCCAGATAGGCCTACAGGGGTACCGGTATATAAATTATTATCACTGTTCCTAACCTAACTGCCACCAACCTAGCTCTACATGTCACTAACACAAATATCATTATTCCTAACCTAACTCCCACTTACCATGTCACTAACACTAATATCACTACACTAATCTAACTGCCATTAACATTGTCACTATTACTAACATAATTTCCACGCACTTAGAATTCATGAATACAGTTTGCGCGGGAAACATAGGTCATATACCACGTGGCCATCAACAGTCCGGTAGCATTGGCGCATGAATATAAGTTGTCCAGCGTGAGCGTCAAGGACCAATGAGACAAAAGTAGCAAATAGGAATGAGTGTTGGTATGCAAACTAGGGCTCACATAACCACCTGGAACACATCGTGTAGGAATTCAGATATTATTGTTACCCCAATTGATGGATATAGATATACCGTAAGTGTATTTTGCAGCTTAATTCGTGAAAAGCGTTGTAAAAAATGCATGCAAGTCGTGTTCATGTATAACTTAGATCAGGCCTGTCCTCAGCTTTACAAGAACGGGGACCAAATATGTTTAGACAAGTCGTCATTAAGACCGCATCAAAATTATTTATTTTGCATTCATATTATGTTAGGATAACCAGTTGGCTTATCACCTAAAAGGACCTTAATAGTTATCATGGTAAATGTTAAAAACAATTTTAAAAAGTGTCATGGAAGGAATTCAGATAAAATGTTAATAAATTGTAAAGTTTGATTGCTAATATTAAATAGTTTTCTTTTATTATTGTGTTAAATTGCTTGATAATAGATAATATAAAATCAGGATTCTCAGCAATAAGAGTATTTTAAAGTTTTAAACCTTAACTTATGTCATGTAACTGTCCACAAGTAGTCCTGCATTTAATTTCTGCAAAACGAAACCTGGGGTTTCCTCTTGCATTTTGTCACTGGTTTATGGAAATAAATGTCGATTATTTTTTGAAGTGAAACTTCTTTAGGCGCGCTAGGAGTAAATCGAGAGATAACCCAAAGGTGCGTTACGCTGTAGCGTTACGAACAAAATTGTAGTGGGGCTCTTGTGACGGACTGCACAGAAAACAATCAACTCAATGATTAGGCTTATCCAAAAAATGCAAAATTTAAAAAATCCAAAAATCCAAACTTAAAAATAAAAAATGCAAAATTAAAAAAAAAACTAAAAATCCATAATTAAAAAATCCGAAATCCAAAATTAAAAATCCAAAAATAATAAATTCAAAGATCCAATATTTAAAAAACTAAAAAGCCAAATTTAAAAAATCCAAAGAAATACAAAATTCAAAGATCCAAAATTTAAAAAATCAAACTCCAAAAACCAAAGATAACAAATAAAAAATAAAAAATCTAAGATCCAAAATTTAAAAAATCTAAAAATTCTACATTAAGATAGGCCTATCCAAAAAATAAAAATTCAAAGATCCAAAATTTAAAATCCAATATTACAATATATTTTTTTTCTTTTGGGAATAAGATAATATTGCGACATTTTAATGCTGTTCGATGTCTATAGGCCTAATCTTCAGCTCGTATCATAACAGTTTTTTGTAGGGTAGTAAATATTTTTTTAACAAATTTTTATTATTCTTACTCTTTTTGAGGTAATGTTAGTTTTAAACAAATGGTCCAGTTTTAAACAAATGTTAGTTTTAAACAAATATGCTAGCTACTACAAGCAAGAATTCCATGTTGGATTATCGACTCTTCTAGAGCTAAATAGTCTATATTGTTTGCAAGGTAGAATTTGGAAAAAATTATGGAGTATGACAAATTTATTGTTAAGCCTACTTCTACTTCGTTAGTAAGAGATGCAATGCCTTTTAAGATATTCAAATACATGTAATATACCGTTTAGCTCGATCAATAAAATTAGAATTAATACCAGCAACTCAACAATATTTTATTTTAATATTTGCCTAGGCCTTTCGACGTTTTTCCGCCGTCTTCAGGGCATGTTCTTTTGCTGGTTTGGATGTCTCGGTAATTAAAGCCAAAACTGCATTGTATTACACCTTGTCACATTTATAAATTGAAAATTTCTTAAAGCTTTATAAAAACTAACGTCCTCGGTTATATCACCCTCCTGTGGTCTCTTTCTTGCGTGTCTGAGATTTTTATCAATAATCATATGTAATTTTTTAACTTCTGAAAATTCTATTCATTTAAAGATGGTTAATTACAATTTTGAGTAGAGTATTAATGCATTTTGATTTATAAATCATTACTCACTTATATTAAAATCTACTGTTATCATAAATAACAGTTATTATTACATTGTATTGTACAAATCCTCCTTAAATACACTTGAACGAGTTTTCAGAATAACTCTGGCTCCAGCATTGATTCCTTTTCGCCTCACAAATCCCTCGTAAGTTAGAGGAAAGGTTCCGGATGACACCACAGCCCTACATCCATAGCCCACTGTAATATGTGTGTCATACTCATTCGTATCACGGAGGCTTATTTATCATTCTTTCTATGGATTCCGGCTCATAAATAATAAGCCGGGGAGGAACGTACAATGGATTTAATGAATCGGAATAAAAGGCATTGCTCCTGCATAGAGAATTGAAAGTTACTGGCACACATCCGTCGCGTTTCGGAAAATCGTCGACGACGGACGCACAATAAGGAAATTTCCGGACCACTAACGCAACATCGAATGACGTCATTTTTACAGAACAAAAACGTAAAAATAGCTTGCTTAGATGATCAAGATCTACGAAACCGCCGCTGCAATGTTCATGTTTAATGGGCAATGACGTTTCGATATTAAGTCAATGATAATGTTACGATAACTGCCTTTGCTGTATGTGAGAGTAGTAAAATCTTGATAGCCCCTAAGCTAATTTGTATCCTATTATGTGGTTTCAATCGACAGCAAAACCCTTTTATGTTGCTATCATTGTTAATCTTTATAGCCTTCGCTGTAGATAAATTTGTAGTAGTGATTTTGTTTATGAAACTTACAAAGACTCTTCTTACATCTCTTCTCAACAGCGGTGTCATTGTAATTAAGTTCTCTTCAGTGATTACCTTCTTCTGCTTTCACCTCTTCCGGTGTAAGAGTACGAGCGCGTCCATAAAGTAAGTTTCCCATATATATTCCAACAGATACAGCAAGTATTCAGCTATTATTCAACATATTTGCAACCGAAGTTGAAACATTTGCCATACCGTGGAACCAACTTATGAATACTTCTGTCGTCCAAGTCTGCCGCCAGGGATTTGAACCACTGTGTAACAAACATCTCCTCCTCTCTGTCATTCTCTGTCATTCCCTGTCATTTCTTGAGGTATAGGAAAATATGGGGTGAACGTTCAAACACCTAGCAAGTCTCCTGCAGAAGTTCGGGTTCTATCTCCGCCTAGATCGATGGTATATTTGTTTGTGTAAATGCGCCAATCTCGTGTCTGGGGATTTATAAGCATACGAATGAACTGTGGTAAAAAGTCAGGCCCATAGACGAGCAACACAACCTCCGTTAAATAACCATTATAATCAACCATTGGACTTTGCTTCCGTTATTAAGTGCCAGTATGGTACTTTATGAGATTTTGTGGGGGACAAAAAAATGTATGTCCGTCTGTTTGTCTGTCTGTCCGTGTGTCTGTACGCACCATAAATCAAATACGTTTTTTCGGATTTTCATGAAACTTGGAAAACACATTTATAATGTCCATGGGAAGAACCCTATTGATATTGAACCAAATCGGTTACCGTACCGGAGTAATGCCCAATTTAGTGCCTTTTTAAATTGATTATATTAGAAAGGCTCCATAACTCAAACAGGCTGTATCGGATTTCCATGAAACTTGATATACGCATTTAACACGTCCATGAAAAGTACCCTGTTGAATTTGAACCTAATCTGTTGACCGGTACCGGAGTAAAACCCAATTTAGTGTCTCTTTTAAAGCCGCAATAACTTAAAAACGCTTTATTGGATTTTTATGAAACTTCGTATACGCATTTATAATGTCCATGGAAAGACGTCTATTGATATTCGACCAAATCTGTTGGCCAGTACCGGAATAATGGCCAATTTAGTGCCTTTTATGTTAATATATAAGAAATCGCGACAACTCAAATATACTTTATTGGATTTTCCTGAAACTTTGTATACCCATTTATAATGTAGCCTACATGGGAAGAGTCTACTGATATTAGACCAAATCGGTAGACCGGTACCAGAGTAAAATCCAATTTAATGTCTATTTTAAAGACGCGGTAACTCAAATACGCCTTACCGGATTTTTATGAAACTTGGTATACACATCTATAATGTCCGTGGGAAGACGTCTATTGGGATAAAATCGGTTGACCTGTTTCTGAGTAATGCTCAATTTAGTGCCTATATTATGGTAATATAGGCTACGTATTCGAACGAATTTATAAAAAAAAATGCAAATCAGTTATCTTGACAACATAGCCTATTGTTGCACAGTGATCTTATAAGGCTTTGGAAATTAAAATACAGTTAGCTATGACAAAAAACACTATTGCTTTACATGCGCTTATCCAACTAGACTGTTAAACTGACCCAGGTGGTCGAGATGGTGACGTCTTGGCCTCACATTCTAGAGTGCCATGGTTCAAATCCTGAAACCGGCCAATTTGATTTTTTTTTTTTTTTTGTATTTTTATGTGAGTGTGCGATTGTCAAGATATCACAAATCCGTACAGTTCAGCTGATGCTGGAAGAATTTAATATGATTAAAAAAAATAGACCTTTGTTCTTCCGTAAGCCCTACTTAATGAATAAATCTGGAGCTTAACTTGGAAATCATTTTAAAAAAAAAAACATATTCTGCATATCATAATTGCAGTCATAACTGATTAAACAAAAACATACTGGCACTTTGTTACATCAGTTTTCCTGATTTTTATTTTCTTCACAATGTTGTGTGTTTCCGAAATCAGAGCATAGGAACTATTGTTCTGGCTGTCTGCGCGGTGGGACAGGAAACTATGAATTATTAGTAATACTGTTGCAAGTTCGATTATATAGTCACTAACTTCAAAATAAAAAACAATCAGAAATTGGGATCTTATTTTCAATTTACCCTTTCCGAGCTAACATTGTTAATAAAGGTAATCGACAGGTGCAGTAATCAATGGGCTCTAAGTTTGAAAGCATTGAACAACATTGTAATGGAATAGCTGTTTTCCATGAATGACAAACATAATACTGGAATAAAAATCTCCACATTGCACGTAAAGCAAAGATTCTATTAGTTTTACACTTCTGCATTTATCCAGTGTTTGAGAGGACGCATTTATACGTCAGTAGCAGAAAGTACATTATTGTTGTCATTCGTGGAAACCAGCTATTACACTGATATTTTCTTTTTATGATTTCGAACTTAGACCCCAATAATATTTTTACTTGATGGTTGTTTATATGAATGTGTAAATTCAGTTATGGAAGGACTAAAGTGCATTATTTGATAGTAGCTAAGAACAGTCTCCTAATTTTTGTTTCAATGTGACGCTTCATCTCAGTATTAGTTATTGTGAACTGATCTTCATTCTGACGAAAACTGAACATACGGAAATTAATATAAGGAAATTAAGAAGGGTGGAGTTTAAAATTATCTTCGAATTCTTCAATTTTGGTCATGTCTCGTAGACATACGTTCTCTTACATTTATTTTTAGCTTTCTGGTACTTAATTAAATTATCTTTACATCCCTCATCTTCGTGGCATTTCACGAATGTAGATTAAATTCTCAGTAGATAATGTAAGGGAAGAACCTTCACATATATTACAATGTGCCAGAATGACCTTGATGATGCATGGCGATGACAAAGAGAGCTCATTGCAGATGATTGCACTCTCAGGAGGCGGATCCGGCGGTGGGTCGCGTGCCTAGGGGGACGAACCTTTGTCACATGTCACCCTTCATATCACTGGTATGGTGCATCATTTTACTGCCCCATCTTCTCATAACAATGCACTTCTAATAAACTATAGAAGTACAGTACAACCTGCTATGTTGACCAGTGTCACCACTGTACGCTGACGACATTGTTATTATACCGATATGAATAGCTGTTTCTGAAATTGTGCTATAGTAACTTTACAAATTGGCTGTGATATTAGTTCATTATAGCTCACATACCCATATAGTGTGTAGTATGGAGATAAAATAGGTAATTAGCGTTCAGGTTTATTACTTGTTTAAGATGATACGATACTGAAACTGCTAATTCCATTTTATTGAAGGTTGAATTTTAAAAGTATGGGTAGGCCTACGCGTTTCCTTTTGTAACAGTTCTGACTGTACAAAGCCTTCGCTTCTTTATAGGAGTGTTTTCAGTTTTATTGCCAATAAACCTTATTTTGAAAGTTGTCTTAATTTGATAGTCTCTTTGTGAGAGGGATGTTATGAATTGGGTTAAGTTAAAATTATTGCTTTAGTTTATTATTCGAATAATCCTACAAAACCCACTACCTTTTGTGTAGAAACTAAGTAGTATTGGCAGAAAATAACTTAAATCACTTCGTCTATTTTCTTAAATTTTCGCACATCGATATCCCAATTCAGTACAAAAATAGGACTAAATCTGTCATTTGGAGAAAATTCCTTTTAAAGTTTTGTTTATGCGCAAATTTTTTTTAACTTATTTCAAATTCTCGGGATAATTAGACGAATTGTTGAATAAATTAACAGCAAAGGAAGTAGACTTCTCAATTCAGTAAACAACTATTGCAGATATATCTTTCGTGAACTTTACTACCTAATTCCAGTGAAATAGAAGCTAATAAATGTCCTTTTGTTGAAGTAATGAAGATGAGCTCTTGTTTCCATATTGAACCAATAGTTCACAAATGATTGATTGTGGTATATAGGCCTACTTCATTTAAAATCACTAGTTTTGAGTTGTTTCCGTATTGAACTGAGGTATCGGTATTATATTTGAAGAACTGAAGAGTCTTAAACATGAAAATAATTCTCTTCCTTTTTTTCATTTAGTATATTTTAACAAAACAATCCCGGGGCTGGCCAATTTGAAATGGGTTCTTTCAAGGTTTCCCCAGTCGTAAAGGTAAATGCCGAATTGGATAAATGCCTCACCATTTCATCTTGTATCATATCCATTTAAATTAAAATCAGTTGAAATTTACTCCTTTAAATACACCGACAATAGAAACAATTGACAAGCAATAGTTCCATGGCCTACCCTACTGTACAGACACAGATCCCGAACTCCTGATATAGCCTGGAAACTAAAAGGAGTATAAACACAGCTGAACAGAAAAACAGTTTAAGAAACTTCCTTGAATATTTCTTATTCACATAATACAGTATGAGAAAGTGTAAACAAAGCCATTTCCTACAAGGATGTGTCAAATATGCTTTCAAGAGAATGCAGCTATTTTGTTTAATGAATTGTAAAAGCCAGTGATAAAAGAAAAAACCTTTTAATGTTGAGTTTCTAAGAAGTGAATTATAGGTTGTGTATAAAATATTACCACCTATTCCCTCGTATAAAATCTTTTTGTTGAAAAATCAGCTCATGGATTTGTCAAAATTAAAATTTATATTTGTCAATATTATAAAACATAGTTAAAATTTATGTCTGTCAATTTTGTTAAATAATTTTCGTGAGATAAATAACATGAAATTTATCAACAGTGAATTATAGGTTTCTTAAAGTTCTGTTTTCGCATTTCAGTTAAAGTATTTTTATAAATCTTATTAAATTCAAGAGATACAGACGCATATGTTTGTCGTGACAATGATTAGTGGAACTTTTCAAAAGCAATTGCACTTAGATTACAAGTGTCTACAAAATGGAAAAAAGGGAATTTAACTTAAACCAATTGCTAAATGTGGTTTTGAGGAAATACAGCTGTCTGTTCTGTAAGTTCTGTTTTATATAAGGAAAACTAGTCTATAATTTGCAGCAGCACAAGACTTCTAGAAATGAATTAAACTTACATGGCATGGGGCATTTTACTTTTCCGCTGTAAATGAATTACTAGCAACACTGTCAAAGAATTTTCTAAATACGTAGAATTCTGTGAAGTTTTAATTTGAAATTGTGGTGAAAAACCTTTGCACAATCTGAAGTTCTGTAGGTAGCTCAACACAATGTTTTAATTGCTCTTTATTTTACAAATGCTCAATGTACGAGGGCCGTCCACAAACTAAGCATCCCTAGGGCCGTTTGTACAAAGAAAACAAAATTTCATGGAAATATTTATTGCAACAGATATAGCAAGTGTTCAGCTATTTATCAACATATTCGCCACAGGAATTGAGACATGTCATACTGTGGGACCAACTTTTGAACACTTGTGTCGTAGAAGTCTGCCGCCTGGGATTTGAATCATTGTGTGATAACCTCCGTTTCTTTATAGATATATAGGCATTCATGAGGCACAGATTATTGTCTCTGTTGGACACTACTTTGTCAATGTCTACCATTCTCTGTATTTCACTGTCATTTCATGTGGGGTAGGAAAAGATGAAAATTTCTGGGTGCGCGGTCCGAGCTCTAGGGTGGAGACTTCAATACCTCCTTGCAAGTCTTCTGCAAAAATTCGGCTAGGAGATGTTTCAGCATCCACCCTACAGCCCGGACCTCGCTCCCAGTGATTTCCATATTTTCCTACACCTCAATAAATTACAGAAAATGACAGAGAAGCGGAGATGGTTGTCACACAGTGGTTCAAATCCCAGGCGGCAGACTTCTACGACACAAGTGTTCAAAAGTTGGTTCCACGGTATGACAAATGTCTCAGTTCCTGCGACGTTTGAATTTCCACTTGCTGTATCTGTTCAATAAATATATTTCCATGAAATTTTGTTTTGTTTATGTAAACGGCTCTAAGGAAACTTACTTTGTGGATGGCCTTCCTATTTGCTATTTATAATTAAACTTTAGAAAACTTTTTTACTCCTATTATAGGCTCAGATCTATTGCAGAATGTACAGAATGTAAGTTATTAATTAATACCGTTTCCAATCTATGCCATGCTCACTACATACCCCCAATCCTGCTATCTGCATATGGCAGATGACGCAGCGGTCGGATGGTAGGCCTAGTCCCTCAAAAGGATGCAACGCCATGGAGATGTATTTAATTTTAGTTTGCAAGTTGAGAACCTATTTGACAGCTTTAAATGTTTTAAAGTCCTTCATATAGCATATTATTATAGCCTACCCATGCTTAGAGTTAAGAAAAAAGCTTTTAAAAGTGCCGTAACTTAGAAGCCATGTGTGAATTCTTTTCCATTACAGTGCGGGTGGCTATTATAGACCGTGCACTTCGCAAAATGTTCAGTGCCCGCTGCAATTCATTATAGTGCTAGGAAACGTGGTACTTAGCTGACTCACAGGACAGCAAGATGGCTACGGTTATTGTTGTTCTCATCCGCTCTGCTCGGCTTTCGAAGTGTTGAAAAGACAACCCCGTATCCAACAAAGATATTGGAAAATATCCCTAGATACCATTATGAACGCCAGTGATGTAAAATAGTCTATTTTATTTTTTTAAGTTTAGTAAGTTTACTTAATTTACCGGTACTGTAAAATACACATACAATTTTAATCTCAATAAAAGAAAAAAATCAGTTTGAGAGTAACCATAAGTCGTCAGAAAATTATGTCTATTAGTAAAGAAATTTTAAATACTGAAAAATTTAAAGTAGTCAGAAAATTATGTAGGCTATACTAGTATTGAATTTTAAAATATTGAAAAACCTAAGTTTTAATTAATAATACAGTAGGAAACACGCATTTTCAAAAACATTAATGCTCCAGGACCATGTTGTCACCATATGAATAAGTTAGACAGATGGAAAGGTCCCAATGACCTCATCGGGAATCGAACACGGGACCTCCAATTTGTAGCTCAGTGCTTCCACTAACCGTCTCATGGCACACTAAGCTAAACATCGATTATACTTCAAAGATCTTAATGCAGATTATCCTTCTCCCACTAGACCATCTACAAAACTAACTTTATTATTATTATTATTATTTGATAATAAAATGGTTTTCAGGAAGAAGGACTCTTTTAAAAAAAAAGCAGGTGTCAATATCTACCCTTGCTGATTTAATGAAATGACTATATTGTACTGTTGGCCTTTTAAACCCATTTAATTTTACTCTTTTACTATCATTGAAATTATAATTACCATACTCGTCGATTTGAAAGTCACGAGTAAATCTAAAGAGATTTATTGAAAGGATTTTGTGGAATTATGAAGGATAAGTAGAACAATATATAAACAAATTCCTATTAAGAGTTCATATTTTGTTGTATAATGTTCTTTAATTCAGTTGAACCTTCAATATTGGTTATACACGAAAGACATGAAACCGCTCCTACCTTGCTTTAGTGCAAATCTCTGTTCTATTTGCTTGGTTTGAGTAAATGCTGCAGCAACGGATGACGCTAATGAGATACTTGAAAATCATATACCGGTAGAAGTAAAAATTACTGTTTCAACGTGAAGTGATACTCATCTTCTCTATCCAATACAATTAGAACTGCCTAATTATTAAACCCTATAAACCGTGTGTGAAATGCTCTCTTTATGTTTAGAAGGAAAAATAAATTCATAATAGTAGTCGATTATACAGAATGAAATAAGCTTACAATACAGATTAAACTACCTTTATTCCTTGGCATCAGAATTTAACACTGGATTCGTTGATTCGATCCCATATGATACTGTGGACTTTTTTGGCCCTAAACATGTATTACTTGACTTCTTTTTGAATGAAGGAAAAATGAACTTTCAAACTATTGCACGTTTCAATTTCCATGTCATCAAAGAGAGGATATTTTGGCAAGGTATTTTTTCGCCATTAGCCATGATTTTACTGAATCTATTGCAACACAAAGCTTGAGAAAATAGAATTGTAATGATCTATACCGTTACCGGGTATCGAGCGTAGATAGTAGTATGAATTACTAAATACCCTCTGTTATTTCCGAAATTATAGAAATTTTGAAGTCTCGCCTTCCTGGAAACCTAAATGCTTTCAGGGCTATATAACAGTCGTTAAGATAATCAGCCTTACTCACCGACTGCCTTTTTTCTTCAGGTATCCTACTAGTTTCTGTTGGAGGCTGAATCAACCCTAGATAATACGATGTATATCTGTAATAATAATAGGAAGTGTTTGTCTGCCTGTTTGCCAGCGAAATCTACTGAACGCAGAGATCTGAAATTTTTAAACATAGATGGACTAAAGGGTGGCCGAATGCACCTCGAAGCCGGATTTTTTATTTTCGCTTTCGTTCGCGAGTTATGAGTGAAAAAGGGGCAGAAAACGTGTATTTTTTGCGCTTTCGAAGCATCAGTTTTCAGTAATACATTTCAATTGTCAAATCAATTGCAGGTGGCTTTGCCTGTTTTTGTCATGCATTGGAAATAAAAGCATCGCGATCGCTAGAATTCTGTAACCACACCCTGGTCGATTCACTTGTTTATAATGTCAAAGCATCTGACATTTTCAACATATATGTAAGATAAAGAGTAAATATAGGACTAAATCAGCAAACATCCATTTGGACGGAACTCACTATGCAGGGATTTCCTGGGCCAGGGAACTCGAATCTGAGGTTTTTACCAAGCGGCGTTTTATAATCGTGGAATAAACTCCAAATACGTTTAGTTTATGAATGATTCGCGTGTAAGAGTTAATAAATATAATGTTTTACTATGTTGCTCTTAATTTCTGAATTAATTAACGCTGGCGAAGCTGCGGGCACTTGCTAGGTTTATAAAATGAAATAAGATATAGGCCTATTATACAATAGTTTTTTTCCTATTTTTCATGATATATGTAGTTTAATCTATTTAATTACACGAACAATAAGACATTAAATATAAGTTAATTACAGTACTAATGCGGAATCCCACTTCAGGGATTTAAGGCAAGGAGGAAACATCTTTGTGATTTAAATTCAAAATGTATTTTTTAAATCCTGTCCGGATTATCCGGATGTCCGGACGAGCGGGGTCCGGATTAGCTGGACTCTACTCTATTGTTACTGTTTCCCCTCATTTAGAGCTTTTTATATCATTATATAGTCTGTGCAATCTGAATTTCATTTTTAATAGAAATGTAACTAATTTTACGTATTTTATTTATTTATTTATTTATTATTTTATATTTGCCTTGTATTTGTGTGCAGTATCGTATATCCCACATCATATGTAGGCCTATGCTCAGTTGGACTAAATATATACCAAAGCTATCTGATATTTCCAATATCTTTGAGGAAAATTAAGATGGCACACGAGTGGTTTGTTGTGGCGCCCCCCCCCCCACACTTCTGGAACTATTTCGGGATGATGGGATGGCACCCTGGCGAAGAGATTACTTCTGCTTCACCTCGGCAATTATGCTATTGTCATGCACTGTTGAGAGTGGAGGGGGTGCATTAGAGGAGTCCGCTAATAACCCATGCATTGCGTGTGCGATTATCGTCATATTGGAACAATACAGTGCACTCATACAACCCCCCCCCCCTCCAACAGTGACTATACTGACCACCAAGTGCCCCTTTACCATGTCACAAACCTCAGTGGTGTAGGCTCTTGATAGAAATGTCCATACTAATTCAGTGACAACGAAACAACGTTTCGACTGTGTTCAGGCCAAATGGCATAACTCTCAAAAGTACAGGAGAGAGAAAGAAACTTTGTT
The DNA here is from genome assembly GCA_964059195.1 of Ectobius pallidus. Lineage (NCBI taxonomy): Eukaryota > Metazoa > Arthropoda > Insecta > Blattodea > Ectobiidae > Ectobius > Ectobius pallidus. The sequence goes on along the minus strand of CAXKWD010000004.1, from coordinate 43,394,716 downwards.
TTAAAATATGGTAAAAGTAGAGATATTATGATTGCATTATGTGGATGTGAGACAAGATCCATTACTCTTTGGGAAGATCATATGCTGAGAGTTCGAAAAAAGAATACTTATAAAAATAGTCGGACCTAAGAGAGAAGAAAAGGCTACTGGAGAAAATTGCATAATGACGAACTTCTTAAACCCTTCACCGAATACAGTAAGAGTAGTTTAATTATGGAGGATGAAATGAGCTGGAAATGTTGCGCGTAGTTACTGACTGGGAGACCCGAAGGGAAAAGACCACTTGGAAGACCTAGACGAAGATTGGAGGACAATTCAGAATACATTTTAGGGAAGTAGGACTTTCGAGGGATTTGGAGTTGGAGTTAGCACAGTTTCTTGTTTCTTGTTTTTTCTGCCTACGCAGATTACACCCAAGTGACCTAGAAGAATGGACAACACTGCTGCGCATTGAAATATTGTTTTCGACCCAACAGGAAGATACAAATTAAAATTGAGCAGGCTACAGGAATGGGAATAGTATGTTCATTTCAATTAATTTCTTAGTGAAGCTTAATTTTAATTCCTACATATTTTTCAAAATATTTTTACAGTTTTCAGGTATAAAAGCTATCTTTTCATAATTATTGAAGTTGGTATAAATTCTGGCTTTCTTCTTGTATTTTCAAAACTTTCAGACCATAAATGTTTCCATATTTTTAATATTTCCAAAAAATATATGGTGTCATATTTTTCATATTTTCATAATTTTTAGCCTGAAACTGTTTTCACATTTCTCATACTTTAATTTTTTGCCATAAATATGCTTATATTTTTCATATTTTCAAGATTTTTAAGCTATAAAGTTTGCATATATATAATATTTTTTTATTTTTTAGGCTAAGAATATAATATATTTCGAATTCTTTCATAATTTTTAGACCATAAAAGTATTTACTCATTTTTCATATTTTCACAATTTTTGGGCATTACATTTCTTAATATATACTAAATATTTACACGTTTCTCATATTTTTAAACTTTGTATATCTGTATGTCTTTCAGTAGAGTTCTTTTTTAAGAATGCACATAATAAATACAATATACTTACATATAGTAGGCTACCATACATGTGTTGGGAATTGGGTGAACAGAATTGCAGACAACAAAAAGCAGGGCCCAATCGTCCAAGTGGCTATGACACACTAGACCACGGTTTTTTTCTTACTAATGTAATAGGTCATAAAGGAAGTCTTTTAGTAACCACTTAATTACTAGTATACTCTCTATACCGGATTCAATTAGCAAATGAAATATTTTGCATTTAGTTATAAAGACTCGACTATATTAAAGTTAATAATATTATTAATGTTTAGTATTTATTTTAAGACATTGAACACACAGTGTGTTATGATTACTGATCTTCTAAGGTTCAATGCGATATAGTTGCCATTGTGGACGTTTTAATGTTCTTTCAATTGCAACTAATTACATATAAAAGCTTTTTGTTCCACAATACTATAATACACTTATTATCTGAGATAATAACTTAATGACATCCCTTAAATTACAGATTTTCAACATACCACTGGTGTGGTATCGATTCAAATCGAACATGGAACAATCTTTAAACCTTGAGAGCAGCAAATGAAATTTCTTAATAAACAACATATATTTAAAATTAAATTTTGTTGATGTTAATTTTAATATTATACTAAATTGAGTTGATTTCGTGTTTTGAAAGACCTTTGGTTTCAGGTTAAAAAGGCCAAGAGAAGCTTCGACATACCCGCATGCCATCAACTGCCACCTGTCGTAAAAGATGATAATGAAACGCCTGAATTACAACAATAATTTTGATTTTAGCCAAGAGGAAGTAGCTTTTCACCTACCCCTAAACGTAACTTTGTCGGTGAAACAAAATTTCCGTCACACCAAGAGTTTAGAAGGCGTAACTCCAGGTTAAATCTTAACCCCTGTTGATGAAACCGGACATTAGAAATTTAACTTTTACACAATTCTCAGCAGCCGCGATTAATTATTAGTAGGAAATATTGCGTATAAACAAGTATAGAGTTGATCCCCTCTATCCTGAATCTTTTGGAAGTTTCGTATAATAGTAATTCCGCCACTGGGCTTAATCACACCCTACACGCCAGGGAACATGCATGTTCAGTCACAGGTCCATGTGACACTAGAGACTACAGATTTGCTGCTGCTGGAAGCTACTACATATCTGAATACTTTATGCATTTCCATTTCACCACAGCTCCAGGTAATTAATAATTCACTTTCAGGGAAATTTGATTTTGTCAGGTTATTGCGACACAGTTGTCATCTTTGATGAACTCTTCTCCGATTCAACTGGTTTGATCTTTTTTCACCGTAAATTAGTACAAGTGTTTACGAGACTAGTACTTGTTTTAAAAAGTCCGATATACCTATTACTTCCTATGTATAGGTTCTATAAGTGGTTCTATGGCGGACGGAAATTGCCTGTCCGTCCGTCCATGTGTCTGTACGAGCGATGACTCATACGCTTTATAAGATTTTCATACAACTTGGTATATTCATTTATAACGTCTGTTTGGGACTGGCTCGTGAGAGGACCAATGTTAGGGATTGGACGATAATATCCGTGAGAGGATAAATGCAGGATAGATTAATAAGGTAGCTTCATGTAAGTATGAAACAATGTACATGTGAGAAGTATAAGATTTCGGAGGACCATTTAGAGCAAGAAGGGACTATATCACGAGGTCACTGGGTACAGAGATCAAAGGAAACATATTGGTTAAACAATCTAGAATGTAATGAAATACTTGCACTTTATTAATACTTGTAGCAACTCGAAGAAATAATAGGTGAACACTGAATAATAATTGAATAAACACGTTGAAACAATGAATTGGAATTTGGCGCGAACCAGATTGCACCACTAGAAGTAATTTAGTAAATTTTGTAATTTACTAATGAATTATATCTCAATTTAACGGTAATAAAATTTGTTGTAGAATGAATGTATTTTAAGTTATTAGCACTTGATTGTTCACGTTTTATAGCTTCTTGGTGAGTGATGACGTCACACGCTATGTACTTACTTGGAACCAATAAGTGAATCTAATGAACTTATAATACGGCGAATAAGTAAATTATGTATAAGTAATTTACTTGAAATTAATAAAACTTATGAGGAAGTTTTATTCCAATGATTTCTAGTGAAATACAAAGAGCGCGAACTGGCCTTTGTTACTAGAATCGGAGCAGTGTCAGACCGTGACTTGATCGTGTAACTGCAGGCTTAATACTGAATTCACTGTAACTAGTAGAAATTACTTAATATCACACGATAATACTTATAAATAGAAGTATTATGGATTTATCCGCTAATCAATAGAAAACCTCCGTTCTATTGTATGAATTAGGCGGGATACTAGACTGAGCTCCAGCACGTCTATCACGAGTGGAGGCTCGACACAAACTAACTCTTGGCATGACGCTATGATGTAACGCTGATGCGAGGCTGCACCTGCCTCTGCAACGGGGATTCACAGAAAAGGCTTACTTACACTAATATCAATGCGCTGCGAGAGGGAGAAATGCACTGAGCGGAACATTTGAATATGCACTGTTACTAGACATGTAAAATAATGCTAGTAAACCCTTAGCTTTCTCCAACATAGACTCCCCCCGTTAAAATATTAATTTTAAGAAAAATAACTAAGGAGAAAGCTATAATAAAAACTTACATATACACAAAACCATCACTGATTCTAATTGGATGTATACATGTGATATGTGTTGAAAATATGCCTTCTTACACATATTGCAAGAATAGGATATTGAATAGAAAAGCACTAATTTAACTATTTACATTGAAGCACTGACTCTACACTATTTAGACTAGCAACACACGCAAGGTTGTGAAGGTCTAGTTGAATACTGGCTGGAATCCAAACTGTTGTTGTAGCATCCATAAGTGAAGACTTCGACTTGTGCTCAACAGCTGATTCAGGAACTTGTAGTGTAGATCAGGTGGCTTGTTGAAACACAATCTGTAGAAACTTGTTGAAGAAATGCTTGATGATTTCTTTATATCATTCAGGGCACAGCTGATGATCCTATATTACTAATATGGTATCTTGCCATAATGTAGAAAGACAATTGGATAAACATTAAGTAAGATTTTAACACAAACAGTGCTGAAAAGTTGCTTTCTTACATATCTCACAGTGTAACGGTTTGGCTACATGTAGATTTCTTGCTAACATGGTAGTTCTAAACTGGACATATGCAGATGATGCAAGTAACCAACTTTTCACTATTTGGAAGATGAGATACACTGCTTTGTATTGTTTCTAGATGAGAACAGACACTGCGGAGTGTTGTTTCGCTCTGAAGACAGACACTGAGTGTTGTTTTTCGATGAATGCAGACATTGCGGAGTGTTGTTTCGCTCTGAAGACAGACACTGCTGAATGTTGTTGTGTGAATGTAAAGCTCGGTAAAAAGGATCTGATTTACCTCTTGTATTTACACTATCATTTGTTTTAAATCTCCCTTGACTGCTGAAAGATTTATTATGAATAGATGGGTGCAAATGTTCGTTCCTATGTTTGAAGGAAGCGAAGCTATTGCGAACTGGTTTGACCGCTGCACTGGGTCGGTTTGTCTCTAAGCGTTTGCTCTGCATATGATGAGAGGCTTTGTTTGTACTGTTTTGAATTCTAATTTGTTTAGAATTGCTCTGTAGTGAAGTGCTCTGTTGACTTCGACTGATGTTAAAGCATGTGAGGGCGTATGCTGTTGATTTTTCTTGCTTAGCTGTAAAATGCAGTAGCTTGCTATGTTTTAAGTCACATTTACAGTAAGAAGGCAATTCACACTCTTGTACCTTGTGTTCTGTGGAGAAGCAATTAAAGCACAAGTGGTTTGATCGTGCACAACTCCATCGTTGTTGCACTGTGAATTTGCGGAAAATTTTGCACTTATGTAACGAGTGATTTCGTTTACACAGAGAACAAGTTTGCTGATGTTTAGGTTTGCTCGTGACAAAGAAAGAATGCATTTCTGTTTCTTCGTCTGTTGTTAAGTTTTCATCATCTTGAAGCGAAACCGTATTCATGTCACGATGCAGAAGTTTACTGTGGACTGATTGTTGACAACCACAGAAAGATTCTAAATTGCACTGTTGTACCGTATGATTTGATGAGAAACAATTGACACACAGGTGCTGTGACTTGACGAAATTCCATCGCTCATTGACTGGAATTTGCCGGAATTCGTTGCAATGATACAGCTTGTGATTGCGTTGACAATAGGCACACGATAATCTGCTTGTACCTTCGTACGACTGTCGCTGCTCTCGGACAGTGTATTGTGGCGATCGCAGCTCAACCTTTCTTGCAGGTGATGGGCTGGACACGTTGTTGGAATTGGATAACACTTCTAATGAATGAGCCTTGGCTTCTAGGAAGTTCATCAACTCTTGAAGTGATGTGAACTTTTTTGAGTCAATTTTACTTTCCCATTCTTTACGTGTAGTCTCACCAAGATGATCCAATATTAATTGAATAAACATGACTTCGTGTAATGGGATTTCAAGATTGAGGGCTTCGATGGCGTTAAGATTGCTTTGAAACTGATTTAGCAGGTTTCGCAAGTCTGTAACATTTTCATCTTTCATTATTGGTAATGAAAGTAGATTTTTGATGTGAGCTGTGGCAATAACTCTAGTATTATCATATCTTGCACACAATAAATTCCATGCTATTGGAAAATTCTCATTCGTGACTGGAAGATTCTGAAGGAGCGCGTGGGCTTGTCCCTTAACAGAACTCAGCAAATAATGGTATTTCTGGATGTTATCCAAGGAATCATGGTTCACCACTAAACTACTGAAAGTGTCGTGATAGTGTTTGAAGTTAGTCACATCTCCAGTGAATACAGGAATTTGAATTCTTGGCAATTGTATATTTCTATTGTTGCACTGTGAAGCAGAAGACTGACACGTGTGATGCGAATTACCACTATGATTAGATCGTTGACTGTTCACAGAGTTTGCACTATGCACTTGCTGCTCGTGTAGAAACAGAAGACCACTGAGTTTAGCTTTCAACACTCGATAGCTGTTTCTTATTTCTTCATAGTATTGCATATGACAATCTATTTCCTCTTCGGCTTCGATGAGGGATTCAATTTGAGCTTGTAAACATTCAAATTTCTCCCACAGCTCTTGAAGGTTGTCAAATTCAACTTTCAGTTGAAACACATCAACTTCTTCTGAAAGGCTGTCACAATATTTCTGTATCAATGTGAATTTTCTTTTAAGAAAACCCCTTTTCTTCTTTAAATCTCTCAAGTCACTTTCCATGATAGATGAGTTGTTACTTGAAATTTAAAGATGAGATGCTAACACCGCTGCACGATAATACATGTGAGTCAGCTGTTCACTGCTTTCTTGAAGTTCACTGGTGACCGGAATCCCACGATGAGTCGAATCACTGCTGCTATGATGCTGTCCTCGATGCGAAGTTCAGGGTTGCTGGAACTCACGAACTGACCGACGCGGAAGCACAGATGAATGAGACGAACTCGAGAAACGGTATTTGCGAATACAAGTATGTAGATATGATTGTACCAATATGATCCTGCCCGGTAAAGGACCAATGTTTGGGACTGGCTCGTGAGAGGACCAATGTTAGGGATTGGACGATAATATCCGTGAGAGGATAAATGCAGGATAGATTAATAAGGTAGCTTCATGTAAGTATGAAACAATGTACATGTGAGAAGTATAAGATTTCGGAGGACCATTTAGAGCAAGAAGGGACTATATCACGAGGTCACTGGGTACAGAGATCAAAGGAAACATATTGGTTAAACAATCTAGAATGTAATGAAATACTTGCACTTTATTAATACTTGTAGCAACTCGAAGAAATAATAGGTGAACACTGAATAATAATTGAATAAACACGTTGAAACAATGAATTGGAATTTGGCGCGAACCAGATTGCACCACTAGAAGTAATTTAGTAAATTTTGTAATTTACTAATGAATTATATCTCAATTTAACGGTAATAAAATTTGTTGTAGAATGAATGTATTTTAAGTTATTAGCACTTGATTGTTCACGTTTTATAGCTTCTTGGTGAGTGATGACGTCACACGCTATGTACTTACTTGGAACCAATAAGTGAATCTAATGAACTTATAATACGGCGAATAAGTAAATTATGTATAAGTAATTTACTTGAAATTAATAAAACTTATGAGGAAGTTTTATTCCAATGATTTCTAGTGAAATACAAAGAGCGCGAACTGGCCTTTGTTACTAGAATCGGAGCAGTGTCAGACCGTGACTTGATCGTGTAACTGCAGGCTTAATACTGAATTCACTGTAACTAGTAGAAATTACTTAATATCACACGATAATACTTATAAATAGAAGTATTATGGATTTATCCGCTAATCAATAGAAAACCTCCGTTCTATTGTATGAATTAGGCGGGATACTAGACTGAGCTCCAGCACGTCTATCACGAGTGGAGGCTCGACACAAACTAACTCTTGGCATGACGCTATGATGTAACGCTGATGCGAGGCTGCACCTGCCTCTGCAACGGGGATTCACAGAAAAGGCTTACTTACACTAATATCAATGCGCTGCGAGAGGGAGAAATGCACTGAGCGGAACATTTGAATATGCACTGTTACTAGACATGTAAAATAATGCTAGTAAACCCTTAGCTTTCTCCAACAACGTCCATGGAGTGAAGCCTCATGATTTTGGACCAAATCGGTTGACCGGTACCGGAGTAACACCCAATTTAGTGCCTATTTTATAGTAATATATTAAAATTTGTCAAATGCAAATCAGTTCTGACGACATATTTTTATAGTGTTCATACACGGCTTTGGAAGTTGAAATACAAATAACACTACCCAAATATTCCTTCACATGTGCTTATCAAACTGTAGATCTTTGTTCTTCCGTAAGTCCTGCTTAATGAATCGATCTGGAGCTTTCTATTACAAAAATAACTTATTTCCTGCATATCATAATTAGCATTATCACTGATTAAACAAAAGCATCCTGGCACGTTGATATGTCAGTTTACCTGATGTTATTTGTAGTCATAGAGGCCTAACTGTTAGGGTCATTCTATCTAAGTGCAAAATTCTGGACTTGCCTCCCAAACAGATCTGTATATTTTATAAGTTTTTGGTAACACACTACTATCTAGAACCACCGCATCCCTCTTCATCAGAACTATAGTCCATTTCTGATAACTATAGCCGTTCAGGTGATGCGAAAGCTTAGCGGGAGGATGGGACAACTCTGAGTCGGTGAACACTAGTGAAAATATTTACCGTGCCTCCCTCTGCTCTGAGACACACGAGAGACACACTGCTACAGCAATTATAACTTAACTGTGCCTAACACCACGACACAAATTACCACATGAATGTAAGGCACGATTTGTAAACACAGGAATTAGACAAATACTACTGACATATTTAATCCTATTCCCACTGGAAGCATACAAGCTTTATCCAATTTCTTAAAAATCTGATGGCATGCACTCGTATAACTTTCTCTACCCTGGGCATATACAGTATCATATTCCCATTACACATGTTTGTGTAGAATAATAGTCAGAATTGCAGGGAGTGCAATGTCAGAAGTCGTAAATAATTCTATCCCCTGACACCTTATTCATCGCTGTTGGCTTCACATTGGAGATTATTATATACGTTCGTATTAAAAACTTTTTTGTTATTTTGTATGCACATATCAAAGATAGGCACTTAAATTCACCAACCCAATAAAACACCAAATGATTGTTTCTAGGAAGGGATTGAATGTGCTAAATTTTCACATGTGGTCACTGGTTGTCTAGTATTAATTTTATTTATTTTGCTTTGAATGTACAGTTGGTATTTACAAAATATTTCTCTATTTATAGATATTGTAGAAGCCATCATGGAGTTCCCAGCATTGATGACGAGTTTTAGTTTTTCGGTGTTTAACGGTGTGCAATAATGATGTGTGTACAAACTTTTCTATATCAAGAAACAAGAAGACTAGAAGATAGTGTGTGTGTTTTTATTTAGTGTTTGTGACATCAAGGAAAAAAACTTTTCTATATCAAGAACAAGCTGAGGAAGACAACACTAAGATTCAGACCTCCGCTTCATAATTCTGTGTTTTGGCACGGAATTTTGAAGTGTAGTCTGTGTATGCTCCATTCCTAATACTGCTGGACACCTCAAGGTATTAACGAAAGTGGTACTTAGAAAGGGGCATAGAGAGGTGCCTCTTTTCAGAGGTGAATAGCGGTCTTGGTGCAAACCGAGGCCACTGAACACCAGAAGACCAGCAATTCTCTCATCAAAAAGAGGTAAAGAATATGTTTATTAAGCATGATTTTGATAGCATAAAAACTAGTTTAATTCTAAATAAGTATAGCCTCCTAGTGATAAACCCTAAGATAGGGGCCAGAGGCACTATTCCTGAATTCTTTGTCAATGAAGAATTTAAAATTGAATTCCAAATCGTCAAAGAAATTAGCCTCTTGGTATTCAAAGGTTTACTAAATATTCTGCAAAACGATTTATATCTACCATTTAACTAAAAAAAATTGGGTAGACTTTATTGGGGAAGCAGCTATATATGTAACGTTTCGTGAGTGCTGCCTAAATCTAGGTGCCCCCTATGGTCATCGACACAATGTACACCATGATCATCCGCCTTGCTTTCCAAGTCTCTTCACCCCATTTCTAGATCCTGTGTGTCGAACTCGGAGACTGATGTAACGTGTTCGTTACCAAATTTAAAAGCACAACATTTTTGTTACTTGTAATGTTGCATCCGGTTCAAGCGAGTGACCCCTACAGACTGATATAACATTTTCGTTACATAACATTATACGTAGTCTTGGCAAGTGATCCCCTATGTAACATTTTGTTACGTGTAACATTATAAGCGTTTTTAGCAAGTGATCCATTACAGATAGGTGTTTCATTTTTGTTACATTTAACGTTACATGTGGCTTTGCCAAGAGACCTTGTGCGGAATGATTTTAAAGACGTTTCCACATCAAAAACTTTGATTTCTAAACTGAACTGAGTGAAAAACAAACAATGAAATTACGAAATTTAAGTAATAGTGATATGTTTGTATGCCACGAATACAATTTCCATTCTATACCAATAATTTGTAAAGACATTCAGCGTCAACTTCGCAAAAAAAAATGCTCTTTCGGATTTTCAGACAAAAAATATTGTGGAGTGTATAACTTGGAAATATTACAGAATGACCACTGAACACAATATTCGTTATAATTTTATTTTTATAGAAATTGCTTATTTTCTATAGTTGCTTTCCTAATAATAAAATTTAAACATAATTTTGTTAGCAGTATCTTAGGTTTTGAATCCACAATTCCAGTGTCATAATAAATGTCAGTAGAAGATTATTACAAAATAAGTCCGGCGTTTGCCTTTGCGAATGAGGAAACCATGAAATACCCAAGTCAAATTTGGCTGGTCAGATTTTAACACAGGACTCCTTGCCTTTATCACCTCGCTCTAGTTGTTTTGGTGTGTACTTTACGACTGGGGTATAGGCCTACTGCATTTCATAACAATAAGTTAATTATAATCTCCTTGTTCCTTGTTAGGCCACTCGAGTTTATGCGTACTTGTCTATTAACTGACAATTATAGGATTAGTTAATTTAAGAAACTTATATAAATGACTATTTTGGTGCTTGTGCCATTTAACTGTCGTTTGTGGGCATTAGATTATCAATAAATTAAAAAAGGACGTAGATTGCAAATCTAAGATGTTTAGAACTTCTTTATTATCGAAAAAATTCAAGATTTTATAAAAATTGAATTTGTGTATGCAGTAAATGCATGAACTGTGGAGAAGGCAGTGAGTCAGATCTTACAAAAGGGAACGGCAGTTCTCCTTTACATTGTGCATAACTTATCATGCGAGGGAACCCTAAGATTCAATATCATTAATATCTCAATACGGAACGTTGTAGCATTCCATACCCCAACTGTAAGTCAAGCAATATCTGATATCCCACCAGTTCAGCCATGAAGAACGAAATTAAATTTCATAATAATTTGCTATCAACCGTAAAGTATGAGTCTAACAATCGATCTTCTGTCATTGGGCTTTACAAAAATGTGAAGGTATTAGAAAAAGAAAAAGAAAAAGAAAACTTATTCTACTCCCTACATCACTTGCTGCTTGGAGGTTTGCTGGGATTTTTTTTTTTTTTTTTTTAAGAATTCAGACCACGTGAAATTTGTCGATGATGCGGGGAAGTTTCATTAAAAACTGCAGCAAACGACTTTCAACTGTTGCAAAATACTCAGCCTCCTCATACTATTATTTTCGTCGCTATGAGACGATGATTTTTTCATCAACTTAGGTTCAGATCAGGCACGGAGTATAATGATTTGAAGAAAAAAGGGGGAGGGACTGTGAGGGAAGAAGAAGACCCTTCTCTAGTTATCGGCTTTTTTCATTAAAGTAAAGGATAATGGTGCAGAGTGAGGAGTTACAGGAACGCCCCATAATCATTGTGACAATCCATAGCGTGCAAGAAGGAAATACAGTTGCAATTAGTGATGAATAGAATTGCATGTTAAGGGAACCAGCCAGTGAAATTTATAAATTCTAGATTTTTCGTAACATTTTCTTATTTTTTTTGCCTGTCTCTGGAAGGATTTACCTCCATAAGCTCTAAGGGCTTCTCACTCTGAAATGAGCATACTTCTTTAACATCTGCATTAATGAATATGAACATAAATTCTCCAAATTTAAAAAGAACTTGTTATAAAAATAACCAAAATTTAACGAAGCACAACATGGGTCTATTCAGGATAAAGTATGCTGGTAGAACGTACCTTACACAAGTTAAGGTGAATGTCCATCTTTATGGGACCGATGATTAAGTGAATATTCTAAATGATGGTTTCCTATAGCCTTCTGGAGGACGAATGAAATTATAGGTTAACTTAACTGATAAATTTCATGTTTAGGTTAAGTTCTTTACCAATTATTTGAAGAAAAAGTCTTCCTTGCCTTGGTTACTCCCGGTTATCAATTACTTTAACAGAATATCTGTAATGAATGTACCCGATTCCTTACTTATGCCTTTCTTGATTTGAACTCATTCCATGCTCGCATAAAAAGACTAAAGCCTGTTTAGAACCCTCGAGCGATTATAGACATAGTTATGATTGGAGACAATTTAAGACACCCTAAGTTCGATTGAAAAGGGCAGAAATACTCCCTAATCAAATTAGTTATATGTATGTCCTCTCCCGTGTGTTATGTGTTACACATTGACATGAGGTCACAAATAATATTTTTTACCAGTGGACTTTATACATCGAATGCTGGGTTTCATTTCCTATATTTTATTTATTATAACAAATTGAAACCTGAGAGAAGGAGCCCTAAACGTATATTATTGTTTGCGAAATGAAATTGCGCTATAACTCAACTTTTTGTAAAAAAATAACAGTTTCATTGATTGTGTTCTAAAGAGGTAGCCTATTGGTTACCATGATCAAACCAGTACATTTTAAAAAAAAATAAATTACCCTAAAGTGAATGTTTATAAGCAGGGCTCGAATTGGTTATGAAACAAACTTATATTAATAGCCTAAAATGTCCCGTTAAGGGCTTTGGCCTCATCAAAGAGGAAAAGCTCTTCATGCATCATGTGGTGAGCTATTCCACGATGGGAATATTTGCGTTCTTAGATTTGATCTGTATTTTTTATTATTATTATTCAGCTGTGTTTATACTCCTTTCAGCTGCGAGGCCATATCAGGAGTTCGGGAAGTGTGTCTATACAGTAGGGTAGCCCATGAAAATATTGATTGTTAATATTGTTCCTATTATTAGTGTATTTTTATGGAGTAAATTTTAACTGATATTAATTTAAATGGATATGATACAAGGTGAAATGGTGAGAATGATTCGTGATAATCTTATGTATATATCCAATTCGGCATTTGCCTTTACGACTGGGGAAAATCCCATGTCAAATTGGCCGGCCACGGGATTTAAGTCTTGGACTCGCGGATAGTTGGTATTTTAAAAAAGTAAGAGTAAAATGAGAAGTTGTGGATTCTACACTACAACCCCCTTCGGAGCACTAGGTTTATAGAATAAAATGGCGCAGTTTTTTTAATTAGGCCTACTTTATACTTCATTTGCCCGTATTATAGGTATTACAGGTGGAGGAAGTATTATATTCAACCCCGAAATTTGAAGTCGAGATTTTAACGGAAATACACGTTTTCAAGTCTCCTGAATCCAAAAATGATATTTTCATAAACATGTATGTGTGTCTGTGAACAGTCTTGCTCCTAGTCGTATAAAAACAAAATGTAATTTTGGGTCAGGCATCTTTGGGGATGTGACACGAATAATGACGATAACTTTCTCTTACTTTTAATGCAACTTTGTATGAAGAAAACTTAGTTTTTCGCGTTTTTCTCAAAAACCGCTAGATAAGAATTTTGTTTAATTTTGTACATAGGGAGCTTATACTAAAACCTAAACCTTTACTTTAAACATTTTCCGTAAACATTTTCTGAAGGGTAATTACAAGCTACCCTTTTTTTTTAAAAACTTAGTCTCACCTGGTGAACAATGATGCTTTGCATCAGGTTGAAACAACATAATACAAAGTTTCGTTTAAGTTTTCTACATCATTCCCGTAATATCCAAAATATATTATACGGTATATTATGTATTAGAAGTTTTAATTGGGTAGGGGAAGTTATGTGTATTACATCGATTTTTTTCTCTCGTTTTTAAAATTAGACATAAACTAGATACAGAAAACTGTGTCCACACATATGGAGAGTCTGTACTTGAATAGATACGTAATCTTACTTTGTAGTTCTCCGGGCATTCACCATGGCATCGGGAGCCAACAAACACGCACAACCCTTACTTTATAATCATGCAGCACCAGTAATATGAAGATGATTCATACGTCTTTCAATTACACCCCCACCCTCTAGTACACACATCCCTTTCGTTCCCTCGGAGACTCCAGCATCCATTCACCCGCGAATTGAGTGCAACTTCCGGTTATTAAGTCCTCGTTTTCCATGCGTGTATGTCCTTCCTGTTCTTTTCCCCGCTTCCTCAATTCAAAGTCTGGAGCCCGAGGGTTATATAATAATTATCACTCTGAATATTTTGTGTTTTATTCCTTTTAATGGCTTGCTGGTTATTTGATACGGAAATAGTTTCGAGTTCAACTCTCAAAAATGCCATCAGAACACAAAACGAAGGGAAGTAGAATAATGCAAAATAGTGCGATGATCATGTCTGATACGTACTACAAAAATTATGCTGGAATATGTAGGAAACGTCTTTCCAACTGGTAAGAAAGAAGAAGGGCAGACTTGGCTTTCATCACAGGCGGCATCATTCTTTGAAAAAGGCATACAAAACTGGTATCCCGTTACACGTGCCTTAATATCGGCGGTGACTATGTGGAGAAGTAGTGTAAGGTATAAGGTAATAAATGATGAAGTATTTGTAAAATAATGTTCTGTTATTTTGTTTTCATTATCGGTAGGCCTACTTACTTTAAAATTACTCCTCCTATTGCAGTTAATTCGTGATCACTATTATTCGCCTCTTGACTGTGTAGTTGGCATCATATTAATTTTCAGAAATAATTTCGTACAAAACTGCAGGCCAGTATCATTACCTAGCAAAATAATATCATTATCGCAAATACCATTGTCTTGGAAACACAAATCCATTATTACCAATGTGCTCAATATTTATCTACTCTTATACAATTCAACGGCCCTAAATAGCGTGCTTGCTCGCTCGCCCGCTTCGTGAGACATCGGGTATACTCGGCGATGTTCGTCTCTCGCAGTGTAAACATTCATGACTACTACAAAATTAGTAAAACCGTTTCTTTATTATATAAGGCCTAAGTGAAATGAACACAATGAACAAATATTCTAATTTTATTTTTACTTACAATTTTCATAGCTGTGAACCACAACAATTTTTAATAATCTACCAGTGTACATTTCTTAAAAATCCTGGAGTCAATTAATAATGGCGGGTGAAGCCGCGGGCATCAGGTTTAATATATTGATAGTTTAATCCTCGAAGTATCGCGGACAGTAAAATTACACTGAATTTATCAAATAAAACTCACATCACATTCATCTGTCAACAAACAGTTGAGAAACGATACGTATTATCCACCGTCGTCTCGAGAATTGCGCACGAGAATTATACAGTTTAGAAGCCAGTGGTTCACAGTTATCTTGGAACTGCATAATCGAATCTGAGATCGTTTTCCCTGGTGGCGATTTCTAATCGTGGAATGTACTCTAAAGCCGGAATTTTAGCTGTTTCATTAATTATTAATGGTTTAGTTTAAGAATGATTCGCGTGCAAGTGTTAATAAATATAATGCTTTAATAATTATTATACTATTAATTTTAATTTTTCAATTAATTATCGTGGGCGAAGCCGCGGGCACCTCCTAGTTTTTAACATATTTTTCAAATCCATTTACTACTTCGGATTTTATAGTTATTTGACAGTTCTTTTTCATACATTTTGTTCTAGAACGAACCACTTCTTTAGATGTTATTTTTATTAACATTTCTGTCTTAGAGTCTTCGCTTTTGGAATACAAATTGTTTAGATATTATTTTTTTTTTGTCATGTACAGGTAGGGAAAAAAAGCGGACCGACTGAAACATCTAAGTTGCCGATATGAGCCACTGCGCATGCCTAACTGCATTCACAGGATAGCAGGGAATGTATTGAAATTTGTTCTAGTGTCGATAAATTGATTGAATTGGGAAATAATTTCACGTAATTTGCGTTGCTTGTGAAAACAATCGTTCCGTTACATTTTTTTACGTATCACAAGGCTCTGAAATCAGCTACAAGAGTCGGTCCGCTTTTTTTTCCCCCTTCCTATACATTTTGTTGTTGGACGTACCCCATCTTTAGACATTTATATCATACGCATTTCTTTGTTATTAGACATTCCTACAAGTTATACGTTTTTGCGTTGAACCTACTGATCTGGAAAGCCTCTGCCTACAGAATGTAGTATTTGACATAAGTTCTCTCTAAATTAATTTTGTTTCATTGCTTAAACAATTTATTAGATTGACATAGGCTATAGACGAAAACATCCTATTAAACTATTTTCACATCACATCCTTTCATTATTATTGCGTGTTATGTAATATTGTTGTGTCTTTCAAGTCACCAGGAGTGGCAGGCATTAGTCTAGGTAATTTAGTGGCGTGTTCTCCTTTGTCAGTGATTGGAAAAACAGTTTGTTTCGCATGTAGGGGCGACATGATGCCACCATTTGTTTTCCCGTGTCGGCGCCCAGATGAATACAAATTCAGTAGTTAACTCGCTTTCGCATCTCTCAATTGAATAATCAGATGCAGTCCGCTAACTTAATACACCGCGCAATTCACTTTGCTGTCCTCTCTACAAAACCAATTAACACGTGCTAAGTTTTTAATAGTTAAC
Organism: Ectobius pallidus; assembly: GCA_964059195.1. Lineage (NCBI taxonomy): Eukaryota > Metazoa > Arthropoda > Insecta > Blattodea > Ectobiidae > Ectobius > Ectobius pallidus. The sequence continues at coordinate 43,378,143 of CAXKWD010000004.1, read as the reverse complement.
GATTATGGTGCTGTTAATTACAGCAACCTAATTTGCAAATGGTTTTCCCTTCCCACCACCAGTGTGACTGTAGAGTTGGTTACAGTACCGGGTAACGTATAGGCCTAGTATTTTAACTGTATCCTGAAAGGGGATATATTATTCAATAGTGGGCTTGCATTGAGTTCGCAGAGGAAGCATCTTCCTATTTTGTGTTGTTTTGTTTCTCATAGTAACTTTTAAATATACAATTTCATCACTTCAGCTACTGGTGAAAAGCTTTTCTACCAGCAAACTGACCTGGAGAAAAAACAAAACAAGACTTTTCAACATAATCCCCATCAACATTTATGCACTTGTCCCAACGGGTTACTAGCTTTATTATACCGCCTGCAAAGAACTCTTTCTCTTGGTGTGGGAGCCAATTTCGCACAAATTTCTTGACATCCTCGTTATTCTGGAACTTCTTCCCACGTAATGTCTCCTTCAGTGGACCAAACAAATGGAAATCAGAGGGTACTAGATCGCAACTTCAACAGGCCGTCCAGAACGGTGTTCGTCAGTCACTGATTCTCGACCACTTTTGAACTGTTGTACCCACTTGTAAAAATTTCCACGGTTCATACAACTTTCACCATGCACTTTAGTCACTCTAGAGTATATATTAGCTGGTTTTCACCTTCAGCAATCAAGAAAGGAATCACAGAACGTTGATGAACCAATGTGGAATTTTCAAGAAGACCCGACATCGTTAAATTTAATTTTGAGGTCATAAAAATACCAACGTTGATCCATCAGCTGATTAGAACTCATCCCAGTGATGCCAACTTAAAATCCAAAAAGTATCAAACTTGTACTACCAATCGTCTTTTCACCAGACCAATTTGTCTCTTTAATTATTAAATGATCCTCGTATCTTCATCCATAGACCAAGCTTATTATGTATTATGCTGAGCTAATTGAATGAATAGAAAAGCTAATTTTTAAAAAGCTTTTTTATTTGACTTATTTAAAAAGAATATTGTTTCTCTTTACAATGTACCGAATACTGTCTTACCCACAAAATTTTCCGCATTATTTTCTTCACTAAGATGCCACATTTTTCATTAAGTGAGCACATATTTGTGGTCGGAGGGAGTTCATAAATGGATATAAATATATTGAATATAATTGTAAACTGTAATATTCATTAACATAAATTTAAATACACGAAAGAAAGAAGAAGGAAACATGAATTGATAAAATATATGTATAAATTCAATTATTTTCTTAAATTTTCAATTGTGCAGATTAATTAGTTCATGGTTATTTTTAAACCTAATCACTGTGTTAACTGTTTTCTTTGCAGTCCGGCTCTAGTGTTTAGATTGTGTGAGAAATTGAAACTCATGCACTTAAGAGTTAAAATCCATTTTGACTGAAAGTTTTAAAGTTGGGATTATATGGTTTGTATTCATTTTCGTAACATTTTTCCTTCGTTCTGAACGGAATAGACCGTTTTCGAAATCTTTACTTCATTAGTTTCGTGTCGTATTAACCTTGGAAAGTATACATGAAATTGACACTCGTTAATGGATACGGTGGTATTTGTTTACCCCAACGGAATGTTAATATGTATTAAATGAATGCAGTAGTTTATTTACTTTCACATTGAATCATTTGCCCTCAATTAATGTTTATGTGTCTTTACACAAAGAACATATTATATCCAAACGGAGATTTTGTCATACACATTTATACCTACTACATTTTGAGCACACAATTTTGGTTTTCTGTCCTTTGATCATGGACACGGGTAACACCTAGCACTATTTATTTTCTTTGTTTAGTATATCGTGAATGTCTGAGCGAAGCTCTGGAGGAAAGTTCTAGTTTAGCCTTCTTCTCATGTGTTGTTGCGCCAGCTGAAGCCCAAGTTCATTCCTCAACATTATCTTCAAATTCATTGTTAAGATCATAACCTTCAGTCTCGACCTTATTATTCACAAATTTATATAACATAACCTTCACAATAAAAGTTGTTTCATGAATATGTCGATTTTTACCGGAGTTACTGACATTTAAATTAATTGAATATAAATGGGAGTGGTTTTTAAAAGCCCTTTAGTTGAAATACATTTTTAAAATAAAATAAATAGCGCATTCTCACAAATTGCATTTTTATGAATACATTTCCCTTTTCTAAAGCTATTCAATGGATTTACATTATTTTTTGTGAATACTGTTCAATAGCAATAACATCTGAAATTAAAATTTTGCATCTGTAATCATTGGATTTCTCATAGAAAAATAAAATGCATCAAAATATTTAAAAATGTAAAAAAAATTCAAATGTTTTTTCTTGCATGCAAATACTGGCTAAATTATTATTTTTTTATTTCAGCTAATTTGCTATACCCTTGACCAAAACTCTCAAAGTTTCATACAAATTACTGCAATATGTTCAGACAAAAAGAAAACTTCATTTAATTTTATGTATAATTTTCAATAAGAATGGCTGTCACTTTAAAGATACAGTCGATTCAAAGTTTCATACAAATTACTGCAATATGTTCATACAAAAAGAAAACTTCATTTAATTTTATGTATAATTTTCAATAAGAATGGCTGTCACTTTAAAGATACAGTAGATTCATGACCAAATTGTACACATAAGTGTAGATATTAATATTTAATGATAACCCCATATAAACTGGCCTAAATCTATGTTAACCTCAATTAATGGCATCTGGCGGCGTAAACACGAACTAGAAACCGGGACGAAGAACGCAGAAAATATCCATACAACTTTTAAAAATTAATTGACAAGTTGTTGAATTCTGTACAACCTGTGATAGTATAGGAGAAATCTTGTATTTTTAGAAGTTGCCAGGTATTTATCTGGATGTTTGTCTAGTAATCGCAGTGTATTCTTAGTATACTAAAGTGTTGTCTCTCATCATTCCCTTCGAGATAACTTGAGCTTATAGTTGTTCATTCCTCTTTTGTAAATATTTTAGCCAATTTGAATGTCTTGACTTGTATGTAATCTCCTGGTACGGCATTCAGTATGCCGAGTGAATAGCGGGTTTGCGCAGCCAGCTCACAGGAGAAGGCTAATTTGCGAGAACTGGATTTGTATTTCCACAGTGGGAGTATTGTGCATATAAAGGGATTCGTTCTAAAGTTTAATCCGCCCTTTGAAGTGTGTGTGCTTTGCTTGTATATGAAACCCTCCTGTACAGATAAAAGCAGAAATTATCCCTTAAAACTCTGCCAGACTTGAGATACCGGTGGGCGCTATACAAAGATCATTCAAGGCAACGTATAAATTCATCGACAATGTGCATACACCCTTTAAATCTGCCATAATCACCGAGGATAAAGAAACGGGCTGAATAGATATAGGTAATGAATATCCTTATATTTTAAGAAAGAATCTTAAAGTTTGATAGCTCTTATTATTTTAGGAACCTCATAAATTGGTATCGCGAGTATCGGGGGGGGGGGGGAATTATTACGTGTCCTTTTGTCTGAGGACTTACACCATAGCCATCGAGTTCGAGATTTCGTGCTCGCTAAATAAAATCAGTTCTAAACTAGAGTCATTTATTTAGTTTCTGAGAAAAATATGTATATATATATATATATATATATATATATATTATACATAATTATATATATTGTGTATATATTGTATATAATTATATATATATATTGAGTGAAGGAACCAACAGTGTTGGTAATATAATCCGGAAGCCATGCGATTATTTTTCTCACTGTTGCGAAAGACAATATGGATAACCTGTCTGTGGCAGAACGTGTGTTCGCTGTAAGAACTTTTTTTTAGTTGAACATTGCGAGAGTTGCTGACCCCGTGTTTTGAAACAGCGAAATTCCTAGACCGTAGAAAAATCATAATATTTGTATTCAGTAGTAGCAGGTTGGGCCGCTAGATGGTTTCTTGCTCTATAATTTAATGGTACAATACTTTCAATTCAAAGACAATATAGTATTAGTTTATCATTTATGAATTATTACATTATAATATAATCAATATTGTCCCTCGATATATCGCAAGGTATCCGGTATAGTACTCTATTATAAATTTGATTAGGTGTATAATGTAAAATTGATTATATCGAAATAGAGAAAAACACAGGTCATAGTTTATACAGGTCCCCTAAATCTAAAAATAGTATTTACAGGAGAAGCATTTTGTCTGTGCCTCTATGTGCCTCTGTCTCTGTGAACATCATTCTTTAAAAGCGATACATTATTTGAAAAATAATTTTTTAGACAGTCGAAGGTAAAAAAGGAGATAATTATACGACTGAATGGTATAATGTTATAAAACTCCAGAGTGCTTGCTTCACAGATTCTCCCTACACAGTTCTAAATCTAGTCCTTCGAGCAAAATATAATAATCTTAACATGTGTGTCATACATTATTTTTTGACAGAGGTTAATATTTGTGAATTAATATTAAAATCAAATATTTTAATAGTTAATTTAGCTTTAATATTTGTGAATTAATATTAAAATTAAATATTTTAATAGTTAATTTAGCTTTAATTACACTCGTTTGATCAGTTTATGTGTGTATCAGTAGGCTGTTTTTTTATTGTTGATGTATTTATGTGCTAAGAAGAAACAAGTGACCATTAGAGCCGTGCTACTCTCGTTTCGCAATCATTCCTACTCGCGGAATAAAATCTTGCTTTTAACGTTTGTATCATAGGAACTATTATATTCTAGTTAGGAATCCCCTATGATATGACCCGAAGCCTTATTCAATGACCTTCTCTTCATCATTTTTGCTACCATTTCCATAAAGACAATTTGTATATTCGCGATTTCCTTGACAGCGGCTACGTCGTTTTTTCTTAAATGTATTAACCGTGAATTAATTCATTTAATTTTTTCGCTTAAATTGTCTGAAGTTTTTTAGGGTAACCATATAGGTTCTTCCATCCTTACTTTCACGCCCTGGGTGTCGGCATGCTGACCACATGGCCTCCAATCCCGCCATCTCACTATGGTAGATGAAGCAGCGGTCGGGTGGTAGGCCTTGTCCCTTCAGGGATGTAGTGCCACGGAGTTTAGTTTTTACTTTCATGCCCTCCCATGGAAACAACATATCTCTGTATGAGATTTGGTGTACTGGCGCTTTCCCAGTGTGGCCACTTTATACCAGAATGAGAAGCAAGAAAATCGAAAGATTCACACTTAGCGTAAAAAAATTCATGTCACTATTTCACACAAGATTGTTTAGTTATTGTATTTTTTAATCATAGACTATTTACGGAATGGCTTAGCCTATATTAAGAAACGTAAGATTCATTTTAAATTACAGCTCATTACCTGCTTGTTCATGGCATTAAAACAGTTTAAAAAATGAAATTCATTAAATGTTTCCTGAATATTTGACTGACAGACAATAAGAGCTCTCTCGCAAACACAGGCTGCCGCTATAGACTGAGCAGACAGACAAAAATGATAACGGATTTTTGAAATCTGAACAAAATAACCAGGAAATACAACTAAATCACAAATAACGAGATAATAAATACATCATAAAAATAGATAACATAACCACGATAATTGACTATGAATATGTCTATAACTATTTTAAATTTTACTGCGAAAATACTATGTGTTGTTATAATAGAGTTGGGACGTCAAGAGTTTATTAGCTTGTGTACATTAAGCCATGTGTATCATGTATGCACCTAAGCTAAAATACGTTACCTTCTTTGATTTTACAAGAATTAGTCTTAATTAATATGCGAAAAATTATTACTGTGCCTTTTTTGGTAAATTTCATAGGTCGACCCCTTTAGCGTCAACAAACAAAATTCCTAGGTAGGCCTATATTAAATTAGGTATATAATTTTGTCTCAGAATTTGTTGCACTTCTCGTTCGATTTTTTAAAATTTCCGTGCGAATAAAAAATGATTGGCATGACTTTGTCATTGTGGAACAGAGGAAAAATATATTTTTGTTTTTAGGAGCAACTTGAATAGGCTTACATTCAAGCAATCATCGCTGCCTTCGTCCGACATAGCTTAGCTATATAGTACACATATCATAATCACATAATGGTCGATTGACAGATAGTTTTGTTCAGGACATTGTATTAGAAATATTATACATGGAACGAAATCACAGTTAAATGATTATGACAGGCATTTTATCCATAATTAACGAGTGTAGTATGAATAGAAAACTGTCAGCTGAATGTGGCACATTGCTATGCGAATTCCTGTATACGATTAAAAGGGATCACTGTCAATCGACATTTCAAAGCGCCGGTACAGTTTCCGTTTTTATTGATATTCAAATATGGAGTTTTGTGTTACTAGCCTTTTTGAGATCCCTTCCCGTATGATGTAATTATGATACGCCTTTATGAGTCTTAAGGGAGATAGATTGAAACAGATTTCAGTAGCCACTAATGGCTGAAGTAATTAATGACCATTCTAAAAAGAAATACAATACAATAGAACGAAGAGACATAAATAAAAAATAATATCCGTCCTATAATATGGGTAAATATTTAAATTTTAGCTAATTGTAAGAAAATACATTTTGAAATTGAAGTTCGGAAAAATTATAAAATTTACTGATTTATTTATTATTAATAATTGTAATGAACATTACAGGTAGAAAACCCAATTACAATGTCCATGCCAAAAATACAATTCATGCATACAAAATAATAAAAACAGAAAATACAAAATGTAAGAATACACAAAAGATAAGAATACACAACAGATACATTATAGTAATTTAATAAAAATAAAAAGAAATTCCTAGCCACTTTTGGGTTCCAGCAGTTGCCAGGTTTCTTCTCTAATCACAGTAGGCCTACATAATGTCTTTGAGAATCAAGATAAGAAAGAAAGAGTGAGGAGAATGTTTGGCATTAGGCATTAAACCAATACATTAACTACAATTTATTGTAACTACGTTTAGTAATTTTAATTCAGTATTACATTTATTTTAGCTAACGAATTAAATTCATTTTCGGACATGCTAAGTGTCATAGGCGTACCGAGGGGGGGGGGTTTTGGGGGTTTTGGGGGACAATTATGTAATTTTTTAAGTCTGCCCATAAATTACTTAATACAAGTATAAAGCGTGGGAAGCTTAAAACTCGTTATTTTGCGTCTTCATTTTTAAAATTTTCCGGGGGAGGACCCCCGGAAGCTTAAAATTCGTTATTTTGCATCTTAATTTTTAAAATTTTCCGGGGGAGGACCCCCGCAAGCTTAAAACTCGTTATTTTGCAACTTGATTTTTAAAATTTTCCGGGGGAGGACCCCCGGACCCCCCTCTCCCTGGGGGGGTATTCCATACCCCCCAGACCCCGCGGATGTTATAACCCCCCCATATGGTCGGCCTGGTTACGCCTATGCTAAGTGTATCACGGAAATGAATTGTTCTACATGTAGTAGATTCGTGCCACTATCCCTGCCTCGAATACAGAACCTTTTGAGTCTTTGCATCATTCTATAATATTAGTTTTGTTTTTAACGTTATCTATGAGAATTTTTGTGGCCCTACACCACCCCAGGACCACTAGACTCTAGGCCATAATCCGGTAAGAACAACTTCTCGGCGCATTTGTACTTTTTTTCCCATTTTACGTTATTGTATGTTCTAAATCAATGGGGAAATATGTGTTGAGCTGGCTGTTGCTTCAGAGCTAATTTAGAACTATGTATTTTCTTTATGCTCAGTCATCTTGCGGGTCGTGTCTCCGATCCGGTATTTACTTGATAGAGTAAGAGATACCCAGACAAAACCTCATTCGGATCGCCTACTGAGGGTTCACCCATAGTGGCCTGGGCACTTCGGGCAATTGCCCATTTTGAATTCTGTTTTCCCACAGAAGCTTGAGTATCCTCCTAGGGTGGTTCTCACTATCGCTTATTCTCAATCCCGGTTTTTCTAGACATCATCTATTTCCTGCTGCTTTTTGACGTCTATTAGGTGTACCGCGAAATATTTAAAATCTTCGCTTCCGTGAAATCTCTTGCTTGCGTTCCTACCTGAATGAGAGTTAGTCGTCCCTCTCTGTATCTAGCGCACATAGGCCTATACAGTCCATAATACATTGCAGAGGAAAGCAAGGAGCTTAGGATTAATAATACAGTATACCATTAAACTCATTGCATATTAGCAAGTTGTGTTTAAAATTAATAAGAAAAAATTAACATGTCCCATATCCTCACTTACGTCGGCCACGGTGGTCTAGAGGTAGCGTGCCCGCCTCTAGATCCGAAGGTTGCGGGATCAAACCCGGCCGGGTCGATGGATTTTTCAGGACGTAAAAAATCCTGGGCACGGATTCCTCCGGGAGGGAGTTTAAGCTGGGGGGGGGCCCGTGTCGTAGATTTACGATACGTAAAAGAACTCCAAGCCTAAATTAGAGCCTCTTGACAAAATTTCTCGGCCCTTTCACGTCCAAGTGTTACCTTAGTTTCCAGAGCGTAAAAAATTTCATATAGGTAACAGAAACCTCCACTTGGAGGCCCTTCGCCCCAAAATAGGGGATATAGGAAAACAGATACATATACAGATATCCTCACTTACAGTCAGTTCTTCTAGCGGGTTCTGAGTCCGTGAAATAGGAAAAAAAAAACGGTGAAAATTAGTAGTGAAAATTCGAAATCAAATCTGTATTACCTTTATGTAGGCGAAGCCAGAATTGTTATGGTTCATTGATCTCAGAGTGGAGGAATATCGTCATATAACTTACTACTCAATGTCATACACGATCTTGTGCCACATGCTTATGATGGCAGTGGTACACAGAAATAATCACTCTCTCATTGAAGCCCTTGCCTCTCCACCCTCTCTTGTAATGAGTCGCTATAGGCCTCGGCTAATTGGTGTCTGCGCTGAAGATTACAGCCAGAGACTACGGAAATGAAGAATGGCATCATGCGATTTGCCGACTACGGTCTAATGCGCATTTCACCGGCTTCTTTTTGTTATAAAATATAATAAAGGATACAGAAAGGGTATGAAAAGATAGTTACTAGAGGACTCGTTCTCTATGGTGCTTGCACATTTAAGATTGCCGGCATTGCGGACGAAATTGACGTTTAGGGGGAATGAAAGATGCAGATTAAAGAAACAGGAAAATACTTTGTAAATGCTTTGCTTTTTGTGCATGGAAAGTTTACCGCTCACTAATTGTTACTCTTTAATAATCTGGAATATGCGATATTTCGTTCATATACGATATAGGCCTAAGCCTCAACCTTAATCCTTTCTTATCCAATTTTTGATTAGCACTTAAATTAAATTTTTAATCTTCTATGTGTTGTTCAACCTAAGAGAATAATAAATTTTTACACTTTTTACAATTTCGAAATTGTTTGCCAATATTTTGATTTATTTTTAAATGATTGAAAATCAGTGCCATAAAAAAACTATTTTAGTGACGAAAAATTATCACAAAAGTTCAATTGGCGATTTTTTAAAAGAGCTAGTTCCAATAAATAAGTTCAGAGGGAGAGAAAGAAAGCTTCCTACCTTTTGAATTCCCATACATACGATTACTGTAACAATATTGCAGGACCTCGTCATTCCTTGTGACATTTTCCGTTTGTTTCCACATTACCATGAAAAATGGAATTATTAAATTAAATCTTGTGGACTTTACTCCTTTCCCAAATCAGTGACCATATTCATTATCAATTTCTTCTGCTCAAAATTGCTTTATTAATAATTGCTGAACTTCATACAGTTTGTTTTGAAAATATAATGTAGTAACTAATGTCCACCTTATACCACAAAGTATAGTAAATCGCAGAAATTTTATCTGATATAAGGTTACACTACTAATCTTAAAAATATTGTTGATAAATATTTAGATTATATCTTAGAAAAACTGTAAGTATGAAAGAGAGAACATCCATACGCATTAGATTGTAATTAACAAGATATATTGAGATTAAAATGCAATTAGTTAGTTAGTTAGTTATTTTCTTACACATTACAGTGTTTTTCATTATCCTATACTTATAACTTTACATATACTTATAAACTACATTTCTTAAAGTTTAACACACACATTTACTTTAAGAAATTACATTAAAAAGTTTTGCCTTAGGTACATAGGCTATAGTTATATAGGAATTATTCTACCCAGTCATACAGTATCGATTACAATAGTCACGGAGTGTAGCCTATGTCATGAAAGAATATAGTGTGGATATGTAATTATATCCCAAAATCAGGCCTATGGTACTTGGCGACTATTTTCTTTACTTATCAACTAATTGTAATTATACAAGAATTATGTTACCAATAGTTTAAAAATAGATAAAATCGTAAAAACCACGAACAGTTTAAAATTAACTTGGGTCTTGACCAATTAATTGCTTATACACCTTCGTTAAAAATAAGTATCACTGCTTATAAATTGTTCGTTTTACAAAATGCTGCACCAGCTAGTAGGCCTAACTTAATATAACGTTTCCTGGATGCATGTCCGGGGTGTGACAAATACGCTATTAATACTGCAAAGCAGGCAACAGCCAATTTATGATGATCGTGTCCATGGAAACAGAGTCTGTTCCTAGACATGCACAGGATATGACAGTAACGACGTGTCCTGTCTCCTGATTCACCTCCATCACTGATCATCTAGCTAATGATATTTTATGTAGCGTAACAGAAGGAAGCCGACACTTTATTTTACTTACTAATACGTTTATTCGTAACGATATGTTAAGTTCAAGAGAAAAGCTTCTTCTTTCACACTTTCGTTTATATAAACTAATTTTGAATTTCAAATGAACATTTTTTCTCTCGTTTAATACTCGACATCCGTACCAAACTCACTGGATATATCATATATCCGATATGATGTTTGTGAAGATCATCTTGTGTAACCAGAGAGGCTCAAATGAATATCGGAATTTGCCTTTTGTATTTTCTATGGCAAACAATAATGATAATATTAATATTAATACTATTTTATTCAGAATTATGATACATATAACCTAGACGGAGTCCCCAATCGATTACAATGTATTTCTCCGAGGACCCCTTACATAATAATTCAATGTGCTTGCAGACCATTCTTATCAACCTTGCCTGTGTTCTCTTCTAAATTTTTCCTTTTGGTGCCTTTTGTCCTTTATACTATTTATAAGTCATTCCTTAGAATATTGTGATATTCGATTAAAGCAACCTTGTCTAAACTTATTTTCTCGTCAAACGAAGTACATAATTCATAAAAGTTTTATCGTATTGGCAAATGCTCATTTTGTAGCCTGTTTTCGCAGGATTTCCTCGAATGTATTTTGTACTTAATACTGTTGCCTATTAAGAAAGTTTATTATAAAATTCTTGGCATAAATGCAATATAATACCATCGGTCAGCTGTTAATTATTGTACTTGCAATTTAAAATTCAGACTTTACTTAAGTACACTTAACAAGGATGATATGTTACAACAAACTACGAGTATAATTCAAAACGTAATGAAACTATAGTAATGGAAATACTTATGCTATAGAACTTAGATAGTTGGCTACATTTGCTTCCCTTTTAGCGAATTTGTTACATGACTGGGTACTTATAACTCTACAAACATAATCAACATACCCGTAATATACCAGTGTATCCAAACCTACATCCTTTTTATAGCACGTGTTTTTGCTCAGTTTATTTTTCACACAACATAATTAATTGCATACACATGGTTTGCTAAAAGCTCGTCGTTTTACGCCCTAGAAAACAAGACAAAAATAATATGCATCATAAAAACAACTGCACCACATAGAGCGTGTCTGCATAAAATTGAAAATTATAATTCCTGTATATTCCCTAAGTGTGTAGGCTATATTATCTTCCGCTCTCTGCTATTCTCTCTATTCGTCCGCATGTCTGTCGTGGGGTAAGCATTAGCAACGAGGAGATGAAAATAAGGTGGCTTCACACAATGTACACCCGGCTGCAAAAAGAACGAGCGGACTCTTATTCAGTAGAAACTTAAGTAAAGATCTCGCACGAAATCTGTGCCGATGAGATCGTTACTCTCTAGAGAGAGACATGCTATTGCGCGAGAGAGAGGTAGCTTGGCCATTACAAATAGAAAGGGAGGTAATGTTGTGCGAGAGAGATAGGTAGCAGGCCAATCTTCGCTATAGTCCCCACGAAAACTTAATGCAATGAAGTAGGCAATCGGCACAGATTTCGTGCGGGATCTTTAACCTCTATACGATCAATAACATTTTCAATAGCCTATTCTCTTCAATATTGACGGAGGATCATATTGATGATATTGATCGTCTAGGAGCTTACTGAAGCGTCAATACGCTGTCAATATTGAAGAACCGTTTGAACGTCTAGGAGGTTTATGTGAATATTCCCTTCAATACCAGTAGTTTGTGAGACCGCGAAGTGATTTTTTGTAGTCGTCCGGTTCTGTAGAACGCAAAAAACTTAAGCAAATGTTCGCGTGTGTTCAAGATTCGAGCTCCCTGGCCTAGAAAATCACTGCATAGTGAGTTCCGTCCAATCGATCAATGTTTGCCCATTTAGGCCTATATTCTTTATCCCACCTTCCCTTTATCCTTTATCCCTTTTCTATGTTGAAAATTTCAGATGTCTGCGTGCCTTGACATTATAAACAAATGAGTCGACCATCGTGGGCTTACAAGCGATCGCGAAGCTTTCATTTCCAAGGTATTATAAAAGTAGGCAAAGCCACCTGCAATTTATTTGACAATTGAAGTGTATTACTGAAAATCGATGCTTCTACAGCGCAAAAAATGCACGTTTTCTGCCCGTTTTTCACTCATAACTCGTGAACGAAAGCGAAAATTAAAAATCCGGCTTCGAGGTGCATTATCCCACCCTTTAGTCCATCTATGTTTAAAATATCAGATCTGTGATTTCAGTAGATTTCGCTGGGCATCGCGCACAGACAGACAGACAGACAGAAAGAAAGACAAACACTTCCTCTTATTATTATAGGAAGGTAATGTATTTTAAAGCTTCATATAAGTTAAAACTTCAAGATCCCCGTGGTTTACCAGTCAACTAGAGTAGCGTGTTGTGGTGTGAATAGCCTAAAATCTGCTGCTGCTGGAAGCTGGTAGAATAGAGTTTCTGATAATATTTTTGGAAGTTTTAAACATAGCCTATATATGTAGTAGTTAGTACTACACAGTGAGCATACATCACAACTAATACATATCTAGGTAGTGTTGTAGGGAAAAGGGGGCTGGAATGTAGCGTACATAGAGCAACAGTCGGGTTCATTTCCTCTCTCTCTTTCCATAGCTAACATCATGCAATATAAATGTCAGGAAATGGCCGTGGACTCGACACACGGTTCCGGAGAACACTGAGAAAAGTTACGGATGGAACAGAGGGAAAAATGATAGAGAAGTGACGGCTATTTCAGAGAAAGAATTGCGCAGAGAGAGAGAGAGAGAGAGAGAGAGAGAGAGAGAAAAAAACAACAAAATTCATATTTCACGCTTATCATTTGCTATCTGTCAAGTTTTATGGTTACCAGTAATTAAGTATTTAGCAATCTGTTTTAGAGGGAAATGGGTCTTAGTAAATGTGGCATATTTCAAGCTGTATATCATAGTTGTAATATTTAATTAACTTATTCATTTCAATACAACATCGTTAGAGGTGAACGTAGTATTTATTTATTTATTTATTTATTGTACTAAGAATATTACAGGCTAATGCCCAATTACAATATTCTCGCTTACATAATACACCAGATTCAAAAATTCAAGTGACATTCAAAATAATTAAGCTAATGCTACAACAATAAGAAAAAAAACACACAGAAAAGAAAAACACAAACACAAAACAATATGACAATTACACAAGGGAACATAATATGAAAAAAACAAATAATAATATAATAGTTTTGGAGGAAAATATACATGTCAGAAAGTATAGAACTAGGTTAAGGTGTCCACATATTGTTTTTGTTCTATCATACTATAATAAGCTTACCTATTACATATGACTTAGCGGTATCCATTTCGAAACAGATTGACATTATAACACAGGTGTGTTATCGATTGTTATCGAACACGGAACGATCTTGAAACCTTGAGAGCACCAAATCAAACTGTGTAATAAATAGTCTGTATTTCCAATAGAATCCTGTTCGTGTTATTTTTAAAATTCTACTAAATTAGGTTAGTTTCGTCTGTGAAAAAGATCCGTTGGTTTCAAGAAACCTGCTAAGAACAAGCTTCGACTTGACCGTCGCCATCAGGTGCCATCTCTCGCAAACCACGAGAACTTGCCAACAGTTGATTGCTTACGGTGAGCCGATTTCGTTTTTTATTAATCTGAATTTTCAAAGTTTAAGCATTTAATGATATAGAACAAAAACAGTCTATGCAAGATGGCAATATTCCTTTAGGGCAAATCATCCTACAGAAGAAATCCTGGCGATAAAAGTGATCGGAGCATAAGGCTGCACGTTTTTGACTTCATGTACGGTGCCGAAAAAAAAATATATAGGCTATGCGAGCGTATCACATCACATTTTTATCACTTGCATCTTTAAATTTCTAATGGATTTAAAGGAACATGCCAAAAATTATGTTTCCGTCTTTAAATTATTTTAAATTTCTCTGAGGTAAACGATCTTATTTTCACAAGAAAGCCTCTTTGGAAGTAAACCCCTCATATGTGATCGGCGCAAGTATATACAGGACAGTTATTGGTGAGGTTAAGGTCTTGAGGCCTTATTTTAAATAAGCTAAGTAGAATGACTACACCGAAAATTACTAGGAAACTACTACAAAAGTGAATGCAATAATGAGAATAAAAAATGAACAGTTAGGTAATGTGTTCAACATGCATAGAAGTAAATAAATAGCTGAAAATAGGACTGATAGAAATAATGAAATATTATTAATATTAATAATTCTTAAAGTACACTGTTACTTCACTGTATAAGCCTATTCTGGAACTTTTACTGTGTGTTAAAGATAACATACATATTATGTTTAAAACCAAGAAATAATGTACACTCTTATGCCACTAGACATATGGATAATTTTAACATTCCGACCTGTAGACTGTATTTAAGAATGTCTAATTTTGAGATTAAGTCTACTAAAGTTGCAAACAAATTTCCATTCCATGTATTTAATATAAATAGACTCCATTTTTAAAAGAACTATCTCTGGTTGGCTGACCACGAAGGCATTTTATAACATAAATGATTTTTTTAACTGTGATCTAATTGACTCAATGTTATAGTTTTTAGAGTATCTTTTATTTTATGACAATTTC
Organism: Ectobius pallidus; assembly: GCA_964059195.1. NCBI lineage: Eukaryota > Metazoa > Arthropoda > Insecta > Blattodea > Ectobiidae > Ectobius > Ectobius pallidus. The sequence goes on along the minus strand of CAXKWD010000004.1, from coordinate 43,362,872 downwards.
TATACACTCTGTGTTCCACGGCAGCTATGGAATTAAATTAAATTTCATTATTATAAGAATATTTTACACAATATTTTAAATTAGATAAGATTGAGGGATTACGTTTTAGTAATCAACAATTATAAATTAAACAATAAGGTGTATAAGGTGTATATTTAGCAATGATATAATTAATTTGAATTAAAACCATCCTTGTAACCTAGTAATTAATTAATTAATTTAAATAATTTATTAATTTGAAATAAATGACCTAAAATTAAAAAATGACAAAAAATGACGTAATAAAAATGCATTTCTACAATCTAGAGACAATGATCAGGCTTTATCTACAAGTTGACAATGTCTATGATGCATCAATAAAATGATGACATGTCATCAGAATCCGGGCCCTGATCATTATTATTATTATTATTATTGTTGCTATTATTATGATTGTTATTGTAATTTTTATTATTATTATTATTAAATTGATAGGCTATATTAGGTCTTCTTAATATTAAATCAAATGATACTTTGAGTATAATCATTGTACTTCGACTTCAGCATAACCCTTTATTCCTGATTACTAGATAGTCACATACAATCATATGTACTTAAAATATTTGTTAATTGCTGGTAACCAGAGTTGCTGCCAACAGCACCAGGGAGCTCGTCATACAAATCACAGCGCTCCATATTTGGCAGATAATATCCACCTCTATCAATACATTCATCACCTCAAAAAAATATACAATATCCATAAGATTATAAATGTACTGCGTTACATAAAATAAGAGGATTATTATGTGTTACAATTATTGTCATTTATAGAGACCAGCTAACCCATTTAAATTTTTCTCATCTATTTGAAATTTAGAGCCCACTGGTGATATTATTTGATGGTTATCTATATTCGTACATTCATTGCAACTCCGAAAAGTTCATAAAATGATCTCCCGAAGCAGGCTTCCCATACGTACGACTATAGTCGTACACATACGACTATTTCATAGATTTGTACGACGCAACGAGTCGTACGCCTATTTGTACCAATATTTGTACGACTATTTTAAACATAACATTTTATATTGTTTTATTCAATCTACTGACGAATTTTAAATTTTTATATATACCCAGCTCTTTGTTTTCTCATGGTTTTTGTTGTAAGGATGTTGCTAATAATATCAACACTGTGGCAATTACTGTTTATTTAATTTTATTGTTTTTTATCAAATTTAACACATCGGAAGATAATGAAATACGCCTAATCATTTACAAATAAGGTGATTTATTAAAAATTACATGATATATATGTAAGGTGTATAATACTGATTATTATTATTATTATTATTATTATTATTATTATTATTATTATTATTAGGATTATTATTAACACAATTAGTTCATTACACTGAAAAATAACAAAGTATACGACAGTTTTAACTAGCATACGACTATTTTTTAATATTGGTACGACTGTTCTACGTTATGATCTGGCAACCCTGTCCCAAAATCGTTGTTAGATCTTATTATTTCTTCTTACGTGTTCAGTCTATCCAATTTCTTTAAACTTAATAAAAAATACTTTGTTAATTAGTTACTACTTCGGCTAATTTCGTAAAAAAAATTGTAGGCTTATCCATTATCCCATATGGCTAATTGAATATGAAAGGCTAAAAAGATAAGCAAAATTCGCCATTATCACCTCTGTTTATTACGGAATCTCAAGGTAGGCTTACCGGGTATTTTTTTTATTTACGGCGTTCAAGATTGTAGGATTAACTTTAATTAATAAACGTTTAATGTACTCAAAATATTTTCATATTAAATTTAAGCATAACCTCCAGTTATAAATAAGATTTGTCCTCTAAAAACTTCGTCTATGTAAGTTTACGACTTTTGAATACGTATACTCCACCACCGTTATACCTTATGGCCCTTGGATTTTTTCAAAGACGTACAGTCAACTATCGATTATCCGGGGTAATGGTGGGACGACAGACACAGATTAGAGTAAAATACACACAATAATGCAGGCCTTAAAAAGTACAAGGAGAGCAACTGTATTTACGAGGGATATTCCGAAAGTAAGTTTCGTCAATGTATGGCAGGAGCGGCGTGTTCACCAGGGGAACCAAACAAAGGCCAGACGAATCCCCACCCGTGGCTGGTTCCACGACGGAAGTGGCGTCAGCGGAGGAGGCATGACGCAGGCGCACTGCGCCGTAGAAGAGCGAGTCGCAGCAGACTGGCGTGCCCGCGGGTATTAGTGTACCGCTCACGATGGCACGAGAGATTTGGCGCCACTGCCATGTACCGCTATCTCCCCTCTTTCAAACGAGCCATTGCTGCAGCCGCTGAACCTTTTATTGTCCGAGGTAGAGCTGTTTGAAATTGATCTCCCGATTTCCGTCTCCGCAAAGTGCGGCCTCCACGAACCCATCTCGCACAAACCTTATGGAACATCAATTTGTCACTCAAAATGGTCTGTATGGAACCTTTAGTAATGTCAGGAAGGTGAGGTGGAGCAGGCTGTGCGCCAATTCCTTGCATCGCAGGGCACCGAGTTTTACCACAGTGGGTTCTTCAAACTGATCGCACGCTACGACAAATGTCTCAATGTCGCTGGCGACTATGTCGAAAAATAGTGCACGGTCTATAGGTCATGCTGCCATGCTGTATTGCTTTTGGGTCAATAAAGTGTCAGTGTGACAAACTGACGAAACTTACTTTCGGAATACCCTCGTATTAAGTGCCAGAGTGGTACTATGAGATAATGTGGGGGACGCGAAAATGTCTGTCCGTCGGTATGTCTGCACTCGCGATAACTCAAATACGCTTTATCGGATTGTCATGAAACTTGGTACACGCAATTATAACGTCCATGGGAAGAAAGCTATTGATAATGGAACAATTTAGCGCCTATTTTATCGTAGTATAATAGCAAGAACTTATCAAATGCAAATCAGTTCTCATGACAACGTATTGTTTGACAGTATTCATATACGGCTTTGGAAGTTGCAATACATTTAGCTTTGAGAAATAACACTACCCACATATTCTTTCACATATGTTTATCAAACTAGACCGTTAAACCGAGCGAGGTGACCAAAACGGTAACGTCTTGGCTTCGCATTCTGGAGGTCCCTGGTTCATTCCCGTAGCCAGCGAATTTGACATGGATTTTATTCTTATTTTTATGTGAGTATATGATTGTCAAGATATCGCATATCTTTTATAGTTCTGCTTATGCTGGACGATTTTAATCTGATATAAAACAACTAGACCTTTGTTCTTCTGTAAGCCCTGCTTAGGCATCAATCTGGAGCTTAACTCGAAAACAGATTCTCTGATATCATAATTGCACCTATCACTGACTAAGCGAAAGCATTCTGGCACTTTGTTACATCAATTTACCTGATTTTATTTCTATATGAATATGTTACTAAAAGTTACAAGACGACTATAAACAAATAATAAATAGGCTAATATACAGTAGGCTATTCAGGAAACTGTTATGTCTTCCGAACCTGTAGCTTGAAAGAAATGTGCTATCCTTTATTTTATGCATTGTCCTTCTTTCGTATATCACTATGCAATTTCCTGATGATTTTTTTGTCTTGCAACAAAGAATTACTTTGCTGTTCTAAGTACAAAAGGACACATACCTCAGCATTCATTGCCTCCACTCTCGGCAGAGACTAATTCTTCTCCATCTTCTCTCCCAACCCCTTCAACAGCCGGTAGTTGCCCGCGCCCTTGAGCGATGACGAGTATTTTCGCATCACTTAGAACTTCAAAATAACGGGAATATTTTGGTAAAGAAATGTCAAAGCTCTCGAAACGCAATGAAACTATGAATCTCAAGCTAACGTTACAAACTGAGCTGGGTTCATAACCATAAAAAAATACTGTAAATATAAATATATATTTTCAAAATTTTAATAAAAAATAGGCCACGGTTAATGCCCAAGGATAATCGAGTCTACTGTATGCTAATTTATAATTTTTAGGCATTATCATTGTCAGGGTCCGGATTCTGATGGCCTAAAATTGTTTGAAAAATGAAGTTAAAATGACCCTACATTTTAAAGAAAATGACTCAATAATAATAAAAAATGACCTAAAAACTGATATTTTATTGGTAAAAATATTATTGTACACACAAAGTTTTGACTGATTTATACATAACTGTAAAAACTGCAAATGCAGAAAGGATGTTGTCGGTCTAAAAACTTTGTTCCTTATTCTTGATTGGAGCATTTGAGGAAAAAACAAAGAAAATTGATTTTAAAGTAGATTCTACAAAAATGTTACATTATAGTAACCTAGTAATTAATTAATTAATTAATTAAAATAATTTATAAATTTGAAAAAAATGTCCTAAAAATATAAAATGCCATAAAATGACAAAAAAAGACCTAATAAAAATACATTTCTACAATCTAGAGACCATGATTAGGATTTATCTACAAGTTGGCAGTGTCTATGAATCACCAATAAATAGATGACATGTCATCAGAATCCGGGCACTGATCATTATTGTTATTGTTATTGTTATTATTATTATTATTATTATTATTATTATTATTATTATTATTATTATTATTATTATTATTATTATTATTATTATTATTATTATTATTATTATTGGCACACTGCTACTGAACCGATGCGGTACGTCTGGATTCCACTATTTCGTCACAATTTGTCTCTTTCATCTTTCCCAACTCGAGTGCGGGACGACCTACTTTCCATTCACAAGAATGCTAACGAGTCGAATCTGTGTGCTTCCACTAACAATGTATTTGTTCGACGTAGAGCGTGTGTAGAGTTTGCCATGCATTTATTTTTTTTGCTGTTTCTAGATTGCTGTGTGAATTTACTTCCCTTATAATATTGCAGGATCCTACATCCATGCTTCCCATTATCACGTATTCAGTTATATAATATGCTCATATTCCATATTACAGTGAAATTTTGTATGGTAAATATTTCAGTTCGCTTACGTAATTCACGAGACTCGTCTCTATTGTTGGTTGAAAATTCGTGTAATTTACTGAAATTTTTATCCGATACACAGAGTGGACCGAGTATACTGACAAACTTCTAGGGGTGATAGTGGACACTGAATTAAATAATATTACCTGTAGATAGAACACTCCACACTGAAGCCTTTATTTGCTGAGCTACAGATTGTTGTTCTCATTAAGGGGAGAACTTACCTTGAAATGGGTCAAGATACCAAATTTTATTTAATTGCTTAAGTTCATAGTTTGAAGTTTGCTGTATTAAAATATAAAATTTATACCTTTAATGTATTTTGAACCATGAGCCTTTAGTTAAAAGTCCTAAATGACAGCTTATATGACGGATTATTTACAAGCCTGTAATCTACTTATGTTATACCTTGTATTATAGGCCTATTTTGTTCTATTCCGTGTTGTATATAAGTGTCTATTTTCTTCTTATGTAGCCCATAACAATAAACATAGAATTGAACTGAATTAGATTAGATATTGCAAGGCCTGTGATGAGTGGTGGATGAAAAACTGTAACGTAAGACTTTAAAGTCGTTTTCCCGTAACTTTTTTTTTTAGCCTTAGATACCTTTTTCTAAAAGTATTTATCCCAGAACACTAACATTTTTCAGTCTATTTATTTGTTGTGTTAGCGGGATTTGACATTTTTAACATTCTTGTACCTATATTAAGAGCAATGAAGAGTTTTCATTAAAAAATATTTCCAGAAGTAAGGGTTCCAGGTGTCCACAATCTGGAAAGTCAGGGAAATTGAAATCGGTCAGGGAAAGTCAGGGAATTTTGTAGAGCAAAGGAAATGGTCAGGCAGGGGAATCTGTAAAATAACAAAAACAAAATCTGATGTGAAAGTCACATAACTTCCTCTGCCCAAATAAAAGTTAGCAGTATTCACATATCCTTGTACAGAATCGCAAGACACAATTTTACGCTAATTATCCTATAAATACCTCTTCTTTCAATGATGCGACTAAAAGCGCAGGCTAGCCTATATAACAAACTTTAAAAAAAGAACATGTGACTGCAGACGTTTATTGAACTTTCCGCCGTAAAGAATAATTTCCGAAATTATCGAATATTTCCCTCAGATACTTCTTTACTCTATACCGGGCCAACAATACATCTTTCTCACTTCACATTCTTATATAAAATAAGAGGCCGTGAAAGAGCGCGAATTCAGTTGTTCATCACGTAAGACAAACTTGCTACAAACAGTGGGTGAACAGTGGGTGGCTTGTAACTACCCTCAGAGAATTTTCTCGAAAAAATGTTTCAAATAAAAGTTTTAGCTCTTAGTATAAGCAACCTATGTGCAAAATTTAAAGAAAATCGTTAGAGCCGTTTTCGAGAAAATCGCGAAAAACGAAAATTTCTTCATGTAAAGTCCCCTTAAAAATAATAGAAAATAGTCGCCAATCTTATCCTCACATCTTCAAAAGGTACCTGACCCAAATACGAAATTTTGTTTTCATACGATTTTCCGTTTTGGAGCTAGCTTGTTCACAGATATTTTCCACACAGACACACACACACACAGACACACAGACATGTTTCCAAAAAAAATCTGATGTGAAAGTCACATAACTTCCTCTGCCCAAAAAAAAAGTTTGCAGTATTCACATATCAAGACACAATTTTACCCTATTATTATCCTATAAATACCTCTTCTTTCAATGATGCGACTAAAAGCGCAGGCTAGCCTATATAACAAACTTTAAAAAAAGAACATGTGACTGCAGACGTTTATTGAACTTTCCGCCGTAAAGAATAATTTCCGAAATTATCGAATATTTCCCTCAGATACTTCTTTACTCTATACCGGGCCAACAATACATCTTTCTCACTTCACATTCTTATATAGAATAAGAGGCCGTGGAAGAGCGTAATTCAGTTGTTCATCACGCAAGATAAACTTTCTACAAACAGTGGGTGAACAGTGGGTGGCCTGTAACTACCCTCAGAGAATTTTTTCGAAAAAAAGTTTCAAATAAAAGTTTTAGCTCTCAGTAAAAGGAACACATGTGCAAATTTTAAAGAAAATCGTTAGAGCTGTTTTCGAGAAAATCGCGAAAAACAAAATTTTCTTCATGTAAAGTCCCCTTAAAAATAAGAGAAATTTGTCGCCAATCTTCGAATCACATCTTCAGAAGGTACCTGACCCAAATACGAAATTTTGTTTTCATACGATTCACCGTTTCGGAGCTAGCCTGTTCACAAACTTCCACACAGACAGACACACAGACACACACACAGACATGTTTCCAAAAATAGTATTTTTGGATTCAGGGGGCCTTGAAACGTATATATATGCTAAAAACTCAACTTCGAATTTTAGGGTCGAAAACAATACTTCCTCTACCTATAGTACCTATGGTACGGGCAGAGGAAGTAATAGTATTTTTGGATTCAGGGGGCCTTGAAACGTGTATATATGCTAAAAACTCAACTTCGAATTTTGGGGTCGAAAACAATACTTCCTCTACCTATAGTACCTATGGTACGGGCAGAGGAAGTAATATATTTAAAAAATCTGATGTGAAAGTCACATAACTTCCTCTGCCCAAATAAAAATTAGCAGTATTCACGTATCCTTTTACAGAAACGCAAGACACAATTTTACGCTAATTATCCTATAAATACCCCTTCTTTCAATGATGCGACTAAAAGCGCAGGCTATATAACTAACTTAAAAAAAAAAGAACAAGTGACTGCAGACGTTTATTGAACTTTCCGCCGTAAAGAATAATTTCCGAAATTTATCGAATATTTCCCTCAGATACTTCTTTACTCTATACCTGGCCAACAATACATCTTCCTCACTTCACATTCTTATATAGAACGAGCTGAAAAGGCCCGGCGTCGCCCGGGCTTTGTATTTTTTAATTTGAAATTAACTTATGAAGGACTTTATGTATGTAGAACTTGAAATGAAGAAAAAGATTTATCACACTCAAACTATTCCATCAGAAAACGCTGGATATAGCTTTTTATGGCTCATAGAGGATGTGGAATGCTGCATTCCGTTGCTTCTACACATCATGCTTGGGACGGGTTGAAATAAGAAGAAACACAAATTACATAAGATTGTACTGACTTGACGGAAAATAATATTTCTCATTCTCATGTTACTATACAATCGTTTCGGAGCTGAAATAAAAGAGAAATACAGTATCACTTTCATACTTTCCTCCCCTAGAACCCGGCACATAATATACTGCGACCATAGGACTGAAAATGTTCCATCCCATGCTTAGGGCCTATGATAAACATCCCTATTTCTCAACTAATACAAAGCCTACAGGTATGGATAGCTTATCAGCGGAAAGGATTATTTACAGACTTTTGATATAGCATACTCACACACTTAAGTTGTCCCTCTTATTCTACATCAAAATGTGAAGTGAGTAAATATTTCTTATGTCGAGGGTAGAGAAAGTTATGTGACTACATCACACTGTGCTTTATTTTCGTGGATTTCATTTTCAGTAATTATTTTCGCCAATATATTACATCGATGGAATCATAAATCGTTAAGTCCAGCATTAGGCTATATAGTTGCCAAGGCCCTATGTAATCACAGTAAACAATTCACTGTTGCCATGTGAACTGAACAACATTCTTTTTTCAGTAGAATATTCACAGAAATTATATAATTTTCAAGGGAAGGACTGATTTGTTTCAATTTTAATGTTGACCGCTATACTTTCCGGACTTAACTGGGTATGTGTGCAAAATTCCGTGTAAATTGGTAAAGAAATGTAGATTTGTATAAGGAACAAACATACCCACAAACACACATTCGACTTTATATATTAGATAAGAGGCCGTGAAAGAGCGCGTATTCAGTTGTTCATCACGCAAGACAAAATTTCTACAAACAGTGGGTGAACAGTGGGTGGCTTGTAACTACCCTCAGAGAATTTTTTCGAAAAAAAGTTTCAAATAAAAGTTTTAGCTCTCAGTAAAAGGAACACATGTGCAAATTTCAAAGAAAATCGTTTGAGCCGTTTCCGAGAAAATCGCGAAAAACGAAAATTTCTTCATGTAAAGTCCCCTTAAAAATAGAGAAATTTGTCGCCAATCTTCGAATCTCATCTTCAGAAGGTACCTGACCCAAATACGAAATTTTGTTTTCATACGATTCTCCGTTTCGGAGCTAGCCTGTTCACAAACTTTCACACAGACAGACACACACACAGACAGACACACACACAGACAGACACACACACAGACACACACACAGACATGTTTCCAAAAATAGTATTTTTGGATTCAGGGGGCCTTGAAACGTGTATATATGCTAAAAACTCAACTTCGAATTTTAGGGTCGAAAACAATACTTCCTCTACCTATAGTACCTATGGTACGGGCAGAGGAAGTAAAAAACACACACACACGGAATAGCCGGGGAAAATTATTAGCCCCATTGAGCGAAATGTGAGGGGCATGCGTTTTGCTCCAGTCTTCTGTAACCCAGACCTTGAAAGCTATTTTCCTTTTCAGTACTTAGGCTATTCACTTCTTGTTTTTGTTATGAGGTGGGGGAGGCTGGATTTTGTTTTGTTTACAAAGAAACTTGAAAGAATTGATTCTTGTGGTAAAGTTTCTGGTCGTGGAAAGTCTGGGAAAAATCTGGAAAATTTATTTTGAAATTTCTGTGGACAGCCTATATTATTAAAAAACTCTATATACTACATTTTAAGGTAGCCTACTGCTGTAAAAATATGTCACCTTGTTGCTACAGAGTTTAAATGTAAGTGGAAAATTTTTCATTTGTCTACTGTTTACATTAAAAAAAGTACTTTGATACTGACAAATTTAACATTCTCCTGAAGTAAAATTTACTTCAGGACACTCCCCCCGACAACTCTGCCAAATTTCAAAATAACACGCGTTTTTCTCCTATTTTTCTTTCGTTACCTGGACTGTTAGCGACATTGTTTTGTTCAATTTCGTGATGGTGATGAAGGTGCCGAGATCAGTGGCGCCAACTTAAATGGGCCCGTGTACTATTAGCATGATTATTTATTGCTATCACTAAAAATCCTGTTTCTTTGTTGAATCGCTGTTCAACGAAAACCAGTCTATGCTTGATATACATAGTACGGTTATTTAATCATTATAAAACATTGATCTTAAACGGTTAGGCCTAAGCCTGTTAGAAGTTGGAATTTTGTAAATTATGTTCTTCTTTATCGGAAATATTTGTGATTCTCTGTCACTGATGGACATATTTTCGAGAAGCCGCGGCTTCGATTTAGTGATCCTGCACATTAAACAAAATAATTCAAAAGATAAAACAATTGTGTATCAGCTACAGATTTATTTTCTCACCCGAATTATAATATGGGCGACCTCAATTGGTTAAATTAAGTCGAATTGTCATGTACGGCAAGATAGATACCCTATCAGACATCCCATGTACAATCAGCAATCCTTTGTGAGAAATTCCTACCATCTCCTATGTCCGTCCTCTGGGTGGCCAATGGCGGGGAGGGAGCGCTTAACTTCCGCCAAGGGTAATCACGACCATTCTTCTGTATTTCATTCAATGAATCGCAGTCTCAGAAAACTGCAGCGTTTGCATTCTTTTCCCTCTCAGACCCTCCCAGCTGTACCTTCCCTGCCTGATATTTATCCAGTTTTTTTTTTTATATCTATGGTTAATAAGTACTTTCGATCTCAGGAATCAGAGAGAGATAGAGCTGCACTGCGGTACATATATGTATACATATATATATATACATATATATATATACATATATATATATATATACACACATATATATATATATATATATATATATATATACATACATACACACACACACACACACACACACACTTACTCAGTAGCAATAGACAATTCCTAAGTAAGCAAAAGGAAGATTATCTATTTTATGGAACCCGAAGGTTCATTGCAGCACTTACCTGAGCCCGCCATTCAACCCTATTCTGTGCTAACTCAATCCAGCAATCCCTTACAAATCCGACTTCCCTTAAATCTGTTTTAATATTGTCCTCCCACCTGCGTCTAGGTCTTCCAAGTAGTATTTTCCTTTCATGTCTCCCTGTCAATATTTTTTAGATATGTCTTTCGTCCCCCATACGCGCAACGTGTTCAGCCAATTTCATCCTCCTTGGTTTAATGACCCTTACTATATCTGGTGAAGAGTACAGGCTATGAAGCTCGACGTATACATATATAAATATAAATATAAATATATATATATATATATATATATATATTTCAATATAAGCACTCTACAGAGTGTAGACAAATAACCATTGTTTAGTATGGTAGAATAAAATATAGTACTCTATATTAATGGGTCTCTTTATATTCTACCACTAAACATATAAAATGTTTTACAACTTATATTCCTCCGTTTCCCTATGCCCTATGATGTTAACATTTTGTATATATCAACTTTAAAACTTAGGCTACATTTCAGTCTAAAAGAATTAATGTTATCATACCTTATATTGTTTTCTTAACTTTCAACGTTTAAATTGTGAGATTCATTTAGTTTGAAAATAGTATTCAAAAGAATTTCCAAATATTTTCCAAAAATTATTTTTCTCAGTCTAATAGTCACATTAACAAACTGTGACATATTTGTTTAAATATCTGCACTGCAATATACATTTTATTTTATATAGGCTTAGATATTTTTTTTCATTGGATTTTGTACAATGCTGTGGTTTCCCTCAAACAAACAATTCTTTAAATTCTTAATTTGAACTAATATTGCTTCTCCACGGCCGTCTACCCATCGCTTCTCCACGGCCGTCTACCCATCGCTTCTCCACGGCCGTCTACCCATCGCTTCTCCACGGCCGTCTACCCATCGCTTCTCCACGGCCGTCTACCCATCGCTTCTTGATTTTGTACTCCTTTCACTATAATGCTCTCTTACACCTTGCATTCAGGTATTAGTCGGGTTTGCTTTCCTGCTTCTTCCATCAGGTTCCCAGTTCATTTCCGGCTTATGGCAGTCTTCCCTCATTCATCCTTTTTACTTGCATGTACGATCTTATTATTTTCCTTTTAGTAATTTCTACAGAATCTTTATAGACATTAAATTAATTCTTTAATGGCAGTATTCCTTATTTTTCACCCCCTTTATTTCCTTGATGATAAGATAGGTATTTGAATTTGATTTTAATTTCCTCATATTTTTTAAGTAAATTTCTGTTAAAGGTATGGTAAAAATTCTTGTTGATCACACAAAGCAGAACAACTCCGAAAATTGTATGGACATATAATTTGAATTAAATTAAATTATGATTAAAACAATTTTGAGAAATACCGTTTTGAGAAAAGGGACGATAAACCAATAAACTTAAAATTTATGAAGTTTTGGTTGAAATCTAAAATACTTTGTTGCTTAGCTTTTTTCAGTTTTATACGCATCTTAAAATCTGTTCACAGAATTAAAAGTTAAAATTGCTTAAGCTCAGTTCAGATAATATAACTATTAACATACTCAGTTTTAAAATTTCGGGGGGGAAATCTGCTAAAGCTACTTCATACAACGAGGCAAAACATTCAACTCTTACGTTTAATGTCGGACAATCACAGGTAGACTATCAGAGTTTTAAGCACAGGGGATTTCAAAGCTTGTGAAGCGACACGATTTATGTCAGAGTGTAAAAGGAAATGATGTTATAAGATAATGTAAAGGTTTTCTTTCCACTTCTGTGTAAAAAAAAAAAAAAAAAAAAAAAAAAAAAAAAAAAAAAAAAAAAAAAAAAAAAATAGCATTTATTTTTAAAAAATTCACGAAGCTTACTTCTCGAATCAGCTCGTATTAATGGTCCTAACATTCTATTAGTACACAGAAACCTGACTTCACTCAAACAGGTATCCAAGGATAGAAATGGGCTATAACCCAAAACTTATGGCTTTGGGCACGTATTGTAATTTTTTTAAACTTAAGAAAACACAATGAATTTGATCTATTTACTCGACTACGTACGTGCTTACATTCAATTTTCAATGCATTCGGCGATTGTGTAAACGATAGTGGTAAGACTTTTAAGACATATGTACCTAAGTAATATTTGCATTTAATTATATAAGACACTAGCATGTGCCCGCGGCTTCGCCCGCGATAAAAAAAAAAGAGCATAAAGTTAGAGCATAATAGTTAAATCATTATATTTATTAACACCTAAATCACGTGGACTACATGTCACGGTTAGATATCGTCGCCTGGTAAAAGCGATCTCAGATTCGAGTTCCTTGGCCCAGAAAATCCCTGTATAGTGAGTTTCGTCCAAATCGAACAATGTTTAACCATATTTAGGTCTATGTTGATTATCCCTCTTCCGTATAGGTTGAAAATTTCATATGTCTACGGGCCTTGACATTCTAAACAAATGAATCGACCAGCGTGGGCTTACAACATTCTAGCGATCGCGATGTTTTTATTACCACGGTATGACAAAAATAGCCAAAGCCAACTGCAATTGATTTTACATTGAAATGTATTACTGAAATCTGATGCTACGACAGCACTAAAATCACGTTTTCTGCCAGTTTTTCACTCACAACTCGCGAACGAAAGCTAAAATTAAAAATCCGGCTTCGATGCGCATTCGCCCACCTTTCAGCCCACCTATGTTTAAAATTTCAGATCTCTGCGTTCAGGAGATTTCGCTGGGCATCGTGGACAGACAGAAAAACACGTCCTTTTATTATTTTAAGATAGCATGTGCCCGCGGCTTCGCCCGCGATAATTATTTCAAAAATAAAAAATAAAAAATTAAGAGCATAATAGTTAAAACATTATATTTATTAACACCTAAACCACGTGGACTACATACCACGATTAGATAGCGTCGCCTGGCAAAAGCGATCTCAGATTCGAGTTCCTTGGTCCAGAAAACCCCTGTATAGTGAGTTTCGTCCAAATAAAACAATGTTTGACCATATTTAGGTCTATGTTGATTGTCCCTCTTCCGTGTAGGTTGAAAATTTCATATGTCTACGGGCCTTGACATTCTAAACAAATGAATCGTCCAGCGTGGGCTTACAACATTCAAGCGATCGCGATGCTTTTATTTCCACGGTATGACAAAAATAGCCAAAGCCAAATGCAATTGATTTGACATTGAAATGTATTACTGAAATCTGATGCTTCGACAGCGCTAAAATCACGTTTTCTGCCAGTTTTTCACTCATAACTCGCGAACGAAAGCTAAAATTAAAAATCCGGCTTCGAGGTGCATTCGCCCACCTTTCAGTCCATCTATGTTTAAAATTTCAGATCTCTGCGTTCAGTAGATTTCGCTGGGCATCGCGGACAGACAGACAAACACGTCCTTTTATTATTATAAGATAACATGTGCCCGCGGCTTCCCCCGCGATAATTATTTCAAAACTTAAGTGCATAATAGTTAAATCATTATATTTATTAACACCTAAATCACGTGGAGTGTATTCCACGATTAGGTAGCGTCCCCTGGTAGGAAAAGCGACCTCAGGTTCCAGTTCCTTGGCTCAGAAAACCCCTGTATAGTGAGTTTCGTTCAAATCGAACAATGTTTGACCATAATTAAGCCTATGTTGATATCCTTCTTACGTGTAGGTTGAAAATTTCATATATCTGCGGGCCTTGACACTCTAAACAAATGAATCGTCCACGATGGACTTACAAATTCAAGCGATCGCGATGCTTTTATTTCCAAGGTAGGCTATGAGGTATGATGACAAAAATAGCCAAAGCCAGCTGTAATTGATTTAACATTGAAATATATTACTGAAACTGATCCTTCGAAATCGCAGAAAATACACGTTTTCTGCCCGTTTTTCACTCATAACTCTCGAAAGAAAGCTAAAATAAAAATTCCGGCTTCGAGGTGCACTTTCCGACCCTTTAGTCCATCTATGTTTAAAATTTCAGATCTCTGCGTTCAGTAGATTTCGCTGGGCATCGCGGACAGACAGAAGGACAGACGGAGGACAGACACTTCCTTTTATTAATATAGATAAATTGAAATGCTGTATGTTACCCCAAGTGAGCCAACATTTACGTGACTAGATCCGTGTAGTGCCGATATCTCTTAGCTGTTCTTACAACAGTGAAATCTTATTTATAAAAGGCAATGGAGCTATTATTGAGTACACTTTTATTACTCTCGACTTTCAGGGTTTCCGTGGCACAGGCCCTAGTTTTTAATTTAGCTAATTTTCTACTTTTTTCCGTCTACCATTCATCTTGTTCGTCGGAAGCGAGGAAAAGAATAATACAATACAATACTTTCCGATCCAATAGCTCATCGCCCCCTTTCTATTGAATGAAAACACGAGAATCTTAAAAAGTGGATTCTTAATTAAGAGTGAGACCCGCAGGAAGGAAAGACAGATGACTCAGCGAGTGTGACGTCTAACCCTGTAATAAAGTTTTGCAAGAAAAAAAATCGACGCTTGCACTCGTCGTGAAGTTTTCGAGTGGAGGTCATATTAAAAGTTGGCTGCTGAGGGGAAGGGTTGAGAGAAGCAGTGCTCTGATTTCTTCCTTGTTAACGCGCGCCACCGTACGAGGGTGTAAAACTTACTTTCTCCCATATCGTATTCAAATATTCAGCGTTAGATAATTCTTAAGAAACTGAATATAACTTTGGCATAGTTTCTTCAGGAAAGCACGATGTAAATGTCCTTTTAAGCATTTTCCTGTATATGGAAATACAGGTCCGGTAAAGAGTATTTTTGTTTAAATTACCGACAAAAGTCAAAATGAGACGGAACAGTATATTTATCTAAGTAGTGTTTGTTATCCCTATGGAGACTTGTGACATGATGTAAACAAGGTCGCGAAATACAAATGTAGAACAAACAAACAATTTAAATCTAAGATTAGAAATTTTATATAATTACTTTTATGTTCTCACTGCTGTCATTACTACAATATTTCCATATTAAACTTTAAATTTAAATATAATTATTGCTTTGTCTTAATTGTATATTATATATGTACTACATATATTATTGTTTTATTAGTACATCTACATTGTTGCAAATACAACATTTCTGTCCTTTCCGTAAATAATATTAACTCATACTTTTCAATGTTTTGTAAATCAATTTTTTTAATTAGTGTAAATAATTATTTTAGTCTAAGGTTATTTTATGTTTATTGAACTGAACCGCCCCCAAGCACAAGCTTAGCTTCTTCGGGAGGCGTCCGAAACCATATTTGTATACATTTATGTTGTAATTTGTAGCAATAAATTGAAAATTGAAATAAATTGAAAATGAAAAAATACAGTTAGAAAAATAGACTTTATTGACCGAGCGTGACCTTTCAACAATTTGTCTGTAAATTTGTTCAAAAAACGCCCTATTTCATTTTTTTCCAGTCTTGCAATAACTATTATTTTCATAGAAAACTGGTGTGACGAAAGCTATATTTTGTAAAAAGAAACTTTTTCTGTTTGTCATACCATTTTAAAATTATACATCACATGATAACTATAATAGTCTTCCTGGTTCATATTTCTAAGTGATAAACTGATAAGTAAACTGGTTAAGTTAATATGAATCAAAATTAATTAACCTGGTGCGGCCGTCAAAACGACTTGCCTAAATAAATTTTTCTCCAGTTCCTATAAAGTTAGAAAGGCCTGATTTAGATACTGAATTCATTATTTTCGGAGTTCAGAAACCCCTTAATTTGTATGGTATAATGGACCGTGATTTCGAAAACCGGGACCTGTGACTTATTGTGGGATGGATCTAGTATTCTCTCACGTCTATGGCGCTAGAAGTATTAATGAATGCGCCTCCATAGAGTCCCTATGATTTTTCTATAGATGTTGACTCATTGGTTCGATGCGATCAAATCTGGCAATGATTTATTTTTCTACTGTGAATCCTACTTGCTCGAGGAGTAATGAAAGCGGTAACAAGTTCTTTAATGCATAAGAATTGATGTAGGCCTACATTGTTCATGAATCAAGATGAAATAGATTCAAAACGGATCGCTCGACATGATTTGCATATGAACAATGTACATTAAACTCAGATAGTCAAAGATTTAATATTTATATCGATTTCTCAGAGTTAAATTTACATGGTTATAGTAAAGTGCTTACTATGTTAATTTCTTTGTGATTCATTTTCGACAGCTGTTTCTTTTTCCAAGCTGTACAGAGCTGGGGAAAGAGTTAATCGAAAATTGAAACAGGGCTAAGCCTCTGTCCTTCAATATCGGTTATACACTCGACTGGTCTGGTGCAGAATTTCTCCCGATCCAGCTTATAAAAACAATAAGAGTAAGTTACAATTTCAGATCTCTATTAATGTTAATCGAAAAATGTGTCCCTGTTTGAAACACGTCAGGTATAATACTAACACTAATCGATTGCCCCTTTTGCCTACCAGGATTAAGATTATTAAATGCCAGAATGGTAGGCCTACTTTATGAGATCTGTAGAGGACGGAAAAAATGTCTGTCCATCTGTCCGTGTCTGTACGCGCAATAACTCAAATGCGCTTTATCGGATTTTCATGAAATTTGGTATATGCATTTATAACGTCCATGGAATGAAGCCTATTGATATTGGACCAAATCGGTAGACCGGTGCCTATTTTATGGTAACGTATTAGAAAGAATTTATCAAATGCAAATCAGTTTGCATAGAAACATATTGTTGTACAGTGTTCATATACGGCTTTGAAAGTTGCAATAAAGTTAGCTTTGACAAATAACACTACCCACATATTTCTTCACATATGATTATCAAGGTAGACCTTTGTTCTTCCGTAAATCGATCTGGAATCGGAAATCGACAACAAAAATAACTTATAGGCCTATTCTGCATATCAAAATTGCAATTATCACTTATTAAACAATTTTGGCACTATGTTATATCAGATTACCTGATTTTTATTGTTATAATTATTATTATAGTCATATAATATTGTTGTTATGACGTGTAGAACTTAAGGTGATTTTCGTATATATCTATCTTTGTAGCCAGTATGGCCATTAGCCTACTCTGTGGAAGCACACATGATCGCAATACTTTAGAGCCACGTAAGGGACGCCCATTTGTTTGAACTTGTGTCTCTCAAGTGGATGGACCAGGGTGCAGTGTTGCAGTGTTACGAAGGCAATTTCTCAAGCTCAACCCTTCTTCTCTGTGTTAATTAAGTCGCATATTGTCGTTATTGCTTTGACATGCGTATGCAAGATTTTCAATACGCAAATGTGACTAAAGACATTTTTAACAAGCTGAAAGTACTTGAAGTGCTGGTGCAAACGACAGAGTAAAACTCTGACTCACTTTCCTACAAAATTTATCGTTTCAAGTACATGACTGTTTTAATTTGTAGTGTAGACGTAATTGTCCTGGAGCACATATTGTTTAAACGACCCTACTTGTGTTTGAAGTGGTCTCGGTCTTAACTAGTAGTTATGATGAATGCGAAAATATTGATTTATGAAGAGCTTTATAGTCTTAGTATGGTATTAATTCCAGATGTCTTGCAACTTCAATATATGTGGCAAGATGTAGGCTATTTATATACGTTTGCTAATAAATCTAAATAGAAGGGAAATCTTAACCAGCTGGTACACCTTAATCATACGTTTTATTTTGGTAGAGATACTGCTGTAACAATGGAAGTCATAGAAATGAATCATTAAAGTTACACATTTTCAAATCGACTTAACCACTTTTGATCTACGTTTATAGACTGTGTTGAATATTATCTTTTAGCAAGTTTAAATTATTAAGTTATTAATAGCTCTTGTATAGGAAATTTTAATAACCTTTTTATAAAATAAAGGAGGGAGAGATAGCGTTAGGGAGATGGAGAAAGGGGGAGAGAGAGAGAAATGGAGAGTTAAAGAGAAATAGAGACGCAGAGGCGCACACAAAAAGAAGACATGGAGAGAGGCAAATGCAAACAGAGAGAGAGAGACAGAGAGAGAGAGAGAGAGAGAGACAGGGAGAGAGAGAGAGAGATATTGAGAGAGACGAAGACAGAGGGAGAAATAGAGAGACGTAGCACAGAGAGAGAGAGAGTCATCGAGAGAGGGAGAGAATGAAAGAGAGAACAGATCTCTTGTACTTTTTTGTCATTAGTCATTACTAGACTTTGTTATTAATGTACTTTTTACGTCATTAGTCATTAGTAGACTTCGAATGTTCATACAAGGAACGGTAAGGTTTATGTAGGCCTATGTCCTATTGGAAGAGGTGGGGGAATGTATCACGCGATGCAGATATAATCAAGTAGAGATAAAAAATGAACATGTTCCACATTACTCTTATAACGAAGGAGTGATAAAATAAATAAACTCAGATTTACATTTACAGATTAACGGTGACCAATAATGTTTATGAACATAAATAACTTGTCCTTTTATCATCTTCGTGAAAAATGCAGTAGATGCACTCGAGGCGTGAACTGCTTATGCTATGGAGTGATGTCCGTACACAGTAACGTCATGCTGGGAACATGCTTCACTAAACTTGTCTTCAATCCCCGTTATAAACGTTCGAAACCTACTAATTTCTATGGGATCTAATAGGTCATTTATACATGTTACGTATCTGTAACATTTCGTAGTATACCTGTTTTTACTGCTATCACTGCTTTAATACTGCTATCATTGTTCCGTTGGGGGTACGCCGTAGCGTAGTGGTTGAGGCGCTGCGCTACAAAGTACCAGGAGCAATCCTGGGGTTAAAGGCCGCCGGTGTGTAAGGCTGACAATCTTACCGTATTCAAGTGCCGAGTGTCTAAAAATCTGGGAGCCTCAACCTCCTGGAACCCTCTGTGCCTCCATGGCCTGTAATAGGGAACACACTTATTTATCATTGTTCCGTTGAGACGAAAAAGTTCGTGATTTTGGCAAACTAACAGCGGACCTAATGCAATTATTTGATCATTAACTAGGAATCGACTAACAGGGACGAGAGTTAAGAACATTATGAAATTGCGCTGTTATTAGTATTGAAGTTTCTGGTGGCGACGCGGAAGAATTGCTCGGCGTCCGGATGGGTGGAGGACCATCCGAAACCAATGCCACCCGTCCCATCGCATCGCCCGAGGGTGGTGTCTATGAGTCACAAAGCAGTGTGTATAATGAGAAGGCCACGCGACACTCGACTCACCACTTCATCCCCCTTTAAGTAAAATACAAACCCCCAACATGTTATGCTAACCCCCTAATGTTAAATTCCTCCGAAACAAATCCAAATGCGTTGACAATACTTGTCTTTGTTCACAATACACTTGGTTGCAATATGAAACCTATGGCGTTGGAGGGTCATGTGTATCTTTCCACCTTAAGTGAGTGAGTTTAATTTGTAATTGCAGTTATGATCTTGAAGTTTTGCCGACAACTAGGATGACAGGCGATAGTGAGGAACAAAACAATGCAGTACCTGCACTTAATCTCCCGTGGTTCAGTTTTCAAAGTTGTTTTCATGTTTTTGAACATATTATACATTGAACATGTCAAATATCTACTGGATATAAGTTTTCTAGTTTGATAAATTTCAAGTTGATATCTATGAAGGTAGCAATCTATGTAGCAAATTTCAGTTTTAAGTTTGTCTAAAATTTGTCTAAAACGTATAGAACATAATACTTGAAGTTGAGTGACAAATATGGTTGTTTATGTCATCAACTTAGTTAATGTAGGGATATAACTTAATAAGAGACCCAACATTTGTTTCTTTACAACAACTTTTTACGGCGTAATCCTGTGCTGTGTTTTCTTGTAGTTTATTATTTACAAATATTATTTACAGGTTCCTTTTTACAGATTGTACTTGTGATAGATATTAATTTATGTATTACAAAGTTTTAACACTATTATGCAATAAGCCTATGTCTTTACTTGTATAACTTTAAACAGTTTTAATTTATGTAGTCATAACAGTCTCATACGTATAATTTTATTACAAAAGTAATTTTCTGTGTTGACTGCAATAGTTCTATGTCTCTCTTTGTTTAATTTCTATTAACTTTTTCTTCTTGCAGAAAACCTTATGCAAAAACACCTTAGTAAAATCATACAATTAAATTGTTTGAGCAATGAAAAGAATAAAATTAGTTTCGGTGTTAGTCACTAACCATACATTTTTCTAACTTTCTAATGTTTTAACGGAACATTGGGTAATTCAATTAGCATAAATAAATACAGTCAATAACTTTATAGATGATTCAAACTGGTCATTACACTATAAGAAAAATAGAAATAACCATTCTCTACCAAATAGGTAATCATTTAGCGATGCTTCAAATTGGGTGTAGGCTACTTACAGAAATGTGAACCTTTCAATTTGTTTATGCATTAATATAATTATTTATGGAACCATAGTAAGAATTTTCTGGGAATATTCATTATTCCAGTATTAAATTCCACGCAGTCCTAGCGATTTCTTTAACTTCCCTGTACTTTTTAGTCGACTGGAAAGAGAGATCTTAGTATGGAAATTAGGTATTTCATATGCTCGTAACACCTACCATGTCTTTAAACTCATCCCATCATTAATGAAAATGAACAATACATCTAACAGTGCAGCTTATACTCGTATTTTGACAGTCAGTATAGACCACAAGGCATATAGAAAATGCAGACTGCGGACAGCGGAAGCAAATATCTCCGCCCCTACCGCCACCCGGTTTGCAAGGGATTAGCAGCATAATGTCGTTTCTGTCGCGCGTGGTGGCTCAGCCCGTAGGGACTCCACATAAATAAAACAGTTATCACTCCACATCTCGTCATTATGCTGAGTTAAAGGGCAGAAAGCGTTGTTAATCCTTATTCGATATATGTATGTGGCTTTGTGTTTGCGTACGAGAAGTGGCCGGGCTTTAGCTAGCGTAATCCGTGCACGACGCGTGTACTAGGCATCTACCTGCCAGTGTGAATTTCACCCACTGTATGTCACTAAAGTGAAATTCACATACTGTAGTACTACTACAAAAAAAAACTGACCTCAAACCCTCACATGACTTCATATTTCAACCTAAATTAAGATTCTACATTGCGTGAGTGCATATTGGTGATGCTACCATATGTCATTGTATATTCAATTGTTTCAATCAAATTCGAAGCCATATTCACATGACAATACTTCTCGATGAGCTGAGCAGCTAATAACAGCCTTCAGAAAATGTATTAGAAAAATTGTTTTAAAATGCTTATCTTTTAGTATAGGGTATGCAGTTTATGTGAAAAATTAAAGAAATTATTAAAAGTGGAATGTCATTTATATAAAGTGGTGTTAGAAAAACCATCGTTTATAAAGTGTGATAATGTTATAATAATTATATCGACACCATAAAATTTCCAGAATCAGTGACTTATGTTGTTTGTTGTTATCCCGTTGAACTCTACCAATGAAATAATTACATAATCCCTTTATCCTCAACGTATTTTGTTTTGCCTAGGCCTTTCGGTTACTTGGATTCATCATCAGGGCGTCTTGATTGCGGAGTCATTCTTCTTAAATGTGACGCTAAAAGCAACATGACCTTCGATGGGTCGAATTAGCCGAGAGGCCTAGGCGTAATGAAAGACTGAGAAACATTGTATTACGTAATTATTGTATTTTTTAGTGGAAATTAAGTTGTAAGTAAAAAATAATATATTAAATTGTTCAGGTTGTCTAATTTGTATATATACAATTTTTTTGCAGGTAAGTGCTGCTTGCTTATCCACATTGGTTTACATTGAGCGACCCAATAAACAGCGACAGTGCTTCATTCTTAGTAAGTATACAATCAAATGTTTTCACAGTTAGAAATGTAAATGATTTCATACATATAACTCCGTATATTGTTTTACTTCTGATTATGCCTATATAATTACTTCTATACTTAATACATTTTCGAGATAAAGTGAGTCAGCTTCTTTATTAACGTTTCTGATGTTGATTATAGACCTTTAATTTCTAAAACATTTTTCTACGTATATCCTAATTAAACCAGAGAGTCCTAGGAATGTGATATTTGTTCACAAGATTCCTATTAAATTCGTGTGCCAAATGGGAAATTTTATTTCTGATTCTGTATAGAAATTTTTATTATGTATTTATAAAAACAGTTTTTTGTCGAATGCAAGAGATCATAGTGTTTTGTAAAATAAATAATCGCTTACTGAATGAAAGGATGATAAGGAATTCTGTATCGTGCAAGTTTAGCATTTGAAAATTTTAAGACTTTTCCCCAATACGAGATTCCATGGAAAATCTATTTTTCGCATAAAGAATGATTTACGAACTCCATTTCCAGCTTAGCCCATCTGGGGACTTTCAAGTAAGGTTCGTGCTAAACTTTACACTGTTTACAGTGTGTGAGTAACTTGATAACTTATATAATGCATAAGTTTTGTAAAACAAACAAAATAGATTACATTTAATCGAAATTAACCACGAGATTCAAAATAAAGGTGGTAAAGGTAAAATAGTTGCTTGCTTTTTATATACGAGTATGTACCCTTCAAAATAAATATGCCTAAATTAAAGAAAATCAATGTAAAAATAATCATGGTAAAATACAGTAAACAAGAATATTTTGTAATAGAGAAAATAGTGTATGAAATCAACGTTATTGGTATTGCTGGTCAAAATAATTATGAATTATACTTGATCAAATTATATGTCTTTAATTTTAGATCAGTGAGTAGTTTGGTTTCGGCTTGTCTACATTATGCAATAGTCTTACTGGAATTACCGTAAAATAAAAACTTTCGTCATAGATAACTGATATTGAGAATTACAGAGTGAAATCGACATATTACCTCATAAAACGCACACAAAACTTCACTTAAGAATAACTTTCTTATAACATATGTTTCAAGAGCAGTTGCTCCCATTATCAGCTGATCTTGACTACCATGTTCTAAGGTATTATTAGGGCTCGGAAGTTGAAGAACTAAAAATGATCGAAGAAAGCCCTATAAAATGACATTAATTTTATGAAAATATTACATGAAAATTGAAAAGACAGTATTTCTAAATATGTTTTTAAAATGGAATATAGTATAATAATACACATTAATAAACAAATGACAAGATTTAAGTTTTTTATATTACTATTCTATTATTATGTTTTCTATTATTGTTGTTATGTTTGCTATATTATTGATATACTTTTTTTCTGACGATAAGGATTCCAAATCAATACGCATTTAACTGTCTAGAGGTATTGAAAATTGTAGACATGCCTTAATCAGCATTGAAGTAAAGCACCAAAGTCATTCGTAGTGTCTCGAACTTGAAGGATAGACTGTTATCCTGAAGAACATTTCTGTACATCGAAAAACCTATTTTTACTTTGACTGGTGTCATGGGTGTATAGTTGAAAGTCTTCCACAATTACCAAAATCGAAAATTTCAAATTTCACCTTGCTTTCTAGCGGCAAGACGGTGAACTCACTGGTGGGTCGTGGGTACTCCTAGCGGCCATACTTTGTACCAGTGATATAAGTTAGTTGCCTCATAGCTAAGAAATTATGAGATTGCTTTATCTGTAATGTCGAAAAAGTCCATTAGAGAAAATTTAAAGATAGAATTAAAATTTAAAAAAATTAGTAGTAGAGAATAAAAAACCGAAAAATGCAAAATAAAAGTAGAATATTTTTGTTCTTTTTGAGGCGAGACGAATTTATAGATGACATTTCATCAACTTCCAAGCCCTGGTAATTGTTCTTAAGTCAGTCATGTCAATTAAGTTTTTGTGTGTTTTTTTTTAACAACCGTAGCTATGTATTATGTATTAGTTAGAATGACATACAAATAAGTTTTAAAACTAATCCCGCACGCCATTGATAAAACATCTGATCACACAATTTTCATGGTAATATCACGCTACATTCTCAGCCCATCATCATTCTAGCATGATTAAATTTTAGTAGTATTTCCTCTCCAAATACAGTATTTTCAGGTTGACACGTGCAGTTTTTAGGTCAGAGTTAAAATTACGATTATTTAATGTTGTAGGTCTATCCGCAGTTGTGTCGAACACACGTTGAACATGTTTCATGATTGATGCCTAATCTACATATTGTGCTGCTACCAACATTACTCTCGATTAATTCAGTTGTCATTGTTGGGAATTATGGATTAAAAATTTCTACGATCATGCAGTTGAGCTGTCACTTGAATTTATAACACGCGTTCAACAAACAACCGCTGTCGCTGAGCATTATAATAACATGGATTAATTTCATTTCCATTATCATTGATAGCGTGGTCTCCTGTCAAGCTACGTTATATGGAATAGTGATCTTGTAGATATATAGGCCTTGTGTATGTATGCTTTTATTCGAACTTGGTGACTGAAGCAGCCAGAATAGCTACTAACTAAGGTTACAAGATGTCCCCGTTTCCCAGAAACAGACCCCGGATTTATTTTTACATCCCCACACAAATTTTCTCTTCCGCTCCCCGGATTTACCTTAATATCCTTGGATTTACAATTTTAGACATTTTCCCCAACCTTAAAGACAACAATTCGAAACCTAATTGTGTTATGTTTGGATACGATTATTGTTTGCTGTTGAATTACGTTGTCTTGAGAACTGACGAGAAGTAATGAGATGTCATAGCAATAAAAATAATGTAATATATAACTTTTATATATTATGTCTATATATTATAACCTCTTTATATACCTTTTTAGACAACCTGAATTTAAAATACAGCTTCTAACACAAAACACATGAAAAAAACACTTTATGGACTTTGTAGCATAGGCCTACATTGGTTTAAACCACATAGAAAATAATATTTTCGTTGAGATTATTTTAAAATGTTTGTTGACTAGACTCAATATGATATAAATTGAAAATATCATAATTTATTACGCCTTTTTATATGTTAAATTTCACAAGGTGGTAGCAAAAATAGTCATACTTGTTAGTTCAAAAGCTTTGCCTACTCTAATCCTTATGTTGGCAGCCGTGCAACATAAAATCAAGTAACTCATTTTCCCAAATTCAGTTTTTTTTTCAAATTAATTTCTTTCGTTCTTCAATTCCTTCATTCCTTCATAGTTCTTCCCTTATATATTGTTCTTTCTTTCCTTACTTCTACCTTTCTACCTTTATACCTTTCTTTGTTTATTTCAATGTATCTTTCTTCATTTCTTTCGTTTTATTTTTCTTTCATTTTATTATTTTTTCATACTCTATTTCGTTCTTTCGATCCCCATTTCGTTTTTTCTTTCTTTCTGAATTCATTTTCTTTTGTCTCTGCCTAACCTGTGTAATTCCAGATTAGCTGCAATTTCCGATTGCCATTGATAATTTTTAAGTGACTAATTCGGGATAATTTCGCCTAATGGAAAATCAGACATTTCTTTATGTATGCCATAAGCATGATTTCTATACCCTACCTGTATTTACGATTTATTTATTTATTTATTTCCACCTGTGTTGCATTATCATTCTTATTATCTTCAATATTAATAACAGCAACTATAATGGTTCTCAATGAGAAATGTAGAAACCTGAACCCCACATTTAACCATTTCATAATCTACACATTTATTTCGTACTTAAGTACTTAAGCCGTTACTGGAAGACATATGACGTCCGGATTCCAATCATTTCACATAACCCAGATGAAGAAAATTGGAATGAGTTGGAAGCCCCAAGGACACTGTAGCTCGTTGCAATTATTCAAACAGAGGGATGATGCACTGAGGTGCTTCTCGATGTCTAATATTCCATCCCCTATGCATTCGGGTGTCTGGATGTTTGTATACAGTTATTCGATATTCAGGCACTTCATCCTTTTCTTTAGGCAGGGGGTCAGTATTTTAAAAACTGGAAATCAGTCACACCTGTTTGCCATTTTTGATTCTGGCATTTATTTTTCGTAACTTTATCTCCTAAGCCTTTTTTCCACACTGAATATTAGGTCTTGTCCACAACTACACACAATTCCTCTCAAACAAGCAAACAAATGTATAAAAAAAACTTTTTAAAAATGGTTTAAGAACTGTTCAAAAGCTGTTCAAAAAGAGTTTGAAAGGCTTTGTTTAATATCGCATGAAAATGTTTGCAACAAATGCCCTTGTTTTTCTGTATCCTAACACTGACTGACGAAAAACGAGTTTTTCTGCACTCACAAACATGCAGGCCTGGAAGCGTTTGTGGGCAAAAGCTTATTGCAGTTGCAGTAGACTTCTTGGAGTAGAGCATAATTAGACACGAAAACAAAAATGTGTGAAATAGCAACAACACTGTCTCTAATCGAGGAGTTACATTGTACTGCATGCTGCATTTAGTGTCACTTTTGCACCATTGCAAATATTTGCACTTTGTCACCATTTTAGGTCCTATCATCTGTAACATTTCAATATTTCTTAGCTTCATTCTAACAAAATGTTTAACTCCAAATTTAATTTTTAGTGTCTCAATATATTTTCAGCATATTCTGGATCGTGTTGCTGAAATTGATGTGTTCATCATCGACATTCCTGGTTTTTTCTTTAATAACAAGTATATAAGCAGCTACTTCACGCATAGACTGAATGTTTGTTGGTGCGGATACACTTTCAGCACCTTAAAAATGTTTGTAGGTTCCACAAACTTTCTAGAAACAAGTAATAATTTTTTTTGTGGCCATTTGTGTATGAAAAACGTTAAGGGCAACTGTTTTTCAAACGATCACACATCTGCTTGTGGACAATAATTGTGTGTAGGAAAATTTACTTCAACTCGCCATATTTACTACAAATTACTCCTACTGACGTATAAATTCGTCAACTTAAAAATTGTATAAAACAGACATATTAACTTAATTGAGTATTTCTTTATTTAAACTGTGAGGATATTTTATCCGCAAGTTAAGGTTGTCATTTCCGGAAACCAGCTACTAAATTGAAATTTTGTTCAATGAGATCAAATTAGAGCCCACTGATGACTTTAGTTGACGATGTCTTATATTAATACATTTATTCAGCTCAGAAAGGTTTAAAAGTCTTTTCTTCGGAGTCTCAATTATCCGTACGATACCATTAACTTATTATGGGCTGAGAAAAATCCTACCCTGTTAAATGAAAAAGAAGTGAATGAGAAGAATTTATTTCCCTTCAGGGTTGCCAGACGTACGACTATTTCATAGATTTGTACGACGTACGACGCAATCATGAGTCGTACTCCTATTTGTACGACTATTTTTAACATAGCGTTTTATATTTTAGGTAGATTTTCGAAGAAAAATCTACCTATTGCAATGGATACCACTTTATGATTTTCGAAAAATTCTTTCATATCTTTACGTTTCATGCTCCCCTAAGTACGAAACCACCGCCCGTTCAAAAAAAAATTTGTGATATTTATATATATATTTATATATATATATATATATATATATATTTATATATATATATATCTTTACACGATAGCGGCCGTAATTTTGAAGATATTTGAACCAAATTTTATTATGTTATTTCTAGGCCTAATAGTTCGGACAAGTTCGTTAATGGGCAAAATTGACCCAAGGGGGTGGTCGGGGGAGGGGGTTGAAATTTTAAAACATTTATATCTCGGCCCCTATGAAGTATAGAGGGAAACTTTGTTGGAATAAATTAGAGTACTCCCTATGGAGTTCACAGTGACACCAACGATTCGGGGGTTCGAGTGAGGGTGGGGGTGGGGTGGGGGTGGGGGATGAAAATTCGAAACTTTTGAAACCACGTCTTGTGGGGTGTCGTTGAAAAGCTCTTGATGAGTACTCTACAAATCACTAAATAGTTTCTTGATAGCTCTCATATGACGCGAGATTTTAATGTTTGAAAATAATAACACTTAAAAGAATTATTATAATATCATAATTTTGTCTTGTTAGCGGCTTTGCTAATTTTATTCATTGCTAATCTTGCGCACGGCCTCCCAGAATATTATATCCTATTCTTGTTGTCAAAACAAATGATTGTAGGCTCTTCCTCTTTACCGAATTCAGTTCTTATTACTGCAGGTTTGCCATGCCAAGGCTAAAGAAGAAGAGTGCTATGCAGCGACAATAAATTAAACCAAAAGCACTTCGAAATCTACCTCCGCCTGTAGGCCTGCCTAAAGGGATTTTTTTTAATCAATCTACTGACGAATTTTAAATTTTGATGGTTTTTGTTATAAGCATGTTGCTAAAATCAATATGATTGGAAATAATTACAACACTGTGGCAACTATCGTTTGTTTAATTTTATTGTATTTAATCAAATTTAGCACATCGGAAGATAATGAAACACGGCTAATCATTTACAAATACGATGATTTATTAACAATTACATGAGATATGTAAGGTGCATAGTAATGATAATAATAATATTATATATTATTAATATTATTATAATTAACGCAATATGTTCATTACACTGAAAAATCACAAAGTATACGACAGTTTTAACTAGCATACGACTATTTTCGGATATTGGTACGACTGTTCTACGTTTCTGATCTGGCAACCCTGTTTCCCTTATTGTGTGACTGTACAAGTTACTTCTTCCAAGAAACGTCCACCCTTCTTAATAGTCCATTAAATTGGGGTCTGTAACTCCGTGACCATAATTTGCGATTTTTCACGTCATGAGTAGATTCAGTTGAGCATAGCCTACATAGACAAAAGCGTAAAATCTATAGCCATTAAAGAAAATACAGTAATTAGGAAATTGCTCGGTAAGGCAAGAATGGTCAATACTGGGGGCTCCCGCGTTATTGTGTAACCATTTTGGTCTATTTATCCTTATGGACAGAAACCATTTTTTCTGTTGCTATCAGTGTTAACTTTGATTCTGATTTTATCAGGTGATATCAAAGATTATTAAAATTTTACATCAGTCCATTCAATGGATCTGTCATGAAGGTTGTCTGTTTACATAAATTACAAATAATGTAATTTATTATTTTAAAAATTAGGGTTACTTACTTGGATTCCAGGTACACTTAATTTAACTTCTTTTGGAAAGAAAATATTATTCTACTTCAGAATAAAAATTCGTCTGACACCTGGATTCGAAACCGTACCTTCGACTTTCCGTGCCGATGCTCTCCAAAAGGAACTAGCCACTATCCGATTCACGGAAATAAATTGAATCTATCTCTTATGGACACCTTTAATTGTCGATCTCACATCATATACAATAGGCCTACTAGCTGTTACTTCGCGTCTGAAGCATATTCTTTAATATTTTGATGTTCATTTTTAAATTTTTGAGTTAATACGAAAGAAACGTTGAAAACAAAATTGAAATGCATCTTTAGAACACAAAAAAATGTAATTCAACAAAACTGCACAGAAGTAATAATTGATTGCACGTCGCTTTTTAACTGGTTTCTCGCTTTCGGAAGGTGGTGGTGTCAGAATTTCATGTACGTCAAAATGACCATTAGATAGTGTACCAGTAAAGAGCAATTTTTTAATGGGATTGTCATTATTACCAAATTCTTTGTAAAGTTCACTATTGTGGTATACTTCAAAACAATATGGAAACAGTTCTCCCGCAGCGCCCCCCCCCCCCAAAACTTAAAATAACTTATAACCCTTAAAAATGCCCTTTCAGAGAAAACTGTCTAAAAATGCAGACAATTACTCATAAAAGTGGCATAATTTCACTCACGATTTCGTAAGTCATATAGAGCATTGTCCTAGTATCATCAGAAAAAAAGGTGCAAAATCATTGAAATGTAGGTCCAATTTATCATAATTTTGCATGTTATTAATAAGACTTCGAGACGGCAGGGACATTGTGAGGATATGGGTCAGATACTTCCTAAACCTCATAATATCTGGACCCACCCAAAACAATTAGACTGGCTACGCCACTGGATAAAAGTTTCAATTTGCGTGAAGATCGTTTCTTGTTAAAACCGTTAAATTATAGTACGAGTAGAATCAGTAGAATCCAGGGAAGGTATGTGGCATCAGAATGAGGAAGAGAATACTGAAATACTACCGTAATAAAATTGTTGTTACATCTGTTAGAAATAATTATGAATGCTATATGAACAATTCACTGATCAGAATCCAAGCATAATTCATGATTCCACGGTCAGTTTTATGACTGTTTTTCGACTAACTTTCACGGAAGTTCGACCTTAGTTCCATCTCGCCATCAACCTCCGTCTGACAGAAGTAGAGTTCGGTATAAAAGGCCAGAATATGCCAATGTGCTAATTAAATAAATAAAACACCCAGTCTTCATTAGAACAGAAATGATCATCCTCATTATCTTATTTTCTGAAGCTTCCATCAATTTAGGGGGTCAGCGTAACGGTGGTCTAAGGCACTTATTTAAAGCTTAGATACAATTGGAGGTGCAATTGTGCAATGGAGATACAATTTTTTCCATACAATTTGGGAAATCTAAGAAAATTGCCCTATGGCCGGCTAAATTTTTATATATAAAGACCATTACTGTTCTTAAGATTCTTTAGTTCCATTGACTGATTTGCAAATTTTTGGCTGCATTTATACAAGAGGAATTATGTTGCAGGGATTATATTAGTGACTTTAAAATAAGCTATACGATGCGTAATTGGTCCATAGGAAGATAATTCACCACCAAGTGCTATAGATAGCATCATTATCCAATTTTGCCTGACGGGAGGGTTAGATCGCTGTTGTACTGAACCTCTCAATTAGATGTTTCGACTAAAACTAAACTAAACTCCATGGTGCTACATCCCTGGAATGACTTGGCCTACCACTTGGCTGCTTCGTCATCTACCACAGGCAGATGGCAGGATTGGGGGGCATGTGGTTAGCATGGCGACACCCACGGCCGTTAATGGTGGTTTCCATGACCGGAGCTGCTAGTTCTCTATTAAGTAGTTCAATTTGAATCACGAGACTTAGTGCACCCCGTTCCAGACCTTCCTACCTCAAAAAAATCCGAGGAGGTACCGGAGATCGAGCCCGGTCCGACGGATCTGTAGTGAGCGACACTAACCACAAGACTATATTATGGCTAGGGATTATATTATATTAACTTATATTAAAATCAATATCTATCTATATTAATAAAAATGAATTACCAAATGGTTGTTGCCGCATCACTTGAGAACGACTCGACCGATTTGGCTGATTTCTTTTTTGTTGTGTTCGTAATTGTCAGGACAAGGTTTGTATGAAAGAAAATTTTTGGAAAATCCATGGGAAAAATAGGAAATGTGAAATGAGGCACAGTAAGAGAGTTCTGCTGTCAACTGTTTACATAACAAACAAGAAGATTAAAAAATTGAAGTGTGACAAAAGAAGTGTGACATTCACAGTTTGAGAGTTCCGCTTTCACATGTTTTCATAACAACCAAAAATGTGAGTCTTGCAACCAAGCCAAATCGAAAGTGTGTATGTATGTATGTGGGTATGTATGTTCCGTATACAAATCTACATTTCTTGACCAATTTGCATGAACCTTTGCACACATACCCAATTAAGCCCGGGAAGTAACGCGGTGAACACTAAAATAAAAAAAAAACACGCCTTCCCTTGAAAATATTACACTGACAGATGAAATGCAATTCAGTTATCATGACAACAGTGTATTGTTTACAATGTTCAAATACGGCTTTGGGAAATACATAAATACTGGGGTTTAACAAATTCTGATGCTATGGATTTAATTAATATATTTGTGAAAATAATTCTTTAAGAATGAAATCCAAAAAAATAAAGCACAATGTGATGCAGTCACATAACTTTCTCCACCCTCGACATGGAAAATATAATTTTCTCACTTCACATTTTGATGTAGAATAAGCGGTCGTATTGCAGGGACAGCTTAAGTGTGTGCCAGTGAGTACGCTATATCAGAAGTCGGTAAAAAATCCTATCCACTGATACGTCTCTCATAGCTGTAGGATGTTTATCATTGGCCCCAAACATCTACAAGAAGACAAAATAGGGTGGACCATTTTCGGGTTTATGCCTGCAGTATATTATGCCCCAGGTTTTGGGGAGGAAGGTATGAAAG
Source organism: Ectobius pallidus (assembly GCA_964059195.1). NCBI lineage: Eukaryota > Metazoa > Arthropoda > Insecta > Blattodea > Ectobiidae > Ectobius > Ectobius pallidus. Next base: position 43,329,896 of record CAXKWD010000004.1, on the reverse strand, counting down.
TGATATTGATTTTTTTTCAGCTCCGAAACGGTTGTATGGTAACATGAGAGTGAGAAATAATATTTTCCATAAAGACAATACAATCTTATGTAGTAGGAATTTATGTTTCTTCTTATTTCAACCCCTCCCAGGCATGGTGTGTAGAAGCAACGGAATGCAACATTCGACATCCTCTATGAGACATTTAAAGCTATATCTAGCGTTTTCCGAGGGATAGTTTGAGTGTGAAAAGTCGTTTTTCCTCATTTCAAGTTCTACGTACATATTATACAAGGCATACAGTTTGAAAATCTAAAGTCCTTCATCAACTTAATTTCACATTACAAAATAAAAACCCAGGCGACGCCGGGCCTTTTAAGCTAGCAGTATATATAGTACTAGTATTATAACATTGTATTTCCTCCTTTTTATTTATTTTTTGACGAATCACCAGTTTACCAGCTTTTAAGCTATTTTGTAAATATTTGTGACAATAAATTACTTACTTACTTACTTACTTACTTACTTACTTACTTACTTACTTACTTACTTACTTACTTACTTACTTACTTACTTACTTACTTACTTACTTATTTTAAATCAATGTTACGACTGAAATACAAGTCAAGAAAAAAAGATGACATGTCATAAATATCCGGCCCTATAATTATTATAACCATATTCCTTCCGTATGATTTGTTCGGAAAAACTGGAAACCTAAGTATTCCCCTTGGTCACTTGAAATTAAAGTGCAAGGTAGTGAAAAATTAAGTGATGAGTGGGTTAGGATGATCTTGAAGAGACGTCTCGAACTGCTGCATTAGTGCTGATAAAAGGATTCCAGCGAAGTATTTGGTATAACCATTGAAACCACTGCACTGTATTGACCAGGTCTGAACTGTTACGCCTGATGATTATGACTAGACTTCCCGCGTTACTCCTGTGCTCAAGTAGTTGCCGCGTTATCGCCGGCAGGCGGACTGCTTGAAACTATGAAATATTGCATACAAATTAAAATCATTAATCAAATAGCAAACCTTTTATCTATAATTATAAGTAATAAATAGTTCAGAAGAAATCAATTCATCTATAGATATATAAGTGGTTTTGTCCTGACTGACTGACTTAACTAATGACTGACAGAGAATTAACGTAGAGCCTAAACTATAACAGGTAAAAACTTGAAAATTTTGACAGTACCTTCGTTTCAAAATGTAAGTGCTCACTAAGAAAGGATTTTGCAAAATTTTCATTTAAATACAAAAATCAAATGTTTTAATCGAGACTTAATACCTTTTTACACAGAATTATCAAATCCAAATCACATTCCATGACAACAGTGTATTGTTGGCAGTGTTCACAGGTAGGTTTGGAAATAAATGACACGGGACTTCGACAAATTAGAGAAGCTATCGGTATAATTCATCTAATGCACAATGTGATGCAGTCACATAACTTTCTCTACCCTGAACATTGAGAATACCTTACGAGGCATGGTAATATGTATATTATTACATACCAGGTTTTTGGGTAGAGAAGTATGAAAGTGATATTGACTTTGTTTTTAATTTCATCCCCGAAACGGTTGGTTGGTAACATGAGAGTGAGATATAAAATATTTCGCAAAGGCAATACAATTTTCTGTTACCGGAATTTCTGTTTCTTCTTATTTCAACTCCTACCTGGCTTGGTGTGTAGGACCGATGGGTTGCAAAATTCTACATCCTCTATGAGCCATAAGAAGCTATATCAAGCGTTTTCTGAGAGAATAGTTTGAGTGAAATAAGTAGTTCTTCTTCATTTCAAATTCTAAATACCTATATAAGGACCTAGAATTTGAAAATCGAAAGTCCTTCGTAAGTTAATTTAGAATTACAAAATACAAAACCCGGGCGACGCCGGACCTTTTAAGCTAGTATAATATAATAGTGACTTTAAAAAAAGCTCTACGAGGCGTAATTGGTGCATAGGAAGAGAATTCATCACCAAGTGCTACAGATGGCATCATTATCCATTTGCCTGTCAGGAGGGTTAGACCACTGTTGCACTGACCCCTCAAATGTAACTTGTGTGACAAGGGACCTGAATTGCATTACTCACTGTATCACCCGCAATTTTACCCCTTTTTCTAGTACGATCTTTTCGTATCTAGAAGCGGTTTGATTTTTATCTAGTGATGTTTGGGATTGACTAGGAAGCAGAAGAATTATAGCGCCTGTTTTGTGTAGTATTGTGGAGGGGATTTCAAGTTGATACGGAGGGGGAACATGTTTGATACATACACACATCATTCACAGAGCTTGTCATATGCAGTGATTGACCGCTTCGCTGGATGTTACGTCATCCGTTCACTGAGTGATCGTCAATTCTATGTATCTGCAGTGTAAGAGATATCTGGTGGCTGCGATTGTTGCCGTGGACCCTCTGGTGGGTTACCCTGCAAGAGATACCACTGGACTCACACTCATGGTCAACCCAGCTACTAGTGATCTGGCTGGTTAAGACAATGACCTTGTCAAAAATCAAGTTCAGATTAACTGTCATAACCACATTCAGAGGGGGTTGGTCAGTTCGATATATCCGTTTTCTGATTACCCCATGCTTTAAATCATTTAGACGAATGTTCTTAAACGAATGATGACACCCTACATTTATCTTCATTTGTAGAAGATAGTATCCACAATTTTATAACTAAAATGCTTTCTCTTTGGTGTTTGTGGGCTATTATTATTATTTAAATTATTAACGCCGATACGTCATTTTCTCGTTTACGTTTACAATAACGATAATTATTAAAGAGAGCTGGGTATCGAAATTCGTACAGTCGAGTGCACGGAAACTTTACGATGCTTCTGGTTTTTCTAGTGTTTTTCCTTATTTAAAGTTGGCATTGAATCTCATTATCACTTGTTTTCCACAAAGACCCTATGAGAGTCATTCTCTTATCGGTTTGAGTTCAAGTTCGACCATATGAAGAACGCTCAGCCCTATGTGAGCGGTGAAAGGAGTGGAGTAGGGAAACATTTAATTTGAATGGCTGGAGGGTGTGCGTCGCAATGAGTGTCTAGATTAGCCCTTGGATTAGTCCGACTCGTATCGGTTTGAAGTCAAAAGTCTGGCACTCCTACATTAACCTATGAACACAGGTCGGCTTCAGCCGCAGGAGCGAAGGGAATAAGGGGGGGGATAAAACACACATTTGATGGTGGGTTGCATTAAATTGCCTTGTAAATAGTGTTTTCTATATTACGCATACAGTCATTTGAATTGAACAAAGGACATGGACCACAAACCGAAAGATTTTCCCCTTATCGAGTAAGGTAAAAATTAATTTTGAAATGAATATGTTCTCACCGAATATCGAGGTAGGCGTATTCGCCATCGCAAAAAAATAGGGCGGTGTGTTAGGGCAGTAGTTTTTCTTACAGTTCATTTATTCAAATTCAATCTATACATGAAACTTGTATCAAATAAATAGTAGAAATACAATAAACAAATTAGAAATTAAATATAATTAGTGGTAAACGGGGTACATACAGGTTTGGGTGAAATTTATAGGTGAAGAAATAGGGGAAATTCATTATTTTTTCTCAGCAATTAACTGCTCTATAACTCCGTAATGCGACATGCTCTTTATTAACTACTTCTACAATTAAACTATTACAGTTACGGGTAATTATCATCACAATATGAATTTCAGTGAAATTCTGTTTCCAAATATATTGAAAATAGCATGGTGGGCCCGTCACAGAATTCCGGGTTGCTACATTAAATGCCAAGTTATGAAGAAAGAAAAAAAAAGATGCATCTGCTACTTCCCATTCGTTTGCCCTAGGTAACTGTTACAATATATTTACTGCAACATGGTTCTTCTCTCGTCCGTTTTGATGAATTTCCATCAGGAGCGTTCGTTGCTCTGTTATGTGGATTCTCCATATTTACACCTTTACTAACTTACTAACGTTTCTGTTTTATCTTCAAAGAAGTTTGTGTTCTTATTTCACGAACGTCTTTGTTCTTACCTTACCACGTTTTTGTTCTTAATTTTACTAACTATATTCTCAACGCCACTTCTTCACCTCTCCCTTTTTAATGTCCTCCTCGACTTTTTCTTTTTTTCTTGTTATGAATTAGATATTACAGTGATGCTTTTCTTACCTAGTTTGTTTTGCCGACCGAGCAAGGCCACCTTAAATTAATTTCACAATTGAATATGGTCTACACGAAAACACTAGCTCAAATATTATATTATGTAACGCAGTTCATGTCCTATATGAAAAGTACAACCCCTTTTATAACATTACTGAGTCTTGAAAGTTTAAAATTCATCTCCTGAACATTTTTAGTGTTGTCGTTTGTCATGTTTATCCCTGGACAATATGGTATGGGTGGACGAGTGAAATTTTTTTTATAAAAGTTAACTTATGCATCCAAAATGTATGAATAATTGGTAGCTGAAGTTGTAGTTATGCAATACAGCTATAGCCGTTAAATCTTCTCGACAAACTTCCTCCTTGCTGCAAAGCAATAGACTCACCCAAGAGATTGGGTGGTGCTCGGAATGATAGGTTAGGTTGTATCGATCTGATTATACACTGCATTACGGTCCATTAGCTTGATCAAGAATTCAATCCATCATATAAAAGTCAGTGTTCTGAATGATGAAGCGAATCAGATCCCTATCACTGCAATAGGTTATGCATCGCTGCGCAGCAATTTGTGAAATTAGTGCGAACTTGCATCCCAATCTGTCTTCAATGTTTTATTTGATGAAACTGTTAAATCATTGCCATAATAACGATTCATGGAAAAGTAGTCTACTATTGCAGCGATCACAAAACTCTGTCTGTTGTAACTATTGCAGATACATTCATAAAATTTGGAACAAACATTCGCTATAGATACAGTATATGCATATGCATTCATGAACCAGATTATTTTCTCTGTTGGACATTACATGATAATATTATAGGAGAAAAGTTCCTCTGACAGTGGGATTCGAACCCAGGACCTTTGGCTATCCGTGCCAATGCTCTACTAACTGAGCTAAGCCAGAGTTTACTTCACAGCGCCATATATATGTATATATATAAATTTAAAATATACATATATATGTATATTTTAAATTTTATTGTACAATAACAGTGGAAGGCCGGTCACAAAAATCACTAATTACTAATTAGTGTGCCTCACATATGACATATCTTGTCTGTCAGTGAGGTAGACCATTAAGTGCTGCAATCAGTCATAGGAGAGAGGTTCTATCTGGCGCTGTGAAGTGAACTTGGCTTGGCTCAGTTGGTAGAGCAATGGCACGGAATGCGAAAGGTCCTGAGTTCAAATCTGTGTCAGTGAAATTTTTCTCCTATAATATTACACATTCTCTAAACTAATAGGAAATTCTTCTTTGGAACAAATTTTTACTATTTAATGTCCTTGTAAAAATATGCATGTCTGTTTTTAAAAGTGGGAATGAGAAAGGTGCACATCAATTTCAATTATATATTTTCTAAATTTATGGACTAATATCACAGTCTTGTTTAAGACAATTTGTAGTGCATGCTTTTACAAGTAAAAGGTAAAAAAAGTGTTTGAATGTATCTTTATAAATTGCTTTGATAGGCCAATATTAATGTTAATAAAATCCTGTTCTGGGTTTAGTAAGTCTGGGTCCCCATTTTGTTTTAAATTACTCTTTTTGTTATGAGTTCTCTATGAAAAATAAATGTTATACACAAAATAGGAAAAATCTTTCAAAAATACCATCCTCTCCTCTTAATCTACAATATATCCGTCACCTCAACTTCGAAACCTAGTATGAATTTAGGACATGAATATATTATCTTGCGAGATAGCGTAATGGTTGAGGCACTGCGCTACAAACCGGAAGGTCGCGGTTTCGATCCCCGATGAGGTTATTTGAGTTTTTCATTTGTCCTAATCCTTCTGATGGCACTATGGCCCTGAGATGGACTCAGCCTCTAACAGAAATGAGTACCAGGAGCAATCCTGATGGTAAAGGCGGCCGATGCATAAGGCTGACAACCTTACCACCTTAATGTGCCGATTGTCTAATAACCTGGGAACCCATATTCCTGGAATCCTCTGGGCCTTCATGGCCTGTAATAGGGAACACTTTACATACTATAGTTTATCTTGCAACTTCAACATCCACAGCTTATATTTCCCACGATAACGCCAGTGAAAAAGATTTTACTATTGTCAAACCAGTTAACGTTACTGTGTAGGCTTTTGATTTCTCTTATGTAAGTGGCATTTCGAGATTATCATTTATAAGGTGGAATATGGTTCTTTTGTGAACGTTTTAACAGCTTTTACCCAAAATCTGTTTGGAAATGAGTTAAATTTACAATTTTAACATTGGTTTGCCTACACAGCACAACGAGGGCGAGCTAATTTTGAACCACTCTGTATTCCAGGAAACAAAATGAATTTACGATACAATAAAAGGGATAATTTGCTTCATATAAAATAATAGAAGAACATGCATGCAGTAATGATGCTGTAATAATTAGAACTTTTTTTCAAAACAATACCAAATAGAAAGCGTTTTCACGATATCGGATTTCATACTCATTTGAAATTAAGCAGCAGAGCGGCACATTGTGGAACAGTTATCGGTTTAACTGCATACTCCAACTTGAAACAATGTTCCACTGCCAACGAAATTACCACAGCTTTTTTTGTTTGTTTATAATAAACTTTCATTATATTTTTAAACACAACATTTGAATCAGAATATGTCTATGCAATTATACAAATGAACAACAGTGTTGCTGATTTACAGAATTCAGAGAAACTTTTTCTGCATATAAATGTAAGCCACAGTGTGTTCTGAAAAATAATTCACCATTACCATGTGCTAAGTGTTGATTTCAATTGCATTTTTATATTTAATTATATCTAAATATTATATATATCTGTGTACATATTCCGTATTGTTAATGGAATGTTATTTATTATCTTGTGTACTTTAGGTCTGAATTTTGACATGTTTTGATGGTCCATCAAGGAGAGTGACTCAAAGTTACGAGATATTCATCATAACCCAAACACAACATTAGTAATTCTGTGCTTAGGCTACTTTGTGTTTCTCACCCTTTCAAGAGGCCTATCCTAGGCCATTATCGTGGAGCATGATAGATTCCCTCATTGTTCAGGAATACCTAGATTTGTTGGCTAAAGATAGATATGTGGGCGATTCGTAAGGACTCCTCTTAGATTCTTCACTCAAGGGCCGATGGTAAGGATACGCGAATGACTTATCAGATATGTTACCCTGTGACGAATTATCAGCGATCGCCAATATCGCTTTAGTGACGCGAGGTCCAACCGCCAATGCTGTCCACCAGCAGGACCCACTGGTATAGCAGTAAGGACTCTTGAAACATTTCCTTCCCATTGGATTACCATATCGGATGATGAGTCAAAGCTTATTGTGTTTAACTGAATAATTTATTTTCAAGTATTCCCCTAAAATAGTATTAAGTTAACTGAACACCAACTGAAGTGTTTGTATAAAAATTGTGTTTACAATTTGCTTCAAACACAGTATTGTTTATGGTATCAATTATTGAAAACTATAAACAGTGGATAAGGTTGGAAAAGTTTACATAATAGAAAGAAGGGCATATGTATGAGACAGCAAGTTTATTGGCATCCTTAAACAGGGAACTCATTACATATAACTGATTAAAAATACCAGATAATTCCTAACAGTTAGGCTATAGTGAATGATAATGCAAAACTTGAAAAACATTTTTTTTTTTTGGCCGGCCCGTGAGCTCGCTCTTCTTTAATTACAACGAACTTAGCGTAGCGTTTGTTGTTGTTGTTATATGGGTATTTAACGACGGGGATGTAATGCAACTTAGGCCTGTGACCGTTGCCGGTGTGCCGGAATTTGGTTCCGCAGGAGTTATCTTACATGCCAGTAAATCTACTATCATGGGCCTGTCACATTTATGCACACATAAATGCCATCGACCTGGGCCGGGATCGAACCCGTAACCGTGGCCCAGAAAGCCAGCGCGATACTAACTGCGCCACCCGACAGTGTAGCGTTTGGATATCAATTAAAAGTCCTCGGGTTTAAACACGGTCACAGAAACAAATATGCCCCATTCTTAAGGATATGCTTTGCTTCTCCGGTTTCCAACCTTGGATCTTGCATGTCAGTTGTGACTTTGCTCTCCCTCCAGCTCCAGAAGAACAATAAGCAGCGCATGAAAAAAACCTCATGGAGAATGAACTTGGCACACAAGTGATTTTTGAAGAGGAGGGGAGGATAAGGAGTGGAGTGTTATATACCATGAAGGGGTATACAGCTGCGACCAAGGGTAACAAAGGGTGGGTCGGGAGGGAGCAGGAGTGGGCGAAACTCAGAAAAGGAAAGAGAGAGAGAGAGATAGAGAGAGAGAGAGATGAATACAGAGAGATATAGGTATAGAAAGACAGAATGAGATATGTGTGTGTGTGATTCATCAATTCCTAATAAAAAGTTCTTTAGCACTGACTGGTTTCTCTGCTTTTGCATCCGTCAGACATATGTGTGCAATAATGACTTAACTTCCTATCAATAAACCTAGCAGATGTTGGTATCTAGGCCAGGAAACCCCTCAAAATTTTTACATTATGGTGTAAGATTTTGGTCAAATATTTATAATGGTAATATGATTAAAAGAAACCCATTTACAAAAAAAAAATCCTTAGAGAAAGATATCACTACTTATGTGCCTTTCAGAAGAATAGAGTAAGAATAGAAATCAAAACAAAATTTCAAAATGTTTATTTCCGAGGATGTTTGAAAAATATTTTGACAATTTCTCCTTGAAAAATTTTATATTTCAATTATTTTAAAGTGACATTGAAGATTATGTTTAAATTGTGTGCAAAATCTGCTTGTAATGAGATCCTTTATAAGAGAATACATAATGTCCAAGGTGAAATCGCCACTTTGGTGGAATGGTTATCGCCTCCTTTTTGCCAATTCAGTAGATTTCTTAATAAAGGTGAATGCAGCAGAGAGAAGACAAGTTTCATATTTTGGTATTGATATTACTTACAGTTCGAAATCCCTTAATAAGGAAATCATCCCATGTTTCAATTGGTAACGAAGCTATTAAGTGTACTTATTTAGCTTTTACGGATAATATAATAATATTGGGAATTCAAAACTAATCGGGAATCTAATTTAGAAAAAAATATAAAATTAAAATAAATTTCAAGTCCCTATCATTCTAAATATTGGGAAAATGATCTTAGGCTTGGCAATAGTGATTGAACTGGTCAACTACGAAAAATTTACAAATCCTACCCAATTTTAAATTTATTCCTCTCCGACTCAAAAATGAACGATTAAATTTTTCAAAATATTTTGACACAAAATAGATACATCTTCTATGAGTACTTGGCGTACAGTTATTGTGCTAGAACATAATTTAATTCGATGTTTGAATCACAGAACATCAAATATTAAGCTTTTAAAAGAACTGTTTCACATATTTTACTAATAATTTTCTTAATTTTTAAAATTTCAAATCATATGTTGTTATTAAAATGTATATTCTGAAGAAACAGGACGATGCTTCCGTTAAAAGCCAGCCCTTTTAAAAATTATAAATCATAATATCTCAATTCTAATTTCACTTACCGTACTTTCGACGTAATTGTTGTGATGTTACACAAGTAGGCCTACCGTCTGCCACTGGTTTACTAGAGGTCTCTTTATTATTAAATATATATATATATATATATATATATATTGCAGAATAAGTAGCCTAAAGCAGTTTTGAAAACTAGAAATTGCTAGATTTCAGATGACAAAAAGACAATTTAAAGTTATTACTGAAAAAAAATTAAATTGAAGGAAAATTCGTACCTGACATACATGAACAGCAGTAAAAGATCAAATAGCATATCTGAAATATTCATTACTTCTCTAAATTCTAGTGAAATTACGAAAGAATTAATGTTTGCTATTTTAATAATTTATTGTACTTCACTAGGCATCCAACCAGAAAAAGAAAATGAGTCGAGATGAGTAGTCTTCCAGTTTGAAGCAGGATTGAACAAACGCCTTTAGTTCACTTACGCATTTAACATTGTAATCATTCATATATTCATATAAGGGCACCTTCTGCCACGGTGTTCCTTCATTCAGATTCGTTTTTGAAATTCAAACGTCAATGCCAAGAAGAGTGCGATCAAAGATTCGGAGGAGAGCATGTCAGCTGGTTTGTGTGTCCTCTAGATTTCAGAAAGAATTCCCTTTTCCTTTCTTTCTATAATCACTTTCTATTTTATTTGTCTCCTTCTTTCTATATCTTTCTCTCATACACATTCTTAGGCTCATAGTCCCTACATATTGCGCCCTCTTTGATTTTCATACCGCCTTTGTGGTTTTTACTAAATCATAATTTTCATAACTTTTACTTTCATTACCCTGCTGTATATATCGGTAATATTGGTAGAGAAGTTTTTTTCTTCGTTACTCGTAAGTTATTTAACTATACTACTCCATTCACGCGCCGCGTGTTTGATGCTTTCTATTAATACGAGGGTGCGATTTTATCTGATTAAACGTAATCTCCTTACTGGAAATGTAGGTATCAACGTGCAGGAACTAATACGTCACTTGCTGCCAGTGAACACAATAAAACATATTATTTTATACAACATAACTTGTTTGGAAATTGAAATAATATAAATGTACATTGATTAAAAACACAATTTTGATTCAGTCTAAGTCAGTTCGTGTGCTTTTATTCTGTTCTGCTGTTACCTTACCTGAATTAGGTTAATTATGTCTTGTATGCATTGGTTACAACATGGTAACTCGAATCGGTTCATCGATGGTTGATTCGTAGTATGCCGTAATCTCGCAGCTGTTAGTTTTGTTTTTATATAACAAAGTAAGAAGGCAATTATTATTTGTATAATCCGTTACATTTTTATTCATGGAATAGTCTTAATAAATCCAACTCGAATTTAGTAGTTTCATCAGATAAATCTATGGGGAGACTCGTAAACTCTCGTGGGATTACCTATGAAAAAGAAATTAATATATAGTAGGTTATTTTATATAACAAACTTCTTATTTAATTCCCATTTTAATATTAGGATCTGAGAGGGAGAGTTTTAACTACTTTTTCTTATATTAAATACCCAGAAAAATTAATGTTATACGACTTTCCGAAAATTACGAGTATTATAACTATTACAATTGTCTAACTCCTGTAAAATCCATTGTTTACTTGTTTTCTATTAAGTTTTAGACCTAGGTCACTTTACTTTTCAATCGATTTTCTCCAAATGAGATGGCTGAAATGTTAACGTCCAGGACTCACATTCTGGAGATCACGGTGGCCGGCTAATTTGAATGCGGGGTTTTTGTTCCATGTTCGGGGGGTTCCATGTTCGCCATTCTGTGTCTTGATAATATAATACTTTTCTATGCTTTTTATTTGTCCCAGGATTACCTTCTTTCCGATTTCTCTGCATTTCTCTCCCTTTATTTTCCTTACCTTTAAGCGCTAACAGCCTTTCTTATAATTTCTTACAATTTTTCACTCAATCTCCGATTCGTTTGCTTTCCTATCGCTTATTCGTACTCAATTTCCACCCTTAATTCACTGCTCTCTGTTACTATATTTTTTATTCTTCCCTTTCTTTGTTTTTATTTTATCTTCATCTCATTTTAACATTCTTGATTTCCTCCTTAGCTCCGATTCACCTCTTCTTCTCATTTTTCTGTCTCTTTGACCCTTCCTTTTGTTTTTACTGACAACTTTCCTGTCTCGTTTTCAACTATTTTCTGTTTGTCTCTTACTCTCTCCAACTCTTTCTTTTTCCACACACACACACACATATATACAGTTCGGCAAAACCGATACACTTCCATCCCCATTGCCACCTTATGCCCTTCTTACGTTTGTGATAAACCTCAATGGCATTTTCGTTCTATTTTTTCTTCCTGTTTGGGAATCAACGCGTCATCTTCAAGAGCTTAAGACTTTTCAGACGATGACGACAGAGGCGGAAATATGAAAAGCTAATTACATTATTAAACAGTTAATTTTGTATGAGAGGGGGCTGGAAAGGAATTCAAACGTGAGTGAATGTTTGAGTGTGTAGTGATATTTCATTAAAGGATGAATCAAGGACTCCAGTGCCATGTTTAACGGCGTGTTCATGCTATGTAGGCAGTAATTGAAAATTTCAAGGATAAAGGGAATGACTTATCAACTTGACTAACATTGGGGGAATCGGCACCCTTGTTTCTTTGATGAATGACTTGAAATCTTGTCTCTGAGATTCTCTTAACGTTTATTCATTATCTTTCAAATATTAGGTATAAAATATTTTCCAAACGATTTTCTACTCTGATAATAATAATAATAATAATAATAATATTTCTGAGCATTTCACACAATTATGTGTATAGCGTCGTCATAATAGTAATTTCAAACATTTACATTATAAAATTCGTCAACATTGTATAGATAAAAGTCTTAAAAATAAAGTAAAGATAAGCTCTTTTCTGACTGTTGTAATTGATCATGTAATATATGCTATGTTTTCTACACATTCATGATTTTGGCACTTAGACCCTTTTATTATTATTTTATTTCTTCCTGAAACACCTGCAGGTTGCCATTGACAAAGAGTACCAACAACAAATATATATGTACACAGTAAAAGAAAACAGATTAAATCAATATTGAAGCTTTAACAATTCGTATATAGATAACAACTTAAAATTAGAAGTCATGGTCCACAGGTATGATTGCGAAATATGGCAATAGACCCTTTCAATGCCACCAATTATATTTCTTCAAGGATGGCTATGTGCAGGCCGAACTTTTTGGAGAAGTCAAACAATAGTTTTGGGATGGTACCACGTGCTCCAGTCATCAATCCTGTCACTGTTATGGATGTTAGATGGTATTTATCCTTGTAATACTAAAGAAATGATCGAACAGATCGAAATATTAAAATGGAAGAAGAAGCTAGGAGAAGAATAAAAGATTGCTTAAGATGTACCGGATTCATTTGAAAAAAAAAAATATTATATCGAAGATAGAAAGTAATCAAGTAAGTAATATTATCGTAGAGAAGTACCAGAGGATTAAAGAAGAATAATATCACAATAGGAAGAAGTAATTTAAAGAAAGCCTATAAATATAATAGAAAAACTGGAAAGGAAATAGGAAAAAAAGAAGGAAAAGCGGAAGAGGGAGGAGAAAGAGAACAAGAAGAACTACGTGGTGAAGAAATGGCGAAGATTAGGAGGCATCCAAGAGGTAAAAGTTAAAGTTCTATTGTAAGATGATTCTTGGATTATTAAGTGCCAGTATGGTACTTTATAAGACTGTGTGGGGAACGGGAAATGTCTGTCCGTTTGTCCGTCCGTTGAGCTAAGGTGTTATATAGTTTAAAATAGTCACCTCGATGATAGTATAAAGCTTTTACTGAAGTGTGTCAGTCCTTACTTGATTTTTTATATTTTATGATTTTGAGATTGTAGCAAGATGAAATTTAATATATTCATAATTAATATTATTGAAGGTAAGAAAGAGATCAGCTGTACAAAAGAAATTCAAATTCAGTATTACAAGTGCTGTTGCAGACGATGATAATAATCATTACGACAAGTTAGTGGCCATAGCAACGACATTTACGAAACAAGGCTACATTATCTGAATCCAGGTGAGGAACAGATTGTTTCCACTATAGCCTATGGTTTGTCTATCAATGATTGTAAATATAGGTTACTAGTAAATTGTCTACAGGATTGTATTGTTCACAAACCATGCTTTATAGAGATACTCATATTAATGTAAGTTGAATAGAGATATTGGAATACCACATCTATCTCCTGTGGCTCACATGCCTACACACAAAACAGGGAAAAGGAATCTTACATCTTAGGCACAAGGAAAGGACTAGAAATTGAATTTGTGTGGATTTCTTCCACCCCGAACGGATTCTCTCTGGGGCAAGAAATATTTGTTGTGATAAAGGTCCTACTACTGTTCCTTTCACAGCATACATAAGCCTACTTTCTCTCCCGTTTTCTCTTTGCCTCTCTTTCTGGATAACCTTTGTTATCCTTTGTTGATTCTATCCAGCTATTTAATTTATTACGAAATATGACGTTTCACTGTGGACCGTTTAATTTCAAATATAGCCTACGATCATATATTATTCCATATTCAATCATTCATACTGATGTTAAATTTAGATCGACCGTAATAATCGAGAACTGTGGGCATCTGTCTTCTGAAATTAATTTTGTATTTTATAAATTTCAATAATTCAATAACATAATTTCAATAATGAAACAGACGAATTTAACATGTATTAGGTATTTATAATCATTACATGCTCGATAGGCCTATTCGAATGGTATTAAAGAAATATCAAATATATTATGCATTCGCCGAGAAATATACAACTAAGTATTGTTCATTTACTATAATTAAATTTTTTTATACATTTTCCTATGAAAAGGGAGATATTTGTGTATGTATAAAGTTTGTTGAATTTTACGCCTAAATAACTATTAATAACTTTAGTATACACGCTGTTTTAAAAAATAACGATAGAGTAGCTTTAAGATGCACAAACTTTTAATGTAGATATCAGTCACAATTAATACATAGGCCTATACAAATTAGGTATAAAATTGCAGTCAAGTTATATAATTACACACTAAAAGGCCAGATAATTCTTCTTGGTCCTATTGTTATTACTAACATAGTCTGAAATGTTTTGAATAGGTCTGTATGTTATTAAATAAATTTAACTAATTAAATCAACACTGTTAAATTATTAAAACTCTCTAAATTTATAAAAACTAAAAATAGAATACAGGTGGTATATTTAAAATATTGTGTAAAAGAAATTAAAATAGGTAAAAATACCAAATAACTTGTTAGAAACCACTAACATATTATTAGAATCTAATAAAAGTACAGCAGTATTGACATAGTCCATGTACCTATATAATCAATATTTACAAAATGAAATATAGGCCAAAAACTTAATTAAATCAGGTAATAAATTGTATTAAGTTAACTAAACATTAAAACCATAAACTACAGAATTGTAAAGAGGAATCGCTGTTAGAGCATATATACAAATTATAAAAGGTAAAACAGTTAAAATTGATAAGTTATTACAAGTCTGTTAAAAGTTGAATAGCAGTTTTGATAATATAATCTGAAGATGGCAACAGTTGCACTGATTACTATTTTGGTCTTAGCTGAATGCTCAGGTTCCTTCAAACATTGTGGTTCACTTATTTCTTTACACAGTATTTCATCTTTTTAAACTGTCATTAATGACACATAGTAAGAAGTTGTATATACGTCCATTTGATTAAAAAAAGCTCTATTTTAAGCTAGTATTGTCTTTCGTTATCTTTAACGAAAAATGTTGAATCTCACACAATAGTTCAATATCAAATACGTGTAGTATTTATCAATTTATGAATTTATTTACTCAAATCAGATCTTTACATTTAAATCTACGTTTTTCACTTAAAACTTTACAAGAGTTGCTTTCGAGTAAGCTACTGATTGTGGGCGGGACTGTAGTTTATAAAACCATGTTTAAACAATTGTTATAAAAAAACATTGTTATTTTGCATTCTTAAAATTACACACAAAATTGTATTTTTAACATTTTGTTTGAAAAGGTAATGTAGTATGTTATGAATTATAATAGTTGTATATTCTTTTCTTTTTAATAATTTATTATGTAAAGATGATAAGTTTGGTTTTGTTTAATGAAGTTTTTATACAATCTCGGACTAGATTTAGAGCTATACCTTAGACCTGTTTCAGTATTACATTTAGGTTAAAAAAGTGGGAAAGAAATTATGCGTCTTCGTGTAGTAAAATCATGACCACTGGTTTTGTAGAAGTTATAATACACTTTTGTGATATAATTTTAAGAAGGTGTGTTTATAAATTAATTGTATTTTCAGCATGTTAATGTTGTAGGTCCATAAGATGATTTGGGTAGTGAATTTTGACTGGAATTGACATACTCAAGACTTGCTTTCTTATAGTCTGTTCTAATTTCTCTAAACGATAACTGAATTCCACATGGACAGTAACATAAAAGGTTTCACATGACAAATTTTTATCATTTAACGATTCTATTTTTGAAGCATATGACAATACGCACGACTGCTGAGTGTGACATTCCAGCACGACAATAATGACCGTCAGCGATTTAGAAGCCACATTGTTTTTATCACCCGATTTAATAGGATTGAAGTTGCAATTAGGCCAGTAAGTGTTGTATGAATAGACAGGATAATGCAACGAGCTGAACACAGCACAAAACTCTTACAGAAATATCAAGAGTTCAAACCATCCGGGCAGTGTGAATACGTTTCATTTGCAATGTCAAACTGCGTGAAACTCTCCTGTCGATAAAACAATCCACGTCGATCACAGTGACAACTCGTTAATCCTCAGATTTTTTTAAACCTCCTCAGTCAAGCTTCTAGTCTATAAAACAAAAGGTTTCACCAGATGTCAAAACTAAAACACGTTAGCTTCAGAAATTTGTTCGTTTTGTATTATATTTTAGATGACAAAAGGTATTATTTGTTTTACTAATCATACAATTCCAAGAGACAAAAACGCTGTCGAGTCTGTCAACTAGGTCTATGTTGTCAAGTGTATGTCACATTTCTTGAGCCCGTAACTTCAGAAAAAATTCACAAAATTAGAGGATTTTCTGATACACTGAACCAGAAAGTTTATTAATGATTAAAATTCTCCGTCCACTATTATGCCATCTGAATACACTGTTCTTGGGTTGCTGGCTATGTTAGTGATTGGGAAGCTCCGACGTTTCAGAGGAAACTGTACTGAGACTATACGCCAGGAAAATTCATTATGTCATATAGGTTACTTATTAGAATGCCTTATCATTAAGAGATATATTCAATAACCAGCTTAAAAAAACATTCTATCAATTAATTATTAAAATATGCAGCTATATTTTTAAGTTCACTTATATGTAAAAATTATTTAAATATGTACATAACATATCCATTATCCAATAATGGACTGAAATATGATTTAAATACCTGTCAGTTGCCTGTGTATTTTAAAATTTCATGTTGAACCTCTTTTTCCCCCCAAGTACCTTTTTGCTGATAATTCTGGATATACTGAACCCAGTTTAATTTATTTACTTATGCATATTAACACATATAAAATAGGTTACTAATAAATATCACAAATTATGCCAATAACCATATCCGTGCCTCTCGTTTAAATACTTTGCCTTCACAATATTATTTAATAGTAAAATATAGGCTGTTTTTAAATATCCTACTTCACTTTAAATATTAATTTCAAATTTGGTCTGTTACGTGAAATTTGAGATGGTAATTTATATGTTAGACCTTAAAAAGGGGAAAAAAATGAGACGTAAAATATAATTCTTACATTTTTAATACTAATTTCCTAGCATGTTAAAAAGTGTAAAATGTCCTTATTATATTTAAAAAGTTGTTTTCTCACATTAATGTTCAATGTTCATATGAGCTCGGCAAAATATTGCAGTTGGGAATGTATACTAATTTCTTAGTCGTCTCTGGCAGGTTGATGTTTCGTTTATAAGATCTACCATTTCTTCAAACATTCGTGAAATATTCAGAATATTTTGGTGTATTGTCTGTCACAGAGATATTATGAAATATGTTTTTTGTAATACGTACAAGCTTCTTAATGTAAAAAAAGGTAATGACAGTAAAGTGTACATTTTCTTGAACTGTAATCTTATTTTTAACTTTACTAATCCACAATATTAAATTAATTCTTACTTACTTATCCAATTAGAATAGATAATTCCTAACCAAGCTAAAGGAAATTTATCTATTTTATGGAACCCGAAAGTTCATTGCCGCGCTTAGCAGAGCCCGCCATTCAACCCTATTCTGTGCTAACTCCATCCAACCAACCCTCACAAATCCTACTTCCCTTAAACCTATCCTAATATTGTCCTCCCACCTACATCTAGGTCTTCCACGGGTCTTTTCCCTTTGGATTTCCCAGTCAATATTTTTGAGATATGTCTTTCCTCCTCCATGCGCACATGTCCAGCCCATTCCATCCTCCGTGATTTAATTACCCTTACTGTTTACTGTGAAGAGTAAGGGTTATGAAGATCTTCGCTAAGCAGTTTTCTCCATTTTCATCTATCTTAGGCCCAAATATTTTCCTAAGCACCCTGTTTTCGAACACTCTCAGTTTATGTTCTTCCCGAAGAGTAAGCTACCATGTCACACATCCATGTAATACAACCAGCAGGATAAAATTAATTCAGAACATTTCGAAATTAATTTCCATACCAGTACAGTCAATCTGTCTCTGAGACCAGGTACATCAATAGTATAATTACGATACTCATGTGGGCATTGTTTTAACAAAATGAGAAGAAAAGTTAGAAAAAACGAGAAGTTAAACATCAAGTTGCCAACCAGGTTACTAATATTAATTTAATCTGCATGACTATTGATACATCAATTCTTGAGCTCCTGCACAAGTAGTCGAATCATGGTACACCTACGTGGAAGGTCTTGCATCATACTTAGCTACCTGATAAATTACCGTAAGTCAGTACTAAAAAATTAAAGGAAGTAAAGACAGGTAAAAATTTAAATTGTGAAATTGTACTAGCAAATATGATTTACTCATATAATCCATGTCTGCAGTAATAGAAATTCCAAAAGTTACGGAATTTGACATAATGGCGCATCTTTTCGGGAAGTAGTGCGGTAAGTAAGCTAAAATACGTAGGTAGATTAGGTTACTGGCACTGCGTGTAGGAAGTTTGAGTATTCGCACGATATCATAAACGGCAAAAGGATTAAAAACTCTACCGTAAAAACTTTTAATATAATGTAAATCCAAATGTTATTTTATTCAGTAGCATATTAATAATTGTGCTGTACAATAGTGCAAAATAGAAGTAAAACAAAAGAGCAGCAAGGACAGTAGCTTTTCTGTGAATGTTCCAGCAAATGCTGCAGTATTTCGGGATGCAGGTCATGTTTATGAGAGCCCATATCTTGCAAGGGGCATTCATACACAGAGTTAGAGTCGTACGCTGGAGAGAACAACTGCTCTGTCATATCCAAGCCACTATACAAACCATAGGCTTTATCAGCATATTCTGTCAAGTCTAGCTTAGAAAATGCAGTCGTGTAACACAACTGCGAATTACGTACTTCATCTTACAGCTTGACACCATTTCCTTCGTGACTTGACAATGCCAATTCAGTCAGGGTAATTCTGCAGCTTCCTGACTACTTTTTAACCCTGTCGCTTCCTGTATTGCAAGTGAGTAACATAATTTAAAAACATAAATTTAATTCTAAATAACTGAAATTTGTCGAAAATATATTTCTTTCATTCACTAAAACGCTAATCTTTCAGCTTAAATGATATTTTGTGTAATTTAAAATATAATCCCCCCACAATTATTATAAAATATAATATATAATAAAATATAATTAATATATAATAAAATATATATTATATTTATTATAAAATATATTAATAAATTATTAATATAAAATATATAATTATAAAATATAATATAATATAATATAATATAATATGGGGGATTATAAAATATAATCCCCCCACATAAAATTGATATTGTAAAATGGACAGAAATACATTTCTGAGTTCAAATAATACGAGAGATGGAGCATAAGTCAAGGCAACTATTTTTTTCTCAGAGACGATCTTACCATGAGATGATGTAGGTCACGAAATAATGTTTCATCTCAAGTAGGCTATATGGACACTTCTTTTAGTAGCATTGTGGTTGTCGGTTATACGAATTTCAGGCGAGGAGTTTCAGGATATAGTACTCTGACTGACATAGCTGAAGTGTTTGCCTTCAGTGGATTTGTTCTATCACTGTGTCAATCGCAATCCCTTGTTGAGGTTCATATATTGTTCCCAACCGGAAGCGAGTTAACAGCCACTCGAATTTTTTTCTTTAGAAACACATAGTGCTTGATGGAGATTATTTTAAACAAGCCTTTTCAGTTCTTGCGTCGAAAAACTTTTATTCAAAACTCTGATAGGAGTATTTTTGAATTATACTTTGAAAATGCTGCTTTGATTGAGAGTTCAGTTATATTGAAACGAAACCGTCAAATATAAAAGCTTACTAAATCAAAATGATGGCTGACACGATAACATGGTATTAGGTCTATGGGCTACTTCTGGGAAATGTGTAGCCTATATGTACGGCTTTATATCACTGAGGGCGATCTTTCTCTTTTAAAAATACCCCGCCAGGATACTCTTGACAAAATACAATGAGATCTTGTAAATTTTTAAACCTTCCGAATCAGGTTTGTAGGTATACAAAAGCGAATCTGGGCACTTAATGTTATGTAAAGGGGAGTAGGTTGGTATATAAATAATCAGATAAAGGTAGAAAGCTTCAGAGTGGGAGATTTCTCCTCTCTCTTGCTCTTTCACTAGCTTTTTTATCTCATCTTCATCATATATGAAACATACGGAATACGCAGATTCAAATAACACATATTGCTTGAAGTTGTTTTAATGTAAGTTACATGTGGGTTTATGCTATACGTGCATATGTATGGGGAGAGAAAAGGAAGGAAAGAGGGATTGAAAGAGAGAAATATAAGATTTATGCTTGAAATTAATATTGAACATGTTTGAATGACTGTCCTTCTCGAAAACTCGAAAATATTTGCTATAAACGCGAAAGGTATTTGCATACCTACTTCAGCTACTACTACAAAATTTAAATCAACAGCTATTAATATCACTTGAACACTTCACATAAAGCCTTAACTGTATATTGAATTGACATGTTTAATCTTAAGTAGATTTCTTTGACCTCCATGGTTTAAAATCACGGTTCTCAAATTATTGAACCCTAAGAGCCTTGAAATGAATATAGGCTTAGGGCCTTACGTTCAGAATACATACATCTATGAACAAAACAACTAAAAAGTAATCGATGAAATGTGCATAGTTTACTGGAGGTAAACTTTTTGTGATATTGTGATTTTTTACTTTCAATTTGAAAGTTTTTAATTAAGTAAAATGTATAGAAAATGTTGATCAGTGAAATTGTTTCGGGATTTTTATTTTCTGAACTTAAACTAAGAAAACTTTGCTCACACTAGTAGTTGGTCATGAAAGCAGGGGTAAGAAACTACATCTTTTTACAATGCTGGTAGGCCCTAGAACGTAATTTTTTGAGGGTTCTGGCAGATTCTGATGTGATTAGAATGTGTGCAAGTGTGTGCCCGAGAAGTTTCTTCAGATTACTAGGAATTTTCCTTCCAAAACAGAGCCCCTAGTCTTAATTATGCAACAAATAATCCGCAATGAGTGGGGCGACATAATAGTTAAAATTTTTCGCAGACCGTATTTTCTATAGGCTTAATCCAGGGTTACATCATAGATAACCGGAAATGAAATGAACCTCTTGAACATAAAATCTATACATAAATGGGAGGCTAATTTTCGCTTTATTATGGGTTGAGCGGCATGGGTTGGTAACATACTCCATCTGTAGATTTTCTTCTACATGCCATATCAAGAACCCAAGTTCTGCTAACTCTATAGTCCGCACGGATTAGAAAGAATAGGAGATTAGCCAATACGTGCATTAAAATGACGAATTCCCAATAGTATTCGGAAGTTCTGTTGCCTTGTTCGGACGCCCACAGCACAAGAGTACGCAACGGAGTTTCCTATTTATCAATCCTCCAAAAGTATAGTAGAGTTTCTCAGGCGGCTTCAAATGAATAAACCATTAAGTCGGTGTTTCTTTATGTTAATATGATCTGACCAATTTGGTCTTGGTTTTCTCTTTGCAAAATACAAGCAACGTTGCAGTTTTCTCTCATTGTTATCACGGACCTCAGTTCTTCCCTCGCTTTAATCAGTTCACACGCGTGTTTCGCTCCACGCGGAGTATACGAGTAGCTGTCACAGCCGTCATAGGACATTCTTATATTTTGATTAGCTGAGGTAACTAGCTGATTGGTGCTGTGAAAATAAAGAGCATGGATTGAGCTGTCGGCAGACTTTTCTTCCTAACAAAACGAAGCCGCCTGGCCATGCAATGAGTAATGCAAATTCTTAATTTTAATGCACGCATTTGCTCAGCTTATATGCCTTTTAAAATCTTGCGGACTATACTTTGTATAGAGTCTGCCAAGGAAATGCCAAAGAGTATAGTATGCCTGCTTCAGTCCAGTGCAGAATGGAGTAGGCCCGTTAAGAAGGCTCCTATACATGACAGCGACCATCTAATTCACGGTCCACAATCTTTCTAAATAATTCGAGATCCGAATCCCAAAAGAATGAGTGAAATTGTTAGGATTTCCCTTCTGAAACATAATATGAAAGCTAAGATATGGCAATGAGACATAATCCACAACGTTAGGGGCAACTTGGTGCTTCTGGCAGGCTTTTGTGCGATAAGATCGATATGCTCTTAGATCAGAGGAGCAAAGAGTGTGACCTAAGGCATTGACCACCCTCGCTAAATAACTCTTTCCATTCAAGTCAGCCTGAGATCGGCGACACAGCACAAGACGGATAGGTGCAGCAACACCTCTAGAATTTTAAATTCAGTTCACACACACTTTACATAAGACTGCTATCTGGTCAAGGTACATTCGTTTCAGATGTGTAATAGGGACATTTCTTTAAAATATAATTAAGTATAATCAAGTTTTATACGTTATATTTCATTCTTTTGTTTCATTACAGAATAAGGACTATTTATATTAAAAGCATAAAAAATTAGGGCCATGACATACAATAACTTACGACATAAAAATAAATCTAAAGTCACTTACATAATTATATATCCCAGTAAATATCAAATTATTCAAATATATATTTAAATGTAAGATAAATATAGTAAAGAATGATGTCAACGCCCAAATGAGCATTTCTGGCGTGGGTGCCGTTCAATTTTAATTGTAAATTAATGTAATTAATAGTCATTAGTGGCTATTAAAAAACTTATGTTTAAATTACAAAACAATTTAAGAAAATAACGGGAATTTACAAGATTACTTACTCATCACTTTAAAATCTTTAAGTAACACATATATAAAATTAAAATTAAAATCAAGGGAAATTGTGTATGTAGCTAGCAAATGAATTGAAGAAGAAGCACGACAAATTCAAGCCTCTTCCATTGTTAAGATGGGGAATTTTCTTATAATTGTAACGTATGATAGACAAACAAAAATAATATCAAGGGTTTTATATTTAATGGAGTTACATTTGATTTCTAGTTTCGTACTATAACAATGTGGATTAAATTTCAATGATTCTTGGAACTCCGCCTTCAAAGTAATATAAGCATTAGCGAAGATTAAGATAGATAAGTGAGTTCTGGAAATGACCTATTCAAGGAGTAAAAACAGCAGTGCAGCTATGGCTGAGGCAGTTAAGTTCTATGAAGGTCTTAGAAAGGAAATAGAAACACTGTTGTATCTTCATGAACAGAGAAAAATACGACACACTTATCAGCAAGGTTAAATGACTAAAATTGCGATGGTACACTATCCCTAGTGAATGTGTTTTGTTTGACAAAACTTAGGATGAATAGTACACTTTCACTATAACATGTGTATTACATATGTACTTTGCAAGGAGTTAATTTTTTTTTTCTGGAGACATGTGGAAACTTGTGGCATCCTAATACTTTGTTTCCTAACTATTTTTGTTTTATTCCAAATAATTCTCATAGTGCAAGAAAGAAGAAAACGAAATAAAGACGCTGAACAGTATTTAATAAAACTGTTTCCTTCATATAAATTACTTTTTTAGACAATCGGAGGTAAAAGAAGTACTTTCAATGACAGATGATATTAATTAAAAGGAGAATGCTATGCCACTGAGTGGTATAAAATTATAACATTCCAGGGTTAACAACTATGGTTTCAGTCACATGAGTAAACTCTTTTAGTTACAAATATTTGCATAACTTATGATTACTAAATAGACCCAGTTTGATAAAAATTGATAACGTTAATGTTACGCCTTTTTTAAATATTACATTTCTCAAGGTAGGCCTAGTTGCAAAAATAGTTATTTATGGCTGAAAAAGCCTCCGGAAATGGCTGCACGGTACGCAATGTAAATATATGTTTCACATGTCAATCTGTTATTATGTAACGGCAATCTGACAAATAAATCTGAATCTGAATCTGAATCTGAATCTATTATTTCACAAACTAATATTAACGGCTTTCTAAGAAATAGTGTCTGATACACATAGTAAAATGATTTTATTTTGCTTATGGGCTCGTTTTGCAAATACACATAGGCTACTCGCAAAATAAAATTTCGTTTTTATCAGTTGTTTAATAAATAACTATTTTCGACTATTACTTCTTCCCTCTTCGTCTTGAAACCAGTAAATCGAAACAGTGTGTACAATATAAGCGAGACGTTTGTAAGAGTGAATAACAAGGTTTTTATGGGAATGCGATGCAGGGATGTTTAGTCTTGTGGCAATTGCCTGCGGGGTTTCACACCACTTTAAACTTCTTTACGACTCCCTTGGGGAATGATCTCCACACTTCAAGACTAATGGAGCGTCTCTGAGTGGACCTGCTTTTAAATAAGAAACAGCGGATGTGGAATTTACTATCTTCTTTTAACCCAGTGAGTTTGTCTGGATTTAGCAACGGCTGTCCTTACCTACTGTTTGTTTGTTTGTTTCGCACTGACAGCTTTAGGTTTGAAGAGAGATAAGATACTAAGCGATAATCTACCATTCTTGTACAGTATGATTCAAACTTAGGTTAATAGTGTATAATATATAAACCCGTGCCGAACTGCAAAGAAAACAGTTAACTCAATTACTATACTCATAGTTATTTGAGAAACAGTTTATTGTTACAGTTTATTATTAGCATAGGGATAGACTATAGTTAAATAGTATATTGCGATACAAGTGCCGTAAGGCACGTTTACGGGTCGAGGAAACAGATTGAAAACCCGAGGCGCAGCCGAGGGTTTTTAAGTTTTCGAGACCCGTAAATGCCTTTACGGCCCGTGTGTTGCATGCTATTTTTTGCACGACGGTTACTTCTATCAATTTAATTATATTAATCGTGATATTACCTGAAAATATTATGTAAATACATTCTTGAAAATAGATGTTTATTTCAGAAAGTGATTCGCATGTGCTTGTTGTTATGGGAACAGAATATTTGTCCTGGGGGCCGTGGCCATAAAGGCTTGTATTATGAAGTGTATCGTAATGAATTATGACGTAGCGCTTGGACCGTAAGTGTTTTAACCTCATCGCAACCGGCCTTAGCAACAAGACTGTGTGGGAATGTCAACTTACGACCCATGTAAACAAAGTTCGTAAGTACCACTTACTAGCTAAGGAGTGCAAAAAATATATTAAAACTTTTCACACTTGAAAATGTCAATAAAAACTGCGCGGCATAGACTAGAATTAGGCTATTAAGAGTCCACTCTAGAAATCTTGCCTTGTCAATAGCACAATAATAACAGTTTTACATATATTCTTTACATATATTAAAATATTAAAACCTGTGTTCCAGTGAATAAAGTTGACTAGTTGCTGGCCGTATTTAGAAACCTGTTTAGGCCGAAGAGAAAGTGAATAAAAGAACACTGCATCATATGAGTATAGAAATATCGCCTGACTATTGTGAAGTCCTGTTGTAATTGTTTCCACAAAGTTCCCCAGGGTGTTTTTAAGGTTAGTTTTTTACTTATTTTACTTATTTATACGTAATGGGGGTATAAGGAGTGACAACATTTCTCAAATAAATACTTTCCCCTTTTGAATCAATAAGAAATTCATCGACTATACTCATACCTCGCTGTATTATTCTGAAAATATATATGAAATTTAACTTTCTTCCGATTTCTTTTCCTTCATTTTAATATAAATTTAAGAGAAACGCTTATAACCAGTAGGATACATTGTCATCTTAAGGGTTGAACCATGACTGTATGTAATACTCGTAGTACATACACATCATCTTTTCAAAGCTGAAAGTCGACTAACAGATTGGAAAATGTGTTAAATTAAAATTATGTCATATATATTATAACTAGCTTAAAAGGCCCGGCGTCGCCCGGGTTTTTTAATTTTGTAATTGGAAATTAACTTATGAAGGACTTTGGTTTTTTTTTAAATTCTAGGTCCTTATATAGGTATTTAGATTTTTAAATAGGAAGAACGACTTATCACACTCAAACTATTCCCTCAGAAAACGCTTGATATAGCTTTTTATGGCTCATAGAGGATGTAGAATTTTGCATCCCATCGCTTGTACAGTAAGCAAGCCTGGTAGGGGTTCAAATAAGAAGAAACAGAAATTGCGGTAACATAAAATTGTATTGTCTTTGCGGAATATTTTATTTCTCACTCTCATGTTACCATAATTAACCGTTTTGGGGATGAAATTAAACATAATTTATTTCCAAACCCATCTGAGACCACTGGCAACAATATGTTGCCATGCCAACTGTGATTTGTATTTCATAATCCTGTGTAAAAAGGGATTAAGTATACTAAAAAACATTTGATTTTTGGCATTTAAAATCAAAATATTTCTTAGTGAGCACCTACATTATGAGACGAAGGTACTGTCAAAATTTCAAGTCTCTACCTATTATAGTTTAGGCTCTACGTTGATTCTCTGTCAGTCAGGACAAAGCCTCTTATATATACAGTACAGTATATAGAGATGTAAGGATATCCAACTAGCTGGCCGCATGCGGTCTTAGACTTCATTCTTTGAGGCCCGCATCAAAGCCAAGTAATCAAATTTAAAATATTTATGGTTTTATTTGTAGTTTTATTATAGATAGCTTTGGTAATGGATGTCCTGATGCTTCCATATTCCAAACTACATTTTTTGGGTAAAGGATAATAGTTAAATATAAAATGTAAATTACCTTACACAGATCATACCATTTATGCAAAACTGACATTGATAAATTTTGTAAATTACCAATTCCCATCTTCAGGACTTCGTTAAAAATATCAACAACATTTTTGGAAATTGATTTCGGTGAACTTGTTACTTCCCACGAGCGTCCACCCTCCACGGTACTCTGATTAATGTGTAGGCCTACTTTATTTTAACAAATAATTTCACTGCATCCAAAAACGTGCTCTCATTAATGTGTACTGAATTTTAATAAATAATCATTTTAACTTTTATTAGTAATTTTAGTACTTTAAAAATGTAGGGCCCGTGATGTCAACACACCTCATAATATATTGGTCCACGTAAGCAAAGAAGTTATAATGCATTTTAGAGGAAGTGTGTAGGGTTTAACGATTATGACCGTGTAATTATAATTGCATAATAGTACAAAGAATTTTACAGGCCTCATGACGTCATTTACTGAAGGAATTTTTTTTTAGTGCGAACGGATTTCCAGGGACATTGTCTTCTTTTGTGTGCTTTTGTATGTAATTACTGTTAAAATAATGTGGTAAGTTAAAGTAAATTTTATAAAATCATAACATAAAAACTAAGACAAATTTACCATTAAATTGGATTTTGTATACGCATTCTACCTACCTAAAGTTTCTTAAAACATGCCTGTGCTTTTTGTTTAGTTTGTAGGCTACTCTTAATTAAGCAATGTCGTCGCAGATAAATGTTATTCGACTTAAAGATCATTATCTAAGTTAAAACATGCTAATACTGATGACGCTCGCAAATTTAGGATGAATTTAAGGGTTTTCTTTGTAAATCCTCGCGATATATATTTAAGGAGTACGGGTAGTGGAAGCTGGACTAGAGGGTGGAAAGAGGTTGGGGGACATCTGATAATACTCTGAGCTAATTTACAGAAATCTGATAACAGAACAACCCTGGAAAGGGTGACAAATGTTTCTCCAGATAACGAATAATGCATTGTTTTCATTATTTCACTCGTGTACGTACAGAGTATTCCAGAATAGGTGAGTAGAGTTATGTGTTACAGTTAGTGTGTGAAAATATTCGGTACCCAGCGCAATAATTGGAATTTGGCAAAATAATTTGTTAAATTCAAACAACTATTTCACTAGGTTTTATGAAATTGAAGGATCTGGAATCATTACTAGTTTTCACCCATAGTGTGACCGTTCGAAGAAAGAAACCTGAAGTGTACAAAAACCAGTAGGCCTATGTCTGCCTCACTTATAGGTATACGAGTAATGTCTAGAATGGGACAGACATAACCTACTTGTTTTTGTTTATTTCAGGTTTCTTCCTTAGAATGATCAGATGTAAAATACACGTTTCTAAACCCTACAGAAAATTATTTAAAAATAATATCTCTTCTTAAAAGCTTAAAATGAAACCTTACAAGAAAACCAAAGTCTGTAATATAAAAAACGTTTATAGCTCGCGTAGATTTGACCGCAACTTTATCTTCAGTTTCTACTGCATTATGACTCTGTTTACCTAAAGTAGTTTATAATATTCTTGAATATACCTGAATAATCTGTTTACAGTCTAATTATCTTTGTTGAAATCCTCTGCAGGGAGTTATGCTGAAGTTTGGTACCCTATACAGTCTTATCTTCTCCTCAATGCAGAAAAGACGAGTGAAGTTTGTTTCTTACTGCTGGAATGGGCTCCTTGTGAACGCTCATAGATTTTTATTTATATTTATTACTAGTTTTGAATGTTTTAAATGTTCTAAATTAAATATTTTGTAACTCACATTCCGAAACACCGTTGTTCTGTTTCCTTCATTGTTTCTAATGATCATTCGTTCGTTGTGTTTTAATAATTATTAGGGCTATACCGATTAATCGATTAACCGGCTGGATTAATCGACTAAACATTTAATCGTCGATCAATTACATTTTCCAATTAATCGGTTTAGTCGAATTCTGAAAAACTTTTTCGAGAAATGGGTCAAATGTCCAAACTCCTTTCTCTCGTTTCTCCGGCCTTGGCACATCATGTGTCATTCAGCCTATTGTGTCCAAACAATTCCCGTTATTCAGAAACCTGAAGGGTAGTTTAGTTTTGCAAGTCTTGACTGAAAAAGTAACCGGAAATGTAAGTTTTGTATTTTTTTTCACTAGTTAACTAATAATGGTATTCATTAATTCAGGATTTCTTCTGATTATCTGTAGTGTAGTAGTTATTAAACGTGTAAAACAAAATTAAATGTACACTTTGGCTTCGTTTAAAATACCGACCTGTTTGTCGATTAATCAGTCGATTATTCGATTAAAGTCTAGCGTTAACTCGATTAGAAATTTTAATTGATTTTCAGCCCTAATAATTATTACTAATTATTAACTCTTAAGTTGGTTACCATCCAAATCAATAAAATGGTTTATTACACCGTAGAATATATTACACCGTATAATATATCAAAAAATTTTACTTACATTGTAGGCCTATGCGATTTTAGGACAGGCTCTGTAGTGAGGAGGTAAGCGTCCCCGCCTCTGGATAATGTCCTCAGTTAAACCTGGACAGGATCGATGTATTTTTAAGAACTTAAAACTCCGGGACATGAAGTCGTCCGGGAGATAATATAAATCTTTGGTCCCATGCCATATATTTACGGCAGGTTAAGTAACTAGATACTAAAGTCTGGCCGAGCTAAGAAGGAAACCTGAAGTAAACAAAATCCAGTACTGTACATCTGTCTCACTCTAGCACATTACTCATATGACTTAAGAGCGAGACAATCTTACTGGTTTTTGTTTACTTCAGGTTTCCTTCTTAGCTCGTCTCCGGTATAGAGACCTCTTGACCAAATTACTTGGCCCTTTCACGTCCAGGTAATGTCTTTGTGTCCTCTAGAAGGCGCGAGC
The DNA here is from genome assembly GCA_964059195.1 of Ectobius pallidus. NCBI lineage: Eukaryota > Metazoa > Arthropoda > Insecta > Blattodea > Ectobiidae > Ectobius > Ectobius pallidus. The sequence continues at coordinate 43,300,001 of CAXKWD010000004.1, read as the reverse complement.
CAACTAGACAACTTGTCACTCTATCCTCTATAGTCTATAGGGAAATAAGTATAACTAGGTTATAGCACAGTATAGTATAACAGTAGCGAAGCTCTAATGAAAGGAAAATGCATCCTTTTGACAGATCGTGCGACACTAGCACCCCAAGCGGCCAGCAGGATGCAACTAGCAAACAGCCATTTCCAGCATTGGAAAGATACGAATATATGGCTGTATTTCTTCTTATTTTTAAAATTACTAGAACGAGATTATTACCGGAAAGGCATACTGGTAAACTCACCAAATCATAGACTTTATGGCAATATAAAGAAGTTGTAGTTTCAAGATCGATGACATTGTATATCTTATAAAGTATCAGACCGGTTTCCGTCCACCATATAAGCTACATCATTACGACAAATCTTAAAGAATTTAATTGACCTACTACTAACATATACTGTACTTACACTGAAAATTCTGACAAATAAGAAAACTTAATAATTTAAATAAGCATGTAGTAGTCTAGTACTAGTTCAGAAATTAGGGGAGAAAGTAAAGTTCTATAGGCATATAGCCCGATATGGTCAGTATCAGATGCAATAGCAAAACACTTTTGTCTTTTTCTTCATTTTGTTAAACACGATAAATTATTAAAAAGTAAAGGATTAAACACGTTATCTTTATTCTCGACAGTTTAATTTTGTTAAATTCAATTATATAGGCCTAACATAACCTCGTGTTAAAACATTTTCAAAATTAGTAGGGTCAGGTGGGGTATTTGTGAATAGGCCTATATATTTAGAAACCTTTGCTTCGTTAGAATTTTCATTTATGATGTACATATAAAAATAACTAATTGTATGTAGCATTTACAAGCCATTTTCTGCTCCTGAAATTAAAAGAAATAGGAGTAAATACACTAGTATGGATGCAAGCATGATAATCACAAATTTGCAACTTAATTTCACAAATAACTGTTTTTGCTTACCTCTCAGGATCTTTAGGTAACCTGAAGAAAGATAAATCGGGAGAATTCCTTTGGCTGTTGGTGCAATTTATAGCACCACAAGCATTTCCATAAAATATTGTTTACATTTTTCATAAGCAACAATGTAACATATTGTGTGGCTTCTTGCTCACCGCTACGAGCGCTGCAGTCGCGCCGGTTGAAAAAAACTATATGGAGCTTCGCTACTGTTATACTATACTGTGGTTATAGTCTTTGATAATGAACCATTTCGTAGGAGGCCCTATGGTCGGTGTGAACAGGATTCAACCGTTTTTACAAAATGTGTACATGATATTTAGTTTTAGAAGTGGTAATGCCAAATTATAATTTTAAAACATTTATAAAAGCGGGTTTTGAAAATGTTTTATTTCCTACAAATGCCATAATGCATTTTTATTAGTTTTATTGATTCATTAATATAATAAATTATTTAGTTTTTCCCTCTCCGGTAACATTTAGTTTTTAGTTTTGTTTATCTCAAATGTTTGATTCACTTATATTGGAATAAGCATTCATTATAAAAATATCAGATACCGGTACATGACTTTTTGAAGACATTTCACTCTTTCAGAGGTGAATTTGTTTGAATATATTAAGCTATCATCAAATAAAACCATTAGTGAACTTTAAGTTTCAAACCAATGAAAAAAAATTCAGAAGAATAGTAAGATTTTATAAGTAATAAATCTAATACGCGGATAAAAATCCTCACATTTTATATAAAACCCTACTTTTATATTCTCGTATTTATGCTTTAAACAAGTATCCGAAGTGACGCATTAATACTTCGGTAGCACTGAAGAGATTAAAATAAGTCTTCCCTTTAAAATTGTTGCAATGCTAATGTTTTGTCTGCAGGATACGATATCAGCCATTTCAATGTTACTTTCTTTACAAATATAGGCTAGTAGATTTATTAGCAATTACATCTTAAGAAAGTTTCGTCATTTCAAGGTACCTCTCTTTAATAGCCGAATGCATGCAACAGTGTCATCATATGTGTTCCGTTACACTGGATGGTGTCTATATTATTTAATGTCACCCCGGGGACAACATAGAATGCTATGGCTCTCACCTCTTAATGAAGTTGTTCAGCTGTCGTCATGCTGTATTTATTTTAATGTCCCCGGGGACTGACTTGCTTACTATAAGGACAAAATGGAGCGTATACATGTAACTAGCATACTACAATAATCAGAATTATGTTCAAGGAAATCTGTGACATGCTTTTGAAATAGATGTTGTTTGATACTGAGCAGGATAATTAAACTTAGTGAACACAAATATCGGATTTCATTAACTTTATATCTTTATTTTAACGTAACACTTTTCATATCTATGATGAGAACATGTGAAGTGACTATTTTTATAAGTTGAATCACTTGTGTGGAATACTGAAATGACTTGATACTGTAGCCTGACTTTGCCATTCTGGGCACTAACAATTTTTAAGTTATTTTTTAATCACTCAGTTCAACATACCAGCTGTTTTGATGACAGTGTTTAGGCTTCACTACCAATGCATGCAAACTTTTATCGCTCGTTTTCTCAGTTAAATTTTCATGTTATTTAGTAAAATTCAAAATCTATATTCCGTATCACAAGCTGAAGCTTATCACAATATTCTTCACTAAGTCTGCAAGAAAATTAAAAATCGTATATCTTGTATAATTCTTAGTTATTTAAAACAAGAATTTAGTAGGATATCTTAATACGTCTTTATTTAAACTTTTTTCTTACTTCAAGTATTAAAAAGTGTAAGTAAGGCGTCAGCAATTTTGTAAAACAGGCATCAAAGAATGTTAAATTATTTAAAAACTCTGGTTTACTTACTTATTTACTTACTCACTTACTTACTTACTTACTTACTTACTTACTTACTTACTTACTTACTTACTTACTTACTTACTTACTTACTTACTCACTCACTCACTCATTCATTCAATGGCATTAGACAATTCCTAAGCAAGCTAAATTAATATTATCTATTTTATGGAACTCGCGCATAGCCTACAATGTAACTCTATTCTCATCTAACTTCATCCATTCATTCCTTACAAATTCTATTTCCTCTAGATATATCCTAATATTGTCCTCCCGCTTACGTGTAGGTCTACCAAGTGGTCTTTTTCCTTAGAGTCTCCCAGTCAGTATTTTTGAGATATATCTTTCCTCCCCCGTGCGAGCAACATGTCCAGCCCATTTCATCCTCCGTGGTTTAATTAACCTTACTATATATATCTGGTGAAGAGTACAGTTATGAATCTCGTCGTTATGCAGTTTTCTCCCACCCCCATTTTCATCTCTCTTAGGCTCAAATATTTTCCTAAGCACCCTGTTTTCGATCATATTATGTTCTTCCCAATGAGTAAGTGACCATGTCTCGCATCCATATACTACAACCGGCAGGATAGTTTGTCTTTTTAATTTTTATTTTTACATTTCTGGACATATAGGCTACTGAATTGTATAAAAACAAGCACTTTCTGATTTGAGTCAGCACATAACTTCCTGCTTTATATAATAAAAGAGCGTTTTTTCAAAAGCCGATATCTACATAAAGTATAGTTTTGAGATATCGGATTTTGATAGAACACCTTAGCCGTAGATATCGGATTTTGCAAAAAACTACAGTTTTTCTACCATTTCTGAGTGGAACAGATGTCCAAATATGAAAGAAGTAGGCCTATAACCATTGGAAAGGCATCTACTTAAACAATATATTATGTCTCAATTTCGTCAAAACCTGCAGTTATCGACTTTTGAAAAAACGCTCCTGTATACCGATATTTTAATTTCTTCACCTGTTCGAATACTTTATTTGCTATTCTAATATTCTGTAGCGCATTTTTTGACGTTTCATGATCATATATTTAGTTTTTATGTATTAATTCCCATCCAGCGTTCCTGCATGCATCGAAAAGTCTTTCTGCAAAACCTCTTTGGTTTATATTTTAATATTTGTCGTATATATATTTTAAGTTTTCTTATAAAATCAACAAACAAACTTAGATATTTAACCTAATTTGAAACATTTATTTCTGTTCTGGATTTAGTTGAGTGTGTAAAATTTCAATTTTATAGCGCGAATAGTTTATAAATCACTCAACACTTCGGCCATTCCTTAAAAATAGGCCTATAGTGACATATACTCTGTGAAATGATAGTACCTTACTGTAGAGTTAAAATTTATGTAAGTCTCATTTAATGTCTAAGCCAGGATTTTTTTTAAAGAAAGGAGCAAACACATCAAGTAATGGAGGAGAGCAGAAAGAGATTGTAGGACTGCATCCGGAGTTTTGTGCTCCGAGAGCGTACCAGCACTGTGTACGTGTTGTGAACGAGTCTGATGCTATCTGTACTTTATTGCGTCTTCTCCAGTTCCAGCAGGGACACGTGACCGGAGAACGTTTAATTAAGCGAAATTAAACTTAAATACGTCTAGTGTAATCTAACTGAGGGTTAATTGGAGTCATACTTATCTTTTTCGTTCCTCCTACGTAATTGCTTCACACCTTTTACATTACAAGGTAGAAAAATGTTTTTAAAGTGATGTTTCTATCTCTTCAGTCGTAAGTTGCTGAGGATTTTAAAAGTATACATTAAATCCTTGATGTTTATCATTTTATTATTTTAACAAACTGAGTGTTATTTGGTGAGTGAGTTAGATCAGGGATGAGGAAGGAATCGGCGAGGTTAACACGAATAAATCACTTCTTCAGCCGCATTTCGGATATGAATGTTTATATTTACCTTCTGTGATGACTAATGAGCTTGCTCTGTGCCCAAGGTTGCGGGTTCGAACCCAGCCCAGGTCGATGGTATTTATGTGTGCATAAATGTGACAGGCCCATGTCAGTAGATTTACTGGCATGTAAAGAAACTCCTGCGAGACAAAATTCCGGCACACCGGCGACGGTCACAGGACTAAGTAACAGTACATCCCCGTCATTACATAACCATAGGCCTATACCACCCAAACAACTAATGCGCTTGCGACAACATAGTTCTGAATTAGCAAACATATGAGGAATGCATTACTTCGAACATGTGGAATAAACCCTGTCATTATATGTTTAATAAACGTTAGCCTACAAGTAATGAAATGCGGTATTTTTTATAAGTTATATAGGGTGAATTTTAATGACAGAGTGTTTGTTGTTGTGTATTTGTACCGAAGGAATACGCTGATAAATTTTTACAGTTATACATCTTTCATTATGTAGGCATAACTTATATTGCAGCATTTATTTTCATCTTGCCTTGTATTGCTTCAGCCTGGATATGATATTTCATGGGTAAAATTGGAAATTTTTGTTGTGTAACAGACAGATATTATTATTAATGAATTTTATCTTTATGTTTGAGGGAGAAGATTAAAGAAAATTATATATTGTATTTTCGCCTTATACCCTCAAAACCTGAGAAGAGCAACCTGAGGGTATAAGGCAAATATACATTTAATTTAATCTGAATATTTGAAATCATGAACGGGATATTATCAAAATCCTATTTTCTTACATATGTTAAAAGGAGATATTTTATTGAATGATAATATTCAAATTTCAAACCGGTACAAATCATGATTAATACATTTTTTCCACTTCTAGAACCATTTGTTCGTTACATTAAGAAAGCAATAAAAAAAGTAGGTGTGGATGGAAAATGAAACATAGTTCGACGTAGAGACTTCTGCTTAAGGTTCAAAAAAATCTTACAAACTACAAAAAAAAAGTAACGTAGGAAATTTTTACACTTAAGTTCTAATACTTTCTAATGAAATGCATTTTTATACAAATAATGTTGTTAGTGTATTTGTTTGATCATTTTTTCTGTCTCTGGTTGAGTATAAGAGAAGGCCTTAAGGCCTTAACTCTGCACAGATTAAATAAATATTCTATTTATTTATTTATTTAAAAACTGATATTTTCGAAAGAAATGTAAATTTTAAAATGGTAGAGTTGTTCATAAAATCGTTTTAAAGATACCCTGAAAATTTCATGCAGTTATATTTAGTAATGTCATAATTATTTCACCTTGGAGAATGAAAAAGGTAAAAAAAATACTTTCGCGATAAAGAGTTTAAGGAATTCAATCTTGACTTAATTTTCATACGCACAGCTGTTTTAGATTGGCTGCCAATTAGGTGTTTAGAGTCATATTATGATTTGGTTTTTAACATATAATTATACATTGTTTAAATAATTTTTTGTTGGACCATAATATAATACGCTTATTATGTTTCTCATAGTTACAACAGATAGTCATTAAAACACTAGTGGTATCGATAATAATTATTGAACACGGAACGATCTTGAAACCTTGAGGGTAGCAAATGAAATCTGATCTCATAGTTCCCCCTCCATCTGTGTTGATACATATGAAGAGTCCATTACACTTAATATTTCTAATGTAATGCGGCATTCCTCATCCTCAAATTTACCTTGGTATAATTAACTCAGACATGTGAAACGTACCAGTTCAGCTTGACTATATTTATATCCACCGTTACTATGACTACGACCTCAAAGACTTGGTTGCGGCCAATGTATGCTTTGCCACTGCGATGTTTCATAAAGCTTTAATCGAAAAAGTTCCTTTAAATATTTATAGGGCGCAACAACCATACTTAGCTACAAGTACCGATGAGGCTCCAATAAGAACTGAAGATGGTCCAACACTAAGGCCGAAATGCATCTTCAAGAAGAGTATTCGGCGTAAAAAAATAAAGTTAGACCCGGGCGGCTTGTGTCGCGTAAAATGACCCTAAAAGGGAGAGGTAAGATAGATAGATAAAAGAAAAGTTAATTACACTAACGCCCGGTTTCATCGACAGGGGTTACGAATTAACCCCCGGTTACACGTTCTAAACTCTCGATTTGACGAAAATTTTGTTTCATCGACACGAGTTAGTTTTAACCCCTCGGGTGAAGTTAACCCCTACCTTCCCTTGGGTTAAAAGCCTAACTCGAGGCTAAAATGGCTTCGAAGTGAGCTGATTCCTCAAACTTGCACTCTCCAAGGGTATTAAGCAATTGATACAGAATTGCTGTATTTCCCTATCGTCCCGGAAATATATTTAAAAGTTTAATAATAGCATTGTTTTATCAATAATAATGTTACAAGTATTAGTAATAATAATAAACTAGGAAATCTGTTTTTTTCACGGGTTCCTGGGAGCTCCTTCTCCCGGCAGTTATTGCAACGAGTCCCGGTAACTGAGCGAGCGCACAGTCCGCAAAAAAATTAGGCCTATACAGACGTATTCCTATTCCGTGAATACTGCTTAATTCTATTCAGATACTGTTCTAATTTCTCCTATTTCATCAAACTTCTCAGAAAGCATGCCTACATACTTTCTTGGTATTTATTCAACACAGAACTTGTTTCCTTAAAATTAATTACAATTTTACATACAGTTCTTCTGTCCGAGATCGGAATATCGGGGTATATTACGAATTTTCTCCGCACTTTACCAAGATCATCTTTTCTGAAATACGTATGTACCAAAAGATTTGTCATAGAATTGTCTACTGAGGAGGAAGTTGAACAGAATCAGGTTCACAGATGAAGAATGCGTGTGTTTAGGCCTAAAATCAGATTTCTAAGAAAGTGTCACGACAACGCTTCTAGCTCCAGTAATGTACAAGTTAGCACAATAATATTTGATTTTCATAGGTAATGGCCTAGGTAATTTTGAGAAATTTAACAAACCTATCCCTTTGTACTGCCCAATACATTTAAGACAATACAAGCTATTTAAAAAGTTAATAAGTAGGCCTACAAATATTCTGTTTTCTATTAATTGTCACAATAATTTAATTCCCTCCTATAATAGCGTATTTTTTCACGCGCAGTTTCCTGATTAAGATTTTCAGTCTCCTGTTCCATTTTTATTAATTAAAACTTATTTCATACGCATATTTCTTTTGTGGAGAGTTTCTCTGTCTTGGAAGTTATCACAGCTGGCCTACTGTAAGGGAGCAGAAGAGTTCAGTGACCTTCGAAGTCAGCTGATTTCTCAAACTTGCACTCTCCAAGGGCAAATATACATTTCCGATGTATAAATGACACTTGGAAGAAGAAGACAAAAAAAAGAAGAATGTGTGAAAACAGATTAATGCTGTAGTTTATTGTATGGTATAATTATTACAGACAAATAATTAATGGACTGAAGAAAACGTTATAATCACAAACAGGACCATGTTAATGCTATTAAACTCCCTCGTCATTTTCTTCCAAGCATCATCCTTCTCTTTGACTGACTTGTACTTCGTCACAAACGGAATTAGTAGAGACTTTTTGAAATAATTGATAAGTTTGTCCATCGAATTCTCTTTTAATGTCTTCCATTTTCGTGTATGACGTCATTCGCCACTACAGAAAACAAAAGAACCGCGTAATTAAGTGCATTCATAAAAACGAATTTGCAGTCATTGCCTTCTAGATTACTACTGTTCCTATTTCCTGCGAGGGTTAAAATGGTGTTAGTTAACCCTCTGCCGAAAAAGCATGGTGAAACGCGTGAGTCACAAGGACGAGTTAAAATTTTTGCCCGAGGTTAACAAACTCGGGGTTAGTGTATTTTTAACCCCTGTCGATGAAACCGGGCGTAAGAGAAATCTGCCGGAGACAAACAAATGTTAACACATTGCTTACTCGACATCCTTATCTTTAATCCCGTGCATCCTTACTAGAACAAAGAAAAAAGAAAAATAGATGACTATGTGATAATAATTTCTATAATTCGCGTATGATTCCGATCACATACAATGACCACTTAAAAGCCGTAATGTCTAGGTAATGTCTTTTGAACATTCACTTATAACATGGAGATCCGGGTTTACGGTAAATAAAAATGTTAAATTTAGGTATAGAAGAAAAGATTTACGTCCCATGTGGCGCAAAATAGGCCTATGCGTATTTCTGCAAAACCAAAATTCCCTTTGAATTTAGTTATTTCTTTTTGTTGATTTTAATAATTATTACCTGTACTAATAAAACTTGCCTTTCATGTACATAAACCGTTGTAAAACAATATATGTCGAGGGTGCATTGAGGATGTAAACTACTGAGCATGTATTAACGTTGAAAAATTAGATAGAAATAAAAAAATTATACTCTAATGCAATACTTTTTTTACTTTCAGTATTTGAAAGTAAATATGCAGAATATGATTAAGGTTTTCTCTGAAATATTTCTCTCTTAACTCAAACACTAATTTCATCTTCAATGCATTCATTTGAATAATAGTAGTTCGCCACAATATAATGACGGTACTTATCCCCTCCACTCTGGAATGTTACTGTGTTAACAATTACATGAATTCATTAATAGTTGAGGCTTGGTACAGTTAATGAAGCTCATTAAGCTCCATTACTGTACTTGAAATTTTCGATTATCTTGTAATATACGATGCCGTAGTTTTAGATGAGTGTACAATATATGGATTTATTGGAAAAGTCAAGTTAAACATATTCTAGCTTGTTAAAAGTAAAAAAGGAAAAAATATCAATGCCAAAACTACTTTAAAATTGTGATAGCATAAATGGTAGTGATGGCGTTTTGTCAAACTGCAGGTGTTGTTCAATCCATCCTCGTTTTCATTTAATTTTTCATATGCATAATAAGGGCTCCATTTTGGAGTTTTTGGTGGGCTCTGGCAGCTGATTCTGGGCAGAGTGGTTCTGTGTAATTTGTTTATAATTTGACCTCTGACATCTTATACGGTCGAACTTGATTATTTATAATTTTTAAAATTCGAAATCGATAATTCTTCAAACTTTTTTGCATGATTCCTTGATATCCCTATACAAAAATTAAGACTTTTCTAATTAGATCATAAAAAAAAAATTTTTATGAATACACTTCGAATAATTAACTTAGTATAATTAATTAAAGTTTTTTTTTTTAACAAGATAGGTTAATTGTTGTAAACTAAAGGAAATCTGTTTGTAATATGAAACTTTTATGGCCGGTTCCACCGACATTCTTTAAATATACCCAAACGAAGACTTTAGTAACGCGCCTTTGCTGTATAACGTCTGCGTTAAGTGGACACTGTTCCACCAACACTCTAGTCGTTGAAATAAACGCCCGTTTTCAAACGAGCGTTAGAAGACAGGCAATCTTGGCATCCCAAGCTTCTCATACATTCACCGTCGCTACTGCCAACATACAACGTTAAACCTGAGAGCACACACTGCACACGACTAGAAATTTTCATACTATGTAATTCAAATTTATAAACAAATTGAGTGAGTATTCTTTCTTTTTATTTATCGAGATGCAAAAATCTTATGTTATACTGTTTTCATGCCCGATTCCTTCGCCGTTCAAAGTCATTTTTCCATTGGCAACGTTGGCTGCTATGTTTCACAGTAGCTAGCAGAAAATAAACAGGAGTAGAACCCAATTATTACTAATATTAATGCTATTAATGCAGTATATTATACAATTTATGATGTTGCACTCGCACTATCATAACTTTATCATAATTTATTATATGCTAACCTGCAATCTTTTCGACTGCTATCGGTATCGAAAATGTGAATTGGGCCTAGGCTATACGCCTGCTGCTGGTGTAATATTATTACAATATACTGTATTATACCATATCAAACAATTATTGAAAACTATTACAATGTGGTAAATGTACAGCGTAGCTCTTACCTTAATTTTATAGTCATAGAAGATACATAATGAACTTTTCCTGGAAAAACACGGGAACAATACACACACAACACACACAAAAACGATTTGACTTAGGCCTAATTTTTCTTTAATAACAAGGGACATTGTGCACTGATAAGTAATCCAATAGAGATATTATAATAAATTTCACCTATCGTCAACCTACTAGTAATAATACAAGCTATAAACTGACACAGCGGCATTTTCAATGGCATGTAGGCGTAATTATGAGCGAAATACTTCAGGATACTGTTGAATGTTGAGCAACTGCGAAAAAAAATTTTATTTTGTAACCATTCTCCTGCTTCAACGTTACAGTGTCAACTGATCCTCTCCTCTGAGGGACTGGTTTGTTTTGTGGAATGTGAGAAAAACCCAGATTCTACATTTGTGTTTAGGCTAGTGACAGCAGGAGGGTCCCATTCTGTTACCTGACTGCTCTAACGTAGCAAAAGAAATATGAATCACTCCCTTGTATTCATGTTATTCTTCAGAAACTATAATTAATGCATTAATATACTGGGTTTACTGTTTAATGTGGATAATACTGCGTATTCTAGCATGCAAGCAGGTTCGGCCATCTTGTTTTAAAACAAACGCGAGATTTAACGCAAGGAATTTCTGTCTTTAAGTTAACGCGAGTATTAACGGGCGTGAGGGAGTAACCAGGATCGGTGGAACGTAAACATGACACAAGCAGGAGAAAACGACGCGTTTTAGCCGTAACGAAGGTCGGTGGAACTCGCCATTAGTCATGCAAATTGAAGAGATATGAACTGGATGTAGTAGTAGTAGTAAATTATTTATTTTGCCTGGCAGAGTTAAGCCCATAAGGCCTTCTCTTCCACTCAACCAGGTTTCAGAAAATATATACAATGTAGGTTTACATAAATAGAAAATTAGTGAATAAGAGACTTATGACTAATACTAAGACTAAGGTTAAGGCAAATCATAATAATAAATTAAATAAGTCGACACAATAATTAGGTAAACCATATTACATGTAAATAAAGTATTATTATTATTGATTATTGTTAACAAGTGAGCCTTGAGTACTATACTCATGAGTAAAAAAAAAAAAAAGTTGATAAACCGATTGTTATTGAACGCGTAGAGTCTATTTTTTAATGGATGTCGCTTCCAACCTAGAGAACAGTAGGCACGCACCGCCCCAAGACTAATCCTTTCATTTCTAAGGTAGGAATAAAAAAAAAGAGATGCGTTGTAATTGACACTGACTAATGACATGAATCCAGAATCCCCGTATGATATCATTACACTCCCCATGTTAGGACAATAAAAATACATGTTCCAACCCAACAATAGAAATGTTACCTACATTGTTGAGTTATAATCCCCTTCTCCTTTGTCATGTGCTGTGCACGGCATATTCTGGCCGCGGAGGCTGCATTTTCCGAGTCCTGAAATAGGATGTGTACTAAAGTGCACTAAAATAACCGTTATAGTTTTGTGGAAAAAATGAGTGGAATATATCAGCGTTTTTACTATAATTTGAAATAAAGTTATTCGTGTTAATATGTGATGCTATACGTGAATAAGTAAATGGGCGATTCGAAGCCTTATTCCTTTATTCGAAACAGAGAGTTTTGAAAAAAGTTATTCTACTATAAATTAAATGGTGTTTGGATAGGCCACTAAAATTCCATAATCTGAATACTCTCTTCTACACATTTGTGTTCCAGGATATTCTAGAATCATATGCTGGGAGTCTTTGGTTCCCTTGCATTAGGGGCAATCTGCCTTTCTCGTAAATTTTTCCAATTTCCCGAAGCTTCAATACCCCTAGTCGCCAAAATAGTGAATATATGTGCAATGAAGATTATTTACAATTTGTCAAACATAAAGTTGACGAACTTCATATTGGTCTCAAAGGGGGAAGTATTTATTGAAGAAAGGTTTTCTCTACTTATACCCCCAGTATATTTTTGAATAAGGATAGAAGAACAGGCCTTAAAAACTCCGTGGGTACTTTTTGGAAACAATAATTTACAGATTTACTATATTATTAGCATAGGCATACAGTTAAAGTATGTATTTTAAATATATTAAAACTTTAAACACTTGAAAATGTCAATGAAAAATGTACGACATAGAATTATTCAGAGTCCACTTTAGACATCTTGCCTTGACACCAAAAGCACTATTTAAAAATAAATATTAAAATGTTAAAACCTATTGTGTTCAAGTGAATAAAATTGATTAATCACTGTCCTTATTTTTTAAAAAACCTGGTAAGGCTATAGAGTAAATGAATAAAAGAATAAAATAACACTGTAGGAATATAAATATGAATATTTATAAGATTTGTCTATAAAATATATATTCATATATACTTGGGGTATAAGGAGTGAAAACCGTTCGTGAATAAACTGTCAAACATATACAGTATATTTTGCTATTTGAGTGTCAGAATTTGAATAATGTCATACATCGTTTTGTAGGCTAGTTTAAATAAGTTTAACACTGCGTATTCCACACTGTTGAATGTGATTCAGAACAGAAGCAGTTATCAAAATATGATAATTAATAATTATGTAAATTATGTTCACGCAAATGTTATAATTTATGCTAAATTCTTATATTATTTTGTATTTACAAACCTAGCATGCCTAATTCAGGTAAAATAGGGTTCCACATAGGTCTATACTTAGAGATTTAGTAACGCTATTGATGTTCAAGATTAGTAATTCTTAAATGTTTACTTCTTACCGGCGGTATCCGCACTTGGCCTCCTCGTTGTATTGGGTCACTCCCTCGTGAGTGAAGACCTGCTTGTTGCATTTCTAACGAGCAAGTCTTGTTTACATGCTCAAAACACTACAGTGAAAACATTTCCATCTGAATGACAGAATGAAACTTACTTTGCCTTGTCCGGCGAATAAATTGAGCGTTAGAATAACAATATACCGTGTAACCTAATTGAAAAGAGTGTTAGTAATTTATTATTTGAGTTAATTTAAGCTTTAAAAACATGTCCCAGAAGAGCTTTCATTAAACTGGTTTTCGTATTATAAAGTCTGTTGGAGTAGGAATAGATGTTTGAATGTGTTAATTAAATAGGATCCATTATTTGTTTGGCTGAAAAGAAAGACGTAAGCGATGAAAGCGGGTCAGATAATGATGTAACTGTCAGATAGTGGTTATGTAGTAAACTCTGTCGTATATGAAAATAAGATTTATTTTGGTCACTTAAATTTCATCAAAATGGAATAGATAGTCTTTGTATAACATAAGATTATCTGCTTGTTAAGTGATAAACTAACGTTGTGATCTCAAAACGTTTTCACTCATAACAAACATTGCAATATTTCCTAATAGTTAATCCCACGAATTTATATTTCGCATTTAAATCTGTAGGCAACCAATACGAATGTTTTTTTTCTCCCTAACTTACAGTGCTTTAGTTGGGCCGGTACGCACCGGTACTGCGTACCGGTATAAAATTATTTTCCTTCTACCATACCGGGAAAAATATGTGCTCCGGTACGTCGTACTGGCAGTACAGGAACGAGATTGTCCTAAAATACTTATTAAATGTCTAATTCAATACAAAAAATGACGAGCACTATTAAATTCTCCACAGATATGCGTTCTAATCTTCACCTTCGTGCGCATTTCTACAGTTACTTTCTCCTTAGATCACATGTTGGCTAGCCACCTTGTTTTCATAAAATGTGTAGGACCACCACTAGACGTTTTTGATCTGCTCCATACGTCAGGTCATGACTACAAGGAGGCAATAGGTCAGCAGAAGAAACTGCATGCAGAAAATGTCAACCGAAGGATTACATTCAGTATGAGGCGATATGGAAAATTTTGAAGTAAGATGAGTACCCCCAAAAAATATTTTCCAACTAAAGCACTGCCTAACTTATAGACACTAATCACGAATCGAACTGCACCCACATTAAAATATAGTTAGAGCTTTGTGTGTGTGTGTGTATATGTATGTATATTAGGGGTACGCCGTAGCGTAGTGGTTGAGGCACTGCGCTACAAACCGGAAGGTCGCGGATTCGATCCCCGATGAGGTCATTGGAGTTTTTCAATTGGCCTAATCCTTCTGATGGCTATATGGCACTGGAGTATACTCAAGCCCCAACAGAAATGAGTACCGGGAGCATTCCTGGGGGTAAAGGCGGCCGGTGCGTAAGACTGACAACCTTACTACCTTCACGTGCCGATTGTCTAAAATTTTGAGAGCCTCATCCTCCTAGAACCCTCTGGGCCTTCATGGCCTGTAATAGGAAACACTTATATATATATAGTTGATAACAATCAATGTGTAAAGCGACTCTAACTCTTCCATAGGAAAGATGCTGTTAAAACAAAATTGGTAGTTTCGATATATTTTTTGTCTACAATGTTACAGATTATCAGTCATACCGGTATCTCATTAAAGGAAGATGCATTTGCAACTTACCTCAAACTGTAAAGACTATTATATTACTTTCTGAGGTAGGATGAACCCAGATGCTCTTAGACAAAGCAATACCCAGACATCGAAATGCATACCAAACTCTCTGTACACTTAACATACCTTACTATGAGGCGAGGAATCATCTTACTCCCATGCGGATGTCTTAAATACCGATACATACCTTTAAAAATAGACAATACTAATTACAAATATAAATAATTTCTTACTAAATAATTACGAATCGCCTACCTTGATTAAACTACATATATAATGAACATTTAGTAGGCTTACTAGATTCTCTCTCTGCAGTAACCTCTGTAATTGTGTACTTTGCAAACATCGTTAAGCTCGCTTAAACATAGGTGAGAGCTCTGTATTTTTCAAGCGACACAGTTCCCGACTTTCTTCTCTCATAGTGTTTCGATTTTCATTCGGCTCCTTCAGGCAATGAACCAATCCCTCGTCACCACGAATCTGAGAACGAGAAAGGGAACTATAGAATTTTTTTATTTAGTTCTGGGCTTATAGATAAGCTTATAGATAGGCTAAATAATACGTTAAAGTTTTGAATTCCCAAATTTGACAGTAATAACTTGTCCACATGTAGTAACCGCTTTTGGATGCCTCCTTTAAAGAGCAAATCACTGCCCTTCTCTTATTGGTTCAATTCTATTTTATAGTGTAATGAATGGCAGCTCCAAGAGCAGTTTATCTTCAGGTAAATATTGATGCTAAATTCTGAATTTTGCCAAAGGTGGTTCGTCCCATTTCATGTAGACAATACGCACAGCAGGAGTCAATGTGTCCTGCATTAAAGTTCACGAAGGAATGAATGAAATCCATTATAGAGATTTTTGGTATCCGTCCTAAATATTTCATAAAGGAGAGGTTTTGTGGTTTTAATGTACATTCGTAATCCATATACACAGAAGCGGGTCATTAATTCTCTTTTATTTCTGAAACGCTATGTGCGCCAAGCAATATTAATAGCCTACTATATAAACCATTTCTCATTATTTATATCAGTGTCTGCCAGGAATTCGGTTCAATGAACGCCGTTCAGGTTCCGAACGAAAATGTATTTTCTCCCAAGTTAGCTCTCGATACTGTTGCAACACATGTAATAAGCGTAATCAAGTCGAACAAAAACACATTGATGACACTTCTTCTTCAGACACTACAACTTTATTTAACTTAAATATTGTTTCTTTTTCAACAAGTTTCTTCCATTGCTTACTGCCCTGAATTATTGCTGACAAATTTCTAATTGATAGCTCCTTCAGATCTTTAATTATATCGTCAATCCTTCCTCGTTTGGGTCTTCCATGAGCTCTTGCTGATAAAGGATTCGAGTTTTGTATTTTCTTTACTAATCTATTACTTTCCATTCCACTGACATGGCCAAATCACTTAATCTTTGAGATTTGATGTTGTTCATGTTTTTATTGTGTATTATTTTATTTAATTCACTGTTTTTTTTAATTCTCCAAGTGCAGTTTAAGTCCTTTTTGGTCCATATGTTTTCCTTAAAAGTCTTCTTTAAAAATAATTAGTATTCGTTCTATTCCTTTATGACCCAAGTATCACAGCCATAAGCTACCACTGGTCTTAATACTGATGTGTAGATTTTCATTTTGGCATGTTTGGATAGCAATTTACTTTTGAATAGTGAAAAATGTGTACCTGTGTTTAATTTCTTCTTATATTGCATTATTACCATTTACTATTGAACCAAAGTAGTTAAAAAAATCTGATGTGAAAGCCACATAACTTCCTCTGCCCAAATAAAACTTAGGAGTATTCACATATCCTTGTACAGAAACGCAAGACACAATTTAACGCTAATTATACGATAAATACCTGATAACCTCTTCTTTGAAAATGATGCGACTAATAAAAGTGCAGACTATATAGCAAAGAAAAACAAGTGACTGCAGACATGTATTGAAACTTCCGTCGTTAAGAATAATTTCCGAACTTTATCGAATATTTCCCTCCAATATGTCTTTCTCACTTCATTATTATATAGAACTAGCTGAAAAGGCCCGGCGTCGCCCGGGCTTTGTATTTTTAAATTTGAAATTAACTTATGGAGGACTTTCGATTTTGAAACTCTAGGTCCTTATATAATATGTATGTAGAACTTGAAATGAAGAAAAAGATTTATCACACTCAAACTATTCCACCAGAAAACGCTAGATATAGCTTTTTATGGTTCATAGAGGATGTCGAATGCTGCATTCTGTTGCTTCTACACATCATGCCTAGGAGGAATTGAAATAAGAAGAAACATAAATTACATAATATTGTATTGACTTGACGGAAATTTTTATTTCTCATTCTCATGTTACCATAAAACCGTTTCGGGAAATGCAATATCACTTTCATACTTTCCTCCCCTAAAACCCAGGACATAATATACTGCGAGCATAGGACTGAAAATGTTCCATCCCATGCTTAGGGCCTATGATAAACATCCCTATTTCTCAACTAATACAAAGCCTACAGGTATGGATAACTTATCAGCAGAAAGGATTATTTACAGACTTTTGATATAGCATACTCACACACTTAAGTTGTCCCTCTTATTCTATATCAAAATGTGAAGTGAGTAAATATTTCTTATGTCGAGGGTAGAGAAAGTTATGTGACTACATCACACATTGCTTTATTTTCGTGGATTTCATTTTCAGTAATTATTTTCGCCAATATATTACATCGATGGAATCATAATTCGTTAAAGTCCAGCATTAGGCTATATAGTTGCCAAGGCCCTATGTAATCACAGTAAACAATTCACTGTTGTCATGTGAACTGAACAACATTTCATTTTTTTCAGTAGAATATTCACAGAAATTATATAATTTTCAAGGGAAGGACTGATTTGTTTCAATTTTAATGTTGACAGCTATACTTCCCGGGCTTAACTGGGTATGTGTGCAAAATGTCGTGTAAATTGGTAAAGAAATGTAGATTTGTATAAGGAACAAACATACATACATACACACTTTCGATTTTATATCATCACTATATAAAAGGCTTTGTCCTGACTGACTGAATGAATGACTGACTGAATGACAGGAATCAACGTACAGCCTAAACTATAACAGGTAGAGACTTGGAATTTTGACAGTACCTTCGTTTCATAATGTAGGTGCTCACTAAGAAAGGATTTTGAAAAATTCTGATTCTAAATGCCAAAAATTAAATGTTTTTGAAAATACTTAATCCCTTTTTACATAGAATTATCAAAACAAATTCACAGAACGTATTGTTACCAGTGGTATCAGGTGGGTTTGGATTAAATTAAATGGATGTTTGACAAATTAGAGAAGGTATCATTATAATTCATATTATCTATTTTAATAAAAGGAATTCTCCTCGATGTCCAGCGAAATCGACTGAACGCAGAGATCTGAAATTTTAAACATAGGTGTGCTGAAGGGTCGGAAAATGCACCTCGAAGCCGGAATTTTAATTTTAGTTTTCGTTCGTGAGTTATGAGTGAAAAACTGGCAAAAAACGTGCATTTTGTGCGTTTTCAAAACATAAGTTTTCAGTTATACATTTCAATGTCAAATCAATTACAGTTGGCTTTGGCTATTTTTGTCAAACCTTGAAAACAAAACTTTCGCGATCGCTTGAATGTTGTAAGCCCTAAATATGTTCAAACGTTGTTTTATTTGGACGAATCTCACTATACAGAGGTTTTCTTGGCCAAGAAACTCGAATCTGAGGTCGCTTTTACCAGTCGATGCTATCTGATCGTGGTATGTAGTCCATGCGATTTAGGTGTTAATAAATGTAATGATTTAACTATTATGCTCTTCATTTTTCATTCTTGAAATAATTATCGCGGGCGAAGCCGCGGGCACATGCTAGTATTAGATAAGAGGCCGTGAAAAAGTGTGTATTCAATTGTTAACCTCACAACACAAACTTTTTACAAACAGTGGGTGAACAGTAGGTGGCTTGTGACTGCCTTCAGAGAATTTTTTCGAAAAAAGTTTCAAATAAAAGTTTTAGCTCTCACTATAAGCTACACTTGTGCAAAATTTAAAGAAAATCTTTAGAGCCGTTTTCGAGAAAATCGCAAAAAACGAAAATTTCTTCATGTAAAGTCCCCTTAAAAATAAGATAAAATAGTCGCCAATCTTATCCTCACATCTTCAGAAGGTACCTGACCCAAATACGAAATTTTGTTTTCATACGATTTTCCGTATTGGAGCTAGCCAGTTCACAGATATTCCACACAGACACACAGACACACAGACATGTTTCCAAAAATAGTATTTTTGGATCCAGGGGGCCTTGAAACGTGTATATATGCTAAAAACTCAACTTCGAATGTTGGTGTCGAAAACAATACTTCCTCTACCTATAGTACCTATGGTACGGGCAGAGGAAGTAAAAAAGGAAGTTTGTTTTATCTGTGTTCCATTAATGTACAGGTCTCTGAGATGGTTATTATTACATCATTCCATATACTGTGTTCTGTTTTCTTTAATAATCCTTAAACTATATTGTAATGCACTTCCATTTTTTAAAACCTCTATTAAAGCAGATTTTGAAATTGTTGACACTGGATTTACATAATTTCTCCGTGCACTGTCTAGAATAAAAATGAGTGCATTAATATACTCGTTTGTTATTAGACCAGTCGATGGAGAGTATTGCTTATGACTTCATGAATCATATTTTTGCATCCATCATATTTTTTTCATTTTTACTGAATGCAATAACAGTCAGGCAAGTAACAAATGTGTCCGTTTCTATGACCTATATATTTTATAATTAGAAACGTTTCCATCGAAAGCATAAAACAACATCTGCAACTTTATCTGACAATTCTTGAAATCGAACTCGTTCCCTATCGATATAAATCATATCGTACACATATGGAAATAGCTAATTCTGCCAACTCTGCTGTCAAAATGACTGATATATGAAAGTTGCGCTGCTTTCCTTTTAACCTGTAGGTCAACAGAATAATCTGTAAAATTCTTTTTCCAATTCCGAATCCCTCTATCCATATGCATGTCTAAATTCAGACAGTCATGTTCTGTCAAACTATAGGTAAAATTATTATTTTTGCTTATTTCTTGCAAAATATTCCCTTGCGCTATTCGCATCTCTTTTATGCCTTCTCCTCATCATTATTTGGTTCTCATTCGTCCCGTTTTCCCGGGCAGTCCCGTCTTTTTGGCAGTGTGTCCCATTGTCCCATTTTTAAAAAAAATATCCTCCATTTACCTTTTGTAAATCGGTGTAAGAGCGATTGTGTTTCATAATACAGGCATATTGACTTGACCAATTTCTAGAATATGTCCCAGTTTTCTATAGTAAAAAGGTCCCTTTCGTAATACGGTAAATCCGGGTAAGATGGCCACGCTTTTTAAAAACTCGAAAACTTCAAGGATTTTCAAGATAATTCGTGTTCAAAAAATTCAATTAGGTCCATGGATGTACACATTTCATAACATAATGCTTTATGGAGAAAAAATAATTTAGGGTCAGAAATTCCAACATTTTAGAAAATGGCCGTCTCACCCGAGGTATCAGGGAGAGATTGCCATAGGACATAACGACAGTTGACCACACCATTTTCGCAGCTAGAAAGTACAGGTAACAAAGTAAATAAATGGTGCAAAAATACGTTGCACAAACTTTCTCGCATAAAGGCTAGCACAGAAAAAATTACATTAAAGAGACAATTAAATTTTAGGCTACTTATTACATTTTCATAAAACTAAGAAGTATCTAGAACGGAAAGCATCAGGGTCGATCTTTATGTTCAATGCTTTTACCGTGAAATAATAATAATAAGAATAATAACAATAATAATAACAATAATAATAATAATCAATGACAGTAAAACTGCATATTATTAGTACTACTACTACTACGGGAAAATTCAAATATAAGTCGCACCTTGGGATAAATCGGTCCCACCCAACCTATCTTCACCGATCAGCTTCTTTTATACCACGATCTAACGAATTCTTCTGTCCTAGTATTATGAAGAAACTCGTGATTGGACGTTGGAGGTGTGACGTCTTACCGTTAGACGAGAGGTGGCAGGCTGACAAACCTTGCGGGAGATATAATATGCCACATTTTCGAAACCTACAGTGTATCGTACATTATTCGAAAATGCAAGGGCGCTTCGCTAAGGCTGCCGCCTCCGCTTCGCGCACTTAACTATGTGGTTAGTGTTATGCATTATTTAGCTATAAGCAACAGTATACAAGGGCAGTTGGTCACTCTGCTTCGCTCAGAAACAAAATACATCACACAGTCTGTGCAAATGTGAATATCGAATGGTGAAGCTTTAGGGGCGACTTATATTTGAATTTCGCCACTACTACTACTACTACTACTTAGGTTATATTGCACGCTTTAACTGCATGTAGGTCATACCACGTGTTTAGTATGTTTGCGTGAAACATTAGTCTATATCAGCGTTTCTTAACCTTTTTGAACCCGAGGACCTCTAAAATGAGTAAAAAACTTTACGGACCCCAAATTTTACATCCAATTTAAAAAAAAAAAAAAAGTAAAGTGATCCCTATACAGGCCATGGAGGCCCATAGGGTTCCAGGAGGTTGAGGCTCCCAGATTTTTGGACATTCGGCACGTGAAGGTGGTAAGGTTGTCAGCCTTACGCACCGGCCGCCTTTACCCCCAGGATTGCTCCTGGTACTCATTTCTGTTAGAGGCTGAGTCGACCCCAGGGCCATAGTGCCACCAGAAAGATTAGGCCAATTGAAAAACTGCAACGACCTCATCGGGAATCCAATTTTTAAAAGTAGGCTATATGTAGGCCTATATTCTTAATATTTGGGGTATTAAATTATAGGTCGTTATAACGAAATAAATTTTTTAATCCGACGGAAACACAGTTATTGAATTGAAATGAAACTATTGACAGTAAAATTATATTTTGAACAGACTTTAATATATATTACCAATTTGATAATGTAATTAGGAATTATGTTATTACTCACTTTTAATGAGACGGTTGAGCTTGACGCCTCTTGCAGAGTTCCTGTTTTTTTTTTTGCTCAATATTAGTCAAATTTAGTCGATATGACCTGTATTTTCGAAGATTTTAAACCTCTAGAATTTTAAACCTTTAAAATGGACATCTAGTGTCCATTTTATGTGAAAAATTTATACTTCTTTACTTCCCACTTACTTTATGATATTTTAAAATCAATTATGTCTGCGGACCATCTGCACCGTGTTCGCGAACCACCAGTGGTACGCGGGACCATAGGTTGGGAAACGCTGGTCTATATTAACAACTCATTCGCGTCATGTTTCTATTGTTTAGTGATGTCTTCTTATGTGATATTCAGTTTAAGCGATTATAATATCCAGTGACATAGCGGCAATGAGTTATCGAAAATAAGCAAGTCCTACAAACCCGGCGTTTGCCTTTGAGAACGACGGAACCATGAAAAACCAAAGTCAATTTGGACGGCCACGAGGTTTGATTTGAACTCAGGACCTCTTCCCTGTTAGCCCATAGGCCTACCACCTCGCTGTAATTGGTTTTAGTGTGTTCATTGCGACTGAGCTAAACTGATTGCATTTCACAACAATAAGTACATTAGGCCTATAGTTTTCATGTTACTAGGAGCAACAAAATATCATTCATATTTTAATTGACATTTATGTTCTGAAATTCGCATTTAAGCTGTCCTTATTTTGTTTTTATCTTGATATCTATTAAATGTACAAAGAAATGTGTTAAACAAAAAATGTTCATTTTAAATTTTTCTACAACTTTACTGTGATAGGTTTTCATGTATCGCCTACTGTAATGGATATAATCTAGAAAAATTGAAAATGGATACGAGTGAAGTGCCCCTTAAGTCATTTTTGCGGAAATACGGATATAGCCATTTTATTAGTCATAGATAAGACTTTACAACTTTAAATTTTTATTAAAATCGTTAGAGCCATTTTGTCAAAAAACAATTTTTTTAAAAAAGTTTTCATGAAAAGTCCCCTTAATATTTCAGTTGTAAAACTAAATTTCTGGGCGGTTCGACAAAATTGCGAAAAAGTCCTTAATTCAAAAAATGAAGTAAATACAATGAACCGTTTACCCGCTGTGCTTGTCCACGGACAGACGGACAGACGGACAGACGGACAGACGTCATTCCAAAAATATTTTTTTCGGTTTCTAGGCTTCATGAAACGTGCTCTCCCGGTGTTATCTCAACTTCGAATTTTTGTCACGATCACAATACTTTCTCTATACTACGTATAAGCGAGAAAATAAAAGACTAGGTTGCTGTACTTCTATAAGTAGGTACAAACCAAATAAACTTAAATGCTAAAATAAGTTACCACAACGTAAAAATAAACGTATTCTCGAATTAAGATAACAGAATATATTCAGAGTAACTGAAAAGTTCTGATAGATTTCTGAAAAGAAAATAAACTCTGCTTCGTGCCACTACGTCCGATGGAGGGGAAGGGCTTACTATCTAACATTATACGTTATTATCTCCATTTTTCGACTTCGTTAGTAGATGGCAGGATGAAAGCTCCTGACGGCATGCCGACTTCCGTTGCCGGTGTTGATAGTTTTCTTCACCAGATCCGTACTGTACTTCTTTATAAAATAGGCTTAGATCCTCAGTTGTCTTCACGAGGCTGATTGAATCCCGTTCCAGATTCCACTATCTTATAAAAATCAGAGATAGTACTAGGTTGGAATTCGGGCCACGAGAACCTTAATCAGCAATGGATGTTGGAAGAGGTCTCCAAAACACCAGCATTGTTAATATTTCTTATATCCGTCATCAATAAAATTTTCCACAGATCATAAAAACGTCAATAAGAAAGTAATAAAATATTATGAAGCCACCTTTGTCATAGAAACGCGAGTCCAATCCACCTTCTAAGCACATAAATAATTTCGAAAATAAATTGAATAATTTATTTAATTAGGTATACACTCTATCAGTCGTTTTTATTTACAACACATTTCTGGATTGGATTTTCAAAATTGTTTTATTAAGATATAAATATTAACATGTTCGTTTATTTCCTTTCCCGTGCATTAAAAATAAGTAATTGAGAATCGAAGCCTTAGGTTTCCAGCTTGATGGAAATTAGTCTCAAGTGAAAGTTTCTACAATTTGTGTTAGAAAAATCAGAAGATCTTAAAAATATGGCTCTTAAGTTGTTCGCCAACTCTCCCGGAAAAAAGTGAGCCATCTCTCCCATTTGTGAAGGTGAGATGGTCATAGTCAATGGTTAAAAATGGAGAGGTTTAGAACAGAATACGAATACAAGTGAAATATATAAGGTTCGCTGACCTCACACAATAAGTATTGTTTAACTGGTTAGTGATAATGACCAGTTAGAAAACAATATATATATATATATATAACATTTTTAAACATACACAACTGCATTTTAAACTAATCATAGTCTATTACGTACTTCCTCACTAATTCCTTTAAGAGTTTTTCTCTTAATACTAAATGTTTCATTTCCTGCTCTCTAATCCTATTTACATCTTTCCTTCTTGGACTAAATCTTGCTTTCTATCATCTCCCTACCTAATTTCTTGATATAGTTATTTTCGTACATTTTGAAATTTTTTTTATAAAAAGAGGAAGTAAAACTAACTTCCCCATGCAGTTTATTTACTAATACATAGCAATGCTTCCAGATTGATTCTAAAACTCTTTTGTCAAATTTGTTTTATAGGCTACATAGGTCTAACACAGTTCTCTATGTGGGCATCACTTCGTCTGCGCTTAAACTCTAACAATTCCAAAATGCTTGCAGTTCTGTTTTTGTTTGTTTGTTTGTTTATTCTGATTTCTTATCAGCTGTCACACACTAAAATAAACTCAGTTCATTTCAATCATATCTTTACCCTTTCCTATATCTCTCTCTACTCTCATTCTCGTTCTCTCATTCTCGTTTTAACTCTCCATGACCCTCACTAAAACCTCCTCTTTTCTTCACTCCCTCTCTCTTCCTCTCTCTTTCCCTCTCTCGCTTATCCCTGTTTGGTTGCTGACGTTTCCAACAAGGGTTTGAATTCTCTAGGGGCAAAGGCTGTGTTGATGTGTTTGGATTTGTTTTAATGTTTTCTGTTTTGAATGTATGTTTATTGGCCCTATTTATGTTGACCGTT
The DNA here is from genome assembly GCA_964059195.1 of Ectobius pallidus. NCBI lineage: Eukaryota > Metazoa > Arthropoda > Insecta > Blattodea > Ectobiidae > Ectobius > Ectobius pallidus. Next base: position 43,274,708 of record CAXKWD010000004.1, on the reverse strand, counting down.
TGTGCATACTTGCCACTAAGCAGATATCAGCTACCTAGAACCTCAAGGAAGGGATTCACAAAACTTCACTTCACTTTCTAAATGTTAATAGTTCACTGAACTGAACGATGACTATGTAATAGTTTGATAAATTGAACGGCGATATCTCCTGGAATGGTTCCGTAAAACTAACTCCAGCATATTCTTGAGAATTTCCAAAACTTCGTAGATATTACTGGGCCCAATATAAATTCTTCCCGAAATAAATGTGCCCGATGAAACTTAATTTTTCTGATTTACATTATATATAAATTTGAACAAAGCCAATAGGTAAGTCAATATGGTGCATTTTAATTTAAAAGTAACCAGCATTTTGAAGATAAGCTGAAATACAAACGGTATATAAGGGGATGTTGATGCCTGATCTTCTCGGACTAAAATATTTACCATCCTAGAAACCATATTCTCTCAGCGAAGTTGCTAGCGTATTTTTCGATAAAGTCCATGCCTCTCGTTATATTACGTAAAAGTAAAGCGTTCTCTATACAGGTCATGGAGGCCCAGAGGGTTCCAGGAGGTTGAGGCTCCCAGATTTGTAGACAATCGGACCGTGAAGGTGGTAAGGTTGTCAGCCTTACGCACCGACCGCCTTTAGCCCCAGGATTGCTCCTGGTACTCATTTCTGGTAGAGGCTGAGTCGACCCCAGGGCCATAGTGCCACCAGAAGTATTAGGCCAATTGAAATACTCCAACGACCTCATCGGGGATCGAGCCCGCGACCTTCCGGTTTTTAGCGCAGCGCCTCAACCACTAGGCTACTGCGTACCCCCCGTTATATTACGTATGAAAAAATATTGTGAGATTAGCAATAATTATTTTTATTATGTTCACATTATTATAATGGATTTATATTTTGCTTTTAACTTTCAGATTATTCTGATATGATCCTTCCTGCATACAGCATTTGGCTACTGCTCGTGACAACGTTTTGGTGGAGTCTGTGTTGCTAACCACCGGCTTCACCGCAATGTTGTTCCCACTAACCAGCTGCTATCCGTGCATTGCTGTTAATAAAGCCAATCGCATTTGTTTGGATACCGTAAATTTGATTAATTAGATAACTCCGTGGCTGACACATCCCTAATATCAGCGCGTGGTTTTCATCATTATTATAATTATGTGTAGCCTAGGCCCTACCTGTCCGCTAATAGGATTACAGAGGCAAAACAGATGGAATAATATAACTTAATTCCCATGCATTTAGCGAAATTTAGTGAACTTCTATACCTGCTAACATTAATGATGTTTTATGTAGTAATTTTATTTCGATGTTTAATTTTCTTTTAATGCAAAATGAGGTAAAATTTGTTTAGTAATGAAATTCTGACAAATGAAAATAACCTCGAAATTAACTCTGCAGAAACAAATCTCTTCAATGAGGCTCAAAACCTATCATTCACTAATACAAAATACAAATACAAATTTTAATAAAATACATATGAGAGATTAATCCTTGCTATTCTGCATAGAAATATGTAATATATAACCTATCTAATGCCGTTAAAAGTCTTGGGATTCAATAAATTAAGCATCTGTGTTAGATGCATCCTCGCTTCTCGGTAGATCCGCGAATATCAGTAGTGAGATTGCTGGGATCTAAAGGAATATTTTGGAATAAGAAGGGGTGAGTCCAGTGGAAGAGAAGACTCGACGTTATCGGAACTAGTTCCCTTCCTAGAAAAATGGGTTCGAAACACACACATTGAGAGGAATTCCTATTTATTTTTATTTTTTATTTTTAGAAACGTCCGCCACCCATTGACAGTATGCTGTCTGCAATGTATGATCACAATAACATGGTCTTCGTTTTCTCTGGAAACAAAAACAACTTGCTTTACGAAACAATAGATTAGATCAATTTATGTTCGTAAGTGTGAGACCTCTGGTGGAGGAAATGATTGGAACTGGTCCCGTAGGGTTGGCGCCACATGCATACCCTCTTGATTGTTCTTTCTATAAATATCTTTCGTATCCTCCATATGTCTTCAAGATAACGTTCGTTGACAAAAACAATTAAATCTTTTACTGATACATGGTATGATTTCATTTGATTTAGTCAGTCCACGTGGCAGACTGGGTTGTTCTGTCTTCTAACATGGACTTGAACATTGATTTCACCGAAGAATACTGAATACAGTACATTGATGAATAAGCTACAGTAAGATCCTGAACAATTTATTTGCATACTCATTGGCAAGAGACAATTTCTCAGCAAGCTAGAGGAATATTCTGCGCTAACTGCATTGACCGTCCCTCGAAAATCCTACTTTCTATTCAAATATTGTCCTCCCACCTACGTCTAGGTCTTTCAAGTGGTCTTTTCCCTTCGGATCTCCCAGTCAATATTTTTGAGACATGTATTTCCTCCCCATGCGCGCAACAAGTCCAGCCTATTTCATCCTCCATGATTTAATTAAGTTGCTCTTATTATATTTGGTGAAGAGTAGGCCTACAGGTTATGAAGTTCGTCGTTATGCAGTTTTCTCCAGACCCCATTTTCATCTCTCTTAGGTTCGAATATTTTCCTAGACACCCTGTTTTCGAACACTCTCAGATTATGCTTTCCAAATACTGAAGGACCATGCCTCATATCCATATAATACAACCGGCAGGATAATTGTCTTATACATTTTTATTTTTAAATTTCTAGGCAGAAGACGAGAAGACAATTTACTGAATTGTTTAAAAACAAGTACTGGCTGATTTTAGTCGACACTTAACTTCTGCATTAATATTATTGTACAGTATCTGTAATTATTGCTACCTGTACCATTTATACAGTATTTCAATTTCTGCACCTGTTCGAATGCTTTATTTGCTATTCCAATATCTTCTAGCGCATTATTTTGACGTTTCGTGACTATGCACCTAGTTTTTTCTTTATTGATTTCCAATTATTTCTATCTGTAATTATTGCTAGTACCATATATTTGAATTTCTGCACCTGTTCGAATGTTTTATCTGCTATTCTAGTATCTTGTAGAGCTTTAATTTGATGTTTCATGATCAAATACTTAGTTTTTTTTTATTATTAATTTCCAATCTAACATTTCCTGCAGGCATCGAAAATACTTTAATTTCTTCCGAATGTGTTTATGTCTACAACCTAGTTCGGTGATAATAACAAGATAACTCGTTTGTGGGGTCTACGCCACAGTACGTTGCTTAAAGGTTTCAAAACCATATTTTAACGCAATAGTAACACTTAGAAGAAATTGCCGAAAGGTTGAGTTTTATAATGAGTTTGGACTACCCAGGGCTGATATGGACCGCAAATTAAGGATATTCGAAGCCAACTTTACGTTAAGAAAAACACTAGAAGAAACCAGAAGCATCATAAAGTTTTCGTGCACTCGGCTAAATCAGATACTCTTGATTTAAGAAGTCAAGATTAAACTAAATATGGAGAATTATAACTGGCGTATATGTCGGTCAACACATAAGAAAGTCTCGATTAACTTGAAGTGCAGATCATATAAATTCCGGGGTGCGCGGGCAAAGAGAGTTAAGTCCACCATCCTAAATAATTGAGATATGTCCATACAGTTATAGATAAAAATGTTCTCTACATTTGTGTTAAGTACAGTAAGTCATAATAGAAATTGTACGGTAGTTATGGATTTGGGCCTCATTGATTTATCCACCTCTAAAGCTATGTTGGGCTGGTATAGTGTGTTAAGTCACTCTAATTCTCAGTAACAAGAAAGTGGACTTAACTCTCTTTGCCCGCGCATCCCGGAATTATTCAATCGTCAAATACTTTAACTCACTATATTATCCAGTTTCATAAAGATCTTTGGTACAGTGATAATATTTAGAAATCTCATTAATAAGGACGAATTCAGTGATTTTTTTTATTGTACTGGTTTTATTTATGAATTTTAATTTCGTGAAATCGAACTTCTTTTTAATCTCAATAGAAGTAACACTTTATCCACTTCATGCAGATGCAACCTGCCGCCTAAAATGCAATTCTACAATCCAATAATTCTCAATTTGCTTCCCCTAGCTCAAGGAATTACTGCACCCCCTTTTTTTCTAATTCTCTTTTCTTCGGCTTGAATATCTCCCACTGTTCCTGACCTCTCCCACACTACTCTAAAGTTAAAAAAAAAGAAGGAATACTGAATCGCAATTTGAACACTTGTCTAGAGGGGGGTTATCTACAAAAGAGATTAGTTTCTCCTGATCCAGATTAGGGATTTATCATTGGATTAGGTGGTAGTAAATGGATCCGTACGCACTGGCACAAGAAATGAAGGATGGGATTGCTGCAGACGAGGCCGCTGGTGGTGGTGGGTATTGGGGGTGGACCACGCCATCACCACCATCTGGCGACTTTCTCTTCTTCCCAAAAACACACCCCATCCCATCACACTCTGCGTAACCCACAGACGGTGCTGCAACCGACTTCCGATATTTCAGTTAGCGCTTTCATTATGGTTCCAGATTCCTGTGACCGGGTTATAGATTCGTCAGAGTTAGTCTTAGACGTAATTTGTTTTGCCTTCTTAGCTAGATAATTGCATCGCTTGTATTAAAATAATGTATTACTCTATCCAATTATTTTTTATTTATTCTGGCAGAGCTAAGGCCATTTGGCCTTCTCTTCCGCTCCACCAGTCAAAAACTACATTACAATTACGTAATACATATACATATTATAGATAATTAATTAATACATAGTACTTAAATACAAAACACTAACATAGCTATTAAAAACATGTAAGCCTAAACACTCTACAAGTTTGTTATATGCCTAATGTAAATTTAAGATTAATTTATAAATTATTACAATGTTTAGTGTGCTATAAAACAAATTACAACAAAAACTAAAGAAAATAAATAGGATTATAGCATAAGATATTTAAAATTATTCTAACGAATACTAAAGAGAAAAACGTATATTTACAAAAGTTAGGCTACGGGTTATAAGTATCAAAAAGAGCTCCAGTTAAGATTTCTAGATACTACGATGAAAAACAAAAACAAAATTATTCTGTTTTGAATTTTCTTAGGTAATCCCACGAGAGTTTACGAATTTGTCTGATGAAACTCGTCAACTTGAGTTGGATTTATTAAGACTATTCCGTGAATAAAAATGTAACGGATTATAAAAATAATAATTACTTCCGTGCTTTGCTATATAAAAACCAAACTAACAGCTGCGAGATCACGGCATAGTATGAATCAACCATCCATGAATCGATTCGAGTTACCATGTTGTGGCTAGTGCTACCAATGGTGCAATAAGTGGAAAATAATGAAACAACTATTGAGTAAATAACATATCGATAAGTTGATAGATTTCATGTTTGAACAATGAGGGTGGATTTAAGTAAATTGGTTGCCCATTTAATGAGAGTACAAGGTGAACTAGCAAACAATTTACTTTTTTCGAAAAAAGGAGTAATTTTCAGATCAGAAATCTCATATGAATTGCCATTAAGACAAACAAATATTTCTTTTTCCCGAGGATTATGCAAAGCAGGTTACCACTTTAAAGTTAATAGGAGCAATAAATATAATTTACAACATTCATTTTGACGGGAACTTTAGGCCTAACTATAAAATTAACTTCAGGTATGAAGTAGCTTATATAGTAATAGTATAAATACATTATCAAGATAAGACAACAGTTAGAACGGCATACAGAGAAGCGAGATAAGACAATATTTTGAAAGGTAGCCTATACAGAGAATCGAGAAGAGAAATAAAAAATAACAGTAGAAACAAAATTATGGAGAGACACAAAACGAAGGAAAGAGAGGACAAAAACATGAAAAGAGGTACAAAAATAAAAGTTCAACTAAGAACTGGAGAAATGAATACTGCAACTTGTTAATTGAATTAGCATTTTATGATTTAATTGACATTAAAGAATAATTAATTATTACTATGATTAAATCCCGGTACGGCCATCAGAAGGGATGTTCGCTAGAAAAATTATCTAAAAGCTCTATTATCCGATTAGACGAGTAGTTCTTCCTACGGCTTATAATATGAATATTTAGAAGATAGAGCATGTAGGTCACTATTTGTTATTGTAGTAAACAGACCTTCGTATCCGTTTACAGATATGATAGGCCTATATCTGGGGCTATAATCAATCTTCATTCATTTCGAGGGATATTAAATCGATACAAAGACTTTCATACAGCCAGAATTCATGAAACATGCAGTAATTAAGTAACCAAGCCAACACGCAATATGCTCGTTTGCTGCGTGAAGACGCTACGCACACTAGTGTATTAATTTTATTGTTCCTCCAAATAATCTGAGAGATATTGCCAAACTGAATACTGACTCGTGTTGTTGCTCTTAGTACGTGGTAACTTCTTTGTCTCTATATACTTAATTGAAATAGTTACAATATTATTTTCTGAAACAGTTGTCACAAACATATTCAAGAGTTTGGTTGAGACTTTCATTTTAGACATTCCTTGGCATGTTGGCAATTATGTACGGTATAATCAAGGTATATAAAGTTCGGTATAATTATAATTGTGATTAGCCTATTATCAGCCAAGAAGTATGTAAATTCCTTTCAGAGCTGAATTGTTGCAGTTATATAAGCAATCGTTAAATGAATTCATCAGTGAGCTCTGAGCTTTAAATGAATGAGGATAATTTTAGCAAATTAGATTGCTTCTATGATTGGCAATACTAATATGTGGATAATAATCCTCACATAATAGATAAAGCATTATGTTGTTATACTCATATATCTGCTTTTATAGGCCTACGTTTTCAGATGCCGTCAGTTAAAAAGCAATGAAAAGGTTAACGCGTTTTATGACTGAGTATTATTTCATTATAACAAACAGTTAACTAAAAATAAAACAAGGAGATGCAACAAAAATAGGGGATGAAAGAAAAGTTAAAAAGATAATGGTTGACGAACGGACGAACGGACAGAAGGATGAATGGATGGACGGATGGATGTATTTATTTCCGTGAACCCAAATGGTATGGAAAAGTCAACAATTATAACCCGAATCTATACCCTATAGGCTAGCTTCGGAAATAGTGCAGTGGTCCAACTTCTACTACTCGTGAACATTCAGAGGAAAAATTTTGTTATTAGTCTATGTTCTGCCAATTACTTTTAGTGGGTCTAAAACTGGCAATTGTTATAAAATCGGTTCTAAAAACATTCACTTGGCTGTACATGTTTGAAATAACAGATATGTGTATAGTATTTGACATCTGTCAGAAATATGTCGTAAAATGTGAAAAATTATTAAAACATGCACAATATTTTAATATCGAGTAAATATTAAACTATGTTTTACTATAAAACTAACAAAATATGCAACAATATGCAAACGAATCCATCAATTTTCAGTTTATCTTCCATGTCTTTGTACACATTTTGACACTTACATGTTTAACAGAGTACATTAATAAAAATATGATTCATCATAAACTTACTCATCACTAGGGACCGGATTCTTAGGTTTTTACCTATTTTTTCCTTACTTCCAAAACAAAAAGCGCTCATACACTTTTTCGAATCATGACCATAGGATTCACCCACATTAATTCTGTGGCACCTAAAAATACCTAAATGGTGTATAAAAACCTAAATATACCTAAACGGGATATATAACCTAAAATATCTAATTTAGGCTACTTTTCGTCTTTTTTGTTAAATTTCTCAGTTGTGAAATCGATATTTTGCGGAGAGACAATTTTTGTCGGGTTGAAATTAATACCACCAGCGTTTCGTTCAACCCATTGTCGTCTAGGATGGACAGTATCAAGAGAGAAAGTGTAAGAGTTACCGGCGTATTCCTTTTCAAATATTCGTACGAACAACCATTGTTGCCGTGTATGAACAAGGATATAGATTTCCGTGTTTTAAAGCGCTTGTTGGCCTTTATTTACTACCCTCTTATTCATACTGAGTGGTCACAGTGTGAGGTTTAAGAAGATGTATTATTATGCCGAAACAAATGAAGTCGAGTTTATTACTGCTTCTTTTGATTGTTTATGCTTTTTTCTTCAATTGTCTATAATATTGCCCTAAAGCAAGTTTACACAAATTTAAGTCAATTTTGTTAAGTTAAACTTTACAAGTATTATGTATTGAATCCTGTGTAGCACATTCAAATTCATTAAACCAATTATTCTACCCGAAAACGATATTTTTGACAAAAAACCTAAAAAAAACTATTTCACCTAATGGAAAACCTAAAACAGTGTTTTTAAAAACCTAAAAATCCGGTCCCTACTCATCACATTCTACTAGAACACTGAAAGCTAGTGTGTGAATCTAGCGCTGGGTGTGTTTATGTTGTGTGTATGCGATATGCGATAAGACTATTCATCATGCTTTATGCCAGCACACATGTGAAAGTCATTTCTTGCATCTCTAGTTTCACAGATACCTAGTCATATCATAAGTTCTGTCAATAGAATCTGGACCTCCTTATCTCACTCACAGGAAGTAAGAGGGGTATGAAAATAAGGGTTGTTTACACTAGCATCCTGTACTCAATATTGTAACCTGGAATATGCAGTCAGCACTCATACTTGAGATGGAGTGGAGAGCAAAAGAAAATCGTGTTGCAATAATAGCATTACACAAGTGCAATAACGACGCAAGAACCATTTTCAAGTTATTGAAACCACTTGGAATCACACTCAGATTTGTGTACCGAAGCATACAGAGATTCGTACAGCTTGGCACAGTTGATGACCATATAAGGTCTGGGTGTCCTCGCACAATTCGAACCCTGGAGGCGGTAAAGAAGATAAGGGCTCGAATTCAAAGAAATCCAGTCCGAAAGCAAAAGATAATAGCCCAACAGACAGGAATTTCGCAAGTGAGTGTTTCAAAGAGATTAAATCAAGACCTCAGATTGAAAGCTTACCGCCGAACTACCGGACACTATCTGGATGCTCGTCTGAAGAAAATTAGAGCCCAAAGATCAAAAGTGCTTCTTCAGCGGTACGCAAAAGGTGAACATAAAAAAAATTCTGTTTACAGATGAAAAAATATTCACCATAGATGAGAAACTGAATAAGCAAAATGACCATGTGTATGCTCACAACAGTAAGGAGGCCCATGAAGTTGCTCCCTGTGTCCAGCATGCCCACCATCCAGCCTCAATAATGGTTTGGCTAGGAGTGGCCTATTCTGGTACCACAGAGGTCCATTTCTGCAGAAAAAGTGTGATAACCAGTGCCAAAGTGTACAAGGAAGATTTTTTGGAACAGATTGTGAAGCCACTTATCAGACTTTGTTCAATAATGAGCACTGGATATTCCAGCAGGACTCTGAACCTGCGCACAGGGCTAGTATCTCGCAAGAGTGGCTTAAAGCCAATGTTCCAGAGTTCATTGCCCACAGTGAATGGCTGTCCTCCAGCCCAGACCTCAACCCTCTGGATTACAAACTGTGGGACATTTTGGAGACTAAGGTCAACTCTTCCTGCCATAGAAATTTGGAGAGCCTGAAGAAAGCCATCGTGCGTGCAGTGGCCACTTTGGACATAAATGTTATACGTACCTCAATAGATGACTGGCCACGACGTTTGAAGGCCTGTGTAAAGGCCAAAGGTGGTCATTTTGAATAAGTGTATGTGCATTTTGTTTGTGAAAGTGTGGTGTTTAATTTAAGACCAAAGAATTATATATTGTGAAATTTTTATGTTCTACAGCGGTCTCTAAAGTTGTGACAGAACTTATGATATGACTGGGTATAATATGTCATATCACGGAATAAGAACGTTGCTTTCACCGGGTTACTGCTTTGTGTTTCAGTCAGAGGTTTATACTTATTTAGTTACATTTCCCTGAAATTTTATTCGCGAGTATAATCAGTCCGCTCTTCAAAGTTTGTTACACCAAATGCAATGCCCGACTTTTAAACGACCAATAAAACTTGTCGATAATTTTAAAGTCCCAATTTCCAGTCTTAAGATTTTAAATAGAGAAGTTCAAAAGTACGACATCAAAGATGAATTTACCAATATGATGACTATTTGGTTTTGCTTTTGAGTATAGTCCTAACTCTTCTGTGTAGTAATATTGTCAGTGATCGGATTTAAGTAACCATATATTATAATTATTAATAAACTTCATTTTTCCGATAAGGGTTATAATATTAAAATTTTGATAAAAATTCCACCTTAACCCTTAACATAAAACTTATCTGGGTCCAGTCACAACATCACCTTTCACCGTGTCCGAATCCACAAAGAATAAACCAACTTTCATCTTCATTTATTGTGACCTTTATATTATGACAACAATACTTGAATGTGTTTTATATATTTGTGTTTTATCTTATGAAAGATGGTATTGTGACTGGACCCAGATAAGTTTTATGTAAAGGGTTAAGGTGGAATTTTTATCAATGTTCCAGAACAGTACATGCTTTATTCTAAATATTATCCTGGGGCTTGATTTTTGAACTGTTAATCTAATATAAAAATATTTGCATGTAAATTTATTCTAATATTATCTTTCTAAGTGTGAGAAAATAGTCTACTTTATATTATACACTTGTGTTGGTATTTTATTTTGAAGCTAGCTGTAATAGGATATTTTCTAGTTAAATGAGATAAAAGATATTTACGGCCATGTTTTGTAGTATCACGAAAATGAAGCTAAACATTTTTTGCGTGCAAAGAGACTCAAGTGCAATATATTTATAACCTAATCTAGAACAAAAGTATAAAAAATACAATTCAGATCCCATTACGAGGAGCATGTACTCTGAGATAATGCAAAGTTTTAAATAGCTCTATATCTATTTAAATGGGAAGGGTACGACGAGGGCGTTTTAATCCCCGGACAGGCATTCTCTGTTATATAACTAGCTCTATTCTTTCCAGCGAGGAACTGAGAGATTTACTGTTACCCGAGACAGATGTCGCTAAGATAGGGCCTACAAGTCAACTGCTACACTAAGTCAAATGAATATAGGCTATCTAATTATTGAGGCGAAGTAACTGAGAGCACGAATAGCTGGATAGCATCTTGTACATTAGCATGAATGCCGTTGGGACCTCGCTGACCAGGAAAATTATCGTGCATTACTTCCTATTAAAAAAAGGCGCCGGTTCGTTTCCTGCCTGATGCAAAATAACATTTATAAACCAGCCATATGAGTCTTAAGTTACGTTTCAAGACCAATTCTGCTTCCCGTAAGGGGGATGCTTGTAATTTACACTCTTGCCACTTAATAAGTCGGAGGATCCATGTTTTGCGTTAAAAAATCATTATACATGTCTCATATAGGGTAACTTCGTTTCTGAGATTTTCATTATTGCATCTGCACTCATTTAGATCTTATAAAAATCTTCCATAAAATTAACGCTGCCTCCCTAATGCTTTTTTTTTTATCTAAAATAGTCAGGCAATGTGTGTATGTGTGCATAAGTGGCTAATTGACAACCCTTTTTATGACATAAGGGAATGTTTTTACAATGTTGTAAACATTTTCAGAATTTTATCCTTTCATAATCGTTGTGGTAGTAACATGTTTTAACATAATATATTTCGACACTGTCCATAGCAGCATATTGCTGCTCATGACGATAAACAATCAATCAATGAAAGGACCTCTTTAACTCGGCAGGCCTTAATGTATAATTAAAAATGCTTGCAGTGAATCATAATTCTTTATCAGCAGTTCTATGTTTGCAAAGTGTTTGCCAGGGTAGCGCAATTAGTATCACGCGTGCTTTCTATGTCCGTGGTTGCGGGTTCGATCCCGGCCCAGGTCAATGGCGTTAAGTGTGCACAAATGGGGCAGACAGGTATGTGAAAACAATCCTACGGGACAAAATTCCGGAAAACCGGTGACGATCACAGGCCTAAGATGCAGTATATCTCCGTCGTTAAAGAACCATACAATTAATCAATCTACTTAGTTTGCGTTGCCAGGTGTTTATGTAACAGTACACTACTTTGACCCAAACTTCCCATATAATTAAATTTTACTTTTTTTTTTTTCAATGTTCAATAACTCTGATTTCTTAAAGATGAAATGCAGCTTCAACACGTTATATTACTTAGGCTATAATATTTAGTAATAGCCTATAATGAATTTATAATGGTATGAATGTATCAACTAACTTGTTTATACTTGTGCAACAATTTTAATTAGAATTCATTCACTCTGAGTTCATTTTAGAATAGTAAAATGTGTCCTAGGAAAATATACCATGAAAAAGTACGTCATGACAATTTCATTTTAGAAAATAATTAACGAACTTACCACTAATTTATTTAGTCATAAAACATTTAGTATAACCTACTGTTTTAATTGTTTATTAACAACACATCCACATGGTGGACTATGTGCAATTTCTGGAATGAGGCTAACCGGACCCCTAGAGAATGATGAAGATCCCACTGGTTGTCGATTATTGAGTCTATTATTACAATAGCCGGGACCTATAGCTTAATGTGGACTCCGATGGACGCTTCGCTTGTTATTATTTGTCAGAGGTGGAGTCAGCGATCACCCAATCAAGTTGTCACTGCTTAACCAGCGATCAGCATAGAAGTGATGTGGTCACTACGAGTCCCTATAACTTTAAAACAACAATAATAATAATTGTTAAAATGCTGTGATAATTGTTGTAGTGTTAATTAGGCCTAAATATTGAGAACATGTCACAGCTGCAAATTCAGGAATGTGAAAATTAAGAATTTAAAACACGTTCCCTTGACTAGAAGTGAAGAATGTATTATTATTTCTGTTTTTAACTTCTGACTGCTACTGACGTATAATTGCGTCACTTCGTACAATTCTTTAAAACAGAGGTATAGGTCTAATACACTAATGCTTTCTGTAAAATTTGAGGATTTTTATCTAGATGTTAAATTTATTACTCATAGAGACCAGTTATTGTACTGTAATTTTATTCATTGATTTGTAACTTAAGAGCCCACTGATGATTTTACTTTATGATTGCTTATATAACTATATTCAAATTCAACTCTGAAAGGTGCAGGAGAATTTCAGAATAATTATTATGTTCATATTCACTCGTAGTCATGTGATCTTAAGAGAGTACTTTCCTGGTCTACTGTTCAGGGTTGCCATACGTACGACTACACGTATAGTCGTATACATACGACTATTTCATATATTTGTACGACGCACGACCCAACCACGAGTCTTACGACTATTTTGAACATAGAGTTTTATATATTTTTTAAATACGAGTAAATCTAATGACGAATTTTAAATTTTGATATATAGGCTATCCAGCATGTTGCTAAAATCAATTTTATTGGAAAGCAGTCCTTTCCTTTTGCAATAATTACACTGTGGCAACTACTGTTTATTTAATATTATTGTATTTTATAAAATTTAGCACATCGGAAGATAAGGAAACACGCCTAATCATTTACAAATAAGATGATTTATTAACAATTAAATGACATTTCTAATTTGTATAATACCGATTACTTATTATTATTATTATTATTATTATTATTATTATTATTATTATTATTATTATTATTATTAACGCAATACGTTCATTACACTGAAAAATCACAAGTTTTTGACAGTTTTAACTAGCATACGACTATTTTGGAATATTGGTACGACTGTTCTACGTTTCTGATCTAGTAACTCTGCTGCTGTTAAACCTACTAGTTTTATTTTTATTCAAGGGTTGTAGTGCTTGATATTTTAAACTTGAACTTATTTCGGTTAAATTTCAAAAGCTTGTTTTACGTTCATATTTTTCTATATTATCCTTATTGATTATAGGCACTCTATTATATGAGAAAGAGAGGAGCATAGTAGAAATTTCAATTGTATTTGTGTTGAGTATTTTATTTGGTGATGTGTTTGTGGTTGAGGGTTCCTAGACTAGTCGAAAGGGAGAGTAGGACGCACTCTCACTACTCAGCTCACATATTGGAGCATTTAAAAACCCATGGGCCCCATCCATCGTTCACACTTGGAAGGATTTCCTTTACATCGGCTCCGGCTGGTTACATGAAGAGTAGGGGTAGCAAACAACTGCCACTCGATGAAACTAGCTTTTATTACGCGTAAATTTAGAGTATTGCTCTGCTGAACCTCAAAGGATGAATCTCAAAATTATTTTCTATTGAGAGTTAATGTTGCCATGTGTTCTGTTCCCTTTTGATGGGTATCGTGACCTCGTGACCTCTTGTCCACTCGGCGCCTGTAGATCGTAGTTGCCGGGTTCAATCCACGAACCATCCAAGGTAGAATTTTGATTTAGACAAACCAAAAGATCGAGAGCAGTTTTTCTTAGTTATACCATGTGCTCTATTCTAGTTTTACCCCAGTCCTTGTATATTATAAGGACACAGGATACAAGTGGTATAAGTAAAAAAATCTAAATTGTTAAAGGAGAATTGAACAGTTTTCTTAAATTGTTTTCAAAGAACGAATGCACAATAGGCTAAGTTCTAGCTTCAACTGTTTGACTTTCATTAGAGTAGAAACATTCAATAATCATGCTCAAACATTTGGGAATTTGGCTATATACGTGGCCCTGCTAGGAAAACCAGACCATAAGTAGGAAAAATAAATGTTCTGATATGAATGGATTCAACTTCAGCATAAAAGTCTGTATGCAAATTATACTTCTACCTAAAACAATGACGTTTTTATGACCTTTGAAACTTCACTGTTGAAAAAGTATAATTCATGGCTATTGATCTTTAAAGATGAAGAACTTTTCCATGCTTTAAACACCAGTTTCGCAATATTGTTATATAACACTCAAAGTCTGTCACACACTTACAGAATGTCCAACTACATTACTATCAGCATAGCAAATGTTTCTGTTGATCGTATTTAATATTTGTTTTAATGAAAAGTATGTAACAAAGAAATATATAAATATCCACTACGACTTATGGATAGGTTTCTGAAAGTTCAGACCTCTTTCCAAACTGAAAATGTTATGATTGGCAATGCTAGCTTTAGGTTTGTTGTGATGAGCCAATATGGTACAAAAATGGAAACAAATAGATGGCGACAAAAACTAAAAATAAATACATTAGATGTATGAAAAATATGTAATTTACAGGAAGTGTACAAAAATTCTTTATAAGTAAGAGCGTAATAATAGGCTGAAACTTGTATTATGTAAACAAGATTAAAACAATAAAAAATACCCCCTGACAGCTTTTTTCTACCATTTTCCACAAATGAAACAAATCGACAAGGTAAAAGCGTATCATTCTACACTGTCGACAAAAGTCAGAACAATGTCGCCGATAGAAAATTAGTCTGATAAAGCCGGCAACAGAGATTAACAATATATGCTGCAAGACAGGTTGCCCAGCGGTCTAGCGAGACACCAGAAGAACACACTATATAGTCACATACTGTAAAATATTGTATAAAAGTCCATTATCTAGATTATGTTGCTCTCATACTGTTCCACAACAAATCACATAACACAAAAAGTTAGAAGAAATACATTTTCAAACATGAGAAATGAAGTACGATCGCTTGCTTGCCCTGTTTGTAGGGTAACGCAGTATAATTTCTTATTCCTACAAAAGACTGTTACCCAGCTAGTAACGTTAAACGTTAAAAAGAGTTTATATGGAGACCAACATGATTCATTTCTATATTGACAAGCGTTAACTGTACAAGAGGATATTGTTGAAATGTGTTAATTTTAATATTTTCTGAAGCTTTACAAAGTTTACTAGTACTAGCAGACAAGTCCTTTAGTAGGAGGAGGAATATTATTTTTTTATCCAAATGTGAAAGCATAATAACTTAACAGTTGGGGTTGAAAAAATATCCTAAACAAAATTATCTCGATATAATTTGGTACTAAGATATTTACTGTTATGACAGAACTTACAAATATTAGCCGTGAAATACTCCACAGAGATGTCTCTACTTTAGAAGCATGGGACACAATAATACAGAAACTCGGGGTTGTGGTTTGCATATCTGGATGCTTAGTCTGAAATGAATGCAGCGTAGTACTCATGTGGATTGTAAATTACTTCATCAGCCACTAACATTCCTCCTGATATTTTCGTATGCCCTCACGTTATATTTTAAGCACAGTCCGGTTAAAAGGTAGCCATTTTTATGCAAATATTTTTAGTATTTGCCTAATATGTGCCTTTATTTTTCCTTTTTTACCTTGCTTTTGTGTACACCTGCAGACTGTAGGTGTGCTAGATACATGCTTACATGGAGCGCAAAATATTTTTAGTTCATTTTCTCTGTAATTTCAATATAAATTATACACATAGGCCTTTATACAGACCAGTGGCGCCTACAATTTTTTTCTGCAAGTGCGCCATGAGAATATGTCTCTACAGTGGTAAATAATTTCATTGAATTTGTGTCACCCTAAGTTATATTGTCTGTCTGGAATCTTATACCCCCTATGTTGGGGCGAAGGGCCTCCAAGTGGAGGTTTCTTTTTACGTATGTGAATTTTGTTACGCCCATCGCCCATCGCCTCTCAACCCCCGTCTAGAAACTAAGGTATTATGTGGACGTGAAAGGGCCGAGAAATAACGTATATTGAATATGATTTAGTAAACTTTGTTTATTTGTATTAGTTAATTTGTAAATTCTCCTTATTCCTTCACAGAACTTCAACTATGTTTTAACGTAAGTTAAGTTAAAATTGAGATAATTTGACAAAGCATATATGCGTTTTATTATGAGTGTGTATGTACACCTGGCATTGGAGTTAAAATTTAAATTGCCATAAGTCACACAAGCATAAAAATATATGTTACACTGTACGTGTAAGTTAGATATATTGTATACTATCAGATGTGCATATATGCTTCTTGCAATGAGCTGACATATAAACATTAACTCTTTCTAGACGTGAAGCGTTATAATTCTAGAGTGATAGGGAAAAAGCGAATAAGTCAAAATACCAAAGTTTCAGGGAAGAAAAAAAAATGATTTCCACAGCATTGTTACACTATCTAGATCAGCCCAACCAGATATTTTATATAGTATAAGACACTGTGTAAAAATACCTGGTAGACTGAACTAAATATTGTAACAACGCTATGAAAATCAATTGTTATTTGTCTCTCCTAAAACTTTGGTATTTTGACTTATTCGCTTTTTCCCTATTGCTCTAGAATTTGTCACAATTTAAGTATTTCGTGCATTTTTTAAGATATTTCTTAAAACATCCCGTGACGTAGTGGTTGAGGAATTGCACTACAAACGGGAAGGTCGCTGATTCGATTCCCGACGAGATCGGTGAGATGTTTCCATTGACCTAATCCTTTTTGTGGCATTATGGCCCTGGGATCAACTCAGCCACTAAATGAGTACCAGAAGTATTCATGGGGGTAAAAAACGGTCGGTGCGTATAATTGACAATCTTAACACCTTCCTGTGCCGATGTCTGAATCTGGGAGCCTCAACCTCCCGGAAATCTTACGTGTCTCCATGGCCCGGACAGGGATCACTTTACCCTTTTTTACTTAAAATAACATATTTCTAAAATTCTTGTTGATATTTTTAAGTTATCAACGATGTAATAAAAGAATATTTTTTTGTAAGAGTACAGTCGAGTGTTACCGGGAATTAAATTGAGGCCGCGGCCATGCTCCACGATAAGATAGAACAGCTACACCCCTGTTTAAAGTGGAGCGGTTTGGCTAAGTGACTGGACATAGGAAAGTTATCAGTTGGAGTGCTGGGCACCTGCTAGGTATGTGTATGAAAGTGAAACAAAATAAAACATAGAAACTGCTCCCAGAGGGAAAAAGTTTCACTGGCATTGTGCTAACTATTCTGTTGCTATTTGAATGTCGAGCTTTAACATACGCTCATTCTGATATGTTTTCTTTACATTATTAGTAAGCCTTTTTTTATAGCTATGGTTTTCATAAGAGGTAGAGCTCCCCTGCATTTGGATATTAAAACATAATAATATGTTACATAACACATAAAAAGGACCTTTATTTATGTTTTTCATTTATTCCCTTCATTGTGTCATTTTCATATTGTATGTGTTTCTTGTTTCTTCTTTCTGTTTTCTTTTTTAGTTGTAGTATTAGTTTGGATATTTTTAGTATTACATGAAATATCTAACATTAGTATTGTAGTGTTGTGATATTAGTCCTAGTGTTGTTGTAACACCATTTTATAAAACAGGTGCAATTAGTGTTAAGAGAATATTGGGCAATATGCCTGTTATATTCTCAGCATAATAAATAATAATATGTGAGTTATGACGAAGGCAATTATTACCAATTTTTACCATTCGATTTTAGGATATTGTAACAAATTTAATCTAGGCCTAAGTAATATTAATTTAAATATTCTCATTCCTTTACCTATGTCGAGATTTTAAAAAAAGTAGGCTAAATAAAGCATCTAATGAAAGATAACTTTTCCAAAGACAAGATTTTTTCGGTCTAATGTGCATATTACGGATAAAATTAATTTATTGAAATCTACTACTAGCACTGTTTTTCAAATTTATATATTCTGTGTTTGTAATAATTATTGCATAGGTCCAGTAAAATATTTCTACAAGATCCTGCTCAGAAAGATGCGAAGTAGAATGGGCGAGTTTACTTTCGAAATATTGTCATTTAAAGGGGTGATGTTTCATTCCTACGTCATCTTCAAGGCAGTCACATCGCGCTGACTCAGATATACGGCTATTGCTGTCATGACTGGCGGGATGGGAAGAATGGATATTCCCTCTGAATTCATCTCCCACCTCTGAATGTCCTTCCCCTCACACACCTTTTACCACTGTAAGGAAGGAAAAGATACTTGTACAAATAGGATATTTTCTTAAGTACATAAAGTTTTATTTTAATTAGGTATATTATATTATTTGTCCGCCGGCGTGGTTATGTGGTTAGCGTCGCTGACTACAGATCCGTCGGCCCGGGTTCAATTCCCGGTACCTCCTCGGATTTTTCTAAGGTAGGGAGGTCTGGTAGGGGTGCACTCAGCCTCGTGATTCCAAATTGAGGAGCTACTTGATAGAGAAGTAGCGGCTCCGGTCATGAAAACCACCAATAACGGCCGTGGGTGTCGGCATGCTGACCACATGCCCCCCAATCCTGCCATCTGCCTACGGGAGATGACGCAGCGGTCGGGTGGTAGGCCAAGTCCCTCCAGGGATGTAGCGCCACAGAGTTTAGTTTTAGTTTAGTATATTATATTATTTCTAGTTCGGTGTTTTAGATACTAATTTGCGTACCATTAACTAAATGCTGGGTTTAAGTGCCTAAAATACTAGGACTAAAAGCGATTGGAAATTTGTTGAAACATCATTGTTGTCTATTCCACTTCTAACGTATAAGTGAATATTAGCAATTATTATATCCGATATGGCGTAAGAAAATCCTTTTACTATCTCAATTCTTCTTGTGGTTTCTCTGTCCAAGTAGAGTGCGTCTTAACTCCTATATTTCTTTCCCTTCGCTCTATCTCTCACTAGAGCCACGTTATGAGTTTGGAAGGGACCCCAGCGTTGGGGGTGAGGAACCAAGTGAGCCACATAAACTTTGCTGACTGCTTCCAAACTCAGCCAGTCACATACACTAACTCTAGCCCCACCTCCCCAATACGAGTGTTCCACTCTTTTTCCAATCGCAAAACTTTGTATTTTCTTTTACTATATCCTTCAAATCGTTTTATTTCTTTTCTAATTCTATTTCGATTGGAAAACTCGTAGTACCTCTCTTTCGTTTCTTCATTTCCTCGGATCCTGCTTTTCTCTCTCTTCCCCTCTCTAGCTATCTATATATGTATCTATTTATCTATATCCATCTCTTCCTCATTATTTACTTTCTTTCATGCATTTTTTCATTTATTACTTCTTTCTTTCTTCCTACATTTTCCTTCTTTAGTGACCGCCTTAATCTCTTTTACTCCCTCATCCACTATTCGCTCTCTCTTCTTATATAAATATAGACTAACTCTATTTCTCTCCCCCTTTCCTTCTTTCTCTTTCTCTCTGCAACCCTCTCCATTTCTCACTTCCGGTTCTCGCAGATTATTTTCTTCTTTCATTTTTCATTCCACCTTAGTATTTTTTCTTTCTATCCTCTTTCTCTGTTTTATATCTTTCAAAACTTAACATCCCTATTCGAGGTACTTACAAGTTCTTAGGAAAATAATCAAATCTAGGCATTATGTGCGTTTAGGTCATGGAGAACCTCATATTTCAGTGCCTCCGGCCGGAGGCGCTAGAAGCATACTTAACCAGATCGAAATTAAGCATTCAATTGGTTAGCCACCCATGGAGTTCTTTGAATTGATCATTCTCATCTCTGGGAAAAAGTAACGGAAATATGAATGATTTCACTGCTTCCAGAGTACTTCAGCAGAACTGATAATGTTTACCTTCTGCGACAAACACAGAGATTTACCCAAATGATACGTATGCTATTAAAGTTTCATATATTTTTCGTAAACATTAGTGTTTTTCATGTAGTTCTAATAATAGCACGTGAGTAACTTGGAGTTGGTTTGAAATATATTTAAATTCTCCAGAATGTTTAAAATTCTATCTTTCCCGCCGGCTTAAAACATAATTTACATAATTTAGTTTTTCATATAATTTAGTTTTATCTCGAGGAATGGGATTACCGTTAAGTTACACTATGTAAATATAAATGAAAACTAAACGCAAGTAGTGTAGAAGACGACAGGTAACGTAGCCTACTGTTTAATATCTAATACTGATATATAAATTGTTACAATCCTAATTTTGGTATTAAACTGTACTTGTACGCGGTTAATAATTACATTTATTCGACCTTTTAGTAAGGACCAATTTTAATTTGTGTTTTTTAATCTTATGGAATTACTTCCTTAACAATTACTAATTTCCGCTTAGTTAGTCTGTTTTAAAATGATAAATTCTATTCTTAACTCACCGTTATGAGAAAATAATCTTGAATTAACAATATGCATAACAAATAAACTGGAGTATGTTACTGGGAAGAAATTTCATGTTTTAAAATGATGATATCTTTTTTAAGTAACCGGGAATTAAAAATTCAGACGCGCAACTCTTAGAATATGTTTTGCATTAAATAGAAGACGACTCTATAACTCTTCCCTAGTTTATACAAGGAAATAGAAGTCTTCTGGAAAGGAAACATCTCATATCTTAATGAAATCACATTCGGATGTACAGACTTGAGGCCAATAAGAAGGAAGGAATTTACAAGAAAGAGATTCAAGATTGTAGGTTTTATGTCTAGCGTCATCTTTCTATCTCAATACCCAGAAAATATCCCGAAATAAATTCGAGTCGTAAACAGAATGACCATCTCCAATCTGAAAAGTAGAAGAAAAATAACATAGGGAATGTTTTCTGCGGAAAGCCTTTCGTATCTGATACTAAGATTAGAATATATTTCATTCTTTGTCAGTATTTTAATACAGCCTCTAACAGGCCATCACAAGTTTTAGTATAGGCTAATACTGATTCGTCTGAAAACATATTAAGGCGTCGAATTGAAACGATCACACGATTTTCTCTATCCTAGGTTTGATATTTAAATTTTTTCGTCTAATTCTGACATGGATAAATTGTAAATTGTACTCGTGCGTAAATTGTACGTGAAACTGATTTCAACTTCATTTTCATACAGTTTCTCGTTTTGAGTCGTATACAGTACAGTTGGATCCATGCATAGATAGTTATTTTTCTGAGGAAAAAAATCTACTAAGAAAATTGCACTTATTCTATGTGAGTAGGCCTACCTCCTAAGAGAAGCGAGAAAATAAGTAGGGCCATAGATAGAATTAGAGAAAGTCAAGTGAGTGGTTCGCATAAAACTATTTAATTATAGGGCAAGTTACATGAAGTCGGCCGAGTAGCAGTAAATTTTGTAAATAGCTCACCAATTGCTATGTCGGATATACTTCTAACGAGGTGAGAGATACACCTTTGAGGATAAAAACATACAATTTGTAAATGATCTTTCCTGTGAAATATATAGCCTACTTTACTCCTTAATTTGGCAAACAACAATTAACTTGGCTCTTATACTTTCTGAGTTATGGTCAAAAATATTCGAGAAAGTCACCCTCTGAAGTGGGTAAGAAGTTCGTCGTTTGTTTTCCATAACTGGCAATTTATAAAGCTAGAGAACTATTGAACATATTCTAATTAAATTTTGCATAATTACTCAGATTAGCCACCTTAAGAAGATGCATCAGAATTATTTTATATAATGCACATGTTTACGACCTCTTGGATTTTATTCTTATTCACTATTGGTGGCTTAACAGGAATTGTTTTAGCCAATTCATTTTTGTAGTTTTAAATTTATTTTCTTATTAAAAATTTATAATTTTCATTTCCTTCTTTAGAAATTCAGAAATCATTTTTTAGAGATAATACAATTTTCATGGTACATGTTGTGGGTATTTTAAACATTTCCATGTGAGATTATACAAAGAATCAAATAGTTATAAAGATTGTAAACGACCGCCTGCGTGATCTAGTGGCTCGCATCGCTTACCATGGATCCATCGATCTGGGTTGGATCCCCAATACCTATTTGGATTTTTTTAGGTAAAGGGGTCTGAAACGGAGTGCACTTAGCCTCTTGATGACAACTGAGGAGCTGCTTAATAAAGAAGTAGCGGCCTCGATCATGAAAGTCATCACTAACTGTCGTGCATATCTTCATGCTGACCACGTTTCCCTCCAATCTTGCCATCTGCCAAAGGTAGATGACGCAGCGGTCGGATGGTAGTCTCTCTCCCCTCAAAGGATTTTGTGCCACGAGTTGTAATAAACGCTGTTTACGGCATAAAATTCATGCTTAGTTTAAATAATTCCTACATAGTTCAAAAAAGGTATTTAAAAAGGTTACCTCTTAATGTAGTCATAATGCAGATTAAACATACCAAATTAACTTGCATAGGTCCATAGGCCTGTGAAACCGAATAATACAATTTATCGAATTCTTGTCAAAGTTATAGTATTATCTCCCCCTTAAAGCTCTGATGCATTGGAAACCATAGTTCTTTCAACACAAGAGCCATGAGGTGGATTTTCTGTAAACTATTTCCAACTGGGTATAAACTACTTTAATTAATGTCTCCATCCTCTGCGGATGTAAAAGTTGTGTTGTTAATAAAATATGATCAGTATTCGAGGAATGTTTGAAGTTAAAATTGTCACCCAGTTTGGAATTCCAGGCTGAAGACCTCATCCCATAGATCAATACATGTTCTATACTGGACCTCTGAAAAATATTTTTCTCGATAAAAAATTTGCAACCTATCTGCAACAGACGGCGCTGGCTGACAACTTGCTCGTGCTACCATTTATTATGCCACAGCCTCCTAGACTGATAAAACATTTTTTCATCAAAACTCTTTTAGAAAAAAAGAACTCGGAAAATTCTTGCGGCGAGGAAAAAAGAATTAGGTCGCCCTGTAGCGGACCAACTGGCGTTGTAAGTGATATATGGTTATATGCATTTTGCAGAGTGGTTTGCTTTTTGTTTCTAATCCGACAGCTGGACAGGAACATATTATTTCTGCAGTCGTTCACTGTGGTAACTGTATAGGAATCACCTAGTTTTTAAAATACTATTTACGATAATAAATGAAGTAGTGATAAAATTATAATGTTGTAAACAGTAATGATTGTCCACCGCTGTGGCTCAGAGGAAGTTACTTAGGTGGGTTTTATCTGGAGTTTTCCTCATCTGCGAGACGAATTTCGGGTAACTTAGGTCATTATGTTCTTCACTTTCAACTGGCTGTCAATATCACCTTCATCCCATTCGCGCATTGCTCGGAGTGTGTGTGCGCGCGACTGGCTTGTCTCGTCCTATGTATAGTCCAGTTATTCATTGCATGGCCAGGCGACTTCCTTTCATTAGGAGGAAAAGTTTGCCGACAGCTCAACCCATGTTCTTTGTTTTTACCGCACCAATCAGCTAGTTACCCCAACCAATCAAAATCTAAGAATGTCCTGTGGCGATTTTGACAGCTACTCGTCTACTCCGCGTGGAGTGAAATGCGGGGTTGCAAGATCAAGTTACAGTAAACAATAACACGTGTGAATTGAATAAAGCGAAGGAAGAACTGAGGTCAGTGATAACGATGAGAGAATATTGCAACGTTGCTTTTGTTTTGGAAAGCGGAAGCCCAAGACCGATTTAGTCAGATCAATTAACATAAAGAAACACCGAAACCTTTGAAGTCGACTGGCCATGCAATGAGAGTAACTGCACTATATTTGTGTTGTCTTGGAGGTGGCCCGGAAATAGGATGATCACTCATCCGGGAAGGCCCTCCATGTTCTTGATTGGTAAAAAAATTATGTCTATCATCAAAAGGTAATCCCTTTCCTCACAGGTTGTAGTTCTATAAGGCCCGGGCGGCGCGCCTCGACATCACCGTAAGAAATTTACGTCGTGTACAGTATTGTTAAGCGCACTAATTACCTGATTTTGTGACCGGGACTCCACTTTTTTGTAAAGTATGTCAAACCACACAATAATGATGATCATTAGGCTTTCATGAAAATATCTAGGGTAGTCATAGGAAGAGATTCCGTCTGGCGCCGTGAATCGAACTCTGGCTAGCTCGTTTGGTAGAGCATTGACATGAAAAACCTAAGCTCATGGGTTAGATTCCAGGTGTCAGATGAATATTTTCCTAAGTCTTTGTCATAGGTTGTATATGCTTACTATCAATGGATTTGTTCAATATTGCCAATTTTTATACAAAGCTTTGCGAATTTCATATTCCTCTGATACATTTAGAAAGCTACTGTCATTATTTAGAAGTCATTGTAAAATTCAGACGTCATGTTAGCCCATTGTGCTCAGCATGATTAGTTCACACAATAAGAGGACGATTTGGAATCGTAATAATTTTTCACTAGGACTGATCGGGATTTAAACCCTGAACTCTTAAACCACTATTAAGCTATCACAGAAACCCCACCTGATATTGCAATTTACTGCTACATGCTGGGGTTTTCGCATCTAAATTATGCCGAAATCAGTGCTCTCGTTGACCGTATATCTTTAAAGCATTGCTACTATGACCTTTATAGGACATAACCTTTTACGATAATGTCTTTGTTACACGACGGGATATGAACTGCGGTCAGCTGCATATTAGTAGCGGGTAGTCAGCGAGCAGATAGTAGCACACAACATCGTCTCCAAATTTACTACTCATGCTATCTATCTCGACTTTCCTGGCTATTAACCACAAACGACCCTCCTAAAAAGTTATTTCTAAGAACAAATCATGTTCGATAAAAGTAATTCTGAAGGGAAAGGAAAACATTTCGGGAACTTTATCACCTCTCTTCCGTGGAAGTGCACCTAAGAGAAAGCACAGATTGGAGTATCCAGATATAGAGATTCTCAAAGAGGAATGCGTTTCTCATTGCAAGGCGGTATCCAAGTTGAAGTTTTGCATTCTATCCATGCATAGGAAAACTAAACACCTGAGGAAGACAACACTCATATTTCACTGTTGTTAAGTGTGCAGATTTGTCTAAATACGAGGCGCATCCATAAAGTGAGTTTCCCTGGAGCCGTTTACAGAAACAAAACACAATTTCATGGAATTTTTTTTTGCAACGGATAGTGCAAGTGTTCAACTATTTTTCGAAATATTCGCCACCGAAATCGAGACATTTTTCATACCGTGGGATGAACTTTTGAATACTTGTGTTGTAGAATTCTGCCGCCTGGAATTTGAACCACTGTGTGACAGACATCTTCGCCTCTTTGTCATTCTCTGTCAATTCTTGAGGTGTAGGAAAAGATGGAAATCACTGGGATCGAGGTCCAGTCTATAGAATGAATGTTTAAACACCTCCCAGTCGAACCTCCGCGGGGAACTTGCTGGGAGGTGTTTCAGTTTTACCAGGCTAAAAAGTTGTTTTTCCGTATACCGCAATCGAGTCCTCTAAATCCAATACAAACTGGCTGTGATTCAATCCTCCTGATTAGCAGTCCTGCCGCAAACAATCTGTCCCCTCTTTTACAGATAATGCCTTTAACAAATTCTTGTAGAATATCAAGTACAGTACAATGAACATTTCGTACTCGAAATTTAATTCCCAGGACATGGTAAAGTACTTTTGATAATAAGATAGGTGAAAGCTAGAAAAATATTGTATAGCTTTTGAACAATTTCTTTCTGTTTTCCATTAAGGAATAGTTTGTTGATTTTTAAACAAGTAATTTAAAATGTTTTGATTTCTTTCATAAATAAATAATTCTAAAATGTTGGATGAAAGAAAAATTATGCATAGACTAACATTATTTTAATAATATTCATTGATTTGTTATACACTACAGATGCAGAATTTTCAAATCAAGAAAATGAGTTAAAAATGCAATCAAAGAATAATTATGTACATAGCTGTTCCATCATTAGCAATTCCGCTCCAAACAGTTTTGTATGGATAAGACTTATAAAAGTTTTAAGTTGTAAACATAATATTATTCCATTTTACTTAACTAATCCATTGTTTTCTTTTTGTTGCAGGTAAGTTGATTTCTTCTTCCTTCAGTTCAGTAAGTAAGCTAATAGGCCATAAAATGTATTAAATAGTTTAAATTAATTTACAGTTATGCAAATGTCGAAGTATTAACATAAAAATGCCTATTTCATAAGTAATATTCTATTTTAAAATGTGTAATTTGCCTGTTTTATTTCAAATTTTAATGTAATTTCAAGAAAATGCAGTACTTCTGTAAGTCCCGTATTGTGAATAATGTGTATTATACTGCGTACTGTAATGTGTAATATACCAAAGTCTTTAACTTATATATAAAACTATTTAATTTAAATTCAAATTTTACTCTTTTAGCAGTAATCGGAAAAAGCTCCTATGTTAATTGCTATTTTATTAACATCTTCACCATACTATTACAAACGAAAACTGATAAAATTCCCAGTGAACTGTACTTTCTAGCCTTGCAGTTGAAATTGGCTATATGTCGGAAGTAAAGTTAGGTCAGAGAAAAGAGTAAAAGACGAGACGTCAAAAGGATGGCCAGTGAGGCAATCAGTTGAAGGGTGTTTTCATTCCTGCTCCGGTCTCTGTTTGTCGAGGAAGGGGACAGCAAGACAGATCTATTTAGGGGGTTGAAGGGGGACGCTTTTCTATCTTCGTGACACTCAAAACTGTACAAGCTATGACAAACATATAGTACAAGGGTAATTCAATAAGTGTCCACACTTTTTGTTTAATCTTTTGTAGGTTGGCTGTACTCTTCGTGCTCGCTCATGTCGACATGATTTCATTTCTCTCTGCTTGTGGAATGTTTGACCATTATGACTCCACTAAGTGTTGCGCTTTGCGCATTAGACATGGCTGCACCGCTCAGCGTTTGCACAAAAGGAAAACAGAATGCAGTGATCGGTTTTTTGTCGTTTGAAGGTGTACCAAGAGCCGAAATCCATGGAAAACTTTCCGCACAATATGGGGGCAATGTTTTACCACGGTGAAGTGTGTACGAATGGATTTAAAAGCTTAAAAACAGTCGGATAAGTGTAAAACACGAGGAAAGATATTTTCAATCCATTCGTACACGCTTCTCCGTGGTAAAACATTGCCCCATGTTGTGCGGAAAGTCTTCGATGGATTTCGGCTCCTGGTACACCTTCAGACAACAACAAAACGGTTCGCTGTACGCTGTTCTTCTTTGGTGAAAATACTGAGCAGTGCAGTCATGTTTAATTTTCAACAGCGCAACATCAGTGGAGTCATAACGACAAAACATTTCACAAGCGAAGACAAATAAACATCATATCGACGTGCGTTAGCACAAAGCGGTACAGCCAACATATAAAAGATTAAAGAAAAAGTGCGGATACTTATTGACCTACCCTCGAACATGGCCATCAATACCTTTCACAAATGTGCGAAAATTTCTCCGCTATTTTTTTATGTGTCTATTGTAAGTGAAGCAAAAGAGTGGACACTAGAATGCCGAATGACAACTAAACCTATACTACAAAACAAATTACAGCTGTAGAACAAAAGAGTAGAGTCTAAAGAGGTCCATCAAACAAAAGAATACTCAATACTATAATTACTCAGCACTGTCATTGCTACTGGCGTATAAATTCGTCACCTGAAGCTTTATATATACGCAGATATATAAGATCAATACAGAATTGCTTTTTTGTAAAATGTAAGTATTTTTATCCTCGTTTTACAAAAATTCTCATTTATGGATGCTAGCTATAGTAATAATAATAATAATAATAATAATAATAATAATAATAATAATAATAATAATAATAATAATAATTTTTTATTTTGCCCCGCAGAGTTAAGGCCATAGGGCCTTATCTTCCACTCAACCAGGATGAATACAAAATACATTAAAGGAATATCTACAAAAAACAAATACAGTAGATACCATACATTTAATAACAAAATGCTAGCAATAGAATAATAATACAATTGATATACCTATATTAAAAACATAAGACGAAAATGCGTCCAATAATGTACGGAGAAAACAAAGCTATTGTACTGAAATTTACCTCATCAATTTCAAGTATTGAGTCTATTGACGATTCTACTTGATGATTGCTTATACCAATACCGATATATTATCAATTCAGCTCTGAAAGGTACAACCAAGGCTCTTACAATGCTGCAATATTTGGTTCACATGGAATCTGTAATAAAATTTTCAGAATACAAATACAATAATTGATTCCAACTCTACGAAAGAAATAAAATTTGCAACCATGTTTCCTGATTACTGCTATTGGCACCATTCAGTTGTTCGTACTACCTACACTTTGTAAGAAAATTACTGTGAGTGCCCCTGTAGTTGTAATAGTTTGCAGGGTGGTGCAAATACACAGGTTTGATCCCCTGGGGCACGCCTTGCTCAAACTCAAGATAGATTCATGACAGGACGACAGCCATCTCAAGACAATGCGAGCTAAATGATAAAGTGCCTAGCGGGAGGTCTTAGTTTTGATCAACCCAGGAAATGGATATAAACCACTCAATAAGAAACAATAGTGTGAGAATACATTGAGATAATTCAATATTTTTTATTGCGTTACAATTGGTGGATTCCCCTTATTTAAGAAATAATGCGAAAAAATTCTGAATATAAGAAAATCTGCAAAGTTAAATATTTTTGCAGGTTTTGGAAAATCTTAAAACGATTTGTAGAAAATCTGAATGCGCTTTGGTAATTATACTGTTTTTCATTGAATTCTATATTATTCTCGTTGCTTTTTATTAGGGCGAACTGGTAAACTTTATTATGTATCATTTGGGCATATTTTCATATCATTTGAGCGAGCTGTATTTCAGGCTGCAGTTAAGGCTGTCTTCTTTGGCGAAAGATGGTCCAAATATTTCCCATTTTTAAATCTGACTTTGAAATTAATGTTTAATATAGATAAAAACGATTTTCTGTTGTCTGAAAGTAACGAATTGTACATGGAAAAGCTCCTCTCTACCTCCACTGAAACATGACCTAAGAATTCCGAAAAGACTTAAAATGACAAAAATCATCTAAAAATGCCGAAAATGACCTAAAAATTGCCAAAAAATGACCTATCTCTTCAAAATTATGAAATATGCTAAATAAAGCAAAAAATTCAAAAACAAATTGGCCTTATTTAATCAATTATTTCATGAAAGTATATATATGTATATTCGAGCATTCTTTTAACCTTCATATAAAAAAGATGCAAAATCATCAAATGCCTTGCCCTAGTAATAAATAATACTAATACCATCATTTGTTCCAAATCTGGTAAAATTTTCATCTAAAAGCATAAAACTTACCACTATAAGATTCAGTCACCTCGTATCGATGCCGCTTTAATACTTTTAAATTAAATGAAATACGTTCAGGAATATTTGCCAGCGATTAACGTTATTTAATTGGTTGGCTGAGCGCTTATGTTATAAGTTAATATGAATGGACTGCATGCTTTTATTTTAATGTCGTCTTTAGTGTTGACTTTTCATTTAATTTCAATTTACACTTTTATTTGCAATGCTTCTGGTGTTTTAATATTATTTTATTTACATAACGTTGATTAAATGTAAACAACACATATTATGGTTAAATACATACACGACTTGAACTACAGGATAATCCATGTAATTTAGAGCTCTCTTATATTACGAAATATTTAAATATCACAACGGTTTAAAACATGTAAACTAATAATGAATTTACACAGCATTTTCACCTCCCTCCTGAATGCAATTTGAGTTTCAAAGTGTTCACAGTTAGCTA
The DNA here is from genome assembly GCA_964059195.1 of Ectobius pallidus. Lineage (NCBI taxonomy): Eukaryota > Metazoa > Arthropoda > Insecta > Blattodea > Ectobiidae > Ectobius > Ectobius pallidus. The sequence continues at coordinate 43,244,432 of CAXKWD010000004.1, read as the reverse complement.
AAATGCTTTGACAGGAATTATGTTTGTGCTGAAAACCATATTTTGCAAACAGAATTACGTAAAACTGGATTACGTATATTGCATTTGCATGTGGTTTAGTTTTTCCAAAAAAACTTGCATAATTTTGAAAGGGGGAGGGTAATTTGGTTGTAAGTGGAAGTGGAGCAGGGGTAGTTTTCAGTGGCTGAGTCCTGTCTCATCTCCACCGAACAGGACTATCGATCCTCGAGAGCAGTTAACTCGATACATCGCCAAACACAGTCGGAGGGGTGAGGTAGCTGCTTTAGCTAGGATTCCACTTTTCAAATAAATAAATGGGTTATTAAATTACCATTGGAGTTATTTAATACTCAGACCACTATCCCAAATACATAAATACTAGCATCACAGTTATTTACCCTCTATTGTTTCCTTTATACAATACTAGCTTGGTGGGCCCATCACAGAATTGCGGGCATATAGGCTAGATTAAATGCTAATTTATGAAAAAGTAAAAAAAAATCTCCTAATTCACGTTTGTTTCCCATAGGTAATTGTTGCTGTATTTTTACTACTACAGGGTTCTTCTCTCGTCGGTTATGATGAGTGTTCGTTACTCTTTTATTTGGATTTTCAATACGTATTTCCACTTTTACTAACTTCACACATGGTTCTATTCTACCTTGAATCACGTTTATGTTCTTACTTCACCCACGTTTTCGTCCATAATTGTCTTAACTTTATTCTCAACACCACTTCTTCTCTCTCTCTCTCTCTCTCTCTCTCTCTTTTAACGTCCTTCTCGACCGTGTAATCATGATTGATATATTTCAGCGATGGTGTTCTTATTTAGTATGTTGGTTTACAATTTAATACGGTCTACACGGAAACGCCAGCTCAAATATTATATCATGTAAAATAATTTACTTACCTAAGCCTTATGTTTGGGTCTAATACGATTCCTCTTATTGTTTTTCCTTTAAACCTTACATTTTAATGCTTCAGGTCATGAACTATAACTGTTTCTGCCTCTCCCCAAAGTTATTGTCAATACTATAATTAGTATACAGCAATAGGTGAAAAACTTGGACGAATTCGATGGATTTTTCTAGACAATACAAACATGGGCACGAAGTTTTCAGAAAAAAATATTATAAAACATGGGTTCAGTATGTAAGATTTGAGCACGATAAAGAACTACAGCCGTTTAACCTAGTGGTTCGGAAAAACGAAGGCCTCGATTCTTGGAACTAAAACTAAACTAAACTCCGTGGCGCTACATCCCTGGAGGGACTTGGCCTACCACCCGACCGCTGCATCATCTCCCATAGGCAGATGGCAGGATTGGGGGGCATGTGGTCAGCATGCCGACGCCCACGGCCGTTAATGGTGGTTTTCTTGGAACTACCTTTATAAAATCCCCCTCTTTTACTTAACTGTAGGAATTAATTAACAATAGGCGAATCCCGAGATTGGAAACGTGAAAAAAAATGTTTTCTAAATTTTACCTTAAGAGATCTGCAACGTATGCCTACGGTAACCCTCGCTGTTTCAACTTGATGTACCAGGTAGGGAAAAAAAAGCGGACCGACTCTTGTAGCTGATTTCAGAGCCTTGTGATACGTAAATAAATGTAAGAGATGTCACGGAAACGTTTGTTTTCACAAGCAATGCAAATTACGTGAAATTATTTCTCAGTTCAAGCAGTTTATCGGCTGTAGAACAAATTTCAGTACATTCCCTACTATCCTGTGAATGCCGGTAGGCATGCGCAGTGGCTCATATCGGCAACTTAGATATTTTTGTCGGTCCGCTTTTTTTCCTCCCCTACCTGTACACTATTAATCATGTAGTTTCCTTCTTTTGTTCCACAGGCCACACTAACAACTTCCAAGGGCTCATGCGGCCTGCACGCCACCAATTGGATAGGTCTGATCTATAGTTTAGTAATTTATTACTGCAAAACCAGAAGCTTCAGTCTTATGACAATGGAGTTTACGGTATTTCAGAATGCTAAGGTTTCACAAGTTGGTTGAAACAAAGTTACGAACTAAAGACATTGTATTGTAACGATGTAACACCCGGGTCACGCCAAAGTACCCCAGACTATCGCAGACTTCACACAAACTGTGTCATCTCGATTGTGCAAGAGCTATCGATCTTTCTCGACCGTCGTTAACTTGATACATATCCAAACAAGAGTTGAGAAGGGTGAGGCTATACAAAACCAATAGCATAACTTAAGTTAATGAAGTTTAGGGAGAGCCACGAGGGAGTTAGTTACGCTACCCAGATTTTTATATATCCCTAATCCATATGGATGAAGACAACATTTCATTGACCCACTGTCCTGTATATTCATGGCAATGTGGATCGATAAAGTCTGGGTTGCATTGTTAGGGATACGTTTCAGATACAACATAATATCTGACTTAGCTAAGCAGTCGTAAGACCAAAAATTATTTGCGAAAATAAATGAAAATGGGCTAATGATAGCAATATCGTGTCATATACAATCACTATAACACACTATTTAAAATTTAAAGTAATGTCAATAGTTGAAAGAGTGAAGGTCTGAAATGTGCTAGGACTCCATCATGCTGGAACCAAGACAGAGTTCGGAGAACATTGCTGATGTGGAGCGAAGTATGTAATCAGGTACAGAATCGCCTATTGAACATCTACAGGCTAATATTTCTGATAAACTTCGTCTTAGTTTATTTCACGTTGTTCTCTCTATTACGTAATTACAAATGTATTATGTTAAAACATGTGCAATATTACTATATGACTATAAAGTGGTAAAATTAACTTACGCATACCTTTACGCAATAAATTTGGAAATTAGCTGTACATTATGCAACGAGCCTATAATAGTTATTTATGTATCGAGTACGCAAAATAACGCTTTAGCGGACGAATCTAGTAAGTTATAGCTGGATGAGTCTGATAAAGTTTTTGTGTACGTGGTCCATAGAACATTTTTAGTAAAAGGTATCTAAATTATTTGAAATAAAACATTAATAGCACGAAATTATTTATAATGAAAGGTAGTCAGCCATTTTTAACGTCATAAACAAGAATATAAATAAATAGATAATAATAAATAAATAATATTCTCACAGCCACGTGAATCGTAGAACAGTGAGCCGTACGTAGCCTATCAATACGAAATGCGGTAGCCTGTATAGATACATTATAGAAGTTATAAATCTTTACAAATGTTCAGATTTATATGAATCACACAATATTAAAGTCGAACAAAAGACTTATTTACAATGTCAATTTGCATAGAAAAATCTATAACATTAAGGCATTGAAGCATAAGCAGATAGGTTTTGACAAACAAACAAGTAGCCTATGTATATGAAAACATTCTTTCATTGACCCACTGTCCTGTATAGCCTATTCAAAGTAATTTGAATCGATATGGTCTGTACATCACATCTTGCGTCATTTCGAGGGATAACTTCCAGATATTATTGCAGACTTCCATGGTATTATACTGGCGTTTATAGCAACGTTAGCGAATGCTCCAGCTCCTGGGCATGAAATCGGTGCTGAAGGTTTCCAAGTGGCCTGCTTAATGTTCCCATATAGCCGGTATTATGACTGTCTTTATGAGTTGATATGGTTTGTAGGTATCTCGTAACATAATAGATGAAATTTTGCGGTCCTTCCTCAAGTTTTTACGATCATGAATTTAGATTCTAAGATGTGGCTGTAAAACTTTACGCTACCTAGCACAGTAAGATAATCTTCATTGCTTTCATACGCTATGTTAGAACTTGTTTAAAACATTTAACTGTCCTGTAGTGTTTAGACAAAATGAAAGACCATAAGTCACATTTAATTTTCTTCAGTGTTCGTTCTTTCATTGTTTTCTAGCCGTTTTACTTTTCAATTATTACATAATGGGTTGGCCGAAGCGTTGAGAGTGATTTCCTAAACTATTTAGGCCTATTTTGTCTTGGAGACTTGAAATTTTGGGCACTTAATTAAAACTTAAACAAGTTTTAAGTATTAAATGTCCTTGTATTGTCTCAATTTATTCTTTATATTAATTAATTAAATTGATTTTTTTAAATGAAAACAGAAATCTATTTCCTCCAACAGATATTAAAATATAAACCATAATTTTTTATATGTGAATATTTGATGATTACTTTACAAATTTACTGATGAGTTACAAAGACTTTTCAAATAAAATCAGGTTATTAAAAAGCGGCATTAAATAAATTAATAAAAAATATAGGTAAACTGATATAACTAAGTTTCAGATGGAGTAAATAGGCCATATTTCACATGCATGTGACATACATGGCACATACTTTGTACTATTAATATTGTTATATAGACCTACATAAAATTTAAATGTTTATTTAGAGTATCCTATTTATATTATACGAGTAGTGATACGTTTAGTGAGCAATTCATTAGCAGTAATGTAAATAAATGCCCTTCACAAAATTTAGGCTAATCACAATCCCTCCTATAATCACAATGAGTTTAGTAAAAAAATAGTGACAAATATTTATCATTAAATTGTATTTACTTACCATGAGTTATCTGAAGGTACAACATTTTCTGTGTGGATTGCAGATATCCATTTAAGCTGTCTGAATTCATTTTTTAGAAATTTAGACACCTTGACAGACTTTCTTTTGGCATTATTACTATAGTATAGCCAGAAACACAAAACGTATTAGGCATTTTCCCTATTTTTGTATAGAAATATAATTTTCATCCAGCATTACCTGTTTAATAGCTGACTGATGCGTTTTTGCTAGGAAACCTGGTCTGCTATAGATGATGTGTACATAGGGGATTAGCTAATCCCAGATGTTCCACATCTGTATGTTTGAATCATGAGAGCAATTATGGGCCAAAGTTGTATAATAACATAAGTTATTTTTGGAAAATACGTTAGACCTAAATTTCGAGAGAGTATTCGCGAAAATAATACTGGGATTCTTATATCAAACACAAATTTTCATTTGTAGTAATGTAAAACTACTCTATACTTTTAAATTAATTTATCTGCACTTCATTCTAAACATCTCTTTTTATAACCTTATTGAGGCTAATTTGTAAGCAAACTGCCCCCTCAATACGATTTTCATTTTTCAGGGAAAGGGTAGACTAAACTTCTTTAGGCTTTATGCTTAAAAAGTATGAAAATTATTTATGAAAGCGAAAGTGCAATTAAAAATTTATTTTATTTGTCTATTTATATGAAGCTTTATTTGGATCTAAAGTGCTTAACATAAAAATTCTTGGTGGTCTGTAAAAACTTCTTTTATGTGTGTGTTTCTGTGTGTAGTTATATATACGCAGATATATATGTATATATGTATATATATATATATACATACACACAAAAGAATATATATATATATATATATATGATACCAGATTGAAGATGTTTGAATCTCTATACACAGGTGCTTTCAATTTGCACATGCCCTTCAACCCATTCTTTACCATGCGTCAGACGTAAAAGAATAGGCCTAGTCTATGAAAAGGTCGCATACATCTTGTGAAATATTTCCGAGAAAAAGAGGTATCAGTGAAGGGAGGAATGAATATACGGGCAGACGTCGATAACGCATACAATAGGCCGGGTGCTACTACATCATATTTTACAGTTTAATCTTGATTTCGGACCGGACGCTATTCAAACACAATTGCCGTGGAAATTGCATTTCCTATCCCTCCACAAATCCCTTCTGCTATCCATCCCTGTACATGATCTTACACACGCCAGGGGTGTATAGAAACAACTAGACCCGATTTTCAATAACGTAACTTTTACTTAGGTAGTCACACACCTTCGTACCTCCATGAACCCTTCGAGACGTGAATAGTTTCGTAAAGGTAAAGATCCCTGTATGGGCCATGGAGACCCCTAGGGTTTCCAGGAGGTTAAGGCTCCCGGATTGTGACATTCGGCACATGAAGGTGGCAAGGTTGTCAGCCCTACGCACCGTCCGTTATTTACTCCCAAGAATACTCCTGGTACTCATTTCTGTTAGAGGCTGAGTCGACCCCAGGGCCATAGTGCCACCAGAAGGAATAGGCTAATTGAAAAATCTCAACGACCTCATCGGGAATCGAACCCGCGACCTAACCACTACTCTAAGGCGTACCCCCTGAATAGTATGAGGTACATGAAAAAGCCAAAATTAGGGGGGAAATATTACTTTCTATTACTATTGTATTGTGTATCGGCCAAAAATCTCGGTGCCGAGTTTTCAACATAAGACACACAGATAAGTTTCTGAAAATTGTATTTTTAGGTTTAGGGACGTCAAAACATGTAGGCCTATTTATGGCGAAAATCGACTTCGTATTTACATAATAATAGGTCTACTTCCCTAAAATATACACACTGTATCTGTGTATCACTGGCGTGGTTCACCTTAGGTGTCGACTACTCAACGATTTCAAACGACTACTTGCTACTACCCATAGGCGTAACCAGGCCGACCATATGGGGGGGGGTTATAACATCCGCGGGGTCTGGGGTGTAATTTTAAAAATTAAGATGCAAAATAACGAGTTTTAAGCTTCCGGGGGTCCTTCCCCGGAAAATTTTTAAAAATTAAGACGCAAAATAACGAGTTTTAAGCTTCCCACGCTTTATACTTGTATTAAGTAATTTATGGGCAGACTTTAAAAAATCATACAATTTTCCTTTTTTAATCAATGGGGAGGGGGTTCAAACCCCCAAAACCCCCCCTCGGTACGCCTATGCTACTACCTATTGTAAAAATAAAATCTTCAAGTATGCAGCTTCTGTATACAATATGAAATTTTCAGTACTGTTAACTTACCAGCAATTTCTCGATTCCAGACAAGTATGTGTTCTCTACCTATAGGCCTAGTAGCCTATCTTTGCTAGAGGAAGAAAATGGAATAAAACAGTAAGAAAAGTTAGGTTAGGCCTATAATTTAAGACTGCGTTTATTAAGTGCCAGTATGGTACTTTATTAAAAATTGTGTGGGGGAAAGGAAAATGTCTGTCCTTCTGTCTGTCTGTCCTGTGTCTGTACGCCCGATAACTCCAATACGCTTCATACGAATTTATAACATCCATGGGAGGAAGCCTATTGATATTGGAATATCGGTTGACCGGTACCGGAGTAACGACTAATTAAAGCTCACATGTCGCATGCTTTTTAAATGGGAAATCATGACTATACTACAAAGCCGCTTTTCTAATCATTGAGGGCCTTGACTCCAATGCGGTCAGATGTTATTTCGTTGTTCAAATTGAAACGAGTACTACACGAATACTGTTATATACAGAAGGTATATTACTGTGAAATAATTAGGCCTACGTATATTAAGCGGAGTTCCCTGCCAGCGCTTTTTTGAAATGTTGACATATTTTAGGAATTTCTTATATCAGTTTATAACAAGTAAGATTTGTAAAGCATAGGCCTCCCTGTACAGTGTACAGTCGGTCAAATAAAAAACGTCGGGCGGTATTTTATAAAGTATTATGAACGAGCATATGCGCATGTACAGGAAGACTTAAGGTTAGGTTCACACACGCCTCTTGTCTATCCATGTATTTTCTTGATTATTTAGTCAGTTTTGTTCCAAAACGAACATGTATAGAAGGCTGTGGCTATATGCCTCAAATCCGCCATATTCTTGGTTGCAAATGTTTATAATATTAATAATATTAGGTAATAGCAAAAGCAAAATGAATTATGACAATGCATTAAGTTGAATATCGTGTGTTGCGCTTTCCGCGTTGTTCATTTTTTCCCTCCTTGTTCATATTTTCCCTCCTGCCCCATGGCCTCATATGTTCCGAAAATGACCTGTATTTTGTGTTTTTTATAGGAAACTTGTGAACTAATGCGTCAAAACTTTAATTTTAACAGCATACGAGTCCCGACGTTTTTTATTTGACCGACTGTACAACGGTTTCTTGTAGGAGTTTCTGTAATGGTGTTTTGTTTTCCTTTCCATTGAATTTGTTGCATCAGCGTGTTGTATACTCTCGAGGTGTGAATCCCGTATGAATTGTGCGGTGACGCCATTCATCTACATGACAATGATTGATCTAGAGCAAATCTAGGTTAATACTAAGAGAGTGGGTGAAGAAGTCTTTTTCCTAGAGGGAGATCAATCAGTATATTTATTACAGCACACTATGCAAGTCTTTCTTTGGAAGTTCTCGTGCTATTTTGTACATTAAGCGTCCTTCCTTGTACTCCATGTCCCAAAGCACCTCGATTCCGAGTATAATTTCCGTTATATAGCTAAGATAACCGACATACTATTTCCCTGCTCGATGTGACACATGTGATGTTTTTAATATAGGCCTATAAGCCTCAATAGGGTATTGGGAAAAAAACTGAAACTATGTGTGTGTGGTCACATAACATTCATTTGTGCGAAAAAGCCCTTCTTATTCCGTTGTAAGCCCATTTTTCTTAAATTTTTGTTTTCCTTTCGTTTTAACTTGCGTTCATTTTTCGTTCTATCTTTTCTTTCCCTCTCTTGTTTTCTCTCTCTCTCTCTCTCTCTCTTTCTCTCTTTCTCGGAAGGAACCTTCTGAGAGTATGCTTCTTCTTGCTACAGATGAATTTATTATTAAATGCCAGAATGGTATTATCTAAGAATACTTGGTGGACGCGGAAAAAGATCTTGTCAGTCCGTCCTTGTACCTGTGCACGCAATTTCTCGAATACGCTTTTTCATATTTTCGTGAAACTTAAAACAGGCTATACACCTAGGCCTATAAATTGAATAGAAAGAACTCTGTTGTTTCTGGATCAAATCGGTTGACTGTTACCAGAGTACCGACCAATTAATGGTCACACGCTTTTTAAATATCATTTTTTTAATGCTCCAATCGATAGAACTGAATATGCTGATAAACTTCCTCACGAAACAGTAGCCTAAAACTCAATAGTTCCTTAAATATGGCCGATTAACATTCACATGGTTTGTAAATAAATAATAAATTTCATTGCACCAAACGATAAAACTAAATACGCTGATTTAATCTTGTGAAGAAATCATGGTCTAAAATACAATAAAATGTTTCCTAAATATTGTCTTCTAACAGTGACGTGCTTTCTAAATTTTCTTATCAGTAAAATTTTGAAGTGGAACTTTCTGTGAAAATGGACAAGTTGATTTTTTACGTACATTTTCATATTAATATTACTTCCATCTGGAACTTTATTTTATCAGTTTACTTAATTTATTATTTTATTACTAGTTTTGATTTCTAGTCTGATTTCTTAAACTGCAATGGTCGCCTAGTATAGCCAATTAATTACAGTTTCATCAGCTCAGTACAACTTCTGAAACTGATATATGGATATTACGAGTATGTAATTGTTATCAGAAATTATCAATTTTTATAAAAAATTATTTATTCTAATGCAATGTTCAGAAATAATGTCCTGTGAACTAATTAATGCTTAAATTCGTCATGGTAGTGCCGGGATAGTTTGTCTTAATTTATCTTCTTTCTATATAATGACAAATAAACCCTTTCAGTTTTAACCCTTGCGAATGTAAATAATTTGCCAAGACATTCAGACCAAATAAATCACTATGCATGTATGTGTGTATGGATATTATGTAATTTTTATCAAAGAATGCAACTTCCTCGTGTCGATGGTAGCGACGGGTAATATACATTCTTTTCAAGGTCTGTAACTTTATTTATATCATAATCGCCATTATTTTCTGTAGTGAAAACGAACTTGTAAGTTATTATGACCAGCATGGAACCAAGTTTATCTCCCCAGGCCGGGAAAATGATGTAAAATACATGTAAAAACATGTTAATATAACATTATGCGGTTTTCTGCTTTAACCGCTGTGATAAAGCAATTCATATTCAAATCTTTGCCAACCCTGCTTGCTCTTCTGTATGGTCCATGATCTCCAACGTCAGATATGCGGGCATCATTTAAATGGGAAGTAGGCGAGTCAAAAGGGCAGCTCTCTCATCCCACTTTCCTACCCCTGACACACAGTGCACCCCTATCATAACCTGCCTCATATATCAACTTACGCCAGCACTCTTTCGCTCCTGAAGCGGTCGCTCGATTTTTGGAAATCACCGACACGCGCGTCCGACAAGACCTCAGGACAAAGGGAAGTAATAATTATATAGGAGGCTTAGGCCGAACGTAGGCGACTGTTTCAAAATAAATGAGTTGCTGATGTATGACCTCCATTCTCATGATAATGTCCTGGTTCGGCATATTGGTCAGATTATAATATTCGAGCCCATCCTCCTTCACACGCTGTATGCATTTTCTGGTAATGACTTGGTTTCATTTGAAGCCGTTTTCGTGACTCACTTGGTCGTCAACAGGATCATATATCATCCCTACAGTAGAGCTGTAGTCCCGTGTGTAATGTGAATGCATAGTGATTGATTTGGTCTGAATGTCTTGGCAAATTATTCACATTCGCAAGGCTTAAAACTGAAAGGGTTTATTTGTCATTATATAGAGTGAAGAGAAATTAAGACAAACTATCCCGGCACTACCATGATGAAGATAAGCGTTAATGAGTTTACAGGATGTTATTTCTGAACATTACATTAGAATAAATAATTTTTCGTACATGATATAACTAAAGGTTTTTGTAGTGAATTTATCTTGAAGGAATTCGGATCTAAAATTATATTCATTGTGACTATTCAGCAAATACTCACGGAATTAAACACGTAAAAATAAAACCACGAAATTAAATAATTCAAACGTATTGCTGTTTGTATCATTATGAGATAACCTATGGCGGAACTATCTATGTGACATAATATATCGATCATCTCGCCATCCGTGATAGTCGACTGAATGACTGACTGACTTACTGACTGGCTGACGTAGAGCTATGATATGTGGTTATTACCAATACTTTTTATAGCTGTTTTATTTTTGTATTAAACTCCTTGCCACTAGCATATAATTCAGTCAGGCGAGACAAATTTTACGATATCCTCATTGAATTCGGTATACCAAAGAAGTTAATTAGGCTGATCAAAATGTGTCTAAATGAAACCTATAGCAGAGTCAGGGTAGGGAAATTTATATCAGATAGGTTTGCGATTAGAAGCGGATTGAAGCAAGAAGTTGCACTATCACTTTTACTTATTCATTTCGCTTTGGAATTTGCCATTAGGAAAGTTCAGGAAAACAAGGTAGGTCTAGAATTAAATGGCAGCCACCCGAATTTAGCTTACGCAGATGATGTTTCCTTGTTAGGCGATGACATAAACACAATCGAGAGAGATGCAAAAAGTCATTTCGATGCTTGCAGGAATGTTGGATTGGAAATTAATAGAGAAAAAACTAAGTATATGATCATGGAACGTCAAAATAATACTCTACAACATATTAGAATAGCCGGTAAATCGTTCGAACAAGAATTGAAATATCTGGGAGAAATAATTACAGACACAAATAATATTCAAGCAGAAGTTAAGTGTAGACTCAAATCAGGAAATGCCTGCTTTTATGCAGTTCAGGAATTCTTATCTTCTCGTCTTCTGTACAGAAAGCTAAAAACAATTTATAAGACAATTATCCTGCCGGTTGTAATTTAAGGATGTGAGTCATGGCCGCTTACTGATCGGGAAGAACATAATCTGAGAGTATTCTAAAATAGGGTGCTTAGGAAAATATTTGGGCCTAAGAGAGATGAAAATGGGGACTGGAGAAAACTGCATAACAACGAGCTTCATGACCTGTACAATTCACCAGATAGGCCTATGGTAAGGGTAATTAAGTCACGGACAATGAAATGGGTTGGACATGTTGTGTGCATTGGGGAGGACTGGGAGACCCGAAGGGAAAAGACCACCTGGAAGACCTAGACGTAGGTGGGAGGACAATATTATGGTAGATTTAAGGGAAGTAGGATTTGCGAGGGATGATTGGATGGAGTTAGCACAGAATATGGTTGAATGGCGGGCTCAGGTAAGCGCGGCAATGAACCTTCGCTTTGCATAATATAGATAATATTCCTATAGTTTGCCGAGAAATTGCCTAATGACATTGAGTAAGTGAGTGTACTTAATTTATTATACGATACTTAAAATATTTCACCACTCATAAAATTGTAGATTTTCATTCTTTGCTTGTATATAACTTATATAAACTGTGTCCAATTACTAATTACTTTTTATCAAAGAAGCTACAGGTATGAAGGGTTGAAGTCCTTGTTAATTTACATAAAATCAACTGCACGTAGTGCGATAATACGAAAGTGATAAAATAGAACGGTAAAGTTATGGTGATAAATACTTGTGATTCGTTTAAATACTACATGTTCTTATACTGGATTGGATACTGTTTCATGTCCCCATTAATCTCCTAAATAATATTGTCGCCTACCGTGATATTTTATGATTTTCTGTAATCGCTTATCTGCTTGTAAACCCAGCTTACTGATGGTGTTAAAACATATTTGGTAATATATATTAAACCATGTACGCTCAGATTTGCTTTCAATATTGGTAGTGAACCGCAGTGTAAACAGTGTTCCAAAAGAACATAGGTTCTTCACAGGAAATAGAAGAAGTTGGGATGAGAAGTACATCATGTGTCTTCCATGCATTCCTCACTTCTATTTTCCCCTCTTTTTTGCCCACAAATAATGTAGTAGACAATGTGTACCCAGACAAGGTCTATTTGCCTCATTATTCCTCACTAAAATTGGAGGTAGGCCTAAAAGGCATTTGATTACCACATGGGAGGTAAGGGGTCCTCTTTCTGGTGCTCGCGGGACGTTTTTCTAAACGTAGGCCGACTAAAGAGTAATTTCAATAGTTGGGACTTTAGAGCCAGCAATATAGGGAAGTTCTAATAAAATGTTGAAGGATCCTGTAAATGTTATAAATAATAATTATTTATTTAACAATAACTTCCATTCGTTTATAAAAAATCCACAACTTGAAATAAAAGTAGAACTTCTTTCACAAGACACAAGGCATTTAGTACCATAAAATCTTTATGCCACTCCATTGTTACCAGCTATTTTTTTTTCAGTCACATGGGAAACACTCTAGTTTGATAAGCGTATGCGAAGGAATGTACAGAGTTATTTGTCAAAGCTCACTGTATTGCAACATCCAAAGCCGTATATGAACACTGTAAAACAATATGTTGTCGTATCAAATAAACCTTTAAAAAAAAATAAAATAAAAATAAAAACATTGGGTAAAACACACTTTTTCCTGAATGAAGTAAACTGTATAAGGTAGGCATACGGAACTCATCATAATATAAAATTATAGTCCTGCGAGGACGTATTTATGCCTAGAGAAATTAGACAGATGCCTAGGGCGATAGATTTGCTGCGGAAATTACTAATTAAATAGATGGTTTTTAATATATAATGTGCCAACCATTGTGTTAGCTGTTCCCTCCGGGACGGGTTTATAAATTATGTGGAGAAATAATTTCGCGCATTTAAGGGTTAAAATATCTTAGATTACAATGGTGTTCCTATGAAATATAATTCTTTAAATTTCATAATATGCTTTTATTTTAAATTCAAGAACGAAAAGCTACAATTTTCACTGAACATGAAGAAATTGTTCTGGTTGAGATTAGAAGTGCAAGCTGGTTTTAGACTTGAGTGGATGGGAGGAGAGAAGTAAGATCCTGTTTACTGGAGCGGGACAGCTTAAAGTGGAATGCACTTCTTCCCGAGGGATGTTGTGCTACAATTCACGAAATGGGGCATGGAACACAAAAATCCTTGTAACTTTACACCATTGGTGAAAACACGTGGCTCTTGGGCCAAGCATGGTTCTGCGCTAGCTCGAGCAATTGTCATTCATTAGCTCGACCTAATATTAACTATCGAGAAATATAACAGACTATTGGGGATGGAATATCGATATCGATATTATCGGATGTCGATATTTCATTCACGATATCCGATATTTTGAGATCGATATTTCAGTTCCGATAATATCGTGATATAGAAATTGCTTTTGGATAATATCGATTTTTGACAATATCGAGAGTTATGAGGGACTTTAACAAAAATAACACGTATTTATTTAGGAAATTACAAGATAAAAATGAATTCAATTAAAACATAAGTTCAACATATTGAACTGACGGCTATCAACGTTTACTTATACTTATTTTCAGCATTTCTGGTCGTCAATTTAAGTTATGATTCCATAAACACATAGTTCACGCATGCGCATAGCGTCAGTTTCCATTTGTCGTGCAGACAAACAGTCAATGTGCGCATGTTTGAACTATATATAAACGGTTACTGAGTGTTCTAGGAACAAATCTATTAACTTAGTAAAACTTTCGATGCCATTGAATATCGATATTTTCTTACCGATATTATACTGTTATCGATATTAGTTACTATATTCATATCGATATAAAAATCTATATTTTGCTTTCGATATCCCATCCCTACTTCTTATTCACTTTATAAGCTCCGTGGGTAGGATGTGATTGTGTTTTGAATATTTTACCTTGATTTCGATGTTTGTAATTTGCGAATTCATTGGAATTTTCCTTCCTTTTCTTTCTTTAACAGATCTGTGTTGTTAAAATAGAGCAATATTGACTTCTGAGTTTAAATGAAGAACTAATCAATAATGTTTATAAAAAAAAGTAAGTAGCAGACACCCGAATCCTTACATTGCTCATATTTTAACAATAGATCGATATCAGTATACTACAGCTAGACCCAATGAACTATGAACCGCCTGCGCTGTGTTCTTCCGGTTGGCGATGGCTATGCGCTTTGACGTTTGTGGCTCTAATAGAGTGGCACTGATGGAAACATACAATTTCCTTAACTCTGTTTAAAGGCTTTATTTACCAACGTTATGAAAGGAGGTACTCAAACTGGCCACCGTTGTTATCCTTAAATTTTTGCCACCTCTTTAAGAAACCATCCATCACTCGGCGTATTTCACGTTGCGAAATGCCAGCAATTTCCTGGTGGATATTTTGATTTAATTCCCCAGGGTGTATAGGTTTGTCTTGCATACTTTATATTTTAATGTACCCCAGAGATACCTCTGGCCTGAAATAATTTATTTTTTACCGATTATGGATTGTTATGCGGTCTGGAACCTTTACACCCGGGAATCATTCTGCAAATCGTATTTTCACTTTAACTGACTGCATTAACACACACAAATCATACATAAAAACACGCCGCGCATTATTAAACATATACTGATCCTTAATTTTCACTAACTACGTCACGTCATAGTAATAAATTACTTGTAACAGCTAAGCAAAGCTAGCTTGAACTCGTAACAGCTGAACAGCTAAAGCAATACTTCAGAGTAGAACAAAGCGAGCGTGACCTTTATTTCAACTGTGGCGGGACAAAAGTGTCCACACGCCCAGTGGATAAACACCGAGCGACTGGTTCATAGTTCATTGGGTCACTGTATATAATGGGTGTTTCTCTATGTGCGCTATATAATAAAAAATATATTCTAATCAAATAGGGATTAAAGCCAAGAGGTATACCTCCTATTCAGCCCTTCAAGGTATCCAATTTCTTTTCTCCCATTCAGCTTCTCAGGTTCAGGTACCATTCCCCAGGAAATGCCAGTTAATTAATTAGTGGAAACTTACTGCGGAAACAATTTAATGACCATGTTAAAATTTCGAAACTGGCGTAATTAAAGACTTTTTACCTTAATTAACGACTTTCTTTTCAAGTTTGATAGGTTTGACAATTCCTAAATCATATGGGTAGAAAATCCAATGGGGCTGTAGCAAATTACAGGCACAGAACTTAATTGTAAGAGGACTCGTAGCGAAGGTAGATAACGATTAGCTGAATGCATGTTTTTTTTTTTTCTAATCCTGACTAACGAGGTTGCTCTTGTTTATATCTGATTCATCTATTGTAGAGAAGAATGTAAGCGCCAGTTAGAAAATGTGCAGGATTTGCAAAAAATTGCAGAAACAGATAAGCTTCCTTGAAAATTATGTAAAAAGTCTGATCTAATAGCAAGTATGAATTAGTTGCCTTGTTTTAAAATATTATTAATTTTGTTTTCATGATATTTAACCAAATTTACCTTGAATCAACGAAATAGATGAGAGTAGTTTTGGATGGTAATAATATATAAATAATTAATTATTATGGCATTTTAAGTTTTCTCTAAATTATGTAGGCTAGTTGTACAAACACATTTGTACACAACATAAGGATAATTCTGCGAACTAAACAGGTTAGAAGTGACATTTCTACCTGTCACCAAGGATTGACGATGTTATACTAGTATAATTCTCATTGAAAACAGAATGTCTTATCTGTGTCACTTACAGCATTTTCCAAACACATAGTGTTGCAGCGATATTTCAGTTGGGTCTTTTACGAGAAGTAGATGTGAAATCAAACGCGTCCTGTGAACATTTATTGGATTTTAAAATTAAAAGGTGATTTTTAAATTTGAGAATCCATTTACCACCACAATAGGTTTTGTCCGAGCTTCAGTCGTGCTGACAATTGAGTGATCGTCATATTTTAAAAGCATTTTAATATTATTATAGTATATATATATTTTTTTTTTTAAATTTTCACGATTGTAGAAAAGGTGCGAGTAAATATCTGGCAAGAACTTAATAAGCCTTTATACATCCCACATTATGTGACACTCGACAGTTCAGAACCTACAATTATCGAGGCAGAGTCTTAACATTTATAAATTTTCCATATCAGGCAAATTATCCAATTTATAAAATTCGAAATTACAAAATAATGGGAATATTATAGGAGAAAAATTCATCCACTATAATATTCCCATGTAGTGTCCAACAGAGACAATAATCTGTGGCTCATGAATGCTTATATATCTACAAAATAATGTATTTCTTCCTTGTGTTTGTAACTAGACAAACCTGCTGCTATCAAAGCATATCATAGCTCAAGCATTCGAATAACATATTTATTCCGCCATCATCCTTTCTTACTAAATCCTCGGAGAGCAAATGGAGTTGAATTTGTCTTCATAATTTATTAGATAACTTATGCACTGTTTACTATTTTGTGTGAATAAACATTTGACATCGGTACTCATTTATTGCCCACACAAGTGTGGATATAAGTAGAACCCTAAGGTAATGTACCACAAGTGATCTATTATTCACACTTTTCAACACACTTCATAATTACAAACACGTTTGCCATCATAGCCACGTTAAATAACTCAGCATATTCATATTAAGAATGGAAGTAAATATCCCGACTTTTACCTCTGGGAACGGTAATTCACTTTCCGGAATGCTGGCAGTCTTCCATATTCATAAATTATTTTTATGTCGCACATGTTGCGTCCTCATTTTTTCTATTGCCTCCTGTCTCCTTCGCGTAACATAAATTGTTCTTTAAATTGCTCTAAGCAATCACCAAAGGTAGAATGAAACACTTATGCTGAAACACTAAAAAAACACCAATAAGTGAGGCGAGGAGGTGGAAATGAGTTTCCGGAGAAACTCGTGAACTCTCATAAGGCAATTATTGTTTTTTAAACAACTAAGTATCTTGCTAGAAGTTAGAGACCATTAAACTCCGAACTTCAAAGCTGTTGCTAGTGGAATCCGACTGTTAAAGTTTTAACCCAGAAGGTTAATGACTAGGCATTAGAAACAGCAATATAGAGGCTTGAGAATTGCCGTGGTAATGAATGAACAATAAGGGCGGTGACAGAAATAACTGCTCTTTAGGAAAACGAAAGAGACAAATGATTCATATTAAGTTTCCACGAATGGACTATCTAGTACTAACCACACGTTTTCAATTGATACTTAATTACGGAAATGTGATAGGTCTAAATGCCGAACTTAAAAAAGTTATTATTACATTAACAATTACAATTTTTTTAGTACACCTTCTCTAAAACAACTGCTTGTCGGACTGTTAACACGTCGAAAAGTAGCACTTTACCAACCTAAGCCGGTAAAGTAATTTCTATCGGCCTAGGCCAAGGCCGGTGAAGTCATGGCAACTAAAAAATCCAGATGGCAGTGACCAGTCATACCAACCGCAACAGGGGTTGAAACAAAATACTTGACCATAAAAGAACAAACATAAGGCAACATTGTTACTTTACGTTAATCAGAAACTCTATCAGGATTTGTTTTACAAAACGCTTAATAAAGTTTATTTTCGTAAAATAAACTAAGTAGTTTGTATTACGAGCTTAAGCTCCACCGCACTGCCATCTACATACGCATTTCGTATTGGTTCATAACATAAGATTCAAGCGACTGTGAGATTACGGCGTCAACCAATGACTGACATGCCTTTATAATTAATTATCTAATTATATCTGGTTTCCTATATCCCCTATGTTGAGGCAAAAGACCTCCAAGTGGAGGTTTCTGTTCCTGTGTGAATTTTGTTACACTTATTTTCCGAGAGAGGGCAGAGGGACAGGTGGTAAGCCCATCGACTCTCAACCCCCTCTGGAAACTAAGGTATAATCAACTATACGGTATGTTTATTTCATTTCATATAATTTAGAGAACGTTTACTAAAAAATATTGTATGCACCACGTACGCAAAAGATTTAGCGGACTCAGCCAATATTTCGGCAGAGGAGTTATTTGCGTGATACATTATTTCCGTACTTTGACAATATACCGAAAAATATGGTAGTCTATTTAGAGGAAAGCGAACAATCATTTTTATGAAAGACAAGTGCCATAAGACACTGACATGTACTAAGTTTATGCCACTTACTTACATCTGAATTATTTACGTTCTTTCTTGCTAAGAAGTGAATCGTCACCTTTAGTTCTTTCTTCTTTTAGTATGTAATTAGGCTAAAATAAATTATGTTCTTGCTAACTCTTGACAATCGTCTTTGGAATTAGCCCAATCGCAATGTAATTATTCTTGGCCCACTAGAATTTTCTATAGATGTTATAAAAATGTTATATTATTCCAAGTCAACAGAATCCTGTAACATATCCTACATAATACTGCCCAGCGTAAATCCGATAGGCTACAATTCAATGACCATGTGATTCTGACGTATCAAAACAAATGTAATTTAACAATAATGTATCCAATTTCTCGTTAAATTGTTTTTACTATATAACAATTTTATCTTATTTAAAGAATATTACAGCATGTTTAAATAAAATTCGCGTCTTGTGAATCACTACCGCATTACAGTTGTGGATCATTTTTGTATTAAGATAAGAATGTTGCCATATTTCTTGACTCTAGCGCGAAAGACACTTTTAATCTCTACTTTCTCTTGAAAACCTCATTCACCGTAGGTTTCATATTACGAATTTTGCTTTCGCTTGTCTTATTTCTCCTGACTCGTAAACTCGACTATATAAATTCCGCGCGCAACAGTGTCTCCATCTCTTTCCACGGCACGCAACTACTTAAACGTATAAGTAACAAACGTACAACTCTACACGGCATCCTAACGGTTGTAAAGGGGTAAAGTGGGGGTTCTAGTTGTAGTACAGAATAGGGTCTCAACTCCGGGGGTAAATGTTTCCATTTTCCTAAAACTCATGCCAACAAACTTGAAAGCAGAGGGGTAAAGGAGGGAGGTTACTCTATGTGTATGTTGAGATCTGGAAGCGTAGAGGGTCTGTAAGGCCAAATGAAGCATATGTAAGCAAGGAGGTCCCCAGAGGCTCGCAAAACCTGGTTGGATGTACAACTATGGCGAGGCCAACTACTAGACTTTGCTAGTGACGCTATTACGAGACTCCCCAACAGCCCCCCAGATAGCAGCACTAGCGCTGGTTACTACAGTGATTGAATTACAGAATTACCAGAAGATTCATCAAACAGGTTGGTTAGTTGGTTTGGTCTGTCTGTACCGGACGAGCTTTCTGGCTTTTCCCCGTGGGGGCCACTTGGATATCTGCAAGTGTTTTGTTGTTCCCTCACGTTTCTACAACTCCAAGTTAGTTGTGTATTATTACGTGGGAATGAGTCAGACATGAGGATTTGCTTCAAATTACTCTCTGGTATAGACTGCTGTTAGAAATTCAAATGATTTTGTATTAAATGCGACTACACTAATTTTCAGTTTCTTCAGGTTCTGTAGGGCCTACTATTTTCCACTAATGTTCCTTGAAGAGTAGACCTCGCATAAAAGATAGATGTCACCTGACAGGTGACGTAGTAAATATAAATAATTGAAACGAACCACAGATTCATGAACAGTAGGCCTACCCTTACAAGTAAATCATGCATGGACATTTAAAACGAGTGAATAAAGGCTCAAAATCCTGATTTGTGGTGCATTTCACGACCGAACTGCGCCGCTCGTGAAAAACCTCATTGAGCTTCCAATTCCTAGTGCTGCAAACTTTAATTGCCATTATCTCAGCTTCAATTTGCATGCTATTTTACCACATTCAAAATGTATCTTCTCCCACAGAAATATAGATACTGCTATGAATTTTTTTTCACAATATATTTTATAACGTGGGCAATAAAATGTCTAATCGGATTCTCTGCATAGGGTTTAGTTTTTTAAAAATATACAAAAATCCCAGGTAAGTTTTTTTTAATTTTTCTGAGTAAAATATCTTCAAAACAATAAAGAAGAATAAAACAATATTAAAAATTCACCAGTAAATGTTTAAATAAGCATAAAAGAATCTTTCATAAAACATTCAGATTCAATGAGAATATTAACTTATAGGAGAAAAATTCTTGGGAATTGACCTTTGGCTATCCGTGCCGCTGTTCTACCAACTGAGCTAACCCAGAGTTCACTTCACAGCACCAGATGAAACCTCTCTCCTATGACTGATTTCCCTGAAGGGCATAGGTCCTGGGTTCAAATCCCAGTGTCAGAGGAATTTTTCTCCTATAATATTCTCATATAATTTCCAACAGAGTCAATAATCTGTGGTTAATGAATACATATATATCCATTCAGACTCATATTTTAGTATCTATTAGAATATCTCAAAATCAAATTGAGATGAAATTTTAAGTTTAAGTTTAAGTTCACGATTCAATTAAGTGTTCGAGATTTCTAGTTTCCAGGACAAGTAGTTCAGAAAACCTCTCTCATCTCTTCGGTTATCACATAATAAAACGGCCACCTTGAAACGGAATAAAAAATAAACATTCTTACACATACGTCGTTTCCAAGCATTTCAAGAAACATTCGTGCAAAATTGTAAGAAATTTACACAAGTCGTTTTGGTCGTGACTACGTAGGCCTACACAAACAAATATACAAACAGATGAAATTCCGGTAAATCATTAGAGTTACGTCAAAAATGGACTGGAACAAAATTATATAAAATGGTTTCACTCGAGAGTGGAAGTAGTCTTCTAATGTTGACTGCATGAACTGTTTGACTAGAATCGTTGAAAGAGGCTGAAAATTGCATGAAACGAAACTATTAAAACAGCCACCATTTTGAAGCTGAATAAAAAGATTTTAAAAAACCTTACACGTGCGCAATGTGTATTTTTGTGTCCATAAAGCCATCGAAAACATTGAATGGAAAGATATGTTTATTGATTACTTCGTTCTGATTGGATTGTTTTATTTACTAACTGTACAGAGCAGTGTGTTTATACTCCTGTCAGCTACGAGGTCATATCAGGAGTTCGGGATATGTGTATATACAGTAGGGTAGGCC
This sequence comes from Ectobius pallidus, assembly GCA_964059195.1. Classification (NCBI taxonomy): domain Eukaryota; kingdom Metazoa; phylum Arthropoda; class Insecta; order Blattodea; family Ectobiidae; genus Ectobius; species Ectobius pallidus. The sequence goes on along the minus strand of CAXKWD010000004.1, from coordinate 43,222,809 downwards.
ATGGAATTATTGGTTGTCAATTGTTTCTATTTTTAGTGTATTTTATGAAATAAATTTCAACAGATATTAATTTAAACGGATATGATATAGGATGAAATGGTGTGGATGATTCATGGTATGCAAATATCAAATTCGGCATTTGCCTTTACGACTGGGGAAACAATGAAAAAGCCCATGTCAAATTGGCCCACTACGGGATTTGAACCTGTAACCCCCGAATGCGAGTCCAAGATGTTACCATCTCGGCCACCTCGCTCAGTTTTATACATTTAATGTGCACTTACAAGGAATTACATTAATTGCTCAGCAAATATCGTTATATTGCGTAAAACAAATCCTGATAAAGTATTTTCCCTTACCTTGAAAATCCATTCCTTACGCAAGAGAGGCATATAAATCAATTTAAAGAGGCTTGTACGACTGCATGAAGAGAGTATCTTGTTGAAGATTGAGAAATAATAAGGAAACACACGACACATGATGTCCTAGTGCAACAAACGAAATACTTGCTTTCCTCTTCCCTTCTTTCTGTTGTTATGCATCTCCAGGGAGAAATTCCACCACACATAAGAGAGCCGGAGACCATCTTCAGAATAAGAATTCTACCAAGCAGAAAACAAGCTGCCACGCTGTCCTTACACTGCCATGTCTTCTTGCACCTGTGTGTCCCGTTAGTGTGCAATCTATTACTCCAGCTGATTATATCAGTATGTTTTACTCTAACTATTATTATCACTATGACCCGGAAGTTAATTCTCTTTCATAACACGAAATATGAATGCAAATATGCTCTAATATTGGTAAAATTTGCTCTGGAACGAATGAGTTTTCTCTGTCATTTAAGTAACTTTAATACTTGACTTCCTCTTCTTGACTAAATAACATAAATTCCGAACAATAGTAGAAATTGTATGAATTGAATGAATGAATAATTTTATTCCTGTATCTGGAGTTATACAATTGATCACCCCTGGTGTTACTGAAAGTTTTTCACCAAGGGACGTCTTCATACATAAAAGCTCAAACATCAGGAATCAATAATACTACTAATACTAATAAATGTTTACCTTGTATAAGTATATCCATTTACCATTTTTTACTTAATTTCCTCTAAGCAACTATTGTTTTTCCTTTTTTATTTTAACTAGGCTATATAAAAAGTTTCCCAGTTCCTTTAGTGTTTTTGTGTTTTTTGTCGCAGTTAATTTCTTACATGCCACTTCTTTATTTAACTTTAAAAATTCTTTATTCACAAACTTAAGTCTTTGTGTTTCAGTTTTGGGACAACTTAAAATTATATCCTTTGCAACTTCATTACTAAAACAAAATGGCAACGACCTTTCTCGAAATTTCTTCTTGTCCCTTTAAGCTTCCATATCCCTAATCCTACCAGCCCTGATTTCTTTTTCTTTGAGCAGTGTATCTACAAAACCTAAAAAAAACAAGGTCAATGCCACACATTTTAGTAAATTAAAAACTAATGAAGTGAAACGTCATAACAATCAGTTCCGAAAGCATTAGGCTATGTACAGTCAGTTCTCAAAATATTCACTTAGCCAAATGTGCTGTAAATGTTGAATGAACATGCATATGCATAATATTTAAAAGTCTTTAAGATTTTAATAAAAATGTGACAAATTAAAAAATATGCACAGATATTTTAATATCAAGCAAATAGATGCATTGCTGCAAAACTAGCAAAATGTTTAACAATATGCAAAATGAAACCATGAATTTTCTGTTATTTCTTTCATGTCTTATGCACATTTTTACACTAATATATAATAGACAGCATAGGCCTAATTAAAAGTATGATTTTTCATAAACTTTTAGTCCCTAATTATTCAAGGTATGACAATATAACCAGCCGTTTTTAAATTTGGACAATAAAAAAAACTTTTAGATATAAGAACATTATATTGAGGAAACAATGGAGTAGAGTATGGTAATATGGAAATTAAAATGTAGATTTATATAAGACACTTAATATACCCAGGTAAAATTGTGATTATATAAACCTTATGGATTATATAATTAAATATTATAGAATTAAATATGATGATGATGATTCCAAGAAACCGTATGGCCTAGGAAAAATAAAAGAAATTTAAATCAAATTCTTAGACAATTATTTTATTGATTGAGGTTAGGTACAAGACTCATTATCTTAACACTTTAAATATTCCGTGCTAAATATCGCTACCCTGTGTTTTGATATCTTGTAATTAATTACATGACTTTTTTTATGTATTATTTAAACTTTCAACCTATACTGCAGACGGTACTCGAAACCAGGACACTACTTCATACAAAGTGCAAATTTAGAGTTACAGACATGTCAGACACTCAGCTTTAAAAAAGTTCAACGTAATAGATAATGCTCTCAAAGCACTCATACGAATTCTTCCAACTGTGTTTTGTCTGCCGCTGCTAGTCGTAAAGAAAACATTACAAGAGAATCCAGCATCCAATTCCAATCTTGAAAATGGCGCCTCTCTCTCCCTTTCTCTCTCTCTCTCTCTCTCTCTCTCTCGCTCTCTCTCGCTCGCTCTCTAAAGAACTACTGTGCGAGACCAGACAAATAACTGTCGTGCTGGGAAGTCTCTTGGCTTTTGACTATTTCAACAATAAAAACCATCGCAATATTCCCAAGTGAGGATTCGAAGTGGATACTTAAAAAGAGAAGTTTAATGTTAAAAGCATTACTCTCAAAGTAATGAAAATTAAAGTAATACTCTTCTAGACTAGGTACTTGTTTAAAGTTTTAAAGCAAATGTACCCAACTCTGTTTACAATATGAGACTAGATGTAACCACACAGTCAGAGATGAACTGATGGATATGCCAGCCCGTAGACCCAAAGGAAACTAGTTCAATTCAGCAAAGAAAAATATTAATGACCGTTTCATACCTCTATCCTCCGCATGGGCTTTGTAAAGAAAATTATCCAATAATAGAATCGTTTATAAATTAAGCCTACGCGTACACCATTAGAGATCTACATATCATGTCGCTGAATTTTAAAGAAATGCCATCTCTATAGACGAATGACTACACATTTCCCCTCTCCCCTGGGATTAGGGATAAAATCTCTGTATCCTTGTAGGATATGATCGGGAAAGGTTTTCTCGAGGTGCTCCAATTTCCTCTGATATGTACCAATCCACTATTGGACTATTTAACATAGCCTATTGTGACCATTTAGTTGCAATGAAAGTAATTATTAGATTTTAAACGCAGAAAGAAAGAAAGAGGGATAGATCGATGAAAGAAAGAGTGAGATAAGGGACACACAGAATTAAATAAATTGATTTCATTTTAAGGATTGTGAACGAGGGGGAGTGAGAGTGAGAGTGAGAGTAAGAGTGAGAGTGAGAGAGAGAAGTTTGATAGACGTAGTTGTTTATTGGAACTAAAATCTATTCCTAACGTATAGGCCAATTATTCAGCTACCGATTCTATATTATAGGTAGGTCTCTTCACCAGTAGAATGGTAAGCATTATCATAGGCCTAAAATTAGTTACTTACTGAGCACATATTCAAACTCATAGGTGCATTTGAAGCATACAAGGTAGTAGTTTTTCTATTTAAAGAAACTGCTAACCTAGGTTTTTATAACTTAGTAATGTCATGGGGAAGTGTCATTAACGTGTTTCTGATTGTAAATGCTAAAAATAAAAAAGAAACCTTCAAATAATAAAAACTATTGACCGATTCTAGGTGCATAAAAGCCCATATTGATTACTTTGAAAATCTGAAACCAATTTTTCCATTTACAGACTATCTTTCCAAGTAATATGAGTATTCAAAATAATTCAGGTGATGAAGACCCCTAAATAATTGGGCGCCGTAAAAGAGTCCATGCGTCATTATGCTACCATCTAATGATGTAGTACTCCCACTTTAAATAGCTTCTATTCTGTGCGCTGAGTAGCGGTAGTTTAGGATTACTAGAATACTAGTATTCACTAATGTCTAGGGATAAAAAAGATGAGATTGGAAAGTTCATTATCAATGCTCTGTAAAGTGAGATACCTTACGGAGGGTGAAGCTATAAATTAGCTTACTGTGAAATACGAACTGGCAGACATCGGTCTGTACTAGGGACGCATCTGCTGCCGTTGTGGGAACAAGAGCTCCTGCATTATACTTTATAAGCTTATACCATGTTGGAAGAAATACTGTAGACCAAAACCATTCCGGAGTACTTGCAGTCATTGAGTGGAAATAAGATCAGAAAAAAAATTGGTGCTACACTCGCATAACTTGCACTGCCCTAAGCTTGTGCATACATTCTGATGTAGTATAAGAGGTCGTATTTCAGGGAGAGCATATTCAGTTGTTTCATTCTCACGGAAAGGTTATTGTTTGCCAGGCAAAGACATGTCTTGAGTTGTGCAAAATATATTTGGCTTATCACTACTCTTCAGATATTTTTGCTAAAAAATGTTTCCTAGGACTATAAAAGTTTCAGCTTTTAGCATAAACGTCTGGTGTACAAATTTTAAACAAAATTTTAGAGCCCTTTTCTAAAAATGAGTGTAAAATAAGATTTTCATAATGTAAAGTGGTAGGCTTACCAGTAAAAGAAAGACGTGTCATCCTTTGTGTCACACCCCAAAAAATGCATAAACTTGCTTTTATACATAGGCCTACTTTTTGTTCTCGAGGAATTCTGTTCTCGTTATAATATACACTTTTTCCCTTAATTTTAGCTTTGGATTCAGTGACTTCAAAACGTGCTTTAATTATCGTATCCATGATACTATAGAATAGAATAACATATTGTATAAAATTAGCCTTCTGGAAGTTAGAAACAAGAGTAAACATGACCTGAAAGGTTAGTTCCGAAATAAACTGTTACGTTCTTACCTATTCCATGAGAAGATAATGTGTTATCTCTTACAAATAGATTTCGAATTTCTTACCATTACACACATTTTGCGGTCTAAAATGGAAATAAAATAAAATATTTCATAAAGAGCAGGCCTATATAACCTAAACGAAAAACCTTGATTTTTAATGGAATTTTATTTTAGGATTAGACTTTTCTCATTTATATGATAGGCCTACAAAGCACATAACAACATTTTACATGGAGAAAAATTCTGTTTTTGCGATTTTCTTGGAAATATTTGAATGATGTTCTTTAATTCAACACGCTCTAACTGCTTCTAGCCATACAATTTTTATTTCAAGAATTCTTTCATAATTATTACATGAATGGTAGTTGTGAGAAAGTCATATTAATCAACTTAATTGGCCTGTCCTCGAATGGTTTTATTAACGTTTATATGAAGCTGAAACAACTGAAAACGTACTTACCTTATGTGGCCACTTTCACTATGTTAGAATGCGAATTCAGAAAAATTGTACGTTCAATTCATCTGAGAAAGTCATATGAGTGTTCATGTACAGTACATTTTCGAGCAATAATAATAATTATTACACTGATCTACAAAATAAAACTAATTTTAATCGCCAGAGATAAAATTGAAGCGTTTCGCCATGTCTATATCCGGCATTTCTACACAATCATGACTGTGGCACTTAGACCCTTATAAGAGTAAACGCTTCAATTATACGTTTCTACACCAAATTTTTATGTAGATTGTGGATATACCTTTCGTTTTTTCATACATCGTACGGGTTCTAAATTACACATAATACTTGATAGAAATAAAGTTACATTTGGGTATGTTACAGGCGTTCTCGATTCCCCATGCCATGCACTATTGCTTTGCTGTTACCAATATGCTATGCGGGTTTTCTAGTCGTAAGTCGCAGGCGTTATTATAATACAACGTGTAGGCCTCACAAGCGAGGTATATCCAAAACAAAGAGATATTTAATTTTGATGAATATAATGTTTGAAAAATCATTGTTTTTTAAAGATAACATTTTTTTGCATGTTTCAATCAGTAGATATGAATGCCTGTGCTAAGGTGATGTCCGCATTTAAGCAATTATTGATTAACGTCTAAAGGGGGCGTGATGATTAAGTACTACTTAAAAATGGCCGTTTGAATTAATCACCAAATCAGGCCGATAGTAAATAGACAACGAATAAATATAAATTTATATGTGTAAGGAAGAGTGAAAACAGATTTGAAATTAGCACACCCATCTCTACCACACTGCACATTTAGTTCTATTGGCGAAAATTCATTGTTGACCAATGTTATCCGTCATAATAAGTCATAATAATAGTTATTGTTGTTAGTCATAATAATGGAATAATAAAAACAATAACATTGATAATAATATATAATATATATACATAATTATATATACATAATTATATATACATAATTATACATTATTTATATATATTACTAGCAGGTGCTCGCGGCATCGCCCGCGATTATTTACTCAACTGCTAGATGCTTTGTTTCAAACGATTATTTAACAGAAAAATAATGAAAACATTATATGTTATTTATTAACACTGACATCGTTTTTACATAAATTGCAGGAATTACATAATTGTATTCTTAAATATATTGTTTAACGTTAAAAATATAAATAATTAAACGAACGAAACGAGTCTTATTCTGCCATATGTGCATATAAATTCGAAATGAAACGATTAAAATGAACCATAGATTCATGTACCTTAAAAAATCATGCATAAACAATTTTATTATAATGATCGATCGTTTAAAAAAAAAAAGCCGGCTTCGAAGTGCATTTCACGAATAAGGTGAGCCACCCGGGAAAAAATGACCTCCATAGATCATTGAGTTCCAAAATGAGTTCCATAGCCAAAAAGAAAGAAAAAGAAAAAACCGTTCAAATAATTCAATGTTTTCTCATTAAGGCGTGCATTCATTCTCCCCTTCTGTCTACCTAGGCTATGTTAAACATCAGATCTCTGCGATCGATGTGAATTAATTTCACAATTGAATACTGTCTTGCTAATGTTTCTTATGGAAGGTATTTCGTCTCCACGAAAACATTTTATTTTTGGCAGTAAAAATAAAAATTTTGCAAAATCCTTTCTTAGTGTGCACTTATATTACGAAACGATGGTACTATCAAAATTCAAAGTCTCTACCTATTATAGGCCTACTGTAGTTTAGGCTCTATGTTGATTCTCTGTCAGTCATTCATTCAGTCTGTCAGGCAATCAGGACAAAGCCACTTTATATAGGCTACAATTAGCCCATCATTAAGCCGATTAATTCCCGAATAGATGGACCCTTTAAAATCCTCATTGCCTATAGTCTACATAGCTTACCCACTCACATAAATGTCAGTGCCAATATGTTCTCCTAATAACGGTTTTCAAAGAAATTGCAAAAGTGCGTATTAATTCACTTCAATTAATATATTTTAACAGGAAGCAATAAAAATGTCCATATTATTAACGAATAAATGTGCAAATTTATAATTAATGATTATAACTCGTAGATGAAAAGTCACGGCGTTTTCTTATAATAGCATGAGTCGTTCAATCAGCACTACCTAAACACCACTACCATTCTAACATGTTGTTATTTTTGTAATCGATCTCAGAGTTTCACTCCAGATCGTTTCTTTAATGGGAGGTGGACTAAAGTAAAAAAACATCAATTTTTGTTTATGTAGGCCTACTGTTTGAGATAGTAAAATATATACTTTACAATATTTCATAAATTAGTTTCATCAAAACGGCCTCTAAAGCTCTTTAAATGTAACGAAACAGTTGGCCTACAAAATGAAAAGAGGCATCGGCTATAATATTCTTCTACAAGTCTTCCACTGATGAAAATCCACAACCATAGGTTATGTCTTAAAGGTGTATCTTTGTGTAAGTAGAATATATTATGCCTACATGAAATCACAGTGTCATGAAAAGCCACCTGTGAAATCTGAAAAAAGAAGTCATGGGGACTGTAGGCCTACATGAAAGTGAATTCCTTTTGAAGAATTCAGAAATTACATAATATTACAACCCCACTTTGGACCTTAGAGGCCAAAGGTTTTTAAATATTTCTTAATGTGTCTCTAGATCCTATGCGCAATATGTGTACCAAGTTTCACGTTCCTAGACTGTGTAGCATTGGGATACTGTGACCAGTCTGTCAGTCAGTGGGTTTTGGCCTTTATATATAGAGATAATAATATTATTGTTGTTAGTACGCTGTTATTATTTATTATTATTATTGTTATTAGTATATTATTAGTAGGCTAATATTTTTTGACACTTGGTTCAGCGTCTATGGGCTAAGTTAATACAACTTATGACACTTTCTCAAGTTCATTCTGCCTAAGCCTTCATTCCCGTTGTATAGCGCAATCTTCTTTCGAAAATACTCTTGTTGTTGTTCGAATACTGCTAATTGTGAAATAATCATCTGTGGTCTACATTATATGGTATATTTAGTCGTGTTGTCTACACCTAATTTTGGGAAGTTATAGAAATACTTTCTGTAAAGATTGGCCTATAACTGCGCAAATTTTAACAGCGTATTTTTTCAGTAGAAACAAACTGATACCATGTTTGTCCCAAAGGAATATTTTGTTTTCCTCGATAATAGGCAGCGTGAAAGCTGGAGTATCTCAGGCTTTGTTTTTATATGCGCGACAGAGGTCATTGCCACGTGATAGAAGCTACTGGCCATGCGCTGTTGCAAAACTGATGAACATGAAAACCTTATTATCTCAAAAACCATAAACATAATCATAAAATGAAAAAGGGGTTTTAAAATTATTGTGGTGTGAACCATTACCCTTTTGAATCTGCGCTGTTGTATACCTTCCAGCCCTTGTTGAAGACGCACGGAGCACACTTTGTACTGTCAATATCGGTAATATAATTGTGCTAGTAATGTTTCTCGGATTTAAACGTCACATAGTACTTATGTAGTGAGTATTGTGAGGAAGAGAGGAAGTCAACAATGACAATAAGGTAGGCTGACCGTATTATTGAGTCGAAAACGTGACATTGGGATAAGGGGCAACGGAAAAATGGACATTACAAAGTTGGCCTACCATTTTTGATCCAACACAACACTGCTTGTTCACAGTTATAAATTGGATTTCTTTCTGTAAATTGTCATTAAAACTGCACTTGAAAGCTTATACCTAAAACTTTAAAAATAAAACTTAAAACTTCAGTAAGTATGAATAATTTCTAATACACAACACAAACATAGATTCAAACACACTGAACAAAAGACTGACGTTTCTTCTCTAGAATTAATGCACTGCCTCCTAGTTCACAATGAAAACGTTTGTGTGTTCATCACGCATTTGTTTATTTTTTATTAATAAATATAAACAATACCACTGTATTACAAATTTTAACTTTATTCTGTCCTTTATATGAAGCTATGTGATTCTGTATAAACAAAAGGTTCTTGATTCATATATCAAAACCAAAAAGGTCCATCACGTACCGTTTTTGTAGGAGACACACTTCTCATATTTACGTAAAAAGCAAAACTGTGGATTTTTGGAAAAATGGTGCGTGTTAAAAAATAATTACAGATTCGTTATTTTCAGTCAAAAATATACAAGAGATACATATTTTCATCTAAAAGACATTTTTTCATGTTGTACAGTGTAATTAGTAATAATAATAATAATAATAATAATTATAATAATTTGAAATAATTTGAAATTGCACAATGAGCTTGACTAATATTAAAGCATAAAAGAGTTTTTTATTAAATAGGGTACAATATTAACATTTTCCTTAAAACGACGGGACGGCCAAAAAATATGAAAATGACGATGCTCTTTCGTTCAAAACGGTACGTATAGTCAGCCCACTGCCTTCTAGACTGTATTACTCGTGTATACACTGCCTGTCCTATACGGCTAATTTTGCGTACGCGGCGACATTACAGATGGCAGCACCTTTCACACCCAGCTGCAATACCCTTTACATTACCGTATGCTGTGTTGCCCTCTGAATTATAAACTCGGAAACTGAAATATGCTGGAATTTCATGCTATCTGGGTGTGAACTGTGTCGCCTCTACTGGAGAAATTAGGCAATTTAACAATACTCTGAACTCCATGTTAAGATTAAGCATGGACAGGCAGTGTAATTCTCGAGACGGCGGTGAGTCAGCCTTACACGAAGGAAACTTTTCCCCCATAGCTGGTATGTAGGCCTACACACTTTAGATATAGCTTCCATCCACAGCTAGACGTTTTACATGTTAAAGATATTTCAGGTGCAATATTGGATGATGGCCATTGAGGAAGGAAATGTTCAATACGATACATAAATGAGAAATGAGGAGGAAAGTGCGAATATCCCAGCTGGACTTACAACCACTTTCGCAGCGAAATAGAATCCGTCGCTATAAAACATGTTACGCATTTGTGGACCATCGTAAAAGTTTTTATTTCTAGAAATGATATCTATTTGTCACGAAGTATACCGCGAAGTGCCGGTCCGAGATTCAGAAGTAACTTTTATCGAAGGCTTATTGCCATTATTGCTGCGGTAAATCTGGAGATTCTCTTCGCTGTGACTTGGAATATAGCACATAAAAGTGACTGGTAGTATTCACTATTCAGTAATATTTTCTCTCCTTACTCAACGAAAAAGTTGGATGTCTTTATCAGAAGATTAAAACTGAACTTCGCCCTGAGACAATCTGTGATGATGTTGATGTTGATAATAATAATAAATTTGTCCTGTTTCTGATTTTTCCCCAGGCCAGTTTGTGCATTATTTAAAAAATAGTTAAGAGGTGAAGTGGAAGACGATTCGAAGATTAAAGGTACAACATTTTATAGTAACAGTTTAAAAAATGATCTACTCTGTTTCTGATGCAGACTGAATAGAATCCAAAGCCGTATTATTAAAATGTTTAAATTAAAAGGTGGAAAGAAGGAAAGAAGTTGATAATTGATGAAAGGTGTTTCACGGTTAATAATTAATTATATGATTCTAAAATTCTAAAGGATTTTGAAGGAAATAGATTTTACACAGTCAATCAACAACAAAAATTAGCAATATATTCCATTCAAAGGCTTTGTCGATTCCAAGGCAATAATGATTCAACAGAAAAAAGTATAGGATTAAAGAATCAATGAACCAGTCTACAAACAAATAAGGTTTTAGTGCTATTTCTACTGATTCAAACGCAAGATTACCCATTTACATAATTAAAACTGATTGTCATGAAATTAATACGGAAAAATCTCGAAACCTATTAACAAATAATTTTACCAGCAACCAGCTAAGAGTTAAATTCACTGTTAACACTTTCAGAGCTGAATTTTTACGGTTATATAACCAGTCATTAATGGACTCTTAAGTTTCAAACCTAGACCGCGTTCATTAATAAGCCGGTCACCGAACTCCTCTGACTTTTAGAATTTCTTTGCAATCGACAAGTATTTTATTTTCGACATTGTTCACTGTCATGTAGCATTGATAGCGACAATACCTTCTATACTTTTGGAGCTATATGACCCACAGAGTGACAATTTTCTTATATCAATGAGAAATATTCAGCCCATCGATATTTAGAGACTAGATAACAAAGAACTGCGGAATTGTGCGTTGAAAATACAATCGATGTATGGTAGAAATTAGGCTACATGTGTGCGTGTGCATTTTCTACATGAAATTGTTAAAAATTAAGCAGAGGAACAAGATGTAACAAGATTGACTGAAATCTTTACTTTAACTTGCCATTACTCAAATGGAAGTAGATACTTAATCTACAGCAAATCAATAAGTAACTCAATTTTATCTTCTTCTTCTTGCGGATTATTTACGGCTAGCGCCGCTTCTCCACCGCCTACCCCCCCGAGTCAAGTGGTGGTTGCATTATCTATACTAATTTTGTTACGCTTATTTTCCGAGAGAGGGCAGAGTGACAGGTGGTAAGCCCATCGCCTCGCAATCCCCTCCGGAAACTAAGATATTAGTTGGACGTGAAAGGGCCGACAAATTTTGTCCAGAGGCTCTAATTTAGACTTGGAGTACTTTTACGTGCCGTAAATCTACGACACGCCCCCCCCCCCAGCTTAAAGTCCCTCCCGAAGGACTCCGTGCCCAGGATTTTTACGTCCTGAAAAATCCATCGACCGCGGCCGGGTTTGATCCCGCGACCTCAAAGTTATCGTTAAATGTATATGAATATTATCTTTGTTTTATTTGAGTTTTTAACAAACTAATTTGTTGTATCATATTTCTTCCCATGTTATAATATATACTGTAATTTAATTTGTAATATTAATATATTATTCTCACCCGCAAATTTTAAAGTGCCATCTGGCCCTTCACCCGAAAACATTTTGACCACACCGAAGTGAGCTAATAATGCTATGTTGACTGAGTCGACCCCAAGGCTGTATTCGTTAAATGTTTATACTGTAGGCCTATGAGATGTTAGGAAACTGATAACAAAATGAGTCTAGATTAAGAGAGTTAATATAAATAGTTAACTTTTTACTTGTTATATCCTCCAGACTTAAATGACACAGGACTCCAGAGACACTAACGTTTTGGCTAATCATGCAGCGGTATTTCGCATTCTTTATCCCTGACTGCGAAAATTAATTACTGTCATCTGCAAAATACGAGTTTTTACCGATATGCAAACCAAGTGTCACAGCCATTAATTTTTCGCATGACTCCATACGAAAATAGACCAGCATTATCGTACTCATATGTAACTCTTAGCCAGTGCGTAGAGAAACGAATATAAAATATTATAGACATCATTCACAAACGCCAGTTGTTGTTATCGCTAACTGCACCGCGGTTTCTACCACTTTGGTGCTTAGGAAGGCTTGAACAGTCCCCCCTCTCTGTCGTCATCAGCAGCCATCCCCATTGAGATAGCCAGCTTAGGAACGGGGTCGAATTTCGAACATCCATATTGAACACAATGGCAGGATCCGAAGACAAATAGCTTCTCGCATAGACAGTTAATATCCATAAAGCGACAGTGAAGTCATTGCAGAACGCGATATAACTTAACTAAGTCCTATTGTTCTATTTAGAGGCATTATTTCTGCTAGGCTAGTACGATAATGATTTTAACTTGCATTGAAAGCTTAAGAACTTGCTAGCTCTACTGAACTTTTGAATATCAATTAATTGCTAATGTACAGTATCTATCAGATTCGTCTAAAATCTATAAATTTTATTATTAAAAGGCTATCTCTTCAGGTTCTATATCCACATCTATTTTATTATTTATTTATTTATTTGTTTATTTTTAAACTTTTCGAATTTTACTCTCCTTTAATTTTGATAAGTAAGCTTAACTCGAACACGAGCTCCATTCAATAAAAGTAGGCTTATTTTAGCTAACTTATGTTGTTCTGTTGAATTTTCATTAAACATAACTTTTATTTTTATCTCATTACGAGTACATTTCGTTTGAACTTTAATTTATATTTGACGAACACAATAGGAAGATACTCTATTATTTATTTATGTTCTATTTCATTTGTGTTAAGTATAATTTTATTTTGTTATCTGCTGTAAGTTAAATTAGGACTTTCATTTATATCTGTTAAACAAAAGGTTCACTCAAACAAAAGGCTATTGTGCGTCTTTTATTTTAAATATAATTTCCATTTCTGTCTGCTAACATTAAATTATAATTTTATTTATATTCGTTGAACGTAGCTCTAGTTACTGTATTCCTCACCTAACTTACTCTGTACCAATTGTATTACGGTCCAGGAAACCATTATTATTATTCTTGCCTTAACGCTACTTGTTAAAAGACAATGAATCATAATCTGACAATTTTAGAAAATGAAATAAATGTTATTTAATTTATACAAATTTCATTGTTATTTTCATCTGGTTATATTAAATTAATTTAATTTGTACTTTTTTGTATTTTAAAACAAATGAAACTTGAATTTCAATAAATGTGAGTACTTAAGATTATATTAAATATTAAATACCCATAATACTTATTAACTTCATTGTATTCTCAAAATGTAAAATTTTCAATATTGAAGACTTCTATGTATAATTTCCTGTAGATGAACCTTTGTCCTAGGAAGTAATAAAACCCGGTTTTTTAGCTTAGGATGCTGATTCGAAGACCCATTGGTTAACTTAAAACAAGTAACAACGGAGTTAAATGGAACCTTGCCATATTGGAGTTGTGCTACCGTCTACATAATTGAGTTTAGAAGAATATTTTGATTGAAATTAGGTAAATCCTAGAGGAGCAAAGTAGATTTGACTCAACATATTCAGCTGAAAATCCGGGTTTGATTCCTGCCCAGGACAAATCTCTTATTCAGAAGACAGGCCTATTCTCGGTTTGCGGTAAACACACAAAAGCCATGGTTTTATTCTGATAATTCAGTCAAAACAAAAATGTATAATTATTTTTGTCTTAGACATATCACTGTTGATTAATGTGTTGACTCGTGTGACATTGATTAAAAATTAATATTATCTTAGAAACACAGGGGTGTATATTTCCTCTGCATGTCATACATCGGATTGGAAGAAAAACAGTAACTCCCATGTTCAAGGGAAAAATTATGGCTGTCTTTCAGGCCCATCTGTAAAAGATGGGCAGGAACGAAATAGGTATAAAAGGTACCTGCTTTATAACTGGGTCAGTAGTGTTAGCTCTGTCCTAAATATCTATAGTGAATTTAACATTTATATCCTTGTTCTCGTTTTATTTCAGGAGGACCTTAGCCTTATCATGTGATTCCTGGCAAACAACAAAAATGTAAGTTAAATTAACAACTCTGCTCTTAGATACATCATCCTGTATTGTGTAGAATATTGTTGTTTTTGTATATGTGTCTCTTCAACAAATTATATTTTTATGTTAGCTAACATTCCCGATAAATAAGGAAATACTAAATTACTTACTGTGATTTCTTAACTCTCCAAAGTAAAGCTATAAATACACAATCTGTCATTAGAGTTAAAAATGATTATTTTAATTATGAAATATGTTTTTAGGAATTGGGCACTGTTTAACAAGAAACTTCTAATTATTCCAACTATAGGTTTATACGAAAATTATAGCACAGTAGCTTATATAGGCACTAGGTATAGCAGTCGGGCACAACTCCTGAAAAAAACGCTTGTACACACGTAACCTTGATTCATAATAATAATAGGTAAACCTACCTAATTACGTGAAATACTTAATTCAATGATAGAATATTTAGCGTCTCATATGGAAATAAGTACCATCTGTGTGTTGGCACGTTCCTCATAGATTTGATTTATTTTTAAGTTGTAAAGAAGTAACTTTTTCCTTATTATTTCAGATTATTTCAGGTAAAATATCATTCAAAACCACTGATACGAAAGTAGTATAGTTCTGCATTTAAGTTTTTCTAGCTTTAACTGCTTTAACACCTGTCAATGCATCCGAAACCTATATTTTGAGTCAAACAGAAGTGCAAACCTAGGGTATGTGTTTCATATGGCAGAAATAAAGATATTTGGTATCTTGAAAGATCGGCAAATACTCAGTTTATAAACCTAGCACCTCTAGGATAGGAGTCATACACCTTTTTTCCTGCTAGAATGTAAGGGATTCACTCTGGATTGCAGTAAAGGCTAGTTTACACGACGGAATTAGGTTTCGTAACTGAGTTTCGCAACTGTTTTTTTACTTGAATGCGCAAGCGCTAGATGTACTGGCGACAATGAGTTACAACACTACGCAGTTTCGGCTGATTCCAACTTTTCACAAAACTATAATACTGATTTTGAGATTATACGCTTATTTAGCTTATTCGCATTTCGTAAAATGAAATGGGGAAGTGAGGAAATTGTGAAATGCCTGTATCCATACGTGTTTCAAACGTTTATATGGGATTTTAACAACTTTAACTTCAGAAATAACATGAAAAGTGCGGTTGCATTGGAAAGAAAATGTATGTAATTAGATTCACGAAATCACTTTCATGAAAGTGGACGAAACCTAGTGTCATCGTGTAAACTAGCCTTAAATTATACCATTGTTACCAATGCTTGAAGCAACGTTAGACGAACATAACTCATACATCCTTGACATAGTAACAATGCAAGGCCTAATGAAGACTAAGGAACCCCTTACAGAATGTAGGGCAGTAGTGGAGCTCTACAGGGATGGGTGACTCAGATTTTTTGTTTGGATGTATTACTATGCGTAATTAGGCTGAATGGGGTGCCGCTTCAGGGTTTCGTTAGAAGATTCATTTTGGAATAAATAGAGAAACTGGCCCCTGGAGAACGCCCACACACATACGCGTGTGCAACATCTGCTCAGTTATATGCCATTGTGTGACGTAAGGAGAGGGTGAGACATGGCTTTGTACTGGCACAGAATAGATGTCACTGATAACGGGATATATGTTTTACATTGCATTATCCTTATAGCTATTTACACTTGGCAGTAATAGCATCAGCACTCAAGTTTTCGTGTTTTTAGCTAATTTAGTAACCGGTTAGTCAGGTTTAAACACGAGTAACGGGTTCGAAGCCCTACACATACAGTGCTGTGATATTTCAATTATTTTCATCTTCCCACTGAGCTGTATAATTTGATTTTGTTAATACACACTCCACCTATGCTCAGTATGTAATAAAATTTTAAGACATCTAACCTATTTTAAAAAACATAATTTATCCCATGACATTTTACCTTGTTTAAAAGTAGTTTGGGTCTATATATATATATAAAATACTTATGTACATATATTACAATGGTCAAAACCCTATTAAAATTCTTAACACATTTAAAAAATGTTTAAAGTCCTTAAAAATTGTTCAAGTCTTATAATAAAATGCAGATGTCTTCTTCTTACACGACGCCATTAACATTATTAAATAGGTTAGATGTCTTAAAATTTTATTACATACTGAGCATAGGTGGAGTGTATATTAACAAAATCAAAAGTGCTGTGAAAATTTAGTCTAATCTCTACATAACCTGAACGTAACAATAAACTCAGAATTACCTAAATTTTTCTTTGGTCCGGGCAAATTTCCTCTCTTAATAATGTTAAAATTCGCTTACAATTTGAATTCGCTTAAATTCATTTGCTACAATAAACTTAATTTAGAAAGACCGTTTTAGAACAATATTTTGAAGTTGAATGTTACTGCAGATCTGTATCTTTAGTCCTCCGGATGGTAGGAAGCAGAAGGTCCATGCCCTTCCGAGCCACCAATTGTTTTCTACAGGGTGATCATTTTTTAAATTTTATTTATTTATTTTTATTGAAATTTCACAAAAGAAAGGTTCAGTAGAGGGTGCAGAATAGGGTTGATTTCATAAGCAAAACATGCAGTAAGTTCGGTTGCTACATCAACAATAGTTAAAACACAAAACCCAGCAATTGGTTTTAGTTTTGACTTACATACGACTAGGCCTATATGACGAACTTACTCTTCGTTTGTGATGTTGAAATTTCTCATATGCTAGGCGTATTCCTAATAATTTTTCAGCAGTTATGACCTCTGCTCATTCTCATGAGCTTTATAATTGTGTAATGGGAGCCACTTCGTGCTGTTTAAAAACGTTATACATATACACACTCACTCAATGGCAATAGACAATTCCTAAGGAAGTTAAAGGAATATTATCTATTTGATGGCACCCGGTGGTTCATTGCCGCGCTTACCTGTGCCCATCAATCAACCCTATTCTGTGGCAACTCCATCCAAACATCCCTCGAAAATCTTACTCCTCTTAAATCTATCCTAATATTGTCCTCCCACCTACGTCTATGTCTTCCACTTTGTCTTTTCTCTTCGGGTTTCTCAGTCAATATTTTTTAGATATGTCTTTCCTCCCACATGCGCGCTACATTTCCAGCCCATTTCATCTTCCGTGATTTAATTACCCTTACTACATCCGGTGAGGAGTACAGGTTATGAAGCTCGTCGTTACGCAGTTTTCTCCAGTCCCCATTTTCTTCTCTCCTAGGCCCAAATATTTTCGTAAGCATCCTGTTTTTTGAACACTCTCAGATTAGGTTCTCACATCCATACAATACAACCGGCAGTACAATACTTTATACATATAGTCCTATTATTCCGAAATTGTACATATTACGTAAGTTTTACGTCAAATGAAAGCTGCTTCTAATTCCGTGGAAACTTAATTCAAAGGAAATCATTGTAGGCCTGTTTTAATGGAATTACTTGAATAATGTAGTGGAAATGATCAAAGCCTCTATCACATCATACAGTCGCTGTTAATTTTATATCAGTTGGCTTTGGATGGGGAATGTTGCAGACTGCATTGTTTTCTAATCCGCTTGGGCGACTGTAACACGGTTCTTCATCAGACTCCTGCAAGCCCTGGCGCTAAGCTCCCAACCCATTGTCCGTCCCTGATTACCCGCCATTACCCGATAATTGCCGTGATTGCAGAAAGCTGGCTGGCACAGAATGGAACTGCCATATCTGCAGCTGTACATGCTAACTATATTGCAAATACAGCGTTTCACATAATACTACAAATTGCTGTTCGCTTCCTTTACCAGTTGCAATACACTAGTTATTCTTTCAGAACAATCATTATCCCAGTTGTTTTTACAAATATTAATAGCATTGTGGTAGGTGTATTTCGGTGGAATATGATTCAGACAAGTTCGGAGTGAATGGCTTATTTTTTGTCCACCAATTACCACGAAAGCCTGAAATATATATTTTTTAAATTAAATTGCTGCAAAAATTCTTCTGACTAAACTGGAAAAAGCTAGTTTATTGTTTTACTTCACTTTTCGTAATTTTCAAATAATTACTGTTGGTGATAGTAGAAAGGAACATTTGACTATATTTTAGTGATATAACTTATATAGGTTACATGTTGAAATATTAGTCTACATGGAAAAGAACAATACGGTACGCCTATTTATAAGCACTTTCTAAAAGTTAACAAAACAGTTTGAAATAATTAAAAAGGGACATACTTAAAACTTTACATTGTTTCTACTTGTTCATCTTTCTATAATTAACAGTTAATTCATATAATATTAGGTTTATTATAATTTCTGTATTAACTTTATCACATCGGCAATAATTATAATGAAATGCATTTTTACAATTAGTAATGTAACACAGGAAAACAGTAATTAGTTTTACTTTATTTATATTTATTTGTCCTTTCGTATATTATTATACTATAATTATTAGCCAATCAGATGTTTCAGACCCACCCACGAGAATGACCAAGGTAGCATAGCTAATTCAAATGCACTCCACTTTATTTCTCGGATGTACTGATAAGTCGAACCAACCGGCGAAGATGCAGAATTCAGAGTTCGGGTACCGGTATATCATATAACATAAATATAGAGCTATGGGTCTATGTGATATTGAATACATGGCCCTATGTGATAGCCTGTAGTGCCATTTATATGTACTGTATATATATAATATTATAAAATATTTATTTATACTGTGTGCGATAGACGTGTAAAATATATATATTAAATTCTTAATGTGCCCATTATTAGACACGTATTTAACAATGGTGTCAGGAAAAGCATCCATATTCCTTAAGCAATCTACTAGAATCTCTTTTTTATTTTTTAAGTTTTACACACGACAGGAAACAGAAATAGACACCACACTCAAAAGTTCGTTGAGGTGAAGAGTCAGTTCTTATGTCATCAAACTGAAGTGTTTGTATGTGCGTTTGAAATCTAGGGTTATCTGTGGGGGATCACTTTACCGGTAAAAATGAAAACGTTTGACTTTTGGTGTCTCACTCTTCTTAGCACAAAATTAACCTGAATCTGCATAAGCATGAAGCTTCCAATAGATTTAACTATACACTCTTACACTATTTACTATGAAATGAGATTCACCTAAGTTCCGAAACATGTTATTTGATTTATTTTTCCAAACCCTTTATGGACCCAAGGTTAAAACTATTATGATCCATATTAAGCAATACAAGATAAATGTGGAAATTATAAAATTTGACTGGTATCAGGAAATGCTTGTTATTACGGTCATCGAACTCAGAATTTTTACTATCTTATTACCCAAAATTAAGAACAACAATACCCTAGCAATACTCTTAATAGGCACAAACATTTATGGAGGTTAATAGGTTCAGGATGTCGAGGACAAATTACTGGGAAAAAGTATATTCAAAAGATATAAGTTCAGTATAGGTCTATAACGTGAAAAACCTCCAATCCCATGGTTCGTACGGACTAGGTGTTTGAGTAGTCGTTAGGCGCACCCTGACAACAGATCATCTCGTGAGATCACTCACGACTAGATGAATCCACACACCTGCGTTCCGCTGGAAAAAATGGCCAATTCTTTGAAACCTTTCTGGGATTCACATTCCAATTCTTCATATTCCGCAGTCCCTCTTCCATTTCTGAATTAGACGTGGGTCAGATTCCACGTTAAATTGAAATTTCGGCCAATATAATATGAACTCTGGTAACCTCTAGCGAATCCACTAATTATACCCAAGAATTTTCTTGGAAAACCTCCATAATCCACCACATGGCCTAGGAGGAAGAAAATAATGTACGATCGCACGCATACGCATTCATGTAAAAACATCATTTTTAGCCCAACCTGCCATTAGAGAAAAGAAAAAAAATCACAAAAATCAAGCCAATCAAATTTCGGCTAGCGTATTTTAAAAGACTTACACTTGCACTTCTCCAGATAATTGCATTGTAATTCACCTCTGTACAATGACAAATCGTTCAGATTAAATCGCAGTATACTTTATGTAGTTGAAAAGGGATTAGATTAGTCCAGTACTGTAGTATTATGACCGCATTGTGAGCAGAATCATTGAGTCTGTCACTTGTGTGGAGCGATTAGGCTAGTGTTGTGTTAATCCGCATTGCCGTATTGTGCAGTGTCGTATCACATCCCAGCCAGGTCTCTGAAGAGCTTTCAGTTTAACCAGTTCACCGTCAAGTAGCTACATGCACTCCACAAGTAATGATCCCAACACCGTGTCGACAACAACCACCACAGCATCGAGATAAAACTATAAGCCATGGTATCCTGTTACTTAGCGTTCTTCTAATAGTCCCATATTGCGATACAAGAGTGGTAAGTGCTTCACTGGAGAATGGAGGACACGTATTTAAAATCATGCTGGATGGTACTGTTGAGCTTGATAATTAAATTATTTTAAGTAGGCCTAATATAATATCTTTCTTCTCAACGTCTTTTATTTCATATTTTCCTAGGACTTTCGGTTACATTCAGAGAATGTCGCTTGTAGAGTTACATTCAATAAAAATAAATCTGCTTCTTCACTGGCGTAAATTTTAATTAAAACTACTAACACTTTAAATTGTTCTTAAATTACTTACTTATTAACTCTATGACAATAGACAATTCCTAAGTAAGTTAAAGGAATATTATCTATTTTATGGAACCCGAAGTTTTGTTGCCGCGCTTACCTGAGCCCGCCATTCAACCTTACTCTGTGCTAAATCCATCCAACCATCCATCGCAAATCAGACTTCCCTTAAATCTATCCTAATATGGTCCACCTGCGTCTAGGTCTTCCAAGTGGTATTTTCCCATCGGGTCTCCCCCTCAAGATTTTTGAGAAATGTCTTTCCTCCCCCATGCGCGCAGCATGTCCAGCCCATTTCAACCTCCGTAATTTAATTACCCTCACTATATCCGGTGAAAAGTACAGGTTAAGATGCTCGTTCGTTATGCAGTTTTCTCCAGTCCCCATTTTTATCTCTCTTAGGCCCAAATATTTTCCTAAGCACTCTGCTTTCGAACACTCCCAGATTACGTTCTTCTCGAAGAGTAAGCCACCATGTCACACATCCATATAAGTTAATACAACCGGCAGGATAAATGTCTTACAATTTGTTACTTTAAAACTTCTGAACAGAAGAAGATAAGAGTTTCTGAACTGCATAAAAGCAGGCGTTTCCTGATTTAAGTCTACACTTAACTTAGCTCTTAATATTATTTGTTTCTGTAATTAATGCTCCCAGATATTTGAATTTATCCCCATGATCGAACGATTCTAATATTTTGTAGAGCATTATTTTGACGTTTCATGGGCATGTACTTAGTTTTCTTCTGTATCGATTTCCAACCCAACATTCCTACAGGTATCGAAAAGACTCTCTGCATTTCTCTCGATCGTGTTTATGTCATCGCCCAACAGACAAACATCATCTGCACAAGCTAAAATAGGGTGACTGCCCTTTAGTTATAGGCCTACCTTGTTTTCCTGGACGTTCGTAATGGCATATTCCAAAGCGAAATTAAAAAGTAAAGGCGATAGTGCATCTCCTTGCTTCAAGCCGCTTTTAATGACATTCCTGTCCCTACCCTGACTCTGCTATAAGTTTCATTTAGACACATTTTAATTAGCCTAATTAACTTCTTTGGTATCCCAAATTCTATTACAATTTGTCTCGCCTAACTGAGTCATATGCCTTTTCAAAATCTATGAATAGCTGGTGAACAGACTTATTATATTCCCACTTTTTCTCCAAGATCTGGCGAATACAGAGTATTTGATTAGTGGTTGATCTATTTCGTCTAAATCCACATTGGTGATCTCCAGTGATTTCGTTCGTATATGGGGTTAATCTTGACAGAAGTGTATTGGACAAAATTTTGTGTGATGTTTTTATAACATTGCATAGATGAAATGTATTTTTGTCATGAACATTGTAATTGGGTTTATTATTAATATATTATACATAATTAATAAAATAAATAAATAAGAAACAAATTCACAGGCTAATAGATGGATTGTCTGTAAACCATTATATTTTCTTTAAAAAATACTGGAATAAAGTTGTAGACGAAATGTCAAACATCCGAGTTAAAACGAAACCTCACTTCGCTCGGTCATTTATTGTTATCAGAATATCAATGCTGTTATTTTTTTTAATCCTGTAGAGATAAAGTTTCTTCACTGAATGTAAATTAGCTAAACCTGAAATTAGAACGCAATTAGGTCTAATTTGACATAATCAGGAAAAATGTCATGACAGTCCGTACAACATTGAAGTCTGCTGGTATCACACCAGAATAATGAAATAGTTTTCAACATTCATGATACTGAGAAGCCTGAAAGCAAGCTACGACATAAAATCTCGCCATGTCCACGTTAAATTTCACATTCCATGCAAAGCATTGTTTTCCAAGAACTCTACTCTGTTCTCCGTTATCTGTACAATGAAGCTACGTAATTAATAAAGCAAAACCTGGCGAAACACACGTTCCAGACTTTAATAATCCTATATTGATGACGAAAAACTCTGGTTTTATTATCACATATTTCCAGTTGAAAAAGCAAATTTCATTACGTAAATTCCCTTGCAGGTTCAATTTCCCCTTTTAAGCGTGAAAATAATATTGGATATGTGTACGATAGATTCCTGTCAGACGTGAAATTTTGAGGCAATTCAGTCATGGAAGCAAGCGATTGGAGAAACTGTACAGAGGCGGCCCCAAATTAGGCGCACAAGGGCGTCGTTCCCTTTGCGCTTCGTCACTCAAGGACCCTATCGAAACCTAGTATTTTCACTTGCTCTTCTTTTATCATAAGTAGAGGATCTATTGTGTTCGATAAAAATCGGTGATTGTTTCTCCGAAAGTAAAACCTTCATTCCTTCTAGATACTTACTATTTTCAAACATAAGAAATGTATCTGTTGGTGTATCTGATTATTATGCGTAAACTGCATAGGTTGAGAACCATAATTATATTAATCACCTGCACCACAGCGAACTCCGTTATGTAGTGGACTAAAATTATTGAGTGAAAAAAAGGAAAATTGATCTTGGGCGACAAATGAACTTAGGCTTAGAAAATATTCCATTATAATATTTTCAGGAACTGCCCAGGTAAAACCTTTGTACTCCTTAAAACCTGATCACCACTTGTGTTGCGTTTTGCTTCGTAATTTAATTTCTCTTTAAACTCATGTTTCTTGTCATCAGATAATTATCATGGCAAGGAACATTCGTTAAGTTCAGTTAACTTAGGTCTTAGAGCAAAATTATAAATACTCATGGTTTTGGTGCAAATAGTTTGCAAATTATCTATGCTCTGTCCAGGTTTAATATTTTATTTACGGTATTATCAACTACGGATCTATACTAAGCCTCTTAGGTCATCATCAGGTAATAAATTTAAATCTATACAACAGTCCAAGAAAGCAAAAGCTTATTTACTTACTTACTTACTCAATGGCAATAGAAAATTCCTAAGCAAGCTAAAGGAATATTATATATTTGATGAAACCCGAAGGTTCATTGCCGCGCTTACCTGAGCCCGCCATTCAACCCTATTCTGTGCTAACTCTAATCAATCATCCCTCGCGAATCCTACTACCCTTAAACCTATCCTAATACTGTCCTCCCATCTACGTCTAGGTCTTCCACGTGGTCTTTTCCCTTCGGGTCTCGCAGTCAATACTTTTGAGGTATGTATTTGCTCCCCCATGCGCGCAACATGTCCAGCCCATTTCATCCTCCGTGATATCATTACCCTTACTATATCTGGTGAAGAGTATCCGGTGAAGAAGAAAGCAAAAACTATAATACGGTTATCTCGTAAAATTCCAAAAATGTAGGATATATCTACGAGAGACTGCTGTCAAATGTAAAGTGTTGAGACAATGCCTATACGAAAGCGACCGACTGAGGAACCCGCGAAACGCTGCAGACATTAGGGAGGTAGTGGAGTGAAAACATTGCAAAGCACTCCGAACTTGCTTCTAGAAAGGGGTGGAGGGGGTGCAGACGTAAAGGGGTTGATATGTCCGCTTGTCAAGTGACGGGAACGTTTTGTTTTAAAGCTCCTTGTTGGCTGTCGGTGACAGAGTGACGTTGTTGATGGCACCAATTAAGTAGCTACCGCCACCGAGAAAGGTGCTGAAGCGAACTACTGCATTAGCGGTAACTTAGTGATTAATAATTTTCACTTGCTCTTTTGAGTCTGGCAGTTTGTTAGTTGTGCATCTCGTATTTCTTCACAGAAAATTCCACGACTTATCCTCCAATAATATTGATACATTGGCCACTCGTTTATTCAGATTCAAACGAATTCAGAATATTCAACAGCAAAACGTGTTGTGTGATATCTCACATTATTTTATCCTTGACAAAGATAGCCTTAATATGTAAAATGATTATACGCTTAGGTCTATACAGTGAGGGCACAAAGTGGGCGTACCCCCCTTTATTTTCAACACTACGATGGTTACGGTTGATCGATTGATACGGACACTTAGCTGATAGTTCAGAACGGAACATTGCCGTGATAACGTCGTCTTTATAGACGAATGTGCAATCTACCGGAGCATGCATGCACGAAACATCGTCTTTGGGGTAAGGAAGACCCATTATTTTATGATGAATTGGAGACAAATCCACCCTACTTCATGGTATGGACTGGACATGTTTTCGGCCCTTTCTTCTTCCAAGGTTCCGTTAATAGACCAGCCTAGCAGAAGATGAATAGCGAATGTTTGGTGCCACAACTGCAACAAGCTGGTACAGAAGTCACTGTGGTGTTACAATTTGCATTGAAAGTGCTCAGATACCCGAAAACTATCTTTCCCAAACTGTGGCTTGAAAGAGGGTCTGAAGATAATCAAGCTCCTTTTTCCTAGCCTCCATGAAGTTCCGACTTCAGAACACCTGATAATGCTCTCCGGGAGTTCTTCAGAGAAAAAGTGCGAATTCAACACTATAACACAAACACATACTTAATAATAACAGTAAGTGTTCGATGTCTTCAACGAAGTAATCCCTTATTAACTCCGCAAAACATCTGCTAGAATATGGCGCAGAATTGTGTTGTGTTATGAAAATGGCGGTCTCCATACCGATGTCTTGGATCACTAAACTATGAGCTAGGTGTCCATTTCAATCAAAAAGCCATAACCATAGTGTAGAAAATAAAGGGAGGTACTTTGTGTCCCCACTGTACGTGTAGGAGGAATAGATTTCGAGTTACGTCATCGACCAGCGATCATTCGGTTATGACTTCCTCCTGGCTATTTAGATCATGATTCATGTCTATGGTAAAAGAAAGTAGAGATTGTTCATTGGGATACTGGGATACTGCTCCAAGCTACATATAGATACTTGAATTCAGTAATGAAACTATACTTTATACACCTTTGACGAAGTAGGAGCAAGAAATAATGAAATAATAATTTTTGAACAACAGATTTTGTTATTAAGATATATTGATTATGCAAGAAGTTTATTTTATTTCTTAGATAATTATAAAATATTTATATAATTATTATTATTTGAGTAAATGAATTAATAATGATAATTATTTGAGTAAATGAAGGGTCTTATCTCCTTAAAGAGGGAACTATATTAATTTATTACTTATAATTAGGGCTCGGACTTTTAGGTAAATACATATTTTTTTTGCTATTACCTATGATTTCTGGACTTTGTCAAAGTTCCAGTTGGGACCTTTGGATTCAAAATATTGAGTTGCATATCACATAAAAATAAATATTTTCGATATTTCTTATTTGAATAAATATTTTTGGTAACTTAATTTTTTTTACAGATTTTACCACATATCACGTTTAGAAATGAATATTTTGACTGTTTTCGTAAAATTGTGCCATATTTTGAATATGTTGCATTGTTATGTGGAGTCAGACAATAAATCAGGGCTGATTTGGCCTTCATTAGTGCAAATTTCTGTTTCCTCTCACACTGCATTACTAAGTTGGAAACAACAAAACAATTCTTGACAGAATCAATAAAAGAAACCAAACACATTGAAAACAAACTTAACAAAATCAGTGGTTCAAAAGCAAACGAAATTAAAGAAAACTTCCTGTCATGCCTAAATAAGAATGAATGGTTACAAGTGTTGCCAAAGATTTCAGATATTTTAATGGGTTACAGTGTAGAGAACTTGGAGCAGATGGAACATCTGAGTGTCAGTGATACTGCGTTTTACAAAATATATGCAAGATTAACATCCTGCAATGTTGAACGTACATTTTCAAGATACAAGTCTCTGTTCCGTGAAAATCGTCACAGCTTTAAGATGCACAACTTAAGATCTACTTCTGTCGTTCACTGCAACAGTTCTACACTTGCTGACTAGAATGACTAGATGAGTACTTCTGTAAATATTGGTTAAATAAATAAAATATTTATATATTTTTTAAACATATTTTCGACTTTTTAACCACATAAAAAATAAATATTTTCGTTTTTATAAGCACCTAATAGTCCGAGCCCTACTTATAATAAAAGAAAAACAATCATTTCTTATTTGAATAAAAAGAAAACTAAGTCCTTTGTAGCCTATACAGTACTATCCCGACTTAAGTAGAAATCAACCTATAAAAATTAATTTATTGGAATCTACAATAATATGAAAGGACTTTGAGAAATATCACATAGAAACAGGGCCATTAGTGTTCATGTCCTGAGCCAGATGCTTATTTATGTTTACTTATTTATTTATTGTATTTAATTTTCACGAAAAATGTCGCCTTTATTGAAAAAAAGCAACTAAAAAGTTTATTCCTTATTTATTTCTCCTGTTGTGAAAAAATATATATTTATATAACCCTTGCCAAGTAAATAACGAATAAAGTTTAGCGACAGTTTTTTTTAAGAAAAGCACTCTCTTGGGACAAATATGGTGATTAAATATTTTTTCTGTTTCTGCCGAAGGAAAAATCTGTTAAAATTTGCCCTTTTAAGTTACTTCCACTGTGTACACAAAGTAAGCAGTTTAACAGCATTCAACTTTCCAATACCCTGTATAGGCCAATCACTATTTCGTTTATTCCATACCATGTCCCAACTTGATATCAGCCCAATAGATAAATGACAAAATATGAGAAACCAGCAAGTTTCGAGTAAAGAGGGACGCATTCCATAAGACCAACAGTAACTTGCTGATCTGTAAATGGTTGTGAGCATTTGCAAAGTTAATTTGAGTAGGAGAGTGCAGTACAGCAACAGTAATATGCTATTAGGACCACGACATCAATATAGCTTACGGACATGGTGTAATGATAAAAGCTAGCAGTAAAATGTCAACATTGAATATAGTGTAGTGCTAACTGGTGTAGTTTTCCACAATCATGTAGCACAAAAGTAAAATTTTCCATTACGCATTATTTGCATTAGTCAGTTCATTTCACTGCAGTACGAACCGCAGATTCGTAGAAAAATTATGCTGGGTACAGTTTTTCCCCCCTCCACGATTACTGAATTCTTACTTCTTCTGTCCGGTATTTATTTATAAACATTATATGTAGAGGATGTTTTGTGTTTGACCTTAAACTCGAAGTTAAGTTTTTAACATAAATACACGTTTTGAGGTTCTCTGAGTACAAAAATGTTATTTCAGAAACATGCCTGTGTGTCTGTTCGTGAGCAGCCTAGTTCCGGAAACATCGTATGAAATCAAAATTTTTATTTGGGTTAGTACCTTCTGGGGATGTGACACGAAGTTCAACGAAGACATTCTGTCACTTTTAATTTAAAACACTAGACAAATGAAGTAAAAGTTGCACATTATAAAATTTTTATGACATCTTTGGTATCTATCACATGGAAAACACTCATTTAGTTAAATATATTTGTATTTGATCATTAAATAGATTCATTTCGAAAAATAAACTACGATTTCAAAATTCACTACACCTTTCTAAATGTGAAATTTCTTACGGTGAATGCGAAAGTCGTTATATTTTGTGAGAGAAAATCGTTTTCATGTTGGAAGCAGTGTAAGAGAAAATCATTAACAGCTGTCAGCTGTCTGGGCGCTGGAAGATGTCTGGCTCTACGGTGCGTAATTCGTCATAATATAATTTATAATTATTTCACAAATGTTAACGACTGTCTAAAGAATAGTGTGTTAAAGCAGTTTTATTCTGCTCGCAGGATCGCTCAACTCGCTACGCTCCTCTCGCAACGCTCCTCTCGCAATAATTCATACTTAAAGATTAAAATCTCGCTTTCAACCCTTACGCAAGAGAGATCTAACAGTGATCCGTTGCCTTTCTGCGGAGAATATTAAAGTAATTATTTAATAAACAATAACCTAATAACTAAATGTAAAATGGATTTTAATTATTTAATTTTTATACTATCCTTTTTACTATGCGTATATATATTCTCATACACTGCTGCCAACATGAAAACGATTTTCGCTCACAAAATATAACTTTTGCATTCACGGGGGGAAATTTCACATTTAAAAAAGTGTATTGAATTTTAAAATTGTAAATTTTTATCAAACTGAATCTATTTAATGATCATATACAAATATATTTTTGCTAAGTGAGTAGCCTATTTTCCATGTGATGGATACCGAAGTTGTGCCAATGGAGTGGCATACAAACCTTATAATGTGCAATTAATATATATTTATATATATATGCTATGTACTTTGGGCATGTATATATGTAGGCCTTCATGTATGTACATGGCCGCAAGAGAAGTGAGGATAAATAAAATTGGCTGTAAATTATAGCCTCCACGTACCGGCAACTCTCTCTATAGAAATGAATACTTGAAAATGTAGCAAGGAAGATTACTAAAGGGTTTTACAACATATTGAAGCATTGATTTGAATGATTAGCTTTATACGATACTTTTTGGAATATGCTTTAATGACCAATCACCGGTTCATATCGATCAATGTAACACTTGAATAATCTCATTCAGGATCTAGGATGTATTGTTACATGTTGATAATGACATAGAAGGGGCCTCTTTACAATGCACTACATTCATATCATAAATATGCCACTATGCCGGGCATTCATAAACCCTGTTCACCCATTAATTATGAAGACACAGAGCAAACATGTGGATCAGGCGGTTAAATCATGTAATTTGTTCATGTTTATCACATCACATCATTAATTTTCGCATTGATACTGTTACTTTCATCAGTTTTTGTTAATGAAGGTATAATATAACCAAAGCCAGTGAATTTTGATGGAATGTATACATTTAACTCCTAAATAGGAACATGGGCTCTAATTGCTTGCTATAAAGTTTATTCAGTGAATTAGGCTATTTTAGTTATGGTTAATCCAAGACCATATGTGGCGGCAATAGTCGGTTCTAGAATTAGTCTCATGAAAATTAATAAAATCACATAAAAAGTAATTTGATTAGGCCTAGTGGTCAGTCAATGCAGAGATAACATGATTAAGGAGACCGACCTTGAGAAATATGCCAAAAAAGTCACAAAATTATTTTTTTCATAATAACTAAAGAACACTAATTCTTGGCCAATCAAAAAATATAATTACAACACACTTTATTTTCTAAGCAGATATTTTAAATTTAGTTCCAGTCATTTTCAGAATAATTCTGGAAGGAATTCATATCTTTTCCAGGCTATTACCCTAAGGAATTCGCTGTTTATGCCTATAGAAAGAGCAGGACAGTTTTCAAAGCAAAATTGAGTCTCAACTTTAAAGTTGATTTTTCTCAACACTTGGTTTCTCCGCACATTTCACTATTCAAATTGCTCCTTGAGTGGCAATTTTTATTAACTTGCTATGAAATTTTCAACAAAGCCCCGACACATATCATAAAACAAAACTTACTATATGATATTTTTAATTGAAAATATATATGCGCCCTTATGTCTTATTGTTTATGATTTAAACTTAACAAAATCGAGCAAAATAATGTTTAAATATTATTTATAAAAGAAATAGTCAGTGCTATTACATATTAAGTAGATGCTTTTTTTTGTTTAGAGTGTCTAGACATCAATTCTACCATTTGGTCCCGAAAATTTGAAAACTGCTCCGCAAGGACCTTTTTGCTATGAAGCACATTCAATATCGGGAGAAAATTTAACAGTCCTGAAAGTTTATTGTTGTAAATGTTTCCAGAGTGAAGTAAAAATGAAAAATCGAATGAAAAACGTAGAATTTCTCAATTTCAAGATAAGTCCCTTAAGAATTTCAAGTCTTGTTTGCAGTGCAGATTTTTCCAACAATTTGAGCTCTAAGACTCTCAGGTGAAGGGGTCATTGAACCCACAACTTTATATTTTGCACTTCTTCCCGAAATATATTCCACTTCCGTTTGAGCTATTGTCTCTCGAAAATTGTTAACACCATAATTTTATTTGTAATGTTATGCATAATCTTTTTTACCAAAAATAAAGATGTGAGTGTTCTTGGTAAATTCCTATAGATAAAATCAGATTTAGTGCCTTACGAGTTTTATAGGGAAAATATAAATATTACATGAGATCTGTAAAATTAGCATTGCAAATTTTTATTATTCAGTTTGAATCATTCAAACACATCTAAAATTTCTACAAAAGTATTGTTGTGGAATTTCTTTTTTAATAATTTTTTAATAGAGAATACCATTCGTACGTCACGTTTATTATGCGGTAATTATGACGCATGGCATTGGTTTGCAACCCCTGTTTATATCAGTTCCTATGTTTGATTTCCTATCTTGTGGTGACCAAACATGCCACCCTTCAAACAGGACAACACATCCAGTAGTCTGTTGAACGTTGGGGGAAAAATCTGTTTTGTAAATGAACGAGTTCATCGGTATCTGTGATTACTGCATCGTTATTTATTTCATACAAACTAGTGACGTACTTCACCATGTATTGCATCTAAACCATTTAAAACCTCGACTTAAGATGACATATTCTATGTCGAAATGCATATCGTAACTTAAAATCAAAAGAATCCTGTAGAATCTTCGGCTGGAAACTAAGAAAAGTGCGCATCAACAAGAATTTATTTATTTCAATTTCAAATTAATGCAGGTTAAGCCTAATAATTACTACACCTAAGAAACAATTTTTTCGACCACTTGATGTTATCTAATAATCCTATAACTACTGGTCTCAACTTTTAAGTGTTAATAATATTACTAAATGTAGTATTCTAATGCTCATCATTAACTGATATTTAACATCATATAAATGTCTGTACTAATTGTAATTTCATTTTATCTCATGACTAGTTGATATTCAATGCTTTTTAATTAATTGTATTAATTTATACTAATTTATAAATGACTAGTTGATTTTCAACTTGTTTTAATTTATTTATTGATGTAATATTAATATTGCTTATCCAGTTTATTGAATATAAGACAAATGTTAAAGGATAGCTCTACTATAAGATAGGCCTACTTATTCTAATGTATGTAACCCAAGAACTATGTCAATTTATAATTAGCGCATTGTAATTGACACTGTGATATCGACAATAAATTGTATTTAAATTTGTAATTTTCTACGTCTCCAGCTTCAGATTTTCTGATAGATTCAAATAAGCTTATACTCTAGTGCTTGAGACTGAATTTCTACTCTACTTTTCGAAGTTAATTTGCATTCAGAACAATCAGAATTTCGAAATCCTAAATGAAGTTAATAAGGAGCATACTGAAATTTAGATGTCAAGTGTATTTAACTCTATTGATGATAATTTAAATAATGTATATTATAATATATTAACATTATAGAGATATTTATTTGATATTTTCCCTTACACACTGAAAGTAACTCACTAACTTTTTTTATTTTTATTTGTTTATTTTATTTATTTTGCATAATTGAGTCAAGTTGAAAAATCATTTAACCTTCAGAACTGAAGCTCGAACCTGTACTCTCTCTTACGCAATCTATTACTTCCTGCCGAACATACATAATCTTATTTAATTGAAAATTTTAAATTTATAGTACAAGTGGTTAAACATTAATTTGATATACTGGTGACGAAGTACTAATTTTCACGAGTCACAGATTCATCCCATGTGGCATATACAATTCCATTAATTTTAGCTATGAAAGCGAAGTACATTTTTAAATTCAGTGAATACGTACGGATACTTTTTCACCATAAAAGAAGTCTCATTTTCATTGTTATCTTCAAGGAATTAAGTTAGTCCTATCAACAGTAAGATCTGTGATTGTGAAATAATTGTTTCCTCATGACAGTACCTAGCTTAAAGCTTTTCTTGAGTTATTCCTCGAATCTCTAGTTCCTTAGCTTATAATAATAAGTATACAAGTAGTTTGAGGTGTTCATATAAATGACGGAAAAAATACGAAGGTAGGCTTAGTTGCTGTCCGCCGGCGTGGTCTTGTGGTTAGCGTCGCTGACTACAGATCCGTCGGCCCGGGTTCGATTCCCGGTCCCTCCTCGGATTTTTCTGAGGTAGGGAGGTCTGGTAGGGGTGCACTCAGCCTCGTGATTCCAAATTGAGGAGCTACTTGATAGAGAAGTAGCGGCTCCGGTCCAGAAAATCACCATTAACGGCCGTGGGTGTCGGCATGCTGACCACATGCCCCCAATCCTGCCATTTGCCTACGGGAGATGATGCAGCCGTCGGGTGGTAGGCCAAGTCCCTCCATGGATGTAGCGCCACGGAGTTTAGTTTTTAGTCTTAGTTGCACTGGGTGAAAGAAATTCAACTTTCCTGCATTATAGCGTGTACGGGAAATTGATTAAAATACACTATCATAGAAAAAACAATTTTGGTTCACATAAAACTAAAATAAATTGTATGGAAATTTGACGAATCAGTTTTCAACAGTACAAAAGTGCCTTTTCATCTTATAAGGTTACGTTGATGTACTTTCCCACTCATTAAATCCATCACTGGTAGGTATTGTAGATAATACTGTGATCAGTCTGTGCACTTGCATATTGCAAGCGGATCAGCGTCTTAACCCATCAGCTAGTGGATTATAGAAAGAAATGACACACAGATCTGCTACGAAAAATGGGAAATTAGATCGGATAATTATGTTGTCAAAAGTATTAAGTTATATTTGTGCATATTTGCCTGTTTATTTATTTAAAATGTCTTATTCCATGCGTTTTCTGTCATATCTTCTGGACTTTTGTTTCTTCTCTTCGGATGTGCCCGAGGGACGCTTGAGATTTTACATCTCAAAATTTCTGTGCTGTAGGCTTTTTTTTATCTAGTGACTTAGGTCTAATTGGCGAGCATTGTT
This sequence comes from Ectobius pallidus, assembly GCA_964059195.1. NCBI lineage: Eukaryota > Metazoa > Arthropoda > Insecta > Blattodea > Ectobiidae > Ectobius > Ectobius pallidus. The sequence goes on along the minus strand of CAXKWD010000004.1, from coordinate 43,188,900 downwards.
TCCATTAAGCATGTAGGGTGGATATATATTTTTTAAATACCGAAATTGAGTAATTTAATAATGCAATGAGTAATGACAAACAACAGGCCTATGTCTGCTACATGATATCCCCTAAAATCGTTATTTTTGGTCATACTTTGCAGGGGGTGAAGTAATTAAATAGAATAATATATTTGTTTATTTATTTTGTTGAGAATATAACAGGCTCATTGCCAAATTACAATATTCACTTATACTAATTACACGAGTTTTACAACACTAATATCATATGTTTAAAATAATACTAAAATATTTAAACTAATACTACAACTAAAAAATAAGCAAAAAAAAGCAATAAGAGACACATACAATATCAAAATTACACAATGAAGGGAACAGATCAAAACATAAGTATTATAATAGTTTTGGAGGAAACGAAAGACTTAAATAAAGGAAATGACATGGATCATATTTTAACTATCTTTAATTATTATTATTTTTAAAGTTTTCAAATTTTTATCACAGATATTTTTAAACCTCTTAGAAGGGGATGAGGGAATTCTTCCAGTAAGGATTTGTAAAGGCGTTTTATCCTAAGGTTGCAGTTTCTAAATCCCACATTTCACATAACTTCATATTTGCGCACTCTCATTCGCATTAAGGCAATTAAAATCTAACAGCACCCTCTGTTTAGATTTTCACACACCCTGTCAGAAGGCAGAGAAAGTAATGCGTTGAGTGATGGCAGACGCGCGGCATCGAAAGATAACTCTTAGAAGGGGACGAGGGAAAACTTACAGTAATGACAAACTTGATTTTGGGAGGAAATATCTTTAGCCAAATTAAAGGGTTGTTGCTACGCTTTAACACAGAGCATGTAGGCGTTTCCCCCTACCGTCTTTTTTAGAATCTGCTTGGACCATAATTAGTACATCACCTAACGTATTATTTTCGATGTCACTAATTTATTCTAAAGCCTGACCCATGCCATTGTTATTATAACGCATTAGCAACCCTTCAACTTGATTGTTATGCATGTAGGCGAACTTGGGTTATTATTGTTCTGCAATGGAACAATCGACCTGTCGTGGAGGAAATATCTTTATTGTAGATATTATCAATGCGATACGGTTGTAATCGAATTAACTTAAACACCTTTTGAACGCTGTATGTCTTAATTATTCTCCTTTCGGGCGTGAAATTACCAGTAATTAAGTGATTCATGTAATTCAATACTTACTCGTAGATGATAAATAGCTTGCCCGTGGTGTCTAGACGTCTTAATTGATGTGGTTTTCATAGAATTTATTACAGTACCCGGTATTTGAAATATCTGTAAGCTTTAGAAATACAGGTAATGACCAGGATTGTGGGGAGAGAATCATTCTCATTATATATTAAATTTTCCTTTTTTATCTGAGAAAAATGTAGGTTGTCAATACATATTAACAGCTAACATTAAATTTCAGTGTTTCTTTTTAAACATATTAGCCTGCAGTTCCTTAACTATAATTAAACGTTACATTTATTATACTCTCCACTTCCCCTCCACCCCCCCTCTCTCTCTCTCTCTCTCTCTCTCTCTCTCTCTCTCTCTCTCTCTCTCTCTCTCTCTATTCCTGTCCCTCACCCTCTATACCCCTCTCTCTTTGTCTCTCGCTATCTCTTTCGCAGCACACACATCCCCACATCAACTTATTGTTGGAATAGATCGGGATTGTTTCAAAAGTTGTAAATGTTCGGTAAGGGGAAAAGTTGTCGGAGCTTCTTTCCGCTACTCCCCAAGAACTATTAATTTATTTAGAGAACCTGAAATGAGAATTCTGTAGAAACAGGCAATATCAGGAATACAGGATACTTTTCTCCCATCAAGTCTGACGTCAAGAGGGTAAGTCTATTATTTGACTTCTGTTTATTGCTGCGAAAATCCTAAGAAGTAGCAAAAAGTTTTCTGTGCACCAGGAGTAATACTCCACTTTTTATTGAAGTTAATTCCAGTTCTTTACTTAAAGAGTTTACCCTCGCTAATGAAATGAAGCTATCAGCTCAGGATTACCTGAAGTTTTCTTAACAGACGTCGAGTTGATGGGGTAGGTGAAAGGGTTGGAGGGTAAGCAAGATTGGGGTTGGAGAGGGTCGAACGAGAGAAGGGTGCCTTAAGTCGAGATGTGTGGGGGTGAAGGAGATGTGCTATCCCAAATTAACGCCTTTCAAGAAAAAAGAAAACTAGAAGAAAATGGGTGGTAGGGGAAGTTGGTTCAAAGACTTGGCTTTCAACCAAGAGAGGTTGTTCGGAACCAATGAAGAGTGGAAGGGAAAGAGCTAAAAGCTATGTTCTTCTGGAAGGAAAGTAAAGTATTTTTGGTAGCAACAAAGATTGTGAATGAATGGAGGAGGGTGGTTTGCAGAAAAGACAAAGATGAAGATGCAGTAAATGGATGGTGATAGGAAGAAGGGAAGCGGTAGATTGGCGGGAGGAATTAAAATTTCTTCTATATACCCCCCATTTTATCTCACCTTTTTGTAATAAGTTGGTGATAATAAGAAGCTAAGCTACCCTGACTGTTGATTTAATAGAGTGGTTCAAGAATCCTCAACACTTAGAGTGAGTTAATATGTACTACCAAGGCTCCCGTTTAGAAATGCTAGAAGTCAATGGAGTCAATGGAGAATACTCCTTTACTCGTGTTTTACCAGGTAGTAGACAGAGATCCTACTTTACAAAGTTCTTAATTATAAGAAATTTAAAATTATGAGTGGAGTTCATAGTGCTTATAAGAATAAAGAAAAATAAGGTTAGGAAATATTCTTCCAAAATTTTATTTATTTTTTACAAACCTTATTTGGAACACACTCGTAAATTGGGCATAGTCTATGTCTATATCTTTAAACATACGTTTAGATAAATTTTTTAACTTCTTGTAAATTTTAAAGCGTTTTCTATACTTTGTAATGAAAAAGTTATTGTAAAGTATTATTTTTCTTATACATAAAATATAATTTTAGAACTTAATTAAGAATTTAAATTTTACTAACTTATATTATCATCAGAGGTAATTTATAAGAAGTATTTTAATATCTTACTGCTTCTGAATCAAAGTTATTTATGATACTGTAGAAAACATTTTTAAAAATTCCGCCGCTGTGGAATCTCATTGATGGAGCTGTAATCTTGTAAAATATTTCATATAAAATTTATGGAAGTTTTATAGGCCTACATGTTAAAGAAAACTAAATAATTAATAAAGGAATGAAAAATTTCGTGCACAAATTACTATGTAATAGGCCTCTCCAAACATGCTCGAGACGACGAATTATTTAGGTTTTTCTCTATAAAAAATATACATGTTTAATTATTTGAACCATGTAGATCTTAAAGGAACCCAGTAAAGAAATTTAGAATTTCTATAAGCATCACCCAGATAAACTGAAATTTTGATTGCAGTGTCCTACAAAATTATCCTCGAATATTCTAATAGTATTTTATTATTAATACATTAGTAGGCCTACATGTTTTAAAAAAATGATAATTCATACGTTAAAAATAATCACCCAGGGAATAAATTTGTGTTGTCTTTAGGCGTGTATTAGGGAAAGGAAAACTTAGATTGTTAAAACTTTTTCCTCCCAACTAAAAGAAAAAATACAATTTTAAACCATTCAACATTCACAAACTTTATTTACTAGTACGGTGAGTTTGAAAGTTTGCTTTGTGATATTGACGTTAAAAAATGAAGCCAAGACGAAAATTACCTTAGTTTAAGGATTTATGGAGATAACAAAAACAAAAACTCGCTTTCTTTTTACCAATTACTTCAGATTTCACCTGTGGATGTCTTAAAACTTCCTACTCAAGTAGATTTCTCTGTTAAGTGTAGATTTCTGATATTCTGCCAGAAGCATTTAAGCATTTAAGTTCTCTCAGCTCCGGGTTCTAATCCTGGTGAAGTCCTGCTAGTACAGTGAGTCCATTTTATGAGGAAACCTCGCATCACTGCATTGCCGCGCTAGCATCGCATTGCATCGCAGTTGTACAAAGCATACAAGTGGTTTGTTGCTTCGGTGTGTTATAGTGAGACGCTTGTCTATTGTTGTCGTGTGTTACATAAGACAATAATCGAAAATGTGTACGGTTGAACAGCGAATTTATTTGGTGGAATGTTACTTATTGAGAAATAACCATAGAAGGCGCGTTCGGAGATTTTCTCGTAATGTCATTTTCAACAGTATCTCAAATAAATGGTGAGTAATAAGCCTCTACATGTAGGCCTATTTTGATAATAAATTGGTTGAGTTATTCTATTTTGTATTGTTTCTAAAGTGATTTGCCGGTAGTAACGGAACACGGTCCCCGCCGGTGCAAGCCCAACCGCGGGGAAAGTGTGAGCAGGGGCAACGCTCTTAAAAAGTTTCCGCATAAAATGGATTCCCTGTATAACAGAGTTCTTGATTCGTAGCTCATGATGTCGAGCGGTTTGTTGCTCTCGCGATTTGTGACTACGATGTAGATCGAGCTCTTGTTTGTACCCAAGACTCGTGGATATTGGCCCAGAAATCCTCCTGGCTCCAAACATTTCACACACAGTCTTTAATATTTATGTTGGATGCGCCTCAGTGCAGTTAGTCGAGGCTCTGCACCACAAACTGAAATTTCGTGGGACCGTTCCCGAGAAGGCAACTGGAATATTTTCATCTCACTTAATCGTTTGGCCTTATGATTCCTTGAGGTCTACTCAGCTTCAAACAGAAGGGAGGTACAAGATCGGTTTTCAAGAATTTAAGGCTTCTTAAGACTGACAACTTCACCACCTTCATAAGCTAATTTCCTCGCAGCAATTAAAGGCATATGGGTAATAACTAGGGATGGGTCGATACCAGATTTTCTCGATACTCGATACCGATACATGATTTTTTCCTCGATACTCGATACTTCGATACTCGATACCTTCAACATTTCCAGTTTCAATAAATAGATACATTAAAAATTAAAATTTGAGAGAACTGTGTAATACCAACTAAATTAATTACGTCTGCATATTTAATGAGATAAAATTTAATATCACCAGTAGCCTATAATTATTTTTAAACTCTACATTAAAACCAAAATTAGCTTTTTAAACAGCCTATTTACAAGTTTTTGTTAAAAAATACTAGCATTCTCCCTTAATTGCAGAATTGCAGAATTACAAAAGTATCGAAAAAGTATCGAGCGAGTTTTCTGAAGTATCGTTTGATGCCGATACCATGCAAGTATCGAGAGTATCGAGGTATCGAAAGTATCGAGGACCCATCCCTAGTAATAACCAATCAGAGGAGTTGGTACCGCTTACTTTTTGCAGTTTGAGAAGATACAGACCGTGTCATTGACTGACGTTTTCCATAGCTCCACTCTTACATGCCTTTAACTAATGCAATGTAGTTTATTTAAAACTTCCCAACTTGAGTCAAAACTTCCAAAAACTCTAGGATGTTTCCACGACCTCCATAGTCTAATGGTGTACGTTATTGATTACGGAACTGGAGGCTCGGCTTCTGTCCCCGGTGGAGCCTCGGATTTTATAAATTAGGGATTCTGGAGCAGGAAGCACTGGGTCTGGTGAGGATGTCTCAGGAGTCACTTTAATAAAGAAATAGTGACTCTAATTAATGAAAACCCACAACATGCTAACCTTGTATTTCCAAATCGTGACATCTGTATTTAAATGTTTGAGCTACATAACGCAGTGTTCGTACGGAAAGACCTCTCCCCACATGGAATGTCGCGTTATTAGCATTGTTAATTTGATTTCTCTTAATTTAAGAATTATATGAAAAATAGGAATCTACTTCTTGTTCGTATATCAAGACCGTTTTTCGAGAGATGCAAAGCTTCCCGGTTTCAGCTGCCGATTAAAAAAAAAAATTAAAGAATCTCCTAAGGTTGTGCCGTATTATGGAATCTATGGCCATTCTAAATCGTGAACGCAGGAAGGAACTACTGAAATATTATGAACTGTAATGGGATGGAGAATTAGGCTACACTGGTATTGCATCACCGTACAATATTGACAATCCTCCGAAAAATAAACTATTATTAAGTGTTTCTTATCAATGGAAAAATTTCTGGCAGAATGGTGTGTTGGTGGTCCCATTTTAAACATATTATTAGCTAATTTAGGATATAAGCTAGGTATTTTTGTGAGCCTTAGGTGCATATAATTAGAAGACCATCTCTTGTAATTCGAGGTTTTTGGCCTTTTATAAGCATTATAATTAAGTTAATAATAACGCATACTCTATAATTTATTATTATACATAACCTCGTATTACTTTTGTAGACATTTATTTTCTCTTGAGTTATGCTTAGTTGTGTATTACACAACTTTCAATGAAATTAGACACGTATAATAAAATAAATGTCAGACAAACGTTTTGGCGTTAAACAAATCGTAATGGGCCATTTTACTCGAAGTATTTAAGGGAAATCATTGTTATAGCTATATGAATTGCAATAAATATAATTAATACCGGTACTTATTATATTTGTATAACGATGTTAGTTCGGTCTAACTGTCAATTGTTAAGGTATTCTTGCGAACCTAGGCTTCAATTAAATTAAGATATTTTTATAGCTGTTCATGTATTTTTTCAACATTTGTCTTATGTTTTTCAACCTTAGTAAGGTTGGAGCCTTTCTGTAAACTTTCGTAAATTGCTTCGTAACTTCAGAAATAATTTATCATAATTCCAAAATAATATGAAAACAAAGGTGATAACCACCTATGTTGCTCTAAATTCAGTCGAGAGGGCTTAACTTGATTCATGCCCTATAATGAAACCAGTAATTTAAAGGCATTTAGGAATGGGCTATAATTTAACACTTGAAAATGTCAGGTGTCATTCATGTTAGAGTGGGCAGTCTGGTTCTCCACTTGGGTGGTCTTTATAATAGTGCTTATTGGGTCATCTGGCCACTAGATCAGTGGTATGCACAACAAAGTCTAATTTGCACTACACTAATGACATCTATCTGCAATTACGCATAGAAAACGTGCACTATGCTTTAATTGAATAAACCAATTACGTGTGAAAAGCTAGGTTGAATGTATGCGCGTAACTGGGAATTATCTAGAACTATAGATTAATGTCCATTCATTCGCTTAATTATTCATCCCATAGACATATTGTTAGCGGGAATAAAATGATAAGATTTTACTTCAAACTGAACAGTATTTAATTACTTTTAAATACATCCATTCATCCTCGATTAAATATAAATGTTTAGAAAGTTAAATCACTTTTGAACTGCTTACTCACTGCTATAAAATGTTATACAGTAAAGAAGGATATGAATACGATATTTGGTCGGTACAACGCCAAAGTGAACTAAGCGCCAATTGTCAAAATATAGACTATTGGTAGTTCATGGTGCAGATTTTGATATCCTACGGTCTGCAATAACGAACTAAGCGATACTACGATAGTAAAATGAGTTGAGAAAAAAGGAAATTTCGTTTTGATCAAGATTTTTTTACAACACTCAAACTTCAACTTCAGTTTTCTCAAAATATGGAGTTTGGCGCTTAGTTCACTTTGGCGTTGTACCGACCATTTGTGAGTAGGATTTCTCGTAATAAGAATTTCCACCACGTTGACCATTGCCGTATAAGTTCGACGTCTTTTTCATTGTCCAGATTTTGTTAGGAAATCATTTAATCATTAAGAATTTTCATAGCTGATTTAAGTCCGAGAAAGTTTATAGAATTTAAGAATTATGATTTACTCGAAGAAAATTTGCTGATCAACGAATAGAACTGTTTCAAGTTCACTGGACCGAAATATCAATGTTTACTATAAATGGGTCGAATTTCTTGATATAAAGAAAATATATCCAATCCACGCAATTACTCTAGCCATTGAAATCTAGGGGGGTATTTAAAAGGAAAAACATAAAGTTGTGGAACAAACATTTGCAGCTTCGTTCCATTTTTGGCATTTGTAGTTTTACGGAAACATCAACCCAATACATTTTAGCATGAATAGTGAAAAAATAGGCAATGATGCTTTGCCTTATATCATCGGCGTTATGGGAAATAAAATTTCTAGGCTATGTTACTTCGTTTTGATCAATAAATATGCCAAGCCGAATAAACGTAGGCTGAGTAGGCTGAAGCCTAGGATGGCATGTAGGCCTATCTCAGACGAGGTTTTGCTCTGTTCACTCTTTATCCTTGCTTTCTCATTAATGAATGCATTACTGAAACTAACCCTTATGTCATTTTTATTATAAATTGTGGGAATGTATTTTAAATAACTATACTCAAGAGCGTATGATTTTTTTTTAATTAAACATAAGAATATAGATAATCAAAATTTGAAGTTTTTGAACAGTATGGGGTGTTTTGGGTAATGTGGCAGTAATTTTGTGTGATGCCCTTCTTGCAGTAAAATAATAGTACAATGTAATTTAAATTTATACTTAAAGTTACAGGCCTACTGTTTTAAACTGAAAACACAATATACACATTATTCAGTGTGGACTAAAAAAACAGAGAACATTATCGTACAAATTTGAAGATAATTTGGTAATAGACTTCATTCGCCCCACAGAAAGTGATTGTCAATATTTCGTGGGTCATTTCAGGATTTTATAAAATTATCAGTTTGAAAAAGTGGAGGTAATCACTGATCACCTACCAGCTTGGAGCAAACGACGGACACCTAAGATGCAATTATAAAGCATTTAATGTGACCACACAGGATGCCATTTTCCAACATATGATCCCCACATCAAAATTTGATGTAGTTTTTACTCGCTTTTTCCTATTAATAATTGAGTAATTTGTTGAAAGAAGGGCACATAGGTCTGAACGCCCTTCTTTGGGAAAGCAGTTTATAATTTCAATTTAATTCAAATACACACAAATACACGAACTCTTGTAAAATTGATTACCGGAATTAGGGAACGCTCGTGCGCGGGATTAGTTCCAGAAACAATACTTGCATTTGAAAGGCACATTGAAGTATTTTTAGAGCTTTAACAAATGATATAAGACAGCAAAAGACAGCACAAAATTAAACATATAGAAGAATAATTTAACGCTTAAGGTCATCACCAAGTAGTGTAGAAGAATGAGAAAAAGCTATTGGAAATCAAAGTAAAAATCAGAATTAGAAGAAAGTTAAGTTTACAGGTTACATACCAAATGTTTAGTATTAGGCATACGAATGAAATTTTAATGCTTAATTTAGAAAATCCAAGGTAAGCCTTGGGAATGAAATTGTACCATCGTGGTTCAAAATTAATGTTACGTTTGAAGGCTGTTGTGATGCAAGATGAATTTTTATTACGTCTTGTTTTTTAACATTTCAGGATTATTAATCTGTTACTAGGTTCTAAGTGCTTACAGGTTCGGCCTATAAGTTGCCACTGGGTTGGTCTGTCATATTGAGAACGCCTGGTGGTATACCGGAATATGAGAGTCAGTTGGAGAATTTAATGTTTCACCGGCTCGTTGCCTTGGTAGCTCAGCGGTAGAGCAGAGGCACGGTGAACTGAAGACCTTGGTTTAAATCCCGGATATGGCAATGAATTTTTCAGTCTGACTCAACCTTTCCAAATAGATGTTTTACTCAAAAGAGGTATTTCAGAAATGTAATTCTTTATATCTCCTTTTATATTCTTTTCACATATTTCAATCAGAATCCAAGATAAGTTCCTCTACTAACCTAATAAGATGTTATCTGAAAGTTCATTCATTCATGACAGAAATAAAACACCAGTGAACGAACGATCTGAAATCCTATTCATATGCAAAGCTGTTGATGTACGTTGTAAGATACCGCATGGGAAGGAAACAGTATGATAAAGCTACGTGACTGAATTGTGTGAAAAATCCAATGAATTCTCCAACTTTAGAAATGTAAACATTCTATCCGATATTTTCTACTTTCGATTCTAAATGTCTTTTCTTCTTCTTTCTGGAAACTTTTTTTTCCCCGAATGGGGTTATTTCTAACCCACCCCTTTTCCAATTCTCCGAGTGTCTCTTTTTCTTTATCTTCCTCATCTAACTCCGCACCTTGAATCGAACGGGGAGAAGAAAATTTATGAAGGTCATTTCCAACAGTAATGAAAGTCTTGACAGCAGTTGTTGTCGTTTTCATTTACTAGCTACTTCAGTCTGGTTAGGGAAGGTAGGGGTTAGTTGACTCGGTCTTGATGGAATCAAGACCTCAAACAGCGGGATAGACAAAGATCTTAGCTAGATACATGCTGAGTTCTGTCTCATAACGCTTTATTTGATGGAATCAGGGTTCTAGTGTGGAAGATAGGGCATAATATGCTACTTAAGTTTCAAGAAAGCTATGCTATATAGTAAGTTGTTATTGTCAGGGTTGGACTAATTCTGTGAAGCAATAGCACAGCAAACTGAATATATAATTGGTTTTGTTTGTTAGGACATCTCTTTTAGATCTGTTTATGATAAAAATAATATACCGGAAACTTCAACGAAAGGTTTCCAAATGGCAGCCCGGGGAACAAATGAGGCTCGCGAGGCCTTTTCTTTCGCCTATACTTTTATTAAAATTCGAGAGATGGCGCATAAGTCGTAGCATTAATTTTTTTTCCTCGAGGCAAAGCCATGGTACCATGAGATGTTGTATGTCACGGAAGAGTACGACGTGTCAAGTGTATGGACACATCATTTGGTAGCATTGTGATTTATGGTTATACGAACAAAGGCGATGATAACTTAGTTGTGAGCTTCTCGCCGTGCAGAATGGATATGATGTGATGTGAACAACATTCTTACGTGAAAATAGTCACTATCCGAGAGAGAGGACACCACAAGAAGATGATGGAAGCTTTGGGGAATAATGTCCATTCGTACTGAACTTTAAGAAATGATGGAGTGGGTGTGTGTGCTTTCATGCTTTCAACTACGGCAATATATTTGAGTTGCACGATGCAGTCGTGTATTGGTGTTTATGGGTGTCTGCTTTGTTCACCATCCTACATCACAGCCATAATCTGCATTATACATACATTCCATACCCTGTCCTTTTTTATTTGTATATTTCAAAAATTTAGATTGGTACCACATTTTCAAAAGAAAAAATGTTTCCATGACTTATGTCTCATTCCTCGTAATATCAGTATCCCTTATCACAAGTAAGAATCGAGTTTTAGTGAAATAAATTTTAAATATGCATATGTATATATATATATATATATATATATATATATATATAAATATATGTGTATGTGTGTGTGTGTGTGTGTGTGTGTGTGTGTAATTCATGATAGCCTATAGCACCGTGGGCTCGATCAATAAAATAAAATGTATAATCATTAAAACCATCAGATGAAATCGATGTGCCAAATCCGGACTGTAGGATAGGTGGTCGAATTGTTCCCAACCAAATGATGCAATCAGATCTGGACATTGTCATGAACCTAAAGGTTTCCATGCGAAAGCATTCCACGCCTTTTGTTCTGTATTGCACGACGGACTGTTTCTTCATCTGAAGAAATTACTTGGTGGAAAACATTTCAACAACGATGATGTTGTGAAACAAGAAGTGCAGATTTGGCTTTCATCACAGGCGGCATCATTCTTTGACGAAGGCATACACAAACTGGTTTCCGGTTACGACAAGTGCCTGAATAACGACGGTGACTATGTGGAGAAGTAGTGTAAGGTGTAAGGTAATGAGTGATATTAAGGCATTTTAAAAATAATGTTCTGTTATTAAAAAAATAGGTGCTTACTTTAAAAACACGCCTCGTAGTTCCTCTGTTATCCTCATGAGGTTGAGTGTACCCCAGGCTTTCCTAATTCATAAAATAGGGGTCTATTAGCAAATCCTGCAATCTCCATTCTGAAAATAAGGTAGAGAAGCTAACTTCTAATGAAAGTTAATGCGTTTCCTATTACATAATTATTTAGTGTTTGTGTTGCAAATCCCATTTCCTGTATAAAGGAGGAACTCAGACTTACAACATAATCACTAAATGTGTAATGGGAAATGCATTCATTAAACTTTCATTAGAAGTTATCATTGGCCTAACTATCTTTTCTAAGGATGGAGATTGCCGGGTTTGCTAATAGACCCCTCAAAAGTCCTAGGAGGTGCTACAGATAATACTAGCGTCTCCGAGTCGCTAGTTAGCAAGGCTAACTACTAGATAATTCAGGCGGTACTCATAGACATGGCTACTTTATATTTTACGTACATTACTTATAGGAACTTATTGAGAATTTATTACTGGTGTGTTGGTAGCCTTGCGGTACCAGTCGTACCACTCTGTGTACCAATTCATGTCAGAGTTATCCAAACTGATCACTCATGTATTATATTAAAGCTCTACCTGTACCCATTATAGTCTATTCACCGCTTTCTATATCCACCTTCAATCACACCAAACAAGCTTTCGGTGGTTAGGTAAATGTAATGAAATTTGCCCCAACAGCCAAATACACTTCAATTTTATGGGGTGTTTACTGACCGGGGGTAGGGAAACGGCCGCTTGTGCATACACATGGAAGCCGCAATCTTTGCTAACGTGCTCCCAAGCAATTGTTGCGAAGACCGGGTCAAATGCGTGCGTGTGCGTGTTGGTTTTTGTGTTAATGTTGTCGTACGTTGGTATCGCGTGATAAGGCCCAGGTATCTGAACCTGCTCAACTCCCATGATTGAATGCGTCTTGCTATAGTTCCTGCACAAATATCGTGTGCCAGCATAGGCTATAGCTGCTACACAAATAGCCTGAGCTCAGCATTAAACCTTAATCATGAACTTGAGGTCTGTATGACCGCAGTAAAAACAAACCACTGCTACTGTTTTGGTATCGTTTTGACAAGTTTATTATTTTCACTACCTTCCCTTCTCAAGTACCTTTATCACCCCATTAGTGTTAGTGGATATAGATAGATATTCCCCTTCGCTCCTCGGATGGGAGTATAGAAGCTTCAGAGTGGCAGTTTATTTACCAAAGACTGATTTGGTTACACTTATTTTTCCTGTAGCGGACGGTGGGTTAGGTAAACTCATCGTTTTGTTTGACCAGCTATAGGAAACTAAGAAATTACTAGAACGTGAGAGGGCGGGAAATTTGGTCCAGAGGCTATAATTTAGACATGGAGGTCCTTCACGGGCCGTAATGTTTATAATATCTACCGGAGGAATTATTTTTACGTCCTAAAAATCCATCGACAACCGCCGGAGTTGAATCCGAGGTGGGCATCCGACCTCTGCACCATCGCGCCGAAGGTTTACTTAATAATTAAAGATGAGTTGCTGACTGGAGATTTCGTGGATGAATGAATGACGCAGATTGGAGAAGATTATTGTAATTGTCTACTACATCTTTCTTTAACCAAATTTACCTCCCTTTATAATTTTCTTACAATCCAATGCTCGTGGGAGCGATTCAAATATTTGGCTTTCTGTCAGATCCAAAATTCATTTTAGACCAGTTGATAGAGCCAGCTCAATTTCTTCTGGTTACTGTCAAGACATTCGTAGTGATAAAAGGCTCCTATTTGCTCTGACCTATGCTGGATATCCAACCAACTTCCAACAAAACTTACTACTGAACTTCCTGTAATTCACCTTGATTTTATAGATGTGTTGGCACTATTAAATTTCCAACTCTCGTAATATAATAAAGCATTATTAATGTGGAAAATTTGTGTGTTGTGATTCAATAAAGCTTCTTAACTTTAAAACTTTATTTATATCCTGGTAAGCAAGTACATGATAAGGATGCAGTTTTACTTTTTGCATTTCAGATAACGACTTTAGTACAATAGTAAGTTTAGTCTTTGCGTTAGTGTTAAATTTATAGTCAGGGAAAGTGCAGTAAAAACATTCCTGTTTAGCTCGCTGCAAAAACTTATCTAGGAACAATAATGATCTCATACAGTTGTGTGTATGTTGTATTGCACGCCATAGAAATGTTATACAGAGCTCTACATGATATCGTTTGCTCTCTATTACTCCCTATGAAATTCTGCTATATAAATGTTTAAATTTCCGCATTGCAGAAAAAAAGGTTGGTCATTTGCACGGTTGACCACTTAACATTATCCAAACCAGACAAAGCGATTAAAGCAAATTATATTGCCAGTCTCTGGATTGCAGACTTCTACTCAGGACTTGCAAATTCAAACTGCATTCAAGATATGTTTGTAAAGAGAGATAATATGCAAGAAACTTATATTTTTACATTCTCTATCATAGGCTGAGTAAGTACAATAATCGACCCTAAAATTCAATCTCAGCCCCCTCCCTCATACTATCTGTGAGCCCCGTTACCAGCTGTTATGACGCCTCCCCATCATAATAAAAAATAATATTTGCAGGAACCTTTTGGACTTAATTAAGATATATTTATTAACAAATATGAAATTATAATATAGAAAATTACTTTAAGAAATAGCTACTGAAACTAAAGTTTACTAAGAAAGTTGAAAACAGAACAGGAGAAAACCGCAAAATGACGAGCTTCACAACCTATACTCTTCAAGAGAATAATAAAGGTAGGTATATCACGGATGATGAAATAGGCTGGACATGTTGCGCACATGGGGGAGGAAAGACATATTTCAAAAATATTGTCTGGGAAACCCGAAGGAAAGACCACTTGGAAGACCTAGACCAATGTTGGAGGACAATATTAGAATAGATTTAATTGAAGTATGATTTTCGAAGGTTGGTTGGATGGAATCAGCGCAGAATAGGATTGAATGGCAGGATCATATAAGTGTGGTAATGAACCCCCTTTTCCATAAAATAGATACTATTCCTTTAGCTTGCTTAGGAATTGTCTATAGAAATTCAGTAAGTAAGTAAATAATATTGTTAGAACTGTCTCAATCATCTTGCTCTTCTTTAAGCTTAGATAATCATTTAAGGACTTTATGGCTCTTATGCTATAAGCTTATTCATCACTGTGTCATTCCAAGAAAAGGAAATTATTAGAAGCAGAATATTGTGTTTCCTAGGTCATTGTAGGGAGGAAAATAATGAGAAGCTTGTGAGGCTACTTCCGGTTATACTGTATGTTCACCTCAGAGATGAATTTATTTCTTCTCGGAATTAGAATGCTCTGATCCAACCACACAAAACGTGGAACACCATGGTTACCATATTGTATCCATGGCAAGTTGTGTTAAAGAAGAAAAAGTTTTCGTAACAAACTCGGTCACAGAGATATAAGCAGTCTGTCGGTAGAGCTTTACAGAGAAACTTTTAATTTATTCTGTTCAAACTGCAGCCACAAGCTGAATAGAATCCTATAGGGTGTTCGTTATAAAATATCTTCCTTTTGTAGAAACTGATACGATTGTTGTTTATTTTGTTGCAATGTTATTCGTACAATGGAAGAACTGTACATATGCTTCACCGCAAAATTGCATAACGGCCGAGAAATAAACATAATAGATTAATGCATTATCATAAAATACGCGTAAGATATTTATCGATGTATTAAAATTGTCATCCATGGAAACCAGCCACTCCATTGAAATTACAATACAACCTTGCTTAGACATTACCTTACTTACTTACTCAATGGCAATAGACAATTCCTCAGCAAGCTAAAGGAATATTATCTATTTTATGGAACCCAAAGGTTCATTCCCGCGCTTACCTGAGCCCGCCATTCAACCCTATTCTGTGTTACCTCTATCCAATCATCCCTCGCAAATCCTACTTCCCTTAAATCTATCCTAATGTTGTCCTCCCATCTACATCTAGGTCTTCCAGGTGGTCTTTTCCCTTCGGGTCTCCCAGTCAGTACTTTTGAGGTATGTATTTCCTCCCCCATTCGCGCAACATGTCCAGCCCATTTCATCCTCCGCGATTTAATTACCCTTACTATATCTGGTGAAGAGTACAGGTCTTGAAGCTCGTCGTTATGCAGTTTAGATGTTGCCTTATGTCGTAGAATATGTGTTCCATGTAATAATCTTTGTGTTTAATTTTAAAACTGATTTTATTTAAAAAAAAAAAAAAAGAAAGAAAGAGGAAAATGTATTTCTTATTCTTTCTTCTGCTGATGCACAAAAAAGTAGAACAGTGCGGGCATAGGCGTAACCAGGCCGACCATATGAGGGGGTTATAACATCTGGACCCCCAGGGAGAGGGGGGTTCGGGGGTCCTCCCTCGGAAAATTTAAAAAATTAAGATGCACAATAACTAGTTTTTCAAGCTTCCCACGCTTTATACTCATTAAGTAATTTATAAGCAGACTTAAAATAATGTACAATTTTCCTTTTTTTAATCAATGGGGGGGGGTTCAAACCCCCAAAACCCCCCTCGTTACGCCTCTGAGTGCGGGTACTACTTATCGAACAAAGCACAAAATAATTTAATGATTTTTAACTGAGAAAGTAATAATTTGAGACAAATATATTTTTGGAATGTTTCGTTTGTTTTTTACCGAAGGAATAAGCTGCTAAAATCTATGTTATATCTCTTTCCACTCTATATAATTTTGTTTTCCAAACAACCTTTAGCTTCCCCCCACGCACTCTGTATAATCCGCTGTTGTAGGAGCCTGGAAACTTTTAATTTATTCTGCGACAAAGACTGAAGAAGATTCCACACCCTATAGTACGTGACACAGTGAGAATAACACACACACAGACACACACACATACACACATACACCTTGCAACAGACGTATAAACTACTTCTCAACTTGTTCTCCGCCTGTTTGTTGTACCTTTGCAGCCAAAAGTCGGAGCAATAATTCCAGCCAGAAGTTAGACTCTGTTGCGGAAGAATTGTTGGCAACTGTGTTGCTGGAGTTATAACATATGTAAATAAGCGCGTTATTAAAGGATGCACGCCTCGTAATGAGGGACCTACTATTCCGCTGAATTTGAGTTAATTTAGATGAATGGCGACAGAAAGATGTAATGTTTACGCTAAATGTGAGTTTGTCTAACTAAACATGTAAAATGGGATTCGGTCTATGAGGAAGTTTCAAAGCAGAACTGTTACATGTCGAGATGATATGTATATTAACAGATGCTTTAGTGGTTCTAGTAGGAAATGTAGTAAAGACTTATTTCAGTTGGTTAAATATTCCTTCTACTTCCTAGAAATTATCTTTGTTAACGTCAATTCTTCCACCAGTGCTCAATTACAGCAAATTAATTATACCAACTAGTCTGAGGTTGTTTTGTTATAAAATCGTAGTAAACATGAATTGTTATATATATATAACTTCTCTAAAATATTAATTTATGTGTATTAACAATAAGTTGTCATAACAACAATAGTTTTATATGAAATTTTAAAATCATTCCCTATATTAAAATGTAACATATACTACATGTCTAAAATCAACTTATGTACTGAATATTAACAAGTAGGCCTAGTCCTAATAATAACGATTAAAATATTATCTCTAAGATATTAAAGAACGATCCCTATTTTAAAATTTACATAAATTACTTGTCTAAAATTAACTTACCTATATTAAAAACTAGCTTAAAAGGCCCGGCGTCGCCTCTTACAAACTTTAAAATGCGACCATATCTTCATAACAATATATGCAATGTGTGAAAATTGAAGCTGTAGTCTTCACCACGCGTTTCGGCGTTAATTAGACATGTGATGCTTCCGCTGTAGCTTCAAGTTCAAGTCCCTCGAACAAAAAAAATCTCGAACAGTACAATAACAATCAATTTGTTATAAAGCTGAAAATTCGTTTGTATATTATGTTAAAAGAATGTAGCTTAGTTTATTTTCATTTGTAAATAGCGTGCAAAAAATTCAGTGCAAAAATGACAAACTTTCGTAACTAAAATCAGTTCAAAAATGACACACTTTTGGTGTATGTAGCGGAAAAAATAATTATTATGTGAAATACCAGCTGGATAGAATTTCTGTGAATGAAAGCATCTCTTTAGTAAGTAATTTCGTCCATTATTTCCACTGACAGATACTGATACATCTGAACTAGTCTTGTTTACCTTAGTTACGGATACTAACATTTGTGGTGGCTCGGCCGCTGATTGCTTATCGTCGAGAGCCAATCAAAAGTGATTCAGGGCACCGATCATCGGAAATTTTATAATAGACTTAAAGACAGAGTATTGAGAATACTCTTACCATAGGCGCCGACTTTGGGCAGCAAGATACTTTCTGCCCCCAACATTCAAGTTTTTATCATAATATGTTTTATTTGTTTATTTGGATAAAATTATAATCTTTAGTTAACAGAAAACCTCATAATACCTAATGACGGGGAGAAAGAATCGGAAGAAAAATGAGTTTTGACAATAGGCTAATTTGTTCCGCCTAACATTTACGATTGTAGACAGATTGCAGCATATTATTTGATTTCTACTATCAATTGTTTTTTAATATTGAACTATAAAGTTTACATAATCCATTTAAATTAATATATTTTATCTGGAATTAACAGATTTCCTCCCATTTTTATACAGAAATCTGTAAATTTATATTTTATGTTCACTACTCCCAGATGAAATACTACGTTAATTTCTTAACTTTCCATGAAACTGTTCCATCGGTATTCATTATTGATCTTATATTTAAAGTTGTAATTTTTATAATTGATCTGCGAGTTAAACTCCAGATCGATTCACATTAGCTTATAAATTATCATTGTTATATTGCAATAAATACTTTCTGGATCTTAGCATGAACGAAGTGTGTTGGGCATGGGCATTTCTGATTTTATCTCTAAAGATTTGATCATCCTTACGATTCAGTCAATTTTTTTCTAAAAATGTCAAAGATTGTGACCAAATGTCTTTGTTGGGAAAAATTATATTTATTATCAGATATATACAAGGTGTTAATGAACAACACCACAATATTTTACTTACATAAAAGGGAGAAACAGACAGAAACTTTTATTAGGAGATTTTATGCTTTATGGATTCAACTTTCCCTATAATAACATAAAATATCCCGAGGATACGCCCGCCACTTCTAACATTTGAAATAATGCTAAAGAAAGGAACAGTGGATATGGTGTAGTGGTTGGGTCAACTGAGATAAAATGACGATCTATATCTTCCTACTCTACAAAAAGAACACAAACAGAACTTCGTTGTTAAGAGAGTTATGGATAAAAAGAAGACTAATGCAGTATCTGCCAGTCTATAAATTTGATAGATCATGGAAATTCTAAATTATGAAATAGCTGTTTATGAATGATTAAGAAACACGTTCTTATCGATCACTAAGAAGGCATGAAGTCAATGTAATGAAAACTTTAACCCTACTTCGCTTCATTATTGACTTATGTACACCAAATTGAATGACTTTAATGCCCTGCAGCATACACATTTTACCTCTCTGAGCATTGATCTAAAAAAAAGTGGTTTGTATATATTCCTTCTGTATGGAGCTAAAAGAAATCATTGCGGTTTTGTTCATTAACACCCTGTATATTGATGCCTCATTCATATGTATTTACTTATTTTTCGCATAGATTGAGGTACGCTACTGAGAAAACAGAAATAATATAGGCTTTTTATACCTTTTCCAATACATAACTGTATATACAGGCATGTTTAAGGATTTGTAATGTGACCGTTTATGTCCTATAAGAATGTATTTAAGTTGGCTAAAAGTTCAGTATTCCATGGCTTTCTTAAAAGGGGGTTTTGTTGTCGCTTGATTAGTAAAATACGAGAAATAGAGCATAAGTCATGACAACTGTTTTGCTCAAAGTAGGCGATGGTACCATGCGATGTTATAGGTCATGGGCGAGTGTGGCATCTCCAGTAGGCTATATGGACACATCATTTGGTAGCATTGTGATGTACGGTTATATGAATAGATGCTACGATTATTTAGTTTTGAGTCACCGCCGTGCACAATGGATATGACGAGATGTGAATAGCATGCCTACGCTAAAATATTCACAACATCCGAGGGAGAGTGACAGTAATACTATAAGGAACTTATGGAAGCTTTAAGGAATTATGCCCATCCGTAAACGAACTTTAAGGGACAATGGAGTGGGTATGAATGCTTTAATGCTACATCTACCCCAATAGATTAGAGTGGCACGACGCAGTCTGTTACCTTCACTATCATACATTTAGTACCGTTTATACATACTTTCCTTCCATGCCTTTTCGTTCGTATATTTCAAAATATTAAAATGTATTAAAATATTAAAAATTAAATTAAAATTTTAAAATTAAAAATATATTTTTGCTGTTTTCATTCTCGGAAGAATACCCACTAGATTGGGAACTAAATCTCTGCTTTTTCTGGTGTTAGGGTCGAGATTTCTGCAGTTAAGAGAATGGGAAGGATTGAAGGAGGGGAATCTTATTGACAATGGTTGTCACGCACTGACTGCGGCGGTGGAGGGTCACCCTTTACCTCCAGCATCAGCAAGATTTCAGAAACTGTTGACACTACACGGGACGTGCTCGCTGAGGAGGAACAGAGATGAAAAACGTTGACGAGTTGAAGTAGGACGTAAAACTCCCATCCGCAGCCTGTCCTCAGGTGAAAGACCAAGTTTTCACGCTTTTCCTCTATACTTTATGACGTAATCCGCTGGGATTTGCTGACAAAACCTTACCCACTTCTTGAGATCCTCATTCAACTTCACAGTATTAACCCAATTTTTTGGGAACTGTTAGTAGGCCTGTTTAAACTCTCAATATTTTCGTTTTAAACCTCATGCAACTACACTGATATCGTGATAATATTATTATATTATATTTAAACCAGTGGTCATCTACATTTTTAAACTAAAGGTCATTTTATTTTAGTGAAAGACTAGCGGGTCGTATTGATTTATTGATTATTAATAAGGAGTTACTTATGTAGGCCTAACACAAATATACTAATTGTATTCCTACCTAGGTATATCTGTAGGGGTTGCTTAACAGTATACATGCGTGTGTTTTATATTTTGTCTTCCAATGTTAATGAATAACACAAAGCACAGTAACATTCTTGAATTTATTGCGAGACCTGACACTTTCTTTTTCACTTAATTGTCAATATTGTCATTATAGTTAATATTAATATTTGTATGCGGGCCGCCAAAACTTAGGTCACGGACCGCGGGTTAAAGAACACTGATGTAAACAGAAACATATAGGCTCTACATATGTTAGGGCAAAGTTATATCGAGACCTCAGGTTATATTTGAGAGAGTTGACAATAGATAGGTACCCACAATACGTGAAAGAGTATATTTTGTCGAAACATTTCCAACAAGATTGTTTCATCCCCCATTTCGGTTTTCACCATCTTTTCCCTTTCTTTTTTCTATAGAAAATTATCCCTAAAAGTCCCAGTCTTGATAATTATTTAACATAATAAAAATATGAGCCAGCGAAATCCAGATATCGACGTCAACTTTGCCCATATCGTTAGTAAGATACTCTTTTAAATGTCTGATTAATCACTGTGACTTAAATCAGTAAAGTAAACCAGAGTTACATACAAAACCGTGCTCCTAAATCATTACAGATATAAGGCATGTTAGATAAATTATTGGCACGATGGTATAAGATTTTAATTTATAAGGAAGGACAAAGTTAAATATAATAAGTAATCAAGAGGAATTTAAAAACCAAAACTAACGATTGTGTTTAGCTCAATCATAGTGAAACGAAGGTATAGAATGTTAAAAAGCACAAGAGGAAAATTGTGTATGTGATATAAGCTAAGTATCAAACTGACTGCCACAATAGTAAAGGTGCTATGTCGAAAGTCATAGCTCCGTAATCTAATACATGAAATTGAAAGTGTGGAAGTATGTATTTTTTATATAATTTTATTATAACAACATGTCCCATTACAAGTAATAGCCACAGCGGTGGACCTAATGAAATCAATACTGTTTAAATATTAGAATAATGAAACATCTCTAAATTTATAAAAATTAAAAACTGAACACTGTTGTTGGTATTTTTACAAATTGTGTAAAAGAAATTAAAACCGGTCAAAATAGGCCTGCCGAAAAGCTTATTAGAAAACCGTCTAACAGTGGAATAAAAACTGGAAGGAGGTGATGCAGCATTGGGTGGTAAACCTTCGCTTTCATGGGATGGGGAACCATGGTTTTCACTTTAGACACACGGTAATAAATTCTTGCAGTGACAGGAGCAGAGATTTCTTTTTCTTATTAATAAAGTTTTCATATAACAACAAAATCAGGTGATCTGATGTATCGAAGTGCCACAATGATTTTGTTTAGTCAGTGATAATTGCAATTATGATATGCAGACGAGAAGTTATTTTTGTAATCTATCACCGAATAAGGTCTAGATCGATTCATCTAGGAAGGAGGAATAAAGGTCTAAAGTTTGATACTTAACCTTAATTCATACTTGTATACACTGATACAATTCTTAAAATATGTGAACATTTCACAAAATGCACTGGTAATGAACTCCGCTTAATGTGCATAGGCCTAATTATTTTACAGTAATATACTTCTGTACCCAGTGTATAACAGTATTCATGTAGTATTCATTTCAACTTGATGAACGAAATAAACAAACATCTGAATGTAGGAGTCAAGGCCCTGAATAATTACAACGCGGCATTGTAGTAGTCCATGATTTCCTATTTAAAAAGCATGTCAAGTAACATTAGTCGTTACTCCGATACCGATCAACCGATTTAGTCCAAAATAAATAGGCATCGTACCAAGGTCATTATAAGTGCGTATACCAATTTTCATGAAAATCCGATAAAGAGTATTTGAGTTATCGCGCGTACAGACACACGGATAGACAGATGGACAGACATTTTCCCGTTCCGCACACAATCTCATAAAGTCCATACTGGCACTAATAACAAGCTCTGTAAGGAAATGTTTGTAGTTTATAACAGTTTGCTGATGGAAATGATATTCAAATCTATATGTCTTAATTAACCGAGATATAAAAACAGTGATTATTGTGTTCCTAGAATTGTAATGCTGAGTGTGCGTGAGGCGAAGACATTCATTGTAACGCAACTTTAAAAAAAAAGGCTCTGTGATCGTAGTCAACTTGAATAAAATTTAAACTCAGTTTAAACTCTCTTATCGTGATCATTTGCAGTTTTAACTTTTGTCTAATTTTCTAGGATGGAAGAAACTTTTTCTGTGCAATTAAAAGTACGGGAGGGGGAACAAAATCATAATCAGAAGTTGCAAACCACATCGTCTTTTTCATATGAAACTAATTTGAGATTATATTGGACTGGAATCTCTGTGGTTATGCTTGTGGTTGGTCGTATGGGGTGGATGGGAAAATAAAAGAACAACTTTGCAGGTATAAAACTTTCACAGCAACCCTATTCATACCGCGTGCTTAATTGTCATCATTAGCATTCAAATGAAGTTATTTTTGTAGTTTCACCTATTGGGCTATCATTAAACAACAGCATGCTGATGCTATGATCCTATTATATACGTACATACACTGTTAAAATTTAGTGATGTGTCCAATAATAGCGCCTGTATTCCAGATAATCTCCATGTAAACAGAGTGTGGGGTCCACCGCTGTGGGGTACAGGATGTATTTACTTTCCGGCCCAGGTTCGATTCACGGTTGGGACAAGTTTTTTGGATGGGTTTTTCCGTAGTTTTCCCTGGAAATTGCTGCCGTCTTTATCACCTTCAACAAATCCGCCTTGTTCAGAGTGATTGAATGAGACTGTGTATTTTGTCTCGGAGATGTTCCGGTGTCAGGATGAACACTCACCCAAGGAGGCCCTCCATGCCTTTGTCTGTTCAAAAAAGTATGTATTTGATCCAAAGGATAATCCTTGTTCTAACAGGTCACTGTCGCCTAATAGTTTATACAAGGGAGAGCTAAAAATGAGAGAAAGTAAGGAAGTTAGAGAGAGGAAATGAAAGAGAGAGAGATTGGATGGAATATTTTCAGCTGACGCAAAGGTCGCTTTTCCAATCCCTCCTTAGAAAAAAATATAAGTGATTTTAAAATTTTGAGCGCAGATCCTGCAGTATGAATTGAAAAGAACATAAGGACTAGGCTAAATTAGGCCTATATTCTCTGAATAAAAAGTGTGTTCTTCTAACCGCAGAAATTCTGAAATCTCATATATTTAGCTTGGAAAAGTAGAATTTAATTTGGAAAATTCTGTAGTTTTCAACTAATTATTTTGAAATTTTGTGGGCAGGAAGAACCTTCGGCTTGTCTTTCGAAACTCTTCCTCGTTTCTCAAATGTGCTTTGCATACTGTTTATTTTTTTTCTGCGTTAGGGGAAAACAGGTGGAAACTTACGTGAAGTAATAATTAAGTAAAAACATCTATTCTAGAAGCTGGTCAAGCTCCAAGGGTAACCAACCTTATTTTCAAATGTTACTACAAATTTATCAGTCGCAACTAGTCGCATAATACTTTTTCCTGGACACTGACCTCAGCACAATGATCCTGGATTAATTATCATAAGTCAGTATTCATAAATAAAAAGGAATAAAAAGACAAATAAAATTTAAGTTTAAAATACAGCTAGCTAATATAAATTTATATGCCTTATCTGCTCTTACAAATATATAAAAAAGTTAGTGGGTTTCATATAATGACGCACCCGTGCAGCAAGTAGTGTGGTAATCAGTGCAGTAAGTTAGGTTGCTGGCACTGAATGCAGGAAATTCGAGTTTCCACCGTGATAGCATGAACGGGAAATGGATGAAAAATTATTATCGTAGAAAAATTAATATGTGGCACTGTTGTTAGAGTGACTTTTGTTAATCTCCGGTACTAGTCGTCGTGTGAGAACCAGAGGAACGTAGGCCTATCTTCATTATAGCATTGACGGTTTCGTTGATGCCGCACATTCATTATTTCGTTTTAGAAACACGAAAAATTACCAATTTTGAGCTAGTAATCTTTTTTTAGAACCTATATGTAAACTCATTTCGTATAAAGAAGCCAAAGAAGCGAAATATACATAAATGAAACCGTCCCCAAAATCGCTGAAATGGAGATAAGCTTCTTTTGTTCACACAAGGTGAAGTAGGTAAGTAGGCCTAAGTAAGTAATTTATTGTCAAAAACATTTACAAAAAGCTTAAAAGCTGGTAAACTGGTGACTCGTCGAAAAAGAAAAAAGAAAACACAATGGTACAAATACAGATTTTGAAAAATGTAAAATATGAGGTGAAACCTTTTTTAATTAACCATATAGGCTAGGTTAAGTATCCCACAGGGCTCCTTCTCGTTACAACATTCTATGTCTCCACTTATCTAGTTTATCCAGTCACATAAATATCATACACTTTATAGAAAACAAAACACCCTTTACGATAGTGTTTGGGGAAAATGCTTCTTTTAATCTCGGATATTAACTTGTGATACCATCAATGAGACAAGAGGAGGAAACTTTTGGAAAGTTGAGAGGTTTGTGAGGGGAGCTGGACACTAAGATTAAGCACGTGACTAGTGGTCACAATTACAGGGTTGTCATAGGTAGTGGAATTATGGTGTGGCTGACATGGGGTAGATGATGTATGATACCTGAACCACACGCTATATATGTCGTTAACCATGTCAGTGACCGATACTCTCTGTACTTGGCAATTAACACCATCCTAGGGGTCTGTAGCTTAACAAACTCTGTCGATTGTATTTTAGTTTCTTCGATAGATTTATTTATTTTAAGGGTTTGAAAGTTTGGGACCATGTTTTTCAATGGGACCATTCATAATGCATCACGTAAACTTTAAACATAACGTAAAATTAAACGTAAAATAAGTTAGAACCTTCCGAATTCCAAGCTTTCATGACAAGTTATGCGAAAAATAACGATTCAACCAATCAGAGTTTTCTTTTCAATTGAACTCTACAGAACAGGAGACGGACGTGGAAATAGCTAAGAGATGGCGTCTGTGGATGAGAAACTCCTAACATCCTATCCTGTCCCTGCCTTTATGATAAAAGCAATCCATTATACAAAGATGCGCCATTGAAAGAAAATGTATGGGCATTAATTTTCCAAGAAATGCACTGCAGTAGTAAATACAGCCCATGTAATATACATATACATTATATTAAAAAGAATTAGAATTATAAAAAGCCACTGAATCCTTTACAGGCAAGGGCCTCCTACTATCGGTAGGGTTAGCTCAGTTTGTACACACGGGGTGAGCTGTTTCCTGTGTGCATGCTCGGATTTGAGCTTTTACTTTAACTGTTGGTTACTGTGTGTAGCTTGTGTTCCATTTTGAGTCTAGAATGAGTGTCCTGTACTTTTTCCCTAATTCACTTCACTTCACTTCACTTTCAGTTTCTAAATTATGTCAACATTTTTATTCTAAATCTAAAATTGTGATTTTCCTTTCCCTCCTATCCCTTGCTACTCGTGACCATTGCGGTCCTATCACTTCTATGAAGTCCTAAGCCCATCTCCTTCTCGGTCTCCCTCTTGTTCTTTTCCCTCTTCTTGAGTCCCAGATCGTGGTGGCATAGGCCCATCTGTCTGCAGGTAGTCTGTCCTCCCCACCTCCATTTGAGCTCTCTTGCCTGTTTATGTGCCTCTTCGATACCACTTCTTAGCCTCAGTTCTTCGTTTCCGTCTTTGTCTACTAGTTTAATGTCCAAGATTTTTCTCTCCATTCTGCGCTGGCATCTTTGTATCTTCAGTTCTTGTTGTTTAGTCAGCGTCCAGGTTTGACTTCCATATGTTAGTGTCGGTATGATGCAGGTCTGTAGTGCTTCCAATCTTAGTTCTCTGTTAATGTCTTTGTCTAGGAGTAAGAATTTGAGTCCCCAGAATTTCCCCCATGCTTGCCTTATTCTTCTTTGCCTTATTCTTCTTCTTCTTCTTCTTCTTCTTTATGTATGTAGGCCTATATAATGTATTCTTTCAAAAGAAGAATACATTATATACATACATAAATGTCTACATACACTTGTATGATTTTATTTTCTTTAGGCCTACACTTGTTTAATAGAAACATTCAGTACTTTCGTCTGTGGCATCCATTTTGACAGCTTTTCACGTTCTCATTTGTGATGGTTGTTTACCAACGTTTAGCTTTCGTTGTGAATCTTCAATGCCGTGCTAAAGATTTCTATGTGAATGCGGCCGGTTCTAGGACGGAAAAGAAAGAAGTATTAAGATTACGATCTGTTAATAGTATAGTGATTGCACCAGCTAATACTGTAATATAATAATTTAAAAACTTTTATGATATTTTTTGTTATATGATTTATTGTTATTTTTACCCATTCCACTGTCTCAAAAGGCTGATCGAAGTATAACTTAATTACATTTAAAATCAATATGTTTCTACGTATTATACAGGGTGTTAATGAATAATACCGAAATATTTTACCTGTGTATAGAGGGGACATAGACAAGCAACTTTTATTAGGACATTTTTGCTCTATGACGTAAAATGTGTATGCTACAGGACATTAAAGTCCTTAAAATTTGGTGCTCATAATTCATTAATTGAGCGAAATAGGGTTAAAATTTTCATTAAATTAACTTCATACCTTCCTAGTGATCGATAAAAACCTGATTCTTAATAATTCATCAACAGCTATACCATAATTTAGAATTTTCATAATCTGCAAAATTTACTGACTAATCACATGATTGCCCGCCACTGCATTATGTTTTTATTCCTAATTCCGGACCTAACAAAAATGTTTCGTTTGTCATTTTTTCCCTCAGAGTTGTAAGATATAGGTCGTCATTTTTTACAATTTTCCCGACCACTACACAATATTCACTGTTCCTTTGTTTCCCATCATTTCAAGTATTAGAAGTCAGTGGCGTGCATATCCTTGGAAGATTTTATGTTATAACAGGAAGAATTGAATCCATAGAGCAAAAATCTCCTAATAAAAGTTGCTTGTCTATGTCCCCTCTATACACAGGTAAAATATTTCGGTGTTATTCATTAACACCCTGTATAAATAGCTCATAGTTCATGTTATCGTGCCATAGAAGTTATTGATTCACGTTTGTAGTTTACAAGGGGGAACGAAGCAAGATAAATGATGATCCCTAGGGCTGTGTGTTCGAGACCTGTGAAGTCCCGGAGGATTTGTCAGTCACAGTCTGGAGTGACAGGGATGGTAAGACCTACGAGGGAGAGGGCTGGTAGATTGATTATTCAGTGAGTTACAGTGGTGGCATGCATAATAAATATAATTTTTGTTCTCATATCGCTAATGCCATGCAAAATAAGCTGCAGACTGTTTGTTATGGTGGACTGCACGTTACCTCTGACCTCTATCAAAGTTCCAGAGCATAATGTAAATGCAATAGATTGTTTGTAGTAGAGAATCAGCATTTAAACTTCAAAATGTTTATTTTAGTGCTATATTGAAGATATTTCATTTTCATTATTCTGTATCTGGTTTCCTATATCCCCTATGTTGGGGCGAAGGGCCTCCAAGCGGAGGTTTCTGTTACCTATTTGAATTATGTTACGCTTATTTTCCGAGAGAGGGCAGAAGGACAGATGGTAAGCGCATCGCCTTTCAACCCCCTCTCCGGAAACTGAGGTATTACTTGGACGTGAAAGGGCCGATAAATTTAGTCTAGAGGCTCTAATTTAGGCTTGACGTTCTTTTACGTGCCGTAAATCTACGACACGGGCCCTCCAGCTTAAAGTCCCTTCCGGAGGATTCTTTGCCCAGGATTTTTACGTCCCGAAAAATCCATCGACCGCGGCCGGGTTTGATCCCGCGACCTTCGGATCTAGAGGCGAGCACGCTACCCATTTTCATTATTGCTACATATTAATTATTATGTTCTTATAAATTATGATTTCTTCTAGATGCATGCACACCATGACGTAAGATATTTTTAAGAGGAAAAATTGTCCTGGTCGGAAACTGCAGCCGGGTATTCAGCTTGGTAGCATACGCTGACGCCAAGACTGGCGAATTTCACAGGACGTGCCTAATTATTGTAGAAGCCCAATTCATGTAGAACATTCCTTCAGACTTCTAGCGACTTCGCTAAAATGTTCCTACTTCTCCAGTGTAGCGAGGAAGCATCTTCCTTTGATAGAGCTCAATATTATTGTTCAGTACGTTGAAGTCTTATTTTAACATATTATGTTGGCGTACAAACACATAAAGTCACAACTATTTTATAATTGTCAGTGCATTCGTATTATAAAAGTCACAGTATTAAATAAAACAGAATGAAAAAAAAATTGATGTGAAACATAACTTCCTCTGCCCAAATAAAAATTCTGCCTCTTAGTATAAAGTACAAGCCAATGTAAGACTCTCTCTTCATGTAAATTGGTTGTAAAAATTAAGAGAATGTCTTTACCACATCGCATCCCCGAAGGATACACATCCAAACTGTGATTAATTTCTTTATAAATTGCTACATCTAATGCTTTGCTACATAAGAATGGACCCTAAGAAAAACGAAGTGCCTGGAAAGTTTTGAACTATGGGGCTGGAGAAGAATATAAAAATAAATAAAACGAATGAACTTCTGAGAAGAGTGAACGAGAAGAGATCAATCCTGAACACAGTTCTTCGTAGAAAAGCAAACTTGATAGGTCACATCTTGAGAAGAAATTGTTTGCTGCATGACGTATCAGAGGAAATTTGGAGGGAACTCCAAGTGTTGGAAGGAGAAAAATCCAGCTGGTACACGACTTAAAGGAGAAAAAGAAAAACCTGGTTACTGAAAGAGAAAACCAATGATCGAAGGATATGGAAGATGAAATTTGCAACAAAGTCCAAGGGACTTCCCATGGGCAGAACACATAATAATAATATTATTATTATTATTAATAATAATAATAATAATAATAATAATAATAATAATAATAATAATAATAATGATAATAATGACTATTATCACATTGGAAGATCAAAATATACCCTACAATATCATCTGAATTTGTGAGACAATGAACTGGCAAAACCTCTGTTTCATATATTTAAAAAGCAATGTTGTTATTCTAATTTTCTAACATTCATACACCGCATCTTTAATAAGATTCAATCATAATGTTCAGTCTGTTGTAAATTGAATGTAATTGTTAAACTATAACCCTAATATGCTAATGCACAGTAGGGTTCTATTTTCTTTTCTTAAAATTTAATAATAATAATAATAATAATAGTAATAATAATAATAATAATAATAATAATAAAAATAATAATAATAAAGGACGACGTGTAAGAAGGTTGTTATTGAAAAAGTCGTATAATAGGTAAGTTATGTAACCTATATTTATAAAAACATTAGCCGAGAATCAGTTAATGGAATAGACATGAACACTTATCTTCACAGTAGATGTACGGTACATGAAAACACTATCACATCCGTGACATGTGATTGAGCACTTCCTGCGTTCAATGACTCATTGCGCGAAGGGGTTTCAAGATCCATATTCCATGAGCATAATCCCATCAATCTATTATAATAGTCATGAGATGCGTTGTCAATGATAATAATATTACATCAAGCTCTTGGTGTTAAAACTGTGACGATTCCAACATTTGATCTGAGTTACGTATGATGGAAGTACAATAAACTAGCCCGGCGTCGCCCGTGTTTTGTATTTTGTAATATGAAATTAACTTATGGAGGATTTTCGACGTTGAAACTCTAGGTCCTTATATAATACGTATGTAGAATTCGAAGTGAGGAAGAACGACGTATTACACTCAGACTATTCCCTCAGAAAACGCTAGATATAGCTTTTTATGGCTCATAGAGGATGTCGAATGTTGCATTCTATTGCTTCTACACACCATGCCTGGGAGGAATGCAAATAAGAAGAAAAATAAATTCCGGTTACATAAGATTGTATTGTGTTGACATAAAATTGTATTTCTCACTCTCATATTACCATACAAACGTTTCGGGGCTGAAGTAAAAAAGAAATTCAGTATCATTTTCATACTTTCCTTCCCAAAAACCTGGGACGTAATATACTGCGCGCGTAAGACTGAAAATGCTCCATCCATTTTATCTTCTTTTAGATGTTTAGGGCGCCTGATAAACATCCCTAGGCCTATTTCTCAACTAATACAAAGCCTACAGCTATGAGTGACGTATCAGTGGATAGGATTTGTTACAGACTTCCGATATAGCATACTCATGGCACACACTTAAGTGTCAATGCAATACGACCGCTTATTCTACATCAAAATGTGAAGTAAGAAAATTATATTTTCCATGTCGAGGGTAGAAAAAGTTATGGGACTGCTTTATTTACGTGGATTTTATTCTTCTAGAATTATTTTCAAGAATATATTACGTACATCGATAGTATCAAAATTTGTTAAAGCCCAGTATTATAATATAGTTTCCAAAGCCCTATGTGAACACCGTAAACAATACTTTCGTTATGTAAACAGTTGATAGCAGAACTCTCTAACTGTGCCTCATTTCACATTTCCGACTTTTCCCGTGGATTTCCTAAAAATTTTCTTTGATATAAACCTTTCCCTCACAATTACAAACACAACAAAACAAAAATCAGCCAATTCGGTCGAGCCGTTCTCAAGTGATGCTCCGTCATACATTTTGGAAATTCATTTTTATCAATATAGATGTGAGACCTTCAAAACGTTTAACATTTGGACGTCTTTATAAAACGTAATTATTAGTCAAAGAGGAATTAACGGTAATTACTAGGGAGCGGATTCTTAGGTTTTTACCTATTTTTTCCCTTACTTCCAAAACAAAAAGAGATCGTACACTTTTTCGAATCATGTCCATAGGATTCACCCACATTAATTCTGTGGCACCTAAAAATACCTAAATGGGGTATAAAAACCTAAATGTACCTAAAAGGGATATAAAACCTAAAAGATCTAATTTAGGCTACCGTCAGTTGAGAAATCGATATTCTGCGGAGAGACAATTTTTGTCGGGTTGAAGTTAATACTACAAGCGTTTCGTTCAACCCAATATCGTCTAGGATGACAGTACCAAGAGAGGAAGTGTAAGAGTACCGGCGTATTCCTTTTAAAATATTCGTACGAACAACCATTGTTGACGTCATGTGAGGTTGAAAGGACATTTTCTGCCTTCAAATGTATTCTAAGAGATAACAGGAAGAATTTCACAGTTGAGAATCTTGAAAGATATTTAGTGATATACTGTAACCAAAAAATGTGAGAAAATCTTATTTTCACTGCTTCTTTTGATTGTTTATGCTTCCTTTCTTCAATTGTATAATATTGTCCTAAAGCAAGTTTACATAAATTTAAGTCAATTTTGTTAAGTTAAACTTTACAAGTATTATGTATTGAATCCTATGTAGCACATTCAAATTCATTAAACCAATTATTCTACCCGAAAACGATATTTTGGACAAAAACCTAAAAAAAAACTATTTCACCTAATAGAAAACCTAAAACAGTGTTTTTAAAAACCTAAAAATCCGGTCCTTAGTAATTACAGTTTTTGGCTCATGGGCAGGTGGCAGTCAAATTATGTCAATAAGTGAGTTGCCACGTGTCTTTGTAGCATAGAGATGATTGCTATTTTTAAACAGTTGATTGGGCGTTACTCCGGTAATAGTTAACCGATTTGGTCCAAAATCATTATGCTTCGTCCTATGAATGTTATAAATGCGTATATTCAGTTTCATGAAAATCTGATATGCGTATTCGTATTATCGCGCGTACTCGCACAGATAGACGGACAGACATTTTTTCCCGTCCACCATACGAGCTTAGAAAGTTCTATTCTTGCACTTAGTAAGTGCAATTTGCTTATCCAATTTGAGATGTTCATCAATAATTAATTATTTAACTTCAAAAGACTCATTTAAGCATGGGCAATTACAATTTTGAGTAGAATCACAAAATGTGTCATGCATTTTGACATATAAATATGGAGTAGGTTAACTACTTAATAATTAAGGCAAGGAAAAGCATAAAAAGTGTGTTTTGAGACATTTATTGATACTAGGTTTTTAATTTAGCGATTTTAGAATCATGTTTAGAGCTTTATTGGCGTTTTCGTTAGTTTAATTCCAAGAAGAAGTACGCATGAGTTAGAATGAAAGAATTTCGGGAAAGTGTAGGAAATTGTTTGTTGTTGTTTATAGATGGCTGAATCGAGATATAATATATATTATATATATATATATATATATATATATACTTTTTAACTATTTATAAGCGGAAATATCGAACTTCTAAGAAGCTAATATTGATTTTTCCGCCTTACAGACCATTAAATAGCTTATGTCTGACATACTCTTCTACATAAACAACGATAGAGCTTGCTTATTGTAGTTTATTAAATAATAAAGTCATAAAAGTCGTATTTTAAACACCATACATCGTTGAATATCTTAAATAAATTATAATTGAATAAGATTATTAAAACTGATCCTATATAATCTTATTCTTAATAATCTTACTGAATTATAATTTATTTCAGTTATTCAACACTGTACGGTGTTTAAAGAACCTGTTTTATGACTATTTATTATTTAATAAACTTATATTTAGATCAAGCAAGCTCTATCGTTGTTTATATAGAAGGGCGTGTCAACTATAAGCTATTTAATGGTATATAAGGCGGAAAAATCAATATAAGCCAAGCCTACTTAACCAATAGACCATTAAGGAAATCAAGTTCGTCAATAATCGAACATCTATTTTGATAACATAGCATATATAATTGTTTCTTGGGCTTACAACCGGATGAGTTGGGGAATTTGTTCCAAGCTTTCGGCAGCTATCTCCGCTGCCATCTTCTCCCAGAAACAATTATATATCCTCAACACCGGGAAAGCCTCGAGTCACAAATAATACAGCAACCTGCTTCTACCGGAAACTTTCTCTTTCCTCTCTAAAGGGATGGTACATTCTCTGAATTAGAGATCAGCACACACAATATCCCACGGAGGCAGGAATCTCAGAGATACGTCAAGGAGCAATAAATTTACCTTTGCACACAAGAATAAATTCGGATCGGTTGCCGGGGAAACGGCTTAAGACTTCCGGCGGAGTTTCATGTGAAATAGATTGAAAGGGCAAGGTTTATCTGAACTCCATAATGGTAAGAGCGTGGTCAGCTTACTAACGAGTAGGCCTACATGAGACCTACCTGCTCTTGTACGTCCTTTGAGTTCGCGGTTGTAAAGCCAATTAGAATGAACAGGTGTACACAGATTTACTCTCATTCTATTGTGGTTTCCCATCATTCCTAACAAATCGTAATATCTGCTTTGATGAACTATGTGTTATAGGCTATGCTTCCTTTAAATTCGTGTCTTCTCCTATGCAGGGATAGAATATTAAAAATTGTGGAGCGGTAGGCTACTTTACTTTGTGGGAAGCTGGAGCTTTTATGACGACGTTTTTTTTATAGAAAACGTTGAGCAAAACCGTTATTTTTAAGAATTCTTTCCATTTTTAATATGGAAATATTATTTCCATATTGCGTATACCATCGGGTTTATTTATTGAAAGTACCTATAAATTATAAATTATTTAAATTCCTAAACATTCTTTGTTTAAAATATTCATATGAAAAAAAATATATATTTAAGAAGTTATCAACTACGAAAATATATGAATATATGTATTCATATGTATGTATATATATATATATATATATATATATATATATATATATATATATATATATACATACATATGAATAAATATATTCATATATATATATAAGAAGTTATCAACTACGAAAAACATTAAAGGAAGTGGGTAGCTACCTATATGTAGTTAAGTTGAAATTGGAAAGAGAAATTAAGAAACTAGTAGAAGAATAGCATATGGAAGGAGATACTGCTACTAATTGCATAATTTTATTTATCGTTCTTTGTAGTTAAACAGGACCTGTGAGCCAGATAAATTATAAAACATATTTAAACCACTAGGATTGTAATATATGAGATGATACCTGTTTGAAAAGAGCCCTTTACTTTTGTAAACCAGGAGGTAATTCTGCATGATACAAGAATAAAATATAATACTATACAATATATATATATAATTATAATTTAAATACTTACATTGAACTCATCACATGGAATGTACAATTCATGATAATGAAGCCAATATGCAGTATCGATGATAACTGTATTGTTTGCAGTGTACACAGCTGGAAAATCTCATGATCGCATTTGACGTAATCGATAAAATTAGAGAGAATATCGATAGAATTCGTTCCTATAAATCAATAAAATTATTAAGATTCCTCGTAAATAAAAAATCTAATTTTTTGCACTCATATATCTTTTTCTATCCTGGACATGGACAATATGATCCCCCTCATTTTAATATTGAATTAGAGTTCGTTTTGGGTGGAGTGTGTATTCAGTTTTCAGCCTCACATCCCTGAGTTTTTGCAAACAATAGGTAGGGAGTGTGCCGAAAATTGTTAAATTAACCCCTGTAAATATAATTTAAGATTGAACCTTTAATCACAATCGATTCAATGATAATCCATAGTAATCATTATACAGATCCTCCTGTAATAGCAAATTCTGCTCCATGGTGGAAATGGGCGACAATATAATAATGTAGTATGTTAGAAGTACCGGTAGGTAATTTTTATTCGGAAATACTTATTCATCACAGTAGGCTTTGTATTAGTTGAAAAAAGACTAAATAATTTCGATGGGAGGGTACGCTGAATGTGCGAAATTTTTGCACTGTTTTACTGGTAGTGTTTTCATAAATTTATTATAATGGGTGAGTGAGAGGAGAGAGAAAGAGAACGAAATAATGTGGAATACAGAGACAAGCAAACGTTAATGTGCAGGTAAATTTCCTAGTTTTGTCTCCATAACAACTAATTCGTGACGTTTATCAGAACTTACCCCTATGTTGCAGAAGGTGAAGCAGAAACCACAGAAGCATATCACTACCAGGACTTTACTTGGTCTCCCTCTTCTTCAGCAGCCCTCAGACCCTTTGTTCCCAAGTCACACACTGATCTTAGCTTCCCCTATTCCAGCCGCAGATCCCAAGAAAATGAAATCGCTTTTGAGGGCCACCAGGCTTTACACGAGTACATCAGTATAAAATCGTATAACGACGCACCGTTATCGTTATATATTTTGAAGACAATCCCTTCACCCTAGAAATGGTTACCTTTATGTTGGCTGTAAGGAAAGGTATATAGGCTTAGTATGGAGGGTTGAGATTTAAATCGTAGGTACTTTGCATGCATTCCTTTATGGAATAATGCTCTTCCATTTAATCTGGACGTGCTTTGAACGCTGGACGCACTAGTAAAGCTTCTTATTATGTCATTTGGAGATAATTTTGAATTCATCTTTTACAACCTCCTAACTGGCGGTTTATAAACCTTCAATGATTTGGTCTCCTTTCGCCCATCATTGCGCTATTATTGTTTGCTAATGCGAGCCAGTGAATATGAACTTTGTTTAGTCCATATAACTATCTAAAGCGATGGTGCAACCTCGACAAAGCATTAATAACCCTTTAACCATGGACGTTATTTCTCTGTTACATTAATATGGGCGTGAGGTCTAAGTGACCGCTCAGAGTTTAAGGGGCTTTTAACGATTAAAAAACTTACAAAATATTAATTTCAATTATTATTCAAGAATATTTATTCTTAAGTTTTTAATTAACACAATATTATTCTTAAACTGTTATTTGAAGGGGGTTTTCAGGGCACACTTTTCGGAGGACCCCGACTGCGCGCAAGATAAATTTCTAACTGTTTTAAAGTGTCCGACTGCGCGCGGAGGTCCGTCTTCCGTATAGGTCAACTGCGCGCGGCGATTATTCTTGCATTTTCCTACCCATTTTTTGGAAACTTAGGACTCTCTATGAATGGCGGCCTATCTGCCATTCATAGGTATGGTTAATAATGTAGTGTCATAATATACAAGCCGAAGGGCATTTGTCAAGAAGTTAAAATACCCATGCATACATGCCGAAGGGGATTTGTCAAGTAGTTAAAATATCTAGGCATACCCGTATTAGAACAGGGCATTTGTCAGGAAGTTAAAAAATGCACTTAAATTATGTACCTTTCTTGTAATAATAACAAACACTCTTCAGGAAATGAAATCGTGAGAAAATTCCTTGTCCGTATTTTAAAATTAATTCCTCTAACTATTGCCTACACTTTTAGCAGGCAGATTTAGATTTGTAAGTATCTTTGTCCCCTTTGACTTTTCATAACTTCCAGATAAGCGTTTGAGTCCATTGCTCTCTATAGAAACACA
Source organism: Ectobius pallidus (assembly GCA_964059195.1). Lineage (NCBI taxonomy): Eukaryota > Metazoa > Arthropoda > Insecta > Blattodea > Ectobiidae > Ectobius > Ectobius pallidus. The sequence continues at coordinate 43,151,763 of CAXKWD010000004.1, read as the reverse complement.
CACGATGAGTACATCGTTTTATACACAGCACGTCATGATATACACTCGGAACAACAGTGTTACCATCCCTATACCTATAGCCACAACTATTCTCGAAACAAATGACTAACATTATTTACTAGTGTTACTTATTGTTAGATGAGAAAGACTCACAAGCATCTGACGTATTTGTGGTAGGCTCGCACGCAGTTGGGCTGTTTACAATTCAGTAGCTCGCGCGCAGTTGGGCTCTTTACAATTCAGTAGCTTGCGCGCAGTTGGGAAAAAATTGACCCTTTCGCGCGCAGTCGGTACCCACCCACACTTTTGTGTCACTTATCGTAAATATGTCTGCCTGGGTGGTGCAGTTAGTATCGCTCTGGCTTTCTGTGCCCAAGGTTGCGGGTTCGATTCCAGCCCAGGTCGATGACATTTATATGTGCATAAATGTGACAGGCCCATGTCAGTACATCCCCGTCGTTAAATAACCATATACCAACCAAATCACAAATGCAAATGGGAAATGCACTGTTTCGTGGAATGAAATTATGATCAATATCTTAGTTTAGGTATTCCTACTGCAACCTTTTTTGGCAGCAAATAGGCAACATAACTTATTGATGTTTCTTACAATGATTCACCAATTATGTGAAGTGCAAGACCGAGGTTAGCTTAAATGTTGCGTTAATAGTCATTATTTGTAGTTTATTAGATAGGGGTGTGTTATTGATCTCATCTGATAAAGTTTACGATTAATCGAGTGCGAAACATGTGCACTACTTGTTATGAAGTGAATTCTTCCCATATTATCCTTTTCTACAAAAGAATAAAATAGCATTCTTAGCTAACCCGAAAATCCACGTCGATTATGTACAGGTTGTGAGGTTCTAATGTCGCAGCTATTTCAATTCTTTGCAATTTCTGACGTCCAGATTCTTTGTAGTGAAGCTAAGTAAACCAAATCTTTCCTAGAACATAGTAAGTTAGAAATATTTCTGCTTGCAACTAATTGAGTTGCTATTCACCGATTGAAAGTGCCAAGTGGAGTGGGTAAAATAGTATAGGCAGCAGTTCTAGAAATAGAGGTCTTCATAACATGAAAAACTTTGTGAGCTCAACTGTAGTGTACTTACTCCTACTTACACTAATAAATAGGGTTCATAATCATATTTTTATCCTGAACTCCATTCTCGCTGAAAACACAAATTAAACATGAATTGCACATTTTTTATCTTAATCGAACCGTTTTTATTTTGCCTATAAAGTCACATTTTGGTAATTGTCATGGTCTTGGTCATATTTCAGTCATATTTGTAATTTAACGTCATATTCCAGTTATCAATTCGGTGAAATAGCTTAATTATGCAGTATGTGATCTAAATTGTCGACTTAATTTTTTTCCGAGAAAGAGTCACCAATATTTTGGTTTTACTGTAACTGAAATGTGAAGGGACAGTAACAAATAATAGCACAATTACCTCTTCCTCGTTAACTTCCAATAGACATTTTTTAAATATTTTCAGTTCACATTTGCGGTGGTATCTGGAAACATTAACAGATTAGAAGTTCTTTACAAGTAAAACTGTAAATCACCTGTAAAATTGTTAAAAAGTTATTATCTAATTGAATTCATGTGATCTAAGAATTTAGTATCACTAACCGTTTGAAACTGGAATATTTCTTTTTAGAAAATGCGTTCATTTATGAGGTCTTATTTAAGATTTTTGGGTCATATTTAATCCTTATTAAGGTCATATTTGCAGTCATATTTTCCACTTTTTTAGGCCATAAACATCCGAACCCTGCTAATAAGTAAACAGCCACATCGTGCAACGGTTCAGGATTATATGACCGAGTTCATGGGAAATACAAAAGTGGAAATCACGGGAAAGGCGAGGTTGGAATCGATTAAATTTCCTGTTTTCAAGGGAGCGAGATAAATACGCGGAATCTTGTCTGGCGTGGGAAGATGAACGCCTGCATAGGATCAATTAGACTGACCCGCCTCACAGGTGTGATGGAGAAGCTGTCTAATGAACAGATGAACTAATGATAACCCGCACGCTATCCCATCCGCCATCTTAAGTTATGATATCCCTTACAGTCAATACATTTTTTTTTAAATAGTTGTATGTTAAGGTAAAAAATATCACATCTTCCTTGTCTTTGATAGTTTCAGTATTTTTAATTTACATCGTACATCCTTTTACGTTAATTCTATCCATACTATTTTTTAGAAGATCCAGACTATGCACCAGAGATGTTTTAACTTTGAACTTCAATTGCTTTTTGGATGAAAATTTAGATTTTCTTTCTCATTATTGCATTTTATTCTCTGGACTTTCCTCTTTAAAATGATGTATCATACATAACTGTAGTGTATTTCTATCCACGTTAATTTTTTCGGTGAAGATTCAGATTATTGCGCAGGGATGTAACAGCCTATCTTTGAAACTCGTTTCCCGTAAGTTTACTTTTTGTATATAAAGATACGTATTCTCAGCTTCTGCTTAATCTACTATCTTGAAATTTTGAGGATTTGTTTATTCAGATTTTTCGCATACACTGAAAAACAGTTTTTAAAACTTTTATTGGTTAATCTTTGAACTATTTACAAGTCGTTTGGTACTTAAAAATGTTGATAAAATTCATTTTTTAAAAACATAATATTTCAGTAAATAAGTATGTTTATGAAAAACCATTTTTTCGGTACGGACACAAGCTATTTAGCTAAAAACTGCATAAAGATTTAATGCCTAGCTTTTGTAGTTTTTGAGAATAGGTAATAGGCTATTCCGTTTCTCCTCAATATAGGACTAAATTTTCATTAAAATATTTCTCCGTAGAAACTATACATTTAAACTAAGATTTGTGCTTTGACTCAGTACATATTATTCCGAGAATAATTATGTAGGGCATACACACTTGTCTCTTTCTGAACAGAATATCTCTAAATCAGAAACAGAGACGTAAAATGTCTAAGCTAGGTCTCTCCTGAGAATACCCTACGAAACATTTGACTCTTTCCCTTGTCATTAATACTATATAGATTTATCGAAAATTATTGTTAATTATTGTATTTAATTCTTGAACAATAATATATACTTGGAACCTGTGTCGGTACAAGATTCCCCATTCATCCACTGTACTATAAGTTTAGGGCTAACCGTGTGTGCGGATGTCCCGGAAAGCGGACTCGCGAAATGCAAAAAATCCCCTAGACTAAAGAAAATAGTCTGAATGTCTCATGTAAGATTTTTTCAAGAAGTTTACACATTTTTTCCCCAGTCTGTGCGATATATATATATATATGGAATATAGCTTCTGTTCATTACAGGAAGGGATCTGAGCTCTTATGGTTTTAAATAAAACGAGATCTGATTTGAGATAATCTTGTGAATAATGTGATAAAAGATTAATTTTAAATTACAAAATTAACAAAGGGATGTGGGATCCATTGACTTAACAGTTCAAGTAATTACGAGTACTAATGTATGTTTTCATCGGTAATCCGATATTAAAGTACATTGCGTTTAATGTCGTATTTTAATTGCAATTCAATTACAGTTTACATTTTTTTAAACATTATTATTTTATTTTTATCAAGTCACCACCCGAATGAGCTAATGCTCGTGGTCTGAGGGTTACAGAAATAAATGTAATTATACCAAACAAAAATACAAACTATTCTAAACAAAAACACAATCAATTACAACCTTCCATAGCAATGAAAGAAAGAAAATATTAAAAAGAAAAAAAACATGAAAAATATTTTTTATAATAAGCTTGTTCACTTATAGCCTAGTTTTCATCTTTAAAACAAGTCATGTTGAAACAAGAAACGTAAATCATGAATAAGAAAGATGCCGCTAAAAGGTAGTTCAAATATACACAATAGAAATTCCCTGTTGGGCAAGTAAGATACATCGTAGCTGTATATCCTAAGTTGATTTTCCTATTAAAGAGAGGAGTTTGGATCGGGAGGTAATAACATCATGAGCTCAGCTTGCAGCACCGGGGACACATTCCCATCTCCTGAGCTATAAAGACACCGGCTCCATTCGATTAGGACGTCAAATTTGGCGCTTCATTGTCCCCGTTTTCCATAGCTTCGTGCCATCACACAAAGAACGTCAGCATTGCACTGTTGCTGAAACAGAAATAATGTGAGTTGAGTTCATAACACATTGCGGGCATGCTTCTCAAAACTACAAGGAAATTAATACATTTTTGTTCTGTATGTTAAAAGATTGATGTACAGAATGTCCAGAAATTAAGTATCTATTTTGATGATAGAGTGATTTTACTGGCAGCATGTTTCAGGGAATATGTTGGTTACACATTACTTTGACCATGCTCACCACCTTAAATCGTAATTCACTTCCGTCTTTCGATAGTGACTCGAAACTAGTTCTAAAGCATTGCGGGTGTTATGGCAGAGGCAGCTGTTTCGGAGCTGTTTCGAATTGGTCGGGTAAACACACTTCATTTGAAAAATTCTCATACAAAGCTGTCCCTGAACATGAGGACAACTTCTGTGGTCTTTGAATCCAAAATGCAAATTGTTTTGTCTATGAGTTCATCTTGGTGGAATTGCAATTAAATTTCTCCCGAATGTCGTCACACGATGACTCCTGCACCTTCCACATTACAATTGGTGCCATCTATAGGATGCTGAACATTATTTAGTTTCAATTAGGAGTACCAAAAAATAATTTAACTGCTGTCACAAAGTCGGTGCACGAACTCAGCACAAATCACACTAAACGTGTAGGCCTACAACATACGTACAATGAGCTACCATAGGCCTATACAGAACATCTTGTACCTAAAAATAGATAATTAGTTTCTGGACACCCTATGTAGGCCTAAATGATTCCAAAATTTACTAAGAAACTGAAATTATAGTTCATTCACAAGGACTGCAGATACAAAATATAAAAATTATACTATGTCACTTCATGGCTAACTTCTCCTTTCGCAGATCAACTGTCATCCTTCGGAATCACTTGTAGTTCTAAAAAGTATGATTTAATTTTATTATGAAGTTCTTCTTTAAAAAACTCCGGCATTTGTTCATGCTCTTCATTCATAATAACAGCTTTTAAATATTAAATATTGTTTTTCAAGAAATTATTAAATGAAGTCGTACAGATATACATATATAAAGGGAGTTTTACAGCTTACGCAGCTACCCGAGGGCTTATTACGAACTTTTTAAACAAAAGTTATCCTACTGACCCTTTATTCCTTCAAGGTCTACAGCGATGAATAGCTGGTAGCCTATATTGCTTATGGAGAAACCGAGAGGGAGAGGAGGGGAAAACTTAGCCCTGAGACGACCGGCAATTTTTCTCACTGATCCTCATTGAGCATTTTTTTTTTCATGTGCTTTAAATATTCTACATGGAACAAAGGTCTTCGGCTAGCGTAATGTAGCGTAAACAATCTAAATAATAAATCGTAATATAAACATGTAGCCTATATAATCTCAGTTCCTAGGATGAAATGATACATTACCAGGCAACATCATGAGCATAAATATTTTGATAGGTTACAGTAATCCATTTAAAGCAATGACTACTGCCAACAAGGTGACATATCCCACTATCGGGATTTTATTTATTTTGCTCTACCAGCACATGCCAGTGATATACACAACCGTAAACAGAAAATTTAATACTCTGCAGATAACTTCTTTACTGATATTTCATAAAGTCCTGTTTTTAATGGAAAACATAATCGTAATTTATCTTAAAATAGGTTTGCATTTCATGGCAGCGTGGGTAGAGAAATTAGATATTATAGATAGCCTACCTTCTAACTGTGCATATTGTTGATTAACATACACTTTCAGTGAAACCCACATATTGTAGTATAACAGAATGAATTTTTAACTGGGAATAATGGAACATGGATTGTCAATTTGAGATAAAAATATCAGCAGTTGCCAGCAAACCGAATCTGTTTATTAATCAATACTTTCCATCCCACACTGCAGTGTGCTATGTCAATTTTGTGTGCAAGTATATCATAATAATGTCCAGTGCAATCCTGGCTCCATCGATAGTTCTTAAAATAGTCGCAATAAATATAAATATAGCTCCGGATTCATTCAAAGCAATCGATAAAATCTGGACTTCTCCCATATTTCATAACAATAAATTAAATTACAAAGTAAAAGCGAAAATATTGTTGATTTTGAGAAGAAAACCAAGGCATGTTTACATTTTAGGTACAGTCGAATGCACGGAATCTTTCCGGTTTAATGAGCAGTGGTTATGTTGGTAAGGGAATACCCCTGCTCATATCTCTTTTTCGCGTTGGAGAATCCATCAGCGGCTATTTTTCCACTTAATTTTTGTCTTATTCCCATCCCTCCTTCGCTGGTGAACCGAAAACCGACCTGTGTTTACAGGTTGTTGTTTGAATGCTAGGCTTTTGATATCAAACCAATACGAGTCGGACTCATTCAAGGGCATCAGTTGTAAGGCACGCCCTCCAGCTACTGAATTGAAATGTCCCCATACTCCACTCCAATTTCACTACTCACTAGGCCTGAGCGTTGTTCATAGGCTAATGTGTGTGTTCGGACCTGAATCCAAACAAATAAGAGACTGGCTCGCCCAGGACCGGTGTGGAACACAGATGATAACGAGATTCAGTGCCAACTTTACATAAAGAAAAGCACTAGAAGAAATCAGAAACATCGGAAAGTTTCCGTGCAATTGACTGTTCAGTTCCGCAGGTTAAAAACGAAATGAAAAGATTGCGAAGTTTTATAATTACTTCTATAAGAAATGGTACTACGTAAGGAAATTCTAAGGCTGGTTATTAAGTTATACCGGAAGTAGACACAAAACACTTTGCAAATACTTTCGTGTACTCGCATACTTGTAATCTACGGGAAAGTAATACGCCTATGTGTCTGTACTTCTGAGGACATGGAAATACCTCCACCTCTGGCGCCTGCATGAGTTTTAGTCATCACTTTTAACTACAAATTATTTGTGGTCACTTTAGTCGCAATACACGACAAACTCGTGCTATAACTTGCAAGCCCTTACTTTTTAATTGCTGTCTTAATGACCGCTTAGTGAATTTTTTTTTTCTTGCGAAGGATTTTTCATGGGAACCATTTGTATTTACATTATCGAATATGATTATCCAGATGAAAAATTGGAGAAAATTCCCAAATAACTGAATGTTGCGACAACAAGCTTGAAATCTTCTTCTTCTATAGCGAAAGAAAAACAGTTGATATCGGATCATAGCCTCCAATGGCCTAAACATCCGCCTCTATCTGACCCTATCTTTGGCAATTTATGTCAACCGCCTGGTTTTGTGTAGGGTGTCATCATTACAGCAGTCCCTGGGTCTTCCTACAGGCATTATATTTTCGTATTAAGGAAATTAGTGATTAATGTTTCGCCTTATACCCTCAAATAATGATAAAACCAAAAAGCCGCAGTTAGCCTCAGATATTTATTATTAGAATGATATAATCTGTTTTGAGTTATGAGTTATGCTAAAAAATACACATGATAGAAAGAAAAAATACACATATTTACACAGTTAATTAAAATACAATTTACATTATCACAGTAAGTATTTACAAATTCATTAAAATCTATTTATATTTAAAAACATACACTTAATATGCGTTGCAATTAAAAGTAGTATGTAGTCATAGAATGTTAATCTGTTGAAAGCAGATTATTATAGAATGTAAAAATGTCTATTTAGCTGCTAATCGCAGTAGTCAATGTTAAAAACAAAAACCAGGTTGATTTATATACAATAAAAATTGTTGCTCTAGTAGTATGATATTCTTCTGAGTTTAAATTGTAATTTCCTTAATACTTCAAGCCCTCAAAGAAAGAAAAAATGAAATTTATTAATATTATACTTTCGATTATGCTAATTAGTACCTTCCTGGAAATTCGGTTATTAGCCATTCGAATAACATACCCAGCCCATTGCAATCTTTGAAATCTGATAGTGGGAGTTAATTCATTGCCATTTATATAGACTAAGGTAAGTTACATATTCGTAATTATGACGTGTTTCCCTCACACCATTGAGCCATATATTCTTAAAATCATTCTTTCAAAGGTGTTGGTTAAGTTGGCGTCTCGTTTATTCAAGAGCCCATTCCTCGCTGCCATAATATGTTATTGGTCTAATCATTACTTTACATAGGCTAATGTGGCTTTGGCCTGACGGTGAACCACCTTGATTTCATTACTGATGTCACTGGTGCGCAAATTCCATTAACGGCATGTATTCTTCCAAGCTTCAAATAATATTTATATGATTTCTCTTCTTCTTTGAGGGGAAGACTTCCATAAAGTAAGAATTTGAAGATTAAAAATATACAGCAGAATACCTTAGTATTGATCCATTTCTTCGATGTCTCATTCTATAGAAAGTAAGAAGCGGAAAAGACATCTGAGCCATTCTTCAGTTCCGTTTTCAAAAGTGAAAAATGTGGTTTCTATCTCAGGAGAGCTGAAAGAATAACGCACTGTGGCAGGCGGAAATGAAGTAAACGACCAATAACTACAGAAATGGATTGTGACAAGAGGAATCGAAGAGAACAACGTGCAGAATTAGTGTTTCTGTAAAAGGAAAAAAAATACGAATGGCAAGGTAGATGGGGGAAAGATCAGCATCTAAGAGTTAAAGTGGAGGAGGATAGAAAGACAAAGATGAATGCTGGGAGACGGAAGTGGATTAAAGAAGAAACAATTCCACATAATTAGATTTGTACTTGACGAGAAAAGACGTTGATAATGGAATAAAGAGGATGGTCTGGAACTGAAAGAGCATGGATGCCTTTGCCTCGACAAGTATTAACTGGTGATATCTGGTGTCTTTCATAAGCCAGTGGTGTACTGCACTTTACCTTAACGACAGTCGTGGTGTCGTCATACATTACACAATTTCTTTATGTCCTGAAAAACAGAACACTGATTAAGATTATTCAATTTTGACACTGAAATGTTCTTTTCTAGATTCTTGAAAAAACATAGCAATTATGCAAGCCAAGTTGAAATTCACTTCTCATAAATTACTCTAAGTTAGTACTTTTAAATAACTACTAAATCGAGAGAATTGAAGTAAAGTAGTTTTTATACCCGGAAAGGTTATAGGTAGGGCTAAGTTCATGAAATGTCATCTTTTTTCTTATACAATGCAGGGTGCAGTATAAATTCCTCTCACCCCAAAATTAACAAAGATATCTTTTTGAATTTTTTGCATTTTTCGGCATTTTATTCTCTTCTGGTCTTTCTTTTTTAAAGAAATTTTCCTTCTTTCGTTTCATTTCTCCTATTTTGTCTTCAGAAAGGAATTTTCCACATTGCAGACAAAGCGATATAATTCCTTACTTTCAGACAGTTAAATGAGTATTGATTTGGCATTTTTATAGTCAGAAAAAAATTACAGCATTCATTATTAAATATAGTAAACATAATAATAGAAAACATAAAAGTAATAATAGGCCTATAAAATACTTAAATTTTGCCCCTGTTTATTATTATTTATCATTATACTACTGTATTTTCGTTTTATTAACTACATATTTAGAAATATTAAGTCATTTTTACAATTTTTCATATCATGTTTTCATAATTTTAAGATCATTAATATAGGTCTTTTTCACGTATTTTTAGATCATAACTTCCAAACCCTAGTTACAGGACTGTAGTCGTTTACTCATCTTCGGTGCTGATGCAAGTTTCTTACAGAGCCATGAGGTCCTGGGAACACTTTGTATAAACAATCAGGCGGTGTTCCTGTTCCGGGTCTATTATAGAGCTGAACAGAGGTGCCATTGAGCCACTTTGCAATAGGCCCACCGTCTCCCTGAGTATCGCACGACAACACGCTAGGCCTATATAGATGTAAAATAGATGTAAAAATAAAGATGTAAAAATGTAAAAATAGAGATACGCAATACTTGAAAGAAGTAAACATTTTCAGGAGATAATTGAAAGTAGGAAATATGAACTATTTCAGGGCTTCAGGGTTTAAATACTTAAAAGTGGTCTCTACAAGGGAGGAATTAAATTTAATGGTAGAGATCGTTCCATTAGCATTTATATTTTAATTGAAAAAATTCAATAGGAAACTGAATGATTAAACACTGAAATAATGTGGCAATGTCATTACACCACATACACTAAATAATTTCTACTTGCATATCAAATATTTGTTTATATACCTCACTTTATCGTAACCTCAGTTAGAATGTTCTAATTATTTACTTTTGACTACCAGATTCTTAACTGTCCTGTATAATTGAATATACGACAAATGTTTATATTCCCAGATAAAAATAAAAACATTTTAAGTACATTTAAAACATTTATGTATTTCCCTTCCAACAGTTTTTTGCATTACAACAATATTGCGCACTTCCGTAAATTACATCCATTATATAACCAGCTATTTCACTTTAATTGAATTACTTTATTTACTTGCTTTCAATAAAAACCAGTTTACTGACATAGTAGAAAAGCCCGCAATAATAAACTGCAATAATATTAAGGACCATAACCATTATTTCATAGCCCAAGGTTTCATTTAAGATCGTTTTAAAGTTGTAATTTAGCTTCTTGTGGGAATGCGGTTAGGCCTAGGTGATTGCATCAGAATCCCAGCAGCCTGTGTTCTGGAGATAAGATTCAGCCTACTATATTGCCGTACGAAAATAAAAGGAATGAAAAATGAACAAACAAAGAAAAAAATCAGTTAACTTATAAAGCTACAAGATCCCCCCAGAGCTTTCGCCAGCCAGCTCAGGTGGGTTAATGTGCCTAGGATTAGAGTTATTGAAGGTCCAACATCTGTAACTCGACTATTTCACTTCCTCTAGGTTCCTCCTGGTCGGCATCTACCACTGTTTTAATGCAGTATGCAATGTTCGTGCATTCTCAGACGAGTGTGCCCGCATTAGCAGTTGAAGTCAGCCGGGCAGTTAGTCAGACAACCTGGTGGAATTTGAGAGAGGACAATTTTTTTTTTTTTTGTCGAATATTTGTTTCGGTGGAGCCATAATATCATGGTTGCATTACCTGCTAAGTCAGTGAATTCTGGATCCCAACAAGTTTGAACCTATGGTCCCTGTTTATTTAGGAGGTATAGCCATCGAACTGCGGTATTCCTGAGGAATGGGATGTCAGGATGTCTTCCAGGGCATGTACTGTACTCCACTCACACATAATTAGGTCTGCAGGGGAGTAATTCTTATGGAATTTGCAAACTTTCATTAGTTAATATACTAGGGAGAGTCCGAAAATGAGTTTCCCCTCTATTTTTCTCCAGGAAATTGAACAGCAATGGGGGAAACAAGACATCGGTTGAACGCGAAAGACACCCATACACCATTGGATATCGTTCGACCGTGATCCAGCTCATGTTCTGGGATGCCCAAAGGATTTTGTTGCTGAACTTTTTGAAGGATGGAACCATCACTGCTACGCGGCACTGTCACAGTCTGTCGAAATTGAAGGAGGCGATTCGGCCTTCTCCAATCTGGCGTTCTGTTGTTGGATGACAATGCGAGACCACACTCGGTGACGTCAACGCAAACCCATATTGCAACCCTTGGTTGGGATCGCCTAGCCCATCCACCATACAGTCCTGATCTCGCACCCAGTGACTTCCATCTGTTTCCGGCTTTGAAGAAGACTCTCGGCGGAAATCGCTTCGGGAGCACTTCTGACGTCACACAAGCCTTTTCGACGCTTCTTCCGTATGCAGAGCTCTGATTTTTCCCTGGAGGGCTTTTTGAAGCTTCTTAAGCGGTATGACAATTATGTAATTATGTAATTATGTGGAAAAATAAAGGTACGTCTTATCTTTAATGTCTCGTTATATTTTTTGTCTTTCATCCACACCTCTGTACACAGTCGCGAGGGGAAACTTATTTTCGGACTCACCCTCGTAAATACCAAAGCATTTGTAGATCATTAAGAGACTTTACTAGTCAGTTCGATCTCCAAAGAGGTCATTGGGATTTTTCAATTGCCTAAAACCGTTGCATTAATAGACATCATGGTACCAAAACACAAGACTAACGGTTAAAAAAAAATTGTCTGTATTATTATTCTGAGTTGCGAGGGATTATAATCCTTACTGTGGTTTGCAGGACAATGACCTCAAACAAAATGTGAAGTGGCAGAAAGATTTGAAATGGCTACGTGCTTGCTTCAGAGAGAGATTAAGCCAGAAGTTTGCTGCGTGAATTACAAAATGTTGCAATATGACGAGCTTTTCTAAATGGCGATGACCGAGTTTCTGTGATGGCCACAAGTACGAGTGCGTGCACAGAGTGCTAACATCCTCATGTCCCTCTTACTAAGGCTTATTCTTCTGGATGAGTTCTAAACCGCCTGGATGAACTCGGCACTTATAACTTTCATGTGAATTTCTCTACATTAGTACTTTCTTCCCTTAGTCATTGAGATAAATGTGGGTAATTTTGTCGTCGTCTCCCTCCTCATTCCATTTAGTCAATTTGTTATAATTCCCCGTCAACAGGGCTCGGATTCTAATGACATGTCTTCTTTTTATTGGTGCAGCATAGACATTGCCTACTTGTAGAGAAATCCTAATCATGGCCTCTAGTTTATAGAAATACATTTTTATTAAGTCATTGTATTGTCATTTTATGGAATTAAAAATTTTAGGGCATTTATTTCAATTTTACGTCATCATTTTGTCATTTCCTTCCTTATTTAGTCATTTTCATGTATTTACATTGAGAATATAAACTTTTTTGTCTTTTTTCCCCTTAGGGTAATATTTAAATAAATTACTAGGTTAGTATATTGCAAAATTTTTAGTAGGGTCTATTTAAAAAAAAACGATTTTTTTACTTTTCTTCTCAAATGCTCCAATCAAGAACAAAGAACAGAGGTTTTAGAACTACAACATCTTTTCTTCTTTTACAGTTTTTACAATGATGTACAAATTAGTCTATAACTTTGTGTGTACAATAATACATTTTATAAATAAAATATCGGTTTTTAGGTCAGTCTTTACAATTATTAAGTCATTTTCTTAAAAATTTAACGTCTTGTTATAGGTTATTTTCCAAGAAAAATGTTAGGTCATCAGAATCCGGGCCCTGGGTATTAAACTAATGGGCATATTCTGGTTTACGTACGTATTACTTGCAGAGGCCCTTGATAGGTGTCAAGAAGGAGGACAAATATCACAGTATATTCCGTTCCATTCTCTGCCCCCCCCCCCCCAGTTGGAGGGTTTGTTTATGCGGTCCCTGCCGCCCGGTTCTTAATGAGATAAAGTTGATAATTATTTCCAGATGATAGCCTTGGACCACTGGGGCCTTAAGATTCCCAACATTCGTTTTACAGGAGATGAAAAACCTCAAAGTCCTTACCTAGGAAACTTGTCCCAACCGGAAATCGAGCCCCGGACCGCTGCGTGAAGAGAGCGAACGCATCTCTTAGATATGTATCTATATAGAAAAACAGTAATTATGTAGAAATAAATAAATATTAATTAAAAACACTTTATTTTATACAGTACGATTGTACAAAAATGTAGGCCTATCACACCCACGTATAATAGCGAGAACTGTAAGCAAGAGTTTTTGAGGATTATGACATATCAGCATGACACCAAGCAGTAAAATACATGGATATCAACTTTTCTCCTTCATTGTGCTTACCTTAGTTACAGATTTCTTTTTACACTAAGGGCTATTCCTTACTTCTCCTTTGTCTCCATAAGTTGGCAGAGTTCTGCATGTTTAGTTAGAGTCTCTATTGAGTTTTCAGTAATGACTTAGATTTTAAAGAGGTTTCTAAAAGGCGTAAGAAATCAATACTGACACTATTAGAGCGTGGGCTACTGTATACCCCCCAATCCCCCCCCCCCGTGGGATTTTCCGACTCACATATTTTTTTGTTGGTATTGCCATCTAGTTTCAGTTTCTAGTTGTTTGCCACTTATCAATTACAGCATTTACCCGGAAACCCCGGAAAACTACGGAAATCCGGAGAAAATGAGTTTTTCTTTGTTCTTTGCTCCTAATATGCCCAGGGAATTTCTGAATCACATATTTTTTGTTGGTATTGCCATCTAGATTAAGTTTTCAGTTGTTTGCCCCTTATCAATTACAGCATATCCCCGGAAAACAATGGAAATCCGGAGAAATGACTTTGTTTTAATTTGTCTTTGTTCTTTGCTTCTAATATGCCCAGGGAATCTTTGACTCACGTTTTTTTTGTTGGTATTGCCATCTAATTTAAGGTTTCAGTCTTTTGTCTATTTCCAATTACAACATATCCCCGGAAAACCCGGAATACCACGTATATACGGAGAAAATGAAAATGTTTTATTTTTTTAATCTTTGTTGTTTGCTTCTAATATTCAAAGGGAATTTCTGACTCATATGTTTTTTTGATGGTATTGCCATCTAGATTAAGGTCTCAGTTGTTTGCCCATTATCAATTACAGCATATCCCCGGAAAACTCCGAAAAACACGGAAATCCGGAGAAAATTACTTTGTTTTAATTTTTTAAATCTTATTTCTTTGCTCCTAGTATTCAAAGGGAATTGGTGACTCATATCTTTGTATATTGGTATTTCCATCTAGATTAACGTCTCAGTTGTTTGCCCATTATCAATTACAGTATATCCCCGGAAAACTCCGAAAACCACGGAAATCCGGAGAAAATTACTTTGTTTTAATTTTTTAATACTTATTTCTTTGCTCCTAGTATTCAAAGGGAATTGGTGACTCATATGTTTTTGTATTGGTATTTCCATCTAGATTAAGGTCTCAGTTGTTTGCCCATTATCAATTACAGCATATCCCCGGAAAACTCCGAAAACCACGGAAATCCGGAGAAAATTACTTTGTTTTAATTTTTTTAATCTTAGTTCTTTGCTCCTAGTATTCAAAGGGAATTGGTGACTCATATGTTTTTATATTGGTATTGCCATCTAGATTAAGGTTTCAGTTGTTTTCCCCTCATCAATTACAGCATATCCCCGGAAAACTCCGAAAACCACGAAAATCCGCAGAAAATGAGTTCGTTTTAATTTATTAAACATCTTTGTTCTTTGATCCTAATACAACCAGGGAATTTCCGACTTACATATTTTTTGTTGGCATTGTCATCTAGATTAAGGTTTCAGTTGTTTGCCCGTTATTAATTACAACATATCCCCGTAAAACCCGGAAAACCACGGAAATCCACGGAAATCCATGGAAATCCACGGAATTTCTAGAACTCGGAACTTGTGATCTACAGTCACTGAAACCGTTATTGCGAAGTAATTCTGCTTCAGGTGTGTCTTTTGCAGGTTCAAAAGGGTGTGTATGTGGACTACGAGATATCTGCCATAATTGTGATGGTTACATGCAAAGAAAATGGGAATCATATCTTCTAAACATGCCCAGTGTAAGTTGTTTTCTTTAGTTGCTCGCTGAAATCTCAAAATCAAAGACACTTTGTCGATATTACCAATCCAAAATTGTGCTGTTTTACCCAATGTCCCTTCTAAAACTTCAGTCAAGAAAGTTTGATAGTGACTGTGGAAGGTTTGGCAAGATAAATTATCATTCACAGATGTCAAATTAGAATATGAAGGGTGTGCTGCCAGGTTTTCAATCGCTTTCAACCCTTCGGCAACAGGATTTTTTCCAGTATTATTTGTCATGCTGTAATTGGTAAGGGGAAAACAACTGAAACCTTAAACTATATGGCAATAGGAACAAAGGATATGTGATTCAGAAATTCCCTGGGATTATTAGTACCAAAGAACAAAGATTTTTAGACAATTAAAAAAAACTCATTTTCTCCGGATTTTCGTGGTTTTCGGAGATTTTCGGAGATATGCTGTAATTGATAAGGGGAAAACAACTGAAACCTTAATCTAGATGACATTACCAACACAAAAGCATATGAGTCACAAATTCCCTTTGAATATTAGGAGCAAAGAACTAAGATTTTAAAAAATTAAAACAAAGTAATTTTCTCCGGATTTCCGTGGTTTTCAGGGTTTACGTGGATTTGCTGCAATTGATAACGGGCAAACAACTGAAACCTTAAACTAGATGGCAATACCAACAAAAAACACATGAGTCAGAAATTCCCTGTGAATATTCGGAGCAAAGAACAAAGTTTTAAGAAGAAAACATAGTCATTTTCTCCGTATATACGTGGTTTTCCGGGTTTTCCGGGGATATGCTGTAATTGGTAAGGGGCAAACAACTGAAACCTTAATCTAGATGGCAATACAAACACAAAAACATATGATTCACCAATTCCCTTTGAATACCAGGAGTAAAGAACAAAGATTTTCAAAAATTTAAACGAAATTAATTTTTTCGGATTTCCGTGGTTTTTGGTATTTTCCGGGGATATGCTGTAATTGATAAGGGGTAAACAACTGAAATTTTAATCTAGATGGTAATGCCAACAAACAAACATATGATTCAGAAATTCCCTTTGAATATTAGGAGCAAAGAACAAAGATTTAAAAAATAAAACATAGTTATTTTCTCCGTATATACGTGGTTTTCCCGGTTTTCCGGGGATATGTTGTAATTTGTAAGGGGCAAACAACTGAAACCTTAAACTAGACGGCAATACGAACAAAAATGTGTGAGTCAGAAATTCCCTGGGAATATTAGGGGCAAAGAACAATAAAAAATTAAAACAAACTCATTTTCTCCGGATTTCAGTAGTTTTCCGGGGTTTCCGGGTAAATGCTGTAATTGATAAGAGGCAAACAAGTAAAATCTTAAACTAGACGACAATACAAACAAGAAAATATGTGTGTCAGAAAATCCCACGGGGGGAGGAGGGTTTGCTATTGGTAGCCCATGGTCTATATCCACAGTTGAGCTATAATAAATAATCTATATTTGACAGGCGTAGTTTATTAATCTGATAGATAGGTAATTAAATATTGAATAGTTCTCTTGATAGATATCTAGTTAAGTAGTCAATTAGCAAGGGAGGACACAGACATCCGGATAGATATTCAGAGAATGAGTGAATTCGACAGAGTCAACATGAAAAAGTTACACAGGTTGCAAAGGTTTCAGCGTCATTTAAATTATAGACCTAATGTGATTTTATTTTTACTGTGACGTATGTGCACATTGGTTCGAAATTAATCCAAAATTTATGTTACATTTTATTTTTAAATCATGCCACTATGTTACTTCCCAGAACACTGATTATGAGTTTATGATTTTAAGATTTCTTGAAAAAACACTCTAATGAAAATATCAGAGAAGATTTATTATCTTTTTCAATATCGAGTATTTATTACTTTATTATTATTATTATTATTATTATTATTATTATCGTCATCATAATCATCATTATGCTTTAATGTGAATATTAATAACATTTCTATTTCTTAATAGTGCAATAGTACAGGTTTATGAAAACTTAATTCAAAGTATGGAAGAAGATTTCCACAGTAGATCTTGGTATGTCAAAATCTTTCAGTCATCTATCATAGTGACGAATTGCAGTAACTTCATCCGTTAGACTGAAGTCTTCATCCATCGCCTCACAAGAGATGTGAAACATATGGCACAACTTAAACAACGCAAACAACTTAGCGTTAGCTTTATCTTATTAACAATGAAATCAGAAAAAAACTAAATGATTTAAATGATATTTTCTTTATCTCTTATTTTTGTATGTATAATTAATAGACTAAGGCTATTTTTTCATAAATCGTTACGTGGGCTTGCTTTTCACACATAATTCATTAGCGTTAGGGTAATGTAATTATATGAGTTATTTAAACGTTAAACTACAAGTGTAAACTTTAAGGTGACACTCAATGGAAAAATTTTGTGATCAAATAGTGCATACGGTACAGTGTTTACCATTAGGTTTCCAAGTGGTTTTATAGTGGCAGAAGGACTTGGTTAATAAGGGGGACTGTTAAAAGGCTACACAACCGAGAGTATTGTTTTGTACCAAAAGTTTAATATTGTTGACCAGCCTTGCTCTCTAAGAACTCTAAACCGAATGAGAACATCACTTCTGTATTTATAAGTTCGATATTGATTCTCTGGGCACAGTATGACAATAAATTAACATTAAATTTGTAAGAAAGTTATGTCTGGTCCACCGCTGTGGCCCAGGGGATGCGTTCGCTCCTCTCACGCAGTGGGCCCTGGTTCGAATCCTGATCGCGACACGTTACCTAAGTGGGTTGTTACCGGGATTTTTCCTCACCTGCGATACAAATGTCGGGTAACTTGGCCCTTGTGGTCTCCGAATATCACCTGACTGCCTCAATTATCTATATTTCTATAAATATTTCATGCGCGAGAGCAGAAGCAGCCGTTAATATGTTTCCACATGCTAACCTCAAGCGACAGACATATTAAGTTCTTATGACAATCTATATCTTTGTTGCCTATGTAGTGGAAACTATGGGTTGCGGAGGCAAAGAAACATATTATTGAAACTAGACAGAATTTACCAATAATAATAGGAGCTCCCCGGTCAACTTATTTCTTACGACCACACATAGGTTTGGCTATTCAATGTGGGAACGCGGCCAGCATTATAGGGACTTTCCAAGATGCTACTTCCTTACATTAAGTTTATTTTTTATTTTGTCTAGTTAGAATATTTGTTACAATTATATTTATTCTTATTTCATGATACCGTTTTACACTGTTGTATTTTCATTTAATATTAATGAAGTGCATTATTTGATATTTTTGTTCATCCTGTAGTTATGTGCCGCCTTGTGTAGCCTATAAAGCGGGCTCAGAAATGATGGATCACCTCCTCGTGACGTAACCATAACGATGACGAGCTGCAGATCCTCGCATCTCACAACACAGATTGTGTTACAGAATCTTCTTTGGTTCACAGAATTTGAATTTGAAGTGAAATATTTTTTCTCATATGCACAGACATTTCTCAAAAACTATATTGTGATTTCCTGTAATGCCGTGTGTATGTTTACCACTTCAATTTATCTTCGGGATCGTGATACGGAGAGCGGGGTTCGAGTATCATCTGCAGTAAGATCCGGCTTTCACTTGTACGAGTAGTTCTGCTCTGAAAAGCATGTATTCCCAGTTTAAGAGGTGTGCGGGAGAAATAAAGCAGGGTTTATTGTAGGCTATGCTAAAATGAAACTCCATGGCGCTACATCCCTTGTAGGAATCGCTGATGCATCTACCGTGAGAAGATAGCAGGATTGGGAGGCATCTGGCCAGCATGCCGATCCTCACGACTGTTATTGATGGTGCTAGACAGTTTTTGTTAAATATGCTATTCGCTGTTAAAAGAATAAGAGGAAACTCTGCATGATTCAGAACAACTTATAATTCTTATAATCTAGGGCTTTCCAACATATTGCTCCTAAAGAAGTATTACGGTATTACAGTAACACGGGCAGAAACTGCTGAGCTAATCCGTCAGAATAACTAATAATGGAAATTTGAATCTGAGAGCACTGTTTGTCGAACTTAGATTAACTTCTGCTTCAATGGCAATTGAAAAATATAGTTTCTTTGGAAAGTGAGGATTTCTTTGATTAACAAATATTAACAATTAGCAATGTTATTGGCTGAATTAGTAAAATTTTTATGTGAAAAGACAATGGAAGAGAGTATCACAAATTTTGTTTTGAAAGGTATCTTTTACTGTACAATAAAATTGAAAAGTCAATTTGACAACTTTGTAATATTGACAAAATTAGAAATGGTGATAGTAGTTTTCCTTTCTCTGGTACTTCAGGGGGAAAACGTATTGTGTACGATGCTGAAATTCTGTCGGCATTTCGGGATTCATAAGCGTTTCGAAGGCCTCTGAGTCGAAAAGTATTATTTTCAGAATCATGTAGATTTCATTTCTGTGAGTATGTGTCCGTGTGTAGGCCTACGTGATCAGTATAAAGCTTCTGGGAACAACATCGCTCAAAAACGAAAACTTCTACAATAACAAAATTTTATATTAGGGTTAAATGTCTTGAGAAGATGTGACACAAAATATAGCGAAGACTTTTTCACACTTTCACTACCACTGTACATGAAGAAGAGTATATTTTTCGTTATTTACTTCACAAACTGATTTTATTTGCCTTATTGTCGTTTTCATTTTCTTAAGCTATTCTTCTGGTTAATAAACTATTGTTTTTAATCTTGCCTAGCCAGTATCACGGGTCTGAATGATGATTATCCAGCTGAATGGGCACTTCCGCAGTAAAAATGTCTCTATTAGTAACTTATAAAACTTAGAACAAAAATAAGAGGTTTCATTTCATATCAATTTATCACTTCTACCTACATACATCCCTTAGTTTTCATCCATATAACCGCTAAAATAAACATACGAAGCGTTTACTTTTATAAGGGTCTAAGTGCCAAAATCATGATTGTGTAGAAAACAAGACATAGACCCACAGAAAGACGTGCCGGAGATAGACCCAGCGCTATATATTGGAGTTTATTGCTACTAACGTGGCTTTCCCTGAACCTTGGACCCTTCTGGAATGCATTGGTCTGAGTACATAGATCCATTTAAAACTATCAGGTGAAAAATCATGGTTTTGGCACTTAGACCCTTATAAAAGTAAATGCTTCAAATAATAATCTCTTATATAATCACGTTCAATATCACCACCTTATTCCCTCAAAAAATCAAACTTAGGATTACTTGAGAACAATAATAAGATATTTCAGTAATTAATCTATTTTATTAATTGTGTATCTGTATATGACTGTATATAAAAGCCATGTCAATAAGTTTTAAAGATGGAATTTGTTTATAATTGAAATTATTATAATAATAATATTGACAAGCCAAAGTTTTAATCTACTACATTTATACATATCACTTTGGTGAATTTAATTTTTTAATATTAACAGCTATATAATTTCAATTATAAACAAATTTCATCTTTATAACTTATTGACATGGCTTTTATATACCGTCATATACAGATACACAATTAATAAAATAGATTAATTACTGAAATATCTTATTATTATTCTCAAGTAATCCTAAGTTTGATTTTTTGAGGGAATAAGGTGGTGATATTGAACGTGATTATATAACTTTAACCTCATAGGAACAATATGAAATTCATTAATTTAACAATCTCTTGTCCAAGGGCTGACTAAAACTATCTTATATTTCGATCAGACGATAGAGCTCTGGTATCGACGATGTATTGCAAGCATCAGGTTGGGCATCCCTTCTATGAAATACATGGCCTTCGTTTGTTATCCTCTCATCTATTTTAAGAAAGATCGATATCAGTGTGCAAAACCATAGCCTACTGAGATTTAGTAGGCTATGGCAAAACTCATTCAACAAACAAAAGAGGAATCACGACAATGCTTTCAAATTTAATGTGGAAAGTACAGGGATATCTAGATATAACTTTTCGTACAAATTTATTCTTCATCTTTTTGTCATACAGTGAAGTACAGGGAATCAACATTCAACTAAAAATACATTCGCTCCGCCGCTCTTCTCATTTAAAATGTCACGGCTGATTAGAGAGGTACAGAGTTTTGCACTCATCCGTTGAAAAGTGATGCTGAAGCGTTATAAATTTACACCACTGCAACTTGATTCTCCTCTTCGATTGGCAGCTATAAATTTTTCTATCGGAAACTGGAATGTATATAATAATAATAATTTCGATTACATGGAAATACTGTTTAGAAGTATACAAATAGTATTATCCAAAATGCGTGATATTGATGTTAGATTAATCATTTTCGCAATAAACTCACTACAAAAAATGTTGCCTCCATTTTCTTGCAATAAAATTTACAAATTTACTACTTTTAATTGCTGTTATAACTCTTTATATTATTCTATTAGTCAAAATGTAAGATAGTCGACGCAGTAACTCATACATGGGAGGTTGCGGTTTCTAATCTCCTTGCAAGCCAATCAGAAAAAGGAACTACACGGAAGTGTCAGTTTAAGCATCATTTTTAATTTTATTTTTATCTATAATTTTTCTGCCTGTACTCCAAAATCATTTTCCGTAGTTTTCTGTTCGACTTGTCTGTGTTTTTTTTCTTCTTTTATTTAATCAGACACCAACACCCTTTCTTTCGGCGTGACTCGAACCCTCAGTCTCCTGCACCATAGAGCTGGGACAAGTAACTGGGTAATTAATTGCACATATTCAATAAAATAATATAATTTATATATTATGTAATCATATTGCATTACATCCTTTATTATTTTAATAATACATTGTGATTTTTGTTTGAGTTTCTACACTTGAAAATTCAGATGAAAGTACCATTTTAAATTTAATTTTTCTTATCTATAACTTGCTGGCCAGTACTGGATTTTTAACTCTTTTTATACCATAATTATCGCTCTCCGTTGTCGCCGCACGATTATTTGTGTTGTCTTAGGAAGAAACTCTGCAAAGAAAAATTCATTCCAGTTCAATTTATTATTGCCGTGAAGTATAAAATACAATAAGCATTATGAGGTATATATGTATAATATACAATTAATTATATGATTACTAAAAGTAAGTGATCTTACATACAACACACATTACAATGATTAAACATTAATATTAGCATAATTAAAATCAAAATTTTTGTCTGGATTTTGAATTTGAACTATCTAGAATTAGCCATTTTATATTACCAGAAAGTGTATTAAGAACTCATGTTGCTATAAATACATGTGTCGATTTGGTATGATATTAATTACTTAATATGCCACAAACAAATTGCGATTTTAAATGAAATTTTAAACTTTAATTTCGGTTTATATTTTAATTATGTGCACTAAATTTCAAGTTTCTAGGGCAAGTAGTTCAGAAAACCACTCTCAACACTTCGGTCATCCCTTAAAAATGATTCGACGTGTAATGCTCAATAAGAGCAATAATGATGGGGAATGTAACATCTCATTAGGTAACAATCCTGTACAAGGTGAATCTGAATGTAATAGCAGCAATTAGTGATGCAGTAAATGCAATTGAATTAATTTGCATTTCGCTCACACAACTTGTGTTATTACCCTCTCTCTGATCCCCTGGGGATGACCAAGACCACAAACTGATAATTTAATCAGAAACGAGACCCACCTTGCGATTCCTACTCCAAAGGATAAACTTGCTCAGGTTTGCATCTCAATCGCTACCAAACAGAACCGGAATTTACAAATATGGCCGTATGCTCCTATTAACATCATTATCTTATAAAAAGGGAATTTATCAATTAGTATTACATTTAGTTAATTTATTTGCTTACACAGAACAATGTTCTTCATTATACATATACGGGTCATTCCATGGTAACTTACGTTACATTTGCAAGAAAAAATAACTAATTTCATTAGGATCCTGTTGCTTTGGAGTGGAAATAAAAAGTGTATGACTTACAGACTGAAGAATAGACTATACTCACGTGATCCATACTAGCAACACACTCCCCTTCCGTCCCGCCCTATCTCTGCGGCGCATGCAAGTGCTCACGTCTAAATGAACAGGCTGTATTAATGATGATTCCTTTATTGCCACCAATGGTCATAGTATGATTAACGGAGGTCTGGTGGAGTTATATATGGCAGGGGAAAAAGGAGCACCCCGAGAAAACATGCCCCGACCCTATTTTGTCCAATACAAATTTCACATCGATCCACCGAGATCCGATCCCGGTTCCTAGCGGTGGAAGATGAGGGGGTGTAACCACTCAACCATGCCTATTCTCAGGTAATAGGCATATGTCAGGGTTCAATTTTATCCAAAGAATATTTTTCTCCCTTTTCAGATTTACAAAATATCTAGTCCTCTAATGTTGCATCTATCTAATAAATTAATACAAGTCTGGTAAGGGAAAGGTAGATAAATTATGTTTTATTATTTCAACACATTGAGCAAGAAATCTTAACCAATTCAGAGTGAAGAACTGGAATTACCAGAATGTTAACCATTTCAGATCTAAATTTGTGTAATAATATAAACAATCATCAAGTATACTCATCAGTGAGCTCCAAGATTAAAATCAACAAGGAAAATTTCAGTAAACAACTTTAGTTCCGTGAATGACGATTCATGATACGTGGTAAATATCCTCATATTTTAACAATAAGCATTACAGCATTAATTGCGTATCTCTTCTGTTATTTATTTTTTGTGGTAACGCATTAATAGCAGTGAAAATGTTAACATTGTAAGAGTTAATATTTTACATACAAAAAAAAATAATTTTGTTTTAATTTGTCAAATTCGTTCCTTTTTTTTCCAGTCTACTTCCTAATATTATTTACATGAATTCTTCCTAAATTTTTATTTTAAGATTATTTAATATTATTTAATTGAGTTGCTTATTGCTTCTTTTGTTCTAGTTGTAGTAAATGATATATAAATCTGCAATTTCCGTTTTTTCTTCAATTCTTCTTTCTTTCTTTCTTTCTTTCTTTCTTTTTTTTTTTTGTTTTGTTTGTTTGTTTGTTTTTTTTGTTTTTTTTTGTAAAATCCAAAAGAACGTCACTCACACACGATGCTCATTTAGGTGTTAACTTTATTCTGTGTTTTATGTATCTTCTTGAATAAGTTTCAGTTTTATTTTCATGATTTAAATTATTCATAACATAATCCATAAAAGTCAGAATCATGTTTTTTTAACTCAAATTAACTCAGTTTCAAAATCTTAATATAAGTAATTTTCTAATATTGTGCGGAAGCATAATAAAAAATATCACAATATTTTCACGCGACATATTTTATGAATTATAATATACTAGCATGTGCCCGCGGCTTCGCCCGCGATAATTATTTCAAAAATAAAAAATTAAGAGCATAATAGTTAAAACATTATATTTATTAACACCTAATCCACGTGGACTACTTACCACGATTAGATAGCGTCGCCTGGCAAAAGCGATATCAGATTCGAGTTCCTTGACCCAGAAAATCCCTGTATAGTGAGTTACGTCCAAATCGAATAATGTTTAATCATATTTAGGTCTATGTTGATTATCCCTCTTCCGTGTAGGTTGAAGATTTCGTATGTCTACGGGCCTTGACATTCTAAACAAATGCACCAGCGTGGGCTTACAACATTCAAGCGATCGCGATGCTTTTATTTCCACGGTATGACAAAAATAGCCAAAGCCAAATGCAATTGATTTAACATTCAAATGTATTACTGAAATCTGATGCTTCGACAGCGCTAAAATCACGTTTTCTGCCAGTTTTTCACTCATAACTCGCGAACGAAAGCTAAAATTAAAAATCCGGCTTCGAGGTGCATTCTCCCACCTTTCAGTCCATCTATGTTTAAAATTTCAGATCTCTGCGTTCAGTAGATTTCGCTGGGCATCGCGGACAGACAGACAAACACGCCCTTTTATTATTATAAGATAACATGTGCCCGCGGCTTCCCCCGCGATAATTATTTCAAAACTTAAGTGCATAATAGTTAAATCATTATATTTATTAACACCTAAATCACGTGGAGTGTATTCCACGATTAGGTAGCGTCTCCTGGTAGAAAAAGCTACCTCAGGTTCCAGTTCCTTGGCTCAGGAAACCCCTGTATAGTGAGTTTCGTTCAAATCGAACGATGTTTGACCATAATTAAGCCTATGTTGATATCCTTCTTACGTGTAGGTTGAAAATTTCATATATCTGCGGGCCTTGACACTCTAAACAAATGAATCGTCCACGATGGACTTACAAAATCAAGCGATCGCGATGCTTTTATTTCCAAGGTAGGCTATGAGGTATGATGACAAAAATAGTCAAAGCCAGCTGTAATTGATTTAACATTGAATTTGAAATATATTACTGAAACTGATGCTTCGAAATCGCAAAAAATACACGTTTTCTGCCCGTTTTTCACTCATAACTCACGAACGAAAGCGAAAATTAAAATTCCGGCTTCGAGGTGCACATTCTGACCCTTTAGTCCGCCTATGTATAAAATTTCAGATTTCTGCGTTGAGTAGATTTCGCTGGGCATCGCGGACAGACAGACAGACGGAGGACAGACAGACGGAGGACAGACAGACGGAGGACAGACAGACGGAGGACAGACAGACGGAGGACAGACAGACGGAGGACAGACAGACGGAGGACAGACAGACGGAGGACAGACAGACGGAGGACAGACAGACGGAGGACAGACAGACGGAGGACAGACAGACGGAGGACAGACAGACGGAGGACAGACAGACGGAGGACAGACAGACGGAGGACTGACACTTCCTTTTATTAATATAATATAGATTTTATAAATAAAAATGATGTTAAGGCAGGCAAGATAGAACTTATAAAACGTAACTACTGTAGCAAATATAATTATATTTCGTGTGTGATATAACACGTGTACCGGTAGCGGAAGTTAAGAGGCTTTGATACAATGATACACATTTGTTATGTAAGTAAGCAAAAACCCAGGTAGGTTAACATGAACGCTAAATACATGAAAAACAGTATCGTAGAAAAATAAATGTTAATAATTGTTGTTGCATGTTGCAACATATTTAGTTACTTTTAATAGAGAAGTGGAAGGTTGCATATCTTATTAGTATGTATTTAGGCCTTTGCATCATTTTAGCTTTTCCGAAAAGTCTCAAGTTATAAATTGATTTACGATCATATCTCCGTGGCGCTAACATCCCTGAAGGGACAAGGCCTACCACCCGACCGCTGCGTCATCTACCACAATCAAATGGCAGGATTAGGGGGCATGTGGTCAGCATGCCGACACCCACGGCCGTTAATGGTGGTTTCCATGACCGGGATTTACGATTATACACTAAACATAAAAAAAGAACTTTGCCTATACAGAAAGAGTAGGCCTATTAGAAATTGTATTACTTACATTGTAAAGTAAACTGTGAAAATAACTCACAGATGTGCCTCTATTTTTGTTGGAGAGGATAGTTATATTTCGATAAAAACAGATGTTAAAAATACGGAAAACCAATATTTTGCTCTATGTCTATTTACGTTTGCTGAATTCCAAAGCGTACTCAACTCTCAATCAACCCACCAAAGTAGCTTTATTAGCCAGAAAACATTTCGGCAGTCGAGGCAGGGATGTTTTGCTTCTGAGAGGGACTTAGTGGCGGGAAAAGCACTTTGTTTTGCTTCACTGATTCCGTCAAACAAAATCTCTCTCTTCCACTCGTGTCCATATTTTAAACACAAACTGCCTACTTAAATAGTTTCTTTTGCTTCTCCCGCACCGAACCACTAATCCGGGCTCAACAACCTCTTTAGTAGTAAGACTTTGTTCTTACATCCGTATTGTCTGCTTCCAGAAGATTGTTCTTGGATGTCAAATACATTTTGCCATGCACAGCTGAACAAATGCATGTTTTATAGAGAAGACTCTTAAAATACGTTTTATTTACTTCCCTTGACATTTGAGTACTTTAGGATTTTGTTTTGACACTTAACCTCAAGGACATTACTCTAACGGTAGTTTTATAAAGTGTATTTGTAAGATTGTGAGAAGTATAAATACATTTTTCACTTCCGCTGCCCGAACCATTTGTACTACACATATCCTAGAGGAAGTATTGTGTTCGACCCCAAAATTAAAAGTTGAGATTTTAACATAAATGCATGTTTTGGGGTCCTCTGTATCAAAAAATACTATTTTTGTCTGTGTGTGTGTCTGTGAACAGCCTAGCTCGACAAAGAAAAGTCATATGAAAACAATGTTGTATTTGGGTTAGGTACCTTCTGGGGGATATGACTCGAAGGTTCACGACGACTTTCTCTTACTTTGAATACCATTACATGAAGAAAATTTCGTTTTCGTGATTTTCTGGAAAAGGCTCTAATAATTTTGTTTAAATTTTGTACTTGTGGTGGTTATAATAGAGTTCAGACTTTTATTTGAAACATTTTTTCATAAATACTCTCTAAAGGGTATGGTTAAGGTGCATCTTTATTCTTATATACATATTAAATACATTGTCCATAGAATAAATCCAAAGCACGGGCCTTCTAAAGTGTAATTATAAGCAACCCACTGTTTTCGGAAACTCAGTCTTCCCTGTGAGCAATAGAGCTTTGCCTTCGGTTGAGACAGCTGTGTACGTGCTCTTTGCAATAAGGCCGCTTATTGTATATCGGCATTTGAAGTTAGAATGTGAATTAGCATGTCAGTCAGTTACACAACGAAGTACTTTAATTTTACAGAAAATGGTTTCTAACTTGTTCTATAGATTCTATAGATTTATAACTTTTTGTGTAAAGTGAGAAATTGATATCGTCCGTGCTCGTGATAAAGAAAGTCACACATCGCATTCTTATTTACGTGGATTTCTATCGCTATTGTTTATTTTTAGGAATGAATTCTATCGATAGCTTCTCTATTTTGCTAGATTACGTCAAATCCCATTATCTTACAATGTACCAAGCCAGCTGTACACACTGCAAACAATAGTTTTGTCTTGGAGATTGCATATGTCTCGCAATTCATCCTCATAATCTCTTAACCCCTTCTCTTTCATTTTATTTCTCTATTGCTGCCTGTGTTACTGTAATTAGTAGACGGTAAGTAAAGGCTTCTCGGAAGTCTCGAAGGTCTGGAGGTCTATAAAAGCATCCTTAGCTAGGTTTATAAATTTATTTTTTAAAAGTATCATGTTGTAGTCCTGAAGTTAATGTTAAATCAAAATATTTATTTATGAAACAAGTCTAAAAAACGAGATTTTATTTTGCGAGTAGGTGTTTTTGCGAAACGAGCCCGTAGTGGTGGGCGAGTGTTAGCAATTCTACAAGCAAAATTAAATAATTGTAGAAAAATAATTATTTTTAGGCATCCATTAATATTTGTGAAATAATAATTTTTAACTTGCTGGCAGCCATTCTGGGAGGTTTTCAGGTGTCCTTCCACCTATTATGCACTTCTGCAGGCAGAGATTGTTGATTTTCTGGTGCCTTTCTGCCAACATATGGCTTAGAGTGGACAACGTTTTTCAGTCATCAAGTGACCATTTTTTTTACCACCGTGAGAAACTTTACATTTCAAAAAGCGTAAAGATTTTTAACATTTTCAATTTTTATCAAACTGAGTATATTTAAAAATAATTTTTAATTAAAAAGAGTAGGCCTACTTTCAAAGTGAAGCAATCAAAGTTGGTAACTCTGAAATTTATAATGTTATACCACTCGGATGGCATAATTTTCTCCTTTAAATTAATATCATCTAAGTTAAAGTGCTTATTTTATTTCCGACTGTATAGAAACGACATTTCCATTGAGAACTACATACGAATGATTGGAATACTGAGATCCGATCCGTTCCCTAAGGGGACATTTGAAGAGTTTATTTCTACATCAACACTGCTTCAAGCTATGAAAGTGTAATTTATCATACATGTCATTAGACTGGCATAATTATTTGTGAAGTGGCAGTGTTAAGGGCATCTATTATCTTACCTCTATACACAATTTAGCAGGCAGACTGCTTTGTTTCTGAGTTTCCTTTCAGTGCAGAGCTGAATGGATCTTGGTGACAATGCAGCTCGCAGAGTTTGTCATTACTATTGTATTGGCAATATTGCACGCATGACAGAGCAAGCCAGCTGTAGTTGCACAGTGTCATTACAGTTGCTAACCACACATCTGGAGAGATTTTTTATACAACCACGCCATTTCTCAATAACAAAATATATACCTTACAAAGGCAGTGACGTAACCCAGATTTTCCTTTAAAAAAATTTATACCACTAAGATTTGAACTTTTAAGAGCAAGACTCATGTAACCAGTTTTTTAAGGATAATTACATGCTCATCCTTCCATTTATATACATTTTTAAATGTCTCGTATTGTGCAAAATGAATGAAAACTATTTCTGTAAGCATCAGCAGGTACACACCAATAACACATTCGCCTATTTATACTTGACTGATTGCCATAGATTTAAAAAGTTTGAGAAATCACCCTGCCATGTTAGAATGAAACTTTTTAATAAACTGCCTAAACAAATTCAAAATTTTTCATCGCCGGTTTTTAAAAAATCATAAAATAAATTATTACTTAATAAATGTTACTATTCTGTGTGCGAATTTTTCAATGATAAACTTTAAGTTGTTGTATGACTACTGTGTACGGTGTAGGCCTACGACTTTCCTAGATTTTACTATTCAATTTCGTGACTTCTATACTTATATATGCATACTAGCTTAAAAGACCCGGCGTCGCCCGGGTTTTTTAATTTGTAATTGGAAATGAACTTATGAAGGACTTTCGATTTTTAAATTCTAGGTCCTTATACAGATATTTATAATCTGAAATAGGAAGAACGACTTATTACACTCAAACTATTCCCTCAGAAAACGCTTGATATAGTTCTTTATGGCTCATAGAGCATGTAGAATTCTGCATCCTATCGCATGTACACAGCAAGCCTGGTAGGGGTTCATATAAGAAAAAACAGAAATTCCTGTAACATAAAATTGTAATATCGAGGCGGAAAATTTTATTTCTCACTCTCATGTAATCATAAAACTGTTTTAGGGATGAAATTAAACAGAAAGCATTATCACTTTCATACTTTTCTCTCCAAAAACCTGCGATATAATATAATAATATACACATTACCATACCTCGTTTTGTTTTCTCTATGTCCAGGGTAGAGAAAGTTATGTGATTCCATTATTTTAGTGGATTTCATTCTGTAATATTTATTTATAACATGAATTATTTTGATAACTTCTCTTATTTGTCAAAAGTGCATTTCATTTGTTTTTTCCAAGCCCACCTGATACCATTTGGCAACAATATATTCTGTGATTTGGAATGGATAATTCTATGTAAAAAGGGATTAAGTATTTTCAAAAACATTTAATTTTTGGCATTTAGAATCAGAATTTTTCAAAATCCTTTCTTAGTGAGCACCTACATTATGAAACGAAGGTACTGTCAAAATTCCAAGTCTCTACCTGTTATAGTTTAGGCTGTACGTTGATTCCTGTCATTCAGTCAATCAGTCAGTCATTCATTCAGTCAGTCAGGACAAAGCCTTTTATATATATAGAGATTAGTATTTTATTTTTTATCTTACTTTGTAAATATTGTAAATATGTGTTTGACGTGTCAATCTGTCATTATGTAGGCTAATGGCAATCTGGGAAATAAATCTGAATCTGAAGATTTGTAATGAATTCACTAGAGTTTTAATCTTTGAAATTTTAAGACGTTGAAAGTGTAGTAAGGAAAAGGAGTAGGTTTATTTTAACGAAATAAATATGTCACGTGTGGAGCTAGAAAACCGGTTAAACCTAGGTAGCCTATACCTGGCTAATGTAGCCTACGCTGTTTTGTTCGCAAACAACACCAACACTGATTCATTATTCTTCATTCATGTCTTTTAATAGTGTAATCTCTCCTAATTATGGCATTTAGGTAATTCAAATACTATTATATTTACTAGTAAATATATTTTATTATCTGTTATTACAC
The DNA here is from genome assembly GCA_964059195.1 of Ectobius pallidus. Lineage (NCBI taxonomy): Eukaryota > Metazoa > Arthropoda > Insecta > Blattodea > Ectobiidae > Ectobius > Ectobius pallidus. Next base: position 43,120,321 of record CAXKWD010000004.1, on the reverse strand, counting down.
TTTATTCTTCACGAAGAAATCATAAATAAAATTCGAAACTTTGAATTCTTCTAGATAAAATCCCTAGCTTGTGAATATTCGATAAAAATGTCGTGGATGGTAAGAGAAGAATAGAATTAATTAATATAAAAAGAAGTGTGATAAAAATCTTGAAGATACTGACTTAAAGTCCTCCTTTATTTTCATGCACTCTCACCCACATTATGAATATCGCAATAGGCCTACTTCACTCAGTAGCCTGTCTCTAGTGTCACAATCATTGTTTCTGAACAGTGAAGTATGTAGTAGATTATACTTTTACAAAACTAATATTCTAAATGAAACGAGATAATCAAAGAGCTCATTAGCATCATGGGGCAGACATCAGCCATCTGTCTACTCTGGACCATATCAGATCGAGACACAAAGCACGTTACTGGAGGCCCGTGCCCCTTGCAAGTGTCTACCAGTGAGCCATCTTTTTGATTCAATAGCTGTCCTCTAAACTAACAATACACAATGCCTCATCCAAAATTCTAAACTAAAATACACACACTATCATTCTTGTAGGAACGTGGAGGGGTGAGTTTAGTTTGAAAAGGGTGTTTGCCTTAATTTTGTGTATTTAAGACTCCATCATTATTCTTTATTCCCACTAACGATATGATACCGTGTCCGAGGTAAGGCAGAGTTGGTAATAAAAACTCCATAGAATTATGGGTGGAGTGCGAGAATTAGGGGTGGGTTGGATGTTAGAGTTTGTCGAGTTTTGAATTTTCAATTCAGTGGCGTATATAGAGTCTACTTTCTTCCCTGCGGACTTGCTTATAAAGTTATCGTAGACGAGCATTAGAAACATAAATAAACTAAAACTAATCTCCGCGGCGCTATATCCCTGAAGGAAAAAAGGCCTACCACCCGACTGCTGCGTCATCTACCATAGGCAGAATGCAGGTTTGGGGGCATGTGCTCAGCATGCCGACACCCACGGCCGTTAATGGTGGTTTCCATGACCGGAGCCGCTACTTCTCTATCAAGTAGCTCCTCAATTTGAATCACGAGGTTGAGTACACCCCGTTTCAGACCTCCCTACATCAGAAAAATCGGAGGAGGTACCGGGGTTCAAATCAGGGCAGACGGGTCTGTAGTCAGCGACGCTAACCACAAGACCACGCTGGCGATCGTTGAAACGTAAATAATATTGAATAATTCTAAATATAATTTTTTTGTTTTTATTTATTTATTTAATTTTTATTTTATTTTATATTTTATATTACATAATATAATGTAATACTTTATCAAAAAGAGCTATAAAAATGTTGAAAATGACAGGAAATGCCAAAATATACCTATCTTTTGAAAATGATGAAAAATGCAAAATAATCCCATAAAAAATTGCCCTTATTTAATCAATTCAATCACGGTACACAATTGTATTTCTTTGAACCATCTTTCAACTTTCATTTAAAAAAATGCCAAATCACCAAACTCCTAGTTATTGAGTTAATTTTGGTAGACCTACCGTCCCACTCGAATTGTTTGGACCAGGCTGTATTTATGGTTCGAGTATTTGTGATGTGATTGCATGTTTTGTCATAACGCTCGTTCAGGTCCATAAAGTCAATGCAGCTGGAGCACCCACGGGTTGATCGGATTGACAATGGGGGGGGGGGGTATTCTTGTAGATACCATCAGTCACCTCACATATCCATCCTTCTGACTTCTGTGGGGAGCTTCTGTTCCAACAACGCCCAAGCCTTGTCAGTCTTTCATCTCCCCTCTTCATCTATTTTATTTTGTAAACACGTCCCTACATCACCTTTCTGTTCCATCATCATCTGTGACTTTTCTTTCCCCTCTTCATCATTTATTCTCGCGCTTTCTGTCGAATTTTCAATTTCGACAAAGTGTTAAGTAAATTTTTATATATAAAAAAGAGCTTTTCGCAAAATTTTCATTTAATCTCGAAAGTTGTAGGATTTTTAGTTTGGATCCTAATAACTGCACCTTCATCTGAGCTAATATGACGTCATCTGGGTCCATATCACAACTTCAGCCTTCATAATATAAAATAACACGTATAGAAACACATTAAGTTAATACAATGGAGTCACAGAATTAAAAGTCACATTATGAAGCTCTTTGTAGATTCAAGTTCTTTTGTGTTGGACTCCAGATGTGCCAATTATTGAAAATGTGCATTTGGGCACATAAGATGCGCCATCTTCACTTCTGTTAATGATAAAAGAATATTATAACCCATTAAATTAGCCATGTTTTGCCTAATTTTCGTTTGCATTTATATATTTATTAATAATTTCGGCTGTTTCAGTATTAATGAATTTAATTTTCAGATATGGGTTAAAATGTTAAAACCTTGATAAACAAATACGTTTTTACACCCTTCATTTTTATCAAGTTTTTAACACTCTAACTCTTATCTGAAAATTAAATTAATTAATACTGGTCTATTGTAGTTATTAAGTGCCAGTATGGTACTTTATGAGATTGTGTGGGGGACGAAAAATGTCTGTCCGTCTGTCTGTCTGTCTGTCCGTCCGTCCGTCCGTCCGTCCGTGTGTCTGTACGCGCTCTAACTCAAATACGCTTTTTCGGATTTTCATGAAACTTGGAAAACACATTTATAATGTCAATGGGAAGAACCCTATTGATATTGAACCAAATCGGTTCACCGGTACCGGAGTAATGCCCAATTTAGTGCCTATTTTAATAGATTATGGCGCCTTTCTAATAGAAAGGCGCCATAATTCAAATACGCTGTATCGGATTTCCATTAAACTTGGTATACGCATTTATGACATCCATGAAAAGTACTCTGTTAAATTTGAACCTAATCTGTTGACCGGTACCAGAGTAAAACCCAATTTAGTGTATATTTTAAAGGCGCAATAGCTCAAACACTCCAAATCGGATATTTATGAAACTTCGTATACGCATTTATACTATCCATGGAAAGACGTCTGTTGATGTTCAACCAAATCGGTTGGCCAGTACCGGAATAATGCCCAATTTATTGCCTTTTATGTTAATATATGAGAAGTCGCGATAACTCAAATATGCTTTATTGGAGTTTCCTGAAACTTTGTATACCCATTTATAATGTACATGGGAAGACGTCTACCGATATTGGACCAAATCGGTTGTCCGGTACCGGAGTAAAACCCAATTTAGTGTATATTTTAAAAACGCGGTAACTCAAATACGCTTTACCGGATTTTTATGGAATTTGGTATACACATTTATAGTGTTCATGGGAAGAGGTCTACTGATACTGGATGAAATCGGTTCACCTGTTTCGGAGTAATGCTCAATTTGGTGCCTATTTTATGATAATATACGTATTCGAAAGAATTTATATTAAAAAAAAGCAAATCATTTATCATGACAACATAGTCAATTGTTTTACTGTGATATTTTACGGCTTAGGAAATTAAAATAGAGATAGCTATGACCAAAAACACTATTGTTTTACATGCGCTTATAACTTACAACTAGACCGTTAAACTGACCCAGGTGACCGAGATGGTAACGTTTTGGCCTCACGTTATGGAGTTCCATGGTTCAAATCCCGAAACCAGCCAATTTCACTTTCTTTTTCGTATTTTTATGTGAGTGTGCGATTGTCAAGATATCAAAAATCTGTACAGTTCAGCTGATGCTGGAAGATTTTAATCTGATTAAAAAGAAAACTAGACCTTTGTTCTTCCCTAAGCCCTGCTTAATGAATAAATCTGGAGCTTAACTTGTAAATCAATTAAAAAAACATATTCTGCATATCATAATTGCAGTCATAACTGATTAAAAAAAACATACTGGCACTTTTTTACATCAGTTTACCTGATTTTATTTCTAGTCTAATTACAAAAATTATCACATCACAGCATACAAGATCACGATTTATCAATTTTTCGAACGTAAATTTCCGAACACTAAGGCCTAATTTCTTCAGTATAGAATATATTTCTGAGTAAAATTGCCTAAGTCACTTTTACACAAACTTTCTACCAAACATCGAAGATCACATTCATATTTAAGCTATAAATATGAAGTTCCATATGATTGGATGGGGTGTTCAATCTCTGTCACAACTGCATACTTCTCCTTGGCTGGATTTAAAGCCGGGTTCCAATCCACTTGCACGCTTTTCGAACCCGGTCACGTTGGATGTGAAACCAACAACATGGAAGGAGGAGCACGAGGAGGAGGGATGCTGCTCCAATCACAATCACGTGACTTGACTCCCCTTGTTCTTCTCGGTGACAAAATCACAAGCAAGAAAATGCCAGCCAGGTACGAGAGTATAAACTAGAGCGCGGTGCTGAGATTGCAGAAATTATGTTGGGAGAGCAATAAAAATGCTGAGGTAGTTTAACAGTTCGCAAAAATCGTGTAGCAAAAATGGAAATCCCTCGTTATCAGCAGGGTCCGGATTTTGATGACCTAAAAATAGGCCTACTTTAAAAATTAGCTATAAAATGATTGAAAAAAGACCCAAAAACTAAGAAAATGAGCTATAAAATGACTGAAAAAAAGACCCAAAAACTAAGAAAAAGACCCAAAAATTTATACGAAATTACTAGTTAATTATCAGATTTGTGTGTATTCTACATTTATGTTGCACTTAATTATTTAGTTGGTACAACTTAGTTTTTGCAAACAGCAAAAACCATCTTTCTGTATCCAAATTATAATTATAACAAGATCTATTTATTTAAGCGTTTCTAGAGTCTCGATAATATTCTATGCAAGTAAATGATTAATAAAAACTAATATTTTAATAATATTATCAGATTTGTGTGTATTCTACATTTATGTTGCACTTAATTATTTAGTTAGCACAACTTAGTTTTTGCAAACAGCAAAAACCGTCTTTCTATATTCAAATTATAATTATAACAAGATCTATTTATTTATGCGTTTCTGGAGTCCCGATAATACTCTATGCAAGTAAATGCAAAATAAAAACTCTGTATAATGCGAGACAACACAAAATGAGAAAATAATAACTTTATTTTAAAAAGTTTCCTAAAAATACGAAATGTGGGAAAAATACCGTAAAATGGTCAAAAATAACCAGCGACGGAAAACTAAAAAAATAGACCTATAAATAAAAAATGGGGAAAATACCATAAATGCCCCTAAAAATTACCATTTTTATAATCTAGAAATCTTAATCAGAATATATGCACTAGTGGGCAACGTCCAAGATGTACCAGTTAAAAGATGACATATAATCAAAATCTGGGCCCTGGTTATCAGCATTAAAGTAACAAGTAGCTCACATAGTGCTTGCTTGTCGAGGTATATACCTCGTTAAAGGACAGAAGTCACTGTCGTCACAGCCTCACTCGTCTGTAACAATTAATTTCGCACTATCAATATAACCTTCAAAACACTCACAACCACCACCGTTAAGAAAAAGCATTACTTTGAACCAGAGCCAGAGTTAAGAGTCAGCCAGCATAGCTACGTGGTCACATAATAAAGTGGATCATCATAGCTATGTTTTGCTTTTTACTTACAGAGTTTATCACAGATGATGAGTACAAGTTGATTGAAAGATTTGGCTATCCGTGCCAATTTTTTGGGTTCAAACCCTAGTGTCGGAGGAATTTTTCTCCTGTAATAATATCATGTAATGTGGCTCATGAATGCATATGCATATATCTATGATTAAACGAGGCCTACCGTATTTTACGGACTATAAGATGCTCCGGACCATAAGACGCACCTTAATTTTAGGATGGAAATTTAAAGGAAAAGAAATTATAATCGAAACATTTTAACCCTTTATCTGGCAGTGTTGCTCTCAGGCAACACCCATGAATACCTCCCTGAACCTGGCAAGCCTCTTTTGCTTTCGGACCACAAAAACACTTCCTACGGCCACCTAACTGTTAGAATATAAAATAAATTGTTGGTAGATGTTACCTGGGATATTGTATCTGTTGCCTGTAGGCACCATTGCCAAATAGGATGTATAATTGCTGGGTCATAACCATTAGACTCGTGATATACCATGTTGCCTGAGAGCAACATTGCCTGTCCAGTGGACAAAAATTTTCATTTCGTCTGCCAGATAAAGGGTTAAAGGGAATAATATACTTCAATACATAAGCAAATTATAACCTTGTTCAATGGAATCGGTGTAAATCACTTCTAACTTAAAATCTGTATTATACGAAAATCTCTTCTGTACAGGTGGCGTCTCGTAAATTTTAATAACTGAACTGATTTCTCATGTAAGACAGAAAATACTTTTACACCCTCTAACCCTCAATTCAGCATACGGTAAGTGTACCGGGACGAGGCTGTTTAGACGTCATTGCATTCATTTAAACCACCACCTTTTGTATAAAATAACTCAACATTCCTTTCTTTTCGCACTGTAAACCTGGCTTCCAGCTACCCTCAGTTTACGATTGTGACAAGTGCAGTGATGTACAGTCTGTGCTAAAATTTGTAACTGTATTATCGTTTACAACACCTTGTCTTTTACTATGGTATTCCGGCAATATTTACCATAATTTTAATTTTTTTAATGTACTTCGGACCATCAGACGCAACCAACTTTTAAGGCTCTGTTTTCAAGGTAAAAAGTGCGTCTTATGGTCCGTAAAATACGGTATATTTTATTTTTAACATTTCATATTGACAAGGCGGAGTTACCGCATTTAAAAATATTTACAATATCATAAATTAAAGCTAACAACTCTTTTTCATAGTTACACGACTTCTAGCGTTTTACCTTTAAATAAGTAAAATTAACGGCGTGTGCGACTTGTTATTGTGAGGAAGATTTTCTTCCCATCATGAAGGGAGAAGATAAAAGTGTAAGCTTGCTTGAAAGTGGAAATATCCCATGCTTAGGGCGACAGTAATGTACTATCACCCTCAGAGTGAAGGTGGAAATTGTGTTTCGCTAACATGAGCATGTGGCCTCATGAATTTTTGAATACCAGGAGCAACTTTCTTACTTGTACGTCCCGTCTTGTTCAACTTTATACTTGCCTCCGATTGTCACATTACCTTGATTTGTGTCCACATGAGATAACTAAACTAACAAAGAGAAATGGAGAATGGAATAATAAAACATTAATTTAAAACAAATAATTCATAAGAATGGCAATTTTAAAATATTACGGTAGGGAAAGAATTACAGGTTAATCTTATACGCTACCGGTAATTTGAGGGAACTTTATAATGTGCTCTGAATTTTAAAAACAAAATAATTTAATATATCTTAGAGAATAATAAAAATGTATGGCACTATATTATTATTATTATTATTATTATTATTATTATTATTATTATTATTATTATTATTATTATTATTATTATTATTATTATTATTATTATTATTATTATTATTATTATTATTATTATTATTATTATACCTCTGCATACTTTCGTGGTTACTGTCGCGGGCTAAGAATCCGCAGGCGCAGTTTCAATCCCCGGTACCTCTATTTTTCTGAGATAAGGAGGTCACTCAGACTCATGATTCAAACTAAGGACTTGGTTAATAAGAAGCGACTGCAATTGCGAAAACTATTATTAACTGTCATGAGTCTCGACATTCTAACCACATGCCCCTAATCCTGCCATCTGGTAATTAATGATGACGCATCGGTTGGATGGTAGACCAAGGATGTTATTATTATTGTTGTTGTTAGTATTATTATTGTTGTGGTTGTGGTTGTTGTTGTTGTTGTGATTGTAGTGATTAGTTATCCATTACACTTTATTTCTTCTTTCTTTTCATTAAATATTCCTGTAATTTTTTTTTAAATTATAAAGTGTTTATAGTCCTTTGATTGAGGTGGTCACATCGCGACATTATGCAAAAAAAAAAAATACATTGAACTGGACAGAAAACATTACAATAGATCAAATTAGTACATATTTAACTACCACTGAGAAGTCTCGAGTCTTTCAAAAATTATTATATTTGATGGCATAATGATGGTGAGTTACATGCCATCTGCGGATTATTTAGGATTCTATTAGCCTGTCGCCATTGGTGGTACTGTGGACATTCCAGTATGATATGTTTGACTGTTAAAATCATCCTACAAACGTTGCAGATAGGGGATTCTTCTCTTTTCAGGACATAGCAATGAGCCTTCTTACAGTGACCTATTCTGAGCCAAGATTCCAAGATTTGATTTTTACTGGATAGATTTTTAATTGCGTACTCCTTGGTGGAATGTTGAGTTATTTCATGGAATTTTCTTGTTGATTTTCTGTGCCAGTTAATCCTCCATTGCTTTCACAGCTTCCGTTTAGTATATATGGTATAGTCTTTATGCGAGAGAGCTATTGTGTTTTGTAATATTACATCTTAGGTTTTTTCCTGGTTTCCTGGTTTTCCTGGTTTTCCTGGTTTTTTCCTTAATGCCTTAACTCTACCAGATAAAATAAAATATATTATTATTATTATTATTATTATTATTAATATAACGAAGTGGGAAGATAAGGCCTTAAATCCTTAACTTTGCTAAATAAAGTAAATTATTATTATTATTATTATTATAACGAACTGGGTTTCCCAGCTGCTACCACTAATATTGTACCTAGGTTTAATTCATTTGTGTGGTTTTCACTTCAATTAGACTTTAAAACGGAAGTAGGGCAAAATTTCATGGTTGACATTTCACGAAAGCTTTAACACCTTCTTTGTATCTGGCGGAATCTGGAAGTTAGACTGTATTTGAAGATACAGTAGGCCTATATGTTACTGAAACGTATACTTTGTGTAATATCATGGGTAACAGAATTTGTTCACATGAGATATAAGTGCATGCATATTTATAATACTTGTCTGAATAATTAAAACATGGAGAAGGCAGACAATAGCACCGGGAGACTTCATAAATATACATGTTTCATATTACACACCTAGATTCTCCGAGCACAGTAACTTGCAGCTCAGTTCCCATTATGTTCTAAAGCCTCTTCACGCGCACCTTCATTTTGGGATACATTGTATTAGGTACTAAAACAAAATAGTCTTACCGAAGATATCCGTCTTGAGTTTTTGGGATTGCTGAAGGTTCATTAGTGTACATGTGTTCTGCATGTTATCTCTGTCTTCATTTCCTTCTTTCTTCCTTTTTTCTCTTTCTGCCTCTCTGCTTTTTCCATCTCTCTCTCTCTTTATTTCCCTTACCTTCAAGGCAATTGGTCCTCGTCAATTTATTCAACTAATTATATCCAGCCTATAAAAGAAGGGTTTATTTTATTTTATTTTATTTTAATCTTTGAACACTACAGATATTCAGTACAATTACAATACTCACTTGTAATAGACTTCTAATAACAACGAACACATAATATAAAATTGAAATGCCAAAATGCTTATAACTCAAAACAACAAAACTTGATAAATCAAAGTTTGGATGTGGTATAGTAAATCTGATCTAATTTTCCTGTAACCCCAATAGGGACATAGGAACTCCAATTGGAGGTTTCAGTACCTACATTAATTTTTGTTACGCTCATTTTCCATGGGAGGACAGAGGGAAAGGTGGTAAGCCCATCGCTTCACAAACCCTGTGGTAAACTAAGGTATTACTAGGGTGTGAAAGAGTCGGAAAATTTTGTCCAGAGGCTCTAATTTGGGCTTGCAGTTATTTTACGTGCCGTAAATCTACGACACGGGCCCCCAGTTTAAAGTCCCTCCCGGAGAACTCTGTGCCGCACAAATGGCGACTATCACCAATGGCTAAAAGATCGATTTACTCGTATTATTATAAAATATCGATTATTCTCTATTACAGTGATATACATAGCAATGCTTTTTATTCATTTTTAATAATATTAATCTTTTCCTTGGTTTTACCTCTCCCGTCTCGGACTTAATTATACTTATAACCTGCTTAATTCTTCAAGTAATGGCTAAATAGTCACAATAAATGTAATTTGAGGTCCGGATTCTCTCAGGATAAATCAACGAAGTGAACTTATTAACTCACTGAAAATCGAGAACCCGAGATTTCATTGCGGCAGTAACAAAACGTATTCATAGTTTTCTCTCCCGGAGTTCCATCACTCCAGACTGTTTAAATCACTCCGACTTCCTTGAAATAGGTATTTATAATTGCGTACGGTCTAAATCTAGGTTTCCATCGTCTCTTGTATATCTTTCATTAATATCATGTATGGAATCTGCTACTTTTTATTCTAACTGCATAATCATCCATCTTAGACTGCTGGACAATGTAGTATGTGGTGAGTTTGATAAAAGTTATTCTTCGTTTCGATATATTTATATTTTATATATTTATATTTATATTTATTTACTCTTTTAAATTAATACGTGGTGAGCTCATCCTTCTTGGATTCGGAAATACTTCTTACTTTACTAAATCTGTTCTCACACTATTTTCAGTATGATTTACATAGCCCTATACTCTTATATTTAATACCCTCTCATTCTGGAGGCCGCGGATGCAAACCCCTTGGTATGCCAGTCTTTGTGGGGTTTTCGGGGTTTTCACCCACTCGCATAGGAGAATGCTGGGTCATTTCTTTTGATTCTTTAGACATCCAGTAGTTTATATTTTAATACTCCCATGATTTGGAAAAATTTGTCACATTTGTCACACGCCTTGACTTTAGAATAGAAGTGTTAGTGAGGAGAATCCAGAATGATCTAGAAGTTCAGTAGCCTCCTCTAACCACTAATAGAAAGTCCTCGAGCAAGGGATAGACTAACAGGAAATTGTTTAGAGCTTATATTCCTGACTGACTGACTGACTAGCCAACGGCCATTCTTGGCATGTCTGCCATTAAATGACAGTAGCCTATTTTTATTAATTTTCAATTTCCAACTCATTCCTTATTTAATAGAACTAAGGGATTTAATTTTATTGATATTTTCAAAAATGTTCTCCTTAGTTGTTACACCTGATTATTCTGATTATTCTGATTATTATTATTATTATTATTATTATTACTATTATTCTACTTTTGTAATAAAACAAAACATGTTATCAATATTATTTCTTATTGAAAATTGAATTCATGTTAGTCTGGATGACTGTATGTGACGTAAACGATTATGTTCTGCTACCATGTAGCCTAGTGATTTCTTTAAGGGTAGTCGAAGCACGGAAACTCGGGAGTCTCAGTCTTAGCTCCTTCTACGATCATAATGACAGGTTGAAGCAATGTAGTGCTTTGAACCGCAATTTTGCTACAATTTAAGAACTTGTGCACGGTCTATAGATAAATAAAATCCTTCAAGTATTGTCATATTTCTTAACTTTTCCAATAACATTTCCCTTTCGACTTAATAAAAACCCATCTTTAATATAATAGTTTGTTGTGCCGCTTCATATAGTTCCCTACTCACACACACACACACTGCGATGAAATACAGGCGAAATAACCTTTTCAAGCAAGTGCCGTTCACTAAGAATAAAGCACGATGCATAGCACAAACATGACATTCTTCAATTTGAGGTTCGATCATTCTAAGAATGAACCCTGTCGTAAACAAAAACCAGTATGCCTGCCCCCACTCCAACACATTAGGCCTTAACTATTTTTTTTCTCTAAAGATCTAATAAATTTACAGCTCTGGAGTTTAAACGTTTATTGTGATAAATGCTTTCAAAGTCAGGTAAAAAAATAAGAAAATTGTTTGAAAAATACAGAATTACTAAATTTCACAGATAGGTCCCCTTAAAATATTTAAAGTGAGCTCATATTATGTGGCATAATATATCATGATATTTTCTTGTTCCTTGATGTGGCACAAACTTCACTTTTCAATATGGACCCCAACACTTTCTCAGTTGTATCACGTCATATTTTTGGGGCTCCATTCCCTTCTATAAACACTTCTGAGTTGAGCCGATAGTCCTGATGTTTTCATAAGTCTAGTCTGCTTCAATCCGTCTTATTCCTTTATGCGAAAAAAGAAACGTTCCACCCCTCCAACCTTTTTGGTATATCATAGCTCCTTTTACTTTGGAAGAGCGCAACAGTTCTCAAAATATGCATTATAAATGAGCATCCCTTTCTCTCCCCTTTTTTATATGAAATGTGCGCCAAGGGTCGTAAGTCGCAGTGGCAGTAGCAAATATCTACACTTGAAATGCTAATGATATTCTTTTCTTTCCCACCTACTAGTCGTATTATGAGGTTGTATATTTGGTATTTAAATGGTCAAAACAAGGGGGAAAGACTGTCTTTTCTATGGAGTGTAATATTTATTAGCATTTTTCATATTTTATACAAATGCAGGTTAAAATGAGATAGGGTCTTTTTTTTCTTTCTTGCCTAGAAATATCAACTATTCATACACATGAGAATAATAAAAGCACAAGTGTTCGTCTTACTGAACAAAGGGTCGTTATGTAATGTAGATGATGTTATTGTATGACGTATATGTTGTAGTTTTAAGAAAGTAAGTTTAATGTCAGTAGAGGTAAACGATTGATATAATATGGTTTGCATAATTGTGTGTCATAAATAGAGTAGGAATAGGTGCAGCACCTTAATTTTTGTTTGCTACTGAAATGCCCAAATTAGCTTATCTTCCAAGAACATATTAAAAGAACACCCTTAAGTGCATTTTGTTTGCATCTTTTTGCACCTTTTCCCAATGCAAATGCTTTTTGCATCTATTCTCATTGTCATAACTTTTTTCACTTTTTAGTACATATGCCACATTTCTATTTTTTATTTAGGAATTTTATACAATAATATAGTAATTTTTCTTCAGCCCATAGGTCCATGTACTTTCTTCTTCCACATTTCTCGTTCTTGTGCATCTTTCTCACATGATGTCATCTGTCATCCTTTTTACATGTACAGCTAGGGAGAAAAAAAGCGGACCGACTCTTGTAGCTGATTTCAGAGCCTTGTGATACGTAAATAAATGTAAGATGTAACGGAAACGTTTGTTTTCATAAGCAATTCAAATTACGTAAAATATGCCTTACGAGAAATTTGGGGGGGATCCCAAAAGTCGCTCATTTCTCTCTGCCCCCCCTCTCTCCCTCGCTTTCCCTCTCTCTCTCTATATATATATATATATATATATATATCTTTCCCTATCCCTCTCTATCTCTCTCACACACACACATACACATGCATACAAATGCACTTTTGGCACTATTTTTTTCTATTTCTGCCACATAAGCGCACTATAAAATCTGTTTGTTAGGCTAATTTCTGTAACGAATTTTATCAGGAGGTAAATGAAACATTGTGTCGCATGTGTATTGGGACAAAACTAATCTGTTCGCTGCTACTGACGTATAAATGCTTCCCGTCAAAACATTGTTTGAAGCCAAGATATAAGATTAATATAGCAATGCTTGATGTAAAATGTTAGAATTTTTATTAACATAATACGGTTATCTTTCATGGAAACCAGCTACTCTACGGAAATTTATCTTATTGATTTTATACTTAAGCCCTGATGCTTGACTGGATGATTGCTTATATAAACATGCAAATTCAGCTCTGAAATGGTTAATGTTATTACTACGTGTACATTCTAGAGGTCACTGGAGGTTAGCTATCGATTTTACTACACCCGTATAAAGTTATGGAAAACATTTTTAGAACAGCAATTCAAGAAAATTTTATTCAATTATGAAATGCGTATACCTGCAGAAAAAACTGTAGTATTGCTTTCATCCTCATACAGAATCATTTAAAGTTTTTATTTTTTATTCAGCTGTATTTATACTCCTTTTAGGTGCGATGCCATATCAGTAGTTCGATATGTATGTCTGTACAGTAGGGTGGGCTATGGAACTATTGACTGTCAACTGTTTCTATTATTGTTCTATTTTACGGAGTAAATTTCAACTGATATTAATTTAAACGGATGTGATACAGGATGAAATGGTGGGGATGATTCATGATATGAGAATTTCCAATTCGGCATTTTCCTTTACGGGAAAACATGAAAACATGAAAACATGAAAAAACTCATATCTAATTGTCCAGGTACGGGATTTGAACCCGACACCTCCCGAATCAGAGTCCAAGACGTTACCATCTTGGCCACCCCACTCGGTCAAGTTGTTCTCCACAGTAATTTCGACACTGGCATCTAACCTGTATATGTATATATCGTGAAGTTTCTTTAACAGGTCAAATTTTATTTCATGTAAACAAGGTAAACTGATCAAACAAATGCCAGATGGAAATTTATTAATTGCATATAAATGGACAGCCCTTATATTTATCAGTTTGGAACAAGAGTGCACATTTATTATCCATACCATCCTTCTTTCGTTGAAAAACGTTGGTGTACAGAAGGAATAGGCCTATTGAATGTGAACGACGGCTACAAGCACAGCTACAAAAATAAGAACAAACATTAATTCAGGCATATCAGGCATATCTTGAATATTTTAGCCAAAAAAGCTGGTCGTAATTTACGTAGAAAGTAAACTTGTCCTTTTTTTCACATAAATTTCCATTTGAAATATTTACTGTTTAGCAAATTTAGAAAATATGTAACTTTTAGTGAGCATTCACACCGAATCGCACTACCTGGATGCAGGCTGCACATCGAGTTGCATAGTTCACAGTTTTGCATTCATACCGAAGTAGCGAATGCGTTCTGCAGTTTGACGTACATTATATATTTTCACTTGAACAATTGAAAAACCCATTTCAAGTAATGTAATTTACCTAAAGAGGATATAGTTTCAGCAATTTTAATCCAGGCATTTTTCATACCAGTTTCGATTACCATATCGTATAGTCTACGAAAAATTTGCATGTTAGATGGCTCTTTTTCCAGCAGTTTTCATGAAATCTTTGCCATAATCTACCGCTACACAAGCGAATGTGTTAAATTTTCTTAACAATTAGAAAACAGCTGAAAAGGCAACTGTACGCATGCGTCATCCCGAGTAGCGTCGCATGAAATAAGTCCAGATCTATCTGAAGAAATGAATGTAGCACTCTGCGAGCTGCACTATTGCCACGCTACTTCGGTGTGAAGACTTGAACTTGTTTATTTGGGATTTAAAATGAGTAACGTGCAGCGTGTATCCAGGTAGCACGTCGCAAGGGGCAAGCTACTTCGGTGTTAATAGGCCTACTCCTTTAAAAGGTCAGACTTCAGAAACTATTAATTTTTGGACCATGGTTTCTCGAGAAAGTGTGATAATCATATTCAGTTCTATAGATTGAAGAAATAACAAAAATTGCTAATTAAAAACCATGTGGCCGTTAATTGATTGTTACTCCGATAACGGTCAACCGATTTGACCGGAAATCAATAGGTTTTATTTTATGAACTTTATAAGTGTGTAGCCTATACTAAGTTTCATGAATATCCGATAAAGTATATTTGAGATATCGCGCGTAATGATACATGGACGGAGGGGCAGACTAAATACTTTTTCCCCGTTTACCAAGTATCTTAGAAAGTACCACTTTGTACTTAATAAAGAAACATGGAAATTGAAGTATTTTGTTTACTTAATATTCTTGTGTTGCAACAAAGATAAAGAAGTTGCGGCTTGAGTGCAATTATAATGTTAACCTTTTCACTGCTACCGACGTATAAAATAGTTGCCTCAAAAATAGCCTATATAAAGTAGAAATATAAGAACATTAGAGTTAAGCTTTATTTAAAATAAGAGGATTTCTCTCCTCATTTTACCATTGTTCTTCATGGAGATCAACTATTTTACCTAATTTTTCCTCATTAATTTAAAATTTAAAACTCAAAGGTGTTCTTCCTTCATAATTGATTTTATTAAAATATAAATTCAACTCTGCAAGGGTTTAAGAAATTTCCACTATCTGTTTTTTGTCTAAAGTAATTCGAAGCTCCATCAGTTCGTTCGGTGTAGAGAAAGTCTGGAAACAAAACCAAACCACGAGTGATATGAAGTTAAAAATAAACAGTAGGCCTACCCATACAAATTAATAACTTACGAGTAATATTTCATACCTTTCAAACTAGTCTACAAATAACACTTTAAAATAACTGCGACTAGATTTCTTTATTTCCCACCCATACTGTAAACACTATAAATGGACTAAGAATTACATTCGATTCTGAAATTTAACGTATAAATTTTACCAGAAACACATGGTCCTAAAGGTTCCTGAGTCAACTAGAAACTTGACATCCGAAGCTGGGGTCGTGAGATAGGCCTACGATACGAAGAATTTCGACAATTCATACCAATGCTACTCTTCCTACCATTTTATTTGAAAGATTAATTTTCAATAAAATTCTCACCAACGATTTTGTTTACATTTGATATTTAGTCTCCTGGTATTAAAATATTATTTTTTATTATTTTTTTAATGTTTCTCTAAAGTGAATGGTGAATCATGCACGTATAAAAGTTGTCCTTCGAACATAATTGACAGAATGAAGCGATGTCTTCCTTTACTCGACCGTTTGGCATTTGTTTGTTACTCAGTGACGACAAAACGCGCGTTTCCTTCTAATTTGGCATCATGTTCCCTGAAGCCATTAAAAACGACGTATTTGTACGAATTTTTATTTTTTATTTTGTTTCAAGATGATAGCCGTTTTAAAGGTTCCGTTTCAAAAATGTTCAGGTTTTTTCAATGATTCTAGCCAAACGGTTCCTTTAGAAACCCTTTTATCTTCATGTCATAAAAGGCGTAACCAGGCCGACCATATGGGGGGGTTATAAAGGAATACCCCCCAGGGAGAGGGGGTCCGGGGATCCTCCCCCGGAAAATTTTAAAAATCAAGATGCAAAATAACGAGTTTTAAGCTTCCGGGGGTCCTCCCCCGGAAAATTTTAAAAATTAAGACGCAAAATAACGAGTTTTAAGCTTCCCACGCGTTATACTTGTATTAAGTAATTTATGGGCAGACCTAAACAAATTATACAATTTTCATTTTTTTAATCAATGGGGGGGGTTCAAACCCCCAAACCCCCCCCCCCTCGGTACGCCTATGTGTCATCCTGAGTGGCACAGTCAGAATCGCGCTGGCCTTCTGTGCCCAAGGTAGTGGATTCGATCCCGGCCACGGTCGGTTGCCTTTTGTGTGTGAATGTGACAATCCCATGTCTGTAGATTTACGTGCATTTAAAAAATACTTACAACATACCGGACATACCGACACACTGGCGACGGTCACAGGCCTAAGTTGAAATATATCTCCATAGTTTAAAAAAAAACATAAAAATGTTATCTTCACGATTAGGGGCAACACTGACAAAACCTTTAAAAACTATGATGAAGAACAGATGTTAGATTTGCTACGCAAGGTCTAATTTTGACATAAATACTAGGTACGCGTTACACATTATTTTAAGAAATCTCACAAAGTCCTTGTCTCAGGCTTGCGTGCTGATTGGAGACACACTTAAACAGCCTGATAAAAATAGACTTCCTTGCAATTCGCACGAGAGTTAGTGAAATTTGTAACTACTTTCAAATGAGACTTCAGTATGACCTTCCCATAGGCTATAACCGACAGCATAGGTCTACTTTTTGCACTATTTATAGTAGTTTGTATAATTAAAAAGTTGTCTAAATTAGAAATTTCACAATGTCTGCATGGAAAATTATAGTACTTTTTTAATGTGCCGCTAGTTTTGTTTTCGCTAGCCTATTATTATGACCATTTTTGCAAAGCACAAGGCCAAGTATAGGAAATACGCTATAATAGATTAAACAATTATTGAAACCAATAATTTGAACACAAGTTGAAATTATCAAGCCAATAACACATCAACAATAGAAAAGAGATGTACATCAATACTCTGGTGACTTATGTCTACAGAGCCTGACTCCTGATATGACCTTGATGTTCAAAGGAGTCAATTATAAAAAAAGCTGAATTTCTAAAAAAAAATCCTTGAAGATTTTGACATACGTTTGAAATGTAGGCGTCGACGGAAGATAGTGCTAACCCACACAACCCTCATTTTAAATATTACATTATTTCTTAAAGATTGATCAAATCTGCAAGTCTTATTTTTATCTTTCTTGTTGTTGTATAAGTTATGTTATGTTACTAACAAGACTTCTTGACAGAATTAATCATGTTCAGAAACAATGGAATACTAGTGACTAAGAAAACATATAAATAGTGCATCAAATTCAACTTTCACAAAAAGAGGATTTGCACTATCTTCCCCCGACCCCTTCAAATAATTCAGTGCTTAATTGAATATCATTATACCTGTCAGTTGAAAAATGGCAATCAATCTATTTACCAGTAAAGCATTAAATAACTAAATTATGTAGTCTTTAAGTCATGGTAGTGAATGTAATATATTTCTGGGTATTTTGACAAATATGTATGAAAAATATTAACAATGAAATTATTATGATGACCATAATAATAATAATAATAATAACAACAATAATAATAAATAATAAGGTAGTAGTTAAGTGTCAACTGAAATAAGGAAATGCTTCTTAAAAACTAGGTCGGTCTGTATGTGTGAATGTGACAGGCCCATGTCTTTAGATTTACATATATGGAAAAAATAGTTTTTTTTTAATCTTCAAGATGCCTACCACAAAACATCGACAGTAAATAAATCAACACTAGTTTCAATTAAAATAAAATAGTGGTCTTGTAAACCAAAATTAAGGTTCACCAATTGAACGCAAACGACGACATTTCCCACTCATTTCACTCTGATGATATTAGGTTGTAAATGCAAACCCCGTCATGTCCACGTAACTGTGGGATGCAAACAGCGACCTTTCCATACAGCCAATACTGAATCGACTTGATGTGACGTGTTGACCGTCAGACACCGAAAGCAGATTTTGCGCACTAATAGTAGGCCTAGAAACGTAGCTTCTTAGAGGGTCTTACCTAATTACTTCGTTTTTTTTCTTTGAACATAAGAAGTGTAAGCTATTCGCAGTAAATAATGGTGGTCAATATTATAATAATAACATGATAAATATAACCTAGTAACCCTTTTCACAATAACAGTAGTAAAAATAATAAAAGAAAGTATGCTGATTCTGGGTGTATGTAATCTGCGCCATGGTTGACACCGAATTTGAAATAGAATAAAAATGAGATATGTAAACTGCGCCACCCTCAGTATGGGCGAATGAACATTCCACAGAATGCAAAGAAACGACTAATGTAGTAGAACATTTCACGCAAAATATAAATCTATGTTTTACCACGCTTCTCCTAACATCTTCCTTATGTTAGATGCACTTCTCCAGTTCCAAACAAGTGCCTACATAAAACTGAGAAGTATTGAACAAGGGATACCTGTAAGAAGAACAGCTAACATAAATGACAAGTATTCTCGTCTACTCAAGTGGAGAGAACAATATATAAGCAATGAAATATCCCTTTTGATTTTATTAAGAAGGCGTCATATGAGAACAAAGTGCCCATGCAAGAAAATTAAAGTAGTGTTTTTAACGATTTTATAAGTGACGAAGCGTTCATGCAAAATAAATTAGGGTATTGTTTTTAACATTTTTTTAAATGACGAAGCTACTAAGCCTAACATTTTTAACCACACCTATGCAATTTTATAGCTAGTCCTGTCTGAAGACAAGAAGAAAAATGTTAGTGCGTTAGTATGACGGTGACGCCATTTAAATGTCGGTGGCGCAGTTTACATCGTGTAGGTTGAGGGAAAAGGTAGAAGTGGCGCAGATTACCATTTCCCCTGATTCTGTGTGATTATTAGAACATCTAGAAGCAAACACAGATATTTCCAATATTTAAGTTTATTATTTTAGGCAATTTGAATTTATTCTTGAATATGGAAAATGCATATGGGCATTTTGTTACAACTTCAAGGCGCCTGCAATATCTGAAGAGGATTCTTATAAATCATCAGTTTCCATACGTTTTTCTTGGTTCCTGTAAAATTTAATGAAGTGGAAATGCCGGGTTTGCACAGAGACGTCTCAGTTAAAAAAGTGTTCGTGGAGGATTATGCCTGGACAATCAAAGGATCGTGTAATAATTCTGTAAGTTTCTTAAATAACATTAATTAACCACTATAAAATTGCTTGCTTATGTACGGACGTGGGAGAATGGGAATTTCCAAGGTTGTTATTTTGACCTGACTGTATTGTGGATGCTTTACCCTGTCATTTAGCACTAAAATTAGACAGTACACGCGAAGTATTCATATGACTATTGCATTATTTTACCTGCATGTTGACATAGCGACGAACAAAACCCTCTGCTGTATTTGCAAGTCGGTAAACATGTTATTTATTATTTATAAGAGTCATTCACAATTAACTAACGGTATACTCTAACTTCTCATTCAAAAATATAAATAACAGAATTCAAGGGTCAGGAAATTCATATTTTAAAAATCTGAATGAGGATTCCAATTTAAATTGGTGGAAAGCTCTTAATGTACGTAGGCCTAAAATGTTTTCTGAACAGTGGCTATATTCTATGTAATTCTCTTTATGTTGTAAGTTCTTTTCCGAAACTTGTAATTTTACAATGGTTGTACATTGTTAAAATACATGGTATTCTACTATTGACCTCGATCAATAAAATAAAATAAAATAAAATAAAATAAAATAAAATAAAATAAAATAAAATAGATAATTGATACCATCAGCTCAACAACTTTTTTGTGTCTAGGCCCTTCGATCAGCATATATACAACGGTGAACACACAAGAAGAAAAAATAAAAGAGGAAGCTGGGAAATTTATAGAATTTGTGGTTTAATAAGTATTTTTAAAGATTTTAATTGTTTTCACCACATTTACAGAACTAGAAGAATAGGCTGTTTTAATTTTGAGTACTGTACGAGGGCCGTCCAAAAAGTAAGTTTCCCTAGGGCCGTTTACAGAAACAAAGCAAAATTTCATGGAAATGTTTGTTGCAACAGATATAGCAAGTTTTCAGCTGTTTTCAACATATTCGCCACAGGAATTGAGACATTTGTCATGCCGTGGGACCTACTTTTGAAGTGTTGTAGAAGTCTGTCGCCTGGGTTCTGGACCATTGTGTGACAACCATCTCCGCTTCTCTGTCATTCTCTGTCATTCCTTGAGGTGTAGGAAAAGATGTAAATCACTAGGAGCGAGGTCCGGGCTATAGGGTGGATGTTGAAACACCTCCCAGCCGAACTTTAGCAGGAGACTTGCAGGGAGGTGTTGAAGTCTCCACCCTACAACTCGGACCGCACACCTAGAGATTTTCATCTTTCCTACCCCTCAAGAAATAACAGTGAATGACAGGGATTGACAGAGATTGATAGAGAAACGGAGAAGGTTATCACAAAATGGTTCAAATCCCAGGCGGCAGGCTTCTACGAGACAAGTGTACAAAAGTTGGTCCCACGGTATGACAAATGACTCAATTCTTGTGGCGAATATGTTGAAAAATAGCTGAACACTTGCTATATCTGTTGCAGTAAATATTTCCATGAAATGTTGTTTTGTTTCTGTAAACGGCCCTAGGGAAGCTTACTTTGTGGACGGCCCTCGAACATGTGCGCAGCAAGATGTCATGAAGATGTCATGAAGATGGTACAAAATATCAAAAGGCCTAGGCACAAAATAAAGATTGTTGACCTGATGGTTTTAGCCGTATATTTTATTTTAACGGTTTTACATCACAACTCGAGAACTATTCAATATTTAGTAGAAATGTTGCATGTTTGTGTAGTTGAACTGCCTAAGCAACACTGCATTAAAAAGTGTCACCAGAGGGGAAAACCTAAAATAATTTATATGAATTAATTCGTTGGCTAAATTCCAAATCCACTTTGGACAAGGTTAGGTAGAAGATTCTGCAAGAGATCTTCCTGTTGGAAAACCAGTTCGCAGCACGTTGGAGTTTATTACCTTCATTCTTCAGCTCACCTCCTTGTACTACCACAATATGACCTTGAGTTTGCATGTTAAGTCTCAGTGTCTATCACGTCTTCATGAGCTGCGGAAGGATCTAATTACTCAGGCTAAAGGTATGTAAACATAATGGAAACCTTGTGTATAACCAAGCGGTCTCTGCAATAGTTGCTTGTGCAACACATAGCAATCAAACCGTATCTAATCCTGTACTGTACCTTACAGAAACAAAATGGTAATTTACTGTTCATAATGTATTGTTTATTTACTTGCTGCGGAGCCCTGATGAAACAGGTACGTTTCTGCCGTCCTTAGTCCTTTATTTATAGTAATCTCTCTTGAAACGGGTTTGATGAAATCGTTTAAACTTGCCTTCCATCCTGGCGGTCCGGGTTTGATTCCCGGCCGGGTAGTGGGTTTTTCAGTAACGGAAAATCCCCGGGTTCGGGACTGGACATCACTCAGGAAAATTATAGGGTATATTAAAAAGCCTTAAATTAATGTGTGGTAGTGACTGCTAGAATAGTTTATAGGGTATTCACAATAGATCTATTAAGGTCGCAGTGTTGAGAAGCCGAAGGGCTTACACTACCTCTCATTACTCTAATCTAATCTATTGCAATAAGAAGAAGCCGTCAAGTGGACGTGACAAGTGTACCGGTACTATTATTTGAGCATTGAAACTTACAAAAGTCACAAACCCATATTTTTAAAGTGCAAAAAACCATGCTGAATCCAAAAGTGTAAAAACATCAATGTATTCAACTTTCAGCTCTTCTGTCCTCAAGCGAAAATATAGTCCTAATATACTATAGGAGCATTTCCTCATAATAGCCGCCGAAATAAATAAAATTCACAATAAGAATACCGTCGACTAGGTCGGGAATGACTGCTTTAGTTTAGAGGAATTTCTTAACTCGGATACTGTTCTTATGCGTAAACAAACTGGAAGGAAATCGCTAAATAAGGGAGTTTTAGCGGCCCTTCATAGAAAACTAATAACGTTTGAAATGATGCCAACGTGCGGTGACATCACAATAACATGTCATTGACACTCATGTTTATGTGATGTCATAGACCGGAAATGTACATGCATTTTTTAAGTGCATTACATACCTATTGTATTCAAACATTTTTGGCTAGGATAACTGCATTTACGATTTTGACAACAATAAACTGTTTGTTTTCTTCCACCAATAGCCTATATACATACTAGTAAGAAATATACATTTTCTACCATTTACTTTCTACCATTTAAGTGGGCATGTACACATCTAACTAGCACAAATAGCGTACATGTAAAGATTTAATTTCTTAATTCCCTCTAATCCTTTGGTGCTAAAAGTTTGCCTGATGATCGATTAGGGTTCGGATGTTTATGACATGCCATATTTTTATCCTGACCTCCATTCTCGCCGCAAACACAAACACGAATTACACGCTTGTTATCCTAATCGGACCGTTTTTATTTTGCATATAAAGTAATATTTTGGTCATTTTTACGGTCTTGATCATATCTTGGCCATATTTGTAATTTAACGTCATATTTCCGTTATAACATCGGTAAAGGAGCACAATTATAACTTAAAAATGATCTAAAAGCACTAAATGGTCGAGTTAAATTTGAAACTTATGTCATTAATATAGCCTAATGTTTATGCCCAATTAATAGGTAATTTAATTTTAAAATTAATTAAATTATTCATATTTTATAGGGACACTCAAGGTCTACAAAATATTATTAGTATTTGGAGCTGATGAAGCGAGCAAAGAGGAGCAAATTCTTTAAAATTAGAAGTGCATTACAAGTAAAACTGTAAATCACCTGTAAAATTGATTGAATTAATATGATGTAATAATTTAATTTCATTAAACGTTTTACCTAAGGACATAAGTTATTTCATTAGGTCATATATAGGATTATTTAGTCATATTTGGTCACTTTTAAGGGCATATTTGCAGTCATATTTTCCACTTTTTAGGTTGTAAACATCCGAACCCTTTACCTCCATTCTCGCAGTAAACACGAATTAAACACGAATTGCACGCTTGTTATCCTAATCAGACCGTTTTTATGTTGCTTATAAAGTCATATTATGGTCATTTTCATGTTCTTAGTCATTTCGGTCATATTTGTAATGTATCGTTATATTTCAGTTATAAATTCAGTGAAAGAGCACAATTATGAAGTATGTGCGTTAAATTGTGAACTTAATTTATTTTCGAAAAAGAGTTACGAATATTTTGGTTTTGCTGTAACTGAAATGTGAACGGACAATAACAAGTAAAAGCACAATTACCTCTTCCTCCTTGTTGTTAACAACTTCCAATAGACATGCTTTAAAAATATTTTCAGTTCACCTTTGCATTGTTATCTGGAAACATTAACATTAACATAGAAGTTTTTTACAAGTAAAACTGTAAATCACCTGTAAAATTGTTAAAAACTGGTAATCTGATTGAATTAATGTGATGTAATATTGTAGTATCATTCAACGTTTTAAATTGAAACATTTATTTTTAGAAAATATGTTCTTTTATCAGGCCATATTTAGGATTTTTGGGTCATATTTAGTCATTTTGAAGGTCATATTTGCAGTCATATTTTCCACTGTTTTAGGTCATAAACATCCGAACCCTACTGATAACTCTATTTACATAGGATTGTAATGCGCACGGAGAGTTTTATAAAATGTTACTGCGCTTCAAATACCGCTAGATTTGTTCATGAGAGTGGAGAAGAAATCGAAAATTTACTCTTGGGAAAAATACAATATTACCCAATATATCTTATCATCGAAAAATATTACGAAACCAATAGGAAGTACTTCCTCTATACGAGATCTTGTGAGCACTTCAGACGGGGCTTTAAGTGACAACGTTTCGGATCTGTCAAGTGATTGACAAATGACAATGAACATGTGAAAGCGTACTCATGCTATTCTTTGTGAAGCAATGTGAACCTAATCGAGAACGGAAGGCGACCTTTGTTTGAAGGTCACAGAGTGAGGAAGAAGCAAGTAATTCACATCATCGCATGAAGAGAATAATGTTACGTGACTAATAGCCTACTTGTCAGTATTGAAACTGAAACTGAACCGGAGGGAACGGTGTTCGAGCCTCTGGAGGTAAGTAAGAAAAGGTTTAAGCGTTATTAGTTATAATATAATGTTATGATTTTTATATTTATGATGGACACAGTACGTAATGCAATATACGAGAGTTCTTCCTATGAAGTAACTAAAACTACCACATTCCACATTCAAAATAAGACGTGAGTTGGTCGGGTAGGGTCAACATAAACTTATCTAACATACCAGTACACATTACTAGATTTTAAAACTGTAATACTGTATTTATTGCGAGTCTTTGACAGTTTATGAGACCTACTTACCAGAAAACTGAACAAAAAAAAGAAATTTAAATATGTTATTTTAATGGAAGAAAGGAAACAACCATTCTATATCGCTACCTGCGAGAAATTGTAAAAGTCTATGTGATTTCACATAAAAATATTACTTATTGATGCTGTTTTAATGACAAAAAGCAACTTTAAAGATGGTAAAGAGATTTTTATGTATTATAGTGTCATGAGAGTATGTAGAAATGCTAGAAACAGGCAGAAAAAAAGATGTTTTGATGGTTATTGAAATTGTTAATATATTTTAATGCTTCACTAATCACAATTGTTAAATGTAATTAAGTAACTAATACTAGTGCATAATGCTGTACTGCAATTAACTTTTATGCAGAGCACATTATTCCATTATTTACAGTGGCCACTCGATTTAGGTTTAAAACTGCTAATATACATTACATACTAATTGAAGTAAAAATTGAATATTTGCAGGATTATTTGAATTAATTGCTAAAACGATGCAAATTATAATGGAAATGGACATTTATACTAGGGTTATGGAAATATGTTTAGGTTAAACAGGACGTTGACACAATATTTTATTGAACAGTTGATTTCACATTTGAGATTGTCACACACAACATGACAAGCAATAACAATTATAGTTTTTGAACACTAAGTAAGAAAGTAAACAAATTATATAATGAAATAATACACATCCCTAGAGTTGAAAATAATTCTTAAGAAGCAATCATAAGTACAATAAGAACAAATTACAATATTATCAGCTTGTGATTCAT
Source organism: Ectobius pallidus (assembly GCA_964059195.1). Taxonomy (NCBI): domain Eukaryota; kingdom Metazoa; phylum Arthropoda; class Insecta; order Blattodea; family Ectobiidae; genus Ectobius; species Ectobius pallidus. The sequence goes on along the minus strand of CAXKWD010000004.1, from coordinate 43,094,360 downwards.
ATAAGTCCACCACCGTGGGGTACGGGTTGCGTTTCTCTCTGACGCAGCAGGCCCAGATTCGATCCTGGTCGGGACAGTTTTCTAGGTGCTGCATTTTCTGCGGTTTTCCTCAACTGTGAGACGATTGTCTGGAAACTAGCGCTCTCGTTCCCCAGGAATCACCACTTTATCCCATCCGCGCCTTGTTCTGAATGCGTGTGAGTGACTGGTGTCTCTCGTCGTGCTGTGTTGTGTTCCTGTTGTCTCGGAGGTGGCCTTGGCATTTGGCTGTTCACTCATCGGGGAAGATCTCCATGTCCTTGCCTGATTAAAAAAGTATGTTACACAGCCGAGACCAAACACGAACACATAGGACGAGACACACCAATCGCGCACACACATAGCCTACACTCACACAGGCATTCCAAACAAGGCAAGGGTAAGATAGACATAATGACGCTGAAATGATATCCAGGGACGACAAGGGCCTAAAATGACCCGAAATTTGTCTCATAGGTGAGATAAACCCAAATAACCCCACCTGAGTAATTTGTCCCAACAAGGAGACGCACCGGAGCCTGCATCGTGAGGATAGAGATCGCATCCCTTTCGTCACAGCGGAGGGCAAAATGAAAGTTATCAGGTAAAACATTCCGTCTATAGTAGCTAATTTTGTAGTGTTTGAGTAAGAATGTCAAGAAATAGACAAATGAGCATTTAAATTTTTATTTACTTAAAGCTGAAGAAAAGCTTGTTATATAATTTTTGTACAATTAGAAATAAGAAAATCAGTGTTTAAAATATGCAATAAAATTTCTTCATACATTTTATATAATCAACTAATTACTTCCAGTAATTACCAGTTTATTCCATGAAAAAGTGTGTTTACCAGTTGTGAGTGATGAAATAAGTCCAGCTAATTTATGAGGTAAAGACTGATTGTGAAATAACGAGTTAAAATCGAGATTACTCGTAGAAATAATTCTATTGGGTTACTTGTATTCTTTAAACTAAATACAGTAAACCCTATGTAGAATTGTGATTAAATGCAACCCAATAAGTTTGTAATCACGTCTCCTTCATAGCAAGCGCATCGATCAAGGGTTTTGATCCAACATCACAAGTTCAGAACGTCAAGGCTTCCATTTCAACCAATTCGCATTGGCTTGATTGATAAACAAACATAAAAAATTAATGTATATAAGTTATATAAACATACCAGCAAGGTTAACATCAAATTTCTGATACATCCATCAAAACTATGATAATATCATAGGAAAAAAATCCTCTGACACTGGGACTTGAACCCAGGACCTTTTGGCTATCCGTGCCAATGCTCTTACCAATTGAGCTACGCCAGATTTTAATTCCTAGCGAATAATTAGATATCAGTAATTATCTAGGCCTATTCAATATGTACTATTTTTCAAGGAACAAGACGTGTTAGAATAACTACTACTAAGTTACTGTGTAAAAGATTCGAAAAATAGGTCTATTTTTTTTATGTACCCCTATGAACCCATCCATCCATTATTTGGCCTATACAAACGACTTAGAGTCTGAAACACTTAAAAACGTACAAACTGTGAATGAACACTCTTTTTAATTTACATTGGCCTACAGTTATTCTGACATGATTGTCGTACTGACTGACTGACTATTGGGTAAAATCATGTCACGTAGCTGAGGGATTCACAGATACAAAAATCTGCATCTTCTACAATTTTTTTTAAATTCCAGACGCTGATGGGCACCGCAATGAAATTCCTGGAAAGACTGATGTGGTGGCCTATGTTTTTCCTGGAGTGTGCTGTACCTCTTCTCTATATTGTGCCAGAATTCTTCCGCATACTGTTTCCTAAAAAGTGCAAGGATGTTAGAGGACAGTTGGCCCTGGTAAGTAACTTAGTTTCCTGTTTTAGTAGCCCTGCAGATGTTTCTTAATATTGCTTCCAAATTTAAATGTTAAGCCTCATTTCTTGCAACTTATAATTTCATTTGTCTTGGATAGAATGAAGCATTGTATTTACTTTGTTTCATCCATTGACATTTGAAAGAGAAATTATGTATTATGTTTATATACACACAGAGTATACGGTACCGATATTGAGGGTTCACTCACAAGTCACGTTGTATGCAAACAAGTGTCTAATAGCGTAACCGTAATCTTATACAAATTTTTTAAATTATAAAGTTGCAGTAATTATTTTCGCAGAAGAAATGCATAAACATTAAATAACTAGGCTTATTTTAGCCCATATTTGCCATCCATACTGTTCAAATATTTACACATTTACATTTAAATACATTTATGTCGAATGAGTTTTACTTTTTTCCATTAAAATTTCCGATTTTTGTGCAATTAATTGTGAAAAGAATCGCAGCTTTTTGGCCATAGAATAGAACCGAATATGGTTATTGTATTTAGCTTAAAGCAAGTTAACTTTAGTGAAAAATCGCAAAAAGAAATAATTATCCCAAGTATTTCTAATCCTAGGGGTATAAACAGATTTGGACAGCATTAATTCAGAAAATTATTTACTGTAGACCTGTATAAGACGGAATATTTTAAATGTAGTTTCAAGTTTGTAGAAGAGCCTTTTGAAATTACCTTCCATTAGTTTAAAAACATGTTATTTCTTGATATACGTATATGCATTCATGAACCACTGATCATTGTCTCTGTTAGACATTACATGAGAATATTATAGGAGAAAAATTCCTCTGACACTGGGATTTGAACCCAGTACAGCATATGAACTTTGGCTAGCTCAGTTGGTAGAGCAGCGGCATTCATAGCCGAAGGACCTGGGTTCAAATCCCAGTGCCAGAGGATTTTTTCTCGTATAATATTCTAATTTTATTTCTTAATGACATCCTCTTAAAGATTAAAATTTATTTTGGAATTAAGGTAACATACTAAATAAAGTTTATTCAGGTAATAATAGAGCGATGATTATGGTACAAGAGTCGTGTTTGATGAAGATGCTTCTGGGGACAATGCTTTTCAAATGCGGAAACATAATGCAAGAAACCACATGCTGCACAAAAGAAAGCCAGCAATTATTGCATGTTTACCAAAACCATGAAACAGCAAATTCAATATAACTCACATATTATCTAGATTTATGTTTGTGTAATTTTCAGAACTTTACTTAACAGTGTTCTTTTACATTTAAACAGGTGACTGGAGCTGGGCAAGGTATAGGTCGCGAAGTGGCCTTGGAATTGGCAAGGAAAGGATGTGACGTCATCTGCGTAGACATTCAAAGGGAACAGAACGAAAACACCGTTCAGCAAATAGTCAAGCTGGGGCAGAAGTCGTCATCTTACATCTGTGACGTTACAGACAGGAATGCTGTGATGAATCTAGCTGATAAAGTGGGGCCAGTTGACATTCTCGTCAACAACGCTGGTTTTGTGTTCTTCGATCCTCTTCTTCAGACGCCGCCTGAAATAGTGAAGAAACTCATCGACCTTAATGTTACTTCACATGTATGGGTAAGTTTAAATGAATCACTAGCACGATTTTAGGCTCTCACTGATACTGAGTAGCTACTGATAGTTTCAAAAACATTCAACTTGAAAATCGGAAGTTGCTGTCGGTGTTAATGTGGAGCCAGTCTTTAACCGCTTTCCATTACATTATTTTTTTCGCTTTACGGAACACTAGAATGTCAGCCCATCTTAGTATTGAGAGCATTTTACAAGCTTTTATTTTCCATCTCCTCCATCCTATGACTTACCTTTTGGGTGACCATATGCCCTGCTTTTCGCAGGTTATGCCTACTCCTTTTTGACATCATATCCTGCAATCTGTGAATAAGTTAAGAAATCTAAAAAATATCCTGCTTTAAAAATCTTATGAGAAATCCTGCGAAATAGAATTTTATGTGAACTGTAGTATTTTAACGTTCCTTTAACCTTTTTGTAGGCCTATGTAATAGCTTATGGATAAAAGAAAATTAATATTACCGTCCACAATGATAACTATAGCTCATTAACTCCTGAAGAGATCAGTGTCACAACATACTGCATGTTTCATACTCTTAATATAAGAAAAAGTGAACGTTAATAATTTTGGCCAACTTAATAAAAATTTATAGTAATAAATTTTATAGTAAATTTAGAAGGAATTTATTTTTAAGTGCAAATTATTTAATTATTTAATTTTATTCAATAAAGAAAGTATTTGAGTATTAAAGAAGCTGCTATAAGACTTTCTTTGTGATCTGTTATATCAGTAAGATGGAAAAAATTGTGGGCTAGAGAATGGGTCTTAAACCTCCGGCCCTCGGGCCGCATGGCATTCTCCGGAAGTTTAATTTGGCCCTCGGAGATTTGATAAAAATAAACTCAATTATGAGAACTGCAGCTTCAGGGGGGGGGGGCGGGAACAACACACTTTCCTTATTTTAGAGTGTAGCCTAGGTACCCTAACACTGAAATATATACTTCAGAAGTTTCTGAACTGAAAACCGTGTTCCGTAATATGTTTCAGATTTTATATCAGTTGAAAAATCAATTAATATTTCCCATTTCTTTCATTGTGGCTATTGATGTTCCTGTTGAAATGCAAATAGAAAAAATAAATCTGCAGTGTAACCGTGTGCTGGATTCACTGCTTTCTATTCCAAACACTTGGATATGGTCTGTTACCCACAAATGTGATCTCATGCTCTTAAGATGTGTCCCTTCTTGGATGTACCTATGTTTGTGAGCATCTATTTTCAAGAACAGAAAGAAACCTCAGTTCCCTGTAAGATTCTATAAAAAGTATAGTATCTACTTTATGGTACCTTATATTGTTACGTACGCTCTGCAAAGCAGATCCTTTCTGATGGAATGTGAGGCGAGAAAATTACAATGGTATGAGAAATTATGTGAGTTTGTTACATTTGATCTCATTTTCCAGATGCTGCAGGCATTTATTCCTGGGATGCTTAGTAGGAATCAAGGTCATGTTGTAACTATGGCTTCCTGTTCAGCGTTCGAAGGTTTACCTAACGCTGCCATATATTCTGCTTCCAAGTCTGCAGTTCTAGGTATGTGAGATTTCTAGTTATCAAAAATTATGTATGCAGCATGTGTAAATATTCCAAAACTAGTTTCTAATAAACTAACTCAGAGAGCTGAGAGATGACCGAAGTGTTTATTCTATGGGTAGCCATATTGGAACTCGAACTGCCCTGTCACCTATTGCCGCATATACAATTGCACAAACACAAGCAGATGTTATTGATTTTCTGGTGCATGGCTCGCAAAATAAGAAATGAAGTCGACTAGGCTTTTCAGGTATCAAATAAGACGAAATTTAACATTTAGAAGGACGTTATCAATTTTAACATTTTCAATTTCTATCAAACTGACCCTATTTAATAATCGTGTGCAAATTTTCTTAACTTTTCATTTATTTATTTTAAAATTACATAAACACAATAAGTAATATATATATATATATATATATATATATATAAGGTGAAACCCCGAAAGTGCAGGAGCTCGTGCTCGGGGGCAGTTCCTTAGGCCTATATAAAAGAGTATTTTTCATATAATTGAAACCAAAGTTCATTGCAATTGATTTTTAGCTCTAATGCAATTTTTACTTCATGTAAGTTACTGTGTTGGAAGCTCTATCTTAATTTATGCTGCCTAATAGTAACATAATTAGAAATTTTATCTTGGATCTTTTTTCAGGTCTAATGAAAACTTACTCAGAAGAAATAAAAATAAATTATTCAAGCAACATCAAGATTTCTTGTGTGTGTCCGTATTTCGTGAAGACTGTGGCTGAAGTCGACAGGATAGACGCAAAGTAAGTTATTTGTTGTTAAATTATAGCTTATGCGAAATTTATTCAGTAAGTATTAATTGCAAATAGCCCTTCGGTTGTGTTATAAACGCTCCTTACTGAATATTACATCAGGGCTGCTCAGAACAACGTAATCTTCTTGTCATTCAGAATCCCTGTTTAGATTTCAGGGCAGCGCAATGTAAATAATAGGGATGAACATCGATAGTTAATACTTCGATGTTCACCATCGATGCTAAAAATCGGCGACGATCGATATCGATGTGACGATAATATCGACCTGAAAACATCGATGTATTTTGACGGAAAACATCGATGTATTTTTTTTAATTCATGGTTTCAGAAAATTAGGCAAAATTCATAAACAAACTGAAATATTTCCATGAAAACTATCGATGTATGTTTCTTAAAAAGTCATGGTTTCAGAAAATTAGGCAAAATTCATAAATAAACTGAAATAGTTCCATGAAAACTATCGATGTATGTTTTTTAAAAAGTCATGTTTTCATAAAATTAGGCAAAATTCATATATAAACTTAAATATTTCCATGAAAACTATCAATGTTTTGTTGAAAGCAATATTCTGTCAATAAGTTCTCAATCCCAATATCTATGTTGTTTACGTACTCATTGACGTTCAGACCAAGACGAACGTCAAATGCAGAAATCGGATGTCTAGAAAAGAAGCGAAATTTTTTAGAAAAAAGAAATTTTGAAAGGTGATCAAAATACAAGAATGGAAAGAAAAAAGATAACGCAATTTGAATTTGTAAAAACAAAAGTATGCTTCAAATTTTTGCCGCAAACTTTATACTAGGGCAGGAGCATTGTGTTGTATAGGCCTATAAAACTTTTTAATTGACTACTAACAGACATTTTTGGGAGACTACTAAGCCAAACTCCCCGCTGTGTCTCCTGGGTAACGCTAATAGACTTGTCAACACCTAATTACCTGGCCGCAACTCGTACATACCTGTCAATATGCTGGGCCGCAATTCGTACGTAAATTTGATATTGAGCCCCAAATCAATTTTACCGGTGTGTTTTATCTCAACCGGTTGATTACTCATATGTTAGAAATATCGACCTGGAGTGTTTTAAATCCTATGTTTAATAATATATCAAATGTTTTCTTCTAGAATACCTCCTATGGAGGTGTCTGAAGCCGCGCGCATGATAGTTGAAGGAATAAGGAGAGAACTGGAGGTGTTTACAGTGCCTTCCTACATGTACCTTCTGACTACTCTAAAGAGGTAAGCATATGAGAACACTCAGTTATTATGTTAAAGCGAATGTATGTTAAATTTATGTTACATAGAGTACTTTTTATTTAACACACAGTTTTTCGATTTTAATGACTTCAACTTCAGCATAAAATTCTGAGCATTCTAAAGAATAAATTTTACCTCTCATGTTTTTCCTTTTTTACCTTTGAAACTTTATTGCTCAGAAAATATAATTAATGGCTATTGTCCTCCAAAAATTTCTATATTGCAAACATAATAATAATACTTATTATTATTTACCGTCCATGGAGACTACAATCAATCTTTCGGACATTTTCAGATACATACAAGTGCATACAATTTAACATTTACAATCAGGATACATCTTACAATTATTGAACATTTACAATCGATATATCAGTTCCAAACAATACTTGGTCAACAATATTCCCTTGTCTCTTAGGATGGGTTATATATTATCGTTGAACATACATATTATCATTAATTCTAATCAATATAGCTACTTATAAATTCTAAAAGTTTCACAATACTGTAATACCATGCTCAAAGTCTGTCACACATTAACACGATATTTAACTACATTACTACAGCATAGCAGTGTTTCTATTGCCCGTGTTTAAGTTTTATACACTAAAAGTAACTAAGAGAACACTAGGAACCATGTTACTTTTCTATTGCGACTTATGGATGGGTTTTTAAAGGTGCGGACTTTTTTTACAATTGTAAATTCTGTGATTAAAAATGCTTCCCTTATGTTTTTGTTCAAATAACGTAGCACCAACAATGAAATCAATAGATATCGTCAAAAACTAAATATCGACATTTTACATTGTCATCCGTTTTCCACCGTGTTTATCAACTTATGGCTGGATTCCCTGGCACGATCGCAAGTACATATACACGATATACAGAACCCCAAAGGAGCAAAACTCTTGCTTTGGCCACTCAGAAGATATATATATATATATGTGTGTGTGTGTGTGTGTGTGTGAGAGAGAGAGAGAGAGAGTGAGAGTGAGAGTGAGAGTGAGCGTGAGAGAGAGAGAGAGAGAGAGAGAGAAAGAAAGAGAGAGAGAGAGAGAGTGTATGTGTGTGCTGATTTAGCCATTTTCGTTTAAAAAGTTGTCAAGAAATCAAGCATATTCTAAAGTATAGGCCTATATGTGCAAATCTTTTGACCCATGGAACAGATGCTGCTGATACCATTTTTAAACCTCAGTGCTCGTCCAATTGCCAGTGCATGCAAACTTTAATCGCCTGTTTTCTCGGTTTTAATTTGCATGTTATTTTGCAACATTCAGAATGTATCTTCCCCCACAAAACCAGAGGTACAGCAATGAAATTTTCCACATAATACTTTACATTGTGTGCAATAAAATGTCTTAACAATAAAAAGAACGACCTATACAGAAAATCTGATAAGACACAATGTAAAGTATTAGTATAAGTATTTAGTATAATCCCAGGACAGTTATTTTTCATTTTCAGGATAAAATATGTTTTAAACAATATATACAATTAATATAAAAACAGTAAATTTGTAAAGGAAAAATAAAATCATCTCACATTAAATATTCATATTAATATTTTAAATAATCATCGGAGGAGACAGATTTCAATTTTTCAAAATAAATGTTTAAAATTAAAAATCTCATAAACAAAATAAGATTATATTAGAATGAAATTTTAAATTTTAATTTAAGTTTACATTTTATTTAAGTATACAAATTTAAATTTTCTAGAACAAGTAGTTAAAGAGACCACTCTCAACACTTCGGCCATCCCTTAATGTGTATATTTATTTATTTGCAGTTTATTGCCACATAAAGTACAACACATGTTGAAGAATACGATGAATGTCACCATGGCTTCCAGAAAGACTTGTTAATGGTGTAAAAATGATAGAGAGAAAATTGACCGACAATTTGGGTTAGTTTCTTTCTCAGAGGCCTAACTTGCTGTGCTGTATACATGATGTCTTCAGGTGGTGTGTATGCTGATGGGATGGATGCATCAGTATGTGTAGTTTATTTTATGGATATCTGTGATAAATCTTCCACCGGAAATATGTAACTGTTACGCAGATCGTAATCTGTTCCCGGTTCTTCATAACTACAAGCTCCAAGTGTCGTCTGTTATCTACACAGGAGGTAACTATTTTTTTATCAAGGGCTAAACCAGTAGCTAACTCATTTTTAACAAATTTTACAAAATCTTAGTAATATGACTGACCTCACAGGTGATGTCTTAAAATTTGCATATTCATTCCCTGTGAGAGTAATTTCAATTTTATTGTATTATATTATATTATATTATATTATATTATATTATTATACAACACCGCTGTTGCATAGGGGATGTCGTTCGCTCTCCTCATGCAGCGGGCCTGTGTTCGACTCCTATTTAGGAAAATTTTCATATGTGGGTTTTTTCTTGTGAGTCAAATGTCGGGAAACATCAGACCCTTGAGGTCCTCGGATATAATCTGGCCGTCTTCATCGACTTCATCCCGTCCGTGCCTTGTTCGGCATTTGTGTGTGTGTGTGTGTGTGTGTGTGTGTGTATGTACGTATGTGTGTCGTCCTATGCTGGATATCCAGTTATATCAGGTGAAACTGGCATATGCCCAAGCATCTTCTGTTCCAGTGATATTCTACAGATGTGTTGCCACTATTAAAAAATGAACCCTCATATAAATTTTGTTGATAGTTATTACTTAATATGTTAATTTAATACACGCAAGTAAATCTTCTGTCAAGTAGAATGAGTGTGCAATATGTTTTGAACATGCTCAATTACAGTCAAATTACACAGGATTTTGTAAAAGGTTAATTTTATGTAGAATGTTACATTTGCTATTAACTCAGACAGTTACTAGTTCTCGCTTTTATTTGCAATTATTTCCTACATAAAATGCTATAAAATGAGATCATATTTTCATTACTGGAATTAAAGGGGGGAATATTATGGCATCTGGAAATTCTAAACTAATGACGTTAGAATCATGGCGCTTTGTACACTTACTCATCATGTAATTATGAAGTAACAAATTATATTAATGTCAGATTGACAACTTACCAGACTGTTTTCAATATATGTAACATTTTTAAAAAAAATTGGGTACTAAAACAAAAGTATTGACCATGGTTAAAATTTAATAATATTTTCTTAAGGTTCCAGACGATATCACTAAGAAAGCACGCCATTTTTTTGCCTGAGCCTTTAAAAGTCTCTTTAATATACTTTTGTGTAGTATATTTTTAATATTTAAAAACAGAGTGGGTCACAAAATTGTAAAATGTTCGAAGACCTACAGCTTTGATATTTTTCAATTATTAAATTTGATTATATCAAACTGAAAAAATTACTTTGTAGATCAATAAACTCCGTTTTTATATTTTCATCACATTTTACATCCGTTTTAAAGGGTTCAAATTTCAAATGTCAAAGCTCAGTAAACAAGCTATATTAATGAAAATTTGTTTCGATATAAATATTTATCAACGGGTGCCAAAAAAATGTCGGAATTTGAAGATTTATTGTTTGAAGGAAATCGTGAGACATGTAAGAAAATAATTATTGTTGAGTGTTTCATTATTTGTTCAAAATATTAAAAACAATTAAGAATAAAGGAAGATAACTTTGAAAAAATTCGCATAACTTATATATATTTATATTTTTATATTTCTCTCTTAGCAACTGACTTTTTTACATTGGTTTACATTTAAGTCCAATAAATGTGATGAAAATATAAAAAAATCTTGAAACTAATTTATTTTAGTTGATACAATCATGTATAATATTTTTTTGTTAATTATATAGGCTAAGAGGTACAGGTCTCCGAATTTTGTTTCACAGAAGGGTTTATATTCGGCATTTGTCCAGGGGGGTAATCGAACCTGGTTATTCATCTCGTTATTTTGGCTCGGAGAACATTCACTACCCAAGAAAGACATGATAGATTTTACGCGTGAATGTCAGGCGCTATACCTATTGGACTTAGAGGAGTTCGGGCTTCAAGACTCTATACATTTTTTTTTTTCCGTGAGGTGTACATCCCATTTTGACATACTGTAATCTTGAGATTATCTGTACTTGAGATTATCTATATTACGATTAATTGAAATGAAAGACAACAGAAGCAATGCCTAAACTCAAAAGTTAACAACAATAATAACAACAAAAAGAGTCCAGGATAGAAAGCTAGGGTTAATAGCTTTAAGTATTTTATAGTTGTAAAACAGTAGAAACTTGGAAAGCTATGTAAATAAAGTTTGCACATTTGTGTTAGTAGTGTTTGTTATTTTGTGTGTCAATTTATGTCCCTGTTTGAAGGTATAACTGCATGAGAAATATATTGTTATATTTGTTATTTGTAACGTAGTTATTTGTGCATGTGGTAGTCATTGTTTTCATTGTTATTGCTGAAGTAGATTAATTTAAATCTTGCAGGTTTTTTGTAGTATGTAAAATCCTACAATGAAAATGTCCGATCTAAGATTTAGCTTTGGTACCGATACTTACAAGCCAACATGAATAAATAGAATTGAGAATAGTTTGTTGGTATAATATAAAGTTACAGAAAAACAACAAGAAACATAGTCTTATCTACTGATCAGATTCAAAAATTCAAACCATAAACTCATTGTTTGATTCTTTTGGTCAATAATAAAAATAAAAGTTTTAATTTTCTTGGGAGAGTTGCGGTCACAGAGCCTTCTCTTAAACCAGGTTTAAGATATTTTACAATAGATTAATACAATACAAAGAGAATGTATCCAACGGACCCGAATGCAGTCCGACACGGAATATAATTTTATTGAAAATTTGAGTTTTGTTCATTTAAGGGTTAAAGGAGTAACTTCAATGTTTTGGTCTGTTCTGTTTATATACTCTTTCAAAGGAATGGAATTTATAACAACATTTAATTAACCTTTATGTGAAATACAGTATATTTACTCGAATATTTTTTATACTGTATATGGAAAATTGGAAAAAATATTAATTCTAAACTCAAAAAGTTGTAAACTCTAAAATACGGGAAAAATGAAAAACATTTCAACTTTGTATTATTGTTTCTCGGGCTTGCAACCGGGTGAGTTGGAGGTTTGGTTCCAAGCTTTCGGCAGCTATCACCTCTGCCATCTTCTGGGAGAAATGAGCTGGATTGGGGAAAAAAATACTACTTATATAGGAAAAGATTGGATATACTAGAACGGGTTGGGGCTAATAGGAAAATTAGAAAATGCAATAATTAAATTAAATTGGTCGGGAATCCCAATCCAGCTCACTTCTCCCAGAAGATGGCAGCGGAGAAATCTGCCGAAAGCTTGGAACCAAACCTTCAACTCACCCCGTTGGAAGCCCGAGAAACAATAATACATTCACAATACCGGAAAAGCCTTAAATTATTTGCACACTTTGCACACCTCAAAAAACATAGATAATACAGAATATAATTATTTATTTTAGCTTCATATTTATTATAATCATTATATAATAATTATATAGCATTAAAATAAAATAATACTATTATAATACAAATATTTAGTATGATCATTGCAGACATGTAGTTACATATCCCTTACTCTGATTATTACAGACTAGTTTACTTTTGATCGCTTAATTTTGTTGACAATGAAAAAAGACTTTTATTTAATAGTCTATTAAAGGCTATTTGTGAGAAGGTTTTAATGCAGATCCTGTTAATTCCTGATATTATAATGATGATTATTATGAGACAGCCTCCATATTCGACTTACAGCTTTATTTTAAATCCAAGCATGGGTGCTCAATATACTTCCAATGACCAGGTGAGAGGTGAAGGGTGTGGTAATACCGAATTATCCAATATGTAAATTGCTGATTTTTAGATTGTACAACTCACCAAGAATAGGCCTATATTTTTCACCACCACGAGAATACTATATTACTCTTACCCGCACTCGGTACGAAATTTCTGTCCTTGTATGCTGTCATGTAGAATTATAATTTTATTTGAAATAGAATGAAATGGAGCTATGTTAGTAGGAATAATCGGTTATTTCCCCGAGCACCCCATCCGTGGCGTAGGAGTTCCCTTACGTGCAACAAATCAAAACAATACCTAATATTTTACTTCACTCACAACTAATGAGGTTTGTACTAGTATTTTCTCTGTTAAGCCTGCAAACCATGTGACCACTGAGGATGATTAAATACATTTCCTTCCTTCCTTCCTTGTCATTCATCCATTCGTTCATCCAGTGTGGTCCAAACTTTAGTTACCCGAGGGCCAATCAAACTTTAGTAGGCCTATAGGAATGTGAGGGCCACAGACATTCCAGAAAGAAAACTAATTACATGATCGAACTGTATATAAAATCATTTTTTTTATCCAGAAAGAAGGGCAAGGGCCAACAAAAATGAATACGCGGGCCGCGTGTTCGACCACACTGTTCATACGTTAATTCGTGCATTCATTAATTATTTCATACATTAATTAATCATTCACATTCATTCTTGTATTCATTCAATCGTTATTTCTTTCTTTGCTGCCTTCTAAATTCCGTTTGTTTGGTTTTTTTTTGGCCTTTCTTCCATCTTTCTGCTGTTTTGTTTCGCTCTATACAGGTCTGCGTAATGAGTATGTTCCTCTTTAACCGGGAATCCTCGATCTTCCATTTCTTTTTTCTCTCTTTTTAGGTATGGTTTTGAAGGAGAGATATGTTTTAACACAAGTAAAAACAATTGACCGATTTCTTTTGTGAAAAGCAAATCAGAAAACTTATATGTACATAATTCTTTTGTTTATTAAATGCCAATTGCTTGTGTAGGCCGCTACGTAATAAAAACCGTTAAAAAGTATTTTCATTGTGATGACCTATTTCGGCCATTTTGCGGATTTCCATTATCAGCGTATTTTCTACTGCAGTTACCTCAGAGACTACCGCTTTTAGGGTACTATAGGAAAAATACGTGAGAGGATGAGATAAAGGGAAGAAAGTTCATGTCTGCTTTCCCGTAACAAATATCAGACGGTTATACAGTGCATAAGGGACAAGGAGCACGGAATGTGTTGGTGACAGAGTGACCTTTCTGATAACTGTGAGGAAAAACTCTTATTATTTTTGTTTACGTGAACTCTTATCAACGAAGACAGAAGACAACACGTCATGTTATAATTAGAACTACACAAGCCGTGGAAGTTTGTTACAGTTTGATTATAAATAGGCCGTATGCGTACATTTAATCCTCAAGACCTCTTAAACCTATAGATTACAGAGATTAGGTCTATTTTGTTGATACGTCACGCCTTTCATCCAGACCAGTAACATGCCAGAATTGCTGTAAATTGGCCAATCACACTGTCCTATTGGGTGTATGTAATCTGCGCCACGGTTAACACCTTATTTGAAATAGAATAAAAATGAGATATGGTAACCTGCGGCACACAGATATATAAACTGCGCCACGGAAATATACAGGTCATTTCAAGCAAAATATAATTCGATGTTATACCACGCTTCCCCCAACATCTTCCTTGTGTTAGATGCACTTCTCCAGTTCCAAACAAGTGCCTACATAAAACTGAGAAATATTGAATAAGGGATACCTTTAAAATAAACAGCTAAAATAAATGGCAAGTATTCTCGTCTACTCAAGTGGAGAGAACAATATATAAACAATGAAATATCCCGTTTTGATTTTTTTAAGAAGGCGTCATATGAGAACAAAGTGCTCATGTAAAAAAAATTATGGTAGTGTTTTTAACAATTTTATAAGTGACGAAGCGTTCATGCAAAAGAAATTAGGGTATTTTTTTTAACATTTTTAAAAATGACAAAGCTACTAAGCCTAACATTTTTAACCACATCTATGCAATTTCATAGCCAGTCCTAAGTCTGGAGACGTGGAAAGGAAAATGTTAGTGCGTTAGTATGACGGTGACGCCATTTAAATGTCGGTGGCGCAGTTTACATATGTCGGTGACGGAGTTTACATCGTGTAGGTTGGGGGAAAAGTAGAAGTGGCGCAGATTACCTTTTCCCGTCCTATTATCGCTTAGGTGATATCACGGTTTGCATTTCCTCTTAAAAGCCTGCCGGTGGATTTGCAGCATGAAATCCATTGAGCTCTCCTCAACCATAAAACGGATTCCAAGATCAAAATAATTCTTCCCTTCTTCTACAACGGGATAACATAATTTTTTCTCATTGTATAAAAAACAAGTAAGAATTAGACATTTTTATGTAAGCCGGCAATTAATTCAGTAGCTTCCAATGTGTTTTCAGTTTATTTAAAGCTAACACTCAGAAAAAAAATTAACCCAAGACCATTATTTTCTTTCTTTCGTAGTTTTACCTCTCCCTTATAGGGACCTTTATGCGCCCCCGCGCAGCCCGAACCTTACCGGGCCGCGACCTGTCGGGAGAAGAATGAACTATGGATCACAACACAGACATGACCAGACAAGGACATGGAGGGCCTCCCAGGATGAGTGATCAGCTCAATGCCGGGGCCACCTCCGAGACAACAGGAACACACAGGACGAGACACACCATTCACACACACACACTCACTCCGAACAAGGCGAGGATGGGATGAAGATGATAATGACGGCCTGATGATATCCGGCGACCACAAGGGCCTAAAGTTACCTGACATTTGTCTCACAGGTGAGGAAAACCCCCACAAAAAACCCCACCTATAAAAATATATATAGGTAACTTATCCCGACCAGGAATCGAACCCGGACCCGCTGCGTGAGAGGAGCGAACGCATCCCCTGAGCCACAGCGGTGGACAAAAGTATATTTTTAAGAATGTAAAATCTTGGACCATTTTCTTCTTGTGAATTATTACCATTATTATTATTATTATTATTATTATTATTATTATTATTATTATTATTATTAACAAATAAGAACATATGATGCTTTTAGTCATACAAATAAAAATGTAAAGATACTTAATCTTATGCATAACTAATTATTGTTTTGTGGCCCATTTCGGATAGCAGAAATAATTTTCTTCTTGCCTAAATTTAAAGACAGTGCTTAGTTACATAATTTTGTTACATATTTTAGGTTCCTAAAATGCCAATTTGTTTGCCAAAAAATCCTAGGTCAAATTATGAGTTTGAAATGTGGAATGATTCTGCTGTTAAAATAATGTAGAAATGCAAGGAATTGTGAAATGATACTATCCAAACTTAACTGATGTGCACAGGTTGTGTTGTCCTTCATTTTTTTAAATATTTTAATGGTATAACAGCTAAAATAAAAAAAAAAAACATATACTGAAGGATAACTGGTGTTAATTTGCCTGCGGTATAATCCATTTTTTCCATCGTCTGTTTTAATGCAGACAGAGTGCAAGGTCAGGGTTATCTGTCTCTTGATCTGTTTACGTAAGAAACTGGAACAACATACCAACTGATCCAAATCATTTGTGGTGTAGGATCTGTGAACGGCGGAAGTGTTTTCCCGTATCCAAATGATGGATTTCTTTTACTGTTAGCTCGTCACGTTTGAAGTTAAATTGAACGTGATCTTGCAAGGTATAATTTAACTTACTTGCAATATCAAGTTATTGTGACAGGATTACGGAAAAGTGGTGCATAATATTGTGTTTTGTGTGTTTTTTCGGAGTTACCCTACATCTAACGAGTGAATAAGATGAAATATCTATTATAACAAATTAATCAGGATTCCAGTGGTGGTGCATATTGCAGACTTGCAGATACTCATTGTTGTCTGTGAATAGTTGATTTTATTTTTAATCGTTTCTGGATTGAACTGAATGTACGAATTTAGGTAATAAGCAATTGAACTACGTTTTAAATCGGTGAGAAAAATTTAAATGGAATAGCTGGTCTCTATAAATGACAATCTTATCAAGTATATAATAATCCTCACATTTTACATAAAGCAATACTCTCTTAATCTTATAGATCTCTACTTTCGTACAATTTTTTGAGGTGGCGATTTTATACGTCAGTAGCAGTGAAAATGTTAAATGTTTACCAGACGTTAAAAATATATATTGCAAAATATAGCGAACAATTTAATATACGAAACAGTAGGAATTTTAACCAAGTCGTAATGGTATCCCATGATACAAATTTTGTATATTTATATTCATTAATTGTCTCATATTATTTTTAAGTTATTCGGTGTTTTGAAATTTCAAATTTCATGTTAGTGAAGGTCGATCGCTGAGGTCCAGAGAATGCGTTCGCTCTCCTCACGCAACTGGCTCGAGTTCAATTCCTGGTCGGGACATGTTACCTACAGTATTTTTCAAATGAGAAGCAGATTCCTTCACCGCCAATCACTTGTACGAGCTTACGAAGCGCCGCTAGCATTAAGAGTCTTCCCTCCGTCTCGCCGTCTCTGATTGGACCGCGTATCAAAGCAAGGAGAAGGACAAACTGTTTGTCATCTGCAAAACACTGTAGGTGGGGCTATTCCGGGGTTTTTCCTCATCTTTGAGACGAATGTCGGTAACTTTAGGCCCTTGTGGTCCCAAGATATCATATGGCCGTCATTACCACGCCT
The DNA here is from genome assembly GCA_964059195.1 of Ectobius pallidus. Taxonomy (NCBI): domain Eukaryota; kingdom Metazoa; phylum Arthropoda; class Insecta; order Blattodea; family Ectobiidae; genus Ectobius; species Ectobius pallidus. Next base: position 43,076,782 of record CAXKWD010000004.1, on the reverse strand, counting down.
TTTCTGAATCAGTATGTGTGTGCGACGGGTATGGCACGTCCTATGTGGAAAGGTGGCCCCGGCATTGGGCTGATCACCCATCCGGGAGGCCATCCATGCCCTTGTCTGGTAACGAAGAATGTATGTGATCCAAAGGTAATCCCTTTGCCGATAGGTCGCGGTCCTATAAGGCCTAAATGGCGTGGACCGCATGAACGTTCCCAAGAAGTGGATTTTTTTCTATCAAACAGGAGACCGGATAAGCAGCATAATCAAAAGGTTTATAGTTCGCCAGGTTATGTGGTATCTAAACAGGCCATAGGCCAAAAAAAAAAAAAAAAGGTAATACAGCAAGTCTCGATTAACCGAGTTGATGTGAACTACAGCAACCTCGGATAGTCTAAGCAAATTATCCGTTAACACGGATATACAGTAAGAGGGGACCAGGAAAATAGAATAAGAAAATACGAAAGCAGCACTGTCACTGTATTGACATGAATTAAAAACAATACAGTATACATACCTTTGAAAACTAAACAATTAAACACTTTAAACGAAAATATTTTCATAAAATCCTTCGTTTTATGTTTTACTTTTATTTAGGCTCGGGTAATACGGAACATCGTTTAATCTAGTCTCTACTGTAATACATTTAGGCCTACAGTAGAATTTTAGACTCATGAGCTACGATCGCAGGTTAAATTAACACAAATGCATTTGAGATTATAATTTCGCCATTCATTAACTTATAAAATCGGTATTTGTGTCACTAGGTTAGTGCTATGGATGCCATTGGGAAGAATCTGCTGTTATGGACAAATATATGGATAGAAATTATAATAACCGTTGTACGATGTATTCCGATACTGATTGAGGAACTGATTTATCTGGTGGTTCCACGGAAATGCAAGGACATCGGTGGAAAAACAGCTTTGGTAAGTTGTCTACACTGTTATTGTAAGAGAAAACTTGGCGTATTGGCCACACATTAATTTAACTCTTACCGGCATATCATATATTAATACTAGAAATTCGTGCTAGCTAAAATTTAGCTAGATTCATAATGTTGGTATCATTTTAAAAATAATTTTTCACTGCGAATTTACCTACTCAGCCACAGTACACATAAAATATAACTTGAATGAGTTTGCATTTTGTTGCAATAAAATATTTTATTTAAATTAGACGTACATTTACAAACTTGTATACATTACATAAATCATACACTTATAGTTGATTAGGCTAAAATATCAGTAGATAAAAATTAGATAATGCACTAGTAATAGTATGAATGATGTAAGTGTATGATTAACTGACGTGTAGGTTATTTATAGCCGTAATTTATAGTTTAGGAATGGATTATAGCTAAACCACATTCAATCTGAAAACAGTCAGGAATTACAATATGCCTGTTAGGCTATTTGTACATGAGTGAGGAGCGTTTAAAGTGAAAAAATACTCCCATTAGAAATATAGTGTGTAGGGATCGGAAGTAAAATGCCTGAAAAATGGCCTACAAAATTACCTTAAATTTATGGAAATATGACATAAAAAGTTGAAAAAAAGGGTTAATATTTCTAAATATGTGTATGTGTTTTAAAAACGAATATACAGTAGTATAATAATAAATAATAATAAACAAAGGACAAGATTTAAGTATTTGATATTACTATTTTTATTATTGTGTTTTCTATTATTGTTTTGTTTACTATATTTATTAATCTGTGGCTTGGTTCTAAAAGGGCCAATGTCATAAAACTTGCTTTTGAGATAACTGACTTCGAAGCCTTTATAGAAGTAACATTTTTTGCTGAGAACCTCCGACATTGGCCTCTAAGGTTTCTGTATTATGTCTATTAATAGCAACAGACATTGGCCTCTAAGGTTTCTGTATTATGTCTATTAATAGCAACAGACATTGGCACTTTTAGTATACGAAAGATAAAGACTAGCCGAGCTCAATAATGCATTTGCAAGAAATTGACATTGTCCCTTTTAGAACCAAGCCACAGAAATGTTGTAGGCTACTTTTTCTGATAAGGATGACAAATCAGTATGTATTTAATTGTCTGGAATTATGAGATCGCTTTGTCTGAAATGTTGGAAAAGTCCATTCTGAAGACAAAATAGGGAAAAAGCAACGAAAGAATAAATATTTCCTAAAAATGACCAGTAGATAATAAAATGCCAAAAAATTCAAAATAAAAGTAGGCTATGTTTGTTCGTTTTGAGGCGAAAAGAATTTATATTACATCCTGCAGTGTCTGTGGTGTCTCGGAAAAAGATGACATTTCATTAACTTCCGAGCCCTAATAATGTAAATAATAAAATAAGAAATAAAAATTATAACAATAAAGAAAATACAATATATAAAAAGAAGAAGATTATTATAAAAATAAATATTACAAAAAGTATAAAAATCAAATATTTATTAAATAAAAAATAAAAATAATAAAAATTAATAAGATAAGGTAATCGGTAGCCGTAGATTTCGATAGAATGCACAATATTATGTAGACTACTTTGCTTCAATCTTAAACTTCTAGTTGAATCAATCATTCAATTGAATAATTGCTGAAGATTTAATGAAGCAGTAAACACAGCCATATGCCACCTCTGTGCCCCAAACATTTCGTGTATATTGAGCATAGTATTTGCAGTAGCACCGTGATCCGGAATATATTGTGTTCCAAACAGTTAAGGTACAGGCAGGGGAAAAAGCGGACCGACTCTTGTAGCTGATTTCAGAGCCTTGTGATACGTAAATAAATGTAAGAGATGTAACGGAAACGTTTGTTTTCACAAGCAATGCAAATTACGTGAAATTATTTCTCAATTCAAGCAATTTATCGGCTGTAAAACAAATTTCAATACATTCCCTGCTATCCTATGAATGCCGCCAGGCATGTACAGTGGCTCATATCGGCAACTTAGATATTTTAGTCGGTCCGCTTTTTTTTTGTCCCCTACCTGTACATTATAAATATGTGATTTACTGTAACACAATTTCATTAGCCTGGGTGGAACAGTAGTAAAGCACTCGCTTTCTGTTCTCAAGTTGGCGAAAAAGATTCTGGCCCTTATTGGTGGGATTTATATGTGCGTATATGCATAAATCCATCTCTGTACAGTTATAGGTATTTAAAGGAATTCCTGCGGGGCAATACTAAGGCACACCGGCGACGGTTTCAATAAGCAACCGGCAATATATGATTATGACTAGGGGACGGATTTCTATGACCTAATAAATAGGATATATGCATGCATTTATGACCTAAAAAAACATTAAAATATGACCAATAAAATTTAAAATATGACTTTACCACTTTTACATTGTGTATGAGCTTATTTTTCAAGTTTCATTACAATTCATTTTATGAAAATATAACGTTAATTATTTAAAATATCTGTAAATCCTCAAAAGTATCATTATAATGCAAAATTTACAAAATATGATATGAAACTTCAAATTTCTTTAATATGCACACATATATGCCAAAAATATGAAATTTTGCAATTGAACTTTTCTTCTTATTGAGGAAGTTGCAATCATAGCCTAACCTAAATTTGCATATTCATACTAAATATGCTACAATAGTGAAAAATTTCCTAAATATGCAGTTAGCTATATGCACAATATAAGCCGTTCTACTTTTACAAGGATGCTTGGAATCGGGTTTTAATTAGTCGGAAACCTGAAATAATGCAAAGGGGAAAAATATGACATGTCATAGAAATCCGCCCCCTAATTATGACACATACGATGTGTGCATTTCACACAATGTTTTCTTTCATAGTGGAACGTATACAATTTTTGTATGTATGTGCATGAATGTAAATTTACTATCTTTACCATGTTTTGTGAATTAAATTAAATATTTGTTCATCTCCTATCTGTATATCCGAACAAGACATATTGTAAAGATGAGGTTTGGTATTCTATAATTATTTATCCAATTACATTGTCTGTACAAAGGAAATGAGAAATGTATGTAAGAAACTATGAAGCCTTATAGAATACAGTATAACTAGCATGTGCCCGCGGCTTCGCCCGCGATAATTATTTCAAGAATTAAAAATTAAGAGCATAATAGTTAAATCATTACATTTATTAACACCTAAATCGCATGGACTACATACCACGATCAGATAGCATCGACTGGTAAAAGCGACCTCAGATTCGAGTTTCTTGGCCAAGAAAACCTCTGTATAGTGAGATTCGTCAAAAAAAAAACAACGTTTGACCATATTTAGGGCTTACAACATTCAAGCGATCGCGAAAGTTTTGTTTTCAAGGTTTGACAAAAATAGCCAAAGCCAACTGTAATTGATTTGACATTGAAATGTATAACTGAAAACTTATGTTTTGAAAACGCAAAAAATGCACTTTTTTGCCAGTTTTTCACTCATAACTCACGAACGAAAACTAAAATTAAAATTCCGGCTTCGAGGTGCATTTTCCGACCCTTCAGCACACCTATGTTTAAAATTTCAGATCTCTGCGTTCAGTAGATTTCGCTGGACATCGAGGAGAATTCCTTTTATTAATATAGATAATATGAATTATAATGATACCTTCTCTAATTTGTCAAACGTCCATTTAATTTAATCCAAGCCCACCTGATACCACTGGTAACAATACGTTCTGTGAATTTGTTTTGATAATTCTATGTAAAAAGGGATTAAGTATTTTTAAAAACATTTAATTTTTGGCATTTAGAATCAGAATTTTTCAAAATCCTTTCTTAGTGAGCACCTACATTATGAAGCGAAGGTACTGTCAAAATTCCAAGTCTCTACCTGTTATAGTTTAGGCTGTACCTTGATTCCTGTCATTCAGTCAATCAGTCAGTCATTCATTCAGTCAGTCAGGACAAAGCCTTTTATATATATAGAGATGATCTTTACTTGTATTATTTGTATCTGTTACAGGTAACAGGCGCTGCACAAGGACTGGGTCGTGAACTGGCTCTAGAACTGGCAAGAAAGGGCTGTACGGTTATCTGTGTAGACATCCTCACTGAGAAAAACGAAATCACTTCAGAAGATGTGAGAAAACTGGGACAGAAATCATCTGCCTTCAGCTGCGACATATCCAACAGAGAAGCAGTGATGGAACTTGCCAAGACAACTGGGCCGATCGACATACTGGTCAACAATGCGGGGATTCTGTACTTTGATCCCATTCTCAAAACTCCGCCGGAAATTATACAGAGAATAATGGACGTCAATGTTATATCTCATTTTTGGGTAAATGCCTTTCTGTAATTTGGGTATTCTTCTTCTTCTTCCTTCATGCTTAAGACATTTCTGCCCCTTGCGATCCACATACCTTGTTCATGCCATCTTTTAATAGGTCTTCCTACACTTCCCTTTCCTCTTGGTTTATAATAGTAATGTAATGTGGTAATCTTTCTTGTGTCATTCTCTGTAGATTCACTTTGTTTTGTATTTGTTTCCTTTATATTTCGGGTCATATATCCCTAATTCTTCTATTATTTATTACTTTCTTTACGGTGGTTTTTCTGTACCCTGCAATTACTAGGAATTTCATTTCACTTATTTGGAATGTATTTTTTTTTTCAGCCATAATCCAAATTTCACTATCATATCCTTTTGTCACTGATGTCACTATATATAATTTTATTATTGTGCTTCGTCTTGCTTTCTTATTGGTTCATTCTTTACAATACCATTTACATAATTAATTCAATCTTTGTATTTTCTTAGCTTTCTCGGTGTTATTTTTCTATGATTTATGGCAACTCAAGAATTTGTATTTGTCTACTTTTTCCATTATATTATTTCCTATTACTATTTTTGATCTAATACTTCCTTTGTCTCTAAGTGGCATAACTTTATATCTAGTTGTTGAAATCATCATATTGTGATTCATTGCTCCTTCATTCAAGTCATTATTGCTTTCAGGAAACTATTTTCAAAATTAGATATTATAATCTAATCGTCAGCGAACATAATGGATGAAATAAAAGTCATATTTATTAATATTCTTGGAATAAAATTAAATATTATCCATCCATTGCCTAAAAATTTCACCTATGTAAATATTAAAAAGCAATGGCAACAAACTGCGGTCTTGTCTTTTATCTAAATTCTTTTGCTCTCTTCTCTGGCTTTTTATTCCATATATTTGATCAAGTGGTTCTATAAAAATTCTCTATCACTTTAACTAAGGGAAGTGGAATGCCATTTTTTTGTTCATAATTTTCTAAAATTTATATAAACTTTATCAATTGCTTTTATATAATCCATGAACATAGTACGTATTTATCTGTTGAATATTCAATGCTTTTCTATTATCTGATGTAGGATGAATAAGTTATCAACACAGGGTCTTCCTCTTCTAAAGCCCACTTGTTCTTCTATCAATATGACTTCCAATATTGGTTTTCATCTCAGTAAAAATATTTTGAAATATATTTTGTATGCTGTAATTTTAAGGCATATGCCATGATAATTATCACACTTAGTTCTTTCTCCTTTAAAAGAATGGTACTAACTACTGGTATTATCCATTTCTCGGGTATAGGTTCTTGTATCCAATATTTATTTAGTAGTGTGAGGCATATGACTTCGAATTTTTCAGAAGAATATTTTATCAGTTCACTGTGCATACCATCACTACCTAGCTGTTATGTTTTTTAAATTTTTAATAATTGTTTCTTATTCATTATATTACATTTTTGTTTGTTCTGATTACACCGTTAATTTGGGTAAAGGTACAGAAATTAACCGTATGTAAAATGTTATTGAATCATTAGGCCTCTCCTCTAGAAGTACAGTAATATCCCGAAATTATACGATGGGCGATTCTGAAGAAAATAGTTTAACTTGAATTCGCGTCTTTATGGGTACAGCTTTGCATATAAATGCATATTCAGTTTCTTTAATTGGTGCCAAGGATTCACATTGCCATGCTTAGTATTATCAGTACAATAAAAGGCTGAGAAAGAAAAGAAAGAAAAGAAAGAAAACAGAGAATTGTAACCTCAAGGATCAACTTTTACTTTTTCTTCGCCATCCACACCTTTTCCATTGTCTATTTTAATTTAATACATTACGAACATTGATCATTTTCTATACCAGGGAGAGCACCTATAAAATGTTAACTTAAATGTCATTGCCAAACACAATATGTGTTGCGTAAACAGTTCACGTATTTATTTCTGTATATTCCTGAATTAAGTATTTTTCAACTATATAAATTTTTACTGTTCCCAGATCACTGAGGAAAGGCGTTTTAAGATTGAACACTAAATAACATTTTACTAAAAGTACCGTGTGGTGTGATCGTTTTTCCACTGGACCCTTCAAATGTATTTCTTTATGGAAATTATGATTGTAATGAGGTGTATATTAGCAAACCCGGCAATCTCCATTTTGATAAAAAAAATAAGATGCTAATTTCTAATGGAAGTTTAATGCATTTCCTGTTATATTTAGTGCATATGTTGCAAATCTGAGTTCCTCCCTTATGTGGGAATTCGTATTTGTAACACATACACTAAAACTGTACCTTTCATTAGAAGTTAGCATCTCTATATTTTTAAATGGATATTGCCGGGTTTGCTAATAGACCCCCAAGTGTTCTCCGATAATATTACCTTATATTATTTTCCATGTGATTTCCATTGTTTCAGTGTTATTAAATTATATACGCCCGTGATTGTTTGCAGATGATACAGGCATTCTTGCCAGGGATGCTGGAGAGGGATCGAGGTCATATCGTGGCTACAGCCTCAATGGTCGGCATGGTTGAAATGTCAGATGTTATTCCATACGCCTGCTCCAAATTTGCTGTTGTGGGCATCATGAAGTGTCTTGCTGAAGAGCTGAGACTTCAATCCCGGCACAACATAAAAACATCCTGCGTGTGTCCTTACATAATGAACACAATCCCAGAAATTCTAAACGGCAGGATAGAGTCTGCGTGAGTTGATTTTCAATTTATGCTTACTTTTAATGTGTGGTCTAAATTTTCGTTCACACATGAAGAAAGTATTATATATTTATGATGCCATCAGACAAAGTTAGTAACTGTTACAAGGTCTGAGTCTGAATTTGACTTATTTTTTTTTTTATTCTTACTTCTTGAGTGGGGTTCATTTTTTATAGTTTTTCATAGTTACTCATTTCATCTCCCATCTTGTTTATATGCTATTAGAAGTTGTAGCTGTTTTTACATTGAATTATGCCATAATCAGGTAATTGGTAAAAAAAAGTTCTTCAGTAATTGTTTATTATTAATCTATTTTATGATCTTTGTATCAGTTAAGGGAAATTATAGAAAATAACAAAGACTTTACAATGAAAATAAAGATAGGCTCTTCGTCTGGCTTTTACAGACCAAGTTTAAAATGTGTTTTCATAGGTAGCTTACTACGATGTTATTTTTTAATGACAGAATTTATTTATTTTACAATACTACTATAATTTTTTTCACATCATGTCTGAAAGGCAGTACTACTACATAATTGTTCAACCTTAATAACGATAGTAATATAAACACTATTTTAGTAATAATAGTAATAATTGTAAAATATTTGTACTAAATAAGGAAAGGTGCCCAGTATTTAGTAGTGTTGACCACGAATCAAGAGGCCTGAGTTCAATCCATCCTCCTTTCATTTTTCTGAAGTAGGTTGGGCCTATATCTGTAGAGGAATGCATAAAATCGTGAGCACAACTGAGGCCGTGAGGGATTGTCATACTGACCACTTGATTCCAATTTTACTTTCTTCCAATGAAGTCAGAAATCAGAGAGAAATGGAACAGCTCTTTAATGTTATACCATGACCCTTTCTGGATGTAGCGCCATGGTGTTCAATATGGTTTATTTTAGGAAATACAAGGTAGTAGAGAATTTTGCTTGTTTGTTTGTTTTTATTATTATTATTATTATTATTATTATTATTATTATTATTATTATTATTATTATTATACAAATTATACAAATATTATACAAATACAAAAATACAAATACAATACAATACAAGTTATAAACACCCGAAAGACCAGAATGCTCGGGCTCGGGTGCAGTTCAGTTTTAAAACGTACAGCAATATCATACACACACACACACACACACACACACACATGCAAACATCACAAAACAAAACTAACATAAATCACAAGAGAACATAAAACATAAAACATAAAATTTCATTACTATTAACATTTACTTATAAAATACATCATGAAAATAAGGAAAAACTATTTTAGAATAACAATTTTATAATATATCTTATTCTATTCTTAAAACTATTCACATTCATGTTAACATATAAACATAAAAACGATAGCAAAGAAGTTCTTGCAGGTAACTTTTAAGAGCTTAGATCTTGGAATAAGAGGGTTGATCTCACAAAAATATGTAGAAAAATCGAAAAATCCCAACCTCTGTCCTAGGGCCAGGCTTGGGGAGACTGTTACACTAATATGGAAAGCAGAAGTCTCGGCTAGGCCTACACAGAATAATAAGAACAAAGGTGAGCTTTCAATTAAATGAAAAATAATATAAAAATACTGTCTTTCATGTATTGTCGTGGATTGTATTTTCATGTGTGAACATATTAACTATAATTTCTACTTATTACGAAGAATTGCAATGCCAGTATATATAACAAAATGTTTTGTAGCCTGTTTATTCATAAGCACGAAGTGATTTTTGCTATGAATAAAAGTCTCCGGGAGAATGGGTAATCGCCTTACACGTATTTCTAAGAATTGTATTTGTTGAATCCTTCAATAAAGGACATAATTTTATTGAAATTATATCGAAAATAAGTAAGCTAGTGTAATATGCATTGAACAACATTTTCATAATGTACTACTTAGATCCTGCTGTACAGATTTCACAGCAATGAGTAGGTATATAAGTCGTACTTAATTCTTGTGTTAATAATACGGAACTTTCAAATTTACAATATACTGGCTTTGTGTTTTAAATATCAAGAAAACTATATTTTCTTTAATTTTCTGTTTCTTAAGGCAAAAAAATGTAATTGCTGACAAAATGGGCTAACTAAAACTTGTGGAGAACAAAGTTTTAATAATAAATTTGGTTGTACCGTTGTACTCGATCAATAAAATAATTGTATAAAACCTTAATCTCAACTTTTTTTTATTTTGCTTAGGCTTTTGATTACAAGGAACCGCCATCAAATGCTCTGATGATGTTTCCTTGAAACCGTCAGGTCTAGGAAAAATAAAAGAAGTTGATATTAATGTTTTACATAATTATTTTATTTCAGGAGAACAAATAAAGAAATTATTTTAAAAAACAATGAAATCCAGTAGGTACAATAATTTTGATAGTGATTTATAGTTGCGGAAATTTTAACGATTTTAGAAATTAGAAACTAGCCTATATCATCCTTTAAGGGCTAAGGCCTCCGGCCAGCTGGCAGGGTAGCTGAGGAGCACTTCTTAGGTAAGCTATTCCTAGGGAGTGTTTAACGGTATTACCGTATCTAAATTCAGTATTTTCTATTCCAATGTAGAAAAATGTGACCTAGGTACAGTAAAACGTGTCAAAGTTGACCACCGCCATTCCGATCAGATCTGGTCAATATAAAGAGGTGGTCATGCTAAAAAGAATTTCAGTGATCTAACAGAAGTTTAATTATATCATACAGGTATACGTAATACAGTAATATAGATAGAATTCAGTAAAACATAAAGACATAAATTCATCTTTACCCATTCCTTAAATAGGCCTATTTAACGCGTAGAAACCAAACTGTGCAAAGTGCTAGAAGAGCTAAATATAAGTTTATTATTTCCAAAATTCATAGTAATCATATATTCAATTTGCTCGTTACTCCAGCAGGTCTGCACAAATAGATAGACAGACATTCCAAAATATATTTTTTTTCGGGCTGTGGATTTCATAAAATGGGGTTTTCTAGAGTCAATTGGATTTAGTTTTCATGCTTTGAGAAATAAACAAGGACTACCTAGAAAAGGACGGATAAATTTCCTGAACAACAACGGTGGTGGTGGTGATGATGATGATGATAATAATAAGTAAATGATGATGATGATAATAATAATAATAATAATAGTAACAACAATATATGTGTTTGTTTTCAGGCTTCCAGGAATACAACCTGATGAGGCAGCTCAGATGATAGTTCAAGGAATCCAGCAGGAAAGGCTAATGTTCATGGTCCCATATCATTGGAATATACTATGTTGGTTGCTACAGTAGGTATCATATTAGTAATTTCAACAATAGTCCAGCCCCAGGAATAATCTCATATTCACGGAATGCAATAGTAAATTAAATACCATGGGTCAACAAGCAATGCTATTCCTGTATATTTCAAGGAAATGAGCTTCGTTCGTCCAAATAAATATGTCTGCTAAATCTGTATTCTTAGAAACAGTTCCCTGAAGAGAAAATCCTATAGGCCTACATGACCTATATTCATCGCTAAGTTCGAGCTGTGACTTATTTTTTTTATTCATAATATCTCCCAAGAGGCCTCTGTGACTATGGGATTCATTTCTGTGAATTAATGGTGCTGATAGTAGTAGTAGTAGTAGTAGTAGTAGTAGTAAATAATTTATTCTGCCTGCCAGAGTTAAGGCCATAAGGCTTTCTCTTCCATTCAACCAGGTTAAAAATATATACAATGTAGATTTCTATTAGAGTAGAGTCCCGAAAACTCGGCACTCGATAACCCGGCCGTCCGGATAAATCGGCCACACTCTGGCAGGGCAAAACGCAGAGTGCAGTGCGAAATACAACAGGATTTTACGCATTTCTTTTAAAAAAGTAGCCAGTTTTTGCAAAGTCTGCTAGTTAATTTTCAATATAGACAGGTTTATGCCTTATGCCTTATACGAGTATATTCTCAAGCAACCAATACATACAAGTACTGCATTTTCTGAGGAAACACTCGTACTTATTCTTTTTTAAAACCTTTCCCTATAACCCGGCATTTTCACACACAGGATTTTACGCATTTCTTTTAAAAAAGTAGCCAGTTTTTGCAAAGTCTGCTAGTTAATTTTCAATATAGACAGGTTTATGCCTTATGCCTTATATATTCTCAAGCAACCAATACATACAAGTACTGCATTTTCTGAGGAAACACTCGTACTTATTCTTTTTTAAAACCTTTCCCTATAACCCGGCATTTTCACACACTCGGCCACCCTTCGGTCCACATTAGGCCGAGTTTTCGGGACTCTACTGTAATAGCAAAGTAATGGATGAGAGACTAATGACTAATACTAAGACTTAGGTTAAGGCTAATCATATTAATTAATTAAAAAGCATAGATTTCATTAAAAAAAAACAATGTTACAAGCAAAACAAGGAAAATGTTAAATTAAGTTATAATGAAACTTTAAGTTTGTGTAAAAAATTATAGGCGGTTAGTCATTCAAATTCAGTTAAGCATCTCTCCCTTCCCCACGGTATCTAAATAACACACTGAATTCGTAATAAATATTTCCATATATTTGATAATTAATATTTTGTGGATAAGTATCCATGAATCGGTAAAATATTATTTCTGTTGAACATTACATGAGAATATTATAGGATAAAAAGTTACTCCCCGACACCGGGTATCGAATCAGGGAACTTCTTCTTTCCTTGCCAATGCCCTACCAACCGAACTAGCTAGAGTTCGACTCACGGCGGTAAATCGATCCTCTCTCGGATACAAGCTATCCGGCAGTGCGCTGTTTGCATTTATTCGGAATCTTAAAATCTAAAAACATAAAAATTTATAAACGTAATCACAAAACTTGATGATGTGAACTCTTGCCTCTTGTAATTTGGGCAGTATACTCCATCCATTCTGTACTATGCTCATATACATGTTCTATAAAAAACCTTTATTTTTATAATCAACAGCTAATGCAACATTGTTCACAAGGACATCTGCAGTCTGTGAAGGTAATCACGGTGATAGAGAACTCCAATCTGCTCTGAAGTATGCTGGATACCCAAACAATGTCTGACATGATAGTACATTATGGAACGAGCCTATAATGACATTTATTAAAACACGAGTATGTTTATGAAACGAGCAAAGCTACTTTCATAATTTCCGTACGAGTATTTTAATTACCATTGGCGAGTTGCATACGACTGGTTTTGTTTGGCCTTAATAGTAGTTTTGAGATTGTTTATTCATTAAAAGAATCGACTGACCGTAGCAATCAGCTTTAGGAAGTTCTCGTAGTTCTTGCTTTCTGCGATAGATGGCAGCTGTTGGCATACAGTTAAGTAGAAGCTAATATTTGATCGTTTTCTTCAAACGAACCAACGGATTTTTACAAGACGAAACGAACTCATTGTAGTATAATATTAAAATTAATACGAACAGACGTGATTTCATTTTAAATACAGATTGTATATTAACAATGTTTCAATTGTTATTCTCAATGTTTCAAGATCGTTCCATGTTCGATAATAATCGATACCACACCAATGTTATAATGAAAACTGTATCGTAATGGATATCCTAACGTTACCATTATGCCTTATGTAAGTAATAAGTAATAATATTACAATATGGTCGAAGAAACATCGATTAGTTCTTAAAGTAATTTACCATGATTTTATAGATAAGTTGCCACTAGAACCAGCCCTCGTGTAATTATAGTTCCTCTTAATGCTGTAAATAGTTTGTATTAACTTTGACATTTACATTATATTATAAAAACTGTAGTTTTATCATTTTGAACGAACATTTGGAAAGGAATGTGATTTTTTTAACGATGAAACATTAAAATAACTGAGTTAATTGTTGTTTACTTTTATTTATTAAAGTGAAACTTCTTTAGCCGCGGTAGGGGTAAATCGAGAGCTTGTGTAACGCTTAAAATCGTCACGAAATTAGTGTAACGCTAAAAATCGTCACGAAATTAGTGAGGTGTGACGGAACGGACTGCACAGAAAACAATCAACTCAATGATTAGACTTATCCAAAATTTTAAAAATCCAAAAATTAAAAATTTAAAAATCTAAAAATCCAAAATTTAAAATATCCAAAAAATAAAAAGTCAAAGATCCAAAATATGAAAAAGCAAAATAAAAAACTAAAATTCCAAAATTAAAAAAACCCAAAGATACAAAATTAAAAAGTCCAAAAATCCAAAATTTAAAAAATTACAAGTCAATATACAAAATTTTAAAAATCAAAACATTCAAAATTTAAAAAAATTAAAGAATTCAAAATTTAAATATAAAAATCCAAAATTAAAAAATCCAAAAAATAAAGAATCAAAGATCTAAAATTTAATAAACCCAAAATGAAAGAGTCCAAAATTCAAAAATTAAAAGATAAGAATTTTAAAAAATTCAAAATCCAAAATTAATAAAGTCTAAAAACCCAATATTAAAGAGTCCAACAATCCAAAATTCAAAAAATCCCATAATTAAAACAAGTTCCAATTCTGTCGCGTGGCGTTCCACGCACACTTTTTTATACTTTTTTGTAATTGCATGTTTCTTATTTGTTCCAGGATGTTCCCTTTCAAAATCCAGAGCAAGCTTCGTGATATCTTCTACGTGAGGGCCCATTCAAGGAACATGAGTGGAAAATATGAGAAGACTACCTGAATGCACCTCTGGTGACAGGAATGAAAACTATTTGGTAACTTTTCTTAGTTAAATTGGTTGAAAGAGTTGTAGAATTAATCAAGGCAAAATAACTGTGGTTTGAAAATCTTTTCTAGCTTGCTATTTTAAAAATTAAGATCCTTTGCTACATATCTATTTTCAAACATGTTATTTTGCAGTGCTCATAGACTAATACTCATATGGTAGCTAGAGAAATCTTTTATCCTCTACTGAGGCTGGTTTTTAGATTGGTATAGTTTAAAATAAGGATAATAAGGATGATAATGAATTCAAAATACTCATAAAACCTTATTTCGCATTGCTGGTGGACAATAGTTGATAGGCTATGAAATATTTTACGTAGTTAAGTTTTGCTATTGATTTTGGTAATGTCATTATTACACACTTACAGACTATTTATTATTTTATGTTTTTTGAAACCTATTTTCTTTATTAGCTTCGTTAACCAGTTCAGTGATATAAATGCAGTGTAACAATGTACTGTACACAGTTTCGACCAATAAAAGGACTACTATGTACCATTCAACGTTTCAGAAACGGACACAGTCAGCTGCAATAGGTCATTCGGCCCATTCCTATTTTTATAAATTTATATTCTACAATCAAGGGTAGGAAAATTTCAAACCAAGAATTCCCTCTGCGAGTGGGGAAGAGTCCGAAAACTCCGCTTTGTTCGGTAGGCCATGGGTTTTGAATCCGCGACTTCCCGAATGAGTGCTCTGGCGAACCACTTGATTGCTAGTAGATGGTAAACTTTATTTAATGAATAATTTATTAATTTAAAATAATTTACATTATATAGGCCTACTAGGAATATCAAAAGTAATTTGAATTTTGTTTACAAATTATATTTTTAAAAGTTTCCATGCAGACTGTAAATAGTATAATAATTGGAGGGGTTCTATTAGGTGCACTAAAAGACAGAATATCTCTTTAAATATTGATACATTAATCCATGTTTTGAAATTTTCTCAGAGTAAAAATACTTATAATCGAGTTTATTTCTCACGGAGATATTTTTATATTTTGAAAAACATTGCTTATCAAAACTTATTATTTAACTTCATAATCTAAACTGGTTGATTTTATAAAATAGTTATTGTAATACAATAACTATTTAAAAATAGTTATTGTATAAAATAGTTATTGTAATACAATAACTATTTTATAAAATCACGGGAAGAATGAGGTAAGTCACTTTTATTAAAATTTTCAGGAGAGCATTTTTAAAGTTTGAAACCTAATGACTTGAAAACCATTAACAACCTATTACTCAAAATTTTAATATACCGGCATGCACTATTAATAAAGCCTTAGAGTCACACAATTGTTGAGAAATGAATGCAATACCATTGTTGCAGCACTCTGTACATGGAAAGAATGAGGTAAGTGCATAATGAAATCCAATACGCTTCCTGTAAATCTGAAATGATTATCATCATCTCGGAACAACGATTTAATTCTTAGTTTTCAAAAATGTTGCATATTTGTTTTACATTGAAAATGGATTATTTTTTAAATATAAACATTGTTCATAAAGAATTAAGCTTTGAAAATGTTACCACGTCTTAAGAAATCATTGTGCTTCAAATACATTAATTTATGTCTTCTTTGGAAGCTGGGAATAATACTGTTGAGCTTCAGATCCTACAAATCTCTTCAGATCCTACAAATCTCTTCAGATCTTGAAGGTGATTATACTTCTCCTTTGAAATAGGCAGGAAACCTAGATTCAAAGAAAATTTCGAGTTGACTTACCTCATTCTCTTCCTGTATGTGGTATCTTCAAATGTAAATATACTCGTGACTAACCTCATTATCAGCATGAACTTGTTATAGAATGGTAGATTAGACCTTGGAGAACACTATAAACACAATATCTCAAATTTGCAGAAAAGGTGACTTACCTCGTTTTTCCCGTGTGGTCTTCGTATGTTGACTTCCAAATTCAATAAAACATCCATATTGGTCCCAAATTTCCACTGAGGCAAATCCAATAAAAAGATGTGTTTAAAATTATTACAAAATCAGTGGATAAAAGTTAAAATTAACACACAACGTTTCAACTCTGTCCTTGAGTCTTCCTCTGGTGACTTCTTACACAGTACTGATCATGAAGGAGATTGAGTTTTGTCACGGTAACCATCGATAAAAACATTGTTGATAAAATATCTTCTGTACTGTGTGAGAAGTCACCCGAAGAAGACTCAAGGGCAGGGTTGAAACGTTGTTTGTTAATTTTAACTTTTATCAACTGATTTTGTAATAATTTTAAACACATCTTTTTATTGACTTCTAATTTAAAAGTAAAACTTGTAATGATACTAGTAACTTAATGATTTGAAAATTGCCACAGTGCCACATCGTCCTCTATATCAAAATTTGAACCTTTTCGATGCTACTGACGTATAAATTCGTCACTTAAAAACTTGTTTAAAAGCAGAAATATACGATTTATGGAGTAATACTATATTTAAAATATAAAGGTTTTTATTTTGGTCTTATGATTATTATTCATAGGAACCAGCTATTCTACTAAAATGTTTTCCATTCATTTGAAACTTATAGCCCACTGATGCTTCCACTTGATGGTTCTTTATTATTGCATCAGTTCATCCTTCTAAAGATAAAGAGTAAAGACTTTCTCTATTGATTTCTGTGTTTTGAGTTAGATATTCTTAAAGATATACTCTAATTAATAAACCATTTTTTGCACGACGTAACTAATTAGTGGTACTTACGAATATTGTTGCCGTAGATCGTAACTTGACATTCCCGCACGCAATCTGGTTGCTATGAAAACAAAAGAAATCTCCGTGCGGTAAAAATTACAAAAAGCACAAGTGCCGTAACTAAACCATCATAATACAAGCCTTTATGCAAGACCGGAACCAAGGCCCCCCCAGTTTATGGGACTTTAACAGGACAAATATTCGGTCTCCATAACAACCAACATAATGCGAATCACTTTCTGAAATATAACAACCATCTTCAATAGTATATAAACATAATATTTTCAGCTAATATCTCAATTAATATAAAGAATTTTATATAAATAATCATCGTGCAAAAAATATCATGCAATACTCGTGCCGTAAGCGCAAAACGGATCTCGGAAATTGAAAAAACTCGGCGCAAGCGCCTCTTTTTTTCAAACTCTTTCCTCGATCCGCTTACGGCACTTGTATCGCAATATACTATAGGTCCAATATTAAAATATTTAAAATTTGTACAAAAATGTCTGGAAATGTTTAAATTAATTTTTAAACCTTCCTCAAACAGATGTAAATATCGGAATAGAATTAAAATTTTAATTAATTAAAATTTTGCCAAAAATTTATAAGTTGAAAGAAGAATAAAAGTCTAAAAGCAGTAATCTTCTATATATTTTTTTAAACTAAAGGGCCATTTTCTTTTTGGTGTAAGACTAGCGGACCGCGTTGATCTATTGATTAACTTATTAACAATACGATGCTTACGTAACACAAATACTGTATATAATTTATATTACCATAACTGTATGAATTACTTAACATTATTCATGTGTGTTTTATATTTTGTCTTCCACTTTGCATTGTTAATGAATACCACAATAGTATGGCACAGTTAGAGGATGTAAAAAGATAACGTCTCTAGAATCGTCAAGGTTGACTAAAACAGAATTCCATTTTGTGGGTGTATGACACAAAGAAACAATCTCTTCATTTAGGCTATATAAATGACACGATTTACAAAAAAACTGTTAAAATCCGAGAAATACATTATGTACGTACTAAACGTTGTAGAGAGTCAGTAATAAGTCGAAACGTTTTCATGCCGGTGAAATAATTTCTGCGAAATTACTAATCGGTTCATTTGCTTACAAATTGCTAATTAAGCATAAAATGTGGTTTGAACCGTAATAGCTAGCCTATGCTATACATTCTTACTAATATGTGGGTTTGAATGCTAAATTATACAACGAAAATAATGACACCCGCTTCTTGGAATATATCATGTTTTTTTTTTTTTTTTTTTTTTTTTTTTTGCACATTTCATTGTGATGTCTAAATTAAAGGCTCTCTGATTACAGTATTTGAAATCTGCGTGTGGACTTACGTAAGATACCTTCTGGATGCGAAATACCTTACCATGCCATGACATACAAAAAACGTATATAAGTTTTGCATATACCTATAATAAACATCTCATATACAGTGCATAAAAATATAACATTATATAAATGTAGATTCTTTATCGGAAAAATATAGTTTATTTATTTAATTGTTCTTCTTTGTGCTTATGCAACATAAGAAATGAGTTCTTCCGTTGTAATCAATTCCATTGAGGTGCACGACCTATCATCCAACCATCACTGATACATAAAAGGTCAGTACCGTGGCTTATAATTTCCTTGACCGGACCCCATTTCTTTATTAAGTATTCTTTATTTATTATTATTATTATTACTATAAAGTGTTTAATATTTAGTAGTAGTGACATTTTATTGTTTAAATTTTGCAACGACCCTGTAATGACATTCATTAAGACACGAATATGTGTATGAAAAGAGCGCAGCCATTATATGCAAGTTGCATTCGACTGTCTCTGTTCGACCATAATTAGATGTCTAAGTTCTGCATTTTTTAAATTAATCAAATAAACAATTAGGCTGATCTAGGTGATCAGCTGTTAGTAAGTTAGAGTTTTTGCGATAGATGGCAGGTGATGGCGTGCAGGGAACTCAAGGCGTCTCTAGGAGTTTTTATCCTCAAAACAACGCATACACGAAAATCCACTCAATTCGGTATACTGACAGAATTTATTAATTTTATTTACAGGCTGTTATTGTGCAGTTTGATATGCTGCTTTCAAGGCTTTAAGATTGTTTCTTATCGATGTTTATCGATACCACAACCGTATTATAATGAAATTCCTTACCATAATTGATATCATTATCATACTGTTACGTCACACGTTATAGGCGTAACTTATTATCAGGCCCCGGATTCTAATGACATGTCAACTTTTATTGACGCTGCATAAACATTGCCAACATGTAGATAAATCCTAATCATGGCCTCTAGATTATAGAAATGCATTTTTATTAGGTCATTTTTTGTCATTTTATGCCATTTTATATTTTAGGGCATTTATTTCAATTTTAGGTCATTATTTTGTCATTATCATGTAATTTGCTTCCTTATTTAGTCATTTTCATGTATTTACATTGAGTGTATTAACTTTTTTCGTCGCTAGCGGTGCTGTCTTTGAAGTGTTGTTTGTTTAATCCAAGAAGGAAAATTTCGGCGTTAAAGTGTTGTCATGTCTCAGTCGGAATTGAGAATCAAAGAAACGCCAAAATGTTGTATTATATTACTATTGTTATTAGATTGACTTGGCACCAGAGTCTGCTATCTGCTTGGATTTGAGAGTGCAAACTACTGTTTACCCTCAATAAACAACAATATAATCCGGCAGACCACAAAAGGATGTGCCGAATTTTGACTCGCCAGTGCCTCAGTGCCAGTATAAATTTCCGTGAGAAAAGAACATTCACAACATTACAGTTATTTACAGTTTTTACAATTATGTACAAACTATTCTATAACTTTGTGTGTAATAATAATTCTTTATAAATAAAATATCAGTTTTTAGGTATTTTTTTATAATTATTACGTCATTTTCTTTAAAATTTAGGGTCATTTTATAGGTCATTTTTCAAACATTTCTAGGTCATCAGAATCCGGGCCCTGCTTATTATAATGTTATAGTATAGGCCTAATTAAAATAATAAGTAGGCCTATGTAATATCATGAACATTTTGCACATCGTAGTAAACTATTGGCATTTATTTATTTATTTTGTTTCGAAAACTAAAATCCCTTTCTTACCCTTCTGTGTTATTAGGGTTATGTTTTGCCATTTATATATATATATATATACTGTAGAACCATACATATTTTTATGTATGTTGGAATATCTGACAATAATTATAATTTTCTAAAAAACATAAATTTGAATTTTGTATAGAGAAGATAACATTAATTATGTAACATTAAACAAAACCGAATTAAAAACAGCTAAGGAGAACAATGTAAGTTAATAATAATAAATAATAATAATAATAATAATAATAATAATAATAATAATACAACTAACTACATTCTAAGGATACTTTAATAAAAAATAATCTTTGGTTCACTGATTTTTATTTGCAAACAATAATTTGACAGATGACCCCAAGTTTTTATTATTATTATTATTATTATTATTATTTTTTTTTTTTTATTTTTTTATTTTTTATAAATGCTATTTTGACTTTAAACGAATTGAAATAGTGACCTTATCAAGTGTTTAAAATTTTAAACAGATTGGTTAGAAGTTGGGGAATTTTTGTTTTTCAGTAGCTGCAGACTAGCATTGATCACTTCTTTTTATTATTGCTCTATTGACCTCAATCATTATATGGAATTATTATTGAAATGAAAAGAAATATTATGGACTGCTGTTCCCGTTTTCCCATATCATCTCACCTTTATGTGAATTTATTTTTAACGACATAACGTTCTTAAGGACAATATTCATGCTGAAGATATGCTTATACATGAATTAGAGGCATACATAACTGAGAACTGGAGTTAGTGGTTTGCGAGTGAAATTTAATAGAGCTAGCACTGTGTAATTCGCATTATGTAACCCTCGCGAGACTTGATGCCCAGTAGACTGTAAATCCATTACTTGGACCGTGCGGTAAAGTTACTTCATCTAATTCCACTGGATTACACGATCTGATACACAGCACGGGTGTGGTGCTCCCTGTGTCTGACAAGACACCTTCTATTGTCAATTTTTGACAAGGGCACCTTCCTTGCTTTGAATTGCATAAATGAAACCCAAATACTGAGCATGAAGTAAAATTCTAAGTTTATAATTTGGAAATTCATTCAAGGTTAAACTGGCTATGGTGAATGAGTAGGGTAAAACATTTGATGATTTTGCATTTTTTTTATATATGAAGGTTAAAAGGTAGCTAGAATATACATAAATGTCTATCATGAAATAATTGATTAAATAAGGGCAATTTGTTTTTTGCATTATTTGCTTTATTTTGCATTTTTCGTCATTCAAGAGATATTTCATTTTTTGCCAATTTTTAGGTTATTTTAGGTCATGTTTCAGTGGAGGTAGAGGGGAGCTTTACCATGTACAAATCGTTACTTTCAGACAACAATCATTTTAGGTAGTTTTCGAAGAAAAATCTACCTATTGCAATGGATACCATGTCATGATTTTCGAAAAATTCTTTCATATCTTTAAGTTTCATGTCTCCCTAAGTACGAAACCACCGCCTGTTCAAAAAAGTTTTTGTGATATTTATATATATCTTTACACGCTAGCGGCCGTAATTTTGAAGATATTTGAACCAAATTTTATTATGTTATTTCTAGGCCCAATAGTTCGGACAAGTTCGTTAATGAGCAAAATTGGCCCAAGGGGGTGGTGGGGGGAGGGGGTTGAAATGTTAAAACATTTATATTTCGGCCCCTATGAAGTATAGAGGGAAACTTTGTTTGAATCAATTACAGTACTCCCTATGGAGTTCACAGTGACACCAACGATTCGGGGGTTTTGGGGGTACAAGTGGCGGTGGGGGGGTGGAAATTCGAAATTTTTGAAACTACATCTTGTGGGGTATCGTTGAAAAGCTCTTTATGATTACTTTACAAATCAATAACTAGTTTCTTGATAGTTCTCATATAAGGCGAGATTTGAATGTTTGAAAAAGGGCTCTTTCTTCTTTTTTGCAGTTATTATTGCGGGTTTGTCATGCCAAGGGTAAAGAAGAAGAGTGCTACGCAGCGACAATAAATTAAACCAAAAGCACTTCGAAATCTACCTCAGCCTGCAGGCTTGCCTAAAGGGATTTTTTTACTTTAGAATCTTCACCAAGTGTTCATAGTTCATTTTAATTCAGATTTATTGTAAACACCATAGCAGTTTGTCTTGAAGCAATAAAGAATTAAATATATTTTTCTTTCTTTTAAGTGGCACATATTTGCTAGGGGCAGTTTGATAGTTTGATGTGCATCCCAGTACAGATAGAATTTATTTTTCGCTAAGTGTGTCCAAGTACTGTAAATATACTTATTTCTTTAGTAACAAAATAAGTGTGTTTTATATTTTAAATTTTTTATATAACGCACTGTCATCCATTAAATTGCTTTCAGCCATTCAATCCTTAAAGAAAATAATTATAAGGAATAATGGTAAATTTACTGGTCTTTTTTTTAATTTGTGTCTTTTGTCACTATTTTTACGTTCATAAATGCATTTTTTATTTTGTATTTTTCACTGTTTTATGGCCATTCAATGCCTTGTCCTATTATGAGTAAGGCAAGGATTTCTGTGATCTAAATATCGACTGTATAATGCAGAAAATTTTGCATTATTTTACAGGCATGTATAGCATATGTCAAAGATATACCTTTCTAGATTATTTTTTATATTTATAATAATTCACTTTAAAATGAAAACCCGAAAAGGAAAACGTAAAATCGAATTAATTTCAAAACATGGGAATTAGAGTAAAAACAAAAAAAAAAATGCTGTGGATTTTTCACTAACTTTTCTGATTGTATTTTATCTAATCTAAGTTGCACTTAAGTTTATGTAAATTCACAATAAATGTACATTGAAACATCTTTTTATCTGTAGCACAGCGATTGGGTATATATAAGCTGCATATGAGCAAAGGGAAATATGAAATTAATGTATAGTTTGATTACATCTGTGGTGTAGCAATTTCAATCTCGTATAATAATAAAATCAGCTAAACTGATATAACAAAGTGCCAGTATGTTTTTGTTGAATCAATTATAATTGCAATTATGTTATGCAGAAAATAAGTTTTTCTAATCAGATTAAAATCGACCAGCGTCAGCAGAACTACATATTTGTGATACCTTGACAATCGCGCACTCACATAAAAATAAAAATAAATAAATAAATAAAATAATTTTAAAAAAATCCATGTCAAATAGGCCGGCTCCGGGATCTGATCCGGGGACCTCTAGAATACGAGTCCAACGCGTTACCATTTAGCCAACTCAGTCAGTTTGACGGTGTCGTTTGATAAGCATACTGTAAGTGAAGGAATAGTGTTAACTGTCAAATACTACCGGTAGACAAAAATTAAAAAACATATGACCTTTAATTAGTCGTTACTCTGGTACCGTTCAACCGATTAGGTCCAAAATTAATAGGCTACTTGCCATGGACGTTATAAATGCGTATACCAAGTTTCATGAAAATCCGATAAAGCATATTTGAGTTATGGGGCCTTTTGTTATATAATACCATAAAAATGCACTAAAATGGGCATTATTGCGGTACCGGCCAACCGATTTGGTCCAATATCAACAGACGTCTTCCCATGGACATTATAAATGTGTATACCAAGTTTCATGAAAATCCGATAAAGCGTATTTGAATTATGGCGCGTACAGACACACATACGGACAGACATTTTTCGTCCCCCACACACAATCTCATAAAGTACCATACTGGCACTTAATAAATTCAATGATACCACAAGATGATGTATGTCACTGTAGTACGTTGTATCTGTAGTCGATGGCAGTAGCGATGGTAATTCGGACAGCCGCCGAGCAGAATGGATGTCACAAGATGTGAACAGCGTCCTTATGTAACATAGCCGCTATCCGAGCGAAAAATTCCAGAGAAAGCCTGAGCTGGTTGAAGTTTTGGGTGGGAAAGATAATCCTTTCATACGGTACCAAATTTTGAGGTGTATACGGTGCATAATTATGTGGGTCTTGATGATTTCAGCTACTGCAGTAGGTTAGAGTGACACGATGCTGTTGTGTTTTTTTATTTATTTCATTTTAATTTTTTTTATTGTATCTTGTCTAGAATATAACAGGCTCATGCTCAATTACAATATTCTCTTATACTAATACACTAGTTTTACAATATCAATATCAATATGGATGTTAGCCTACTATCCTATAGCACTTCTAGTACCCACTATCTTTTTAAAGTCAAGGGCAATGAAAATCAAAACCAGCATTCGCCTCAATTGAGAATCTCTGAAAGCCAACTGACGTTCCCCATCACGGCATTTGAATCCGCGATCTCCCATATGTGGGTTCGTGGTATTGGCAAGACCTCTACAGCTAATGTAAAATCTCCCACCTAAACTTATCTCCAAATAACACATAATTATTCATAAAAGTAGATACTATCATAAATTAATAGTAGGCCTATCTTATTTTTGTAAATAAGTTTCCTAAATAAAAAAGTTTAATCTCGAAATACTTATGTCACTGAATAAAGCTCGCGATAATAATAATAATAATAATAATAATAATAATAATAATAATAATAATAATAATAATAATAATAATAATAATAATAATAATAATAATAATAATAGTTGTCATTTAGAAAGCTTAATATTGCATTGCCATAACTGGCTACGGCGAATTGGCAAGTGATTTTCCACAACGTTGGTACTAGGCGCAGTCTGATTTGACGTTATGAAACAACGAGTGAACAGAAAGTTATTTGCTATATCATAATTTACCGGTTAATGTATTGTGTTCATTTGCATTCAGTTCAAAACTCCCACCAATTACTCCCATTCTGCACCAGTTACTAACTTTGAGAAGTTTATTTTCAATAGGTATATTTTGCTTCTAATGTTGGCAGCCACTAAACACAGCGACATTCCCTCCTAGCAATATGGCTTCTCCGGCCGTTACAGTGTGGTGTGTATTTGCTCAATCTTTTAAGTGTGTGCGAATTATTGAAAGAAACTATGAAATGTGTTAACTATGCAAATGAAGAAATATTCTTTTGCAGTTCTGTCAGTGTAGTGCGTAGCATGGACAATAGAATCTGTGAAATTATGCGTGTTCATATAGCCTACGTTAGGAATCTTCCAAGTTGTCTGTACCAGTAAGCGCGAAGTGGTTGTTTTAATATCAATGGTGTTTCAGATTACATTAATAAGCTTATCATGTGTATGTTAATATTGGTCTACTGAAGAATCCAAAGGAAGAAGACAGTGCCTGCTAACAAAACATGGAACACAGCATTAAGATGCGTGGAATGAAAGGTAGGTTAAAACAAAACATCTTGGTTATTTGACTTCTTTTGCGCAGTTTGTTTATTAAGTATTCATACAGCAATTATTGAGTATATTGATAATTTGTATTGTTAGCATTTAATTTAATTCGGTAATACACTGTACTATCGGCAAGACACAAGTGGGGTGGGGGGTTAGGAGCGTTGAGTTGGAGGGAAGACTGTTTGACTCTTCATCATACACACAGTTTCGTCATATCTTTACACACACTCCGTATAGAAGATAAGGAATGTCATGGCTTTTCCTCAATTTAATCCTATATTAAAACAGACAAGTATAGATATAAACACGACTCTCTTTCCCATGAGATCATATGTTTTGTTGTGTTCCCAAACGCTGACGTGGTCTGGCTACACAAAGCACGCCGTGGGCTGCCGCATTGAAACAACGTGGTAGTGTCGCAGTAAAATACCTGAGAATTAATTTACAGAAATAATAATATATGAATAAGTGATCCTCGGAATTAATTAAAAAGTAAGTTCTATTCCACTTTTTTTTTTACACTAAGTACCGGTATTAGCATGAACAGATAGTATAGAAAATAAAGGTGAAATCAGCATGTAAGCTGTAAGGGTTCATCGCCAAAATATAATGGGGCCTGTCCTTTCAAGAGAAAATTCAATACCATCATAGGTGGTTTCTTAGCAACCATTTGACGAATATCGCTCTGGCTTTCTGTGCCCACCGTTACAGAATCTAATCCCGGTCCATGTCAATTGCATTTCTGTGTGCATAAATATGACACCCTAAATTGCAGTTCTTTCCCCAACATAACCTGTACGAATTCTTGGCTTGTATTGAAATGAAATTTTATTGTACAGATATCTCAGTTACCTATGATAGTTATGCTATGCCGTAGGGTAAGTCATTTTAAGAAACAATAATTTTTTGAGTTGAAGAGTTAGTAGACTAAAGATATTGAAAGGACATAGCACTTGTGACCTGCACATAGTCATATCATGAAAATCCTTCAGGTTTAGGCCTAGCCTAGGCTAGTACTGCTGTGTACAAATAGTATATTTAGTGCGAATATGTAAACTTCTTCCTTTTATTAGTAGGCCTATATCTCCGTCCCCAAGGCTGAATGGGTTCGCCTTCCACCACTGGGACCCGGGATTGAATCTCGGTGGATCCATGTGGAATTTGTGGTGGATAAAATGCGGTTGTAGCAGGTTTTCTCAGTGTGCTCCTGTTCCCCCTGCCATAAATCATTCCACCGTTGATCCATTCATCATATACGACCATTGGTTGCAATTTATTGTTATTTACTTTATTATATATAAAGAGGCAACTCTTATAAGTGTATATTGAGTAAAGCAAACTGATTGCGTTTTATCAACATTTAAATAAGTTTTCATTTTTTTACACCAAATCTATATGTTCTTGTAGTCGACTAGTGACATTCATTGGATTTATGTGCCGTATCATCATCATATTGAGCTAAATAAGTTTCCAATGTAGTTGGTAAATCTGATGTGCATATATTATTATAACTTACTCCAAAGTTAATTTTATAATGTAGGCTTACATAGGCTACATAATACCCCAGGTTCATGACATCTTTCTTAATACACACAATGATTTTACAGTATTTTCTTTCTGGTACTGTCTTATTATATGTATCTTCCTCTCTTACAAGCGGCTCATTTGTACACAAACATTGCCATAGAACCCACACCACTTGCCTGTGGACTGCCAGCAGATAGTAACAGGATCGTAAAAGATAAAGCCAAGTGAGTATCAGTGAATGCAGTAGATTACAATAATAATAATAATAATAATGATAATAATAATAATTAAAGGGAGACGAATAAACATGTAACCTTCTTCCACTCAATCCCCTCCCCATTTTCTTCCTTATGAAGGAGAATTGCCCGTTTTCGGGGTGGATTTTTAAGTGTTTATTCGATGTTTACATACTTTCGTCTATAATGGAACTGTAGAGCAACACTTTCCGAACAATAAGAGAGTTGAACATTTACTGTGTTGTTATTTTTATTCGATTTCCAACCGTTTTAGCCAAAAAAATACTGTTTTCACATTTTAGCGATTAAAAAACCTTAAAAATATTTTGAGATAACATTTTTACCACGGGTAGATATTAAAGACAGCTACAGTTTTTCCCAAATAGACTTCTCTTATCTCGTTAATTTTTTTTCGGTTCTCCCATATTTTTCTTTTTGATGCCTTGAACTCGTAAAATACACTTTTTCCCACCTTCTTGTATTTTTTCCACCATGATCCTACAAACAGATTTCTTCCAAAACGTATACAATGAATTCGTACTATTTTTTCTGCTAATTATCGCGTATAGAAAGTGAAAATTTTTAAAGTAAATAATTTACATGGCCTGAATTATTATGTATGCTTTAATTTCGTGTTTATAGCCAGAGTTAATTACTTATCTTTGTTCTCTGTATTTTATTAAAGTATCCTGTGATAGTTAATTATATTACAGTAGAAATGCTGATATAGTAATCCTGATGTCGTACATAATATTAGATTTGATCAGTTATCAAACGGAAATGCAATATGTTTTACGATTAGCCGAAAGCAGTACGTATTCGCAACTTCATTGGTTGAAGCAAGATGAGCTGTGATTGATTGAAATTTGCTATGTAGGCAAGGTATGACGTAGATGGTTGGGCGGTATGTTACAGTTACTCTTCTTCTCTACAGACCTATATCCAGTACATTTACCATCACAAACCAGTAGCTAAAATATTCATATTGAATATGGAATAGACGGAGGAGATATTTTTTCAGTCAACATGTGTGATGCTACAAGGAAGATATTGTATGAAAAATTAAGCGATATCCTTAAATCTATCTGACCTATTATTGGAAAAAATTGGGCGTTCCCAAAAATTGTATAAGGCAAATTTTAACAGAAAAATATTATGCTTTACCTAAAGTAGCCAAGTAGTCTGTTCACCTTTTTTATCCCTTAAATCAGAATTTCTCTGAAATAAACTAGTAGAACTGATAGGTCAAAATATTGAAAGGTTCCATTGTATATCCTTGGAATCATATTCACATCCAACTTGAACATGAAATTTCCTGTCAGATAGCGTAATATACCAATATTTTAAAAATATGTTAGTTCTGGCATAAGAGCATCATATTTAGATCTTCCAAATCTTTCCAATGTAGTCTTTTTCCACATCTCTCTCTCTCTCTCTCTCTCTCTCTCTCTCTCTCTCTCTCTCTCTCTCTCTCTCTCTCTCTCAATTATTATTATTATTATTATTATTATTATTATTATTATTATTATTGTGTATTCTATTCTCATTTAGGTAATTTCCATAAATTCGTTGATTATCTTAGGGTGTCATAATCATTTAAGCATCATAATTTCCGTCCTCTAACTGTTGGATTAGTCAAGATAATTATTCATTAACTATGTGGTTTTCTTTCATTTCTTCAATAATTCTCCTCCGTAGAGACTATAGCTCATCTTTTGTTTCAAGCTACTTGCAACTAACTTTAAATAAATATACCAGAACGGTGGGGTCATTGAACAAAACACCATTAAACGTTGACGCCTAGACTGTGTGATACCATATAATCAGCCACGGTTCATTAGCCAGAGCGGACACAGAAGTAATAAGCTACTTGGTGACCATCTTCAGCAAATCCCATTTCGGGAACAACCATATCAAATGGTAAATTGTTAACATATTTAGATACCGGAGAACGTGAACCTATCAATTTCCATGAAGTTATTCCCCTTTAATAGGCACTTGAGGCCATTTTATCCGACAAATTGAAGGGCACCGTGCCAGTAGGCTTTGTCTGAGGAAAGCTATTTCTATCGCCCACATCGAAATGAAATTGGAGGTTATGTAGGTCAATTGTTTTGACACACAGTATTAGGTATTAATACATACGCTCTGTTTTAATTAACTTAGTAGTATTATATATTTATTTAGGCTATTAGGGGTCCTATTTTACGGTGAATAAGAATGTTATATTTCGGTATAAATGTCTGTTAATTTCTGTTTTATTTAGCATTAAAACCAAATAGATTTACGTCTCATGTGGTGAAAAATATTTCTAAAGAAATCAAATTTCTTTGTAATATGAGCAATTCGTTTGATAGATTCTTAACCATTCTTATCAAAGCAGTTGACTAGTTGACTATGCCTTTATTGTATATAAACTGGTGCAACATGCCTGACTTACATATTCAGGGTGCATTGTAGATGTAATTTTTTTTTATATTGAAATGAAATATAAAAAAAATGAACGGACCTAAATTAAAATAGCCCTATATACTAATGTAGCAAAAATCAGTTTACATGAACATCTCTAAACAGCAGATTATTTTAATTTTTATTTTAATTAGTCTATTTTTTAGTTTTTTACACTTAGCTGTATCATTGATATAAATAAAAATTCAGCTTTTACTTGATTTATTGAACATTTTTGTTTGAATGTACACAATTAATTATTTATGCATATTTCTATGAATATATAATTTTAATCCTCTTTTAAAATCCATTTCTACAACTCAAGACTTCCCTTGAAAAATAGAATTTCGTTAAAATAAAAAAAAGGAAACACTAAAAGGAAAATTTTGAAGGTACACAAAATTTCATGTTTTTTTCGTTATGTTAAACGATAATAAATCGACCTGCTAGTATTTGAAACAAAACGGAATAACTTTATCATTAGTAATAACCACAATTTCGCGAATTCGTCACTAACGAAAACTAGGTATCGCTAGTAATAATACATGAGTACACACCCGAGGGAAAAATATTTACGAATAATCCATAGGTAAACGACCGAATGTGTGCAACTCAATATTGACAAGTTGCTCACATTTTATACGGCCTGACACCCTTGTATAAACTTTATGCAAATAATAAAGATGGCTGAAATTTGTAGCGATAGGTTGTCGGGTAGGCCCTAGATGTTTGAGATTGCATTTTGAGGACATTCATCCATTCTTAAGGCATGAGACATTTTCAGCAGTTTTTGCGGAATAATGTTTGCGGGCCTTATTTTCTTAATTTTTATCCAAGATTATTTCTTTCTGAAATAAATTTAATGAGATACTGAAAATATATTGTTTCATGACAGGTAAAATACTTCAATAATTACAGACATATTGTTAATACAAATATTGAACATAAACCATAAACCTTAACCTAATGTCATCAAATAATAGCCAAAATATATTATATGATAAGAGTAAACTTTTGTGGAAGATAATGAGAAATTACGAATCATGAGCGGTTATGAGGCGATTAACTAAGAGTTTTTTTTTGTCGTAGCAAGAGAATAACTTTGATAATGATCCAGATTAGTGTTTATTGTTTAATCGAGAGGCTGTGCATAGAAAAAATTTATTAAATTTAGTGGTGCGGTATCCGGGAATTTGGAGTGTGCTTGAAGTAAATCTATTGGTGCGAGCATGTATTTTTTGTATGGGGATGAGGAAAGGAAAGAGAAACTTTCTCTAGTTTTCATGATATTAAATAGAAAATTCCATTCTCAAAATTTGGCCTTCAACGCCTTTTTTTCCTAACGCATTCCCGTTACTACGTATGTTCGGAGGTAAGTGAGATTGCTTCGTTGAGCAAGTCTTTTAGTGTCTATGCCAGTAAACCAGGTATAACTGAATAATTATGCTTTATAGTACACTTAGGCTCATAGTTAAAAGAAAATAATTACATATTTTTAAACAGTCATTGCAGAGATAATTAATGCTGTTATTTGAATCGGTATTTTATATAATTATTAGTTTAGAGAACCCCGTGTGATTATAATTGGTCATTCTAACGTTTCGACGATCGATCGTCTGGTTTTTCTTCGTACTCTCTTTGTTCATTTGCCGCTTGGATAATGATATGTTACTTGGCATAATTGTTATAGGTCTGTTCCAACTACTAGATTAATATATAGAATGATGACGAGAGTAAAATCACCTCTGTTAAGGTACAGTAATGAATGTAAGAAAATTAATTGGGAAAACATTCACCTGTTCATCTTCATGGAACGCTGGTGTAGGGAAGTTCACGTTTCTCGTTGAACATCACACTTTTATAAGCTTATAATTCTTAATATTTTTCAACCCCTCTCTCACTCGTGATCCACTTTGTATTCTTGTATCTTTCTTCCTTTCTTTTATTTTTACTCCTTTGTTTTTTTCTTTTCCTATCCTTCCTTTTTCTGTGCTACTTTACTTTCTCCATTTCTTACTTGTTATTTATTTATTTATTCATTCATATACGCATATGTTTTTAATATTCTGGTTTCATAATGGCAGGCTTTCAGTTTTCTCACTGAAAATACTTCTTACATTGTGTTCTATGTTGTAGTAAGGTCGATAGGGATCTAGATGAATATTTTAAAGAGAACTGGGTAAGACCTATGGGGATCTAGTGTCCTAGGTAACTCACGAAGTTAAAACTCGAGTTCGATTTCCGGCCTGGTCAATTTTTTCTGTATAAAACACATTGTAGTAATATGTTAAATTCATTTCCAAAAATAAATAACTTTGTAGAATAATAGTTCACGAAATCACTGTTTTTGTTGTTAATTTTAACTCAAAGAATATTCTGTTTATATAAAACAACTTAAAAGTTAAAAACGTTTCAGCAGTCGTAATGGCAATCAGGCTAATTTGTTCGATTATCATGACATATATACAGTTGGAATTATTATTTGTAAATAAAAAATAAAATAAAAATTAACCTTTTATTTACTTAATAATATTGTATAAGATTAATAGAGTAATATTGTCTGCAATATACGATGATTTTTACGTATCTTCGTCTTACGGCTATCATTCATGGAAATCAGCTGTTCCACTAAAATTTTCCTCATAAATTTCTGACTTATGATTCACTGCTGAGTTCGCTTGATAACTGCTTATATCACTATGTAAATTCAGCTCGGAAAGGGTTAACGTGCCATTATTGTAGTGTCATACATTATGCTCTCTATTCTGTGGTCAAGTATATATGAATTATGGAAGAAAGAAAACTTCCCCATATTTCATACTTACCCTCAATGGATTCATGTTATTCACTTGGGTTTGCAACTGTTTATCATCAAAGTGAAGTTATGTAAAAAAATATTCTGTATTCAGTAGCCTTAATGTTGGTATCCCGAACTGAGCAAAATATAAAATACGTATCTTAAAGACAAACAAGTTCCATAGCTTCCAAATTAAGTCGTCTCGGCGAATGTTTTTAGGTATTATACTAAGATATTACTCAACTTCTAGCAGCTGTCAAGACAACGGCATGGTTACTAAATAATGTGATTTACTATTAGTAGTCCACGGTTTTTTTATCTTCAGTGAGCACGAAGCTATTTACGTAATGCTAGAATATTAGATGAAGCCGAAATAGAGAATGCATTTTCGATTGAACTTTAATCAGAGTGTTACGTAAATGGTGCTGTATTATTCAATCTGGTTGCATGTGCTCTGAAATATCTGACTGGATAATCGTCTAAATCAATTATTCGGTCGTGCACGCGATGTTCTAATAATACGCTGTACCAGTGCAAACACTTCACGGTGACAAACTGGAACGCCCCAATTGCAGCTTCCATTCCGTTCTTTAGTGTGGGTTACTCTCAGAATTATTCATATTCTAAAGGTATCAGTTGTACCATCAGTTCTCAAATACTATATTTAGCCCTCATTGACGTCACTAAAAGTGTGACGCCAACGGTCACTCAATATTGTTGAAGTTATGTTGCAATTAAGACTTGACTCGTTTTGAACTGTTCATTTCAGTTTTCAAAAAATAGGGGAGTAAAGATTACCGAATTCACTTCTTTTAGAAAAACTTCAGGCATAAATGATTTTGGTAAACTTTTGTGTCATTTAGGCAGAGGGGTTTTGGTAAGTAAACACAAAAATCATATTATTAGATGAGATCAAGTATTGTAACGACTATTTCACTACAACTGTATGCACACAAGTGGAGAACTGTTACAGCATGAAGGGTCGTACATCAAAATCAGCATCACATTAATTAGCATCGTTTTTGGCAATAATTTCACGAGCTTGGTTTCAGTATCATTCACGTATTCAGAAAAAATTCAGTACTATTGCAACTAGAATATTACATATTTCACAGTCATCTACACGAAAATGCCTTGAGGCAAAAGAACAGATATCAGGAAGACTACATCAACCATCAGGAACGGTTCAAGTAAATAAACTTTTCTATTCTATATAAATACTTTATAAGTACTATATGTAGTAGTAGTGTATTTATTTCTCACAAAAATTCTTACATATAAACAACACTATTAACATTAACTGGCGCACGGGCCGGTGTCGACCATACGTGCTCACTTCATACACTTAAATTATTACCCCATAAAAACCTAATTGAAAAAACTATATTCTATTATTTACATAACTACAAGTGTCCACAGACGTAACCCCCCACCCCGAAGCAGTAAAAATTTCCTAGACACATAGACATTATTAAAACGAAAACAAAAATTAATAAAAAAAAAACACTTAGATTTCCTTAATTCTCTAAATCTAGGCTTTCTCTCATACATCTAACTTTCTGCAGAAATTTACATAACCCATGCCAATTGTGCTCATCCAGTAATAGGTTTAGGCATATTACACTACTATAAATTACTAATATACTAATATATTATATAGGCATACTAATACTATACTATATAAATACTGTATAACTACTTTTCTATTTGATGTAAAGTATTCTAGAGATGAATCTTGGGTACGCAGAAATATTTAAAACAAGGGACGCTTTACTCACTCAAGTAAGTTTTCAAAACATAAAAACTACGTGCAAATCACGTGAGATTTACGTTCCATGCATTTCGGAAATACGTCAGTGTACAGTGTAATACGTATACTCACGACGTAAAGGAAAATCAGTGTAACTCAGATTTTTGTACAGTTTCAAGGAAAAGAATGACTGACAACAGTATAGATTGCGAAATGGTTGCCCCCAACAACTCAATAGATATTCCATTCCATTCTTGTAAAGAAACATTTGGTATGGGAGCGAGATCGACTTAAGGGGGGACATACAGCTTTCAGCGAAATTCATAGATGAGAAATATGTAAATTTCATTACTTTTTTTCCTCAGCAATGAATAATTGCTCTACACTCTTGTAATCTAACATACTCTTTATTGACTACTTCTACAAAGTACTTCTACAAAGTACTTCTACAATTGCATACTATTTTCAAAATTAATCAAACTGTCACAGTTACGGATAATTATCGTTTCAAAGTGGCAGCCACGTTTCATGCACTGAAATGCCGTTTCCTCGATAACTTAAGTTACACAAATATAATTATTTCCGAGTGATTATTTTCTGTATTTGTTAATATGATATGAACAACACTATCTACAGTCATTGATTTTTAATAGTTATATATATATATATATATATATATATATATATATATATAAATGGAAAAAATTTAAAAAAATTAATACTTAGAAGTAGTCAATAAAGAGTACGTCAGATTGCAAGATTGTAGAGCTATTCATTGCTGAGGAAAAAATAATGAAATTTACCTATTTCTCACCTATGAATTTCACCGAAAGCTGTATGTCCCCCCTTAACGTGGGCAGCATATCTCTGATAAATAGAAATAGCCTTCCATTTAAAAAGCTTGTTCCGCAGAGAATGAATGTCGATGTTAATAATTTCTGCATATTTCCGAAGTGTGATACAGTACATGCTGTGAAATATTTGAGCAGATCCAACAGAATTCGATGTTGATTGATTCTCCGTTCTGACGTCATTCATCGGTTTAATAAATTCCACCGAGTTCTATTTCAGATCCCGTATCATCAATTAATATAAAAGTTGGATTTTTTTTTTTCGTTATACACAGGAATGTTGCCCAATAAATCTGCTCTGAAATGTCAAATATGTCCACCCGTACCATATTAAAGAACCATAGGGTTCAGTGGTATGCATATTTTACAACCAGATTTAAAGTACAATTTTGTACGATGTGCTCATATATTACAAAGTTTTAAGCTGAAAATTGCCTTGATATTCCAGATCGGTAGTTTTAAAGGAAGATTACGGCGACTTAACATTTTGCTCTCTAGCCAGTGCGTTCAAGTAGCAGCGAAGTTACTGACTTTAATTATTTACTGTTAGAGTTCTTCTCTTTTATTTTCCTAAGCCCCATCCTTTCGGACACAAATTATTCATTTAAATTCAATCAATAAGTTTCCAAGTACCTTAAAGGTCACTTCCACTGTTTCGTTTCCTGTTTTTATTATTTTTCTCTCTTTTTGCACCTCCCACCTTTTTTTAGTTTTTGCATAATTATACTATAAATCTTTTAATATATAATTATAATTATAAATCCCTTTATTATATAAATTATAATTATAAATCCCTTATTAATATTAATTTTTACGAATAGCTTTTTCTTTCTTCTTCTAACAGTCTTTCCTATCTTCGCATATATTTCTTTCTTTCCTTATTTCT
Organism: Ectobius pallidus; assembly: GCA_964059195.1. NCBI lineage: Eukaryota > Metazoa > Arthropoda > Insecta > Blattodea > Ectobiidae > Ectobius > Ectobius pallidus. The sequence goes on along the minus strand of CAXKWD010000004.1, from coordinate 43,040,545 downwards.
TACAATTTTTCATTGGTTTCCAGTTTTTATTTTCCCTATACAGGCTATGGAAGCCTGTATGTTCCAGGAGGTTTAGATTTTTTAAATTTAGCACTTGAAGGTGGTAAGGTCAGCTTTTTGCATCGGCCGCCTTTATCCTTGGATTGCTTCTGTTACTCACTTTTGTTAGGGGCTGAGTCGATTCCAGGGCCATAGTGCCACCAAGATTAGGCCAAATTAATAATTCCAGCGATGTCCTAGGGCAGCGGTTCCCAAACGTTTTAGTCCTGGGACCCACCTTCACCTAGGAATTTTATTTTCGCGACCCACTACTACATAACGATAACCAATATAGGCTATATAAAATACAGCACATGTTTTTCATATGCCTTTCAATAGTTTTATTGTGTTCAAATGTCTTATATTCTTTATATTGAAAACAAGTTTAATTTTTCCCGCACTTTCCGCGACCTACCGAAATTACTCCCGCGACCCACCAGTGGGTCGCGACCCACCAGTGGGTCGCGACCCATAGTTTGGGAACCATTGTCCTAGGGGATCGATGTTGCGACCTTCCAGTTCGTATCTCAGTGCATCAACCATCTACACCACGATGTACCTCGAACTATAGTTTATAAGACTATTTTAGTGAGGTAAAAATCCCTAATTTGTTTTAATACTCCATTATGTTACTTTTTCCTCTGGACGTTTGGATTTACATCAGCATTCTATATATTATTTCCAGTAATCTTATACAAGAGCAGAATGTCAGATTCAGGATATGCTACAATCAATACATGTACCATATGAATGGTCCAGCTGACTTGTTCTCTATACGGATGAGTTCGCCCCACTTGCGAGACAATCCCTGCTCGTTTCCCTCCACCCTATCCCTTCCCTCGCAATATCACTCAAAAAGGAAACACAAATATAATCTTATTATATCTGCCCATATTGAATCGTGTTAATTTCCAACAGTCATATCTATGCGGATGTCTATTTCAGGCTATTAACCTAGTTGAGAGACAATTCCTTGTCTACAAAAAGGCTAAGCTTCCAGACGATAATAATGTAAATCTGAAGACATAAAATAACCTCACTTGAAACGGAGTCCTCCTCTATTGTGTGAGAATCTAAATACGTCCTCATAATTCAGACACTTTTCTGAACAAGTTGAATTTATTGGTAGTAAGGGTTTGAATTTAATGGTAATAAGGGTTTGATTTTCCACTTTGTCAATTGCAGAATTTTCTAGTTTGCAAAAAACTATTACATTATTGCGAATTATTAGCCAAAGCAATAGCATTTTACAAATTTGCATACTTCACACTTAAAATGTATGTTAGTTCATGCTATACATTTTAATTAATATATAACTGATACTTCAATCTCTGCAAATTGTCCGTTATGTCATGAAAACCGTAACTAACAGAATTACCACTTCATAAATGAAAATAAGCATGAATAATAACTGTAAAGAAGACAATAATTTTTCGAATGAGTGCATATTTTTTTATTATTCATTTTATTTATTATTATTATTACATTTAAACTGTATTAGACATAAAATTTACAGTTTTACATTGGACACTCCCGACTAACTCACTGCTTGTAGCCGGAAGAGTTAACAAAAGCATATTTAAAAATTCGATATGAAGTCCTTGTTATTTTCTATTTTTTAAATTAAATACATTACTGTAGTCTGTATTTTTAACATCTTGTTTGACAAGTTATTGGACTATTTTATAAATTTAATGAATTTGTAACAATGTTATAGGCTATGCTTTTCTTTTAAATAATTCATTTAGTGATGATAATTTTGGGTTATTTCATCATAAAATGGGAACTAACATGAAAATTCACATAGTAAAAAACGCGTTCTTTTTTTGTATAATGTGTTATTCTGTTTCATGAAACGAGACAAAATTTAATAAGGGTAAGTAATTTTATTTTGGTATCTCGAGAACTTGAATGTACAAACAAACCTAATTCACTTATGTCGATACTTAGTTGAGCTGTAACCAGAATAGAAGAAAGTAGAATAAAAAGTCGGTGACAGAAGCCCGGGGTGAATTGGTTTGCTTGACAATGAAGAGAAATCTCATTCTGTACAATCATGTTAGAAGACGCTTCGAGCACAGCATATTTTACGCATCGTGGTTTATCATACTCTTTCCTGACTTGAGTCAACTTCATTATTAAATTCAAGATACCATTGTACGTAGGCCTATCACAAAGGATTCCGATATAATTCCTCTAACTTCTCTTCTTGGTATTATTTTAATTGACAATTTTAAAGAAAATATTTTCTTAACGTTATTTTTTCCTGGATCAAGTTTTAAGAAGTAGTTAAATATATTAAAGCATAGAGAATCAGAAAAGTAAACTATTTTTTCAAGACCACTTCAAAAACATTTATAACTCTATGAGCATTTTAAGTTGTTTTCAGTCTTAAAAAGTCCGTATATTATAATTTTCCATACAATTCCCTTCGTACTTTTTTGTAGAGTGAACATTTTATTAGTGTTAGTTTACAACAGTTTTAATTTATAGTGTCTATATGTGCTTAAGAATTTGGCAAATTAGTATATTTACACTGTACATTGAAAATAATATCTTCTTTATCTAATTATTAGGGAATTAATGAAATGGAACGACGGATTTTTAAATTCATAATCTAAAGAAAATGGGACAATTAACTATATTTTTCTTCGACGAAATAGAACAGAAAAGTCAGACAGATTTTCTCTATTGACAGGCACAAGTAAATCTCTAAAGAAAAGTTCTATGTCATGACCCATCTATTGTATTATGTAGTAACTATGAATTCCTTAGTGCTCTATTGTATCAAACTCTGTCAATGACATATTTTCTGAAGCGATAGTAAATTCTATGTATTAAAATTATACGTATGGAATATGAATCAGATGTTACAGAGAATTTATAACATTTATTATTGTATAAATTTCCGGTATATCAACTAACATCGATGTAATGTTATTATGCAGTAGGATATGCAAATAAAATACGAGCCACATATTATCTTTCCTTCAGGATGTTCTTTTAGAAATGTTAGAGAAACAACACTGCACGAAAAGTATTATATACAGTATGCTGCCTTGAGAAGACATGCAACTTTATTAGTTTTCTCATGTCTGTAAAACATAAGTAGACCCTACAGCTTAGTTCATATCTGTATGATTGCTTTAACATAATGGGATTTTTATGTGAGTAATAAACTTTAATATGACTCAAAGTTAAAGATATACGGAATTTATTATTAAAGGATCATTATTAATGTATTTTTTCAGTAATGTAATTGTCACAACTGGTTTTGCCTTGCAATAGGCTATGCTCTTAACTTGCAGTCTAAAGTAATACATTTAAATCCAAACTTCAAGGGTTAGGCGCCAGAGCAATAACTACTGATAGCCTATTCATGCTTTCTTCCATGTTTGAAGTTTTGAACTCCTCTAAACTCAGTTTACACCTCCTCTAAACTCAGTTTACACGTAATGAGTTTTTCTACCCCAACTTCATTAAAATCCATTAGGGGAGAAGATTATTTTTATTCGTAATGACTATTGGAGGTCATTAGTTGGTTTACTAGTAATATTTCATTTCAGATATATTCTCTATGTTTCATCGAATTTTTGTAGCATTGACACATTACACAAAATCATCGCCACACACAAGAAAACTGAATAGGGCTAAATAATTTAAGACTCTAATTTAAAGAAAATCGGTATGAAACTGACCTAGAAAATGAAATCAAAATTGTCAAATTATGTCGAGTTTACATTCCACAGTGAAGGAGCTTGTAGGTTGGTCATTGATAATTGATTAATTGAAAAGCATATAATGTGATTGACAGGCAGTTACAGTGACCTGAACTAGAATGTATAATTGATGACCGACAATGTTTAGTTTGCTTAACTTAAGTGTAGTAGTTATATAATTGAGTCATGTTCCGTTAGTCTATACTGAAAGTACAATATAGTGCAGAAGGTCATACTTCTGTCTCTACCTAAAGGCGGGCTCGCACGCAAAGGAGTGGTTCGCAGGAAGTCACACCCAGGCATAACCTATACCCGGGATCTGTGGGTTCAACCATGATTATGTCTACTAACCTCCATGATGGGAAAATTACACCTAAATGCACGGCAGCGCCATAAAGCTCTCCTTGTTTACTTAATAACCTGGAGAATTGATTCACAGAGCAGTGAACAAGAATCTTATATTAACCACACAATAAATCTGTTTAACACGAAAGCTAAAGCTGACATTTGTGTACACGTAATTGTAAGTAGAACGATTTGTAATATGTGGTAAAGGAACATATTCGTGGAACGTTACGGTAGGACTGAGATTAGAAAAAGATAAGCCAGTAAGAACATTCTTATGGGATACAGTAGTTTGTCTTAAACTTAAAATAAACTTTTGGGATTTTGTTGGATATCACTTCCGGAGAGGCCTTCCATGTCGTTGTCTCTTCGAAAAATTATGTGATTCATAGAATCTCTTCCGACAGGACGCGGTTTTGTCAGGCCAGGCGACGTAGGCAGCATAAACGTCCCTGAGAGAAAAAAACTCAGAGAAAGATCATTGGAATTGAGCTATTATAAAAAAATCCATTATAAATAATGAGTTATAAACAGGGCCCGGATTCTGATGACTTAAAATTGTTGGAAAAATGACCTATAAAATGACCCTAAATTTGAAAGAAAATGACCCTAAATTTTAAAGAACATGACTTAATAATTATAAAGAATGACCTAAAAACTTATATTTTATTTATAAAAATATAATTGTACACATATACATAATTGTAAAAACTGTAAAAGCAGAAAGGATGTTGTAGGTCTAAAAGCTTTGTTCTTTGTTCTTCATGGGAGCAGCTGAGAAGAAAAGTAAGAAAATTGTTTTTAAAGTAGATCCTACAAAAATGTTGCAGTATTTTAACCTAGTATTTTATTTAAATATATAAGAATGTACTCAATTTAAATCAATGCATGAAAATGACAAAATAAGGAAGCGAATGACACGAAAAATCACAAAATAATGACCTAAAATTGATTTAAATGCCCTAAAAGTATAAACTGGCATGAAATGAAAAAAATTACCCAATAAAAATGCATTTCTTTAATCTAGAGGCCATGATTAGGATTTATCTACAAGTTGGCAATGTCTATGCAGCATCAATAAAAAGATGACATGTCATTAAATTCCGGGCCGAGGTAATAAACAAAACATCGTTACAGCGAAAAGCCTAGGGCCAAAATAAAGATAAAAAATTGAGAGAATGGTATGACGTAATTTTTTTTATTACAGACAACGTAACGAGATTTCCGAAATTTATCTTCAGTGAATCCGGGCCTCCAATTACATTTATTGTCACTATATAGCGAATACTCAAAGAACTAAGCATGCATTGAATTTTATGGAAATGAAAGAAAAGCAATTTTAGAATTTGTTCATTGTGAAGGAGATAGTCTTTGACAATAGCCGCTCTTCGTGTGACTTTTATCTGCTGTTTCATTTTTTTAGATTAACCTCCTTGGTATAACTATTATTAATATTATTAGCCTAATATTGTATTTATTAAACTAAACTAAACTCCGTGGCGCTACATCCCTGAAGGAATTAGACCTACCAACCGACCGCTGCGTCATCTCCCGTAGGCAGATGGCAGGACGGGGGGCATGTGGTCAGCATGCCGACACCCACATCCGTTAATGGTGGTTTCCGTGACCGGAGCTGCTACTTCTCTATCAAGTAGCTCCTCAGTTTGAATCACGAGGCTGAGTGCACCCCTTAGCAAACCTCGCTACCTCAGAAAAATCCGAAGAGGTACCGGGGATCGAACCCAGGCCTGCGGGTCTGCAGTCAGCGACACTAACCACGAGACCACGTATTTATTATATGAATTTAAATTACTTCTTCAGTGCATATATAATTATAAATTATTTGGAGGCCTATATCTTGTTCTGTTCATTTGCAACTCATGTATATCCAGTATACCCTGTATACCCCATCGTTGTATTCAGTCAGTAATACTTGTATATGAAACAAGCTAGAAAGGCGTTTCAGTTTTCTGGCCTTGTGAATTTACATAGAAATATATTGCCCAAAGGTGTGATAAAATGAGTGATAAAAATAATACGATAGACACTTGTGATTAGTTGAAATTCCTGTTCTTATACTGGATTGGTTACAGATTCATGAATTAAATAGTCAGTATCATAGCCTTAATTTGTCACTGGTGATGAATGCTATTTCATTTGTATTTCATTGAACGCAGGTCCCATGTTGTGAAAGCTCGCGTGGCGCGAAATGAAAGCAGGGGGTTGAGTGGGTGGTGACTTGATTTACAGGCACCTTGCACTTCCTTACACCCTCCTTGTTCAGACTCCTTCATTTCACTCCAATCTTCCCTAACACTTTCTTCTTTAGTGGATGAAGAAATCTCGCACCTCTTCCTAGTTTTTTTTTGGTTATGCAGTGGCGGCCAAAATGAGTTGTACTCTGAAGTAGGTACTCACTTTCAATATTTTTTTAGTTACTTTTTTTTACTCCAGCCTGTTTGAATTAAAGTAAGTCTAAAGAATAACGAATGACGCACTAACTTACTTTGATATTCAATATATAAATAAACTTATACCCTTAACCTATTTTTTCTACGACAGCGTTTCTGCATCCATTTCTAATTAATGTTATCATTGTGGACATTTTTAAGACCCGACCACCTCCGGATAGCCATGGGCTATATTTCTGGTCCAACAACCGATGTCACATATTTTGTTTTTGTCACCTTCTCTTCACCATACAACCAAAGGAAAATGTTTTATGAATTTACTTTGGTATTTTATTAAGTTAGTTAAATTCATCATATCGTGGAGGACATGTCCCCGATCTAGTAATCACCTGGTAGTGAGGGAAACCCCGCAAAAACCTCACTCAGATCGGACGCTGCGACGCAAGTTGTATGTCTTGCTCGTTAAGTCCCCCGGGGATCTAAGCATTCCCCTAAGGCGGATTCATCTCAAATTCAGTGTGTCTTGCGCATAATATTGTTCTTCTGTCAAATGTTGTGACCTTCGATTTTGTGCATAACCGCCACTGGGATTAAGAAAACATACTGTTTCCGAAATTAGCACTTGGGGATTTTATTACACCACGAAATACGGTAGTAAAACCGCCAATAACTCTGGGATCAGGTAAGAAGGGGGAGAAATTGGAGGCAAAGGTAAATTTTAATGTAACTACGTGATCTGTATAGAAGCCGAAAACACGCGACCATTTTGAATACCACCATGTGATATCAGGTCGTAACATCGAGATATTACGAGAAGTCGAGTTTATTGAAGCCAATTCCGAACCCGGATTTGCATTATCAAAAGAACATAGTAGAGTCTATTTGGTAGTGTGTAAATCGTGAGGTGTAAAACGAAAGTAATGCATGGATTATAAGCCGGAAAGATTTTGGTTATGAATTCATGTCAGAAAGTACAGCGTTCATATAATATGAAAATGTTATTAATTCATGAAACAGATTTATTCTAGTTAATTCACTCTATACTTCCAAGTAATGCTATGGCGTGTTCTTATGAAGAGTGGGTTGAAATTATGAACAACAGTTTGAAAAATATTGAATTAACTTATTTTCTTATCGATAAATCGCAACAGAAACATGGAAGGGAAGCTATGGTGAAAATTATACTGTTCTTTATAGGCTGATTTCAACTTTCTAACGTTTTGTTTTTAAGCAAAAACTTATTACCAGGATCGAATTTAGCACATTGTGGGACTGATGTTGTCTAGAATCATGTGTTTGTATTGTATTTTCCGATATCCTAAGGCCCCCCCAAGCATTTTGTTGCCTCTCGAGGAACAGTAAAGATCTACCACTGTTACCATGCTGGCGGCTTGGTTTCTGGAAGCTAAAAATCAAAAGAGGCAACATTAGTAAAGAAATTTACCCATTGTGAAATTGCACATTGCATTAGAATGCAGAGAAACAAATTACTGTTGAGAAGCTAACAAAAAATATTAAGATTTATTAAATTAACAGCATAAAATAAAAGCTTTTTTTTGGGGGGGGCTTACCTTTTTGGGAAGCAAAGGTAGAGGATTAAACGTCATAAAAAAGCAGAGGAGGGCATGGACGGTCCGTAATTTTCGCTATATTTACAAATTATTTTAAAAAGGGGAAAATTACAAATAATTGTATATATATCAAGAAATAAAACTTTTTGGGTTATAGGTTTTGTTTAAATCAAATGGGTTGTGTTATTAATATTGATTGGTTTTGTGTATACATATGTAAACTTATGGTATGTATAAGTATGTATGGTATGTATCTCTGAATAACAGAGATGTAACAGGGGGACAATTATTATATATATTTTGTTTGATGACAATAAAAGGCAAGCCTATTGCAGTCTGTATAATAATAATAATAATAATAATAATAATAATAATAATAATCATCTATTTCAGGCAGGTTATGTAATCATACAGTCAGTATTTGATAATAGAAATTTACATTTTCAATCATACTCGCTTTATTTTATTTTTATTTTTTCATATTGACTTAACGATAATTCATCAGGCAGCTAAATGTGATGCAAAACCTCTTGCGACTAGGTGTTCTTGCGCTCAAATAATTAATCGATTTATCAAGCGCCACCAATATTAAAATACTACTAATTTCTAAAGTTAGTACTCTTGTAACTTGCAACAACTGTTCTAAGTGATTAATTATTTTAAATTAAGTAACATTTTACTATTAACTAATTTGCAATCATGGAAAATATAGTATGCAATACGAAGCCTTTAAGTTCATTGGCGGATCTTACCACAACTTGTTTCACAACGTACTATAACAGTCAAGTTTTTATGACTCTGGCTATAATTAATAAAATATAAATTAGTGGTTTCTGTCCTAGATACTACACCTTTTCAACCTCAATTTCGGAAAAAGTAATTTCAATTTCGGAAAAAGTAATTCCAATTTCGGAAAAAGTAACTTCAATTTCGGAAAAGGTCATTTCAATTTCGGAAAAAGTAACTTCAATTTCGGAAATGCGAGGGCTATGAAGAGGGTATAGTAAAGTTGGTACCACGCTAGGACAAATGACTCAATCGGAGCGAGATTATGTAGAGAAGTAGCTAGAAGGTGTACCTAAATGTTCCAAATAAAACAGTTATGATTTTCACTGTGGTTTTCATTTTATGCCCCATCGAATGCTTTAAAAAATAGCCCTCGTATTTCCGAAATTGAAGTTACTTTTTCCGAAATTGAGATGACTTTTTCCGAAATTGAAATTACTTTTTCCGAATTTGAAATTACTTTTTCCGAAATTGAAATTACTTTTTCCGAAATTGAGGTTGAAATGGTGTAGAACTTGAACTTGTATACATGAGTGATAATAAGCGTTAAGTAAGACATTGTTGCGTAATGAAGACAAGGCCTCCCTAATGCATCTTGGCATTGTGAAGTCCTATTAAGCAATTAATTAGTAATATGGTTGATCAGTCAGTAAATTGTAACATGGGACTGTAGGCATGTCATGTGCGTTCATCCACATAGCATAACGCCACCGAGTGAGTTGGAACTAACGTAATGTCTATATCAGCCCACAACAGTCAAGCTTAAATACGGTATTATACAGCACTGAGGTGTTGCTTCAAACTCCAATAATGTTGGGCTGTGTCCTATGTAATTATAAAGCATACATGAATAATTTATCACTTTTTTGGGCACGTTACATTCTTCGCAGTCAGGTGGAAAGGTATAGGAGGTGTCAAATAACATCATTGCAACATGTCAGATAATTGTGACATCAGTATTAAAGGTTTTAAAGCTTTTGTCTTAATATGAAAAGTAACTAACGCAACGGTGAATGACTTTAAGTCTTTACAAGTCTTATCCTCTTTTCGAACCAAAGTGTGCTACAGAAGTAGGTCTAAGGCATAGTATAAATTTCGGACCAAGGCTGTACAACAATTTTACTAGAAGAAACCCTAATATGATACCACTAAACAATAAATTGTTTAAAAAAAAGAGTACTCGATTTGATTAAATCTAACTTGTAATTGTACTTTTACCACTTTTTTATGTTAATCATTCTCAACTGTAAATTTTTTATTTTTAACATTGGGTATTTTGTTTGTAACTCTGTTATGTTACTGTAATTTATTTTTTCGTATCTTTGTTCATGCATTTATTTCATATAAGCAATATTATTTATTTTTATTCTTATTTTTTACCTAAAACTATAATATGTATGTTTTTTTTATATAATTTTCAAAATATAATTTTAGTATGACTGAACTGACCCCGAACACGAGCTATGCTCATGCGGGGCAAATAATACTCTTTTCAAATTGTACAAATTGTGTGTATATTATTTGTATTTGTAATAATTTTGTATCAATTTGAATTTTTTAATTTGTAATAAACTTAATTTGTAATTTGTAATTTGTAAAAAATAGGATTTACACTTTTTCATATCGTATTGTGCTCAGCAAAATCGAATTAAAGTACAACATGAATTTCTGGAATGAGACATTAGTTTTTGATGGTCCGGCAGTGTATGAGTTGTGTGACCTATGTCTCAGTTTATGGGTATGGTAAATAAAATGGACAAATGATATCATAAGCCCAACAGCTATTTATTATTTTTTTGCCTAGGCCGTTGTTTCCAAGACATTACTTGGCAAACAACGTTTTTTGGTTATGCTTACAATATAAAAAATAGCTTTCTTTGTGATAACTTGAAATAGATGTTACAATTTTAAAAACACGCCAGCTTAAAATAAATGTTACAATTTTAAAAATTCAGTCAAGTAGTTTACTTAATGAAAATTGTTTTACTATGGCCTCCCAAACTAGATTTCTGTTTTTTTCAATAAGGGACTCAATTTTATGTTCAAAAATCAATTATCAAACAAATGTCAAAGTCATGGTAATTATATAATCATAACATTGGAATCTGGAAGTTGAATATGATGTCTGTTTTTTGCTGTTTTACTATTATAGTTTTTTCTTGAATTTGGGATTAATGGGTGACAACTAGATCCTCATTTCAGTTGCGGAATTAAGTTTATTTGTGTACTTTGTTTTCATTGAAGCGTAAAATGAAAACCCCTTTTCATAATGTTATGTTGTCGCAAAACGAAGAATCACAACATTGATGTCGACGCTAGTTGTCGAAACAACGAACACACATTTTACAACTAATAGGGATGACAATATAGCTATTGCATGTCACATCTGGCGAAATTTAATGGTTGGTTTCCGATAAAAGTTAGATATCAGCTATTAGAAGAAATTTCATTTGTAATGCCACCAAGACACTGAGACCATCGCGGTACATGTGCACACGCTTCACGGAGCACTAATGTTCGCGGAACACAGTTTGAGAAACAATGCTCAAACAATGGTTTGAGCAAACACAACGGGAATGACTCAAGAAGAAGCAGGAAATTGAAAAATGTGTCAATGCTAGTTTTTAATGAAACTCTTTGAAGATTTTAATTATTTTATCAGCATGGCAAGATTATAAGACAAAGTAATTTTAATGTTGAATCGTTAATGAATATACGCCAGCATAGCTAGATGCCCTGAAGATAGCATGTGAATGACGAAAGGCCTAGGCAGCATAAAATAAAGGTTGTTGAGCTGATGGTTTTAATTATACATTTTATTTTAATGTAACTTACACTAGACCTAAAAAGTCCATTTCGCCGTTGATTCATTGTTCGTTTTATTAATTGAACTATTTTTGTTATGGATCCCTGCATTGAATGGGAGACTCGAAGGGAAAAGACCACTTGGAAGATCTAGACATAGGTGGGACAATATTAGGATAGATTTAAGGGAAGTAAGATTTGCGAGGGATGGTTGGATGGAATACTACAGAATAGGGTTAAATGGTGGTCTCAGGTAAACGCGGCAATGAACCTTCGGGTTCCATAAAATAGATAATATTCTTTAGCTTACTGAGGAATGGTCTATTGCCATTCAGTAGGTAAATAAGCACGGATCCCTGCATTGTTTGTTGTATCAGAATGGAACTGGGCACTTCAACCAATAAAAGTAAACGAATAGGAAAAGGAAATGAACCTACATTCCCTTATTTTGTGGAAAATAACAACCTAGACACGGGAGAGGTTATTGGTCTCTTATTGGAGCGCATGGAACTTGCCCTCCTTCCACTGGAGCGATAAAGAGTTGGATTTTTACTTTGCCGGAGCGCCGTTCCTGCCCAAATTCAGTCTGATACTTTTTTAATATGCTAAATTTTGAAATTTAAATTTAAATTCTGAAGATTAAAACACAACTCTTAAACATTGTCATACTTCCTACAACTTATAAACCGGATTCGATTCCCTATGAGGTCGTTGAGATTTTTCAATTGGCCTAATCCTTCTGCTGGCACTATGGCCCTGGGGTCGACCCAGCCTCTAACAGAAATGAGTACCAGGAGCAATCCTGGGGGTAAAGGTGGCCGGTGCGTAAGGCTGACAACCTTACCATCTTTATGTGCCGAATGTCCAAAATCTGGGAGCCCCTCTGGGCCTCCATGGCCTGTATAGGGATCACTTTACTTTTACAAGTTGTAAACTATTCCTAAACTACACAAAGCTAACGAAATGAAAAAAAATTGAGGCCTCATTTTCTACACAGAGGGAGAGAATGTCGACATTATAAATGTTCTTTACATTTCCCAATGCGAATTCCTACTATGTGACATATGTAGCAGACAGCGGCCAGATGTTGACAATACACCGGTAAAAAAATTGCATGCACAGAATTCTGTATCATATTCTCAGAGACAGCGCTCTGAAGTGCGGCAAGTAAATCCTATATGCTCACGAGAGAACAAATTCATATTACTACTGTATTAAACCCCAGGATATTGTACTTGCTCTGGGCATTTTTGTGTATTAAGCGTAGTTCCTAGATACCCAGCTGATTCTGTTACCTATGTATGTGATGCCCGTATTCTAAAGTCATGGACTTAGAGGCATACGGTACCATATGGGTCAATACTGTCTTTTTATTTTCTCATCAGCTCACCATAGCGAACTGTTGAAAGCAATGCATTAATATAACATACTTAAAGTATTTAAGCTAATATCTTAGCGCTGCCCCTGTCGGATGCAAACCCGAGAAGAACTTCTTTATAAAATCAAAATATTTATTTAAGCTCTTTGTTGTTATTGAGTATCATTATTCTATAAACAAAGTTCCATGCATGTAATCTTAATTATAATACGGAAAAACTTCTTCAGTGTTGTAAGAAATTTACATGTCAGATAGCTTGTGGATCATTCAACCTAAGAAAAGACTGATTCATAACTCGCCAGGTTTTCTTATTTATAATATATAAGGCATTAATAGTGTATAATATTTTACACATTCTTCATCGTGTTTATGAATCTTACGAAATAACTCAAATTTTATATATTTCCGTTTACTTTGTTTTCAGGAACTTGATTACGAATGAGTTTTCCATTGCAAAATTAGACGGAAGAAAAAATAAAATCTGGATCTCTGCACTAGCACTCCTGCATCACAAACATCATTAGAGGAGGATTATCTAAAAATGTCTCGAGGTTCACAATAAGGTGGGGATTTCAGCTGAAGTCATATAGACCTAATGTACGGTACCTTGAAGGTGAAGAGCACAAGTCCATTTTAACGAAATTGGGGTTTTTGCATATGCCTCTTATATTTAATTAACGGAATAACTAGGGATGGGTCGATACCAGATTTTCTCGATAGGCCTACTCGATACTCGATACCGATACATGATTTTTCCCTCGATACTCGATACTTCGATACTCGATATCTTCAACATTTCCAGTTTCAATAAATAGGTACATTAAAAATTAAAATTTGAGAGAATTGTGTAATACCAACTAAAATAATTAAGTCTGCATATTTAATGAGACAAAATTTAAGATCATCAGTAGCCTATAATTATTTTTAAACTCTACAATGAAACTAAAATTAGTCTTTTAAACAGTCCACTTACAAGTTTTTGTTAAAAAATACTAGCATTCTCACTTAATTGCAGAATTACAAAAGTATCGAAAAAGTATCGAGCTAGTTTACTGAAGTATCGTTCGATGCCGATACCATGCAAGTATCGAGAGTATCGAGAGCCCATCCCTATACGTAACCTTAATTCAAACTCGTATGCACTGATATAAGAATTTCTTAAAATATGTCAACATTTCACAGAATACACTAGCAAAGAACTCCGCTTAATGTATATAGGCCTAATTATTTCACCCTAATATAACTTGTGTATATAACAGTATTAATGTAGTAGGCTACTCATTTCAACTTGATCAACGAAATAAACAAACATCTGATTAATTTCATAACCATATGTTTAGGAATATGTTGTGGGTAACTGTATTGCAACTTCAAAAGCAGTATATGAACAGTGTAAAACAGTATGTCAAGATAACTGATTTGCATTTGATAAATTCTTTCAAATAGGCCTATACAAGTTCACAAAACAATGTATCTACATCTACAATATATCATATTTCTGGGAGGTCATTTGAGATTACTTACGAGATGAAGTATCATCATAGACCCACGATATCACTAGCACCCGGCATTTTATCGTCGGGTTGCGCGAGTTAAGTGACGATTATGATGTCGCTGGCACATGGGACACTAATGCACTAAAGCCTACAAACACCTCAACTGCTTTTAGTTGATGTCACGTTGACGTCAATCGGTGTTAGGGCTCGTTTTTCCGTTAAAGTGGCGCATTTCTATCAGTTGTAAATTGGTAGTTGCACATGGAGGATCGAATCCGTGCCTCTAAGCTGGAGTTGAAGGTAATTTCTGACTAGTGGTTACAATATGTGTTATATTTTTGAGATGTTATGGTTTGTAATCACTATTACGCTAGGTATTTCGAACAAACGCTTCTCAAGTAGTTCAATAGTGGTTAGTACTTTGTTCTTCTTAGAATCCCGAGTCTCAGACCCTGTTTTTTTAGTGTTTTTGGTTCAAATTAGATTTACTGTATTTTGTCCTTAAGTGGAAACACGAACTTTCATCTTGTAAAGGAACCGGAAACTTTCCAATATAAATGAGCGAAGTGATTTAGATAGGTCTTGGTTTTTAACGAGAGCAACCCACAATTATGCCTTATTTTATTTGGGCTAGTTCAGATTTAGATTTATTTAGTTCTTTGCTAGTGTATTCTGTGAAATGTTGACATATTTTAAGACTGATATTGGACGCGTAATTTAACTTACATATAAGAAGCCACAATTACAATAATTCTGAGTGTACAGAAACTTAAATATAGTTATATTTACAAAGTACCTATGTTTCACTACTACAAACAGAGTTAACAAATTTCTTAAATACAGTATAATATACAACTTTCATTGTTAAAAGCAGTTGTAGTAGAAAGAATAGCTTACAGTATATCTGACAATAAAAATATAAGATATAACTTTTTATTGAATGTAGTGTTCGTATTTAAAATAATAATTTACATTAGAGTCTTGTGCTCTATTTACTGTTCGTTAAGGAACTCATCAATATGATCTTTCTATAAGGTAATTTAAAAGTTTTTTTTTTCTCATAACCTATTTAATTCGTTCAATGGTTTTATATATATTGGGAAGTTTATAGTATAAGTTAGTTTTATCCCAGACTCTTTCCAAAAACAGCTAATCTGTGCTTCGTTAATATGTAATCATGTTTGTTTCGTATATACTATTCCTATCCATCCTTAAACGTTTAATTTCGGAAAACATGATGTGGAATACCAGCCATGCTTGAGGTTATGTTATGAGTCTAGTACAGGTTGAGTACAATGTAAGCCTACATTATAGTTTGTATGGGATCTGATTCAAACTGTTCAATTAACATTCTGGTAGTTTCATATTAACTTTCCTTCAGGAAACATTTTTTTAAAGTATAATACAGCTTTGTTAGCTAGTTTGTTAGTTTTATTTGCTTACACAGTTCAGTGTTTGTTATTATACAAGAACGTTTATTATCAAAATTTAAAGTTACTAAATTAACCTCTAAATACAAAATATGGAATATACAATGAATATTAGGCCTACAATATTTTAAACGTGCTACATTTTTATAACTTTATACTTCATTAGCACTAGGCCTATACGTTTGAATATTTTACATTTACATTTTTTCTGCACGTTGAAAATTAATCTGTAAATAAATTTAACTTATCCTTGCTAATGCAAAATGATAGGACATTTTAAATGTAATACAGAAGTACACACATCTTATGCTATAGTTGAAGGTTCGTAAGCCTTGTGGTTTAATTATATAATTTGAATATCCATTTCTGATTAAATGAGAATTTGAGATTAATTTTCAAGAAGTACGCTTTATTTCCTGTATATTGAGATGTTTAAATTAGAATTTATTAAATTATGATACTTGAATCAGGGTACCAACCATGTCAAGCCCAAACTGGGGTTAGCTTATTTATGTTATGGTTTTGGATTGCAATAGTTAATAGTAGTGATTGCTTGAAATAATTAATTCGCTTTGTTTTTTTATATAGTATTAAATTATATTTTGATAGTTAATTGTATTAAAATATAAATACAAAATACTGATATAATAATCATGATGTCATATTATAAGTTTAGAAGGAAAGATTTGATTGGTTATCAAAACGGAAATGAAACCTTCTCTGTGATTGGCTGAAAGCAGTAGCAGTTTAAAGCAGTTTGATTGGTTAAAGTAAGATGAGCTGTGATTGGTTGTTGAAATTTGCTATATAAGGCCGGTATGACCCGGATGGTTTGGGCGGTATGTTACAATTCACTGACCGATCAACACCTCAACACCAATTCCAATATATAATATGCACCACCTCAAACCTTTAACTAGACACCATAGTAATGCCAATAGTAAAATATATTCTTCCTCTTCTATAGGTCATAGTAATGCCAATAGAACAAAAATTTCTCACTAATAGTAAAATAGCTTCTTCTTCCTCTTTTTCCTAGATGTATCACAAAGTACCAAAAACATTCTGACCAATAGTAAAATATCTTCTTCCATTTCTTCTCAGACATATAACAAAGTACCAAAAACATTCTCACCAATACTAAAATAGCTTCTTCTTCCTCATCTTCCCAGATGTATCACAGAGAACATGTTTTTTTTTTTTTTTACATATTCCCCTAATATATATCTTTCATGGATTTAGGTAGCGATACCGAAGAAAGTTCTTTACTGTCGAATTTCTTGGCTTACTTCAGTAAATTCTACACTGTAAATTCCCTATGTTACTGTACCTAGCGTAATGCTTAAAACCTAAAAATTGCACAAAAACAATATAAATATCAGAGTGGGAATGGTTCTCAAGAAAAAAAACGTACAAAAAATAAAAAATAAAATTCATTTTTATAATAGCCTAGGGTTTCTTATATTTACTTCAATTGATCAGGATAAGCGTGAATGGACCGTAGTAAATATACTCCTATGTACATTCACTTTTATTATAATTATTATCGTCATTATTATTATTATTATTATCATCATCATTGTTATGATCAATATTGTTGTTATGTGCTGATACTTCCTAAGTCAATTTTAGGCCCTAGTCATTCCTGATGTTACCACTATGTTTAAGGAATTGAGGACGCAAATTTGAATAGTATTATTCTTTTTGCACAATATTGGAATCTGAAACTCTATGTAAACGTTGTACTTCTAGTAAGATACTGGTAGAATAAGAAATAAGCCTTAAAGCCAAATTTCCCAGCAGTTCTTCATTAACTTTTGGGGGGGGGGGAATTCGCAAGACTGAAGAAATACAAACTTTAACCTGTTCATTGCTACTGACGTACAGTATAAGTGGGACGCCTCAAGAACTGTAAAAGAGGAAATATCAGATTAATGGAGTTACGTTTTAAGTGAAACATGGGGATTTTCATTTAAGTGTCAAGTTTGTCATTCAAGGAAATTCCATTGAAAATTTTCTCGTCTATTTTGAACTTAAGAGCCCTCTAATGTTTTCATTTGACTGTCTTATTACGAATGATTAATGTTTATGTTTACAACCTTGAAAGAAACCTAAATAAATAAAATCTGATGTAACAAAGTACCAGAATGCTTTTGTTTAATCAGTGATAATTGCAATATTATGATATGCAGAAAATAAGTTATTTTTGTAATCTATATCCAGGTTAACCTTTAGATCAATTAATTAAGCAGGGCTTGAGGAAGAACAAAGGTCTAAAGTTTGATACGTAACTAGGGATGGGTCGATACCAGATTTTCTCGATACTCGATACCGATACATGATATTTTCCTCGATACTCGATACCTTCAACATTTCCAGTTTCAATAAATAGGTACATTAAAAATTAAAATTAGAGAGAACTGTGTAATACCAACTAAATTAATTAAGTCTGCATATTTAATGAGACAAAATTTAAGATCATCAGTAGCCTATAATTATTTTTAAACTCTACAATAAAACTAAAATTAGTTTTTTAAACAATCCACTTAAAGTTTTTGTTAAAAAATACTAGCATTCTCACTTAATTGCAGAATTACAAAAGTATCGAAAAAGTATCGACCGAGTTTTCTGAAGTATCGTTCGATGCCGATACCATGCAAGTATCGAGAGTATCGAGGTATCGAAAGTATCGAGGACCCATCCCTAGGAATAACTCAAATTTTATATATTTCCGTTTACTTCCTTTTCAGGAATTTGATTACGAATGAGTTTTCCACTGCAAAATTAGACGGAAGAAAAACTAAAACCTGGATCTCTGCACTAGCACTCCTGCATCACCAACATCTTTAGAGGAGGATTATCTAAAAATGTCTCGAGGTTCACAATAAGGTAGGGATCTCCGCTGAAATCATATAGACCTAATGTACGGTACCTTGAAGGTGAAGAGCACAAGTCCATTTTAACGAAATTGGGGTTTTTGCATATGTCTCTTATATTTAATTAACGGAATAACTCAAATTTTATATATTTCCGTTTACTTCCTTTTCAGGAACTTGAATACGAATGAGTTTTCCACTGCAAAATTAGACGGAAGAAAAAATAAAATCTGGATCTCTGCACTAGCACTCCTGCATCACCAACATCATTAGAGGAGGATTATCTAAAAATGTCTCGAGGTTCACAATAAGGTAGGGATCTCCGCTGAAATCATATAGACCTAATGCACGGTACCTTGAAGGTGAAGAGCACAAGTCCATTTTAACGAAATTGGGGTTTTTGCATATGTCTCTTATATTTAATTAACGGAATAACTCAAATTTTATATATTTCCGTTTACTTCCTTTTCAGGAACTTGAATACGAATGAGTTTTCCACTGCAAAATTAGACGGAAGAAAAACTAAAACCTGGATCTCTGCACTAGCACTCCTGCATCACCAACATCATTAGAGGAGGATTATCTAAAAATGTCTCGAGGTTCACAATAAGGTAGGGATTTCCACTGAAATCATATAGACCTAATGTACGGTACCTTGAAGGTGAAGAGCACAAGTCCATTTTAACGAAATTGGGGTTTTTGCATATGTCTCTTATATTTTTCATGTTCTGTTCTGGAGTGCAAAGTACTATCTCTTTTGTATATTATGCGAGCTAACTAGTTTTGGTATTTTGGTAAATTGCATCTAAATTCATTATTTCGAGAAAATATTAGGCCTATATTCTAATGGATAACAATTATTAATCCTTAAATGCACGAAACTCAATTTCTCACACACTATTTAAACCCATGCCGGACTGCAAAGTAAATAGTTAGCAAACGATTTAGGTCCATTGTTTATTTCTTGTCATTCTCAATCCATTTGAATTTTTCTTCCAATATTTCATATAATTTTGGTAGGCCTATAAGGAATGTAAGACAGTGCTCGAAATTTCATGTCTGAAGTAGCCAGTTTAAGAATGTTAGTCCACATTATTACATTACTGTTATATATCAATACTAGCTTAAAAGGCCCGGCGTCGCCCGGGTTTTTTATTTTGTAATTGGAAATTAACTTATGAAGGACTTTCGTTTTTTAAAATTCTAGGTCCTTATATAGGTATTTAGAATTTGAAATAGGAAGAACGACTTATCACACTCAAACTATTCCCTCAGAAAACGCTTGATATAGCTTTTTATGGCTCATAGAGGATGTAGAATTTTGCATCCCATCGCTTGTACAGTACACATCAAGCCTGGTAGGGGTTCAAATAAAAAGAAACAGAAATTTCGGTAACATTAAATTGTATTGTCTTTGCGGAATATTTTATTTCTCACTCTCATGTTACCATAATTAACCGTTTTGGGGATGAAATTAAACAGAATTTATTTCCAAACCCATCTGAGAACCACTGGCAACAATATGTTGCCATGCCAACTGTGATTTGGATTTCATAATTCTGTGTAAAAAGGAACTAAGTATACTCAAAAACATTTGATTTTTGGCATTTAAAATCAAAATATTTCAAAATCCTTTCTTAGTGAGCACCTACATTATGAAACGAAGGTACTGTCAAAATTCCAAGTCTCTACCTATTATAGTTTAGGCTCTACGTTGATTCTCTGT
Organism: Ectobius pallidus; assembly: GCA_964059195.1. Taxonomy (NCBI): domain Eukaryota; kingdom Metazoa; phylum Arthropoda; class Insecta; order Blattodea; family Ectobiidae; genus Ectobius; species Ectobius pallidus. The sequence goes on along the minus strand of CAXKWD010000004.1, from coordinate 43,019,963 downwards.
CAGTCAGTCATTCAGTCAGTCAGGGATTTTCAATTTTAAATTCTAGGTCCTTATATAGGCATTTATAATTTGAAATAGGAAGAACGACTTATTACACTCAAACTATTCCTTCAGAAAACGCTTGATATAGTTTTTTATGGCTCATAGAGGATCTAGAATTTTGCATACCATCGCTTGTACAGTGCACAGCAAGCCTGGTAGAGGTTTAAATAAGAAGAAACAGAAATTCCTGTAACATAAAATTGTAATATCGAGGCGGGAAATTTCCCACTCTTATGTTACCATAAAGCCGTTTTGGAGATGAAATTAAACAGAAAGCATTATCACTTTCATACTTTTCTCTCCAAAAACCTGCGATATAATATAATAATATACACATTACCATACCTCGTTTTGTTTTGTCTATGTCCAGGGTTGAGAAAGTTATGTGATTCCATTATTTTAGTGGATTTCATTCTGTAATATTTATTTATAACATGAATTATTTTTGATAACTTCTCTTATTTGTCAAAAGTGCATTTCATTTGTTTTTTCCAAGCCCACCTGATACCATTTGGCAACAATATATTCTGTGATTTGGAATGGATAATTCTATGTAAAAAGGGATTAAGCATTTTCAAAAAACATTTAATTTTTGGCATTTAGAATCAGAATTTTTAAAAATCCTTTCTTAGTGAGCACCTACATTATGAAACGAAGGTACTGTCAAAATTCCAAGTCTCTACCTGTTATAGTTTAGGCTGTACGTTGATTCCTGTCATTCAATCAGTCAGTCAGTCATTCATTCAGTCAGTCAGGACAAAGCCTTTTATATATGTAAGAGATATATAGAGATAGCATTTCATCCTTTTGGGAATTGAAGTCCCCCTCTTCTATTTGTTATTTAATAAAAAATATTACCCATATAACTGTGTTAAATATGAAAAATTAAATTAGTAAGTAAATGATAAATAAATACACTTTATCTGAACTGTCTCCTATTATAAAAAAATACCAAATATTAGTTATATTTTGGCATGGCAAATAATTTGTAACCAATTGTTAAAACAATTTAGGAAATATTTCAACTGATTGTAAGCATTAAGAAAAGCTAAACACAAACTACATTGCTTGTTACTAAAGGTACTAGACCAACTAATAGCTAAAACACAGGGAACCAAAACTAACGAAATTCGCGTGGGATATTCAAATTATATCAATAACTTCCTGATATTTCAGAACGCTTCCCAGAAAATATGAATATTCAGTCAGCTTGTTCATGTGAAAAGTGATTACCGCTGAGAATATGCGATGCTTATGAATAAGATTCAGCAATGCCTTCGATATCGAGTAGGCTAATCACAATCGTTTATTTTATAATTAGACCTCGGTATTTTATGCTCTTACAGCTCAGAATGCACCAAACTATAAATGTGTTTTACATTCTCTTTTGTTCTGGCTAGTGTCCATGGTTCAATGCAGGGGTAGTTCTTATGTACTTCACCTATCCATCCACTAAGCAAGGTGTGATTTAGTTATAGACAGAAAGAATATAAGCTATAAACTTAAAAATTCTGGGTCTAAGTTATAACATGCTTACAAAGGTCCCAATGATACAATTTTATCTGATAAAACGTTACTGGACACGTGAACATATAAACATGGAGTGATTATTGCGTCACATATCTGCATTGTTGCCAGTGGACAGGATTAAAACACGTTATTTTATACAGCATAACTTACTTGGAAATTAAAAAATTTAAAATCTGCATTGATCAAATCACATTTTCGATTCGGAGCAAGCCTGTTCGTGTTTTTGTATTTGTTCTGATATTAACTTTTCTTAATACTTAGGAAACCTAATTCTTATATTAACTATTTCTTATCCCCCACTCTTGGCAACATTGGTTAATTTCTGGTATTTAACACATTTGATCTTTGAGTATGCTATGATCTGACACCTGTCATAATGGTGTTTTCATTTTAGAAACACACATAAGAAAGTAATTATTATTTATATAATCTGATACATTGTATTCATGGAATAGTCTTAATAAATCGTACTCGAGATTACGAGTTTCATCAGATAAGTTCGTAATTTATCGTGGGATTACTTATGACTAGGGGGCGGATTTCTATGACATATCATATTTTTCCCCTTTGCATTATTTCAGGTTTCCGACTAATTTAAACCCGATTCCATGCATCCTGGTGAAAATGGAACGGCTTTTATTGTGCATATAACTGCATATTTAGGTAACTTTCAACTGTTGTAGCATATTTACTATGAATATGCATATTTAGGTCATATTTTCGGCATATTTGTGTGCATATTAAAGAAATTTTGAAGTTTCATATCATATTTTGTAAATTTTGCATTATACTGATACTTTTTGAGAATTTACAGATATTTAAAATAATTAACATTATATTTTAATCAAATGAATTGTAATGAAACTTAAAATAAATATACATAATGTGTAAGTGGTAAAGTCATATTTTAAATTTTATTGGTCATATTTTAATGTTTTTTTAGGTCATAAACGCATGCTTATATCCTACTTTTTAGGTCATAGAAATCCGCCCCCTACTTATGACAATACTTTTGGTCTGATATCCGATCACAGTTTAACAATTGACTTCTACTGCAACGACATTGGCAAAAAGCAGGCAGTGAATTTTACATGGGGGGGGGGGGGTCCTTGTTACAAGAAGGCCAGTGACAAATTTCTGGTTTTAGAGTTGAAATATGTGAGTCTCGTTTCAAGTTCGCAAGTTTCTTCTTCTTTTTGCAGCGAGCAAACAAAAGCAATCAACAAATCGCGTTAACAGTCTGTGCACGTAACCTACACTTTTCCTATAGGACTAAACTCTCGAATGTATATATCACTGCTACACGCCAATCCAATTCAGCTTCTTTCTCTGTTAACAGATTGTATGCATGTCAGAGAGGTAAAGTACATCTTCAGTATAGAAACCAAAAAGAGGATGTTACTTGAATATGATGTTACTATTCATATGGCTGCTCTCTAACAGACTGTTCAGTCACCGAACTAGAAGTCATAAGGTTGAGGAATGATTTGCAATGTGGTTCATATTTCCATCGATCTGGATTTTCGCCCTTGACGGCACAAGGTTGTAGAGTAGAGTTAAACCGGTTTTATATTTAATACGTTACTTGTTATAATATATAATATATAGAAGAAATAGATTTAATTCCTACCTTTAATGAATCTACATAATGAAAGAAGTGTCTGTCGGTCTGTGTGAGATGCCTATTCAACTCTAGGGAACACAGATGCCTATTCCGATCACAATATTGCAATGAAGGAATCGTTGGGCTTAAAACGATGTGTTGATTATTGAAGATGGGAAATTCAAAATTAGTTCAATTTCATAAAAAAAAGATGACTGATACTCCTTTATATACTAATTAACCACTAATTAACCTGGGGTGTCGACTGGGTGGCGCAGTTAGTATCGCGCTGGTTTTCTGTGCCCAAGGTTGCGGGTGCGATCCCGGCCCAGGTCGATGGCATTTATGTGTGCATAAATGTGACAGGTTCATTTCAGCAGATTTACTGGCATGTAAAAGAACTCCTACGGGACAAAATTCCGGCACACCGGCGACGGTCACAGGCCTCAGTTGCAGTACATCCCAGTTGTTAAATAACCATATCTACCAATCAACCAACCAATACACGTGGGAAACTGTAATAGGCGGTTGACTTCTTTCGATTATAGTCTTGACACCCATAGGCCGCCGGTAAAGCTTCTTTTGATATAACTTATACGAACGCTGACCCTCCAAGAGGCAAGACCTAAAACCTGAGTTTATGGAAGAGATTGTTTCAAAGCAATTATATAAAAATGTTTGTATAAAAATTTTAGGACCAATTGCGAGGAGTTAGTGTTGAGAGTTAGAGCCGTTTTCGAAAAGATCGGAAAAACAACATTTATTTAATGTAAAGTGGCAGTGCTAGTAAGAAAAAGTCTTGGATAGTCCAGTGTCGTATCACCGGAAAATGAGTAATGCAAATATAAAATTTCCAATTTCAACAATTTCTCATTTTCTACCTATACTAGGCCTACTGACATGAAGACAGACGCATAGACACACACACACACACAAGGGAAGATTCACATATATGTATCTGTAAATAGTATTTAAGGATGCAAGAGACCTAAAATTGGTATTAGGCCTAATAGTGCAAGTTTGACATCGTATTTCAGAGTCGAATACAGTACTTCTTCCACGTATGGTGGCTATGATACAGGAGGTAGAGAAAGTTAACAAATGGTCTGGGTATCTATAAAGAGTAAACAGTACATCTTCCTCTCAATTACTATGAGTAGGCCTACACGTGTTGTTCAACAGCGAGATCATAACACTTAGCAAGCAGACGTTACCAGCATCACCGTAATGGTGCACAGTATTGCGCCTGGAATGTGTTCCTGGATACTAGTCACCTACTTAGCTTTTTTTCTCACATTCCCATCAACATTACACTTAAGTTTAATCACTGTACTTATCTTTTACATGCGCTCAGTCGGCAATATTAAATTCTTCTTTGTAGACCATAGCATTTTTCAATATACAGTGTACTGTGTGTTATAAATCTGTCACTGTAAAAATGTCCAGAGCACTGTATAAAATTGTAGGCATTGTGACCATTGTGTAGATTCTTTATAATGTGTATAAAATTCCATATACTTCATTTTGATTTTGTCAGAGACATCAATATTTTATTACTGGGAAAATTACATGAATATTATATCATAAGAATTTAATTTCCACCATATACCCTCATTAATAGGCTATGTATGTAGGATAACTCGGAGAATTTGCCAAAAACATTCACATTCACTTTTAGTTAACAGTAGCCTATTTAATTTCACTTGTAAGTTTTGTTATAGTAGGTGTGTACATCTATATTATGTTGTTAGTTAATTTCTTAAAATGTAATAAAATATACATAATCTAAAAGCTACATTAGATGTTAAAAGCTCTATAGGCCTCTTTATTAAAATTTATAAACAGTTACGCCAGTCATTAGTGTGCAACTTAACAGGCCTATAGATCTTTTAACATCTAATGTAGCTTTTAGATTATGTATATTTTATTACATTTTAAGAAATTAACTTACAACACAATAAAGATGTACACACCTACTATAACAAAACTTACAAGTGAAATTAAATACTGTTAACTAAAAGTGGATGTGAATGTTTTTGGCAAATTCTCTGAGTTATCCTACATACATATTAATGAGGGTCTGTATCTGTATCTGTATCTGGTACCCTATGATCCCCAGGTGGGGCGAAGGGGCCTCCAATGGAGGTTTCATTACCTATACTAATTTTGATATGCTTATTTTCCGAGAGAGGGTAGAGGGACAGGTGGTAAGCCCATCGCCTCGCAACCCCCCTCTGGAAACTAAGGATTTCTTGGACGTGAAAGGGCCGATAAATTTTGTCCAGAGGCTCTAATTTAGGCTTGGAGTTCTTTTACGTGCCGTAAATCTACGACACGGGACCCCCAGCTTAAAGTCCCTCCCGGAGGACTCCGTGCCCAGGATTTTTACGTCCTGAAAAATCCAACGACCGCGGCCGGGTTTGATCCCGCGCCCTGCGGATCTAGAGGCGGGCACGCTACCTCTAGACCACCGCGGCCGACATTAATGAGGGTATAAGGTGGAAATTAAGTTCTTATTATATAACATCCTCTCATTGGTAAAAATGAAGTTTATCAATTCTACATGAATAGTCTATTGTCTGTGGAAAATGTACTAAAGAATAAACCAACTTGAAATTCGAGACGATCGATGTATCAATATTGTTTTTCCAATAGCTGTCTCGCTTACAATGACAAAACTAGCGTGGTTTTATTCATTTTCGCGGTTTTATATTATTCATTAGTTAATTACTTGCTGAGTTATGTAAGTATTCGCAAAATACACACACAAATGGACTCAAGATCCCTATTCTGCCGAGATTAATCCACTCGCAACTTCGTAGGTCGTTGCTCATTAATTTATTGTTAAAATACGGATCTCTCGGTATATTACCTATGACCAGACTATATTTTCGACATAACTGGCTGTTTAACTTTATCCCTCTCCGATAAGGCCAGAGAAGAAAAAAGAGGAAGACATACATCGTGGTAATTACTTTCAATTAGAGGATGTCACGGCATGCCACAGACACTGGGAGGGGAGGGGGTGATGTTTTCCCTCGTTACTGAGGGTGGAGACCATGTGGGTTAGCATGTCAGTGCGCTTGTTGACCGCCTGAGCACTTTACTTTAATTCTCTCAGATTTATCGCATAGTGGAACAAAATCTGCCTTTGTGTCCCTGCTTTTCTTCCTTTATGCTATGCTGCTGCATGACAATCCTACCTGAACAAATACAGCGCTATGGAACCCAAATATTTATGTATTCAAATGCGCACCATGAAATCCGGAATTAGCTTAAAATGCTGTGAGAATGTCTGTTTTAATAGGTAGGTGGAACTACTCTGGCCCTATGGTAAGGGACTGTATTCAAAGCAGGGTATTTATATTTGTACTGAGTTCCATAATAATAGAATTGAAAGCAATCCGATTTTAATATTTTAACATAAACTTCTTGTTGTATCATTTTAGTTACTTATTTAGGATCCGTAGTTCCCTTAGGCCTATATTTATAAACATAGAGTAAAATGCGAATTGAAAGTCCCGTAAATTACCGTCAAGGAGTGAAAAAACTTAATAACTTACATTTTAAGGTTCCTGTAGCTTAGAATGCACCAAACTACAACTTATTAGGCCTTGAATAGTGTAAAAGGTCCAATTCCAGGATAGTTCTTTATACTTTATTTGTCCATCAACTAAGCAAGGTATCATTAGGCAGAGAGAACCTAACCTATAGGAACCTAAAATCCGGACCCTTTAGATTACATAAATATCTATGTTCAGTATCGAATACGCGTCTGTACTAATAGTGTGAAGAGGAAATATATATTTTTAACCATCCGAGTAAATAGAAGGGTGGTATTAGGGTTCACTAAAATATGTGTCCATTTATATAAGTATAAATAAGCTTAATATATATATAAAGACCTTTGTTCTCAAAACACGGTGGTGAGGCACGGAAAGGACCAGATATAATGCAGAAATCCGGGCATCATTTGAATGCTTAGTTCATTTCCGATTTTTATTTTCATTCGGTTTATAACAGAATATATTCTTCCAGCATTGGCAGTAGGATAAGATAAACACAAAAGCGACCACATCAAGACTGACTATTTAGGAAACGTGTGATCCATCTCCTCTTAAACATTTATAAACTGCACTTCATTATTCATTCGGATCTGTTGTGTTCAAGTTCACCTATATAATACTACTTAAACAAATTCCTAGCAAAACTGCAGTCCAGTTCTGATTGCACCATAACAGCTCAGGTGAAGCGAGAGGTTAGAGGGAGGATGGGACAACCCTAAGATGTTGAATTGAACCCTAAGATGTACTTCAAATATGGTAATATTTCAGGGAATACATATTCAGTTGTATCAGTCTCACGTAAAGGCTGGTATTAAGTGATGTGTAGTGAATATGCTATGTTAGAAACCGGTAAATAATTCTATCTCCTGAAATTTTATTCATCGTTGTTGGCTTGGCAGTGTAAATTATATATGTCCATATTAAACAACTGTCTTTGCTAATTTCTGCGCACATTTCATTAAGTAGGCCTACTTAATTTCAACCACCTAACAAAATACCGAATCATAATTTCTGGGATGGAAGGGATTGAGTGTGCGATATTTTCACATGAGTTAATAGGTTATCTAATATTCTGCATTTTATCTCTTTTGTTTTAAATTTTCGGTTTGTATATAGACCAATAAAATATTTCTCTTTTGCAGATATTGTTGAAGCCATCATGGAGTACCCAGCATTGATGTCGAGTTTTACTTTTTCGGTATTATCGGTATATAATAGTGATGTGTGTACAAACTTTCCTATATCAAGAAAGAAGAAGACTAGAAGATAGTGTTTGTGTTTTTATTTAGTGTTTGTGACATCAAGAAAAAAAACTTTTCTATATCAAGAACAAGCTGAGGAAGACAACACTAAGATTCAGACCTTCACTTCATAATTCTGTGCTTTGGCATGGAATTTTGAAGTATAGTCTGTGTATGCTCCATTCCTAATACTGCTGGACACCTCAAGGTATTAACGAAGGTAGTACTTAGAAAGGAGCATAGATAGGGGCCTCTTTTTAGAGGTGAAGAGCGGTCTTGGTGCAAACCGAGGCCACTGAACACCAGAAGACCAGCAATTCTCTCATCGAAAAAAAGGTAAAGAATCTTTATACTAAGCACGATTTTGATAGCATGATCCATTACATACTATTTTAATTCTAAACACAATATAATTCCACTGAATAATTTAAAATTTGATCCTACATTGGTAATAAAATTAGCCGCTTGGTATTCATAGAGTCGCTAGTTATTATTCAAAGCCATTTATAGGTAGCATTTAACTAAAATAAATGGTCATTATTATTTCGATTTTATCTTGATACCTATTAATTTTATAAAGAAATGAGTGCTTAAAATTTTTTTCATTTTAATTTTCTCTACAACTGTGCTAGCCTATAAAAATCGAAAATGAATAGGAATAAAGTACCCCTTAAGTAATCATTACAATAAAACGGATTATGTCATTTTATCAGTCATAGATAGATGTTCTGAAATTTAAGTTTTATTAAAAGCGTTAGATATTTTTTGAAATCAGAATATCGACAAAAAAATTAATTAATGAAAAGTTCTCTTAATATTCAAGTTATAAAACCGAATTCCACGTGGTTCGATATATATATATATATATATATATATATATATATATATATATATATTTTAATTCCTTAATTTTAAAAAAAATGAAGAAAGTTAAATACAATAGCCTAAACCGTTTACCCGCTACTCTTGTCCACAAACAAGGGACAGACGACTTCCAAAACTACTTATTTTTGTTCTTGGCCTGGTGAAACGCGTTTTCCTGGTGTTATCTCGATTTCGATTTTCATTTTTGTCACGATCACAATAAGTTCTCTGTATTATGTATATGTGAGGTAGTGAAAGTTATTGGAACATGGCTTTGTAGGCTGAACATTTTAGATAGGCCTATATACGTAATGCCATTGTTGACCGGGTGTTCGGTTACTTTTTACCGACTGTCAAATTATTGTAATGGAGACTGCGTTCTGCCGTTCTGGAGAAGATGTGAATGGGATTCTCTATTTAAAAAGTAAAATAACAGTTAAATCGAAAATATAGTTTTGCGTATGATCCTAGTAGCCTTAAGTGTAGTTCGGGAAATAATTCGGAAAATTTTTGCACAGTTTTGTATTTTCTGGCATTATAAAAATAGCCAGGAGATCTACTGCAATATAAAGTTATCTGGTGAAAATTAGCTAGTTGAATTTCTGTAATGGTTTAAGCAATCACCAAATGTAATTATCTGTGGGCTCTAAGTTTGAAATCAAGGAGGTAAATTTCAGTGAAATAGCTGACAATCTTAAATGACAATCCTAACTTGTGTATAAAATACCATCACATTTTATAAAAAAAGTAATACTTCAATGATCTTATATCTCTGCTTTTATATAAATGTTAAGGTGGCGAATTCATACGTCAGTAGCAGTGAAAGGTTTAACTGCATAAATATCCAGACAGTATCGAATTCAGATTAGTGAAAGAACTTGCTTATTAGCCTACTAGGATTAGGCCTATCTACGCAATATCTAACAAAAAAATCTATAGAACATGCGTTATTAAGTGCCAGTATGGTACTTTATGAGATTGTGTGTGGGGACGAAAAATGTCTGTCCGTCTGCCTGTCTGTCCGTCCGTCCGTCCGTCCGTGTGTCTGTACGCGCGATAACTCAAATACGCTTTGTCGAATTTTAATGAAACTTGGTATACACGTTTATAATGTCCATGGGAAGAACCCTATTGATATTGAACCAAATCGGTTCACCGGTACCGGTGTAATGCCCAAATTAGTGCCTATTTTAATAGATTATTCTAATAGAAAGGCGCCATAACTCAAATACGCTGTATCGGATTTCCATGAAACTTGGTATACTCATTTATGACGTTCATGAGAAGTGCCCTATTGAATTTGAACCTAATCTGTTGACCGGTACCGGAGTAAACCCCAATTTAATGTCTACTTTAAAGACGCAATAACTCAAATACGCTTTATCGTATATTTATGAAACTTCGTATACGCATTTATAATGTCCATGGGAAGACGTCTATTTATAATAGATAAAATCGGTTGACCTGTTTCGGAGTAATGCTCAATTTAGTGCCTATTTTATGGTAATATACGTATTCGAAAGAATTTATAAAAAAAATGAAAATCAATTATCTTGACAACACTGCCTATTGTTTTACTGTTATCTTATAAGGCCTTGGAAATTAAAATACAGGTATCTATGACAAAAAACACTATCGATTTACAAGCGCTTATCCAACTAGACCGTTAAAATGACCCCGGTGGCCGAGATGGTAACGCTTTGGCCTCACATTCTGGAGTCCATGGTTCAAAACCCGAAACCGGCCAATTTGAATTTTTTTTTTTTTACATTTTTATGTGAGTGTGCGATTGTCATGATATCACATATCTGTACAGTTCAGGTGATGCTGGAAGATTTTAATCTCATTAAAAAAAAACTAGACCTTTGTTCTTCCGTAAGCCCTGCTTAATGAATAAATCTGGAGCTGAACTTGGAAATCAATTTAAAAAAAAAAAACATATTCTGCATATCATAATTGCAGTCATAACTGTTTAAACAAAAACATACTGGCACTTTGTTACATCAGTTTACCTGATTTTATTTCATTATGAATATACCGCTAAACGTCAAATTCACTTTAAGTTTCTAGACTACATCCACGCACCCCTTAAAGTAAATACGATGGAGCTAGTGATGGGATCAGCAGATGTTTTCCCTGGCTTTTTGGGGGTGGAGTTGGAGGGATGAGAATATTTTAACAGTTCCTCTCAACTGCATTATATGCGCATATATACTTTGTCGGTAACTTTTCCACACTCCCCTCTCTGAGTATAATACTGAGCTTGACAAGACGTGTCAATGGGGGTAGAGAACACAGAGTTTTTTAACAGACCATGCGAATCTGTGGGAGATTACTAACAAAACATGTAGGAGATGGGAGAAGCTAAAAAATAACATGGCTGCCAGTAGGCTATTTACTGATAACATATCCCTACGCTATTTTTCCCTACACACCAGTACTTGCAAAAATTGAATTTAGAATTTGCAACGAACTATCTCCCTGTTCGGATCTACTGGGGTGTTAACAATAGAATAGCGCCGGGTTCGATACCCTGTTAGAATACGAAATGCGGGAAATGAACAGGAAAGCAGAGAGGTGGTTGTAGATTCTGGCTAGCGCTCTGCAGAAATGTGTTATGTTTGGAATGGTTTTCCGATATTGTGTTGGTTCGTACCTCGGTTAAGATATGATTGTGTTTGCGCATGCAAGATTTAATATTCTATTCTCCATTCAAATTGCTCCGTTTCGTATGGCTTAATCCGCCGGTTGATATTCATAAGGTATATCGTATCGGCTCTGTGTGTGTGTGTGTCGTTTGAACCCAAAAACAAATCATTGGCTCTTATCTCTGGTAGTGGATTCAAGGATCAAATATAAATTATCCATATCGAGAACTGTATTTTCCAGAGAAATATATATTGGAACACAAAAAGGAGATCGGTACCAATAAACTCTAAAAAAAAACATGGCATTGCTTATTAGAATAATAAAGACATAACTGGAGGTTTTGCTAGTATGTCAAGTGAACACTGAAATAATTGCATTTCAACAGATAATATTATTGAAAAGGACCTGGAATTTTTTTTTCATTTTTTGCATAAACTAACCTTTATATTATAGCCTATATTCATTATTAGGGAAAGGCATTTAACAAACATAAACCAGTGAGAAATGCCTTTATACCCTAACAATAGTACAAAATGGCACAAAACTTTAAAAAGGTACCATTGAATCGTCTATTACTGCTAACAATTAGTTGTTTTTACTGCTAAAACCTCGGTTAAAACATGGACCAGGGAAAGACACCAACTTAGGTGGCAAACCTATCCAGGACAAAGACAGGCCAGGAAACTGGTCCTGGGTCCAAGCAACACTATCTCCTCATCTATCCTAAAATTGGACAGAAGAGGAATAAGGAAAGTGGTTGCGTTAATATCTGAGCATGGTCACTTCAGGAAACATTTACGCAAAGTGGGACTCTATGAGGATGATCCCATCTGCAGATTATGCAAACAGGATGAAGAGACGGCCTCACACATCCTGTTCGACTGCCCAGCCCTGGCAAGAAAGAGGTTCACTCTCTCTATATCCAGGGAAGACCTAGGGAATGAAAAGGACATTGGAACCAAAATACTACACCTTGTTCAAGGAACAGATTTTGGGAAACAATGAGATCTTCTCGCCCAATGGGACGAGGCACAAAGCATAAGCAAGCAGGAGGAAGGAGTATCCAATACCCTGCTTGACTGCACTACCCTGGCAAATATCCAGGGAAGACTTTGGGAAAGGAAGCCAACAAGAGCTTCTCTACCAAAAGGGGCAGCACAATAAGCCTTTTAGGCTGACGTGCGGGAGGTCTCTAAACTCTCTTCAAGCCCCCCGCTATCTAATCTAATCTAATCTAGTTGTTTTAGAAGTGATGAGTTAAGTGATTTAATGGACGATAAGTGTTATATTTAAAATATAAAACACCCTTATTTTGTTACTAGCGAAGTAAGTAAATTACCTTTGTGACATCCTTTGTGAAAAAAAAAATCTGAAGTGGAATGCCCATCAAATTGTCCCTAGCAAGTACCTCACTTAACTCTTGTACATAAATATGACACATTGAAAGTCCTTCTGATATACCTGAAAATGAGTAACAATGGACATGCACAATCCTTTCAAAAAGGAGAAGCAGGTATTCCCTATACCATGTTTTCTTGGAAATGTAATAGAATTCAAAATGCACATTCCTTCCGGTTGAGCTGCAAGTCTGCTGTATTTCTTGCGGATGTTATTTTCTTTTAAAGTTATTACATTTTAAGATTAAAGCAGAACTGATGATGAAAATATAACGTTCATTTTACTTTTAAAACCCATAAAAATGCCAAAAAAACCTCTATCTCTCGAAAATAACGAAAAATTTTCCTTATTCCACTTACTTAATGAGACACATTTGTATACATTCGAGCTATCTTTCAAACTTCATATAAAAAGGTGCAAAATCAATTGCCTTGCCCTAGTTATTATTTTCATATACACACAACATATGACAAATTCGTAGCCATGAATATTATAGCGCATGTGCTTAGCCTGTGTTAAAACGAATGGCCAGGAAACAATGCTGCTGCTGCTACTACCACCGCTACAACTACTTCAAAAATCTATAGACATGGGACGGTCGCGTTTATGCACACAATCTAGTCAAATCTAAATATTCTAAAGTATTACTTTTTGTCATCTACTTACTGATTTTTAATTTATATTAAAATATGTCAAAGTTATCTGACCGATAGCGAAATATTCGGGTTTTCAAGTGTGAAGGGAGAGAGAAGAATCTTTATAAAATAAAAATCATCCAAGGAAATTCACTTTAAAATAAAATCAGGTTAACTGTTGTAACAAAGTACCAGAATGCTTTTGTTTAATCAGTGATAGGACTAATTGCAATTATGATATGCGGAAAATAAGTTATTTTTGTTACCGATTTCCGAGTTAAGCAGGGCTTACAGAAGAACAAAGGTCTAGCTCCAGATCGATTCATTAAGCAGGGCTTACCGAAGAACAAAGGTCTAGTTTGATAAGTTTGAAGGAATATGTGGGTAGTGTTATTTATCTAAGCTAACTATAAACAGGCACTAAATTGGGTATTACTCCGGTACCGGTCAACCGATTTGGTCCAATATCAATTGGCTTCTTTCCATGGACGAATAAGCGCGTATACCAAGTTTCATGAAATTCCGATAAAGCGTAGCCTATTTGAGTTATCGCGCGTACAGACACAACGACAGACAGACAGACAGACGGACAGACATTTTCCAGTCAGCCACACAATTTTAGAAGGTAACTTACCATTCTGGAACTTAATAAATTAAAATTCTATAGAAATAGGGTATAGTAGACATTTAATGAATAAAACATTTATGGGCCTATTGTCAAATTATTAGGATAGAGTTACAAAGTTTTACAAGTACCTAAATACAGTAATAGCTCGAACATACTAAAGCTTTAAAAATTAGTAACGCAGGCCTACTACACATACCTGTCAAACTTTTTAAAAATAATTTAGTTTTTTATTACGAATGTCATTAATAAAATGTATATAACACTTTATTAGTGATTTACAACTAAAGAGAAGTGAATAAATTCTTCCTTCAAAAAATCATTATTTAAATTTTCTATGTATGTTTCAGCGGGTTGTATGCCCGAAAAGAACTCTTCAGTTCTGCGCTTACAACCCTTAAAATAAAATAAATTGTAATTCATATTAAACTCTGTTTTCTTGTGTTTTAAATAAGCACGTACAATCCATGCGGACGCATGTGTGTGTTTGTAATTTCTGTGAACAGTCATTAACTGAATAAATATATTCATACTTACTTATTTAGAAACTTACTAACACATTCTTTTGATAACTGTGATAGCTTTATTCTGCAACTTACAATTATAACTCCAAATTGCTTCATTTAGATTTTGAAGAAAAATATTCATCTGGCAGAATTCTGATTCTATGCGTCATATTACCTCTAAAGTGGAAATGTTGCTCATTACGTTTTCATATTGGTGCCTTGTGATATAAGTTGAAACGAGAAAAAGATTGCCTATAGGGCTAAGCCGTACTACCGCGCTTGTGAAAATTGATTCGTTTCTCATGAACAGCTGAAGGCCATCTGCCTTTTAATCAACGTATGAAGAATGTTATTTCTCATAACAGTTTTCCGTTTGTGAAGAGTATTGAGTAGGCCTATATCTATCATAAAAAAATAAGGGAAATAAATCATAAACCCAAGTTAGATGAACTGTAGGCCTACATCGAAATTGGAAAATTCGAGTTTTGAAAATTGTCGCCGTAGGTAGGCCTACCATTCACAACGTCATTAGCAGAACGTTCCACCTTCGCACTTTCTCTTTAATTGCCGTATGTAAGCCTATTGCAAGATAATACAAGTCCACCCTTTGAGTAAAGATTCTTAAATATATGTTTAAAACTATATAGGCCTACCGTTTTACATTAATATCATTTCTACAATATTTCACTTATAAGTTATAGCCTAAGGAAGTCTTAAAATTGTATTGCTTAATGAGACCGTCGGCGTGGTCTTGTGGTTAGCAACGCTGACTACAGTTCCGTCGGCCTGGGTTCGAACCCCGGTACCTCGGATTTTTCTGAGGTAGGGAGGTCTAAAATATGGTGCACTCAGCCTCGTGATTCAAAATGAGAAGCTGCTTGATAGAGAAGTAGCAACTCTGGTCATGGAAACCACCATTAATGGCCGTGGGTGTCGGCATGCTGACCATATGCCCCCCCAATCTTGCCACCTGCCTATGGTAGATGACGCAGCGAACCGGGTGGTAGGCCTAGTCGCTTCAGGGATGGTGCGCCACGGAGTTTAGCTTCATTACTTAATGAAAAATGCTATACCCAATATGATCAAGTCTGTTTGGTAACACATAGGTAAATGATATAAACATAGCCTACGATAATTTTAATTTTAGCATGAGTCACTTTTTTGTTAAGTTATTAATATGTTGGTCCTGTAGGACCAGTTTGGAATAGTATTGAGTACGTAACGCTTCGACACGTCATGTTACTAACCTAATGTGAAGCAAAAATTAAATATATAACATAATACTTACTAAATTCAATCTAAATAAATTCGCTAAGCATTCGATGATAATAAAATACAAAAGTGTGTTCCTACAGACTTTTAAAAATCTTCATCGCAATTTGTCAGTTCCATGCCATGCAATGTACGCACACGTATTACGATAACAATGTCTGAATATCTGCAGGAACAGTCCTAATTTTATTAAATTTAACCATAATGAAGAGTACCGTATCTATAATACATAACAGTATATAATGATATGTATAATTAGGAGCCTGATTTCTTGGAGAAATGAAATGGCCATCTCGGTATTTACTTCCTGCTATTTCGGTGGGTATTTCGCTAAGTAAGCTGTTTATACTGCATATTTCTACCTCTTGATTTACATTTTAATATTCAAATATAACGATGAAAAATAGTCAAAATTATTATAAAACAATGTCAGTTAGCCATTTGAAAACAGAAGTGCAAACCCTATCCTTGAATTAGGGAATATGCTAAACAACACACATTTAATTAGGCCTAGATAATTATGTAAACGTGTACCATATCTTTAAAAATGACAAAGCCTTAGAATCATAATTATGTTCCTTAGTGTCAATAAATAAATGTCTAATATATAATACCTAATGTCATTCTTCAATGTTTGCTACAATCGATCGTAAGTATCTCTTAACTTCTCGGTACTCTTAGCAGAAAAGGAAAGTACACTACTAAGACAATGGGAATAAATTGTATCCTTTGCAGTTATTTTGAATCATATTTTCGTGCAAATTTCCTCGTTTTTGCCGTGCAGAGGACATTTTCGTGCTCTTTTTTTACTCATTTCGCACAATCAATACAACAAATTTCATGACATTTCGTGGAATTACTTAGATTAATAATGGTCAATTTAACGTTTATAAAGCTAAATATTGCTAAGTAAATACTTTTGTAAAATTTCGCGTTTAATCTCTCTTACCAAAAAAATATAGTCCCTATATATCTTATATGAAATTTTACTTTGCAACTCACATAAGTGAACAATGTCAATATAGCCGAATCAGCTATACTCTAAATGCAGAGTTACATACAGTACTTCTCGAGACTTCCATAAACACTTTAGTATCACTAGTGGTAAATAGGCGGATAGAAATTAAATTCCCATATATCTTATTTTTTGGTAAAATAAAATGACTGATTTTCTTTCTATTTCGTGGGTATTTCGAGATATGAAATGTTTTTACAATTGTCCATATGGGGATGGGGATGCTAAGGCACTCTGCGCGCTGTGTTATTTTTTTAGAACCACGAAAATGGTCATATTTGAGGTTATAATGTTTTTTAGCCCCTCTATAATTCATGCGTAAACTGGTTTGTTGCTCAAATGTATGCAAAGTGAAAGAAAAGTTGTGAAGAAGTGGGCATTTATATGACCTAAAATGGCGTAATGTATACGAACAAAAGTGCCAAATACTGTGGATAAAATACGAACAATCTAACATAGGCATCCTAAACTCAGCACAGAGATAGCAGAAAAGGAATACATCGTGATCACAGAATAGCGTACATTCCTCAGTCTTTGCTATAATCGATAAATTCTCGGCAACCATACAAATAGCAGAAATCGAAATATGCTACAAGAAAAGAAGGAAAAAATCACACCCAAAAAGAAGTATTACGACTTTGAATGACATATTTGTACACATTTCTCAATTTGTGTATAGAAGAGGCGTAAGTTATTTCGCGTTTATTTAGGCATTTCACACGATCGAACAAATTTCACGATATTTCTCGGATTCAGTATGCTTAATATTGTTACTTTTGCATGTACAAAGCTAAATTTAGCTAAGTAAAGCTGTTTTGTAAAATTTCGCCCTTATGACTGTTATACAAAAAATATGATCCCTAGAACTTGATAGGCCTGTACAATTATTATGACAAAAGGTTGTTAAAAAAATCAACAAATTTTAAAACCATTTCTGTCATAGTAAACATGAATGTTAAAATATACCGATTCATATTTTTTCTTGCATAGAAACTACTCTGATTCTTTCCTTACATTCACTCAAGTGACTGTTCAACCTGTTCAGGACATAAAGATTACCATTCAGTGCATACTTCACTTAACCTATAATTACATACAAACGTTCCAAATTCCTTATTATTTTAATTCTTAATAGTCAATTTTGTTCATATTAATTGCTGGCGAGCTCTATGATTTTCCGACCGAATTTAATTGAACGTTTAATATTTTCAAGTTTTTTAAATTCTTTTTGTGTACGCACTTAGCATACTCATTAGTATTTTGTAGGTTGTAAGCCCATCATTTTAATCACTGTAGTGTAAAAAGTTATTGTTAAGGAAACTGTATTTTAACTAGATTACTATTTAGACTACTACATTATAGCCTATAGGCTAATCTTCCTCTTCTTTTTTGGGATCGTTAACCCCACTTACGATTTCATTTTGCGATATAATTTAGTGAGATGTATTATAAAACTTAGACTATTCTGGTATTTATTCATAATAGGTAAGGATCTGAATATTAATTATTTTCTTCCTGCATATGCCGCAAATCAATTTCCAGCATGTATTTCAAAATATTAAAATGTAGCCTATTTTTTACTCCACACGGAATTGGGAAGAGAAATGTTTACTAGTTAAGATTTTCATTATGCCTTATAAATTGTGTAAGAAAAATTTATTTATTTTAGCATGAACATTTTCACTTACTTATTTGTTGTATCATTCGACCACTTATTATTTATCATTATTCTGGTATTATTATTATTATTATTACTATTAGTATTATTAAATTTACAACATAGCTAATAAATAATATGTCTTCAATATTTTTTTTTCGGTCTTGCCCATTGGCCCCTGTACGTTTTTATTGGCTTTCGTACTTCATTTCCACCACAGTTAACATTCTGTTTTCCTTGTAATGTTAACACTGTTTCGGGTGTGGCTTACTCGTAGTGAATAAATAAATATTGCAAGTTAATTATCTATATTCATGTAACTTAGGTAACGAAATTCAGTTAACTTATAAGAAAGAACTTGAGAGTTCAACACCAAAATAAAAAACAATAGGTATGCCAAGTATTCTGCTGGCCCCAAGCTTTTTTTACCAAGATACTTTTTTCATTCCATTCTTGAGAGGAAATCTCCCGCCTTATTCTCCGGTCAAATTAGCAATACACAGCCGTCGTTAAATAACAATAGCAAGCAAGAAAGAAACTTTGTTATCGATTTGTTCCGTTGACTGACAGAGATACAATTAAAAAGTAATGCTACACAATGCTCGCTAATACGAGTTCTACTCTCTCTCTCTCTCTCTCTCTCTCTCTCTCTCTCTCTCTCTCTCTCTCTCTCTTTTTTTTTTTTTTTTTTTTTTTTTAATAACAGTGGATGAAATTCTGACTCCAAAAGTTTTGTTCAGTACTCATAAACTCACTGCACTAACGTTATTAGCTCATTTGGCCAACTGGCTGGTGAAAGAGGCATAACTTATTTCTCTGTTTCATTGAGATTATACACTATTAAAGGTCAATTCTTAGATAAGTTTTAGGAATAGAATATACATGACCCAATAGAATAATTATGTTGAAAACTGTCGTGGATATCATGTAAACCCCTTTAGATTACTCATTTCCTACTTCATATTGAAACTCTATTTAGTAATTATTACTTGCCATAATTACGATTCTTATGAATGTTTTAATATTGTGTATCAAAGCAAAGGTAATGTGTAGGTCTATTAGGTATAGAAAATCTTAGTTGAGGAAATATTCATTACAGCGAGAATATTTCAATAATTCTAACATCAATATATAATGGTATGTAGGCCTACCCTTCTTATATTTAGAGATTTTTGTAATATTTTGGGAAAATTGAGAATATTCAGTGGACAGACAGAATATGAATGAAAACTTTTAAGAAAGATGGCTGAGAAGATAATGTGAGCTATCTTGGAAGTTATAAGGAAAGGAAAAGATACCTAATTAAGACACATTATGAGAAGAAGAGGGGATACGCCGTGGCGTAGTGGTTGAGGCACTGCGCTACAAACCGGAAGGTCGCGGGTTCGATTCTCGATGATGTCCTAATCCTTCTGGTGGCACTATGGCTCTGGGGTCGACTCAGCCTCCAACAGAAATTAGTACCAGGAGTATTCCTGGGGATAAAAAGTGGGCGGTGCGAATGGCTGACAACTTTGACCACCTTCCTGTGCCGATATCTCTATCTGGGAGCCTCAACCTCCACGGGCTTCCATGGCCTATACAGGGATCACTTTACCTTTACCTTATGAGAAGAACTGCTAGGTGCCATCGAGGGAAAAATGAAATGAACAAGAGTATCTGGTAGAAGAAGAACTGAAATGCTGGATATCATAGAAAAAAAAAGAAGCTGTCGAGAGGTATAAGATGCAGCAGAAATTAGAAAAAATTGGAGAATGGAATTTCACATTGGACGTAGGACAGAAATACTTTATAAGATTAAAAAATGCTCCTTATTTCCTTGTTAGTAATTATTTTCTTATTGTGCCAAATAATGATTTTCAACTGTTCAGCCACTTGCGTTTCTCTACCTACCACATCCGACATCACTAACTGTCCGGATCGGATTGTATCCATTGTTCCAAATCCCGAGAGTTCAACAAATTAATAATTTGTACATATCCTCCGTTATGCAATTGCATAGCCATTTCAATACCTGACATTACAGTGTCGATACAGCACTGCCAATACATTCAGAGGCTAATTTGAATTATCTTCTCCGCACTTCAGATTGTAGAGAAGCGTTCCATATTTCAACGCTTGAGCCGTACAAGCCTATACCGATAAGGCTAATCGCTGCCTATACCTCAGCCTGGCTTCTGGTAATGCGAATTGTGTATTTACTGGGCTTCATCGGGAACTAATTTGACGACACCTATAATGTATCCCCAATCACAGGGCAAACATTATTGGATATAGCAGGAATTGCAATCAATTTTATTAACACGGGTCACAATGGATATGTGAAAGGGAGCCTTGTATGGCTAATTATAGCACAGAATACAGAGCCATACCGCAGGGTTGTATTCAGGTAGATGGAAATATAAATTGCAGCTCTTTATTAATTTTTCAGAGCCTGTATTGTCGAATCATACATATATTGTATGGAATTCTTTATCGAGTGACACAACTGAAATAATCGACGTATTGTAAATGCAGCAGTATCAGTGGAGGCTTGTGGTTTGCAAGCCAATAAAGAGACTGAAAAGTTTAAGGGATACTTTGAACAAAGGGAAAGTTTAAAACTACGAAAGAAAAATAACATTATCTTGTTCAATTTCTTTCACTGTTGGTTAGTAACTAGGGAACATGCAAGGCGATTCAAATATTTGTTAGACAAACGTTTGATTTTATTTCCTGGTTGTAGCTAGGATTAACTTTATATTTTAAGGCGTTTTATGGTTTCCATGATGCTTATTATTACTGTTATTATTATTGATATTATTATTGTTTTAAATATTGTTATTTTTTGTTTGCTTCAGTATCTAACAATCCGTCGGTAGATTGTCGAAATGATGTCGCACAAGGGGTTGTTTTGATGCCTAAATATCTA
The DNA here is from genome assembly GCA_964059195.1 of Ectobius pallidus. Lineage (NCBI taxonomy): Eukaryota > Metazoa > Arthropoda > Insecta > Blattodea > Ectobiidae > Ectobius > Ectobius pallidus. The sequence goes on along the minus strand of CAXKWD010000004.1, from coordinate 42,998,449 downwards.
AAGGCATGGGACTGTCGCATTTACAAATAAATTTGGTAACAGATAGCCAGTTCCACCCAGGCTGACCGTGCTTATTGTAATTTGGTTGTTTTGTTATTCAAATGAGCAGCTATTTTACTTTCTCAAAATAGTGTCCATGAAGCGGGAGAAGTGTATGGAGTTCAACCTTCTAGTTCACTTGATGAACAACTGAACGGTGTAGTTTTGTAAAAATTATTCACATTTTGTAGCTTTTTATAATAAGAGTAATTTATAAGATTTTAAAATAATATTTGAAAGATTTTTAGCAACATAAAAAAGTAATCTACCAGTAGGCTTAGTCGACGTCAATTGTAGCACATTAATAGCCTACAATGCAAACGAACGAATTAAGGAATGTACGCTATGATGATACAATAATGCTTAAGGACAGTTCATGAGACTAGATCGCTATTAGGCCTACAATCGACATGGCGGTCGATATTATGTACTAGCCTCGACATCTGCTTAATATTTTAAATATTTTTTAGAGCATCTCCGTTTTTGCCGATTGTAATAATGATTATTGTTAGTAAATTAATAAGTTTAAAATCATCCTCGCAGTTTTTTTTTCTAATGTCACTCTCAGCTCCATTCGAACTTCTCGCCGCTTGTATAAATGATCGAGTTTATTTCTTTTATGACTGTTTTAATGCATTTATATAAGCATTGTATTTTATCTATGAAGGCTCAGGTGAGATTTTGACCAGATAAGATAAACGTTAAGGGTATAAAGTTGTTTCTACAAGATTTTAGCATAATTTCCTATGTTAATTATTATCATTTAGGTAGCAAGTTTTTCCTGTGATAGGACTTTGGTTCTTCATCAAGATTCCGAAGTAGAATTTGGCGTGAATATTTCACGTCTTGTGAGCTACAGAGACCACAATAGTTAAATACAGGACCGCGTATGACAGAGCCGCCACTGCGAGAAAGGCCACCTATGTATAATTGACACGATAGTCACTGGCTTAATGGACGTGACCGAAGCCTTTCAGCACTGGAACTCAAAACGCAGCCACCATTCAACTCGGTGATAGCATTACCTGACTGCCAATCGATTCGCGGAATTCATTTATATCGATATATCGCTTCCAATGATGTTTCAATTTTGTAGAGACTGTAATATACATTTTAAACGATAAAAGCCACTTTACTCCCAGTGCAATAATTGAAACTCTAATGTTTGTTTGTCCTTTCTTCTCTTTTCCGCCAAGTCGATTTCAGCTAACTTGAATAAAATATTGTAACTCTCCAGCACTCTGGGCCTTTTTATAACACATTGTGCTGATAAATGAATCTCTTTCTATGTGCCATGGAGAATGAAACGAAAATTGAACAACTTTATTAGCTTGGTTGGCCTACCGATTTATTCAACAGATACATTATTCGTTTTGTTCTACTGCAGTCATGTTATAAAGGTTATGATGATCTTTTATAATACGTAACATGGATTCATATGACAAAGTAGGGTACATTATTTTAGGTAGGCTTAATGTAAGAAGCGGCGCTGCGCTACAAACCGGAAGGTCGCGGGTTCGATTTCCCATGAAGTCGTTGGAGTTTTTCAACTGGCCTAATCCTTCTAGTGGCCCTATGACCCTGGGGTCGACTCAGCCTACAACATAAATGAGTACCAGGAGCAATCCTGAGGGTAAAGGAGGCCGGTGCGTAAGGCTGACAACCTTACCACCTTCGTGTGCCGAATATCTAAAATCTGGGAGCGTCAACCCTTTAATGTGAGAAGCATTTTTAAAGTAATAGTGTAATTAATAAGTAAAAGTAGCAAGGATAAGCATTTTTAAAGTAATTGGGCCTACTTGTTTTTGCATGAATCGAACTCGGAATGGACTGTTATACATTGTGGTACATTTCAGTAAAACCTAGATAAGACCCATGGGAATGGTTTTAATGCGCGTTGGACTACCAAATGTCTTTAATTTTGGATGCTTTTTAATGTTGCAATTCACAATTACTTGAAAATGATCGACTATTTTATACATAAGTAATTAAATAAAATAATTTAATTTGATTGTAAAAAGAAAACTCAGAAAAGCTCTGTATATTTTTCAGACTGGTTACGTACGTCTGTCAAACTTTCTAAACATGATATGCTTTCTAAACATTGTTTTTAAATTGAAAATATCAGTTTAGATGTCTTAATTGTTATTAATTTTTAATACATTTTATTGTTTGAAATAATTACTCAGCCTCATCGACGTTATTGATTCGGTTTCTTGATTATGACCATCAGATGGGAGAGTCTTTTTATCAGCTTCAACTAAGTAAGCTACTGGTTAAATTCGATTTGTGTGAAAATTGTAATTGTTTGTAAATATGTTCATGTTAAATCTTTGTACCTGGTAATGATGATATGAAGACGTAGGCCTAATAGTTCGACACCGCTTATGGAGAAGATAATTTCATAATTTTCTCTTACAAAAAGCCATGTAATTTTTGTACAATTTTCATTTTATTAATTCCTTTGTAATATTACAGTAGGCTTAAAATTTTAGGAGGTGTCCCTGGGGGTACGCATACCACTGTTTGAAAGCCACTGTCTTAGATAATATTGCCAATGAGTGTTAACATCGTGTATGTGCAGTACAAATAAAATGCTTTTGAGTTACTGCAAGGATCTCGGATTTCTGGGGCTCCACACAGCGAAGTAGAAATGACAGAATTGATTCCTCTTGACAGCTCTAGCGACGTTCTGAAAGGAAAATGTGAGAATTCAACTCGACGGCTATAGACACAAGCTTCGATCCCTCTCAGTTCAAGAAGCATCCCATTTTGAGAGTTCATCTCCTCTCTCTATATCCCTGACCTTAGTAATGGGATGGGGAGGATTGTAGTCTACCTGCAGGAGCTCCTGGAAGGAGGGTGTTCCCGTCCATGGTTAACCTCTGACCTCGTGCCTTCTTGTTCAAACCATTCCTTCTCCTTATACTATCCGAGGAGCAAGCACATCGGCTAGGGACTGAGAAAACGATTCCCTAATATCAGTTTGAAAACTTGAGGGCCTTAAATATCACAAAAAATTTAAATGCCTACAAATAGGCTATGTAAAAATATGTAAAAATATGTAAAACGAAACCTCACCGAATTATTCATTGTCATATGGAGTAGGCTATCATGAAAATTTGGTTTTCCATAGTTTCCATAGGTAGAACGTAAAGGGAAAGAACTGAATCCTACAGTATTTTATTAGCGTGGACTTTTAGGCTATGAGTAGAACTGAGAATTTATGTAATTACATATTTTACTCTTTACCTATGGGAAGTATGGAGGCTATGTAAAAATATTTAAAGCGAAACTTCACTGAAATATTCATTGTCATATGGTATATCATGAAAATTTTAGTTTTCCATAGTTTCCACTCTACAGCATGCTAATGTGAAAGTGGGTACAAGATACGAATGAAATGACAGAAAATTGGTGGTTTGATTTTGTATATTGCTGCATATTTTGTTAGTTTCTGACAATTCATCATGTTTGCTTGATATTAAAATATTTGTGCATATTTTATTAATATGTTTATATTTTAATATGTTAATATGTTTATATTTTAACGGCGTATACGAATGAAATGACAGAAAATTGGTGGTTTGATTTTGTATATTGCTGCATATTTTGTTAGTTTCTGACAATTCATCATGTTTGCTTGATATTAAAATATTTGTGCATATTTTATTAATATGTTTATATTTTAATATGTTAATATGTTTATATTTTAACGGCGTATTTCTGACAGATTTTATACATTGTGCATATCTCTCTTAGGTAATTCGAACATTTAGGCCTAAAATATATTTGGCTAAGTGAATGTTTTGAGAACCGACTCTACGGTAATAATTATTAGTACATAGTCTAACGTTTTCGGAACTGATTACATAATAGTATATTCAAGCGACGTTTCACTTTAATAGTTTTCAATTTACTAAAATTTGTTTCATTGGCCTTGTTTTCTAAAAGTATTGTAATGGAATTTAAACAATTTCTGCTATTTTTTTAAAATTTATTATGTAATTTAGCTAAAAATAGAACGTAAAATATTAAAATTACTTAAATAATAGAGCATACTTCATTGGTTTTAAAACATGTTTTACAAATTTTACAGCATATTTGCGTGCATATTTCGTCTTCTGATACAGCATTAACATCCGGGCCTTAGTGACGACAGAGTATGTTAGTGTTTATGACTGTGATAGGCCTATGTGACAATGGTGACAACATCGATGCTTTTTTTGGGGGAGCAGATGATAATGCTTTTTCGGATTAAAGGAACCACATTATCAGCACGTATCCTTTATAGCCCACATCATCTTCCCCTTACCTTTTGAGACTGAACTGTATGTTTCCTTCTCGAGTTCTGTTAACTCCTAAAGCATCCCCTCATCCAGGCAGAGCGGCTGCCGGGGTATCTTTCTCTCCCTACTGTCTGTATTGGTATCCCGTGCGAGCCTGGTTCGGCGCGCGCGCAGATCGTCATCCTCTACTCCCCCGAATGTTCCCACTCGATAGCAGTTGGTAGTGAGATCTGAGCGCTGACTGGACCGGGTGCGGCGGATTAAGGAGAGGGGGTTTCAAAAGCCGGCTCGCGTGAGACAAGAGCAGTCATCGGGCGACAGTCCAAGCGGGCAGTACGGAATTAGTCGTCAGTCTCAGCGACAACTGATTCGTTCGCACCAGATTCTTCTTTCGTAAAAAACAATAAAAGAAAAACCCCAAACAAAAAACTATAATAACCTCATCCATACTTAATACCATCTTATTAGCCATCAAACTTCCTCTTCTCTGATCGTAAAACTTCCCACCACTTGCCTTAAGAAAGACAACTACCGGCGCTATAAAAAGAAATAAAAATGAATGGGCTAAAGACTTTAAGGTAAAAGGTAGAGTGGGGGAAAACCATGGGCGGAAGAACATATCCTACGTCTTCTTCATCGAGACAATAGCATGTGATGGGTGAGGCAAGAACACCTCCGTATTTTACAGTGAATACGTGTGGCGAAGGGAAACGTGACTGGAAGAATTAAATTGTTATACTGTGTCGTTTGTCTGTGTTGATTAGATTATAACAATCCCCATCATCCTACAAGACGTGTAATATTAGAACGATAAACATCAGCTTTTCTCACTACTTTACTGCTGTCGAGTCACTGTATCCTAAATGAAGACTTCAAATAATTTATAACTAGCTTACATGACTAAATAAGTGTGAAACGGTAGATTCAATTAGTGACTATAATATTATAATCATGTTTGTGTCGGCCTATTCATTTTGTACCTAGCATTAAAGTTAATTCCTATATTGCTTCCAGACATTTTAAATGATGAAAAATGACAGTTTAGGAAAAACACGTGGCCATAGATGCCTCTACTAGTGTGTCATTTCAGTGAACAAAAAGGTGTCCAAGAGAGTGATCACAAGATTTATATTCCTTGTGTAATTTGCATTACATTGGTTGCAAATTTCGACTGGCGATAATCACAGTGTTATAACAACCATGAAAAAGCTGAAAGGGTTGCCGAGATTCCAGGAGGTTGCATCTCTGGTTCTGGTTTTCTTCTTCATCTCGGGAGATTTTGCACAAGGTAGGGTGTACATGCTTACCTCATTGAAATATGTAGGCCTACATAAGCATATAACTTTGTTATAGGCCCTACTTACTTTGTGTCCATCGTACAACAGACTTAAACATTTAGATCATTAACTTATTTGTTGTGATTTGATGTTTTAAATTAACTGCAATGTAAACTTGACTTTCTCAGTGTGAATTCCTGTAGCGATTAGTTTGTGTTCAGAACATCTTGATACATTTTCGAATTTTAATGCATAAGGCATCGATAATTTTCTAAGTCCGAATTACAGTAGCGGCCAATAGCTGAATTTCTGGATTAATATACATAATCAAGCGAAATCGTCAGTGGGCTCTAATTCTAAAATCGGTTAGGATAATTTCAGTGGAAAAGCTAGTTTGTATGTTAAATGATAAAAATTGTGGACAAAAATTATTTTCATTTTTTATAAAATTTTACTGTACTTATCTTATATCTTTAGTTTTATACAGTTTTTAAGGTGACGAATTTATACGTCAGTAGCATTCGGATTTTGAAAAATGTAATATTAATTTCAGTTCAGGGGACATTAAGATTATTCTTGTTCCCCCCCCCCCGAATGCACCCTCTGTTAGGACTACACAAGAACCCTATAGTACAACCCCTTGTGCACATTGTGTTTAATTCCATTTAATAATAACAAGAAGCCTATAAAACTCATATTTTTCACTCTCAACATCCATTAGACCTACTTGATTCAGATATAAATTCTATGTTGTCTAATAATATAGGCTATATTTCATTTTATCTCAAAATACATCTATTTAGTTTTTATTTTATTTTTCAGAAGTTTATTTCTAACTTTCGCCGAGTTTTATTGTACTATTTCCGAAGTTAAAATTACTTAATTCAGGTGCTCTGAAATTCTAAGCCATTACTTCTGAAAATAATTAGATATCACTAATTCTTTACCTGAATTAAATGTGACTCTAATATCCGTCTTTCATATGTTTTGCGTTTGGAAGGCCTATGACTTGTAAGTAAAAAGTTAATTCTGATTATATTGGCCTTAAAAGTTGTAAATAATACAGAAATACATCAGATAACTTTGTATTTCGCTGCGAATAATTGGTAAAAATGTGATCCATATGTTTAACATACAATTAGTAAGTTATATTTCATTACATACCGATATTCTATAGTCCACCTTAATGTTAGTTATTAATTACAGGTTAATTCTGAATTTTATTTTAATATTTGAATGAAAATTTACTTTCTTGTAGCCAAACGTTTCAAAAGAAACATTGTTAGATAAGATTTGTTACTATTTACTACAGAAGCCTTTATGTAAATGGCATTGTAGTAGCAAACTTTCGTTAACATTTTCCCTCGAAATAATTTACATTGGCGTTAGCCATAACGAGAACGAAAGCATGTACGCTAATCCCTTAAGTTAGGCCTATAGGTTTATAGCACATAATAGGCCTAGAGAAAATTAAATACAACTCCAAGATACCGGTATCCCATAAAATAGTAAGTTATTAACTATGTTAATTCTTCTCATGTAATCATCCGCATTATTTTAGTTGGAAAATAAACAGTCAATCTAAATAGTCTTAAGCCTATATACTGAGATTTTCTAATTGATTTAAAGTTATTATCCACTGATATTTAATTTCAATGCTTGCATCAGTATGTAAAGTTAGCTCTGGAAGGGCTAAGGAATAATATGAATTTTCTGATAGCATTTCATTTATGATTGTTTATTAGCCACAAAAAAACGGAAACCGTTGAATGGAATTGCACAATTTAAGCGCTTCTGACCATTAGGAAAAGCTAATCCATTAACCATTCTGAAGTTATAATAATGTAGGCCCTCTTCTTATATAGTCCAAAACTGTAGCATTTCCTCGACTTCAGTCTATCTGTGTTTGAAAGAAACGAGAAGAATCGATTTAAGGTTATTCCTCCAGAATTTACTAATAAAGTCATAGTACAGTATTTAGACGAAAATTGCGCTGTTAATGATCAGAAGTACAATACGGATAGACATTAAGCCTACTAGATGCGATATTACTGATTCGCCATAAAGAATTTTACAAATTGTATCTTGTCGGGCCGGTTGGCGTAGTCAGTAGTCTTGGCTTTCGGTGCCAAAGTTGTGGGTTCGATCTCAGCACAGGTCGTTGGCATTTATCTGTGCATAAATATGACAAGCCCATATCTGTACATTTTCAGATATGTAAAAGAAATCCTGCGGCACAAAATTCCGGCACACCGACGACGGTTAATGCTCTATGTTGTAGCAATCTCCCGTCGTTAAATATCCATGTAACCAACCAACAAACTAAATTTTGGTTATATGGCATACAAAGAACATGTTTTAATCCTGTTTTTAATATTTTATCTATTTTAGCTGTGGTGGAGAAGTTAATTTTTAAATCACTGAGAAAAATCAATAAAACTGCGTTTTACGAGTGGTATTTGTAAAACAAGGTTATATGCATGCACGTTTTAATCCGAAGCATTGCTATATGCTTAGATTTTTAATAACCATGCATACTTTGTGGGTAATTTTACGTAAATTCACAATGCTAAAAGGTAAATGTGCTATTTTGACATAATAACGTATAACATGGACCCAATTTTATCGAAACATTTAATTATAGACTATGTAGCCTATAGTTGTTATTTTCAAGTTTTCCTGGGTGGAATGTTCAGTTAGGCACTGCCTTTCTGTTTCCGAGTTTGCGGGTTCAATTCCGGCCCCGAATGATGATTATAATTAGTACAATTCCATAGGGGTTATATTTTACGCAAGTTAAAAAAGAATGATATTAATAGGGGTTAAAATTCATGTAACTTAGCCTAAATTAATTCTTCGCTTCTATTTTAGCCTACTGAGATCTGAAAATTTTAACACTTTAATAATGAAAAATAGATTTTCGGTCGTCAGTCATCAATCCGTGTATGGCTCTTAAAAGCTTAGTAGGAAGTGTTAATACCTTTTACCATATTTTAAGTTGATCTGAACTAGGGAGACTTGGTTTGTTTTTTAGTGTAATCAGCCAGTTGGAAACCACCATGTGTGGGTAAAACACCTCTTTTTGAAAGCCTTACGTTCTATAAAACGTAAAACATAGAAGTGGTTTAAATTATAACAGACACGTGTATTTACTCCCCGTAACATTTTGCAGAGATATATTTTTCAGACATACTTACTAATTATATTATTTGATCGGTATTTACAATAACATGAAAATTTAATAGTTCAGAAAGTGTTCCCATGAAACGTTATACGATGCATTGATTATTATGGGAACTATCATGAAAATCTCAAGGGTAAATAATATTTTATAAAAAAAAAGTCAACATAATTGTTCATCGTTAATTAATTATGTAAGCCTATTAATTACTGATTCGAAGAATTGTCAATTCACAGAAATGAAATTGTCTATAATGGTTTCGCATTCATGTTATAATGAATTGAACGAGTTAATTAAGCATTTTTGAGGTTTTGATTTCCAATTCAAATACAAAGTCATATTAAAAGTATAGCTCTAATTGAGTAAGCAAAATTTAATTCTAAATCAATTAGAGAATTGTATTGCAATAATCTAACTATATTTTGGATAATGACAAATTAATTAAATTATAATCCTGTAATAATTGTTTTCTGTTATTAATTTAGCCTATAGGTTGTGTTTTAATTACTTAATTGTTAATTCTATAGCTTGTAGTATGTTCGGATCGCAAGCGTACAGGTAGGGGGAAAAAAGCGGACCGACTCTTGTAGCTGATTTCAGAGCCTTGTGATACGTAAATAAATGTAAGAGATGTAACGGAAACGTTTGTTTTCACAAACAATGCAAATTACGTGAAAACATTTATCAATTCAAGCAATTTATCGACACTAGAACAAATTTCAATTCATTCCCTGCTTTCCTGTGAATGCCGCTAGGCGTGCGCAGTGGCTCATATCGGCAACATAGATATTTTAGTCGGTCCGCTTTTTTCCCCCTACCTGTACATTCCATTATGTTATAGGCAAGAAGAGCCAAACGTACAGTAAATTCTATACATTAAGATATTAAAACATGAAATACTAGTTAACCAGTAGTTCTGTCAACAGTAGGCCTGCTCTTGACCCTATTGTACCAACTGAAAAGAGGATGTTTATAATTTAGAAATATGAACATTATTTCAATTTGCTCGATTTTCTACAGAATACTTTTACTTTCCAATCATTTTCCTTCCATGGTCTACTCTATTTCGTTATGCGAACACGGTACTCCTCATCTGCATTCATAAACATTAAAGGAGGGACCATGAGTAAGAGAAAGCCCTGATATTAAGTTCATAGCGAACGCTGTAATCATATTCAGAAAATATGGAACAGCTAATTATTTCGTTGTGTTTTTCTTTAAACAGAGAGCTTTGAAGCGATATTATATAGATAAAAGCAATAAAATAAATCTCTTTGCGAAAAGAGGAAATTTAATTTACATTTATATAGGTCTGGAATACCAGGAGATTCGCTTGATGGAAGATTGTCAAAGCTCGGGTGCCGACATTTCATTAACCGCTCTTCAAAGTGGAGTAACTCCGCCGGATAATTGAATTATTAATGGTTGCACGAAGTTTCTGTTATTTGTATAAATATGCTGTGACATGTTATGATTTTGCGATAAATACAACATTCACGTTTAAGCTCGCCTTTCCCCATTCTTAAAAGAGATGCAATTTCTTCTACATTAGAATAAATTACAGGAAATGACGTACTTCATGCTTATTATGATGTTCTTGTTTGATCTTTCAGTTTACTGTAATAATTGTCTGAAATATCTAGATGATGTATCACCATCCTACTTTCTTTGACTTCTGGTTCGAGTCTCGTGCGCTATCAAAGCGCTAGGGACTAGGGTGTCCATATAGGCTAATGTTTATATAAAAACTGTACATTTTTTGTAATTCTGTGGGAAACATGGGACAGCTAAGGAATGGAAGGGGACAAAAATTTCATACTCAAAATTTAGTGAACATATACAAATTTTCTCGTGCGCACAAATTACCCCAAATGTCTTAAATTACTTCTTGAATTTCTTCTAGAGATTTATATATACCTATATATATATATATTTGTATATGCCTAATGTATTCCGCAGAAAAGGATGCTTTATTGTCATTGAACTTTTCTTTTTAGGCTATGTAGGCCTGTTTGATCAAGAAGTGAACTTTATACTGATAGTCTACTGTGTCATAAAAGTCAGCACATGACACCCCAATAAATTGTGTTTTGACAAAAAGAGCTAAGCCTTCATTGTTGCACTTTAATGAAAGTAGCGTAAAATGCAATGGCCAATCGGAATCACAATAAAATTTTAAAGATAGTGGGACATTTTTCCAGGAAAAGCGGGACGTATGGACACCCTAGCGCAGGCCTATCAGGAAAAAAATCGTCTGGAATAAATGCAACTATTGCTAATACTGGGGGGAAATGGACAGTTTAGGATCTGGTAGGGCAAATTATTTATCTTGAGTAGCCTAATACTATTGCCTTTATTGCACATCTATTTACTTGAACAAGGAATAGGCTACAGCACTAGGCCTATGTTACATGTTACAATTTTACTGTACGCTCGTATCTTTTAGAGGAAGTGTTCAACGTTCCTTCCTTGGATGCAATACTGTACAATGCTATCAATTTTTTCGTAAATCCCTATATAATTCGGAAATTAACAAAATAAATAAAACTACCGTACTTTTAATCATATAACTTACTGGGCGTTTGATCCTCTATTTTCGGCAATAGAATAATTTACTTGTATCCCAGGCGAATTTTTCCCGGATTCCTAAAACAGCCGTTTTGAGGGAACATGTCTACAGACGTTAAAAAGTATATAGGCCTACTCGACAAATGCAGATTATGTGGAATTGGCTGTAGAAAAATTCTAGCGAGTCTTGGAAAGTAGCAGTTTGTTTAAGGTAGAAGATTTCATTTACACCTTATTAAATTATGATGATAAATTGTATGTATCATACATCGTGGATTCCATCGCAAAATATATAGGCCTAGTCTTCATCATTATGACCTCATTTCGACCTCATCTCCTTCTTTCCCTCCTACACTGATTCTTCATTAAGGCTAATTAGAAAGTCACTGCAATTAGATCACACAACTTACCCCCCAAAAATACCATACTTCTATTGTATCCCATAAGTTATATTTTTTTATGTTTCTAATCAAACAGGCCTATTTGTTAGGGGTTTTCGCAATCCAAGTGCTAAATTCTGGGTCTCCCTATTATTTATTTATTTATTTATTTATTAAATCTCCAAGTACAAGAGCCCTATTTTATTTATGTATGCCAGGGCTATAGTTTCAGAATAAGTCCCAAAATGCGACGGTTTTTTAAGTCTTCCGTGGGATTTTCTCTTTTTGGTAACAGTTTATTTTTCTTGTAAGTGGATCCCTTTTTCAGAACTACTTGACATCACGACACAAACTATCACATCAACGTATATCACGATTTGTACCTAAAAGAAAGAGGAAGAAACTACTGAAAAATTTAATCCTATTCCCATTGGAAGCATGCTAGAGAGATCCATTGTTATGTAAAATAACCACTTTAAAATTAAAAAAGATATAGTATATATACTTATTAATAAGGGTACGTCAATGGTAATTTAAGTAATAACAACCTCAAAGTAATCTCTTTGGGTTTTTTACATTCTACGTTCATAAATTCATGTGAATAAATTGTACGTAATTTTATATAATATTATATTGACAAAAAGTATATGTTTCATAAGTTAAATAAAATAAACACACAATGCTAATATGAACCAACCGTCCTACTTCATCAAAATGGGTTCATGCGTGCAAGTAAATATATAGGCTACTCTTTACCGATAGTCAAATTATGTAATAAAGACGATATGGATGACAGTTTTTCTATTCTGGAAATAAAATAGCTCCAATTTAAATTATATTTTTGCATATGATCATTCAATTAGGATCATACATCATACATACAGAGCATTAAATTATTGTATTAATTTATGGTATGCTTATGATCTTTATTATACAGAGAGTGAGTCAGTGGCGTAACTGAAGGGACCGAAGGCCACGCGTTGCGTTGTGGGGGCTAGGTTCGGGGGGGGGGCCCAAAATGAAAACAGAAAAAATTGAATAGGCAGGAAAACATGCAAAGCAGTAAAAGAAAAAAAAAGTTCGCAGCTTTCAGTGAACACGCCGGTACACGTCAACTATCAGCAAATTGAGTTTTAAAAATTCAATTTGAAACATAATAAGGACCTTTTGTTTGTCGCTGTGACGTGAGCCGCCGTCAATGCACATATTTAGGCCTAATTACCGTTACATTTCTGAATGTATTGATATAGCCTACTTTTCCGTTGCTTTTATAATGCATTATTATTGAGGCAGATGCAGTATTTCTTGCATATTAGGCTACATCAAGTCTAATACGATGATTAAAGTGAATCATCTTGTTCAAGTCTATAACCGGAGAAAAAAAAAGAGAGATTAAAAGATTAGTTTCAAAATTAGTAAAATGCACATTCTTTCTTTAATACCTAATCAGAAATACCACTACTTCTACAGCTCATACTAGTAATGATAATACAGATATATATTTTACTGCCTCGGAGGTCTTGTGCGCCTATCAAATTTGATATTTCTCGTTTTGTTAGTGGACCCAAATTAATTTTTTTTAGGGAGGGACTAGGAAATATCACCTCACCCACTTCCTTAAAAACCTTTGAAAACTCCATTTAACTATTGGTAATGAAGCAATCGTCAAGTTAAAACATCTGTGGCCTGTAAGTTTAAAATGTAGCAGGAAAATTTTAGGGGTTGACCTGGTTACCACGAATGATGAAAATTTCACTTGAATAAAAATTCTCATATTATAACATATATCATTTTGCTATTAATCTTAATTCCCTGTTTGTATACAATTTTTGAAGCAATACAATTATACGTTATTCCTTAATAACAATGAAAAGGATAATGAGCTTGTTCCAATCTCATCGTAACACTATTTTTCATCAGCATCTTGCCATCCCTAACTTTTATCTTTTCTGTTGAATATAATATTCAATTTAGCATTGATTGATTCAAACAGTTGAATTTGTTCTAATGCATCTTTATGTTCCTTATATAAACTTCCGTTCTGAGTTCTAAATCTCATATTTTATTCAACGAGCCCACGTTTAATTAGCATACGAGAATACAGGAGTTTATTATTAAGCCTGCGTCCTATAAAAGTTGATGATTATTATTTATCTTCCGTATTTTTAGAACAATTTATTTTGTCATTTAATTGAAAAGTATTGAATTCACCGTTCCCTTTCCTGTGATAGCGAAATTTTATCAATTCAGAGTTCGGGGTTTAAATGCATAGCCTATTTCTTTCCTTCTTCCTTAAACTGTTAAGACTTTTATTCATTTAAGCGAATACATAATTCATTATACTGATTTGTTTGAATTCATCACTTTTAGAATAAAATATACTTCCTTTCAGGTTTAACTTACCGAAAGATCTTTGTCTACGACACCGTAACGTAGAACCTTTCCATTTTAAATAAATCGACACATATTTCCGTTTGACGTACCGTGGAATAGAATGTTCATTCTCTAGTACATCTGGAAGGAATGAGTACATAAAAAGAAGGGAAAGATTACCATAGGTAGAGAGTATATAAGTGCGTTCAATCTTGCCAGTATTTACCGTGCTCCTACCGTGTACCTTCATGCATATGTTAAGTGAATAGAGATCGAGTCTAGAAAGAAGGAAACACTTCAAGATTTACAGACTTCAATGGTAAAGACACACTCCACTGGTTTGGTTTGTGTGTGTAACTTGATGCACTCTACTCTGCTATATTGAGCAGATAAAAAGATCCTTTTCGAGATATTCACATCTGACTTCTTTATCTTAAATCGGGAAAAAATAGAGTGTATTAAATTACTGTATTATTTCGTTTCATTAATTATTTCAGTGTCTGAGTAGTGATGTAACATTTGAATATTGCAACAATTTTGATCTCCCAGATTCAGTTTAGAAATAGGTCTATCATACGTTAGAGTCCTTTAACTACAGTAAAATTTGTGAGACTATGGGCTTGCCACTTGTCACTCTGCCCTCTCTCTCTCTCTCTCTCTCTCTCTCTCTCTCTCTCTCTCTCTCTCTCTCCCTCTCCCTCTCTCGGAAAATAAGCATAACAAAATTCACCTAGGTAAAAAAGAACACCTCTACTTGAAAGCCCTACAATCCGCCACTGGGGGCAATAGGAAAGCAGTCAGACATAATGTAAATATTGTATATTGGATCAGGTTTCGGATTACTGTCATATTATTTTAGATAAAGCAAAATAAACAACTGCATAAAGTGCGCGAAATTGTAAAATATAACCAGAATATCAGACAACTAGAATGAGATAATTTAAACGTATTTGAGCAATGAAGAGTAAATTAGAATGTAAGAAATATAGCTATCTGAAAAATATGTTGTATTATGTGTAGAAGACAAAATAAAATACATAAAATGTAAAAACTTGGTATATTGTATTACTACTAATGGAACATGCTGTTAATAAATAAATTTAAAAAATATATATACTATAGGATAGACCTATGGCATCCTACACAAGCATTGAAGCTTGAAGCTTGAACAAATGAATCAGGCCTAATTATATACACCTAAAGTTATTCTTAAAATTTAGGGAAGTATGACAACCTTTTGCATTCTTGTTGTGGAAGTGATTGCTGTTGCAGATTGTGAATGATTAATTATTTGCATTGTCCACGTGCTTACATGGGTATAATTAGTAACGAGATCATAAATCATTACATATACTGTAGCATACGTAGTTTGAAATGTCAGGCCGCTGACGTTTCCCTAACCCCGCCCATAACCTCCGCATTTCCGACACCTAAGAATATTCACTTCAAGGGTGAGTAAATCTGTATAGGCCTAACTAAAAAACCTCTCGTTCTTTTAAAAGTAAAGTAGCTCCTTCTAGAAACTTCTCATCAGAGATACGATGCTTCAAAAGCTTTTCACAATAAAGCAATCTATTAGGCAAATAAAAACAAATAAACATATCATTCATTATCATTAACAGGCAAATTAACAAGTAGGATCAGAAACAGAATCTGCCTGCCTATCTGTAGCAGCATAGTTTTAAAAAGAGAAGTGGAATAAAAAATAGGCTAATGTTTGGCAGACTCCTAGCTTAAAGTATAATTAAAATTTGATAAGCTTATGATTTTTATTTTCGAACTGTACTGTTCACAGACATGACACACAGGTACACATAGACTTTTTTTCTTTCGACAGAGGTGTTCTTCAAATGCTAATGCTGAATATTCGAAAAAGAATTTCACGATATGCCTCATACAGCAAAAATCAGATTGGTAGCGTCTTGGACTCGCTTTCAGGAGATCCCGGGCGAATCTCGTGGCCGAACTTGGATTTTTTTATGGTTTGCCCAATGGTAAAGGAAAATTCTGAATTGGATATTTACTTACCATGAATCATCCCTGCCATTTCATTCTGTACCATATTCATTAAAATTAATAGGCTAATAAGTTGAGCATTAACAGACGCTACAAATAGCCTTTATCAGTAGTTGCAAGGCATACTGGTATACACACAGAACCTGAACTTCTGATAATGGCCTCAATGCTCAAAGGAGTATTTAGTAAAACTTAATAAAGAAAATCAGATGTATGAAACGGTTGCATAATAGGCTACAATAAACATGAACAATTGAATTTTCTCGCTTCACACTCTTACGTAGATTAGTGACTTCTAAGAGGAGTGCGCATATAGTTTATCGGACTCATGTTAGTGATTTTTAGACAGGCAGGCGTTTTTGTTGACAGTTATAGCAATACAAGTTAAACAGTTTTTATGAATGAATTTAATCTTTCTCGGCGAAAATTATTGATTTTTTCTCGGGTTCAGCGGAGTCGAAGTTTTATAATATTCTCAGCTTTCGGACTCCCGATCTGAGTGCATCCTCTGGAATCTGATTGCTATGACTCACTGACTCACCAGAGGACGGATTCAGAATTGGAGTCCCAAAGCTCGGAGTTCTATAACTTATAGACTCGGTTGATAATCCATGGAGAAATAATGATTTTTAGGTAGATTTTCGAAGAAAAATCTACCTATTGCAATGGATACCACTTTATGATTTTCGAAAAATTCTTTCATATCTTTACGTTTCATGCTCCCCTAAGTACGAAACCACCGCCCGTTCAAAAAAAAAATTTGTGATATTTATATATATATTTATATATATATATATATATATATCT
Organism: Ectobius pallidus; assembly: GCA_964059195.1. Taxonomy (NCBI): domain Eukaryota; kingdom Metazoa; phylum Arthropoda; class Insecta; order Blattodea; family Ectobiidae; genus Ectobius; species Ectobius pallidus. The sequence goes on along the minus strand of CAXKWD010000004.1, from coordinate 42,981,519 downwards.
TTACACGATAGCGGCCGTAATTTTGAAGATATTTGAACCAAATTATATTATGTTATTTCTAGGCCAAATAGTTCGGACAAGTTCGTTAATGGGCAAAATTGGCCCAAGGGGGTGGTCGGGGGAGGGGGTTGAAATTTTAAAACATTTATATCTCTGCCCCTATGAAGTATAGAGGGAAACTTTGTTTGAATAAATTAGAGTACTCCCTATGGAGTTCACAGTGACACCAACAATTCGGGGGTTCGAGTGAGGGTGGGGGTGGGGGTGGGGGTGGGGGATGAAAATTCGAAACTTTTGAAACCACGTCTTGTGGGGTATCGTTGAAAAGCTCTTGATGAGTACTCTACAAATCAATTAATAGTTTCCTGGTAGCTCTCATATGACGCGAGATTTTAATGTTTGAAAATAATAACACTTAAAAGAATTATTATAATATCATAATTTTGTCTTGTTTAGCGGCTTTGCTAATTTTATTCATTGCTGATCTTGCGCACGGCCTCCCAGAATATTATATCCTATTCTTGTTGTCAAAACAAATGATTGTAGGCTCTTCCTCTTTACCGAATTCAGTTCTTATTACTGCAGGTTTACCATGCCAAGGCTAAAGAAAAAGAGTGCTATGCAGCGACAATAAATTAAACCAAAAGCACTTCGAAATCTACCTCCGCCTGTAGGCCTGCCTAAAGGGATTTTTTAGATCTGTTTTCGAGAAAATAGTGGACTTCTTCGTATGAAGAAGGCAGTAAAAATTAGGGAAACTGGTCGGCATTCCTAGAAATTATTTAATTTAAGTGCAAAATTTCGTTTTGATACAATCTTCACTTTTTTAGGTTTGCTATTCAGTCAATCACACGCACACAAACACATGCATGTTTTCGAAAACATGGACTTGGGAATCACAAATCACATATTTTTGCTGAAATCTCGACATTTTAATATCAAGGTCGACGCCTTAACACCAGTGGCACAGGTAAAAAGAAAAAAAAAATCTCCATGTTGCTGCAAGCTGCAAACCGTGTTTCCCAGCTTTACAAGAGCAACGAAAAGTAGCCGAAATGTTAATGGTGTGAATTTACTGCAGCAGAAGAGTAGCGTAGCGCCTTGGTCACCTTTGAGATGTTAGATACAGCAACGTTACAAGCAAACGTCGGATTTCTTCCTCTGATAATCCCGTACCCTAATTTATCATCTTATTCGTAGGGCAGGGATCAATACCCCTGATAAATAAGCCCTTCTCTTCCCCTTCGTGGCCGCCGCTAATGGGAACCTTTCTGTCAGCGACTCCCGATAGGTGGCAGCAGGGTCAAAAGAGGTCCAAGCATGTCGTCTGCTGCCCATTGAACATAATGGAACAGACTATTTAAACATCAATCAGAATGCCAGAAAACATGTTGTGGCGATCCTCTGTGTAAAACAGAGGTGTACACATATGCTTTGCGAAATATATGGTTATAAAATATAAGGAAGATTAAACGGATGCTAATAGTTAATAGTCTATGATTTCCTTCAAATCTCCTCGATCAACACTCTCAAATCCTCAGAATTGACTCACTATCTTAATCAATTTTACAAAGAATAAAATCAGGTAAACTGATGTAACAAAGTGCCAGTATGTTTTTTTTATCAGTTATGACTGCAATTATGATATACAGAATATGTTTTTTTTTTTTAAATTGATTTCCAAGTTAAGCTCCAGATTTATTTATTAAGCAGGGCTTACGGAAGAAGAAAGGTCTACCATCTCGGCCACCTGGGTCATTTTAACGGTCTAGTTGGATAAGCGCATGTAAATCAATGTTTTTTGTCATAGCTACCTGTATTTTAATTTCCAAGGCCTTATACGATCACAGTAAAACAATAGGCTATGTTGTCAAGATAACTGATTTTCATTTTTTTTATAAATTCTTTCGAATACGTATATTACCATAAAATAGACACTAAATTGAGCATTACTCCGAAACAGATCAACCGATTTTATCCATTATGAATAGATGTCTTCCCATGGACATTGTAAATGTGTATACCAAGTTTCATAAAAATCCGGTAAAGCGTATTTGAGTTACCGCGTCTTTAAAATATACACTAAATTGGGTTTTACTCCGGTACCGGTCAACAGATTAGGTTCAAATTCAATAAGGCACTTCTTATGGACGTCATAAATGGGTATACCAAGTTTCATGGAAATCCGATACAGCGTATTTGAGTGATGGCGCCTTTCTATTAGAAAGGCGTAAAATAGGCACTAAATTGGGCATTACTCCGGTACCGGTGAACCGATTTGGTTCAATATCAATAGGGTTCTTCCTATGGACATTATAAATGTGTTTTCCAAGTTTCATGAAAATCCGAAAAAGCGTATTTGAGTTATGGTGCGTACAGACACACGGACAGACGGACAGACGGACAGACAGACGGACAGACATTTTTTCGTCCACCACACAATCTCATAAAGTACCATACTGGCACTTAATAACACTTAACAAGAAGTAATATTCTCATTATCTACAACAGAAGGCCATGTTTCAAATATCTTCATCAAATGGACAAGATTCACTTATGTTCTGTTGCTTTAAACAGAAAGTTCGCCCAGCAGGAAACTCAACCATTTATTCTCTTTCAAACTATGATACAAAATTACTTCTATGGACAGTATTTGATAAATACAACTTACTTAATTTATCAACTTAAAAAATTCACATATTTCTGTTTCACATTTTTTATAATTTGTATAATAACATTATTAATATTTTGTTTAAATTCGTAAGTTTTTTCATTGCAAACATTAAAACAAATCGTAAAATTGAAACAATTTCAAAACTGAATTATTCTTACAGACATTGGTTGTTCTTGTAAATTGAAAATTAAAAAAAAATATATATATATATATATTTTAAAGAAAACGTCAAAGCATATTTTTCCTTTCTATACTGGCAATTGGCACTGGCTATTTTTTCCCTCTAAATATAAAAAATAAAAAATAAAAAGATAAATAAATCAACTACACTGTTATTATATACAACTCACTTTTATAATGCACATTAATGATATTAAAACACTATATTAGAACTGGAATTACCGATGCACGTAGATATTTTAACTCGAATCGAAGAGAACGTAGTATTTTGAATTATTAGCATATGAGAACCCAGTACAATGAACAACAATTACCTGCGAGCCATAATTCTGAAACTTATGCAATATAATTCTAAAACAAAAAGTATGAACCTATATTATGGATGGGCGTTGACGTTAAAAATATTACGCATTTAGGCCTATAGTAATAATCACACGAAAATAATTTCCTTATTACCTTATTTTGACATTCCAGCTTCTTTCAAATTACGTTGACTTCATGAAAAGAACATTCTATTACTAATATGATACACTATTCAAATCCTTTTATTTTTATTTGTTTTCCACACAAAAACTTAATGACAGCTATAATTCTGGAGCATGTCTTATTCGTAAGCCTTTAAAAGATATTATTTAGAAGCAAGCAAACGTAACCTAAATTTATTTATAAAATATTAATGATAATAGGAACAAAATATTTACACATTTGTATCCAAGTTCTTTACTTTCTATAACTACTGTGTTATATTAATCAAATATTAGCATCTGTTTACCACACAGTAAATCCATAACCGAAAGCTGAAATATATACAGAATATTGTGAAAGCAAACAACCATGAACCTAAATTACTTTTTAAAAATGACTTACAGTATAAATAATTTTTTTAACATATTTACGACTATGGTTATAAATCTAAAGAAGATGGGACGTTTTCTTTGTGAAGTACTGTACAACAAGTTTTAAATGTTTCATAAAATTTGAAATATTTCTACACCATTTAACGAATACAAATGTCATCGCGATATACAGGAATAATTTTAATATTTTGAATTATTTGTCACTAAGCTACACATGTCTCTGCCACTGCAAAATAATTATTGTTCCTGTTTCTGCTGACACACCCCACGGGTTCTTTTCGACTTAATAATTACAACCAATTATTACTTCAGACAGACATTAATTATTTAATTCTTTTAACAAATCAATACTTTTTCTGGGCGATCTCACACTCTCCTAGGCAGAATATAGGTATCTGATTTCTGGAATATAACTTAAACGTTATTAATCGCCAGTTTTTATAGGAAAGCCAACATTATTCACATCTATTGATACGCATAAGTATATGGCAGAATGAGATGGCAGGACCTCCTCAGACCCTGCTGCGCTCTGGTGGACAAAATTTTAACTGTACGCAAAAGGTTCCCATAGCTCCTGGATGAGTTGGAAGCTTATCTTCAACTCCTTGTCGAGTATTGGAAAATTGCTGCTACTGCTGCCTCTACTACCAACTTTTCACTAATCGTTATAAACGCACACTTTAGCGTCTCTTCCCCTTTTGGAGCAGCCATGTGGAGTACATAGGGATAAAATATTTTTCAAATGGAACAGGTTCTTATTGTTACGGAGAGATTATAATGTTAAATAAAATTATATGGGTCTACTTTGGTAATGGATGTACAATACTTTCTTTTCCTCAATAGTAGGCCTACATTTAGGGATTTTCTTTATGTCATTGTTATTATTTCTGTAAATAACGAATTTTTATTGTAGCCTATATCCTTCACTTTGTATTTGTCACATAGCCTATTTCTTTATCTTTCTCCATTAAATGCTTTCTTTACAATTATTTCTCATTTTATGTTGCGTTGGTCTCTCTTCCAAAATCTATCATAATATCTTAGTTTCATTGGCATATTAAAGTGAATAACAAACTAAACTATTTAGGTTTTTGTGAAAAGGTGAAAGGTAAATAATACACATCGATATAATATTCACGTAATCCTGAGAACGGACGTTTTGATTGTAGAAAAAAAAAACTTGCAGCATTCCTGTCTTTGGAAGGAAGGTAAAGCCGTTGATCTAAATTATGTAGATTTATAACACTTAGAAGAATTCCTTGCCCTGAAAAGGAGGTTATTATACAAGTCTGCTAATTTACGCCCCCATAGGTTCCTTGCTCTCTTTCCATGCCATTCCGTAGGGAACAGTCATCTTTACTGACACCCCAGAATGATGAAATTGTGCAATCACTAATGTTAAAATACGATATCTCGTTAGATACTTGCGTGGAACATCGCGTCGTTAGCTGTCACGCGCACGCACAATCGTGATCTAGTGATACACATCCCACGGTCTGCTTTAAAATCTCAAACTCACTCAACAAACGCCAACGGTTATAGTAAAGTACGAAACACTTTTAGATTACCCCTATCATTGAAGTGTATCTGGATATTTAAATACTAGGTTTTAACGTGATTTGCATAGACAAGATCTGATAGTAGTCCCTCTGGGAAATGTATCACCCACACACATATTATGCTACTTAGTGCCTTTGATGTCGGACGCGTTTGACCGGCTATCAGATGCCGCATCTAGCTATAAAGTAATGGTGATTCACTGGTTGACAAAGTGCACGCAGTGTGATCTTCATCTAACTCCTATAACTAGGCGTCCGTTCCCAGCCTTAACATGGCTCGTCTCTATAGGACGCTATAATAATGCTTAAAGCTACGTGTAGGCGCCGTGTTTTAGTCGGGGGCACCGGGGCCGGGGGTCGAGTCCGGCCGCGGCGGGGTGCAATTCTCCCCCGAGTAGAACGTCGCGACTCGTCGGACTTTGCCTATTTCTATTTTCTCTACACGTATCGCAAGATCCCGCCTGAAATTTGACATTTACTTTTGGCAATAGCACACATTTTATTTATTTATTTATTAATTTTCATTAATTTAACCTGGCAGAATTAAGGTCATAAGTTCTTGTCTACCACTCAGCCATGGGAAGAAGATTAATTACAAGAATTATACAACTTAGTTATAGGCTAATAGAGTATAGGCTACCCTACAGTTGACCGAAAAATATAAAAGAAAAAGAAATACTAGATAATATATTAAATTTAATTAAATGAATACAATATTGACTATGAGTGCAGAAAAAAATATGTTTAATATTGTTCCTAACCACTAATTGTTCCTGTAAAGGCTACTAGTTGATTAAATTGCTTTTGAACTGTGATATCATTTGGCAGCTCCTAAGATAGCTAGGTAGTTCCAGAAGCGATTAATGTTGCTGTGAAGGAATAATAATCAAAGGGCCTAATAATTTTTATTCATCCGAGTTTCCCGTTCTTTTACTATGACCTCTATGACCGCGTTTTTCTCTGTTTTAATTAAATTTTGAACATTGCATAACACCTAAAGTTTTTTCGTAAAAATTCTCTGAAGGGTAGTTGTAAGTTAGTCATCTTTTCCCCAAACAAAGTCGTATCACAACACTACTTTGCGTGAGTCTACAAAAACAGGTTATAATGCACTCTGAATACGGTCACGGGAATTGAGAAAATTGCCTTGTCCAAATTGTTATGTGAAGATTATGTTGTGTGAAAGTTGTAAAGTTATGTGAATATATCTTAAGGTTTTATTATTATTTAAGAGTTCACTTCCCTTTCACATCACTAAGAATTCAAGAATTTACAAGACAATCCGTCAAATAGTTTCTAATATTGAGACAGATTTGGTTAAAACTTTTCCGCATTTCCACACCTCTTTCTTATGATGATTACAGAGATTTATTTACGCTTTAGAAATATTCGTTTTGAGAAAAATATACATGTTTCTATTTAACGAACTAATTTAGAGGTGATATAATTTGTTTTTTGGTATTTAAAACACGTTTGCTAACAGTAGACCTTATAACAATAGACTACCGTCAACTGAGCGACCTTATCTGAAAAAAAAATCCTTAAACTAACTAGGGGCAGGTTTAAATAATTGCTAGTCTATTCTATTTTCATAATAAGTAAGAATTAATTCAATGAAAGTAACCTGTATTCAGATTTAAATTTGTTATTCCTGTTTTTTGATAATTTCTGATTAATATAATCTATTCGGATTGAACCAAGTTTAGTTTTTTGAATTTGAATATTGAGTAATTATTTGATAAAATTTGTTGCTGTGTGACGCAGCATATATATATAATTTCTGCATTTTGCTTAATTTATGTTTCGAAAATTTAAAACATATTTTTAAAATACAAGTAAATGGATGTATAAAATGAAAATTTTATAAAACAAATTGTTGAATTTTGTTCACGATAGTTTCACTACGCACATCTACGGCTCTGAATTTACTAGAAGATTTTCTCCCAGCTCTATCGAACAAAAAGTAGACTTGATGTTTATTATTCTTATAATTTTAAATGACACCCCATACCGATAATTTTCTTTAAGCATAATTCTACATTATTCTCTCTTTTCCATTGACCCATAAGACTTTACAGGGAGTTCAACTGAACTACTTGCAACTTAAAACTTGCAGGCACGACTGAAATGTCAAAACTAAGAATTTAAAATCAGAATCACGCCCAGTTGAAACGAGTTAGTATTTCATACTTTGGACTGATACCATGGAGTGCTCAAGGGTTGAAATACGCCAATGGACAATTTCTATTCAGCCCATGTTCAGGGAAGGACCCGCATCCCCTAACTCTGATATTCCACAGATTGTAATCTCTAGCAGGCAGGGGTTGGAAACTAACCCCTTTGCTCTACGTTAAAATTTTCTCTGTGATTTCCGCACGAACTTCCTTATATGCTTCTATTATTTCTTTGCAGTTTCCCTTTAACTGGAAGTTAAAGTTGCCTGTATAGGCTAAATGGAATTGGAAGGTTGGTGTGTACTTTTCTTGGTCCTTCTCCAAATATTATTAAACAATTATCTGATTTCAGAACAAGTGCTTGTTATTTCTAATGTATTCAGCTTTCCCGTCAGCCCTTTTGACAAACAACCTCTCAGAAACGACTGCTTGTAAATTAGCGAATAGACCTCTCCGTTTTCAGAGGTTCTTAAGATGTAATTTTGTTTCTGCTACGTAATGTCCAGGTATCTTGGTAAAGTACACTGGAACAAATTAGAAATAGAAATATAGGCGTAGGCAAAATAGGGAGGAAGGTGCTATTAAACTCGTTAGTAACAAACTAACATTTTTATGAACAGCAGGAAATTCCAGTAAAATTAAGAAGAAAAATTGAGTATTTAGTAATTATTTTTCATTGTTGTAGGCGTTTGCTGAAAACAGGCAAAGTTCACTATCCTCAAGTTCATAGTAAACTGATGAAAACTTCCATGAAATTTAGCTCTACTTAAGATCTTGAATGTTGGAACGAAACTAAGATAATTCTAAGTTATTATGAAAAAGTAATGACACTCAAAAGTCATGTCTATAAACGATTAAATACGCTTTAGAAGACTATTAAAAAGCTGCAGCACAATAAAAAAAAGGGAGAAATAGGTGACTTTGGGTATGGTGGAGAGAGAGAAAAAATTCTAGAAAATTGCCTCCGTTCCCAACTAGAGACACACTGTTGATTCTTTCACGGGAGTTCTTATTTGCCCTATGAAAAAAGAAGCGCACATAAATATCTTAACCCTTAGTAAAGGTTAAAGTGAGATCATTTTCTGGTACTAGACGTAATCCATCAGCGCCCTCTTGGGTGGCCGCGCGACCCATGTCTTGTTTCCCGTAGCGCGTTGCCTGTTACAGAAATTAGTGTTTTCCTCACGTTCGCACATAAAAACACCGCCATCTAGTACCTTTCTGTTTCACTGATTCATGCCGTTGTTAATGTGAAGTGGCTGTGTAAACTACACCTTCATGAATATTCATTTTTAACATTTTGTGGTTTACCTACCATAAATTCATACCTGTCAGAATCATCTGATTTAAAACCATCTTAGCGTTGTCTAGGCCTAGATACGGCAATCAGAATAATATGACAATATCTTCAGTTTTTATAGATTATAAAATACTAGGGCTGTACCGATTAATCGATTAATCGGCTCGATTAAACATTTAATCGTCGATCAATTACATTTTCCGATTAATCGGTTTAGTCGAATTCTGAAATTTTTTTTTGAGAAATGGGTCAAATGACCAAAGTCCTTTCTCTCGCCTTGGCACATCATGTGTCATTCAGTCTATTGTGTCCAAACAATTCCCGTTATTCAGAAACCTGAAGAGTAGTTTAGTCAACAAACTCGTGTGTCTCAAGTCTTGGCTGAAAAAGTAACCGGAAATGTAAGTTTTGTATATATTTTTTCACTAGTTAACTAATAATGGTATTCATTAATTCAGGATTTCTTCTGATTATCTGTAGTTTAGTAATTATTAAACGTGTAAAACAATATTAAGTGTTCACTTTGGTTTCGTTTAAAATACCGAACTTTTTGTCGATTAATTAGTCGATTAATCGGTCGATTAATCGGTCGATTAATCGATTAAAGTCAAGCGTTAACTCGATTAGAAATTTTAATCGATTTTCAGCCCTAAAAAATACCGTGCTTGAAAATGCTTACTGGTAGAATAGACAAACTCACTGGGTTAAATGAATATCGCTTTGCCAACTAGTAACTTACCTCTCTTCAAACTTAAAACTGTCAGTGAGAAGCAAACAAACAGTGTAGGTATGTAGGCCTACAGTCGTTGCTCGTTTCATACACTTACTCGTGTCTTAATAAATGCCATTATATGATTGTTGCATAATGTGCTATTAAAAAATATGGTAAATAAAGACTTCTGAAACTGTATCGTACAATCTATAATGTGAAAATGTAATTCATAACGTGTTCTTTAAAAAACGGGGAATTTGAAAAGTAGATGTTTTTATTGCAAACCATTTGATGTTTGCAAATTTATATTATGACTAGACTTCGGATTTTAGGTAAAAACCTATTTTAATCCTTAAGTGATATATGGACGAAAACTTGTATATGCATCTTTCATAAGTGACTATGCCTAAAACTGATACTTTTATAGGACCTAAAATAGCCTATTTTTACTTTAGAGCCTAATATTGCCTTTTTGCTTGTTTTTCCTCTAAAGTTCAAAATAAGTTACTTTTTGTTTTATATTATAGCATTTATTTTCAGTTCGTACTACATTTTTAGCTCGGGATGTGGTTCATGACACATTTGTGAGGTGGTAAAATAGCAAGAAATGTTTCGTCTTCAGTAGAAAAATTCCTTGGAATTCCCAAGAAAATGCAGTGTTTTTCTCCCGACTCCCACATCCAGTAAAAATATATATATATCTGAATCACTGAGGGATACAAGGGGTAGAATATGCTAGCGTGCGTAGCTTCTGGGCGCAGGGATTAGGTTTTCACTGTATGGTAGTAATACAGGCCCTAGCAATAGGTCTGTATAATTCTGTGTTCTACCATGATTGTTGATTAATGGTGACTTCAATAAATATGATATTCTGCATTGCAATTGAGATATTTCAGAAAACTGGCAACTTAACGATTTTATAAGAGACTATTTTACGATTTTTAGAACCTATTTTCCAATTTTTAGAGCCTATTTTAGGTGCCTAAAACAGCATTTTTATCGACCTAAAAGTCCGAAGTCTAATTATGACTATGTTTTATCTCGTCATTGTTAATTAAGTTACTATTTACTGATAATATATTCTTATGTTCTTATTTTATTATTCGAGTGAATATTTAATTATTTTATCCCCCATTATTTGCACAAACAAAAATCAACCTCCTGTTTTGAATGGATTAAAAATTCTTTCTTGTGAGAATTCTAGCATTTGTTGCCGGAATAATGATCCGGTTATAAGAAAGATGAAACGAAGAGGAAGCAGGAATTCGTCGCATTTGAATTTCCTGGAGTGGATATCGATTTAGTAACAATTCGACTCGGCAGGAAGCACGATAAGTATCTTGGTGTGCTGCTTCGCCACATTGCCAATCAACTTGCCTTTGCCTTGTCTGCTATCTGGAAATCACATCAAATACAAGTTTCCGCCTCTAACAGAAATCATTTCCAAAGTCTTTTCCTCAACTTAAAAAAGATATGAGGTTTCCTTAGACTACTGCAGCATAAAGGTGCTCCCCAATGCTATATTAAATCGGCGTATTATGTCTTTCGCTGAGGTCGGGTTTCTCTTCCAGTAATAAGGAAGATTAGTGATTTCGGTAATAGGGTCACCAGACCGTCCATACCGAGCGACAGCAACAAGAACTTAACGTTGCAGGCCTATAGGTTTTTCATATTTTCTTTCCTTGTAGTTCAATAATCAACTCAACCAATTAGATAAAATCTACTAATACATCAGTAGGTTATTTATTCTATCACTTAATTTAACATCATATACCTAGTATTTGCAAATTAAAACGCCCTTTTGCTTTCTATGCCAATTGAGACGGGTTGGCTCATTTAATTAAAATGAAAAAAGTATATAAATGTTTTCGAATTAATTTAAAATGTTAAACATTGTAGGAAAAAACTTCATTTTTGTTTATGAAATTTGTAAAACACATTATCATTTGCTATAATAATAAGAACAATAGAAGTGGAACATTAATTCAGACATCAAATGAAAGAGTGCTCGGTAGCATACTAATGCAGTGCAAAATGCTCAGTAAGAGGATCCGGGTTGGAATCACTGTGCAACTGTTTTTTTTTACCTCTTCAGTGATTTACTTGTTTTATTTTAAGTAGCCTACTTCAATTTCCTTTAACGTTATATATGTTTAATAATAAATTCATACTAGGCCTAAGTTTTGAGAGCACTAGATCTAGTCTAATTTTCATTACGCTTTTATGTTTTACTGTAGCCTACATTTATATTTAACATTTATTTACAAAGGAAGCTTAATATTGGTTAAGTTGTAATGTATGAGATAGACTAGAGGGTTTACATATAACTTACGCTAATGGCAAGGGTCCGGGTTGTTTAAATTTCCGAAAACCAAGATGGATAACCAATGGATTAATATTTCTATGCACTCTATATCCAAACTAAGATACAACTATGCATCCATGAAACTCACATTGAACATGAGGATATTTTAGAAGAGAATTCCTCTGACAATGGAACTCAAACCCGTGACCTTCGTTTTCCTTGTCAATGCTCTACCAATGGAGCTGGCCAGAATTCGATTCACAGCGCCAGATGAAAAGTCCCACCTGTAACTGATTACCCTGGCCTATCTCACTGAAAGACATTTACGTCATATACAGTATTGTGAGGCACACTAATTGAGTGATTTTATGGTCGGGCTTCCCAGGACAGAGGAATTTTTATCCTTAAAAAATCCCCAAATTAAGATATATTTTAAAAATCTGATGGAGGAATATTTTTTATTATTGGAACTATTTTTTTTTTTTTTTTAGTATACAATATTTAACACTTTAAATACAGACATCTTTCGGCTTATTGGCCTACATCCCGAATTATAGCCTATCTTTAATTCAAGAATCCGGCCGTGAAAGCTTCAAAATAATAATTTAACGTTTTACCAACAACAGTCTCCTTTAAATAGGTCCATTTATCAATTACTTTTATACATTCTGAAAAGTCAATGCAATAGACAGTCCAGCAGAATTCAGTACTACTTTCAAGCAACGGGATATAAGAGAAAAGTTGACCGCATCCAGAAGTAATGTAATGTGCAGATGTAAGCTGGAAATCATAGCAGTTCAGATGCTTGTGAGAGAACTTGTCGACCAGTGTCCCATGGCACTTGGCGAGTAAAAGAGAAAGAAGAGGTCTCACAAAAGCAGGAATAACAGTAAGATGCTTGCCCTTTCGAACAATATGTGAAAGGTAGAAGTGTATTTTCATGGACCGTATACACTAGGGAGAAAAAGGGCAGTCTAAAATAAAGGTGAAAAGCCAGTTCTGTATTTATAGAATACCGTATAGAGCCGCTCGAAATACTTGTTTGTAGAGACTTGGAGTTTTTTCCTTGAAATTTCTACTTTAAGTTTAAACTAGTTATGCTTGGTATGATTTAAAATCGTCAAGTATCACACACACACGTATATATATATCGTAGTATACAACATAATATATATATATTATATATAAATAATGTGTTAAATCAAATCAAGCACATCTAGTTTATTTATTATTTTTTATTTATTATTATTATTATTTTTATTTATTTTATTTAAGTACAGGTTGCTTACATTTGCAATACACTTTCAATTGCTTATTGCCTATTGTTAATCAAATCAAATACAAATACAAATACAAATACAAAAATACACAAATAAACAAAAAACATTTACAAATTTCAAAATTAAAGTACAATACTTTTTAAGAAAAGAAAAAGAAAGAAAAGAACAAAGTATTTATTTAGAAATACACCCGAATGAGCAAACTGCTCGTGCTCGGGTGTAGTTTCAGAACATCAGAGTGGAGAAAGAGGAGAAACAAAAAACAAAGTGAGAAAGAAACCTAATTTAAAGGAATTTTAAGGGGGAAAAAAACCAACGCCCACGACTAACTTGCAAAGGCCTTGCAAAGCAATAAGCAATAACCTGAATTGCGTTGAATCGTACTAAGATCATCTAAATAGATCCATACACGAGAAACATCTAATCTCTCGTGATCAGTTCTTTGTTTATAAGCTTAATACGTTAAATAGAACCAATGGCTTTACTTCCTGCGTACTACGGAAGTTAGCCGTTTACACCCTATAAAATCTGTTGTCATCCAGCCATGTTGAATCGTGATCCCTGTCGATTACATTATTAAACAAACACAATACAAACTACATCACTTAATTGCACTGATAACGAAAAGAAGCTTAATATCCCAAAACCCACCATTCGTGGTGGTGCATTTAGTAACACTCTTAAGGTTTAGTAATTTTGAGTTCAATATATATATATATATAAAATCGCTATTTCTAACCTTTAAAGAAAACAAAACTATATTTAGAAAATTAAATACAGTTGCGTAGGCCTATTATAGGCTAATATAAATTATTTGATTACTCAAACATTTTGCTTTTATGAGATAATAGTTAAAGTTAGCCTATAGGTTATGCTAGTTACTTTGAACTGCAAGAAATTGATCTCTAGTAAAGAGTAATACAGAAAATTGCTAGATTTCTGTACAATATAATGTTGAGAATAAGTAAATGTAAAAACTTACTGAAATTTGTAGGCAAATTCACACGTGTTATTGTTTTCTGTAACTAGATCTTGCAACCCTGCGTTTCGCTCCACGCGGAGTTGACGAGTAGCTGTCACAGCCGTCATAGGACATTCTTAGATTTTGATTGGCTGAGGTAACTAGCTGATTGGTGCGGTAAAAATAAAGCCCATGGGTTGAACTGTCGGGAAACTTTTCCTCCTAGCAAAAGGAAGCCGCCTGGCCATGCAATGAATAACTGAATTATAGTGTTCTTTAACGAAAGTTAATCTTTCACAAATTTAAACTGTATTTTCTGTCCTTTGTGAGACACTACAACTAAATCTGTGCGAATTTTTCACAGTTCCCTCTTGTAAAGGTGGCTTCTGGCTAGGAAGGAGTATAAACGCTATAAACCCACAGGCAATCATCTTCGGTCTCTGTCTTGCTGGTATAAAACTGACGTTAAACTCACAAAAGGAACGTTAAAATGCTTAAAAGGGGATGATGGAGTGGTTACGACTGCTGAGACGGAGCGATTTTCATGACTTTCAGTCAGCGAGCGGTTTGATTAGATTGTAACATTCCTTACCTTTCACCACCAGATAGGATGTAAATCAAATGGCGCATTTAAACCGGCGTTGATTCAATAGCTTTACTCTAAAACTATGCTAGTTTTATGTTTGTCACCAGATATGGAAGCCTTAGCTATAAAACATTAAGTTAAAATTACCGCTACTTTGTTCTGTTCTTGCTGAAGTATAAATACGTGTACTATTAACTGCTTGACAGATTTTTATTCCTAGGCTTATAATTATGGCTATAAACGCTATTTCAGAACAAAACCCTTCCCCTGGCTGTAAGACCGGTAGGAACATTTTAATACAAAAAAGTTAATAAAAGTGTCGGTTAATAAAATATTTTATTACAGCAGACATTCATCAACTCCGTCTGATACGGTAGTTGTAACAGAAGGAAAATGATCACGTCTATATGATTTTTCATATTAATAACCACGGAATTTTATCAACGAAGTACCTTCTTTGTCCGTACTTAACGTATCAGTTTATAAAATTAAAAGTGATGATTTTTAAGTTTCATGAGACCAAAAGAAATAGCGCGCGCACATATGCACACAAAAGATATAGGCCTGTAGAGTATGATTTTATTAATTATATCTGGGAAGACTCATGTTTCTCACGAAAATTATAAATCCGTTTCGGACTATGAAGAGAACAGTGTTAATACAATTACAGGTTTAATGAGTGAAGAAGGAATCTGACATTCGTGTAGGCTTACTAGTCGTACATTTCCTACATGGAAATCTAAACTTAATACACAATTGACTTAATTCTTTAAATATTTCGATTGAGCTGTTTAGTTATACGTATTACTACTTATTATAAAGCTGTTTTAATGGGAAAAAAGAATTCAGCAAGAGTTGCAAAGTATGTTGGACTTAGTAACTATAATTTAATACATTCTAGACGAAAACTTATAGAAAATAAAGTTCAAGAAGGAATATCAATTTATTGTCCTATAAACAATAACAGCTTCCGGTATTTACAGGTTGCCAATATGGACAAAGATTGTACAATTTAAATTAAATTGAATACAATTGTAAAGAAATTTATAGATTGTAAAACATGATTAATGTTACCAGCTAAATAGCAGATAACGAATGATACAGTCGTTACGCGATGACAATAATATGCGTTATCTATGTGGATAGTAACATTTTTTATGTTAAGTGGTAAAGGAGATGCTGAATTAGGAATATCGAATGTCGCAGTGCTACAGTATTATACAGTGTTTGTTTCTGCAAGTTGCAGGTTTTGTTGAAATGAAATTAGACAAAAATGAGTACATTTTGTATATGAGACGTTGAAAAATTCAATTAGATAAAGAACGATGTAATAAGAATCACAAAGGAGGAACATATAGAAGATACACAAGAGAATATACGAAAATGACAGGTCGCCAATATTATTTCGTGCTCTTTGTATCGTCTGTGCTCCTTTAGAACGGAAGAGTTTCTGCTTGCAACAGAGATACGATATGACCAGAGCTTGTGTCGTATAATGAAATCAGAGACGTAAGCTGTACTAATGTACAGTTCGTTAGCCTTGTCAATAATCCCAGATTTGTAGTCTCGTCCACCTACAAAAAAAATCATTTCGAATACACAACCTGATACCGTTCTATCCATAAATCCAGAGGAAAATGTTTTTGATGTCGGCTTACGTCCTTTATGATTTGCTTTTTTGGACAAATAAATTGGAACTATCCCTACATTATTTTTAATCTGCTTTAACAAAGATGACTGTAGAAGAAATTCTGTACCTGGGGTTCTACCTAACTGAACATATTTAAATAAGAGGATATGCCTTTTTAAGTCCGATCCAAATGTTCAAAAAGTTATATATGCTCATATTGAAGATTATATAGTGTGTTTCATGTAAGAGTTGGCGGTCATGCGCGTTTCTGCGTCCCGGCGGCCACAGCTCTCACTCCCAAGGGATTGGGTGAATTATCTACGCAAATAAAGCCTCTAACGGTGTAATTATTCAGGTTCTGACGATTACAGTTAAAATTGCAATGAAAATAGCCACATACCTCATCACAAGATATGTTGGAAACGTCCTCCTCTTGCATCCACACAGCACTGGCACCTTTTTAGGAAATTTTCTTTCACGTCCTTAAGTTCAGCTTCCGAGATGACTTAATTTCCTCTGTGATATTGTCTTTAAGTTCTTCTAATGTATAGGGTTTTGACCTGTAGGCTACACTTTATTTTTCAAGTTCCCCCGTAAATAATTGTCACATACTGTTACAAGAACTTAAAGACATTATCACAAGAGAAATTAACTCTATCTCGGAAGATGAACTTATGCGCGTGAAAAGAAAAATCCTAAAAAGGTGCCAATGTTATGTGCATGCAAGAGGAGGACATTTCCAGCATCCCTTGTGATGAGGTACGTGGTTATTTCCATTGTAATTTTAACTGTAATCGTGAGAACCTGATTCATTACACCGTTAGCGGCTTTATTTGCGTAAATATTTCACCCGATCACTCGGGAGTTAGGGCTGTGGCCGCCGCTACGCAGAAACCCGCATGATCGCCATCTCTTACGTCAAACACACTGTATAACGCATCTCTATTATATAATAAAGTGTAGAAAATTTATTTCACTGATTACTTAAGGAGGAGATGAGTGGTCTTAAATGAACAAAATTAATACATTTCTTTTGCACGGTTAATTAGACAATCGCGTTTAAAATGCTGTTGTGCAAGCTATAAAATATAGCAAAAGTGACCAAAATAAGCAAAACATTCGCCTTTTTTATTTATTTATTTTTTTGATTTTAAAACAATTATGATCGATCGAGCGCAGACTGTAGAGGTTATGAAGATGTTAAATAAGTTTAAATTTGCTGGTAAAATTGCTCAACCGCAGTTTCAGTTCGTTCTTAGTTCTGTGCAAAGTAATCAGCCGTAAGTAATCGGTATGAATTAGGCCTAGGCTAAGTAATCTAGAGCAAGATAACCTAGATGTCCATATAATCATATCGAAATATTGACTATTATCATGATCGGAGTATGTAGGATTCCCTTAATTTTGCTCCATATGCCAATATTACATAAAAGTGAAATATAAATAATCCATGGACATTAAATATTGTGGCTATGGTGCATCCATCGAGGTTTAATATCTTTTCCCGCTTGAATTATTCATTAGTGTACATGCGATTGTGAACTGGAACCACAAAAACGAGACACAAAGGCTTTCAAAGGCTTCATTATTGAGATAATCCAGTTGAGGGCGCAAAGTGCATCAATAAATTCCACAATTTAAAATATGTAGTGAAGTTCTTCAGTATATTAGGGTCGGTCATGCACAATTTCATCTAATGTCTTGTCACTTTTGTAAGGTTTTAGCCAATCGTTGCTCCAGCTTCTCTAGTGACAAGCAATTTACTTCTTGTGTTTCGCTGGTGTTTGTTACAGCCTTTGAAGCTTACATTCAATTTATCTATTCCAAAGTATTTAGTATGTTTTAATAGTTTTGTTTTGTTTTCAAATTAGTTGGTGCCATGCAAATAATACCAACCAGTGGCGGGGTTAATTCAACGGGAGTGTGTTTATTTGAGGCACTCAGAATATAAGTGGTCTAAGTCCATAGAAACTGGTTCCGTATATAGGCTAAATATTATCAACCATAATATGAATGAAGTAGTTCAAGTTTGAACTTATTGCACTGATTCTCTGAAAAGAACTTAGACTAACGATACAGTTAAACTCTAGTTAAACAATTTTGCAATTCCTGGGCTTAAACCACTTTATTCTGAGTGCCTCATTTATTTGTTTAATTTTGTATATAGAAGTAATAATACGCAATGAACAAAAAGGGGAGGTGGCTTCTCTTCATAATTCTCTGAAGCCTGTAATATTACACCATTTGTAACAATAATGATGACTAAAATTACTATTGATTTGGCTACTGCCTTCAGACTTGAAATTTCATTCCCTGATCTACGTTGTTCATTTCAGCTTAAAATGCTCTTTCCGGACACCACCATAATTTATTCATTTATTTATATTTATACTTGTGTAGTTAAAGTCTTAAGACCTTCTCTTCCACTAACCAGAGGTGATACATTCAAACGTAACCAAATATCTACGTAATTTTTTTTAAAAAGAGAGACGTTATTATAATATTATATAAATGTAAATTATGCTAGAGAAAACTATCATTAAAACTGTATGAGACTATAATAATGGGAGTTCAACATTGTAAGTAGAACAAATTAAAAAAATAATAGCCTAATAATAGGTAGAAAAATAAAAAAGTAAAATAAAAATAAATGAAAATAATATAAAAACACATGAAATTAGTATATAATAATACCCTATCATAGATTTTGGAATTCATCTGTAAATAGGCTCAAATGGCGCTTGATTAACATTATTGTTTTCTTAGCTGCTGTTTCTAAAATACCGTAACTTATAAAGCATACACCTAATTAAAGCGTGTGAAAAATTTACACAGAAAATGTTTGTGTACGTCAGCTTATATGTGTAAGTATAATTTATCACCGCTTTATGCATTAATAAGCGAGTTAATTTCAATTAAAGTTCGATAAGGCCGGGGGAACATTCACTTTGGTAGCTTGCGAGATGATTTACCATATCTGAGTAGCTACGTGTTTAATTAAGATTACAAACAGCTTATCTTGTACGCCATGGTTCCCGCGACACGATTTTACATAGAAATACACGCGTAACACCTTGGCGACAAACTGGGAATATGTTATAGTATTCACGATATTCAGAGAGCTAAATTATTCATTATTTACACAGAGGATAGCTTGGGTGTAAAGGTGAATTAAAACGATGCAGTGTGGACACATATACTGGACAAATATACATACTGTGAAATTGTGTTGTTACTATTGCTTACTGGCTTTTCTACAATGATAGGTAATTTATTTATTTGGAATGATAATTCTTTCACACTAGTTCTGTGTACGCTAAGATGTAGAAATGAAGTCAGACTGAAAAATTGAATGCCATAACCGGGATTTGGACCAGGATCTTCGGCTCTCCGTGCTGTTGCTCTTTTACCAACTGAGCCACCATGACAACATACCGATACAATATTAAATTCTACAACTGACTCACATATCTCACCAGGCGTTCTCAATATGAGATATCAACTCTGCGGCGACTTGCCATGGTAGCTCAAGTGGTTAGAGCAACGGCACGGAGAGCTAAAGATCCTGGTTCAAATTCCGGCTGTGACATAGAATTTTTCAGTCTGACTTCACCTTTCTATTTATTTATTTTTGTTTGCCCTCCACCGCCCCGGAGCCCTCGGTCCTCCGGGCCAAAAATATTTTCTGCGCATTTCTTCTATTGCTCCATTTTTCGTAATTCTATGCCCTAATAATTAATTCAATGGGGAAATGTGTGTTGAGCTGGCTGTTTACTTTAGCACTAATAGAACTATATATTTTTGCTATGTTCAGTCGTCTGTCTCGTGTCTCCGATTCGGTATTCACATGACAGTGTGAGGGAAATCCCGAGAAAACCTCACTCGGAACGGCTACTATGAGGGTTCAGCCGGGCGGTTACTTAGGGCAAATAACCTTTTTGACAAGCAGTTAACTGGCAGACCCCACAATTTTTTGGAGATAAAATTAGAGAAATGAATAAAGTGAAATAAAATGTATACCCTATGTACCGTAATTTCGTTTCGTTTAAGACATTTATCTTTAATTTCCTTACCTGAATTTCTAAAATAGGCCACACAAAGAATGGAATCACAAATTAAAATTAGATAGTTAAAAATTAATGTATTACACTAAAACTGAATACAATTTGATGAAATTAACCTAATAAAATCAAAACAAATCTTTATTGTTTATTATTTTGAGAACTAAATGGTCGATATACTTTCTCAGTTTTAAAACTTCAAAACAGAAATGATTTAAAATAAAAAATAAAATTGAAATATTGGGACTCAATAAGAAACAGTCTTGAAAAATATTCCTAAACATTCTCTATGCTCTTTTCACTTCTAACTTACAAATGCAATCAGTGCTCCGTATTTCCGTCGTTTATCTTATAGTACACATTCTTCTTTTTCCATCAATGAATAATGCAAATTAGCGTAGGCTGGTGGACGAGTGGGGGGAACAAGTTTTATTTGCAATTTTTCCCCTAGCCGTGACTCCGGGTCGCAAAACTGCTCAATCATTCGAAATTCAAATTGTGCATTCTAGCAGACACTGGAAATTAATAAATGAAATTCAGTTCCTGAAAAATGAGAGGGCGGTATGGAAATATACCTTATGAATAATTAAACAATAGTATGAAGTGCATTTTAATTTGGGTTATGGAATCGAGGACATCTGTCTGTTAAAGTAGAAATATTGAAACAACGAACCGGTATAAAATGATACTCGTGTGGGGAATCTGTTTCAAGAGAATCATAGAATAGTTTGAAAACTTAGTCTCGCACACAAATATCGCATACTATTTTTTCTAAGAAAATATTAAATATTAATATGCGTGAAAATATTTATAAAAATACTGCATTAATTACAGATGTTCTCCATTTGTATTGGGTACGGTACCAATCTTATAAACTAGTATTATATAATCTGGGTGGCAATCGTAGGTAGATTAGGTTACCGTAGGTAGATTAGGTTACCGGCACTGGGTGCAGGAAGTTCAAGTTTCCAACATTACAGTATGAACGCGTAATGTATAGAAAACTCTAACATAGGACAACGTGCTTTAGGCACAGGTCTTCCTCTTTAATGAAACTGCTTTAGATCTTAATACAAGTACGTAGTTATTTTGGAGTTTATTTTTTTTTAGAAATTCGCGAAAAACTAAATTTATTTTCATTTAAAACGTTAAGAGTAAGATAAAATCTCTATCATGTTTCATATCACTTCCTCAAATAATACATAAATGGAATTTACAATGTGGAAGGCGTCCATTTCTTCTGTTTTAATTTCCGGCCTTTTGTCATTCATAGATAAACATGCATACGGACATATTAAGGTCTTTTTCCTGAAAAAAAGTAGTTTAGGATTTAGATTTTAGGCCCTAAAAAACTTTGTTCTATTGATAATTCGATTTTACACTTCAGGAATGATTTCAATACTTCCTTTATTTAGCCTACAGTTTAGTTCTACTCTATGTTTCTCTTTTTTGTGTATAGCTTTTAACTATCGGGATTCAGTTCTAAAAAGATTATACGAAGATTTTTAAAAAAATGCAACGAAAAATCCATTTACAAATTTATTCCGTTACTTAAAAACAGCTTAGTCTTAGAGTATTTTATGAAAATCTGACAGAAGATAGCATAAAAGCGTATAAAATATCTTGAACAAAATATTGGTGTAAAATAATTCTTAGAGTTACAAGTTTATGATTACAACCGGTGCCAGTGAATTGCCGATCTCAGTAAACAAACTGTGACTACCTGTTTAGGCCTACTACTATTTTTTACTTTTAGTGGTATATCCATTATGTGTTCAATTAAACTTACAAACTTCGAGCCATATTAGTTATACGATCAGCTTCTAATTTAGTTTAAAAATTTGAGTAATTGGAATTATTTTCTCCAGTTAGCAGAAAAGGATCCTGATCCAGAAGGACTTCGTCAGTCCCGCGTCTTTAGGTGTAAAAGAATTCTTGCACACTCGCGATGGTTGTGGGTTGAAGTAGTAGACAACCGTTTTTAAATAACATTAATTTATTTAGTTTTATTTGTTTGCATCTAGCATCCTTTGAATTTCAATTTCGCAATACCCATCTGACCTCTCCCTCGCGTTATTTAAATTCCTCACTAATGTGAAATGTTTATATTGACTGCATTTTTATCTGTTTATCTCAATCTTGTAATATACCTCTGAAGAATTAATATAAACCAGCATTCTAAAGCGAAAATGTCTACCATTTTTATTATACAAGTATAATATGCACAGAGACTTAAATGATGTGATATGTTGTTAAAAAATGTGAGCAAGTAGTAAACTTGGACCACTACTGAGCCGTTACAAGAGAAAGACACTGCTTATTCATAAACCAGCAGATAGCATCTTAATGAAGACAACAGAAATGATGTACATGCAAATCGCATTAAGTTTTCCCAGGCACTGGTATGGCAATACGGCTATAATAAAAATGTCTGCTTGCTTTGCAGTGTAGGGCTAATGAGACACGTCTGAGAGGAGATATAAACCCGGTACTTAGTGCATATTAGCAGCCAGACCCAAATTGTCGGTAGAATTTTATTATGTTGGTCTCAACTTGGTACAATGCCAAGAGTTCGATGGAGAGAAGAAAATAAGACGAGTCAGAAGAAAATAAGCGACAGCATGACATAGAGTTAGATGAATAGAGAGAGAGGCAGAGGCAGAAGGAATGCTGGATAGAAAGAGAATAGATAGCACAGGGAGGGAAAGGAAGAAGAAGTATAGGAAAAATACACGCTAGATAAATGTCTATTGTATTCCTGATATTGATAACTATTCATTTATGAAGAATTTGAGTTTATTGTACTTCGGTACTTCTCAGTTTAGACCGTTGACCATCACAAGTGTGAAAATGCTCTAAAAGTTTGTTAAACTTCGTCTTCATTTTCGCGAGCTATGACCGAAATACTGTCAAAAAACGTGATTTTTAGCGTTATCGGCGCACCATTTGCTGATACTATTTTTTAAAAGTCCATTCCCTTCATGTGTATGTAAAATTTTAATATGCGTTTTCCATAGTCACTGTGAATGTGTATTGTTTGATTTCCTGTTGTCTTCTGTGTTTAAATAGGTTGCCATTGAGTTTCGGTTCCGAAATTTTCATTATGATTGTTTGTATTTTTCCCCTTTCAGTGTTTTCAATGTCTGCTTTCCTGTACAAGATTAGTAATTAGGCCTAAATTAATAATAATTATAATTAACATCAATATTACTAAGTACCATTATCGCAACAAAAATGGGTCTATCGAAGTTATTTTATTATATTATTAACAAAAATCCATAAGGATCCTTGAAGTTTGTTAGGATGAAATATTCCGTTATAATTTCAGCCAATTTAGAACTATTTTTATGGATAAGTGTTAGCCTGTTTCCACATCAGGAGAGCTTTTCAAATGCTTCTCTTATAACTATTTTAAAATCAAAATTTTATAATACAATATTCCTTAATTCTACAGGCCTCATGTTTCTTCCGTGGCTATACATGCAAACATTTATTTTATCGGATGATAGGTCTTTAAGAAATTACATTTTCAGAACTAAATGCAAGGAAACTAATAAAAATGTTGATACCTACTTAGTAAACATCCGACATATTCATAATGTCTTAAGCAATATACTATTACAACTTTGGTTCCCCGCCAAGACTTAAGAGGAAGATCAAACGACAAGTGTTTAATGGGATTAATAAATTTGGATCTTCCCTCGCTAAATGCTTGAATCATGAGCTATTAATTATTGTATCATCACATCCTCCCACATGGCCACATGTGACGCTACGTGACGTCACATATGCTCTATCCCATCTGCTGAGAAACGTTAAAGCTGAGAGCACAACTTGTTTGCTTTGCTCAATCTGGGTAACTTCTTAACCCCATCTCTTAAAGTGCCAGCTGCTTCAAATGATTTATGTCGTGACTTATGATATGGTACATCGACACAGAAGCTAAAGGGAAATTCAAAATTATATTGAAAATCTTCTGCGAATCTATAATAATCAAAGTTCACAGAGCTGAACTGCGGTTTAGAGCAACATAACTTTTTCAGTTGGCCTATTCACGTTTGAGAACCAAATTAATGTACCCTAGAATGAGATAGTTACAAATTATATTGTTGTGAATTTTTTCTCCAGATAGCCAGAACAAAAGTTAAGAGATTAAAGCAAAATTAAAATTACATCACAATTCCTTTGGGAAACGTTTCCTTTAAACGTTTACAATTCGATTGGAAAAAGAAAGTGTAATAAGTTATGGAATTATTGTTATACCAAATGCTAGACATTTCATTTTTTATTATAATTGAAAATTAGGAAACATAATTTAATATATTGGTATTAAAATGCACGTTGCTGACAAAATAGGCCTAATAGAATATAGGGCCATATGTAGCCGCGTAAGTTAAAAAGCCTGGATATTTATGAAAAATTCAAATATATCAATAAATAAATCAACTTTGTATTAATCGTTATACGTTATACGTTAAAAGTTTACAAAAAAAATTCACATGCAAATAATGTGTGCTTTCTTTTTATTAAGATCTGAATGTTATTGAACAAAACAGTATCATAAAGAATAAAAGTAAGTTAAGTTCACTATATAATTCAGAACTAAAAACTTCAAAGCTTTCAGATAACATAAGTATCTCCAAACAACTTTTTTTAATAGAAAATATAGGATAGATGAGTACTTTTAATAACCTACTTAGATTCTCACCGTTAATTTTTATTAAAATAGTAAGTATATCAAAATAAAAGAAACTAAAATTACGTATAAGTTACACAGTTAGAATCCTGTCTACAGTTAATACTTTTACTTAACCAATGACAATAGACAATTCCTAAGCAAGCTAAAGCTATTGAGGTTCATTGCCACCCTTAACCTGAGTCCGCCATTCAACCCTATTCTATGCCAGCTCCTTCCAACCATCCGTCGCAAATTACATGTCTATTGTAATATTGTCCTCCCACTTACATCTAGGTCTCCCAAGTGATATTTTCGCTTCAAGTCTCCCAGTCAATATTTTTGAAATTGCCTTTCCTCCCCCATGCGCGCAACATGTCCAGCCCATTTCATGCATGATTTAATTTCCCTTACTACACTCGGTGAAAAATTAAATTTTCAAAGTGGTACTGTCAATTTAATTGAAGAAAAATAATCATATCCGTCTTCCAGTTTACTCAAAATTTAATTATTGTAACTATTTTTAGAAAAGGTTAACGATTCTGTACCAAGGTGAAATTTACAAGGCTAATTGTGAGGTTAAGTTTGATAACATCTCATGTTGGTGAGTCACATCAGTATCTGAGCCAAGAGAATCCGTTCGTCTATTTATCTGTATGTACGTGTGTGTGGCCCATCTGAATTTAGTCTCTGTAGCATGACTTGTGCATTTTTTTTGTCATCTTTTTCTGTCAATATGTTGTACATGATTTCTGTTTGTTACCTGGTTGTAACGCATTCCCTTGTTTAATAACTTGTCATGTACAGGTTTATCAGCTAAAGCATTTCCATTGTGATTTATGCTCTTTTAAAAGTCATTTGCTGTCAAAAGATTTGTAAAGGTCCCGTTACATGTATCTAATTTTCTTTAGTTTGATATTCTGTCTGAATCTCATTTAAGTGCCTTGATATAATGTCCTATTGAATAAATCAATAAATACATGAAGATATTCAGATATAAAATTCTCCCTCGTCATCTTCCCTATTTTCATCCCTAACGAATTCTTCAACTTCGTAAATGCAGGATGATCCACACTATCAAATTCTTAAAATATTTCGATTCCCGGCCGGGTCGGGGGTTTTTCAGCGGTAGGACATTTCCTTCCTGAGTTCAGGACTGGGTGTCGTGTCTTTTCATTCCCATCTAGCGAGAGTAAATGGCAAATCTCAGTGGTATCACCATTGCCAGGATCAACTCTGACTGGTCATGGTCATCATCCCACGACTTTGTCCCAGGGTCTGGACCTGCCTTCGGGTAGAACTTTGTTCATCATCATCTTCATCTACATCATCATCATCATCATCAACTCTTCAAAATGATAAATGAGCTGTAATATTTGCTTATTTGCAGGGGTGTTTATCTTATAAATTAGTATTTATTAAGTGCCAGAATGGTACTTTATGAGTTTGTGTGGGGAACAGGAAAATGTCCCATGTCAAGAAGCCTATTTTATATTGGACCAAATCTGTTGATCGGTACCGGAGTAATGCCCAATATAGTGCCTATTTTATGGTAATATATTAGAAAGAATTTATCAAATGCAAATCAGATCTCATGGCAACATATTGTTTTACAGTGTTCATATACGGCTTTGGAAGTTGCAATACAGGTAGCTTTGACAAATAGCACTACCCACATATTCCTTCACATATGTTTATCAAACTAGACCTTTGCTCTTCCATAAGCCCTGCTTAACGAATCGATCTGGAGCTTAACTCGGAAATCGATTAAAAAAGTAACTGCATTTCACAATTGCAATTATCACTGATTAAACAAAAACATTATGGCACTCTTACATTAATTTACCTGATTTTATTTTACTTGGAACACTCACGAGAGTGCAAATGTTTTCATCGTCCATTTGATTTATAGGAAGTTTAAGGTGAGCTGTATATTCTTCCCTCGTCTGTAATTCAGATTATAATTATTTAATAAATATTTCCTTAATAACACATTAGTTCGGAGTAAGCTTGTGCTATGGGAAGAGAACGTAAAGTCACAGAATTGGGAAATGCTTTTGTGCATATTTAACAAGGGTGAAAGGACTCCGAAATTTGACTTTCAAAGTATTTTTCTCAATACAGCATCACATTTCTTTGGAAGTTTTGTGATGTCCTCCCCTCGGCGAATTGGTTCATTTTTGTTAATCTTGTTTCCAAATGTGACGAGGATTCATCGTCATAATGTGAGTGAAGATATTGAAATCTATATGGCAAAGAATTGAACTTGTGATATCAATTTTTGCTGTAAGAAATGTGATCATTAAGTATTGATGTTCTTTAAAAAATTATTAATTTATTTTTAGACCAGTGTTATTATAAATTATTATTTTTGCCAGTATTGCAATTTTCATGTATTATTATTATTATTATTATTATTATTATTATTATTATTATTATTATTATTAATTTCGTTAACACTTTAGCAGGTGCGCTTCTAAAATAAATTGATGCTCCATAACATGGTCATTAAACAGAGAAATAAAAATGTAATTAATAATCGGCAGTAAAAGCAATATACTTAGGTAATGCAATGCAATATTAATACCAGAAGTGTGAAAGTGTTTAGATTATGTCCTCGTTCCCCACACGGCGTACCTATCTGTATTTCCGAAACACCAGCCCCCAGGCAGTAAACATTCAATAATGGTAGGGTGGGGGTGTACGATAGAAAATTAGATTGAATTTAACATAGCGAAGTGGCACTTCCTCTTTCGATATGGTTCGTAATATTAATTTCCTGATTTCAACAACTGCAGCGTTTGCGATCACGGTGGTGTCGGGAGGAAATGGAACCCGTCCTTGTGTCTGATGTAGGCCTACTTTGCCTGCGCGCGATAGATAAGATGAAAAAGAGTGGTCGAATCTACATTAGAAGATACCGCGAGATCAGTTCAATGAATCTAATATCCCGAACTGCACAGCAAAAGTTCATAAATACAGAAATGAATTGACTAAGGGATTTAAAGTAGTATGGTTAATTAGGAAATTTCAACCTTGGTATTATATGGACGTGAGACTAAAAGACTCCTGTGGGAAGACATTTTGGCATACTTGCCTAAGTGTAGTACAGTGCAATTAATTAACTATATAAGCAACCAACCTATAAAATGATTGTTAGGATGTAATACGTGATAACTTACCTTGTATAAGATAAACAGCTAGTTTTAAGATAAACTAATTTCTTCCTTATTATTATTATTATTATTATTATTATTATTATTATTATTATTATTATTGAAGTGAAACTTCTTTAGCCGCGGTAGGGGTAAATCGAGAGCTTGTGTAACGCTCAAAATCGTCACGAAATTAATGTTACGATCAAAATCGTCACGAAATTAGTGAGGTGTCACGGAACGGACTGCACAGAAAACAATCAACACAATGTTATCCAAAATTTAAAAATCCAAAAATTAAAAATTAAAAAATCCAAAATTAAAAAATCGAAAATCCAAAATTTAAAAATCCAAAAAATTCAAAGATCCGAAATTTAAAAAAACCAAAATAAAAAATTCGAAGATCCCAAATTTAAAAAATCCAAAATAAAAAATAAAAATTCTAAAATTAAAAAATTCAAGGTCAAACATTAAAATTAAAAATTTTAAAATCCGAAATTAAAAAATCACAATATCCAAAATTTAAAAAATTCAAAATAATAAATTTAAAAATCCAAAATTTTAAAATTTAAAAATCCAAAATTAAAAAATTCAAAATTTAAAAATTTAAAAATCCAAAATTAAAAGATCGAAAATTAAAAAATCCATTAATTCATTCATTCATTAACACCCTGTATATAATTATTACTGTAAAGAGTTTTCATCATAAATATGTAAGATAGAAAAATGTTCGAGTATTTTATTCAGCAGCTTGTCTAAAACATGTTTTCTTTCTTTTTTAGGTGAGTGGAGTTCATTGGGTCATCTAGTTTTAAAGCTTAACTTATTACTTACCAACTGTTCCGACCTCTTTCGAGTAAGTACGCAAAACTGGTTGTCTTCTGATTGGTATTGTAATGATTGATGAGGGGTTTCGATATTATTTACACATAAATGAAATTTTAATTAATTTGCTTGTTATGTCTGAGATTGCGATATTATAATTCTTATTCCCAATTTCTGTTAAACTATGCGATATTAAGATTTTCCATCTAAGAATTGGCTCTAAGCTTGGAAGCGAGGAGGAAAATTTCAGTGGAATAACTGGTATTCGTGGATGACAATTGTAACAAGAGGATAAAAATCCTCACATTTTCCGTGAAACATAATTCTAATAATCTTATATCTCTGATTTTATACATTATTTTAGGTGACGAATTTATACGTCAGTAGCAATAAACACTGAAATTAAAAACAATTTAAACAGATACCTTGACCATTTCCAATATTAAAGTAGTTACAAGATAACTAGAACTTCATCGCAAACAGCTGTGGACGCTATAATTTAGACGCCACTTTATCGACGCACTGAAATAGTTTGTACCAGGAGCTCACTTTGCACCGAGAAGAATTTCGCCTCATTATGACTGCAGTAGTGACATCTGTGCGCATTCTCACTGGCATTTTGTTTTCGTCAGTTAACATGTGCATTGCTCAGGCTATGAATGTAGTCCAAACCACACGACTACAAATGTAGCAGTTTCAACATCATTCGCGAAGAGTAAAGAAAGAAAGCTCATACCCCGTAAAGAAATAGCGTATATAAAATATGTAAATAATACCACGTCATATTGTGATATTGGGCCTTCGATTTCCTGAGCAAAGATTCTCATAAACAGGGCCTTATTACCACAATCTGCCGACACAGCTTAAATGTAGTTTCTGTCCTACAAATCTTGCAAAATCTTCAAAACTGCAAATTTTCATACAGTATTTGTATTGTGATTCGAGGTTAGGAAAATACCATCAACTGCCCAACAACCCAAAGTTTTCGCCAAGATAAAGTCATCTCGTGAAAAGTTAATCGTTCTGTTTCAGAATGTTTGTCTTTATTAATAGTTCTGTGAACTTTGCGTCCAAAAAAAATCATCAGATCTCCTCTTCTTAATTAAAGTGGCCCAGCATCTTGAAACGGAATAAAATTTCAAAATCTTTACATATACGTCGCTTTTTGTTACTTTAAGAAAAATTCAGTATTGGTACAAAGTTGTTTAAATTTTTACATCAAAGAGAGGATGTAGTCTTTACATTCTTGTAGCATGAACCGTTTGGCCAGAATTATTGAAAGAAGCTGTACATTTTATGAAACGGAACCTGTAAAAAGGCCACAAGCTTGAAACAGAATAAAAAATAAACATTCTTACGCATACGTCGTTTTCAGTGACTTAAAGGAATATTGATGACGAATCGGAAGAAAATCAAAATGGTTTTAACTGCGTAACACACAAATTTACATACAGGCGAAATGCCGAACGGCCACTTCGCTTGGTCGAATACAAAAACGTCTACAGAAACGAAAGTTCGTTAAATGCAAATATTATGGGATCTTATTTATTTGATCGGTAGTGTCCATTAGATAACTCATCCATTATTTTCTTCTAGAAATTGTTTTACTCTCATTGTAAGTGATAAGATTATGGGTATTATACTATCATGTTTTTAATATGTAATTTCCACCTATGCATAGTATTTAAAAACAGTGTAGGCCTAATCCTAACCTGCTTTATAAAACATAACTTTTCTTATTATAGTTTACATATATAAGTAGCATATGCTACTACTCTAGAAATATATTCTTCTATAAACAATGCATTAGTCATAATTATTGCTAAACATTCTTAAAACTGTTAAAAAGTCCATATAATAAACGTCTTCTACTAAAATGCAGACGTTGCCTTCTGCAAGTCTTCATTCCCGTGCTAGGAAAGGTACCACTTAAAATGAACATGAAGAAAAATCCCATGACCATAATTTCTTCATCTCATAATGAAATCATTAGGTGAATTTTTAGGTTAGTACTTTGTTTTAAAGGTAGATGAGAATGATCGTTCACGTGCCTTGCTTCTTGGGGTGCACATTTCATTCTCATTTGCATCCTTCCCCTTCCTTCCGTCCGTCTCAAAGGACCTTGAAACTATCAATCAACATCCTAACTAAACTTATCTTCAAGTTCTGTGAGGCCTACAAAACAGATAGCACAATGCGATAGACCAGGATTCAATTAATTCGCTCTGAATTTGCATTCCCCAAGCGGATCAAGCTTGGAATATCGTCTTGAAAGACATATTGAGGTGAAGTCTAAATTCGGAACATACGTAAGATCTTAGTAAATTAGTTCTGATCGCAAACATAAATGCTAAGTACAAAAGAAAACAAGCGGTGTGTTAATCAGACGAGTACCTCATTAGAGTTTAGGAGTTGTCTTTCCTCCGACCTTAACGTTTACTTTGACCATAAATGTTACGTAAAGAATTGCCTTTCAGGCAAAGTATTGGGTCTAAAAATGATGGGCCACGCAACGAAATTTCTGTACCTAATCATGGATAACTGGTTTTTTAGCTTCATACCTGTATATCAGTACAGCTGTGGGTCAGTTTTGAAGGTGCTGCATTCCCTCATAGATCATGCAACATTGATCACGAAGAAGTACTTAGTCGCCAAGAGTATTTTGACGTTACGATAAGCGTATATGAAATTAAAAATTATTTTAACAAAACAACTAGTAAAATTGTCATTCGTGTATGAGCGACTTAAAGCTATATCTAGAATTTTATGAGGAAATAAGCCTATTTTGAGTGTTGTAGAATGTTCATTAGACATTTATATAAAGATATAAATTTTGAAAATCGAAAGTCCTCCATAAGTTAATTTCCAATTACAAATGTATATATAAAATCGCAAAAGGGTTGAAAAAACACATAGGCCTACTATACTTACAGTACACATACATAAAGTAAAAAAAAAATTAAGGAAATAATCTCTAACGTAGAGCGTCTTTGACGTCCGCAACGCTTGAGGCGTCCTTCTGAGAGAGGACTGGAAACACATTTCGAAGGTTCGAGTCCCTGCGAGGTAACACTCATTATAGCTTGAGCTCGCTCGAAGGTTAGTGTTACCTCGCAGGGACTCGAACCTTCGAATTGTGTTTCCAGTCCTTCAGACAATTTCCGATAAAACTATTTTAAGTAAAAGTTGCATGCCTTGAATTCAAGAAATAAGTAAATAACCAGATGATGCATATATTTTTGCATTTAGCTCCAATAATATCAGTTGTTAAACTACAAAATTATTTATCTCAATATTGTTTTGCTCTTCTTACGAATATTTCTTGAAGGTGGTTAATTTTTTAAAAGGTTACTCTAATATATATTTTTAAATTTCTAGTTAGTAAGATTTGTAAAAAATAGTTAAATGATAGTGGTTATTTTAATATATTCAGCTGGACTATCTATACAAAATAGCTGCAGTTAATTGCAGATGTTCCTATAATTTTTTTTTTACGAAACTCTGCTGTCTAAAGTGAATTGGGAGACACTTTCCCCGCATTCATAATGCATTTGCAATAACAACCAAATTCAAATAGTGCGCAAATTATAATTTAAGTGAGGAAACTTTTTTTCTCTGATTTGTATGGTGCTTAGCAATAGAAAGCTAATTCACCGAAAAAAGTACATCAGTTTTAATCACACAAAAAGGCGATATTGCCTTTCATGAACAGAAATAGCATACAATAAACCGAACATAACTCCTTTTGTTTCTGCAGCAGAAACTCATAAAGG
The DNA here is from genome assembly GCA_964059195.1 of Ectobius pallidus. NCBI lineage: Eukaryota > Metazoa > Arthropoda > Insecta > Blattodea > Ectobiidae > Ectobius > Ectobius pallidus. The sequence goes on along the minus strand of CAXKWD010000004.1, from coordinate 42,948,812 downwards.
CAAATGGTTATTGTTCAAAAGTTTTAATCTGCGTAATCGATTACCACATATTTTCTGAGTCAGCTTGTTGAAATGGCGTTTGCGATATTCGGCATATTGTCCGATGCATGCAATATACATTGATATAGAATAGACAGGCTGTTGTTGTCAATTGGTATAATTGAATAGTCTATTCAACGGCATCGAGTTAATACGTGGATGGGCCGTTGCATAATGTTAGAAAGGGAGTTTGACAATGGCACACAATCGTCTTCTAATGAAGTGACCTTAACAACCACCCCCTTGCTTGACACAATAATCATCCCCCGCTTCTACCGCCAAACCACAGCCGTTTTCAACAAATTTGCTTACATTGCCGAAAATAAGTTATGTTCCCTACCCTTCAGTGAGCATTGTATTAGTGCTGAAGGAAGCCATGTTTTTATTTCTTGCATTTGCAGCTGTAGACGTCTGTTAACTCACGATGTAGCCTTGATAGAATAGCGTATGTCAGCTGTTTCGATGCTCAAGAAAACCATAAAGCTTCTTACGTTACATTAGCAATATGATGATGAAAGCAGAAAGCTCTCCAGCCTGCGTGAATTTAACATGTGACAAATTTGACTGAGCTTAAATACATTATAAAGTGATTCTTATTACCAGGGTCCAGATTTTGATGACATGTCATCTTTTAACTAGAACATAATGGACGTTGCCCACTAGCGCAGATATTCTGGCCATGACTCCTAGATTATAAAAATGATCATATTTAGGGTCATTTTTTGATCATTTTCCCGACTTTTTTAGATTTTAGGTCATTTCTAGAATTCAGTGTTATTATTTGGTCATTTTTTAGTCATTTTACGGTCTTTTTTCACATTTTATATTTTACGTAATTTTTAAAATACAGTATAAAGTCATAATTTTCTTATTTTGTGTTGTTTCTCACTTTATGTAGACTTTTTGTGCATTTATTATACTTACATTGAATATTATCGGAACTCCTAACAAGCATAAATAAATAAATCTTGTTGTAATTATAATTTGGATATAGAAAGACGGTGTTTGCTGTTTACATTTAATCGTACGTAATTACTAATTACAAGCCTATAATTGGGTCAACAATATAAATGTAGAATAGACACAAATCTGATGAATAAACTAGTATTTTCATACAAATATTTGAGTCTTTTTAATTTTTGGGTCATTTTTTGTATTCTTGCAGTCATTTTATAGCTCATTTTTAACGTATTTTTAAGTCATGAAAATCCGGGCCCTGCATATTACAGACCTTGGAGGCCAGTAGGTTTCTGGAGATTGAGGCTCCAGATTTATACTTCGGCACATGAACGTGTACTTTTCCGTAAATATTTGCATGTGTTGGCCTTTTTATAGGAAATTTTATGCATAATACATGTTTGGGGGGTTTTAGGTTTAATAAAGCATATTCTGAGGTTTTTGTTGACTTTTATGTCAATTTTTTTCTAGTTTCAGTGCATATTTTATATTAAATCGCATAATCCTGCATTTTATAAATGTTACCTTTTAAGAGTTTGGCTTTCCTAATGTTACAATACCCCGAGTGTACCCAGAAAAGACCTAACAGTTTTCAACCTTTCTACTTGAGAATTTGTGCATTGTCACACTGGAAACCCCCAACTCTTATGTTCAGAACTCAAGCTAAATTTCTTAGAAGAATGCAATAGACATCAGCAGATTTCAATACGTCACATGACCTTTTGAATTACCTGCCTCAAGTTTTTGTCCTGATACTAAAATTGTTATTAGAAGAATCAGTACTTTGCTAACTTTAGTATAGGCCTACGTTACTTTATGTCTAGATCCGTACACAGTTCCTTTGTGAATTGACGTGTTCTGTGGTGAACTGTGAAGATTAAACCCCCATCCCCATTTGGAAAGGCTGTCTTTAGTATGCCTACATTGTGCTACTTGAAAATAAAATGTAATTTTGAATTTTGATAACGGTAGTGCATATTCGTAATGTTTATTTTTCCTTTCATTATGTATATTTAAAGATTTATTAGGGCATGGAAGTCCTGTGTTTACTTATCACGTAAAGCATGCTTAAAGTTTGGGGATAATTTATTTTTTCGAAAAGTATTCACTTGAGTGGGGGTACTCCGTAGCGTACTGATTGATGCACTGATGTGCAAACCGGAAGGTCACAGGTTCGATTCCAGTGAGGTAGTTGAGATTTTTCAATTGGCCTAATCCTTCTAGTGGCACTAGCCTATATCCCTGGGATCGACTCAACCTCTAACAGAAATTAATACCAGGATCAATCCTTTGGGTAAAGTGGCTGACAACCTTACCACCTTCACATGCCGAACGTCTGGGAGCCTCATCCTTAGGGCCTCCATGGCCGGTGAAGGGAATACTTTACTTTACTTTTACTCCCTTGGGACAAAAATGGTATTTGAATTTTTCTGTTCGTTTCAGCCGAAGGAATATTACGGTTTAAAATTTGCACAGTTAAGCTCCTTCCACTCTGTACATCCAGTTCATATGAACAAAGTAATTAAACTTCCCTATTGTTTTAGTTTAAGTCTAGGAAGTTTCCTAACTCAAATCGAACTCAATGAAAGCTTGCCTTGAGTAAGTGAATGCTAGAAGATCTTGAACTGATAATCCTTCATATCCACCGAGTACTCGATAACTCTTGTGTGCAAGTAAGAGTTTCGTGAAAAGAAGAAGAAAATGCAGCGTAGTCAGTTGGATGTTGGTTGGAAGATGCTTATAAAGTGCAAGCTCAGATTTCATATTCAGGTATTACTTGAATATGGATAATCCTGGGCCACGCGTCGCATACAGAAGTAAGCCGTAGCAGCAGCGTTGCGGATTTAAAAGTCATATTGGCTCGACTCCATCGCTGAGGCCAGGAAACGTGGACTGACTTCCGAGTTTTCTTCGCTCCCACTGAACTAGATCATAATGGAACATGTATCTCATATTTCCAGGCTTGTTACAAGGCCTGCTGTAGAATTTTCTCTCTCTTCTTCCTTACTCTTACTTGCTTATCCTGTTTCACTTTCCATCGCTCAGAATAAAAGTAGTCCTGTTACAAAACTAACTTTTTGGTATTCGACATTTAATACATAATATGTATACCCTACACCTCTAAATCAGGGCGAGAAATTTCAAGTCTGAAGATGGTAACCAAACCATGAATAATTTTAATCGTTATTATTGTTACATTATTATGATATAGGCCTAGTTTTACGGCCATTTGTGAATTAAATTACCCCTTCCCCTATTTATTCTATACAAATGAAATATCACAGTAGCCTATAGGCCTACGTATATTTTAAATATTCAAAACTAAATTAATCAATTAATTACTCTAACAGTACCTATTTGCATATTTTTGATGAAACCAACTAATTTATAACAAATTGTTAAAACAAACTAAATATTTAGGAAATATTTTACTTATTGTAAACGTTAACGGCCATAGCAAACCAGAGTTAGTCATGCTTTTTTTTGTGCAATTCAGAAGTATCTGCCCTGAAATCTAAAGTTAAAACTTTATAAGAAACTTTTCCTGCCGATTATGTTATATGGATGTGAAACTTGGCCCCTTATTCTTCGGGAAGGTGTGTTCGAAAACATGTTGCTTAGGAAAATATTTGGACCTAAGATAGATGAAAACATGGACTGGAAAAAACAGCACATTGATGAACTTCATAACTTGTACTCTTCACCGAATATAATGAGGGTAATTTAATCACGGGGGATTAAATGGGCTGGACATGTAGCAGGGAGGAAAGACATATCTAAAAAAATATTGACTGGCAGACCCAAAGGGAGGAAACTACTTGGAAAACCTAGACGTACAAGAGAGGACAGTATTAGAATCGATTTAATCGAAGTAGGATTTTTGAAGGATAGTTTGATGTAGTAATTAAAGAATAGGGTTGAATGGCGGACTCAAGTAAGCGTGGAAATGAACCTCCGCGTTCCATAAAATACATAATATTATTATAACTGGCTTAAGAATTGTCGGTACCCATTGAGTAAATAAGTAATGAAGCATAACAGTCACAGTTACATACTTGATCATTCTCATGTAAGCTACCCTATACTGGTTTTCACATTGTGAAGGCACAATGGGCTCTTATAGCCCACACTATTCATATGGGAGAATCAAGGGGTATGTTGCCAGATTTGTCTATTTTCAGAATATGACCAAAGTGAAATAGAAACATGCAATTCTGTATGAAACTTTATGGAGAATATGATGGTAGACACAAAAATCTTAAATTTTTGTTGATTTTTGTTAACATAATAAAATTTTTAATTTTTTCTTTAAACGAAAATATAAACATATGTTTCGTTCCGAACAACGTACAAAAAATTGAAACAATTGCGACGTAAAAAATCTCAGTTATACATGTGCCCTTATAGACAATGGTGGTTCAAAAGATATTTTAAAAGTATTGTTTATAAGAAAATAAATTGTTAGATAAGGTCAGAGTATTTTTTAGATTTTGCACTAGCAAATGTTGTCGCTGGCTAAATTTCGTTCTATTAGTCCATATAAAAACTTCCAACGACAATTATTGTAGCGACTTCTGTAACATCGATTTAAAATGCACATGTCTACCTTGGCCTTTTGTAGAAAGTAAACGTTGGAACAACTCTTTATAGACCCATAGAACTGGAGTCACGTAAGGGAAGGTGATTGTCCTGCGGGTTTCCACTCGGACACTGTTCCCTGTCGTAATACTTACTTACTATGATTTCCTTTGGCAGCGGAAATTAGAAACTGTAGCGGGTCCATCACTGCCCAATTACAATTCCATTACTGTGCTAGGGTGCGAAGGAAATGCAGACTTTCATTATTGTTCAATTCCTGCTGTTTTAATGGAATATCTTCCACGCATTGAAGTTTAAATTCAGTGCGTGTGCGTGCGATGTGAAGGTTCTGGACGTTATCCTAGAGGCAATTTTGCTTCACTGTGCCAATAAAAGTAAATGGGTGAACAGGCAACACTTTCATACCTTTGATGTGCTGTGCACTGTACATTGTAAGGTATTGCCAGTTTAGAATGACATCTTCTCTATTCGCAGGCATTTGTGGACCGTTTTGACAAAACTCAACATCTCCAAAACCAATTTAGTTTTTAATGGTTTTAGGTGCTTTAAAATGAGACCTTTAAGATGGTGAAAAAAGAACATAAGAAAAGTCAACATAACCAATTCATTTTGAAGCCTCAGTATGCAAGGTATCTATCTTCTGTGTGTTAATAAAAACTAGCGGAACCTCCTGAACAATTTATGTTTTGTCACATGTTGAGTTTTGTCAAAACGGTTCTCAATTCGGCGAGGCAATTATCTCATTTGGCGTAGATGTTCTGCGAGACCGCCGTATTGTGTTGTTATGCAACAGTTTCACCACGAGGTAATCAGTTACGTGTTGACAATTTTCGCCCATTTCACTTCAGTGTTGGTATTTCTATGGAATTTGATTTTTTCAGTCCATAACGATTTAATTTTCAGCATTGGAAGGATAAATATTTTTTATTGATATTAATGTGGTGGTTTTCCTTTAACTAAGTCATCTGCTCCTTCATTACTTTTTTTTCTAAAATACGAGGTGAATTCACTTTCAGTGTAATCTCCTTTGTATTTTTCTTATATTTTCTAAATAAATGTTAAAATTTCCCATTTGTTTTTCATAATAATAATCCCTTAAGTCGTAATTTCAACTAAATGAGATCAGCAATGGGAACGTGTGCTCATTGTTGGGTTTTGAGACCCGCGACACTTTCAAGAAACCGGTTTGGTACTAAACTATATGCGAATCCCGATATCACTGGTAGCAGGGGAGAAATGACATGAAAAGGGAAGGATTTCATAGGTGAAACCAGCATGGAACCAGTTCGGTGTGCCATGTTTTTAGGGCAACAGTTGCATAAGTTAGTCAAGTCTCGAAAGTCATCCCTACGCATTGCACTCTTCAGGAACAGTGGTGGAATGATAAGAAGCAGTAAGAAAACTAATTATTCGAGAAAAAATTATGTTGCGGCTTTTACCATAAATCCTGGAGAATTAAATAAGATCTTGTATCCCGGCTTCAGTGGTAAAAGACATTCTAAGAATCTAAGCTACGAGATGGGCTTATATCGCAAGCCTGTGCGAGGTTGATGTAAATAATTAATTAACTATTACGAGATAAGTGATTTGTCAATGAAGTGATTTATTTATCAATATAAATATTAGATGGAAATTTACAGTGAAGTGTTCAAATCTGTAGCAAGATTGAGATCGGAAATATACACACAAAACTTGACAAGTTCATTCATCCGCCGCCAGAGTGCCAGTCGGAATCAGCTGATGATGGCGGGAAGACCCGTTGAAATGATCATTCTGGGTAAATATACCTTTTTAGTGAAGTTTTGTGTGTATATTTCCGATCTCAATCTTGCTACTGATTTATTTATGTTCGACTTTAACATTTTGGCCTGCAGGTTGGTAGATAATTTCGCTCTTCTAAAAACATTCTCATAGAATTGATTCGATTACTCTAGTTGTCGATTGGGGCAATCTATATAGGCCTAATAATACTATTTCTTACCGAGAACAAATTTGAACTCTTTAACCTTTAACCTCAGCTAGATCTCTATTAGATAAAGTGACTTGATTTTTTTGTGTGTGTTTTTGTTTCTGCTGTCGGTGTAGCAATCTCTTACTGACGCATTCTCCTTCCATTTAAGGTATCATCTCTACACACCCGCCTTCAATATGCTCTAATAGAATCCCATTATTTATATTTTATTTTCATTAAGTTAAATTACTTCCAAGAAATTCTTGTAGACTATGAGTTCATTTTCCTTACCTCTCTTTCACTCTCGTTCTCTCTCTCTCTCTCTTCCTCAAATCTTCCTCTTTTTCCCATTCTTTATGTGTCTCTCCCCTATCCCATCTCTTACCACTATTTTCTCATTCTACTCTAGTATTTTCTTTTCCTTCTCTTTATTTTCTCTCTTTTCTCCGCGGGAGTGTGGACGCCTATACCAGGATTTTAGGTATGATTCATGTAGAAAATTACATTTTTTGTCAAAAATTTGTTTTTGTATTTTCATTGCATAAAAGAAGTGCATTTGTCTGATTAAAAATGAAACCTAGTTCATGTGAAAATTCCAACAGGAAAGCATTTAAAAATAAGTTTGAATGGTACATTCTGCACACGTTTTTAATTTGAGTGCAACTTTGTCCTTGTTTTTCTCTCAACTCTTTTTCCTTATATTTTCTACCCTTCAAATGAGCAAAACTTAAACTAAAAATTGAGTTAGAATTTTCATTTATACATCAAATGAGATCTTATGATTGGAGGAATGTTGTGAACTAGGAGCTTCCTAATACTCTGAAAAATACACGTGTGATCTAGATATTTTAGTCCTACTGGTGATTTTTTTCCAACTCGTTCTTTCTAGTAGCTAGATGTTTAGTTCCCAACATTTTATTCATAAAAAGGAACAAATTAGTGAAAGAGATTTCATGATTGTATCATTTTTTGACAGTTCTACGATATTTTGAAAATGTAATATTTTTCTACTCAAATTTTTTTAAGGAATCAAGAAGTGAAAACCAGATTTCAGATATAAAATTATGTTAGTTTTATACTACAGGTTGTCTAGTAAAAATCTGAAGGAAAGATGTGGATTTTGCCCTCCAACGTGAATACATTACCTTAAAACCAATACGACTTACACCATAGGCACTAAAGTCTGGCCGTTCTAAGAAGGAGACCTCAAGTAAACAAAAACCTGTATTCCTGTCTCACTTTAGCACATTACTCGCATGACCTAAGAGTGAGACAATCATAGTGGTTTTTTTATTACTTCTGGTTTCCTTTTTAGTTTGTCTCGGGTATAGTGTCAAGTTAACCTTGGTCTTCTTATTAATTACAGAAACTAATATACAGGCCTACCTGTAGTATCGTACGCTGCCGAAAGCTGTTAGACTACTTTGCAAGGGTACTTAATAAAATATACAATTTCAGGGTATAAGGCGGAGAACATTATTGTAAAAATAAACATAGCCCTCAAGGAATGTGAAATATATCAATAATGGAAATTTCTTGAAGTCTCTGCTTCTCTAATCGTGCTGTTAGAAACTCCATGAAATGCTAAATACCATACAAGCTGGAGAATCATTCTCGGCCTCTGATATCCAAGCTTTTTCTTTTAGTTTGTGCTTTAGGGAATGTTAGTTCAGGATTTATTGGACGGTTAAGATGTATTACGGAAGTAAAGAATCAGATTAAAAAGCTCCTTGGAATTTTTTAACCCTCTGGTAGTAGTCGAAACTTCGGCGGATTGAATCTGGGTTAAAATCAACTGAAACGCAATTTAGAAAAATAACATATCTACATTTGTGCCTGTTGTTTGTCGAAATGCAATTCTCTTTTGATTATTTCGAGATCAGAGGAAATGAGAAAATAATAATTTACAGCCTATAATCGATAACTATCTACTGGCATTATCAAAACAGTTGACCAATTCAATAAGAAAATGTGCAAGATTTTACAGAAATTTATAATAGAAATGTCGAAACCAAATAGAAATAGAAAAAATGACGAAATCAAAGTTGGTTTAACAGTACCTCCAACAGAATCTCTTTGAACTCTCTCTATTAATCTTTCGTTTTGGTTTCATACCATTTTTGTGGTGATGCATGTATATATATATATATATATATATATATATATATATAATATGCATTATATATAATATGTATTATATATTTTATATATATATAAAATAGCAGTGAAAAGGTTAAGCATTCATTTCAATTTATACCTTAGGATATAAATAACTTAACTAGTATCTGCAAAACCAAATGTAGAGATTCACAGGGAATTCTTTATTACTGTATGTATTTATCGTTCTTTGGTGTAATTATGTTTTAAACCTCTATGTCTATGGCTTCCAAATTCGTGAACTTTCCCAAAATGATTAATTAATCATCAGGCTTGCACCAAATAATTTAATATATTTAACCTTGCATATTTTATGGGTATTTTTAATAATATGTTAGGATAAACATTTTCTCAAGGATGAGATTCTTTTGGGCTTGCAGTCAGGTGAATATATTTATATATTCCAAGCTTGTAGCAGCCGAAAGCTTGATCTCATCTGTTATCAACGGCGGGAAAGTATCAAGTCAAACATTTTCTAATACCATTCCATAGTAGGAATACATTTTTAATATACTAGACCAACTAGAGGTAGGTATGTAATTCGTAAAAATGTTCCAGTTTTTCCTACAAAATAAACCGAATAGCCTATAAGAAATCTGTTGTACGTTAAATTCCACACACATTTTTTGGCAATATTTACTGGGATATATAGATTTTAAAGATTTATTCGTCATGCTATAAATTCTTTTAACGCTGAACATAGTCAATTTAAACATCAACAAAAAAGGAAAACCCTAAATTGAGAATCAAGAAGACAGATGTCCAATTAAGAATCAATTACGTTCCGAAGAAGACATATATCCCAGCTAAACTTATACAGCTTTCTTTATATCATCTAGTGTATACATTCGCTTAAAATGAGATTTAAATTAGTCAGTAAATTCTAAGACACATAACACGCCAGTACACACGAATGAATTGTCCCCTTGTTCTCTAAAAATACTTCGCCAGGAGGGGCAATTTAGCTCTCATTTCAGAAAAAGAGAGACGTCTCATTTTATTATTGAAACAATACATCTATTGTTCTCAATAAATTCGTTGAGACACGACTAGTGGCTAGATGGAAGGATTCCAGTATGTTTGTTTTAGTAGAAACCTTCTCTTTTCTTTCTTTAATTTACGACGTCCAACTGGATCGATCTTTTTTTTCCACTTACTCAACCCCCCCCCCCCCCGTTGCCGCCCCCATCCCGTCCAGACAAAATAAAAACAATTGAGAATTCACATCACAAGCTTGTTTTTAGATTCTCTTTTATAAGAATTATCAGGAGAGTAGAAGATTTGTTTAATACCGTTCCCTCTGGATTTTATGGTGTTTTTATTCTGATTTAAATTGTCTGTAGGGCATTCTGAAGTTCTCGATAGTAGATTATTGGATGTGATTTCGATTGGTGCGTGAAAAGGGTCAAGCTTTAGAGAAATTTACTGTGGACTGAATAATTATACCATTTATTCCCATGTTCGTGTTTTGTCTGCTTTTTGATAAACAGTTATTTTGCATAACGTAATTTATTTTTATCAATTAGGTACAAAATTAAATTTGTTTAATTTAATTTACGTATTTAGCTTGGTAGAGATAATACAATTAGGTCTTCCCTTCCCCTCTACCAGATTACAAAAACTACAATTAGAATACAAAGATTACAAGAAAAAATACTATAGACCCTAAGGAAAAGAAAAGTTAAGATTTGAAATTACAATAATAACTAAAATTATAACAATAATAATAATTACATTTACAAATACAATAAAACACTGTACAATGATAAAAATGAAATCTAGCACTTACGACTTATTTAGATTATTTCATCTTCAGTTAATACTTTTTTTTTATGTACAAAGCGATAAGTCAGAGTGATCTAGGTATCCAAACAGTTTTTGTTTGAACTGTGTGAATTTTTGACAGTCACTGACATTCATGGGCAGAAAGTTCCATGATCGAATTGTGGAAAGGGTGAACGAAGTGGAGTAAAGAGCTATGCGGTGGGATGGTACTGATAGTGTTAAGTCATGTCGTGATCGGTTGTGGAATTGATGAGGGACAAGCATATTAAAGCGTGATGACAAATAGAATAGTGTAGAGGATTGCAGGTTTTGAAAGAGAATCAGAAGAGAGTAGGTAGGCCTAGTGCCTTTAGGGATGTAGCGCCACGGAATTTTAGTTTAGTTAGCAGAAGTGAGTCAAAATGAGGACATGTAAGGTGTCGAAGCCAGTTTAAGGCTTCCAGAGGGGAGTGAAGTGGTCATATTTTTCGCGTGTCACAAATGAATCGTATGTACACGCTATGGCCATGTTAGGGAGACCCGAAGGGAAGAGACCACTTGGAAGATCTAGACGTAGGTGGGAGGAAAATATTAGGATATATTTAAGGGAAGTAGAATTTGCGAGGGATGGTTGGATGGAGCTAGCACAGAGTAGGGAATGCGGAATGTTTTGTTACTATTCAGCAGTACACTTTCCAGTCGATTGTTCATAAAATACTCGTATTTAACATTTTCACTGCTACTGACGTATAAACGCGTCTTTTCAAACAATTGAAGCGTAGATATAAGACAAATAGAGTCATGCTTTACGTAGAATGTGAGGGTTATTATTCACATATTATATTAATTACTTATGAAAGCCCTATTGAAATTTTTTCATTGATTTCACACTTAGATGGTTTCACTTGATGATTGCTTACAAACTCAAATTCATCTCTGAAAATGTTAAAGAACCTTTAATTTCTACTTCTGTGTAATGGGTTACTGGGATAAATGTAGTTACTCTCTGCAAATTTAATATTAAGAAATGGGGGGAAAAAATCTAATGTGAAATTCACTTCTTCTGCCCACATAGAAGTCAGCCTCTTAGTATAATATAATTATTTTGTATGCCATTCTCTTCATGTAAATTGGTTGTAAAAACGAAGAGAATCTCGTTACCACATCACATCGCATCCCCAAAGGATGCATAACCCAAGTAAATTTTGATTAGTGTACTCTCGTAAATTTCTTTGCTTTGAAGCATGGCCAATAGATTTTTCTTACTTCACATTCTGATATAGAACAAGAGGCCATATTGTAAAGAGCACGTATTCAGAGTAGGTGGCTTACTGTATAACTACCCTTCAGATTTTTTTCGAAGAAATGTTTTAACTAAAAGTTTTATCAAATTCGTAAGAGCTGTTTTCGAGAAAATCGCGACAAACGAAATTTTAAGAGCTTGTCACCAATCTTCGTGTCACATCCCCAAAAGGTACCTAACCCAAATACAAAATTTTGTTTTCGTACGATTTTCCGTTACAAGAGGCCGTATTGTAAAGAGCGCGTATTCAGAGTGGGTGGCTTATAACTACCCTTCGTAGAATTTTTTCGAAAAAATGTTTCAAATAAACGTTTTAGCGCTTAGGATAAGCAACCCATGTGCAAAATTTAAGGAAAATCGTTTGAATTGTTTTCTAGAAAATCGTGAAAACTAAAATTTCTTTCTGTAAAGTCCCCTTAAAAATAAGAGAAACTTGTTGCCAATCTCCGTGTCACATCTTCAAAAGGTACCTGACACGAATAGGTACTGGATTTTGTTTTCGTACGACTATCCGTTCTAGAGCTAGGCTCTTCACAGACATCCACACAGGCAGACATGTTTTAAGAAAAGGGTATTTTTGAATGCAGGGAACCTCAAAACGTTAAAAAGTCAACTTCGAATTTAGGGTCGAAAACAATACTTCCTTTACCTACAGTACCTGTGGTACGGGCAGAGGAGGTAAAAACAAACGAGTAAATTGCGAAGTCCATTTGATCATTCAGAAAATATGGCGCTTTGCCTTATTAGTTAACACATCGGGTTACTCGTGTTTCATTCCTTTGCTTTATTTTGTTCATTTAAAACATTCATTAAGGTTTTTAACTAGTTCACCACCACCAGAACAACAATATGGTGTTAATGGTTGGTTAGAGGAAATTCACGCTTTCAACCGGGCACACTTCCCAATGGTAAATCCCTTCAACTAATCCCAAAATAATACATCCCACACACTTTGCCATGGGCCTGGAAAAGCCCTCTAATATCCAATACATCGTCAGTTGCCTTTTGTGATATCCTAACTCTTCATACGTATACAATAGTATCATAGATTAGAGAGAGCCTGGTTTGTGGAGGGGTGATCATCCCTTTTGGATAGATCTGGTACATAGGGAATGCCCTAATCCCATCCATCGTACAAGCTAACAGATTGCCACATTTCTCACGCGATATCCTCCCTCCGGTCATAGCATGGGCTCACCAAATAGCCCGTGGCTGTATATTGCTCCCAAAACTGATTCCATCGTCCGATACATTCGGCTTCCCTGCTTTAGTAATCTCTTTGGTGATGCGTTTATGAAAGCAATTACGCGCTGCGCATGCTAATGCGGATGAACTCAGGGACTGGTTTTTCAAATAAATGTTTTTACACATGCTTATATTAAGGATTTATCGTGTACTGCTTCTGTAAATCCACTTGCTGTTTTATATTAGGGGAACACTGCTTCCGCTTTCGTGCCTGACATGTGTACAGTTTTACAACTTCCTCGCAGTCGTAATTTTTTGTTTATATTGACTTATGCTAATAGTGATAAAACAGGAAGATTAATAATAATAATCATTAGACTTCGGACTTTTAGGTCGCTAAAAATGCTGTTTTAGGTACCTAAAGTAGGCTCTAAAAATTCGAAAATAGGTTCTAAAAATCGTAAAATAGTCTCTTATAAAATCGTTAAGTTGTCAATTTTCTTAAATATCTCAATTGCAATGCAGAATATTATATTTATTGAAGTCACTATTAATCAATAATCGTGATAAAACACAGATATAGGCCTTTGTACACAGAATAATATACACCCATTACTAGGGCCTTTATTACTACCATAACAGTGAAAACCTAATCCCTGCGCCCAGAAGCTACTCACGCTAGCATATTCAACCCCTTGAACCCTCAATGATTCAGAGAAGTTTTATTCTTTATTTATTTATTTATTTTTTATTTTTATTTTTTATTCCTTTCTTTCTTTCTTTCTTTCTTTCTTTCTTTCTTTCTTTCTTTCTTTCTTTCTTTTTGTTTGTTACTGGATGTGGGATTCGGGAGAAAAACACTACATTTTCTTGGGAATTCCAAGGAATTTTTCTACTGAAGACGAAGCATTCCTTACTATTTAACCAAGTCACAAATGTGTCATGTACTGCACATTCCGAGGTAAAAATTTAGTACGAACTGAAAATAAATGCTAGAATTTATGACAAAAAATAACTTATTTTGAACTTTAGAGGAAAAAACAAGGAAAAAGGCAATATTAGGCTCTAACGTAAAAATAGGCTGTTTTAGGTCCTATAAAAATATCAGTTTTAGGCATAGTCACTTATGAAACATGCATATACAAGTTTTCGTCCATATATCACTTAAGGATTAAAATAGGTTTTTACCTAAAATCCGAAGTCTAATAATCATAATAGTAAAGATATTCTGCATAATAGGGATAGATTTCGCGATCTGTGAAGGTCAAGGCTATAGGCCTATAGTTTTTCATAAGTTATTTTTGTTGACTTCACCTAGGTCACTTATGTTAGGTTAGGATATATAAATAACTCATGTTAGATAATATCTATGATTACGAAAGGCTACATTTAGTTCAGGTAGATTACGATATGATAGGATGCTTTACCTTGCGTTCTACCCGTTTAAGCTAAGTTATCTTAGAGTATCTTAGCTTACCATTAATTCAATCTTCGCTTAGCTTCATGGTATTTGAGATCAGTCTAGATTTGTTTGACACGCTTCTTTCTTAATCCTTTCCTGCTAAATAAACCATAAAAATATTTACACATATAAATGATTACATTTTATTGATTACTCTACTATTTCGGTAACTTTTTGGTCCAAAACAATACATTCTTACTGTACAAAAATCCTACAAAATATTGATAGTAATAATACTAATACTACTATTACTACTACTACTACTGCTGCAGCTGCTGCTGCTGCTACTACTACTACTACTACTACTACTACTACTATTATTAATAATAATAATAATAATAATAATAATAATAATAATAATAATACCTTTCCTGAAATGTTTGAATATCGAGTTCTGTAAAATTGTTTGTAAATTACTTTTCCGATATAAGCCTATACCTAGGTATATAATATATACATAGGCCTACATTAGATATGTATTTATAAGCTTATATAATGATACTAATTTTCGAAAATTTAGATTGAAAAAGTATAATTTTCTATTTAATCCAGTAATGAATTTCTTGTCTAGTTACCAATAAAGAATTGTTACCAATAAAAAATGGTTTTACATGCTATTTCGTCCAAAGTTACTCTGAAACGTTGAAATGGGACAATCGTTTCAAAAGCTGCTCTCTGAGCTCACATTGATGTCACGCTGTAATGTCACGGTCATTACCCCATGTAGGTGTAATTGCACGAACAATTACAATAACTTAGTGTAAAGTATTTTAAACATTATTGAATTTATAGCTTCAGTAACCGCTTGTGCCAAATCGCTTCCACACAGGACGTAACCTCGGATTCTTTACGGACATTATTTTGGCTAACACACGCCATGTTGTTGACTGTGCGGCAGCAGAGATTTCCCAGAATGTGTGAACGACATGTTTAATGTCCATTATTTTATCTGCTGGTATTTTTGAGGCTATTAACCACAAGTTGTTACATCTAGTATCTGTAGGCTTATTGATATTTAATGTCGAATGATCTATCCATGTTGTAGTAGACCTATATAACATGAGAATGTAAGAAAAGGTTCAATCTTGTTTTATGATTTACTCCTATACTTTTAGACACTGCCATTTTCTTTTCGATCTTCCGTTCTATACAGTTCTTTTTTTCTTACTTTATTTTTTCCGTCTTATTTCATTAGGCCTATGTCTAATGGTTCATTATACCTTTTCATAACTTTTCACTAAATTTAATGTAATGGTATCGAATATTATCCAACTATTTCCATGTAGCCGTACGTCAGTAAAAATCAGTTACCTTTCAAACAATAAAAGGTATTTGTATTTATTTACTTATTCATTTACCGTTGTTTTCTTTTTTTCTCTTCTTTTTCTCTTTTATATGAATCATTTTATTTCCTCAATTCGAACATTGTATTTAGACTTTACTTATCTACCTTTGATCCTCTTACATAATATTCTGTAAATTGTTCTACCACTTCATAAAAAATGAAAAGACAGAGTACATGGAATATTTACAAAGACATTCATGTGAGTATTAATTTTCCTTCACTTTTTCTTCCTCTACTTTTCCTATTTCATACTGGATATGTCCCTGCTTAGGCATGTGTTTTCTATTTGATTTCGTTATAGCTACAATATAATCAAAGCTTTATATTCGTGTATAAATAATAACTAGAATTAAGCCATCGAATTTTCAGTAGGTCTATGCACGGGACAGTCATAAGAAGATAGTCTCGTCGTGTTTGCATTACGTGTTGCTGCGTAAAATCAGTTTTAATTACAGTGTGATATCCAGTTATGCTATTACAGGTCTGGTACTGCGTATATTTTTATTTTATGTAATTCATAGTTCATATAAGGTAGATTAAATTTATAATCTTATTTCATATAGTTTCAGTTGAATAATTCAGAGATATGTGTATTGGATCTGTAACTGACCATACCTCCTGTCTTCCTGCACACCACTACCTTTCGACCTTGCTTAGGATTTTCTTGTAGCATAATAAGCTTAGGATATTTATGGATTTAAGTAAATCCATAAATACTTACACCTTACCTAGCTATGGCCTAATTTGGTTATAATGTTATCTTTATATCAGCTTTTCCAGATTGTTTTTAAACTCCAGGCTTACATACATTAATTTTTTTCAACCATACTATAATACGCTTATTATAATGATTAGGGACCGGATTTTTAGGTTTTCCATTAGGTGAAATAGTTTTTTTAGGTTTTTTGTCCAAAATATCGTTTTCGGGTAGAGTAATTGGTTTAATGAATTTGAATGTGCTACATAGGATTCAATACATAACACTTGTGAAGTTAAACTTAACAAAATTGACTTGAATTTGTGTAAACTTGCTTTAGGACAATATTCTAGAATTGAAGAAAGAAAGCATAAACAATCAAAAGAAGAAGTGAAAATAAGATTTCCTCACATTTCTAGTTATAGTACATCCTCTCTTGATACTGTCCATCCTAGACAACAATGGGTTAAAATAAACGCTGGTGGCATTAATTTCAACCCGACAAAAATTGTCTCTCAGCAAAATATCGATTTCTCAACTGACAAAAAAAAAAAAAAAAAAGACAAAAATTAGCCTAAATTAGATATTTTAGGTTTTATATCCCGTTTAGGTATATTTAGGTTTTTATGTCCATTTAGGTATTTTTAGGTGCCACAGAATTAATGTGGGTGAATCCTATGGACATGATTCGAAAAAGTGTATGAGCGCTTTTTGTTTTGGAAGTAAGGAAAAATATAGGTAAAAACCTAAGAATCCGGTCCCTAATAATGATGTAACAGTATCTTAAAGACATGATTTTAAGTACAGAATTCCATTATAACACTTGTTCAACTATCGATACATATCGTACACGAAATCTTCAAGCTTTGAAAGCAGCAAATCAAACTGTACGGTAAACAACTGCACCGTAAACAACTGCACCTTTATTTGAAATAAAATCAATTCTATTCATGTTAATTTTAATATCATACTAAATTGAGTTCATTTCGTGGGTTTTAATGCACGTTGTTTTGAGGTTGAAACGTCAAGGGAAGCCCTGCTCCTTGCACGCCTATGTCAACTGCCATCTAAAGCAGAAGACAAGAACTTACTAACAGCTGATTACCGAGATAATGTTTATCAATTACAAGGTATTCTAAAAACTCAAAACTTTTACATTTAATTTTGGTCGAAGAGAAAGTCGTAAGAGACTCTCGTATAAAAGTTAGTATACTCGTCACTATAAAGCTCATTGCAAAATGCACTGCTTTTCCACTACCTACTATTCAGATCCGCCATTGTATTGTTTCCTCTTCATTTATTATGGTATGTTTATTTTGTCCTGGTACTGTAATATTGATGGTCAAAATGTCGAGAATCTTTAGTATCTTGTCAGTTAAATATAGCTGTGGGGTCTACCATAAAATTAATGTTTTGCATTAAAGGATCTACTCTTATCTCTTTGAAGTCTGATGTTCTGGACTATTTTCATCGTCTTGCTGATTGCTTAAAGAAGACAGCATAAATACCGCGGCCATGCACATCTCAACGGGGTATATTAATTACCGTGTGAATATAAACTTGTAAACAGTAAGAGAACACATAATTAATAACCCGTGCTGAATCAAGTTTCGCAGATACGCACTAAGCCCTAATGCGTGGTTTCCGTGCCGTTGTGCATCTGGGAACAAGTTGATGATATCAAGAAAAGGGCTATGACCCTTGCTATACCGACATTTCGATTTATAATGCAATGAAAACTCTGTTCTTAATGCATGCGTCATACTTTCGGCATTAGCTACTTACTGGTATGGGGGATGCACCTGTGAAAAATTTAGGAATACCAAAATGATGTTTTAAATTTTGATTATGTTATAGGTAAATATATTTATTGCAATATTCCGCCTTAACCCTTAACATTTAACACACAACTTATCTTGAAAATGCATTTCGGCGTATGCTGCGCCATCTTCAGTTCATATAAGATGTAATGAACACCACGATTCTTCTGAAATAATGTTGTTTATAAAATTTATTAGGTAACCTAGGTCACCGTTGTAGTCAAGTCAAATAAATGATTTTGGTCAATTATGTTTTCATTAAGGATGTTACTCTTATTCTTATAAATTTGAAAGTTTTCCAATATATATGTAGGACTTCCATGGTGTTATTTAAGTTATCTGTGATAAGGGTGTTAGACTTAATATATTGGAAAACTTTCAAATTTATAAGAATAAGAGTAACATCCTTAATGAAAACATAATTGACCAAAATCATTTATTTGACTTGACTACAACGGTGACCTAGGTTACCTAATAACAAATGTTATAAACAACATTATTTCAGAAGAATTGTGGTGTTCATTACATCTTATATGAACTGAAGATGGCGCAGCATACGCCGAAATGCATTTTCAAGATAAGTTGTGTGTTAAATGTTAAGGGTTAAGGCGGAATATTGTAATAAATATATTTAATATTAACCCTTATCTGTTGGAAATGAGTTATTTTAATTATGTTACAGGTTATTATTATTGGCTTGTCCATTTACGCCTATCAGAAGTTTCAAGATCCTTTACGAGGCTTTTAACCTTTAAATTGATAACGTAACCTATAGGATATAGTCGTTTGTCTTAAATTTATATGAACAGGACTGAAAATATATGGGGAAAATAATTTAAATATAATATAGTATTAGAAAAAGGAAGAAAGAAATAAACTAGGGCTTAATCGTTGTCATAACTGTTTTCTTTGCAGTCCGAGACGGGTTTATGTAATGTGTGAGATGTAGTGTCTCGCCAAATAAATGGTTAAATTCAAGGTGGTTAAAATGTCTGTCTATTACTTGGATTTACGCTTATTGTATTATACACTTACAATTTACGCTAAATGTATCATTGAGGCCTGTAGAGTTCGTTGAATTTCGCCGAGTGCTTGTAATAAGTAGGGCTACTACATTATTTACTCTACGTTGGGCGATAGCAGTATTAATTTAAAATAAGAAGTTTGTACCACTGGCTATAGGCAATGATTGTCAGAAATAATTGCGGAATTTTTTCCTTTAGTATTTCATTTCTTTTCAGCCTACATATTACTAATTAATACCATCATGGCCGTTTCTTAGTTTCATATTCGTTTGCCAAATGTTGTCTTATATTATAATTATTTATTATTTTATATGTAATTACATTAACTCTTCTTCGTTCTTTCAAATATTCTGAAGAGCAGTAAGATTAGACAAGAACAAATAAAGACATAAAAACGAAATTTATCTCTGCCAAGTTATCGTAATGGGTTTTGTCATGACTTTATTATTATTATTATTATTATTATTATTCTTTCTCTGAGTTTTACCTCTCCCTTTATAGGATTTACGCGACCCAAGCCACCCGGGCCTTACAGGGCCGCGACCTGTCGGGAGAGGGATTATCTTTGGATCACATACATACTTTTTTGACCAGACAAGGACATGGAGGGCCTCCCCGGATGAGTGATCAGCCCAATGCCAGGGCCACCTCCGAGACAACACGAACACATAGGACGAGACACACCATTCACACACACACTCACTCCAAACAAGGCGAGGATGGGATGAAGATGATAATGACGGCCAGATGATATCTGGGGACCACAAGGGCCTCAAGTTACCCGACATTTGTCTCAAAGGTGAGGAAAAACCCCAGAAAAAACCCCACCTAGGTAACTTGTCCCGACCAGGAATCGAACCCGGGCCCGCTGCGTGAGAGGATTGAACGCATCCCCTGAGCCACAGCGGTGGACTACTATTATTATTATTATTATTATTATTATTATTATTATTATTATTATTATTATTATTATTATTATTATTATTATTATTATTATTATTATTATTATTATTATTATTATTATTATTATTATTATTATTATTATTATTATTATTATTATTATTATTATTATTATTATTATTATTATTATTATTATTATTATTATTATTATTATTATTATTATTATTATTATTATTATTATTATTATTATTGCCGATGTTGTCCTATACTGTGCCGAGAAGTGGCGGCAATTCCTCCTTTAAGCGGTTTATAGGCTTTGAATCATTGTTACTAAAGTGCAACCAAACAGATGCACAGATACATATGTGTACATATATAGGCCTAAAGCATTCACAGCTACAATTTAATTTACAGCTACAATTTACACGAATTTACATACCAAGAAGGAATCTAAGGAATCTTTACTCTAAGTGGAATGGCACTTATATTTGGTTCCAATGACAAATGGATTGGTGGATTATTACATGATAGCAGAAGTTCATTTATTTTTAATTTATTTACCATACTTTGCAATCAACTGTAATTTGGATCTGTTAAAAAATCCCAAGTAATGGTGCTAGGAATCTTAAATGTAAATAGACTCATTATAGTGTGAAAATAGTTGGAAAGTTCTCAGTAACAGAGACGAAAGAGTTTTAAGAAACAAGGTGCTTGCGGTGAATTTTTTAATTCATGACACACTGTTATGCCCTTAACGTCTGTGTATTGCCTACTATTTTTTCGACGATAGTGAATAATAAAAATATTACCTACATGAAATATAACTAATACAAGATAAAAGTGTACAAACTTTAAAACGTAATGATTATGTAGGGACGGATACATCAATTAGGCCTACTTCAGCGCAGGCGTATCAAGTCACATCATACTTAGCTACTGGTTGAATTAAATATATGTCAATATTTATAAATAAAAAGGAAGTAAGACATAAGTAAGACTGTAATGGTAAAATTCAACTACGAAATATGATTATATTCCATGTCTGCAATAATAATATATTACAGTTCACAGGCTTCGATTTAATGACGCACTTGGGCTGAAAATATACCAAAAAAACGCAGAAACGTTAGGTTACCCGCACTAGATGTAGGAAATTCGAGTTTCCACCGCGATGGTATAAGCGAGAAATGGATAAAAAAAAAAACACTTATCATGGAAAAACTTGTTAAACGTTTCTATTTATCGTTCTAAAATGTAAGCATATATTACTTTACTATTATAAATGTTGTTGTTAATATAAGTAATAATTAATATTAGAATATCTACTTTTTGGAAAGTTGTCTATTTGTATAGAATTCTTACTTAGCTGAAAAGCAGTTACTATTATAATTGTCCTAATTAGAATAAAATCTCAATCAGAATGCAGGAATTTATTTTTGTTGTTGGGAATAGTTTAAACCCTATAAATTCAATTTAAATTAGGATCCCGTGTATTAGTGTAAAAGAATAAGATATAACAGTTAAGTAGATGGAAAAGGAAACAGTAACATGGAGAAAGAAAATGTGAAGAGGGTGAAATATGTGAACGGAGGCACGTGGAGAAGACTCGAGTCGCGAGGTCGGAAAGGCGGGCTTTAACAAGACAAATGGGAAGTGGATAGCAAGATAAGTGGATCTATTTAGTATTTCAGTGAACGAGAGCAAAGATTAGTTCATATAGGGTGCCTCGGAACAGGGATTTTAAATGACCTACTTTGGAGATGGTTCACGGCACGTGCACATAAAAAACTTATTTTAAAAAATTAAATATTAAATAATAATGTCATTAAAATAATGAAAATTATAAGAAAAGAACAGTTGGTTCATTTAGTCCGATAACGATGTAATCATAGGAACTATTATGGCCATCTGCCAGGGTTCCAAAACGCTGGTGTCTACAACTTATCATGCAAATAATTGCAAGAAAAAAGTATGATGTGAAACACATAACTTCCTCTGCCCAAATAAAAGTTTTGAATCTTTGTACACTATATTATGTGTGACATTCTCTTCATGTAAATTGGTTGTAAAAATTACCGCATCGCACCCCAGAAGGATACACAACTGATATAAAATCTTATTAATGCACTCACGTAACTTTTTTACCCTAAGCATGGGCAATACACCTTAGACTTCACATTATGATTTATAGAATAAGAGTCCGTATTGCAAAGAGCGCGCATTCAATTTTTCGACCTAATGCAAAAGCTGTAAATAGGGCCTAGTTATTATCGTATATCTCAAACTATGTTTTTCCGACATGTAGGCTAGTGTTTTAGAAAAATCGATTCATTTATAATCAACTACGATTTCTGTTGTACTCAGCCCAACGAATTTGCTTTATAGTAGTTTACTTTCTTTCGTTCATTCCTAATTATTGATGTTTATGCTTGCAGTTGAGCATAAGGGAATAAGAACATCACATTTAAAATATTATCTAGTAGTAAGCCTAAGTACTGCTACTCAAATCGATTTTATTGCACGGGTTCTAATTTTTTGACCGCATTTCACCTACACTTTTCCTGGATATATTAAAAGTATTGTCACGTTGTAATATACTGGTGTACTAAAAGGAGACAAGATCAGCATCTAACGTAACAAAACTGTTGTGGCCTGTATTTTATTTTACTACACTTTTATTCCTCTTTATACCGGTAAATACGTCCGAATTGTTTATTCTGTACTGACAAATTGTTTGTCTTCTATCGACCAGCAATAATCGTTTATCAGTGTCCACCCCATTTAATAGTAAAATCAATATGCATATTAAATTGTACGACCTGTTTCTTCAACTTATGTATTGAAAAGGTTGAACAGCTGGGTCGTAAAAAGTAAAGTAGGGTATATGTTGTAATGTTGCCTTGGGTTTTAAAACAGGATATGCGTAATGTTCTATTTACCGCCACTTGTAGTAGGCGTCTAAATGATAAGTTCAGTGAATCTGGGTGTGTAATTTGATTTCTTCTCTATAATACAAACACGAAATCGTATGTAATATACCGAACATGAGATGATAGATGGTTATTTGGCTTCCATATTCAGAGAATAAGTTCCATGGGCATTGCTTTGTAAGAGAGCATCATTTCTGATCTTGTAACAAAATATATGAAGACAAAATTGTAAGTCATTATGCCAGGTAATTACACATAGCTACAGTAGAACATTTGCAAGTGCTGACCGTTCCCTAACAGATTATCTGTTCATATTTGTGTTGTCTACAAAGAGCCCCAGCGTCGTGCTGACTACACACCAAGAAGTCCTTTCATTTTGCAGTCCACCTACAAATAACTTACACTTACAAATAACACTTACTTCTTTCTACGTGCCCCTGCGTCATGCTGACTACACACCAAGAAGTCCTTCATTTTGCAGTCCACTTACAAATGATTTTCTACACGCTGAAGGACCCTAAACAACTGGGTTCCATCGCCACTGTTGGATATTATTTTTGGATGGAACTGTCATACCGTTTCTTTCACCAACTTAAAATCCTCATACCAAATCTTAACAGGTGTGGTATGTGAAAAAGTTTATTGTAGTCCCCACTTGTGAAACATATTCGGCGCCTTTGCGTTTTGCTATTAATCATTCTAGATAAAAGAACAAAACTATATAAAGATATTCCTACGATGTTATAGGTAGGTAAGGTATTATAGACAGAGGAATTGCTTTTTCATTCCTGAAATTCATGTCGAGTTTTCAGCATTAGGCCTAATGTGTTTACTAGCCGATCTTTCATCGGATAAAATGGGGGGGGGGAACAAGTAATTGCAGCTGGTGAAACACAAAAGGAATAATATCTCAGCTTTTCATTCTCAAAACCAGGATAAAATACATTATCGACATTCATTAACAGAGACCCTAGCATTGCATTCTACGTATTGATTCTGAAGTATAAACATAACCATCGTAGAAATGTATCTTGTTACACATTAGTCTGGGAATTTTAAATATTTTAGACCCCATGGTTCAGGAAATAAGTATGTAGTAGCTGAATGAGTCAATTTATGAGTAGTCCTTATTCAATTATCCGCAGTCTTCAGAATTTGGGCTTTAAAATTAACGGTAACTATCTCGATCGAAGTGTTAATTTGTTCGTTCTTTGTGAATAAGAAATTTACTTACATAATTATATATAATACTTAGGCTAACAGAATTTTCTGAGGACGATACACTAAGCACTCGTGGGTACTTTTGTCTGTACAAAATAATTAAAACAAATACAGTTAGTGCCATTTTAAGAAGGCCTCGTCCCAAATCATCACCTATCTACAAAGGAATATAATAGCATTGTTCCCTAATCCGAAAATCTGCACCGACTTCGACACCGACAAACAACAGGTGATCTGGTAGTCTCGTGGCTTTCTCCAGTATTGCCACTGTCACTGTCTTAAGTAAAGTAAGTGCTGTGGTAGGTATTTTGCAACATTGTACTGGACTGCAGACAAGAGTAAGTGCCTAATTACCTTTCTATTCACTGTTTTGCAGGTCGAAGAGGATTAGGATGGCGGCATATAGGGGAAGTTCTTGGAAAAAGAATCTTTAAAATGTGGAACCCACTCTACATTCTCTCTTGACCAGTCTTAATTTATTTCTTTATAACCTTGTTCTTCGGCTCTATAAAAGCTAACTACACTATTTCCTATTAATTTTACTCTATTTAATAAACATTGATTATACACTGCCGTATTCCTTTATCACGGATACAGTGGTGTAGTATTTTAACTCTTCCATCTCTCTCAGATCCCAAACAACGCAACCATTACTGTCGAGTTCATCTTGATAACAGCTTCTTTTATTGCATCTTCGAATCGTCTGAAATCTCTCTCTTAAATGATAGCGACGGATGCTGAATTTTATGTGGTCGCTTTAAAGTTTTTAAAGTCAACATCCAAATAGGTCTTGAAGAATAAATGATTTCTTGAAGGCATTCTGAAGTAAGAAAATCTACTAAACTGATGATTTAGATAAGGGACGTAGCTATTGAGTCTTTCTTCTTTAACAGTCGAGATAAGGTGGAGTTAGAAACGACATGAAGACACAAGAATTCCGAACACGATTCCATCCCCCCCCCTCAATCAACCCGGGGTCGGGTCAATCTGAAAAGAAGATAAAGAGAAAAAAGAAACTGTAGAATTGATTTAAGAGACAACTTGGTCATTCATTGAATTTTAGAGAAACCTTACGCCCACGAAAAAGAAATCTCCTGATGAAGCAGTACCGATTGGTATACTCCATTCGGTCATTTTGTGCTGGTTGATTCCGAGATTGAAGATGTAATTTGTAGGCAATAACAGCTAACAAATAGAACTGGATTGAATCACTGGGTCCGGAAACGAAGTTAGTTTTCTCTGATAAGCTGAGCTGGCTAGCACATAGAAAACCATATAAACTATACAACCTAGGCCTACCTTTTTCATTAGAAATGATGGCTCTTGTACTGAGGATGCATTTAGATAAGCCAGATTATAAATGTGATCAGAATATAAAAGTATTTGCTTTGGTGTATTAACTTGTTCTCTTACATGCTTTAAAACTAAATGCATGTAAAAGATTTGAATATATTCTCTCCTTTAAATGAGGATCTAGAAATAGTTTCGTATCTCTATCCCATTATAGAATCTGATATAGAATACAATAAGAAGAATGATTCTTGTATTCGGAATGCATTTAGAATGGCCAGATTTAAAAAGAGTTCGATAATTGTGATCAGGAAACGAATCTTTATTTCTAGCACTAGCATTAGAACATTTAGTATATTAATTTGTCCTGTTATGAGCTTCCAGAGAAATAGTTGATTTACAGGTTATTGTGCACAAAACTAAATACATAACTTAATATTAAATATGCATAAGATATGCTAATTATTTTTCAGTGAACTAAGTGGTTTATCATTGCTTTCCAGAAAGATTTACAAATGTTCTTTCTTCTTAGAACTAGGATTGAATATGGCATGGTCTAAGCGCGAGGACTAAGATTATAAAAGATAACAAAAATTGGATGTAGATATTTTTTTTATAAGTTTGCAATCCTTAGTAATTTTCTTCCAAATTCAACCTTACAGACAGTACATTTATAATCCAATATGGAATTCCTGAATGGGATCACGAGCCTAGGGCCATTTATTTAAATTAATTTTACTTCAAATAATAACAATACAAATTGTTTTAAAAGCCAATCAGCTAGCTTGCAACATTTCTTGTATAGTCTGAATTCAAGGTTATAAAAATCAAGCAGCACCATAAGACTGTATTATTATCTTGTCATAGGTAACTCCACAATAGATTACGAGTTTATCGATATATTTTCAAGAACGAAGTTCCAGCAAATTTATCTTATGAAACTCGAAATCTCGAGCCGTATTTATTAAGACTATTCCATTAATAATATGTAACGAATTTTGTAAATAATAATAAATTTTCTTACTTTGTTGTCAATATTCTGTCAGCCGTAAGATCACATCATACTAAATGAATTAAGAGTCCACGAATCGATTCGATTAATCGATCCGAGTTCCCATTGACTCATTACAAGATTGAGGGCGAGGTGGTAGTTGCTTACATAAATAGGTATAAAAGCACAGGAACTAGCTTACACCGAATCGAAATTGTGTTTTTGATCAATGGACATTTATATTAGGGCCTATTTCGATTTCCAAACAAGCTATATTGTACTAAATAATGTGTTTTCATTCTGCACGTTGATGACTTACGTGTCCAGTAACGAGCTGACGTTTTATCAGATAAAATTGCATCCTTGCATCCGAGATAAACGATCATGAATGGTCTATATCTGAGGAATTGCTAAACGTTATTGGTCAATATCGAACACGCGGCATATGAGTGGAATAGTCACAGTAAAAAGCGGTCAAAATATATGTATTTCAAACGTCGTCAAAATGCAAGAAGAAACACCATATTTCTTTTGCAGAAACAAAATGTACCCTCCTAAGCAATTACATGGGCTAAATTATGGTTTGAAAATTTGTAATACTTTTATTGCTCAGAATCATGATTTCATGTAATAGAGTGTTAACCAATTTTAGATAAAAAAATATAGCCTATTTAAAAAATTATATCTGTAGTAAAATCTTATAATGTTTTTCCTTTCATTTGTTTCTTTCACCTATTTCTAAATGACTATCATAAACATACAAATATTTGTAAAATGAAGTACTGTCTTTTTTAATTTTGAACTCTTTATTTTAATTTTCTTTTGTAAAAAAAAAATGCCGAACAGGTTTTAGTATTTTTGGTATATATTTGTAAATTTCTCTGTTCTCTCTTATTAATAAATGTAATAATTGCATCTCCAAAACACGAGTTTTGCTCATCTGGGGGCTTTCAAAGAATGTACATATCGTATATAACATTTTGTAAGGTTTGATGTTTTATTTCAACTTCTAGTCATCATAGAACTGTACGAAAAGGGCACCCTGAGCAACTACACGTGGCACGTGTTCGATTTTGAGTGATGTTAGCCAGCAGTAAAGAAAAAAGAAATGCAGGTTACATGAACAATGAAACCGCTTTGTATAGCAATGTATATTAGGGAGTGATACCGTTTCCCGGGGGCTACTACTGTGTTTTATAATTCATCCCTCACTTAATAATTCAGCATCCCTTCCCTTCTTCACGATCATCCGTACTTTCACAACTGTTCTTGTTTGTGAAATTTAAATACATTTCACTCTCGCTGCGTATGATTCTCCCTTTCATACTCTAAGGCTACACACGCCTCTTCTCCGCCTCTCTACGAATTCTACAGTTTTAAGCACGGGCGGCTGATGAGTAGGGCCCGAAAATATATGAAAAACTCATATTTTTAATAATGCACTCTCATTTAACATGTACTGTCTTTTAAGGTTGAGACGATAGATTAGACCGCATGGTTGTGTATGTCGTCTAGAACAATTCATGGAGATGCCACTAGTATAGTGCAATGACCAAGGCTCTAGTTATATGTGCTAACAGAAGAAAGATGGGCATACGCCATAACAGTTTGGGACCCAAGGACAGGCAAAAGGAGCAGAGGCAGACCGAGACGAAGATGGGAACAAGAATTTTTGGAAGCAGCGGTGCCACAAAGAACAAGAATAGCCAAGGACAGGAAAAAATGGAAAGAACTAATGTTAAATGTAGAAAGTAGATAGAAAAAATAAAAGTCAAGTGAAGTGAGGTGTGACAGGTGTGACACAAAGACTGGAAGTGATACAGTAGATGTGTATATAAATAGGTACATAATAATTTAGGTAAAGAGTTACATCAAAGCTCACATGGACTAGCTCTACTTATTATGAGTTTGACTTAGCTAGCCCTACCGGAAGGTAGAAGGCCCTTGCCCGCTAGGGAAGTTACGGGCTTATTTATTTATTTATAACTGGTGATCTTTGTACTTACACAAGGACTAAAATTTGGCAAGATATCACCTAACACGTGTCAAATGACCAACAACGTTAAGATGAAGATTGCTTTGTACCGATTCCATCAATTGGTCACTTGAAATAAATATAATCCAAGTTCTGTAAGAATGACGGCCACCTGGTGACAGCTACAAATCTTTTCTCTTGCCATAAACTGCTGCCTAATGCAATTTTAACAGTGAAAACATCATTCATCTCATGATAGCCTCCTTTAATCCACTCCTACAAGAACTCGTGCCAGAGCTGAGGAATCAAATGCTCATCGTGTCAAATAATGCTTTCTTTTATAAAATAATTTCAGAATTATGAAAAATAAACAATCTTTGTAGCCTATTATACCCTTTGAAAAATGTAAAATTATTAAGTAGGCCTATGTTTGTTAAACAGTAAAATTTGTCTTAAACCACAACAGAAGATTGATATTCGTAAATATAGAACATTTCAGCGGTACTCGTCGAACTATAAATATGTAGGGCATAATTATATAAAAATCTTTCTGGTGACCTGATGACTGCATTGAGAAAATCAGTTTTTCTTTCACAACTCAAAGTGGCCAATTTTATCGTGAGCTGACTGATTGACTTTTTTATGTAAACTCTACTTTGGAGCATAGGGCCTTCAAGTGGAGGTTTAAGTACCTAAATTAATTGTGTTAGGCTTATTTTCCGAGAGAGGACAGAGGGACAGGTGGTAGGCCTAAGCCCACAAACCCCCCTTCTGAAACTAAGGTATTACTTGAATGAGAAAGAGCCGAGGAATTTTGTCCAGAGGCTTTAATTTATTCTTGGCTTTTACATACCGTAAATCTACGACACGGAGCCCCCCAGCCTAAAATACTTTTCGGAGGACTCCGTGCCCAGAATTTTTACATCCGCATCGTGAGCTGGTACGTCATAATCTAGAATTGCTACAACTTGTACGCTATTTGGATATTTAAACCCAAATAAAATAATTTCTTTTGAGATACTCAAGGAAGATACTTTACGCTATAAGTTATGTACCAGAATACGGTTGGGTGAAATCTATATTGAACTGTAAAGTAGCAGTATTATCATGTTAATGTGCATTCGCCTCTAGTATGCTACTACGTTAGTGCCACGACTAAGCTTATTAATGAGCATATTTTTGCTAATCTGCCATGGCATTGATTTAGTAATGAAGTGCATAAGGTCTAGTAATGAAAACCTAATGAGGCGTTTGAATGATTGAATAGACAGATATGTGAGGGATTAGCAGGATGGATGTCACAGCAACCGGAAATGCCAAAAGTCCATTATCATAATGCATTATGTGTTCGGTTGGAGAAATGACTATATTATGCCAGAACTAATACACCAATGTCAGTATATTACAGAGCCTATCAAACAGAATACTACATTGCCTCGTATCTAACCAGTGCCAGTATTAGTAATATTCAACAGAATTGCTTGTGTTAATATATTGCTACGGAAACTAAAATATTAGGGTTAATTATTCATGGAAATTCCGCTTTAGTGAGATGTATTGTTTCATCTGGTTTACGAAAAATGTCATGTTATGTTTGGTTTCCATAGTGGAAGTAGGCTAAACGAAATTAATTTATTTCAGAAATTTTAGAACAAGTTGAACATTATTTTTCAAGTACGTGCTCTTCAAAAAAATATACACTTTGTTTAATATCAACCAGTATCTTATCAAGAATAATATCATACTAATATTTATGATAACGATAAACATTGTTTAAATCTTATGTAAAGCTGGCGAAATATTTCATTAATTTAATCAAGGATTAATAATTGGTAGCTTATGTTTTATGCTAGAAGTGATAAGAAAATATGATACCGAAAAAATATATGCCGAAGAATTTTACATATAAAATTTAAAAGCTGCAAATTTCACAATTGCACGCTATGAATTCAATAAAACGCTTCAAGGAAGTCTATCTGCAACTTAAGTAGAGATATTTATATAGGCCTAGTTGTTTTAGTAGACAGAAACAATTTTATATTTCAATAGAAAGTAATACATTATTACCATACCTACAACATATAAACGGTCCTTAGTGTGTAAAGTTGGTAATGTTGCGCCGTGCCCTTGACAAACGCTGTAAAATTCATGCTGATGGAATCAAACTTCTTCACGATTATGCTTGCCCCCATGTTGCTGCAGCTGTTCGTGAGAAAATCAACAAATTAGGTTGGGAAGTGCTCCAGCATCCTCCATACAGTCCAGACCTGGCACTGTCGGACTTTAATTTGTTTGGTTCCACGAAGAAATTCCTGGCCGGTAAACGCTTTGCGTCAGATGCAGAAGTGAAAACAGCAGTCCGCAGATGGCTATACTCCAACCGAACGGACTTCTGTGAACAGGGTATCACGATGGGAGAAAGGTGTTGAGAAACTTGGCGACTATACAGAAAAATAGGCAAAATATGTCCCTTGATGTGTGCATTTGTTTGTAATTTTTTCCTATTAAGCTTTTTTGTAAAAAGAAATATATTGTGCGTTACTCTTCGATCCACCCTCTTATATAGCGAAGAAATTCGATTCCTTCTCCCTCAAAAGTAGATTTTAGCTGCTTCATGCCTACCGCGCCTTGGTTCACCTTTAATGCCAACCTGACTTACCAATGCAGTGTAGGTTGTCATAAAATGTTGAAATAGCCTTGGCCCCACTCGGTAATGTCTGTTCACTTCAAGATTCACACCCACAAAACGTCCCTAACCTACTCACAGATTGAAATAACTGCCAAGATTGTAAGAGGAGGGAGGATTATAATTCTCTGCAGAATAGTAAGAAGGGACACCAGAATATTGTACAGGGAACAGTCCGTCTTGGCCCGAACCATTACTAACCTATGCAAAGGCGAAACAACCACGACATCAGTAAATTACTCAAGGTTTCCGATAAATCCTGGGTTTGGTCTCCGCCCAAAAACCCTCAATTTCTCTTTGTCCGTTGCCGTTCGTAAGGAGACCCCAAGACTTGTCATTTGCATCTTCAGGTTAACTGCAAGGGTAGTAGTGTTTGTGTTTATGTCGTTTTGCTTCTTGTGACTTTAAGCAACACTGCTGAGCATAAATCAGCATGGAAATGATTGTGATTAAATGTGTTTGTAGGGGGGAACCAATAGGAATGGAATGTCATCTTAGGGTGTCCGTGTAATGAGAAATGCGGGATGGCAGGCGGGGTAGTTGAGATATCTGTGAAGATGTCTGGGAAAACTGTTATCCAAACCCCTTCTTCACTTGTATGTTCTCCGCTTATCTGATGAAGCTCAGTGTTAGACCTGTGAGTGGTGTTCTATGTTCCTTCTAGATTAGTTTTATTTTGTCTTCTGAAGGTTATGTTATTATATAATATAAGTTTAAGCAAATTATTTTTTTTTATAAATTTGTATTTAAGTTTTATCCTATAAAATCCTATAAAATATTTTAATGTGCATTTTATAAATGTAATCTGCTATTCAAGTTTTTATAAGCATTGGCGTCAATAATGCAAAATACCAAATATTCTATTTACAAATGTAAAATAACCCATCCAAGATTCCCTGGACTCAAGCATTTTTCCGTAGAGTCAAATTGTTCTAGAGAAATGTTTGTAATGAATACATGGTTCACTTGTAAGATGCAGTAAAATCTACTCATATGAGTTAAAGCTACTCTAAATAAGTATATTTAAAAATTCCCGTTGCATTTTAACTTTTTTGTGTGCTAAGAATATAGGCCTACTTTACAGAGTATTTCGATCCATGTTTCAGTATTTCCGTACTTCGATAAAATATGTCACTTTGTCTATAACTTAAGCTAGATTCTATCTGAGTAAATACTAAGTTAGCCTATATACGATAAATATGGGAAGAAATTTTATGAATAGCTTTATTTTGAAAAAAAAATTAGGAAGTGAAAAAATATGATGAAATAATGATTTTAAGGGTCACTTTCGGAAGGTCCCCGTTCAATCTTAAATGCCAGCCAACCAGATCCGAGGTTTTTAAAATTATTTTTTCGAGCGAGCTATTGAGGAAAATTGCGTGGTTGAGTTGTACATTTACACCATCCTCTTTCTTATTAAAATTAAATGTAGTTTGTACAATGTTTTGCTCCGAGATAGTTACCCTGGCGTCGAGATTTATGCCAACCTTTGATTGTAGGCTCGATGCTGGTTTAGCATGTGTTCGTTTTCATAGCGTAGGTTAATAATACGGCAGGACTTCGGGTTCTTGATGTGGTGGCTAGAAACCTGTAAACATACTTACAATGGCTTTGCTATAAATTTACAATTTCAGGAATACAAACTGCAATCAATTCCACCGCACCATTCTTGTGGTAAAAAAAAAATTCAATAGATTTTAGTGTGTTATTAAATAATATGTTCATCTTTTCAACCTTGACACAGAATACACTATGCAAGTCTCTTTAAATAAGCAGAAAATTTATTTATTGTAGGAACATCCGCTGAACTTCAAACACGGTTCTTATCCTCAAAGGTTGACGGTGAAATCGCCCATGCATTACATGGTCCAGTAATATTTCTTTTAACTGTTCACTCAGAAGCCTTTCTTTCTTACTCGTCTGTGACTCTCTGGAATGGTTCCAACAGCTGTACTACTCACCCTGATTTACTGCACTTTTCCTTATTTATTCCTCCACGATTACCGGATTCTTGCCGTGTTCAGCCACTAGGCCTATTCCTGGTTTACATCAACCTCTAACCTTTGTGTTTGACATTACAGTCTTAATCGTATATATAGTAACTTAATAGTATCTTGAGTTGAATGCTTAACACTAGGAGGACCATGGGTATCTGTCAACCTAAAGGGATCGGACCCGTCAATTTGACGGGTTGTAATAATATTGCCTCTAATTCAACCCACTTGCGTTAAAAACTGGCACCATAGCTAGAGGAAATGATCCACATCACATGGAGTTGAAATAAGAAAATAATGTAACACAATACATTACCATGACATCATTAATAATACCAATAATAAAAATGAAAATAATAATAAAAATAAAAAATAATAGTAATAATAATAATAATGTCTGTCTGTCTGGTACCCTATGATCCCCAGGTGGGGCGAAGGGGCCTCCAAGTGGAGGTTTCATTACCTATACTAATTTTGATATGCTTATTTTCCGAGAGAGGGTAGAGGGACAGGTGGTAAGCCCATCGCCTCGCAACCCCCCTCTGGAAACTAAGTATTTCTTGGACGTGAAAGGGCCGAGAAATTTTGTCCAGAGGCTCTAATTTAGGCTTGGAGTTCTTTAACGTGCCGTAAATCTACGACACGGGACCCCCAGCTTAAAGTCCCTCCCGGAGGACTCCGTGCCCAGGATTTTTACGTCCTGAAAAATCCATCGACCGCGGCCGGGTT
Source organism: Ectobius pallidus (assembly GCA_964059195.1). Lineage (NCBI taxonomy): Eukaryota > Metazoa > Arthropoda > Insecta > Blattodea > Ectobiidae > Ectobius > Ectobius pallidus. The sequence goes on along the minus strand of CAXKWD010000004.1, from coordinate 42,914,791 downwards.
TGATCCCGCGCCCTGCGGATCTAGAGGCGGGCACGCTACCTCTAGACCACCGCGGCCGACAATAATAATAATAATAATAATAATAATAATAATAATAATAATAATAATAATAATAATAATAATAATAATAATAATGAAGAAGAAGAAGAAGAAGAAGCGTTCCCTAATACAGGTCATGAAGGGCCAGAGGGTTCCAGGAGATTAAGGCTCCCAGATTTTAAGACAATCGGAACATGAAGGTGGTAAGGTTGTCAGCCTTACGCACTGACCGCCTTTACCCCCAGGATTGCTCCTGGTACTCATTTCTGTTAAAGGCTGAGTCGACCCCAGGGTCATAGTGCCACCAGGACATTTGAAAAACTCCAGTGACCTCATCGGGGATCGAACCCGCGACCTTCCGGTTTGTAGCGCAGCGCCTCAACACTAAGCTACGGCGTACTCCAATAGTAATAATAATAATAATAATAATAATAATAATAATAATAATAATAATAATAATAATAATAATAATAATAATAATTATAATAAGGCCAGTTCCGTCTGGTCTTCTCCGAGAGGGCTGCAGACAAGTAGCAGGTGAAAGCTCCAGCAACTTACACTTTTTCACCGGCTACACTTCCGAGAAGCTAGACATCACAAATTTATATTTCTAAATGCAATAGAATTCCATTAATGAGCATGCATATTTGGTTTACCGCTTTCGTGACATGTAACTTATATTCCTTTTGTCATTTGGTTACTTCCAGATCTGTAGGACTATAGTACTAACTTTCTGAACTGTCTACATAGGCCTACTTTGTTATTCCTAGAGTGACAGGGAAAAAGTGAATAAGTCAAAATTTCAAAGTTTCAGGAATGACACAAAAAATTATTTCCACAGCATTGTTACACTATTTATTTCAGTACACCAGATATTTTTACACAGTATCTTATACTATGTAAAAATATATGGGTGGACTGATCTAAATATTGTAAAAATGCTGTGAAAATAAATCGTTACTTGTCCCTCCTAAAACTTTAGTATTTTGACTTATTCGCTTTTTCCCTATCACTCTAGATTTTTAAATCAGTACTGGATTTATAAGACACGTGTGGAACGAGATCAAGCAATTTGACACGGACATTCTCATTTGAAAGTGGAATGGATATTATGATTGCCCATACAGAATTCATATACCTGTTTCTGGTTTATTTGTAGGAGCGGTTTAAATTATGCAAGTCTATTTATGGCATTCGTTTAGCGTGGACACAATTCTGGGGAAAAAATACATCTCCATTCCACTTTTAAATGCATGTGATATATTGGTTCGCATGTTGCGGGGAATGATAAAAGTATAAATGCATTTAAAACAACGTATGCGCGTGTTTTATATTACAATGCAGTTTGCATATTTTTGTGATTAAGATGTAGCTACGTGAAAATGGAGCAAGAATAAAATGAGGTGAATTATTTTCACTGTTTCATAAACAAACTAGTAGTGACACGCTAATAAGTAACTAGAAAAACCCAGCACGTAATAAGGAAGTAAATTTATCTTACATCAGGGCTTGTTTACAGGTTATTCGTATTACCGGCTTTGTTCAGTAATTTATCATTGTGATATCGGCACCTAAGCACAGTATCGAGTCTACCTGTAAATCCGATAGCATATTAGGATATTATTAGGTCTCGGAAGTTGATGACCTAAATTGCCTGAAAAGTTACCGTACAATTGTTCAAAAATTTTGAAAATATGACATGAAATTTTTAAAATATTACTTAGTATTTCTAAATATTATTTTAAAAAGAGGAGTATACAGAATATAATAATAAATGACTAATCTAAGTTACTATTTTTATTATTTTGTTTTCCCTTAGTATTATTATTTTTATTTTTGTCGCTAGGATGCCAAATCAATACGCATTTAATTGTCTGGAGGTAAGGAATTATGAAATCGTTTTTCTAAAATGTTAAAAAAAGTCAATTCTGAAGATAAAATAAGGTAAATTACCTAAAACATGACCATTAGAGAATAAAATGTGGAAAATACAAAAAATTCAAAATAAAAGTCTGGATTTCGTTGTACAGTGATTCAGCAAAGAAAGAGGATTATAATTAGAAATAAATAATTAAATAATTATGATATAGTAACTTACACGGACAATGATTGGGTGGTCTTGAGCCCAAAGGGGCCTTATTAATTGGCGCCACTGGTGTTAGCCGTGTTGTCAGTTGTCATTTTTCAAGGAAGACACAGAAAACTGATTACTTAAGTACATACAATATGAATAATTTCGTACATATTATTCCAGTAACAGAATGAATGTCTAGATTTCTTTATGTGTTATTATTTGTAAGAATATAATAGTATAAGATTACTTCTTTGCATTCGTATCGAACTTTCTCCTCGAGGAACGATTCGCCTCAACTCACGAGAACCCCGATTCTATTTTTACAAGTATTGTGGAAGACGTTAGAGGGTAATCCGCAAAGTAAACCTCGACACAACTTGCTCTTACAGGCCAGTGATCCATCATGCGAGTAAACATCTCGAAGAATTATGCGATGAAACAGTTTTCCAGCAGGGCATTACCCTGTAGATGTAATCCGTCTTTTCTTTAGACAACGTATTATCAGGTTCCCTCTTGCCTTTTGTTTTAAAAATTACACGTAATTTATCATTATTAGCATCTACTTTCCTGTAAGATGACAGTTTCAAACCTTAAAATTATCTGCACTTCCAATTACGAGACACCATTCTTTTTTGTAATATATTTAAAACAAAGCCAGAACGCAATGAAACAGCTTTAAGGTAACAAATTATTCTTTTCTTAAAAAACTCACTTCTAACTCCTCTATAATACGAGGGCCGTCCACAAAGTAAATTTCCCTAGGACCGTTTACAGAAACAAAAAAACAAACATCATGGAAATATTTATTGCAGGAGATATAGCAAGTGCTCAGCTATATTTCATCATGTTCGCCACAGGAATTGAATCATTTGTCATTCCGTAGGACCTACTTTTGAACACTTGTGTCGTAAAAGTCTGCCGCCTGGGATTTGAACCATTGGGTGACAAACATCTCCGCTTCTCTGTCATTCTCTATCATTTGAGGTGTAGGAAAAGATTGAAATCACTGGGAGCGAGATCCGGACTGTAGGGTAGATGTTGAAACATCTCGTAGCCGAACTTTTTCAGGAGACTTGCTGAGAGGTATTGAAACCTCCTCCCTACAGCTCGGACCACGCACCCAGAGATCTTAATCTTTTCCTACCGCTCAAGAAACCCCATTCTCTTAATGGTAAAGATTGTCAGAGAAACGGAGAAGGTTCATATCCCAGGTGGCAGACTTCTATGGCACATGTATTCAAAAGTTGGTCCCACGTTATGACAAATGTCTCAATTCCCGTGGCGAATATGTTAAAAAAATAGCCGAACACCTGCTGTATCTGTTACTATAAATGTTTCCATTAAATTGTGTTTTGTTTCCGTTAATGGCCTTGTGGGAAAGTTAGTTAAGGGACGCCCCTCGTATATGAAGTTTAATGCTAAAATATTTCATCTTTAACTGAAGGACAAACAACACAAAGCTTAATTTAAGTCTAACTTGAAGTAAGTTTAACAAGGAAAGAATGCAAGCTATATTTTGAAAAAGAGACAGAAAGACAGGAGTTGCTAGAAGCCAATAATTTAATTATAACAAGAGGTAATGAAAATTGAGTGGCTGTCAAAATTCGGAAAAATAAAGTACTTAAATAAAATTTTCTTTTAATTTACAATGTGTGATATGTAAAATACTGAAAGATTAAATCCAGACATATTCTGGTTAGGTATGAGTAATGGTTGGAATGAATTTCTCACTTATTCGTGCCCTTTTCATGTTTGATTTGTGTCATTCTGTAATTTCTTATTCTTCAATGAATCATTGTTGATTTCGTTTGCTTTCCACTTTGTTATTACGTTAAGTCTCATTCTTTCATTCTCCCATAATATTTATTGTATGTAGCATTAACTATATAAATGTTTTACTTTCATACAGATTTGCATAACAATTTCAAGTAAATTTTAATTTTAAGAATTCTTTGTATTGCAATATTCTATTTGACTCAAAATGGAAAATCTGTGTCATATCGTATGATATGTACTTTAATATGAAATTATCTTTTTATGCACTTTTTCATAATGTTATAATAACATAAAGTAAATCGTTAGAATCAGATTTCTATGTCAAGCACACAGCGTAATACCTTGTTTTCGTTAGCTTTAACATTGCTATGTTCTAGGCAGCAATATCAGCGGAATGAGATGTTGGAATGACGTCTGTTTCAAGGAGTTGAGATTGAAATTAATACGAATTCCAGGGAGATGACAACCTCTCGCCCGTGCACCACCCAAATACTCCATTAATCTTGTTCATTCCTAAGAACCTGTTTTTCTTACTACTGCAGAAGATACTTCGAGAGACGTTACAAATATTCCGTAGGCCCATGTTTAGGCGATTGGGTTTATTTAAAATAATATTTAGAATAATGTCGTATTTATGTTTTATTTCCCATTTTTAGAAGAGAGAGAAAATCCACAAGAGATAGGTGCTCAAATTACTAGGGAGACCCATAGGGTTCAGCCTACCAATAATTATAGAAGGCAATTTTTAAAAATAAAAACAAAAGTTTATTTTTCACTAATAAAAAAAAAAAAGAAGAAATCAATCAGTATTGCGGCAGCTATCTCTAATTTTTTTTTTAATTTTTCATTGGACGTTATAAGATGGTTATGTTATAAAATATTTAATTTGTTAAACTGTATCATATACACCAAATAACTTACCAATAACTTTTCATTTCTTAACATGGTATTTTAGTTCCAAGTTAGTGAAGTACGGTTCACAATACCTCTTCATTTCGGAATCAGGATCAACAGCCTCTTTATTGTTATGCTTAAATCAAACGAATCGTATCCAGAACAGTGCCCTTGTTGGATTTTCTATCATTCTTCATAATAATGTTGGTACGTTTTTAATTATTGCAGAAATCTCTTTACTTTTAATAGACTGTACGAATGAAAACGGATAGTTAAAATTATACCTATTATATACGAACGTGGGCAGTACAACCATTCTCACTTCTAATATCTGTAACACTAATATACTGTAACTTTCTCTACCCTAATTTCAATTACGAGTTATACCATGATATGTAAGTGATAGTGAGTCCTTTCGAAATAGCCCCAGTCATTTCATTGGGAGTTGAAGGTCGTTTTTCCAAGATAAAACAGTTCTCTCTGACAGGCGGTTCACTGTGACAGTTAACATTTTGAAAAAAAAAAAAAAGATCTTGTCTTGTATACAAGAAAAGTAAGAGTAAGTACCGTATGTGATAAATAAAGTATCTTAAATAGCTATATTCATTAATAATGAATGGTATTACTCTCTGTTTCGAATTTAATAATGCCTATTTTAATTATATTACTGCCTATTTTCAGCATTTTATGTGATTTTATGCCTGCGTATTTTAACCAAAATAAATTTTTGAGTTTCCGCGGTCTAGTTATGCCGAATATACTCACAATGTACCACATTCTTCTGTACGTCTCCCTATTTCGATTTAATTTTCGGATTAGTAACATACTTTCACTTTGGTATGTGATAAGGGGTAGCCCGTTAGTATGGAAACGGCAGAAGACACGAATTGTACATGTGTTTAGAAAAGTTGAGCTTTGAATAAAATATTTTTACTAGCGAGGCAATAGCACCCCTTCCATCTTTAAGAAACTTTGGGTATCATTAATCTTATTCCAACCTTACAATCTGCCAACATTCATAAGCGTGTTAGCGGTAAAAACGTTCTTATGAAAGCACGAAATGGGTATGGAAAGATTCATTTTTATTAAATGTGAATAGTGTTGAACACTTTGTATAGTAATTTATCATCTGGAACTGTCATCTCGCTTAGTGTTTCGTAATTGCTAGGCTGGGTGACAAGCAATATAAACAAAAGTTTTTGGCAAGTGTTTCGGCTTGAGCATTAATACAATAATGTTCATCTCATTCCAGTTCCACACTTTATACTGTTCTGTTATTGTCTCAAGTACAGAGTGTAACATAACAAGGTGATATCTAGTATTCTACAATAATTTGTTAAGAGTAGTTTCTGTCTAAAAAGTAAATTTTTTTTATTATTTGTTTAATATTAAGTGCCAGAACGGTACTTCATAAGATTGCATGGTGGACGGGGAAAGTGTCCGCTGTCTGTGTGTCTGTACGTGCGATAACTCGAATGCGCTTTATTAGATTTCCATGAAACTTAGTATATGCACACTTACAACTTCCATAGGACGAATTATTTTGATTTTGAACCAAGACCGGTACTGGAGTAATATCCGATTAACAGTTCAATAATACCAAGTCATCACTATTCTACAAAGCACCGTGGCTAACTCACTCATTGACATAATTGTTTGCCCACTTCAAGATGAGCCAGAAACTTGAAATTAGCATACTCGTAGCTTATAGTTGCAACCGACAGAAATATTCCAAAACGATCGGATTTTTTAATTTTTTTATCCCCCTAAAACATTCAAAGTGGCGGAGGCAACTTTAGAGTCTTTGAAGATCTTCTTTGGAGACTTCTGGTATAAAAGAACCGATTGCATCAGCCGTAAATGAATTTTGATAACTACAAGTTTGGTCTTATGACTTCATGTCGTATCTTTATCTGTTATACCTGTTTACCTTATCTGTTATACCTTAGATTGAGTTAGATTTTGTGATTTTAAGTAAATTTTGTATATTTTCCTATATTTATATGTTGTATGTTGTGTAAATTTTGACACACTTGTAGGACTTATAGACACGTAAAATTTGCCAGTAATATTGAAACATACAACACCCATAATCGTGTACAATTTCGTGTTTCTAGCTGCCCAAAAAGTATGTAAAAACTGGCTGGAAATCCATCACGTCATTCACACCTAACGGCAGTCTGGAGATCGGCCATTTATTAACATTGATGTTTACTCACTTCCAGATGAGCTAGAAATTTGAAATTTGAAAAAACTTATAGCTTTTAGCCTACAACCGAGGAGAAGATTATAAAAAATCCAAATTTTTCATTTTCCCCTTCAAAATAAATTTTGAATTTTTTGACTGCGTATGTATACGACTTCAGGTGTTTTGATAAAAAATAAAGGAATCTGTCTGTTGTTGACGCGAGGAATTCGTTCTAAATCCGTCCTGTTCTTGTTTTAGTTATCCCACTTTTTTTCATCACACATGCTTATCAGACTTTCTCAAGAAACCGTGGTCTGAAACTCAATAGTTTCTTAGTTATGCCCTAGCAACTCCATCTGGCACTGTGATATATCAGTTTACCTGGTTTTATTATAACAGAATATTATATTTAAAAAAAAACAACAAACCTTACAATTCATAGTACAAGATAATTATAATATTATAATATTATTTAATGCTTGTAAATATGTGTAGAAGTTAGCATTTTCATCCGCCTCCTCTTGAGGCCTAATAATAATGAGTAAAGGAAGAAGTCAATATGCTTTGGGATATCCTTGAAAGGTGCACAAATCCAATGTAAAATTTCATTTTTGTGCGATTTTCAATTTTAAACAATGCTGTTCACACACAGACACACACGCATATATTTTTCTGTTTTTTTTTTTTATTCTTGATACAGTACAGCCGTGGTTATCCGAGCCTCCACTAACCGAGTTCCGGGTTAACCGAGGTAGTCAAAATAAAATTAAAATGTTCGGAAGTTCAGTTTGCGATAGAACCGCCCAAAGTGAAACACGCATATAGCGGCAAATCGATCATAATCCTGTACTGTACTTATATTAGTCATATTTTATTTTTATTTGTACGTCAGTTTTTCATTTGATAATGCAGTAGATGCCTTTTTTCACATCTTTGAACACGTGTTAATTCATTTCACCAGTTTACCATGAGTTTCCTTCTCGATTTTTGACAGAGTCCGTGTTATCCGAGTTTTCGCTTATCCGAGTTACCCTCGGTCCACATTACTTCGGATAATCGAGGCTCTACTGTACCTCTTATTATCTATAAAACTTTAAAAAGTAAAAATGTACAGTTTAATGTGTGAGTTAAACAATTTTTATAATATTGGTCGGTGCTAAGGTGCGAACCATGGACATTCTTCGCTTATGTGAACCGTAATGCTGAAATATATTGCTGTAATTTGTTTCTTTTGCATTTTGTATGTATGATTTCTGTTTATTCTTTGTCTATTAAGCTTTGTCTCTGGCAATCTTTGCTTGGAGGAAGCAAATGTAAATTAATAAAATTTTATTACTTCTGAAAGTGCAATATTATTTGAAATTGTTTGTATTTTTTATTGTTCATATACCCTTATGAAAGCTCCCTTCTACTGCAGTTTAAACCTAGAGTGTACCCGTGTCATGGTAGCGATATATTGCACACTCCCCTTCTAAGCAAGGTAGCAATAGGTGGCTATTATGTCCAATGTGTATTTTTCATACAGGTCTTCTCCGTATAAATGCGTTCCTTATGCAAATACACTCTCACACCTTTCTGAAGATAAAGGGGCTGCAATTTCTATGCCCATTTCTGTACTCTTAGCACGTGGTCCGAAAAGAATACACGTTCTTTTCATAAATTCCGGTGAGAGGGGTTTTTCTTTTTCTTAGTAGTCGCTGAAGCTCTTCAAAACTCCCTTCTCCTTGTTCTTACAAGGGAACCTACTGAGCACTACGTCCTTCATGATCTACTGTCACACAGCTTATTTAAATCTTGAAGATGGTTAAAGAATTGTATCGTACGTTCCTTATAATTACAGTAGGTCTAGGTGGAACTGTTAGTGGGATACTGGCTTCCTGTTCCAAAGTTCGCGGATTCGATCCCGGCTCAGGTCGATAGCAAATAAATGTGAGTAAATTAGCAGTTTCATGTCTTCAGATTTACAAGAACTCCCGGTAACGCGTCTGCTTTTTCAAGATTATAAAAATTTCAAGATATTATTAATAAGTAATTATTGGTAGAATATTTAAGAAAATCATTTTTACTGTGGGGTACGCCGTTGAGGCGCTGCGCTACAAACCGGAAGGTCGCGGGTTCGATTCCCGATGAGGTCGTTGAGATTTTTCAATTGGCCTAATCCTTCTGGTGGCACTATGGCCCTGAGGTCGACTCAGCCTCTAACAGAAATGAGTACCAGGAGCAATTCTGGGGGTAAAGGCGGCCGGTGCGTAAGGCTGACAACCTTACCACCTTCATATGCCGAATGTCCAAAATCTGGGAGCCTCAACCTCCTGGAACCCTCTGGGCCTCCATGACCTGTATAGGGATCACTTTACCTTTGTATTGTAAAAAGTTATGATATACTTTGATGTATAACAGGTATATTGTGATATTATGCTGTCGTTCGTGGCTATAGAGACCAAAGTCCAATACAAACCAGATAACAGCTTAGACATACATGATTCAAATTGCCAAACCTGAATACAGCTTGGACATACATGAATGAAATAGACAAACCTTAATACAGCTTGGACGTATTTAGGCTGAAATTGACAGATCTGAATACAGCTGGGACATAGCCTACGTGAAGAAATCGACAAACTTAAATACAGTTCGGACCATCAAGGAAGAAATTGACTTAGCTGAATAGATTACTCCTGGGACTAACATGAATAAAATAGACAAACTGAATATAGCTGGGAGATAAGTGAATAAAATTCACAAATTTGGATACAGCTTGGACATACATGAACAAAATTGACGAAATTAATAAAGTACTCTGGAACTACATGAATGAAATTGACAAATATGAATATATCTGGGATAGGCCTATACATGAATAAAAACTAACAAACCCGGATACATCTGGGACATGCATGAATGACACTGACAAACCCAAATATACCTAAGGCTACCGAAATTAATCTGGGATAGGCCTATACATGAATAAAAACTGACAAACCCGGATACATCTGGGACATGCATGAATGACTCTGACAAACCCAAATATACCTAAGGCTACCGAAATTAATCTGGGATAGGCCTATACATGAATAAAAACTGACAAACCCGGATACATCTGGGACATGCATGAATGATACTGACAAACCCAAATACACCTAAGGCTTACCGAAATTAATTTTACAAAACTAAATAGGCCTTCATGGTTTGCTGCCATAAATATGGCATATCTGAATAGAGTTGCGGCATGCCGAATTGAGTTGACATATGAAATACAACACTTACATTGTGAAATTGTGTTATTTTAACAATTCGAAATACGAGGGTGGAATCAGGAGTTACCCTTGTTAGTTTTCTTTTTTTGAGTCCATAAAGCCGAAACTTCCCGCACACGTACCGTGCAATGTTTCTTCCCACCCACCCTCCACCTCTGGTGGTAATAATGTAGTGCGTCAAGAGGCAAAGCAAAGCAAAAGCTAGAAGCAATGGCCTGGACCACCACCCCTATATATTTACTCTTACCTCCAGACGTCTCTTAGCTGGCTTATAACCGTGGTCCGGGGAAACACAAGTGCTCTTCCCAACTGGCCACTTGAACTCGCCTTAGCAATCAGCCGTATGACTAGCCAATGTTTGTGTCCCTTTCATCTTCTTGAGATACGTCTCAGATAGATGTTTTTCTTAAGTAAGCTAAGAAGAATTTTTGCAGCGTTTTCTTTTAATATATTTACTGCACATTAAGAAAGTGACATATTAAGTAGAAACTATCGTCTTTATTGAATTGTACGTAAAGCCTAAGTGATGATTCAATACTCCTAAACTCCCTGGCGCTACATCCCTGAAGGCGCTTGGCCTCCCACCCGACCGCTGCGTCATCTGCCTTAGGCAGCACGTGGTCAGCATGCCGACACCCACGGCCGTTAATGGTGGTTTCCGTGACCGGAGCCGCTATTTCTCTATCAAGTAGCTCTTCAGTTTGTATCACAAGGCTGAGTGCACCCCGTTCCAGACCTCCCTACCTCAGAAAGGAGGCACCGGGGATCGAACCCGGGGCTACGGATCCGTAGTCAGAAAGGCTAACCACGAGACCACGCAGGCTGTCGATGATTAATTAAACAAGTGAATTTATGAAGCCCTGGATGTGTTGTTATTCATTCTGTTGTCTAGAACCTATGAAACGCATAAAATAAGTTACAATGAAATATAATAAAATAAATTGTATAATTAAAACCATCAGCTTATCACTCTTTACTTTGCACTGCCTTGGCCTTTTGACGCTTCTATGTCATCTTCAGGTATCTTGCCCTGCTGATGTAAATTCATTAACGATTAAAAATTAAAATGACGTTGTCTTGTAGTCTTGTCATACTGATAAAATAATTAAAATCTTCAAAAAGTTTTGTTAAAAACTATCACTGACACTTTTTTTTAACTTCCTGCTCCTTCTTGAGTCTTCCCCGTTCAAGTTTCTTTTACAGTATTGTCCACAAGATCACCTTTTGTGCAATAGAGTTGATAACACATACGGTATGTATAACTTAAATACCACTCAACATATTTTTCTACGATGTGCTTTCTCATCCATTTCCCCTTCATATTATCGTAGAGACTCGAACATCCTACACCCAGTGCCGATAACAACTTACCCATGCGTTTTTGGTTACTTACCGCACTACTTACTTCACAAGTGCGTCATTATATCAAAGCCAGTAACTTGTGAAATATCTAATATTGCAGGCATGCAATATAATCATATTTGCTAGATGATGTTTACAATATTCCATTCTTACCAGTCTTTTTATTTCTTAATATTGTCTTGTATTTCGTCAGGTAACTAAGTATGATGCAAGATGTTGTTTTGATAATGATAAAACTGCTTGTCCATGCGCTCAAATCGATTATTCGATCGCCACCCAGATTAAAATAATACTTGTTTGTAATATTGGTAGAGTACCCAAGCCAACTAGAGAACAGCTGTTTATAATTAATTACCGCATTCTTTACCTAAATATTATCTTGTATTTTTGTCTGTGGTAGAAATAGTATATTGCGATACAAGTGCCGTAAGGCACGTTTACGGGTCGAGGAAACAGATTAAAAACCCTCGGCTGCGCCTCTGGTTTTTAAGTTTTCGAGACCCGTAAATGCCTTTACGGCCCGTGTGTTGCATGCTATTTTTTGCACGATGATTATTTATATCAATTTAATTATATTAATTGTGATATTACCTGAAAATATTATCTATATACAGTCTTGAAGAATGGTGCTTATTTCAGAAAGGGATTCGCATTTGTTATTGTTTATGGCAACCGAATATTTGTCCTGGGGGCCGTGTCCATAAAGGCTTGTATTATGAAGTGTATCGTAATGAATTATGACGTGGCGCTTGGACCGTAAGTAATTTAACCTCATCGCAACGCCCTTAGCAACACGATTGTGTGGGAATGTCAACTTACGATCCATGTAAACAACTTTCGTAAGTAACACTTACTAGCTAAGGAGTGCAAAAACAATATTACGCGATACATGTCTATGAAATGTAAGTTATATCAAAACCTAGGAAATAGAAATCATCTCGCTTTTTCTAATGTTTTCTCGACTATGTAAAACGCAATTCCCGGACGAGTATCGCAATAACTTATAGTATAATTAATATTCAACCTTCATAACGTTTCCAGATATTTCTACACTGCTATTAAGTGATACATAATCTATGGACTAAGTCAACTAACTTGTAACACCTCAGGCATCAGAGCAATCCATAAACTTTTGTTGTCATTATCGTTCATTTTAGAAGTTCTCTTTTCAGAACGATCACGCCAACATAAAGGATTAAATAATTGGACAACTCCAACGAATACAATACCAGCGTTACCAACTTTTACTATATACCACAGTGGAGGAAAAAAGTTCAGGGTGTGGTTTAGAGAACCCCAGCAAACAGTAGATGTAACGCCCGCAGCCAAAATGTGTATCAACAAGACCGAACCGCTGTAACTTGCTCTTTTATATAGATTTAGTGTGTAACTTCAGTAAATCGATGTTTAAGCGTTCTTTACAAGCTCCGAGTCACGTCAGAGAGAAGGAAGTTTTACACTTTAGTTTAGAATATATGAACTGTTGTGATATTAAAAGGGGGGAAATATGTTCAGTGTAGGTCTGCATAAATTATATGCAATCGTTTGGTTATTTAAAATATTATCACGCCGTTCTTTGAACTAATGACATTCGGTTTTAATAGACTTCACATCCCACTCTAGCCATTTATCATTGCTTCAAGTAGATTCATTTATACATTCCTCCAATTATAAATTAAAGGAAACGCCTATTGCTAGCTTCCTGAGTTTTTTCTTTCTTTTTCAAACTCTCGACTTTACATTGGCATTGCCCGTAACTCAGAACAATAATAAGCTACCAGGTATAAAAAGATGGTAAAATTATACATTTATATTGGGTTCATGCACCTAGTCTCAGAAGATGTTGGCCTAATACGAATTTTCATCTTTAATTTGGTGAAACAAATTCAACTACCTATTATTAATTGCCAAAATTATACATTCTAAGATTACATGGTGGACGGGAAAAATGTCTGTGTGTCTGTACGTTCGATTACTCAAATACGATTATCAGATTTTCATGAAACTTACTTAGTACACGCACTTATAACGTCCATATGAAGAAAACAGTTGGTTTTGGATAAAATCGGTTGACCGGTATAGGAGTAACGACCAATTAACGGTCACATGCGTTTAAATAGCAAATTATCACTATAGCCGCATGGCTAACTCACTCACTTACATAACTGTTTACTCACTTCCAGATGAGCTAGACGCTTGAAATTTGGCATAAGTTACTTAGCTTATAGCTTAGCCCTATAGCCTGCAACGGACGGCAATATTCTAAAAGCTCCGATCTTTATCCCCAAGAATATTTAAAATGGCGAACGCAACTTTATGGTCTGTGTAGACCTTCTTTGGAGGCTTATGGTAGCTAAATGGTAATCGTATAAAAAACCGATTGCACCAGCAGTGATGAATTTCGAGAGATGTAAAAGCTTAGTCCCAGGACCTTAATTATAACTATAGTCTACCTTAGATAGTGTTAGGCCTATATATATTTTTTAAAGTGAATTTTGTATGTTTTCTCACATTACGTATATTTTGGCACATATTATAGGCCAGCTAGAATCGTAAAATTTTGCAGGAATATTGGCACATTCAACCACCATAAGTATGCAAAATTGGTTTTTTAAACTGCCTATAAGTTTGAAAAAAACTGGCTGGATAGCTCTGACGTCATTCACATTCACGACAAATGATCATCCACACATTAACGTTAATGTTTACCCACTTCCACATGAGCTATAAACTTGAAACTTGGCAAACGTATAGCTTTTAGCCTCTAACCGATGGGAAAATTCCAAAAAGTTCATTTTTTTTCTTAAATTTTTAACCTCCAAGCACCTTTGAAAAGTTTGCACTGCGTATTTGTACATCTTCAGTTGTGTTTGCAAAAGTGAAGGAATATTGTTGATGTGTGGAATTTGTCATAAATTGTTTCTGTTAGTATTCTAGTTACCCCATTCATTCGTCCTCACATACTGATCAAACTTTCTGAAGAAACTGTGTTCTAAATCTCAATAGTTTCTGAAATATGGCCGATTAAATTCATATGGCTTTTTCATTTTTTAGTTTACCTGATTTTGTTTTTATTGAATTATGGCCAGGTAAGTTGGTATATTCGTCGTTTGTTTCCCGTAATTAGCAATTTCACAAAACGTTTGCATAATAACTCTAAAACTACTTAAGATATTATTTAAAAAATTGCAAGATTGAGATCTTTTCCGTAGGCCTACCACATTACTCATTTATTAGTAACTTCTGTTTAAACTAAATTTTGTATTCAGATCTAATACTAGAGAAGCTGTCCTTTGGTAGACATAAGTAATGCAAGATGCTCTTAAATTAAATGTATAATTACTTCCTACAATTGTTATAATTTCAGTACAAGCTTAAGCATTCTTCAAAGACTTACAGTGTTCACCAATCCTTTAAACAACACAATCCTTCTGTTCGGCGTGCGTAAACTGCTTTAATACCCGACGCATTAGCATTAAAGCATTCGTCGTAAAATCATTACTAGCAAAGTTTTACCACTCCGGGAGTGAAAGAGAGAAAGAGCATCGAAATAAACTACCACATTTTAAAAGCGCCGTTTCACGAAGAATTGCCGTGGCATTGCCTTGTAGAAATCCCCAAGAGCTTTTCTCATTTCTGCAGGAGCTCCATCTTCTTGAACTCTCTCGAGACTACTTTCAGCTCCACTACTCTATACTCCATCTGTATATAAAAAACATGGTACGAGGGTACTTAACAATGGTTGTATACGTGGCTCTAGTAGCTGCGGAGAAGTGTGAAATATTAGGTTTGTTACTATCAATGAACTCCCCCTTCTCTCGATTCTACCGATTAGCATTATAATGATGATCTCAAGTGAAAGAATAAGGAGGAGGAGAGGTAGAATAAAATTTCCTGTACTAGGGGTGGCCACAACTTTGCGCCGCACTTGTACGTCTATTGAAATATACTAAGTTGGGGACTAGCCTATATTCTTGTACGTATCATGCTATATCTGGGAACTCGGAATTTTCTAAAATAGTAGTAGCAATAGTAGTGGTAGAGTAGTAGTTGTAGTAGTTGTTGCGGCTTGGGGGTGAGCCCATAGGCGTAACCAGGCCGACCTTATGGGGGGGTTATAACATCCGCGGGGTCTGGGGGGTATGGGAGAGGGGGATCCGGGGTTCCTCCCCCGGAAAATTTTGAAAATTAAGACGCAAAATAACGAGTTTTAAGCTTCCAGGGGTCCTCCCCCGGAAAATTTTAAAAATTAAGACGCAAAATACCGAGTTTTAAGCTTCCCACGCTTTATACTTGTATTAAGTAATTTATGGGCAGACTTAAAAAATTATACAATTATCCTTTTTTTAATCAATGGGGGGGGGGTTCAAACCCCCAACCCCCCCCCCCCCTCGGTACGCCTATGGGTGAGCCCTCACGAATTTTCCGCATGGGTGGGCCCATGATGGTGGTGGTGGAAGTAGTAGTAGTAGTAGTAGTGGTAAATTATTTATTTTTCCTGCCAAAACTAACGCCATAAGGCCGTCTTATTCCACTAAATCTGGTTATAAAAGTATACAATATCATAAACATAATACGTCATACAGCAGCATACAACATGAGTGATTTGCATGAGTAACAAATTGACGCATAAAGACTAAAGACTCATACTAAGACTAAAATTAAAACTAAGCGAAATAATTAATTAAAATTTATATCTAAGTTTGATAAAGAAAAAAAGATTACAAGCGAAACGAAGGGAAGTGTCAAGTTAAGTTGTATTGAAGCTTTAAAATTGTGAAATGAAGCTAAAGTACAGTACTATATTATAAATTAAATTATATATTATAAATTATATTATAAATTATATTATATTATTATAAATTAATATTATTAATTTATGTATTATAAATTAATGTTTCAAAATTAGCTGGCACTAATTACGTGCCAGGAAATTAGTTATAACGTAGGCTATATAATTTATAACGTTCCTTGAATTTTTCTAATAACTACGTCAAAAGTTTTATGTAAACAAATCTTAAATAAAGTAGGCCTACAGTACAGACACATTTAAACAACAGCTAGTTCTCTGGTCAAGCGTCGCCCAAAATAGAAAGATGTGGAGTGCTAGGTGTTGCATCTGATAAAATAAAAATTACAATAAAACGGTGTGCTCTGAGTTCAATGAAAAGGTAACGAATGGAGTGTAAAGTGCCAAAAACGTAACAGTGTGGTCCCACGACTCACGTGGGGTAGCTCACCACATGAGTTATAGATTAAACTATCCCTTCATCGGACATATTTAATTTGATACAGATTTTAATATTAACAATACAAATATGGTACAGAAGACAAAACATTTAAGCTGACATCGGGTTTCCAATGCAATGTTCACAAATGTTCAATGTGGTGTAGGTGGATAAAGGTGTAGTGCCGAATCTCGAATCACATTTCGTCCAATTTCGTCCAAGCCAGCTGTGTTATTAAAAATGCCAAATGCCAGTGAAAACTAAACTTTAACCATCACCATCTTCCCATCTTACTGCTACGGTTCATTCAAATACGATTTTCTATAATACATTGAAATCAGGTGAAGACTTTGGATACACTTTGCATATTTTATTGTACTTTTCATACCCCAAAATGAATTTCTCTTCGAAGGATATAGTTCTCTAATGCAACTTGTTGGCCATCCCTGTTTGACAGAATCTGAAATATACAAGTGATAAAATGAGGGGATAAAAATGCTTTTCTTCATCCTTTTCTTTTAAAGTTATTTTTAATCCTACGTGCTTTCTCTTTTCTGCCCACCCCTTTTCCTTCCTTCTCTTGCGCTGTGTATAGAGTGACTTCCGCTATCAAATTCTCTTCATACTCACCTTTTGTTAATTGCCACACTCTTTATTCAACCCTTACTCAGCAGTAAATAAATTGATGATGTTAGCAGGAGAGAAAGCTTGGTAAAGGGTTTGGCACACACAAGAGAATGAGAGGGATATCTGAAGGGTGCAAATGACTCAGAAAAAATGAAGTGCAACAAGTTCTTAAAATGTGAAGTTTCTTCTTTTAATTTCTAGTCACCTTTAACATTTTTTAAAGTGCTGCAATTTCTTTTGTGTGTATTGAAGTACCTATGTAAACAAAATATTTTAAACAAATATTGAAGCCCACAAGATTTTAAGTCTTTGAGCAACGATTCATAGTTGAATTCCATTTCCCACTGGCATTCAAAGGAACTTTCTTAAACATTAATAATTATTCTACAGTTTCTTCCCTCTCTTTAAGGCCCATCATTATGACGTATGAGGTAACTGTAGAAAAGGGATACATAAGTAGTTTTAAATCGCTGATAATTTTTCAAAAGGACTTTGTCTATCAGCAGGCTTTGCTATTTTACTAGTTTGGTTTAGATCTTGATTCCTCTTCAGGAAGAAAGAGTTTATGTGAATTTTGAAAGACGAAAACCATGCTCCCAGCAGAATTCAAATTCTCGAATGTTAACTCGAATGCTAACTACGAATCCTTCGAAAACTGATAACGCTTTTAATTTACCAATTATTTTTCCTTTGAAAACGTGTTTAAATACATAAGGAATCTTAAATTAATGTTGTTCCTCGCAGGTTATTAAATACATTTTTAAAACATTAATTTTATTTCCTTCAGATTTCATTTGAAGGAAGTTCGATCCATCTACTATAGAAAACAAATTGAATCTTTACTTTTTTAATTTATTATTTTAAAGTCGTTTATATACAGTAGAAATTGAAGGCCTATGGAGTGGGTGAAAATTTACCCTAGGGCCTATTTCAGAATGTTTTCTTAAATTCACTTAGATTTTAGAAAAGATGATTTTTCTTATTTCTGAAGGAAGTCTTTTTGGTGGTTTGAAACTAAAAAAGTGTCCTCTTAGTTAGTTATGAGCCCTCGAATTTTGTCATGTTCACTTTGTTATAGGTAGTTTATGAACAGAATACGCTTCGTGGACATAGGCTACCTTTTTCCTACTTGGTCTGAATAGGGATTTCTCAAAATGTTGCATGGAGACATAGATGTAGAAATTAATACAGGAATTAAAAACAAAAGCAAGACGTGATATTTAAACATGGGAGACTACGAGAGGATATCTTTTCCATTTCTAATCGGATAATGAAATGAATATGGTAATCTGTTTTATTTATAACCCGTTGGCTCTTTTTTAGTCTATAGAATCTTATATAAGCATGAGCCCGTTTGATGTTATCCTATGGAAAAGGGGAAGAGAGTTAAAGCTAGGCAGTAAATAAGCGGCTTGAAATTTAGGACTCGATTTTTTATGGCGTAAAAAATTTATTGCTGTAGATACGTATGGAGTCACATTCATTTGTTTCTTGTCCACAATTTTTTAAAGAGGCGGCCTCTGGATTTTATTTGTGATAACATTGGTCTAGGCGGACGTTAGAGGATTTGAAATTAATTTTTAGGAGTAATTTTTTTTCATTTGTCTTCTGCCTTCAGTGCGGAAAACTATTAATATTCAGAATGTAAAAATGTGTTTCACAAGGTTTGTTTCAGATATCGTAAATGGCTGCAAGTATATGGCGGGTTACGTTCATTGTTAGTAGTAGTAACTTAGTAATACTACTACTACTACTACTACTACGGTACTACTACTACTACTACTACTACTATTACTACTACTATTACTACTACTACTGCTGCTGCTGCTGCTAATACTAATACTAATACTAATGAAATAAGATCTTAGTAGTAGTAATAATAAGTATAACAATATTGTGATTATGATGATAATAATAATAAAATAATAGAAGTGTTAATATAAAAGCGTAAATAAACTCTTAAATGTCACACTGCAGATGATTAATGCGAAATCAACACAGCAACAAATATAACTATCCTGAACCTAGGCTGTTATATCTAAGAATATCCACAAGCTTATTACAAATTATATTTATATTAGTTTTTTATTAAAGTTTGGGTTATTGTACTGTCTGTTTTCCCGATTAAAACCCTTAGATATTGTACTATTTTCCATTCTTGATACACGTCATGAATATTGTGACTTCTGTCAATGCCATAACCCTTGAAGTGAATGTTACAACAAGAAAACTATTTCCAGGCTCACCCCACCTAGTATTAAATATGTTCCTCAACAATTTATTATCTAGTATAAAAAGCTAAAATCTCTTTTTGAACTAAATCATACCTTTTTAAAAAAGTGTTTTACTTCATTATCATATGAATTCAGTTCAAAGAAGTTTTATAGAAATGTCTTATAATGAACCCAAAAGTGAATAAATAAAAGAATTATAATTTTAGGCCTTCTACACATGAACAAGTCATCTATGGAAGTTCACGATGACAGTCTGCGTTATGGAGTATGAAAAATAATTCAAACACTCACCAGTCTAAAACAACTGCATTTTATGTCTCTGTTATTAATTAACCTAAATCGCAATTTTATTACAGAGGTCACGTTAAAGTATGTTTCAGGGCATTACTACCCGATACTTTTTAAAAATAATTTATGTAAACATGTGTATAAACACATATATACAAATGCATTGCACTCACATATGTATTCTTATCACATATATGTACATGTATACACATACATCCTTATAAAATTAATATAAAAAGGCTACGTATAATTCCTATATTAAAATATTATAGGGAACAATTAAAAATAGGCCTGTCCTTAGATTTTTGTGGAAGCTACATAAAATTTAAATTGAAAAAGAAAACTCATCCTACTTCTACTGTATTAAAGTGCTTCCCAGGTAAAAAGAAAGAAAGAAGTAGAATTGACACCAGTCCTTTTTTGCTAGTGAAATGATTTAACAGGATGTTTTCAAAGGACACTTGAATTGACTTATACGATATTTTACAATATGAATTGCAGTGTTTACACCTGGGGTCTCAAATGTTTTCACACTTAACACAAACACAATGAGTTTGGTATAAAAGACAACATATTTCAACAATATGGGGGCCAAGTTGTTAGTCAAACTGTCGATACGGTGTTCCTTTCATTCTTTACACACTTTTCAACCCCTTCATTTATCATGTCTTTATTGTGTGTGAAGTGGTTAGACTCGCCCAGGTGCAGAGGGATGCTGGATGCTTAGGAAGATGAAGGGGGAAGGGATTCCAGAAGCAGATGCGGGAGTGAGAATATGCCATGTAATATGTATGATTAGGATGGACTTGCCCGTAAAGACATATTTCTACTTGTCTTCCCCCTATTGCAGCATGACTGCATATCATTTCTCTGAAGTTTGATTATTTGTATTTTAACATTACTATTCTTGCAGCTGAATCTCTAAACACATCCCCTATAGTAACTTGTAAGAGGAGAAGTGGTGAATATAAAAAAAAAATATTTTTTCTGTTTAGTGTGTTAATATTAATTTTTGTGTAGGCCTATAGAGTGACCGTAGCTGTAGGAACTCAATCAAGTAACATTGAAAAAAATTAATTTAGGCCCCACGCTTTCAAACGAAGTAGATATAGATATAATAACTTGTAAGAGGAGAGGTTGGTGAATTAAACAAAAAAAAACTATTTTTCCTGTTTGGTTTGTTAATATTAATTTTTGTATATAGAGTGAGCATAGCTATAGCAACTCAATCAAGTAACATAGAAAAAAATAATTTGGGCCCCACGGTTTGAAAAGAAGTAGATATAGATATAGTAACTTGGTAAGAGGAGAGGATGGTGAATTAAAAAAAAAAGTTATTTTTCCTGTTTGGTGTGTTAATATTAATTTTTGTATATAGAGTAAGCGTAGCTACAGCAACTCAATCAAATAACATAGAAAAAATTAATTTGGGCCCCACGGTTTCAAAATAAATTACCAAAAAAAGGGTATTATCGATACGTCTAAGAAGATCTGTCCACATTAATTAGCTATAATTTAGCCTACATTATCCCATGAGGGCTACGGCCTCCTGCCCATTTTCAGGGTAGCTCGAGTTCATACCTTAGGTGAGGTAATTAATAGTGCAACCTAAATATTCAGAAAATTAAAGCACAAGACGCCAAAGCAACGAGAGAAATTCAAAATTTAGATTACTTTTACTTTTCGATAGCAGCGTTTCCTACATTCTCAACCCTTTGCTGAAATGAAGTACAACACTTGTCAGGACTCAAACTTCCGTTTCGTTTAAAAATATAATTTACATACGAGAAGATTCATTATTCAGATGTCAGTCCTTGCTTAATGTCTTGTCACAATCCATGATAAATCGTAGGAAGAAGGGGTAATGATTATTATTCCCTTCACGTATCTAATTGTTTTCTCTGTCTATTATTGTTGTATCTGTTACTTTATTCATACCATCATTGTTTGCTATTTTTAATTAAAAAGGTGACCTCTGTGATTTGCTGTAGTCCTCTCTCCATACACTATTAGTGCTTCCTATCATTCATTGAATTTCAATAGACATGCTGTATTCACGTAATGTTTTGTACTTTCAGAAGTGCGATGACATTCTGTTACTCGAAGCTCATGAACTTTTCTCAGTATTTTCTATTACTAGAAAGTATCCCATGTGTATCGCATAATACTTTTTTGCACGATGTAACTAGTTAGTGGTACTTACGAATATTGTTGCCGTGGATCGTAACTTGACATTCCCGCACGCAATCTGGTTGCTATGAAAACAAAAGAAATCTCCGTGCGGTAAAAATTACAAAAAGCACAAGTGCCGTAAGTAAAACCATCATAATACAAGCCTTTATGGAAGACCGGAACCAAGGCCCCCAGTTTGTGACGACTTTAACAGGACAAATATTCGGTCCCCATAACAACCAACATATGCGAATCACTTTCTGAAATATAACATCCATCTTCAATAGTGTATAAACATAATATTATCAGCTAATATCTCAATTAATATAAATAAACTTACATAAATAATCATCGTGGAAAAATAGCAAGCAATACTCGTGCCGTAAGCGCATAACGAATCTCGGAAATTGAAAAAAACTCATTCCTCGATCCGTATGCACCGCTTACGGCACTTGTATCGCAATATACTATTTTAAATGGGGCTGCCTACAATATACCAGTTCTCAGCACAACTCAAACTCCATAGCAAAATAACTAAAGCTGTCATGGTCTTTCTCTTCCAAAAATAAAACTTATTTATGAAGTAATAGTGCACGTTAATCCATGTCCGAGGTCAACTCGTAAAAGAACAAGATATAAAATGACTAATAACTAAAAGACTGTTTATATACTAGGAAAGTACACAACAAAAATAAGACTACCGTGCAGAACATACAGAGGTCATTACGAGTTCCAGAATCCACGAGATAACTCGGGCCCATCTTTGTTTTTGTCAAGTTATCATTACAAAAATCTGTGGAACACTTCATGCATCGAAATCTTTTAGTATAGCACATTCTATCAAAATTCCGCATTTCACAAGAAGAAAGAGCAATGTCCATCCATCCTACTTTCGTGCGCGCAATCGTGCAAAACTTGCTCTTCTCTGGAGGGCACTCTTCTTCTTCACGTTTATTCTCGTAATCGTGATAGCAGTTGGCTCCGAGTTTATACATTTCTTCGAGATTCGGGCTCTGCTGAAATACTCTTGTCGCTGGACACTTATAACATCTCAGACTTTCGACAGCTCGAACTGATAGAAGATTTATGAAGACACCACAAGTCAAAACGTAAATACACTGCATACTTAATTGAGGGCAAGGAAATCGTAATTTCAATACATAATTTCGTTCCTATACCAGTAGTGAATCAACAATGCGTACTTACTATAAAATAAGAAAATCGCATGAAACCACAGCCTTCTGAGGAACGAATGCTCGACGTGTCAACATGGTGTAAACTAC